>CM057455.1:25842500-28342500 GCA_016271365.2 Neoceratodus forsteri | reverse complement strand
CCGCCCTTCCGAGCCATCACCCCACGGGGGGGCTACGTGGTCTGCAACCTCTCTGTCGGCCCGTCGAGCCAACATTGCGCGGATCCTCCACCAGACCCAGGGTTTGTGTCCAGGTACTTCCTGGTCCCGAAATGGACGGGGGGCTGGTGCCCCATTCTAGACCTGCACGACCTGAACAGGTTCCTAAGGTCTCGAACCTTCAGGATGGTCACTCTGGCTCAGATCATTCCATCCTTGGAATGAGGCATGTGGTTCTGTTCTCTGGACCTCCAGGACGCGTTGTTTCACATCCCAATCCATCCGTCCCACCAGCGATTCCTCCACTTCAGAGCAACGGGGTCCCTTTATGAGTTCTGGGCCATGCCCGTCAGCCTTTCTCTAGCTCCCAGGGTCTTCACCAAATGCATGGCAGTGGTGACAGCATTCCTGCGGTGCCGAAGGGTTCGGGTGTACCCTTACCTGGACAACTGGCTGATTGCGGCCTCCTGCAGACTGGAGTTGGAGCAGTCCAGGGATCTGGCTCTTCAGGTTTGCTCTCAAGTTAGCCTCCTCATCGACGAGGCCAAGTCGGAACTCATGCCAAAGCAGGTGATCCAATTCATCGGGGCAGAGCTCGACTCTCTGCGAGCCAGAGCACGGCTCCCGGTGGACAGGGCCAATGTTCTTTCCTCCTTTGCCCAGTCATGGCAGCTTGCACCAGCATGGTCCGATGGGCCCGTTGGTACATGCGTCCTCTACAGTGGGGACTGGCCAGCCAATGGTCACAGTGCTCCAGTCCCTTGGACCAGCCAGTGGCAGTGACCCAGGAGATGTGGGACGCTGTCCAGTGGTGGATCATTCCAGCTCATCTGCAGGAGGGCATCCCGTTTGTCTGCCCCAAAACAGCGGTCTCTCTATCGACCAACGCCTCTCTGATGGGTTGGGGTGCCCATCTGGGGGAGCACAGAGCGCACGGCCTCTGGTCCCCTCGGGAGTCCCGATGCCACATCAACTTGCTGGAGCTTCGTGGTTCGCCTAGCCCTCACCGCCTTCGCTCCGTTTGTACGGGGTCAAGTGGTCCAGGTCCAGACGGACAATACCACGACCATGTACTACCTAAACTGCCAGGGTGGGACGCGCTCCATGCCTCTGTGCAGGGAAGCTCTCCGTACTTGGTCCCTCATGCGCAGCCTGGAGGCGGATCTCCTTGCCATCCATGTGGCAGGAGCCTCCAACATTCTGGCCAATGCCCTAAGCCGGATAGGAGCTGCATCCCACGAGTGGTCTCGCCTGCCGGAGGTAGTACAAGATCTGTTCTCCCACTGGGGCACGCCTCAGGTGGACCTGTTTGCCTCCTGGGAGAATGCGAAGCTGAGGCTGTTTCATGCCCGCCCCCCTCAGCATGGCTCGCTGAACGGGGATGCCTTCTCAAGGTCATGGACCCCGGGCCTCTTCTATGCCTTTCCTCCATTTCCCTTGATCCACAAGGTGTTTCTCAAGGTGAGGAGGGACAAGGTGCAGGTGATTCTGGTAGCCCCAGACTGGCCCAGCCAGTTCTGGTATCCAGATCTCCTCAGCCTCAGCTCCAGGCTCCTGAGGCGGCTTCCAGCCCGCCTGGACCTGATCTCAGTCAACCAGGAGAAGGTATTCCATCCGGATCTTCAATCCCTGCACCTGACAGCCTGGTTCCTGAGCGGCTAGAGTTCCAGGCCTTGGGTCTTTCCGACGAGGTCCTCAATGTCGTTGAGGCATCCCGTTAGGAGTCGACCAGGAAATGCTATGCCTTTAAATGGAAGAGATTCTCCATTTGGTGTCAGGGAAGGGGCTGGACCCTTCCCCCTATTCCTAGGCAAGCATTCTGGACTACCTGTGGTCCCTTTTTCAGCTAGGGCTTTGGTAGACGACCCTTAAGGTGCACCTGACAGCCATCTCTGCTTACCGGGCGCAGGCCGGGAAGCAGTCGGTGGCGCAGGAGAAGGTGGTCGGGCGCTTTTTCAAAGGCCTTGATCACATATCCCCTCCGGTGAGAGAACCTCCACCTCCGTGGGATCTACTGCTGGTACTGGCTAAGCTTATGGGCAAGCCATTTGAACCGATGCACAGGTGTGACATCTCTCACCTGTCATGGAAGACCGCCTTCTTGATGGCTGTGACATCATCCAGAAGGATGGGAGAGCTCCAGGAGCTTTCCATCGAGTCTCCTTATCTGGTCTTCCACAGGGACAAGGTTGTCCTGCGCCCCCACCCGAAATTCCTTCCGAAGGTGGTGTCGGAGTTTCACCGTAACCAGCTGTTGACTCTGCCGGTGTTCTACCCCAATCACACCTCGGAGGCCGAATATAGGCTCCATACTTTGGACCCTAGAAGAGTGCTCTCTTAATATAAGGAGAGACGGCTGAAGTTCAGGGAGAGGTTCGCCAGCTGTTGGTCACCTACGCTGAAGCCGCACCTGGCAGACCTGCAGCCAAGCGGACGATAGGCAGGTGGGTCACCTCCTGCATAGATCTCTGCTACAGGTTGGCGGGCATGGAGCCTCCCAAAGAGATAAGAGCTCATTCTACCCACCATACCGCTGGTTCGGTGGCTGCTTCCAGGGACATCCCTATGCAGGAAATCTGCAGGGCTGCTACCTGGAAGTCAGCACACACCTTTATTACCCATTACCACATCGACCTTGAGTCACGCTGGGATGCTGGTTTTGGGACCTCGGTTCTCCAGTCCTTATTCCCTAAGGGGGTGTGTGCCTTACCTCCCTCCTCCCAGAGAACTGCTAGGAGTCTGCCAGACAGTGTGTATGAACAACATATCCATGTCCCTAGAAATACAGGTTACTCACCTGTAACAGGAGTTCTAGGAATGGTATATGTTGTTCATTCACACGACCCACCTGGCCTTCCCAGCTTTGACGCACAACCTGGCTTCCAGCAGGCTAGATCTGGCATCATGTGGCGGAGCCGAGAGTTTTACCACCCAGTTGGGTGGGAGGAGCCAGCTTGAAGACCTTCCAGCAAGATTTAAAGTGGCAAGGAACCTGCCAGACAGTGTGGATGAACAACATATACCATTCCTAGAACTCCTGTTACAGGTGAGTAACCTGTATTTATGGAGGGTGGTCTCATTGAATGCAAGAAGCCTAGGAAACAAATCCGCTGCGCTACAGGCACTCTTAGCAGTGTGGAGGATGGATATTGCAGCTGTCACAGAAACGTGGGCAGCTGAGCACCAGGACTGGGATCTGGCAATCCCAGGATAAAATTATACAGGAAGGACCGTAGGAGGGAGGGTGGGGTGGGGTGGCAGTCTATGTGAGGGACGGGATCAAATGCACAAGGGATGAGGGAGAAGAAAGGAGAACAGAGGCAATCTGGCTGCAGCTCCTAGACTCAAGGGGTAAGAAACTAAGGTTTGGGGTGGTATACAGGCCGCCGTCCCAGTCTGAGGAGGTTTGGCAGGGAGCTAGCAGGACAAATCAAAAAGGTATGTAGAAAAGGGAAGGTGGTCATCGTGGGGGATTTCAACTTGCCGGGGGTTGACTGGAGCATTCGGTCACCTCCAGTGCTAGGGAGCAAGTGCTCCTGGATGCGATCCAGGAGGGTCTCCTGACACAGTTGGTTACTGTACCTACTAGGCTATAGAACACTTTAGATCTGGTATTGTCAAGTGGGGAGGCAGTGAGGGAAATAAAGGTAGAGGACCCACTATCTGATGGTGATCACCAAATGGTGTGGTTTAATATCACGATGTGTAGGGAGCCAGAGAAATCAGTTACTCAGGTGATAAACTTCAGGGGGGTGGACTTTGGGAGGAAGCAGGAAGTACTGAGGAGAAATTGGAGGGCATAAGGCGTGAGATGGACGTGGAGCTGAAATGGGATATTTTTAAACAGGGGGTCACAGAGGCAATAGAAGCCTGCACCAAGGCACAGAGTAAGAGAATCAGAGCAAGAAAACCATGCTGGTTGAACAGTGAGGTTGTGGAGGTGGTGAGGGCAAAACGAGTGGTTCACCAGAGGTTTAGGAGGACAGGGAAGAATATGCAAGATGGTCCAGGGAGGTAACCAGAAAAGTGAGAGAAGCCAAGGCCCAGAGGGAGCTGAGATTAGCACAAGGAATTAATGGGGGGGGGCAGAGAAAGACTTCTTCAGATACACCAGGGAGAAATGGAAGTGCAAGGAGACAATAGTGAGGATAAAAGGGGTGGGAGTGGACGGAAAAGGGAAAGAGCAGGCAGAATCACTGAATGAATACTTTTGTTCCGTGTTCACAGAAGAAACGGGGCCGCTACCAGCATGGGCTGGGAGGTGGGGACAGGAGGAGAGGAGGCGACAGATGGAAGAATTGAGGCAAGTAGAGTCCTAGAGGGACTGAGGGCACTGAAAGTAAACAAGGCACCAGGGCCGGATGGTATCCACCCCAGGGTGCTGAAGGAGATGGCAGAGGTGTTGACGGAGCCACTGGAGGATCTGTACAGCACCTCACTGGAGTCAGGATGTGTGCCACTGGACTGGAGGATGGCACATGTAGTGCCATTACACAAGAGCAGGCCAAGGGATGAACTGGGTAATTATCATCCAGTAAGTCTCACATCCATAGTGTGCACGATACTAAAAGAAAGACTGGTGTCATACCTGGAGGACAATGGCCTCCAGGATGTGAAGCAGCATGGGTTTGTTTCAGGGAAGTGTTGTCAAACCAACCTGATACAATATTATGACTGGGTGACAGGTGAACTGGATAAGGGTCATGCGGTGGATGTTCTTTACTTGGACTTCAGCAAGGTCTTCAATTCGGTGCTTCATGGGCGGCTTGGGGGGAGCTAACTTTAGGAGTAGGGGCAAAAATGAGGAACTGGATTACAAGCTGGCTGAGTGGGAGGCTGCAACGGATGGTGGTGAGAGGAGAGCTCTCAACTCTAAGGCTGATGACAAGTGGGGTGCCACAGGACTCTGTGTTGGGGCCAGTGTTTGTGCTCTTCATATCAGACATGGGGTGGTGAGCAAGGTAAGTCTGTTTGCTGACGACACCAAAATCGGAGCAGTGATGGATGGAGAGGAGGCGCGGAAGCAGCTGCAGGGGGACCTATGCAAGCTAGAGTAGTGGTCAGAGATGTGGCAGCTGGGGTTCAGTGCAAAGAAGTGTAAGGTTATGCACTTTGGGGTGAAGAACCCAAGGCAAGAATACTGGCTGGGGGGGGGGGTTAAGCTGGGGATCACTGAGGAGGAGAAAGACCTTGGGGTAATAATGGGGACCATGAACAGCACTGCCCAGTGCAGCAGAGCAGCTGCAAAAGCAAACAAAATGTTGGGGTGCATAGCAAGGGGGTTTCGTCCAGGCGAAGTGAGGTGATCTTCCCTTGTCAATCTTCACCATTCATTACTGCTTGGGTTAGTGCCGGAGGTGCACACCCGCTACGGGAGGTTTTTTTTTTTTTTGAGTCGGCTCAACGGCGCCGCCGAGCTCACGACCGCGCCACAGCAAGGGGCGGCCGTTAGTGCCGCAGACCTCCTATCTCAGTTCTGTTTCTCCCGCCATCGAGGCTGCACCTGCTGCGCGTAGTTGAAGCTTTCTGCGTCACAAGACTCTCGTTTTGTCCAGTGGTACTGCCGACCGCCTCCGGTAAGACCGCCTTTATTTCTATCGACGGCGCCGAAAGTGCTTTGTTGCTGTTTTTGTCTTATTTAGTTCGCATCAGTCAGGTTCGAGGGCAAACGTAATCAAGGCGGGCCGTGCCCCTGGCGCGCGGTGCTCCTGTGGCGGCATTTCTCCATCACGGATCGGCATGATGTCTGTCTCCGTTGCCTGGGACCCAACCACGATATGGACGCGTGCGACGCCTGTTTCTCCATGGACCGTCGTGTCCTCGAAGTCCGCGCGTTCAAGATCGGCAAGGCCCTGCCAACCTTCGGGGGACGGCGTCGCTCCAGGGATTCCCAGGTAAGGTCTCTAGGCCCTTCCTCCGGGTCCCCTCTCAGGCCTATATGGTCCGTGGAGGAGGAGGCTTCCTCCTCTTCTCTTGCCGAAGAGGAAGCTTCTTTTGCGGTGTCGGAGGAACGTCGTGATCCCTCCTGGGGCTGCGGTGGGGACACCGCCTCGGCAGTCACCTCCTCGGAGGTGCAGGCTCCCCCAGTGTCGAGGCCCACGCCTGCTGGGCCTGGCACCGGTGGACCCTCGACGCCGCCCTCCAGCACCGTTTCGGATCCCGGTGTCACTAGCGGCGGCATCCGTGATCAAGATGGCGCCATTGGCGGCGCTGCTCTGGCCTTCGGTGCTGCTCGCAGCGCCACAGGCCCGGTTCGCTCTCCTGGCGGCACCGGGTTGGGTTCGGCGCGTGGGCTAGCCGGCACCAATGGGGAGCGGGACCGGGCCTAGCGGGTGCGGGTTGGCCGAGGTCGTCGGCGCGCCTCTGGCATCGGCGACGTGAACGGCGCTGTTTCTCCGGGGACCCCCGGGGTTGCTAGTATTGTGGTCCAGCTGGTCTCTTCCTCTTCGGAGGTTGATGACTCAGACGTGGACCCATCCTGGCAACCTGACTCTTCGGAGTCGGGGTCCCTGGTGGCACGTGGTGCTAGGCGGCCCAGCGGGCCTCTTCCGCTGTCCCTGCTGCTGTCCTCCCCTGAGGGCCCTCGGGCTAGGGGTGGTCCTGGGTCCCTGGGGGTTGGAGTAAGAGGGAGGGCCTCCCTCCTGGGGCTGGGCCACAGCTACCCTCCTGGTGCTGTTGCAGCCACTCAGGTGGGAGAACGCTGGGGTCGAGGAGGAGGGCGCCTGGAGTCCGAGGGGCGGTGCAGCCTGTCACGAGTCTCTGCTGGCCACCCTCAGGGGGTGGCTAGGAGCCGTAGCACTGGGCCCCGCCTTTCCCTCTTGGACCCCGGGGTCCCCTCCGGTGGCGTTGCTGTGGGCTGTCCTTCTGGATCCATGCAGTCCCAGGTTCGTCACAGGGGAGGATCCCCTTCTGGGCTCTTCCAGGTTTCGCTTCCCCAGGGTTCCGTTTTGCGACCTGGTCTGTTGTCCGGAATCCCGCCAGCACGGGCTCCATTCTCCGGATTTCAGAGGACAGTTGCCTCTTCGTAGGTGCCCATCTCCCGTTCCTCTGCAGCCACCCCCCGCTCTTCCAGGCCATGTCGGTCCTACGGGCCCGTTATCCTGGGAGCAGTTCAGAGGTTCTCCGGCGGCCTTCCCCTCATATGTTAGGTGTAAGAATGAGCGGGTCTTTCGCCTATCCCCACCACTGCAAGAATCTTCTGGACACTCGAGCTCTCCATCATCCTCGCCTCCCTCCTCTGAGGGAGAGAACCCTCTGCTCATATCTCCTCGATGCTGATTTCACTGAATATCAGCGATTCCTTCGAGGATGGTGAGGGATCTTGAATCTCCCACGTTAGGCGAGACAATACCAAATGGGAGACGCGTGAATTCCTTGGAGAATTCAGTGCCCAGCACCTGGTGGTACCTTCCTGGCCTATCCCCTTCCAGGAGGCGTCTATCCGTTCCTGGCAGTCGCCAGCCGCCCCTTCTCCAGCCCCGGCAGACTGTCGATGAAGGTATTGTGCCCCTTCAGAATCCCTGGGTACTCTCCCCAACCCGCCCTCGGGTTTGGTATACCTGGAGACTCGCTCTGGGCACCGCCACCTGGCGTACGACCGTCCACCGGATTCGGATTCCCTACAGTTCGACCAATGGGGGCGAAGAGTGTTCTCTTCCTCTCGTGCGATGGCTTGCATTGCATCTCATCAGGCTCATCACGCCTCCTACAGTAGGCATTTGTGGTCGATGCTCTCTCAGATCTTAGCATCAATGCCTGATACGGAGCAAACCAGACAAGCTATTGCCCTCTCTGCTATAGGCCTGGAGCTGGCAAGACACCAAGCAAGGGCATCTTATGACGCCAGTGAGGTGGCTTCCAGGCTTGCGGGGACAGCGATCTGCATTAGGCGGACGGCATGGCTTCGTCTATCAAGGTTGTCACCCCTGGCCCGGCGTAGGGTGATTCGCTCTGCTTTCTGGGGAACCCGTCTGTTTTCCTCCAGAGCTAGGAGATTACTGCAGGGCTTCCTCCGTCCCCCGTCCCCTCGGGGCACCTCCTAGCTCTTCTCCCCCATAGGCTTCTCTCGATTAGCCCAGGGTCTTCCCCTTCTGTTTCTCACCAGCAGGAGGCTGGGGGTCTTGTTCCCTCAGGGTTCTACACCCCCCTTTTCTAAGGAGGGGGGGCTTGGTACTCACCCAAGCAGTAATGAATGGTGAAGACTGACAAGGGAAGATATGAAAATTACGTACCTACCGTAATTCTTGATCTTCTCTTTTATGTTCACCATTCATTACTGATACCCGCCCACCTTCCCCTCAGTGGCCTCCTTCTGTGGTGTCTCCCCTTCCCGTCTCGTTCCTCTTCCTTCCATTGGCCTTTATGAAAAAAAAAAAAAATTTCTGTTCCCATTCTTTATGAATGGTTCCTTTTTTCCTCAAGGTAAAGAGGAACGAGCACGGTTGTACTTTTCTCTTATTCTGAGGGAACTCTTTCTGACCGCCCTTAGGGTGCGATTCCTAAATACCTTCTTCAGGTTATGCAGTTTCACAGCTTAAGAGGCCATGCTCTGACTCGGCCTCTGCAAAATTTAGAATCCCCCTGGCAGGTATTATTTTTGAGCTCTTCTAGCTGCTGATTGAACTTGTCAGCTCTGAGCGTCTGCTTGCCTTGCCTTAGGGAGTCTGATTGAGTTCCACTCTATCTTTCGTATAAAGCTGCCTTCTAGAAGGCATAGTCTTTCCCATACACTGCTGTGTTAGCACTTAACAAGGTGCTAAGGGACTTAGTCCCTTCCTGGGTGGGCGCTTCCCGAACAGGTTCTGCCCGGCAGTCTAGGAGCCCTCAGCTAGGATGTAGGGACTTGGCATGTTGAGAGTTCAGAGATGTTGCCCTCATTCGAATCTGTTCAGGTGGTTCGGTCGAACCTCCCCTCAGTCCTAGCAACTGGGATTCTCGCTCCCTTGTTAGTCTCAAGCCTATAAGCCTCTCAACCAGTGCTCGATGGGCATTGTTCTCCCTCTCAACATTCCTCTTCTTCTTTTTCTTTCTCTTTCCCTCTCTCTGTTCCTCCCCTAGAGCCGCCCCGGAAAGGAGGCCCTGCGGTCCCTTAGGATAGGAATTCTCTCTCCTCTGTCTGTTCTCTACCGACTTATACCTTTTTCAGTTTATATCCTTTCCTTTTTCTGTCCCTCGGCTCTCTTGCCTCGCTTTCCTTTTTTCTTACCCTTTATTTTTGCCTCTCCGGCTACCAGAACTGAGATAGAGGAGGAGTCTGCAGCATCTAACGGCCTCCCCTCGCGCATGATGCAGTGCGTCGCGCTTGAGGGCGGCGCCATTGGAGCCGACTCCAAAAAAAAAAAACCTCCCGTAGCGGGTGTGCGCCTCCGGCACTAACCCAAGCAGTAATGAATGGTGAAGATACAAGAGAAGATCAAGAATTACGGTAGGTACGTAATTTTCATTTCTTGCCCCTCTACAGATCGCTGGAAAGGCCGCAGTTAGAGTATTGTGTGCAGTTTTGGAGGCCATACCTAAAGCGTGATATCAGGCTGCTGGAGGGGGTGCAGAGGAGGGCAACAAAGTTGATATGTGGAATGGAGGGGAGAGACTATGACAGCAGGCTGGGAGACCTCATTATGTACACCCTGGAGGATAGAAGGAACAGGGGGGACATGATAGAAACATTCAAGTTTCTGAGGGGAATCAGTAAGGATGGGGCAGATGGGGTCTTTAAGTTAAGGAGGGGGAGGGTCACCAGGGGCATGGGCTAAGAATGGAGAGGGAAGATTTAGGAAGGAAATGAGGAGACACTATTTCACAGAAAGGGTGGTAGAAAAATGGAACACCCTAAATCTGTGAACAGCTTCAAAAGGGCATGGGACAGGGAAGAGTGAGGGTGGGGGTTGGCAGTGGGATGAGAAAAGGGAGGAGGGTTAGGGCAGCTGCAAACTAGGGATGTTGGCTGCGCACTCGAGCAGACTTAGATAGACCGGGTGGTCTGTTTCTGCGTGCACATTCGTATATTTGTATGTCTCGCGATTCTCCGCCTCTTGCTATCTCTCTGCCTTCCCTTGCTATTTCTGTCTTCTCCCCCCTTGAATATCTGCTATTATAAAAATATGTGTGGAAATGTTACTGATACTGGGATCCCTTTGTTTAAAACTGTATATAGTTTTACTGTTGAAGTGATTGCAAGAAACTATTTGGAACTCAAGGGCTTAACCTGAAATGCAGATTTTACTTCAAGAGGGCTCTTGCAGTAGGTAATTGCATATAGGACTGAAGCCGGCGTCAGGACCCCATGGAAAAATTTCTAGCTAGCAGTCTCTGGCGGGGGACCGCCCCCACGTCAGGTGACCGACGTCATGTGACATCAGTATAAAGGGGCGATCCCCCACACCTGCCTTCCAGTTCTTTCCCACAGTTAGCTTGTGAAAGCGCCTCGTGGTTAAGTTCCTACTGCTTCGTCAGTCTATCGCCGATTTTATTTGCCGAATTTTTTCACATCTTTCTAAATATTTCATCAAGATTGCTGTGTATGTCATCCATTACACCCTCCAAGTCGCATAAAAAGTGCGACTTGTGCAGCGCACAGCTCCCACATAAGGACAGTCATTCCCTGTGCCTCTTCTGTCTAGGCCCAGATCACCCCATGGAGAAGTGCCAGCAATTCAGCTTCGCTACCCGCAAATGAGTGCAGCAGTCCCTGGAGGCCCACATTTTAAAGAAAAAGATGTTCTCCATGGAAAAGGAGCTGAAGAAGCTCAGGCAGGCCTCAGCTTCCCCTGAGGGTCACCGTAAGAAGAAAGAGAAGCACCGGGACTCCACGGCCACCGCAACTCCGGCTGGAGTCGCCGTGTTACAGGTACTGTCCCCTCTCTCCCCCCCCCCACGGGGACCGACTCTCGACTGCCAACTTGGCAGTGTCCAAGACAACGGCGTCCCTCCCGTTGGGCTCACACTTGGCCCCTCGGGAGCCTCCGGGACAAAGGAAGCAACCATTCCTGGGAAGGCTGCCACTGTATGGCCCTCTGGGTTGAGCGGGTCTGGTAAGTCGGATGCCTGTGCCACTGACTTCTGCCCGGACAGGGCCAGTAAGACGCCCACCCCTTTGAGGGAGCGCACGGTCCCAAAGATGCCCGCCAAGGCTGTTCCTTCCACACGGCCTTCATCGGACGTCGGATCCAATAAGTCGGACGCCAGCTCCTCCGACGCCCGCCCGGATCCCGCCGGTAAATCGGACGTCGGCCCCTCTGATGCTCACACGGCATTAGTGCTGACGCCTGCATTCCTGTCAACTGGTCCGCCGTTCCTGGCTCATCGCTGCCAATCGAGGCTCCAGCATCTCCCCTGTTGGACCCCATGGATTTCAGT
The DNA here is from genome assembly GCA_016271365.2 of Neoceratodus forsteri. Classification (NCBI taxonomy): domain Eukaryota; kingdom Metazoa; phylum Chordata; order Ceratodontiformes; family Ceratodontidae; genus Neoceratodus; species Neoceratodus forsteri. The sequence continues at coordinate 28,331,127 of CM057455.1, read as the reverse complement.
CTTCCTTTTCTGGGCGACACAGAGGATGCCAGTACGCTCCCGTCAGCTCTCCCTCCCATAGGGCTGGATCCCCTGATGCTGGACCCTTGGACGCTGGCTCCAACGCTGGCCTACCCAATGCTGGGCGACATGCCATTACCAGATGGCGTCCCAACACCGGACCCGACACCCGCAGGGCCACCTGTTCCTGGCCTGCTCGCTGGGCCACTTCCAGGGCCTTCTGCTCAGACAGAGCCCCTGGTTCCTGGGTATCCGACTCCGGCCTGTCCGACGCCATCCTACCCGGGACCACGGTATCCTGTGTCACAGTACCTGATGCCGGCCTACCCAACGCCTCAATACCCGACACCAGGCTTCCCACCGTCAGGCTACGGATACTCACCCTACAGATACCCTCAGTATCCGTACCCCCTTCCTCCTCCACTGCCCCCCCAGCCGCTGGTGGACTTGAAGAAGACTCTAGCTGTCTGGTGGGCTGAGGCTAAGGCTCAGCTCACCAGGGAGGTGGAGAGCTGTCTGCCGATGCCAGACCCGGATCCCTGTTGCCGGAGAAGAGAGACTCCATCCCCTTTACCCGACACCAGAGGTGAGCCCTCAGGTGCCAGGGCCGGGGAGGACACGCTTCCCCGAGGGTTGCTTAAGGGGTCCGTTCCTCCCCCGTGCCAGGAGGGGTCTTCATCCTCTTCTTCAGAGACTTCTGACTCAGATTCCGAGGGGTGCTCCGATCCTGATGACGAGATACGCACTCCAGACCGTCCCCTTCCAAGGACTCCTCCGAAGTCTCCTCCAAAAGATCCTTCCTTTCTGGAGTTGCTGAGAAAAATCCAGGAAGACCACCAGTGGCAATCTCTGAAGCCAGATCCACAGTGGAAGAAGCTTGCTGCCCATTTGGATCTGCCCGAAACTACTCCAACATTGATTCCACCCTGGATTGAGCCTCATGCCAACCATTTAGAAACAACCGTCTGCATTAGCCTCCCTTCCGAGGAAGGCGGATAGGCTATACTAGGCTCCTGAGGGTGTGGATTCCTTGAATACACACCCGAAGGCCGACTCAGTTGTAATTAGCGCGGCTCACGGCCAGTCGGCAAACCCAAAACATCTCCGCTCGTCTCCACCTGACAAGGAGTCCCGTCTTCTGGACCAGTACGGGAAGAAGGTGTACGCTTCTTCCACTCTGGGGATCAGGGCCCTGAACTATGTTGCATATATGGGGGACTACCAGAAGGCTATCCTGAGTTAGGTGGAATCCAAGTTGGACTCCATTCCTGAGTCTGAGAGGAAACAGGAAGTGGCTGACCTCGTTCGATCTGCTCGTTCAGCCAGTCAGCACATGCTCTGTGCCACATACGGTGCAGTGGATGCAGCAGGTTGGAGCTCGGCTTTCGCTGTAGGTCTTCGGCATCATGCCTGGCTCTGGGTGTCAGGTTTGGTCCCTGAAGTGTAATCCTCTATTCAGGATGTGCCCTTCAGGGGTTCGGTGCTGTTCGGTGAGGATGACAAGGACATCATCACCGACCTGCAAGAGAAGGGCACTGCACTTAAGTCTGTTGACTCAATGTACAGGGCCCCTCAGGGACAGCATCGCCATTTTTGCAGACATTCTCGGCCTAAAGTGAAATCTCAGGGCAAGCGGGCCAAGCACCCCCCTGCCCAAAAAAGCGGTGGGAGCTTCAGCCGCAACGCTGCCCCACGCCTCCTGACTCCTTTCCTCTCCCACAGCCTCTGGATCCCCCAGAGGAACCAGTAGGAGGGAGGTTTTCCTTCCATCGTCTGGGTTGGGAGAGGATCACATCAGATGCTTGGGTGCTCCAACTGATAGCAGCCAGACACTCAATTGAGTTTCTAAAGAAACCACCTAGAAGACCATCCCCCAAGTCGACTTACACCCCGGAGCATCTTCCTCTGGTTCAGGAAGAAATTTCCTCCCTTCTCTTGAAGGCGGAGATAGAGCCTGTCCCGGCCCACCTTTGGGGGATAGGCTACTGTTCCCATTTCTTCCTGGTTCCAAAGAAATCGGGAGACATGAAGCCTATTTTAGACTTCAGCTCCCTGAATATGTTCAGAATGTTCTCCCTGCAGAGCCTTCTGCCATTACTTAGGCAGGGACTGTGGCTGAGTGCTTTTGATATGCAGGATGCTTACCTGCATATCCCCATATGCCCTTCCCACTGCAAATTCCTCCGGTTTTCGTTCAAGGGGGACCACTACCAGTTCAAGGCCCTCACATTTGGTCTTTCCTTGGCGCCCCGAGTGTTCACCAAATGCCTTTCTGTGGTAGCGGCCCACCTGCGTACCCAGGGAGTGCAGGTATTCCCATACTTGGACGATTGGCTCCTGGCGGCTTCGTCCGGGGAAGATCTTCTACACTCTCTTTCACTTACCTTGCAGGTCTTTTCCAGCCTGGGTATCACCATCAACAAGGCCAAGTCCCATCTGGTCCCTTGCCAAAGGCTCCAGTTCATAGGGGCAATCCATGACATGACCCTTGGCATGGCCTTTCTGCCCCTGGACATGGTGGATACCCTCCAGGCTCATGCAAGCCTGCTGTACAGTCACAGTCAGGTCAACGCCCAGTCAGTCCTTCGCCTCCTGGGGCTCATGGCTGCTGCTATTCCAACAGTCCCTCGCGCTCAGCTCCATATGAGGATCTCTCAGTGGACGCTTCAGTCTCAATGGGACCAGACATTAGATGACCTAGACCAGGAAGTTCTGGTCTCCGATCCCATGGTCCGGGACTTGCAATGGTGGATGGTGTGAGAGAACCTTTGCGGGGGGGGGGTTTCCCTTTTGCCTCGAACCCCCCTCCCAAATATTGACAACCTATGCCTCGGAGGAAGGCTGGGGAGCCCATCTAGGGTTTCGCAGAACTCAGGGCTCCTGGTCCAGACTCAAGCAGGCTCTTCATATAAATATGCTCGTGCTCAGAGCTGTTCTGTATGCTGTCCAGGCTCTGAACTCTTACGTTCTTTCTGGTCATCTGACTATCCAGATGGATAACATGTGCGTAGTCTGGTACATCAACAAGCATGAAGGAACTCGTTCCTACCCTCTGTGCAGGGAAGCAGTGAGAGTTTGCAACTGGGCTGTTCAGCACAGCCACAACCTGATGGCAGTTCGTGTTCCGGGAGTCGAAAACATGCTGGCCGATCACCTCAGCCAGTCCTTAGCAAAGTCCCATGAATGGGAAGTGGATCAAGGGTTGGCAGACAACATCTTCCTGCACTGGGGAACCCCTCAGGTAGACCTGTTCGCGTCCCTCAAAACGCAAAGCTTCCCGCTTTCTGCTCGCTCTCGCTCGCTCGCTCCAGGGCGAGGCATTTTTTGACGGGATGCTCTGTTTCTCGACTAGAAGGGAAAATTTGTCTATGCCTTCCCGCTGATTCCCTTGATTCCGAGGGTCTTCTACAAACTCGGCTCAGAAGGAGCTCGGATGATCCTCATCGCTCCATTCTGGCCCAGGCAAATTTGATTCTCTCTCCTGCAACAATTTTTAGAGGAACCTCCGCATCCTTTTCCTCTTTTACAGCATGTGCTCACCCAGGATCAGGGGACCCTGATTTATCCCGGTCCCAGATCCCTTCAGTTGCATGTGTGGCTCCTACAGACATAGCCCAGGCCCAATTCGGGGTTTCTCCGCTTGTGGCCAATATTCTCGTGGAGGCCAGAAAGCCTTCCACTAGATCCACCTACGTCATGAAATGGAAGCAGTTCTCTATTTGGGCCTCTTCCAAGGATTTCAAGCTGTTTTCTTGCCCTGTCGAGAGAATCCTGGACTACATGCGTCATCTCTTTGACCTGGGTCTCAGCCATTCCTCCTTGAAGGTTCAAGTGGCGGCTATCTCTGCCTATTATGTCCCTTTTGGTGACAGAACTTTCGCGCAGTTGGAAGTCTCTAAGACGTTCCTTTGAGGGGTTCTCCATTTGCGACACCCCCCCCATCCGCATTTCGGATCCTCCTTAGGATCTGAACTTTGTTCTTGAGAAGCTTACCCTGCCTCCCTTTGAGCCGGCAGCCTCAGCAGACTTGAAGTTCCTCTCGTGGAAGATTCTCTTCCTAGTGGCCATTACTTCAGCTCAAAGGATTTCCAAGCTTCAGGCCTTGATGTGTAAAATCCCGTATTTGATTTTCCACAAGGAACGAGTGGCTCTGCGCACTAATCCTAAGATTCTCCCTAAGGTAGTGGCAGAATCTACTCTGAATCAATCCATTGAGCTACCTGCCTTCTTTACGCAACACTCCAGTCAAGGGGAGTACCTCTTGCATACTTTGGATGTTCACAGAATACTGAGATACTACACCACTCAGACTAAGGATCTCAGGAAGTCTGATCTTCTTTTTGTCTCTATTGCTCACAAAAAAGAAGGCAGTGCTGTTTCTAAGCAATGCCTGTCCAAATGGTTGGCTCATTGTATCACTTTCTGTTACTACAAATACAAGACCTTGTCAGGTCAGGTCAGAGGTCACTCCACCAGAGGAGTAGCCACCTCTGCAGCTTGTTTCAAGAACGTGTCAGCGGCAGACATCTGCACAGCTGCAACTTGGACTTCTGTCCACACCTTTACGAAACACTACAGTTTGGACATTGCCTCTCACCGTAGAACTGGCTTCGGGTTGGCTGTTTTGCAGGGTCTTCTTTCCTAAGACCCTTACAGCCAGAAGTTTATTAGTTGGTAGTTTTCCTCCTCCCGAGTGCTTTTCCTTGTTCCAGACTGCTTGGGACTCAGTCCTATATGTAATTACCTACTGCAAGAGCCCTTTCGAAGTAAGATAGTACAGTTACGTAAGAAGCTACCGTAACAGTAGATCTTCAAGATAGGCTCTTGTAGTAGGTAATGCCTTCCCACCCTCCATCCCCCTTAGCTTTTTCAGCTCCTTTTCCTGGAAAGGAAATATCTGCTTCTCTCGTGTCTTGCCTTTTTTGGCCCTTGGCAGGAAAGAATTGGAAGGCGGGCGTGGGGGAATGCCCCTTTATACTGACGTCGGTCACCTGTCGTGGGGGCAGTCCCCCGCCAGAGACTGCTAGCTAAAGATTTTTCTGTGGGATCCTGACGCCTGACGGCTTCAGTCCTATATGTAATTGTCTACTGCAAGAGCCTCTCTCGAAGATCTACTGTTACGGTAAGTTCTTATATAACTGTACTTTTTTAAGCCTTTTGCAGAGATGTAAACAAGAGGTCAGTTCTGGATACCTGTGTTCCTTTTGCTGCACCTGGAAGAACACAAAAATTTACAAGAACATTGTGGGAGAGGCATGCTGTTTTCTTAATGAGTTTCCTAGGCACAGACTATAAGCTGCATTGTTTTGCAAGGGGGAGAGACAGAGACTGAGATTGGAAATTGAGAAGAAAAACTCAGAAGGATTCTGTTTTCTACGATTGTACTGCCATTGTAAATAGTTATACTGAAAATTTTTTTTTATTCTGCTGTTGTTAATAATAAATCACTACTTGTGAATTTTGAAACTGCTGTTGGTTTTAGAAGTGGGATTTACTTCATGCATACTCTAAGCCAGGAGTTTTGTGTGCGAGTACTAGACCCTAGTACCAGGGAAGCACAGCAGAAAGGTATGGATTCTGCAGCAGCAAGTACAGGAGTGATTACCAGATGAATGGAAGCCAAACTAGAAGCAGAAACAAAAATCCAAACTGAGATTGTACAGCCAGCGGCAGACATGGGGAAAAAAAGAACAGGCAGTGACAGAACCTGAAAGCCTAACTGCCTTTTTCCAATGGTGGGCAATACAACAAAAAGAGACAGAAACAGAGAAGAAATGCACCAACTTGAGAAGCAGAGAAAAGACATGCAGTGACAGTGACAGGAGCAGCAGAGGAGAGAAGAGATGCTGCGACAGGAGCAGAAGAGGAGAGGAGCAATGCAGTGACAGAAGCAGCGATGGCTGGATGCCTTGCAAGCTATCAAAGGCAGAGGATCCGGCACAGATCCAGACAAACAACAAAACACAAGCAACTTAAAAGCCATTAAACTTACAAATCTGTGTCCTTCAGATGATATTGAAGCATACTTGACAACTTTTGAAAGGGTTGCTGAAGCCTACTGGTGGCCAAAGCAGCAACGGGCAGCCAAACTGGTACCTTACCTAACAGGGAAACCCCAGCTTGCTTATAGCAATAGAAACTGAGAAGTTGACAGCAGATAAGGACCGCAAGACCCTTCAAGTCTGCCCAATTTTTCTACCTTATGAATGTGCCATAGGCCTTTACTCTGTCAATGGCCTATCTATTCATGCTTATTATGTATTGCTTCCTTATGCCTATCCCATGCCTGCTTGAAGCCCTGCACTATATTCATATCCACCACTTCCTGAGGTAGACCGTTCTATGCATCCATCACCCTTTCTGTGAAAAAGAACTTCCTCCATTACTTCTTAATCGGCCTCCCTCTAATCTCTTGCTGTGTCCTCTTGTTCTGCTATTTTTCTTATATTGAAACATGTTAGACTCTTTCACCTTGTTAATACACTTAAGATGTTTGAGTGTTTCGATCATATCACCTCTCTTCCTCCTTTGCTCTAGGGTACACATATTGAGACTTTGTTACTTTGTCCTCATATGTTTTCTGATGCAGTCCCTGCACCATTTTGGTTGCCCTTCTCTGGACTGCCTCCATTTTGTTAATGCCCTTGTGCAGGTGCGGCCTCCAGTACTGCATGCAGTACTCCAGATGGGGCCTAACCAGTGTCTTGTAAAGAGGGATTGTTACCTCCCTCTTACAACTTGTGATACCCCTACTAATACACCCCAACATCCCCCTAGCCTTACCTACTGCTTTAGTGGTCTGCTTGGATGATTTCAGGTCATCTGTGATGATGATGCCCAAGTCTCTTTCTTCCCTTGTGATTGCCAGCAACTCCCTTCCCAACCTATAAGTGGCTTCTGGGTTTCTCTTCCTTATGTGCATGATCTTACACTTCTTTACGTTAAACCCCAGTTACCACTCTTCCAGCCATTTTGCCAGTTTATCCAGATCTCTTCTCATTTTGCCCACCCCATCTGGATCATCTACTCTGTTGCAATATGGACACTGCACAGTCAGAAAACTGTGGAAAGTGAAATTTTGAAAAGGTGTGACATTCAGGAGAGACCTACAGGCAGAGATTTCAGTCTCTGAAGCACAACTCGGTAGGAAAATCCTCGAGAAGCCTTCATCCAACTCAGAGAACTCTCTATGAAATCGCTCTAACCAGAGGGCAAAACACTCCCACAGATCATCAAAACATTTGTAATGGAGCTGTTCAACATCCTACCCACAGGCATGCAGCTTTGGGTAAGAGAACACCGACCAGAATGTTTCTTTGGCTGAAGACTACCAAATGGCCAGATAGATGCCACAGCAGTGAGGTAACAGCCAAGCACCGGTAAGACAGTGTTTTTCTCATTTAAACCATTTAAACCCCAAGTCTGATCAGAACTCTGGTGGGGGTAACAAATCTGCGCCCTAAAACATTATTTGCTATAACTGTAATGAGCCAGGTCATACTGCAAGAAATTGCCGTACTAAGAAGAGTGACACTGAAGCAGATTTGTCCTTAGCAAATTGGGGCAAGTACTTAACAGATGTGAAGGTGGGAGATAAGACTGTGAGGGGATTTTTAGATTCAGGAAGCAGATAGACCCCAGTGCATATTGAAGTGCTGGGAAAACAATGTCCAAAAGAACCAGGTACTGGTGTCATCTGCATCCTTGGGGACACTTGATAATATCCCATCACCCAGGTGACTCTGAGTATTAGTGGTATGTCACACCAAATGAAAGTGGGGTGGTACCTAAGATCTTACTTCAAGAGGGTTCCTGATGTAGGTCATTATATGTAGGACTGCGCACCCTGGCATCTAACCACACAGCAAACTTCTAGCTAGGAATCCACCCCTGGTGTCACATGACAGGACGTCGGTGTGACACTATATAGGGGGCGGTCCCCACGCCCGCCCTCCAGTTCTTTCCCACTATCAACATATACACGCCGGACCTTGTGGTGAACTCTGCTACCAGTTGACCGCAATTTTGGCTGAGTATCTTCTTCATTTTTCTTATTTTCCTTTTTTGCAGTTTTTCCTGTGTTGCACGTCTTCTCCGTCAGCACAATCAGAGGCGATATTAAGTGCAGTGCCCAGATCCCTCATGGGGATGAGCACTCCGCCTTTGCCTAGGTCCAAAGCATTGGGTCGAAGATTGCGAAGTCTGCCAGTCCTTCAATAGGGCCACATGGGTCAGATGCCAGAAAACCGTCAAAGCCCACCTGCTTAAAAAGTGCCTGGCTTCGGTGGAAAAGGAGCTGCGGAACGTTCATCTTCCCCCACCACCGAGCTCAAGAAGAAACACCGACCGGTCCCTTTCTGCCAAGCCGCCACCAAGCTGATGACGCCTATTGGTGGCCCTTCTACTGGGCACTATTGTCCTGCCAGGTCTCCATCTGTCTCGGCGGATCGGTCGCTGCCCCCCCACCACCACCGTGGTCAGAGGTCAACAGGAGTGCCCTTCTGTGGAGTGTTCTTTCTCTGGGCCTTCAGTCAGCTCTCTGGCTGATAAGTTGCCCACCGGCTCTGCCAAAGGGCGCCTGGCCCCGGTCAGTAAGTTGGACATCAGTTCCTCTGCCCCTTGCCCGACCCTGATCGATAAGTCGGACATCAGTTCTTCCAGCATCCATGTGGTCACGGCCTCTCAATCGACCACAGGTTCACCTGGTGACTGCTCCTCCGAGACTCTCCTGGACCTTTTGGACTTTCCCGACGGTGGGCAGAGTCAGCTGCCAAGCCCACATTCTCCCCTCGAGGGTTCTTCCTCGCCTTTGACCCAACCTGACCCCTCGCTCTCTCTAGATTCTTTGCAGGAGACGAGCGTGGTTTCTCTGGGGATATCCTCCCCAACGGCGGATCTTCTTGACAGGTCCCCCGGTTCCCCAGCGGACCTATCGACAGGTCACTTTAGTGCAATCCCTCTCTGACACTGTGGACCAGCCAGCGGACCTCCTGGTTCCCAAGATGTCCGACCTGCCTGAGCCAAATTCCTTCCAGGACCCTACTCCCAGGAGCCCTTCACCAGTTGATGAGCCTCCCAACCTGGTGATGGCAGGCATGTTCCACTCGACCCTCCAACGCCTGATAGCACTGCGGGTGCCCCACCTAATCCTCTCGCTCACACGCTTGACCTGACATCAGGCCCGCCCCTGGGTCCAGTTGGGATCCCCGATTGGTCTGGCCTGCCGATGGACCCATTCGTTCCTGGTGGCCCTTCGGCTCCTCTGCCTTCATGGCTGTCTGCCCCCCTCCCCACCTGCGGGTACTCTGGGTACGGCCCCTGGCTACACCCACCCCCCCCGCCGCAGTACCGTTATTATCCGACTCTAGGGTACTCATTGTCGGGTTACCCGGTGCCAGCTTATGCGCCTGGGTTTGTGGTGCTCGGTAAATGGTACCAGGGTACAACCCCCAGAGTTACCCTTATTTGTACCAGCCCCCTGGATACCCCTCTTACTCTCCTGTGGGGTTTCCATCCTCCTTCACCACCACAGCCCCAGGCTAGGGACAGGTCGTAGGCTGACACTCAAGGGTCCATCCCTTCTTGGTGGAAGGATGCCATATCCCAGCTCCTTCAGGAGCTTGGTCGCCCGCAACCCATCATGGTCTCCACGCCAGCCCGTAGGAGTACCCCTAAACCCTCTCCCTTTTCAACTCTCGGTTGTCCAACAGGGACTATACCAGGTACCCTCAGAGCCCCCCAAATAGGGCTACAGAGGGTTTTGGACAAGGCCTCCTCCCCAGTAGGCCGTGTGACTCATAGTCAGAAACAGATTTCGATTCCTGTACCAGCTTGGGCTCTCATTCCCCTATCAAGCCCCAGCCTAAAGAGTCCCTCAAATTCCCTCCGGAGGATCCTTCATTCGCTGAGCGACTCTTGTACATTCAGGCTGCATCTGCTTGGGCTTCTCAGGAGCTGGACCCCAGATGAAAGAGGCTCGCAGAGCATTTAGACATCTCTGATGTGGACCCCTTGCCCATCTCTTCCCCCCCCCCCATGGACGGAGCCGCATGAAGACTTGATGTCCACCATTTGGCAACAACCATCTTTCATTCCTGTGGTCTCGGAAGGCCAACAGGACATACCACCTGCTGGACAGGGTTACTCACCTCACTAGGCAGCCCAAGGCCAATTCCATAGTGATTACAGTAGGTACAGTCCTGGAATGGTTTAGATCTTTCCTCTTAGGCAGATCTCAGAGGGTGGTCACTGGGATTTATTCCTCTGATGCCTTTCCCTTGGCCTGCGGGCTGCTGCTGGGCTCCATATTGGCACCCATGTTGTTCGCAGTGTATATGCTGCCATTGGGAGATATCATTAGGCGATACAGCTTGAATTTTCACTGTTATGCAGATGATACTCAGTTGTATATGTCTTTTGTGCCTGGACAGGTTGATGCAGTCTCTATGCTAAATAGCTGCCTCTCTGAGATCAAAGACTGGATGAGCTTGAGTTGGCTGACACTGAATCCGGATAAGACTGAGGTGTTGGTTGTGGATCTGGGCCGCATGGGGGTGGCTTCTGGTGCTGGGCACTTGTCAGGGGCTGTGGCTCGATGGGGTCCAGTTCATTACCTCAGATCTGGTACGTAATCTGGGAGTTATTTTTGATGATGGCTTGACCCTGAAGTCTCAGGTGTCAGCTGTGGTCAAATCCTCATTTTATTATCTGAGGAATATTGCCCGGGTGAAACACTTGATTCCCCCGGGCAACCTTCCAGTGTTGGTCCATGCTTTCATTACTACCCATCTTGACTACTGCAATGCCCTCTACCTAGGGCTGTCTGAGGTTGATATCCACCGCTTACAGCTGGTGCAGAACACTGCAGCCAGGCTGTTGACTGGTACCTCTAGGACCAGTCACATTACGCCTGTATCTGTACTGCACAAACTGTAGTGGCTGGCGGATCACCTAAAAGGTAGGCTTGCTTACCTTCAAAGCCCTACATTAACAGGGCCCTGACTACCTTAAAGATTCCCTGACTCCCTACTCCCCTAATCACCCTCTGTGATCCGCTGACAAGCGATTGCAAGAGATTCCCAGGATTCGTCTTAAAACATCTGGAGCTCATGCTTTTTCATTTGCAGCACCGACCCTGTGGAATTCTCTACCTCGTCGGATAAGAGAATTCCTGACCAGCAGCAGTTTTAAGTCTATGCTGAAAACGTATTTATTCTCTTTGGCCTTCCTGGATTAATTAATGAATTGATTTTAAATATTTGTCTGTTTTTATACTGTATTTCATAGTACAGTGCCTTGATTTTGAAAGGCGCTATAAAAATAAAGAAAGAGAAGAGAGAGAGATTATAGCGGCACACGGTAGATTAGCCAAACCCAAACATGCAAGTGCCTCTTCCCCGGACAAGGAGTCCAAACAGATGGACCAGTATACTGTAGTCGTAAGATTTATGCCTCCTCCACTTGCGCTTTGAGGTCTCTCAATTATGTGGCCCACGTGATTTCTCATCAGAACTTCTCTTTAGTCGATTTCAAGTCCAAATTAGTCTATTCTGGACGCACTACCATAGGAACAGACTTCTCGTAAGGTGAGGCTTACCCAAGTCTTCTTGTCACTATGTGCTATAGCCACCTGTGACTCAGTGGACTCTGTGGCCCACTGCACATCCTCTGGTGTTTGCTTGAGAAGGCTCGCATGGCTCCACCTAGCTGGTCTCGCTCCTGATGTACTCTCCTCTCTCCTAGATGCGCCCTTTCGTGGGCCCTTCTTGTTAGATGGTGATGTAAAGGACATTATCACCGAGCTATAGGATAGTGGCAGATCCCTTCGGGATGTCCGCTGTATGTACCGCTCAGGTCTTAAACCCAGACAGCATTTTCAATACCCTCAGCAGAGGCGAACGAAGAAACCCCCAGCAAGATGCCAGGGTAGGCCAACCCGGTGGCACTGAGGGTTGAGGTGCTAGATGCCACACCTCATGCCACGCTGGCGACCCGGGTTCGGGAACAAGCCCAGACCACCGGGGGTCAGCAGGGAAGAGAGAGGATCGAGCGACCGAAGGACTGCTTTCCTCTCTCGGGGAGGGATCCAGGGTTAGCCCAGCACAGCAGTGGCCCCCGGTGGAGACCATCAGCACTGCTATACACAGGGGCTGACAAGCAAGGGGAAGATGTCAGGCAGCTGCCTTCCGGACGTGGGTGGGAGCACCCACGTCGCGGGCTGGGCACCATTGCACGTCCCACGTTGGGGGCATAAAACATCACAGAAAAACCCCTTCGGCCTAGATAGGCGATGGCCCTCCCAGAGCCGTGCCGCCACACACCAAACACTGGAGCCCTGCCACTGCCACTTCGATCTCCTCGGGCCCTATGTCCCTCCTAGGGGCTCAGGGAGAAAGTAATGACCTTGAAGATGGCAGGGTTCACAGTGAGCAGTCCGAAACAGCACCGGCCAGCGGAGAGGTCTGAGGGAGGATTCCAGTACAGGGAGACAGAGCAGAGATCGGCCCCGGGATCTTTCAGCTGACCCCTCCAAGCGAAGAGTCCCAGGGAGCCCACAGGGAGATAGTCAAGTGGCCCTACCCTCCACCTTCTTACTCGTGGGGGTCCCCTCTACCTCCTCCAAATCTTCCAGAGGAGCCAGTGGGGGGAAGATTCGCCCTCCATTTCAGGGAGTGCCAGGCGCTCACCACAGATGCCTGGGTCCTGCAGATAGTTACAAAAGGACACTCAATAGAGTTCCTGGACAGGCCCCCAGAAAATCTTACGGGCAGGTCTTACTACCTGCCCAGCCACCTTCCTCTAATTGAAGAGGAAATCCAGACGCTCCTGTCAAAGTCATCCATAGAACCCGTTCCCCGTGCACAGGTAGGAAGGGGGCATTACTCCCACTTCTTCCTGGTGCCCAAGAAAACGGGATCTCTGACCCATCCTGGATCTCAGTCTACTGAACCTCTTTGTCGAATACAAGAGGTTCCTCATGCCTACTCTCCAGGGACTCTTACCCCTGCTCCAGAAGGATCAGTGGCTTTGTTCGCTGGACATGCAGGATGTTTAACTGCACATCCCTATTCTCCAGGCCCACCACCGTTTCCTCAGGTTCACTTTCCAGGGGAGCCATTACCAATTCAAGACCCTCCCTTATGGCCTTTCATCGGCACCTCAGGTCTTTACCAAGTGCCTACCGGTGGTGGCGGTGGCCATACACTGCAGAGAGATTTATGTGTTCCCGTACCTTGATGACTGGCTTCTGTCAGCCCCATTTCAGGATGGTCTGCAGCAGTCTCTCTCCACTACCCTGGACCTTTTTTTCCCATCTTGGGATAACAGTGAATTTCCCCAAATCTCATCTTTCATCCTCCCAGCACCTCCAGTTTATTGGAGCTGTACTGGATATGGTCCAGGGCAGGGCCTTCTTACCACCAGACAGAGCAGAAACCCTGAAACAACAAGCCATTTCAGTGACCAAATCATGGTGGACCACAGCCCGCTCTGTTCTAAGGCTGTTGGGAGTAATGGCGGTGGCCATTCCCACCATACCTCTGGCTGAACTGCACATGAGGGTGACCCATTGGATGCTCAGGGTCCAGTGGGATCAACACTCGGACGACCTGGACCACAGGGTCATGGTCTCCAGTGACATGAAGAAGGATCTTTTTTGGTGGCAGGAGTTGTCCAGCCTCTCCTCGGGGGCACCTTTTCATCCCCATCCTCCTCCTCCTCCCTCCATGACGCTCGCCACGGACACCTCAGGTCAGGGTTGGGGAGCCCACCTGGGAGACCACTGGACCCAAGGGAAGTGGTTCCCACAGGAAGTGCATCTGCATGTAAACATCCTGGAGATGACAGCAGTACTCTGTGCTTTCAAGGCGTTTCAGACTCTCTCATGCCCAGTAACTCTCCTTGTCCAGACCGACAATACATCCATGGTTAGGTACATCAACAAGCCAGGAGAAACATAGAAACATAGAATTTGACGGCAGATAAGGACCGCTTGGCCCACCCAGTCTGCCCATTTCCCTACCTAATGGATAAGCTGCAGATCCTAGTTAACCAGCAGCCTACTTCTTCCTACTCTCACCCCCTAGAATTGCCTTATGACTGTCCCTATGCGTGGCAGATTCCACCACTGTTTTGACTCCACACAGCCTCCTCCGGAGGCCGTTCCATGCATCCACAACCCTCTCTGTGTGAAAAATGCTTCCTTAAATTACCTCTAGGCTGCCCCCTCTATCTTCAAATTGTGCCCCTTGTTCTTGCACACCTCTTTTTTGAAAGATGCTACCCTCTTGGACTTTGTTGATTCCCTTGTAGGTACTTGAAAGTTTCTGTCATGTCCCCCTCTCCCTCTTTTCCTCGAGGCTATCCATATTAAGCTCCTTAAGTCTCTCTTCATATGTGTTCTGGTGCAGACCCTGCACCATTTTAGTTCCCTCTCCTCTGGACAGCTTCCATCCTGTCTGTCTTTCTGAGATTGGTCTCAGAACTGCATGGTACTCCAGATGGGGTCTCACCAGCTGTCTGTAAAGAAGGATAATAACTTCCTGTTTTCTACTGGTGATGCCTCTCCCTATGCATCCCAGTATCCCCCAAGCCCTCCTTGCTGCCCTCTCACATTGCTTGCCCACCTTTAGGTCATCTGATATGACTACCCCCAGGTCCCTTTCCATTTTTGTTGTTGTTAGTATCTCACCCTCCATTATGTACTCTTCCCCTGGGTTTTTGTTTCCCAGGTGCATTACCTTGCACTTCTTAGCATTGAATCTAAGCTGCCATTACATTTGACCATTCCTCTAACCTTGCCAAGTCCCATTTCATCCTTTCCACCCCACCTTGTGCATCAACTCTGTTGCAGATCTTTGTGTCATCTGCAAAGAGACATACTTTTCCTTCAGGCCCTCTGCAATGTAAACATAAAGACATTGAAGAGGACCGACCTAATACCTGAACCCAGGGTGCCCCACTAGTAACCCCCTTTCTTCAGAGTGGACTCCATTTACTTTTATTACTCTTGTGTCCATTCTCCAGGCCAATTCTTTACCCAGGCTGTCATCTTGGGACCCACTCCCAGGCTGGGTAACTTGTATATAATCTCTTGTGTGGGACTGTGTCAAATGCCTTGCTAAAGTCTAGGTAGGCCATGTCCACAGCCCCTCCTGATCTACTACTTTGGTCACCCAGTCAAAGAAATCTATCAGATTTGTCTGGCATGACCTTCCTGCTGTGAATCCATGCCTTGCGTCCTGTGCCCCTCTGGCCTCTAGATGCTAACAGTTCTTTCCTTCAGAGTGATTCCATCATTTTCCCTACCACTGAGGTTAAACTAACAGGTCTGTAGTTTCCCGCTTCTGCCTTGCTCCCACTTTTGTGAAGGGGAATCACATCTGCTCTCCTTCAGTCCTCGGGTACCACCCCATCCTCCCATGATTTGTTAAAGAGGGCAGTCAGTGGTGTCACTAGTTCTACCCTTAGTTCTTTTAGAATTCTGGGATGAATCCCATCAGGCACCATTGCTTTGTCCACCTTCAGTTTTAAGAGTTCACCAAAAAACCCGATCATACCCCCTTTGCAGGGCAGTGATATGGGTGTGGTACTGGGTAGTCCAGCACAATCTGTTCTTGACAGCAGTCTGCGTCCAGGACATTCACAACATCCTGGTGGACAGTCTCAGCCACATGGGCACACAAGTTGGAATTGAAGCAAGAAGTGGCAGAGGGCTTTTTTGACCTCTGGGGTCGACCAGAGCTGGACCGCTTTGCCTCCCTATCCAATGCAAAACTGCCCAATTTTTGCTCGCTCGTTCCCGGGCGTGGTGTTTTCTGGTGAGACACACAGTCTGTCTGTCTGGACAGGGAGGTTACTCTATGCGTTCCCTCCCTTCCCAATTCTGCAGAAGCTTCAAGCAGAAGGAGCTCACATGATCCTCATTGCTCCTCTATGGCCTCGGTAGATCTGGTTCCCTCTGCTGTAGCAGCTGGTGTTGGAACCTCCGGTATCTCTTCCTCTCCTCCATGACCTTCTGACGCAGGAGCAGGGCAACCTGGTGCATCCGGGCCTCAAATCTCTCCACTTGCATGCGTTTCCTCCCAAGTAGCTCAAGTTTTGGTGGAGACCAGGAAGTCATCCACCAGGAAGACTCCATGAAGTGGAAGAGGTTTTCCATATGGGTGGCTATCAGGGGTATGGACCCCTTCTCTTGCCCAGCACCCCAGGTCTTAGAGTACCTCTTGCATCTATCTGACTTGGGCCTCAGCTGTTCCTCACTACAGGTCCATCTTGCTGCAATTTCTGCCTATCACATTCCAGTGGATGGCAAATACCTGGCTCAATTTGAGGTCTCCAAAACTTTCCTTAAGGGGATCCTCCACTAGAAACCTCCGGTCCATAGTCCAGTTCCCCTCTGGGACCTGAACTTTGTTTTAGAGAAGCTTACTTTGCTCCCTTTCGAACTGGCAGCACGCTGTGATATGCGCTATTTGTCTTGGAAAGTGCTGTTTTTAGTTGCGATTACCTCAGCTCAAAGGATTTTCAAGCTCCAAATGATTGGCTAGGTGTATTACTTTCATTTATCACAAGTATGACAGACTACTTCAAGGGGAAGTGAAGATGCATTCTACATGTGGCATGACCACCTCTACTGGCTTTTTCAGGAATGTGTCCTCTTCAGACATTTGCGCTGTGGCCACTTGGAGTACTGTCCATACCTTCACCAGGCTTTACAGTCTGGACATCACCTCTAGGCGTAGGGCTGGCTTTGGACTAGCCGTCCTTCAAGGCCTCCTGTCCTAATATGATCCCTAGTCAGCAGATTATCCTACCTTCCGGGATTCAGTCCTTGATAGAGTTTTCTTTTTGACTGCTTGGAATTCAGTCCTATATGTAATGACCTACTGCAGGAACCCTCTCAAAGTAAGATGGTATAGTTACGCAAGAACTTACTGTAAGAGTAGCTCTTCGAGAGAGGTTCATGCAGTAAGTCACCTCTTTCCCTCCCACCTTCCCCAGCTTCTGCTTTCCTAATCCTTTCCCAGGCTCTCTTTTACCAGTTCCGGGCTGAAGGAGCAAGCTCCTTTCTCCCGTTTTCCTTTCGGGGATCTTCCAGCGGGAGAACTGGAGGGCGGGTATGGGGACCGCCCCTATATAGTGTCATGCTGATGTCCCATCATGTGACACCGGGGGGGGCGGTCCCTGCCATGGATTACTAGCTAGAAGTTTGCCATGTGGTCTCTGACACTAGGGGGCATAGTCCTACATGTAATGGCCTACTGCAGGAACATCTCTCGAAGGTCTGCTGTTACAGTAAGTTCTTACATAACTGTAAATTACCTTTCAAACAACATGAAGTCTTGCTATATTATGACAATTGCAGTTTGTCCCACCATTAGAACTGCTCTGGAGGTGAAAGAGTTAACTTCCATGCCAGGCATGGAACTTAGAGCACGAACTCAGTTAGAAAAGCTCTGTCTGGAATATTTCAAACTGAAACTGTCAGATTCTTTACTCCGCCTCATTGAACAGTCGCTCCGGAGATTCCTCCTACTGCTCAGTTCATTTCTCGGTTTAAAAGAGTTTTTCTTGGTTAAATTCAACCGCGATTATTATTATTTTAACCGCAAACCGATCGGTTCAAGCTCTGTCTGTGGTATTGTAAGTAATAGACAGGTTTATTTCTGTGTGGAACTTGTAAATGTTTATCGGTTCGGTTTGAACCGATCAAGTTGTTTTAAAAACTTTATTCTGAAGCATTTAAAAGCTTTTTAGACTTCCTCGGGCAAACGTAAAGCTGTCTCAGAGGAGCCAATTCCAGCAAAGAGAACTAGAAAATCAGCAGGTGTGGAGTCAAAAATTCCTTCTCCAACTGCTGCAGAGATAGCCAAAGCAATCCAGATTGTCCAGTCACTTTCCTCGGTTCCGTCCGAACCGCTACTATCTGGCAAAAGGTTGGTTCGGCCGGTTCCACCAGTTCAAGAATATGATATAGAGGAGTTTTATGAACCAGAGGAGGGGGAGGATGATTATGAACAGTGTGAATGTGACTTTTAAAGTCTGGATGTGCCCATTGAACCGGACATCTCCCCAGACAGACCTTTAGGAGAATCTCCCCCCTAGGCTTTCTGAGTCCCCTTCTCATTTTCTGTTTTATAAAAAAGTTGCTGAAACCCTCCAGCTTCCTTTGGAGGAAGCTGTGGATGAGCAAGAGGAGCCTGACTTTGTAGAGATGATGGATATCTCAGAGTCCAGGAGATTGTCTATTCTTTTATATAAATCCTTTAGGAAACAAACAATAACAATTTTAAAAGCTCCTAATTCTGTGCCTCCTGTGGATAAAAAGATGGACAGGAGGTACACTTTGTCAAGTCCTGATACAGAGTTTCTTTCACAGCAATGCAGCCATGTTGGGGTAGTTCAGGCTGCAGCCTGTGATAAGGCTAATATTCCCCTGGCTTCACATCCTCCTGACAAGGACTCCAGGAAGATTGATACCATGGCTAAAAAACAATACATGGCAGCGTCCTTGGGACTCAGACAAGCAAATTATATGGCTTATGTTGCAAGATACCAGAAATCTAGATGGGATACTGTCATGGCCTTAGCCAAACAGGCCCCTGGCCAGCTTGCCAAGGAGCTGGAGCAGGTGGCTGCTGATGGTATTGAGGCATCTAAGGTGCAGTTCCATGCTGCAGTGGATTCTAATGATGTATCCTCTAGAGTCATGGCTACATCTGTGGCTTTTCGTAGATTGGCTTGGCTCAGGTGTACTAGTTTCACAGGATACCCAGGCTAAGGCTATGGATTTTTCCTGTGGTGGGAATTCTCTGTTTGGGAGCAGACAGAGAATTATATGAAAAAATGGATGAATATAGAACCACTTATAAGGTGCACAAGCCAAGGGCAGCAAGCCACTCCTCAGAGGAGATAGCCCCAGGGGTAGAGAGCAGAGCCTTTTACCAAGCCCAGGCCTCCTCTTCAGCTTATGCTCAGAGGGGGTTCTTCAGAGGGAGAGGCAGACGGGGTACAAGCAGGCCTGCTTCCACCCCTCAGCCTAAAGCCCCTGCCAAACAGGCACCCTGATGGGATGCCCAGGGTCGGTTCTCCATTACCTGTAGGGGGCAGGCTGGCTTACTTCGTCCAGGACTGGGAGTCTTTAACATCAGACAAGTGGGTCCTGGAAGTAGTAAGCTAGGGTCTGGTTCTCAGCTTCAAATAATTTCCAAAGATGAGAATCAGATCTTTTCCACCTGCAAATCCTCTAGAGACTTTTTCTTTGGAAACAGAAGTCTCAACCCTCCTGGCTCTCAGAGCTGTAGAAAGGGTTTCTCCCCTACACCAGGGCAAGGGTCTGTACTCCAGGTACTTCCTTACCCCAAAAAAGACAGGAGAATGGCGGCCCATCCTGGACCTAAGATATCTTAACAAGCACCTTTTAAAACCAAAATTCAAAATGGTGACTCTGGGAATGATTTTACCCTCCCTAAGGCCAGGGGACTGGCTAGCTTCCCTGGACCTCAAGGATGCCTACCTCCATGTTCTTATCAAGCTCCACGAAAGTACCTCAGATTTGAACTGCCCTCAGGCCATTATCAGTTCAGAGCAATGCCCTTCCCATTGCCCCCTCTGCCCCAAGGTATTCACAAAATGCCTGGCAGTAGCAGTTGCTCATTTAAGAAGGCAAAGGTGCCATCTTTCCCTACCTAGACGACTATGGCTCATTGTGGGTCAGTCTCCAGACCAGGTCAAATCATACCTGCAAGTTACCCAGCAGCTGCTTACCTCTCTGGGCTTTCTTCTCAATCTTCCAAAGTCAGTTCTGGAACCTGTCCAGGTACTCACCTTTATAGGTGCAGAACTGGACACAAAGCAGGCCAGAGCCTTCCTTCCCTAGAAAGGGTAAGGACCCTGTGGCCCTGGCCTCCTCCTTCACTCTGCAGGTCTCTTGACCAGCAAGGCATTCCTACAGCTCCTAGGACACATGGCTGCTTCCACAGCTGTAGTGCAAGGAGCAAGATTTCAGATGAGGGACATTCAGTTCCATTTGAGAGCCTTTTGGTCTCAAAGAAGAGATCCCCTATCCAAGTTGATCCCAGTGACTCGAACCCTGATCCAGGCCCTTCAGTGGTGGCAGGATCAGAGCAATCTGAGACAAGGGGTTCCCTTCATCCCCTATCTCACCCCTTGACCCTTACTACAGATGCGTCCCTTTTGGGATGGGGAGCTCACATGGGCGACCTCTCCACCCAGGGATTGTGGTCCCCTCAGGAATCTCTGCTCCACATCAATCTGTTGGAACTCAGAGCTGTTTTTCTAGCACTTCAGGTTTTTCTGCATCTGTTCAGAACAAAGTAGTACAGGTCAGAACAGACAACACCACTACAGTGTGGTACATCAACAAACAAGGGGGCACTCGGTCTTGACCTTGTCTTGAGGCAATGAAGTTGTGGTCTCTGGCTTATTCCTAAACACTTCCTCATAGCAGTTCACCTCCCAGGCAAGGACAATGTCCTGGCAGATGCTCACAGGATTTCCCAGGGCCATCACTTAATGGTCACTGGATCCCCAAGTACTGGGGATAGTTTTTGCCAGATGGGGCACCCTCAGATAGATCTTTTGCAGCCCCAGACAATCATCAACTTCCACTTTTTGTTGCAGGCCCCAGTGTTGGGCTCAGTCCCTGGATGCCTTTCTCTCGATTGGGAAGGGAAGTTTCTCATGCCTTCCCCTCTCCTGTTCAAGGTGCTAGTCAAAATCAGATCTCAGCCCTGCAAGATGATTCTGATTGCTCCAGACTGGGCCAGGCAGCCCTGGTACCCACTCCTTCTGTCCTTAGCAGTCCATCTTCCCCTGTGTCTCCCCAGGAACCACAATCTGTTAACCTGTGCCCAGGGGAGAGTTTGGTATCCGAATCTCAAATCCCTCAACCTCAAGGCCTGGCTCTTGAGGAGTTAGTTTGCTGACCTACACTTTTCTCAAGGTGTTCTCGAAATCTTGAAAGCTTCTAGGAAGCCTTCCACTAGGGCTACTTATAACTCCAAATGGAAAAGGTTTTCCATATGGTGTTCTAGGAAGCTTATTTCCCCAGAATCTGCTGATTTGCCCACTGTTTTGGACTATATGGTCCATCTTAATTCTTTGGAACTGAGACCAGCTACCCTGAAAGTGCATTTGGCAGCTGTCTCTGCTTTTATTTCAGCAGGGAAGCCCTCTTCTCTTTCCGCTCACCCTGTATTTTCCAAGTTTTTCAAGGGATTGCTTCATACTAATCCACCATTCAGGGACCCTGCCCCTGCCTGGGATCTTAATGTTTGCATTGCTCAGCTGATGCAACCCCCCTTTGAACCTCTGTCTTCAGCAGAGCTTAAGTACTTGACTTGGAAAACTGTGTTTCTAGTAGCCATCACTTCTGCCAGGCGCATAGTGAGTTACAAGCCTTGTCAGTGGAGACTGACTTTATTTCCTTTCACAGGATAAGGTAGTCCTCAGGACTAACAGGAAGTTTTGCCTAAGGTGGTTTCAGATTTCCACCTTAATCAATCTATTTCTTCCAGTGTTCTTCACTGACCATTCCTCCTCTGGTGAGAGGAGGTTGCACAGCAGATGTTAAGAGGGCCCTAAGTTACTACATAGAGCATACCAAGGGTCACAGGTTTGACTCTCCAACTATTTCTCACTTATGGTGAGGTTGGGAAAGGAAACCTGCCACTAAGAGATCCATTGCCAGGTGGATTGTCTCTTGTATCCAATTTTGCTATCAAAAACTAGGTAAGGTTTCCCTTCAGGCCTGAGGCTCACTCTACCAGAGGTACAGCTCGTCTCTAGCTGCTGCCAGAGACATCCCTATCTTAGAGATATGTCAAGCAGCTACTTGGAAAAACAGTACACACTTTCACCAAGCATTACTCCTGGATATCCAGGCCAGGAGGGATGCTCGGTTTGACACAGCCGTGCTTCAGAGCCTATTCCCTAAGTAGGTTCTGTCCCTCCTCCATGGAGGTACTGCTGTGTAGTCTGCAATTGTCATAATATAGCAAGACTTCATGTTGTTTGAAGAAAAAATTACTTACCTTAGTAATGTTGTTTCTTCTAATGGAGTCTTGCTATATTATGACCTCCCCCCCAGCCTGCCCCTCTCAGAACTTCTACTTTGGGTATGGGGTGGGCAGTCCAGTGTTGGCACTTATTGATGCCCATTTTATGTTTTCCACCCCTTCTTTTTTGGGGTGTTTGGGTGTTGTGTTTTATTTTATCTTATCTTATCTTATTTTCTGGTCCCCTGACTTGAGTCTTGGTGTTGGGACCAGGAAAATGTGTTAATATTTAAGTAGCCAGTTGGCTAGTGTAGGTTACAGCTTCCACACAGAACCTTAGTGAGTTTTGCTTGTAAAGATCTGACAGTTTCAGTTTGAAATATTCCAGACAGAGCTTTTCTAACCGAGCTCGTGCTCTAAGTTCCATGCCTGGCATGGAAGTTAACTCTTTCACCTCCGGAGCAGTTCTAATGGTGGGACAAACTGCAATTGTCATAATATAGCAAGACTCCATTAGAAGAAACAACATTACTAAGGTGAGTAATTTTTTCTTACCTGTGATTATTGGAAATGACTTTCCAGGATTTACTGAGTTAATCAAAGAGGCAGTAAATCCTGATATTTCAGCAGCAGTGGTGACAAGAACTCAGGCAAAGAAAACCTCTGATAGTGGGGTTTCTTTTCCTTTCATTGATTTTTGATTCTGACTTTTTTGAGCACAGCTCCAAGATTCAGAAGTCCAGGAAAGAAAGACAACGCCTGAAGAAACAGTGGCAACAAAAGACTAATTGACAAAGGGGATTAACATATGAAAATGCTGAAACTAAACTGATAACTGATTTTGATTTTCTTTCAGAACAAGCTAATAGTGTTTCTCTCCAGGGTTATTTTACGCAGCTGGGGGTGAAACCAAAACAGGCTAGACTCATGGTTAAAAAATGTAATGTGCTACTATACAGAGTTTGGGTTAAACCTCAGACACAGGAACAGACAGAACAATTGGTTATATCACAGAAGTATAGAACAGAGTTGTTACAGATAGCACATGACAGTCCTATGGCTGGTCACTCGGAG
This sequence comes from Neoceratodus forsteri, assembly GCA_016271365.2. NCBI lineage: Eukaryota > Metazoa > Chordata > Ceratodontiformes > Ceratodontidae > Neoceratodus > Neoceratodus forsteri. The sequence continues at coordinate 28,308,034 of CM057455.1, read as the reverse complement.
GGATCGCACCCTTGCCAGATTGCTGTATAGATTTTACTGGCCTGGAATTCATGAAGATGTTGCTACCTATTGTAATTCCTGTGCTGAGTGTCAGAAAGTAGCCCCAGTCACTAGAAAAGACAAGGTGCCCCTGGTGCCCCTACCCTTGATAGATGTGCCTTTTGAGAGAATTGCAGTGGATGTGGTTGGTCCTTTAGACAAAAGTAAAAAGGGTAATAGATTTATCCTGGTAGTGTGTGACTATGCTATTCAATATCCAGAAGCAGTGTGTACTGTAAAATCTTCAAAAGCGGCAGCAGAGCTTGCAAAAATTTTCAGCAGAGTTGGCATATCTAAAGAAATTATTACTGATCAGGGTAGTAATTTTGGTGCTGCATTGCTTAAGGAGCTGTACAGACTACTAGGTATCACTGCCATAAGAACCTCCCCCATCACTCTCAGACAGATGGTTTTGTTGAGCGTTTTAACCAAACCTTAAAACGCATGTTAAAAAGGTTTGTAAAAGGAAAGGGAAAGATTGGGACCAATACTTGCCTTATCTAGTTTTATGTGTGCCCTGAGAAAAAAGCTGGCAAAATATGTTGAAATGGCCTGCAGTAATTAGGAAGAGGCTCAAAATCAGCAGAAGGTCTATTATGACCACGGGGTAAAAGAAAAGGTTTTTTAGCCAGATGAAAAGGTCTTGCTACTGTTACCCACTACAGAAAATAAACTGTTACTGACGTGGCAAGGACCTTATAAAGTTCTTAGATGTACTCACACAGTTAACTACGAGACTGAGATCCCTGATAGGAAAAATCCTACGAAGGTATATCGTGCTAACCTCCTCAAGAAATGGGATGAAAAACAGCAAAAGCTGATTGCTAGTTTTACCAGAAACTGATGAAGAAGATATTGATATAGCTTACGACAGACTGGAAGAGATGTTTCCTTATCCTCTAAACAAACCGCAGAAATTTGTAACTTGCTAAAGACACAGTACTTTTACCACAGTAACAAGCCGCGCAGAAGGGGTCAAGCATGTGATAGTGACAAGGAATGCTCTCCCTATTCAGCAGAAAGCCTACAGATTACCAGGGCGATTAAGAGCTGACGTGGTTAAGGAAATACAAAAAATATGAGAGAATTGGGTATTACTGAAGAGTCAAGAAGTGCTTGGTCATCACTAGTGGTGATTGTAAACAAAAAAGAAAGGAGTGTAAGAATCTGCCTTAATTTTAGGAAACTTAATCAAGTGTCAGAATTTGATGGTTATCCTATGCCCAGACTAGATGATTTGGTGGACAGACTGGGGAGTGCCAAGTATATCAGTACCCTAGGTCTCACCAAGGGTTACTGGCAAATCCCCCTAGCTAAAGAATCCAGAGACAGAACTGCATTTGCCACTCGTATAGGACTGCTGCTTGGTTTACATGGCGCACCCGCTACATTCCTACGGTACAGGGATGTAATTTTATCCCCTAACACTGGTTATTGTACTGCATACCTGGATGATGATGTGGTGTACAGTCCAGACTGGAAAAGCCACTTGGAACACCTACCAGCAGGTATTCTAATCGACCAAAAAGGCAGGTCTGACAATCCTACCGAGTGTACTTTGGGCATGTAGGAAACCAGATATCAATCCCCCCCTCCCACCGAGGAGCTGGAGGTCGCGAGGGCTACATCTCTAGTGCCCTCCCTGCTGCCGAGATCACCGCTGCCAGAGACGCCGGGACACCCCGGCCCCCCGAGGAACCGTTGGTTGTGAGGGCCGCCTGAAATCACCCTCCCAGCCTCCCCACAGTGTGCAGATCAATCCCCCCCTCCCACCGAGGAGCTGGAGGTCGCGAGGGCTACATCTCTAGTGCCCTCCCTGCTGCCGAGATCGCCGCTGCCAGAGGCGCTGACACCCCTGCCCCCGAGGAAGTCTGGCATCGGAGGGCCGCCTGAAATCACCCTCCCAGCCTCCCCACAGTGTGCAGATCAATCCCCCTCCCACCGAGGAGCTGGAGGTCGCGAGGGCTACATCTCTAGTGCCCTCCCTGCTGCCGAGATCGCCGCTGCCAGAGACGCCAGGACACCCCCGCCCCCCGAGGAACCGTTAGTCGTGAGGGCCACCTGAAATCACCCTCCCAGCCTCCCCACAGTGTGCAGGTAATTTCCTGGGCCTACAAGTACAATCCGGGAGCCAGCTTACCCGAGGACGCTGTGTGCTTTTCCAGTCAGGAGGCAGCCTACCTGAGGACGCTGTGCTTGTTTCAGTCGGGAGGCAGCCTACCTGAGGACGCTGTGCTTGTTTGGCGCCTTCTCCAGACTCGCGCCTTTGTTTTCTCCAGCCGGTGCTCCGGAGAAGCCGGAGAAGCAATGCTATCTAAGGGCATTCTACAGCCTCAATTTAAACATACAGAAATTGTTTTTTCTTATGCTTTTCAGTTAGTTAAATGTTAAAAAGATTCTGTTGCTTCCACTCCAAAACTGTTGTATTGCTATGTTTTAGGCAAACTGGTTCGGACCCCCCTTCAGAAGTTATATTTTTTGTATTGTAATGAAAGTTTAAATGCAATTTAATCACACGCCTATTCACTGTTTAGTGCTGCCATTGCCTGCCACCTAACCTCTCGCGTGCTCCAGTATCGCCCCCAACGCTAATCCCCCTACCTGCCTATTTAACCTCTTCTCTCTCCCCCTCCCACAGATCAATCCCCCCCTCCCACCGAGGAGCTGGAGGTCGCGAGGGCTACATCTCTAGTGCCCTCCCTGCTGCCGAGATCGCCGCTGCCAGAGACGCCGGGACACCCCGCCCCGAGGAACCGTTGGTCGTGAGGGCCGCCTGAAATCACCCTCCCAGCCTCCCCACAGTGTGCAGGTAATTTCCTGGGCCTACAAGTACAATCCGGGAGCCAGCTTACCCGAGGATGCTGTGTGCTTTTCCAGTCGGGAGGCAGCCTACCTGAGGACGCTGTGCTTGTTTCAGTCGGGAGGCAGCCTACCTGAGGACGCTGTGCTTGTTTGGCGCCTTCTCCAGACTCGCGCCTTTGTTTTCTCCAGCCGGTGCTCCGGAGAAGCCGGAGAAGCAATGCTATCTAAGGGCATTCTACAGCCTCAATTTAAACATACAGAAATTGTTTTTTCTTATGCTTTTCAGTTAGTTAAATGTTAAAAGATTCTGTTGCTTCCACTCCAAAACTGTTGTATTGCTATGTTTTAGGCAAACTGGTTCGGACCCCTTCAGAAGTTATATTTTGTATTGTAATGAAAGTTTAAATGCAATTTAATCACACGCCTATTCACTGTTTAGTGCTGCCATTGCCTGCCACCTCAACCTCTCGTGCTCCAGTATCGCCCCAACGCTAATCCCCTACCTGCCTATTTAACCTCTTCTCTCCCTCCCACAGATCAATCCTCCCACCGAGGAGCTGGAGGTCGCGAGGGCTACATCTCTAGTGCCCTCCTGCTGCCGAGATCGCCGCTGCCAGAGACGCTGGACACCCCGCCCCGAGAAACCGCTGATCGTGAGGGCCGCCTGAAATCACCCTCCCAGCCTCCCACAGTGTGCAGATCAATCCTCCCACCGAGGAGCTGGAGGTCGCGAGGGCTACATCTCTAGTGCCTCCCTGCTGCCGAGATCGCCGCTGCCAGAGACGCCGGGACACCCCGCCCGAGGAACCGTTGGTCGTGAGGGCCGCCTGAAATCACCCTCCCAGCCTCCCCACAGTGTGCAGATCAATCCCCCCCTCCCACCGAGGAGCTGGAGGTCGCGAGGCTACATCTCTAGTGCCCTCCTGCTGCCGAGATCGCCGCTGCCAGAGACGCCGGACACCCCCGCCCGAGGAACTGCTGGTCGTGAGGGCCGCCTGAAATCACCCTCCCAGCCTCCCCACAGTGTGCAGATCAATCCCCCCCTCCCACCGAGGAGCTGGAGGTCGCGAGGGCTACATCTCTAGTGCCCTCCCTGCTGCCGAGATCGCCGCTGCCAGAGACGCCGGGACACCCCCGCCCGAGGAACTGCTGTCGTGAGGGCACCTGAAATCACCCTCCCAGCCTCCCACAGTGTGCAGATCAATCCCTCCCACCGAGGAGCTGGAGGTCGCGAGGGCTACATCTCTAGTGCCTCCTGCTGCGAGATCGCCGCTGCCAGAGGCGCGGGACACCCCGCCCCGAGGAACTGTTGGTCGTGGAGGGCCGCCTGAAATCACCCTCCCAGCCTCCCCACAGTGTGCAGGTAATTTCCTGGGCCTACAAGTACAATCCGGGAGCCAGCTTACCCGAGGACGCTGTGTGCTTTTCCAGTCGGGAGGCAGCCTACCTGAGGACGCTGTGCTTGTTTCAGTCGGGAGGCAGCCTACCTGAGGACGCTGTGCTTGTTTGGCGCCTTCTCTCCAGACTCGCGCCTTTGTTTTCTCCAGCCGGTGCTCCGGAGAAGCCGGAGAAGCAATGCTATCTAAGGGCATTCTACAGCCTCAATTTAAACATACAGAAATTGTTTTTTCTTATGCTTTTCAGTTAGTTAAATGTTAAAAAGATTCTGTTGCTTCCACTCCAAAACTGTTGTATTGCTATGTTTTAGGCAAACTGGTTCGGACCCCCCTTCAGAAGTTATATTTTTTTGTATTGTAATGAAAGTTTAAATGCAATTTAATCACACGCCTATTCACTGTTTAGTGCTGCCATTGCCTGCCACCTAACCTCTCGCGTGCTCCAGTATCGCCCCCAACGCTAATCCCCACCTGCCTATTTAACCTTCTCTCTCCCCCCACAGATCAATCCCCCTCCCACTGAGGAGCTGGAGGTCGCGAGGGCTACATCTCTAGTGCCCTCCCTGCTGCCGAGATCGCCGCTGCCAGAGACGCCGGGACACCCCCGCCCCCCGAGGAACCGTTAGTCGTGAGGGCCGCCTGAAATCACCCTCCCAGCCTCCCCACAGTGTGCAGGTAATTTCCTGGGCCTACAAGTACAATCCGGGAGCCAGCTTACCCGAGGACGCTGTGTGCTTTTCCAGTCGGGAGGCAGCCTACCTGAGGACGCTGTGCTTGTTTCAGTCGGGAGGCAGCCTACCTGAGGACGCTAGTGTTGTTTGCCTTCTCCAGACTCGCGCTTTTGTTTTCTCCAGCCGGTGCTCGAGAAGCCGGAGAAGCAATGCTATCTAAGGGCATTCTACAGCCTCAATTTAAACATACAGAAATTGTTTTTCTTATGCTTTTCAGTTAGTTAAATGTTAAAAGATTCTGTTGCTTCCACTCCAAAACTGTTGTATTGCTATGTTTTAGGCAAACTGGTTCGGACCCCCTTCAAGTTATATTTTTGTATTGTGATGAAAGTTTAAATGCAATTTAATCACACGCCTATTCACTGTTTAGTGCTGCCATTGCCTGCCACCTAACCTCTCTCATGCTCCAGTATCGCCCCAACGCTAATCCCCTACCTGCCTATTTAACCTCTTCTCTCCCTCCCACAGATCAACTCCTCCCACCGAGGAGCTGGAGGTCGCGAGGGCTACATCTCTAGTGCCCTCCCTGCTGCCGAGATCGCCGCTGCCAGAGACGCTGACACCCCGCCCCGAGGAACTGCTATCGGAGGGCCTGAAAACACCCTCCCAGCCTCCCCACAGTGTGCAGGTAATTTCCGCCTATAAGTACAATCCGGGAGCCAGCTTACCCGAGGACGCTGTGTGCTTTTCCAGTCGGGAGGCAGCCTACCTGAGGACGCTGTGCTTGTTTCAGTCGGGAGCCAGCTCACCTGAGGACGCCTGTGCTTGTTTGGCGCCTTCTCCAGACTCGCGCTTTGTTTTCTCCAGCGGTGCTCGGAGAAGCCGGAGAAGCAATGCTATCTAAGGGCATTCTACAGCCTCAATTTAAACATACAGAAATTGTTTTTTCTTATGCTTTTCAGTTAGTTAAATGTTAAAAAGATTCTGTTGCTTCCACTCCAAAACTGTTGTATTGCTATGTTTTAGGCAAACTGGTTCGGACCCCCCTTCAGAAGTTATATTTTTTGTATTGTAATGAAAGTTTAAATGCAATTTAATCACACGCCTATTCACTGTTTAGTGCTGCCATTGCCTGCCACCTAACCTCTCGCATGCTCCAGTATCGCCCCAACGCTAATCCCCTACCTGCCTGTTTAACCTCTTCTCTCCTCCCACAGATCAATCCCCTCCCACCGAGGAGCTGGAGGTCGCGAGGGCTACATCTCTAGTGCCCTCCCTGCTGCCGAGATCGCTGCCAGAGACGCTGGACACCCCGCCCCGAGGAACCGTTGGTCGTGAGGGCCGCCTGAAATCACCCTCCCAGCCTCTCCACAGTGTGCAGATCAATCCCCCCCTCCCACCGAGGAGCTGGAGGTCGCGAGGGCTACATCTCTAGTGCCCTCCCTGCTGCCGAGATCGCCGCTGCCAGAGACGCCGGGACACCCCCGCCCCCCGAGGAACCGTTGGTCGTGAGGGCCGCCTGAAATCACCCTCCCAGCCTCCCCACAGTGTGCAGATCAATCCCCCCCTCCCACCAAGGAGCTGGAGGTCGCAGGGCTACATCTCTAGTGCCCTCCCTGCTGCCGAGATCGCCGCTGCCAGAGACGCCGGGACACCCCGCCCCGAGGAACTGCTATCGTGGAGGGCCTGAAATCACCCTCCCAGCCTCCCCACAGTGTGCAGGTAATTTCTGGGCCTACAGGCACAATCCGGGAGCCAGCTTACCCGAGGACGCTGTGTGCTTTTCCAGTCGGGAGGCAGCCTACCTGAGGACGCTGTGCTTGTTTCAGTCGGAGGCAGCCTACCTGAGGACGCTCAGCTTGTTTGGCGCTTTCTCCAGACTCGCGCTTTTGTTTTCTCCAGCGGTGTCTGGAGAAGCCGGAAGCTAATGCTATCTAAGGGCATTCTACAGCCTCAATTTAAACATACAGAAATTGTTTTTTCTTATGCTTTTCAGTTAGTTAAATGTTAAAAAGATTCTGTTGCTTCCACTCCAAAACTGTTGTATTGCTATGTTTTAGGCAAACTGGTTCGGACCCCCCTTCAGAAGTTATATTTTTTGTATTGTAATGAAAGTTTAAATGCAATTTAATCACACGCCTATTCACTGTTTAGTGCTGCCATTGCCTGCCACCTAACCTCTCGCGTGCTCCAGTATCGCCCCCAACGCTAATCCCCCTACCTGCCTATTTAACCTCTTCTCTCTCCCCCTCCCACAGATCAATCCCCCCCTCCCACCGAGGAGCTGGAGGTCGCGAGGGCTACATCTCTAGTGCCCTCCCTGCTGCCGAGATCGCTGCTGCCAGAGACGCTGACACCCTCGCCTCGAGGAACTGCTATCGTGAGGGCCGCCTGAAATCACCCTCCCAGCCTCCCCACAGTGTGCAGATCAATCCCCCCCTCCCACCGAGGAGCTGGAGGTCGCGAGGGCTACATCTCTAGTGCCCTCCCTGCTGCCGAGATCGCCGCTGCCAGAGACGCCGGGACACCCCCGCCCCGAGGAACCGTTGGTCATGAGGGCCGCCTGAAATCACCCTCCCAGCCTCCCCACAGTGTGCAGATCAATCCCCCCCTCCCACCAAGGAGCTGGAGGTCGAGGGCTACAACTCTAGTGCCCTCCCTGCTGCCGAGATCGCTGCCAGAGACGCTGGGACACCCCGCCCCGAGGAACCTAGTCGTGAGGCGCCTGAAATCACCCTCCCAGCCTCCCCACAGTGTGCAGATCAATCCCCCTCCCACCGAGGAGCTGGAGGTCGCGAGGCTACATCTCTAGTGCCTCCTGCTGCCGAGATCGCCGCTGCCAGAGACGCCGGGACACCCCGGCCCCCCGAGGAACCGTTGGTCGTGAGGGCCGCCTGAAATCACCCTCCCAGCCTCCCCACAGTGTGCAGGTAATTTCCTGGGCCTACAAGTACAATCCGGGAGCCAGCTTACCCGAGAACGCTGTGTGCTTTTCCAGTCGGGAGGCAGCCTACCTGAGGACGCTGTGCTTGTTTCAGTCGGGAGGCAGCCTACCTGAGGACGCTGTGCTTGTTTGGCGCCTTCTCCAGACTCGCGCCTTTGTTTTCTCCAGCCGGTGCTCCGGAGAAGCAATGCTATGTAAGGGCATTCTACAGCCTCAATTTAAACATACAGAAATTGTTTTTTCTTATGCTTTTCAGTTAGTTAAATGTTAAAAGATTCTGTTGCTTCCACTCCAAAACTGTTGTATTGCTATGTTTTAGGCAAACTGGTTCGGACCCCCCTTCAGAAGTTATATTTTTTGTATTGTAATGAAAGTTTAAATGCAATTTAATCACACGCCTATTCACTGTTTAGTGCTGCCATTGCCTGCCACCTAACCTCTCGCATGCTCCAGTATCGCCCCCAACGCTAATCCCCCTACCTGCCTATTTAACCTCTTCTCTCTCCCCCTCCCACAGATCAATCCCCCCCTCCCACCGAGGAGCTGGAGGTCGCGAGGGCTACATCTCTAGTGCCCTCCCTGCTGCCGAGATCGCCGCTGCCAGAGACGCCGGGACACCCTCGCTCGAGGAACTGCTATCGTGAGGGCCGCTTGAAATCACCCTCCCAGCCTCCCCACAGTGTGCAGCACTTCTGGGCCTACAAAATCCGGGAGCCAGCTTACCCGAGGACGCTGTGTGCTTTCCAGTCGGGAGGCAGCTTCACCTGAGGACGCCTGTGCTTGTTTCAGTCGGAGGCAGCTCACCTGAGGACGCTAGTGCTTGTTTGGCGCCTTTCTCCAGACTCCGCGCTTTTGTTTTCTCCAGCCGGTGTCTGGAGAAGCCGGAGAAGCAATGCTATCTAAGGGCATTCTACTGCCTCAATTTAAACATACAGAAATTGTTTTTTCTTATGCTTTTCAGTTAGTTAAATGTTTAAAAGATTCTGTTGCTTCCACTCCAAACTGTTGTATTGCTATGTTTTAGGCAAACTGGTTCGGACCCCCCTTCAGAAGTTATATTTTTTGTATTGTAATGAAAGTTTAAATGCAATTTAATCACACGCCTATTCACTGTTTAGTGCTGCCATTGCCTGCCACCTAACCTCGCGCTCCAGTATCGCCTCCAACGCTAATCCCCTCACCTGCCTATTTAACCTCTTCTCTCCTCCCACAGATCAATCCCCTCCCACCGAGTAGCTGGAGGTGCGATGGCTGCATCTCTAGTGCCCTCCTGCTGCCAGATCGCCGCTGCCAGAGACGCTGGACACCCCGCCCCGAGGAACTGCTTGTCGGAGGGCCGCCTGAAATCACCCTCCCAGCCTCCCCACAGTGTGCAGGTAATTTCCTGGGCCTACAAGTACAATCCGGGAGCCAGCTTACCCGAGGACGCTGTGTGCTTTTCCAGTCGGGAGGCAGCCTACCTGAGGACGCTGTGCTTGTTTCAGTCGGGAGGCAGCCTACCTGAGGACGCAGTGCTTGTTTGGCGCCTTCTCCAGACTCGCGCCTTTGTTTTCTCCAGCCGGTGCTCCGGAGAAGCAATGCTATCTAAGGGCATTCTACAGCCTCAATTTAAACATACAGAAATTGTTTTTTCTTATGCTTTTCAGTTAGTTAAATGTTAAAAAGATTCTGTTGCTTCCACTCCAAAACTGTTGTATTGCTATGTTTTAGGCAAACTGGTTCGACCCCTTCAGAAGTTATATTTTTGTATTGTATGAAAGTTTAAATGCAATTTAATCACACGCCTATTCACTGTTTAGTGCTGCCATTGCCTGCCACCCTAACCTCTCGTGCTCCAGTATCGCCCCCCACGCTAATCCCCTACCTGCCTATTTAACCTCTTCTCCTCCTCCACAGATCAATCCTCCTCCCACCGAGGAGCTGGAGGTCGCGAGGGCTACATCTCTAGTGCCCTCCTGCTGCCGAGATCGCCGCCACAGAGACGCTGGACACCCCGCCCCCCGAGGAACCGTTGGTCGTAAGGGCCGCCTGAAATCACCCTCCCAGCCTCCGCACAGAGTGCAGGTAATTTCCTGGGCCTACAAGTACAATCCGGGAGCCAGCTTACCCGAGGACGCTGTGTGCTTTTCCAGTCGGGAGGCAGCCTACCTGAGGACGCCGTGCTTGTTTCAGTCGGGAGGCAGCCTACCTGAGGACGCTATGCTTGTTTGGCGCCTTCTCCAGACTCGCGCCTTTGTTTTCTCCAGCCGGTGCTCCGGAGAAGCCGGAGAAGCAATGCTATCTAAGGGCATTCTACAGCCTCAATTTAAACATACAGAAATTGTTTTTTCTTATGCTTTTCAGTTAGTTAAATGTTAAAAGATTCTGTTGCTTCCACTCCAAAACTGTTGTATTGCTATGTTTTAGGCAAACTGGTTCGGACCCCCCTTCAGAAGTTATATTTTTTGTATTGTAATGAAAGTTTAAATGCAATTTAATCACACGCCTATTCACTGTTTAGTGCTGCCATTGCCTGCCACCTAACCTCTCGCATGCTCCAGTATCGCCCCCAACGCTAATCCCCCTACCTGCCTATTTAACCTCTTCTCTCTCCCCCTCCCACAGATCAATCCCCCCCTCCCACCGAGGAGCTGGAGGTCGCGAGGGCTACATCTCTATTGCCCTCCCTGCTGCCGAGATCGCCGCTGCCAGAGACGCTGACACCCTCGCCCGAGGAACCGTTAGTCGTGAGGGCCGCCTGAAATCACCCTCCCAGCCTCCCCACAGTGTGCAGGTAATTTCCTGGGCCTACAAGTACAATCCGGGAGCCAGCTTACCCGAGGACGCTGTGTGCTTTTCCGGTCGGGAGGCAGCCTACCAGAGGACGCTGTGCTTGTTTCAGTCGGGTGGCAGCCTACCTGAGGACGCTGTGCTTGCTTGGCGCCTTCTCCAGACTCGCGCCTTTGTTTTCTCCAGCCGGTCCTTCGGAGAAGCCGGAGAAGCAATGCTATCTAAGGGCATTCTACAGCCTCAATTTAAACATACAGAAATTGTTTTTTCTTATGCTTTTCAGTTAGTTAAATGTTAAAAAGATTCTGTTGCTTCCACTCCAAAACTGTTGTATTGCTATGTTTTAGGCAAACTGGTTCGGACCCCCCTTCAGAAGTTATATTTTTTGTATTGTAATGAAAGTTTAAATGCAATTTAATCACACGCCTATTCACTGTTTAGTGCTGCCATTGCCTGCCACCTAACCTCTCGCATGCTCCAGTATCGCCCCCCCCAACGCTAATCCCCCTACCTGCCTATTTAACCTCTTCTCACTCCCCCTCCCACAGATCAATCCCTCCCACCGAGGAGCTGGAGGTCGCGAGGGCTACATCTCTAGTGCCCTCCTGCTGCCGAGATCGCCGCTGCCAGAGACGCTGACACCCCGCCCCGAGGAACTGCTGATCTTGAGGGCCACTTGAAATCACCCTCCCAGCCTCCCACAGTGTGTAGATCAATCCTCCCACCGAGAGCTGGAGGTCGCGAGGCTTCATCTCTAGTGCCCTCCTGCTGCCGATCGCCTGCCAGAGACGCGTGACACCCCGCCCGAGGAACCGTTGGTCATGAGGGCCGCCTGAAATCACCCTCCCAGCCTCCCCACAGTGTGCAGATCAATCCCCCCCTCCCACCAAGGAGCTGGAGGTCGCAGGGCTACATCTCTAGTGCCCACCCTGCTGCCGAGATCGCCGCTGCCAGAGACGCCGGGACACCCCGCCCCGAGGAACCGTTGGTCGTGAGGGCCGCCTGAAATCACCCTCCCAGCCTCCCCACAGTGTGCAGATCAATCTCCCCCTCCCACCGAGGAGCTGGAGGTCGCGAGGGCTACATCTCTAGTGCCTTCCCTGCTGCCGAGATCGCCGCTGCCAGAGACGCCGGACACCCCGCCCGAGGAACTGCTATCGGAGGGCGCCTGAAATCACCCTCCCAGCCTCCCACAGTGTGCAGGTAATTTCGGCCTACAAGTACAATCCGGGAGCCAGCTACCGAGAACGCTGTGTGTTTCCAGTCGGGAGGCAGCTCATCTGAGGACGCTGTGCTTGTTTCAGTCGGGAGGCAGCCTACCTGAGGACGCTGTGCTTGTTTGGCGCCTTCTCCAGACTCGCGCCTTTGTTTTCTCCAGCCGGTGCGCCCGAGAAGCAATGCTATGTAAGGGCATTCTACAGCCTCAGTTTAAACATACAGAAATTGTTTTTTCTTATGCTTTTCAGTTAGTTAAATGTTAAAAAGATTCTGTTGCTTCCACTCCAAAACTGTTGTATTGCTATGTTTTAGGCAAACTGGTTCGGACCCCTTCAGAAGTTATATTTTTGTATTGTATTGAAAGTTTAAATGCAATTTAATCACACGCCTATTCACTGTTTAGTGCTGCCATTGCCTGCCACCTAACCTCTCGCGTCTCCATTCCTCAACGCTAATCCCCTACCTGCCTATTTAACCTCTTCTCTCTCCTCCCACAGATCAATCCCTCCCACCGAGGAGCTGGAGGTTGCGAGGGCTACATCTCAGTGCCCTCCTGCTGCCGAGATCGCTGCCAGAGACGCTGGACACCCCGCCCCGAGGAACTGTTGTCGTGAGGGCCCCTGAAATCACCTCCCAGCCTCCCACAGTGTGCAGGTGATTTCCTGGGCCCACAAGACAATCCGGGAGCCAGCTTACCCGAGGACGCTGTGTGCTTTTCCAGTCGGGAGGCAGCTCTACCTGAGGACGCCAGTTTGTTTCAGTCGGGAGGCAGCTACCTGAGGACGCTTGTGCTTGTTTGGCGCCTTCTCCAGACTCGCGCTTTGTTTTCTCCAGCCGGTGTCCGGAGAAGCCGGAGAAGCAATGCTATCTAAGACATTCTACAGCCTCAATTTAAACATACAGAAATTGTTTTTCTTATGCTTTCAGTTAGTTAAATGTTAAAAGATTCTGTTGCTTCCACTCCAAAACTGTTGTATTGCTATGTTTTAGGCAAACTGGTTCGGACCCCACTTCAAGTTATATTTTTGTATTGTAATGAAAGTTTAAATGCAATTTAATCACACGCCTATTCACTGTTTAGTGCTGCCATTGCCTGCCACCTAACCTCCTCGTGCTCCAGTATCGCCCCAACGCTTAATCCCTACCTGCCTATTTAACCTCTCTCTCCCTCCCACAGATCAATCCCCTCCCACCGAGGAGCTGGAGGTCGCGAGGGCTACATCTCTAGTGCCCTCCCTGCTGCCGAGATCGCCGCAGAGACGCTGGACACCCCTGCCTCCGAGGAACCGTTGTCGGAGGGCCGCCTTGAAATCACCCTCCCAGCCTCCCCACAGTGTGCAGGTAATTTCTGGGCCTACAGTAATCCGGGAGCCAGCTACCCGAGGACGCCAGTGTGTTTTTCCAGTCGGGAGGCAGCTCACCTGAGGACGCCTGTGCTTGTTTCAGTCGGGAGGCATCCTACCTGAGGACGCTGTGCTTGTTTGGCGCCTTCTCCAGACTCGCGCCTTTGTTTTCTCCAGCCGGTGCTCTGGAGAAGCCGGAGAAGCAATGCTATCTAAGGGCATTCTACAGCCTCAATTTAAACATACAGAAATTGTTTTTTCTTATGCTTTTCAGTTAGTTAAATGTTAAAAAGATTCTGTTGCTTCCACTCCAAAACTGTTGTATTGGTATGTTTTAGGCAAACTGGTTCGGACCCCCCTTCAGAAGTTATATTTTTTGTATTGTGATGAAAGTTTAAATGCAATTTAATCACACGCCTATTCACTGTTTAGTGCTGCCATTGCCTGCCACCTAACCTCCTCGTGCTCCAGTATCGCCCCCCCCAACGCTAATCCCCCTACCTGCCTATTTAACCTCTTCTCTCTCCCCCTCCCACAGATCAATCCCCCCCTCCCACCGAGTAGCTGGAGGTTGCGATGGCTACATCTCTAGTGCCCTCCTGCTGCCGAGATCGCCGCTGCCAGAGACGCTGACACCCCGCCCCGAGGAACCGCTGGTCGTGAGGGCCACCTGAAATCACCCTCCCAGCCTCCCATAGTGTGCAGGTACTTCCTGGGCCTACAGTCACAATCCGGGAGCCAGCTACCCGAGGAGCGCTCGTGCTTTTCCAGTCGGGAGGCAGCTTCACCTGAGGACGCTTGTGCTTGTTTCAGTCGGGAGGCAGCCTACCTGAGGACGCTGTGCTTGTTTGCGCCTTTCTCCAGACTCCGCGCTTTGTTTTCTCCAGCCGGTGTCCGGAGAAGCAATGCTATCTAAGGGCATTCTACAGCCTCAATTTAAACATACAGAAATTGTTTTTCTTATGCTTTTCAGTTAGTTAAATGTTAAAAGATTCTGTTGCTTCCACTCCAAAACTGTTGTATTGCTATGTTTTAGGCAAACTGGTTCGACCCTCTTCAGAAGTTATATTTTTGTATTGTAATGAAAGTTTAAATGCAATTTAATCACACGCTTATTCACTGTTTAGTGCTGCCATTGCCTGCCACCTAACCTCTCGCGTGCTCCAGTATCGCCCCAACGCTAATCCCCTACCTGCCTATTTAACTCTCTCTCCCTCCCACAGATCAATCCCTCCCACCGAGGAGCTGGAGGTCGCGAGGGCTACATCTCTAGTGCCTCCTGCTGCCGAGATCGCCGCTGCCAGAGACGCCGACCCCCCGAGGAACCGTTAGTCGGAGGGGCCTGAAATCACCCTCCCAGCCTCCCACAGTGTGCAGGTAATCTCTGGGCCTATAAGTACAATCCGGGAGCCAGCCACCCGAGGACGCTTGTGTGCTTTTCCAGTCGGGAGGCAGCCTACCTGAGGACGCTGTGCTTGTTTCAGTCGGGAGGCAGCTTCACCTGAGGACGCTTGTGCTTGTTTGGCGCCTTCTCCAGACTCGCGCCTTTGTTTTCTCCAGCCGGTGCTCCGAGAAGCCGGAGAAGCAATGCTATCTAAGGGCATTCTACAGCCTCAATTTAAACATACAGAAATTGTTTTTCTTATGCTTTTCAGTTAGTTAAATGTTAAAAGATTCTGTTGCTTCCACTCCAAAACTGTTGTATTGCTATGTTTTAGGCAAACTGGTTCGACCCCCTTCAGAAGTTATATTTTTTGTATTGTAATGAAAGTTTAAATGCAATTTAATCACACGCCTATTCACTGTTTAGTGCTGCCATTGCCTGCCACCTAACCTCTCGCATGCTCCAGTATCGCCCCCCCCAACGCTAATCCCCCTACCTGCCTATTTAACCTCTTCTCTCCCTCCCACAGATCAATCCTCCCACCGAGGAGCTGGAGGTCGCGAGGCTACATCTCATTGCCCTCCCTGCTGCCGAGATCGCCGCTGCCAGAGACGCTGGACACCCCGCCTCGAGGAACTGCTATCGGAGGGTCGCTTGAAATCACCTCCCAGCCTCCCACAGTGTGCAGATCAATCCCTCCCACTGAGGAGCTGGAGGTCGCGAGGGCTACATCTCTAGTGCCCTCCCTGCTGCCGAGATCGCCAGAGACGCTGGACACCCCGCTCCGAGGAACTGCTGGTCATGAGGGCCGCCTGAAATCACCCTCCCAGCCTCCCCACAGTGTGCAGATCAATCCCCCCCTCCCACCAAGGAGCTGGAGGTCGCAGGGCTACATCTCTAGTGCCCTCCCTGCTGCCGAGATCGCCGCTGCCAGAGACGCCGGACACCCCGCCCCGAGGAACCGTTGGTCGTGAGGGCCTCCTGAAATCACCCTCCCAGCCTCCCCACAGTGTGCAGGTAATTTCCTGGGCCTACAAGTACAATCCGGGAGCCAGCTTACCCGAGGACGCTGTGTGCTTTTCCAGTCGGGAGGCAGCCTACCTGAGGACGCTGTGCTTGTTTCAGTCGGGAGGCAGCCTACCTGAGGACGCTGTGCTTGTTTGGCGCATTCTCCAGACTCGCGCCTTTGTTTTCTCCAGCCGGTGCTCCGGAGAAGCCGGAGAAGCAATGCTATCTAAGGGCATTCTACAGCCTCAATTTAAACATACAGAAATTGTTTTTTCTTATGCTTTTCAGTTAGTTAAATGTTAAAAAGATTCTGTTGCTTCCACTCCAAAACTGTTGTATTGCTATGTTTTAGGCAAACTGGTTCGACCCCCTTCAGAAGTTATATTTTTGTATTGTAATGAAAGTTTAAATGCAATTTAATCACACGCCTATTCACTGTTTAGTGCTGCTATTGCCTGCCACCTAACCTCGCTGCTCCAGTATCGCCTCCAACGCTAATCCCCACCTGCCTATTTAACCTCTTCTTCTCCCTCCCATAGATCAATGCCTCACACCGAGGAGGTGGAGGTCGCGAGGGCTATATCTCTAGTGCCCTCCCTGCTGCCGAGATCGCCGCTGCCAGAGACGCCGACACCCCCGCCCCCCGAGGAACTGCTGGTCGTGAGAGCCGCCTGAAATCATCCTCCCAGCCTCCACAGTGTGCAGATCAATCCTCCCACCGAGGAGCTGGGGTCGGAGGGCTACATCTCTAGTGCCTCCCTGCTGCCGAGATCGCCGCTGCCAGACGCTGGACACCCCGCCCGAGGAACCGTTGGTCGGAGGGCCGCCTGAAATCACCCTCCCAGCCTCCCCACAGTGTGTGGTACTCTGGGCCATAAGCATAATCCGGGAGCTAGCTTTGCATCGAGGATCGCTGTGTGCTTTCCAGTCGGGAGGCAGCCTACCTGAGGACGCTGTGCTTGTTTGGCGCCTTCTCCAGACTCGCGCTTTTGTTTTCTCAGCTGTGCTCGGAGAAGCAATGCTATGTAAGGCATTCTACAGCCTCAATTTAAACATACAGAAATTGTTTTTCTTATGCTTTTCAGTTAGTTAAATGTTAAAAGATTCTGTTGCTTCCACTCCAAAACTGTTGTATTGCTATGTTTTAGGCAATCTGGTCTGACCCCCTTCAGAAGTTATATTTTTGTATTGTAATGAAAGTTTAAATGCAATTTAATCACACGCCTATTCACTGTTTAGTGCTGCCATTGCCGGCCACCTAACCTCTCGCAGGTTCCAGTATCGCCTCAACGCTAATCCCCTACCTGCCTATTTAACCTCTTCTCCCTCCCACAGATCAATCCCCCTCCACCGAGGGAGCTGGAGGTCGCGAGGGCTACATCTCTAGTGCCCTCCCTGCTGCCGAGATCGCCGCTGCCAGAGACGCCGGGACACCCCCGCCCCCCGAGGAACCGTTAGTCGTGAGGGCCGCCTGAAATCACCCTCCCAGCCTCCCCACAGAGTGCAGGTAATTTCCTGGGCCTACAAGTACAATCCGGGAGCCAGCTTACCCGAGGACGCTGTGTGCTTTTCCAGTCGGGAGGCAGCCTACCTGAGGACGCTGTCCTTGTTTGGCGCCTTCTCCAGACTCGCGCTTTTGTTTTCTCCAGCCGGTACTCCGGAGAAGCCGGAGAAGCAATGCTATCTAAGGGCATTCTACAGCCTCAATTAAACATACAGAAATTGTTTTTTCTTATGCTTTTCAGTTAGTTAAATGTTAAAAAGATTCTGTTGCTTCCACTCCAAAACTGTTGTATTGCTATGTTTTAGGCAAACTGGTTCGGACCTCTTCAGAAGTTATATTTTTGTATTGTAATGAAAGTTTAAATGCAATTTAATCACACGCCTATTCACTGTTTAGTGCTGCCATTGCCTGCCACCCAACCTCTCGCATGCTCCAGTATCGCCTCCAACGCTAATCCCCTACCTGCCTATTTAACCTCTTCTCCCTCCCACAGATCAATCCTCTCCCACCGAGGAGCTGGAGGTCGCGAGGGCTACATCTCTAGTGCCTCCCTGCTGCCGAGATCGCCGCTGCCAGAGACGCCGGGACACCCCGGTCCCCCGAGGAACCGTTGGTCGTGAGGGCCGCCTGAAATCACCCTCCCAGCCTCCCCACAGTGTGCAGCTAATTTCCTGGGCCTACAAGTACAATCCGGGAGCCAGCTTACCCGAGGACGCTGTGTGCTTTTCCAGTCGGGAGGCAGCCTACCTGAGGACGCTGTGCTTGTTTCAGTCGGGAGGCAGCCTACCTGAGGACGCTGTGCTTGTTTCAGTCGGGAGGCAGCCTACCTGAGGACACAGTGCTTGTTTGGCGCCTTCTCCAGACTCTCGCCTTTGTTTTCTCCAGCCGGTGCTCCGGAGAAGCAATGCTATCTAAGGGCATTCTACAGCCTCAATTTAAACATACAGAAATTGTTTTTTCTTATGCTTTTCAGTTAGTTAAATGTTAAAAAGATTCTGTTGCTTCCACTCCAAAACTGTTGTATTGCTATGTTTTAGGCAAACTGGTTCTGACCCCTTCAGAAGTTATATTTTTGTATTGTAATGAAAGTTTAAATGCAATTTAATACACGCCTATTCACTGTTTAGTGCTGCCATTGCCTGCCACCTAACCTCTGCTCCAGTATCGCCCCAACGCTAATCCCCCTACCTGCCTATTTAACCTCTTCTCTCTCCCCCTCCCACAGATCAATCCCCCCCTCCCACCGAGGAGCTGGAGGTCGCGAGGGCTACATCTCTAGTGCCCTCCCTGCTGCCGAGATCGCCGCTGCCAGAGACGCCGGGACACCCCGGCCCCCCGAGGAACCGTTTGTCGTGAGGGCCGCCTGAAATCACCCTCCCAGCCTCCCCACAGTGTGCAGGTAATTTCCTGGGCCTACAAGTACAATCCGGGAGCCAGCCTACCTGAGGACGCTGTGCTTGTTTCAGTCAGGAGGCAGCCTACCTGAGGACGCTGTGCTTGTTTGGCGCCTTCTCCAGACTCGCGCCTTTGTTTTCTCCAGCCGGTGCTCCGGAGAAGCCGGAGAAGCAATGCTATCTAAGGGCATTCTACAGCCTCAATTTAAACATACAGAAATTGTTTTTTCTTATGCTTTTCAGTTAGTTAAATGTTAAAAAGATTCTGTTGCTTCCACTCCAAAACTGTTGTATTATATGTGTAACCCCCTGCAAATGGGGTTCCCAAAAGACTTCAGGAGCTTGCTTGAATGCTCCAAGCCTGAATGGTGTTTGGCATTTAAGCCATTTATCAGTGAGTGTTTTAGAACCTCTGGTACTGTCTCTTTAAGAGCTGTCTGCTTGCAGACATAATTAGATTTGTATGGGGGACTGTGTGTTTCTTTGATTGAGTACCACTCAAGCTACTGCCAATTCACTCCATTTTGCAGTCACTAGGAGTGCAAGGGAACCTATCTGAAAGATGTAACTGTTTGCCAGAAATTATTTAGAGTAATAATGAAATTACAGTTTGTCTAACCTGCTTTCTTTGCAGTCAGAACTGTGTCTGCTAGTTCTCATTCTAGTTTTGAACTGCTGAACTGGACCAATCAGTGTGGGGTAAGCTAGCTTAAAATGGTGCCTTGGACGAATCAGAACTTGGACTCATAATCTGAGCCAGCCACAAGAGGATTGTATGGGCAGTGACTCTGGGAGATGTAGTTTAGACTTCAGTGCCTTTTGGACCAACAGCAGCAGTCTATTGTGAGTGACAGCCAATCCAGTCAAGAACTGGGAGGAACTCAAAGGAAGTGCCCGGTTTTTGTCGGGTTGGAGTTTCAGTTGAGCTTTGGCAGTGAAGAAGGAAGGAGCTCGTGCTTTTCAGTGTGCAGTTTTAGTCAAAAACGTGTGCAAGGGGCCCAGAGTTCGGTCTGCAGCTTGTTAGGACTGAATCTCCTGTGAAAAGAATCAAAGGATCTCTGAAGAGTAGAAACCAGGCTCACCCTGTAGAAGACTGGAAGAATTGCTGAAAATTGCACTCGGTCTGTCAGGAACTGAATCTGCTGTGTGTTCTCGGGTATTGTGCAGTATTGGGATCGGATACAGATGCAGCCTGCCTGGTATAGTGCTTTCTTTTATATGGATGTGTGAAGAGGTTTGTGTACCTCAAGTGAGCCCTGCTGACATTGAAGGACCCTATCTTATTTGGAGGTCGTGAGTACTAATTCAGAGTTCGCTTCCTGTTGAATTGCCACATTACATCCAAATGGAATTACTGTACTGCTGACTGTTTAATTCTCCTTTTCTCTGTGTGAAAGGGCCCCTACCAGCTGCCACCGGTTTGGACTAGCCACTAGGCTTGGGTACCCAGGGACAGTAACTGATAGGATAGGCCTGTGCACAGAGCCATAGGTAGATTATTAGAGTGATAAGCTAATTAACCTGATTTCCCCTGTCCTTGTTATTATCTCCCCTAAATAAATCAGAGCTGCTTGTTTCCAGCAAAGTTATACTGCCTGAGGTGTTTGTCTATGTTAAAGTACTTGTACTGGTGATTGTTGCACTGTATCTCATTTCTCAGGAGGTCCCAGTGCAGGAACCAGTCCTGGGGGTAAGTGTATACTGTGAAAGGTAATTCTGATATATTGTGTGGGCCACTAGTGGGAAGAAAGGGGTTGCAGTGTCCCAGAGGGCTGTGACCAAGTTAGTTTAACTATTGCAAACTCCTGACCTCTGGGTGGAGGCACCCGCCATTGGATCCGAGCCCCTCAACCTGTTAGTGGCAAATCAGGCAGGGGTAGTAGCCCTGGGATAGCGCCATCTAGGGTTACATCTTGGAGGCTCACCGCTGGGATTGTGTGTCCTCTAGTGGCCATATTTACGAACCACTGTTAAGAAAAAATGGGTACCAGGACAGAAGTGGCTGTGCACCGGCTGGTGGAGTGGTGTACTGGGGAGAGATCGACCCCAAAATGCTATGCTTATCCTGGACATCCCACTGGGTATCAATACTGACACTGTGCAGGAGTACTTTCCAAGGTGGAAGGTTAAAAACCCTGTGGTGGTGAGTGCGGCATGCTAATCTGCTCACCCACACTTTCCTGGCCCTAGAGTTTAAGGATCCCATAGATAGCTCCAAAGTGCCACAGACCATTACCCCAGAGGAGCCCTCACTGCTTGGAGAGTGATAACTGAGGACAGAAGACCGGGGGGAATCAGCCCCCACCACTATCTGAAACTTTTGAGGAGAAATTGCTGAATGGTTGCTGGGAGAGGGAAAGCTGTGGAGGACTTGAAGAAACTATTCTTGCCACCTGGGGGTGTTCCTCCCCAACACCCCTCCCTGCTCCAGTCGCTCGTAATGGTGGCTGAACCAATGCAGACTCCTATTTCTGCACCTGCCATTAGCCACGACTCTTACCGAAGGTTGAGGATCTTCTCTGGCACCCTCCCAACCCCCCAAGGGGAGGATGACTGGGAGACCTGGATAGACTATGTTGCCCCCCAAGTGCTAGAATGGCAATGCTCGGAAGGCTAAAAGCGAAGAGGGTTAGTGAGAGCCTCCGAGGTCCTGCCCTGGCTACCATCCATGCTAAGCAGGGCCAGTAACCCCTGAAGCGACTGCACAGGCCTATCTTTGAGGCCTTAGGAGAATGTGTGGGAGCCCAGATTCTGGTGAGGGAACCTATGGTGGAGAGTAAGAAATGCACAATAGTACACAAGGGAGTTGTTGTCTGTGTATGTTCCTCAGTTGGAAAAGGTATGTTGCAAGAATGCCTCAGGAAAGGAGTAGTTTGCCAGCGCATTGAACTGGACCGAACCAGACTGGACAGAATCCTTAAGTCTGCCCCTTCTCAGAACTGCTGTTGCTTCAGTTACATACAGGCAATGGGCCTGGAATCCCCACCCTCCTATGGATGAGTTAATGAGAGAAATTGAGGAGTTGAGAAAAAGGCACGACTTCGGAGGTACCTGCACCAACAGCTGTGGCTACGACTTGAGTGACTGAGGTGACCCATCAAGTGAAGTTCAGGGCAGAGGGTTGACAGTCAATGAGTGCTGCTCTGACAAGGAAAAGATATGCCACAATGGGGCTTAACTGTTGAGAGAGATCCGGGGAATCTCAAAACAGTCCTTTTATGAAGGCCACGCCTGCAAGTACGGACCCTGACCTATATCCGATTGCATCTGCTATGGGGTGGTGGGGGTACCCACCCATGTATCTCCCTGCTGATAACAGCTGGGTGCTCCGGAGAAGCGGAGAAGCAATGCTATCTAAGGGCATTCTACAGCCTCAATTTAAACATACAGAAATTGTCTTATGCTTTTCAGTTAGTTAAATGTTAAAAGATTCTGTTACTTCCACTCCAAAACTGTTGTATTGCTATGTTTTAGGCAAACTGGTTGGACCCCCTTCGAAGTTATATTTTTGTATTGTAATGGAAGTTTAAATGCAATTTAATCACCGCCTATTCACTGTTTAGTGCTGCATTGCCTGCCACCTAACCTCTCGCGTGCTCAGTATAGCCCCCCACTAATCCCCCTACCTGCCTGTTAACCTCTCTCTCTCCCCTCCCACAGATCAATCCTCCTCCACCCAGGAGCTGGAGGTAGCGAAGCTACATCACTAGTCCCTCCCTGCCGAGATCGCCGCTGCAGAGGCGCAGGACACCCGCCCCCGGGAACCGTTAGTCGTGAGCCACTAATCCCCTCCCAGCCTCCCACAGTGTGCAGGTAATTTCCTGGGCCTACAAGTACAATCCGGGAGCAACTTACCGAGGGGCGCTGTGCTTTTCAGTCGGAGGCAGCCTACCTAGGGCGCTGTGCTTGTTTCAGTCGGGAGGCAACCTACGTGAGCCGCTGAGCTGTTGGCGCCTTCTCCAGACTCGCGCCTTTGTTTTCTCAGCGGTGCTCCGAGGCCCGCGCTGAACTCTCTGCGTTAGGCTCCTACCGCCCCCACCACCACCCTTAGTCGACTCTCCCTTATATTGGGTTTTTTTTTCTGTCGCAAGGCGCCATATCCAATCAGCCCTACTTTCCCTTTGCTGGTTATATTTTTCCAGCACTAGAGACCTGCTCTCACTTTCTGCTCTTCTTTGGGAGATGTCACCTTCTAGATGAAATTGCGCTATGCTGGCTCTCCTCTTATCCCTGCCTTTACTTGCTCCCCACCCCCTATATCCCCTCTACCTGCCCTCAACAAAAGCGCCCCCTCCACTCTCATTACTCTGGTCTCCTATCAGACTGCCCAACAACTATCTCCCAGGCCATCCCCTTATCCCTCCACGTGCCCTGGACACCTCTCTACCCCCACCACCCCACCACCCAAGTGCTACTCTCAGTATTGTGATTTATCACAGTGGTCTCTCTCTTCGCTCGCGCCCACAGTTCTATTCTCCTTCCCATCCCATGCACTCCCTGGTAAGGTCTAGTCGTCCCGTATGTTACCCCACCCCCAGCAACCAACACCTGGCGAGCGCCTAATTTTTCTGCTGCTCCTGCCCTCCGGCAATGTGCGAACCCGGTATCTCCCCAACCTGCCGCAGCCTACGGGTAAAGGCCTCCAGATCGCCTTTATCAATATATCCAGTCTCCCAGAAAACTGCTCCCTCAGTGCTGGGTTTCCCAACCTCCCCGACATTCTCATGGTTGCAGAAACCTGGCTCTCCCCTCACGCCTGACTCTGCTTACTCTCTCCCAGGTTTTCCCTGTTTGGGGCCGATAGGATGGGCAGGCGTGGAGGGGTGCTATCTACCTCAGCGACTCACTCCTCGGTCATGCCCTCTCCAACCCGAGCTTGCTTCACAGGCGCAGAAGCCGTGCTAAACTCTCCCCCACCCAGGTCGTGGCCCCATTTATCTAACCGGCCAAACACCTACCCCGGGGCGAAAAAAGATCTTGCTGTCACCTCCTTCTCGACTACTATCACCCTACCCTGAGCGAACAACTAATCTTGGGCGGCTTAAACACCAACTAGCTCAGCCCATCTTCTGACAATATGAAGAATGAGCTTGCAGCCCTTGACCTGTCATAAATGGTCACCCAGCCTACAAAAGGCAACAAAGTAACGGAACTAGTTCCCTTCTGGATATAGTCCTCCAACCGCCACATAAAATAGGATCGGTGCAAGTCCATGCGGACTCACTCAGTGACCACTCCTATCATCTGCTCTTGGTCATCCCCCGCATCAGCCGGGTACTGCAGGACCCAGGCGCCATTTTCTCCCCAGAGGCCTTGTCAACCTCAAGCGTCACCTCACCCAAATCAACTGGACCCCAGTGGCCTCGCACCTGACATCAACTCTCCTAACACTTACCACGGCTTTCAGCCATGCCTGTGATCAGTTTGCCCCTTCCGCATTCCCCAAGTTAAAAAAAACAGTCCAGCTGCCTGGATAACCCTGCATTGATCCAACAGCTAAAAGATAACCTTTGGCACATAATGTGACTCCGGTGGAATTGGCGATGAGCGAAGCCTACAGGGCAGCCACTTAATATTGCGTGGACCCATCAAGCTGGCAAAGCTAAATACTACCAGGCTGCGTTGACATCTTCCTAGGGCTCGTCCAGAGCCTTCTGGGACAACATAAAAAGAACTGAATGGTAAAGCCCGCTCCCCCATCCCAGATTGTCAGCAATGGGACTGTCTCAACTGACCTAACACGTACACGCTGACTGCCTTAATAAGACCTTCACAGATTTAAGCGCTGTCCTTCCTGCCCACTTTTTGACCGGTTTCCACACCCACCTACCCCACCTCCAGACCACAATTCCACTTCCAAATGATCACACCACATGATGCCAAACCTTTCTTATTAAGATCCTTGCCTCTCAGAACCCAAGTAGTGACCCTCTTGACTCCAAAATACTCCGCCTCACCCCTCAGATGTCATGCTTACCCTCCCTCCACGCTTATCATAAATAAATCCTTAAGCCTAGGCCAATTCCCGAGGCCTGGGAAGCATGCTGATAACCCCCATCCACAAGTCTGGGGACCGTATTCTGCCCTAACAACTACAGGCCCATCTCCATCCTCCCCCATTTATCAACCTTAGAAAAATAATAAACTCTCAGCTCATGGAATACCTTTCTAATACAACCTTCTATGTCCGGACAACATGGGTTCGTCCTGGCCATAGCACATCCCTACCCTCCTAAATTCTCCATCACACACACTCCATGCACTAGACAATGGCCAGCTCACAGGGCGGTTTTCATAGAACCTTTCCAAGGCTTTTGACACGGTGAGCCACCCCTGCTATTACACTCCCTGAGCAATCTGGGCCTCTCATCCAACCCCTGAAGTGGTTCACAAGCTATCTTCCAACAGGACCCAAAGAGTCAAGCTAAATGGAACCTTCTCCTCCAACCTACCCGTGCTCTCTGGGGTCCCGCAAGGCTCGATCCTTGGACCGACCCTTTTCAGCCTATTCTGAACACCTCCTAGTTCCTGTTCCAGCAAAATACTACTATATGCAGACGACGCTGTAATTCTAGCTACTCACCCTGACCTCTCCGCTCCAAGTCTCATTAAAAGCGCCTTCCTTCAAACCGAAAAATGGTTCAATGACCATCGTCTAGTCCTTAATCTAAAGAAAACTAAGTCCATGCTATTCTCACATCGGCAAAACAGCACCAGGACTTTCCTCCACATCACCACCAGCACGCCCTCCCAATTGAACTTGTAACATCCTATAAGTACCTGGGCATCACCTTTGATCCGGCCTTCGTTCATGCCCACCTCAAGCCCTGTCATCTGCCATGAACTCCAGGATTGGGCTTCTCTACGCCACAAAGACTGCCTCCCTGAACCCGCCTTAAAACTAGCTTATCGCCCCTCGCCGGTGTTTATCACTGGCTGACTACGGGCTCCCAATCTACGCTGCTACTGACACCACTGCCTTATCTAAAGTCAGACTGCTATTAATAAAGCCTGCAGGCTCCTTACCAGTGCCCACAGCAGAACCCACACCTGTCTCTATGCTCCACCACAAATATACTCACTCTTGAGGAAAACTAAAATATCAAACCTGCCTGGCCAAAAAGTCCATGTCAGGCCTTTGCCCCTGGGGTCTCTGGACCCTTGCAGTTGGCTACAGGCCCCTGCCCACCCATAAGTCCTCCCTGCTACTACACGTTGTTCCCAGGGCCAGGACCTCACGCTGCCAAAGGTCTTTCCATCACTTGGCCCGCTTTGGTTCAACTCCTTCCTGAATCTATCTCCAAAATTCCGGGGATTGGCCGCTTCAAACTACCCTCCGTAAGCATGTTATTGACGGCGCTGCTGTAACTGCCTCTTCCACCTACTTGGTCCACTTCCACTACATAATTTGTCTGAGACTAGCTGTTGAATATCACGATGTATCTATTACCTTGTTACAATCGTGTACCCTGCACATGTTTGTACCTGTATAGCTGCTGCCTGTAATTTCCAAGTGTGTTTATGTACTTTCACCATGTATGTTCACCCTGTCTCAAACTCACTTAATTGTTGTCTCACCCCCCTTCGACGGTACCTTGTAAGCTGAGTCCATGACTCAAAGGTTGTAAACTGATTTCTCCAATAAATAAATAAATAAAGTAAAAATAAAAGAAGTCAAGTCAGAGGTTTCCAAGATAGAAGCTGTAGCTAACAGCCGTGTTCCCAAAACCAGAAGCATCCAGGTCATTTTGGGCTGTCTGTTACTTTATCGGAGATTTGTTACAAACTTTGCTGAGTTAGCTACTCCCTTGTGACAGGGTTGAATAGGACCAGGGTACAAAGTTGGGGGCTAATGCCCCTCAGTCCAAATCCTAACAAAGCTAGGGTCCGGGGCAATCCCCCGAATATTTTGAAATTTCCTTCAAATGTGGCTTTTCCTGCATTTTAGTGAGTGAAAAATATGTTTGAAAGCCTAGTTATCAACCATATATTTAATATGGTACATGTGGAAAAATGGTTATTGGTCCACGAGGGACAGGTTGCAGGAGGACCCCAGAGCAAATGAGAGACCAGAACAGCGAGACACACCAACCATTATCCCAGCAGATCTGCTGGGAAGGTTGCAGGAGGACCCCAGAGCAAATGAGAGACCAGAACAGCCAGACACACCAACCATTATCCCAGCAGATCTGCTGGGAAGGTTGCCGGAGGACCCCAGAGCAAATGAGAGACCAGAACAGCCAGACACACCAACCATTATCCCAGCAGATCTGCTGGGAAGGTTGTCGAGGACCCCAGAGCAAATGAGAGACCAGAACAGCCAGACACACCAACCATTATCCCAGCAGATCTGCTGGGAAGGTTACCAGGAGGACCCAGAGCAAATGAGAGACCAGAACAGCCAGACACCAACCATTATCCCAGCAGATCTGCTGGGAAGGTTTGCGGAGGACCCAGAGCAAATGAGAGACCAGAACAGCCAGACACACCAGCCATTATCCCAGCAGATCTGCTGGAAGGTTGCGAAGGACTCCAGAGCAAATGAGAGAGCAGAACAGCCAGACACACCAACCATTATCCCAGCAGATCTGCTGGGAAGGTTGCAGAGGACCCCAAAGCAAGTGAGAGAGCAGAACAGCCAGACACACCAACCAGTTATCCAGCAGATCTGCTGGGAAGGTTGCAGGAGGACTCAGAGCAAATGAGAGAGCAGAACAGCCAGACACACCAACCATTATCCCAGCAGATCTGCTGGGAAGGTTCTAGGAGGATCCCAAAGCAAATGAGAAGCAGAACAGCCAGACACACAAACCATTATCCCAGCAGATCTGCTGGGAAGGTTCAGGAGGACTCCAGAGCAAATGAGAGACCAGAACAGCCAGACACACCAGCCATTATCCCAGCAGATCTACTGGGAAGGTTGCCGGAGGACCCCAGAGCAAATGAGAGACCAGAACAGCCAGACACACCAACCATTATCCCAGCAGATCTGCTGGGAAGGTTGCAGGAGGACCCCAGAGCAAATGAGAGACCAGAACAAGACACACCAACCATTATCCCAGCAGATCTGCTGGATATCAGTGTCATACAGGTTTTACTATTTTATTATCGTGCTGATTTTGGGAGAAGTAGCTCAACCTTTCTCTTTGTCACGTGATGCAAATTCATCAATCACATCTTCAGTGTCAGGCTGTCTGCTTTCTTGTCTGAATGTTGAGAATTCAAGTGAACTCAATCTGTCATTTTCCATCTTGTTTCTCAGATATGTCTTAGTCGACACTCATGGAACTAAAGGCGCCACACACATGTTGTAACTGGGATTGTTAAAGCAATCTGCAGTGATTTTTATGCCGTGTTGGATACATGATTTGTAGAAGACATTATAAAGATTGGTCATATGTTGTGGGCGTTCATTTTCTGGCAGCCAACAAATGAAGTTTTGCTACTACCAGTTCCTCTTCCAGAACGGACAGTCAAACATCTCTCCAAGTGGCCTCAGTTTGTCCTGGTCCAAGAATGTATTAGACTGTGGTCTGAGAGAATTGATAGCAACCATCAGTGTTTGGTTATGCTTGGAAAACCTTCTGTCAATCTCTCAATCATTTTGTCAATCACAGGGTAAAAAACAGTGATTCTCAAATGCACAGCAGTTCTTGTTTCATGCGATGCTGATGACACTTTGTTCAGTTCAGTTCCTGAAGTTGGAACAAAAGTGCTCAATCTGAGGTAGCTTCCTTTGCCTCTTGGACCCGGAGTGTTTCGGTGTCTGTGTCCCATATTTTCTGCCATATTTTTCAGCTTCCCTGAGAGAACTAGAAATGTCTCTTCAGTACAAAATTGTGCAATTGTGTCTCTCACGCTTGATACAGTAGTCACTGCAATCAGAAGTCCAAAGCCTGAATCTGAAGTAAGTTATTTGTTCCATCAGCCACTGACAGTAGTTTGTCAAACATTTTAAGGAGAAAGATATTGTTGAATTCTAGAAGCTTGCTGTGGTGTCCTCTGGCCTTTGCAGTTTCTCCTTCTTCACATTCTGAAAGATATTTTAGAAGAGCTGGATAAGTTTCTATTACTGCCTTTGTTGCTTCGCTTTTGACAAGCCCACCTGGTAGAACTTAACTCCGGTATCTCAAAATTCTAGTCAACCCAAGCTCCTTTTGAACATTTAAGAACCCTGGTGAGTCAGGACAGATTTGAAAAGAACGTGTATCTCTTGAAGCATGTCAAATAATTTCCGTACAGGAAGAAGTGATGAACAAGGCGTCTCAAGGACCAAATTCAGAATATCGCATAGTAATGACATATATAGCATATGGATGTTATGACGAAATAGTTCTGGACTCCATTTAAGTTGCCACTCATAACAGATGCACCGTCATAAGTTTGAGCTCATAAAGTCACCGAATTCTCATGGAGGTCCCAGTTAGTCAGCTTTGAACACAGTTCATTTGTCAGACTCTGGGCATCTAATGCTGTTACTTGATGGAAGCACAAAATTCTCTACAGGGCCATGGTGAACATAACGAAGGCAAATACTCATTTGTTCTCTGCCAGCAACATCTCTAGATTCATCAGCAAGTATTGCAAAATACTTTGCTTCTTTTATCTCATTTAAAATTTTCTCTCTTATTAAGTTTGCATAACATTCTATCATCTGATTTTGACTGAGAGGTGAGAGATAGGTGGCATTTCCTGGCATGTGAATCTGCAAATTTTGCAATTCAGGATCAAACTTTTTTAGAAGATCAAAAGTCTCTAAAGTTACCCTGTTTGAGCTCCTTCATGCTCCCTGTGGCCTTGAAACAGTTCCTGTCTGCCAAACAACAAAACAATCTCAACTATTCTTCTCAGGTACTCCTACGCTTTTTAATATCTGCAATCATTGCTGAATCCATTAGCTGTATAATTTTGCCTCGTTCTCTAGATTTCCACATAAGTAGCCAGGCCTCCATTGCTCTATATGTTGTTGTTTGTTGGTGTTCTCTCATCTTCTCTATTGCCTTCTTCCAGTTGTTAAACCATTTGGACGTGAAAGCAGTGTCTGCTCGACCAGTGCAACTTGAAGACATTCTGCCAGGCAAAGCAAAATATGACATCATTGCTTGCACTGTATTCAAGCCATTTAAATGATGCGTACCAGTTGCTTGAAAATGAACGCTTCTGCTTTCTAAAATCCCTTTGTGGAAAACTAGACAGCTTTGGCTGCATGGGACCAGCTTCTTTGGTTCCCAGATCACTGGGTACAACAGTAGCAGCAGGCGTAAATCTTGCTGCTGATTCAAGTAGCATCACGAGATGTTCTGGGAGATGATGATGTGTTTGCTACATCTTCTGGTACTGGAACTTCCACTTCATTTCTTAATGACAGCTCTGGTTGCAGCTGTTGAGCATCACTGGGGTCCGAAGTTACTTTCTTTATTCTGATTTTTGATTTTGGACGGAAGAAGTCACGGATACTCATTTTAACAAGGCTGATGAGTGTGTGACAAGAACTAACTAAAAGTAAATTATAAAAAATGCCTTTTATTGGGTCTGGCACACAGGGATGAAATGTTTATGTGACAGACTGAGTCTAACACACAGGGCTCACAGTATGCAAAGTAATGAGTAACCGACTGAAAACTATTTAATACAATAGATGGAGCTAACACACACAGGGCTCACAGTATGAGTAATGAGTATTAAACACCTAATGGAAAACTGCTATTTAATACAATAGGCAGACCTAACACACAGGGCTCACAGTATGCGAAGTAATGAGTATTAAACACCTACTGGAAAACTGCTATTTAATACAGTAGATGGAGCCTAACACCTGGGGCTCACAGTATGCGAATGAAGCAAAATGAGTATGCTACTGGAACTGTTTTTATAAACAGGCGTTCCTTGTTCATAAAAAAAAGGTGTCTGAAATTGAACTGGCTAACTCCTTGCTTGTGATATTAAGCTGCCACAATACAGACCAGAGGCATGAGTCAGGGTATAAGGCAATTTAGAAAAGAAAAGTTCTGCTATTTTTATTCTAAGTTTGTGAGCCTAAAACATAAACCACCAAAGTGATGTTCTTCAGTCTTTCTGAGCTGTCAGCTCTTCACTAGCAAGTGTTGTACTCAGTTTACTCAGTAAAATAGTAAATATGAAAATAAGTTGCAAGTAAGAAAAAAATATACAGTATATGCAGTAGTTAGTAATAATGCTGCTGTATAGCGCACTCACAGCAGGTTGTCTGTGTCTGAGCTTTTCAATTTACACAAACACAACCCCCCTCCTTTGTATTTCATTCAGAGAAAAAAATGTAAAAAAAATAGACACTACACTTTTATTTAGCTCTCAAGCCTCTTAGCCCAACAAGTGAACTGAGTCTTCAATGTTTGATAATAACTTTCTAAAAATATAGATTGACATAAATTCCAATTTGAATCTCCCAAATAGTGCCTCTGCTCTGTTGCTCGCTCTACCTCTACCGACTACAACTGCGTCAGTTTTTCTTACTGCACACAATGGGACTACTAGTGTGTACCACATGTGTGTTGGAGAAACACACCACGTGTCTGTCCACTGATTGGCTCACTGTGCAAGCAAGCTGCTGTGCTGTTGGTAGGCAGAGTATGAGGCGGGTGCCAGATGCCATTTCATTATTTCCCAATCAGTCTGTCAGATCTGCTGGTGGCGCGCGGCGCTTCTCCCCACCCACACACACACACACACCAGAGACAACTCGCACTGATGACCCCAGTCCTTGGCTTGCTCAGCGTGACATGCAAGCCAGGAGCCTCCTCCACCAGGAAGTGCTGCTGCTGAGTGCAGGGTGAGGGCAGGCTGCTGTCCGAGTCCTCCTGTGTCTCAGTCTCAGTCTCTCCTCTCTCCCCGGCCCCAGCCGAGTGGGAGTCACTCTAGCAGGTCTCCCCTTGATCCTTCTCCTTTCTTCTTCTCCGTTGTCCGCTCAGTTGTAACCCACCCTGACCCGTCCGCCTTCCCAAATCCCACCCAAGCCAAGTGACTGACAGTGAGTGTGAGTGCTGTGGGGATTTATAAATGATTATATGTGTCCCTGATCTCACTGAGATCAGGGACATAATAATCATTATAAACTTTCAAATTCAAATTCAAACCCTGTATCCATTCTGTAGGGTGGCGCGGGCGCGCCTGTTCAGTGTCACATGCACTGTCGGTCCTGCTCCTCCTGGTGTCACTTACAGACTCACTACCGCTGTGGCTGTTGTCGCTATTCCCCTTCCCTTACCCACGTATACTGCATAAAGCAGTGTTGCTGCTGATGGAGTGGCTGACTGCTGATCACTGAGGTTAGTGGTTACCGGCTGCAATAAATAAGTAAGTTACTAAAGAAGAACAAGAGGGCGCATACATCAAACGCACTAACGCAGATATATTAACTGCAAAATTATTTCTTGTGATCTGATCTCATCTTATATAAGAACGAGTACTACGATGGACTTGCATTGCACTTTCTTAAAATACAGTAATCCTTCCCTTATCCCACTATACTGCATGAAGCAGTGTTGCTGCTGATGGGTGACTGTGACCACTGATCACTGAGGTTAGTGGTTACTGGCTGCAATAAACACACTAGCAGAATATATTAAGTGCAAAATTTCTTGTGATCTGATCTCATCTTAAGAACGAGTACTACGATGGACTTGCGTTGCACTTTTTTACAGTAAATGAATACCTTATACATATTATCTCAGGGTTTATCCTACCTTGCATACAGAGCAGCAGGTAAAAAGCAATGGTCTTGGTGTAGGTGAGTTGATTTGGGATGTCGCATCCAGCTGTAATCCACACAGACACCGTGGCCAGCCAATTCGTGACTGCTGATGAGCTGATCAATAGCCACCCACGGGGGCTGCTTGTGATGAGCTCTGCTTTTGGGAGGGTGGGCCATCCCCTCCTGGGATAAAAACTCCTTCCAAGTTCTCTAGCTCGATAAGCTCCTCTAAGTCTTAATGTGATGGACCTAAAAATCAGGAGCTGTCTGTCTCCCGTCTCCTGTCTTCTGCTCAGGCGGCGGACTGTGCAATGTTTTCCAAAAGTTGCAAGGTAATAACTTTGCAAGCGATTGCCTCTCACTGCAGTGCTCTAATCTTATATATATATATTATTTATATATATATATATATATATATATATATATATATATATACTAGTTTTGCAGCTTTTAATAGAGTCCAGCGCTGGACTAGACTAGATCTGCTTTTGGCTCAGCAGCTGTCTTCCTTGCTCCACACAGAGTTTTTTGTTATTACTAATCATCTCATCTGTCCCTCCATGACATGAGCTTTGAAGACTCCTGCAGCTCGCTCGATCCTTGTAATCAGTCGCTCGCCCAGGTGTTAATGCCCTCAGCGGCACCTGTGTAGCGACTGATTACAAGGATCCGGCAAGCTGCCGAGTCCTCAAGCTCATGTCATGGAGGGGACAGATGCTGGTGTAGGTAGACTGAAGACCAGAGATCAGGAGGTGCTGCAGAAGTGCTTCACTTCCTTCCCTCCTCTTTAGAGTAGCCCAACTTTTAAAACTTCCTTGATCATGGAAAACTTTTATTGCTTTATTGTCACACTCTACTGTAAGTACCTTCACCACCGACTTTCAAACTGTCCCTTTACATCAGCGCAAAAACAAAGTTTACATGCTTAAAGAAAGATGTTTTTGCAATGTTCCTGCTCTGAGCTTGAACCTCTTTCCCCTGTTTATTTGCTTTGGATTCTCGGCTGAGTCGATGTGGGGTGGCATTTTCTTATAGTGAACCAAAGAGGGGAAGCAGAAGCACCGGAATTTTCTGAGCCTTGGAGGGACTACCTTCCTAACCTTTTGCAGTCTTCTAAAGGGTGAAGCCAGCCATATGTTAAAATATGTGTGTGTGTTGGGGGGGTTGGGTTCCAGGCTGCTATTCGGGACGTGTACCTGTCTCTTTCTTAGTTTCTTCAACTTCAAGACGATTTTCGTTCCTAAACCTTCAACTTTCATTGAATCAGTTGACTCAGTCTGATTCCGAATCAGACTGAGACTGAGTCAACCGATTTATAGGAGGCTATTCTGTTAGTTCTTTTTAATCTCAAATTGATACAAAATCCAAATAGTTTTTTTTTTTAATGCTACTACCCGAGCCTGAGTGCCGTTTCTTAACTGTTCACATTCTGCAGCCGCATCAGATGCGGCTGCAGATTAAACAATTAAGAAATGGAATTAAATTATTTTTTAGTAATGATTGGGGCTTTAATCTTAGATTGGGGCTGTAGCCTCCCAGAATCAACGTGTGACGCCACTGAATAGGACCCTGTCCCAGTTGTTATGGAGTTTGAATACGGGATCTGTTCTGTTGTTTCCTTTCCTTTCTTGTCTCTTGTCTGTCTGGTTGTGCAACCAAATTTTCCTATGAGACCTAGGATTTGATCACCCCAGCAGTCTTGTAATTCTCTGCCTCTCACTGTCTCTCAGTCTTCCCTTGCTGTTTCTGTTTTTTTTTTCTCCCTTGCATATCTGCTGGTCTGAAAATATAGATCATTATGTGTTAATTTAACTGATATTGGGATCCCTTTGTTTAGAAATGATATAGTGTTACTGTTGAAATGTATATAATTGTAGTTTGAGATGATTGCTAAAAGCTGTTGGGATCTCAAGGATTTAACCTGAGAGCAGTTTTTAAGCCCTTTTTCAGAAGCTGTGGAGAAGGGGCCTCAGTTCTGAGACATTGTGTTCTTGCTGCACCTGCCTGAAATTTACAAGAACATTTTAGAAAAAAACAGGATGCTTGCTAAGGAGGGGAGTTGCACAGACGTATAAGAGAGAACTGAAATATTTTGAGACATACAGAGATTGAAGAAAAACTCAGATGAATCTTCTGTTTATTCTGCCTTTTTAAATAGTTATTCTGAACAGTTTTATTTTTGTATGTTACTGCTAGTACTAATAAACACGTTTTGCGAATTCTACAACAGCTCCTGGTTTTTCCTATGCTTCCTGACCTGTGCCTCGATGACACCCCTCACTGAACTCACAAAGAAACTGTTCCTGGATAATGTGAAATTGAACCCCAGATTGTGCCGAAGTTTTTCGTGCCATTAAGTCTGTATTATGTTATAGAAACATTGAAGTTGACGGCAGATAAGGACCGCAAGGCCCATCCAGTCTGCCCATTTCTTTTTCTACCTTATAAATGTGCCATCGGCCTTTGCTCTGTCAGTGACCTATCTATTCATAGTCATTTGTATTGCTCCCTTATGCCTATCCCATGCCTGTTTGAAGCCCTGCACTGTATTCATAGCCACCACTTCTTGTGAGTAAGCCATTCCATGCATCTACCACCCTTTCTGTGAAAAGAATTTCCTCATTTCCCCTTAATCGGCCTCCCTCTAATCTCATGCTGTGTCCTCTTGTCCTGCTATTTTTCTTATATTTAAACATGTTAGACTCTTTCACCTTGTTTATGCCCTTAAGGTGTTTAAATGTCTCGATCATATCACCTCTCTCCTCCTTTGCTCAAGGGTATACATATTGAGCTCCGTTAATCTGTCCTCATATGTCTTCTGATGCAGTCCCTGCACCATTTTGGTTGCCCTTCTCTGGACTGCCTCAATTTTAGTTAATGTCCTTGTGAAGGTGTGGCCTCCAATACTGCACGCAGTACTCCAGATGGGGCCTAACCAATGTCTTGTACAGAGTTATTACCTCCCTCTACGACATGATACCCTACTAATACACCCTAACACCCCTAGCCTTACCTACTGCTTTAGAGGTCTGCTTGGATGATTTTAGGTCATCAGTGATGATGATGCCCAAGTCTCTTTCTTCCTTTGTGACTGCTAGCAACTCCCTCCCAGCCTATAAGTGGCTTCAGGGTTTCTCTTCCCTATGTGCATGATTTTGCATTCTTTGCATTAAATCCCAGTTGCCACTCTTCTGACCATTCTGCTAGTTTATCCAGATCTCTTCTCATTCTGCCCACCCCATCTGGATCATCTACTCTGTTGCAGATCTTGGTGTCATCTGCAAACAGACAAGCCTTACCCTCTAGTCCATCTGCGAGGTCACTAATGAAGATGTTGAATAGGACTGGCCCCAGGACTGATCCCTGAGGTACCCACTTGTGACTTGCATCTCTTCTGACTGTATACCATTTACCACCACTCTCTGTTTTCTGCCAGTCAACCAGTTTGCCACCCAGTTGACCAACTTCAGCCACCCAGAGCCTACCCTAGCTTATTTATCAATCTTCTATGTGGAACAGTGTCAAAAGCTTTTGCTGAAGTCAAGGTAGGCGACATCAACTGCTCCCCTTGGTCCACCACTCTGGTTACCCAGTCAAAGAAATCTATGAGATTAGTTTGACAGGACCTTCCTTTTGTAAACCCATGCTGTCTTGGATCCTGTGCCCCTATGGATTCCAGGTGTTGCACTATCCTTTCAGCAAGGGTGCCTCCATAATCTTGCCACTACTGAGGTAAGACTGACCGGTCTGTAGTTCCCGCCTCCTCCCTGCTACCACTCTTGTGGAGTGGGATCACATAAACCCTTCTCAGTCTTCTGGGACCTCTCCTGTGCTCAGAGACTCACTAAACAATTCTGCTAATGGCTCTGCTAGTTCCTCCTTTAGCTCCTTAAGTACCCTGGGATGCTATGCCATCAGGTCCCTTGCTTATCCACCTGAGCTTGTAGGCTCTTGTAGGACCCTTTCTTTTGTGAAGGAGTAGTGCTCACCTCCCTCCCCCTGTGTCCATGATGCTGAGCTGTGGGCCCTGCCCACCCTTCTCTTCAGTAAATACTGAGCAAAAGTATCTATTTAGGATAGATGCCTTTACAGGGTCCTCCTCCTCATGCTCCTTTTCTCCATTAAACTTAGCAATACCCCTCTGGACTTTCTCCTTTCACTAATGTATCTATAGAAAGTCTTGTCACCTTCTTTACTGTTAGTGCTAGTGTTTCCTCAGTTTGGGACTTTGCCTGCCTTACTGCCTTACCTGCTTCCCTTAGGGCAGTTTGGTATGCCTCCCTATCTTCATCCCGCTGTGTTCCCTTATATTTTCTGAAGGCCAGCCTTTTGGCTCTGACCTTTTCTCCTACTGTATTTGAGAACCAAAGTGGTTTCCTTCTTCTTTTGCACTTCCTTTTCTGTCGAACACAATGGGATGTTGCTTCAAGTATTGCATCCTTAATGCTTACCCACTTTGCCTGTACCCCCTCACCTGTGTTTGTTTTTGCCAGGGCTAGCTTAACTCTGTTGGCCATCTTATCAAAATCAGCTCCTCTGAAGTCCCATATTTTGCCTTGGAATGGGATGATTTAGATGTAGTAGCAAATTGAACCATACCATGTGATGGTCACTGGCCCCAGGTGACCTTCTACCTGGAGATCTGTGATCCCTTCTTTGTTAGTCAGTACTAGATCTAGGATAGCCCTGTCTCTTGTGGGTTGCTGTACCAGTTGTTTGAGGCCCTCCCCTGCAGGGAATCCACTATGAGTCTAGTTCTGGCAGATGTTCCTGCTGGTATTGACCAATCTGTATCTGGCATGTTGAATTCTCCACTTATCAGAACCTCCCTTTAGCTGTCATGTTTTGTATATCTTCTAACAGTAATGTGTCTATGTCTCCCTCTGGTCTGAGGCCTGTAGACAACCCCAGTTCTTATGGCTGTCCCATTTCCTGTTCCAGGGTGACCACAGTTCTTCTGGCTCCTTATGTGTATTCTGAATTTCTGTAGCTTTGATATTTTCATTAACATACAGGGCCTCCTCCCCCCTTTTGCACCTCTCGGTCTCTTCTGAACAATACATAGCCAGGTACTGAAGTCTCCCAAGTGTGGTTATTGGTAAACCACGTCTCACTAATTGCTACTATGTCCAGTTTAGCCTCTGACATTATTGCCTGCAGGTCTGGGATCTTATTTCCCAGGCTGTGAGCATTTGTGTACATGATTTTCCATTGGCCAGATTTTGGTGTGTTAGTTGTTGGGTGAAGTTTGGCATTACCCCTGTGCATCGTATGGGGAGACAAACCTTTTTTCTTACCTGGTGATGCAAATGAACGGCAAACACGCTGAATTCCTGTTTGACCACTAGCTGAGGGGGGAGGGGTGTTCTTCCCATTCGACGTATGGGGTGCTGCACCCCTCTCCCCATTTGCTAGTTTAAATATTCTGCAAAGACGTCAAACTTCGCCCTAATGCACTGACTCCTCTTTAGTCAGATGCAGTCCATCAAATTTAAAGAACTTTCGCCTCCCAGAACTGTTGCCAGTTCCCTACAAATCTGTGTCCTTTTCCTGGCACCAGTCCTTGAGCCACGTGTTTAGCTCCCTGTCTCCCCTTCTCTGACCTTCCATCCATCTGCTCCTTCTCCCAGACTGGCAGGATCTCAGAGAAGGAGATGCCAGACGAAATAGATGATAGTTTGTCACCCAGCCTAGTCAGGTGTTCCTTGGTCTCCACAACTGACCCGGCTGGTGAGATCGTAGTCCCTATGTGTACTAGGACATCAATGTTTTCTCCTGCTTTGTGAACAATTTTAGCAATGCGGTCAGTGTCTCTCCATGCTGATGTACCTGGGAGACATCTGACCATTATCCTGGCTGGAGATGGGTATCAACTCCCGAATCATGGAGTCTCCTATGATCAGAAGTTTTTGGATTTCCTTTGTGCTTGTTTAGTTTTGGTTCCTGATTTGGGTGAGTATTGTTGTGCTAGCTCCTGTGCCGCAGTGTCCTGCTCTGCAGTATCTTCTGCCTCTTTATTTGATTTCAGAGATAGAGGCAGATACCTGTTCGTAGTGTTTATATGGTTTTTGGAGGTAATGTGTTGGAGAGCAGAGAGTGATGGGGTACCTGATTTGCTCCTCCTAACCACCTGCCAACCTCCTGGACCAACTACCCTCTGCGGTCGAGGTTTTTCTGTTGGATGCTGGGGAAATGGCGGGTGGTTCTTATAATGTATTTCCTCTTCAGTATGAAATTTGAGGCGTGCAATCTCTGCCCATGCTGCCGGAGCTGAGACCTAAGATCTCAAAGGCCCAGCATGTAGGACAGTGTCTAAATCCTGTAAGACTGTCCTTCTGAAAATTGTTCCACAGTACCTGCAGTTAATGAAATCCATTCCAAATAAGTTGCTGGGTTTGTAACCTAGTCAGAGTAATTAGAAGGAGAAAAAAAGTGCAAGTAATGGTTTAATTGTGCTTTGTTTAACTGTTATAACAAGTTAAATTACTAATACCCTGTAAATAGAGATCTTGTAGAGCCCACTGATCCACCCCTTCCTGCTCTGCCACAGGAAATGTCACAACTGTGGTACCCTATAAAAGGAGTGTAGCGTGGGTGGTTGGGGATGGGGGTGGGTGGCTGGGCCCTTCCCTGCCTAAAAGAAGAACCACAGACGAAAGAACAAGGAGGTAAGCAGAAACAATCAGTCAACAACAAATGCAGTAACCCTGAAAGCTTATCCTAATGTTAGATAAAACTGTAAAACCTGTAAAGTACCACCTGTAATAATTTCAGAAAGATATACCCTGTGAAACACTTTGCTCCAGAAAAAATAAAGCAGTAACAGAAGATATACCTTGCAAAGACAATTTGAATCAGAAGATTACAGCAGTAATCTGTTAGCACACACCTGTAGGCACACCTTGTAATAATGCAGAAGAAGGTATACCAGCAACAACAATTTGAATCAGAGAAAAAATAAAGCAATG
Organism: Neoceratodus forsteri; assembly: GCA_016271365.2. NCBI lineage: Eukaryota > Metazoa > Chordata > Ceratodontiformes > Ceratodontidae > Neoceratodus > Neoceratodus forsteri. The sequence goes on along the minus strand of CM057455.1, from coordinate 28,268,864 downwards.
AAATGTTAGCAACAAACAGTATCAATCCCTGTGAGTAAAAATAAAACACCACCACACAGTAAATCTGCTTAGCCAAACTAAGTCTTAATCCTTCTCCTTGCTCTGGTAAGTTTCTCTACTCTGCCTTTCAAGTAGTCTTAGAAGGAAAGAGCTCAGGTGAAGCTAGGTGCCTTGGCCAGCAAACCAAGTCTTCTACCTGCCTCGTGACAAAGTGGGCCATGGAGTCCCTTAAGTTTTACTTACTAGGAGCTGACTTTGTACTTGTAACAGATCACAATCCTCTCTGTTGGCTTAACCACATGAAAGATAAAACTGCCCATTTTTTTTTCTTCTATTTATAGTTTCTGGGATTTTACGGGTTTTCTCCCGGCCCCTGCACCCACACGTCCCCAACATAGCACGCGCATGTGGAGGCAGATGCACGTCGTACAGGACGCCCCTCCCAGTTGCACCATTAACTGCCTGTGCCGGCAGCGACCTTCATTCAGTGACGGTGGGACTACGGGCGGATGACCTCACTCCTTACTCGGGAGAGGAGAGCTGTCGCTTGAGCCTGCTTCCCCTCCCCTCCCATGGTCCTGAGTCAAAATATAGATGGGAAAGAACATCCTATTCTATATATAAGTTGGAAATTGCACAACAGAGAGAAAAGGTACTCCACCATTGAAAAGGGATGCCTCGTGACAAAGTGGGCCATGGAGTCCCTTAAGTTTTACTTACTAGGAGCTGACTTTGTACTTGTAACAGATCACAATCCTCTGTTGGCTTAACCACATGAAAGATAAAAATCTAAAATCACATGGTGATACCTGGCACTACAGTCATTTACATTTTTTCCATATAGTTTATGCTCCCGAGCCCAGCAGGTGGCTCCGTCCCTCCCTCAGAGGGCCTCAGTCTCTGGCTGCACCGTTTCCCCATTCTGACACCCCCAGGTCCCCATGGGTTCCCCCATGACAAGGCTGGGGTGAAGGTGGCCTTACCCCACCTCAGGAGGAAATCCTGTTGGGTGGGGGCTGGTTGAGGCACTGGTGCGGCCATCATGGAGCCTGCCAGCTCCGATTTTTCGTTTTCTCCCATCCCTCCCTACTGACGTTAGAACTAAAGGAAGACCTAGTGACACCACTGACTACCCTCTTTAACAAATCATGGGAGAATGGTGCGGTACCTTAGGACTGGAGGAAGACGAATGAGATCCCCCTTGACAAGGGTGGGAGCAAGGCAGAGGCAGGAAACTACAGACCTGTTAGTTTGACCTCAGCGGTAGGAAAATGATGGAATCACTTCTGAAAGAAAGAATCGTCAAGTACCTAGAGGCCAGCGGGGCACAGGACCCAAGGCAGCATGGATTTACAGTGGGAAGGTCATATTAGACAAATCTAATGGATTATTTTGACTGGGTGACCAAAGTAGTAGATCAAGGGAGGGGCTTTAGATATGGCCTACTTAGACTTTAGCAATGCATTTGACACAGTACCACACAAAACATTAATAAACAAGTTAGCCAGACTGGGAGTGGGTCCCAGGACGGTAGCCTTGGTAACAAATTGGCAGGACAACAGGATGCAGAAGGTAATAGTAAAGGGAGCACACTCTGGAGAAAGGGGAGTTTCTAGTGGGGTACTGCAGGCTCCAGTACTGGGACCGGTACTCTTTATTGTCTCTATAGGTGACATTGCAGAGGGGCTGAAAGGAAAAGTATGCGTCTTTGCAGACAACACAAAGATCTGCAACAGGGTTGTTATACAAGGAGGGGTGAGGTGGAAAGGATGAGAAGAGACTTGGCTAGGTTGGAGCAATGGTCAAGAGTACAGCAGCTAAGTTTCAACGTGAAGAAGCTGGCAGTGTAGCCTAGAGGTTAGAGGAATGAGGTTTGAACAAGCTTGGTACATCCAGTAGACCAGACACTGAGTTTGATTCTCACAACCTCCACTTGCATACTGTATGACTCTGAGCAAGTCAGTTAACCGCCCAGCGCTCCCAGGTCACCCCTGAAAACAGGCACTTGTGCCTATTGGGCCTTACCCAGTTACCAAAGACTAAAAAAAAAAAAGTGCAAAGTAATGAACCTGGGAAACAAAAACCAAGGGGAAGAGTACACAATGGGGGGAGATACTAACAATAACAATGGAAAGGGACCTGGGGATACTCTTATCAGATGACCTTAAGGTGGCAAGTGTCACTGAGGCACAGGTCAGGAAGCATAGGAAACCAGGAGCAGTTGTAAAATTCACAACAAGAGTTTTATTAATAACCTAATAAAAATAAAATTGGTCAGTATAACTAATTACAATGGCAGTATAAACAGAGAAAGTCCATCTAATTTCTTCTCAATCTACAATCTCAGTCTGTCTGTCTCTTTTGTAAAACATTGCAGCTCTTTTTAAGTCTGTGCAACCCCGCTCTTTAAGAGAGCCTGCTTGTCACAGAATGTTCTTGTCACTTTTGATGCAGGTGCAGTGTAATAGTACATTGTGATCCAGAACTAAGCTCTTACACAGCTACACAGAAATGTGACAGCAGAGAAAGGCCCCACGGCCCATCTAGTCTGCCCAGCACCCTACCTCCCCCTTCTGTTATGCTTCCACCCTCTTTTCCCAGCCCCTTAAATATATCCCAAGCCCTCTTGAACCCCTCCATCGTTTCAGCTGCCACTACCTCCTCTGGCAGCTTGTTCCAGGCCTCCACCACTCTCTCCATGAAAAATTGCCTCCTGACATTATCTCTGTGTTGCCCACCTTCCAGTTTGAGGCTATGTCCCCTCATGTTTGCTCCCTTCTTCAGTTTGAACAAGCTATCACCCTCTACCTTATTTATTCCCTTCAGATACTTAAAGGTCTCAATCATGTCCCCCCCTCCCTCCTAGTCTCCTTAGGGTACAAATTAAGCCCCCTCAATCTTCTCTCCTAGGGTACATCCTGCATCCCTCAGTACATTTTGGTTGCTCTCTCTGTACCCTTTCCATCAACTCAACATCTCTTCGTGAGGTGAGGCCTCCAGAACTGCACACCATGGTTCTGTATAATGGCATTAGCACCTCCCTCTTCCTGCTATTAAAACCCTTGAAATGCTGGCCAATATTCCATTTGCCTTTCCACCGTCCTGCTAACTGGCTGCCCACCTTGAGGTCACGCGATACCATAATCCCAGGTCCCTTTCCATTTCCTTCTCCTTAATCACAACCCCCAAGGCAGTAAGTTTCCCTCCTCTTGTTTACAGCTTCTGCAGAAGGCTTAAAACTGCATCTCAGGCTAATCCCTTGATTTCCAGATAGGTTTGCAATCATTTCAACAGTATGACTATATACATTTCAAGAGTAAAACTATGTACATTTTCAAACAAAGGGATCCCAGTTACATTTCTGCATAATGATTCACATATATTTTCCTAACTGCAGATATGCAAGGGGGTAGAAAAGACAGAACAGCAAGTGAGGGTATAGAGATAGCGAGAAATAGAGAATTGCAAGACCGTCAGAATAATAAAGTTCTAGGTCTCACAAGTAAATGTGTTTGCGTAACCAAAGAAGAGACAGAAAAGGAGAGAATAGAACAGATCCTTGCTTTTAAACTCTTTCTGTATAACAAATGGGACAGGGCCTTATTCAATGATGTCACAGCAAGCAATGTGAGAATGCAGTAAGGAAGGCTGGGGGGATTCTGGTATGCATAGGGAGAGACATCACCAGCAGATAGCAGGAAGTTGTTATCCCTCTGTACAGACAGTTGGTGAGACCCCATCTGGAGTACTGCATACAGTTCTGGAGACCCCATCTCCACAAGGACATAGACAGGATGGAAGCAGTACAGAGGAGGGCAACCAAAATGGTGCAGAGTCTGCACCAGAAGCCATAAGAAGACAGACTAAAAGAGCTTAATATGTATACCCTTGAGAAAAGGTGGGGGAGACAATAGAAACTTTCAAGTACCTCAAGGGAATCAACAAAGTCCAAGAGGGTAGCATCTTTCAGAAAAAGAGGTGTGCAGAACAAGGGGCACAATTTGAAGATGGGGGGAACAGTTCTGGGGCAACTGAAGAAAGTATTTTTCACGGAGAGGGTGATAGGTGCATGGAAGCCTTCTTGGAGGAAATTGTTTTGTCAAAAACAGGGGAATTCAACAATGCATGGGACCGACATAAGGCAATTATAGGGGGTGCAGGAGGAAGTAGCCTGCTGGTTAACTAGGATCTGCAGCTTATCCAGTAGGTAGGGAAAAGGGCATACTAGGTGGGTCAAGCGGTCCTTCTCTGCTTACAAAGTCTATGTTTCTATGGGATGACTTTGGCTTGTGCCCTCCTGACCTGTAATGCCCTCCAGCCACCGCCACAGGGCAGTCATTGAGCAGGAAGACCATCTCCCCCCGTGGAAGGAGAGCAGTCCTCTGGACACTCAATCCTCAGTCACTCCTGCTGAACCCCGGCATCCTGGGCTCAGTCACACACACCTGGCGCGAGGTGTAGATGACCAGCACCTCATCTTCCAGCACCACTGGTCCGCTCAGCCATTTAAATTTAAAGTGATGCACAAATCTGAGAAAGAGATTGTCAGTGCTGATTTTCTGTCAAGATCTGGATCAGGAATTGAGAATTCTGAAGGTTGAAAAAAAAAATGTGTGAGTTTAGATTTCTTTGTTTGCTATGCTGTATATGCACTGAACTATAAAGGCTATAAGCTAATGTTAAACTGGAATTTAGTGGAACATTTTGGAAACCTGTTTTTGTAAAACCAGTTCCCTCTTAAAGGGGACATCAACACCTTTTAGATAGTTTTAGTGTCTTTCAGTTGTATTTTAGGGTCAATAAACATATTTTAAGCAGTTTTTTGTGTCCTGTCTTATTTTAATATAAATAATGCTTTTACAAGTTTTCAGTATGGTCTGCCGATCCTTAACGTTCTGGCTTAACACTTGTGTGCTGGACTGAGTGAGATGTCATCTTGATGACGTCCTTGTTCAAGCAGGATATCAACAGTACTGTACAGTAGTAGGAACAGTGACCAGAGTTACTGTAATAACCAGAAGTCTCACTGCAGCAGTCTGTGTTTTGTCTGCCTAACTCTGTCTCTCTTGCCCACACTATGAGACAGCATGTGGGCTTCTGAGATGCCAAACCCACCATCCCTCTCTCCCAGTTATCTCTGTCACCCTGATGCATTCCAAAATGTGCTATAGATCAGGACACGTAGCCTTGCACTGCTGCTTTCTATGACTGCTGACAGTAGTGGGATTACAAACTTGATCTGCAGTTTGTTCTGTCTTACCCGATGCAGTGCTGAACTACAGAGCTGAAGATTTCATCTTTACAGTGTGGAGCTGAAACTCACAATCTTTTTCGGTTTGCTTTTAACAACTTCTGCCATTGCAGTTGCACACACGATCCCGATCCCCAAATTTGCCTCTCTAATGCGGAGAGAAAATTGCGATCTTCCAGTTTACAATAAATCACAGCTGACAGATTAATTTTAACAGTAGAACATGTTTGAGACCGATACACACCAATAATAATTTGCAAAAATCAAAATATATCTAATGGTGTGTCAAAAATAGATCGGACATAGAAATAAAGCAAGAGCACACATAGGCTGTAGCGTAAAGCTGGAATTGGAGATTCAAATTATACAGACAATGAATGAAAGTGCAAAATCAAAAAGCAAGTCCCAACATGATCTGCTCAAAGCTGTGCTCCCTCATTGCAACATCTGCCTTACACTGTAGTCTGTGTGTTCTCACTTTATTTTTATGTCCAATTCTATTTTTGACACACCAATAAATATAATTTTAAATTCTGCAACTTATTTCTGGTGTGTTTCTGTCTCAAATGAGTGCTACACCTTTCTTTAACTCTGAATCAATTGGACTACGCTAGCAGCCACCGTTTGGTTAAGCATCACACCCTACTGCGTTGCTACATTCATTTGGAGCTCGTTTGTATTTTCCTGTCCCTAATCAATTTGTTGCCCTCTGTGTCCCACATCCAGCCATGGCAAGATTAGCTGTCATGTTCTCATTCCAGCCCACTCCTGTCACAGAACGATCAGCCTATTCATTTTGTATCAGCTCTGGTCCCTACACTAGTATTCACTGTCACACCGTCACGCCAGTTCAGTTAATTTCAGCTGCTTAGGAGTGCAAGACTAAGTATGGCAGCAAAAGAAAAGCAAATACTGCTGTCCTACTCGAGCACGTAGCACAACTGGGCTGCTCCGGTCCATACAAGATACCCGCTTGATCCTCAACAGCAGCAGTACAGAAAGCAGGAAAACTATTTAAAAAAAAAAAAGATTCTGGGGGTATTTATTTACTGTTATCTGCATACAAGAATTAATTTGCTTGCTCCACCACACACACCCACACACGGTGTCAGACACTTGTAAAGTACTTGGAAGCTGTTAAGTACCAGTCACGAGACACTGGCACCAAAGCTTAAACATAAACGTCATTAAAAAAATGTCATGCTCACTTCCACATCGGCAGTAGCCAGAAAGATCATCATGGCAACTCCAGTGCCACATAACTGACAAATCAGTTATTTTTAAATATTAAAATCAGAAAAGAGTAAACATACTATTTTACTATAATTGGGCTCCCAGCATATGAATGGTGATGATATCATGCATTAGGTCAAGTAAACATGCCTTTTGTTTCCTGTCCTCTTTAAGAAGGGGTATGTGATAGGGCTGAATGAAGCCTGTCCCAGCTGTTATGCAGAAAGAGTTTAAATGCAAGGATCTGTTCTATACTCTCCTTTTCTGTTTCTTCTCTGTCTGGTTGCGCAACCAAATTTTCTTGTGGGACCTAGGAACTGATTACTCCTACCTTCTTGCAATTCTCTCCTCTCGCTATCTCACTGGCTTCCTTGCTATTTCTGTCTTTTCTCCCCAACTGCATATTTGCAATTGTAAAAATATATGTGAATCTTTATGTGGAAATGTCACTGATACTGGGATCCCTTTGTTTAAAACTGTTTCTAGGGACATGGATATGTTGTTCATCCACACTGTCTGGCAGGTTCCTTGCGCTTTAAATCTTGCGGAAGGTCTTCAGCTGGCTCTCTCGGCTCCGCCCGTGATGCCAGATCTTTCCCCACCGGTAGAGCTCAGATTCCTTCCTTAACGCTGTGCGTGATAGGCTGGATCCTAATTCTTGATTCGTGAAACTCATTTTTAAAATTTTCAAGACTTCGGTCATCTTCTCCCTTGTGGCTGCGATGGACAAATTGACTTCCGGTTCGGCGAGTGCCCTTGTGGGCAGAAGATGTCAGGAGCGGACCGCAATACGTGCGTCTACTGCCTCGGCCTGAAACATGGCGTGCAGACCTGCGAAGTCATGCCGCTCATTTTACGGCCAATGTCCTGGAGGACCGCATGTTCGCTTACAGCTGGTGTTCGAGAAGCGCCACCCGCCGTTAGTTGTAAGGAGGCCCATTGGGCGTTATCATGCGGCTGGCTCCTTGCTGGCAACTCGAGCAGATGATCACCCTCGAGGAGGAGGCAGCCCAGGCCGTATCATCCTCTTCCTCGGTCGCAGCATTATCCGCTCTCACTGGGTACCTCGTATTCAGCTTCGGTCAAGGAGCTTTGCCAATCCCTTTCCACGAAGGGGGAGGGGCCATCGGGACATTCCTCTCGGTCCAAAAAGAAGGACTCAAAGGGTAAGTCCCATCATCTGCATTCATGGGAGCGGGAGAGGTCTCCTTCCCCGGACAGCCGACTGTCAACTTCGGTCAAGGTTGCGGCTGAGGCCGCTGGCTTCACGGCATCCCCATCAGGCCAGACCGGCGAGACACCCGCGTCGACACGTCGAGATTTTTCGACCCGTCAGACGGGCGCTGTCCGACTAGTGAGGCTGACAACCCTTCTTCACCGGTTCCCCGGTGGAGACCGAGGGACCTACCTCGCCCGGTGCCAAGAAGTCCTCGAGTTATAGCTTCGAGCGAGGGAAGAGCGGGTGTCCCCCGCTCCTTCCCAGACCCGTCCTCGGAAACACCGAGGATCTCGGTCTCAGACATCATCTCGGTCCAGCCGATCTCGCCAACATCCACGGTCTTGGTCTCGGCACCGAGGTAAGCGGCGCCACCGCTCGTCCTCGTCTTCCTCCTTGGAAGAGGAGAGGCTTCAGCACAAATTGCGTCGATGCTACGAGGACCTGATGTGGCAGCAGTTACTTCTGTCCGGGAACAAGCTGACGCCGTCACCTTCCCCGGCCATCAAGTGGCTGTCACCCGAGCAGCCGAAACAACCCCTTGCTGTAGTTGAGGTACCCAAGCCTAGGCCGGTTGTTCGGCCGAAACCAGCTGCCCCACTGATTGTGGTGGAACCTCCGCCTCCACAACCAAAATCGGGGGCGCTGACCAAGGACTCTCGGTCGAGTCAAGGCCTGCCCCACAGGTTGTCAATCACCCTCACTCCCGACTGTCCTCTGCAGGTGGAGGGTGGCTCAGGCCCCAGGCAGCTCTTCGCGGACTCCTCCGAGTCCGACGACGACTCCTCCCTGTTCTCCAGGCCCATTGACCTGGAGTCCTCCGGGGGGGGGCCAGTCGATGGATGAAAGCCCATCATCCTTCATGGGTTTGCTTCGGCTCATCTTGGAATCCACCAGGATGCAGCTCGAGCCCATATCCAAGCGGGCCGAGTATCCCCTGGCGGAGATACTGGACCGAGGGGATGCACCCATGGAGGCCTTTCCGGTGGCTGAAGCCATTGTTGGCCCAGCCTTGGAGCTCTGGCAGTGGCCTGCTTCCTGTCCTGCGCCTTCAGCCAGGATGGCCAGGAAGTATGCGGTCCCTACCGGTTCTTTGCCCTGTTTTTTTGGAACACCCCTTGGCCGAGGGGTTGGTCACCGATAGCGTTTTCCAGCATTCCGGGAACGCTCAGGATGTGGACAAGTCCCCCGACAAGGAGTCCAAAAAGCTGGACTATGCCGGGCACAAGGTGTACGCTGTGTCCTCCCTTGGCCTCCGCCAGGCCAGTTCGGTCATGCTGATGACACACTTCTCCCACGCCCTCATGGGCTCCCTGGATGAGGTGATCCCTCATCTCCCGGCCGACCTGCAGACCACGGTCCAGCAGGTGCGGGACCAGGGTAGGGCAGTGGCTAAGCAGCAGCTCCAAACTGCTCTGGACATAGGAGACCCCTGTGCCAGATCGGTTGCGGCCGCGGTGGCCATGCACTGCAGAGCATGGCTGAGGATATCCACCTTCACGGCGGATACCCAGCACAAATTGGTGGATGTCCCCTTCTTGGGGACCGACCTCTTCAGCCCTGGAGTGGAAGGTCACCTCCAGCGGATCAAAAATCCAATGCCACTCTGGACTCGGTCACCTCTGCCCAGAAGGACAAAGGCCACCGACAGCAGAAGCACAAGTCCTTTCGTCCTTCTTCACCTGCGGCACATCCGGCCCAACAGCACCAGCACCAGGGCCAGCAGGCTCGCAGTTGACATCCCAAACCCAAGCCCGCGGCTTCCTCCAACAGGAAGCAGGGAGGTAAAGGCCCAGGAGGTCCCTCAGCCGGTCCCTCCTCCAAGCCTGCCCAGTGACTGGTTGAGGGGTATCACCCCCAGCCTCATCACTCCCCCCTGGGTTCCCCCCGTGGGGGGGCGGCTCTGCCACTTCCTTTCCACCTGGTCCGCTATCACCACAGACCGGTGGGTGTTGGAGGTGGTAGGAAAGAGCCTGCCTCTGGAGTTCGAGCAGACCCCACCCTTCCGAGCCGGCGCCCCTCAGGGGGCTACGGGGTCCGCAGCCTCGCTGTCGGCTCGACGAGCCGATATTGCCCTGCTGCTCGAAAAAGAGGTGATCAGGAAGGTGGCGGATCCTCCTCCAGACCCGGAGTTTGTGTCCATGTACTTCCTGGTCCCAAAACGGACGGGGGTCTGGCGCCCCATTCTCGACCTGCATGACCTGAACAGGTTCCTAAGGTCTCGGTACTTCAGGATGGTCACTCTGGCTCAGATAATCCCATCCTTGAAACGAGGCATATGGTTTTATTCTCTGGACCTTTGGGACGTGTTCTTTCATGTCCCAGTCTGTCCCACCAGAGATTCCTCCGCTTCAGAGCAGCGGGATCCCTTTACAAGTTCCGCGCCATGCCCTTCGGCCTTTCCCTAGCTCCCAGGGTCTTCACCAAATGCATGGCAGTTGTGACAGCATTCCTGCGGTGCTGAACGGTCCGGGTGTACTGAACGACTGGCTGATTGCAGCCCCTCCAGAGCGAGGTGGAGCGGTCCAGAGATCTGGCCCTTCAGGTTTGCTCTTAGATTGGCCTCCTCATCAACGAGGCCAAGTCAGAACTCGTGCCAAAGCAGGTGATACAATTCATCGGGGCAGACCTTGACTCTCTACGAGCCAGAGCACAGCTCCCGGCGGACAGGGCCGAGGTTCTTTCCTCCTTTGCCCAGTCATTTCAGGTTGGACTATCGCGGCCTGCCCGGGACTTCCTGCGCCTCCTGGGCCTCATGGCGGCCTGCACCAGCGTGGTACATTGGGCCCACTGGTACGCGTCCCTCCAATGGGGCTGGCCAGCCAATGGTCACAGCACTTTTTCGATCCGCTGGGTCAGCTAGTGACAGTGACCCAGGGGATGTGAACGCCTCCAGTGGTGGACCGCCCAGCACATCTGCAGGAGGGCATCCTGTTTGTCTGCCTCGAGCTGACAGTCTCGCTGTCAACTGATGCCTCTCTGATGGGTTGGGGTGCCCATCTGGAGGAGCACAGAGCGCAATGCCTCTGGTCCCCCGGGAGTCCCGATGCCATATCAACCTGCTGGAGCTTCGAGCGGTTCGTCTAGCCCTCACCGCCTTCGCTCCATTTCTGTGGGGTCAAGTGGTTCAGGTCCAGATGGACAATACCACGACCATGTACTACCTAAACTGCCAGGGCGGGACGCGCTCCATGCCTCTGTGCAGGGAAGCTGTCTGCATTTGGTCAATCGTGCGCAGCCTGGAGGCGGATCTCCTCGCCATTCACGTTGCAGGAGCCTCCAGCACCCTGGCCGATGCCCTAAGCCGGATAGGGGCTGCGTCTCACAAGTGGACTCTCCTGCCGGAGGTAGTACAAGATCTGTTCTCCCACTGGGGCACGCCTCAGGTGGACCTGTTTGCCTCCAGGGAGAATGCGAGGCTGAGACTGTTTCATGCCCGCCTTCCTCAGCAGGGCTCGCTGCAAGGGGATGCCTTCTCGAGGCTGTGGACCCTGGGCCTCTTCTACGCCTTTCCCCCATTTCCCTTGATCCACAAGGTGCTTCTCAAGGCAAGGAGGGACAAGACGCAGGTGATTCTGGTAGTCCCAGACTGGCCCCGCCAGTTCTGGTATCCAGATCTCCTCAGTCTCAGCTCCAGGCTCCCGAGGTGGCTTCCAGACCGCCCGGACCTGATCTCAGTCAATCAGGGGAAGGTATTCCATCCGGACCTTCAATCCCTGCACCTGATGGCCTGGTTCCTGAACGGCTAGATTTCCAGGCCTTGGGTCTTTCCGACGAGGTCCTCAACGTCATTGAGGCATCCCGTAAGGAGTCAACCAGAAAATGCTACGCCTTCAAATGGAAGAGATTCTCCATTTGGTGATAGGGCAAGGGCCTGGACCCTTCCTCCTGTTCCTTGGCGAGCATTCTGGACTACCTCTGGTCTCTTTCTCAGCTAGGGGTTCAGTCGACAAACCTTAAGGTGCACCTGGCAGCCATCTCTGCTTACCGGGTGCGGGCCGTGAAGCAGTCGGTGGCGCAGGAGAAGGTGGTCGGGCGCTTTTTCAAAAGCCTTGATCACATATCCCCTCCGGTGCAGGAACCTCCACCTCCGTGGGCTCTACTGCTGGTATTGGCTAAGCTCATGGGCAGGCCATTCGAACCGATGCACAGGTGTGGCATCTCTCACCTGTCGTGGAAGACCGCCTTCTTGGTGGCTATCACGTCAGGCAGAAGGATGGGAGAGCTCCAGGTGCTTTCCATCGAGTCTCCTTATCTGGTCTTCCACAGGGACAAGGTTGTCCTGTGCCCCCACTCGAAATTCCTTCCGAAGGTGGTGTCAGAGTTTCACCTTAACCGGTGTTGACTCTGCTGGTGTTCACCCCAGTCACACCTCGGAGGCTGAATATAGCTCCATACTTTGACCCTAGAAGAGCGCCGCTATTATAAGGAGCGATCGGCTGAAGTTCGGGAGAGGTTCGCCAGCTGTTTGTCTCCTACACTGAAGCCGCACCTGGCAGACCTGCAGCCAAGTCGGACGATAGGCAGGTGGGTCACCTCCTGCATAGATCTCTGCTATAGGATGGCGGGCATGGAGCCTCCCAGAGGGATAAGAGCTCATTCTACCCGCCATACTGCTGCATCAGTAGCTGCTTCCAGGGACGTCCCTATCCAGGAAATCTGCAGGGCTGCTACCTGGAAGTCAGCACACACCTTCATCACCCACTACCACATCGACCTTGAGTCACTCCGGAATGCTGGTTTTGGGGCCTCGGCTCTCCAGTCTTTATTTCCCAAGTAGGGGGTGTGCGCCTTGCCTCCCTCTTCCCGGAGAACTGCTAGGAGTCTGCCAGACAGTGTGGATGAACAACATATCCATGTCCCTAGAAATACAGGTTACTCACCTGTAACAGGAGTTCTAGGAATGGTATATTGTTCATCCCACACCACCCACCGACCTCCCGGCTTCGACGCAGAACAACAACCTGGTTCCAGCGGCTAGATCTGGCGCCATGGGGCGGAGCCGAGTTTTCCACCCGGTGGGTGGGAGGAGCCAGCTTGAAGACCTTCCGGCAAGATTTAAAGTGGCAAGGGACCTGCCAGACAGTGTGGATGAACAACATATACCATTCCTAGAACTCCTGTTACAGGTGCGTAACCTGTATATATGGTTTTACTGTTGAAATTATTGCAAAAAGCTATTTGGAATGCAAGGGCTTAACATGAAGTGCAGTTTTTAAACCTTTTGCAGAGATGTAAACAAGAGGCCAGTTCTGGGTCATTATGTTCTTTTTGCTACACCTGGAAGAACATTGGAAATTTACAAGAACATTGTGTGAGAGGCATGCCGTTTGCATCCTGTTTTCTTAACGAGTTTACCAGGCACAGACTAATGAAAAGAGCTACACTGTTTTCAAGAGGGAGAGATAGAGACTGAGATTGGAAATTAAGAAAAACTCAGAAGGATTCTGCTTTCTATGCTTGTACTGCCATTATAAATAGTTACACTGAGCAATTTTTGTTTTTCATTTTGCTGTTAATAAAATGCTACTTGCGAATTTTGAATCTGGTCCTGGTTTTCCTATGCTTCCTGACCTGTGCCTCGATGACACCCGCCTCTTGACTTGCAGCCTCCCCCCACCCCCCGTCTCTAATGCCAGAGGAACCAGTTGGCGGCAGATTCGCCCACCAGCTGCCTGAGTGGGAGGCTATCACAGTAGACACGTGGGTCCTTCAACTGATAGCTCAAGGCCACACTTTAGAATTCATAGAGCTACCTCAAGAAAACCTCCAGATCACTCTCTGTACCTGAAAGGTCACATTCCTCTCATCAAAAAGGAGAAAGAGGCTCTGCTGAAAAAGTCTGCAATGGAGCCCGTGCCTCAGGGCTAAGCAGGAAGAGGGGTATTACTCCGACTTGTTCCTGATGCCCCCAAAAACTGGCAGCTTTCAACCAATTCTGGACCTTGGCACTCGATCTGTACATAGAGTATGAGATTTGCATAAGCTGACTCTTCCAGGTCTCTGCCCTTACTAAAAAGGGACACAGATGCGCCCGTCGTGACACAGCGGTTGGATTTCAGCTGCGATGCCAGTGACCTGGGTTCGGGAACAGACTCGGGTCACTGGAGGGGCGCAACCAGGGAGAAGGATGGAGCGTCCAGTGGACTGCTCTTCTTCTCCGGGCGAGGAAGGGTTCTCCGCCAGTGTTTGACGACCCCTGGGGATGAAATGCAAGCCACCGCAGCAGCATTTCCAAGGGAGCAGGGGCGGACACTGTACATCATTAAGGCCCCTCCCCCCTGTATATGGGAAAAATACTCCCACAAGTCTGCCGCCTCTGTGAAGCCTGCCTTTCGCTTCAATTAGCCTCCCAACCAGCTCCCCAGATAGTTACATTGATTGCGGCATCTGGCCAGTGCGCGACCCCAACCTCCAGAGGGTAAGTCGGGGTTTTGGAGGGAGCACAGTGGGTAAAATGAGAAGCAGAAGGCGTGTGACCAGGCAGATATCGGCAGCAGACAAGTGGGGAACAAAAGATAAAATTGAAAAGACAAAGGACACTGGCTCTGTGCCCTGACATGCAGGATGCATACCTGCAAATACCAGTCTTCCCGGTCCACCGCCACTTCCTCAGGTTCGTCTTCCAGGGAGCACTTTCAGTACAAGGCCCTCCCTTGGCCTCCTCGCACCCAGAGTGTTTATCAGTGCCTAGTGGTGGTGGTGGCCTTACAGCCAGGTCTCTTTGCATTCCTCTGCACCTGTACAACTGGCTCCTGATGGTCCCTCAAAGGACAGCCTGGAAACCTTTCTGTCCACTACCTGGATCTTTTCAACAAGTAGTTGTTATGTTGAACTACCCCAAGTCTCACCTTATGCCCTCCCACCATCTCCATTTTATTGGGGCAGTGCTGAATGCAGCCCAGGGTCAGGCTTGCCTCTATTGGACAGGGTGGAAATCTTGCAGCAACACGTCAGGTTAGTGGCTCAGCCTCTGGTCTATGACCAGATCCGGCCCTGCGCCCTAGGCCCGGGATCCCCATAATGTTCCTCTGGCCAGACTCCATGCGACCACAGTGGATGCTCAGAGTCCAGCGGATCAGAGGTCAGATGACCTGGATCAGGATTCTGATATCCAGTACCATGAGACAGGATCTCCTCTGGTGACTGGATGTAGACAACATTACAGAGGGTGTCCTTTCAGCCGCCCTCTCCGACTCAAACCCTCACCCCAGATGCTTCAAGTCAGGGCTGGGGTACCCAGCTTGGAAGACCACAAAACCCAGGGGTCCTGGTCCCAGCAGGAGCCTTCTCTGCACATAAATGTGCTGGAGATGCATGCGGTGCTTTTACGCCCTTCAGGAATTTCAGCCTCTCCTCCTACCAGGTGCACTTTGGTCCAGTCAGACAGCATGTGCATGGTCTGGTATCTGAACAAACGAGGCACACAATCATACCCCTGTGCAGGGAGGCAATGCATGTGTGGAACTAGGTGATTCAGCACCATAGAAACATAGATTTGATGGGAGATGAGGACCACTTGGCCCACCCAGTCTGCCCATTTCCCTACCTACTGGATAAGCTGCAGATTCTAGTTAACCAACAGCCTACTTCCTGCAACCCGCCACTATAATTGCTTTATGTCTGTCCCATGCATATTTGAATTCCCCCACTGTTTTACACCCCACAACCTCTCCAGGAAGGCGATTCCATGCGTCCACCACTCTCTCTCCATGAAAAAGAATTTCCTCACATTACCCCTGAGCTGTCCCCACTCCAACTTTAAATTGTGCCCCCTTGTTCTTACACATCTTTTTCTGAAAATGCTACCCTCCTGGACCTTTGTTGATTCCCTTGAGGTACTTGAAAGTTTCCATCATGTCCTCCCACCCACCCCTCCCTCCTTTTATCAAGGGTATACATATTAAGCCTCTCAGTCTCTTCATATGGTTTCTGATGTAGACCCTTCACCATTTTAGTTGTCCTCCCTGGACTGCTTCCATCCTGTCTATGTCCTTGCGTAGATGAGGTCTCCAAACTGCAACGCAGTACTCCAGATGGGGTCTCACCAACTGTCTATATATAGAGGATAACCACTTCCTTTTTCTACTTGTGATGCCCTCCCTGTGCATCCCAGATCCCCTGGCTCTCCTTACTGACTTCTAACATTGCTTACCCACCTGTAGGTCATCTGATAGGACTCACCCAGATCCCTTTCCATTATTGTTGTCGTTAGTACCTCCCCTGCTATTGTGTACTCTTCTCCTGGGTTTTATTTCCCAGGTGCATTACTTACACTTCTTTGCATTGAATCGAATTTGCCATATGTCTGACCATTCCTCTAACCTTGCCAAGTCCTTCTCATCCTTTCTACCCCTCCTTGTGTATCAACTCTGTTACAGATCTTCGTCATCTGCAAAGAGGTATACCTTTCCTTCCAGACCCTCTGCAATGTCACCTATAAGACGTTAAAGGGACTGAACCCAGTACTGAGCCCTGAGGTACTCCACTAGTAGCCCCCTTTCTTCAGAATGTGATCCATTCACTATTACCTTCTGTGTCCTGTGCAGCCAGTTTGCTACCCAGGCTACCACCCTGGGACCCACTCCCAGGCTGGCTAACTTGATAATTAATCTTTTTAGCGGGACTGTGCTAATGCCTTGCTAAAGTCTAGGTAGGCCATATCCACAGCCTCAGCTTCAGCTACAGCAGTGTACACCCGGCATCCAAAATGTCCTAGTGCACAGTCTCATCTGCACTCAGGTGTGGGCACATGAGTGGGAACTGAATCAGTCAGTGGCGAAGACATCTTCGACCTCTGGAGCCGTCCAGATCTAGATCTGTTCACCTCCCCATACAACTCAAAATTACCCAGTTTCTGCTCGCTCATTTGCAGGCATGGTGTTTTCTGGCAAGTCATGCTGTCTCTTTGCTGGGCAGGAGGGTTTTTACACCTTCCTTCCTTCCCGCTGATACAGAGGGTACTTCTCGACAGCAGGCGGAAGGTCCATGTGATTCTGATCGCCTCACTGGCTTCACCAAATCTGGTTCCCCTGCTCCAGTAGCTGGCGGTGGAGGCTCTGGTCCCCTACCCTCTGCCAGGACCTTCTGACCTAGTATCATGGAAAACTAGTTCACCTAGGGCCTGAAGTCTCTTCACCTTCACGCATGGTGCCTTCTGACGTAGCAACGCCTCACTACAGGGTCTCTTCCAGAGTCATTCAGGTCCTCGTGGAGGCCAGGAAGCCTTCCACAAGAACTATATACGCTATGAAATGGTGGTGGTTCTCTGTTTGGGCAGCCTTCAAGGGTTGAGACCCTTTTTGTGCCCCTTCCCCAGGTTCTGGAGTATCTTTTGCATTCTCCTACCTCAGGCTCAGCTATTCTTCGCTGAAGGTCCACTTGTCTGCCATTTCTGCCTACCACTGTCCCATGGAAGGCAAGATGTTGGCTCAGTTGGAGGTGTCCCATACCTTTCTGAGGGGAATCCTCCACATGAAACCCCTGATAAGCAACCTTGTTCCTCCATGGGATCGGAATTTCATTCTGAAGAAACTCACTTTGCCTCCCTTTGAACCGGCCACGACTTGCGGCCTGCGCTACCTTTCTTGGAATATGCTGTTTTTAGTTGCTGTTACTGCTGTTCAGAGGGTTTCCGAGCTTCAAGCCCTGATGTGTAAGGAGCCTTATTTGATTTTTTTCACAGAGACCGGGTGACTCTGCATACCAGTCCTGAGTTTTTACCAAAAGTGGTTTCTGAGTTTACTTTGATTCAGACTGTACACTTGCCAGTGTATTACCCCGAACATTCCAGTCAAGGGGAAGCACTTCTGGACACATTGGATGTGCACAATTCTGCATTACTATAAGAATCGGAGTGGTCAGTCCGAAAACAGATCGGTTGTTCATTTCCTTGCACCCAAAAAGATAGGTGCTGTAGTTTCAAAACAGTTTTCCAAATGGTTGAAACTGCATTCTGTTTTGTTATCAGAAGTATAACAAACTCTTTCCAGGGAAGTCAGTGGTCACTCAGCCAGAGGCATGGCTGCATCTGCTGATTGTTTCAGGAATGTCTCTGCTACAGACATGTGTGGCGGCAGCAACTTGGAACTCTGTCAACACCTTCACTAAACATTGCAGTCTGGACATTGCCTCTAGGCACAGGGCAGGCTTTGGACTAGCTGTCCTTCAGGGTCTTCTGTGTTAAACTGCTGCTCTACCTATTGCACATGTTTCATGCCTCCTTGCTAAGTCCTTTCCTGACTTACACTGCTTGGGAATCAGTTCTAATGGTTATTGCCTACTGCAAGAGACCTCTCAGTAGCACAGTACAGTTATGTAAGAATTTACCATAACAGTAGATCTTTGAGAGAGGCCCTTGCAGTAGGTAGGCTTTTCCTCCTCCTTCCTCCTGCTGCTGCTTCTTTCAGCCTACATCTTGGCTCCAGGTGCCCCTCCTCCTATCTCACCTTCTCAGGTCTCAGGCGAAAACTGGAGGCGGCCGTGGGACCGCCCACTATAAGCGTCGGGCGAGGTCAGCCATATGATGCGGGTGGGCGTTCCCGACAGACCACGTCAGCTAATGTTTTCCGTGTGTGGTCTAGTACCTGGCCTTAGTCCTAAAGTTATTCCCTACTGCAAGAGTCTCTCTCTCTCTCTAAGATCTACTGTTATGGTAAGTCCTTATGTAACTGTACTTTCTCCAAGGAGGAAGAGATGCAGCGCCTGGTGCACAGTTGATCCGTAGCAGTGGCTGTGGGTAGATAATCCAGGGACTGCAAAATTGGTGTAGAAGGAGCAGTGTGCTGCCAGTGCCCTGCATGTGGGAACACGTGCAGGTCCAGCTGGATGGCACTGCATGTCTGCCCTCCTATAAAGAACGTATAGATAAAAACACCCCAAGTGACATAACACACTTTGTCTGAGGTTCTGTTTTGAGCCTCTCGGCATTTCCTACCATGAAGAAGATGGAGGTGGGCAGTGGTGAAATTCTAAAGATTAATTCTTTAAATTTATAATTTTGGATTCTTTAGTTGGTCTAAAGTGTGAAAACTTGAAAATGAAATGTATCTTTTCTTTCATTTCCAGTTACCAAATCTTCAGCGCCTGAAAATGTTCATACTCTCAATTTCCTGCACACAAGCAAAGCCTCACAGGAGAGGGACACTTGAAACGCACTCCATATGAGAAGAGTTTCCCCCTATCAGCTGACTTTTATGAAGCACAAGCGTGGAGAATATCAGCATGTTCACCAAAGGAAGAGACACCACAGGGTGCATGTGACACAGATACCTCTCGAGACTACAAGTGAATTGAAGAGTTTGATACCGCGGGCAGAGTGCCCAGAGTCGGTATCTAATCTAATCCACATGGGACAGAAACCAGATTTTGGGGAGAGTTTCATATGCAATAATCAACGTTTGCGCCATCAGAGCATTCCCTCGGGAAAGAGACTCTTTAAATGTACCGAGTGTAGAAAGAGTTTCCCAACTAAATTCCGTTTTACCAGACACCAGGTGATTCACACAAGGGAGCAACCTTTTGAATGTATCAAGTGTGGGAAGAGATTTAGGTGGAAAACCCAGCTTTTCACTCCATCAGAGGATTCACATAGAGGAGAAAACATGTAAATGTACAAAGTGTGGGAAGTTCTATAGATGGCATGGCCCCCTCTCTCGCCACAAGAGTAGTTGCACTGGAAATATTTATTTTGTTTGCACAATGTGTGGAAAGAGTTTTGTAAATAAATTCAGTTTTACCAGACACCAGCAGATTCACACAGGGGAGAAACCTTTTGAATGTATCAAGTGTGGGAAGAGATTTAAATGGAAGCACCAGCTTTACCTACCAGAAGATTCACACAGAAGAGAAACCATGTAAATGTACTAAGTGTGGAAGTTTATAGATAATACGCCATCTCTCCTCAGCCACGAGAAGTTGCACTGGAAAGATTTCTTTTATTTGCACAGTGTGGGAAGAGTTTTGTAAATAAAGTTACATTTGCAAAAACATGAGACAATTCACAGAGGGAAAACCTTTTAAATGTTCCGAAAAGGTAAGAGTTTTAGAAGCAATTCCAGCTGTTGCGCCATCAGAGGATTCACACGGAGAGAAACCTTTTGAATGTACAGAGTGTGGGAACGTCTTCTGTAGTAAATATAGTTTATATGACCATCAAATGCTTCACACAGGGAAAAACTCACAACTGTACTGAGGTGGAAAACATTTTGCAACTAAATGCAATTTGACTAGACACCAGATTATTCATGCAGAGGAGAAACCATTTAAATGTACTGACTGTGGAAGGGATTTCAGATGGAAGAGGGAGTTTACCAACCATCAGAAGGTGCACACAGGGGAGAAACCATTTAAATGTACTGATTGTGGGAGGGATTTTAGAACAAAGGGGCTGCTTTCCAAACATCAGAAGGTACACACAGAGGAGAAGCCATTTAAATGTACTGATTGTGGGAGGGATTTTAGAACAAAGAGACTGCTTACCAGCCATCAGAAGATACACACAGGGGAGAAACCATTTAAATGTGCTGATTGTGGGAGGGATTTTAGATGGAAGATTCAGCTTACCAACCATCAGAAGGTACACACAGGGGAGGAACCTTTTAAATTTACTGAGCGTGGGAAGATTTACCATAAATTCCCGCTTCTTAATCCATCAGAGAATTCACACAGGGGAGAAAACTTTTGAATGCACTGAGTGTGGGAAGAGTTTTAGATGGGATTACCAACTCTTGCACCATCAAAGGATTCACACAGGAGAGAAAAGTTGTTTAGGTACAGAGTGTTGGAAGAGTTATACAACTGAACAGTCTTTGACTAAACACCAGATGAGTTGCACAGTGAAGAACTATTTTAAATGTATGGAGTGTGACAAGCATGGGGAGGCAACAGCTCAAAAGACATCAGAGAGTACACAAAGGAGTAACCTTTCAAATGTACTAAGTGGGAAGAACTTTGTACCTAAATTTGCTTTTAAATTGACGCAGACAAGTCAAATGGGAGAAACCTTTCAAATGTACCAAGTTTGGAAAGAGTTTTAGAATGAAGTCCTGTCTTATTGTCCATCTGAAAGTACACACAAATATGTCTAGTTTTACAAGTTTATATGGAATTCTCAGCTCTAAAACCATCAGAGGATTTGCACGGGAGAACCCTTTTGCGTGTACTGAATGTGAAAAGAAGTTTAGAATTAAGGCACAGCTGACTGGCCATCTGAAGGTACATAAATGAAAAACCATTTAAATGTACTGAGTACTAAAGAAGTTTTTTGATGGAATGCCCAACTTTGACGCCATCAAAGGACTGACACAGTAGAGACTTTTTGTGTATACTTAATGTGGGAAGAGTTACACAGCTGAACAGTATTTTACTGTTACAAGATGATTCACACAACGGTGATTTGCCTTGAGCTCAGACTTGGCAGCCTGAATAAACCAACTCCAGTACATGAATGACTTGAGCAAACAACCACCAGCTAATGGACAGTACACTCCTCCTCAGCAAATATATCAAGCCTCACAAAAACTATTGTCCGATAACCTGTTTGTTCACAGCATACTAGCTGTACAGTAGTATGGATGGAGACAGAAGGCAGGATTTTCTGAAATCAGGCATGCTACGCCTCTGTCTTCACCCTCTGTGTGTCTTAATAATTCTACATGGTCAGAAATACATGCTGCGCCTCTGTCTGCATCTGCCCAATTGTGTTTTAGCAACTCTACATAGACACAAATATATGCTGCATCTATCTGCATCTGCCCACTTGTGTCTTAGCAACCCCACATGGACACAGATACATGCTGCACCTCGTGTCTTCATCCCCCCAGTTGTGTCTTAGCAACTCTGCATGGACACAAATACATACTGCACTTCTCTTGGCATCTGCCCAGTTGTGCCTTAGCAACCCCGAGTAGACACAAATACAACCCTACGTGGACACAAATACATGCTGCGCCTCTATCTGCATCCGCCCAGTTGTGTCTTACCAACTATACATGGACACAAATACATGCTGCTTCTCTGTCTGCATCTGCTCAGTTGTGTCTTAAACCTTCTTAGGCACAAATACATACTGCTCCTCTTTCTGCATCCTCTCAGTTGTGTCTCAGCAACCCTGCAGGGACACAAATACATGCTGTGCCTCTGTTTACATCTACCCAGTTGTGTCTTAGCAACCCTGCTGCTATTTCCTAGAGATTCAGACATGGACCCAAATACATGTCGCACATATGTCTGCATCTATCCAATAGTGTCTTAGCAACCTTGCTGCTGTTTTCAAAAGACACTTCTGTTTGCAACACAAAATCACAATTTCCACTAGAAATATTGCTCGGGGGGGTGAAGTCGGTCACTGGCAAGGAGCAGTAGCTTAGAGAGCTCCTGAAGCGTACAAGGTTTCAGCCAGATATTATAGTTCATGTTGGACTGTACTTGAATATAGTTAATGTTTTACGATAGAGATTGTTCCTGGGAAAATTTTCATACTAAATTCAACTAAATTGGTGCAGTTTTGCCTAAAGAATGGGCTGCAACAGACCTGTGCTGAGTGGGGCAGGAACAAGACTGAAGGACATGAAGTAGACCCCTGCTAAAGAGACGGCCTTCTCCACGTTGTAGAATGAATTCAGTCAGTCCACAAATGCAGCGCTATCCAAGTCATAGACAAACTGGAAGAGTTAATTTGCAGATATCAAGTAATGGACACAAAGGTTGATGTCTCAGACCAGGAGGTGAAGGTGGTAAAGGGATCTGCAGAGCAAGCACTAAACACCACAGCGGGACTAAGGAGAGCACGCTGTTACATCAGCAATTGTAAAATCTAGAAAACCCAGTCAGAGCATCTTATGTAAGAATTACACAATTGCCAGAGAATTCAGAAGGAGATTCACCAAGGGAATGTTTTGCAACTTGAATCCTGAAGATTCTGGAGATTGAACTTAATATAAACATCCTGATGGTGTATAGGATCACCCCATTGGCCCCAGAACCAACATGGCTGCTGGAGTGTATGATGCTGAGATAGTTGTAGTAGAACTTCAGTCGCTGTGGAATGAGATGAAGTGTTGAAGGCAGCAATGCAAGAGACCATTAATATGCAGGAGGCTGCAATTCACATCTTCCTGACTCTAAGCTCACCACTTGTCAGAGGCGAAATGGGTTTAATGGGAAAGGTGAAGCTTCAGCAGCTTGGGATCCACCATGTTATGTTAATGTCTGCCAGTTTTTAAAAGTTGTTTATGGCAGCAGAGTCTACAAGTTTGCGAATCAGTGGATGCCACCGAACTGTTCCAGAAAATTGATTGAGTTTGATACACATCAAGAGGAGTCAATCCGAGGGGGAGAATGAAGACTGAACCAAAATAACAACTACATTATTATGTGAGAGGGCACAAATGGGGGAGTAGCAGTCAGGTTTGTTGGACATTATGGACTACAGACCCTGAGTCTAATATGTACTGTTAGTTTTGTATAAGAAAAGGTTTAATTCTTGTTTTGACTATGTCCTGGTAGTGAGGTTGGGGGGCCAAAAAGTGTTTATATGATGCCCTTACTGCAGTTGCCTCCGTCCCTCTTCAACAGATGGTGCTTTCATGCCATTTTGAACTGTTTTGATTTATTGCCGTGGTTTTAATGGACAGCTCTAACAAATGTGTGAAAAGAAAGTACATTAAGTTGCAAAATTTTATGAACAGTTACTCTAGTGGCGTGTATATGTTTAATTTCTTTCTTAAGAGCTGAGTTACTGGAACGCCTTAAGAAGCTCCTCCCAGCATCCTGCTGGTATATTCCTCAGTTCTAGGATTGTGGATATGTTGTTTTATCCACACTTGTTGGCATGCCCCTTCCCTTTAAGAATCTTGCCAGAAGGTCTTTCAGCTGGCTCTTCCCATCCACCCAGGTGGTATATCCCTCGGCTCCACACCATGACGCCAGATCTTCCTTTCCGTGAGAAGATTCAGGTTCCCCCCTTATCGCTCACGCATTATTGTAGGCCCTGGCGCATAAATCTCGGGATTTTCCTAAACTAAAACTCGTAGAGTTTCTTTCAGTCACTTTGCGATCTTGACCACGATGGAGGATAAATTCTCACCTGGTTTCCGCCACTGCCTGTGCGGGCAAAAAATGTCTGAGACTGACCTGCATGCCTTATGCCTATATTGCCTGGGTCATGATCATGTCACCCAGGCATGCATAATGTGTCACGCCTTCCATCCCAATGTACTGGATGATTGCCTCGCATAACTGCAACTGGGCAGACCAGAAAAACAGAACCCACTGATCAAATCAAAAAAAGCCCATTGCGCGGTCGCCGCGGCCGCAGGGTCCACTGCGTAGCTCAAGCAGATGAAGGCCTTTGAAGAGGAGGTGGCACAGGCCGCTGATTGGTCCTCTTCTTTCTCAGTTTTCGTTCAGCTCAATTTGGGCTCCACCTTCTCAGGCTCCTTTAAGGAGATGTGTCAGTCTCTTCCTACCAAATTAGAGGGTCCTTTGAGCGCGTACGTCTGTTTGTTCCCTAAAAAGGAAAAGGGAGAAAGAAGTTCATCTCACGTCAACATTCTTGGGATCGTGGAAAGATCTTGGTCCCAGGAATCTACTGTCTCGATTTCAGGCAAGATTGCAGCTTTGGCCGCTGGCTTCATGGTATCCCCATCAGGCCAATGAGCCAAGACACAGAACGATGATCTGGTCGAAATAATTGTCGACCCATTGTCACTGGATAAGCCCAACAACTCCTTATTCAGGACCCTGGTCCTGCCTGGACCCACTGAGGAAGAGATCCAGCTCACTGAGAACCTCCTCATGGTCCCAGGCCCTGACCTGCGCGTTCCCCAGTTCCATCTGAAAGACATCATCCTCCCCCTGATAGTCCAGGTTGAGGTCTCGGAACCCTTCAGCCGACAGGCCAAAGGCGCATAAGCACTCCAAGAAGAGGCACTGCTGACATTCTTCCTCAAGCTCCTCAGAAGAGGAGAGGAGAGGAGAGACTTCTATGCAGGCTGTGTTGATGCTACGAAGATTTAATGTGGCAGCAGCTGATTATGTCTGGCCAGAAGTCGACCCCGGCTTCTACTCCGGCCATTACTTGGCTGTCACCCTCCAAGCTGACGCCAACTCCTCAAGAACTGGTCCATACCGTTCCTCTGCCTGCAGAGCTGGTCAGGAGCCTCCTGTCTCAGCTGAAACCAGCCTGGCCACCAATTCAGGTGGAACTGCACCAAAACAGCCTATTTCCTGGGCTCATGCTAAGGGGTCTAAGCCAGCCTCGGGTCTTCCACATAGGCTGTCGATCACCCTCACTCTCGACCATCCTAGGCAGGTGGAGGATGACTCTGGTAGCCGGCCGATATATCTGAATTCTCATCGCCCAAGGAGCCTCTGATCTGCACTCTTATCCCTTGGACGATGAATCAGTAGGGAGTCTCTCAAGGAGGAGGGCCCCACTTCCTTCATGAGTATTCTCGTTCTCATCTGCAAATCCACGGGGATGCCCTTGGAGCCCATCCAGAAATGGGCTGAATAGTCCCTCATGAATATTCTCAAACTAGGGTATTCAAACAACATGAAGTCTTGCTGTATTCTGACAATTGCAGTTAGCTCCAGCACTTGAACTGCCCCAGGCAGTGAAGGGTTAAAATTCTATGCCAGGCATAGAACGTTGGGCTTAAGCTCGGTTGAAAACTCTGTCTGTGACACTTTGAAACCCAACCGTCGGATTCTTTACTCCGCCTCACTGAGCAGTCACTCCGGAGATTTTCTCCTGCTCGGTTCAGAGTCGGTTAAAGTTGTCGGTTTTAGTCCACATTAAATTCGCTGATCGGTTCGAGACTCTGTCTGTGGTACCGTAAGTACGTAGGGACAGTATTTGTGTGGGAATTGTAAACTTTTTTCGATTGGTTCGCTGAACCGATCCTGTAGACAAAAATCTTGTGAAAAAGTTTAGTGTGTGGTTACCGGTCCGTATCGGTTTAAAAAAAAACAAACATGAATTTAATGTTTTTTTCCAACACCCGTGACACAGTGAGAAACTGATAAGGGAGTCTTGCCTGGTGGTTGCTTTATAAAGGGTAAGTTTTGTTAGGTTGGCCATGCCTGAGAAACCCAAGAAAAAAAACGGGCCCACTGGATTTCAGCACTGCAGTGTGTGTGTGTGTGTGTGTGGAGATCTTTGCTAAGGCCGATCCGCACACCACTTGTGTTTACTGTCTGGGGTTTGACCACCTCGATTCAGACTGACAAATTTGCAAGGATTTACCTAAGTCTACGTTGGATAAAAGGTTAGGTAAACTTAGGGATAAGGAAGCCGAGAAATCTACTGACCTGGAAGGCCAGCCCGGTTCGGTTCCTACTGAACCAGGAGGAGTGCCCTCTGACCAGGGCGATACTTCTTCGGGCAAGAGGAGAGCCGATCCTGAGGGATCGTTTCCTGCAAAGACAAAACACAAGGATAAATTGGCTGGTTCAGATACAGAACTTCATGTTCCGACTGCCGAAGAGATAGCCAGAGCGATTCGGATTGTGGAATCGCTTTGTCCGATTCTGACCAATCCTGAGCCTTCTGGCAGGGGTTGGGTTTGGTCAGTTCCCCCTTTTCAGGATTATTCCCCTGAAGATTTTTACAAACCGGAGTTTGATGAGTAGGGGGATTTTGAAGAGGATGATTACGAAGGTGAAAGTCTGGATGTGCCTGTGGAACCGGACATCGCCCCAGACAGACCTTCTGGTGTTTCCCCTCCTAGGCTTTCTGAGTCCCCTCTCCACTTTCTGTTTTTCAGAAAAGTGGCTCAAACCCTACAGCTTCCTGTGGAGGAGGCTGTGGAGGATCAGGAGGAGCCTGATTTTGTAGAGATGATGGACATCCCTGAGTCTAAGAGACTGTCTGTTCCCCTCCATAAGTCCTTTGGGAAGCAGACACAAAACATTCTTAGGTCTCCTAACTTTGAACCTCCTGTTGACAAGAGAATGGACAAGAGGTACACCTTGTCAGGCTCAGATATGGAGTTTCTTTATCAGCAATGCAGCCATGTTGGGGTAATGCAGGCTACTGCCTGTGACAAAGCAAACATCCTCTTGGCTTCACACCCCCCAGACAAAGACTCCAGGAAGATAGATGCCATGGAAAGAAGCAGTAAATGGCATCATCTTTGGGACTTAGGCAGGCTAACTATATGGCCTGTACAGCCAGGTACCAGAAGTCCAGGTGGGACACTGTACTGGCACTGGCTAAATAGGCCTCCCCCCAGCTAGTCAAGGAGCTGGAGGGGGTGACTGCTGATGGGATGGAGGCATTAAAGGTGCAATTTCATGCTGCTGTGGACTCCAATGATGTGTCATCAAGAGTTATGGCTACATCTGTGGCTCTTCGGAGAATGGCTTGGCTCAGGTGTACTAGTCTTTCGCAGGACACCCAGGCTAAGGCCATGGATTTCTTTGTGGTGGGTAATTCTCTGTTTGGGGAGCAGACATAGAACTACATGAAGAAAATGGACGAGTACAGGACCACTTACAAGCATGCCCAGGCCAAGGAGAGGCAGGCAACTCCTCAAAGGCAGCAATCTAGGAGCAGGGGCAGGCCTTTTCACTGGCCTTTCTACCAAGCACAGGCCTCTTCTTTTCTCAGAGGGGTTCTGTAGAGGGAGAGGCAGGGGATGAGCAGGGCTGCATCCACCCCTCAGCCTAAGGCCCTGACAAGCAAACACCCTGATGTGTCAGCTCGAGTCGACTTCCATTCCAATAGGAGGCAGACTGGCTTACTTTGTCCAGGACTGGATGCCTGTTACCTCAAACAAGTGGGTCCTGGAGGTTGTAAGCCAGGGGCTGGTTTTCGGTTTCAAAAATTTTCCAAAACTGAGACCCAGATCCTTTCCACCTGCAAATACATCAGAAACCCTTGCTCTAGAGGCAGAGGTTGCCTGTCTACTAGCCTTAAGAGCCATAGAGAGTTCCTACCCCACACTGGGGCAAAGGTCTGTACTCCAGGTACTTCCTTACCCCAAAAAGACAGGGAGGCGCACCATCCTAGACCCAAGGTACCTGAACAAACATCTTTTAAAACCAAAGTTCAAGATGGTAAATCTGGGAATAATTCTTCCTTCTCTAAGACCAGGGACTGGCTAGCCTCCCTGGACCTCAAAGATGCCTGTTTCACATTCCCATCAGGTGCTCCCACAAAAGTACCTCAGGTTCGAGTTACCCTCAGGCCACTACCAGTTCAAAGCAATGCCCTTTGGTTTAGCATCAACCCCAAGAGTTTTCACAAAGTGCCTGGCAGTAGTTGTTGCCTTTCTAAGGAGGCAAAAGATTTCCATTTTTCCATATCTAGACCACTGGTTCATAGTGGGCCAGTCTCCAGACCAAGTCAAGTCAGACCTGCAAGTGACCCAGCAAGTGTTCGCTTCTCTAGGATTTCTTCTCAACCTTCCCAAGTCAGTTCTCGAGCCAGTGCAGCTCCTAACCTTTATAGGGGCAGAGCTGGATACTGTCAAGCAAGAGCCCTCTTTCCTGGAAAGGGCAAGAGTTCTTATAGAACTGGCTTCTTCCTTCAGGTGTCAAGACCAGCAAGGCATTTCCTCCAGCTCTTGGGCCACATGGCAGCTTCTACAGCAGTGGTCCAAGAGACAAGATTCAGATGAGGGACATTCAGTTCCATCTGAGGGCCTTTTGGTCCCAAAGGAAGGATTCCTTACCAAACTGATTACAGTGACTCAGACCTGATCCAAGCCCTTCAATGGTGGCAGGATCAGGACAATTTAAGGCAAGGGGTCCCATTTGCCACTCAGACTCATTCAGTGGTCCTTACCACGGATGCTCCCTTCTGGGCTGGGGAGCCCATCTGGGGCCCTCACTGCCAAGGGACTGTGGTCCCCCAGAATCCTTCTCCATATCAGTCTCCAGAACTCAGGGCAGTTTTTCTGGCCCTGCAAGCTTCTCTCAGTCAATGCAGAACAAGGTGGTTCAAGTCAGAACAGACCTCTTTGGTAGCAGTCCACCTCCCAGGAAAGGACAATGTGATAGCAGATACATTGAGCATGATTTCCCAGGGCCATCACGAATGATCTCTGGATCCTCTGGTGTTGAAAGTGATTTTCTCAAGGTGGGGCACTCCAGAGATAGATCTCTTTGCAGCCCCAGACAATCACCAACTTCCTCTGTTTTGTTGCAGACCCCCAGGCTTGGGCTCAATCCCTCTGGATGCTCTGATTTTGAACTGGGAAGGGACATTTCTTTATGCCTTCCCTCCTTTTCCTCTGCTGTTCAAGGTTCTAGTCAAGGTAAGGTCACAACCATGCAAAGTGATTCTGTTTGCTCCAGACTGGGCCAGGCAGCCTTGGTACCCCCTGTTGCTGTCCCTAGCAGTCCATCTTCCCCTGTCTCTTCCCAGGAATCACAACCTGTTAACCTCCTCTCAGGGGAGGATTTGGTACCCCAGTCTCCGGTCACTCAATCTCAAGGCATGGCTCTTGAAGAGTTACAGTATGCAGACTTACATCTGTCCCAAAGGTTTCTGCTGATCCGCTTCTGCTCATGTCAGAACCCAGTTTCACCAAGCTACATTCTATTTTGGCTAGCAACATCATCTAGAATCAAGATGGAGCCACGCTGGGCTAGCCACTTTGTACTGCTCTGCTCTGCTTTGTTTCGCTTGCCCATTTTATTTCATTTTGCATTATTTTTCGCTGCTCTTATAATCTTGCTGAGGTGTTACTTTTATCATTATCGCTACTGCTTTATTTACCCGCCTTACTTTGCAACAATATACTCGGCTCGCCCACGCCTTTCCTCCGCTTTTGGTTTGGCCCGTTGTTTGTCTTGTTTTATGGGCGGGACCTTGTCCGTGGTCTGAACATCGGAGACTTGGGACGAGCCGTGGTGTTTCGGTGCCAAGGATTTGGAGAGACCTGGTGTTGTTTGGTGTTTTAATGCTGAACGAACTGGGACTTAACTTAGTGAGTTATTTGATCATCTGTCATCTGGGAAGAGGCATGGTGTTTTGAGGGTGAAGATTTGGAGAGATTAGTGAAATGTTCCGGAGAGATTTGGAGAGTCCTGGTGTCATCTAGTGAAGTGTTCTGGAGATGCTGTTTACTTCGATTAAAGGGCTTGGATCATGTCCTCGTGTGCGGATTGAATTATTTATTCGTTCTATGAGAGGACTGGCCAATTTATGGCTTCTAGCTGAATTTACACTGTTTTGAATCAACACCCTGGATATGGATTTGATCCATGTGGCTGTGCTTCTTGATTATCCCTGGATTTACTTTCGGTCAGTTGGATCGAGGGGACTAGTGATTTGGCTGAGCTGTCTTGAAGAACCTGCATGATAAGTGAATTTGAAATCTTTAGTGACATTTCTGACTGTCTGAACAGTATTTTGAGAGACTGACTTTTCTGGGCCTATTAGTTTGGCTTGCAGAGTTCTGGGGAGCCCTGGGTCGGTGTCACACACAGAGGTGGGGAGTGGGGTAGGCTAGAGGGCCTGTCCTTAATCTCTCCTCCCTCTACACTCCTGGGGTACCCGGCTGGGGGGCTGACTTCTCTTGGAGTGGAAGTAGTGGGCCACTGATATTTTGGGCTGGCTGGATCCTCAACCAGTTAGTGGCCTTTCTTGATCCAAATTGGTGTGGATTTTGAAACCCTTGTTTTCAAGACTGAACTATATTGTTTGCTGTTTCTATTGACGCTTGGGCAGGTTATATGATATTTGTATCCTGTTGCATATAGACAGGACGCTCGTTGTTTGTAATTATATTCTGTTTGTAATTATATTTTGTTTGAGGGAATAATTTGAGCAGTGAGAGTGCTATGTAACACCTTTTATTCCACCTGTATCCGGTTTGGTGAGAGAGTCCTGAGAGTGTTTTTTAAATTATTTCCTCTGTTTATTATTTTATTATTATTATTATTATTATTATTAAGATTTAATTATTATTATTATTTTTGTGAGAGTGTTTAATTGTGTTAAGTACAGGTAGAGGTAATGAATGATATTTGTATCCTGTTGCATATAGACAGGACGTTCGTTGTTTGTAATTATATTCTGTTGTTTGTAATTATATTTTGTTTGAGGAATAATTTGAGCAGTGGGAGTGCTATGTAACACCTTTTATTCCACCTGTATCCAGTTTGGTGAGAGTCCCGAGGTGGTTTTTAATTATTTCTCTGTTTATTATTTTATTATTATTATTATGATTTAATTATTAGTATTTTTGTTTATTTTTGTGAGAGTGTTCAATATTGTTTTAAGTACCAGGTAATGAGAGGACCTGGGAATAATTTAGAATTGTTTTGGTTAATTTTTGGTTGACCCCCCAGGCTGTGAGAGGGCTTGTGGGTTAAATCAATTAATTAGGTTTTGTGTTAGAGAGTTGGTTAAGTCTAATTTTTATTTTGGTTGGCTTTCTTTTAGCTGTAGGAAGTTTGCGGGTAGTTTTATTATATTTATTGTTTTAATCTGAGCAGCTAGATGTGCCTGCCTGCCTCCTGTCTTATGCTGTTCGGCCTCCAGCTCCATGCCCTCTGCCCCTCTCTTTTGCCCTCCGCCCGCTCATACCTGTCGCCGTTGTCGGGCGCTAGGGATTGCTCAAGGGGAGGGGGAACTGGGGGTGGGGGTTGTGACAGCTGGAGTGAGCGGGCTTTCCCATAGGGTGGTTAGGCTCAGAAGACGCCTGGGGCAATGGTTACTTGAACGTGGTAACCCTGTTCTGTTCCCATACCCAAGGGCACCTCCAGTTTTGGAGGGCAAGTGGTTGGGACAACTGCCAACCTCGTCCAACTCGGGCGTTGTTGTGACAAGGATAAATCTGGCTTGGATTACGAGACCTGGTTGGTGGGAATCACGGACCCCTTTTTAGAGGCCGCTGTTCCCACGCGTACTCGGTTATACATCGCCGAGATTGGATCGCGGAAGTCGGTCTGTTTCAAGACTGAATTGGGCCTAACTGGTGTACCAGTTGAGGAGGCCAGGTCATTTGAGTGTACTGTAGGTGGTGTAGGTGCAGGATTGCCCTCATTTATCATCCACCGGTGATGAGAAGCTTTTTCTGCAGGAAATAGCAGATTTTGCCACCGACATGGCCTTGGAGTCGCCCAGATTGATGGTTCTGGGCGACTTCAGTGCTTGGGTCGATGACGAATCTTCACTTTTTGGTCAACATTGCCTCCAGGAGATGACATCTCTGGGCTTTACACAGGTTGTTTCCACAGCTACACACAAGAGAGGTCACTCTCTTGACCTGGTCTTCATCCTGGGATCGAGGCTTCCGATTTGGTGGTGGAACCACTCAGTTGGTCCGATCACTACTCAGTTGGGTTCAATTTGGGGCCCCCTAGGCTGAGTCGGCCCCGTGGGTTGGTCAGGTACCGCCCATTGCGGGGCGTCGTCCTGAAGACCTGATGGCGGTTATTGACCTCGTTGTTTGACGAGTTTTGCACTGATCCTGAGCAGCTAGTAGGGGCCTATAATAGGGCCATATCAGTAGCATTCGATCAGATTGCACCAGTCCGCACTACCCCTTCCGTTGCATCCCATTGCCCCATGGTTTGATGGGGCTTTGAGAGGGCTGCGGAGGTTGGAGCATAGGTTGAGCGCCGTTGAGGAAGACCACCACTGATGCCGACCATCTTATTTTGCTAGAGCATTATAAACTCTACCAAACAGCAATTTCCATAAGAAGGCAGAATTCTGTCCAGGGAAATTTCTGTCGCACGGAATTGACTGGCTCAGCTCTTTCAGAACTGTTGACAGATTGTGCAACCCAGCCTGTCAGCAGATCCGCTCGAGCCTTTATGCAAACTGATGTGAGGAGATCGCCGATTCTTTGCAAATAAGGTTGAAGACATCAGGAGGGAGTGCTCCAACCTCATTCCAAGGTTGTTGCAGTTGATCAGTGTCCTGTCGCAAAGCCCGGAATTTCCTGGAGCACCTTTGACCTGCCTGATCTCGTAGACACTATGAGGATTGTCCAAGAGATGCATCCAACATACTGTAGTTTGGACCCTGGCCTCTACTTCCTGATTATGGGTTGTAGTGAGATCATCGGCCCGGTCTTAGCTCAGATTATCTAGTGTTCTTTAGATATGGGAGTTTTCCTAGTTTCTGAAGGAAGGTGGTGACCCCTTCTGAAGAAAGCTTCTAGACCCGATGACCTAGCAAACTACAGGCCAATCTCTAACCTCCCTTTGTGGGAAGGTTATTGAGAAAGTTGTGGCAGCCCAACTAGATAACCATTTGACCATCCATAGTTTATACAAACTTCTCCAGTCTGGTTTTTGTAAGAGGCATAGTACCGAGACTACTCTGGTTCGGGTGCTCAGTGATCTCCTGATGGCGAGAGATCGGAGACACCGCTCTATTTTGGTTCTTCTTGATCTATCATCAGCTTTTGATACTGTGGATCATGGGGTCTTGCTCGAATGCCTGAGGCCCATTTGTGGACTGTCGAGTACGGTCCTCAGATGGTTTTCATCGTTCCTCGAAGGGAGAACGCAGAGAGTGATTTCGGGTTTGTATTCATCCGGGGCCTTCTCTCTGCCTTGTGGGGTACCTCAGGGCTCAGTGCTTTCCCCCATGTTATTCGCAGTATATATGCTACCCCTCGGAGACATTGTAAGATGGTATGAGCTGAGGTTTCACTGCTATTCTGATGATACCCAGCTCTACCTGTCTTTTGCACCTGACCAGAATAGTGCTATTTCGGTACTGAACAACTGCCTCGCTGATATCCAAGACTGGATGAACTCCAGTAGTTTAAAGTTGAACCCAGGAAAGACTGAGGTTATGGTGGTGGACCCGGGTCGCAGGGTAGAGGGTTTGAGGACTGGTCTCCCCTCTGAATTAATCCTGGGGGTGGACCAGATCCTCACCTCTGAGCGGGTGTGTAACCTGGGAGTGGAGCTTGACACTGGTTTGACCCTCCGTTATCAGGTGTCTGCAGCTGTCAAGCTGGCATTTTTTCATCTTAGGAACATTGCCAGGATTAGGCATCTTGTTCCACCCAGCGACCTGCCGGTTTTGGTCCATGCCTTTGTGACATCTCGCCTTGATTACTGTAACTCCCTTT
The DNA here is from genome assembly GCA_016271365.2 of Neoceratodus forsteri. Taxonomy (NCBI): domain Eukaryota; kingdom Metazoa; phylum Chordata; order Ceratodontiformes; family Ceratodontidae; genus Neoceratodus; species Neoceratodus forsteri. Next base: position 28,235,110 of record CM057455.1, on the reverse strand, counting down.
ACCTAGGACTTCCTGGGGTTGATATCCGCCACTTGCAGGTAGTGCAGAACGCGGCAGCACATTTGTTGACTGGGGCATCCAGAAATTATCATATTACCCTTGTGCTGCGCACTCTTCACTGGCTGCCAATACAGTGGCGGATCACCTTTAAAGTGGGTCTTTTGACCTACAAAGCCCTACACGGTCTGGGTCTCGACTACTTGAAAGAGCTCCTGGTGCCCTACACCCCTCTGAGACAGCTCTGCTTGGCTGACGAGGGGTTGCTGGAGATTCCAAGGGTAAATTTGAAGTCATCTGGTGCCCGTGCGTTTGGATTTGCTTCACCTACCGTCTGGAATTCTCTGCCCCGTCCACTCCGGGAGTGTAGGACGGTGGGGAGCTTTAAGCAGGCACTAAAGACTTTTTTATGGGAGAAGGCATTTTGTTCTTTTTTTTTTTAATAATTTTGTGTTTATTATTTTTTCATGTAATAACATACACGGTTTTCCTCACTACAGGGTTTTAGGGTAAGAAAGTTCGATGTTGATATTCATATCATAGCCCCTGTAATCTTTTACAATAGGAAGGGGGTATGTCCATAATTGTATCTTGAAAAGTGTCCTGAAAATGCCAGCTTCTCAATGGCAATGGAACGCCCTTAACAGGTAGTATTAATACAAGCATTATAACGCAGTCAAAATAACTGCTATTTATCCATATAACATGAATAACAAATAGGAAAGATGTGCATCCTCCCAGTCAGCCTCACAAACAGTTGACAAACAGAATATCATCTTATATAGATTCCAAATTATCATCCTTACTGTTTCATGTTAATCAGCTTCTAATATTAACGTAATGATTTGGTAATGTAACGTGATAATGGTCTGGTTAGCATACCCAGCTTGCTCATGTACAATTAGAAAATATCTTTAAGCAACATGGCCAAAAAGGATGAGGGGAGAAATATTCAAAAGGTGGAATGGCCCACCGTTAGAGGCACAGTGACCACACCGTGTACCTTCCCCAAAGTACTACACCCAAATGCCCCCCTCATTCACATCAGCAATGAGCCCCAGTTCAAATACTTTCCGAATTTAGTTTATATGCCCACCAGATTCATTCTTAAGTTCAGTGATCAAAGATCAGCTAATACTTATGGGAACAGTACAATCTTTTCAGGTTTCCAGCAAGGTCATCATGTCGTTCCTAATCGGCGACCAATATCTTTCTTCACGGTTCTTCAGGATCCTCCATTTCGAGTCTTGAACTCGTCCCCGGTCTCCCAGAATCGATTCGCAGACAAGATGTAATCCGCAGACCTGCAATCTCCACCTCTCCACCCAAGGACAATTCAGGAAATTCAGGTATTCTCCTCCCATACAAGCTTCCTCCCTCCGCAGCAATGATCTCGTCCATGGCAGTGTATTACAGGTCTCCACGAGGCCTTGAAATTGCGCACTCTGCTCCGTTCCAACGGCGATCACGTGAGTAACGGTCGATCGCTTCCTTCCAGTTGCAGTTCATAGCTCCTAAGTCCGTGGCTATTTTCGGACCTCGCTCTATCATTTTTAGGATTTTGCCATCTTAGAGTTCATATCCTGCAGAATATCAAGTAGTTGCTGCCACGGGGCTTGCAGGTGTTTTCGCCCATTGATAGCCTTGTAGCATGATGGATCTGGCGGCCTTGCCTGCCATATCGTCAAGATTAGGTTACTTTGAAAGCTTGATTTCCTGTCTCACCGGTCAAATCTGGTATCAATCGAAAGCTGATACAATCGCCAGGTCAACACAAAACAGTTTTCAAATGTTCAGTTGGCAGGAATAATTATTTTTATTAAAATATAGCAACTGATGTGAAGAGCTTCTGAGAAGTGCTTCCTACCTGGAGAACGGCTCTCTGGCGTCCCATCGGCATTTTGTTCTTTAATTTTATATTGCAGTATTGTAATATCTGTTTTTGTTTTATTAAATGTACCAAATATGTTTCTGTTTGCTCTTGATGTACAGCGCTTTGAAAATTTTAAAAGGCTCTTAATCTAATAAATTTTATTATTATTATTTATTATATTCTCAAAAGCTTCGAACGATGCCACCAGAAAATGTACAACTCAAATGGGAAAGGTTCAGTATTTGGTGTTCCAAGAAGCATATATCCTCATATACTTGAGTTGTCTACAGTTCTGGATTATATGGTTTACCTCAATGGCCTAGGCCTCAAATCAGATACTCTCAAAGTTCATTTGTCTGCTGTTTCTGCTTTCCTATCAGTGGGGAAGTCTTCCTCACTATCATCTCATCCTGTGTTCTGTAAATTTTTCAAGGGATTGCTTCATACCAATCCTCCATTTAAGGATCTTGCCCCTGCCTGGGACTTGAATATTTGCATTGCTCAATTGATGCAACCTCCCTTTGAGCCTATGTCCTCAGTAGAGCTTAAGCACTTGACTACTTGGAAAACTGTGTTTTTAGTAGCCATTACCTCTACCAGACGTATCAGTGAACTGCAAGCCCTGTCAGTGGAACCTGATTTTATCTCATTTTAGAGGGACAAAGTGGCCCTTAGAACCAATAGAAGGTTCTTGCCCAAAGTGATTTCAGATTTCCACCTGAATCAATCTCTCTCTTCCTGTTCTCTTCACTGATCATTCCTCTTCAGGAGAGAGGAGGCTACACAGTTTAAATGTTAAAAGGGCCCTTAACTACTACATAGAGTGTACCAAGGGTCGTGGGTTTGATTCCCTCCAGTTGTTCCTCACTTCTGGAGAAGTGGGAAAGGGCAAACCTGCCACCAAGAGAACTGCTATGAGAAACTAGGAAAGCTTCCACCCTCAGACCTGAGGGCTCACTCCACCAGAGGTACGGCTGCTTCCCTGGCTCCTGCCAGGGATATTCCTCTTTTAGAAATTTGTCAAGCAGCCACCTGGAAAACAGTCCATACCTTTACCAAGCATTACTCTCTGGATATCCAGGCTAAGAGTGATGCTCGGTTTGGCTCAGCAGTACTTCCGAGCCTATTCCCAAAGTAGGTTCTGTCCCTCCTCCATGGAGGTACTGCTTGGTAGTCTGCAATATTTTATTTATTTATTAATTTTTGTTAACCGGGTAGGCCCGCTGGACTCCGAAGATCCCTTTTTCAGGGGTGACCCGGGGATTGTTACAAAAGGTTTGAACATACAGACAGGTATCACAGAGTCATACAGATCATACAGGGTTACTAAGGTAATAGTCAGAATACAGCAAGACTTCATGTTGCTTGAAGAAAAAATTACTCACCTTAGTAATTCTGTTTCTTCTGAATAGAGTCTTGCTGTATTCTGATCCCCCCCCACTTCAGAACCTGTTTTTGGGAAGTGGGTGGGCAGGTGCAGTGTTGCACCGTGGGGGGTGTTTCTTTTACACCCTCCTTTGTTGTTTGGATGTTTGTTTTATTATTATTATTATTATTTGGATTGGTTTTTTGGTTTTGGGTTTCCTGACTTGAGTCTTCCTGGGAATTCAAAACTCTTGTTGCCAGTTGGCTAGAAAAATTTTACAATTTCCACATAGGATAGTTAGTGAGTTTTTGCTCGTAAGAATCTGACAGTTGGATTTCAAAGGAAACAGACAGAGACCTCAATCGTGCCTGCTCAGCGCTCTATGCTCTGCATAGAAAGTTGAACTCTTTGTTCTCCGGCAGTTTAAAGGCTGGAGTTAACTGCAATAGTCAGAATACAGCAAGAATCCATTAGAAGAAACATAATTACTAAGGTGAGTAATTGTTTCTTCTCCGCGCTCTTCTGGAATGTCTGGAAGAGGTCCTCCTCACTTCCCAGCAGACCTCTAGGCCATGGTCAAGCAGGTCTTTGACCAGGGCTGGCGGGTGCGAAGCAGCAACTCCAGACATCTCTGGACATCGGGGACTCCTGTGTCTGCACCACAGGGCCTGACTGAGGGTTTCCAACTTCACGGCAGACACTCAGCATGAGCTGACAGATGTCCCCTTTCTGGGTACCGATCTCTTCGTCCCAGGAGTGGACGGTCACCTCCAGCGCATAGAGAAGTCCAGTGCCACCTTGGACTCTGTGACTTCCACTCAGAAGGAATCCCAGGGTTCCAAAAAGCAGAAAAGAAAGCTTTTTCGGCCTTTTGCCCATGCAGCCAAGCAGCCCCATTTCCAGTCGGGGCAGCAACAGCAGCAGGCTCAACCTGGTGCCTCAGCCCAAGTCAGGGCCCCAGTGGCCTGTAAGCTCGGAGGAAAGGGACCCTGTGGTCCTAAACTGGATCCTCCTCCAAGCCTGCACAGTGATGGGATGGGGGTTGCCAACCCCATACCCATCAAACAAGCTCTGGGTCCTCCCGGGGATGGGCTGGCTCCACCACTTCCTTTCTGCTTGGTTCACTGTTACAACGAACAGGTGGGTTCTGGAAGTGGTCGGCCAGGGTCTGCCTCTGGAATTTGAACAGTACCCACAAAGCTGACTCCACGCCCCACGGGATGATATGGTGTCCATGCACACTCAGTCGGCTCTCCGAGACATCATCGCCCAACTTCTCCACAAGGAGATAGTGGCCAGAGTCGCAAATCCCTGTCACCTCAGGGTTCGTTTGCAGGTACTTCTTGGTTCCAAAACGGATGGGGGGCGCTGGTGCCCCATTCTAGACCTGCACAACCTGAACCAGTTTCTCAGGTCTCGCACCTTCAGGATGGGTAACTCTGTCCCAGATCATACCACCTCTCGAGCAGAACATGTGGTTCTGCTCTCTGGATCTCCAGGACGTGTTTTTCACATCCCGATCCGTCTGTCTCACCGAAGGTTCCTCCGCTTCTGAGCAGAGTGAGCCCTCTTGAGTTCCAAGCCATGCTGTTTGGTCTGTCATTGCCCCCCACCGGTCTTCACTGAATGCATGGCAGTGGTGAAGCCCACCTTCGGCGTCAAGGGTTCAGACTGTACCCTACCTGGATGACTGGCTAATAGTGGGTCCCTCCATTCAGGAGGTGGAGAAATCTGGAATCTGGCTTTCCAGACCTGCTTCGAACTTGGTCTCATGGTCAACAAAACCAAGTCAGAACTCGTACCTTCGCAGGTGATCTGCTTCATTGGAGCGGAACTCTACTCTTGCCGAGTCAGAGCAAGACTTCCGACAGACAGGGAGGAGGTTCTCATTTCTGGTTGGGCACTTGCGCCCTACCAGGGACTTCCTGCACCTTCTAGGGTACATAGCGGCCTGCACCGCTGTGGTCCGATAGGCCTGGCAGCATATGCGACCCCTCCAATGGATCTGGCCAGCCAGTGGACTCAGCAACATGGTCACTTTGACCAGCGGTCACTGTGACCCAGAAAATGTGAGATGCTCTCCAATGGTGGACCATCATAGAACATCTGCAGGAAGGTGTGGACGTCTGGGTTTTACTAATAGACACCAGCTATAGAGTTCAGTGCATAAAAAATGCGTTCTTCAGCATTTAGCATTTTATTTTCAAAAATTATATAAAAACAAACAGAAAATGTCCAGATATTTACAGAAAAGAAATAGAACAGGGCGTTAAATCTTGCACACCAAAAGAAAATACGAAATCAAATAATCAGGCAAATCTTCTTCTAAACTTCCTGCTCTTCTCTGTAAATACAATATATTAAAAAAATATATATTATTTTGATGTGTAACCACTCACACCTCCTCGCTCCTTGCTAGTCAGGAGATACTGACCAACCTCCAACTTCTTCTAACAAATAGCCTCCTTGTAGGAAGACTTTATTGTGTTTTTGTGATGACTTCATCATCATGTGACCTTTCAATTAAGACTAAAAACCTTATTCTGCCGTTAGGAGAAGGTTCACCATGATAAGGGTTCCTTTAATAAAATGTCACATTCATCCCCGCTACCTAGATAACAAAATTAAATAAAAAATATTTTCTTTCATCGAAAATTACCTTAATTAGATGCGTAGCATCATCAGGGTTTTCCTATGCTCCTCCCATCTGTGACATCACCATATCCCTCCCACATAAACAGCCATTTGCTGGGCTGCCATGCCTGTAGAAGGACCTTCCAAATTAACCAGGGCTACATGCAGGTAAATAACAAAACATTGTATATACATTTTATTCATATGCTAGGTAATCTCCAGCTCTTGCCAGATATAAACGGACCAGGGCGTGTTCTCTCCATTTATCCTACTAAGTAGGAGAGTACTTAAATTCATCATCCTGCTGCTTCATTTAAACAGTGCATATTTTTAAATCCCTCCATATTTTGGGAAGATAAGTCTATTTCTCTTACGTAAACAGTCCTAAACAGTTCTATATAGCCTATAACATATTTCTAACCTGCTAGCTGTGATTCAAACAACATGAAGTCTTGCTATATTATGACATATGCAGTGAGTCCCAACCTTCGAACTGCTCCGGAGGTTGAAGAGTTAACTTTCCATGCCAGGCATGGAACGCTAAGCTCGAGCTCGGTTGAAACTCTGTCTGTTGTTCTTCAAACTCAAACCGTCAGATTCTTTACTCCGCCTCACTGAACAGTCGCTCCGGAGATTTCTCCTTCTGCTCGGTTCATTTTGTCAGTTAAAGTATTGTTTTTCTCGGTTTTCGACCAAATTTAAACCGCAATCGGTCAGTTCAGACTCTGTCTGTGGTATTTGTGAGTACTAGATAGGTTTTACATTAATTTCTATTCTGTGTGGAACTTGTAAACGGTTTATCAGTTCGGTTTGAACCAATCAGGTTGTTTAAAATATATTAATCTGTCATTTAGAGTGTGGTTACCGGTTCTTATCGGTTCTAAAAAAAATGGATTTTATTACAGTTTTTTCCACGACCCGTGACACGGTTGGGAACTGATAAGAGGGTCTTACCTGGCGGATTGCCATAAACGGGTAAGTTTGGTTAGGGCTGGCACTATGTCTGAGAAACCCAAAAGAAAAACCGGGCCCACTGTTTCAACACTGCAGTGTCTGTGGGGAAGTCTTGCCAAGGCTGACCCCACACCACCTGTGTTTATTGTCTGGGGTTTGACCACCTCAATGCAGACTGCCAGATTTGTAAAATTGTTCCTGCAGCTACCCTGGAAAAGAGAGTTGGTAGGCTCAGGGAAAAGGAGGCCAAAAAGTCCGCTGAACCGGATGGCCAGCCCGGTTCAGTTCCAACCGAACTGGAGGGAGTGCCCTCTGACCAGGGCGAGACTTCCTCGGGCAAAAGGAGATCTGACTCTGAGGAGTCGGTTCCAGCAAAAAGGACTAGGAAATCAGCTGGTGTGGAGCCAAAACTTTCTTCTCAACCGCTGAAGAAATAGCCAAAGTGATTAAAATTGTTCAGTCGTTTTCTCCGGTTCAAGCCGAACGGCACCATCAGAGTAAGCGTCCGGTTCAGCCAGTTCCCCGATTCAAGAGTAGATTTAGAGGAATATTATGAACCGGAGGAGGGGAAGAGGAGTATGAGGAGAGGAATGTGGATTTGAAAGTCTGATGTGCCCATCGACCCGGACATCTCCCCAGACAGACCTTCAGGAGTGTCTCCTCCTAGGCTTTCTGAGTCCCTCTCATTTTACGCTTTATAAGAAAGTGGTTGAACCCTCCAGCTCCCTATGGAGGAAGCTGTGGATGATCAAGAGGAGCCTGACTATGTGGAAATGATGGATATCCCAGAGTCTAGGAGACTGTCTATTCCTTTGCATAAATCTTTTGGGAAACAGACAGTTAAAATTCTAAAATTCCTCACACTATACCTCCTGTGGATAAGATTCACATTGTCAGGCTCTGATCCGGAGTTCCTTACACAACAATGCAGCCGTGTTGGGGTAGTGCAGGCTGCAGCCTATGACAAGGCAAATATTCCTTGGCTTCACACCCCCTGACAAGGACTCCAGGAGGATTGATGCCATGGCAAGAAACAGTACATGGCAGCATCCTTGGGACTCAGGCCAATTATATGGCTTATGTTGCTAGATATCAGAAATCCAGATGGGATACTGTTATGGCTCTAGCAAAACAGGTCCCTGGCCAGCTTGCCAAGGAGCTGGAGCAGGTGGCTGCTGATGGTATTGAGGCATCTAAGGTGCAATTCCATGCTGCAGTGGACTCTAATGATGTGTCATCAAGATTCATGGCTACATCTGTGGCACTTCACAGAATGGCTTGGCTCAGATGTACTAGCCTGTCACAGGATACCCAGACTAAGGCCATGGATTTTCCTGTTGTGGGTAATTCTCTGTTTGGGGAGCAGACAGAGAATTACATGAAGAAAATGGACGAGTGTAGGACCACCTATAGGAGTTCACAGGCCAAGGAAAGGCAGGCCACTCCTCAAAGGCAGCTTTCCAGGGGCAGGGGCAGGCATTTTCATAGGCCTTTTACCAAACCCAGGCCTCCTCTTCTGCTTATGCCCAGAGGGGGTTCTTTAGAGGGAGAGACGGGTACAAGCAGGCCTGCTTCCACCCCTCAGCCCTGCCAAGCAGGCACGCTGATGGGCTGCCAGGGCCGATTCCCCTCAGCTACCTGTAGGGGGCAGGCTGGCTTACTTTGTCCAGGACTGGAAGTCTCTGACATCAGACTAAGTGGGTCCTGGAAGTAGTAAGTCAGGGACTGGTTCTCGGCTTCAAAAATTTCCAAAGATGAGAACCAGATCCTTTCCACCTGCAAATCCACCAGAGGCACTTGCCCTAGAGGCAGAGGTCTCTTCCCTCCTGGCTCTCAGAGCTGTGGAAAGGGTTCCACCCCTACACCAGGGCAAAGGATTGCACTCCAGGTACTTCCTTACCCCAAAAAAGACAGGAGAATGGCAGCCCATCCTGGATCTCAGATATTTAAACAAGCACCTTTTAAAACCAAAATTCAAAATGGTGACTCTGGGAATTATCCTACCCTCTCTAAGGCCAGGGGACTGGCTAGCGTCCCTGGACCTCAAGGATGTCTACTTCCATATTCTCATCAGAAGCTCCCATCGAGGGTACTCAGGTCTCGAGCTGCCCCTCAGGCCATTACCAGTTCAGAGCAATGCCCTTTGGCCTCACCTCTGCTCCAAGGGTATTCACAAAATGCCTGGCAGTAGTAGTTGCTTCCTAAGAAGGCAAAATTGCCATCTTCCCTTACCTGACGACTGGCTCATAGTAGGCCAGTCTCCAGACCAAGTCAAGTTACATCTGCAGATAACTCAGCAACTGCTCACCTCTCTAGGTTTCCTTCTGAATCTTTCAAAGTCAGTTCTAGAGCCTGTCCAGCTCCTCACCTTCATAGGCGCAGAGCTGAACACAGAGAAAGCCAGAGCCTTCCTTCCTTTGGACAGGGCAAGGACCCTGATCTCTCTGGCCTCCTCATTCACCCTGCAGGTCTCTCGACCAGCAAGGCATTTTCTACAGCTCCTGGGGCACATGGCTGCTTCTACAGCAGTAGTGCAGGGAGCAAGATTTCAGATGAGGGACATCCAGTTCCATTTGAGAGCCTTCCTTTTGGTCTCAAAGGAAAGATCCTCTAACCAAATCGATCCTAGTAACTCGGACCCTGATCCAGGTCCTGCAGTGGTGGCAGCAGGATCAGAGCAATCTGAGACAAGGGTTTCCCTTTGTCACTCAGTCTCACTCCTTAATCTTTACTACAGATGCATCCCTCTTGGGGTGGGGAGCTCACATGGGCGACCTCACTACCCAGGGATTGTGGTCCCCTCAGGAATCTCTGCTCCACATCTGTCTGTTAGAACTCAGAGCAGTTTTTCTAGCACTTCAAGTTTTTTCAAATCTGTTCAGAACAAAGTTGTACAGGTCAGAACGACAACACCACCACAATGTGGTGCATCAGCAAACCTTGGGGGCACCGATCTACTGCATTCTGCACGAAGCAATGAGATTTGTGGTCTCTGGCTTACTCCCTGAACACCTCCTTATGGCAGTTCACCTCCCAGGCAAGGACAATGTCCTGGCAGATGCTCTCAGCAGGATTTCCCAGGGCCATCACGAATGGTCACTGGACCCCCTGGTCCTGGAGGTGATATTTGCCAGATGGGGCACCCTGCAGATGGATCTTTTTGCAGCCCCAGACAATCAACCAACTTCCCCTTTTTTGCTGCAGGCCCCCAGTGTTGGGCTCAGTCCCTCTGGATGCCTTAGTTCTCAATTGGGAAGGGACGTTTCTCTATGCTTCCCCCCCCTTCCCGCTCCTGTTCAAAGTGTTAGTCAAAATCAGATCTCAGTCCTGCAAGATGATCCAGATTGGGCCAGACAACCCTGGTATCCACTCCTACTGTCCTTAGCAGTCGATCTTCCCCTGTGTCTTCCCAGGAATCACAACCTGTTAACCTGTGCTCAGGGGAGGGTTTGGTACCCAAACCTCAAATCTCTCAATCTCAAGGCCTGGCTCTTGAAGAGTTAGAGTTTGCTGATCTACACCTCTCCCAAGGTGTAATGGATATACTGAAGGCTTCTAGGAAACCTTCCACCAGGGCTACCTATAATTCCAATTGGAAGAGGTTTTCAATATGGTGCTCTGGGAAACATATTTCCCCAGAATCTGCTGATTTACCCACAGTCCTGGATTATATGGTCCATTTAAATATCTTGGGGCTGAGACCAGCTACCCTAAAAGTACATTTGGCAGCTGTGTCTGCTTTTATTTCAGCAGGTAAACCCTCTTCTCTTTCAGCTCATCCTGTATTCTCCAAGTTTTTTAAGGGATTGCTTCACACCAACCCTCCATTCAGGGACCCTGCCCCTGCCTGGGATCTTAATGTTTGCATTGCTCAGCTTATGCAACCCCCCTTTGAGCCTTTGTCTTCAGCAGAGCTTAAGTACTTGACTTGGAAGACTGTGTTTCTGGTAGCCATCACTTCTGCCAGACGCATAAGTGAATTACAAGCTTTGTCAGGGAGCCTGATTTTATCTCCTTCATAGAGATAAGGTGGTCATCAGGACTAACAGGAAATTCTTGCCTAAGGTGGTTTCAGATTTCCACCTTAATCAATCTGTATCTCTTCCAGTGTACTGCTGACCATTCCTCCTCTGGCTAGAGGAGGCTGCACAGCTTAGATGTGAAGAGAGCCCTTAGTTACTACATAGAGCGTACCAAGGGTCACAGGTTTGACTCCCTCCAACTGTTCCTCACTTATGGTGAGGTTGGTAAAGGGAAACCTGCCACTAAAAGATCCATTGCCAGATGGATTGTCTCTTGTATCCAGTTCTGTTATGAAAAGCTGGGTAACGTTCCTCCCTCAGGCCTGAGGGCTCACTCTACCAGAGGTACAGCTGCTTCCCTGGCTGCTGCCAGGGACATCCCTATTCTAGAGATATGTCAAGTAGCTACCTGGAAAACAGTTCACACTTTTACCAAGCATTACTCCCTGGACATCCAGGCTAGGAGTGATACTCAGTTTGGCACAGCTGTGCTTCAGAGCCTAAGTAGGTTCTGTCCCTCCTCCATGGAGGTACTGCTGTGTAGTCTGCATATGTCATAATATAGCAAGACTTCATGTTGTTTGAAGAAACAAATTACTCACCTTAGTAATGTTGTTTCTTCTAATGGAGTCTTGCTATATTATGACCTCCCCGCCTGCCCCTCTCAGAACCTCTGTTTTTGGGATGTGGGTGGGCAGTGCAGTGTTGGCACTTAGTAGATGCCCACCTTGTTGTTTTCACCCCTCCTTTTTTGGGGTGACCTGGTGTTGTGTTTTTCATTTTTTGGGTCTCCTGACTTGAGTCTTTGTTTTGGGACCAAAATGTGTTCTTATGTTTAGTAGCCAGTTGGCTAGTGTAGGTTTACAGCTTCCACACAGGACCTCAGTGAGTTTAGCTCGAAAGATCTGAGGTTTGAGTTTGAAGAACAGCAGTCAGAGTTTCAGCGAGCTCGAGAGCTCAGCGTTCCATGCCTCGCATGGAAAGTTAACTCTTTCACCTCCGGAGCAGTTCGAAGGTTGGGACTCACTGCATATGTCATAATATAGCAAGACTCCATTAGAAGAAACAACATTACTAAGGAGAGTAATTTTTCTTTCCTGAGGTATCTATTTTTTATCTTGCAACCTGACAGTTTTCCTTTTCATCCATCGGCAACTCTTTCATATCAGGCTCACTGAAACAGCTCCCTCTCTCTAGGGGCTGCCATTAACAAAATAACTAGATTTCCCCACTGGTTAGCACTATAGGATACTTCTTAAATTCATAACGGCAACATTTAAACCATATGTCTTTTACATGGAATATTACAAAATGGACAGATGTGTCGAACTCTGATAAGAATCTTTAAAGTGATAGTACAGGGTAAGTAAATGTCAGGTTGGCCACCCTGACTTGAAAGGCAATGATAGATAAAGAAACAGAGTTTAGGGAGCGAGAATAGAGTGAAAAGAAAATTGTATTTTGAGTTCTGTGGTGATTTTATATCTCATTCTGCCAAAAGAAGGGATCCCAATTACCCATCCCTAGCCGACAGTCATTCTGATGACCGAGTCCACGGACTCTGGACCCCCGAGGAATCCTGATGTCACATCAGCCTGCTGGAGCTCCGAGCAGTTCGGCTGGTACTGATTGCATTTGCTCTGTTTCTTTGGGGTCAAGTGGTGCAGGTCCAGACGGACAATACCACGACCATGTACTATCTCAACAAGCAGGGCGGCATGCACTCCTGCCTCTGTGCAGGGAAGCGCCCACATCTGGACCCTCGTGAGCTGACTGGAGGCAGATTTTCTAGCCATCCATGTGGCAGGTGCCTGAAATCTAGCCATGGACTCCCCCAGCCATAAGAGCGAGGTGTCCCATGGAGTGTTTCTCCATCCCAAAGTAGTTTACAGACTGTTCTCCCATTGGGCAAACCTCAGGTAGATCTGTTCACCTCCTGGAAGAACACCAAGCTGAGGCTGATCATTTCCATCCCCCCAGCAGGGTTCACTGCGGGATGCCTTCTCAAGGCCATGGACCCTAGGCCTCTTCTGTGCCTTCCTCCACTTCACTTGGTCCTTAAGGTCAGAAGGGACAAGGCACTGGTGATTCTGGTAGCCCCAGACTGGCCACACCAGTTCTGGTACCCAGATCTCCTCAGCCTCAGCACCAGGCCCCCAAGACGTCTTCCAGCACACCCGGATCTGCTCTCGATCAATCAAGGGAAGGCATTTTATCCAGTCCTTCAATCCCTGCACCTGACAGCCTGGTTCCTGAGTGGCTAGAGTTCCAGGCTTTGGGTCTCTCCGAAGATGTGCTCTCTGTCATGGAGACATCTCTGAAGGAGTCAACCAGGAGGTGTTATGCCTTCAAATAGAAGAGATTCTCCATTTTGTATCAGGGCAAAGGCTTGGACCCTTTCCTGCCCAGTGGCTAGCATCCTCAACTACATTTGGTCTCTCTCGAAGTCTTGGTCCCGACCTTTAGGTGCACCTGGCAGCCATCTCTGCTTGCAGCTGAGGCGGTCAGCAGAGCAGTGCACAGGAGAAGATGGTCTGGCGTTTCTTTAAAGGCCTCGATCACATTTCCCCTCCGGTGCATGAACCACCACCTCCATGGGATCTTCTGCTGGTATTGGCAAAGCTCATGGGCAAGCCAATCGAACCAATGCACAGGTGTGAGATGTCACACCTGTCGTGGAAGATTGCCTTCCTGGTGGCTATCATGTCAGCCAGAAGGACTGGAGAGTTACATGCACTCTGTTGCGTCTCCTTACCTAGTCTTCCACAGGGACAAGGTTGTCCTGCTTCCCCACCGATTCCTTCCAAGGTGGTGTTGGAGTTTCACCTCAACCACATGTTGACTCGACCAGCTGAAGTTCAGGGAGAGGATCGCCAGCTGTTTGTCACCTATGCTGAAGCTGCATCTGGCAGACTGGCATAGAAGCAGACGGTTGGCAGATGGATTACATCCTGCATCGATCTCTGCTATAGGTTGGAGGATCGGTAGCTCACTTAGGACTATGGGTTCATTCTGCCCGCCATACTGCTGCATCAGTGGCTGCTTCCAGGGACATTTCTATTCAGGAAATCTTCAGGGCTGCTACCTGGAAGTCAGCAAATACCTTCATTACCAAGTACACATCGACCTAGAGTCTCACTGGGATGCTGGTTTTGGGGCCTCAGTTCTCCAGTCTCTGTTCCCTAAGTAGGGGAGTTCCGTCTTGCCTCCCTCCTCCCGGAGAACTGCTAGGAGTCTGCCAAGAAGTGTGGATAGAACAACATAGCCACAATCCTAGAAAATCAGGTTACACACCTGTAACAGTAGTTCTAGGAGTGGTATATGTTGTTCATCCACACAAAACCACCTGACCTCCCCGGCTTTGACACACAACCTCTGGTTCCAGCGGGCAAGATCTGGCATTATGGGGCGGGTTCCAGGGATATACCACCTGGGTGGGTGGGAATAGCCAGCTTAAAGACCTTCTTACAAGATTCTTAAATGGAAAGGACATGCCAACAAGTGTGGATGAACACATACCACTCCTAGAACTACTGTTTCAGGTGAGTAACCTGTTACTCTGCCCCATTACATCAGATCTTCCTTTCCACTGGAAGAGTTTAGTCCCCTCCACAGAAACATAGAAACATAGAATCTGATGGCAGATAAGGACCGCTTGGCCCACCCAGTCTACCCATTTCCCTACCTACTGGATAAGCTGCAGATCCTAGTTAACCAGCAGCCTACTTCTTCCTACCCCCACCCCCAACCCCTAGAATGGCCTTATGACTGTCCCATGCATGCTTGAATTCCACCACTGTTTTTGACTCCACAACCTCCTCTGGAAGGCCGTTCCATGCTTCCACAACCTCGCTGTGAAAAATACTTCTTAAATTACCTCTGAGCCGCCCCCATCATCTTCAAATTGTGCCCCTTGTTCAACACACTTTTTTGAAAGATGCTACCCTCTTGGACTTTGTTGATTCCCTGAGGTACTTGAACGCTTTCTATCATGTCCCCTCTCCTCCTTTCCTCGAGGCTATACATATTAAGCTCATTTAGTCTCTCTTCATATGCTCTCCGTGCAGACCCTACACCATTTTAGTTGCCCTCCTCGACAGCTTCCATTCTGTCTATGTCTTCATGGAGATTCGTCTCCAGAACTGCACGAGTACTCCAGATGGGGTCTGACCAGCTGTCTGCACAGAGGATAATAACTTCCTGTTTTCTACTGGTGATGCCTCTCCCTATGCATCCCAGTATCCCCAGCCCTCCTTGCTGCCCTCTCACATTGCTTGCCCACCTTTAGGTCATCTGATATGACTACCCCAGGTCTCTTTCCATTTTGTTGTTGTTAGTATCTCACCCCCATTGTGTACTCTTCCCTGGGTTTTTGTTTCTCAGGTGCATTACCTTGCACTTCTTAGCATTGAATCTAAGCTGCCATTCATTTGACCATTCCTCTAACCTTGCCAAGTCCTTCTCATCCTTTCCACCCCACTCTGTGCATCAACTCTGTTGCAGATCTTGTGTCATCTGCAAAGAGACATACTTTTCCTTCCAGTCCCTCTGCAACGCCGCTTATAATGACATTGAAGAGGACCAGTCCTAATACTGAACCCTTGCGGTACCCCACTAGTAACCCCCTTTCTTCACAGAGGACTCCATTTACTGTTACTCTCTGTGTCCTATTCTCCAGCCATTCTTTACCCAGGCTGTCATGTTGGGACCCACTCCCAGGCTGGCTAACTTGTATATTAATCTTTGTGTGGACTGTGTCAAATGCCTTGCTAAAGTCTAGGTAGGCCATGTCCACAGCCCCTCCCTGATCTACTACTTTGGTCACCCAGTCAAAGAAATCTATCAGATTCGTCTGGCATGACCTTGTGCATTGTTGGTCCTATTAAGTGAGCCATTGGGAAATTTAGAGAGTTTCTTTTTCTTCAAACCTTTTTGTATATTCCTTGACCTGTGCTTGACCTCTGATCATAGTTGTGGAACATGAGAAAGCAAATCACACACCTGACTTCAAGCAGTGCATTACTTGCGGACAGAAGATGTCACGGACGGACCCACATGTATCGTGCCTGTACTTCCTGGGCCTAACACACAACCTTCCTGGTTGTGGCTTCTGCCCAGCAATGCTGTCATCCTCCTGAGAAGACAGGAAGTCTCACCTTCTCCTCAGCCAGCCAGTTGACAAAGATCCAAAACTGCAGGCCAAGTGAGGTCGAAGGTGGCCTCTTTATGCAGGTTCTGTGGTGCGAGTTGCAGCAATGGAAGAAGTGATGACTAAGGATGAGACAACAACATCATCTGTCTTGGTGCTGCTTCCACCTGCAGCCTGCGTCACAGCATCCTTCACAGGGAAATTCCATGAAATGCGTCATGGCGCTTGAGGCCACAACAGGAAACACGAGAGTAAGAAACACCACCACAGGTCGTGGGACTGGGAGAGATCACGCTTCTCCTCAGGCTTGTTGATCGTGACACCAGCCTTTCAGGCCACCAAGATTTTTAGCAGATGCGGTTGATGAGTCAATCTGTAAGACCCCTTTTTTTTTTTCCCAGTCCTGAATGAAGAGGAAGTGGAGCGGTCAGTATCCCCTGCTCATTATTTGTCAGCACCAGTGCAAGTGATCTACACTGCACTGCCACCTGTGACTCCTCAACATCGGCCTCCAGGTCGAGGTTGATGGGCTCTTAGAGATCTCAGTCTTGTTCAACTGGAAGGCATATCAGTGTTCGCTATCCTCCTCCTCTTGGATGGGGAGACACTCCACCACCAAATGCAGAGGTAGTACGAGGAGTTCATTTGGCAACAGTGGGCCTTGATGGGGCAGGGTAGGGCTGTACCCCAACCCTTGTGATTGACTGATATGCAGTGCTCAAGCCCTCGCTGGTCCACCCAAGACAGCTTTCTCCAGTGTGTGTCTCTCCACTCTTGTGGTTAGAACCACCTACACCACATCCGGCTGGGGGACTTCTGCCAAGGACTCCCATCTGGGGACCAGCTTGCCGGTCCGGTTTTCAGTGGAATTTCCCAATCGTATGACTCCACAGTGGTACATCGTGGGAATCTGTCAAGGGTTGTCTTCAGTGAGTCCTCTGTAGGCAGGAGGCAGTATAGTGTAGTGGTCAGGAGCACTGCGCTGCAAACCTGGGTGTAATCCCATCAGCTCCCATTTACATACTGTGTGACCCTGAGCAAGTAACTTAACTTCCTTGTACTACCAGGTCACACGTGGAAACAAGCTCTGGCTTAGTGTGCCTTTGCTGGTTAAACAATTTCCCCTTTCCCTTTCCTCTGATAACGTCAGTGGATCCTCCATGAAGACCTTGTGGTGATATATATTTGATAACCAGGGAGGTACACTGGTCCCAGTGACTGTTTTCAGGCACAGCCTGGGCCACGAGATGGCACAATGCAGCATATAATACAAAATGAAGGTAGCAAGAGCAGTCTCATTGTACAAACACATAGGGTAGGAGCGAGCATGACAGTGCATGCATTCGACCAGAAATAAGTCAAGGAACTGGCTACCAACCACAGATCAGTGTATTTCAGGGCTCCTTCAACTTATGTCAAGAGTCCATGGAATTTCTTGAGCCAGTTCAGAAAAGGGTTAAATACCTTTACTGGCATCTTAGCTGAGAATGAATCCGGAGGTTGCCTTTCTCGTGGTTGGGCCATTGTGGTACCAACTCTGAGCTTTAGCAGCATCCTGCTTGACACCTTTCACTACTGGCTCCTTGCCGGATTATCTCCACCTCTCAGCCATGGGTCTGGTCTCTTGACTCCTTTTCTTTAAATCTGGCAGTACTGAGATATGGACAACCCCCGACAAGGAGTCAAAAATCATGACCATGTGGTGAAGAAAGTTTATGCTGCGTCCATTATTGGTCTCAGTCAGGTGAGCTATGCCTTCATGATGGCCCACATCGGTCACTCCTTTCATACCTACCTGCCAACAAACAGCTGATGATCAGGGTCATCTGAGGCCATGGTCAAATGCTGGCTAATTACCATCTCCAGATGGCCCTGGACATTGGTGAATCTTGTGGCTGTGCCATGGCAGTGGGCATTGCAGTGCATTGGCCTGGCTGAGGATCTCCACCTTCACAGCAGACACTCTGCATAAGTTGGCTGATGTTCCCTTTTTTGGGCACCAACCTCTTTGACCCAGAAGTGTGGAGTGGCATCATACCAGAATCCAGAAGTCCAGTGAAACCCTAGATCTTACTTCGAGGGGGAGCTTTTGCAGCAGGCTATAACCATTAGGACTAATGCCGCAGGCCTTAGGACCCACTGGAAAAAACTTAGCTAGCAGTACCCAGCAGGGGCTGTCCCCAACGTCGGTCATGCCATAAAAGTGGGTGGTCCCTAGCTCCACCTCAGTTCTTTTCCCGCCGCAGACCTGCTGTCGCTGGGAAAATCTTAGCAGGTTTTTCAGCAGTTCCAGCAAAATTTGGTGACAGATTTTCGTTTTCTCTCCACGTTTCTTGTTTTTGCAGTTCATTTTCTTCTTTCTCTAGTTCTTATACCATTGTCGGTCTCGTCCTCTGGTCCCAAGAAGACTAAGTGTGCCTGTGTCCACCAGATACCATCGAAGGATGGCCTCGAAGCTTGTGTCTTCTGTCTGGGGCCAGACCACGACCTGCATTCCTGCAAGTTCTGCAAGGGCTTCACCAGCAGGACTCGTATCCAGCACCTAAAGGCCTTAAAAGCCCACCTTTTAGAGAAGAAAATGGACGTCCTGCAGAGCTCTACTGGGGAAAAGGGCAAGCACCTGGACAAGTCCCGTGAAAAGGACCGTAGCCTGTCGCACCAGTGGTCCAGGTCACGCTTCTCCCCACAGGAAGGCCTCTTCCGGCTCTGGCGGTTCCAACGGTTCTAAGTACTCCAGACATGAAGGAAAGTCGAGGTCCGACACCTCCTCCAAAACACCGACGCCGGCCCCAGTGGGGGATTCTGCCAACAAACCGGCCAGGTGAAGATTATGCCGCTGCGCATCTGTTCTACCTCCGCAGATTCCACCAAGGCCTCTTCCTCAGCGCATGCTTCAGCCCCACCGAAAAAGGCCTCAGTTACGGCTTTACCCAGGTTGGGTAACCCATCAGGCTAAGGCCCCTTCTGGGTCCCACTCTTTCAACTTGGCTAAGTCGGAGCCAACCCCAACCAAGATACCAGCCTCCGCACCGACTACAGTGTCTAAGGTAGATGGGACTAAAGGTGAACCTGTGCTGATCAAGGCACCGTCGCCGGCCCCAAAGTCTTCCACTCCAGAGGGTTGTTCTTCGGGATCTTCCCCTAAGGCCCTCCGGGACCTTCCAGCTTCACCTAGTCCCCCAAAATGGATGGCAGCCACTGTTTTCAATAAGGCGGAGTTGCAGGAGCTCTCTTCAAACAACATGAAGTCTTGCTATATTATAGACATTAGCAGTTTGTTCCAGCTCTAGAACTGCCCCGGAGTGAAATGATTAAAACCATTCCAAAATAGAATTTTGGCACGAGAGCAGCTCTATCTGTGTCCTTTCAAACTTGAACTGTCAGATTCTTTACTCCGCCTCAGTGAACAGTCGCTCCGAGATTTCTCCTTCTGCTCGGGTTCATTTCTCGGTTTAAAAGTGTTTTCTCAGTTGGATTTAACCGAGAATAGTTTATTTAACCAAAACCGTTCGGTTCAAGCTCTATCTGTGGTAACCATAAGTAAATGAAGGTTTTGTCTGTGTGGAACTTGTAAGTTATCGGTTCGGTTTTGAACCGATCAGTGGGTTAAAACTCATTTAAAACTAAAAGTTACTATTTTAGAGTGCGGTTCCGGTTCTTATCGGTTCTAAAAAGCGGTTTATTACATTTTTTCCAATACCCGTGACACGGTTAGGAACCGATAAGGGTGTCTTGCCTAGCACTGCCGTTAAAGGGCAAGTTTTGGTTAGGCTGGCATTATGTCTGAGAAACCCAAAAGAAAAACCGGGCCCACTGGGTTTCAACACTGTGATGTTTGTGGGAAGTCTTTGCCAAGGCTGACCCACACAATAATGTTTATTGTCTGAGGTTTGACCACCTCCAGTCAGACTGCCAGGTATGTAAATTTCCCTGCAGCCACCCTGGAAAAAGATTGGGCAGGCTCGGGAGCGAGAGGCCAAAAGTCCGCTGACCCGGATGGCCAGCCGGTTCGGTGCCTCACCAACCAGAGGGAGTGCCTCTGACCAGGGCCAGACTTCCTCGGCAAAGAAAAGCTGGTTCTGAGGAACCAATTCCAGTAAAGAAAACAAGAAAATCAGCAGGTCTGGAGTCCAAAATTCCTTCTCCAACTGCTGCAGAGATAGCAAAAGCCATACAAATTGTCCAGTCACTGTCTCAGGGTCCGTCTGAACCACCACTATCTGGTAAAAGATCGGTTTGTCCGGTCCCAGTGGTTCAGGATTATGATATTGAAGAATTTTATGAACCAGAGGAGGGAGGAGGATTATGAACAGTATGAATGTGGCTGGGAAGGTCTGGGTGTGCCCATTGAACCGGACATCTCCCAGACAGACCTTTAGAATCTCCCCCTATGCTGTCTGAGTCCCCATCTCATTTTATGTTTTATAAAAAAAGTTGCTGAAACCCTCCAGCTTCCTTTAGAAGAGGCTGTGGATGAGCAAGAGGAGCCTGATTTTGTAGAAATGATGGATATTCCAGAGTCTAGGAGATTGTCTATTCCTTTACATAAGTCTTTAGGAAACAAACAATTAAAATTTTAAAGCTCCTAATTCTGTGCCTCTTGTAGATAAAAAGATGGACAGAAGGTATACATTGTCAGGCCCTGGTACAGAATTCCTTTCTCAGCAATGCAGTCATGTTGGGGTAGTTCAGGCTGCTGCCTGTGATAAAGCTAATATTCCCTTGGCTTCACATCCTCCTGACAAGGATTCCAGGAAGATTGATGCCATGGCAAAAAAAAAAACAGTATATGGCAGCCTCTCTGGGACTCAGGCAAGCAAATTATATGGCTTATGTAGCTAGGTATCAGAAATCTAGATGGGATACTGTTATGCAATTGGCCAAGCAGGCCCATGGCCAGCTGGCTAGTGAACTAGAACAGGTGGTTGCTGATGGCATTGAAGCCTCTAAGGTTCAGTTTCATGCTGCTGTGGATGTTAATGATGTTTCCTGTAGGGTTATGGCCACATCTGTAGCTTTTCGTAGGTTGGCCTGGCTCAGGTGTACTAGTTTGTCACAGGATACCCAGACTAAGGCTATGGATTTTCCTGTGGTGGGAAATTCTCTGTTTGGAGAGCAGACAGAGAATTACATGAAGAAGATGGATGAATATAGGACTACTTACAAGAGTGCCCAGGCTAAGGAGCGGCAAGCCACTCCTCAAAGGCATGCCCCCAAGGGTAGGGGTAGGCCTTTTCACAGGCCTTTCTACCAGACTCAGGCCTCCTCTGCCTTTGCTCAGAGGATTCTTCAGAGGCAGGGGCAGGCGAGGTGGGCAGACCTGCTCCCACCCCCAGACTAAAAGCTCCTGAAACAGGCACCCTGATGGGGTGCCCAGGGCAGGTCTCCTGTACCAGTGGGGGCAGGCTGGCTTACTTCAGTCAGAATTGGGCTTTAACCTCAGACAAGTGGGTTCTGGAAGTAGTAAGCCAGGGTCTGGTTCTCAGCTTCAAAAAGTTTCCCAAGTTGAGAAGCAGACTTTTCTACCTGCAAGTGCTTCAGAGACCCTCGCTCTGGAAACAGAGGTCTCATCCCTGTTAGCTCTCAGAGCAGTAGAAAGGGTTCCTCCCCTGCATCAGGGCAGGGGTCTGTATTCCAGATACTTCCTTACCCCAAAAAAGACAGGAGAATGGCAGCCCATTTTAGATCTCAGATATCTGAACAAGCATCTTTTGAAACCAAAGTTCAAAATGGTAACTCTGGCAATGATTTTACCTTCCCTAAGGCCAGGGGACTGGCTAGCCTCCCTGGACCTCAAGGATGCCTATTTCCATGTCCTAATCAGAAGATCCCATAGAAAGTACCTCAGATTGGAACTGCCCTCAGGTCATTACCAGTTCAGAGCAATGCCCTTGCCTTACCTCTGCTCCAAGGGTATTCACAAAGTGTCTAGCAGTGGCAGTGGCCCACTTAAGGAGGCAGAGGATTGCTGTTTTCCCTATCTAGACGACTGGCTCATTGTGGAGGCCAGTCCTCAGAAAAGGTGAAATCTCATCTGCAGGTCACCCAGCAGCTTCTCACCTCCCTGGGTTTTCTGCTAAACCTACCAAAGTTGGTTCTGGAACCAGTCCAGGTACTCACCTTTATAGCAGGCAGATTGGACACAAAGCTAGCCAGAGCCTTCTTCCCCAGAAAGGGTAAGGAATTTAGTGGCTCTGGCCGCTCCTTCACTCTGCAGTTCTCTGACCAGCAAGACACTTTCTGCAGCTCCTGGGGCACATGGCTGCATCCACAGCTGTTGTGCAGGAGCCAGATTTCAGATGAGAGACATTCAGTTTCACTTGAGAACCTTTTGGTCTCAGAGAAGAGACCCCTTTCCAAGTTGGTCCCAGTGACTGAACCTTGATCCTAGCTCTCCAGTGGTGGTAGGATCAGAGCAATTCTAAAAGAGGGGTCCCTTCATTTCCCCTTCTCACGACTTGACTCTCACTATAGATGCTTCCCTTCTGGGTTGGGGAGCCCACATGGGCGACCTTTCCACTCGGGAGTTTGGTCCCCCAGGAATCTCTGCTCCACATCAATTTTCTGGAACTCAGAGCTGTCTTTTAGCTCTTCAAGCTTTTCTGCATCTGTCCACGACAAGGTGATACAAGTCAGAACAGACAACACCACAACAATGTGGTACATCAACAAACAGGGGCACTCGGTCTTGGCCTTGTGCACCGAGGCAATGAAGTTGTGGTCTCTGGCCTATTCCTGAACACTTCCCTCATAGCAGTTCATCTTCCAGGGAAGGACAATGTCCTAGCGGATGCCCTCAGCAGGATTTCCCAGGGCCATCACGAATGGTCCCTGGATCCTCAAGTGCTGGGGATAGTTTTTGCCAGGTGGGGCATCCCTCAGATAGATCTTTTTGCAGCCCCAGACAATCACAGACTTCCTCTGTTCTGTTGCAGGCCTCCAGTGCTGGGCTCAGTTCCCTGGATGCCCTTCTTCTGGATTGGGAGGAAGTTCCTCTATGCTTTCCCCTTTCCTCTCCTATTCAAAGTACTAGTCAAAATCAGATCTCAGCCTTGCAGGGTGATTCTGATTGCCCTGGATTAGGCCAGGCAGCCCTGGTACCCACTCCTTCTGTCTCTGACAGTCCATCTTCCCTGTGCCTCCCCAGGAATCACAATCTGTTGACTTGTGCCCAGGGAAGGGTTTGGTATCCGGACCTCAAATCCCTCAACCTCAAGGCCTGGCTCTTGAGGAGTTAGAGTTTGCTGATTTACACCTCTCTCAGGGTGTTCTTGAGATCCTAAAGGCTTCCAGAAAGCCTTCCACTAGAGCTACTTATAGTTCTAAATGGAAAAGGTTTTCCATTTGGTGTGCTGGGAAAAATATTTCCCCAGAATCTGCTGAATTGCCCATTTTGTTAGATTACATGGTACATCTTAATTCCTTGGGTCTCAGACCAGCTACCCTGAGAGTTCATTTGGCAGCTGTGTCTGCTTTTGTGTCAACAGGAAAGTCCTCCCTCTTTCCTCTCATCCTGTGTTTTCCAAGTTTTTTAGGGGTTACTCCATACTAATCCTCCTTTCGGGAACCGGCCCCTGCTTGGGACCTTAATGTTTGCATTGCCCAGTTAATGCAACCCCTTTGAACCTCTGTCTTCTGCAGAGCTTAAGTACCTAACTTGGAAAACTGTTTTCTAGTGGCTATCACTTCTGCCAGACGCATAAGTGAATTGCAAGCCTTGTCAGTGGAGACTGACTTTATTTCTTTCCACAGGGATAAGGTAGTCCTTAGGACTAATAGGAAGTTTTGCCTAAGGTGGTTTCAGATTTCCATCTTAATCAATCATCTCCCTTCCAGTATTTTTCACTGATCACTGTCTTCGGGTGAGAGGAGGTTGCACAGCCTGGATGTTAAGAGAGCTCTTAGTATTATATAGAGCGTACCAAAGGTCACAGGTTGAATCCTCCAACTTTTCCTTACCTATGGTGAAGTTGGGAAAGGCAAACCTGCCACTAAGAGATCAATAGCCAGATGGATTGTCTCTTGTATCCAATTTTGTTATCAGAAGTGGGCAGAGCCCCCGGGTTTGAGGGCTCATTCTACCAGGAGTACAGCTCGTCTCTAGCTGCCTGAGATATCCCTTTATTAGAGATTTGCCAGGCTGCTACTTGGAAAACGGTAACACTTTTACCAAGCATTACTCCCTGGATGTCCAGGCCAGGAGAGATGCTCGGTTTGGCACAGCTGTTCTTCAGAGCCTATTCCTAAGTAGGTTCTGCCCCTCCTCCATGGAGGTACTGCTGTGTATTCTGCTAATGTCTATAATATAGCAAGACTTTATGTTGTTTGAAGAAAAATTACTCACCTTAGTAATGTTGTTTCTTCTAATGGGGTCTTGCTATATTAGAACCTCCCCAACCTGCCCCTCTCAGAACCTCTTGGTGGGGTGCGGGCAACTTAGTGTGGGCACTACTTATGTCCTGTTAGCATTTTGTCCCCTTTGGGACTTTGGGGTGTGTATGTGTACACGTGTGTTGTTTATTATACTTATGTTCCATTTTCATATTATTAGAATGGTGTTAGTATTTCTGGTCCCCTGACTTGAGTCTTGGGTGTTGGGACCATCAATGGTTGTTATTATTTAGGTAGCCATTTGGCTAGTGTAGGTTACAGCTTCCACATAGACCTTAGTGAGTTTGGCTCGTAAAGATCTGACAGTTCAAGTTTGAAAGGACACAGATAGAGCTGCTCTCATGCCAAAATTCTATTTTGGAATGGTTTTAACCATTTCACTCCGGGGCAGTTCTAGAGCTGGAACAAACTGCTAATGTCTATAATATAGCAAGACTCCATTAGAAGAAACAACATTACTAAGGTGAGTAATTTTTTCTTCCGTCTGGTGGAGCCAAGTCAAAAAGGACGAGGCTACCCCGAAGCCAGACCAGACACCGGTTACCGACTGACTGGACATCCAGGACACTGGGGATCTTCCCATCGGGTCACCTTCCAAAACTCCCAACATGCGATGTAAGCCTTCCAAATCCTGCTCCCCCTCGGTGGTTTGATCTCTGTCTCAATCCAGGGACCGCCGACGGCACCGCTCACGGTTTTCCAGCCGTCGTTGATCCAGGCCCAAGAGCAAGTCCTGCAGCTGCCATAGGTCTGTCTCTAGGCGGACTCGCTCTTCTGACGCCGATCCCCTGACAGGCGCTGGTCTCCACTCCATCGCCTGTTCATGACCCATTGGTCCCAGGACCAAGTCAGTCTGGGAGTACCCGATGCTCCAGGGAGGGTAGTCTTTGCAGGCACGATTCGATCTCCTCACATTCCAGAAGCCAGTCTGCCTCCTCTCCCTCGGCCCTTTCAGGGGTTGGGGTTCTCCTGAGGATAAGGAACTATCCTGTTCGCCTCCTGAGGGTCCAGCTTTCATGGATGTCATGAGACACATCCAGGCCTCTAATGAATGGGAGTTGGAGGACTGGAACCCCGGAGGCTGGCACGTTACCTGAGGCAAAAGGATCCAAAACCTTTCATAGTGCCTCCTTTGGTGGATACATTCCAAGACCTTACCAGGATAACTTGGAAACATCCAGCCACAGTCCTGGCAGTTCCCAAAAACCAGACAGGCTATATAGAGCGCCGAGGGATGAGCCCTATCTGGTGGAAAACCCTCAGGCTGACTGTATGGTCATAGTGGCTGCTCATGACAAATCTCGACAGCCCAAACACTTCAACTCTCAGCCTTCCAATCGGAGTCCCGCTATTTGGACCAGGTGGGCAGAAAGGTATACTCTGCATCCACCTGCTCCATACGTTCCCTGAACTTCCTGATGCATATGGTCCAGTACCAGAATGCTTTATGGGAGAAGAGACAAGAGATGGTCAGTGCCTTGCTAGACTCTGCACAAAAAACTGAGCTCCTGAACACACTCAAATTGGGCTCAGACATAGGCACCCATGTTCTGCATGCCTCGTATGACACTGCAGATAAGGCATCTAGGACGACAGCGTCAGGTGTCTGCCTAAGGCACCATGCCTGGCTTCAGGTCTCGGGATTCTCCCAGGATCTGCAGACCGGAATCAGGGACCTTCCGCTCCATGGTTCTGTGCTATGTGGGTCGGAGACTGAGGGCCTTATCTTTCATCTCCAGGAGTCGGGCAAATCCATCTGGTCCATCCAACAAAAGTATAAGGGGGACCAGAAATGTTTCAAAAACGGCCTTTTCGTAAGTTCTCAGGCCAACCTGCCCATGAAAACTAATCGGCCCAGAGAGGCGGCTTTAAAAGGAAGGTTGGAAGCCAGCAACCTGGAGGGCGCTCCCTTTCGAGGCCCAAAGTCCTCCCAAACCTCTCTGCCAACCCCCAGCTCTACCCAATGTCTCCCTGCTGAACCCTACTCTGCCGAAGGCACAAGGGGAGACCGTAGGGGATCGCATCTCCGTCCACCTGGAGGGATGGAGCAGAATCACGTTGGACCTTTGGGTCCTAGATATTATAAGGAGGGGACATACACTGGAGTTCACTCAAATTCCCCCAGAAACTCCAGCAAGGTCCTCAAGGAATCCTCCTTCTCGCATACCTCCCATAGAAGGAAAAATCCAGGCCCTCTGCAAAAAAGGGCAATAGAGCCAGTCCCCCTGCAGCAGCGCGGTAAAGGCTATTACTCCCATTTCTTCCTGGTTCCAAAGAAAACTCAGGACCTTTGGCCCATCTTGCACCTCAGCTCTCTGAATGATTATATAGAATACCGAGGTTCAGGGTGGTGACCCTTCCAGGTCTAATTCCTCTTCTGCACCAAGGAGACTGGCTCTGTACCCTGGACATGCATATCGGGATCTTTCCCCCTCACAGGAAGTACTTGAGGTTCCACTTAAAAGGGTGACATTACCAGTTTCAGGTTCTGCCATTTGGCCTCTCCTCCTCTTCTCGAGTCTTCAGTGAGTGCCTTGCAGTGGTAGCTGCAGCTCTAAGGCACAAAGGACATTATGTCTTCCCTTATCTGGACGATTGGCTCTTGGTGGCCCCGTCAAGAATGCGCCTCATTCAAGCTCTCAGAGACACTTATACTCTATTCCGAGAGTTGGGGATCACCCTGAACCTGCCAAAGTCGTCCCCCAAGCCCAGCTAAAGACTCATCTTTACAGGTGCGGTCCAGGGTATGACCTTCAAACAACATGAAGTCTTGCTATATTATGACAATTGCAGTTTGTCCCAGCCTTAGAACTGCTCCGGAGGTGAAAGAGTTAACTTCCATGCCAGGCATGGAATCCTGAGCGCAAGCTCGGTTGTAAAAACTCTGTCTGGTGATATTCAAACCGAAACTGTCAGATTCTTTACTCCGCCTCACTGAACAGTCGCTCCAGAGATTCCTCCTTCTGCTCGGTTCATTTCTCGGTTAAAAAGTGTTATTCTCGGTTTATTTTAAACCGCAATTATATTATTTTAACCGCAAACCGGTCAGTTCAAGCTCTGTCTGTGGTATCGTAAGTAATAGATAGGTTTTCATTCTCTGTGTGGAACTTGCAAACATTATCGGTTCGGTTTGAACCGATCAGGTTGTTGTTAAAACTTGTTAAATTACATTTAGAGTGCGGTTCCCGGTTCTTATCGGTTCTAAAAAAAAAACGGATTTCATTACGGTTTTTTCCACGACCCTTGACACGGTTGGGAACCGATAAGGGTGTCTTGCTTTGCGATTTGCGGAAAAGGGCAAGTTTTGGTTAGGCTGGCATTATGTCTGAGAAACCCAAAAGAAAAACCGGCCCACTGGTTTCAGCACTGTAGTGTCTGTGGGAAGCCTTTGCCAAGGCTGACCCACACACTACATGTTTATTGTCTGGGGTTTGACCACCTCAGTGCAGACTGCCAGATTTGTAAGAATTTCCTGCAGCTACCCTGGATAAGAGAGTTGGTAGGCTCCAGGGAATGAGAGGCCAAAAGTCCGCTGACCGGATGGCCAGCCGGTTCGGTGCCAACCGAATCGGAGGGAGTCCCTCTGACCAGGCGAGACTTCCTCGGCAAGCGAAGAGCTGACCTGAGGAGCCAGTTCCAGCAAAGAGGACTAGAAAATCAGCAGGTGTGGAGCCAAAATTTCCTTCTCCAACCGCTGCAGAGATAGCCAAAGCGATCCAAATTGTCCAGTCGCTTTCCCCGGTTCCGTCCGAACCGCCACTATCAGGTGAACGGTCGGTTCGGTCGGTTCCACCGGTTCAAGAATATGATATAGAGGAATTTTATGAACCGGAGGAGGGGGAGGAGGATTATGAAGAGCATGAATGTGATTTTGAAAGTCTGGATGTGCCCATTGAACCGGACATCTCCCCAGACAGACCTTCAGGAGTGTCTCCCCCTAGGCTTTCTGAGTCCCCTTCTCATTTTCTGTTTTATAAAAAGTTGCTGAAACCTCCAGCTCCCTTTGGAAGAAGCTGTGGATGAACAGGAGGAGCCTGACTATGTGGAAATGATGGATATCCCAGAGTCCAGGAGATTGTCTATTCCTTTACATAAATCCTTTAGAAACAGACAATAAAAATTTTAAAAGCTCCTAATTCTTTACCTCCTGTGGATAAAAAGATGGACAGGAGGTGCACATTGTCAGGCCTGATCGGAGTTCCTTTCACAACAATGCAGCCATGTTAGTAGTGCAGGCTGCAGCCTGTGATAAGGCAAATATTCCTTGGCTTACACCCCTGATAAGACTCAGGAGGATTGATGCCATGGCAAAGAAACAATACATGGCAGCATCCTTGGGACTCAGACAGGCAAATTATATGGCCTATGTTGCAAGATACCAGAAATCAGATGGGATACTGTTATGGCTTTGCGAGAAACAGGTCCCTGGCCAGCTTTCCAAGGAGCTGGAACAGGTGGCTGCTGATGGTATTGAGGCATCCAAGGTGCAATTCCATGCTGCAGTGGACTCTAATGATGTATCTTCAAGAGTCATGGCTACATTTGTGGCTTTTCGTAGAATGGCTTGGCTCAGGTGTACTAGCCTGTCACAGGATACCCAGGCTCAGGCCATGGATTTTCCTGTTGTGGGTAATTCTCTGTTTGGGGAGCAGACAGAGAATTACATGAAGAAAATGGATGAGTATAGGACCACTTATAGGAGTGCACAGGCCAAGGAGAGGCAAGCCACTCCTCAGAGGCAGCCTTCCAGGGGCAGGGGCAGGCCTTTTCACAGGCCTTTTACCAAGCCAGGGACTGGTTCTCAGCTTCAAATAATTTCCAAAGATGAGAACCAGATCTTTTCCACCTGCAAATCCATTAGAGGCTCTTGCTTTGGAAGCAGAAGTCTCAACCCTCCTGGCTCTCAGAGCTGTGGAAAGGGTTCCTCCCCTACACCAGGGCAAAGGACTATACTCCAGGTACTTCCTTACGCCAAAAAAGACAGGAGAATGGCGGCCCATCCTGGATCTAAGATACCTAAACAAGCACCTTTTAAAACCAAAATTCAAAATGGTGACTCTGGGAATTATTTTACCCTCCCTAAGGCCAGGGGACTGGCTAGCGTCCCTGGACCTCAAGGATGCCCTACTTCCATGTTCTCATCGAAGCTCCCACCAAAGTACCTCAGATTCGAACTGCCCTCAGGCCATTACCAGTTCAAGCAATGCCCTTCGCCTTACCTCTGCCCCAAGGGTATTCACAAA
The DNA here is from genome assembly GCA_016271365.2 of Neoceratodus forsteri. NCBI lineage: Eukaryota > Metazoa > Chordata > Ceratodontiformes > Ceratodontidae > Neoceratodus > Neoceratodus forsteri. The sequence continues at coordinate 28,205,481 of CM057455.1, read as the reverse complement.
ATGCCTGGCAGTAGCAGTTGCTCACTTAAGAAGGCAAAAGATTGCCATCTTTCCTTACCTGGACGACTGGCTCATAGTGGGTCAGTCTCAGACCAAGTCAAATCACACCTTCAGGTTACCCAGCAGCTGCTTACATCTCTAGGTTTTCTTCTCAATCTCCAAAAGTCAGTTCTAGAGCCTGTTCAGCTACTCACCTTCATTGGCGCAGAACTGGACACACAGCAGGCCAGAGCTTTCCTTCCTCTAGAAAGGGTAAAGACCCTGGTGGCTCTGGCCTCCTCCTTCACTCTGCAGGTCTCTCGGCCAGCAAGGCACTTTCTACAGCTCCTAGGGCACATGGCTGCTTCCACAGCTGTAGTGCAAGGAGCCAGATTTCAGATGAGGGACATTCAGTTCCATTTGAGAACCTTCTGGTCTCAAAGGAGAGATCCCCTAACCAAATTGATCCCAGTAACTCGAACCCTGGTCCAGGCCCTGCAGTGGTGGCAGGATCAGAGCAATCTGAGACAGGGGGTTCCTTTCATCCCTCAATCTCACTCCTTGACCCTTACTACAGATGCGTCCCTCTTGGGATGGGGAGCTCACATGGGCGACCTCACCACCCAGGGATTGTGGTCCCCTCAGGAATCTCTGCTCCACATCAATCTGTTGGAACTCAGAGCTGTTTTTCTAGCACTTCAGGTTTTTTCTGCATCTGTTCAGAACAAAGTGGTACAGGTCAGAACAGACAACACCACTACAGTGTGGTACATCAACAAGCAAGGGGGCACTCGGTCCTCGGCTTTGTGCACCGAGGCAATGAAGTTGTGGTCTCTGGCTTATTCCCTGAACACCTCCCTCATAGCAGTTCACCTCCCAGGCAAGGACAATGTCCTGGCAGATGCTCTCAGCAGGATTTTCCAGGGCCATCACGAATGGTCACTGGATCCCCTAGTACTAGGGTTAGTATTTGCCAGGTGGGGCACACCTCAGATAGATCTTTTTGCAGCCCCAGACAACCACCAACTTCCGCTTTTTTGTTGCAGGCCCCCAGTGTTGGGCTCAGTCCCTCTGGATGCCTTCCTTCTCGATTGGGAAGGGAAGTTCCTCTATGCCTTCCCCCTTCCCTCTCTTGTTCAAGGTGCTAGTCAAAATCAGATCTCAACCTTGCAAGATGATTCTGATTGCTCCAGATTGGGCCAGACAGCCCTGGTATCCTCTCCTTCTGTCCTTAGCAGTCCATCTTCCCCTGTGTCTCCCCAGGAATCACAATCTGTTAACCTGTGCCCAGGGGAGAGTTTGGTATCCGAATCTCAAATCCCTCAACCTCAAGGCCTGGCTCTTGAGGAGTTAGTTAGAGTTTGCTGACCTACACCTTTCTCAAGGTGTACTCGAAATCTTGAAAGCTTCTAGGAAGCCTTCCACCAGGGCTACTTATAATTCTAAATGGAAAAGGTTTTCCATATGGTGCTCTGGGAAGCATATTTCCCCAGAATCTGCTGATTTGCCCACAGTCTTGGACTATGGTCCATCTAAATACTTTGGGGCTGAGGCCAGCTACCCGAAAGTGCATTTGGCAGCTGTCTCTGCTTTTATTTCAGCAGGAAAGACCTCTTCTCTTTCTGCTCACCCTGTATTCTCCAAGTTTTTCAAGGGATTGCTTCACACCAACCCTCCATTCAGGGACCCTGCTCCTGCCTGGGATCTTAATGTTTGCATTGCTCAGCTGATGCAACCCCCCTTTGAACCTTTGTCTTCAGCAGAGCTTAAGTACTTGACTTGGAAAACTGTGTTTCTAGTAGCCATCACCTTGCCAGGACATAAAGTGAATTACAAGCTTTGTCAGTGGAGCCTGATTTTATCTCCTTTCACAGAGATAAGGTAGTCCTCAGGACTAACAGGAAGTTCTTGCCTAAGGTGGTTTCAGATTTCCACCTTAATCAATCTATATCTCTTCTAGTGTACTTCACTGACCTTCCTCCTCTGGCGAGGAGGTTGCTGCAGTTTAGATGTAAAGAGAGCCCTTAGTTACTACATAGGCGTGCTAAGGGTCACAGTTTGACTCCTCCAACTGTTCCTCACTTATGGTGAGGTTGGGAAAGGAAACCTGCCACTAAAAGATCCATCGCCAGGTGGATTGTCTCTTGTATCCAGTTTTGCTATCAAAACTGGTAAGGTTCCCCTTCAGGCCTGAGGGCTCACTCTACTAGAGGTACAGCTCGTCCCTAGCTGCAGCCAGGACATCCCTATCTTAGAGATATGTCAAGCAGCTACCTGGAAAACAGTACACACTTTCACCAAGCATTACTCCTGGACATCCAGGCTAGGAGGGATGCTCGGTTTGCACAGCTGTGCTTCAGAGCCTATTTCCTAAGTAGGTTCTGTCCTCCTCCATGGAGGTACTGCTGTGTAGTCTGCAATTGTCATAATATAGCAAGAGCGTCATGTTGTTTGAAGAAAAAAATTACTCACCTTAGTAATGTTGTTTCTTCTAATGGAGTCTTGCTATATTATGACCTCCCCCACCTGCCCTCTCAGAACCTCTGCTCTTGGGATGTGGGTGGGCAGTGCAGTGTTGGCACTTAATGATGCCACCTTGTGTTTTTCACCCTCCTTTTGGGGTGTTTGGGTGTGTATTTCATTTTATTTTCTGGGTCCCTGACTTGAGTCTTGGTTTTGGGACCAGAAAAATGTGTTAATATTTTAGTAGCCAGTTGGCTAGTGTAGGTTTACAGCTTCCACACAGAACCTTAGTGAGTTTTTGCTCGTAAAGATCTGACAGTTTCGGTTTGAATATCACCAGACAGAGTTTTTACAACCGAGCTCGCGCTCAGGATTCCATGCCTGGCATGGAAGTTAACTCTTTCACCTCCAGAGCAGTTCTAAGACTGGGACAAACTGCAATTGTCATAATATAGCAAGACTCCATTAGAAGAAACATTACTAAGGTGAGTAATTTTTTCTTCTTCCCTCAGGAAAAGGGAGATCGCCTGAGAGAAGTGGACTGGACAGTCCTTGTAACCCCTCAGGTCCAAGCCAGGACCCTCCTCAGACTTCTGGGGCACATGACTGCAGCCATCCCTGCAATTCCCTTAGTCTGCCTCCACATGAGGGTCCCACAGTGGATGCTCAGGGTGCAGTGGGACCAAAGCTCCAGTGGTCTCGACTGTCTGGTCATGATCTCTGAGCCAGTCAGAAGGACCCTCCTTTGGTGATTGGACTCCCTCAGTCTAGAAAAAGGGGTCTTGTTTTGACAGGCGCCACCAAGTCGGACACTGACAACAGATGCCTCCGACTTAGGCTGGGGGCTCACCTAGGAGGACTGCCAGACTCGGGGCATTTGGTCCCCAGAGGAGCGCAACCTCCACATAAATGTTCTGGAAATGCAGGTGGTCCTCAATGCCCTACGGGCCTTTCAGGAGAACCTAGTGCCAGGCTCTCTCCTTGTTCAGACTGACAACACGGCTGTTATTTTCTACATCAGCAAGCAAGAGGGAACACACTCCTAAACCCTGCGCAGGTAGGCAATGAGAGTCTGGTATTGGGCGATGGAGCATCACATCTCTCTGTCCGCCGTTCATGTTCCTGGTGCTCAAAACGCCTTGGCGGACAGCTTAAGCCACTCTTAGTCCAAGGCGCATGAGTGGGAGCTACTCCAATCAGTAGCAGACCAGCTCTTCGACACTTGGGGTCATCCAGAATGGGACCTCTTTGCGTCTCCATGCGATGCCAAACTGCCAATTATTTGCTCGCGAGAGCATGCACCTGGTGTTTTTTGGCCAGACGTGTTGTCCCTTTGTTGGGCAGGGAGGTTCCTTTACACCTTCCCTCCCTTTCAAAGAGTTCTGTTGTAGAGGTACAGGCCGAGGGGCTCAGATGATTCTAATCACCCGCTGTGGCCAGGGCAGATTTGGTTCCCACTACTTCAGCGGTTGTCGTCTGGCGTCCGATTCCGCTGCCAGTATGCTCGCAGTTGCTGTCCCATGGTTAGGGCAAGCTGGTACATCCAGATCTCAAGTCCCTGCACCTTCCTACATGACTCCTGCAGATATAGTTAAATCAAGGTATGGGGTCTCCCAGCAGGTGGCAGACATCCTCATTTCAGCAAGGAAGCCCTCTCTCTACTCGTTCCACTTATGCTATGAAGTGGAAGCGTTTTTGCGTATGAGCTTCGTCTCATGACCTGGACCTCCTTACCTGTCCAGTGAAATCAGCACTTCAGTATCTCCTCTCCTTATACCAGCAAGGCTCGAGCTACTCCTCCATTAAGGTGCATATGTGGGCCATTTCCGCTTATCACGTCCTCTTCAGTGACAGAACCTTAGCCCAGCTGGACTTTGCCCGCACCTTTTTACAGGGCATTCTACATTTGAGGCCTCCTGTTAGGGATCCAGTTCCCCCCTGGGATCTCCTTTTTGCATTAGAGAAACTTACTCTTCCCTCCCTTTGAACCCGCAGCAGAGTGTGAGCTGTGTTATCTTTCATGGAAGGTATCTTTTTTAGTTACTGTTACTTCAGCTCAAACGGTTTCCGAGCTTCAGGCCCTGATGTGCAAGGAGCCGTATTTAATTTTTCATAGGGAAAGGGTTTCCCTCAGAACAAATTCTAAGTTTCTACCCAAATTGGTTTCTGAGTTAACCCTCAACCAATTGGTTTACCCTCCAGTCTATTATTCAACCCCTTCTAACAGGGGAGAAGCTCTCTTACACACATTGGATGTCCACAGGGTGCTGAGGTACTACCTCAGGCGTACAGTGGCACACTGCAAATTGGAGCAACTGTTTATGGCTTTTGCGCCTCAACACCTGGGCAAACCAGTGTCTAAACAGACTATATATCGGTGGCTAGTCTACTGCATAGTCTTCTGTTACCACAAGTACAACAAACCTCTGCTGGGAGCGGTTAGAGGTCATTCTACCAGAGGAGTTTCTACCTCCTTCACCTCCTTAAAAAATGTCTCTATCCAAGACATTTGTGCAGCTGCTACTTGGAGTTCGGTACACACCTTCGTCAGGCATTATAGCCTGGACATTCCTTCCAGTTGCTGAGCCTGTTTCGGCCTGGCGGTCCTTCAGGGACTATTGTCCTGATGTGCTGTCTCCCTGCCTTTTATTGCTGTTATTATAGTTCCTGTCATCCTTCTCCTATTCCCGGGGCTAGTCACCTCCTAAGCTCGGGACTGCTTGGGATTCATTCCTAATGGTTCTAGCCTGCTGCAAGAGCTCCCCCTCGAAGTAAGATAGTACAGTTACGTAAGAACTTACCGTAACAGTAGATCTTCGAGAGGAGCTCTTGCAGCAAGCACTGCTTTCCCACCCTCCTTCCCCCTGGAGAGTATCAGCATGACTGGGGCAAGCTGCACTTGTTTCGTTTGCTGGGGTCCGTTCGCGGGTTCTTGGCCGGTGAACTGAGGTGGAGCTAGGGACCTCCCCTTTTTATGGCATGACCGACATCGGGGGTGGCCCCTGCTGGGTACTGCTAGCTAAGTTTTTTTCAGTGGGTCCTAAGGCCTGCTGGATTAGTCCTAATTGCTATAGCCTGCTGCAAGAGCTCCTCTCAAAGATCTACTGTTACGGTAAGTTCGTACGTAACTGTACTGTTCTGTGGCTCCATCCCTGAATGATCTGAAAGGTCAGAAACTATAGAAGACCTTTCAGTTTTCAGCCCTTTCAGCCACAGCAGTCCTGGCAGCGACAGTTCTAGCAGGCCAATTGCATGTCCGATGCCCCAAGGCCAAGTTCTGTGGTCAGAGACCCAAAAAAAGGGGGCAGGGGTAATGGTGCACCTCAGCTGAGTGGTTGGTGCCCCCTCAAAAGTGGCCCAGTGACAGGTTGAGGGTGTCAGCTTTGCCACTTCTGGACCCAGTGGTCCATCATTACTACAGACAGCTGGGTCCTCACGGTGGTCAGCAGAGGGCTGCCTCTCAGTTTCAGGGCTCTCCCACCTTACCAGTCCCATGCCGCAAGGGAGTCCTCGGTGTCTCAGGACATGCTGTCTTCCCTTAGGTAGGTTGTTGCTCTGCTGCTCATCAGAGGAGTCATAGGCCATGTCCCAGACACCCTGGCAGGTCAGGGGTATGTGCCCTGGTACTTACTGGTCCCGAAATGGAGATGGGGGCTGGTGCCACATACTGGATCTTCACGATCTGAATAAATTTCTAAGGAAGTGCAAGTTGAGGATGGTCCACACTGAACCATATCATATCATCTCAGGAGCAGGGCATGTATTCCTGCCTTTTTTTTTTTTCCATTTTCTTCCCTGTGCACCCCTCCCCCTTGTGGCGTGAACGTGCATGTGTGAAGGCATATGCACGTCACGTAACTGCGCTTCTGTGTCTCCCTACTTCCAGCGCTACCCTCCAGTCTCCACTGAAGGTCAGCCAAGGAGTGGGATGACAACCCTCCCCTCACCGGAAGAGAAGAGCAGTCCTTCAGACGCTCTGTGCTCTCCCTCCCATGCCTCCGGCAACCTGAGGTCGCCTCGACCCTGGCCACCGGAGGGCGAAGGTGTGACATCCAGCGCCTCAACCCTCAGCACCACCAGGCCAGCCTCCAGGTTGTTTCTTCCATATCCAGTGTTCTCCCATGTCTCTGCCAGTACCTTCAGTTCTGCAGAGAAGGAGTAGTCTGTCAGTTTAAGGTCATGCCATTTGACTTGTCCTCTGTGCCCAGGGTTTCACCAAGTGCATGGCAATGATATCAGCTTTCCTGTGGCACCAGGGTCTGGTTTGTCTACCTGGATAACTGGTTAATAGTCGGGCCATCCAAGGAGGCAGTGGAGGCGGTCCAGGGACCTGGCCCTCCAGACCTGCAGAGTCTTAAGCCTTCTGGTCATCCTGGCCTGGCCAAGTCTGAACTGCGCCCCTTGCAGTCGGTGCAGAGCTAGACTCCCTACAAATTAGGCATTGGATCTTACCTCCTTTGTCCAATCACTTTATATTGGGCACTCACATGCTGCCGGAAACTGAGGCTGCTGGGGTATATGGCACCGTGCATCAGTGTGGTCTGGTGGGCACACTGGCAGACACAGCACCTGCAGTGGTAATTGGGTCATCAGTTGTCCCAACGCCAAGGACATGTGGGCCAGTCGATCACATTGACCCAGCAGATATGGGATGCCATCCATTGGTGGCTTATCCCAGAACATCTCAAGGAAGGAGTCCCATTTGTCTGCCCAGAACCAACAGTCACTTTCATGATGGATATGTCTCTGGTGGGGTGGGGAGTGCAATTGGGGGACCACAGGACCCATGGGTTCTGGTCACCCAGAGAGTCCAGCCATTACATCAGCCTGCTGGAGCTCCATGCAGTGCAGCTTGCTCTGATGGAATTGCTTTTCTAGTCAGGGGTCCCATCATGCAAGTCCAGATAGACAACACCACGACCATGTTCTACCTGACCAGGCAGGACAGCATGCATCCCTTCTATTGTTTTGGGAGGCACTCTGCTCCTGATCACTTGTGCACAGCCTGGGTGCAGATCTCCTGGCGGTTCATGTCGCTGAAGCAGACAGTCGGGTCACAGATCCTCTCAGCTGGGTGAGCAATATGTTGCACATGTGTTCCCTGCATCAGAAAGTGGCAAGCCACGTGTTCTCCCTGTGGGGCGCCCCTCTGGTCCTGTTTGCCTTCTGGGGGACCACCAAACTGAGGCTCTTTTTTGCTCACCCCCTTCAGTCCAGAACACTAGTGGGGGATGCCTTCATGACACCCCCAAGCCTCCTTAACGCCTTTCTTCCCTTTCCCCTGATGCACAAGGTGGTGTTCAAGGTTCAGAGGTACAAGGCACAGGTGCTCCTCATAGTTCTGGACTGGCCTTGTCACTTTGGGTATCCGGATCTCCTCAGCAGCAGAACCCCATGGTGGTTGCCTCTTCCCCTGGATCTGCTGACCCAATATCAGGATGGTCCTGCACCCAGACCCTCAGTCCCTGCACATCACAGCCTGGTTCCTGAGCAGCTAGAATTCCAGGCCCTCGGTCTTTCGGAGAATGTTCTTCATATTGTGGAGGTTTCTCAAAGAGTTGACACACTGGTGTCGCGAGGGGCTTAAGGCAAGCGCCCTTCCCACGGAGTGCCACAGCCTCCCCAAAACCAAACCGGAGATGCAGTCAGCAGGTCGCGAGGAAGCAAAACAGCGCCCACCCACAAGTGCCACAGGACCCCCGAAAACCAAACCGGAGATGCAGCCAGCGGGTGCAGGGGGCTTAGACAGCGCCCTCCCCACGGAGTGCCAGCCCCACCCCGAAACCAAACCAGAGATACAGTCAGCGGGTCACGGGAGGCTTAAGAGCAGCGCCTCCCCATGGAGTGCCACAGGACCCCGAAAACCAAACCGGAGATACAGTCAGCTGGTCGTGAGGGCTTAAGGCAGCGCCCTCCCCCACGGAGTGCCACAGGACCCCCCAAAACCAAACCGGAGATACAGTCAGTGGGTCGCGAGGGCTTAAGGCAAGCATCCTCTCTCAGAGTGCCACAGGACCCCCCAAAACCAAACCGAGATACAGTCAGGTACAGAGAGCCGCTCGGCGCTACAAATCTCAAAAATCCCTTTGTTTCCTTTGACGCCAATCCAGCTGTAACAAAGCTGGTACAAGCGAGGCTTACTCGTTGTGGACTTTAAAACAGATTTACTTTCGGCGTAGCTCTACTGATTGTTTTTTAGAGCATTATAAGTTAACCTGCCAGGGCATTTTACAGCATTTCTGTTAACTACTTTAAGGGAGGATGTGCTTGCTTTTTCTCTGTCATTTTCCAACATCTGCCATGGAATTGTAGAACATTATAAGTTAATCCTGCCACAGCATTTTACAGCATTTCTGTTAACTACTTTAAGGGAGGGTGTGCTTCTTTTTTTCTCTGCCATTTTTCCCACATCTGCCAAGGAATTGTAGAGCATTACAAGTTAAACTGCCACAGCGTTTGTACAGCATTTAAGTTAACTTACTCTAAGGGAGGGCGTGCAGTGAAGGCAAATAGGTCGTAGCTGTTACCGGGGGATTATTTGAAACTGAACCTGTTACACTCACCTGCTGCTTCTCTGAACTCCGCTGCCTTTTATTTCAAACTATAAAATAACCTTCTCCTTCTCCACAGCAGGTTGTGAGGGACTTAAGGCAAGCGCCATCCCTACAGAGTGCCACAGGACCCCCGAAACCAAACCTGAGGTACAGCCAGGTACTTAGGGCCGCTCAACGCTGCGAATCTCAAAATCCCTTTGTTTCCTTTGGCACCAATCCAGCTGTAACAGAGCTGGTACAAGCAAGGCTTGCTCATTGTTGGGTCATTGTTGGCCCCGCCGCCCGCACCACCATCCTTACTCATCACTCCCTTTTATAGGCTGAGTCAGGTGATGTGCCAGAGCCTATCAGCCCACATTCACATTAGCAGATTATAACATCTCACCACTAGTGGCCGCTACACTGAGAAGTTTGCTCACTTGCTTCCTCCACACAGCAACCATGCTCCTGTACCTCATTCCACCCTCTCCCTAGCTGTCCCTCTTACCTCTCTCCTCCCAACATCCCATCCCCTGCAAGACCCTAACCTACACCCTCACTACAGCCAGACCCCTATATTTGGCCCCCCATCAGCCTCCACCTCCGTGCTCCAGACATACATGCCCACCCAAACATGGGCTCTAAGCTCTTGTGTCCTCCCTCCCTCTTTCTTTACTGGTCTACCGGCGCTACGCAACATAGCTACCGTGGCTCCCTCCACTCCCCACAAACAAACCACCAAAAGCTCAAATCCAGAAGCAAAGTGCGCCTCTACACTACATCACCTGCTTCTCCTCTTGGTGGGGATGTCGAAACTAACTCTGGGCAAACACCCATCCAACACCAATTACCCTCCCTAAGGCCTTAGACTACTTCACCTAAACATCTGCACCTCCTGAACAAGGTACCAGAGCTGCAACTCACTCCAAACCCTCCACCCAGACATCTGCATAATACAGTATCTAGACATGGCTGAAACCACACCATACTGATTCTGAAATAGCCTCCCTGACTACACAGTAATCAGGCAGGACAGACACAGCAAAAAGAAAGGGAAGGAGTTGCCATACACATCCACCAGGCTCCAGTTCACCCATGTCCAGATCCCAGGACCCACACCCCAAATAGAATCCTTGCTGATTAAGCTTTCTCTACCTCACTCCTCCCCGGTGTACGTAGCAGGGACATACTGCGCCCCAGCTACCCCTACGACCATCGTCCTTGACCACATAGCCACTCTAAAGTCAGCTGCCGCTGCAGGCGAGCTCTACATCCTCTGGGATTTCAACTACAACTAGCTAGGAAAAGATTGCACTAAAATACGGAGCAAGATTCACTCCCTAAACCTCTCCCAACAAATTGATCAACCCACCCGCCAAAACTTAAAAACACAAAACCACTCACTCCTGGACCGGGCCCTCACAACACATCCACACAGGATAATTAAAGTCGGACTACTCCCTGAGCGATCACCATATGGTTTATATGGTCAGAAAGGTGCATAGACGTGCAAACCACCCCCCCCCCCGGACACTCCTCACGCAAGCATATGATTCCCTTTGTCTTCAGTCCCTACTAAATGACCTCTCACATGTAGATTGGTCTTTCATTCAGCTGACCACCTCTATTGATACCGCTTTTGACATGTTCAGAGACAACGTACTAGCTGTATGGGACTATCACGCCACCCTAAGATGCACAAGGGTCAAGGGCTCCCATCTCCCATGGGTCATAGCCGACATCATCAGTAGCTGTCGAGCTACAGTAGGGCCAGGCCTGGAAAAAACACAAGCAAACATGTTCCCCGGTTCAAGCAGCGATATTGGACCCTCCGTAACTTCTCCACTAAAGCCATTCGGAGGCAAAAAGAACTATTTCAGGACAGCCTCTCCTCCAATTTCAACCCCTTTCTAAATTCTGGAAATCTGTCAAAAACCCTGCTCACTCCCCAGTCCAGCCACCCACCCCAACCCTAACTATCCATGGCAACACTGTCTCAGACCTAGCAAAGTTACCTCAACTTTCAACACCTTTTCACTAACTGTGCTGTTTCTCTCCTATGAAACCACAATGCACCTCAGCGCACCCAGTCCTCCCCACAAACCCAGCATCCCCCGTCCCAAGTTCTCATTCCGTCCTGTCTGACAGCAGAGAAGTACTTCATGCTCTCGTTCTCTTGGCCCCAACAAAGGCAGATGCCCTCTAGGACTTGATGCCAAACTCCTACATCTATCAGCCCCTGCCATTGCCACCCCCTACCAACCCTCCTAAACCTCTCTTTCTCCACTGCACAAATTCCAACCGCTGGAAGCAGGCGGTCGTCATCCCGCTACCAAAGGGTGGAGATCCTTCTGCCCCTGGAACTACCGGCCCCATCTCCTTCTCCCAATTCTGTCCAAACTACAGGAACACCTAGCCCTTACTAATTCGCACAATTTCTCGACTCTACCTCCTTCACCCCCATATCAGTCGGGGTTCCATAAATCTCACTCCACCATCACCGCATTTTAAGACTCTCTAATGACATCTCCTCTGGGATGGACAAAAGGACATATCACCTCGGCATTTTATAGACCTAGCTAAAATTCGACACCATCTCACACCAAAGCTACTCACTAAACTACAAGACACAGGCCTCTCCTGCCTAGCCACTAGTTGGTTCCAGGCCTACCTGACAGGCAGACAACAGTTGGTAAAAGTGGAACAGTGGTATCCTCCCCAGTCCCAGTCACCATGGGGGTCCCCAAGGCTCGGTCCTGGGCCACTTACTCTTTTCCATATTCTTAAAGCAACCTCCACTGACGTACCGAGACTCAGCCATACAAATGTATGCAGGCGACGTTCTGTACACCTCCGGCCCCTCCACTGGGACATGTTTACAGTCCTCCAACAGGAATTTGATGTCGTTCAAAAATGGCTCAGGGCAAATCAATTAGTACTTAACTAAAAAAAAACAGTCTTCCTAACCTTCGGCTCACAACCTCCACTCTCCCGCCTCGCTGCTTCCCCCACCTTCCACACCCTGGACATAGAAACATAGAATTTGACGGCAGATAAGGACCGCTTGGCCCATTCAGTCTGCCCATTTCCCTGCCTACTGGATAAGCTGCAGATCCTAGTTAACCAGCAGCCTACTACTTCCTACCCCCACCCTAGAATGGCCTTATGACTGTCCCATGCATGCTTGAATTCCACCACTGTTTTGACTCCACAACCTCCTCGGAAGGCCGTTCCATGCATCTACAACCCTCTGTGAAAAAATACTTTCTTAAATTACCTCTGAGCCGCCCCAAATCTTCAAATTATTGCCTTGTGTTTCTTGCACCTCTTTTTTGAAAGATGCTACCCTCTTGGACTTTGTTGATTCCTTGAGGTACTTGAAAGTTTCTATCATGTCCCCTCTCCTCCTTTCCTCGAGGCTATACATATTAAGCTCCTTTAGTCTCTCTTCATATGTCTTCCGGTACAGACCCTGCCCATTTTAGTTGCCTCCTCTGGACAGCTTCCATCCTGTCTATGTCTTTCTGGAGATTGGGTCTCAGAACTGCACACAGTACTCCAGATGGGGTCTGACCAGCTGTCTGTACAGAGGATAATAACTTCCTGTTTTCTACTGGTGATGCCTGTCCCTATGCATCCCAGTATCCCCAACCCTCCTTGCTGCCTCTCACATTGCTTGCCCACCTTTAGGTCATCTGATATGACTACCCCCAGGTCCCTTTCCATTTTTGTTGTTGTTAGTATCTCACCCCCCATTGTGTACTCTTCCCCTGGGTTTTTGATGGGTCCACATTGGAGGCCTGCACCTCCTTTAGATACCTGGGAGTTTAGTTAATCAACATCTTGATTATTCTGTCCACACTGACTCATTACACAAAAAAAATGCACCCCAAACTGGGAGCTCTTCATCGGAACAAAGGATGTCTGCCCACCACGGTCAGGAGGGAATTAGTGCATAAAATGATCCTCCCTATCTTTGACTACGGCGACGTGGTCTACAGCTCAGCACCTTCATCAACCTTGGCCAGCTTGAACACCCTCTTTCACTCCTCCTGCCGTTTCATCCTCGAATGCCCCCCCCACACCACCACCCATCATTGTGACCTTTACAGCACCTTAGATCTCACTTCGCTCGAGGCCCGTCATCAGATACACTGCGCAAACATCATAGCCAAATTCTGGACTGACTCCCTCCCCCCATCTCAGCTCCGTCTTGACAGCACAACCTTCCCCGATCTACTCACTCAGGTGCTCCAATTCCAGGCTACTCCAGCTCCCCTTCATGCACACCTTGAAGGGCCAATCCGCGTTCAGTTATCGCTTGCCCAAACTCTGGAACGACCTCCCCGTGGACATCAGGCTCTCCCCCAACCCAAGGCTCCTTAAACTGCTCCTCCATGACCATTTCTTAGACATATGCAATTGTTACCAACTACAGACCCGCTGCAAGGGCATCTAACTGTACCTTGACAGTACTACACTATCAGCAACTTACTGTAACCTGCATGTGATCTCTGCCTGTTTATACTCCGAGGTACTTAGGTCTTAACCGTGCAATAGCTAACTGTATACGCTGGGGTCTTAGGACCTAACCATGTTTAGCTAAACTGTATCAAAATGTATGCTCCTGCATGTAATTATCCTGTGTATTCTCTATGTAACCCCCAGGTCACATCTGGAAACAAGCGGCCCCCCGCTCAGTATGCTTGCCTGGTTAATCTATTAAATAAATAAATAAATAAATGCATTGAAATGGGAGAGGTTTTCAATTTGGTGTTGGGGCCAGGACCTTGAACCCCTGGCTTGCCCTGTGGCTTGCATCTTGGAATACCTCTGGCACTTTTCTCAGCTGGGACTGTGTTCGATGACCCTTAAAGTGCACCTGGCAGGCATCTCTACATACTGGGTGTGGGCTGACATGCCAAAGGTGGCGCAGGAGAAGGTGATCAGTGTTTCTTTAAGGGCCTTGACCACATGTCCCAGCCAGCATGTGAGCTGCTGCCACCACCTTGGGACTGATTACTGGTACTGGCAGTGCTCATGGGCAAGCCTTTTGACCCGACACATAAGTGTGAGATCTCACATCTGTCATGGAAGACTGCTACCTTGGTTGCTGTTACATCAGCGAGCTCCAGGTGCTTTTGATGGATCTCCTTGTCTGGTCTTCCATAGGGACAGGGTAGTCCTCTGCCCCCAGCCAAAATTCCTGCCGAAGGTTGTCTTGGATTTCCACTTTAACCAAGTGATGGATCTTCCAGTAGACTTTACCAACCCATCTTAGAAGGCCGAATGTAGGCTCCATTTCTTGGACCTGCAGCGGGTATTCTCCTAGTATGTGGATCGTATGGCTGGAGTTCGGGGTGAGGCTTGCCAACTCTTCGTAACTTACACTGAAGCTGTACCTGGCAGGCCAGCAGCTAAGAGAACAATTGGCAGGTAGAACACATCCTGCATTTACTTGTGCCTCCCGTGGAGTTCTGGGCTCATTCCGCTAGACATAACACTGCCTTGGTGGCTGCTTTTAGGGACATCCTTATCCAGGAGATCCGCAGGGCTGCCACCTGGAAGTCAGCACACGCGATCTCCCTTTACAGCATTAACCTCGAGTCTCGCTGGGATGCTGCTTTTGGGACTTTGGTTCTCCAATCTCTGTTTGCCAACTGGGGGGGTGCATCTTTTCCTCGTCTGGAGAACTGCTGGAAGTCTACCAGTGTGTGGATAAGTGAACCATATCCAAGCCCCAAGAAAACTAGGTTAGCTACCTGTAACCGTAGTTCTAGGACTGGTATATAGTCACATCCACACTACCAACCAAACCTCCCCTAGCAAATAACACATGGATTCCTGTTTCCAGCATGCAAGATCTGACATCATGGGGGTGGAGCTGAGGGATATATCACCTGGCTGGTGGGGAAAATGTTGCTTAAAGACGTCCCGGTGAATAAGCTCTTAAGAAAGAACTACTGTTCCAGGTGAGTAACCAGTTCTATTTTTCAAAGCCAGTTGGACATTTATTTTAGGTATGCAGTGTTGAGGGAAATGACTGTCTTTAGAATTTAGCGTTTTCTTTCTCTTGTAAATGTATAGCTGTATTGACACAGTGGTGGCTGGTACACTAAACTTGTACCAAATACAAAACTTTCCCAGTTCGCCTCTAATAATTTTCTCTTAAGCCTAGTTTAGCTTGTATTATAATACTGTCTGTTAATATACTTACAGAGTTTTTTCAGTCTTAATAGTTATGTAGTGCCTTACCTACATTTCTAAGCAAGCTTTGACTAAATGTCATTTAAATCCTACTAAGAGACTGTGTACCTTTTTTGCCTCAGTAGGCAACCTCTCTCTCATCCCGAGTTTCACCTCAAGAAGGTTACTCTCAATGAAGTTCTTGGTCTGCTTCTAAAGCTAAAGACAGACAGTTTTCTATGCTTTGATACCGTAGAACTACATTTTCTTAAGACAGGTGCCTAAGCTCTTGCAGTGCCAATTAATGACCTGATCAGTAAGTCCCTTGTCAGTGGCGTGTGCCTTCTAAATGGAAAGTAGTAATTGTGGTACCACTGCATAAGGATGAGACTCGTACAGTAGAAAACTTAGGCCCATTTCAATCCTCTTCCACTTGCTAAGATTCAAGAATGCCTCATCTTTAACCAGTTTCAATCCCATCTGAAGCTCACCTTCTCTTAGCCAGTTGTCAGCATGGTTTCAGAAAATATTACAGTACCCTTACCAAGGTGACCTCTGATATCTTTAACTCTCTTGATAACAGTCTGTTTACTGGAGCCATATGTAGACTTAACTAAGGTCTTTGGCGTGGCTAATCATATCCTTCTCCAGCGTAAACTTCACCTGCTGGGCATGGATCTTCATTTTCTATCCTGGCTCCAAAATTACCTTTCGAGCTGCTCCCAAATGGTAAAATGGTCAGGGGTTCTGTCTTCATTCAGGACCATGACACAAAGGCGTTCATGAGGATTCCATCCTGGGGCCCTTTTTTCTCGCTATTTATAAATAACCTTCCCGCACTGTGGAGGTCCTCGGTACAACTCTGTGCTGATGACACCATTATATACCAGTCCCGTAAAGACATTCGCTGGCTTAATCTGAATCTAGCAGCAGATTAGAACTTACTTGAGAACTGGTTCCTTGAAAATCACCTAGTTCTCAGCACCAAGAAAACCAAGGCAGTGTTATTTCACAACTGCACTGTGAAGAGTTGCTTCCATCCGTTCCTCCTTATTTGATCCATATCAGACAATTCCTTGAATCCGTTGTGTCATTCAAATACCTTGTATCCTGCTGAACCCTTGTCCGTCAGTTGGCGAGCATGTAACGATGATCTCAAAGCTTAACCAGAAGCTTCGGGTTGCTTTACACGCATTTGCCCTCTCTTGCATGAACTCCTGTTGAAGATTGCCACCTCCTCCCTGTACTTTTCTGCTGCCCTCTTCTTCACTCAGTCAAAACCTCTGTTCTTACCCAACTTAGAATGCTTTACCACAGAGTGGGTCGATGCGCCCTTGGAACCAACGCTTGTAGCCACCACTGCGAAGTTTTAGCTGCACTAGGTTGGCCTATCTATGACCATAGGTTACAGTTTTTCTTCCTTTGCTTTACCTACAAACTTACCTTCCTATTCTCTCCCCCCGTTTGTGTGACCTATTGATACATAAAACTTCATCTCAGTTACTCCGTTCCTCACTTTCTCCATCGCTGCTCACCCCCTCTCCTCATCTAGTGATTGGCAGGCATTCATTTGCTTACTCTGCCCCCACCCTTTGGAATTACCTCCCTTTTTCTGCGCTCTCACTCAACTCTCTAGTTACTTTCAGGCGCTCTCTCTCCAATTATCTTCGTCACCCTAGAGCCTGTACCTGCTTTATTTAGCTGATGTGCCTTTGTAACATATTCCATGGGTTCCATTGTATGTATACTGTATATTTGTTGTACATATCCTTTGCTAAATACCACTTGTAAATAAGCTCTTTTTTTTTTTTTTTTTTGTTCACTGTATTATATTGTCTAATGATCTTAAGTGTTGTATCCTCAACCCGGGTTGCCCCTGAAAAAGGGACTGCATTGTCTCAGTGGTTTTACCCGGTTACCAAATTTCAAATAAATAAATTAAGTGCACAATGCAGAGATATCTTTTTTTATATACTTTATTTATTAGATTTTCAGTGTCAATTAATACAGTTTAACAGCTGTTGGTAGACCAAAATCATTCAACAGTTTCAGTGTATTATACAGATACATAAACAATACAATAAAAAACACAGGGCACTTCATCATCTGCCATTTAACGTAATAGTCTGCAGGGTTAAGACAAATAAGACATAGGAGGGATAGGTGAAGCACAGATATCAGGAGGGACAAGTCTACTTGAGGAGGCACATGGAAAAATTCCACATAGGAGGGGAGCAAAGAGGTGACCCAAATACAGAGTGCATGGTGGGGTTGTCCGGCAAAGACTATAAATTGATTAGTGCTGCAAGTTAAGTGCTTACAGCAGTCAGCCGGGGGGGGGGGGGCACAATCATATATCAAGGTACAAAGTCCGGGTTTATGGCTGCCATATACATAACCCATCTTCTCCAGATAAGTTCAAACTGTGTCTGTCTCTTGTTTATCAAGTCTGTTCAGGCCTCCATCCTATCAATTAAAATCATGATCTCCTTCCATTGAGAGAGAGATCAGGCGCTTGCTTGTTAAGCCATTTTTTAGTGGCCGCTTTTTGGGGCTGCTAGAAAGCACACCTTCAGAAGTTTCTCTGTATTTAAGTCCCTATATCCCACTGGTGTGTCTATAAAAAACTACAGGGACGGGGTCAGCAGCAGGTCTGAACCAAATATAGCATACAGTGCCTGTTGGAGGCTTCCTTAAATCTATCTAAAGCTGAGAAACCCCATAAAATGTGACCGGGGTAGCTAGGAATACCCACATTCCCTCCAGCAAAGTGCAGCGTGGTTCTTCTGGAATTTTGCTTGTACAGCTGGGACACTAAAAAAGCAGATCGTTTTCCATGAAAATTCCCTCCAGTGAGTTGCAGAGAGCCCCCTGTATAGTTTAATTTGAGCTTTATCCATAATTTATCCTCTATTAGTATCCCCAAGTATTTGGCTCATGCATCTTTAACCAGTTGTGTGGATCCCCTTTCCATGATAACAGATAACAATATAGAAAATTATATGGTCTATAGGTGCTTTCCCTCCACCATCACTCTACAGAGGGTCAGTATCGGAGGAGAGGAACGCTGTGCTTGTTTCAGTCGGGAGGCAGCCTACCTGAGGACGCTGTGCTTGCTTGGCGCCTTCTCCAGACTCGCGCCTTTGTTTTCTCCAGCCGGTGCTCTGGAGAAGCCGGAGAAGCAATGCTATCTAAGGGCATTCTACAGCCTCAATTTAAACATACAGAAATTGTTTTTTCTTATGCTTTTCAGTTAGTTAAATGTTAAAAAGATTCTGTTGCTTCCACTCCAAAACTGTTGTATTGCTATGTTTTAGGCAAACTGGTTCGGACCCCCCTTCAGAAGTTATATTTTTGTATTGTAATGAAAGTTTTAAATGCAATTTAATCACACGCCTATTCACTGTTTAGTGCTGCCATTGCCTGCCACCTAACCTCGCTGCTCCAGTATCGCCCCCAACGCTAATCCCCTCCTGCCTATTTAACCTCTTCTCTCCCTCCCACAGATCAATCCCCTCCCACCGAGGAGCTGGAGGTCGCGAGGGCTACATCTCTAGTGCCTCCCTGCTGCCGAGATCCGCCAGAGACGCTGACACCCCGCCCGAGGAACTGCTATCGTGAGGGCCGCCTGAAATCACCCTCCCAGCCTCCCCACAGTGTGCAGGTAATTTCTGCCTACAAGTACATCCGGGAGCCAGCTTACCCGAGGACGCTGTGTGCTTTTCCAGTCGGGAGGCAGCCTACCTGAGGACGCTGTGCTTGTTTCAGTCGGGAGGCAGCCTACCTGAGGACGCTGTGCTTGTTTGGCGCCTTCTCCAGACTCGCGCCTTTGTTTTCTCCAGCTGGTGCTCCGGAGAAGCCGGAGAAGCAATGCTATCTAAGGGCATTCTACAGCCTCAATTTAAACATACAGAAATTGTTTTTTCTTATGCTTTTCAGTTAGTTAAATGTTAAAAAGATTCTGTTGCTTCCACTCCAAAACTGTTGTATTGCTATGTTTTAGGCAAACTGGTTCGGACCCCCCTTCAGAAGTTATATTTTTTGTATTGTAATGAAAGTTTAAATGCAATTTAATCACACGCCTATTCACTGTTTAGTGCTGCCATTGCCTGCTGCCTAACCTCTCGCGTGCTCCAGTATCGCCCGCCCAACGCTAATCCCCCTACCTGCCTATTTAACCTCTTCTCTCTCCCCCTCCAACAGATCAATCCCCCCCTCCCACCGAGGAGCTGGAGGTCGTGAGGGCTACATCTCTAGTGCCCTCCCTGCTGCCGAGATCGCCGCTGCCAGAGAAGGCGGACACCCCCGCCCCCCGAGGAACCGTTGGTCGTGAGGGCCGCCTGAAATCACCCTCCCAGCCTCCCCACAGTGTGCAGGTAATTTCCTGGGCCTACAAGTACAATCCGGGAGCCAGCTTACCCGAGGACGCTGTGTGCTTTTCCAGTCGGGAGGCAGCTTACCTGAGGACGCTGTGCTTTTTCAGTCGGGAGGCAGCCTACCTGAGGACGCTATGCTTGTTTGGCGCCTTCTCCAGACTCGCGCCTTTGTTTTCTCCAGCCGGTGCTCCGGAGAAGCCGGAGAAGCAATGCTATCTAAGGGCATTCTACAGCCTCAATTTAAACATACAGAAATTGTTTTTTCTTATGCTTTTCAGTTAGTTAAATGTTAAAAAGATTCTGTTGCTTCCACTCCAAAACTGTTGTATTGCTATGTTTTAGGCAAACTGGTTCGGACCCCCCTTCAGAAGTTATATTTTTTGTATTGTAATGAAAGTTTAAATGCAATTTAATCACACGCCTATTCACTGTTTAGTGCTGCCATTGCCTGCCACCTAACCTCTCGCGTGCTCCAGTATCGCCCCAACGCTAATCCCCCTACCTGCCTATTTAACCTCTTCTCTCTCCCCCTCCCACAGATCAATCCCCCCTCCCACCGAGGAGCTGGAGGTCGCGAGGGCTACATCTCTAGTGCCCTCCCTGCTGCCGAGATCGCCGCTGCCAGAGACGCCGGGACACCCCCGCCCCCCGAGGAACCGTTGGTCGTGAGGGCCGCCTGAAATCACCCTCCCAGCCTCCCCACAGTGTGCAGGTAATTTCCTGGGCCTACAAGTACAATCCGGGAGCCAGCTTACCCGAGGACGCTGTGTGCTTTTCCAGTCGGGAGGCAGCCTACCTGAGGACGCTGTGCTTGTTTCAGTCGGGAGGCAGCCTACCTGAGGACGCTGTGCTTGTTTGGCGCCTTCTCCAGACTCGCGCCTTTGTTTTCTCCAGCCGGTGCTCCGGAGAAGCCGGAGAAGCAATGCTATCTAAGGGCATTCTACAGCCTCAATTTAAACATACAGAAATTGTTTTTTCTTATGCTTTTCAGTTAGTTAAATGTTAAAAAGATTCTGTTGCTTCCACTCCAAAACTGTTGTATTGCTATGTTTTAGGCAAACTGGTTCGGACCCCCCTTCAGAAGTTATATTTTTTGTATTGTAATGAAAGTTTAAATGCAATTTAATCACACGCCTATTCACTGTTTAGTGCTGCCATTGCCTGCCACCTAACCTCTCGTGTGCTCCAGTATCGCCCCAACGCTAATCCCCTACCTGCCTATTTAACCTCTTCTCTCCCTCCCACAGATCAATCCCCCTCCCACCGAGAGCTGGAGGTCGCGAGGGCTACATCTCTAGTGCCCTCCTGCTGCCGAGATCGCCGCTGCCAGAGACGCCGGGACACCCCCGCCCCCCGAGGAACCGTTGGTCGTGAAGGGCCTGAAATCACCCTCCCAGCCTCCCCACAGTGTGCAGGTAATTTCCTGGGCCTACAAGTACAATCCGGGAGCCAGCTTACCCGAGGACGCTGTGTGCTTTTCCAGTCGGGAGGCAGCCTACCTGAGGACGCTGTGCTTGTTTCAGTCGGGAGGCAGCCTACCTGAGGACGCTGTGCTTGTTTGGCGCCTTCTCCAGACTCGCGCCTTTGTTTTCTCCAGCCGGTGCTCCGGAGAAGCAATGCTATCTAAGGGCATTCTACAGC
This sequence comes from Neoceratodus forsteri, assembly GCA_016271365.2. Taxonomy (NCBI): domain Eukaryota; kingdom Metazoa; phylum Chordata; order Ceratodontiformes; family Ceratodontidae; genus Neoceratodus; species Neoceratodus forsteri. The sequence goes on along the minus strand of CM057455.1, from coordinate 28,184,303 downwards.
CTCAATTTAAACATACAGAAATTGTTTTTTCTTATGCTTTTCAGTTAGTTAAATGTTAAAAAGATTCTGTTGCTTCCACTCCAAAACTGTTGTATTGCTATGTTTTAGGCAAACTGGTTCGGACCCCCCTTCAGAAGTTATATTTTTTGTATTGTAATGAAAGTTTAAATGCAATTTAATCACACGCCTATTCACTGTTTAGTGCTGCCATTGCCTGCCACCTAACCTCTCGCGTGCTCCAGTACCCCCCCACGCTAATCCCCTACCTGCCTATTTAACCTCTCTCTCTCTCCCTCCCACAGATCAATCCCCCCCTCCCACCGAGGAGCTGGAGGTCACGAGGGCTACATCTCTAGTGCCCTCCCTGCTGCCGAGATCGCCGCTGCCAGAGACGCCGGGACACCCCGGCCCCCCGAGGAACCGTTGGTCGTGAGGGCCGCCTGAAATCACCCTCCCAGCCTCCCCACAGTGTGCAGGTAATTTCCTGGGCCTACAAGTACAATCCGGGAGCCAGCTTACCCGAGGACGCTGTGTGCTTTTCCAGTCGGGAGGCAGCCTACCTGAGGACGCTGTGCTTGTTTCAGTCGGGAGGCAGCCTACCTGAGGACGCTGTGCTTGTTTGGCGCCTTCTCCAGACTCGCGCCTTTGTTTTCTCCAGCCGGTGCTCCGGAGAAGCAATGCTATCTAAGGGCATTCTACAGCCTCAATTTAAACATACAGAAATTGTTTTTTCTTATGCTTTTCAGTTAGTTAAATGTTAAAAAGATTCTGTTGCTTCCACTCCAAAACTGTTGTATTGCTATGTTTTAGGCAAACTGGTTCGGACCCCCCTTCAGAAGTTATATTTTTTGTATTGTAATGAAAGTTTAAATGCAATTTAATCACACGCCTATTCACTGTTTAGTGCTGCCATTGCCTGCCACCTAACCTCTCGCGTGCTCCAGTATCGCCCCCCCAACGCTAATCCCCCTACCTGCCTATTTAACCTCTTCTCTCTCCCCCTCCCACAGATCAATCCCCCCCTCCCACCGAGGAGCTGGAGGTCGCGAGGGCTACATCTCTAGTGCCCTCCCTGCTGCCGAGATCGCCGCTGCCAGAGACGCCGGGACACCCCCGCCCCCCGAGGAACCGTTGGTCGTGAGGGCCGCCTGAAATCACCCTCCCAGCCTCCCCACAGTGTGCAGGTAATTTCCTGGGCCTACAAGTACAATCCGGGAGCCAGCTTACCCGAGGACGCTGTGTGCTTTTCCAGTCGGGAGGCAGCCTACCTGAGGACGCTGTGCTTGTTTCAGTCGGGAGGCAGCCTACCTGAGGACGCTGTGCTTGTTTGGCGCCTTCTCCAGACTCGCGCCTTTGTTTTCTCCAGCCGGTGCTCCGGAGAAGCAATGCTATCTAAGGGCATTCTACAGCCTCAATTTAAACATACAGAAATTGTTTTTTCTTATGCTTTTCAGTTAGTTAAATGTTAAAAAGATTCTGTTGCTTCCACTCCAAAACTGTTGTATTGCTATGTTTTAGGCAAACTGGTTCGGACCCCCCTTCAGAAGTTATATTTTTTGTATTGTAATGAAAGTTTAAATGCAATTTAATCACACGCCTATTCACTGTTTAGTGCTGCCATTGCCTGCCACCTAACCTCTCGCGTGCTCCAGTATCGCCCCCCCCAACGCTAATCCCCCTACCTGCCTATTTAACCTCTTCTCTCTCCCCCTCCCACAGATCAATCCCCCCCTCCCACCGAGGAGCTGGAGGTCGCGAGGGCTACATCTCTAGTGCCCTCCCTGCTGCCGAGATCGCCGCTGCCAGAGACGCCGGGACACCCCGCCCGAGGAACCGTTGGTCGTGAGGGCCGCCTGAAATCACCCTCCCAGCCTCCCCACAGTGTGCAGGTAATTTCCTGGGCCTACAAGTACAATCCGGGAGCCAGCTTACCCGAGCTGTGTGCTTTTCCAGTCGGGAGGCAGCCTACCTGAGGACGCTGTGCTTGTTTCAGTCGGGAGGCAGCCTACCTGAGGACGCTGTGCTTGTTTGGCGCCTTCTCCAGACTCGCGCCTTTGTTTTCTCCAGCCGGTGCTCCGGAGAAGCCGGAGAAGCAATGCTATCTAAGGGCATTCTACAGCCTCAATTTAAACATACAGAAATTGTTTTTTCTTATGCTTTTCAGTTAGTTAAATGTTAAAAAGATTCTGTTGCTTCCACTCCAAAACTGTTGTATTGCTATGTTTTAGGCAAACTGGTTCGGACCCCCCTTCAGAAGTTATATTTTTTGTATTGTAATGAAAGTTTAAATGCAATTTAATCACACGCCTATTCACTGTTTAGTGCTGCCATTGCCTGCCACCTAACCTCTCGCGTGCTCCAGTATCGCCCCCACGCTAATCCCCCTACCTGCCTATTTAACCTCTTCTCTCTCCCCCTCCCACAGATCAATCCCCCCCTCCCACCGAGGAGCTGGAGGTCGCGAGGGCTACATCTCTAGTGCCCTCCCTGCTGCCGAGATCGCCGCTGCCAGAGACGCCGGGACACCCCGGCCCCCCGAGGAACCGTTGGTCGTGAGGGCCGCCTGAAATCACCCTCCCAGCCTCCCCACAGTGTGCAGGTAATTTCCTGGGCCTACAAGTACAATCCGGGAGCCAGCTTACCCGAGGACGCTGTGTGCTTTTCCAGTCGGGAGGCAGCCTACCTGAGGACGCTGTGCTTGTTTCAGTCGGGAGGCAGCCTACCTGAGGACGCTGTGCTTGTTTGGCGCCTTCTCCAGACTCGCGCCTTTGTTTTCTCCAGCCGGTGCTCCGGAGAAGCCCCGCTGAACTCTCTGCGTTCGGCTCCCTACCGCCCCCACCACCACCCTTGGTCGGCTCTCCCTTATATTGGGTTTTTTTTTTTTCTGTCACATGAGGCGCCATATCCAATCAGCCTACTTTCCCATTTGCTGGTTATATTTTTCCAGCACTAGAGGGAGCCTGCTCTCACTTTCTGCTCTTCTTTGGGAGATGTCACCTTCTAGCTTAAACCGCGCTATGCTGGCTCTCCTCTTATCCCTGCCTTTACTTGCTCCCCACCCCCTATATCCCCCTCTACCTGCCCTCAACTAAAACGCCCCCCCTCCACTCTCATTACTCTGGTCTCCTATCAGACTGCCCAACAACTATCTCCCAGGCCATCCCCCCTTATCCCTCACGTACCCTGGACCACCTCTCTACCCCCACCCACCCACCACCCAAGTGCTACTCTCAGTATTGTGATTTTTATCACAAGTGGTCTCTCTCTTCGCTAGCGCCCACCGTTCTATTCTCCCTTCCCATCCCATGCACCTCCCTGGTAAGGTCTCGTCGTCCACGTATGTACCCCACCCCCAGCAACCAACACCTGGCGAGGCGCCTAATTTTTCTGCTGCTCCTGCCCTCCGGCAATGTGCACCCGAACCCGGGGCCCATCTCCCCAACCCTGCCGCAGCCTACCGGAGGCAAAGGCCTCCGAATCGCCTTTATCAATATATGCAGTCTCCCTAAGAAAACTGCTGCCCTCCAGTGCTGGGTTTCCCAACACTCCCCGACATTCTCATGGTTGCAGAAACCTGGCTCTCCCCTCACGCCTGACTCTGCGCTCTCTCCCAGGTTTTCCCTGTTTAGGGCCGATAGGATGGGCAGGCGTGGAGGGGTGTGCTATCTACACGCGACTCACTCCTCGGTCATGCCTCTCCAACCCCGAGCTTAGCTTACAGGGGCGCAAGCCATTACTTTAAACTCTCCCCCACCCAGGTCGTGGCCCCATTTATCTAACGGCGTACCTACCTACCCCGGGGCGAAAAAAGATCTTGCTGTCACCTCCTTCTCGACTACCTGTCCACCTACCCTGAAGGCCGAACAACTAATCTTGGCCGACTTAAACACCAACTAGCTCAGCCCATCTTCTGACAATATGAAGAATGAGCTTGCAGCCCTTGACCTGTCGAAAATGGTCACCCAGCCTACAAGGCTTAACAAAGTAACAGGAACTAGTTCCTTCTGGATGTAGTCCTCCAACCGCCACATAAAATAGGATCGGTGCAAGTCCCATGGACTCACTCAGTGACCACTCCCCTATCATCTGCTCTTGGTCATCCCCACGCTCAGCCGGGTACTGCAGGACCCCGCGACGCCTTTTCTCCCCAGAGGCCTTGTCAACCTCAAGCGTCACCTCACCCAAATCAACTGGACCCCAGTGGCTCTGCACCTGACATCAACTCTGCCTAACTTACCTTACCACAGCTTTCAACCATGCCTGTGATCAGTTTGCCCCTTCCGCATTCCCAAGTTAAAAAACAGTCAGCTGCCTGGATAACCCCTGCATTGATCCAACAACTAAAAAAGAGATAACCTTTGGCACATAGCTAATGACTCCGGTAGATTGGCGATAGGCAAGCCTACAGGGCAGCCCTAACCAATGCCGTGGACCATCAAGCTGGCAAAGCTAAATCACTACCAGGCTGCGTTGACATCTTCCTGGGGCTCGTCCAGAGCCTTCTGGGACAACATAAAAGAACTGAATGGTAAAGCCCGCTCCCCCATCCCAGATTGTCATAAATGGGACTGTCTCAACTGACCTAACACGTGTACGCTGACTGCCTTAATAAGACCTTCACAGATTAGCGCTGTCCTTCCTGCCCACTTTTTGACCCGGTTTCCACCCACCTACTCCCACCTCCAGACCACAATTCCACTTCCAAATGATCACACCACATGATGCCAAACCTTTCTTATTAAGATCCCTTGCCTCTCAGAACCCAAGTAGTGACCCTCTTGACTCCAAAATACTCCGCCTCACCCTAGATGTCATGCTTACCTCCCTCACGCTTATCACAAATAAATCCTTAAGCCTAGGCTAATTCCGGAGGAGCCTGGAAGCATGCTGAAATAACCCCATCCACAAGTCTGGGGACCGTATTCTGCCCTAACAACTACAGGCCCATCTCCATCCTCCCCATTTATCCAAAGCCTAGAAAAATAATAAACTCTCAGCTCATGGAATACCTTTCTAATACAACCTTCTATGTCCGAGCAACATGGGTTTCGTCCTGGCCATAGCACATCCACTGCCCTCCTGAAATTCTCCCATCACATACACTCCGCACTAGACAATGGCCAGCTCACAGGGCGTTTTCATAGAACCTTCCAAGGCTTTTGACACGGTGAGCCACCCCCTGCTATTACACTCCCTGAGCAATCTGGGCCTCTCATCCAACCCCCTGAAGTGGTTCACAAGCTATCTTCACAACAGGACCCAAAGAGTCAAGCTAAATGGAACCTTCTCCTCCAACCTACCCGTGCTCTCTGGGGTCCCGCAAGGCTCGATCCTTGGACCGACCCTTTTCAGCCTATTCCTGAACACCCTCCCTAGTTCCTGTTCCAGCAAAATACTACTATATGCAGACGACGCTGTAATTCTAGCTACTCACCCTGACCCTCTCCCTCTCCAAGTCTCATTACAAAGCGCCTTCCTTCAAACCGAAAAATGGTTCAATGACCATCGCTAGTCCTTAATCTAAAGAAACTAAGTCCATGCTATTCTCACATCGGCAAAACAGCCCAAGGACTTTCCCTCCACATCACCACCAGCACGCCTCCCAATTGAACTTGTAACATCCTATAAGTACCTGGGCATCACCTTTGACTCAGCCTTACGTTCCATGCCCACCTCAAGCCCTGTCATCTGCCATGAACTCCAGGATTGGGCTTCTCTACGCCACAAAGACTGCCTCCCTGAACCCGCCTTAAAACTAGCTATCGCCTCGCCAGTGTTATCACTGGCTGACTACGGGCTCCCAATCTACGCTGCTGCTGACACCACTGCCTTATCTAAAGTCCAGACTGCTATTAATAAAGCCTGTAGGCTCCTTACCAGTGCCCACAGCAGAACCCACACCTGTCTGCCTGCTCCACCACAAATATACTCACTCTTGAGGAAAGACTAAAATATCAAACCTGCCTGCTGGCCAAAAGTCCATGTCAGGCCTTTGCCCCTGGGGTCTCTGGACCCTTGCAGTTGGCTACAGGCCCCTGCCACCCATAAGTCCTCCACTGCTACTCACGTTGTTCCCAGGGCCAGGACCTCCTAGCTGCCAAAGGTCTTTCCATCACTTGGCCCCTTTGGTTCAACTCCTTCCTGAATCTATCTCCAAAATTCCGGGATTGGCCGCTTAAAACTACCCTCCGTAAGCATGTTATTGACGGCGCTGCTGTAACTGCCTCTAACCACCTAACTGGTCCGCTCCACTACATAATTTGTCTGAGACTAGCTGTTGAATGTCACGATGTATCTATTACCTTGTTACAATCGTGTACCCTTACACATGTTTGTACCTGTATAGCTGCTGCCTGTAATTTCCAAGTGTGTTTATGTACTTTCACCCGTATGTTCACCCCTGTCTCAAACTCACTTAATTGTTGTCTCCCCCCCCTTACGACGAGGTACCTTTGTAAACGAGTCCATGACTCAAAGGTTGTAAAACTGATTTCTCCAATAAATAAATAAATAAAGTAAAAATAAATGGAGAAGTCAAGTCAGAGGTTTCCAAGATAGAAGCTGTAGCTAACAGCCGTGTTCCCAAAACCAAGAAGCATGTCAGGTCATTTTTAGGGCTGTCTGTTACTTTATCGGAGATTTGTTACAAACTTTGCTGAGTTAGCTACTCCCCTTGTGACAGGGTTGAATAGGACCAGGGGTACAAAGTTGGGGGGCTAATGCCCCTTAGTCCAAATCCTAACAAAGCTAGGGGGGTCCGGGGGCAATCCCCCCCCCCCCCCGGAATATTTTGAAATTTTACCTTCAAATGGTGGCTTTTCCTGCATTTTAGTGGTGAAAAATATGTTTGAGAAGCCTAGTTATCAGCCATATATTTAATATGGTACATGTGGAAAAATGTGGTTATTGGTCCACCGAGGACAGGTTGCAGGAGGACCCCAGAGCAAATGAGAGACCAGAACAGCCAGACACACCAACCATTATCCCAGCAGATCTGCTGGAAAGGTTGCAGGAGGACCCCAGAGCAAATGAGAGACCAGAACAGCCAGACACACCAACCATTATCCCAGCAGATCTGCTGGGAAGGTTGCCGGAGGACCCCAGAGCAAATGAGAGACCAGAACAGCCAGACACACCAACCATTATCCCAGCAGATCTGCTGGGAAGGTTGCCGGAGGACCCCAGAGCAAATGAGAGACCAGAACAGCCAGACACACCAACCATTATCCCAGCAGATCTGCTGGGAAGGTTACTGAGGAGGACCCAGAGCAAATGAGAGACCAGAACAGCCAGACACACCAACCATTATCCCAGCAGATCTGCTGGGAAGGTTGCCGGAGGACCCCAGAGCAAATGAGAGACCAGAACAGCCAGACACACCAGCCATTATCCCAGCAGATCTGCTGGAAGGTTGCAGAAGGACTCCAGAGCAAATGAGAGAGCAGAACAGCCAGACACACCAACCATTATCCCAGCAGATCTGCTGGGAAGGTTGCAGGAGGACCCCAAAGCAAGTGAGAGAGCAGAACAGCCAGACACACCAACCATTATCCCAGCAGATCTGCTGGGAAGGTTGCAGGAGGACTCCAGAGCAAATGAGAGAGCAGAACAGCCAGACACACCAACCATTATCCCAGCAGATCTGCTGGGAAGGTTGCAGGAGGATCCCAAAGCAAATGAGAGAGCAGAACAGCCAGACACACCAACCATTATCCCAGCAGATCTGCTGGGAAGGTTGCAGGAGGACTCCAGAGCAAATGAGAGACCAGAACAGCCAGACACACCAGCCATTATCCCAGCAGATCTACTGGGAAGGTTGCCGGAGGACCCCAGAGCAAATGAGAGACCAGAACAGCCAGACACACCAACCATTATCCCAGCAGATCTGCTGGGAAGGTTGCAGGAGGACCCCAGAGCAAATGAGAGACCAGAACAGCCAGACACACCAACCATTATCCCAGCAGATCTGCTGGATATCAGTGTCATACAGGTTTTACTATTTTATTATCGTGCTGATTTTGGGAGAAGTAGCTCAACCTTTCTCTTTGTCACGGATGCAAATTCATCAATCACATCTTCAGTGTCAGGCTGTCTGCTTTCTTCGGTCTGAATGTTGAGAATTCCAAGTGAACTCAATCTGTCATTTTCCATCTTGTTTCTCAGATATGTCTTAGTGCGACTCATGGAACTAAAGGAGCGCTCACACACACATGTTGTAACTGGGATTGTTAAAGCAATCTGCAGTGATTTTATGCCGTGTTGGATACATGATTTGTAGAAGTACATTATAAAGATTGGTCATATCGTGTGGACGTTCATTTTCTGGCAGCCAACAAATGAAGTTTTTGCTACTACCAGTTCCTCTTCCAGAACTGGACAGTCATACATCTCTCCAAGTGGCCTCAGTTTGTCCTGGTCCAAGAATGTATTAGACTGTGGTCTGAGAGAATTGATAGCAACCATCAGTGTTTGGTTATGCTTGGAAAACCTTCTGTCAATCTCTCTCAATCATTTTGTCAATCACAGGGTAAAAACAGTGATTCTCAAATGCACAGCAGTTCTTGTTTCATGCGATGCTGATGCACTTTGTTCAGTTCCAGTTCCTGAAGTTGGAACAAAGTGCTCAAGTCTGAGGTAGCTTCCTTTGCCTCTGTGGACCCGGAGTGTTTCGGTGTCTGTGTCCCATATTTTCTGCCATATTTTCAGCTTCCTGTAGAGAACTAAAATGTCTCTTCATTACAAAATTGTGCAATGTGTCTCTCAGCGCAGATACAGTAGTCACTGCACATCCGAAGTCCAAAGCCTGAATCTGAAGTAAGTTATTTGTTCCATCAGCCACTGACAGTAGTTTGTCAAACATTTTAAGGAGAAAGATATTGTTGAATTCTAGAAGCTTGCTGTGGTGTCCTCTGGCCTTTGCAGTTTCTCCTTCTTCACATTCTGAAAGATATTTTAGAAGAGCTGGATAAGTTTCTATTACTGCCTTTGTTGCTCGCTTTTGACAAGCCCACCTGGTAGAACTTAACTCCGGTATCTCAAGAATTCTAGTCAACCCAAGCTCCTTTTGAACATTTAAGAACCCCTGGTGAGTCAGGACAGATTTGAAAAAGAACGTGTGTATCTCTTGAAGCATGTCAAATAATTTCCGTACAGGAAGAAGTGATGAACAGGCGTCTACAAGGACCAAATTCAGAATATGCGCATAGCAATGAACATATATAGCATATGGATGCTTATGACGAAATAGTTCCTGGACTCCATTTAAGTTGCCACTCATAACAGATGCACCGTCATAAGTTTGAGCTACGCAAGTCACCGAATTCTCATGGAGGTCCCAGTTAGTCAGCTTTGAACACAGTTCATTTGTCAGACTCTGGGCATCTAATGCTGTTACTTGATGGAAGCACAAAAATTTCTCTAGGGCATGGTGAACATAACGAGGCAAATACTCATTTGTTCTCTGCCAGCAACATCTCTAGATTCATCAGCAAGTATTCCAAAATACTTTTGCTTCTTTTATCTCATTTAAAATTTTTCTCTTATTAAGTTTGCATAACATTCTATCATCTGATTTTGACTGAGAGGTGAGAGATGAAGTGGCATTTCCTGGCATGTGAATCTGCAAATTTTGCATTCAGGATCAAACTTTTTAGAAGATCAAAAGTCTCTAAAGTTACCCTGTTTGAGCTCCTTCATGCTCCCTGTGGCCTTGAAAGGCAGTTCCCTGTCTGCCAAACAACAAAACAATCTCAACTATTCTTCTCAGGTACTCCCTGCGCTTTTTAATATCTGCAATCATTGCTGAATCCATTAGCTGTATAATTTTGCCTCGTTCTCTAGATTTCACATAAGTAGACCAGGCCTCCATTGCTCCTATATGTGTTGTTGTTTGTTGGTGTTCTCTCATCTTCTCTATTGCCTTCTTCCAGTTGTTAAACCATTTGGACGTGAAAGCAGTGTCTGCTCGACCAGTGCAACTTGAAGACATTCTGCAGGCAAAGCAAAATATGACATCATTGCTTGCACTGTATTCAAGCCATTTAAATGATGCGTACCAGTTGCTTGAAAATGAACGCTCCTTTCTAAAATCCCTTTGTGGAAAACTAGACAGCTTTGGCTGCATGGGACCAGCTTCTTTGGTTCCCAGATCACTGGGTACAACAGTAGCAGCAGACGTAAATCTTGCTGCTGATTCAAGTGCATCACGAGATGTTCTGGGAGATGATGATGTGTTTGCTACATCTTCTGGTACTGGAACTTCCACTTCATTTCTTAATGACAGCTCTGGTTGCAGCTGTTGAGCATCACTGGGGTCCGAGAAGTTACTTTCTTTATTCTGATTTTTTGATTTTGGACGGAAGAAGTCACGGATACTCATTTTTAACAAGGCTGATGAGTGTGTGACAAGAACTAACTAAAAAGTAAATTATAAGAAAATGCCCTTTTATTGGGTCTGGCACACAGGGATGAAATGTTTATGTGACAGACTTAGTCTAACACACAGGGCTCACAGTATGCAAAGTAATGAGTAACCGTGGAAAACTATTTATTACAATAGATGGAGCCTAACACACACAGGGCTCACAGTATCTGAGTAATGAGTATTAAACACCTAATGGAAAACTGCTATTTAATACAATAGAGTCAGACCCTAATACACAGGGCTCACAGTATGCGAAGTAATGAGTATTAAACACCTACTGGAAAACTGCTATTTAATACAGTAGATGGAGCCTAACACACACAGGGCTCACAGTATGCGAACGAAGCAAAATGAGTATGCTACTGGAACTGTTTTTTTTTTTATAAAACAGACGATTCCCCTTGTTCATAAAAAAAAAGGTGTCTGAAATTGAACTGGCTAACTCCTTGCTTGTGATATTAAGCTTGCCACAATACAGACCCGAGGCATGAGTCAGGGTATAAGGCAATTTAGGAAAAGAAAAGTTCTGCTATTTTTATTCTAAGTTTGTGAGCCTAAAAACATAAACCACCAAAGTGATGTTCTTCAGTCTTTCTGAGCTGTCAGCTCTTCACTAGCAAGTGTTGTACTCAGTTTACTCAGTAAAATAGTAAATATGAAAATAAGTTGCAAGTAAGAAAAAAAATATACAGTATATGCAGTAGTTAGTAATAATGCTGCTGTATGGCAGCACTCACAGCAGGTTGTCTGTGTCTGAGCTTTTCAATTTACACACAAACACAACCCCCCCTCCTTGTATTTCATTCAGAGAAAAAAATGTAAAAAAAATAGACACTACACTTTTATTTAGCTCTCAAGCCTCTTAGCCCAACAAGTGAACTGAGTCTTCAATGTTTGATAATAACTTTCTAAAAATATAGATTGACATAAATTCCAATTTGAATCTCCCAAATAGTGCCTCTGCTCTGTTGCTCGCTCTACCTCTACCGACTACAACTGCGTCAGTTTTTCTTACTGCACACAATGGGACTACTAGTGTGTACCACATGTGTGTTGGAGAAACTACCACTGTCTGTCCACTGATTGGCTCACTGTGCAAGCAAGCTGCTGTGCTGTTGGTAGGCAGAGTATGGTAGTGCCAGATGCCATTTCATTATTTCCCAATCAGTCTGTCAGATCTGCTGGTGGCGCGCGGCGCTTCTCCCTCCCACACACACACACACACACACACCAGAGACAACTCGCACTGATGACCCCAGTCCTTGGCTTGCTCAGCGTGACATGCAAGCCAGGAGCCTCCTCCACCAGGAAGTGCTGCTGCTGAGTGCAGGGTGAGGGCAGGCTGCTGTCCGAGTCCTCCTGTGTCTCAGTCTCAGTCTCTCCCTCTCTCCCCCCCCGGCCCCAGCCGAGTGGAGTCACTCTAGCAGGTCTCCCCCTTGATCCTTCTCCTTTCTTCTTCTCCGTTGTCCGCTCAGTTGTAACCCACCCTGACCCGTCCCATGCCTTTCCCAAATCCGCACCCGACCCCAGTGACTAAGAGTGAGTGTGAGTGTCGTGGAAGTTTATAAATGATTATATGTCCCTGATCTCACTGAGATCAGGGCCATAAATAATCATTTATAAACTTTCAAAATTCAAATTCAAACCCTGTATCCATTCTGTGGCGGCGGGGGCACGCCCTGTTCAGTGTCACACGCACTGTCGGTCCTGCTCCTCCTGGTGTCACTTACAGACTCACTACCGCTGTGGCTGTTGTCGCTATTCCCCTTCCCTTACCCACGTATACTGCATAAAGCAGTGTTGCTGCTGATGGAGTGGCTGACTGCTGATCACTGAGGTTAGTGGTTACCGGCTGCAATAAATAAGTAAGTTACTAAAAGAAAGAACAAGAGGCGCGCCCATCAAGCGCACTAGCAGATATATTAACTGCAAAATTATTTCTTGTGATCTGATCTCATCTTATATAAGACCGAGTACTACGATGGACTTGCATTGCACTTTCTTAAAATACAGTAATCCCTTCCCTTATCCACGTATACTGCATGAAGCAGTGTTGCTGCTGATGGAGTGACTGTGACCGCTGATCACTGAGGTTAGTGGTTACCGGCTGCAATAAACGCACTAACGCAGATATATTAAGTGCAAAATTTCTTGTGATCTGATCTCATCTTAAGAACGAGTACTACGATGGACTTGCGTTGCACTTTTTTACAGTAAATGAATACCTTATACATATTATCTCAGGGTTTATCCTACCTTGCATACAGAGCAGCAGGTAAAAAGCAATGGTCTTGGTGTAGGTGAGTTGATTTGGGATGTCGCATCCAGCTGTAATCCACACAGACACCGTGGCCAGCCAATTCGTGACTGCTGATGAGCTGATCAATAGCCACCCACGGGGGCTGCTTGTGATGAGCTCTGCTTTTTGGGGAGGGTGGGCCACTCCCCCTCCTGGGATAAAAAACTCCTTCCAAGTTCTCTAGCTCGATAGCTCCTCTAAGTCTTAATGTGATGGACCTAAAAATCGAGGAGCTGTCTGTCTCCCCGTCCCTTCCTGCTCAGGTGCGCATTCCGTGCAACGGACTGTGCAATGTTTTCCAAAAGTTGCAAGGTAATAACTTTGCAAGCGATTGCCTCTCACTGCAGTGCTCCTAATCTTATATATATATATATTATATTATATATATATATATATATATATATACTAGTTTTGCAGCTTTTAATAGAGTCTACCACTGGACTAGACTAGATCTGCTTTTGGCTCAGCAGCTGTCTTCCTTGCTCCACACAGAGTTTTTGTTATTACTAATCATCTCATCTGTCCCTCCATGACATGAGCTTTGAAGACTCCTGCAGCTCGCTCGATCCTTGTAATCAGTCGCTCGCCCAGGTGTTAATGGCCTCAGCGGCGCACGGTGTGGCGGCGATTCAGGTCAGCCAACCCCGATCACCAGCCTCATGTCATGGACAGGAAGATGCTGGTAGTAAGGTAGACGGAAGACCCGGAGACTGGGGCAGGTGCTGCAGAAGCTTCACTTCCCTTCCCTCCTCTTTAGAGTAGCCCCCAACTTTTCAAACTTCCTTGATCATGGAAAACTTTTTATTGCTTTATTGTCACACTCTACTGTGAAGTACCTTCACCACCGACTTTCAAACTGTCCCTTTACATCAGCGCAAAAACAAAGTTTACATGCTTAAAGAAAGATGTTTTTTGCAATGTTCCTGCTCTGAGCTTCGAACCTCTTTCCCCTGTTTATTTGCTTTGGATTCTCGGCGGAGTCGATGTGGGGTGGCATTTTCTTATAGTGAACCAAAGAGGGGAAGCAGAAGCACCGGAATTTTCTGAGCCTTGGAGGGACTACCTTCCTAACCTTTTGCAGTCTTCTAAAGGGTGAAGCCAGCCATATGTTAAAATATGTGTGTGTGTGGGGGTTGGGTTCCAGGCTGCTATTCGGGCGTGTACCTGTCTCTTTCTTAGTTTCTTCAACTTCAAGGCGATTTTGGTTCATAAACCTTCAACTTTCATTGAATCAGTTGACTCAGTCTGATTCGAATCAGACTGAGACTGAATCAACGATTTATAGGAGGCTATTCTGTTAGTTCTTTTTAATCTCAAATTGATACAAAATCCAAATAGTTTTTTTTTTAATGCTACTACCCGAGCCTGATTGCCGTTTCTTAACTGTTCACATTCTGCAGCCGCATCAGATGCGGCTGCAGAATTTAAACAATTAAGAAATGGAATTAAATTAATTTTTTTAGTGCAAATGATTGGGGGGGCTTTAACTTAGATTGGGGGGGCTGTAGCCTCCCCAGAATCAACGTAGTGACGCCACTGAATAGGACCCTGTCCCAGTTGTTATGGAGTTTGAATGCGGGGATCTGTTCTGTTGTTTCCTTTCCTTTCTTGTCTCTTGTCTGTCTGGTTGTGCAACCAAATTTTCCTATGAGACCTAGGATTTGATCACCCCAGCAGTCTTGTAATTCTCTGCCTCTCACTGTCTCTCAGTCTTCCCTTGCTGTTTCTGTTTTTTCTCCCTTGCATATCTGCTGGTCTGAAAATATAGATCATTATGTGTTAATTTAACTGATATTGGGATCCTTTGTTTAGAAATGATATAGTGTTACTGTTGAAATGTATATAATTGTAGTTTGAGATGATTGCTAAAAGCTGTTGGGATCTCAAGGATTTAACCTGAGAGCAGTTTTAAGCCCTTTTTCAGAAGCTGTGGAGAAGGGGCCTCAGTTCTGAGACATTGTGTTCTTGCTGCACCTGCAGAATTTACAAGAACATTTTAGAAAAAACAGGATGCTTGCTAAGGAGGGAGTTGCACAGGCGTATAAAGAGGAACTGAAATATTTTGAGACATACAGAGATTGAAGAAAAACTCAGATGAATCTTCTGTTTATTCTGCCTTTTAAATAGTTATTCTGAACAGTTTTATTTTTGTATGTTACTGCTAGTACTAATAAACACGTTTTGCGAATTCTACAACAGCTCCTGGTTTTTCCTATGCTTCCTGACCTGTGCCTCGATGACACCCCTCACTGAACTCACAAAGAAACTGTTCCTGGATAATGTGAAATTGAACCCCAGATTGTGCCGAAGTTTTTCGTGCCATTAAGTCTGTATTATGTTATAGAAACATTGAAGTTGACGGCAGATAAGGACCTCAAGGCCCATCCAGTCTGCCCATTTCTTTTTCTACCTTATAAATGTGCCATCGGCCTTTGCTCTGTCAGTGACCTATCTATTCATAGTCATTTGTATTGCTCCCTATGCCTATCCATGCCTGTTTGACCCTGCACTGTATTCATAGCCACCACTTCTTGGTAAGCCATTCCATGCATCTACCACCCTTTCTGTGAAAAAGAATTTCTACATATCTCCCTTAACCGCCTCCCCTAATCTCATGCTGTGTCCTCTTGTCCTGCTATTTTTCTTATATTTAAACATGTTAGACTCTTTCACCTTGTTTATGCCCTTAAGGTGTTTAAATGTCTCGATCATATCACCTCTCTCCCTCCTTTGCTCAAGGGTATACATATTGAGCTCCGTTAATCTGTCCTCATATGTCTTCTGATGCAGTCCCTGCACCATTTTGGTTGCCCTTCTCTGGACTGCCTCAATTTTAGTTAATGTCCTTGTGAAGGTGTGGCCTCCAATACTGCACGCAGTACTCCAGATGGGGCCTAACCAATGTCTTGTACAGAGTTATTACCTCCCTCTACGACTTATGATACCCTACTAATACACCCTAACACCTCTTAGCCTTACCTACTGCTTTAGAGGTCTGCTTGGATGATTTCAGGTCATCAGTGATGATGATGCCCAAGTCTCTTTCTTCCTTTGTGACTGCTAGCAACTCCCCTCCCAGCCTATAAGTGGCTTCAGGGTTTCTCTTCCCTATGTGCATGATTTTGCACTTCTTTGCATTAAATCCCAGTTGCCACTCTTCACCATTCTGCTAGTTTATCCAGATCTCTTCTCATTCTGCCCACCCCATCTGGATCATCTACTCTGTTGCAGATCTTGGTGTCATCTGCAAACAGACAAGCCTTACCCTCTAGTCCATCTGCGAGGTCACTAATGAAGATGTTGAATAGGACTGGCCCCAGGACTGATCCCTGAGGTACCCACTTGTGACTTGCATCTCTTCTGACTGTATACCATTTACCACCACTCTCTGTTTTCTGCCAGTCAACCAGTTTGCCACCCAGTTGACCAACTTCCCAGCCACCCGAGCCTACCTAGCTTATTTATCAATCTTCTATGTGGAACAGTGTCAAAAGCTTTGCTGAAGTCAAGGTAGGCGACATCAACTGCTCCCCTTGGTCCACCACTCTGGTTACCCAGTCAAAGAAATCTATGAGATTAGTTTGACAGGACCTTCCTTTGTAAACCCATGCTGTCTTGGATCCTGTTGCCCCTATGGATTCCAGGTGTTGCACTATCCTTTCAGCAAGGGTGCCTCCATAATCTTGCCCACTACTGAGGTAAGACTGACCGGTCTGTAGTTCCCGCCTCCTCCCTGCTACCACTCTTGTGGAGTGGGATCACATGACCCTTCTCAGTCTTCTGGGACCTCTCCTGTGCTCAGAGACTCACTAAACAATTCTGCTAATGGCTCTGCTAGTTCCTCCTTTAGCTCTTAAGTACCCTGGGATGTATGCCATCAGGTCCTTGCCTTATCCACCTGGAGCTTATGCTCTTGTAGGACCCTTTCTTTTGTGAAGGAGTAGTGCTCACCTCCTCCCCCTGTGTCCATGATGCTGAGCTGTGGGCCCTGCCCACCTTCTCTTCAGTAAATACTGAGCAAAAGTATCTATTTAGGATAGATGCCTTTACAGGGTCCTCCTCCTCCATGCTCCCTTTTCTCCATTAAACTTAGCAATACCCCTCTGGACTTTCTCCTTTCACTAATGTATCTATAGAAAGTCTTGTCACCTTCTTTACTGTTAGTGCTAGTGTTTCCTCAGTTTGGGACTTTGCCTGCCTTACTGCCTTACCTGCTTCCCTTAGGGCAGTTTGGTATGCCTCCTATCTTCATCCGCTGTGTTCCCTTATATTTTCTGAAGGCCAGCCTTTTGGCTCTGACCTTTTCTGCTACTGTATTTGAGAACCAAAGTAGTTTCCTTCTTCTTTTGCACTTCCTTTCTGTCAAACACAATGGGATGTTGCTTCAGTATTGTATCCTTAATGCTTGCCCACTTTGCCTGTACCTCCTCACCTGTGTTTCTTTTGCCAGGGCTAGCTTAACTCTGTTGGCCATCTTATCAGAAGTCAGCTCCTCTGAAGTCCCATATTTTGCCTTGGAATGGGATGATTTAGATGTAGTAGCCAAATTGAACCATACCATGTGATGGTCACTGGCCCCAGGTGACCTTCTACCTGGAGATCTGTGATCCCTTCTTTGTTAGTCAGTACTAGATCTAGGATAGCCCTGTCTCTTGTGGGTTGCTGTACCAGTTGTTTGAGGCCCTCCCCTGCAGGGAATCCACTATGAGTCTAGTTCTGGCAGATGTTCCTGCTGGTATTGACCAATCTGTATCTGGCATGTTGAATTCTCCCATTATCAGAACCTCCCTTTAGCTGTCATGTTTTGTATATCTTCTAACAGTAATGTGTCTATGTCCTCCCTCTGGTCTGGGGCCTGTAGACAACCCCAGTTCTTATGGCTGTCCCATTTCCTGTTCCAGGGTGACCACAGTTCTTCTGGCTCCTTATGTGTATTCTGAATTTCTGTAGCTTTGATATTTTCATTAACATACAGGGCCTCCTCCCCCCTTTTGCACCCTCGGTCTCTTCTGAACAATACTAGCCAGGTACTGAAGTCTCCCAAGTGTGGTTGATGGTAAACCACGTCTCACTAATGCTACTATGTCCAGTTTAGCCTCTGACATTATTGCCTGCAGGTCTGGGATCTTATTTCCCAGGCTGTGAGCATTTTGTTACATGATTTCCATTGGCCAGATTTTGGTGTGTTAGTTGTTGGGTGAAGTTTGGCATTACCCCTGTGCATCGTATGGGGAGACAAACCTTTTTTCTTACTTCTGGATGCAAATGAGCGGCAAACACGCTGAATTCCTGTTTGACCACTAGCTGAGGGAGGGGTGTTCTTCCCATTCGACGTATGGGGTGCTGCACCCCTCCCCATTTGCTAGTTTAAATATTCTGCAAAGACGTCAAACTTCGCCCTAATGCACTGACTCCTCTTTAGTCAGATGCAGTCCATCAAATTTAAAGAACTTTCGCTCCCAGAACTGTTGCCAGTTCCCTACAAATCTGTGTCCTTTTCCTGGCACCAGTCCTTGAGCCACGTGTTTAGCTCCCTGTCTCCCCTTCTCTGACCTTCATCCATCTGCTCCTTCTCCCAGACTGGCAGGATCTCAGAGAAGGAGATGCCAGACAGAAATAGATGATAGTTTGTCACCCAGCCTGGTCAGGTGTTCCTTGGTCTCCACAACTGACCGGCTGGTGAGATCATTAGTCCCTATGTGTACTAGGACATCAATGTTTTCTCCTGCTTTGTGAACAATTTTAGCAATGCGGTCAGTGTCTCTCCATGCTGATGTACCTGGGAGACATCTGACCATTATCCCTGGCTGGAGATGGGTATCAACTCCCCGAATCATGGAGTCTCCTATGATCAGAAGTTTTTTGGATTTCCTTTGTGCTTGTTTAGTTTTGGTTCCTGATTTGGGTGAGTATTGTTGTGCTAGCTCCTGTGCTGCAGTGTCCTGCTCTGCAGTATCTTCTGCCTCTTTATTTGATTTCAGAGATAGAGGCAGATACCTGTTCGTAGTGTTTATATGGTTTTTGGAGGTAATGTGTTGGAGAGCAGAGAGTGATGGGGCACCTGATTTGCTCCTCCTAACCACCTGCCAACCTCCTGGACCAACTACCCTCTGCAGGTCGAGGTTTTTCTGTTGGATGCTGGGGAAATGGCGGGTGGTTCTTATAATGTATTTCCTCTTCAGTATGAAATTTGGGCGTGCAATCTCTGCCCATGCTGCCGGAGCTGAGACCTAAGATCTCCAAAGGCCCAGCATGTAGGACAGTGTCCTAAATCCTGTAAGACTGTCCTTCTGAAAATTGTTCCACAGTACCTGCAGTTAATGAAATCCATTCCAAATAAGTTGCTGGGTTTGTAACCTAGTCAGAGTAATTAGAAGGAGAAAAAAAAGTGCAAGTAATGGTTTAATTGTGCTTTGTTTAACTGTTATAACAAGTTAAATTACTAAATACCCTGTAAATAGAGATCTTGTAGAGGCCCACTGATCCACCCCTTCCTGCTCTGCCACAGGAAATGTCACAACTGTGGTACCCTATAAAAGGAGTGTAGCGTGGGGTGGTTGGGGATGGGGTGGGTGGCTGGGCCCTTCCCTGCCTAAAAGAAGAACCACGGACGAAAGAACAAGGAGGTAAGAGAAACAATCAGTCAACAACAAATGCAGTAACCCTGAAAGCTTATCCTAATGTTAGATAAAACTGTAAAACCTGTAAAGTACCACCTGTAATAATTTCAGAGAAGATATACCCTGTAAGAAACACTTTGCTCCAGAGAAAAATAAAGCAGTAACAGAAGATATACCTTGCAAAGACAATTTGAATCAGAAGATTACAGCAGTAATCTGTTAGCACACACCTGTAGGCACACCTTGTAATAATGCAGAAGAAGGTATACCAGCAACAACAATTTGAATCAGAGAAAAAATAAAGCAATGAAATGTTAGCAACAAACAGTATCAATCCCTGTGAGTAAAAATTAAAAACACCACCACACAGTAAATCTGCTTAGCCAAACTAAGTCTTAATCCTTCTCCCTTGCTCTGGTAAGTTTCTCTACTCTGCCTTTCAAGTAGTCTTAGAAGGAAAGAGCTCAGGTGAAGCTAGGTGCCTTGGCCAGCAAACCAAGTCTTCTACCTGCCTCGTGACAAAGTGGGCCATGGAGTCCCTTAAGTTTTACTTACTAGGAGCTGACTTTGTACTTGTAACAGATCACAATCCTCTCTGTTGGCTTAACCACATGAAGATAAAACTGCCCATTTTTTTTTCTTCTATTTATAGTTTCTGGGATTTTACGGGTTTTCTCCCGGCCCCTGCACCCACGTCCCCAACATAGCAGCGCATGTGGAGGCAGATACACGTCGTGACAGGACGCCCCTCCCAGTTGCACCATTAACTGCCTGTGCCGGCAGCGACTCATTCAGTGACGGTGGGACTACGGCGGATGACCTCACTCACTGAGAGGAGAGCTGTCGCTTGAGCCTGCCTCCTCCCCTCCCATGGTCCTGAGTCAAAATATAGATGGGAAAGAACATCCTATTCTATATATAAGTTGGAAATTGCACAACAGAGAGAAAAGGTACTCCACCATTGAAAAGGGATGCCTCGTGACAAAGTGGGCCATGGAGTCCCTTAAGTTTTACTTACTAGGAGCTGACTTTGTACTTGTAACAGATCACAATCCTCTCTGTTGGCTTAACCACATGAAAGATAAAAAATCTAAAATCACATGGTGATACCTGGCACTACAGTCATTTACATTTTTTTTCCATATAGTTTATGCTCCCCGAGCCCAGCAGGTGGCTCCGGTCCCTCCCTCAGAGGGCCTCAGTCTCTGGCTGCACCGTTTCCCCATTCTGACACCCCCCCAGGTCCCCCATGGGTTCCCCCCCCCATGACAAGGCTGGGGTGAAGGGGCGCTGGCCTTACCCCCACCTCAGGAGTGAAATCCTGTTGGGTTGGGGGTTGGTTGAGGCACTGGTGCGGCCATCATGGAGCCTGCCAGCTCCGATTTTTCGTTTTCTCCCATCCCTCCCTACTGACGTTAGAACTAAAGGAAGACCTAGTGACACCACTGACTACCCTCTTTAACAAATCATGGGAGAATGGTGCGGTACCTTAGGACTGGAGGAAGACGAATGAGATCCCCCTTGACAAGGGTGGGAGCAAGGCAGAGGCAGGAAACTACAGACCTGTTAGTTTGACCTCAGCGGTAGGAAAATGATGGAATCACTTCTGAAAGAAAGAATCGTCAAGTACCTAGAGGCCAGCGGGGCACAGGACCCAAGGCAGCATGGATTTACAGTGGGAAGGTCATATTAGACAAATCTAATGGATTATTTTGACTGGGTGACCAAAGTAGTAGATCAAGGAGGGGCTTTAGATATGGCCTACTTAGACTTTAGCAATGCATTTGACACAGTACCACACAAAACATTAATAAACAAGTTAGCCAGACTGGGAGTGGGTCCCAGGACGGTAGCCTTGGTAACAAATTGGCAGGACAACAGGATGCAGAAGGTAATAGTAAAGGGAGCACACTCTGGAGAAAGGGGAGTTTCTAGTGGGGTACTGCAGGCTCCAGTACTGGGACCGGTACTCTTTATTGTCTCTATAGGTGACATTGCAGAGGGGCTGAAAGGAAAAGTATGCGTCTTTGCAGACAACACAAAGATCTGCAACAGGGTTGTTATACAAGGAGGGGTGAGGTGGAAAGGATGAGAAGAGACTTGGCTAGGTTGGAGCAATGGTCAAGAGTACAGCAGCTAAGTTTCAACGTGAAGAAGCTGGCAGTGTAGCCTAGAGGTTAGAGGAATGAGGTTTGAACAAGCTTGGTACATCCAGTAGACCAGACCTGAGTTTGATTCTCACAACCTCCACTTGCATACTGTATGACTCTGAGCAAGTCAGTTAACCGCCCAGCGCTCCCAGGTCACCCCTGAAAACAGGCACTTGTGCCTATTGGGCCTTACCCAGTTACCAAAGACTAAAAAAAAAAAAGTGCAAAGTAATGAACCTGGGAAACAAAAACCAAGGGGAAGAGTACACAATGGGGGGAGATACTAACAACAATAACAATGGAAAGGGACCTGGGGATACTCTTATCAGATGACCTTAAGGTAGGCAAGTGTCATCGAGGCACAGGTCAGGAAGCATAGGAAAACCAGGAGCAGTTGTAAAATTCACAACAAGAGTTTTATTAATAACCTTAAAATAAAAATTAAAAATTGGTCAGTATAACTAATTACAATGGCAGTATAAACAGAGAAAGTCCATCTTAATTTCTTCTCAATCTACAATCTCAGTCTGTCTGTCTCTCTTTTGTAAAACATTGCAGCTCTTTTTTAAGTCTGTGCAACCCCCGCTCTTTAAGAGAGCCTGCTTGTCACAGAATGTTCTTGTCACTTTTGATGCAGGTGCAGTGTAATAGTACATTGTGATCCAGAACTAAGCTCTTACACAGCTACACAGAAATGTGACAGCAGAGAAAGGCCCCACGGCCCATCTAGTCTGCCCAGCACCCTACCTCCCCCTTCTGTTATGCTTCCACCCTCTTTTCCCAGCCCCTTAAATATATCCCAAGCCCTCTTGAACCCCTCCATCGTTTCAGCTGCCACTACCTCCTCTGGCAGCTTGTTCCAGGCCTCCACCACTCTCTCCATGAAAAATTGCCTCCTGACATTATCTCTGTGTTGCCCACCTTCCAGTTTGAGGCTATGTCCCCTCATGTTTGCTCCCTTCTTCAGTTTGAACAAGCTATCACCCTCTACCTTATTTATTCCCTTCAGATACTTAAAGGTCTCAATCATGTCCCCCCCTCCCTCCTAGTCTCCTTAGGGTACAAATTAAGCCCCCTCAATCTTCTCTCCTAGGGTACATCCTGCATCCCTCGTACCATTTTGGTTGCCGTTCTCTGTACCCTTTCCATCAACTCAACATCTCTTCGTAGGTGAGGCCTCCAGAACTGCACACCATGGTTCTGTATAATGGCATTAGCACCTCCCTCTTCCTGCTATTAAAACCCCTTGAAATGCTGGCCAATATTCCATTTGCCTTTTCCACCGTCCTGCTACACTGGCTGCCCACCTTGAGGTCACGCGATACCATAATCCCCAGGTCCCTTTCCATTTCCTTCTCCTTAATCACAACCCCTCAAGGCAGTAAGTTTCCCTCCTCTTGTTTACAGCTTCTGCAGAAGGCTTAAAACTGCATCTCAGGCTAATCCCTTGATTTCCAGATAGGTTTGCAATCATTTCAACAGTATGACTATATACATTTCAAGAGTAAAACTATGTACATTTTCAAACAAAGGGATCCCAGTTACATTTCTGCATAATGATTCACATATATTTTCCTAACTGCAGATATGCAGGGGGTGAAAGACAGAACAGCAAGTGAGGTAGAGATACGAGAATAGAGAATTGCAAGACCGCAGAATAATAAAGTTCTAGGTCTCACAAGTAAATGTGTTTAGTAACCAAAGAAGAGACAGAAAAGGAGAGAATAGAACAGATCCTTGCTTTTAAACTCTTTCTGTATAACAAATGGGACAGGGCCTTATTCAATGATGTCACAGCAAGCAATGTGAGAATGCAGTAAGGAAGGCTGGGGGGATTCTGGTATGCATAGGGAGAGACATCACCAGCAGATAGCAGGAAGTTGTTATCCCTCTGTACAGACAGTTGGTGAGACCCCATCTGGAGTACTGCATACAGTTCTGGAGACCCCATCTCCACAAGGACATAGACAGGATGGAAGCAGTACAGAGGAGGGCAACCAAAATGGTGCAGAGTCTGCACCAGAAGCCATAAGAAGACAGACTAAAAGAGCTTAATATGTATACCCTTGAGAAAAGGTGGGGGGGGAGACATGATAGAAACTTTCAAGTACCTCAAGGGAATCAACAAAGTCCAAGAGGGTAGCATCTTTCAGAAAAAGAGGTGTGCAAGAACAAGGGGCACAATTTGAAGATGGGGGGAACAGTTCTGGGGCAACGTAAGAAAGTATTTTTCACGGAGAGGGTGATAGGTGCATGGAAAGCCTTCTTGGAGGAAATTGTTTTGTCAAAAACAGGGGAATTCAACAATGCATGGGACCGACATAAGGCAATTATAGTGGGGTGCAGGAGGAAGTAGCCTGCTGGTTAACTAGGGATCTGCAGCTATCCAGTAGGTAGGGAAAAGGGCATACTAGGTGGGTCAAGCGGTCCTCTCTGCTTACAAAGTCTATGTTTCTATGGGATGACTTTGGCTTGTGCCCTCCTGACCTGTAATGCCCTCCAGCCACCCGCCACAGGGCAGTCATTGAGCAGGAAGACCATCTCCCCGTGGAAGGAGAGCAGTCCTCTGGACACTCAATCCTCAGTCACTCCTGCTGAACCCCGGCATCCTGGGCTCAGTCACACACACTGGCGAGAGTGTAGATGACCAGCACCTCATCTTCCAGCACCACTGGTCCGCTTCAGCCATTTAAATTTAAAGTGATGCACAAATCTGAGAAAGAGATTGTCAGTGCTGATTTTCTGTCAAGATCTGGATCAGGAATTGAGAATTCTGAAGGTTGAAAAAAAAATGTGTGAGTTTAGATTTCTTTGTTTGCTATGCTGTATATGCACTGAACTATAAAGGCTATAAGCTAATGTTAAACTGGAATTTAGTGGAACATTTTGGAAACCTGTTTTTGTAAAACCAGTTCCCTCTTAAAGGGGACATCAACACCTTTTAGATAGTTTTAGTGTCTTTCAGTTGTATTTTAGGGTCAATAAACATATTTTAAGCAGTTTTTTGTGTCCTGTCTTATTTTAATATAAATAATGCTTTTACAAGTTTTCAGTATGGTCTGCCGATCCTTAACGTTCTGGCTTAACACTTGTGTGCTGGACTGAGTGAGATGTCATCTTGATGACGTCCTTGTTCAAGCAGGATATCAACAGTACTGTACAGTAGTAGGAACAGTGACCAGAGTTACTGTAATAACCAGAAGTCTCACTGCAGCAGTCTGTGTTTTGTCTGCCTAACTCTGTCTCTCTTGCCCACACTATGAGACAGCATGTGGGCTTCTGAGATGCCAAACCCCACCATCCCCTCTCTCCCAGCTGTCTCTGTCACCCTGATGCATTCCAAAATGTGTCTATCAATCATGACATGCTAGCCTTGCACGGCTGCTTTAAGTGACCGCTGACATAGTGGGATTACAGCCCATAGATCTGCAGTTTGTTCTGTCTTACCTGATGCAGAGCTGAACTGCGGAGCTGAAGATTTCATCTTTACAGTGTGGAGCTGAAACTCACAATCTTTCTCAGTTTGCTTTTAACAACTTCTGCCATCGCAGTTGCACACACAATCCCCGATCCCCAAATTTGCCTCTCTAATGTAGAGAGAAAAATTGTGATCTTCCGGTTTACAGTGAATCACAGCTGACAGATTAATTTATATCGGCACAACACATTTGAGACAGCTACACACCAATAATAAGTTGCAGAAATCAAAAATATATTTAATGGTGTGTCAAAAATAGGATCGGACATAGAAATAAAGCGAGAGCACACATAGGCTGTAGCGTAAAGCTGGAATTGGAGATTCAAATTATACAGACAATGAATGAAAGTGCAAAATCAAAAAGCAAGTCCCAACATGATCTGCTCAAAGCTGTGCTCCCTCATTGCAACATCTGCCTTACACTGTAGTCTGTGTGTTCTCACTTTATTTTTATGTCCAATTCTATTTTTGACACACCAATAAATATAATTTTAAATTCTGCAACTTATTTCTGGTGTGTTTCTGTCTCAAATGAGTGCTACACCTTTCTTTAACTCTGAATCGATTGGACTCGCTAGCAGCCACCCGTTTGGTTAAGCATCACACCCTACTGCCGTTGCTACATTCATTTGGAGACGTTTTGTATTTTCCTGTCCCTAATCAATTTGTTGCCCTCTGTGTCCCGCATCCAGCCATGGCAAGATTAGCTGTCATATTCTCATTCCCGCCCACTCCTGTCACAGAACGATCAGCCTACTCATTTTGCATCAGCTCTGGTCCCTACACTAGTATTCACTGTCAACCATCACGCTCAAGTTCAGTTAATTTCAGCTGCTTAGGAGTGCAAGACTAAGTATGGCAGCAAAAGAAAAGCAAATACTGCTGTCCTACTCGAGCACATAGCACAACTGGGCTCTCGGGTCCATACAAGATACCCGCTTGATCCTCAACAGCAGCAGTACAGAAAGCAGGAAAACTGTTTAAAAAAAAAAAAAAGATTCTGGGGTGTATTTATTTTAACTGTTATCTGCATACAAGAATTAATTTCTCTCCCCACCACCACACACACACCAGCACCGGTGTCAGACACTTGTAAAGTACTTGGAAGCTGTTAAGTACCAGTCACGAGACACTGGCACCAAAGCTTAAACATAAACGTCATTAAAAAAATGTCATGCTCACTTCCACATCGGCAGTAGCCAGAAAGATCATCATGGCAACTCCAGTGCCAGCCATAACTGACAAATCAGTTTTTTTAAATATTAAAATCAGAAAAGAGTAAACATACTTATTTTACTATAATTGGGCTCCCAGCATATGAATGGTGATGATATCATGCATTAGGTCAAGTAAACATGCCTTTTTGTTTCCTGTCCTCTTTAAGAAGGGGGTATGTGATAGGGCTGAATGAAGCCCTGTCCCAGCTGTTATGCAGAAAGAGTTTAAATGCAAGGATCTGTTCTATACTCTCCTTTTCTGTTTCTTCTCTGTCTGGTTGCGCAACCAAATTTTCTTGTGGGACCTAGGAACTGATTACTCCTACCTTCTTGCAATTCTCTGCCTCTCGCTATCTCACTGGCTTCCCTTGCTATTTCTGTCTTTTCTCCCCCAACTGCATATTTGCAATTGTAAAAATATATGTGAATCTTTATGTGGAAATGTCACTGATACTGGGATCCCTTTGTTTAAAACTGTTTCTAGGGACATGGATATGTTGTTCATCCACACTGTCTGGCAGGTTCCTTGCCGCTTTAAATCTTGCCGGAAGGTCTTCAAGCTGGCTCTCTCGGCTCCGCCCCGTGATGCCAGATCTTCCTTACCGCTTGGAAGCTCAGATTCCTTCCTTAACGCTGTGCGTGATAGGCTGGATCCTAATTCTTCGGTTCGCCCGAAACTCATTTTAAAATTTTCAAGACTTCGGTCATCTTTCTCCCTTGTGGCTGCGATGGACAAATTGACTTCCGAATTTCGGCAGTGCCCTTGTGGGCAGAAGATGTCCAGGACGGACCCGCAATCCACGTGCGTCTACTGCCTCGGCCTAGAACATGACGTGCAGACCTGCAGTCATGCCGCTCATTTTCGGCCAATGTCCTGGAGGACCCATGTTCGCTTACAGCTGGTGTTCTCAGAAGCGCCACCCGCGGTTAAGTCTAAGGAGGCCCATTGGGCGTTATCATGCGGCTGGCTCGGCTGAGCAACTCGAGCAGATGATCACCCTCGAGGAGGAGGCAGCCCAGGCCGCATCATCCTCTTCCTCGGTCGCAGCATTTATCCCGCTCTCACTGGGTACCTCGTATTCAACTTCGGTCAAGGAGCTTTGCCAATCCCTTTCCACGAAGGGAGAGGGGCCATCGGGACATTCCTCTCGGTCCAAAAAGAAGGACTCAAAGGGTAAGTCCCATCATCTGCATTCATGGGAGGCGGGAGGTCTCCTTCCCGGACAGCCGACTGTCAACCGGTCAAGGTTGCGGCTGAGGCCGCTGAAGCTACGGCATCCCGTCAGGCCAGCGGCGGAGACACCCGGCCGACACAGGTCGAGATTTTTCGACCCGTCAGACGAGCGCTGTCCGACTAGTGAGGCTGACAACCCTTCTTCACGGTTCCCCGGTGGAGACCGAGAGACCTACCTGCGCCCCCGGTGCCGCAGTCCCCGGTTAAGGCTTCCGAGCCGAGGGAAGAGCGGGTGTCCCCCGCTCCTTCCCAGACCCGTCCTCGGAAACACCGAGGATCTCGGTCTCAGACATCATCTCGGTCCAGCCGATCTCGCCAACATCCACGGTCTTGGTCTCGGCACCGAGTAAGCGGCGCCGCTATCGTCCGTCTTCCTCCTTGGAAGAGGAGAGGCTTCAGCACAAATTCGCGCCGATGCTACGAGGACCTGATGTGGCAGTAGTTACTTCTGTCCGGGAACAAGCTGACGCCGCCACCTTCCCCAGCCATCAAGTGGCTGTCACCCGAGCAGCGCAAACAACCCTGCTGTAGTTGAGGTACCCAAGCCCTGGGCGGTTGTTCGGCGAAACCAGCTGCCCGCTGATTGTGGTGGAACCTCCGCCTCCACAACCAAAATCGGGCGCTGACCAAGGACCTCGGTCGAGTCAAGGCCTGCCCACAGGTTGTCAATCACCCTCACTCCCGACTGTCCTCTGCAGGTGGAGGGGTGGCTCAGGCCCCAGGCAGCTCTTGGCGGACTCCTCCCGAGGTCCGGCAGCGGCCTCCTCCTGACCTCCAGGCCCATTGACCTGGAGTCCTCCGAGGGCCAGTCGATGGATGAAAGCCATCATCCTTCATGGGTTTGCTTCGCTCATCTTGGAATCCACCAGGATGCAGCTCGAGCCCCATATCCAAAGCGGGCGAGTATTCCCTAGCGGATACTGGACCGAGGATGCACCCATGAGAGCCTTTCGGTGGCTGAAGCCATTGTTGGCCCAGCCTTGGAGCTCTGGCAGCGGCCTGCTTCCTGTCCTGCGCCTTCAGCCAGGATGGCCAGGAAGTATGCGGTCCCTACCGGTTCTTTGCCCTGTTTTTTTGGAACACCCCTTGGCCGAGGGGTTGGTCACCGATAGCGTTTTCCAGCATTCCGGGAACGCT
Organism: Neoceratodus forsteri; assembly: GCA_016271365.2. Taxonomy (NCBI): domain Eukaryota; kingdom Metazoa; phylum Chordata; order Ceratodontiformes; family Ceratodontidae; genus Neoceratodus; species Neoceratodus forsteri. The sequence continues at coordinate 28,155,745 of CM057455.1, read as the reverse complement.
CAGGATGTGGACAAGTCCCCCGACAAGGAGTCCAAAAAGCTGGACTATGCCGGGCACAAGGTGTACGCTGTGTCCTCCCTTGGCCTCCGCCAGGCCAGTTCGGTCATGCTGATGACACACTTCTCCCACGCCCTCATGGGCTCCCTGGATGAGGTGATCCCTCATCTCCCGGCCGACCTGCAGACCACGGTCCAGCAGGTGCGGGACCAGGGTAGGGCAGTGGCTAAGCAGCAGCTCAAACTGCTCTGGACAGTAGGAGACCCTGTGCCAGATCCGGTTGCGGTCGCGGTGGCCATGCACTGCAGAGCATGGCTGAGGATATCCACCTTCACGCGGATACAGCACAAATTGGTGGATGTCCTTCTTGGGGACCGACCTCTTCAGCCCTGGGTGGAAGGTCACCTCCAGCGGATCAAAATCCAATGCCACTCTGGACTCGGTCACCTCTGCCCAGAAGGACAAAGGCCACCGACAGCAGAAGCACAAGTCCTTTCGTCCTCACTCATGCACATCCGGCCCAACAGCACCAGCACCAGGGCCAGCAGGCTGCAGTTGACATCCCAAACCCAAGCCCGCGGCTTCCTCCAACAGGAAGCAGGAGGTAAGGCCCAGGAGGTCCCTCAGCGGTCCCTCCTCCAAGCCTGCCCAGTGACTGGTTGAGGGTATCACCCCAGCCTCATCCTCCCCCTGGGTTCCCCCGTGGAGGCGGCTCTGCCACTTCCTTTCCACCTGGTCCGCTATCACCACAGACCGGTGGGTGTTGGAGGTGGTAGGAAAGAGCCTGCCTCTGGGTGAGCAGACCCCACCCTTCGAGGCAGGCGCCCCTCAGGGGGCCTACGGGAGTCCGCAGCCCGCCTGCTCGGCTCGACGAGCCGATATGCCCTGCTGCTCAAAAGAGGTGATCAGGAAGGTGGCGGATCCTCCTCCAGACCCGGAGTTTGTGTCCATGTACTTCCTGGTCCCAAAGCGGACGGGGTCTGGCGCCCATTCTCGACCTGCATGACCCTGAACAGGTTCCTAAGGTCTCGGTACTTCAGGATGGTCACTCTGGCTCAGATAATCCCATCCTTGAAGCAGGGCATATGGTTTATTCTCTGGACCTTTGGGACGTGTTCTTTCATGTCCCAGTCTGTCCCACCAGAGATTCCTCCGCTTCAGAGCAGCGGGATCCCTTTACAAGTTCCGCGCCATGCCCTTCGGCCTTTCCCTAGCTCCCAGGGTCTTCACCAAATGCATGGCAGTTGTGACAGCATTCCTGCGGTGCTGAACGGTCCGGGTGTACTGAACGACTGGCTGATTGCAGCCCCCTCCAGAGCGGAGGTGGAGCGGTCCAGAGATCTGGCCCTTCAGGTTTGCTCTTAGATTGGCCTCCTCATCAACGAGGCCAAGTCAGAACTCGTGCCAAAGCAGGTGATACAATTCATCGGGGCAGACCTTGACTCTCTACGAGCCAGAGCACAGCTCCCGGCGGACAGGGCCGAGGTTCTTTCCTCCTTTGCCCAGTCATTTCAGGTTGGACTATCGCGGCCTGCCCGGGACTTCCTGCGCCTCCTGGGCCTCATGGCGGCCTGCACCAGCGTGGTACATTGGGCCCACTGGTACATGCGTCCCCTCCAATGGGGGCTGGCCAGCCAATGGTCACAGCACTTTTCGATCCGCTGGGTCAGCTAGTGACAGTGACCCAGGGGATGTGGAACGCTCTCCAGTGGTGGACCGTTCCAGCACATCTGCAGGAGGGCATCCTGTTTGTCTGCCTCGAGCTGACAGTCTCGCTGTCAACTGATGCCTCTCTGATGGGTTGGGGTGCCCATCTGGAGGAGCACAGAGCGCAATGCCTCTGGTCCCCTCGGGAGTCCCGATGCCATATCAACCTGCTGGAGCTTCGAGCGGTTCGTCTAGCCCTCACCGCCTTCGCTCCATTTCTGTGGGGTCAAGTGGTTCAGGTCCAGATGGACAATACCACGACCATGTACTACCTAAACTGCCAGGGCGGGGCCCGCTCCATGCCTCTGTGCAGGGAAGCTGTCTGCATTTGGTCAATCGTGCGCAGCCTGGGAGGATCTCTCGCCATTCACGTTGCAGGAGCCTCCAGCACCCTGGCCGATGCCCTAGCCGGATAGGGGCTACGTCTCAAGTGGGACCTCCTGCCGGAGGTAGTACAAGATCTGTTCTCCCACTGGGGCACGCCTCAGGTGGACCTGTTTGCCTCCAGGGAGAATGCGGAGCTGAGACTGTTTCATGCCCGCCTTCCTCAGCAGGGCTCGCTGCAAGGGGATGCCTTCTCGAGGCTGTGGACCCTGGGCCTCTTCTACGCCTTTCCCCCATTTCCCTTGATCCACAAGGTGCTTCTCAAGGCAAGGAGGGACAAGACGCAGGTGATTCTGGTAGTCCCAGACTGGCCCCGCCAGTTCTGGTATCCAGATCTCCTCAGTCTCAGCTCCAGGCTCCCGAGGTGGCTTCCAGACCGCCCGGACCTGATCTCAGTCAATCAGGGGAAGGTATTCCATCCGGACCTTCAATCCCTGCACCTGATGGCCTGGTTCCTGAACGGCTAGATTTCCAGGCCTTGGGTCTTTCCGACGAGGTCCTCAACGTCATTGAGGCATCCCGTAAGGAGTCAACCAGAAAATGCTACGCCTTCAAATGGAAGAGATTCTCCATTTGGTGATAGGGCAAGGGCCTGGACCCTTCCTCCTGTTCCTTGGCGAGCATTCTGGACTACCTCTGGTCTCTTTCTCAGCTAGGGGTTCAGTCGACAAACTTAAAGGTGCACCTGGCAGCCATCTCTGCTTACCGGGTGCGGGCCGTGAAGCAGTCGGTGGCGCAGGAGAAGGTGGTCGGGCGCTTTTTCAAAAGCCTTGATCACATATCCCCTCCGGTGCGAGAACCTCCACCTCCGTGGGCTCTACTGCTGGTATTGGCTAAGCTCATGGGCAGGCCATTCGAACCGATGCACAGGTGTGGCATCTCTCACCTGTCGTGGAAGACCGCCTTCTTGGTGGCTATCACGTCAGGCAGAAGGATGGGAGAGCTCCAGGTGCTTTCCATCGAGTCTCCTTATCTGGTCTTCCACAGGGACAAGGTTGTCCTGTGCCCCCACTCAAATTCCTTCCAAGGTGGTGTCAGAGTTTCACCCTTAACCAGGTGTTGACTCTGCTGGTGTTCTACCCAGTCACACCTCGGAGGCTGGAATATAGATCCATACTTTGGACCCTAGAAGAGCGCTCGCTTATTATAAGGAGCGGACGGCTGAAGTTCGGGGAGAGGTTCGCCAGCTGTTTGTCTCCTACACTGAAGCCGCTCCTGGCAGACCTGCAACCAAGCGGACGATAGGCAGGTGGGTCACCTCCTGCATAGATCTCTGCTATAGGATGGCGGGCATGGAGCCTCCCAGAGGGATAAGAGCTCATTCTACCCGCCATACTGCTGCATCAGTAGCTGCTTCCAGGGACGTCCCTATCCAGGAAATCTGCAGGGCTGCTACCTGGAAGTCAGCACACACCTTCATCACCCACTACCACATCGACCTTGAGTCACTCCGGAATGCTGGTTTTGGGGCCTCGGCTCTCCAGTCTTTATTTCCCAAGTAGGGGGTGTGCGCCTTGCCTCCCTCTTCCCGGAGAACTGCTAGGAGTCTGCCAGACAGTGTGGATGAACAACATATCCATGTCCCTAGAAATACAGGTTACTCACCTGTAACAGGAGTTCTAGGAATGGTATATGTTGTTCATCCACACGACCCACCCGACCTCCCCGGCTTCGACGCAGAACAACCTGGCTTCCAGCGGGCTAGATCTGGCGTCATGGGTCGGAGCCGAGTTTACCACCCGGTGGGTGGAGGAGCCAGCTTGAAGACCTTCCGGCAAGATTTAAAGTGGCAAGGGACCTGCCAGACAGTGTGGATGAACAACATATACCATTCCTAGAACTCCTGTTACAGGTAGTAACCTGTATATATGGTTTTACTGTTGAATTATTGCAAAAGCTATTTGGAATGCAAGGGCTTAACATGAAGTGCAGTTTTAAACCTTTTGCAGAGATGTAAACAAGAGGCCAGTTCTGGGTCATTATGTTCTTTTGCTACACCTGGAAGAACATTGGAAATTTACAAGAACATTGTGTGAGAGGCATCCGTTTGCATCCTGTTTTCTTAATGAGTTTACAGGCACAGACTAATGAAAAGAGCTACACTGTTTTCAAGAGGAGAGATAGAGACTGAGATTGGAAATTAAGAAAAACTCAGAAGGATTCTGCTTTCTATGCTTGTACTGCCATTATAAATAGTTACACTGAGCAATTTTGTTTTTCATTTTGCTGTTAAAAAAATGCTACTTGCGAATTTTGAATCTGGTCCTGGTTTTCCTATGCTTCCTGACCTGTGCCTCGATGACACCCGCCTCTTGACTTGCAGCCTCCCCCAACCCCCCGTCTCTAATGCCAGAGGAACCAGTTGGCGGCAGATTCGCCCACCAGCTGCCTGAGTGGGAGGCTATCACAGTAGACACGTGGGTCCTTCAACTGATAGCTCAAGGCCACACTTTAGAATTCATAGAGCTACCTCAAGAAAACCCTCCAGATCACTCTCTGTACCTGAAAGGTCACATTCCTCTCATCAAAAAGGAGAAAGAGGCTCTGCTGAAAAAGTCTGCAATGGAGCCCGTGCCTCAGGGCTAAGCAGGAAGAGGGGGTATTACTCCGACTTGTTCCTGATGCCCCCAAAAAACTGGCAGCTTTCAACCAATTCTGGACCTTGGCACTCTCGATCTGTACATAGAGTATGAGATTTCGCAAGCTGACTCTTCCAGGTCTGCTGCCCTTACTAAAAAAGGGACACAGATGCGGCCCGTCGACACAGCGGTTGGATTTCAGCTGCGATGCCAGTGACCTGGGTTCGGGAACAGACTCGGGTCACTGGAGGGGCAACCAGGAGAAGGATGGAGGCGTCCAGTGGACTGCTCTTCTTCTCCCGGGCGAGGGAAGGGTTTCCGTCCAGTGTTTGACGACCCCTGGGGAGAGAATGCAAGCCACCGCAGCAGCATTTCCAAGGGAGCAGGGGCGGACACTGTACATCATTACGGTCCCCTCCCCCTGTATATGGGAAAAATACTCCCACAAGTCTGCCGCCTCTGTGAAGCCTGCCTTCGGCTTCAATTAGCCTCCCAACCAGCTCCCCCAGATAGTTACATTGATTGCGGCATCTGGCCAGTGCCGCGACCCCAACCTCCAAGGGGTAAGTCGGGGGTTTCGGAGGGGAGCACAGTGGGTAAGGTAGAAGCACGAAGGCGCTGTGACCAGGCAGATATCGGCAGCAGACAAGTGGGGAACAAAAAGATAAAATTGAAAAGACAAAGGACACTGGCTCTGTGCCCTGGACATGCAGGATGCATACCTGCAAATACCAGTCTTCCCGGTCCACCGCCACTTCCTCAGGTTCGTCTTCCAGGGGAGCACTTTCAGTACAAGGCCCTCCCCTTTGGCCTCTCCTCGGCACCCAGAGTGTTTATCAAGTGCCTAGTGGTGGTGGTGGCCTTACAGCGCAAGGGTCTCTTTGCATTCCCGTACCTGTACAACTGGCTCCTGATGGCTCCCTCAAAGGACAGCCTGGAAACCTTTCTGTCCACTACCCTGGATCTTTTTCAACAAGTAGTTGTTATGTTGAACTACCCCAAGTCTCACCTTATGCCCTCCCACCATCTCCATTTTATTGGGGCAGTGCTGAATGCAGCCCAGGGTCAGGCTTGCCTCCTATTGGACAGGGTGGAAATCTTGCAGCAACACGTCAGGTTAGTGGCCTTCAGCCTCTGGTCTATGACCAGATCCGTCCTGCGCCTCCTAGGCCCGATCCCCAATGTTCCTCTGGCCAGACTCCACATGCGAATTACACAGTGGATGCTCAGAGTCCAGCGGGATCAGAGGTCAGATGACCTGGATCACAGGATTCTGATATCCAGTACCATGAGACAGGATCTCCTCTGGTGACTGGATGTAGACAACATTACAGAGGGGTGTCCTTTCAGCCGCCCTCTCCGACTCAAACCCTCACCCCAGATGCTTCAAGTCAGGGCTGGGGTACCCAGCTTGGAAGACCACAAAACCCAGGGGTCCTGGTCCCAGCAGGAGCCTTCTCTGCACATAAATGTGCTGGAGATGCATGCGGTGCTTTACGCCCTTCAGGAATTTCAGCCTCTCCTCCTACCAGGTGCACTTTTGGTCCAGTCAGACAGCATGTGCATGGTCTGGTATCTGAACAAACGAGGCACACAATCATACCCCCTGTGCAGGGAGGCAATGCATGTGTGGAACTAGGTGATTCAGCACCATAGAAACATAGATTTGATGGGAGATGAGGACCACTTGGCCCACCCAGTCTGCCCATTTCCCTACCTACTGGATAAGCTGCAGATTCTAGTTAACCAACAGCCTACTTCCTGCAACCCGCCACTATAATTGCTTTATGTCTGTCCCATGCATATTTGAATTCCCCCACTGTTTTACACCCCACAACCTCTCGAGGAAGGCGATTCCATGCGTCCACCACTCTCTCTCCATGAAAAAGAATTTCCTCACATTACCCCTGAGCTGTCCCCACTCCAACTTTAAATTGTGCCCCCTTGTTCTTACACATCTCTTTTTCTGAAAAATGCTACCCTCCTGGACTTTGTTGATTCCCTTGAGGTACTTGAAAGTTTCCATCATGTCCTCCCACCCACCCCCGTCCCTCCTTTTATCAAGGGTATACATATTAAGCCTCTCAGTCTCTTCATATGGTTTCTGATGTAGACCCTTCACCATTTTAGTTGTCCTCCCTGGACTGCTTCCATCCTGTCTATGTCCTTGCGTAGATGAGGTCTCCAAAACTGCACGCAGTACTCCAGATGGGGTCTCACCAACTGTCTATATAGAGGGATAACCACTTCCCTTTTTCTACTTGTGATGCCCCTCCCTGTGCATCCCAGATCCCCCTGGCTCTCCTTACTGACTTCTAACATTGCTTACCCACCTGTAGGTCATCTGATAGGACTACGCCCAGATCCCTTTCCATTATTGTTGTCGTTAGTACCTCCCCTGCTATTGTGTACTCTTCTCCTGGGTTTTTATTTCCCAGGTGCATTACTTTACACTTCTTTGCATTGAATCGAATTTGCCATATGTCTGACCATTCCTCTAACCTTGCCAAGTCCCTTCTCATCCTTTCTACCCCTCCTTGTGTATCAACTCTGTTACAGATCTTTGCGTCATCTGCAAAGAGGTATACCTTTCCTTCCAGACCCTCTGCAATGTCACCTATAAAGACGTTAAAGGGGACTGAACCCAGTACTGAGCCCTGAGGTACTCCACTAGTAGCCCCCCTTTCTTCAGAATGTGATCCATTCACTATTACCTTCTGTGTCCTGTTGTGCAGCCAGTTTGCTACCCAGGCTACCACCCTGGGACCCACTCCCAGGCTGGCTAACTTGATAATTAATCTTTTGTGCGGGACTGTGTCTAATGCCTTGCTAAAGTCTAGGTAGGCCATATCCACAGCCTCAGCTTCAGCTTACAGCAGTGTACACCCCGGGCATCCAAAATGTCCTAGTGCACAGTCTCATCTGCACTCAGGTGTGGGCACATGAGTGGGAACTGAATCAGTCAGTGGCCGAAGACATCTTCGACCTCTGGAGCCGTCCAGATCTAGATCTGTTCACCTCCCCATACAACTCAAAATTACCCAGTTTCTGCTCGCTCATTTGCAGGCATGGTGTTTTCTGGCAAGTCATGCTGTCTCTTTGCTGGGCAGGGAGGGTTTTTTACACCTTCCCTTCCTTCCCGCTGATACAGAGGGTACTTCTCAAGCAGCAGGCGGAAGGGGCTCATGTGATTCTGATCGCCCCTTACTGGCTTCACCAAATCTGGTTCCCTCTGCTCCAGTAGCTGGCGGTGGAGGCTCTGGTCCCCCTACCCCTCTGCCAGGACCTTCTGACCTAGTATCATGGAAAACTAGTTCACCTAGGCCTGAAGTCTCTTCACCTTCACGCATGGTGCCTTCTGACGTAGCAACGTCTCACTACAGGGTCTCTTCCAGAGTCATTCAGGTCCTCGTGGAGGCCAGGAAGCCTTCCACAAGAACTATATACGCTATGAAATGGTGGTGGTTCTCTGTTTGGGCAGCCTTCAAGGGTTGAGACCCCTTTTTGTGCCCTCTTCCCCAGGTTCTGGAGTATCTTTTGCATCTCTCCTACCTCAGGCTCAGCTATTCTTCGCTGAAGGTCCACTTGTCTGCCATTTCTGCCTACCACTGTCCCATGGAAGGCAAGATGTTGGCTCAGTTGGAGGTGTCCCATACCTTTCTGAGGGGAATCCTCCACATGAAACCCCTGATAAGCAACCTTGTTCCTCCATGGGATCGGAATTTCATTCTGAAGAAACTCACTTTGCCTCCTTTGAACGGCCACGACTTGCGGCCTCGCTACCTTTCTTGGAATATGCTGTTTTTAGTTGCTGTTACTGCTGTTCAGAGGGTTTCGAGCTTCAAGCCCTGATGTGTAAGGAGCCTTATTTGATTTTTTCACAGAGACCGGGTGACTCTGCATACCAGTCCTGAGTTTTTACCAAAAGTGGTTTCTGAGTTTACTTTGATTCAGACTGTACACTTGCCAGTGTATTACCCCGAACATTCCAGTCAAGGGAAGGCACTTCTGGACACATTGGATGTGCACAGAATTCTGCATTACTATAAGAATCGGAGGGAGTCAGTCCGAAAAACAGATCGGTTGTTCATTTCCTTTGCACCCAAAAGATAGGGTGCTGCAGTTTCAAAACAGTTTTTCCAAATGGTTGGAAAACTGCATTCTGTTTTGTTATCAGAAGTATAACAAACCCCTTCCAGGGGAAGTCAGTGGTCACTCAGCCAGAGGCATGGCTGCATCTGCTGATTGTTTCAGGAATGTCTCTGCTACAGACATGTGTGCGGCAGCAACTTGGAACTCTGTCAACACCTTCACTAAACATTGCAGTCTGGACATTGCCTCTAGGCACAGGGCAGGCTTTGGACTAGCTGTCCTTCAGGGTCTTCTGTGTTAAACTGCTGCTCTACCTATTGCACATGTTTCATGCCTCCCTTGCTAAGTCCTTTCCTGACTTACACTGCTTGGGAATCAGTTCTAATGGTTATTGCCTACTGCAAGAGACCTCTCGAAGTAGCACAGTACAGTTATGTAAGAATTTACCATAACAGTAGATCTTTGAGAGAGGCCCTTGCAGTAGGTAGGCTTTTTCCCTCCCTCCTTCCTCCTGCTGCTGCTTCTTTTCAGCCTACATCTTGGCTCCAGGTGCCCACTCCTCCTATCTCACCTTTCTCAGGTCTCCGGCGAGAAAACTGGAGGGCGGCCGTGGGACCGCCCACTATATAGCGTCGGGCCGAGGTCAGCCATATGATGCCGGGTGGACGTTCCCCGACAGACACGTCTAGCTAATGTTTTCCGTGTGGTCTAGTACCTGGCGACTTAGTCCTAAAGGTTATTCCCTACTGCAAGAGTCTCTCTCTCTCTCTCTCTCTAAGATCTACTGTTATGGTAAGTCCTTATGTAACTGTACTTTCTCCAAGGAGGAAGAGATGCAGCGCCTGGTGCACAGTTGATCCGTAGCAGTGGCTGTGGGTAGATAATCCAGGGACTGCAAAATTGGGTGTAGAAGGAGCAGTTGCTGCCAGTGCCCTGCATGTGGGAACACGTGCAGGTCCAGCTGGATGGCACTGCATGTCTGCCCTCCTATAAAGAACGTACAGGAGATAAAAACACCCCAAGTGACATAACACACTTCTTGTCTGAGGTTCTGTTTTGAGCCTCTGGGCCGCCCCTACCATGAAGAAGATGGGAGGTGGGCAGTGGTGAAATTCTAAAGATTAATTCTTTAAATTTATAATTTTGGATTCTTTAGTTGGTCTAAAGTGTGAAAACTTGAAAAATGAAATGTATCTTTTTCTTTCATTTCCAGTTACCAAATCTTCAGCGTCTGAAAATGTTCATCACTCTCAATTTCCTGCACACAAGCAAAGCCTCACAGGAGAGGGACACTTGAAACGCACTCCATATGAGAAGAGTTTCCCCTATCAGCTGACTTTTATGAAGCACAAGCGTGGAGAATATCAGCATGTTCACCAAAGGAAGAGACACCACAGGGTGCATGTGACACAGATACCTCTCGAGACTACAAGTGAATTGAAGAGTTTGATACCGCGGGCAGAGTGCCCAGAGTCGGTATCTAATCTAATCCACATGGGACAGAAACCAGATTTTGGGGAGAGTTTCATATGCAATAATCAACGTTTGCGCCATCAGAGCATTCCCTCGGGAAAGAGACTCTTTAAATGTACCGAGTGTAGAAAGAGTTTCCCAACTAAATTCCGTTTTACCAGACACCAGGTGATTCACACAAGGGAGCAACCTTTTGAATGTATCAAGTGTGGGAAGAGATTTAGGTGGAAAACCCAGCTTTCACTCCATCAGAGGATTCACATAGAGGAAAACATGTAAATGTACAAAGTGTGGGAAGTTCTATAGATGGCATGGCCCCCTCTCTCGCCACAAGAGTAGTTGCACTGGAAATATTTATTTTGTTTGCACAATGTGTGGAAAGAGTTTTGTAAATAAATTCAGTTTTACCAGACACCAGCAGATTCACACAGGGGAGAAACCTTTTGAATGTATCAAGTGTGGGAAGAGATTTAAATGGAAGCACCAGCTTTCGCTCCACCAGAAGATTCACACAGAAGAGAAACCATGTAAATGTACTAAGTGTGGGAAGTTTTATAGATACAACGGCCATCTCTCTCGCCACGAGAGTAGTTGCACTGGAAAGATTTCTTTTATTTGCACAGTGTGTGGGAAGAGTTTTGTAAATAAAGTTACATTTGCAAAACATGAGACAATTCACAGAGGGGAAAAACCTTTTAAATGTTCCGAGTGCGGTAAGAGTTTTAGAAGCAATTCCCAGCTGTTGCGTCATCAGAGGATTCACACGGGAGAGAAACCTTTTGAATGTACAGAGTGTGGGAAACGTTTCTGTAGTAAATATAGTTTATATGACCATCAAATGCTTCACACAGGGGAAAAACCTTACAACTGTACTGAGTGTGGAAAACATTTTGCAACTAAATGCAATTTGACTAGACACCAGATTATTCATGCAGAGGAGAAACCATTTAAATGTACTGACTGTGGAAGGGATTTCAGATGGAAGAGGGAGTTTACCAACCATCAGAAGGTGCACACAGGGGAGAAACCATTTAAATGTACTGATTGTGGGAGGGATTTTAGAACAAAGGGGCTGCTTCCAAACATCAGAAGACACACAGAGGAAAGCCATTTAAATGTACTGATTGTGGGAGGGATTTTAGAACAAAGAGACTGCTTACCAGCCATCAGAAGATACACACAGGGGAGAAACCATTTAAATGTGCTGATTGTGGGAGGGATTTTAGATGGAAGATTCAGCTTACCAACCATCAGAAGGTACACACAGGGGAGGAACCTTTTAAATTTACTGAGCGTGGGAAGATTTACCATAAATTCCCGCCTCTTAATCCATCAGAGAATTCACACAGGGGAGAAAACTTTTGAATGCACTGAGTGTGGGAAGAGTTTTAGATGGGATTACCAACTCTTGCACCATCAAAGGATTCACACAGGAGAGAAAAGTTGTTTAGGTACAGAGTGTTGGAAGAGTTATACAACTGAACAGTCTTTGACTAAACACCAGATGAGTTGCACAGTGAAGAACTATTTTAAATGTATGGAGTGTGACAAGCATGGGGAGGCAACAGCTCAAAAGACATCAGAGAGTACACAAAGGAGTAACCTTTCAAATGTACTAAGTGCGGGAAGAACTTTGTACCTAAATTTGCTTTAAATTGACGCCAGACAAGTCAAATGGGAGAAACCTTTCAAATGTACCAAGTTTGGAAAGAGTTTTAGAATGAAGTCCTGTCTTATTGTCCATCTGAAAGTACACACAAATATGTCTAGTTTTACAAGTTTATATGGAATTCTCAGCTCTAAAACCATCAGAGGATTTGCACGGGAGAACCCTTTTGCGTGTACTGAATGTGAAAAGAAGTTTAGAATTAAGGCACAGCTGACTGGCTATCTGAAGGTACATAAATGAAAACCATTTAAATGTACTGAGTACTAAAGAAGTTTTTGATGGAATGCCCAACTTTGACGCCATCAAAGGACTGACACAGTAGAGACTTTTGTGTATACTTAATGTGGGAAGAGTTACACAGCTGAACAGTATTTTACTGTTACAAGATGATTCACATAACGGTGATTTGCTTGAGCTCAGACTTGGCAGCCTGAATAAACCAACTCCAGTACATGAATGACTTGAGCAAACAACCACCAGCTAATGGACAGTACACTCCTCCTCAGCAAATATATCAAGCCTCACAAAACTATTGTCCGATAACCTGTTTGTTCACAGCATACTAGCTGTACAGTAGTATGGATGGAGACAGAAGGCAGGATTTTCTGAAATCAGGCATGCTACGCCTCTGTCTTCACCCCCGTTGTGTCTTAATAATTCTACATGGTCAGAAATACATGCTGCGCCTCTGTCTGCATCTGCCCAATTGTGTTTTAGCAACTCTACATAGACACAAATATATGCTGCATCTATCTGCATCTGCCCACTTGTGTCTTAGCAACCCCACATGGACACAGATACATGCTGCACCTCGTGTCTTCATCCCCCCAGTTGTGTCTTAGCAACTCTGCATGGACACAAATACATACTGCACTTCTCTTGGCATCTGCCCAGTTGTGCCTTAGCAACCCAGTAGACACAAATACAACCCTACGTGGACACAAATACATGCTGCGCCTCTATCTGCATCCGCCCAGTTGTGTCTTACCAACTATACATGGACACAAATACATGCTGCTTCTCTGTCTGCATCTGCTCAGTTGTGTCTTAGCAACCCTGCGTGGGCACAAATACATACTGCTCCTCTTTCTGCATCCTCTCAGTTGTGTCTCAGCAACCCTGCAGGGACACAAATACATGCTGTGCCTCTGTTTACATCTACCCAGTTGTGTCTTAGCAACCCTGCTGCTATTTCCTAGAGATTCAGACATGGACCCAAATACATGTCGCACATATGTCTGCATCTATCCAATAGTGTCTTAGCAACCTTGCTGCTGTTTTCAAAAGACACTTCTGTTTGCAACACAAAATCACAATTTCCACTAGAAATATTGCTCGGGGGGGTGAAGTCGGTCACCGGGCAAGGAGCAGTAGCTTGTGAGAGCTCCTGAAGCGTACAAGGTTTCAGCCAGATATTATAGTTCATGTTGGACTGTACTTGAATATAGTTAATGTTTTACGATAGAGATTGTTCCTGGGAAAATTTTCATACTAAATTCAACTAAATTGGTGCAGTTTTGCCTAAAGAATGGGCTGCAACAGACCTGTGCTGAGTGGGGCAGGAACAAGACTGAAGGACATGAAGTAGACCCCTGCTAAAGGGACGGCCTTCTCCACGTTGTAGAATGAATTCAGTCAGTCCACAAATGCAGCGCTATCCAAGTCATAGACAAACTGGAAGAGTTAATTTGCAGATATCAAGTAATGGACACAAAGGTTGATGTCTCAGACCAGGAGGTGAAGGTGGTAAAGGGATCTGCAGAGCAAGCACTAAACACCACAGCGGGACTAAGGAGAGCACGCTGTTACATCAGCAATTGTAAAATCTAGAAAACCCAGTCAGAGCATCTTATGTAAGAATTACACAATTGCCAGAGAATTCAGAAGGAGATTCACCAAGGGAATGTTTTGCAACTTGAATCCTGAAGATTCTGGAGATTGAACTTAATATAAACATCCTGATGGTGTATAGGATCACCCCATTGGCCCCAGAACCAACATGGCTGCTGGAGTGTATGATGCTGAGATAGTTGTAGTAGAACTTCAGTCGCTGTGGAATGAGATGAAGTGTTGAAGGCAGCAATGCAAGAGACCATTAATATGCAGGAGGCTGCAATTCACATCTTCCTGGACCTAAGCTACGCCACTTGTCAGAGGCGAAATGGGTTTAATGGGAAAGGGTGAAGCTTCAGCAGCTTGGGATCCACCATGTTATGTTAATGTCTGCCAGTTTTTAAAAGTTGTTTATGGCAGCAGAGTCTACAAGTTTGCGAATCAGTGGATGCCACCGAACTGTTCCAGAAAATTGATTGAGTTTGATACACATCAAGAGGAGTCAATCCGAGGGGAGAATGAAGACTGAACCAAAATAACAACTACATTATTATGTGAGAGGCACAAATGGGAGTAGCAGTCAGGTTTGTTGGACATTATGGACTACAGACCCTGAGTCTAATATGTACTGTTAGTTTTGTATAAGAAAAGGTTTAATTCTTGTTTTGACTATGTCCTGGTAGTGAGGTTGGGGGCAAAAAGTGTTTATATGATGCCCTTACTGCAGTTGCCTCCGTCCCTCTTCAACAGATGGTGCTTTCATGCCATTTTGAACTGTTTTGATTTATTGCCGTGGTTTTAATGGACAGCTCTAACAAATGTGTGAAAAGAAAGTACATTAAGTTGCATTAAGTTGCAAAATTTTATGAACAGTTACTCTAGTGGCGTGTATATGTTTAATTTCTTTCTTAAGAGCTGAGTTACTGGAACGTCTTTAAGCAAAGCTCCTCCCAGCATCCTGCTGGTATATTCCTCAGTTCTAGGATTGTGGATATGTTGTTTTATCCACACTTGTTGGCATGCCCCTTCCCTTTAAGAATCTTGCCAGAAGGTCTTTCAGCTGGCTCTTCCCATCCACCCAGGTGGTATATCCCTCGGCTCCACACCATGACGCCAGATCTTCCTTTCCGTGAGAAGATTCAGGTTCCCCCCTTATCGCTCACGCATTATTGTAGGCCCTGGCGCATAAATCTCGGGATTTTCCTAAACTAAAACTCGTAAGAGTTTCTTTCAGTCACTTTGCGATCTTGACCACGATGGAGGATAAATTCTCACCTGGTTTCCGCCACTGCCTGTGCGGGCAAAAAATGTCTGAGACTGACCTGCATGCCTTATGCCTATATTGCCTGGGTCATGATCATGTCACCCAGGCATGCATAATGTGTCACGCCTTCCATCCCAATGTACTGGATGATTGCCTCGCATAACTGCAACTGGGCAGACCAGAAAAACGGGACCCACTGATCCAAATCAAAAAAAGCCCATTACGCTGATGCTTGGCGGCCATGAGTCCACTGCGTAGCTCAAGCAGATGAAGGCCTTTGAAGAGGAGGTGGCACAGGCCGCTGATTGGTCCTCTTCTTTCTCAGTTTTCGTTCAGCTCAATTTGGGCTCCACCTTCTCAGGCTCCTTTAAGGAGATGTGTCAGTCTCTTCCTACCAAATTAGAGGGTCCTTTGAGCGCGTACGTCTGTTTGTCCCGTAAAAAGGAAAAGGGAGAAAGAAGGTTCATCTCGCCGTCAACATTCTTGGGATCGTGAAAGATCTTGGTCCCAGGAATCTACTGTCTCGATTTCAGGCAAGATTGCAGCTTTGGCCGCTGGCTTCATGGTATCCCCATCAGGCCAATGAGCCAAGACACAGAACGATGATCTGGTCGAAATAATTGTCGACCCATTGTCACTGGATAAGCCCAACAACTCCTTATTCAGGACCCTGGTCCTGCCTGGACCCACTGAGGAAGAGATCCAGCTCACTGAGAACCTCCTCATGGTCCCAGGCCCTGACCTGCGCGTTCCCCAGTTCCATCTGAAAGACATCATCCTCCCCCTGATAGTCCAGGTTGAGGTCTCGGACCCCTTCAGCCGACAGGCCAAAGGCGCACAAGCACTCCAAGAAGAGGCACTGCTGACATTCTTCCTCAAGCTCCTCAGAAGAGGAGAGGAGAGGAGAGACTTCTATGCAGGCTGTGTTGATGCTACGAAGATTTAATGTGGCAGCAGCTGATTATGTCTGGCCAGAAGTCGACCCCGGCTTCTACTCCGGCCATTACTTGGCTGTCACCCTCCAAGCTGACGCCAACTCCTCAAGAACTGGTCCATACCGTTCCTCTGCCTGCAGAGCTGGTCAGGAGCCTCCTGTCTCAGCTGAAACCAGCCTGGCCACCAATTCAGGTGGAACTGCACCAAAACAGCCTATTTCCTGGGCTCATGCTAAGGGGTCTAAGCCAGCCTCGGGTCTTCCACATAGGCTGTCGATCACCCTCACTCTCGACCATCCTAGGCAGGTGGAGGATGACTCTGGTAGCCGGCCGATATATCTGGAATTCTCATCGTCCAAGGACTCTGATCTGCACTCTTATCCCTTGGACGATGAATCAGTAGGGAGTCTCTCAAGGAGGAGGGCCCCACTTCCTTCATGAGTATTCTCGTTCTCATCTGCAAATCCACGGGGATGCCCTTGGAGCCCATCCAGAAATGGGCTGAATAGTCCCTCATGAATATTCTCAAACTAGGGTATTCAAACAACATGAAGTCTTGCTGTATTCTGACAATTGCAGTTAGCTCCAGCACTTGAACTGCCCCAGGCAGTGAGGTTAAAATTCTATGCCAGGCATAGAGCGTTGGGCTTAGCTCGGTTGAAAACTCTGTCTGTGACACTTTGAAACCAAACCGTCGGATTCTTTACTCCGCCTCACTGAGCAGTCACTCCGGAGATTTTCTCCTGCTCGGTTCAGAGTCGGTTAAAGTTGTCGGTTTTAGTCCACATTAAATTCCGTTGATCGGTTCGAGACTCTGTCTGTGGTACCGTAAGTACGTAGGACAGTATTTGTGTGGAAATTGTAAACTTTTTCGATTGGTTCGGCTGAACCGATCCTGTAGACAAAAATCTTGTGAAAAAGTTTAGTGTGTGGTTACCGGTCCGTATCGGTTTAAAAAAAAACAAACATGAATTTAATGTTTTTTTCCAACACCCGTGACACAGTGAGAAACTGATAAGGGAGTCTTGCCTGGTGGTTGCTTTATAAAGGGTAAGTTTTGTTAGGTTGGCCATGCCTGAGAAACCCAAGAAAAAACGGGCCCACTGGATTTCAGCACTGCAGTGTGTGTGTGTGTGTGTGTGTGGAGATCTTTGCTAAGGCCGATCCGCACACCACTTGTGTTTACTGTCTGGGGTTTGACCACCTCGATTCAGACTGACAAATTTGCAAGGATTTACCTAAGTCACGTTGGATAAAGGTTAGGTAAACTTAGGGATAAAGAAAGCAGAAATCTACTGACCTGGAAGGCCAGCCGGTTCGGTTCCTACTGAACCAGGAGGAGTGCCCTCTGACCAGGGCGATACTTCTTCGGGCAAGAGGAGAGCCGATCCTGAGGGATCGTTTCCTGCAAAGACAAAACACAAGGATAAATTGGCTGGTTCAGATACAGAACTTCATGTTCCGACTGCCGAAGAGATAGCCAGAGCGATTCGGATTGTGGAATCGCTTTGTCCGATTCTGACCAATCCTGAGCCTTCTGGCAGGGGTTGGGTTTGGTCAGTTCCCCCTTTTCAGGATTATTCCCCTGAAGATTTTTACAAACCGGAGTTTGATGAGTAGGGGGATTTTGAAGAGGATGATTACGAAGGTGAAAGTCTGGATGTGCCTGTGGAACCGGACATCGCCCCAGACAGACCTTCTGGTGTTTCCCCTCCTAGGCTTTCTGAGTCCCCTCTCCACTTTCTGTTTTTCAGAAAAGTGGCTCAAACCCTACAGCTTCCTGTGGAGGAGGCTGTGGAGGATCAGGAGGAGCCTGATTTTGTAGAGATGATGGACATCCCTGAGTCTAAGAGACTGTCTGTTCCCCTCCATAAGTCCTTTGGGAAGCAGACACAAAACATTCTTAGGTCTCCTAACTTTGAACCTCCTGTTGACAAGAGAATGGACAAGAGGTACACCTTGTCAGGCTCAGATATGGAGTTTCTTTATCAGCAATGCAGCCATGTTGGGGTAATGCAGGCTACTGCCTGTGACAAAGCAAACATCCTCTTGGCTTCACACCCCCCAGACAAAGACTCCAGGAAGATAGATGCCATGGCAAAGAAGCAGTAAATGGCATCATCTTTGGGACTTAGGCAGGCTAACTATATGGCCTGTACAGCCAGGTACCAGAAGTCCAGGTGGGACACTGTACTGGCACTGGCTAAAATAGGCCTCCCCCCAGCTAGTCAAGGAGCTGGAGGGGGTGACTGCTGATGGGATGGAGGCATTAAAGGTGCAATTTCATGCTGCTGTGGACTCCAATGATGTGTCATCAAGAGTTATGGCTACATCTGTGGCTCTTCGGAGAATGGCTTGGCTCAGGTGTACTAGTCTTTCGCAGGACACCCAGGCTAAGGCCATGGATTTCTTTGTGGTGGGTAATTCTCTGTTTGGGGAGCAGACATAGAACTACATGAAGAAAATGGACGAGTACAGGACCACTTACAAGCATGCCCAGGCCAAGGAGAGGCAGGCAACTCCTCAAAGGCAGCAATCTAGGAGCAGGGGCAGGCCTTTTCACTGGCCTTTCTACCAAGCACAGGCCTCTTCTTTTTCTCAGAGGGGGTTCTGTAGAGGGAGAGGCAGAAGGGGGATGAGCAGGGCTGCATCCACCCCTCAGCCTAAGGCTCCCTGACAAGCAAACACCCTGATGTGTCAGCTCGAGTCGACTCCCCCATTCCAATAGGAGGCAGACTGGCTTACTTTGTCCAGGACTGGATGCCTGTTACCTCAAACAAGTGGGTCCTGGAGGTTGTAAGCCAGGGGCTGGTTTTCGGTTTCAAAAATTTTCCAAAACTGAGACCCAGATCCTTTCCACCTGCAAATACATCAGAAACCCTTGCTCTAGAGGCAGAGGTTGCCTGTCTACTAGCCTTAAGAGCCATAGAGAGAGTTCCTACCCTACACTGGGGCAAAGGTCTGTACTCCAGGTACTTCCTTACCCCAAAAAAAGACAGGGGAGTGGCGACCCATCCTAGACCCAAGGTACCTGAACAAACATCTTTTAAAACCAAAGTTCAAGATGGTAAATCTGGGAATAATTCTTCCTTCTCTAAGACCAGGGGACTGGCTAGCCTCCCTGGACCTCAAAGATGCCTGTTTCCACATTCCCATCAGGTGCTCCCACAAAAAGTACCTCAGGTTCGAGTTACCCTCAGGCCACTACCAGTTCAAAGCAATGCCCTTTGGTTTAGCATCAACCCCAAGAGTTTTCACAAAGTGCCTGGCAGTAGTTGTTGCCTTTCTAAGGAGGCAAAAGATTTCCATTTTTCCATATCTAGACCACTGGTTCATAGTGGGCCAGTCTCCAGACCAAGTCAAGTCAGACCTGCAAGTGACCCAGCAAGTGTTCGCTTCTCTAGGATTTCTTCTCAACCTTCCCAAGTCAGTTCTCGAGCCAGTGCAGCTCCTAACCTTTATAGGGGCAGAGCTGGATACTGTCAAAGCAAGAGCCTCTCTTTCTTCCCTGGAAAGGGCAAGAGTTCTTATAGAACTGGCTTCTTCCTTCAGGTGTCAAGACCAGCAAGGCATTTCCTCCAGCTCTTGGGCCACATGGCAGCTTCTACAGCAGTGGTCCAAGAGACAAGATTCCAGATGAGGGACATTCAGTTCCATCTGAGGGCCTTTTGGTCCCAAAGGAAGGATTCCCTTACCAAACTGATTACAGTGACTCAGACCCCTGATCCAAGCCCTTCAATGGTGGCAGGATCAGGACAATTTAAGGCAAGGGGTCCCATTTGCCACTCAGACTCATTCAGTGGTCCTTACCACGGATGCTCCCTTCTGGGCTGGGGAGCCCATCTGGGGGCCCTCACTGCCAAGGGACTGTGGTCCCCTCAGGAATCCCTTCTCCATATCAGTCTCCTAGAACTCAGGGCAGTTTTTCTGGCCCTGCAAGCTTTCTCTCAGTCAATGCAGAACAAGGTGGTTCAAGTCAGAACAGACCTCTTTGGTAGCAGTCCACCTCCCAGGAAAGGACAATGTGATAGCAGATACATTGAGCATGATTTCCCAGGGCCATCACGAATGATCTCTGGATCCTCTGGTGTTGAAAGTGATTTTCTCAAGGTGGGGCACTCCAGAGATAGATCTCTTTGCAGCCCCAGACAATCACCAACTTCCTCTGTTTTGTTGCAGACCCCCAGGCTTGGGCTCAATCCCTCTGGATGCTCTGATTTTGAACTGGGAAGGGACATTTCTTTATGCCTTCCCTCCTTTTCCTCTGCTGTTCAAGGTTCTAGTCAAGGTAAGGTCACAACCATGCAAAGTGATTCTGTTTGCTCCAGACTGGGCCAGGCAGCCTTGGTACCCCCTGTTGCTGTCCCTAGCAGTCCATCTTCCCCTGTCTCTTCCCAGGAATCACAACCTGTTAACCTCCTCTCAGGGGAGGATTTGGTACCCCAGTCTCCGGTCACTCAATCTCAAGGCATGGCTCTTGAAGAGTTACAGTATGCAGACTTACATCTGTCCCAAAGGTTTCTGCTGATCCGCTTCTGCTCATGTCAGAACCCAGTTTCACTCAGGCTACATTCTATTTTGGCTAGCAACATCATCTAGAATCAAGATGGCGGCCACGCTGGGCTAGCCACTTTGTACTGCTCTGCTCTGCTTTGTTTCGCCTTGCCCATTTTATTTCATTTTGCATTATTTTTCGCTGCTCTTATAATCTTGCTGAGGTGTTACTTTTATCATTATCGTTACTCGTTTTATTTACCCCGCCTTACTTTGCAACAATATACTCGGCTCGCCTACGCCTTTCCTCCCGTTTTGGTTTGGCCCGTTGTTTGTCTTGTTTTATGGGCCCGGGACCTTGTCCGTGGTCTGAACATCGGAGACTTGGGACGAGCCGTGGTGTTTCGGTGCCAAGGATTTGGAGAGACCTGGTGTTGTTTGGTGTTTTAATGCTGAACGAACTGGGACTTAACTTAGTGAGTTATTTGATCATCTGTCATCTGGGAAGAGGCATGGTGTTTTGAGGATGAAGATTTGGAGAGATTAGTGAAATGTTCCGGAGAGATTTGGAGAGTCCTGGTGTCATCTAGTGAAGTGTTCTGGAGACGCCGTTTATTTTGTTTAAAGGGCTTAGATCATGTCCTCGTGTGCGGATTGAATTATTTATTCGTCCTATGAGAGGACTGGCCAATTTATGGCTTTCTAGCTGAATTTAAGCACTGTTTTGAATCAACACCCTGGATATGCGGATTTGATCCATGTGGCTGTGCTTCTTGATTATCCCTGGATTTACTTTCGGTCAGTTGGATCGCGGGGACTAGTGATTTGGCTGAGCTGTCTTGAAGAACCTGCATGATAAGTGAATTTGAAATCTTTAGTGACATTTCTGACTGTCTGAACAGTATTTTGAGAGACTGACTTTTCTGGGCCTATTAGTTTGGCTTGCAGAGTTCTGGGGAGCCCTGGGTCGGTGTCACACACAGAGGTGGGGAGTGGGGTAGGCTAGAGGGCCTGTCCTTAATCTCTCCTCCCTCTACACTCCTGGGGTACCCGGCTGGGGGGCTGACTTCTCTTGGAGTGGAAGTAGTGGGCCACTGATATTTTGGGCTGGCTGGATCCTGCGACCAGTTAGTGGCCTTTCTTCGATCCAAATTGGTGTGGATTTTGAAACCCTGTGTTTTCGAAGACTGAACTATATTGTTTGCTGTTTCTATTGACGTTTGGGCAGGTTATATGATATTTGTATCCTGTTGCATATAGACAGGACGTTCGTTGTTTGTAATTATATTCTGTTTGTAATTATATTTTGTTTGAGGGAATAATTTGAGCAGTGAGAGTGCTATGTAACACCTTTTATTCCACCTGTATCCGGTTTGGTGAGAGAGTCCCGGAGAGTGTTTTTAAATTATTTCCTCTGTTTATTATTTTATTATTATTATTATTATTATTATTAAGATTTAATTATTATTATTATTTTGTGAGAGTGTTTAATTGTGTTAAGTACCAGGTAGAGGTAATGAATGATATTTGTATCCTGTTGCATATAGACAGGACGTTCGTTGTTTGTAATTATATTCTGTTGTTTGTAATTATATTTTGTTTGAGGGAATAATTTGAGCAGTGGGAGTGCTATGTAACACCTTTTATTCCACCTGTATCCAGTTTGGTGAGAGTCCCGGAGGGTGGTTTTTTAATTATTTCCTCTGTTTATTATTTTATTATTATTATTATGATTTAATTATTAGTATTTTTGTTTATTTTTGTGAGAGTGTTCAATATTGTTTTAAGTACCAGGTAATGAGAGGACCTGGGAATAATTTAGAATTGTTTTGGTTAATTTTTGGTTGACCCCCCAGGCTGTGAGAGGGCTTGTGGGTTAAATCAATTAATTAGGTTTTGTGTTAGAGAGTTGGTTAAGTCTAATTTTTATTTTGGTTGGCTTTCTTTTAGCTGTAGGAAGTTTGCGGGTAGTTTTATTATATTTATTGTTTTAATCTGAGCAGCTAGATGTGCCTGCCTGCCTCTCCTGTCTTATGCTGTTAGGCCTCCGCTCTCCATGCCCTCTGCCCTTCTCTTGCCCCCGCCCGCTCATACCTGTCGCGTTGTCGGGGTAGGGATTGCTCAAGGGGAGGGGGAACTGGGGGTGGGGGTTGTGGACAGCGGAGTGAGCGGGCTTTCCCATAGGGGTGGTTAGGCCCAGAAGACGCCCTGGGGCGAAATGGCTACTTGAACGTGGTAACCCTGTTCTGGTTCCCATACCCAAGGGCACCTCCAGTTTTGGAGGGCAAGTGGTTGGGACAACTCGCCAACCTCGTCCAACTCGGGCGTTGTTGTGCAAAAGGATAAATCTGGCTTGGATTACCGAGACCTGGTTGGACGGGAATGCGGACCCCTTTTTAGAGGCCGCTGTTCCCACCGGGTACTCGGTTATACATCGCCCGAGATTGGATCGCGGGGGGTCGGTCTGTTTCAAGACTGAATTGGGCCTAACTGGTGTACCAGTTGAGGAGGCCAGGTCATTTGAGTGTACTGTGGTAGGTGGTGTAGGGTGCAGGATTGCCCTCATTTATCATCCACCGGGTGATGAGAACCTTTTTCTGCAGGAAATAGCAGATTTTGCCGCCGACATGGCCTTGGAGTCGCCCAGATTGATGGTTCTGGGCGACTTCAGTGCTTGGGTCGACGACGAATCTTCACTTTTTGGTCAACATTGCCTCCAGGAGATGACATCTCTGGGCTTTACACAGGTTGTTTCCACAGCTACACACAAGAGAGGTCACTCTCTTGACCTGGTCTTCATCCTGGGGATCGAGGCTTCCGATTTGGTGGTGGAACCACTCAGTTGGTCCGATCACTACTCAGTTGGGTTCAATTTTGAGGCCCCCCTGGGCAGGTCGGCCCCTGTGGAGTTGGTCAGGTACCGCCCATTGCGGGACGTCGTCCCTGAAGACCTGATGGCGGTTATTGACCTCTCGTTGTTTGACGAGTTTTGCACTGATCCTGAGCAGCTAGTAGGGGCCTATAATAGGGCCATATCAGTAGCATTCGATCAGATTGCACCAGTCCGTGTTCACCCCCTTCCGCGTCGTCCCATTGCCCCATGGTTTGATGGGGCTTTGAGAGGGCTGCGGAGGTTGGAGCATAGGTTGGAGCGTCGTTGGAGGAAGACCACCACTGATGCCGACCATCTTATTTTGCTAGAGCATTATAAACTCTACCAAACAGCAATTTCCCATAAGAAGGCAGAATTCCTGTCCAGGGAAATTTCTGTCGCACGGAATTGACTGGCTCAGCTCTTCAGAACTGTTGACAGATTGTGCAACCCAGCCTGTCAGCAGATCCGTCGAGCCTTTATGCAAACTGATTGTGAGGAGATCGCTCGATTCTTTGCAAATAAGGTTGAAGACATCAGGAGGGAGTGCCTCCAACCTCATTCCAAGGTTGTTGCAGTTGATCAGTGTCCTGTCGCAAAGCCCGCGGAATTTCCTGGAGCACCTTTGACCTGCCTGATCTCGTAGACACTATGAGGATTGTCCAAGAGATGCATCCAACATACTGTAGTTTGGACCCTGGCCCTACTTCCCTGATTATGGGTTGTAGTGAGATCATCGGCCCGGTCTTAGCTCAGATTATCTAGTGTTCTTTAGATATGGGAGTTTTCCTAGCTCTCTGAAGGAAGGGGTGGTGACCCCCCTTCTGAAGAAAGCTTCTCTAGACCCGGATGACCTAGCAAACTACAGGCCAATCTCTAACCTCCCTTTTGTGGGGGAAGGTTATTGAGAAAGTTGTGGCAGCCCAACTAGATAACCATTTGACCATCCATAGTTTATACAAACTTCTCCAGTCTGGTTTTTGTAAGAGGCATAGTACCGAGACTACTCTGGTTCGGGTGCTCAGTGATCTCCTGATGGCGAGAGATCGGAGACACCGCTCTATTTTGGTTCTTCTTGATCTATCATCAGCTTTTGATACTGTGGATCATGGGGTCTTGCTCGAATGCCTGAGGCCCATTTGTGGACTGTCGAGTACAGTCCTCAGATGGTTTTCATCGTTCTCGAAGAGGAAGCATGAGAGAGTGATTTCGGGTTTGTATTCATCCGGGCCTTCTCTCTGCCTTGTGGGGTACCTCAGGGCTCAGTGCTTTCCCCATGTTATTCGCAGTATATATAGCTACCCTCGGAGACATTGTAAGATGGTATGAGCTGAGGTTTCACTGCTATTCTGATGATACCCAGCTCTACCTGTCTTTGCACCTGACCAGAATAGTGCTATTTCGGTACTGAACAACTGCCTCGCTGATATCCAAGACTGGATGAACTCCAGTAGTTTAAAAGTTGAACCCAGGAAAGACTGAGGTTATGGTGGTGGACCCGGTCGCAGGGTAGAGGGTTTGAGGACTGGTCTCCCTCTGAATTAATCCTGGGGTGGACCAGATCCTCACCTCTGAGCGGTGTGTAACCTGGGAGTGGAGCTTGACACTGGTTTGACCCTCCGTTATCAGGTGTCTGCAGCTGTCAAGCTGGCATTTTTCATCTTAGGAACATTGCCAGGATTAGGCATCTTGTTCCACCCAGCGACCCTGCGGTTTTGGTCCATGCCTTTGTGACATCTGCCTTGATTACTGTAACTCCCTTTACCTAGGACTTCCTGGGGTTGATATCCGCCACTTGCAGGTAGTGCAGAACGCGGCAGCACATTTGTTGACTGGGGCATCCAGAAATTATCATATTACCCTTGTGCTGCGCACTCTTCACTGGCTGCCAATACAGTGGCGGATCACCTTTAAAGTGGGTCTTTTGACCTACAAAGCCCTACACGGTCTGGGTCTCGACTACTTGAAAGAGCTCCTGGTGCCCTACACCCCTCTGAGACAGCTCTGCTTGGCTGACGAGGGGTTGCTGGAGATTCCAAGGGTAAATTTGAAGTCATCTGGTGCCCGTGCGTTTGGTTGCTTCACCTACCGTCAGAATTCTCTGCCCGTCCCTCCGGGTATGGGACGGTGGGGAGCTTTAAGCAGGCACTAAAGACTTTTTTATGGGAGAAGGCATTTTGTTCTTTTTTTTTTTAATAATTTTGTGTTTATTATTTTTTCATGTAATAACATACACGGTTTTCCTCATACAGGGTTTTAGGGTAAGAAAGTTCGACAAGTTGATATTCATATCATAGCCCCCTGTAATCTTTTACAATAGGAAGGGGGGGTATGTCCATAATTGTATCTTGAAAAAGTGTCCTGAAAATGCCAGCCTTCTCAATGGCAATGGGCGTCCTTAACAGGTAGTATTAATACAAGCATTATAGCATGATCAAAAATAACTGCTATTTATCCATATAACATGAATAACAAATAGGAAAGATGTGCATCCTCCCAGTCAGCCTCACAAACAGTTGACAAACAGAATATCATCTTATATAGATTCCAAATTATCATCCTTACTGTTTCATGTTAATCAGCTTCTAATATTAACGTAATGATTTGGTAATGTAACGAGATAATGGTCTGGTTAGCATACCCAGCTTGCTCATGTACAATTAGAAAATATCTTTAAGCAACATGGCCAAAAAGGATGAGGGGAGAAATATTCAAAAGGTGGAATGGCCCACCGTTAGAGGCACAGTGACCACACCGTGTACCTTCCCCAAAGTACTACACCCAAATGCCCCCCTCATTCACATCAGCAATGAGCCCCAGTTCAAATACTTTCCGAATTTAGTTTATATGCCCACCAGATTCATTCTTAAGTTCAGTGATCAAAGATCAGCTAATACTTATGGGAACAGTACAATCTTTTCAGGTTTCCAGCAAGGTCATCATGTCGTTCCTAATCGGCGACCAATATCTTTCTTCACGGTTCTTCAGGATCCTCCATTTCGAGTCTTGAACTCGTCCCCGGTCTCCCAGAATCGATTCGCAGACAAGATGTAATCCGCAGACCTGCAATCTCCACCTCTCCACCCAAGGACAATTCAGGAAATTCAGGTATTCTCCTCCCATACAAGCTTCCTCCCTCCGCAGCAATGATCTCGTCCATGGCAGTGTATTACAGGTCTCCACGAGGCCTTGAAATTGTGCACTCTCTTCGTTCGGCCCAACGGCGATCACGTGAGTAACGGTCGATCGCTCCTTCCAGTTGCAGTTCGTAGCTCCTAAGTCCGTGGCTATTTTCGGACCTCGCTCTATCATTTTAAGGGATTTTGCCATCTTAGAGTTCATATCCTGCAGAATATCAAGTAGTTGCTGCCACGGGGGGCTTGCAGGTGTTTTCTGCCCATTGATAGCCTTGTAGCATGATGGATCTGCGGCCTTGCCTGCCATATCGTCGAAGATTTAAGCGACTTTGAAAGCTTGATTTCCCTGTCTCACCGGGTCAAATCTGGTATCAATCGAAAGCTGATACAATCGCCAGGTCAACACAAAACAGTTTTCAAATGTTCAGTTGGCAGGAATAATTATTTTTATTAAAATATAGCAACTGATGTGAAGAGCTTCTGAGAAGTGCTTCCTACCTGGAGAACGGCTCTCTGGCGTCCCATCGGCATTTTGTTCTTTAATTTTATATTGCAGTATTGTAATATCTGTTTTTGTTTTATTAAATGTACCAAATATGTTTCTGTTTGCTCTTGATGTACAGCGCTTTGAAAATTTTAAAAGGCTCTTAATCTAATAAATTTTATTATTATTATTTATTATATTCTCAAAAGCTTCTCGAACGCATGCCACCAGAAAAATGTACAACTCCAAATGGGAAAGGTTCAGTATTTGGTGTTCCAAGAAGCATATATCCTCATATACTTCTGAGTTGTCTACAGTTCTGGATTATATGGTTTACCTCAATGGCCTAGGCCTCAAATCAGATACTCTCAAAGTTCATTTGTCTGCTGTTTCTGCTTTCCTATCAGTGGGGAAGTCTTCCTCACTATCATCTCATCCTGTGTTCTGTAAATTTTTCAAGGGATTGCTTCATACCAATCCTCCATTTAAGGATCTTGCCCCTGCCTGGGACTTGAATATTTGCATTGCTCAATTGATGCAACCTCCCTTTGAGCCTATGTCCTCAGTAGAGCTTAAGCACTTGACTACTTGGAAAACTGTGTTTTAGTAGCCATTACCTCTACCAGACGTACCAGTGAACTGCAAGCCCTGTCAGTGGAACCTGATTTTATCTCATTTTAGAGGACAAAGTGGCCCTTAGAACCAATAGAAGGTTCTTGCCCAAGTGATTTCAGATTTCCACCTGAATCAATCTCTCTCTTCCTGTTCTCTTCACTGATCATTCCTCTTCAGGAGAGAGGAGGCTACACAGTTTAAATGTTAAAAGGGCCCTTAACTACTACATAGAGTGTACCAAGGGTGCGTGGGTTTGATTCCTCCAGTTGTTCCTCACTTCTGGAGAAGTGGGAAAGGCAAACCTGCCACCAAGAGAACTGCTATGAGAAACTAGGAAAGCTTCCACCCTCAGACCTGAGGGCTCACTCCACCAGAGGTACAGCTGCTTCCCTGGCTCCTGCCAGGGATATTCTCTTTAGAAATTTGTCAAGCAGCCACCTGGAAAACAGTCCATACCTTTACCAAGCATTACTCTCTGGATATCCAGGCTAAGAGTGATGCTCGGTTTGGCTCAGCAGTACTTCCGAGCCTATTCCCAAAGTAGGTTCTGTCCCTCCTCCATGGAGGTACTGCTTGGTAGTCTGCAATATTTTATTTATTTATTAATTTTTGTTAACCGGGTAGGCCCGCTGGACTCCGAAGATCCCTTTTTCAGGGGTGACCCGGGGATTGTTACAAAAGGTTTGAACATACAGACAGGTATCACAGAGTCATACAGATCATACAGGGTTACTAAGGCAATAGTCAGAATACAGCAAGACTTCATGTTGCTTGAAGAAAAATTACTCACCTTAGTAATTCTGTTTCTTCTGAATAGAGTCTTGCTGTATTCTGATCCCCCACTTCAGAACCTGTTTTGGGAAGTGGGTGGGCAGGTGCAGTGTTGCACCGTGGGGGTGTTCTTTACACCCTCCTTTGTTGTTTGGATGTTTGTTTTATTATTATTATTATTATTTGGATTGGTTTTTGGTTTTGGGTTTCCTGACTTGAGTCTTCCTGGGAATTCAAAACTCTTGTTGCCAGTTGGCTAGAAAAATTTTACAATTTCCACATAGGATAGTTAGTGAGTTTTTGCTCGTAAGAATCTGACAGTTGGATTTCAAAGGGAAACAGACAGAGACCTCAATCGAGCTCAAGCTCAGCGTTCTATGCTCTGCATAGAAAGTTGAACTCTTTGTTCTCCGGGGCAGTTTAAAGGCTGGGGTTAACTGCAATAGTCAGAATACAGCAAGAATCCATTAGAAGAAACATAATTACTAAGGTGAGTAATTGTTTCTTCTCACGCGCCCTTCTGGAATGTCTGGAAGAGGTCCTCCCTCACTTCCCAGCAGACCTCTAGGCCATGGTCAAGCAGGTCTTTGACCAGGGCTGGCGGGTGCGAAGCAGCAACTCCAGACATCTCTGGACATCGGGGACTCCTGTGTCTGCACCACAGGGCCTGACTGAGGGTTTCCAACTTCACGGCAGACACTCAGCATGAGCTGACAGATGTCCCCTTTCTGGGTACCGATCTCTTCGTCCCAGGAGTGGACGGTCACCTCCAGCGCGCATAGAAGTCCAGTGCCACCTTGGACTCTGTGACTTCCACTCAGAAGGAATCCCAGGGTTCCAAAAAGCAGAAAAGAAAGCTTTTTCGGCCTTTTGCCCATGCAGCCAAGCAGCCCCATTTCCAGTCGGGGCAGCAACAGCAGCAGGCTCAACCTTGGCGCCCTCAGCCCAAGTCAGGGCCCCCAGTGGCCCGTAAGCCCGGAGGAAAGGGACCCTGTGGTCCCTAAACTGGATCCTCCTCCAAGCCTGCACAGTGATGGGATGGGGGTTGCCAACCCCATACCCATCAAACAAGCTCTGGGTCCTCCCGGGGATGGGCTGGCTCCACCACTTCCTTTCTGCTTGGTCCACTGTTACAACGAACAGGTGGGTTCTGGAAGTGGTCGGCCAGGGTCTGCCTCTGGAATTTGGAACAGTACCCACAAAGCTGACCCACGCCCCACGGATGATATGGTGTCCATGCACACTCAGTCGGCTCTCGAGACATCATCGCCCAACTTCTCCACAAGGAGATAGTGGCCAGAGTCAAATCCCTGTCACCTCAGGGTTCGTTTGCAGGTACTTCTTGGTTCCAAACGGATGGGGGCGCTGGTGCCCATTCTAGACCTGCACAACCTGAACCAGTTTCTCAGGTCTCGCACCTTCAGGATGGGTAACTCTGTCCCAGATCATACCACCTCTCGCGAGCAGAACATGTGGTTCTGCTCTCTGGATCTCCAGGACGTGTTTTCACATCCCGATCCGTCTGTCTCACGAAGGTTCCTCCGCTTCTGAGCAGAGTGAGCCCTCTTTGAGTTCCAAGCCATGCTGTTTGGTCTGTCATTGCCCCCCACGGGTCTTCACTGAATGCATGGCAGTGGTGGAAGCCCACCTTCGAGCCAAGGGTTCAGACTGTACCCTACCTGGATGACTGGCTAATAGTGGGTCCCTCCATTCAGGAGGTGGAGAAATCTGGAATCTGGCTTTCCAGACCTGCTTGAACTTGGTCTCATGGTCAACAAAACCAAGTCAGAACTCGTACCTTCGCAGGTGATCTGCTTCATTGGAGCGGAACTCTACTCTTGCCGAGTCAGAGCAAGACTTCCGACAGACAGGAGGAGGTTCTCATTCTGGTTGGGCACTTCGCCTACCAGGGACTTCCTGCACCTTCTAGGGTACATAGCGGCCTGCACGCCTGTGGTCCGATAGGCCTGGCAGCATATGTCGACCCCTCCAATGGATCTGGCCAGCCAGTGGACTCAACAACATGGTCACTTTGACCAGCGGTCACTGTGACCCAGAAAATGTGAGATGCTCTCCAATGGTGGACCATCATAGAACATCTGCAGGAAGGTGTGGACGTGTGGGTTTTACTAATAGACACCAGCTATAGAGTTCAGTGCATAAAAAATGCGTTCTTCAGCATTTAGCATTTTATTTTCAAAAATTATATAAAAACAAACAGAAAATGTCCAGATATTTACAGAAAAGAAATAGAACAGGGCGTTAAATCTTGCACACCAAAAGAAAATACGAAATCAAATAATCAGGCAAATCTTCTGCTAAACTTCCTGCTCTTCTCTGTAAATACAATATATTAAAAAAATATATATTATTTTGATGTGTAACCACTCACACCTCCTCGCTCCTTGCTAGTCAGGAGATACTGACCAACCTCCAACTTCTTCTAACAAATAGCCTCCTTGTAGGAAGACTTTATTGTGTTTTTGTGATGACTTCATCATCATGTGACCTTTCAATTAAGACTAAAAACCTTATTCTGCCGTTAGGAGAAGGTTCACCATGATAAGGGTTCCTTTAATAAAATGTCACATTCATCCCCGCTACCTAGATAACAAAATTAAATAAAAAAATATTTTCTTTCATCGAAAATTACCTTAATTAGATGCGTGGGCATCATCAGGGTTTTCCTATGCTCCTCCCCCATCTGTGACATCACCATATCCCTCCCACATAAACAGCCATTTGCTGGGCTGCCATGCCTGTAGAAGGACCTTCCAAAATTAACCAGGGCTACATGCAGGTAAATAACAAAACATTGTATATACATTTTATTCATATGCTAGGTAATCTCCAGCCTTGCCAGATATAAACGGACCAGGGGCGTGCTCCCTCTCCATTTATCCTACTAAGTAGGAGAGTACTTAAATTCATCATCCTGCTGCTTCATTTAAACAGTGCATATTTTTAAATCCCTCCATATTTTGGGAAGATAAGTCTATTTCTCTTACGTAAACAGTCCTAAACAGTTCTATATAGCCTATAACATATTTCTAACCTGCTAGCTGTGATTCAAACAACATGAAGTCTTGCTATATTATGACATATGCAGTGAGTCCCAACCTTCGAACTGCTCCGGAGGTTGAAGAGTTAACTTTCCATGCCAGGCATGGAACGCTAATCTCGAGCTCGGTTGAAACTCTGTCTGTTGTTCTTCAAACTCAAACCGTCAGATTCTTTACTCCGCCTCACTGAACAGTCGCTCCGGAGATTTCTCCTTCTGCTCGGTTCATTTTGTCAGTTAAAGTATTGTTTTTCTCGGTTTTCGACCAAATTTAAACCTCAATCGGTCAGTTCAGACTCTGTCTGTGGTATTTGTGAGTACTAGATAGGTTTTACATTAATTTCTATTCTGTGTGGAACTTGTAAACGGTTTATCAGTTCGGTTTGAACCAATCAGGTTGTTTAAAATATATTAATCTGTCATTTAGAGTGTGGTTACCGGTTCTTATCGGTTCTAAAAAAAATGGATTTTATTACAGTTTTTTCCACGACCCGTGACACGGTTGGGAACTGATAAGAGGGTCTTACCTGGCGGATTGCCATAAACGGGTAAGTTTGGTTAGGGCTGGCACTATGTCTGAGAAACCCAAAGGAAAAACCGGGCCCACTGGGTTTCAACACTGCAGTGTCTGTGGGGAAGTCTTTGCCAAGGCTGACCCCCACACCACCTGTGTTTATTGTCTGGGGTTTGACCACCTCAATGCAGACTGCCAGATTTGTAAAATTGTTCCTGCAGCTACCCTGGAAAAGAGAGTTGGTAGGCTCAGGGAAAGGGAGGCCAAAAAGTCCGCTGAACCGGATGGCCAGCCCGGTTCAGTTCCAACCGAACTGGAGGGAGTGCCCTCTGACCAGGGCGAGACTTCCTCGGGCAAAAGGAGATCTGACTCTGAGGAGTCGGTTCCAGCAAAAAAGGACTAGGAAATCAGCTGGTGTGGAGCCAAAACTTTCTTCTCCAACCGCTGAAGAAATAGCCAAAGTGATTAAAATTGTTCAGTCGTTTTCTCCGGTTCCGACCGAACCGGCACCATCAGGTAAGCGTCCGGTTCGGCCAGTTCCACCGATTCAAGAGTATGATTTAGAGGAATATTATGAACCGGAGGAGGGGGGAAGAGGAGTATGAGGAGAGTGAATGTGGATTTGAAAGTCTGGATGTGCCCATCGACCGGACATCTCCCCAGACAGACCTTCAGGAGTGTCTCCTCCTAGGCTTTCTGAGTCCCCTTCTCATTTTACGTTTTATAAGAAAGTGGCTGAAACCCTCCAGCTCCCTATGGAGGAAGCTGTGGATGATCAAGAGGAGCCTGACTATGTGGAAATGATGGATATCCCAGAGTCTAGGAGACTGTCTATTCCTTTGCATAAATCTTTTGGGAAACAGACAGTTAAAATTCTAAAAATTCCTCACACTATACCTCCTGTGGATAAGAGGTACACATTGTCAGGCTCTGATACGGAGTTCCTTACACAACAATGCAGCCGTGTTGGGGTAGTGCAGGCTGCAGCCTATGACAAGGCAAATATTCCTTGGCTTCACACCCCTGACAAGGACTCCAGGAGGATTGATGCCATGGCAAAGAAACAGTACATGGCAGCATCCTTGGGACTCAGGCCAATTATATGGCTTATGTTGCTAGATATCAGAAATCCAGATGGGATACTGTTATGGCTCTGTAAAACAGGTCCCTAGCCAGCTTGCCAAGGAGCTGGAGCAGGTGGCTGCTGATGGTATTGAGGCATCTAAGGTGCAATTCCATGCTGCAGTGGACTCTAATGATGTGTCATCAAGATTCATGGCTACATCTGTGGCACTTCGCAGAATGGCTTGGCTCAGATGTACTAGCCTGTCACAGGATACCCAGACTAAGGCCATGGATTTTCCTGTTGTGGGTAATTCTCTGTTTGGGGAGCAGACAGAGAATTACATGAAGAAAATGGACGAGTGTAGGACCACCTATAGGAGTTCACAGGCCAAGGAAAGGCAGGCCACTCCTCAAAGGCAGCTTTCCAGGGGCAGGGGCAGGCATTTTCATAGGCCTTTTTACCAAACCCAGGCCTCCTCTTCTGCTTATGCCCAGAGGGGGTTCTTTAGAGGGAGAGGCAGACGGGGTACAAGCAGGCCTGCTTCCACCCCTCAGCCCCTGCCAAGCAGGCACGCTGATGGGGTTGCCAGGGCCGATTCTCAGCTACCTGTAGGGGGCAGGCTGGCTTACTTTGTCCAGGACTGGAAGTCTCTGACATCAGACTAAGTGGGTCCTGGAAGTAGTAAGCCAGGGACTGGTTCTCGGCTTCAAAAAATTTCCAAAGATGAGAACCAGATCCTTTCCACCTGCAAATCCACCAGAGGCACTTGCCCTAGAGGCAGAGGTCTCTTCCCTCCTGGCTCTCAGAGCTGTGGAAAGGGTTCCACCCCTACACCAGGGCAAAGGATTGCACTCCAGGTACTTCCTTACCCCAAAAAAGACAGGAGAATGGCAGCCCATCCTGGATCTCAGATATTTAAACAAGCACCTTTTAAAACCAAAATTCAAAATGGTGACTCTGGGAATTATCCTACCCTCTCTAAGGCCAGGGGACTGGCTAGCGTCCCTGGACCTCAAGGATGTCTACTTCCATATTCTCATCAGAAGCTCCCATCGAAGTACCTCAGGTTCGAGGCTGCCCTCAGGCCATTACCAGTTCAGAGCAATGCCCTTTGGCCTCACCTCTGCTCCAAGGGTATTCACAAAATGCCTGGCAGTAGTAGTTGCTTCCCTAAGAAGGCAAAAAATTGCCATCTTCCCTTACCTGGACGACTGGCTCATAGTAGGCCAGTCTCCAGACCAAGTCAAGTTACATCTGCAGATAACTCAGCAACTGCTCACCTCTCTAGGTTTCCTTCTGAATCTTTCAAAGTCAGTTCTAGAGCCTGTCCAGCTCCTCACCTTCATAGGCGCAGAGCTGAACACAGAGAAAGCCAGAGCCTTCCTTCCTTTGGACAGGGCAAGGACCCTGATCTCTCTGGCCTCCTCATTCACCCTGCAGGTCTCTCGACCAGCAAGGCATTTTCTACAGCTCCTGGGGCACATGGCTGCTTCTACAGCAGTAGTGCAGGGAGCAAGATTTCAGATGAGGGACATCCAGTTCCATTTGAGAGCCTTCCTTTTGGTCTCAAAGGAAAGATCCTCTAACCAAATCGATCCTAGTAACTGGACCTGATCCAGGTCCTGCAGTGGTGGCAGCAGGATCAGAGCAATCTGAGACAAGGGTTTCCCTTTGTCACTCAGTCTCACTCCTTAATCTTTACTACAGATGCATCCCTCTTGGGGTGGGGAGCTCACATGGGCGACCTCACTACCCAGGGATTGTGGTCCCCTCAGGAATCTCTGCTCCACATCTGTCTGTTAGAACTCAGAGCAGTTTTTCTAGCACTTCAAGTTTTTTCCAAATCTGTTCAGAACAAAGTTGTACAGGTCAGAACAGACAACACCACCACAATGTGGTACATCAACAAGCACGGGGGCACTCGGTCTACGGCATTCTGCACCGAAGCAATGAAGTTGTGGTCTCTGGCTTACTCCCTGAACACCTCCCTTATGGCAGTTCACCTCCCAGGCAAGGACAATGTCCTGGCAGATGCTCTCAGCAGGATTTCCCAGGGCCATCACGAATGGTCACTGGACCCCCTGGTCCTGGAGGTGATATTTGCCAGATGGGGCACCCTGCAGATGGATCTTTTTGCAGCCCCAGACAATCAACCAACTTCCCCTTTTTTGCTGCAGGCCCCCAGTGTTGGGCTCAGTCCCTCTGGATGCCTTAGTTCTCAATTGGGAAGGGACGTTTCTCTATGCTTCCCCCCCCTTCCCGCTCCTGTTCAAAGTGTTAGTCAAAATCAGATCTCAGTCCTGCAAGATGATCCAGATTGGGCCAGACAACCCTGGTATCCACTCCTACTGTCCTTAGCAGTCGATCTTCCCCTGTGTCTTCCCAGGAATCACAACCTGTTAACCTGTGCTCAGGGGAGGGTTTGGTACCCAAACCTCAAATCTCTCAATCTCAAGGCCTGGCTCTTGAAGAGTTAGAGTTTGCTGATCTACACCTCTCCCAAGGTGTAATGGATATACTGAAGGCTTCTAGGAAACCTTCCACCAGGGCTACCTATAATTCCAATTGGAAGAGGTTTTCAATATGGTGCTCTGGGAAACATATTTCCCCAGAATCTGCTGATTTACCCACAGTCCTGGATTATATGGTCCATTTAAATATCTTGGGGCTGAGACCAGCTACCCTAAAAGTACATTTGGCAGCTGTGTCTGCTTTTATTTCAGCAGGTAAACCCTCTTCTCTTTCAGCTCATCCTGTATTCTCCAAGTTTTTTTAAGGATTGCTTCACACCAACCCTCCATTCAGGGACCCTGCCCCTGCCTGTGATCTTAATGTTTGCATTGCTCAGCTTATGCAACCCCTCTTTGAGCCTTTGTCTTCAGCAGAGCTTAAGTACTTGACTTGGAAGACTGTGTTTCTGGTAGCCATCACTTCTGCCAGACGCATAAGTGAATTACAAGCTTTGTCAGGGGAGCCTGATTTTATCTCCTTTCATAGAGATAAGGTGGTCATCAGGACTAACAGGAAATTCTTGCCTAAGGTGGTTTCAGATTTCCACCTTAATCAATCTGTATCTCTTCCAGTGTACTTCGCTGACCATTCCTCCTCTGGCTAGAGGAGGCTGCACAGCTTAGATGTGAAGAGAGCCCTTAGTTACTACATAGAGCGTACCAAGGGTCACAGGTTTGACTCCCTCCAACTGTTCCTCACTTATGGTGAGGTTGGTAAAGGGAAACCTGCCACTAAAAGATCCATTGCCAGATGGATTGTCTCTTGTATCCAGTTCTGTTATGAAAAGCTGGGTAACGTTCCTCCCTCAGGCCTGAGGGCTCACTCTACCAGAGGTACAGCTGCTTCCCTGGCTGCTGCCAGGGACATCCCTATTCTAGAGATATGTCAAGTAGCTACCTGGAAAACAGTTCACACTTTTACCAAGCATTACTCCCTGGACATCCAGGCTAGGAGTGATACTCAGTTTGGCACAGCTGTGCTTCAGAGCCTAAGTAGGTTCTGTCCCTCCTCCATGGAGGTACTGCTGTGTAGTCTGCATATGTCATAATATAGCAAGACTTCATGTTGTTTGAAGAAACAAATTACTCACCTTAGTAATGTTGTTTCTTCTAATGGAGTCTTGCTATATGATGACCTCCCCGCCTGCCCCTCTCAGAACCTCTGTTTTTGGGATGTGGGTGGGCAGTGCAGTGTTGGCACTTAGTAGATGCCCACCTTGTTGTTTTCACCCCTCCTTTTTGGGGTGACCTGGTGTTGTGTTTTCATTTTTTGGGTCTCCTGACTTGAGTCTTTGTTTTGGGACCAAAAAATGTGTTCTTATGTTTAGTAGCCAGTTGGCTAGTGTAGGTTTACAGCTTCCACACAGGACCTCAGTGAGTTTAGCTCGTAAAGATCTGACGGTTTGAGTTTGAAGAACAACAGTCAGAGTTTCAACCGAGCTCGAGCTCAGCGTTCCATGCCTCGCATGGAAAGTTAACTCTTTCACCTCCGGAGCAGTTCGAAGGTTGGGACTCACTGCATATGTCATAATATAGCAAGACTCCATTAGAAGAAACAACATTACTAAGGAGAGTAATTTTTTCTTTCCTGAGGGTATCTATTTTTTTATCTTGCAACCTGACAGTTTTCCTTTTCATCCATCGGCAACTCTTTCATATCAGGCTCACTGAAACAGCTCCCTCTCTCCTAGGGGCTGCCATTAACAAAATAACTAGATTTCCCCACTGGTTAGCACTATAGGATACTTCTTAAATTCATAAACGGGCAACATTTAAACCATATGTCTTTTTACATGGAATATTACAAAATGGACAGATGTGCTCGGAACTCTGATAAGAATCTTTAAAGTGATAGTACAGGGCAAGTAAATGTCAGGTTGGCCACCCTGACTTGAAAGGCAATGATAGATAAAGAAACAGAGTTTAGGGAGCGAGAATAGAGTGAAAAGAAAATTGTATTTTGAGTTCTGTGGTGATTTTATATCTCATTCTGCCAAAAGAAGGGATCCCAATTACCCATCCCTAGCCGACAGTCATTCTGATGACCGAGTCCACGGACTCTGGACCCCGAGGAATCCTGATGTCACATCAGCCTGCTGGAGCTCCGAGCAGTTCGGCTGGTACTGATTGCATTTGCTCTGTTTCTTTGGGGTCAAGTGGTGCAGGTCCAGACGGACAATACCACGACCATGTACTATCTCAACAAGCAGGGCGGCATGCACTCCGGCCTCTGTGCAGGGAAGCGCTCCACATCTGGACCCTCGTGAGCTGACTGGAGGCAGATTTTCTAGCCATCCATGTGGCAGGTGCCTGAAATCAGCTGGCGGACTCCCTCAGCCATAAGAGCGAGGTGTCCCATGAGTGGTTTCTCCATCCCAAAGTAGTTTACAGACTGTTCTCCCATTGGGGCAAACCTCAGGTAGATCTGTTCACCTCCTGGAAGAACACCAAGCTGAGGCTGTATCATTTCCATCCCCCTCAGCAGGGTTCACTGCAGGGGGATGCCTTCTCAAGGCCATGGACCCTAGGCCTCTTCTGTGCCTTCCCTCCACTTCACTTGGTCCTTAAGGTCAGAAGGGACAAGGCACTGGTGATTCTGGTAGCCCCAGACTGGCCACACCAGTTCTGGTACCCAGATCTCCTCAGCCTCAGCACCAGGCCCCCAAGACGTCTTCCAGCACACCCGGATCTGCTCTCGATCAATCAAGGGAAGGCATTTTATCCAGTCCTTCAATCCCTGCACCTGACAGCCTGGTTCCTGAGTGGCTAGAGTTCCAGGCTTTGGGTCTCTCCGAAGATGTGCTCTCTGTCATGGAGACATCTCTGAAGGAGTCAACCAGGAGGTGTTATGCCTTCAAATAGAAGAGATTCTCCATTTTGTATCAGGGCAAAGGCTTGGACCCTTTTTCCTGCCCAGTGGCTAGCATCCTCAACTACATTTGGTCTCTCTCCAAAGGAAGTCTTCGGTCCCCGACCTTTAAGGTGCACCTGGCAACCATCTCTGCTTACCGGGCGGGGGCCGGTCAGCAGACGGTGGCACAGGAGAAGATGGTCTGGCGTTTCTTTAAAGGCCTCGATCACATTTCCCCTCCGGTGCATGAACCACCACCTCCATGGGATCTTCTGCTGGTATTGGCAAAGCTCATGGGCAAGCCAATCGAACCAATGCACAGGTGTGAGATGTCACACCTGTCGTGGAAGATTGCCTTCCTGGTGGCTATCATGTCAGCCAGAAGGACTGGAGAGTTACATGCACTCTGTTGCGTCTCCTTACCTAGTCTTCCACAGGGACAAGGTTGTCCTGCGCCCCCACCCGAAATTCCTTCCGAAGGTGGTGTTGGAGTTTCACCTCAACCACATGTTGACTCGACCAGCTGAAGTTCAGGGAGAGGATCGCCAGCTGTTTGTCACCTATGCTGAAGCTGCATCTGGCAGACTGGCATAGAAGCAGACGGTTGGCAGATGGATTACATCCTGCATCGATCTCTGCTATAGGTTGGAGGATCGGTAGCCTCACTTAGGACTATGGGTTCATTCTGCCCGCCATACTGCTGCATCAGTGGCTGCTTCCAGGGACATTTCTATTCAGGAAATCTTCAGGGCTGCTACCTGGAAGTCAGCAAATACCTTCATTACCAAGTACACATCGACCTAGAGTCTCACTGGGATGCTGGTTTTGGGGCCTCAGTTCTCCAGTCTCTGTTCCCTAAGTAGGGGAGTCCTGCTTGCCTCCCTCCTCCGGAGAACTGCTAGGAGTTCGTTGTTAGTGTGGATAGAACAACATAGCCACAATCCTAGAAAATCAGGTTACACACCTGTAACAGTAGTTCTAGGAGTGGTATATGTTGTTCATCCACACAAAACCACCTGACCTCCCGGCTTTGACACACAACCTGGTTCCAGCGGCAAGATCTGGCATTATGGGGCGGGTTCCAGGGATATACCACCTGGGTGGGTGGGAATAGCCAGCTTAAAGACCTTCTTACAAGATTCTTAAATGGAAAGGACATGCCAACAAGTGTGGATGAACAACATATACCACTCCTAGAACTACTGTTTCAGGTGAGTAACCTGTTACTCTGCCCCATTACATCAGATCTTCCTTTCCACTGGAAGAGTTTAGTCCCCTCCACAGAAACATAGAAACATAGAATCTGATGGCAGATAAGGACCGCTTGGCCCACCCAGTCTACCCATTTCCCTACCTACTGGATAAGCTGCAGATCCTAGTTAACCAGCAGCCTACTTCTTCCTACCCCAACCCCCACCCCCTAGAATGGCCTTTATGATGTCCCATGCATGCTTGAATTCCACCACTGTTTTTGACTCCACAACCTCCTCTGGAAGGCCGTTCCATGCATCCACAACCCTCTCTGTGAAAAAATACTTCCTTAAATTACCTCTGAGCCGCCCCCCCCATCTTCAAATTGTGCCCCCTTGTTCTTGCACACCTCTTTTTTTGAAAGATGCTACCCTCTTGGACTTTGTTGATTCCCTTGAGGTACTTGAACGTTTCTATCATGTCCCCCTCTCCCTCCTTTCCTCGAGGCTATACATATTAAGCTCCTTTAGTCTCTCTTCATATGTCTTCCGGTGCAGACCCTGCACCATTTTAGTTGCCCTCCTCTGGACAGCTTCCATTCTGTCTATGTCTTTGCGGAGATTCGGTCTCCAGAACTGCACGCAGTACTCCAGATGGGGTCTGACCAGCTGTCTGCACAGAGGGATAATAACTTCCTGTTTTCTACTGGTGATGCCTCTCCCTATGCATCCCAGTATCCCCAACCCTCCTTGCTGCCCTCTCACATTGCTTGCCCACCTTTAGGTCATCTGATATGACTACCCCAGGTCTCTTTCCATTTTGTTGTTGTTAGTATCTCACCCCCCATTGTGTACTCTTCCCCTGGGTTTTTGTTTCTCAGGTGCATTACCTTGCACTTCTTAGCATTGAATCTAAGCTGCCATTCATTTGACCATTCCTCTAACCTTGCCAAGTCCCTTCTCATCCTTTCCACCCCACCCTGTGCATCAACTCTGTTGCAGATCTTTGTGTCATCTGCAAAGAGACATACTTTTCCTTCCAGTCCCTCTGCAACGTCGCTTATAATGACATTGAAGAGGACCAGTCCTAATACTGAACCCTGCGGTACCCCACTAGTAACCCCCCCTTTCTTCACAGAGGACTCCATTTACTGTTACTCTCTGTGTCCTATTCTCCAGCCAATTCTTTACCCAGGCTGTCATGTTGGGACCCACTCCCAGGCTGGCTAACTTGTATATTAATCTTTTGTGTGGGACTGTGTCAAATGCCTTGCTAAAGTCTAGGTAGGCCATGTCCACAGCCCCTCCCTGATCTACTACTTTGGTCACCCAGTCAAAGAAATCTATCAGATTCGTCTGGCATGACCTTGTGCATTGTTGGTCCTATTAAGTGAGCCATTGGGAAATTTAGAGAGTTTCTTTTTCTTCAAACCTTTTTGTATATTCCTTGACCTGTGCTTGACCTCTGATCATAGTTGTGGAACATGAGAAAGCAAATCACACACCTGACTTCAAGCAGTGCATTACTTGCGGACAGAAGATGTCACGGACGGACCCACATGTATCGTGCCTGTACTTCCTGGGCCTAACACACAACCTTCCTGGTTGTGGCTTCTGCCCAGCAATGCTGTCATCCTCCTGAGAAGACAGGAAGTCTCACCTTCTCCTCAGCCAGCCAGTTGACAAAGATCCAAAACTGCAGGCCAAGTGAGGTCGAAAGGTGGCCTCTTTTGCGGCAGGTTCTGTGGTGCAAGTTGCAGCAATGGAAGAAGTGATGACTAAGGATGAGACAACAACATCATCTGTCTTGGTGCTGCTTCCACCTGCAGCCTGCGTCACAGCATCCTTCACAGGGAAATTCCATGAAATGCGTCATGGCGCTTGAGGCCACAACAGGAAACACGAGAGTAAGAAACACCACCACAGGTCGTGGGACTGGGAGAGATCACGCCTCCCTCAGGCTTGTTGATGTGACACCAGCCTTTCAGGCCACCAAGATTTTTAGCAGATGCGTTGATGAGTCAATCTGTAAGACCCCTTTTTTTTTTTCCCAGTCCTGAATGAAGAGGAAGTGGAGCGGTCAGTATCCCCTGCTCATTATTTGTCAGCACCAGTGCAAGTGATCTACACTGCACTGCCACCTGTGACTCCTCAACATCGGCCTCCAGGTCGAGGTTGATGGGCTCTTAGAGATCTCAGTCTTGTTCAACTGGAAGGCATATCAGTGTTCGTCATCCTCCTCCTCTTTGGATGGGGAGACACTCCACCACCAAATGCAGAGGTAGTACGAGGAGTTCATTTGGCAACAGTGGGCCTTGATGGGGCAGGGTAGGGCTGTACCCCAACCCTTGTGATTGACTGATATGCAGTGCTCAAGCCCTCGCTGGTCCACCCAAGACAGCTTTCTCCAGTGTGTGTCTCTCCACTCTTGTGGTTAGAACCTACACCACATCCGGCTGGGGGACTTCTGCCAAGGACTCCCATCTGGGGACCAGCTTGCGGTCCGGTTTTCAGTGGAATTTCCCAATCGTATGACTCCACAGTGGTACATCGTGGGAATCTGTCAAGGGTTGTCTTCAGTGAGTCCTCTGTAGGCAGGAGGCAGTATAGTGTAGTGGTCAGGAGCACTGCGCTGCAAACCTGGGTGTAATCCCATCAGCTCCATTTACATGACTGTGTGACCCTGAGCAAGTAACTTAACTTCCTTGTACTACCAGGTCACACGTGGAAACAAGCTCTGGCTAGTGTGCCTTGCTGGTTAAACAATTTCCCTTCCCTTTCCTCTGATAACGCCAGTGGATCCTCCATGAAGACCTTGTGGTGATATATATTTGATAACCAGGGAGGTACACTGGTCCCAGTGACTGTTTTCAGGCACAGCCTGGGCCACGAGATGGCACAATGCAGCATATAATACAAAATGAAGGTAGCAAGAGCAGTCTCATTGTACAAACACATAGGGTAGGAGCGAGCATGACAGTGCATGCATTCGACCAGAAATAAGTCAAGGAACTGGCTACCAACCACAGATCAGTGTATTTCAGGGCTCTCCTTCAACTTATGTCAAGAGTCCATGGAATTTCCTTTGGAGCCAGTTCAGAAAAGGGTTAAATACCTTTTACTGGCATCTTAGCTGAGAATGAATCCCCGGAGGTTGCCTTTCTCGTGGTTGGGCCATTGTGGTACCAACTCTGGAGCTTTAGCAGCATCCTGCTTGACACCTTTCACTACTGGCTCCTTGCCGGGATTATCTCTCCACCTCTCAGCCATGGGTCTGGTCTCTTGACTCCTTTTTCTTTAAATCTGGCAGTACTGGAGATATGGACAACCCCCCCCCGACAAGGAGTCAAAAAATCATGACCATGTGGTGAAGAAAGTTTATGCTGCGTCCATTATTGGTCTCAGTCAGGTGAGCTATGCCTTCATGATGGCCCACATCGGTCACTCCTTTCATACCTACCTGCCAACAAACAGCTGATGATCAGGGTCATCTGAGGCCATGGTCAAATGCTGGCTAATTACCATCTCCAGATGGCCCTGGACATTGGTGAATCTTGTGGCTGTGCCATGGCAGTGGGCATTGCAGTGCATTGGCCTGGCTGAGGATCTCCACCTTCACAGCAGACACTCTGCATAAGTTGGCTGATGTTCCCTTTTGGGCACCAACCTCTTTGACCCAGAAGTGTGGGTGGCATCATGCCAGAATCCAGAAGTCCAGTGAAACCTAGATCTTACTGAGGGGAGCTTTTGCAGCAGGCTATAACCATTAGACTAATGCCGAGGCCTTAGGACCCACTGGAAAAAACTTAGCTAGCAGTACCCAGCAGGGGCTGTCCCCAACGCTCGGTCATGCCATAAAGTGGGTGGTCCCTAGCTCCACCTCAGTTCTTTTCCTCGCCAGACTGTCGCTGGGAAAATCTTAGCAGGTTTTTCAGCAGTTCCAGCAAAATTTGGTGACAGATTTTCGTTTCTCTCCACGTTCTTGTTTTGCAGTTCATTTTCTTCTTTCTCTAGTTCTTATACCATTGTCGGTCTCGTCCTCTGGTCCCAAGAAGACTAAGTGTGCCTGTGTCCACCAGATACCATGAAGGATGGCCTGAAGC
Organism: Neoceratodus forsteri; assembly: GCA_016271365.2. Taxonomy (NCBI): domain Eukaryota; kingdom Metazoa; phylum Chordata; order Ceratodontiformes; family Ceratodontidae; genus Neoceratodus; species Neoceratodus forsteri. The sequence continues at coordinate 28,112,144 of CM057455.1, read as the reverse complement.
TTGTGTCTTCTGTCTGGGGCCAGACCATTCCTGCATTCCTGCAAGTTCTGCAAGGGCTTCACCAGCAGGACTCGTATCCAGCACCTAAAGGCCTTAAAGCCCACCTTTTAGAGAGAAAATGGACGTCCTGCAGAGCTCTACTGGGAAAAGGGCAAGCACCTGGACAAGTCCCGTGAAAGGACCGTAGCCTGTCGCACCAGTGGTCCAGGTCACGCTCTCCCCACAGGAAGGCCTCTTCCGGCTCTGGCCAGTTCCAGCAGTTCTAAGTACTCCAGACATGAAGGAAAGTCGAGTCCGACACCTCCTCCAAAACACCGGCCTTGCCCCAGTGGGGATTCTGCCAACAAACCGCCAGGTGAAGATTATGCCGCTGCGCATCTGTTTCTACCTCCTAGATTCCACCAAGGCCTCTTCCTCAGCGCATGCTTCAGCCCCACCGAAAAGGCCTCAGTTACTGGCTTTACCCAGGTTGGGTAACCCATCAGGCTAAGGCCCCTTCTGGGTCCCACTCTTTCAACTTGGCTGAAGTCGGGCCAACCCCAACCAAGATACCAGCCTCCTTTCCGACTACAGTGTCTAAGGTAGATGGGACTAAAGGTGAACCTGTGCTGATCAAAGCACCGTCGCCCGACCCCAAAGTCTTCCACTCCAGAGGGTTGTTCTTCGGGATCTTCCCCTAAGGCCCTCCGGGACCTTCCAGCTTCACCTAGTCCCCAAAATGGATGGCAGCCACTGTTTCAATTAAGTGGAGTTGCAGGAGCTCTCTTCAAACAACATGAAGTCTTGCTATATTATAGACATTAGCAGTTTGTTCCAGCTCTAGAACTGCCCCGGAGAAATGATTAAAACCATTCCAAAATAGAATTTTGGCACGAGCAGCTCTATCTGTGTCCTTTCAAACTTGAACTGTCAGATTCTTTACTCCGCCTCAGTGAACAGTCGCTCCGAGATTTCTCCTTCTGCTCGGGTTCATTTCTCGGTTTAAAAGTGTTTTCTCAGTTGGATTTAACCGAGAATAGTTTATTTAACCAAAACCGTTCGGTTCAAGCTCTATCTGTGGTAACCATAAGTAAATGAAGGTTTTGTCTGTGTGGAACTTGTAAGTTATCGGTTCGGTTTTGAACCGATCAGTGGGTTAAAACTCATTTAAAACTAAAAGTTACTATTTTAGAGTGCGGTTCCGGTTCTTATCGGTTCTAAAAAGCGGTTTATTACATTTTTTCCAATACCCGTGACACGGTTAGGAACCGATAAGGGTGTCTTGCCTAGCACTGCCGTTAAAGGGCAAGTTTTGGTTAGGCTGGCATTATGTCTGAGAAACCCAAAAGAAAAACCGGGCCCACTGGGTTTCAACACTGTGATGTTTGTGGGAAGTCTTTGCCAAGGCTGACCCACACAATAATGTTTATTGTCTGAGGTTTGACCACCTCCAGTCAGACTGCCAGGTATGTAAATTTCCCTGCAGCCACCCTGGAAAAAGATTGGGCAGGCTCGGGAGCGAGAGGCCAAAAGTCCGCTGACCCGGATGGCCAGCCGGTTCGGTGCCTCACCAACCAGAGGGAGTGCCTCTGACCAGGGCCAGACTTCCTCGGCAAAGAAAAGCTGGTTCTGAGGAACCAATTCCAGTAAAGAAAACAAGAAAATCAGCAGGTCTGGAGTCCAAAATTCCTTCTCCAACTGCTGCAGAGATAGCAAAAGCCATACAAATTGTCCAGTCACTGTCTCAGGGTCCGTCTGAACCACCACTATCTGGTAAAAGATCGGTTTGTCCGGTCCCAGTGGTTCAGGATTATGATATTGAAGAATTTTATGAACCAGAGGAGGGAGGAGGATTATGAACAGTATGAATGTGGCTGGGAAGGTCTGGGTGTGCCCATTGAACCGGACATCTCCCCAGACAGACCTTTAGAATCTCCCCCTATGCTGTCTGAGTCCCCATCTCATTTTATGTTTTATAAAAAAAGTTGCTGAAACCCTCCAGCTTCCTTTAGAAGAGGCTGTGGATGAGCAAGAGGAGCCTGATTTTGTAGAAATGATGGATATTCCAGAGTCTAGGAGATTGTCTATTCCTTTACATAAGTCTTTAGGAAACAAACAATTAAAATTTTAAAGCTCCTAATTCTGTGCCTCTTGTAGATAAAAAGATGGACAGAAGGTATACATTGTCAGGCCCTGGTACAGAATTCCTTTCTCAGCAATGCAGTCATGTTGGGAGTAGTTCAGGCTGCTGCCTGTGATAAAGCTAATATTCCCTTGGCTTCACATCCTCCTGACAAGGATTCCAGGAAGATTGATGCCATGGCAAAAAAAAAAACAGTATATGGCAGCCTCTCTGGGACTCAGGCAAGCAAATTATATGGCTTATGTAGCTAGGTATCAGAAATCTAGATGGGATACTGTTATGCAATTGGCCAAGCAGGCCCATGGCCAGCTGGCTAGTGAACTAGAACAGGTGGTTGCTGATGGCATTGAAGCCTCTAAGGTTCAGTTTCATGCTGCTGTGGATGTTAATGATGTTTCCTGTAGGGTTATGGCCACATCTGTAGCTTTTCGTAGGTTGGCCTGGCTCAGGTGTACTAGTTTGTCACAGGATACCCAGACTAAGGCTATGGATTTTCCTGTGGTGGGAAATTCTCTGTTTGGAGAGCAGACAGAGAATTACATGAAGAAGATGGATGAATATAGGACTACTTACAAGAGTGCCCAGGCTAAGGAGCGGCAAGCCACTCCTCAAAGGCATGCCCCAGGGTAGGGGTAGGCCTTTTCACAGGCCTTTCTACCAGACTCAGGCCTCCTCTGCCTTTGCTCAGAGGATTCTTCAGAGGCAGGGGCAGGCGAGGTGGGCAGACCTGCTCCCACCCCCAGACTAAAAGCTCCTGAAACAGGCACCCTGATGGGGTGCCCAGGGCAGGTCTCCTGTACCAGTGGGGGCAGGCTGGCTTACTTCAGTCAGAATTGGGCTTTAACCTCAGACAAGTGGGTTCTGGAAGTAGTAAGCCAGGGTCTGGTTCTCAGCTTCAAAAAGTTTCCCAAGTTGAGAAGCAGACTTTTCTACCTGCAAGTGCTTCAGAGACCCTCGCTCTGGAAACAGAGGTCTCATCCCTGTTAGCTCTCAGAGCAGTAGAAAGGGTTCCTCCCCTGCATCAGGGCAGGGGTCTGTATTCCAGATACTTCCTTACCCCAAAAAAGACAGGAGAATGGCAGCCCATTTTAGATCTCAGATATCTGAACAAGCATCTTTTGAAACCAAAGTTCAAAATGGTAACTCTGGCAATGATTTTACCTTCCCTAAGGCCAGGGGACTGGCTAGCCTCCCTGGACCTCAAGGATGCCTATTTCCATGTCCTAATCAGAAGATCCCATAGAAAGTACCTCAGATTGGAACTGCCCTCAGGTCATTACCAGTTCAGAGCAATGCCCTTGCCTTACCTCTGCTCCAAGGGTATTCACAAAGTGTCTAGCAGTGGCAGTGGCCCACTTAAGGAGGCAGAGGATTGCTGTTTTCCCTATCTAGACGACTGGCTCATTGTGGAGGCCAGTCCTCAGAAAAGGTGAAATCTCATCTGCAGGTCACCCAGCAGCTTCTCACCTCCCTGGGTTTTCTGCTAAACCTACCAAAGTTGGTTCTGGAACCAGTCCAGGTACTCACCTTTATAGCAGGCAGATTGGACACAAAGCTAGCCAGAGCCTTTCTTCCCCAGAAAGGGTAAGGAATTTAGTGGCTCTGGCCGCTTCTTCACTCTGCAAGTTCTCTCACCAGCAAGATACTTTCTGTAGCTCCTGGGGCACATGGCTGCATCCACAGCTGTTGTGCAGGGAGCCAGATTTCAGATGAGAGACATTCAGTTTCACTTGAGAACCTTTTGTCTCAGAGAAGAGACCCCTTCCAAGTTGGTCCCAGTGACTGAACCTTGATCCTAGCTCTCCAGTGGTGGTAGGATCAGAGCACTTAAGAGCCGGGTCCCCTCATTTCCCTTCTCACGACTTGACTCTCACTATAGATGCTTCCCTTCTGGGTTGGGGAGCCCACATGGGCGACCTTTCCACTGGGAGTTTGGTCCCCCAGGAATCTCTGCTCCACATCAATTTTCTGAACTCAGAGCTGTCTTTTAGCTCTTCAAGCTTTTTCTGCATCTGTCCCACGACAAGGTGATACAAGTCAGAACAGACAACACCACAACAATGTGGTACATCAACAACGGGGCACTCGGTCTTCGGCCTTGTGCACCGAGGCAATGAAGTTGTGGTCTCTGGCCTATTCCCTGAACACTTCCTCATAGCAGTTCATCTTCCAGGAAGGACAATGTCCAGCGGATGCCCTCAGCAGATTTCCCAGGGCCATCACGCATGGTCCCTGGATCCTCAAGTGCTGGGGATAGTTTTTGCCAGGTGGGGCATCCCTCAGATAGATCTTTTTGCAGCCCCAGACAATCACAGACTTCCTCTGTTCTGTTGCAGGCCTCCAGTGCTGGGCCCAGTTCCCTGGATGCCCTTCTTCTGGATTGGGAGGAAGTTCCTTCATGCTTTCCTTTCCTCTCCTATTCAAAGTACTAGTCAAAATCAGATCTCAGCCTTGCAGGGTGATTCTGATTGCCCTGGATTGGCCAGGCAGCCCTGGTACCCACTCCTTCTGTCTCTGACAGTCCATCTTCCCCTGTGCCTCCCCAGGAATCACAATCTGTTGACTTGTGCCCAGGAAGGGCTTGGTATCCGGACCTAAATCCTCAACCTCAAGGCCTGGCTCTTGAGGAGTTAGAGTTTGCTGATTACACCTTCTCAGGGTGTTCTTGAGATCCTAAAGGCTTCCAGAAAGCCTTCCACTAGGGCTACTTATAGTTCTAAATGGAAAAGGGTTTATTTTGTGCTGGGAAAAATATTTCCCAGAATCTGCTGAATTGCCCTTTTGTTAGATTACATGGTACATCTTAATTCCTTGGGTCTCAGACCAGCTACCCTGAGAGTTCATTTGGCAGCTGTGTCTGCTTTTGTGTCAGCAGGAAAGTCCTCCCCTCTTCCTCTCATCCTGTGTTTTCCAAGTTTTTAGGTTACTCTATACTAATCCTCCTTTCGGAACCGCCCCTGCTTGGGACCTTAATGTTTGCATTGCCCAGTTAATGCAACTCCTTTGAACCTCTGTCTTCTGCAGAGCTTAAGTACCTAACTTGGAAAACTGTTTTTCTAGGTGGCTATCACTTGCCAGACGATAAGTGAATTGCAAGCCTCTGTCAGTGGAGACTGATTTATTTCTTTCCACAGGGATAAGGTAGTCCTTAGGACTAATAGGAAGTTTTGCCTAAGGTGGTTTCAGATTTCCATCTTAATCAATCTATCTCCTTCCAGTATTTTTCACTGATCACTGCCTCGGGTGAGAGGAGGTTGCACAGCCTGGATGTTAAGAGAGCTCTTAGTTATTATAGAGCGTACTAAAGGTCAAGGTTCGAATCCCTCCAACTTTTCCTTACCTATGGTGAAGTTGGGAAAGGCAAACCTGCCACTAAAGAGATCAATAGCCAGATGGATTGTCTCTTGTATCCAATTTTGTTATCAGAAGTGGGCAGAGCCCCCGGGTTTGAGGGCTCATTCTACCAGGGGTACAGCTGCTCTAGCTGCCGTAGATATCCCTTTATTAGAGATTTGCCAGGCTGCTACTTGGAAAACGGTACACACTTTACCAAGCATTACTCCCTGGATGTCCAGGCCAGGAGATGCTCGGTTTGCACAACTGTTCTTCAGAGCCTATTCCTAAGTAGGTTCTGCCCCTCCTCCATGGAGGTACTGCTGTGTATTCTACAATGTCTATAATATAGCAAGACTTTATGTTGTTTGAAGAAAAATTACTCACCTTAGTAATGTTGTTTCTTCTAATGGGGTCTTGCTATATTATAGACCTCCCCAACCTGCCCCTCTCAGAACCTCTACTTGGTGGGGTGCGGGCAACTTAGTGTGGGCACTACTTATGTCCTGTTAGCATTTTGTCCCTTTGGGACTTTGGGGTGTGTGTGTACACGTGTGTGTTTTATTATATTTATGTTCCATTTTCATATTATTAGAATGGTGTTAGTATTTCTGGTCCCCTGACTTGAGTCTTGGGTGTTGGGACCATCAATGGTTGTTATTATTTAGGTAGCCATTTGGCTAGTGTAGGTTACAGCTCTACATAGACCTTAGTGAGTTTGGCTCGTAAGATCTGACAGTTCAAGTTTGAAAGGACACAGATAGAGCTGCTCTCATGCCAAAATTCTATTTTGGAATGGTTTTAACCATTTCACTCGGGGCAGTTCTAGAGCTGGAACAAACTGCTAATGTCTATAATATAGCAAGACTCCATTAGAAGAAACAACATTACTAAGGTGAGTAATTTTTTCTTCCGTCTGGTGGAGCCAAGTCAAAAAGGACGAGGCTACCCCGAAGCCAGACCAGACACCGGTTACCGACTGACTGGACATCCAGGACACTGGGGATCTTCCCATCGGGTCACCTTCCAAAACTCCCAACATGCGATGTAAGCCTTCCAAATCCTGCTCCCCCTCGGTGGTTTGATCTCTGTCTCAATCCAGGGACCGCCGACGGCACCGCTCACGGTTTTCCAGCCGTCGTTGATCCAGGCCCAAGAGCAAGTCCTGCAGCTGCCATAGGTCTGTCTCTAGGCGGACTCGCTCTTCTAGCCGACGCCGATCCCCTGACAGGCGCTGGTCTCCACTCCATCGTCTGTTCATGACCCATTGGTCCCAGGACCGAAGTCAGTCTGGGAGTACCCGATGCTCCAGGGAGGGTAGTCTTTGCAGGCACGATTCGATCTCCTCACATTCCAGAAGCCAGTCTGCCTCCTCTCCCTCGGCCCTTTCAGGGGTTGGGGTTCTCCTGAGGATAAGGAACTATCCTGTTCGCCTCCTGAGGGTCCAGCTTTCATGGATGTCATGAGACACATCCAGGCCTCTAATGAATGGGAGTTGGAGGACTGGAACCCCGAGGCTGGCATCGCTACCTGAGGCAAAGGATCCAAAACCTTCATAGTGCCTCCTTTGGTGGATACATTCCAAGACCTTACCAGGATAACTTGGAAACATCCAGCCACAGTCCTGGCAGTTCCCAAAAACCAGACAGGCTATATAGAGCGCCGAGGGATGAGCCCTATCTGGTGGAAAACCCTCAGGCTGACTGTATGGTCATAGTGGCTGCTCATGACAAATCTCGACAGCCCAAACACTTCAACTCTCAGCCTTCCAATCGGAGTCCCGCTATTTGGACCAGGTGGGCAGAAAGGTATACTCTGCATCCACCTGCTCCATACGCTCCTGAACTTCCTGTGCATATGGTCCAGTACCAGAATGCTTTATGGGAGAAGAGACAAGAGATGGTCAGTGCCTTGCTAGACTCTGCACAAAAAACTGAGCTCTGAACACACTCAAATTGGGCTCAGACATAGGCACCCATGTTCTGCATGCCTCGTATGACACTGCAGATAAGGCATCTAGGACGACAGCGTCAGGTGTCTGCCTAAGGCACCATGCCTGGCTTCAGGTCTCGGGATTCTCCCAGGATCTGCAGACCGGAATCAGGGACCTTCCGTTCCATGGTTCTGTGCTATGTGGGTCGGAGACTGAGGGCCTTATCTTTCATCTCCAGGAGTCGGGCAAATCCATCTGGTCCATCCAACAAAAGTATAAGGGGGACCAGAAATGTTCCAAAAACGGCCTTTTCGTAAGTTCTCAGGCCAACCTGCCCATGAAAACTAATCGCTGGAAGGCGGCTTTAAAAGGAAGGTTGGAAGCCAGCAACCTGGAGGGCGCCTCCCTTCGAGGCCAAAGTCCTCCCAAACCTCTCTCCACCCCAGTTTACCCAATGTCTCCCTGCTGAACCCTACTCATGGGGAAGGCACAAGGAGACCGGGGATCGCATCTCTCGCCCACCTGGAGGGATGGAGCAGAATCACGCTGGACCTTTGGGTCCTAGATATTATAAGGAGGGACATACACTGGAGTTCACTCAAATCCCCAGAAACTCCAGCAAGGTCCTCAAGGAATCCTCCTTCTCGCATACCTCCCATAGAAGGAAAAATCCAGGCCCTCTGCAAAAAAGGGCAATAGAGCCAGTCCCCCTGCAGCAGCTGCAAAGGCTATTACTCCCATTTCTTCCTGGTTCCAAAGAAAACTCAGGACCTTGGCCCATCTTGCACCTCAGCTCTCTGAATGATTATATAGAATACCGAGGTTCAGGGTGGTGACCCTTCCAGGTCTAATTCCTCTTCTGCACCAAGGAGACTGGCTCTGTACCTGGACATGCATATCGGGATCTTTCCCCTCACAGGAAGTACTTGAGGTTCCACTTTAAAAGGGTGACATTACCAGTTTCAGGTTCTGCCATTTGGCCTCTCCTCCTCTTCTCGAGTCTTCAGTGAGTGCCTTGCAGTGGTAGCTGCAGCTCTAAGGCACAAAGGACATTATGTCTTCCTTATCTGGACGATTGGCTCTTGGTGGCCCCGTCAAGAATGCGCCTCATTCAAGCTCTCAGAGACACTTATACTCTATTCCGAGGTTGGGGATCACCCTGAACCTGCCAAGTCAGTCCCCAAGCCCAGCTAAAGACTCATCTTTACAGGTGCGGTCCAGGGTATGACCTTCAAACAACATGAAGTCTTGCTATATTATGACAATTGCAGTTTGTCCCAGCCTTAGAACTGCTCCGGAGGTGAAGAGTTAACTTCATGCCAGGCATGGAACCTGAGCGAGCTCGGTTGTAAAACTCTGTCTGGTGATATTCAAACCGAAACTGTCAGATTCTTTACTCCGCCTCACTGAACAGTCGCCCGAGATTCCTCCTTCTGCTCGGTTCATTTCTCGGTTAAAAGTGTTATTCTCGGTTTATTTTAAACCGTAATTATATTATTTTAACCGCAAAACCGGTCAGTTCAAGCTCTGTCTGTGGTATCGTAGTAATAGATAGGTTTTCATTCTCTGTGTGGAACTTGTAAACATTATCGGTTCGGTTTGAACCGATCAGGTTGTTGTTAAAACTTGTTAAATTACATTTAAGTGCGGTTCCGGTTCTTATCGGTTCTAAAAAACGGATTTCATTACGTTTTTTCCATTTCCTTGACACGGTTGGGAACTGGTAAGGGTGTCTTGCTTTAGTTCTGGCTGAAAAGTGCAAGTTTTGGTTAGGCTGGCATTATGTCTGAGAAACCCAAAGAAAACCGGCCCACTGGTTTAGCACTGTAGTGTCTGTGGAAGCTTTGCCAAGGCTGACCCACACCTACATGTGTTTATTGTCTGGGGTTTGACCACCCAGTGCAGACTGCCAGATTTGTAAGAATTTCCTGCAGCTACCCTGGATAAGAGAGTTGGTAGGCTCTAGGGAATGAGAGGCAAAAAGTCCGCTGACCCGATGGCCAGCCCGGTTCGGTGCCAACCGAATCGGAGGGAGTGCCCTCTGACCAGGGCGAGACTTCCTCGGCAACCGAAGAGCTGACTCTGGAGGAGCCAGTTCCAGCAAAGAGGACTAGAAAATCAGCAGGTGTGGAGCCAAAATTTCCTTCTCCAACCGCTGCAGAGATAGCCAAAGCGATCCAAATTGTCCAGTCACTTCGCTTTCCCCGGTTCCGTCCGAACCGCCACTATCAGGTAAACGGTCGGTTCGGTCGGTTCCACCGGTTCAAGAATATGATATAGAGGAATTTTATGAACCGGAGGAGGGGAGGAGGATTATGAAGAGTATGAATGTGATTTTGAAAGTCTGGATGTGCCCATTGAACCGGACATCTCCCCAGACAGACCTTCAGGAGTGTCTCCCCCTAGGCTTTCTGAGTCCCCTTCTCATTTTCTGTTTTTTAAAAAAGTTGCTGAAACCCTCCAGCTCCCTTTGGAAGAAGCTGTGGATGAACAGGAGGAGCCTGACTATGTGGAAATGATGGATATCCCAGAGTCCAGGAGATTGTCTATTCCTTTACATAAATCCTTTAGGAAACAGACAATAAAAATTTTAAAAGCTCCTAATTCTTTACCTCCTGTGGATAAAAAGATGGACAGGAGGTGCACATTGTCAGGCCCTGATACGGAGTTCCTTTCACAACAATGCAGCCATGTTGGGGTAGTGCAGGCTGCAGCCTGTGATAAGGCAAATATTCCCTTGGCTTCACACCCCCCTGATAAGACTCCAGGAGGATTGATGCCATGGCAAAGAAACAATACATGGCAGCATCCTTGGGACTCAGACAGGCAAATTATATGGCCTATGTTGCAAGATACCAGAAATCCAGATGGGATACTGTTATGGCTTTAGCAGAAACAGGTCCCTGGCCAGCTTTCAAGGAGCTGGAACAGGTGGCTGCTGATGGTATTGAGGCATCCAAGGTGCAATTCCATGCTGCAGTGGACTCTAATGATGTATCTTCAAGAGTCATGGCTACATTTGTGGCTTTTCGTAGAATGGCTTGGCTCAGGTGTACTAGCCTGTCACAGGATACCCAGGCTCAGGCCATGGATTTTCCTGTTGTGGGTAATTCTCTGTTTGGGGAGCAGACAGAGAATTACATGAAGAAAATGGATGAGTATAGGACCACTTATAGGAGTGCACAGGCCAAGGAGAGGCAAGCCACTCCTCAGAGGCAGCCTTCCAGGGGCAGGGGCAGGCCTTTTCACAGGCCTTTTTACCAAGCCAGGGACTGGTTCTCAGCTTCAAATAATTTCCAAAGATGAGAACCAGATCTTTTCCACCTGCAAATCCATTAGAGGCTCTTGCTTTGGAAGCAGAAGTCTCAACCTCCTGGCTCTCAGAGCTGTGGAAAGGTTCCTCCCCTACACCAGGGCAAAGGACTATACTCCAGGTACTTCCTTACGCCAAAAAAGACAGGAGAATGGCGGCCCATCCTGGATCTAAGATACCTAAACAAGCACCTTTTAAAACCAAAATTCAAAATGGTGACTCTGGGAATTATTTACCCTCCCTAAGGCCAGGGGACTGGCTAGCGTCCTGGACCTCAAGGATGCCTACTTCCATGTTCTCATCAGAAGCTCCCACCGAAAGTACCTCAGATTCGAACTGCCCTCAGGCCATTACCAGTTCAGAGCAATGCCCTTCGGCCTTACCTCTGCCCCAAGGGTATTCACAAAATGCCTGGCAGTAGCAGTTGCTCACTTAAGAAGGCAAAAGATTGCCATCTTTCCTTACCTGGACGACTGGCTCATAGTGGGTCAGTCTCCAGACCAAGTCAAATCACACCTTCAGGTTACCCAGCAGCTGCTTACATCTCTAGGTTTTCTTCTCAATCTCCAAAAGTCAGTTCTAGAGCCTGTTCAGCTACTCACCTTCATTGGCGCAGAACTGGACACACAGCAGGCCAGAGCTTTCCTTCCTCTAGAAAGGGTAAAGACCCTGGTGGCTCTGGCCTCCTCCTTCACTCTGCAGGTCTCTCGGCCAGCAAGGCACTTTCTACAGCTCCTAGGGCACATGGCTGCTTCCACAGCTGTAGTGCAAGGAGCCAGATTTCAGATGAGGGACATTCAGTTCCATTTGAGAGCCTTCTGGTCTCAAAGAGAGATCCCCTAACCAAATTGATCCCAGTAACTCGAACCCTGGTCCAGGCCCTGCAGTGGTGGCAGGATCAGAGCAATCTGAGACAGGGGGTTCCTTTCATCCCTCAATCTCACTCCTTGACCCTTACTACAGATGCGTCCCTCTTGGGATGGGGAGCTCACATGGGCGACCTCACCACCCAGGGATTGTGGTCCCCTCAGGAATCTCTGCTCCACATCAATCTGTTGGAACTCAGAGCTGTTTTTCTAGCACTTCAGGTTTTTTCTGCATCTGTTCAGAACAAAGTGGTACAGGTCAGAACAGACAACACCACTACAGTGTGGTACATCAACAAGCAAGGGGGCACTCGGTCCTCGGCTTTGTGCACCGAGGCAATGAAGTTGTGGTCTCTGGCTTATTCCCTGAACACCTCCCTCATAGCAGTTCACCTCCCAGGCAAGGACAATGTCCTGGCAGATGCTCTCAGCAGGATTTTCCAGGGCCATCACGAATGGTCACTGGATCCCCTAGTACTAGGGTTAGTATTTGCCAGGTGGGGCACACCTCAGATAGATCTTTTTGCAGCCCCAGACAACCACCAACTTCCGCTTTTTTGTTGCAGGCCCCCAGTGTTGGGCTCAGTCCCTCTGGATGCCTTCCTTCTCGATTGGGAAGGGAAGTTCCTCTATGCCTTCCCCTTCCTCTCTTGTTCAGGTGCTAGTCAAAATCAGATCTCAACCTTGCAAGATGATTCTGATTGCTCCAGATTGGGCCAGACAGCCTGGTATCCTCTCCTTCTGTCCTTAGCAGTCCATCTTCCCTGTGTCTCCCCAGGAATCACAATCTGTTAACCTGTGCCAGGGGAGAGTTTGTATCCGAATCTCAATCCCTCAACCTCAAGGCCTGGCTCTTGAGGAGTTAGTTAGAGTTTGCTGACCCACACCTTTCTCAAGGTGTACTGAAATCTTGAAAGCTTCTAGGAAGCCTTCCACCAGGGCTACTTATAATTCTAAATGGAAAGGTTTTCCATATGGTGCTCTGGGAAGCATATTTCCCCAGAATCTGCTGATTTGCCCACAGTCTTGGACTATATGGTCCATCTAAATACTTTGGGGCTGAGGCCAGCTACCCTGAAAGTGCATTTGGCAGCTGTCTCTGCTTTTATTTCAGCAGGAAAGACCTCTTCTCTTTCTGCTCACCCTGTATTCTCCAAGTTTTTCAAGGGATTGCTTCACACCAACCCTCCATTCAGGGACCCTGCTCCTGCCTGGGATCTTAATGTTTGCATTGCTCAGCTGATGCAACCCCCCTTTGAACCTTTGTCTTCAGCAGAGCTTAAGTACTTGACTTGGAAAACTGTGTTTCTAGTAGCCATCACTTCTGCCAGGCGCATAAGTGAATTACAAGCTTTGTCAGTGGAGCCTGATTTTATCTCCTTTCACAGAGATAAGGTAGTCCTCAGGACTAACAGGAAGTTCTTGCCTAAGGTGGTTTCAGATTTCCACCTTAATCAATCTATATCTCTTCTAGTGACTTCACTGACCATTCCTCCTCTGGAGAGGTTGCATGATGTTTAGATGTAAAGAGAGCCCTTAGTTACTACATAGGCGTATTAAGGGTCACAGGTTTGACTCCCTCCAACTGTTCCTCACTTATGGTGAGGTTGGGAAAGGGAAACCTGCCACTAAAAGATCCATCGCCAGGTGGATTGTCTCTTGTATCCAGTTTTGCTATCAAAAACTGGGTAAGGTTCCCCCTTCAGGCCTGAGGGCTCACTCTACTAGAGGTACAGCTGCGTCCCTAGCTGCAGCCAGGGACATCCCTATCTTAGAGATATGTCAAGCAGCTACCTGGAAAACAGTACACACTTTCACCAAGCATTGCTCCTGGACATCCAGGCTAGGGAGGGATGCTCGGTTTGCTAGCTGTGCTTCAGAGCCTATTTCCTAAGTAGGTTCTGTCCTCCTCCATGGAGGTACTGCTGTGTAGTCTGTAATTGTCATAATATAGCAAGACGTCATGTTGTTTGAAGAAAAAAATTACTCACCTTAGTAATGTTGTTTCTTCTAATGGAGTCTTGCTATATTATGACCTCCCCCACCTGCCCCTCTCAGAACCTCTGCTCTTGGGATGTGGGTGGGCAGTGCAGTGTTGGCACTTAATGATGCCCACCTTGTGTTTTTCACCCCTCCTTTTTGGGGTGTTTGGGTGTTGTATTTCATTTTATTTTCTGGGTCCCCTGACTTGAGTCTTGGTTTTGGGACCAGAAAAATGTGTTAATATTTTAGTAGCCAGTTGGCTAGTGTAGGTTTACAGCTTCCACACAGAACCTTAGTGAGTTTTTGCTCATAAAGATCTGACAGTTTCGGTTTGAATATCACCAGACAGAGTTTTTACAACCGAGCTCACGCTCAGGATTCCATGCCTGGCATGGAAGTTAACTCTTTCACCTCCAGAGCAGTTCTAAGACTGGGACAAACTGCAATTGTCATAATATAGCAAGACTCCATTAGAAGAAACATTACTAAGGTGAGTAATTTTTTCTTCTTCCCTCAGGAAAAGGGAGATCGCCTGAGAGAAGTGGACTGGACAGTCCTTGTAACCCCTCAGGTCCAAGCCAGGACCCTCCTCAGACTTCTGGGGCACATGACTGCAGCCATCCCTGCAATTCCCTTAGTCTGCCTCCACATGAGGGTCCCACAGTGGATGCTCAGGGTGCAGTGGGACCAAAGCTCCAGTGGTCTCGACTGTCTGGTCATGATCTCTGAGCCAGTCAGAAGGACCCTCCTTTGGTGATTGGACTCCCTCAGTCTAGAAAAAGGGGTCTTGTTTTGACAGGCGCCACCAAGTCGGACACTGACAACAGATGCCTCCGACTTAGGCTGGGGGGCTCACCTAGGAGGACTGCCAGACTCGGGGCATTTGGTCCCCAGAGGAGCGCAACCTCCACATAAATGTTCTGGAAATGCAGGTGGTCCTCAATGCCCTACGGGCCTTTCAGGAGAACCTAGTGCCAGGCTCTCTCCTTGTTCAGACTGACAACACGGCTGTTATTTTCTACATCAGCAAGCAAGAGGGAACACACTCCTAAACCCCTGGCAGGTAGGCAATGAGAGTCTGGTATTGGGCGATGGAGCATCCACATCTCTGTCCGCTGCTCATGTTCCTGGTGCTCAAAACGCCTTGGCGGACAGCTTAAGCCACTCTTAGTCCAAGGCGCATGAGTGGGAGCTACTCAATCAGTAGCAGACCAGCTCTTCGACACTTGGGGTCATCCAGAATGGGACCTCTTTGCGTCTCCATGCGATGCCAAACTGCCAATTATTTGCTCGCGAGAGCATGCACCTGGTGTTTTTTGGCCAGACGTGTTGTCCCTTTGTTGGGCAGGGAGGTTCCTTTACACCTTCCCTCCCTTTCAAAGAGTTCTGTTGTAGGTACAGGCCGAGGGGGCTCAGATGATTCTAATCACCCCGCTGTGGCCAGGGCAGATTTGGTTCCCACTACTTCAGCGGTTGTCGTCTGAGCGTCCGATTCCGCTGCCAGTATGCTCGCAGTTGCTGTCCCATGGTTAGGGCAAGCTGGTACATCCAGATCTCAAGTCCCTGCACCTTCCTACATGACTCCTGCAGATATAGTTAAATCAAGGTATGGGGTCTCCCAGCAGGTGGCAGACATCCTCATTTCAGCAAGGAAGCCCTCTCTCTACTGGTTCCACTTATGCTATGAAGTGGAAGCGTTTTTGCGTATGAGCTTCGTCTCATGACCTGGACCTCCTTACCTGTCCAGTGAAATCAGCACTTCAGTATCTCCTCCTTATACCAGCAAGGCTCGAGCTACTCCTCCATTAAGGTGCATATGTGGGCCATTTCCGTATCACGTCCTCTTCAGTGACAGAACCTTAGCCCAGCTGGACTTTGGCCCGCACCTTTTACAGGGCATTCTACATTTGAGGCCTCCTGTTAGGGATCCAGTTCCCCCCTGGGATCTCCTTTTTGCATTAGAGAAACTTACTCTTCCTTCCCTTTGAACCCGCAGCAGAGTGTGAGCTGTGTTATCTTTCATGGAAGGTATCTTTTTTAGTTACTGTTACTTCAGCTCAAACGGTTTCCGAGCTTCAGGCCCTGATGTGCAAGGAGCCGTATTTAATTTTTCATAGGGAAAGGGTTTCCCTCAGAACAAATTCTAAGTTTCTACCCAAATTGGTTTCTGAGTTAACCCTCAACCAATTGGTTTACCCTCCAGTCTATTATTCAACCCCTTCTAACAGGGAGAAGCTCTCTACACACATTGGATGTCCACAGGGTGCTGAGGTACTCCTCAGGCGACAGTGGCACACTGCAAATTGGAGCAACTGTTTATGGCTTTTGCGCCTCAACACCTGGGCAAACCAGTGTCTAAACAGACTATATATCGGTGGCTAGTCTACTGCATAGTCTTCTGTTACCACAAGTACAACAAACCTCTGCTGGGAACGGTTAGAGGTCATTCTACCAGAGGAGTTTCTACCTCCTTCACCTCCTTAAAAAATGTCTCTATCCAAGACATTTGTGCAGCTGCTACTTGGAGTTCGGTACACACCTTCGTCAGGCATTATAGCCTGGACATTCCTTCCAGTTGCTGAGCCTGTTTCGGCCTGGCGGTCCTTCAGGGACTATTGTCCTGATGTGCTGTCTCCCTGCCTTTTATTGCTGTTATTATAGTTCCTGTCATCCTTCTCCTATTCCCGGGGCTAGTCACCTCCTAAGCTCGGGACTGCTTGGGATTCATTCCTAATGGTTCTAGCCTGCTGCAAGAGCTCCCCCTCGAAGTAAGATAGTACAGTTACGTAAGAACTTACCGTAACAGTAGATCTTCGAGAGGAGCTCTTGCAGCAAGCACTGCTTTCCCACCCTCCTTCCCCCTGGAGAGTATCAGCATGACTGGGGCAAGCTGCACTTGTTTCGTTTGCTGGGGTCCGTTCGCGGGTTCTTGGCCGGTGAACTGAGGTGGAGCTAGGGACCTCCCCTTTTTATGGCATGACCGACATCGGGGGTGGCCCCTGCTGGGTACTGCTAGCTAAGTTTTTTTCAGTGGGTCCTAAGGCCTGCGGGATTAGTCCTAATTGCTATAGCCTGCTGCAAGAGCTCCTCTCAAAGATCTACTGTTACGGTAAGTTCGTACGTAACTGTACTGTTCTGTGGCTCCATCCCTGAATGATCTGAAAGGTCAGAAACTATAGAAGACCTTTCAGTTTTCAGCCCTTTCAGCCACAGCAGTCCTGGCAGCGACAGTTCTAGCAGGCCAATTGCATGTCCGATGCCCCAAGGCCAAGTTCTGTGGTCAGAGACCCAAAAAAAGGGGGCAGGGGTAATGGTGCACCTCAGCTGAGTGGTTGGTGCCCCCTCAAAAGTGGCCCAGTGACAGGTTGAGGGTGTCAGCTTTGCCACTTCTGGACCCAGTGGTCCATCATTACTACAGACAGCTGGGTCCTCACGGTGGTCAGCAGAGGGCTGCCTCTCAGTTTCAGGGCTCTCCCACCTTACCAGTCCCATGCCGCAGGAGTCCTCGTGTCTCAGGACATGCTGTCTTCCTTAGGTAGGTTGTTGCTCTGCTGCTCATCAGAGAGTCATAGGCCATGTCCCAGACACCCTGGCAGGTCAGGGGTATGTGCCCTGGTACTTACTGGTCCCGAAATGGAGATGGGGCTGGTGCCACATACTGGATCTTCACGATCTGAATAAATTTCTAAGGAAGTGCAAGTTGAGGATGGTCCACACTGAACCATATCATATCATCTCAGGAGCAGGGCATGTATTCCTGCCTTTTTTTTTCCATTTTCTTCTGTGCACCCCTCCCCTTGTGGCGTGAGCGTGCATGTGTGAGAAGAAGGCATATGCCGTCCGCGTAACTCTTTCTTCTGTCTCCCTGCTTCCAGCGCTACCCTCCAGTCTCCACTGAAGGTCAGCCAAGGAGTGGGATGACAACCTTCCCCTCACCGGAAGAGAAGAGCAGTCCTTCAGACGCTCTGTGCTCTCCCTCCCATGCCTCCCCCGGCAACCTGAGGTCGCTTCCGACCCCGGGCCACCGGAGTGGCGCAAGGTGTGACATCCAGCGCCTCAACCCTCAGCACCACCAGGCCAGCCTCCAGGTTGTTTTCTTCCATATCCGTGTTCTCCCATGTCTCTGCCAGTACCTTCAGTTCTGCAGAGAAGGAGTGGTCTGTCAGTTTAAGGTCATGCCATTTGACTTGTCCTCTGTGCCCAGGGTTTTCACCAAGTGCATGGCAATGATATCAGCTTTCCTGTGGCACCAGGGAGTCTGGTTTGTCCCTACCTGGATAACTGGTTAATAGTCGGGCCATCCAAGGAGGCAGTGGAGCGGTCCAGGGACCTGGCCCTCCAGACCTGCAGAGTCTTAAGCCTTCTGGTCATCCTGGCCTGGCCAAGTCTGAACTGCGCCCCTTGCAGTCGGTGCAGAGCTAGACTCCCTACAAATTAGGCATTGGATCTTACCTCCTTTGTCCAATCACTTTATATTGGGCACTCACATGCTGCCGGAAACTGAGGCTGCTGGGGTATATGGCACCGTGCATCAGTGTGGTCTGGTGGGCACACTGGCAGACACAGCACCTGCAGTGGTAATTGGGTCATCAGTTGTCCCAACGCCAAGGACATGTGGGCCAGTCGATCACATTGACCCAGCAGATATGGGATGCCATCCATTGGTGGCTTATCCCAGAACATCTCAAGGAAGGAGTCCCATTTGTCTGCCCAGAACCAACAGTCACTTTCATGATGGATATGTCTCTGGTGGGGTGGGGAGTGCAATTGGGGGACCACAGGACCCATGGGTTCTGGTCACCCAGAGAGTCCAGCCATTACATCAGCCTGCTGGAGCTCCATGCAGTGCAGCTTGCTCTGATGGAATTTGCTTTTCTAGTCAGGGGTCCCATCATGCAAGTCCAGATAGACAACACCACGACCATGTTCTACCTGACCAGGCAGGACAGCATGCATCCCTTCTATTGTTTTGGGAGGCACTCTGCTCCTGATCACTTGTGCACAGCCTGGGTGCAGATCTCCTGAGGTTCATGTCGCTGGAAGCAGACAGTGGTCACAGATCCTCTCAGCTGGGTGAGCAATATGTTGCACATGTGTTCCTGCATCAGAAAGTGGTAAGCCACGTGTTCTCCCTGTGGGCGCCCCTCTGGTCCTGTTTGCCTTCTGGGGACCACCAAACTGAGGCTTTTTTGCTCACCCCTTCAGTCCAGAACACTAGTGGGGGATGCCTTCATGACACCCCCAAGCCTCCTTAACGCCTTTCTTCCCTTTCCCCTGATGCACAAGGTGGTGTTCAAGGTTCAGAGGTACAAGGCACAGGTGCTCCTCATAGTTCTGGACTGGCCTTGTCACTTTGGGTATCCGGATCTCCTCAGCAGCAGAACCCCATGGTGGTTGCCTCTTCCCCTGGATCTGCTGACCCAATATCAGGATGGTCCTGCACCCAGACCCTCAGTCCCTGCACATCACAGCCTGGTTCCTGAGCAGCTAGAATTCCAGGCCCTCGGTCTTTCGGAGAATGTTCTTCATATTGTGGAGGTTTCTCAAAGAGTTGACACACTGGTGTCGCGAGGGGCTTAAGGCAAGCGCCCTTCCCACGGAGTGCCACAGCCTCCCCCCCAAAACCAAACCGGAGATGCAGTCAGCAGGTCGCGAGGGGCTTAAGCCAAGCGCCCACCCACAGAGTGCCACAGGACCCCCGAAAACCAAACCGGAGATGCAGCCAGCGGGTGCAGGGGGCTTAGACAGCGCCCTCCCCACGGAGTGCCAGCCCCACCCCGAAACCAAACCAGAGATACAGTCAGCGGGTCACGAGGGGCTTAAGGCAGCGCCTCCCATGGAGTGCCACAGACCTCAAACCAAACCGGATATAGTCAGCGGGTCGTGAGGCTTAAGGCAGCGCCTCCCCACGGAGTGCCACAGGACCCCAAAACCAAACCGGAGATACAGTCAGTGGGTCGCGAGGGGCTTAAGGCAAGCATCCTCCTCACAGAGTGCCACAGGACCCCCCAAAACCAAACCGGAGATACAGTCAGGTACAGAGAGCCGCTCGACGCTACAAATCTCAAAATCCCTTTGTTTCCTTTGATGCCAATCCAGTTGTAACAGAGCTAGTACAAGCAAGGCTTGCTCGTTGTGGACTTTAAAACAGAATTACTTTTGGCGTAGCTCTAGATTGTTTTTTAGAGCATTATAAGTTAACCTGCCACGGCATTTTACAGCATTCTGTTAACTACTTTAAGGGAGGATGTGCTTGTTTTTTCTCTGCCATTTTCCAACATCTGCCATGGAATTATAGAACATTATAAGTTAACCCTGCCATGGCATTTTACAGCATTTCTGTTAACTACTTTAAGGGAAGGTGTGCTGGTTTTTTTCTCTGCCATTTTTCCCACATCTGCCAAGGAATTGTAGAGCATTATAAGTTAAACTGCCACAGCGTTTGTACAGCATTTAAGTTAACTTACTCTAAGGGAGGGCGTGCAGTGAAGGCAAATAGGTCATAGCTGTTACCGGGGGATTATTTGAAACTGAACCTGTTACACTCACCTGCTGCTTCTCTGAACTCCACCCCAACTTATTTCAAACTATAAAATAACCTTCTCCTTCTCCACAGCGGGTCGCGAGGGGCTTAAGGCAAGCGCCTTCCCCACGGAGTGCCACAGGACCCCTCCCCGAAACCAAACCGGAGATGCAGTCAGGTACGGAGGGCCGCTCGACGCTGTGAATCTCAAAATCCCTTTGTTTCCTTTGGCGCCAATCCAGCTGTAACAAAGCTGGTACAAGCAAGGCTTGCTCATTGTTGGCATTGTTGGCCACGCCAGCGCCGCCTCCCACCGCCACTCTTGCTCATCACCCTTTTATAGGCTGAGTCAGGTGACGCTACAGCCTATCAGCCCACATTCACATTAGCAGATTATAACATCTCACCACTAGTGGCCGCTACACTGAGAAGTTTGCTCACTTGCTTCCTCCACACAGCAACCATGCTCCTGTACCTCATTCCACTCCTCTCCCTAGCTGTCCCTCTTACCTCTCTCCTCCCAACATCCCATCCCCTGCAAGACCCTAACCTACACCCTCACTACAGCCAGACCCCTATATTTGGCCCCCCATCAGCCTCCACCTCCGTGCTCCAGACATACATGCCCACCCAAACATGGGCTCTAAGCTCTTCTGTCCTCCTCCCTCTTTTTTACTGGTCTACCGGCGCTTCGCAACATAGCTACCGTGGCTTCCCTCCACTCCCCACAAACAAACCACCAAAAGCTCAAATCCAGAAACGCAAGGTACGCCGCTCTACACTACATCACCCTGCTTCTTCTCTTGGTGGGGGATGTCAAACCTAACCCTGGGCCAATGCCCCATCCGACCCTACTTACCCTCCCCAAGGGCCTTAGACTACTTCACCTAAACATCTGCAGCCTCCTGAACAAGGTACCCGAGCTGCAACTCACTACCCAAACCCTCCACCCAGATGTCTGCATAATACAGTATCTTAGACGTGGCTGAAACCACACCATACTGATTCTGAAATAGCCCTCCCTGACTACACAGTAATCAGGCAGGACAGACACAGCAAAAAGAAAGGGGAAGGAGTTGCCATATACATATCCACCAGGCTCCAGTTCACCCCTGTCCAGATCCCAGGACTCACACCCCAAATAGAATCCTTGCTGATTAAGCTTTCTCTACCTCACTCCTCCCCGGTGTACATAGCAGGGACATACTGCGCCCCAGCTACCTCTGCGACCATCGTCCTTGACCACATAGCCACTCTAAGGTCAGCTGCCACTGCAGGTGAGCCGTACATCCTCAGAGATTTCAACTACAATGGGCTAGGAAAAGATTGTGCTAAAATACGGATCAAGATTCACTCCTAAACCTCTCCCAACAAATTGATCAACCCACCCACCAAAACTTAAAACACAAAACCACTCACTCTGGACTGGGCCTCACAACACATCCACACAGGATAATTAAAGTCGGACTACTCCTGAGCGATCACCATATGGTTTATATGGTCAGAAAGTGCATAGACGTGCAAACCACCCCGGACACTCCTCACAGAAGCATATGATTCCTTGTCTTCAGTCCTACTAAATGACCTCTCACATGTAGATTGGTCTTTCATTCAGCTGACCACCTCTATTGATGCCGCTTTTGACGTGTTCAGAGACAACGTACTAGCTGTATGGGACTATCACGCCACCCTAAGATGCACAAGGGTCAAGGGCTCCCATCTCCCATGGGTCTCAGCCGACATCATCAGTAGCTGTCGAGCTACAGTAGGGCCAGGCCTGGAAAAAACACAAGCAAACATGTTCCCCGGTATCCAAGCAGCGATATTGGACCCTCCGTAACTTCTCCACTAAAGCCATTCGGAGGGCGAAAAAGAACTATTTCAGGACAGCCCTCTCCTCCAATTTCAACCCCCTTTCTAAATTCTGGAAATCTGTCAAAACCCTGCTCACTCCCCCAGTCCAGCCACCCACCCCAACCCTAACTATCCATGGCAACACTGTCTCAGACCCTAGCAAAGTTACCTCAACTTTCAACACCTTTTTCACTAACTGTGCTGTTTCTCTCCTCGCAAACCACCAATGCACCTCAGCCGCACCCAGTCCTCCCCACAAACCCAGCATCCCCCGTCCCAAGTTCTCATTCCGTCCTGTCTACAACGGCAGAAGTACTTCATGCACTCATGCTCTCTTGACCCCAACAAAGGCAGATGCCCTCTAGGACTTGATGCCAAACTCCTACATCTATCAGCCCCTGCCATTGCCACCCCCCTAGCCAACCTCCTAAACCTCTCTTTCTCCACTGCACAAATTCCAACCGCCTGGAAGCAGGCGGTCGTCATCCCGCTACCAAAGGGTGGAGATCCTTCTGCCCCTGGGAACTACCGCCCCATCTCCCTTCTCCCAATTCTGTCCAAACTACAGGAACACCTAGCCCTTACCCAACTCGCACAATTTCTCGACTCTACCTCCTTCACCCCATATCAGTCGGGGTTTCGCAAATCTCACTCCACCATCACCGCATTTTTAAGACTCTCTAATGACATCTCCTCTGGGATGGACAAAGGACATATCACCTCGGCCATTTTTATAGACCTAGCTAAGGCGTTCGACACCATCTCCCACCCAAAGCTACTCACTAAACTACAAGACACAGGCCTCTCCTGCCTAGCCACTAGTTGGTTCCAGGCCTACCTGACGGGCAGACAACAGTTGGTAAAAATTGGAACAGTGGTATCCTCCCCCCAGTCCCAGTCACCATGGGGGTCCCCCAAGGCTCGGTCCTGGGCCACTTACTCTTTTCCATATTCTTAAACAACCTCCCACTGACATGCTCGAACTCAGCCATACAAATGTATGCAGACGACACCGTTCTGTACACCTCCGGCCCCTCCACTGGGGACATGTTTACAGTCCTCCAACAGGAATTTGATGTCGTTCAAAAATGGCTCAGGGCAAATCAATTAGTACTTAACTAAAAAAAAACAGTCTTCCTAACCTTCGGCTCACAACCTCCACTCTCCCGCCTCGCTGCTTCCCCCACCTTCCACACCCTGGACATAGAAACATAGAATTTGACGGCAGATAAGGACAGCTTGGCCCATTCAGTCTGCCCATTTCCCTGCCTACTGGATAAGCTGCAGATCCTAGTTAACCAGCAGCCTACTACTTCCTACCCCCACCCCCTAGAATGGCCTTATGACTGTCCCATGCATGCTTGAATTCCACCACTGTTTTTGACTCCACAACCTCCTCGGAAGGCCGTTCCATGCATCTACAACCTCTCTGTGAAAAATACTTCCTTAAATTACCTCTGAGCCGCCCCAAATCTTCAAATTGTGCCTTGTTCTTGCACACCCTTTTTTGAAAGATGCTACCCTCTTGGACTTTGTTGATTCCTTGAGGTACTTGAAAGTTTCTATCATGTCCCCTCCCTCCTTTCCTCGAGGCTATACATATTAAGCTCCTTTAGTCTCTCTTCATATGTCTTCCGGTACAGACCCTGCCATTTTAGTTGCCCTCCTCTGGACAGCTTCCATCCTGTCTATGTCTTTCTGGAGATTGGGTCTCAGAACTGCACACAGTACTCCAGATGGGGTCTGACCAGCTGTCTGTACAGAGGATAATAACTTCCTGTTTTCTACTGGTGATGCCTGTCCCTATGCATCCCAGTATCCCCCAGCCCTCCTTGCTGCCCTCTCACATTGCTTGCCCACCTTTAGGTCATCTGATATGACTACCCCCAGGTCCCTTTCCATTTTTGTTGTTGTTAGTATCTCACCCCCCATTGTGTACTCTTCCCCTGGGTTTTTGATGGGTCCACATTGGAGGCCTGCACCTCCTTTAGATACCTGGGAGTTTAGTTAATCAACATCTTGATTATTCTGTCCACACTGACTCATTACACAAAAATGCACCCCAAACTGGGAGCTCTTCATCGAACAAAGGATGTCTGCCCACCACGGTCAGGAGGAATTAGTGCATAAAATGATCCTCCCTATCTTTGACTACGGCGACGTGGTCTACAGCTCAACACCTTCATCAACCTTGGCCAGCTTGAACACCCTCTTTCCTCCTCCTGCGTTCATCCTCAGATGCCCCCCCACCACCACCCATCATTGTGACCTTTAGCACCTTAGATCTCACTTCGCTCGGGGCCGTCATCAGATACACTGCGTAGACATCATAGCCAAATTCTGGACTGACTCCTCCCCATCTCAGCTCCGTCTTGACAGCACAACCTTCCCCGATCTACTCACTCAGGTGCTCCAATTCCAGGCTACTCCAGCTCCCCTTCATGCACACCTTGAAGGGCCAATCCGCGTTCAGTTATCGCTTGCCCAAACTCTGGAACGACCTCCCCGTGGACATCAGGCTCTCCCCAACCCCAAGGCTCCTTAAACTGCTCCTCCATGACCATTTCTTAGACATATGCAATTGTTACCAACTACCCAGACCCGCTGCCAAGGGCATCTAACTGTACCTTGACAGTACTACACTATCAGCAACTTACTGTAACCTGCATTGATCTCTGCCTGTTTATACTCCAGGGTACTTGGTCTTAACGTGCAATAGCTAACTGTATACGCTGGGGTCTTAGGACCTAACCATGTTTAGCTAAACTGTATCAAAATGTATGCTCCTGCATGTAATTATCCTGTGTATTCTCTATGTAACCCCCAGGTCACATCTGGAAACAAGCGGCCCCCCGCTCAGTATGCTTGCCTGGTTAATCTATTAAATAAATAAATAAATAAATGCATTGAAATGGGAGAGGTTTTCAATTTGGTGTTGGGGCCAGGACCTTGAACCCCTGGCTTGCCCTGTGGCTTGCATCTTGAATACCTCTGGCACTTTTCTCAGCTGGGACTGTGTTCGATGACCCTTAAAGTGCACCTGGCAGGCATCTCTACATACTGGGTGTGGGCTGACATGCCAAAGGTGGCGCAGGAGAAGGTGATCAGTGTTTCTTTAAGGGCCTTGACCACATGTCCCAGCCAGCATGTGAGCTGCTGCCACCACCTTGGGACTGATTACTGGTACTGGCAGTGCTCATGGGCAAGCCTTTTGACCCGACACATAAGTGTGAGATCTCACATCTGTCATGGAAGACTGCTACCTTGGTTGCTGTTACATCAGCGAGCTCCAGGTGCTTTTGATGGATCTCCTTGTCTGGTCTTCCATAGGGACAGGGTAGTCCTCTGCCCCCAGCCAAAATTCCTGCCGAAGGTTGTCTTGGATTTCCACTTTAACCAAGTGATGGATCTTCCAGTAGACTTTACCAACCCATCTTAGAAGGCCGAATGTAGGCTCCATTTCTTGGACCTGCAGCGGGTATTCTCCTATGTGGATCGATGGCTGGAGTTCGGGTGAGGCTTGCCAACTCTTCAGACTTACACTGAAGCTGTACCTGGCAGGCCAGCAGCTAAGAGAACAATTGGCAGGTAGAACACATCCTGCATTTACTTGTGCCTCCCGTGGGAGTTCTGGGCTCATTCCGCTAGACATAACACTGCCTTGGTGGCTGCTTTTAGGGACATCCTTATCCAGGAGATCCGTAGGGCTGCCACCTGGAAGTCAGCACACGCGATCTCCCTTTACAGCATTAACCTCGAGTCTCGCTGGGATGCTGCTTTTGGGACTTTGGTTCTCCAATCTCTGTTTGCCAACTGGGGGGGTGCATCTTTTCCTCGTCTGGAGAACTGCTGGAAGTCTACCAGTGTGTGGATAAGTGAACCATATCCAAGCCCCAAGAAAACTAGGTTAGCTACCTGTAACCGTAGTTCTAGGACTGGTATATAGTCACATCCACACTACCAACCAAACCTCCCCTAGCAAATAACACATGGATTCTGTTTCCAGCATGCAAGATCTGACATCATGGGGGGTGGAGCTGAGGGATATATCACCTGGCTGGTGGGGAAAATGTTGCTTAAAGACGTCCCGTGAATAAGCTCTTAAGAAAGAACTACTGTTCCAGGTGAGTAACCAGTTCTATTTTTCAAAGCCAGTTGGACATTTATTTTAGGTATGCAGTGTTGAGGGAAATGACTGTCTTTAGAATTTAGCGTTTTCTTTCTCTTGTAAATGTATAGCTGTATTGACACAGTGGTGGCTGGTACACTAAACTTGTACCAAATACAAAACTTTCCCAGTTCGCCTCTAATAATTTTCTCTTAAGCCTAGTTTAGCTTGTATTATAATACTGTCTGTTAATATACTTACAGAGTTTTTTCAGTCTTAATAGTTATGTAGTGCCTTACCTACATTTCTAAGCAAGCTTTGACTAAATGTCATTTAAATCCTACTAAGAGACTGTGTACCTTTTTTGCCTCAGTAGGCAACCTCTCTCTCATCCCGAGTTTCACCTCAAGAAGGTTACTCGCAATGAAGTTCTTGGTCTGCTTCTAAAGCTAAAGACAGACAGTTTTCTATGCTTTGATACCGTAGAACTACATTTTCTTAAGACAGGTGCCTAAGCTCTTGCAGTGCCAATTCGTGACCTGATCAGTAAGTCCCTTGTCAGTGGGCGTGTGCCTTCTAAATGGAAAGTAGTAATTGTGGTACCACTGCATAAGGATGAGACTCGTACAGTAGAAAACTTTAGGCCCATTTCAATCCTCTTCCCACTTGCTAAGATTCAAGAATGCCTCATCTTTAACCAGTTTCAATCCCATCTGGAAGCTCACCTTCTCTTAGCCAGTTGTCAGCATGGTTTCAGAAAATATTACAGTACCCTTACCAAGGTGACCTCTGATATCTTTAACTCTCTTGATAACAGTCTGTTTACTGGAGCCATATATGTAGACTTAACTAAGGTCTTTGACGTGGCTAATCATATCCTTCTCCAGCGTAAACTTCACCTGCTGGGCATGGATCTTCATTTTCTATCCTGGCTCCAAAATTACCTTTCGAGCTGCTCCCAAATGGTAAAATGGTCAGGGGTTCTGTCTTCATTCAGGACCATGACACAAGGCGTTCATGAGGATTCCATCCTGGGGCCCCTTTTGTTCTCGCTATTTATAAATAACCTTCCCGGCACTGTGGAGGGTCCTCGGTACAACTCTGTGCTGATGACACCATTATATACCAGTCCCGTAAAGACATTCGCTGGCTTAATCTGAATCTAGCAGCAGATTAGAACTTACTTGAGAACTGGTTCCTTGAAAATCACCTAGTTCTCAGCACCAAGAAAACCAAGGCAGTGTTATTTCACAACTGCACTGTGAAAGTTGCTTCCATCCGTTCACTCCTTATTTGATCCATATCAGACAATTCCCTTGAATCCGTTGTGTCATTCAAATACCTTGGTATCCTGCTGAACCCTTGTCCGTCAGTTGACGAGCATGTAACAGTGATCTCAAAGAAACTTAACCAGAAACTCGGGTTGCTTTACCGCATTTGCCCTCTCCTATCGCTTAACTCCTGTTGAAAGATTGCCACCTCCTCCCTGTACTTTTCTGCTGTGCCCCTCTTCTTCACTCAGTCAAAACCTCTGTTCTTACCCAACTTAGAATGCTTTACCACAGAGTGGGTCGATGCGCCCTTGGAACCAACGCTTGTAGCCACCACTGCGAAGTTTTAGCTGCACTAGGTTGGCCTATCTATGACCATAGGTTACAGTTTTTCTTCCTTTGCTTTACCTACAAACTTACCTTCCTATTCTCTCCCCCCGTTTGTGTGACCTATTGATACATAAAACTTCATCTCAGTTACTCCGTTCCTCACTTTCTCCATCGCTGCTCACCCCCTCTCCTCATCTAGTGATTGGCAGGCATTCATTTGCTTACTCTGCCCCCACCCTTTGGAATTACCTCCCTTTTTCTGCGCTCTCACTCAACTCTCTAGTTACTTTCAGGCGCTCTCTCAATTATCTTCGTCACCCCTAGAGCCTGTACCTGCTTTATTTAGCTGATGTCTTTTGTAACATATTCCATGGGTTCCATTGTATGTATACTGTATATTTGTTGTACATATCCTTTGCTAAATACCACTTGTAAATAAGCTCTTTTTTTTTTTTTTTTTGTTCACTGTATTATATTGTCTAATGATCTTAATGTTGTATCCTCAACCGGGTTGCCCTGAAAAGGGACTGCATTGTCTCAGTGGTTTTACCCGGTTACCAAATTTCAAATAAATAAATTAAGTGCACAATGCAGAGATATCTTTTTTTATATACTTTATTTATTAGATTTTCAGTGTCAATTAATACAGTTTAACAGCTGTTGGTAGACCAAAATCATTCAACAGTTTCAGTGTATTATACAGATACATAAACAATACAATAAAAAACACAGGGCACTTCATCATCTGCCATTTAACGTAATAGTCTGCAGGGTTAAGACAAATGAAGACATAGGAGGGATAGGTGAAGCACAGATATCAGGAGGGGACAAGTCTACTTGAGGAGGCACATGGAAAAATTCCACATAGGAGGGGGGAGCAAAGAGGTGACCCAAATACAGAGTGCATGGTGGGTTGTCCGGCAAAGACTATAAATTGATTAGTGCTGCAAGTTAAGTGCTTACAGCAGTCAGTCAGTACAATCATATATCAAGGTACAAAGTCCGGGTTTATGGCTGCCATATACATAACCCATCTTCTCCAGATAAGTTCAAACTGTGTCTGTCTTGTTTATCAAGTCTGTTCAGGCTCCATCCTATCAATTAAAATCATGATCTCCTTCCATTGAGGAGAGATCAGCGCTTGCTTGTTAAGCCATTTTTTAGTGGCCGCTTTTTGGGGCTGCTAGAAAGCACACCTTCAGAAGTTTCTCTGTATTTAAGTCCCTATATCCCACTGGTGTGTCTATAAAAAACTACAGGGACGGGGTCAGCAGCAGGTCTGAACCAAATATAGCATGCAGTGCCTGTTGGAGGTCTTCCTTAAATCTATCTAAAGCTGAGAAACCCCATAAAATGTGACCCGGGGTAGCTAGGGAATACCCACATTCCCTCCAGCAAAGTGCAGCGTGGTTCTTCTGGAATTTTGCTTGTACAGCTGGGACACTAAAAAAGCAGATCGTTTTCCATGAAAATTCCCTCCAGTGAATTGCAGAGAGCCCCCTGTATAGTTTAATTTGAGCTTTATCCCATAATTTATCCTCTATTAGTATCCCCAAGTATTTGGCTCATGCATCTTTAACCAGTTGTGTGGATCCCCTTTTCCATGATAACAGATAACAATATAGAAAATTATATGGTCTATAGGTGCTTTCCCCTCCACCATCACTCTACAGAGGGTCAGTATCGGAGGAGGAGGGCCCGTTTCTCCCCCCCCAATACCCAGATATAGATTTTTAATGTAGTCCCAGATTTGAAAATACCGGAATCTGTCTCTCCATGTGAATCCAAATTGTGTGATTAAATCCTGAAGAGACAGGATCCCCCCTCCCCATCAGGTGCCAAATCATGTAAAGGTCCTTCTTTTCTCATGTTTGAAATCCCCCATCCCATTTTGCTGGGCCAAAGTCCTCCAGATACGAAATTGATGGCAAATGATATCTCCAGTTGCGTAAACTTTTATCCATCAAGATCCCATATCAGATATCCAGAGTATGAGCTATGTATGGATGTTTTTTTTCCTGAAATACCAGCTTCCTCTTACTAGCTAATAAGGTTTGACGCAGGTTAGTAAGGTCCCCCTCTTCCAACTCCAGTGATTTCCACTTGGCTGTATGACTCTTAATGGTCCAATAAAAGGTTGTCCTAAGTTGTGCAGCCATATGATATAATTTGAAGTTAGGGATAGATATCCCCCCCCTTCCCTTGGGAAATGGAGGGTTGACATGCATACTCTAGGTTTTTGGGTTCCCCAAATGAATCTGGAAATTTTCCTGGTAAGAGAATTGTAAAAGAAATGTGGGAGAGCTATAGGAAGGGTCTGTGCTAAGTAAAGAACTCTGGGTAATACTACCATCTTTACCACCTGAACTCATTGAATTAGTGAGATAGGGATGATTAACCATCTTTCCAAGTCCTTACCTATTTGTTCTAATAATTAAGATCTGCCAGGAGCTCATGTGCTTGGGCCTGTTTGGACCCCCAAATATTTCAGGCGAGTTAAGTCCCATCTAAAAGAGAACTGCTGTTGGATGTCCTCCGATGGGTCATAGTGAATCCGCAATACCTCAGTTTTTGTGGTGTCACTTTTATATCCTGCAAGCTGACCAATGCTATCTAAGCATCTCCATAAATGAGGCAACATTTGTTCTGGGTCCCTTAGATAGATGAGAAGATCATCTGCATATAGCGCCAGCTGCTGGCGTTCCCCACCAAGTTCTACCCCCTGTAACATAGAAACATAGAATTTGACGGCAAATAAGGACTGCTTGGCCCACCCAGTCTGCCCATTTCCCTACCTAATGGATAAGCTGAAGATCCTAGTTAACCAGCAGCCTACTTCTTCCTACTCCCACCCCCTAGAATGGCCTTATGACTGTCCCATGTATGCTTGAATTCCACCACTGTTTTTGACTCCACAGCCTCCTCAGGAAGGCCGTTGCATGCATCCACAACCCTCTCTGTGAAAAAATACTTCCTTAAATTACCTCTGAGCTGCCCCATCTTCAAAATGTGCCCCTTGTTCTTGCACACCTCTTTTTTTGAAAGATGCTACCCTCTTGGACTTTATTGATTCCCTTGAGGTACTTAAAGTTTCTATCATGTCCCCTCTTTCCTCGAGGCTATACATATTAAGCTCCTAAGTCTCTCTCTTCATATGTCTCTCCGGTGCAGACCCTGCACCATTTTAGTTGCCCCTCTGGACAGCTTCCATTCTGTCTATGTCTTTGCGGCGATTGGGTCTCCAGAACTGCACGCAGTACTCCAGATGGGGTCTGACCAGCTGTCTGTACAGAGGATAATAACTTCCTGTTTTCTACTGGTGATGCCTCTCCCTATGCATCCCAGTATCCCCCCAGCCCTCCTTGCTGCCCTCTCACATTGCTTGCCCACCTTTAGGTTATCTGATATGACTACCCCCAGGTCCCTTTCCATTTTTGTTGTTGTTAGTATCTCACCCCCCATTGTGTACTCTTCCCCTGGGTTTTTATTTCCCAGGTGCATTACCTTGTACTTCTTAGCATTGAATCTAAGCTGCCATGACCATTCCTCTAACCTTGCCAAGTCCCTTCTCATCCTTTCCACCCCACCTTGTGCATCAACTCTGTTGCAGATCTTTGTGTCATCTGCAAAGAGACATACTTTTCCTTCCAGTCCCTCTGCAATATCGCTATAAAGGCATTGAAGAGGACCAGTCCTAATACTGAACCCTGTGGTACCCCACTAGTAACCCCTTTCTTCAGAGTGGACTCCATTTACTATTACTCTCTGTGTCCTATTCTCCAGCCAATTCTTTACCCAGGCTGTCATCTTGGGACCCACCCCAGGCTGGCTAACTTGTATATTAATCTTTGTGTGGGACTGTGTCAAATGCCTTGCTAAAGTCTAGGTAGGCCATGTCCACAGCCCCTCCTGATCTACTACTTTGGTCACCCAGTCAAAGAAATCTATCAGATTTGTCTGGCATGACCTTCCCGCTGTGAATCCATGCTGCCTTGGGTCCTGTGCCCCTCTGGCCTCTAGATACTCGACAGTCCTTTCCTTCAGAAGTGATTCCATCATTTTCCCTACCACTGAGGTTAAACTAACAGGTCTGTAGTTTCCTGCTTCTGCCTTGCTCCCACTTTTGTGAAGGGGTATCCCCCTCTCATCTCTCAGTGTCCGAGCCAGGGGTTCTAAGCAAAGCGCAACCAAAAGAGGAGACAGAGGGCTCTTCTGTCTTATGCCTCTGTGCAGTGAGAACATCCCTAGGTTTAGAATAAATGTTGTTGATGATTTATAGTGACACACATGAAGTGTGTATCTGCTGTCTAGGCCACTCACAATGTTAAGATCTGTGAGATTTGCCAGGGCTTCAGCCAAGCAACAAGGAGATTCACAAGAAAGGTGCTGGAGAAGTTTTTGCTAGAAAAACTCTAGAAGCCATGGAAGAAAACCAGGGTCAAGGGCCGGCCCGGTGGTGCTGAGGGTTGAGGCACTGGACACCACACCTCGCACCGGGTTCAGGAATGGACCCTGGCCATCGGGGGCTGGCAGGGGAGAGGTTGGATTGAGCATCCCAGGACTGCTTTCCTTCCTCTGGGGTGGGCTAGAGGGTTGTGTCGCGCTTGGGCGGCCCCTGGCGAAGGCCGAGGGAAGTGCAAGACGTGGCACTAGCATGGGGTGGAGTTTGGCAAGATGCTTGCGTGTATGCAGTGCGTTATTGCACTGCCAGCAATGGGGGAAAAAATCTGTGGTGGAAAAGAGCTGGGCGCGACTGAGCAGCTTGATGGCCGCGCACCCGCCGACCTGGAGGCCTGTCGTGGAATCATGTCGGGAGGGGTCCGGTAACGGCCATGCTCAGACCCTCATGGCGAGTGAGCCTGCTGTCCTCCGGGTCGGTGGGGCCGGTGGCTGGATGCCCCGGTCAGAGCGCTGCAGTAAGGCGCAAAAATTGGAGTAAGATAAAAAAAAAAAACAGGGTCAA
The DNA here is from genome assembly GCA_016271365.2 of Neoceratodus forsteri. Lineage (NCBI taxonomy): Eukaryota > Metazoa > Chordata > Ceratodontiformes > Ceratodontidae > Neoceratodus > Neoceratodus forsteri. The sequence goes on along the minus strand of CM057455.1, from coordinate 28,079,545 downwards.
AAAGCAGCATCGCCAGCCCCATTGACCGATTCTCAGTTGTCAGAATCAGAAGACTGAGAAAAAGATCAGTTGTCAGGACACAAGCATAAACATAAAGATAAGGGTACGGCCTGCAGGTAACTTATCTACTCAGTCATCATCTGCCCCTGTGACAGTGACACTGCCCCCTCCCACCCCCCACTTAGCCATCAGACACTGAGGTTGGGGCTTAGTTCAGGCACTACTGTACCTGCGACAGACGGCACATCACCATCATTGATGAGTACAGGTCCATCGACAACTACAGCAGTCACTGCCCTTGGCCAAAGAGTTGTCGATGCTTAGGCAGTAGAGGTATTGTTCTCAGACAGGATACGATGCCTACTAACAGGCTTGCCTACACAGGCTATACTGCTTTCACCGGAGATTTCGCCAGTGCAGGCCCTATCAAAATCATCCGCTGGTGCACAGCAGCAACTTCCTGAGCCTGTGTCATCTCCAGCAGGGTCCTCCATTCCTGTTGTCAACAGAGACGTTGCAGACAAGGAGGTATATAATCCCAGACCTCATAATGGTGGAAAATTATGAAAAGGAGGAGGGGTGTGAAGAGGAACATTATGATCTACATTCAAGTTCCACTGTATCTTCTTACTGAGGATTCTGTGAGAGATTATACACACACACACATGCACACACATCTCCCTTTGAGGCCCCTACCATCCAAACCATGCTGCATTACTCCATGGGGTTTGAGGTGGAGGAAGAGGATTCCACTAAAAAGAATTTGATAGATTTCATGGTGGTCCCATGTACTCCATCCAAGCATTGGAGGATCCAACATTTGCTGCATGGTACAGGCCTAATACAATTCCAGCTGTACGCAAAAAGGCTGAGAAGCAGTACCCTGCTCCTACTGCTAAGCCATATTAGCCTGAAATAGATTCAGTGGTCATAATGGCTGCCCATGACACAACCAGGGCACCAGAACATGATCACCCTGCCTCCAGATAAGGAATCCAGGACTCAGAGGCTTGGTGTAGTGGGCAAGCGAACATATACCGCTGCCTCTTTGGGCCTACGTATAGCAAACTATCAGGCCCATATCATCAAGTTCTAGAATAGTGTGTAGAAGGCTGCCCAAGCTGCAGCACAAGCCCTTCTAGAAGGAAATGCCAAGAATGAGTTTCTGAAAAACATAAATTCTGGGGTGAGATTGGCAAACATTTGCTGACCTCAGCATATGACAATTCGGATGCATCTGCCAAGGCAGCTACTACAGGTACAGTATTTGTATGAGAAGGCATTCATGGCTTAGGGAGACAGAGTTTGCAACTGAGGTGCAACAGTTCTGAATGCTTCCTTCAGAGGCACCAAACTGGCTGCCATGTGGAAGAGGCATTGAGAGGCCTTCAAGTTTCTAAAATTTAAAGTCCATCAGATCTTTGTATCCCACACCAGGGAGAGGCCATAGCAAGAGATCCTTTTGTCTGCCTTGCTGACAGATGTGGCCATCAGGCCTACTGTCAGAAAGGCTGAGGCAAGGGTCTTGGAGCCTTGCCATCTCTCCACCTCCTCCAAGCCAATTCTGAAGCACCCAAAGCTGATGGTGCTGCCTCCACCAGCTTCACATAACTTGTGCATAATTTCCCCTGTACCCCTTCAGTGTCAGTAAGTGGTGGTAGGGGGATTACTTTTCCCTTCATCTAAAACAATAAGGGAGATTACCACAGATGAATGGATCCCGGAGATCATTGCAGAAGGACATGCTCTTGAGTTACTGGAATCCCACACCAGAGCATCCTCCATCTCTTAAGAGGAGGGTCAAGCTTTGCTAACCAAACGAGCCATAGAACCTGTACCTTCTTGCTAGAAGGGCAGAGGGTTCTACTCAGGATACTTCTGGTTCCTAAATGGACTAGAGATCTCAGGTCTGTATTGGATCTGAGAGACCTAAACTTCCTTATGGAATGCAAGAAGTTTCAGATGGTCTGACTGCAAAATCTAATTCTCCTATTATAAAAAGGGGATTGGATTTGTTCTCTGGATATGAAAGATGCAGACCTTTATGTCAAGATCAGACATAGCCACAGATAACACCTGAGGTTTGTCCTGGAAGCGGAAAACTTCCAGTTCAGAGTATTGCCCTTTGCCTTGTCTTCTGCACCATGGGTCTTTACCAAATGCTTGGCAGTGGTAACAGCAGCCCTTTGCAGGGAAGGTCTGCATCTCTTTCCATGCCTGGACGATTGGCTGTTGGAAGTCAGTTCTTGGCATCAGCTACTCCACACACTGTCTCGGACACAGCAATTGTTCAAAGACCTAAGAGTTGCATTAAATGTGTCAGAGTTGATACTGACCCCGTTTCAAAGGCTGCAGTGCATAGGGGCTGTTCTGGACACAGAACAGGGTTGGAACAATGGACAAGGCCAGGTGCCTAATAGCTCAGGCACAGTTGGTATGCAGCAATCACTGTGTCCCAGCCAGAGCTTCTCAATGTCTACTGGGACTTGTGGCAGCAACTGTTGTGATGGTACTGCAGGGCTGCTTGTATATGCGGTACCACAGTGGACATTGAGAGTACAGTTGGACCAGTTGATGGACAGCCTAGACCAGAATGTACTTGTCACATCACATTCTGCCCAAAACACTTAAATGGTGGATGGACTGCAGCAGCCTCTTCAAGGGAGTTCCATTCCTAATTTCAACTTCAAATCAGATTTGCACCCCGTATGCCTCAGGATCTGGGGGGGGAGCTCATCTAGGCCCTTTCCAGGCTGAGGGGTCTTTGACCAATGTGAAGTTCAGATTATATGTAAATATCTGGGGGTGAGAGCTGTCAAAACATCTTAGCAGACAAGCTAAGCAGGTCACAGTCCAAGATGCGTGAATGGGAACTGCTGACCTCCAAAGTAGACAACCTTTCAGAATCGCACCTTTTTATGTCCCCAAACAATGCAAAATTGCTGTGTTTTTGCTTGGGAGTTTTCTGAGGAGCTATATTGTCCCTCTCCTAGAAAAGGAGGTTTCTTTATGCATTCCATCGCATTCCACTAATACAGAGGGTATTGCTGAAACGGCAGATGGAGTATGTGACCCTCATCCTCATCGCACCTCTGTGGCCTCAGCATATATGGTATGTGCTGCTCCAGCAGCAGTCCATTCAGACCTGAAGTTGCTATACCTTGATGCCTGGCTTCTGAAGACAGCTTGGAGTATCACCTAAAGTAGCTGTTATAGTGGTTGCAGCCGGAAAGTTTTCCACTAGACGTACATACTGTATTTGCTGAAGTAAAAGTGTTTTTCATTACAGGCCACTTCCAGACATATGGACCTATTCACTGCTCAGTAAATGCAGTGCTCGGAATACTTGCTATCCCCATCAGACCCTGGGCTGCAGTATTCCTCGCTGAAGGTGCATTTGGCAGCTATTTCAGCTTTCCATGGGACTATTGATGAGTGTACGGTTGCCCAACTGGAGGTCTCCCATAAATTTTTTAGAGGCATTCTGCACATGACACCTCTTGTTTGCAGTATGGTCCCACCTTGCGGCCTAAATTTCGTGCTTGAAAAACTTACTTTGGCTCTGTTTGAGCCAGCTGCTAGTTGTGGCTTAGGCTTGCTTTCCTGTAAAGCGTTCTTAGTTGCAGTCACTTCAGCTTGCAGGATTTCACAGCTATAGGCTCTAATGTGTGAACTTCCTTATTTCATTTTCCGTAAAGACAGAGTGTCTTTATAGACTACTAATACGTTTTTGCCAAACGTAATGTCTTGAGTTTACACTGCATCAAACCATCCACCTTCCAATCTATTATTCTGAGCATACCAACAAGGGTGAGGCATTGCTCCATCCACTGGATGTACATAGAATTCTATGGTACTATATTGACTGCACTAGGGACTGTTGAAAGTCCTGTTGGTTATTTGTTTCATCCCCCCCCCCGAGAAAGAGGATGTACCTGTGTCTAAACAGTGCTTGTCCAAATGGCTAGCGTATAGTATTACATTCTGTTACAGGAAGTACAATGAGGAACTTGCTGGTGCAGTTTGTGGTCAGTCTGCCAGCAGTATGGCCACTTCAATTGAATGTTTCAGAAATGTCTCTGTAGCTGGTATATGCGCTGCAGCTACCTGGAGTACTGTCCATGCCTTTACTAAACATTACAGTTTAGACATTGCTCCTCTTAGACATGCAGGATTCGGCCTTACTGTTCTACAGGATCTTCTTTCATAAACAGATTACACCAGCCTCCCAATTAGCTCTTGGGATTGCTTCCAAAGGTGTGCCTTAAGGGAAAAGATATCCTCGAAGAAGATAGAACCATTACGTACTCACTGTAACAGTAGATCTTTAAGAGACTCTCTTCAGTTACACCATGCCAGCCCTCCTTCCTTCCCTCTTTTGCATCATTTATAAAGGAAAAGGCAATGCAGTTCTACCTTGAGAATTTCCGTGGCTAGTATTCCAGTGCCTTTGCTCACCTAACATTAGAGGCGCTGGTATAATTTTCTGGTTCCCCAAGAAGAGAGTCCTTCGAGCACAATCTCCAGTGGTGAACTGAGGACAGACGGGGCCGCCCATGTTTATATAGATGCTGATGTGTGATATCGTTGTGGGTGGCCCCTGGCAAGCAAAGGTTTTTGTGAGGTCCTAGCACTGACACAGGTATAATTCCAAAGGTGTGGCCTAAGGGAGGAGAGTCTGTCAACGATTTCTTTAGTCTCTGCCCATGGTGACATAAGATTCTTTTAGGAAACTGTCTAAATAATATAAAGTGTGTTGTACCACAATGCAAAGACATGATGACTAACTGTTATAATGTGATTTACAAAATATTTTTATTATGTCTGCTTGTCATAGAACGTATTGGATTGTTTTATGCAAATTAATAAAAGTTAAAAACTGTTGCAGATAGGATTTAAGTCTGTGTTTGCCACAGTTGGGCCTTTTAAGGGTGCAGAATTCAGACTTGGCTAGACCATCTACTAGCTGGTCTGACAATTTGGATAGCTTTTCTTTTTGTAAATAGCAGCTGATGGATTTCAGATGGATTAATTTTAAAAATCTCATTCAGAGTCCTCAGTCTCTCCCCAACAACTTTAAGGCAATGGAACAAAACAGCATTTAAAAACAAGTCATTCAACACTAAGGGCTAGCTACTCCTGAATAAACCCATCATGAGGTGTGTTTACATTACCTTCTCTACACTGCTACAAGTGATACAGATGTGTGTGGACAGAATGAGGAGCATTGCAGTTGAGCTCCGTTGTGAGTGATGCAGATGTGTTACACCAGTGACAATAGATGTGTGTGGACAGTACAGGGAGTGTTGCATTTCAGTTCTGTTGTGCGTGATGCAGATATGTTACACCGGTGACCGTAAATGTGTGTGGACAGCATGGGGAGTGTTGCAATTGAGCTCTGTTGTGAGTGATGCAGATATGTTACTCTGGTGACAGATGGGGAGCATTGCAGTTGAGCTCTGTTGTGAGTGAAGCCGATGTGTTACACTGATGACAGCAGATGTGTGTGGACAGCACAGGGAGCGTTGCAGCTGAGCTCCATTGTGAGTGATGCAGATTTGTTACACCAGTGACAGCAAATGTGTGTGGACAGCATGTGGAGCATAGCAGTTGAGCTCTGTTGTAAGTGATGCAGATGTGTTACACCGATGACAGCAGATGTGTGTGGACAGCACGGGGAGCGTTGCAGCTGAGCTCCATTGTGAGTGATGCAGATGTGTTACACTGCTGAAGGCAGATGTGTGTGAACAATACGGGAAGTGTGGCAGTTGAGCTCTGTTGCGAGTGATGCAGATGTGTTACTCTGGTGACAGCAGATGTGTGTGGGCAGCATGAGGAGCATTGCAGTTAAGCTCTGTTGTGAGTGATACAAGTGTGTTACACCAGTGACTGCAAATGTGTACAGACAGCATGGGGAGCATTGCAACTGAGCTCTGTTGTGAGTGAAACCGATGTGTTACACTGGTGACAGCAGATGTGTGTGAACAACATGGGGAGTGTGGCAGTTTAGCTCTGTTGTGAGGGAAGCAGATGTGTTATACCTGTGACAGCAAATGTGTGTGGACAGCATGAGGAACGTAGCAGTTGAGCTCTGTTGCTCGATAGATGAAATGCTGTTTGGGTGGGAAGCTGTTCTGTTTTAGGCATTTTGGCCTTCTGTGTGAATGTTCTGCTCCACTCACAGTGCAGCAGTTCATTCTGTCAGTAAGTGCTGCAGGATTCACTCCCACCTATCCTCTCCATGCTGGCAATGCCTCTGTCTCCCTTCTTTGTGAATGTTCTGTTCCACTGACAGTGCAGCAGTTCATCCTGTCAGTAAGTGCTGCAGGATTCACCCCCACCCATCCTCCCCATGCTGTCAGTGCCCCAGTCTCCCTTCTGTGTGAATGCTCTGCTCCACTCACAGTGCAGCAGTTCATCCTGTTAGTAAGTGCTGCAGGATTCACCCCCGCCTATCCTCTCCATGCTATCAGTGCCCCAGTCTCCCTTCCGTGTGAATGCTCTGCTCCACTCACAGTGCAGCAGTTCATCCTGTCAGTAAGTGCTGCAGGATTCACCCCCGCCTATCCTTTCCATGCTGTCAGTGCCCCAGTCTCCCTTCCGTGTGAATGCTCTGCTCCACTCACAGTGCAGCAGTTCATCCTGTCAGTAAGTGCTGCAGGATTCACCCCCGCCTATCCTTTCCATGCTGTCAGTGCCCCAGTCTCCCTTCCGTGTGAATGCTCTGCTCCACTCACAGTGCAGCAGTTCATCCTGTCAGTAAGTGCTGCAGGATTCAGCCCCACCCATCCTCCCCATGCTGTCAGTGCCCCGGTCTCCCTTCTGTGTGAATGCTCTGCTCCACTCACAGTGCAGCAGTTCATCCTGTCAGTAAGTGCTGCAGGATGCACCCCCACCCATCCTCCCCCATGCTGTCAGTGCCCTGGTCTCCCTTCTGTGTGAATGCTCTGCTCCACTCACAGTGCTGCAGTTCATCCTGTTAGTAAGTGCTGCAGGATGCACTCCCACCCATCCTCCCCCTGCTGTCAGTGCCCTGGTCTCCCTTCTGTGTGAATGTTCTGCTCCACTCGCAGTGCTGCAGTTCATCCTGTTAGTAAGTGCTGCAGGATTCACCCCCGCCTATCCTCTCCGTGCTGGCAGTGCCTCTGTCTCCCTTCCGTGTGAATGCTCTGCTCCACTCACAGTGCAGCAGTTCATCCTGTCAGTAAGTGCTGCAGGATTCACCCCCGCCTATCCTTTCCATGCTGTCAGTGCCCCAGTCTCCCTTCCGTGTGAATGCTCTGCTCCACTCACAGTGCAGCAGTTCATCCTGTCAGTAAGTGCTGCAGGATTCAGCCCCACCCATCCTCCCCATGCTGTCAGTGCCCCGGTCTCCCTTCTGTGTGAATGCTCTGCTCCACTCACAGTGCAGCAGTTCATCCTGTCAGTAAGTGCTGCAGGATGCACCCCAACCCATCCTCCCCCATGCTGTCAGTGCCCTGGTCTCCCTTCTGTGTGAATGCTCTGCTCCACTCACAGTGCTGCAGTTCATCCTGTTAGTAAGTGCTGCAGGATGCACTCCCACCCATCCTCCCCCTGCTGTCAGTGCCCTGGTCTCCCTTCTGTATGAATGTTCTGCTCCACTCGCAGTGCTGCAGTTCATCCTGTTAGTAAGTGCTGCAGGATTCACCCCCGCCTATCCTCTCCGTGCTGGCAGTGCCTCTGTCTCCCTTCCGTGTGAATGCTCTGCTCCACTCACAGTGCAGCAGTTCATCCTGTCAGTAAGTGCTGCAGGATTCACCCCCGCCCATCCTCCCCATGCTGTCAGTGCCCCAGTCTCCCTTCTGTGTGAATGCTCTGCTCCACTCACAGTGCAGCAGTTCATCCTGTTAGTAAGTGCTGCAGGATTCAGCCCCACCCATCCTCCCCGTGCTGCTGGTGCCTGTCTTCCTTCTCACACACTAAATTTATTTTTTTAGATTTTGGTATCCGGGTAAGCCCACTGAGACCAGAGGTCGCTTTTTCAGGGGCGACCCAGCATTAGTTACAGAAAAAGACACATAATAGCATTGTTTACAGTAGTTACAATAATTATACAAATGTACATGAGCAACAGTTTACAGGGGTAGCATCAGGTTCACATTCAGGCTCTTATAAGCAATACATGACATCAAGTTACACACCAGTTAGTAGGGAATTGAGACAACAGAAAATTAACATCCTTGTTTTGGAGTTTCATCCGGGCCGAACTGAGGTTTTAGGCAGTGTGACGGAAATGAGACCTGGACTAGGGAGCTAACGGTTGCAGCCACAGAGGCTGAGATTGAGGAGATATAGTTTGAGTCCAGTCTTGAACTGGTTAAGGGTGGGTGAGTCAATCAAGCTAGCCGGTAGGGAGTTCCATAGGTGGGAAGCAGCATATTTGAAGGAGCGTTTGCCTAGGTTGGAGCGTATCCGAGGGATGTCTAGGGAGTGATTTGCAGTGGATCGTAGGGTTCGTCATTCTACTTTGGGGGGAGAGTAGTCCACTAAGGCGGGTAGGGGGACCAAGGGTAGAGAATTTGAAGGCAAGGCAGGCAGCGGGGTAGGCTAGTTTGTGCCGAAGAGTGGGCCAGTTCAGTTCCTTAAGTGCCTCACAGTGATGCCTCCTAGGGGAGGAGTTTGTGGAGAAGCGAGCCACTTGGTTGTAGAGTATGGTAAGTTTATTGAGTTCCATCTCACGGAGGAGCTGCAATAGAGGAGCCCCATATAGGATGGAGGGGAGAAAATTGCAGCAGGCAATTGCTTGATGTGCAGCACAGGATAGGGAGTTCCCCAGACGGTAGAGGAGGCCAAGCTTTTGGTGAATGGACCAGGTTATGGAGTCGATATGGGGTCTGTAGGTCATCTCTTGGTCAAGATGGACCCCAAGGTATTTGAAACTGGTCATGACCTCAACTCATTTTCCTTGGATAGTGCTGATCTGGAGCAGCTCACTTCTGTCAGAGCCCAGACGTCTAGAACCAAACAGTACGGCTTTGTTTTTTTTTTTTTGTTCATTGAGCTTCAGGGAGTTTGAGGAGAACCAGGCCTCAAGAGTTGAGAGACTGTCCTGCAGTTTGGTGGAGATGACACTAGGTTGTGGGTCACTGCAGTATATGACAGTGTCATCCGCGTACAGAATGAGTGTGCAGTTTCCCTCAATATTATTGAGGAAGAGTGAAAAGAGCAGGGGGCCCAGGATTGAGCCCTGGGGTACCCCAGAGGTAACGGGTCTGAGTCCAGATTGTGTACCCCTCCAGCGGACTTTTTGGGTATGGTTGTTCAGATAGCTCTCGAACCATGAAAGCAAGTGGTCATCCAGTCCTAGGAGTAGGAGTTTGGAGAGGAGGAGATTATGGCTGACAAGATCAAAGGCCTTGGAGATGTCAATGAAGAGGGCGCCCATTGGGGAGCCTTGGTCCATAGAGGCAAGGATGTCCGCTGTGAGCCGGATAAGAGCAGTGTCAGTACCGTGGCCCTTCCTGAAACCATGCTGCACATCAGCCATGAGAAGGTGCTGCTCTAGGTAGACCTGTAGCTGGTTAGAAACTAGTCTTTCCTGAATTTTCCCAAGGGGGCTGAGAAGGGAGATTGGTCTGTAGTTTCTCAATTTGTCTCGGGTCCCACTTTTGTAGACGGGGACGAAGGTCGCTACCTTCCACATTGTTGGGACTATTCCTTCCCGGAGCGACCTATTTATGAGGAGGGTGACAGGAAGGACAATAGCCAGGGCAGCAGCCCTCAGCAGGCAAGGTTCAAGTTGGTCATGGCCCAGGGAGGAAGTAGGGTTAATTTTTCGTAGGAGAGGGAGAAATCACATCAGTGTTTTTGTGGGTTTTTTTTTTTTTTTGCTCCAGCTGACTATACAAAGATTTGTAATTATTGCATATTTTTATAAGTTAAAATATTTTACAGTGAGTTCATACAATTAGTGATACATGAAAAGGCAAAAACTGTATTTACAGATCTTACTTCGAGAGGGTTCCTTCAGTAGGTCATTACATATAGAACTAGCGCCATCTGGCATCTGAGCTGCATGGCAGATTTTTCTAGCAATACCTGACAGGGGACCGCCCACCCAGCGTCACGTGACTGATGTCAGTATGGCCGCATATAGTGGACGGTCCCCACGCCCGCCCTCCAGTTTTTTCCCGCCGTCGCCTCGTGTTAGTCGCATTGCAGACTTCCATTAGCAATCATCGTGTTAGTTCTTGCATCAGTTTTTCCTTTGCTAAATTTTTTTCTCAAAATCTTCTTTGCTTATGTCTTCACCCAAGAAGAAGTGCTCGTCCTGTGGCACGCAAATTCCTCATAACGATGCTCACCTTAAATGCATGATCTGTCTCGGCCCAGACCACCCTGTCTCACCCTTCCCGGAGTGCCAACTGTTCAGTCAGGCCACCTGAAAGTGGAGACAGCAGGCTTTAGATGCCCACCTTCTAAAAGTCCATCTTGTTTCTTTAGAAAAGCAAATGGACTGGATCCGCAAATCCTCTTCTGAGAAATCTTCTCCCTCAAAAAAAGAGCACCACAAGGAGAAATCTTGGGAGCAGGAGCGCTCCGCGGAGGCCCAGCCAGAGGCCTCTCGGCCCTCGACGAGCAAGGCTGCTTCTCAACTGCCTAAGGTGAAGACGTCAGACGGTAAGTCGGACAAAACTTCTGCAGGTAAGTTGTCCGTCGGCTCCTCTGATGGCCGCCCCTGCTCCTGCTGCTAAGTCAGCCTCCGGGGACCGCCCGGCCACTGGTAAGTCTGCTCTGCAGGCCTCTAGGACCTGCCCGGCTCCAGCCAATAAGTCAGCCGGGGGTTCCGTCCCCGCCCGCCTGGCACCGTCTGGTAAGACATCCGTCTCCGTTGGTCACCTATACATGGTTCTCCCGTCAGGGCCTAACGGCGCCTCACCCGACATCCAGAAGAACCAGGGGGAGGCTGACCCTCTCCCCTGTCGGTACCCACCTCTTCCCCGACGGGTACTTCTGGCGAGGACAGTACGGAACCCCTCAATACAGAAAACCCTTCCTCTGGGTCTGTTCCGCTTTCCCCTGACAGGGTCACAGGGAAGGAGGCCTCCCCCCCTCAGCCGTCTGGTTTTCCAGTGGAGGTCCCTCCTCTCCCCTCAGGTGGGATCCGGCTAATATCCCGGTCCTGATCCCACCATCAGATCTGGCTATACCGAACCAAACTCCAGAACCTCTAATGACAACCTCCGAGCCTAGGCCCAGTCATCTGCCCCAGCCCTCAGCTCCAATGCAAGACACGGTCCCTCCGTCGGGTCCCCTTCGTCCTGCCCTGACACCAGCCCCTCTGATGCTGGACCCCTTTCCGGCGCCAGATCGGGTGGTGCCGGTCCTGACGTCGGTACCCCTGATGTTGGCTCTCCAGATGTCAGATCCGCCACCTATTTTCACTACAGCCGACCCGATGTGGGTTCCCCCTCCATCAGACCCTCTGACATTGGGGTTTATTCTAGACCCCAGACTGTCCCTCATTACCCCCGGGGTATCCTGGAGACCACTACCTGGCTGGTCCCCCTCCTGACTGGAGTTCTTTGGGACAGTATTAGCCTGGCTATAATCCCTACCAGGGTTATTTCCTGGGTTACCAGGGGTACCATTACCCTCCTCTCCCTGTAAACCCTCCTCCTCCACCCCACCCCCCCAGTTCCAGCCACACTGGACTTTAAAACTCTAATTCAGTCTTGGTGGCAGGGGGCACATTTGGAGCTGGTGTCAGATCTGGAAAGCAAGTTCCCACTCCCACGCTGTCCACCGTACTGAGGTTCTCCCGGACATTTGCGGCCTTCCAGATGAGGGGGTGGGCGACGGTGATGATGATGAGGATGCTGATGAGTTGGCGGAGGAGAATCAGGATGAAACCGAAGGTCAGAGGGCAGGGTTTCCCCAAGTCCCCTCCCGAGGACCCTGCCTTTTGGACCTCTTGAGGTCCATGAAATATTTTTTCGATTGGGAGTCTGAGGAACAAGATCCCATGCGACAGACTCGACGAACATCTGGATTTGGAGTCTCTGTCGCCGGTCCCGGTTCTCCCTGGATTGGACCGCACCACTACAGTCTGGCAGGTGCCGCATTCTCTCCCAGCTGTCCCCAAGAGGGCAGACAGTATACCGGGTGCGTAAGGAAGCCCCTTTTCTTAAGGCACATCCAAAGGCTGACTCCATAGTTATTTCAGCTGCTCATGATCGCTCCTCTGCACCCAAGTACATGAGCACCTCTCCTCCAGACAAGGAGTCAAGGCAGATGGACCAGTTCAGCAGGAAGGTTTACTGTTTGGCTACATGCGCACTTCGGTCCCTGAATTATGTGGCCCATATGTTGTCACACCAAAAACCCACCTTGACCAGGCTAGAAGCTTGAGTCCAGGCCATGGAACCCTCAAGCCTCAAGGAGGAACTTGCCAAGGAGCTCCGCCTCTCACGAGTCTCCTGTAGGCATGTTCTGTAGGCTTCATACGATTGCCATCTCTCTTAGAAGGTATGTCTGGCTTCACATTTCTGGCCTCGCTAACGAGGTACAGTCTGCGATCCATGATGACCCTTTTAGAGGCTCAGTGCTTTTTGGTGGTGATACCAAAGATGATATCACAGATCTTCAGGACAGAGGCCTCGCCCTGAGATCAGTGCGGCCTACGTACCGATCGTGCATGCAGCAACAGCAGCAGCCCTTTCGGAAAAGGACCTGGAGGCAGAAGAAACAGACCCTGACTCAATGCTAGGGCAAACGTAAGGCCACGGGCTCTGCCACTCCTCCCACCTCCAAGAACTAGAGACGCTCAGGAGGCCCTCCTCCTGAATGCTCTGCCACCTCCTGACTCCCTACCCCCACCAACCCCTCAGCCTCACGGCAAGGAGCCGGTGGGGGGGGGGTTCACCCACCACACGCAGGACTGGCAGGACGTAACCTCTGATGCATGGGTCCTGCAACTAGTGTTCGTCAGACACACTATAGAGTTTCTGGATATCCCTCCAGAAACCCTGCCAAAAAAGTTTTCCTACTCCAGGGATCAGGCTCTTCTCATTAGGGAGGAAATTCAAAGCCTCTTGCTCAAGGAAGCAATAGAGTGCATTCCCCTCTGGCAAAGGGGAAGGGAGATTTACTTACACTTTTTCCTGGTTACAAAAAAGATGGGAGACTTGAGACTCATCCTCGACTTGAGCAGTCTCAATCTGTTCGTTGAATACAAAATGTTCAGGATGCTGGCGCTCCAGAGCCTCCTTCCACTTCTTTTGGAGAATCATTGGCTGTGCGCTCTGAACATGCAGGATGATTACCTGCACATCCTGATCTTCCCCAGCCACCGCAGTTTCCTGCGGTTCCTATTCCAGGGGGAGCACTTCCAGTTTTGGGCTCTCCCCTTTGGTCTATCTTTGGCACCTCGGGTATTCACTAAGTGCCTGCCGGTGGTGGCAGCCTTTCTACACCGCCAGGGTAATGCAGTTTTCCCTTACCTGGACGATTGGCTGATCTCAGCCCCTTCCAGGGACTCTCTGCTGGAGGTTTTGTCTTTCAGCTTGGACCTTTTCAGCAATTTGGGGATTACGGTCAGCCTCCCAAAATCATCCCTTATACCATCCCAGAGACTTCAATTCATTGGGGCAGTCTTGGACATGGTCCAATGCAGAGCCTTCCTTCCTGCAGACAGGGTGGAGACCCTAGTCCGTCAGGCTTCTTTGGTGGCCTCGTCCAGGACCATCCTGGCCCAGGAAGACCTCCGCCTTCTTGGCCTGATGGCAGCTTCCATCAGTACTGTCCCCCTTGCGAGGCTCCACATGACAGTCACTCAGTGGTCCTTGCGGGTGCAATGGGATCAGCTCCGAGATGACATGGACCACCCAGTCCTGGTGTCATCTGCAGTTCAGAAAGAATTGCTGTGGTGGAGGAATCCCTGCAACCTTTCCTTGGATCTTCCTTTCAGGAGCCTGACCCCCTCCACATCCCTGACTATGGATGAATCAAATACAGGATGGGGGCTCATTTCAGGGAGCATCAGGTGCAAGGACTGTGGTCCAGCTTGGAAGCATCGATCTTACTTCGAGGAGAAGCTCTTGCAGCAGGTTCAACAGTGAGGATTGGTGCCACCTGGCGGCGGTTCCGGCAGCTTTTTCTCTAGCAGTACTGACGTGGGGAATGCCCCCACCGACGTCCGCTCCACCCCCGATGTCGCCCTATACAGTATAAGTGAGGAGCTCCCCACGTGCTCCAGTTTTTTCCCACCGCATGGTCAGGGTTAGTTCATCGTTTCGGCTAGTACCGATCGCTTTTCTTCACCGCTTAGAAATTCAAATTCTCGTTGGTTTTTTCGACATCTGTGTCATCCCATATAAATGTGTGCTTGTGGGCTACAGATTCCCACGAAGGATGGACATTCTGCGTGTCTCTACTGCTTGGGGCCCGACCATCGCACCAACGCCTGCGCTCATTTCCAGGCCTTCAATTCGCAGACGCGAATACGGTGCCAGAAGTCCCTTGCGGCCTACCTCGCAGAGTCAAAACTTGCCGCCATGGAACGGGCCTCCTCCACTGGGGAATCTGATCCTCAACCCGCTTGCAAGCACCACAGACATCGGGAGCAGGACAGAGGGAGATCCCACTCCAGACACAGGTCCGGATCGAAGTCCAGGTCGTCGGGACATGACTCCAGCCTCATGGCCATCAAACCATCGTCTGTGGGCTTCGCATCGACTGCTTTTCAGCCACTCAAAGTGTCTCAGCCCTCCATGGCTCCTCCCGCTCGGCTTATTCTTCTGAAGCTGACTCCCAAGAGTTGAGCAAGGCCTCCGGATCTTCTAGCAACAGGGCCTCCTCCTTGCCACCAAAACATGAGTCCTCCGACCGACACCAGCCTCCGGCTTCTGACTGGCATTCGGCCGAGAAGTCCTCGAGCCATAAATCTGACCATCGTCCATCTCACGACAAGGAACGACACCCGTCGGTTACCAAGGAGAAACGGACGCTGGGCTCTCGTCTACCCACTGCTCCTTCGGCCCCGTCCCGGCGACGGTTGTCCCGCCACCGGTCATAGTCTAACTGATGCTGGCCCATCTGGCGCCAGTTCTGTCTCCGATGCCTGACGTCAGCTCGGACACCCCTTCTCCGCGGTCGACGGTCCGCCTCACTCTGGACCCCGTTGACGGTGGTGCTGACGCTGCCCCGATGTCCCCCCTTAGGCCGACGTCGGTTCGAGCTGGGGCACTCCTCAGCCTGATTCTCCAAAATTACACCTCTCACAGGTAAAGGAGCTTTTTTCTCACTGGTGGGAGACCATTAAAAAAGACCTACCAGTGGGTGCTCCTCCACCTACTCCGGTGAGAGTTCCTGATCCACTTGAACCGGATGGTGGGGCCGGGGGACGTGCCTCCTCCGAAGAAACACGACAAAATATTTAAGAGGGCCCGGTCCAGTAGTTCCTCTCATTCCCCCTCTCCTCCTCTGGACAAGAGGCCTAAAGGGAAGAGGCGTAGCCCTTCACCGTCTTCTCCTGCTACCTCCTATGTAGACTTGGACTTCTCCTCAGTCTGCTCAGAGCCGGACCAAGGGGACACGGAGGGGGTTCCCCAAATCCCCCCCCCAGATGACCCCAGCTTCATGGAGGTAATGAAGCACATCCAGGTCAGCATGGGTTGGGACACAGAGGCCCTGGACCCCGAGCGATTGTGGCTGGCTAAGTACCTCCGCCAAAAGGACCCAAAGCTGGTGGTCACCCTTCCCATGGTCGACAGCTTCGCCGATGTCACCCGGGCGACCTGGAAGTGCCCTCATTCCTCCTCTGCTGTGCCAAAGGAGGCTCACCAACTCTACCAGGCACCTGCGGACCGTTTTTTTTTTTTAGTCGAACCACCTGCTGCGGACTCAGCGGTGATTTTGGTGGCTCGTGATCATTCGCAGAGGCCCAAACATCTGAGCACCCAGCCACCTGATAGAGAATTGAAGCAGCTGGATTCCATGGGACGTAAGGTGTACTCTGCTGTCACCTGCAGCATAAGGAGTCTCAACTTCTTAACTCACATGGTCCAATTCCAGAATGCCCTCTGGGAACAAGGATTGGACATAGTGCAGAGCCTACCCGATTGTCCTCAGCGGACTGAGCTCGCCAAATTGCTGCAGACCAGCTCAGTCATGGGCACCCACATTTTGAGGTCGGCCTACAACTCTTCGGACACCTCCTGTAGGGCGGCCGCCACTGGCATCTGCCTCCATTGCCATGCTTGGCTTCGGGTATCAGGGTTCGATCCAGACATTCAGACCAGTCTTCTGGATGCTTCCTTTAAGGGCTCCGTGCTCTTCGACGAGGACAAGGAGCAAATCATCACCAGGCTGCAGGACTCCGGAAAGGCTATCTGTTCTGTGCAGTCCATGTATTGCCCGAAAGCCCTGTTTTCGTGGCTGTGGGGAACACCAAGCTCAGCAACCTCGCTTTCAGCAGCATGCTCAATGAGGAGGCTTTGGTCTTAGAGGCGGAGCCAGAGGCAACTCAGCCTCTGCATCTAGACCTCCCAAAGCAGCCGCTGCCGCCCTCCCTCCCCCACCCAATGCCTGACTATTCAGGCGACCTTCCTCCTCTGGTACTCACACCAGAGGAGCCGGTCAGAGGCTGCTTTTCGCTCTACGCGGATGCGTGGGCTCAGGTGACCTCCAACCACTGGGTCCTAGAACTCGTGGAGTTCAGGCACTCTATCGAGTTCACATCCGTTCCTCCGGACAGACCACCTCCTCCATACTGGTACCCAAGGAAGCACAGAGCCCTGATCAAACAGGAGATATCCTCCCTTCCTTCTGGACAAGAGGTCCATCGAGCCGATTCTACCAGCTGAGTCAGGAAAGGGGTTCTTCTCTTACTTCGTCCAAGTTCCGAAGAAGTTGGGAGATCTCAGACCCATTCTAGACCTCAGCGATCTGAATCCGTGGGTCTCCTACAAGAGATTCAGGATGATTTCTCTCCCCACTCTCCTCCCTCTCATTTCGGCAAGAGACTGGCTAGCCTCTGTGGACATGCAGGACGCTTACTTGCATATCCCAATCATCAGAAGCCATCGGAGATTCCTCATGTTCAGGTTCGAAAACGAGGACTATCAATTCTGAGTCCTTCCTTTTGACCTTTCCTCGGCCCCAAGGGTCTTCACCCAGTGCTTGGCGAATGTGGCCGGAGCACTTCGAAGAAGGGGCCACTTCATGTTTCCTTACCTGGATGACTGGCTCTTCCTGTCCCGTTCCAGGTCCTTCATGTTGGAGACAATCAGGGACTCCATCTCTCTGTTCCAGAGTCTCGGAGTCACCATCAACAGGGTCAAGTGTCATCTGTCGTCTCCTCAGATCCTCCAGTTTATAGGAACCTCTCTGGATACCACTCTTGGGAAGGTTTTTCTTCCCTCCGACAGAGCGGGTTGCATTCGATCCATCACATCCCAGATGTCTTCGGCCTCAGAGGTACTGGCTCGCCTGCTCCTCAGATTGCTGGGACACATGGCTGCGGCCATAGTGTCAGTTCCTTTGGCATGTCTCCGCATGTGGATCATTCAGTGGTCCTTGCGGATACAGTGGGACCAAATGTCAGACAATCTTGGACGCCTTGGTCAGAATATCAGAGCCAATCCGCCGAGAGCTTCGCTGGTGGATGTCATCCGAAAATCTACTAAAGGGCATACCCTTTCAGTTGGGGCGCCATCCCAGTCTCTGACAATGGATGCATCGTCCCTGGGATGAGGTGCACATTTGGGGAACCACCGTACTCCAGGTACTTGGCCTCCCCTGGAAGCGAACCTGCACATCAGTGTCCTGGAAATGAGAGCAGTGCTCTATGCCCTACAAGCCTTGGTATCGGTTCTATCCCCGGGCCATCTTTTGGTGCAGACAGGCAACACTTTGCTGATATTTTACATCAACAAACAAGGCGGCACACATTCCTATCCCCTTTGCAGGGAGGCAGTGCAGGTATGGGATTGGGCCCTGGATGATCACCTGTTCCTGACAGCAGTTCACATTCCCGGGCTTCAGAACTTGCTGGCAGACACGCTCAGCAGGACAAGGTCCCAAGCTCACGAGTGGGAATTGCGTCAAGATGTGGCAGATCACATCTTCCGCCTGTGGGGGACACCACAGGTGAATCTTTTCACATCTCAATTCAACGCAAAACTGCCCAGTTTTTGCTCGCTAGGTCCAGAGCCTGGTGCTTCCTGGCAAGATGCGTTCTCCCCCTGTGGAACGGGAGGTTCCTTTATGCCTTCCGTCTTCTTCAGAAGGTCCTCCTCAAGGCTCAGTTGGAACCTTCCATCATTATTCTGATTGCTCCGATGTGGCCTCACCAGATTTGGTTTCCATTACTGCAGCGTCTAGTGGCAGAACCTCCGATGTCTCCTCTATCTTCGCACATTTTGTCGCAGGGGGGCGGGTCCCTGTTGCACCCGAACCTACGTTCTCTTCACCTGCATGCCTGGCTCCTCAGGACTTAGCCATGGTCCGCTTTGGGTTGTCTGATCAAGTTGCCCAGGTGTTGGTTGAGTTTAGGAAACCTGCCACGAGAGCCACTTACACTATGAAGTGGAAACGTTTTTGCATTTGGGCCACAGCGAAGCAGGTGGATGCATTAGTCTGTCCAGTTAACATTGTCCTAGAATACTTGCTGTTTCTCTTTGAGAAAGGCCTTAGCTATTCCTCCATCGAGGTACACCTAGCTGCCATCTCTGCTTACCATTCTTTTGTGTCGGGTAAGACAGTGGCTCAGATGGAGGTCTCCAGAGCTTTTCTGCATGGCATTCTGCATATCAGACCTCCCATCAGGGACCCTGTCCCCCCCTTGGGATCTCCTGTTCATCCTAGAGCAGCTCTCTTTTCCCCCCTTCAAACCGGCAATAAGCGCTGAGCTCCGTTTTCTTTCCTGGAAAACGCTGCTGTTGGTAGCTGTTACTCCGGCCTGGCGCATTTTGGAACTTCAAGCCCTCATGTGTAGGGAACCCTATCTGGTCTTTCACAAGGACAGGGTTGATTTGCGCACAAACCCGAAGTTTTGGCCGAAAGTTATCTCAGAGCTCACCTTAAACCAGTCGGTTCAGCTTCCAGTTTACTTTCCGGAACATTCCAGTAGGGGAGAGGCCCTTCTCCATTCCTTGGACATCCACAGGGCTCTCAGGTGTTACTTGGCTAGAACCAAGGAGGTCAGGAAGTCTGATCAGCTATTCATGTCCATTGCCTCATGGTCCGTAGGTCGCCCGGTCACCAAACAGACGCTCTTGCACTGGTTGGTCCATTGCATCTCTTATTGTTACGAGAAGCACAACAGGTCACCTTCGGGGCCGACTAAAGCCCACTCTACGAGGGCTATTGTAGAAGCTACAAGGCTAGCTTAGAGTTCCGACGGCAGATATCTGTGCTGCCGCTACCTGGAGCTCCGTGCATACCTTTGTCAGGCACTACAGCCTAGACATTATTTCCAGACTCAGAGTAGGGTTTGGCCTTCCAGTCCTGCAGGGCCTGGTCTACTGAGGGTTCTCCTCTCCATGTTTTCCCTGTTTCCTGTTCTCCCCCTCCCAAGGGGTTGTCATAAGTTTATACTGCTTGGGACTCAGTCCTCATTGTTGAACCTGCTGCAAGAGCTTCTCCTCGAAGTAAGATAGTACAGTTACGTAAGAACTTACCATAACAGTAGATCTTCAAGAGAAGCTCTTGCAGCAGGTATATTTCCCGCCCTCCTTCCCCCAGGGATCAGGTCCTTTTCAGGTTGCTGTCGTTTCCTCTTTGCGGGGTTGTCCATTGACAGTCAGTTACTGTTTCTGGCCTGCCGGTTTCTTTGCCTGACGGGGGCATGTAAGAACTGGAGCACGTGAGGAGCTCCTCCCTTATATAGGGC
Source organism: Neoceratodus forsteri (assembly GCA_016271365.2). Taxonomy (NCBI): domain Eukaryota; kingdom Metazoa; phylum Chordata; order Ceratodontiformes; family Ceratodontidae; genus Neoceratodus; species Neoceratodus forsteri. Next base: position 28,059,690 of record CM057455.1, on the reverse strand, counting down.
AACGTCGGGGGTGGAGCCGATGTTAGCAGGGGGCGTTCCCCACGTTGGTACTGCTAGAGAAAAAGTTGCCAGAACCGCCACCAGGTGGTGCCAGTCCTCATTGTTGAACCTGCTGCAAGAGCTTCTCTCGAAGATCTACTGTTACGGGAAGTTCTTACGTGTTCTGGAGATGAGGGTGGCCCTGTACACCTTACAGGCCTTTCAGACCCTCCTTCCCAAGGCATCACTGCTGGTCCAGATGGACAATATGTCAGTAGTTTGGCACCTCAACAAACAAGGAGGAACTCGCTCATAGCCCCTTTGCAGGGAGGCGATGCGGGTATGGAACTGGGTGGTCCAGCACAATCTGGCCCTAGTGGCTGTGCATGTACCAGGCGTTCAAAATGTCCTGGCGGACAGTCTTAGCAGATCCCAGACCCTAAGTCATGAATGGGAGCTAAATCAGGAAGTGGCAGAGTTTCTCTTCCTAAAGTGGGGACATCCGGAAATCGACCTTTTCGCCTCCCACTCCAGTGCAAAACTTCCCAGTTTTTGCTTGCTTGTTCCAGGGCATGGTGCTTTCTGGCAAGATGCACTGTGTCTCTCTTGGACAGGGAAATTTTTGTACACCTTCCCTCCGTTTCCCATTCTACAGAGGGTTCTTCTCAAGTTTCAGGCAAAGAAGGTAAGGATGATCCTCATCGCCCCTCTCTGGCCGAGACAAATTTAGTTCCCGCTGCTGCAACTGCTAACGAGAGAATCACCAGTTCCACTTCCAGTGACTCATGACCTCCTGACCCAGGATCAAGGTCATCTGGTTCATCCGGGGCTCAGGACACTGCATCTTCATGCGTGGCTCCTGCAGACGTAGCAATTTCCCGCTTCGGGGTCTCCTCTCGAGTCGCTCAAGTCTTGGTAGAGGCTCAGAAACCCTCTACACGTTCCACTTTTGCCATGAAATGGAAACGTTTCTCTATTTGAGCGACTTCCAAGAATTGTAACCCATTTTCTTGTTCGGCCTGCAAGTCATGGAATACCTCCTCTATCTTTCAAACTCAGGACTGTCATATTCTTCCTTAAAGGTCCACCATTCGGCAATCTCAGCGTACCACAAGCTGGTGGATGGTAAACCTGTGGCTCAGTTGGAAGTCTCAAAAACATTTCTGAAAGGGATCCTCCATCTGAACCCCCCCCCCCATCCGCAGCCCAACACCCCCTTGGGATTTAAACTTTGTACTGGAGAAACGTACTCTTCCCCCCATTTGAACTAGCGATGAGCTGTGATTTATGCTTCCTCTCTTGGAAGACTTTATTTTTGGTTGCTGTTACTTCAGCTCAAGTTTGTAAAGAGCCTTACCTTATTTTTCATAAGGACCAGGCAGTCCTCAGAACAAATCCTACATTTTTACCCAAGGTGGTGTCAGAAGCCACACTGAATCAATCAGAAGAACTTCCAGATCTTACTTTGAGAGTGTTCTTGCAGTAGGTAATTACATATAGAACTGATGCCGCCCGGCAGCAGGACCCCACAAAAAAATTTCTAGCTAGCAGTCCCTGGCGAGGGACCGCCCCATGTCAGGTGACCGGCGTCAGGCGTCGGTATAAAGGGGCAATCTCGGTCGCCCACCTTTCAGTTCTTTCCTGCTGTTAGCTCATGCAGTGCCTTGCTATAAAGTTCGTGCTTTGTCAGCCCTGTCTTTCATCATTTTTTTACCAAAAATCAGTTATTCTTTTCAATTGTCAGGTACATCGTCGGTGTATGTCATCCCCTACACCCTCCGACCACAAAAACAAGTGCGACTTGTGCGGCACCCAACTGCCACACAAGGACGGCCATTCCCTGTGCCTTTTCTGCCTAGACCCCAATCGCCTGGTCGACAAGTGCCAGCATTGCCTCAGCTTCAACACGGCCACCCGTAAACAGCGCCAACAGTCCCTGGAAGCCCATCTCCTCAAGAAAAAGATATCTTCTATGGAGAAAGAGTTGAAAAAGTTGAGGCAGGCATCCACTTACCCGGAAGGACATCAGAAAAAGAAGGACAAGGAGAGGCACCGGGAGAAGTCTTCCTCTACTGCGTCTCCCACTGGAGTCGCGGCCCAGGTAACATACCCTCCGGGGGACCGTTCGACGGCAGCCTCCAACGGTTTGGAGGAGGCGTCGGCCCGCCCGTCTGGCTCGTGCTCTGGCCTTGCGGGCGCCTCTGGGCGAATGGAGGCCCTCCGCCCCGTTTGACGCGGTTTGCTGCTCACTGGCGTGCATGACCTCCAAGTCGGACGCCAGCTCCTCTGACATCCGCATGGAGAGGGTCGATAAGACGCCCGCCCCTCTCCCTCGGCCCACCTCCGGTGAGGGCTCCCATAAGCCGGACACCGGTTCCTCCGGCACCCGCCGGGACCTCGCCCCTAAGCCACACATTGGCTCCTCCGTCACGCGCCAGGCGACGGAACCGACGACGGACCCCCCTCCATCCGTCGTACCCAGTTCCTCACAGCCTTTGCTGCCGTCTGGGGAGCCCAAGTCATCCCAGCTTGACCCCAGGGGTTTTTCTCCTCCTTCCCTGGGCGACGCGGGGGATCTTCCACCTCCATCAGACCCTCCTCCGATGGAACCGGATCTGACGTCAGCCCCCCGGACGCCGGTACCTCCGATGCCGGCAGGGGATGTTCCCTTTCCATCGGGCCCTCCGCCCCCCGGGCCCATTAACGTGGATCCGCCCATGGGGCTGCCGACCAGGCCGTCTGCTCCGGCCGATCCCCTGGCTCCTGGGTACCTGCCGTCTTATCCGACACTGTCGTACCCGGGACTGCAGTATCCAGCGCCGCAGTACCCAACGCCGGTTCCTCCGATGCCGCAGTACCTGACGCCACATTACCTGATGCCGGGTTTCCCGCAGCCGGGTTATGGATACTCACCTTACGGGTACAACCCGTACTCTTTTCCCTCTCCTCCTCTACCTCCACTGCCCCCCCGGCTGCCAGTGGATCTGCAGGAGACTCTGGCCTCTTGGTGGGCTGAGACCAAGGCTCAGCTCACCAAGAAGGTGGAGAGCTGCCTTAAGACGATGGTGCCGCCCCCGGCTCCCGTACGTCCAAGGCGGCACACTCCCTCACTGCCTCCAGACTCCAGGGCTCTTCCATCTGGATCCAGAGAGGGGCAGGATTCTAGTCGTGTGAGGGAGTCTTATTCTTCTTCTGCTTCTTCTTCCCTCTCGGATTCTTCGGATTCTTCCGACAGATGTTCCGAGAGAGACAACGAGCCCCGCTCTCCGTCTAAGCCCCAGCCGAGGACCCCTCCAAAGTCTCCTCCGGAGGATCCATCCTTCACGGAGTTGCTTAGAAAATCCAGGAAATTCACCAGTGGTGTCCTTGGAACCAGATCCCCAGCATCTAAAACTCGTGAGCATCTGGACCTGCCCATGACAGCTCCAACTTAGTGCCACTCTGGATCGAGTCTTCACGCCCACCTTTGTTACCACGATTTGAAACAACTGTCGGCGTTAGCCCCGCCTCAGGAAGTCCAACAGGCTATAACAGGCTCCCGAGGGTGTAGACTATCTTGACTCTCACCCTCGTGCCGACTCAGTCGTGATTAGTGCCGCTCATGGCCGGTCGGCACATCCAAAACATCTGAGCTCATCTCCTCTGGATAAGGAATCTCGCCTCCTGGACCAGTATGGAAGAAAGATTTACGCCTCTTCCACACTGGGAATTTGGGCCCTGAATTACGTCGCCCACATGGGGGATTACCAGAAGGCCATCCTTACCCAGGCAGAATCTAAACTAGACTCCTTACCTGACTCTCAAGTCAAACAGGAGCTAACAGATCTTGTCCGTTCTGCGTGTTCGGCCAGTTGCCACGTTATGGGCGACATACGATGCAGTGGACACTGCTGGACGGAGCTCCGCTTTCGCTGTAAGTCTACGGTGTCATGCCTGGCTCCGCGTGTTAGGTTTGGTCCCGGAGGTGCAATCCACCATTCAAGAGGCACCTTTCCAGGGGTCGGTGCTTTTCGGGGGTGATGTCAAAGACATCATCATCGACTTGCAAGAGAAGGGGATGGCCCTGAAATCCGTGGATTCCATGTACCGTCCCCATACTCAGCAGCGCCGTCCTTTTGGCAGATGGGCTCAGCCTCAAGCGAAACCCCAAGGAAGGTGGGCCACTAAACATCGGGCCCCCGCAGCTGCCAGGCCCCCTCCGTCCAAAAAAGCAGTGGGTGCCTCAGCTGCGGCGCTGCCCCACACCACTTGACTCCTTCCCTCTCCCACCGCCCCCGGATCCACCGGAGCAACTGGAAGGAGGGAGATTTTCCCTCCACCTTCCATGTTGGGAGAGGATAACCATGGATTCTTGGGTGCTCCAGCTTATAGCGGAGGGGCACTCTATAGAGTTTCTTCAGAAACCACCCCACCACCCTCCTCCAAAGTCGGCGTACTCCAGAGACCATCTTCCCTTGGTCCAGGAAGAAATCTCGGCCCTTCTCGCGAAGCAGGCCATAGAACCCATTCCCCTTCATCTTTGAGGGACGGATTACTATTCCCATTTCTTCCTGGTCCCAAAGAAGACGGGAGATCTCAGACCCATTCTAGATCTCAGCTCCTTGAACCTTTATGTGGAATACAAAAGGTTCAGGATGCTCTCTCTGCAGAGTCTTCTGCCCCTTCTTCGGCCGGGTCAATGGCTTTGTGCCATGGATATGCAGGATGCCTATCTGCACATTCCCATTCGCCTTTCTCATCGCAAGTATCTTCGTTTTGTATTTCAGGGGGACCACTACCAATTCAGAGCACTCCCATTTGGTCTTTCCTCAGCGCCCCGAGTATTTACCAAATGCCTGGCTGTGGTAGCGGCCCACCTGCGTACAATGGGAGTTCAGGTGTTCCCTTACCTGGACGACTGGCTCCTGGCGGCCTTGTCCAGGGAGGAACTCCTACATTTTCTCTCCCTCACCCAGCAGGTTTTCACTGGCCTGGGTATTACCATCAACCATTCCAAGTCCCATCTGGACCCCTCCCAGAGACTTCAGTTCATCGGGGCTGTCCTCGATACGACGGTGAGCAAGGCCTTCCTGCCTCCAGACAGGGTGGCCTCTCTTCAGTCCCAGATTTCCCTGCTATCAGAAAGCAGGAGGGTTCCAGCGAGGTCGGTCCTTTGTCTTCTGGGGCTCATGGCGGACACTATTCCGACGCTCCCCCGAGCTCGACTCCACATGAGGATCTCTCAGTGGACTCTTCGCTCCCAGTGGGATCAACTTGTAGATGACCTAGATCAACTAGTTCGGATTTCCTCTCCGATGGCACGGGACTTGCAATGGTGGATGGTTCGAGAGAACCTTTTCCGGGGGGTCCCTTCTTTCATCCTCCCCCCTTCCAGACTCTGACCACAGACGCATCAGGCGAAGGTTGGGGAGCCCATCTGGGCCCTCATTGGACCCAGGGCTTATGGTCCAGACTGAAACTAGCTCTCCACATCAACGTGCTCGAGCTTCGAGCTGTGCTATACGCTCTTCAAGCCCTTCACCAATACATTCTTCCCGGCCACCTAGCCGTCCAGACGGACAATATGTGCGTGGTATGGTATATCAACAAGCAGGGAGGAACTCGTTCCTACCCTCTATGCAGGGAAGCTGTGAGGGTTTGGGATTGGGCAACTCTTCACAACCTTCACCTCACCGCGATCCATGTTCCAGGAGTCGACAACACCCTGGCAGACAAACTAAGCCGCTCCTCTGCCAGGGCACACGAGTGGGAATTGGATCAAAAGGTGCTCGACAATATCTTTCAGCTTTGGGGGACTCCACAGGTAGACCTCTTCGCCTCCCTCCAAAACGCAAAACTTCCCAGCTTTTGCTCGCTCACTCCAGAGCGAGGCGCTTTCTGGAGTGACGCTCTGTCTCTAGACTGGAAGGACAGATTCATCTATGCCTTTCCCCCAATTCCATTGATCCCAAGAGTTTTGCAGAAGCTATCCACAGAAGGAGCGAGAATGATTCTCATCGCTCCTTTCTGGCCCAGGCAAATCTGGTTCTCTCTTTTACAACAATACTCAGAGGTTCCTCCTCCTCCTCTTCCTTTATCTTGAGGTTTGCTGACCCAGGATCAGGGGACCCTGGTCTGTCCAGGTCTCAAGTCCCTTCAACTTCATGCACCAATCCCATTTTGGCATCTCTCCAAAAGTGGCGGAGATTTTGGTGGAGGCTAGAAAACCCTCCACTAGGTCCACTTATGCCATGAAATGGAAGAGATTCTCTATTTGGGCTGCCTCTAGGAACGTGGAGCCATTCTCCTGTTCAGTGGCTGTTCTGCTGGAATACTTACGTCATCTCTTCGACCTGGGTCTCAGTCATTCCTCCTTGAAGGTGCACATGGCTGCTATCTCAGCCTACCATGCTCCCTTCGCAGATAAAGCCTTTGCCCAACTGGAGGTCTCTAAGACCTTTCTCAGAGGGGTCCTTCATCTGAGGCCCCAAATCCGAACTCCTGCTCCCACTTGGGACTTGAACTTTATTCTCAAGAAACTTACTCTTCCTCCCTTCGAACCTGCAGCAACTGCAGATCTGAAGTTTCTTTCGTGGAAGACGCTCTTCTTGGTGGCCATTACTTCAGCTTGAAGAATTTCCGAGCTCCAGGCCCTTATGTGTAAAATCCCCTATTTGATTTTTCACAAAGAACGAGTTGCTCTTCACACGAATCCTACGTTTCTACCTAAAGTAGTAGCAGAGTCTACCTTAAATCAGTCCATAGAGTTACCTGCCTTTTTCACGCAGTACTCCAACCAAGGGGAATATTTACTCCATACCATGGATGTTCACTGGATTCTGAGATACTATACCAACAGGACAAAGGATCTCAGAAAGACTGATCAGTTGTTTGTGTCTTTTGCTCACAGAAGGGAAAGCAATGCTGTTTCCAAGCAATGCCTATCGAAGTGGTTGGCTCATTGCATCACTTTCTGTTATGACAAGTACAACAAGACCCTTCCGGGTCAAGTCAGAGGTCACTCCATTCGTGGAGTAGCGGCCTCTGCAGCTTGTTTCAAGAATCTGTCTGCGGCAGACATTTATGCTGCCGCCACCTGGACTTCGGTTCATACCTTTACGAAACACTACAGTTTGGACATTGCCTCTCGCCGTAGAGCAGGCTTCGGGCTAGCTGTTTTGCAAGGCCTCCTGTCTTAAGACCTTCAAGGCTACTGCTTCTTTCTGGAGTAGTTCCCTCCTCCCAGTGCCTCTTATTTGTTCCAGACTGCTTGGGATTCAGTCCTATATGTAATTACCTACTGCAAGAGCCCTCTAGAAGTAAGATAGTACAGTTACATAAGAACTTACCGTAACAGTAGATCTTCGAGAGAAGCTCTTGCAGTAGGTAATACCTTCCCGCCCTCCTTCCCCCTAGGCTTTTTCAGCTTCTTTTCCAGGGATGGAAACATCTGCTTCTCTCTCGTCCGGGCCTGTGGTGGGAAAGAACTGGAAGGCGGGCGACCGGGACCGCCCCTTTATACCGACGTCGCCTGACGCCGGTCTCCTGACGTGGGGGCGGTCCCTCGCAAGGGACTGCTAGCTAGAAATTTTTCCATGGGGTCCTGCCACCGGTCGGCGTCAGTCCTATATGTAATTACTTACTGCAAGAGCCTCTCTCGAAGATCTACTGTTACGGTAAGTTCTTACGTAACTGTACTTTTTCTTTCTGTTCCCTGCGAACAGAGGTGAGGCACTCCTGCACACCATGGACATCCATCGGATCCTCCGGTGTTACACAGAATACGACGGACCTGAGTCTGAAAGATATCCGTAGCCGTGATCAACTTTTTGTCTCCTTTGCCCCCAGGTCATTGGGCAAAGCTGTTTCTAAGCAGTGCCTTTCCAACTGGTTAGGCAACTGTATTCGTTACTGTTACCAAAAGTACGACAAACCTGTGCTGGGTCCCATCAGAGGTCATTCTACCAGGAACATAGAAACATGGAATCTGATGGCAGATAAGGACCGCTTGGCCCACCTAGTCTGCCCATTTCCCTACCTAACAGATAAGCTGCAGATCCTAGTTAACCAACAGCCTGCTTCCTCCTAGCCCCCACTAGAATTACCTTATGTCTGTCCCATGCATTCTTGAATTCCCCCACTGTTTTTGACTCTACGACCTCCTCAGGAAGGCTGTTCCATGCATCTACAACCCTCTCTGTAAAGAAATACTTCCTCACATTAACTCTGAGCCGTCCCTCCTCTATCTTCAAGTTGTGCCCCCATCTTCAAGCAACATGAAATCTTGCTGTATTCTGACGATATGCAGTTAGACCGACCGGTTCAACTGCCCCGGAGAACTAAGAGTTAAACTCTATGCAAATGCATAGAACGTTGAGCTCGAGCTCAGTTTTCAAACCACTGTCCTCTGTACATTCTAGTAACTGATCAGATTCTTTACTCTGCTCACCAGTGAAGACGCCTCAGAGATTTCTCCTCACTTTCTTTGGTGTAAAGCTGAGTTTCATCGGCTTATTCAAACCGTTTTCTTGTTTTTATTTTAGTACGTTCTCAAACCGCTGTCTTCGGTATAGTGTACATTCCTAGGTTGGGTAAGTGTTCGGTTTCCGATTGGTTCCATGACTGTGAGGGGACCGAACTTCTAAATTTCCTTTTTCTTGTAAATTACCACTGTATTGGGATACTGGTGCAAAGTCCTGACCAGAACCGAGGGCTCTCGGTTCATTTTTGGGCTAGTGCTAAATCGTTGCCGGTTTCGGACTTTGTATTCTCTTTTACCTGGCCTAACTAAGCCTTTAGGGGTAAATTTCTCATGTCTTTATTCTTAATCCTGGCCTAAATAAGCCACTTTGGATAAAGCAGATATTCGATTTTTGCCTAACCGGCCTAACTAAGCCATTGGATTAAGCTCCAAATTTTAGCGTTATGTCACAGAAACCCAAGAGAAAAACCGGTCCCACTGGGTTTCAGCGTTGTACCGAGTGTGGGGAGCAATGTGCTAAAGCTGATCCACATTTGGTGTGTCTGTACTGTTTGGATTTTAACCACTTACAAATGGACTGTGATATTTGTAAGAATTTACCCCAGTCTACCGTAGACAGCCGTCTCAGTAAACTGAAGGAAAGAATTGACAAGACTGCTGAGGCCAGTTCTGGTTCAACCAAACCTTCGGATCTGACAACCGACCTTTCAAGCCAGGGTGAACCGTCGACGGTTAGACGACGTTTGGAGTCTGCTCCTGAACCCGCACCATCGAAGAAAGCCAAATGCTCTGGTTCGGAATCGCGCAAGCAATCGGTCTCGGTTCCAGCCGCAGATGAAATTGCAAAGGCCATCCGAATAGTGCAGTCTTTGCAGTCTGGGTTTGGCAAACTGTCACAGGTACCGTCTGGGCAGCCAACGGTTCCTGATACTGGTTCAACTCCTTCAGGACTCACTGATCCTGAGGAGTATTACTTTTCCGAGTATGAGGAGGATGATGAGGAACAGGATGAAGGGGAATTCATTGAATCTGAGGTCTCCCCATACCATCCCCAGTACGAATCCCCTCCTAGGCCTGTCTCTGAGGCTACCTCCCATTTTGCCTTTATGAGGCAGGTAGCTGAGACCCTGCAGCTCTCTGTACAAGAGGCCAGGCAGGAGGATGATGAGGAAGAGGACTACAGGGAGATGATGGATCTTCCTTTATCCCAGGGGCTTTGATTCCCATTCATAAGTCCCTTAAAAAGCAGACTTTGAAAATCCTCCAGACCCCTAGTTCTGTCCCTCCTTTAGATAAGAACATGGACAGGAAGTATTTCCTGGCTGGCAATGGTACTGGCTTTTTGACTAGCCATTGTAGCCATGTTGGGGTAGTTCAAACTGCAGCCTATGAGAAGGCTGGCATCCCTGTGGTCTCTCACCCCCCTGACAAGGATTCCAGAAAGGTGGATTCTCTTGCTAAGAAAGGGTACCTGGCATCTTTTTTGGGTATCAGGCAAGCCTACTATATGGCTTATGCCTCCAAGTATCAGAAATCCCTTTGGGAAGCTGTCGAACAACTGGCTAAAAGGCCCCTCCTGAGCTTTCTGCTGACCTTCACGAGCTGGTCAACAAGGTGGTACAAGCATCTAAGTCCCAATTCCACATGGCTGTGGACTCCAGTGTTGCAGCTCCAAGGGCTTTGGCTTCTGCTGTATCCATTAGGCGTTTTTCCTTACTCAGGTGTACTAACTTGTCCCAGGACACGCAGAATAATGCTATAGACTTTCCCCTTGTCCAGAACTCTCTGTTTGGGGAACAGACCGAGGCATATATGAAGAAAATGAATGAGTACAGAGTGGCATACAGTAATGCTTCAGCAAAAGAGAAAGCTGCCACTCCTCAGAAGCAGCCAGCCAGGGGCAGGGGCAGACCTTTCCCCAGGCCCGAGCTTTTCCCTCTTACCAGCAACCCAGGGTTTTTTTAGAGGGAGGGGTGCTGGCAGGGCCTCCTCCTCCACCCCCCAGTCTGCTACTCCAGCGAAACAGACACCCTGAAAGCTCTGTCTGGGCCACCTCCATTTACCCTGTTGGGGGCAGGCTGACCTATTATCTTCAGGTTTGGCATTCCATCACTTCAGACAAATGGGTCCTGGAGACAGTAGGTCAGGGACTTGCTCTCACTTTCAAGGTGCCCCCAAAACTGTCATCAAGGATTTTCAGGCCTTCCAGCACTGCAGAAATGGCTTAGTTGGAGGCAGAGGTCTCCACACTTCTTCAGTCAAGAGCAGTGGAACTGGTGCCACATCACCACAAGGGAAAAGGACTGTACTCAAGGTACTTCTTGGCACCAAAGAAAAATGAGGAGTGGCAGCCCATTCTGGACCTCAGATTCCTAAACAGGCATCTTACAAAGCCAAAATTCAAAATGACAACCCTGGCTACCATTCTACCTACTCTCAAGCAGGGGGACTGGCTGGCATCCCCAGACCTAAAGGATGCTTACTTCCACATCCCCATCAGACAGTCTCACAGAAAATACCTAAGTTTTCGACTGCCTTCAGGCCAGTACCAGTTCAGCGCTATGCCTTTTGGCCTGACATCTGCACCACGAGTGTTTACAGAATGTCTGGCAGTAGTGGTGGCATTCCTCAGAAGGCAAGGGGTTTCAGGTTTACCCCTTTCTAGACGACTGGCTGCTGGTGGGTCAATCCCCCCAGCAGGTCACACAGACCTTAAAACTCACCCAAGATACTCTGTGCTCTCTGGGGTTCTTGGTAAATTTTCAAAAGCCTATCCTAACTCCAATTCAAGTACTAGACATCATAGGGGCAGAGCTGAATACCATTCAAGCAAGAGCTTTCTTGCCTCCTGCAAGGGCACAGACCCTCATAGAATTGGCAAACTCCTTTCAGGTTCGAGTTCCTCATCCAGTAAGGTACTTCTTACAGCTCCTGGGACATGGCCTCAACCACAGCTGTGGTCCTGGGAGCCAGGTTCCAAATGAGGGACATTCAGTTTCACCTGAGATCCTTCTGGTCTCAGAAAAAGGATTCCCTGTCCAAACTGATTCCAGTGTCTCCCACCCTTCTGTTAGCTCTTCAGTGGTGGAAGGAGATGGACAAACCTCAGAGCAGGGGTCCCATTTCTTTCTCAGGTACCCTCTCTGGTGCTGACAATGGATGCTTCCCTCCTGGGCTGGGGTGCCCATTTGGGGGAACACACAGCATACAGTACGTGTCTTCCTCAGGAGTCAGTCTTACACATCAGTCTTCTGGAGCTCAGGGCAGTGTTCCTGGCTATACAGGAGTTTGCCAGTCTCTTACAGGGCAAAGTGATGCAGATCAGGGCAGACAACACCACCACCATGTACTACATCAGCAAGCAAGGGGGAACAATATCTTCTATGCTGTGCACAGAATCCATGAAGATTTGGAACCTGGCATATTCCCTCAACATGTCACTGTTAGCAGTTCACTTGCCAGGCAAGGACAATGTACTGGTAGATGCTCTCAGCAGAATCAGCCAGGGCCATCACGAATGGACCTTGAACAAGCAGGTCCTTCTCTCGGTATTCAGGAGGTGAGGGGTTCCAGAGATGGATATCTTTGCCTGCCCCAGACAATCACCAGTTACCCCTGTACTGTTGCAGGCCTCCACTCCAGGGCTGAGTGCCACTGGATGCTCTCCTTCTGGACTGGTTGAACAGATTCCTTTATGCCTTTCCTCCGATCACCAGAGTCCTAGTCAAGCTGAGGTCTCAGCCTGCCACAATATTCCTCATAGTCCCAGACTGGCCAGACAGCCGTGGTACTCGATGCTTCAAACATGAAGTCTTGCTGTATTCTGACAGTAGCAGTGAGTCCCAACCTTCGAACTGCCCCGGAGATGAAAGAGTTAACTTTCCATGCCGGGCATGGAACGCTGAGCTCGAGCTCGGTTGAGACTCTTGTCTGTTGCTGTTTAAACTCAAACCGTCAGATTCTTTACTCTGCCTCACTGAACAGTCGCTCTGGAGATTTCTCCTTCTGCTCGATTCAATTTGTCAGTTAAAGTACCGTTTTTCTCGGTTTTCGACCGAATTTAAACCGCATCCTGTTGGTTCAGTCTCTGTCTGTGGTATTCGTGAGTACTAGATAGGTTATATATTAATTCGGTTCTGTGTGGAACTTGTAAACGGTTTATCGGTTTGGTCTGAACCGATCAAGTTGTTCAAAAATCTTAAATTGTACTTTTAGAGTGTGGTTACCAGTTCTTATCGGTTCTAAAAGAACGGATTTTATTACGTTTTTTTCCACGACCCGTGACACGGTCAGGAACCGATAAGAGGGTCTTGCCTGGTGGATTGTCATTAAAAGGGTAAGTTTGGTTAGGACTGGCACAATGTCTGAGAAACCCAAAAGAAAAACTGGCCCACTGGGTTTCAACACTGTAGTGTGTGTGGGGAAGTCTTTCAAGGCTGACCCCACACCACCTGTGTTTATTGTCTGGGGTTTGACCACCTCAATGCAGACTGCCAGATTTGAAAAATTTTCCTGTAGCTACCCTAGAAAAGAGAGTTGGTAGGCTCAGGAAAGGAAAATCAAAAGCACAGCTCCACGCTGGAGCTGTGTAAGCTCCAAATCAGTCTCAGTCAAATCCAAAAAGGCAGCACCAGCATCCGTCTCAATTTATGAAAACAACATTTATTGTATTACATGCCTGTAAAGAAGCAGTGGCAATAAAGGCAGACTCACAAGCCCCGACCATGTTTCGTGCATGCGCATTTCCTCAGGGAGACTGACATAGACACAATCCCTTACTTAAATACCCCCACATCACATATGTTAACAATTATACAATCATCATATTCCAAGTGAACACCAACTTCCAACACATATAAGTAAAAAACCATTATACATCACTAAAATTTCTATCTGGATATGTATCTCATACAAAATATTGCTGAATTCTTTAAAACATTTATCTACATAAATGTTTTAAAGAATTCAGCAGTATTTTGTATGAGATACATATGGAATAAGCTGTGGATGACCAAGAGGAGCCTGACTTTGTGGAAATGATGGATATCCCAGAGTCTAGGAGTCTGTCTATTCCCTTGCACAAATCTTTTGGGAAACAGACATTTAAAATTTTAAAGACTCCTAATACTATACCTCCTGTGGATAAGAGAATGGACAAGAGGTATGCATTGTCAAGCTCAGATACGGAGTTCCTTACACAACAATGCAGCCATGTTGGGGTAGTGCAGGCTGCAGCCTGTGACAAGGCAAATATTCCCTTGGCTTCACACCCCCCAGACAAGGACTCCAGGAGGATTGATGCCATGGCAAAGAAACAGTACATGGCAGCATCCTTGGGACTCAGACAGGCCAATTATATGGCTTATGTTGCTAGGCATCAGAAATCCAGATGGGACACTGTCATGGCTTTAGCAAAACAGGTCCCTGCCAGCTTGCCAAGGAGCTGGAGCAGGTGGCTGCTGATGGTATTGAGGCATCCAAGGTGCAATTCATGCTGCAGTGGACTCAAATGATGTGTCATCAAGAGTCATGGCTACATCTGTGGCACTTCGCAGAATGGCTTGGCTCAGATGTACTAGCCTGTCACAGGATACCCAGACTTAGGCCATGGATTTTCCTGTTGTTGGTAATTCTTTGTTTGGGGAGCAAACAGAGAATTACATGAAGAAAATGGATGCGTATAGAACCACCTACAGGAGTGCCCAGGCCAAGGAAAGGCAGGCCACTCCTCAAAGGCAGCAATCCAGGGGCAGTGGCAGGCCTTTTCATAGGCCTTTCTACCAAGCCCAGGCCTCCTCTTCTGCCTATGCTCAGAGGGGGTTCTTTAGAGGGAGAGGCAGAAGGGGTACCAGCAGACCTGCTTCCACCCTCAGCCAAAACCCCTGCCAAACAGGCACCCTGATGGGTTTGCCAGGGCCGATTCTCCACCACCTGTAGGGGGCAGGCTGGCTTACTTTGTCCAGGACTGGAAGTCTCTAACATCAGACAAGTGGGTCCTGGAAGTAGTAAGCCAGGGACTGGTTCTCAGCTTCAAAAGATTTCCAAAGCTGAGAACCAGATCCTTCCACCTACAAACCCCTCAGAGGCACTTGCCCTAGAGGCAGAGGTCTCTTCCCTCCTAGCTCTCAGAGCTGTGGAAAGGGTTCCACCCCTACACCAGGGAAAAGGGTTGTACTCCAGGTACTTCCTTACCCCAAAAAAGACAGGAGAATGGCGGCCCATCCTGGATCTCAGATACTTAAACAAGCACCTTTTAAAACCAAAATTCAAAATGGTGACTCTGGGAATAATTCTACCCTCTCTAAGGCCAGGGGACTGGCTAGTGTCCCTGGACCTCAAGGATGCCTACTTCCATATTCTCATCAGAAGCTCCCATCGCAAGTACCTCAGGTTCAAGCTGCCCTCAGGCCATTACCAGTTCAGAGCAATGCCCTTTGGTTTGACCTCTGCTCCAAGGGTATTCACAAAATGCCTGGCAGTAGTAGTTGCTTCTCTAAGAAGGCAAAGGATTGCCATCTTCCCTTACCTGGACGACTGGCTTATAGTAGGCCAGTCCCCAGACCAAGTCAAGTTACACTTACAGATAACTCAGCAACTGCTCACCTCATCATTGGGTTTCCTTCTGAATCTTTCAAAGTCAGTTCTAGAGCCTGTTCAGCTCCTCACCTTCATAGGCGCAGAGCTAGACACAGAAAAAGCCAGAGCTTTCCTTCCCTGGACAGGCAAGGACCCTTATCTCTGGCTCCTCATTCACCCTGCAGGTGTCTCGACCAGCAAGGCATTTTCTACAGCTCCTGGGGCACATGGCTTGCTTCCATGGCAGTGGTGCAGGGAGCAAGATTGTGATGAGGGACATCTAGTCCATTTGAGAGCCTTTGCTCTCAAAGGAAGACTCTCTGACCAAATTGATCCCAGTGACTGAACCCTGATCCAGGCCCTACAGTGGTGGCAGGATCAGAACAATCTGAGACAAGGAGTCCCCTTTGTCACTCAGTCTCACTCTTTAATCCTTACTACAGATGCCTCCCTCTTGGGGTGGAGGGCTCACTTGGGCGACCTGACCACCCAGGGGTTGTGGTCCCCTCAGGAATCTCTGCTTCACATCAATCTGTTGGAACTCAGAGCAGTGTTTCTAGCACTTCAAGCTTTTTCCAAATCTGTCCAGAACAAAGTTATCCAGGTCAGAACAGACAATACCACCACAATGTGGTACATCAACAGGCAAGGACGCACTCGGTCTACGGCCTTGTGCACAGAAGCAATGAAGTTGTGGTCTCTGGCTTATTCCCTAAACACCTCCCTCACAGCAGTTCACCTTCCAGGCAAGGACAATGTCCTGGCAGATGCTCTCAGCAGGATTTCCCAGGGCCATCACGAATGGTCACTGGATCCCCTGGTCTTGGAGGTGATATTTTCCAGATGGGGCACCCCACAGATTTTTTTGCAGCCCCAGACAATCACCAACTTCCGGTTTTTTGCTGCAGGCCCCCAGTGTTGGGCTCAGTCCCCCTGGATGCCTTAGTTCTCAGTTGGGAAGGGAAGTTCCTGTATGCCTCCCCCCCTTCCCTCTCCTGTTCAAAGTGCTAGTCAAAATCAGATCTCAACCCTGCAAGATGATCCTGAGTGCTCCAGACTGGGCCAGACAGCCTTGGTATCCACTCCTACTGTCCTTAGGAGTCCATCTTCCCCTGTGTCTTCCCAGGAATCACAACCTGTTAACCTGTGCTCAGGGAAGGGTTTGGTACCCGAATCTCAAATCTCTCAATCTCAAGGCCTGGCTCTTGAAGAGTTAGAGTTTGCTGATTTACACCTCTCCCAAGGCGTAATGGACATTCTGAAGGCTTCTAGGAAACCTTCCACCAGGGCTACCTATAATTCCAAGTGGAAAAGATTTTCCATATGGTGCTCTGGAAAGCATACTTCCCCAGAGTCTGCTGATCTGCCTACAGTCCTTGATTATATGGTCCATTTAAATAGCTTGGGGCTTAGACCAGCTACACTGAAGGTGCATCTGGCAGCTGTTTCTGCTTTTATCTCAGCAGGTAAGCCCTCTTCTCTTTCAGCTCACCCTGTATTCTCCAAGTTTTTCAAGGGATTGCTTCACACCAACTCTCCTTTCAGGGACCCTGCCCCTGCTTGGGACCTTAATGTTTGCATTGCTCAGCTTATGCAACCCCATTTTGAGCCTTTGTCTTCAGCAGAGCTTAAGTACTTGACTTGGAAAACTGTGTTTCTGGTAGCCATCACCTCTGCCAGACGCATAAGTGAGTTACAAGCTTTGTCAGTGGAGCCTGATTTTATCTCCTTTGATAGGGATAAGGTGGTCCTAAGGACTAACAGGAAGTTTCTGCCTAAGGTGGTTTCAGATTTCCACCTTAATCTATGTCTCTTCCTGTGTACTTCACTGACCATTCCTCCTCTTGCGAGAGGAGGCTCCACAGTTTAGATGTGAAAAGAGCCCTTAGCTACTACATAGAACGTACCAAGGGTCACAGGTTTGACTCCCTCCAACTGTTCCTCACTTATGGTGAGGTTGGTAAAGGGAAACCTGCCACTAAAAGATCCATTGCCAGGTGGATTGTCTCTTGTATCCAATTTTGTTATGATAAACTGGGTAAGGTTCCACCCTCAGGCCTGAGGGCTCACTCTACTAGAGGTACAGCTGCTTCCCTGGCTGCTGCCAGGGATATTCCTATCTTAGGGATGTCAAGCAGCTACCTGGAAAACAGTTCACACTTTTACTAAGCATTACACCCGGATATCCAGGCTAGGGAGGATGCTCGGTTTGGCACAGCTGTGCTTCAGAGCCTATTTCTAAGTAGGTTCTGTCCCTCCTCCATGGAGGTACTGCTTAGTAGTCTGCTATGTCAGATTACACCAAGACTTATGTTGTTTGAAGAAAAATTACTCACCTTAGTAATGTTGTTTCTTCTAATGGAGTCTTGCTGTATTCTGACCTCCCCTGCCTGCCCCTCTCAGAACCTCTGTTTTTGGGATGTGGGTGGGCAGGTAGGTTAGACCTCGTAGATGCCCACCTTGTTGTTTTCACCCTTTCTTGGGTGAATTGGTGTTAGTTTTCATTTTGGGTCTCCTGACTTGAGTCTTTGTTTTGGGACCAAAAAATGTGTTTTTTATGTTTAGTAGCCAGTTGGCTAGTGTAGGTTTACAGCTTTCACATAGGACCTTAGTGAGTTTAGCTCGTAAAGATCTGACAGTTTGAGTTTAAACAACAACAAACAGAGTCTCAACCGAGCTAGAGCTCAGCGCTCCATGCCTGGCATGGAAAGTTAACTCTTTCATCTCCGGGGCAGTTCGAAGGTTGGGACTTACTGCTACTGTCAGAATACAGCAAGACTCCATTAGAAAAAACAACATTACTAAGGTGAGTAATTTTTTCTTCTGTCACCGTCAGTGACCAAACCAATATCTCTACCCAGGAAGTACAACCTACTGACATCCTCTCAGGGCAGGTTAATGTACCCCAATCTTCAGTCCCTTCACCTCAAGGCTTGGATCTTGAAGACCTAGAATATGCAGATCTACAGCTGCCTCAGTCTGTCCTGGATATTCTGAAAGGTACCAGAAAAACCTATTCCTCTAAATGGAAAAGATTCTCTATCTGGTGTGCACAGAAAGATTTGGATCCACATCAAGCTGCAGTGCCATAAATGTTGGACTATCTGGTTCACCTTCACTCTCTGCATTTACAGCCATCTACCCTGAAGGTACACCTTTCTGCTGTCTCTGCTTATCTTTCGGCAGGGAAGGCATTTTCTCTGGCTATACACCCAGTTTTTAAGAAGTTTTTCAGGGGATTGTTGCATCTTCGTCCCCCACATAGGAAACCTGCCCCTGCATGGGACCTGAACATATGTATAGGTCATCTTATGCAGCCTTCTTTCGAACCCATGTTTTCCTCAGAACTTAAGTTTCTCACTTGGAAAACTGTTTTTCTAGTGGGGGAAGGAATAAGGGAGGGGCTGACCAGAAGCCCTCTCCTCCAGATGAGGGGAGTAGCCTTCAAGCCCAAGGGGAGAGGGGGGAAACAGACTGGGGTGGAGGTTTCAGGAGGAGAAGAGGAGGATGGAAGTATAAGGTATCTGGGTGGGTCTCGACAAGAGGATCAGGGATAAGGGTGGGGTTGGTGTTAGTAAATGCAGGAGCTTGGGAAACAAGTTGCAGAGTTCAGGCCATGCTGTTCGATGGGGGGTGGATGTGGCGGCGGTCACAGATGACGGGCCAACAAAAACCATGACTGGGACCTAAACGCAAGGGGTACACTATGCTTAGGAAGGATAGAAAGGAGGGCAGAGGGTGGAGTGGCTATGTTCATTAGAGATGACATAGAAATTGTAGGGTAGAAGAGGCAGAGGGAACGTGGAGGCCTTATGGGTCACCTTACGATCCCCAGCAGGAGATAAGGTCAAGCTGGGTGTAGTATAGGCCCCGGGATGAGTGATGTTCTAGAGGATGGTTTGCTGGACAACATCATTGCCCAGTGTGGACCAAAAGGGGAAGGAGTGGTGTTGATGGGGGATCTTAATATGCCAGGTACAAACTGGGGAACCATGTCCTCTAAAGTGGCCAAGGAGCAGAGGCTGCTGGACGGCTTCCAGGATGTGTTCTTAACACAGCATGTGATGGAGCCCACAAGGGAGGGGCATGTCCCGGACGTGGTTCCGGCAGATGGGGAACTGGTAAGGGACCTGGTTGTACAGGACCCCCTGACTGTGAGCGACCACAATACTGTCTGGTTTCAAATAAGCATGGGGGGGGGGAGATCTAGGACACTGGCGGTGGACTTCAGGGGCAGACTTTGTGGGCATGGGAAATATTCTCAAGGATCACTTGAAGGGGATTACGTCAATGACAAGTGTGGAAAGGAGATGGGAGGTCATAAAACGGGGACTTCATGAGGCAGTCAGGATCTGCGCTAAGTTGAAACGTAAGGGAGCAGGGTCACATAAACCATGCTGGTGGTCCAGTAAGGTACAGGTAGCAGAGAAAAGAAGGCGTCCTACAAAAAATATAAAACAACAAGAGGGGATAGGGATAAGGAAATGTACCATCTTGCATCTAGAAAACTCACCCGTATGATGAGGGGAGCAAAGTCCAGTAAAGACCAGCGGCTGGCACAGGGGATACATGGAGGGGAAAAGGGGTTCTTCCGGTACATTGGGGAGCGGAGAAAAACTAAGGGCCATCTCAGCAGATTGAGATCAGAAGGAGGGTGGGTGGAAGAGGCAAGGGACCAGGCAGAGGTATTTAACGAGTACTTTGCCTCTGTGTTCACTAGGGAGGGGGATGGGATATCTACAAAGCAAGGCACAAAGGAAATAGAAGCGGCAGTGAGTGGGATCAGGGGAGCAACAGAAATGGAGCAAGAGGGAGGGAGAGGTACCCCAGGGGTGTCACATCTGGATAAGGATAAAAAGGCCAGTAAGGTGGAGGGGACGGATGATGCTATCTCTGCCAAAAGGGTGTGGTTAGCCCTCAAGACCCTAAAGAAAGACAAATCTCCTGGGCCGGATGGCATTCATCCGAGAGTACTATGGGAATTGGCGGACATACTGGCTACACCCTGGCGAGCTCTTCAACAGGTCACTTGAGACAGGGAGGGTACCTAGGGATTGGCGAGGCCATGTGGTGCCAATCCATAAAGGGGGTCGAGGAAGTACCAGGTAACTATAGACCCACAGTTTGACTCGTGGTGGAAAATTAATGGAGAGTATACTAAAGGAACGATTGGGGTGTACTTGGAGGAGGTGGGAGGTCTGGATAGTCGGCAACATGGGTTTGTGCCAGGTAGATCATGTCAAACCAATCTTGTAGAGTTCTACGAATGGGTAACATCAGAACTGGACAGGGGAAAGCCTGTGGATGTATTATTCTTGGACTTCAGCAAGGCATTTGACTCTGTCCCCCACAATGGTCTGGTGGAGAAACTGATGGGGTTAGGAGTAGGCCCTTTGATGGTCAGATGGATTGAAAACTGGCTAGCTGGACGCAACCAGAGAGTAGTGGTCTGTGGGGAGCTCTCGAACCCTAGAGAGGTTGGTAGTGGGGTACCGCAGGGCTCGGTCCTGGGTCTGATCCTGTTTAATGCATACATATCGGACATCAGGGAGGGTATAGGGTGTGAAATGAGTCTCTTCGCTGATGACTCCAAGATGGGAGCAGTAGTTGAGGGAGAAGAGGGGAGGTTGGCCCTGCAAGGGGACTTGGACACCTTGGAAAGCTGGGCTCACACATGGAAATTAAATTTCAATATCACCAAGTGCAAGGTGTTGCATTTTGGGCGGGGAAACCCTAAACACAGGTACACCCTGGGAGGGGGAGGTGCTGGAGGCCTCAATAGGGGAAAAAGACCTGGTGGATGCATGTATGAATAACTCTGAGCAGTGCAGGAGAGCAGCTAGCAAGGCAAGCAGGATGTTGGGATGCATCGTAAGGGGGATCACCTCTAGGAGCAAGGAAGTGATTCTGCTGCTGTACAATGGACTGGTTAGACCACACCTTGAGTACTGTGTACAGTACTGGAGACCACACTTGAAGAGGGACATACAGCTCCTGGAGAGGGTACAGAGGAGGGCAACTAAGATGATATGAGGGCTAGGGGATTTGACGTATGAGGACAGACTTGAGGAGCTCTGCCTGTTTTCATTGGAGGAGAGGAGAGACACGGGGACATGATTGAGGTCTTCAAGTACCTCAAGGAATAAATAGGGTAAACATGGAGGGATCTTTAGACTAAAGCAGGGAGGTATCACCAGAGGGCATGGTTTGAAGTTGGAAGGTGGAAGGTGAGGGAAAAGAGGAGGAGGTTTTCACTGAGAGGGTGGTGGACCCTTGGAATGCACTGCCTGGCAAGCTGGTTCAGAGATCCATAGTGGAGGGCTTCAGAGAGGGTGGACAGACACAGAAGCGGATGTATCAGATGATGGCCTGTCTCGGGGTGGGGATGGGTGATAGGGGTTTCTGGAGCACAAGGGATGGGAGGGCCTCGGCACCCAACTAAGGATCTAAGGTTCGAGCAGACTCGATAGACCGTAAGGCCTAATCTGCTGGCAAATAGTATGTTAGTGGCCATCACTTCTGCTAGAAGAATCAGTGAGCTTCAGGCCTTGTCTGTGGAGCCCAACTATATTTCACCTCATAGAGATAAAATTGTGCTTCGAACTAACAGGAAATTCCTCCCTAAGGTGGTTTCGGATTTTCATCTGAACCAGTCCATTACCTTGCTTGTATTTTTCTCAGATCACGCTAGCTCAGGTGAATGCAGGCTACACAGCCTGGACGTAAAAAGAGCTATTAGCTATTATATGGCAGGGATTTATTTAACTCTAAAAATTGATTAGCGTTTTGCTCATAAAAGTGCTAAATCTTTGTGAAAATGCATAGCTCTTGCCTCACTGTGTTTAACAAACACAGCACTTCTAGAAAATCTATATAAATACTTTCTGTACAGTTAGTATAGTCCCAAGAAAAAAAAACTGCTAATCAGTTATTTAAAACCCTGTATGGACAGGACAAAATAGCTTAGGAAGGATTCCTCTTAGCTTTTTCTTACCTATGGTGAAGTGGGTCAGGGCAGGACGGCTGCGGAAAGGACTATAGCCAGATGGATTGTGGCTTGTATCCAATTCTGCTACAGTAAACTGGGTAAGGACCCACCAGCAGGTCTTAGGGCTCACTCTACCAAAGGCACTGCTGCCTCCCTGGCAGCTACCAGAGAAGTTCCCCTGCTTGAGATATGTAAGGCTGCCACTTGGAAGTGTGTCCATACATTCACTAAGCATTACAGCCTGGATATCCAGGCAATGAGTGATGCCAGGTTTGGCACAGCAGTACTGCAGAGCCTATTCCCCAAATAGGTTCTGTGCCCACCTACTGGGGGCACTGCTTTACAGTCTACATATAGTCAGAATACAGCAAGACTTCTTGTTGTTTGAAGAAAAAATTACTTACCATGGTAATGTTGTTTCTTCTAATGGAGTCTTGCTGTATTCTGACCTCCTACCCTACCTCCCCTTCAGAACCTGGGGAAGGGTGGCTCTTCTGCAGCATCATATGATTTAAACCATTAGTGAGTAATGATTTTTCTGTGGGCATCTGTGACTTGAGTCTTTTATATGCCCTTTGAGTTTTTCCTTAGGTGGCCCCTTTGGGTCCTGTTTAGGCTTAGTTGTGGCCATTTCTTGTCTATTTATATAGTTCGCTTCATAGAATCTGATCAGTTACTAGAACGTACCGAGGACAGTGGTTTGAAAACCGAGCTCGAGCTCAACATTCTATGTATTTGCATAGAGTTTAACTCTTAGTTCTCCGGGGCAGTTGAACCGGTCGGTCTAACTGCATATAGTCAGAATACAGCAAGACTCCATTAGAAGAAACAACATTACTATGATAAGTATTTTTTTCTTCTTGCACATCTCTTTTTCTGAAAGATGCTACCCTCTTGCACTTTGTTGATTCCCTTGAGGTATTTGAAAGCTTCTATCATGTCCCCCTCTCCCTCCTTTCCTCGAGGCTATACATCTTAAGCTCCTTTATTCTTTCTTCATATGTCTTCTGGTGCAGACCCTGCACCATTTTCGTTGCCCTCCTCCGGACTTCCTCCACCCTGTCTGTGTCTTTGCTTACGCTGCCTTTTTGTGGAATGTTTCTGCGGTTGATATCTGTGCCACAGCCACTTGGAGTTCTGTTCATATCTTTACTAGACACTACAGTTTGGACATTGCTTCTAGGCGGAGAGAAGGTTTTGGTCTCACCATCTTGCAGGGCCTTCTGTCCTAGGCTGGGTCCATTCCTGTTCCCTGTTTTGCTGGAGTTTGTTTGCCCCTCCTCCCTAGTTTCTCTCAGTCTCTCCCTTGAGGGACTGCTTGGGATTCAGTCCTATATGTAATGACCTGCTGAAGGAGCCCTCTCGAATTAAGATGGTACAGTTATGTAGGAACTTACCGTAACAGTAGATCTTTGAGAGAGGTTCCTTCAAACAACATGAAGTCTTGCTATATTATGACATATGCAGTTTGTCCCAGCCTTAGAACTGCTCCGGAGGTGAAAGAGTTAAAGTCCATGCCAGGCATGGAACTTAGAGCTCAAGCTCGGTTGAAAATTCTATCTGTTGTTCTTCAAACTTAAACTGTCAGATTCTTTACTCCGCCTCACTGAACAGTCGCTCCGGAGATTCCTCCTTCTGCACGGTTCATTTTGTCGGTTAAAGTATAAAAGTTTTGGTTTTTAACCAAAATTAAACCCTAACCGGTCGGTTCAAGCTCTATCTGTGGTATTGTAAGTACTAGATAGGTTTTACATTTATTTTCTGTGTGGAACTTGTAAACATTTTTATTGGTTCGGTTTGAACCGATCAAGTTACTTCTATTACATTACAGTCTTTTAGAAGTGGGTTCCGGTTCTTATTGGTTCTGAAAAAAGCGGTTTAGTACGTTTTCCACGACCCATGACACGATTTGGGAACCGATAAGGAGTCTTGTGCAGATTGCCGTAAAAGGTTTTGGTTAGGCTTGCACTATGTCTGAGAAACCCAAAAGAAAACTGGCCCATTTCGGTTTCAACACTGTGTTGTATGTGGGGAAGCCTTTGCCAAGAGCTGACCCCACACCACATGTGTTTATTGTCTGGGGTTGACCACCTCAATTCAGACTGCCAGATTTGCATGGGTTTTCCTGCAGCTACCCTGGATAAGAGAGTTGGTAGACTCAGGGCGGGAGGCCATAAAGTCCGCTGACCGGATGGCCAGCCGGTTCCGGTTCAACCGAACGGAGGAGTGCTTCCGACCAGGGCGATACTTCCTCGGGCAAGGAGGCCGACTCTGAAGAGTCGGTTCCAACAAATAAATCTAGAAAATCAGCTGGTGTGGAGTCAAAACTTCCCTCTCCAACCGCTGAAGAAATAGCTAAAGCAATAAAATTGTTCAGTCTCTGGTTCGACCGAACCGGCATCATCAGGTGAGCGCTTGGTTCGGTCGGTTCCTCCGGTTCAGGAGTATTATTTAAGGGAATTTTATGAACCAGAGGAGGGGGAAGAGGAGTATGAGGAGAGTGAATGTGGTTTTGAAAGTCTGGATGTGCTCATTGAACCGGACATCTCTCCAGACAGACCTTCAGGAGTGTCTCCCCCTAGGCTTTCTGAGTCCCCTTCTCACTTCATGTTTTGAAAAAAAAAAAAGTGGCTGAAACCCTCCAGCTCCCTATGGAGGAAGCTGTGGATGATCAGGAGGAGCCTGATTTTATAGAAATGATGGATATCCCAGAGTCTAGGAGACTGTCTATTCCTCTGCATAAATCTTTTTGGAAACAGTAAAGATTTTAAAAGCTCCTCACACCATACCTCCTGTTGATAAAAGAATGGACAAAAGGTATGCATTATCAGGCTCTGATATGGAGTTCGTTACACAACAATGCAGCCACGTGGGGGTGGTGCAGGCTGCAGCCTGTGACAAGGCAAATGTTCCCTTAGCCTCTCACCCCCCTGACAAGGACTCCAGAAAGATAGATGCCATGGCAAAGAAACAGTACATGGCAGCTTCCTTAGGACTCAGACAGGCTAATTATATGGCTTATGTTGCTAGATATCAAAAATCCAGATGGGATACTGTTTTAGCTCTAGCAAAGCAGGTTCCTGGCCAGCTGGCAGAAGAGCTGGAGCAGGTGGCCCCTGATGATATTGAGGCATCCAAGGTGCAATTCCATGCTGCAGTGGACTCTAATGATGTATCATCCAGAGTCATGGCTACAGCTATGGCTCTCCATAGAATGGCTTGGCTCAGATGTACTAGCCTGTCACAGGATACCCAGACTAAGGCCATGGATTTCCCTGTTGTGGGCAACTCTCTGGGGAGCAAACAGAGAATTACATGAAGAAAATGGATGAATATAGGACCACCTATAGGAGTGCACAGGCCAAGGAAAGGCAAGTCACTTTCCAAAGGCAGCCTCCCAGGGGCAGGAGTAGGCCTTTTCATAGGCCTTTTTACCAAGCCCAGGATTCCTCTTCAGCTTTTGCACAGAAGGGGTTCTTTAGAGGGAGAGGCAGACGGGGTGCAGGCAGGCCTGCTTCCACCCCTCAGCCTAAAGCCCTGCCAAACAGGCACCCTGATGGGGCGCCCAGGGCCGATTCTCCACTACCTATAGGGGGCAGGCTGGCTTACTTTGTCCAGGACTGGGAGCCTCTAACATCAGACAAATGGGTCCTGGAAGTAGTAAGCCAGGGACTGGTTCTCAGCTTCAAAAAATTTCCAAAGATGAGAATCAGATCCTCTCCACCTGCAAATCCTTCAGAGGCTCTTGCCCTGGAGGCAGAAGTCTCTACCCTCCTGGCTCTCAGAGCTGTGGAAAGGGTTCCACCCCTACACCAAGGCAAAGGATTGTACTCCAGGTACTTCCTTACCCCAAAAAAAGACAGGAGAATGGCGGCCCATCCTGGATTTCAGGTATCTAAACAAACACCTTTTAAAACCAAAATTCAAAATGGTGACTCTGGGAATTATTTTACCCTCTTTAAGGCCAGGGGACTGGCTAGTGTCCCTGGACCTCAAGGATGCCTATTTTCATGTTCTCATCAGAAGCTCCCATTGAAAGTACCTCAGATTCTAACTGCCTTCGGGTCATTACCAGTTCAGAGCAATGCCCTTCGGCCTTACATCTGCCCCAAGGGTATTCACAAAATGCCTGGCAGTAGCAGTTGCCCACTTAAGAAGGCAAAAAAAATTGTCATCTTTCCTTACTTGGACGACTGGCTCATAGTAGGCCAGTCCCCAGACCAAGTCAGGTTACACCTTCAAGTAACTCAGCAACTGCTAACTTCTCTAGTTTCCTTCTCAATCTTCCAAAGTCAGTCCTAGAGCCTGTTCAGTTTCTCACCTTCATAGGTGCAGAACTGAACACAAAAGAAGCCAGAGCCTTCCTTCCTCTGGAAAGGGCAAGTACCCTGATTTATCTGGCTTCCTCCTTCACCCTGCGGGTCTCTTGACCAGCAAGGCACTTTCTACAGCTCCTGGGACACATGGCTGCTTCGACAGCAGTAGTGCAGGGAGCCAGATTTCAGATGAGGGACATCCAGTTCCATTGGAGAGCCTTTTGGTCTCAAAGAAAGGACCCTCTAACCAAATTAATTCCAGTGACTCGAACCCTGATCCAGGCCCTTCAGTGGGGGCAGGACCAGGGCAATTTGAGACGGGGGTTCCCCCTTACCCCTCAGTCTCACTCCTTAATCCTGACTACAGATGCATCCCTATTGGGGTGGGGAGCTCACATGGGCGACCTCACCACCCAGGGATTGGGGTCCCCTCAGGAATCTCTGCTCCACATCAATCTGTTGGAACTCAGAGCGGTTTTTCTAGCACTTCAAGTTTTTTTTTTTCCAAATCTGTTCAGAACAAGGTTATTCAAGTCAGAACAGACAATGCCACCACAATGTGGTACAGCACATAAGGGGGCACTCGCTCACGGCCTTGTGCACCAAGCAACAAAATTGTGGTCTCTGGCTACTCCTGAACACCTCCCTTGTAGTAGTTCACCTCCCAGGCAAGGGCAATGTCCTAGCAGATGCTCTCAGCAGGATTTCCCAAGGCCATCACGAATGGGCTCTGGATCCCTAGTTCTGGAGGTGGTATTGCCAGATGGGGCACACCCCAGATAGATCTTTTTGCAGCCCCAGACAATCACCAACTTCCTCTTTTTTGTTGCAGGCCCCCAGTGTTGGGCTCAGTCCCCCCTGGGTGCCTTCCTTCTCAGTTGGGAAGGGAAGTTTCTCTATGCCTTTCCACCCTTCCCTCTTCTGTTCAAAGTGCTAGTTAAAATCAGGTCTCAATCCTGCAAGATGATTCTGTTTGCTCTAGACTGGGCCAGACAGCCCTGGTACCCACTCCTTATGTCCTTAGCAGTCCACCGTCCCCCTGTGGTGCTCTGGGAAGCATATTTCCCCAGAATCTGCTGACTTACCCGCAGTCCTGGATTATATGGTTCATTTAAGTACTTTAGGGCTGAGACCAGCTACCCTAAAAGTGCACTTGGCAGCCGTGTCTGCTTTCTTGTCAGCAGGTAAGCCCTCTTCTCTTTCAGCTCATCCTGTATTCTCCAAGTTTTTCAAAGGGTTGCTTCACACCAACCCCGTCATTTAGGGATCCTTCCCCTGCCTGGGATTTTAATATTTGCATTGCCCAGCTTATGCAACACCCTTTTGAGCCCTTGTCCTCAGCAGAGCTCAAGTACTTGACTTGGAAAACTGTGTTTTTGGTAGCCATCACTTCTGCCAGGTGCATAAGTGAGTTACAAGCATTGTCAGTGGAGCCTGATTTTATCTCCTTTCACAGAGATAAGGTAGGCCTCAGGACTAACCGAAAGTTCTTGCCTAAGGTGGTCTCAGATTTCCACCTTAATCAATCTATATCTCTCCCCTGTGTACTTCACTGGCCATTCCTCTTCTGGTGAGAGGAGGTTGCACAGTTTAGATGTCAAAAGATCACTTAGCTACTACATAGATCGTACCAAGGGTCACAGGTTTAACTCCCTCCAACTGTTCTTCACTTATGGTGAGGTTGGCAAAGGGAAACCTGTCACTAAAAGATCCATTGCCAGGTGGATCATCTCTTGTGTCCAATTCTGCTATGAAAAACTGGGTAAAGTTCCTCCCTCAGGCCTGAGGGCTCACTCCACCAGAGGTACAGCTGCGTCTCTGGCTGCTGCCAGGGACATCTCTATCCTAGAGATATGTCAAGCAGCTACCTGGAAAACGGTGCACACTTTTATTAAGCATTACACCTGGACATCCAGGCTAGGAGTGATGCTCGTTTGGCACAGCTGTGCTTCAGAGCCTATTTCTAAGTAGGTTCTGTCCTCCTCCATGGAGGTACTGCTGTGTAGTTCGCATATGTCATAATATAGCAAAACTTCATGTTGTTTGAAGAAAAATTACTCACCTTAGTAATGTTGTTTCTTCTAATGGAGTCTTGCTTATTATGACCTCCCCGCTGCCTGCCCCTCTCAGAACCTTACTCTTGGGATGTGGGTGGGCAGGGCAGCGTTGGCACTTTTTAGATGCCCACCTTGTTTTTCACCCCTCCTTTTGGGGTGATCTTTGTTGTGTTGTCATTTTGTGAGTCTCCTGACTTGAGTCTTCTTTGTGGCACCAAAAAATGTGTTTATTTAATTAAGTAGCCAGTTGGCTAGTGTAGGTTTACAGCTTCCACACAGAGTCTTAGTGAGTTTTTGCTCGTAAAGATCTGACAGTTTAAGTTTGAAGAACAACAGATAGAATTTTCAACTGAGCTTGAGCTCTAAGTTCCATGCCTGGCATGGACTTTAACTCTTTCACCTCCGGAGCAGTTCTAAGGCTGGGACAAACTGCATATGTCATAATATAGCAAGACTCCATTAGAAGAAACAACATTACTAAGGTGAGTAATTTTTTCTTCAGTAGGTCATATTTTTTCCTACCTCTCTCCCCTCATTTTATTTCTTACACAGTGACTGCAGATCCTGTTTCTTCCTGCCGTCAGGCCTCTTCCAGGCTCTGGCGGGAGAACTAATGGGCAAACGAAGGGACCGTCCACTATATACGGCCACACTGACATCAGTCATGTGACGTCGGGTGGGCGGTCCCCCATCAGGTATTGCTAGAAAAGTCTGCCGTGCGGCCCAAGCGCCAGGTGGTGCTAGTCCTATATGTAATGACCTACTGAAGGAACCTCTCTAGAAGATCTACTGTTACGGTAAGTTCCTAAGTAACTGTACTTTTTATATACCAAGGTCCAAGGGGCCTAATGCATTACAAATAATCCTGCAGAAACAGTGTCTTCATCGTTCCTTTGTTATGTTTGTTATATTTGTTATATCTGAATTTATAATACTTGAATATCATACTGGTAGTTTTTTCTAAATATTTTTTGTTGAAAACCCTCCCAGGTGTGATTTCGGAAATAGTGGAAAAATATTTTTTGTTGATTAATAATGTCTGTCATGTTTCTGCATGGAACTTTAATTACAGTTCAGTTACATTTTTACACTCGAGTGCTCTGTTGGGGCTTTTATGCCCCCCGTAACACCCTTCCTGACTACTGGTGATGCAGCCTGGGCCTGCACCAATGGGTGGCTGTGCGACTGCATGTTGGAAGCACAGAGTGTATTACAATATTTAAGCTGAGGGTATAGTATATGGCTTTTTCAAGGATATTTCTTTCACCAGGTCAGACTTTTGGAACTAGACCTGCATCAGCGCTAGGACAACATAGAAACTTTTGCAAGCTGGGAACCATCCACAACATCGTGCACTAGCATATGTATAAATGTGGGTGGTCTCAACTCTCCTCAGTTCTTTTCTCGCTGTTGATCAGACTCAACGGACCTGCCATCAGAAACACTGCTTCACAAAGCTGCCATTTATTAATTTTTCCTACTACAAATAGTAATTTCTGTCTAATTTTTGGCGACCTGTATGCCACCAAAAGAACTGTTGAAGCTTTTTCAATATTGATTGCGGAGAAAAGATGCACACCAAGTGTGTGTCTGCTGCCTTGGCCTCTTTCATGAAAGTCTGTGAGATCAAGCTGGGATTCAAGTCTGCTACCAGGCAATGCAGGAAAGGGGTACTGTAAAAGTTCCTCCTGAAGAAGACTTTGGCAGCGATAAAGCAGCAACTGCGAGGAAAATCCACATTGCCTGCTCTGTCGACCGACTCAGAGCCATTGAAGTCAAGGGACAATTTTTACTCGGGGAGCCACAAACATAAACGTAGAAATAAGAACAAGGTCTCACCAATAAGACCCAGGTCACTGCTATGGCAGGCAGGTACATCCACTTGCTTCCTGGCCATCTTCCCCAGCGGTGGTGACTACAGCCCCACCATGGCCAGAGACCACTGTCGGGGCTTGGCTCAGGTGCTACTAGGTACAGTATATTGCAGATGGTACATCACCCTAATTAACAGGGATTCAAAATCTGCCATCAAACAGCGCAGTTGCAATCCCTGGCTCAGGTGGTGTCGATGCACAGGCAGTGCAGTTATTCTCAGAAATGATACAGCTATTCTTGCCAGGCCGTCCTCCCCATACTGTCATCCCATCGACAACCGCAATCAGATGTATTGCAAACTAGACCTTCTCAACCGCTGCCAAAATCACCTGTGCAGTCTTCCATTCCCATCACCGATTGAGATGATGACAAGATTGAGTACAGTCTTTACCTCATAATGGAGGAGGAGGAGGAGGAGTATGAGGAAGAGGAAGATTATGCTGAGGAGAGCCAATATTTGCCTGGCTCCAACTTGACTGTATTCTCCTGTAGTGAGGACTCTGTGGTGCAGTAAATGCAGGCTGCCATGGGTTTACCTTATAACATGATTCTGCCAAAAGGAACCTAATGACATTTCTGGAAATGCTAGAATCTCTTGCTGCTATCATTCCTCCACTATGTCCAGCATTGGCGGATGCCACTCACGTAGCCTTTTGCAGGCCAGATGCTGTGCCAGCTGTTCCTGGGAAGGCTGAATAGTTTTACCCTGTTCTGTCTAACAAGCTTTACTATGCCAGTCAGTCTGAGACTGACTTAATGGTGGTAACAACTGCCCATGACCGACCCAAGGCACCTAGACACCCAAGTTCCCTTCTTCCTGATAAGTAGTCCAGAAAGTTGGATGTAATGGGCAAATTTACCTATGCCTCTGTATCTCTGAGCCATTACCAGGGTAATATGATAAAATACCAGAATACCCTATGGAGAAATGCAGAGGCTGGTGCACAAGCTTTACCAGAGAGTACTGCCAAACGAGTTAATTGAAACTCTTACTGTAGGTTCTGAAATGGGTAAACGCTTAATCTGCTCAGCCTATAGTGTTTCAGACACCTCTGCCCAGGCAGCTCCCTCTGGCATTTGTCTGAGTTATTACTCCAGGCTCAAGGTGGCAGGGCTCGCCAGTGATGTGCAGCAGGCAGTTCTAAGTTAGAGGCCAGAAACTATTCAGCCATAATGTTGAAGAGGCTTTGACAAACCTTCAGTCATCTCACAAGACTTTGAGTTCAGTAAAATCCCTGTTCCATACACCAGGTAGTGGTAAAGGCAGGGGTAATTTTCTTCAGCCTGTTGGCAGAGAGAGCCGCCAATCCTGCAGACAGCAGCAAAGAGGTAAGGGTTCTGGAACCTTACCAGCTGCCCTCCACCAGGTGTCCATAGAAGAGCACCTAAAGACAGCAGAGCTGGTGGTTCTGCCCACACCAGCTCAGCATGACATGCAGAACACCCCCTAACTACCATTACCCCAAGGGGTGATTGTAGGGGGTCATCTGTCCCTCTATTTGAGCCAATGAAGGGAGGTTACCACAGATGAGTGGGTACTAGAGATTATAGAGAGGTCATGCTCCGGAGGTTCTAGACATGCCTCCAAATGATCCACCACCTATTACAACCTATCCACTGGGACACATGCCCCTGTTGAAAGGAGAAATACAGATCTTAGTTCACAAATTAGCAATAGAACTGGTTTCTCCAAGACAGCGGAACAAAGGGTTTTACTCCAGATACTTCCTAGTCCCCAAGTGGACAGGGGCTCTGAGGCCTGTTCTAGATCTCTGGGCTTTTCTAGATCTCAGGGACATCAACATGTTCCCAGAGTATACAGGTCTCTGGTCAGGTCGCACCTGGAGTACTGCATGCAGTACTGGCGCCCATTCCTGAAGAAGGATATCAAATTGTTGGAGGGGGTCGAACGGAGGGCAACAAAGATGATCCAGGGATTGGAGGGAAAGTCCTACGAGGATAGATTGGGCGAGCTGAACATGTACTCCCTGGAGGAGAGGAGGGATAGGGGAGATATGATTGAAACCTTTAAATACCTTAGGGGGATAAACAAGGATAATACAGAAGAGATTTTCTGGATTAGAAGAGGGAGGGATATGAGAGAGTATCAGCTAAGACTGGAAGGAGGGAAATCAGGAGACATTTTTTCACAGAACGGGTGGTGGACGGGGAATACTCTGCCCAAGGAGGTAGTATCCTTTAGTACGGTGGGCAGTTTTAAGAGGGATTGGGACAGGGTTGGAGTTATGATAATGAGGGGTGGGGCAGCTGTGAGATGGGCTAGC
This sequence comes from Neoceratodus forsteri, assembly GCA_016271365.2. NCBI lineage: Eukaryota > Metazoa > Chordata > Ceratodontiformes > Ceratodontidae > Neoceratodus > Neoceratodus forsteri. Next base: position 28,027,153 of record CM057455.1, on the reverse strand, counting down.
TGCACAGTCAAGCTGACTCGATAGACTGTAAGGCCTGCTTCTGCTGGTATGTTCGTATGAGTACAAGGAGATCTTACTTTGAGAGAAAGCTCTTGCAGCAGGTGACACATATAGGACTGGCGCCAGCCAGTGACAGGACCCCATGGCAAACTTTTTCCAGCAGTAGTTAGCGGGGACCGCCCCTCCCGACGTCGGTCCCTCCCCTGACGTCCCATGTGGTATAAAAGGGGAGGCAGTCCCAGCATGCTCCAGTTCTTTCCTGTCGTCAACGCGCGAACATTAGCTGCACGGCTCTCCCTCGCCAGTTCGACCGTTAGTGAGATTTTTCTCTACTCCAGTATAATCTTTATCGATCCTTTTCTTCGTCAAGCATCTGCATGTCGACTACCCCGTCCAGGCACAGAAATAAGTGTGCCTGTGGGAAACAAATACCTTTTAAGGACAGACACACGGCCTGCGTTTTCTGCCTGGGTCTGGACACGACATCCAGTCCTGTTCCCACTGTCAGGCATTCAATAGCTGGACCCGCATCTGCTGACAAAAGTCCCTTCAGGCTTTTTTGACTCAGCAGCAACTAGCAGCCATGCAGAGTGATTTGTCCTCTGAGGGGGATTCTCCCCACCGTGCCCACAAATCTTTGGGGAAACATCACACCTCTAAGCCGAAGGACAAACATAGAGAGCAGGACAGGGACAGGGATAGGTTCTCCTCTGGATCCCACGCTGCGTCCAGATCGGGGTTGTCCGGCCATGACTCCCGCCTTACTGTGGTCAAGGCCCTGGCCTCCTCCAGAGCCCCGATGACTAAGAAGAAGTCTTTAGGGCTGTCAGCTACCCTTCAACCCATCAAGATCAAGCCTCCTTCAGCCTCATCGGGCCGTTCGTCAGACCCAGGTAAGTTACACTCTGCCCCCCAGTTGGCCTCTGTATGTAGTGCCGACCACCAGGAGAAGGCTAAATCTTCAGGCCTGCCAGTGGGGGGAGGTCTTCCTTCCTCCCGCAGAAGCATGCCCACAAGGCCTCAGACAAGCGCCACGCTCCGTTGACGGACAAACAGGTCCTGTCATCGGACAAGCATCCCTCGGACAAACCTGCTAAGCCTGCATCTGAGACTCCCTGACTTAGGCCTGCCGAAAGCCCCCCAAAGGCACCTGTGCCTCCTCTGGCCAAGACACAGTCACCCCCAGCTTCTTTACCTCGGTCTGACACCGGAGGGGATGACACTTCGAGCCAGCAGATCAAACACCAGTCCATGGCATTCCTTTGGGCCCTGACGATGGCCCTGATAACCAAGCCACACCAGCATCCCCACTAGTGAGACCGACGCCAGACAGGACTGATGTCGGTACCGGCACCGGAGCTTTGGGACCGCTCCTGGACCTGGTGCTGGTTTCACCAAAACTCAATCTCAGTCAGGTCAAGGATCTTTTTTCCCATTGGTGGGAAACTATTAGGTTGGATATCCTCCTGGTCCCGCCTACACCGGTCACTCCCAATAAATCCTGACCCGGTACCGACCCCAGTGGAGGAGACTCCGACACCAGTTGAAGAAGTTCCTCCTCAGCCACCCTCGGATGAGAAAAGGGGAAAACGTCTGCCTCTGGACAAACTGAGGAAATAGAAAAAAAAAAAAAGGCACCACAGATCTCGCTCTAGGAGCTTGAGCATCTCTAGCCCTGATCGGCGCAGAAAGCGCAGGAGACACAGATCTCCCTCAGTCTCCTCCACGGACTCCTAACACTTGAAGGCCTCCTCTGTGACATCCTACGAGGACCCCCCCCCGTCTGATGAACCTGAGGACTTGCCTAAATCTCCTCTGGACGATCCGTCCTTCATGAAGGTCATGAAGCATATTCAATCCAACATGGGATGGGATGTGGAGGACTTGGACCCCGAATAAATGAGACTGGCCAAGTACCTTTGACAGAAAGACCCTAAGCCTGTTACTGTCCCTCCCATGGTGGATACCTTCGAGGATGTCGTGCAAGCCACTTGGCGATGACCCTACTCGTCCACGGCTGTCCCGAAAAAGGCAGATTGGCTGTACTGGGCTCCTAAGGAACACCCTTTTTTGGCTGTACAACCTACTGCTGGCTCAGTGGTTATATCAGCTGCCCATGACCATTCACAGAGGCCCAAACAGCACCCAGCCTCCGGACAGGGAGTCCAAGCTGCTGGATTCCATGGGCAGGAAGGTGTACACGTCTGCTGCCTGCAGCATCAGGAGCTTAAACTTCCTGACTCACATGGTCCAGTTCCAAAATGCCCTTTGGGAACAAGGTCTGGACATATTGGAAGGAGTGCCTGATTGCCCTCAAAAAGCAGAACTTGCAAAATTACTTCAAACTGGGTCAGACGTGGGCATTCATGTGCTCCGCTCTGCTTGCAACTCTGCAGACATCTCAGCAAGGGCAGCGGCTATGGGCATCTGTCTCTGGCACCATTCCTGGCTCCGGGTTTCTGGGTTCCTCACCAGATGTTCAGTCCAGCATCCTCGACATTCCCTTTAAGGCTCTGTTCTCTTCAGCAAAGAAATGGAGAGAATCATTAACAGATTGCAGGACTCCAGTAAAGGCATCTGTACCGTGCAGTCTGTGTGTCGCCCGAAGCAGAGACAGTTTCGGAAGTCTCACTTTCATGGCAGAGGGGGTCAACAGCCTCAGCAATCTCGCTTTCAGCAACCCCAGGCTCAGCGAGGCGGCTTTGGTCGACATGGTGGACCCAGGGGATCCTCGGCCACCACCTCTCTACAGGCTGTCTTCCCAAGCCGCTTTCCTTCCCTTCCAACAGCATGCATTCCAGCCAAACCCACCTCTCTGTGACTTCCATCAGGAGAGAAGGTGGGAGGTCGCTTCTCTCTTTATCCAGAATACTGGAGACAAATGACCTCCGACCTGTAGGTTTACAAGCTTGTAGAACGCACTCTATAGAGTTCGTGTCTACCCCTCCGGACAGGCCCCCACCCCCATCCCGTCACCCGGCGGGACATGCAGCCCTCATCCGACAGGAGATCCAGGCACTGCTGTCCAAGAAAGCCATAGAGCTTGTTCTTCCGCAGGAGAGAGTCACTGGGTTCTATTCCAGATTCTTCCTGGTCCCGAAGACATTGGGAGACCTGAGACCGATCTTTGACCTCAGCGACCTGAACTTGTCAGTCGCATACAAACGTTTCAGGGTGGTCACATTGCGCAACCTGATTCCGATGTTGAGACAAGGAGATTGGCTTGCATCTACAGATATGCAGGATGCCTACCTCCACATCCTCATAGCTGAAGGCCACCGAAAATAGCTTCGGTTTGCATTCCAGGGTGAACACTTTCAGTTCAGGGCCCTGCCCTTCAGCACCAAGGGTGTTTATGAAGTGCCTGGCAGTGGTGGCCGCAGCACTTCGCAGGATGGGTCATTACGTGTTCTCATACCTGGACAACTGGCCATTCGTGGCACAGTCCAGTGCCCCTCTGTAGGCTGCCATCTGGGACACCTGCAACCTATTCCAGAACCTTGGAATCACCATCAACCCAGCCAAGTCATCACTCAGTCCAGCTCAACTCCTACCATTCATCGGAGCGCTCCTAGACACTGTTCAGGGGTAGGCCTTCCTACCTTTGGACCAGGCAGCATGCATTTGAGTTCTAGCCAGGCAGATTTATTCTGTCTCCACCGTTCCAGCCAGATTGATACTCCGGCTGTTGGGTCACATGGCGGCTGCCATCGTGACCGTTCCCTTTGCCAGACTCTGGATGAGAACCACTCAATGGACTCTTCAAGTGCAATGGGACCTGAGGTGGGATGACCTGGACTTGCCTGTCTCCATAACAGAGCAGTTCAACAAGGAACTTCTCTGGTGGACGACGTCCCCAACCTTACTGGAGGGGATCCCGTTTCAGAAGGGTCCTGACCACGGATGCATCAAATTCAGGATGGGGGGGCTCACCAGACACAGGGGTCTTGGTCTCCAACTGAGGAATCTTGCCACATCATTGTGCTGGTGTTATGAGCAGTACTCTACGCTCTGCAAGTCCTGGAATCATCAATCACATCAGGTCACCATCTGATCCAGACGGACAACACATTGGTAGTCTTCTACCTCAACAAACAGGAAGGTACTCACTCATACCCCCTTTGCAGAGAGGCTATGAGGGTGTGGGAGTGGGCCACAGCCCACCAGTTGACCATCGCAGAGGTGCACGTTCCAGGTGCACAAAATACACTTGCAGACGCACTGAGCAGAACAAAGTCTCAAGTGCACGAGTGGTCCCTCCTGCAATGGGTCATAAACGACCTTTTCGTAAGATGGGGACACCAGAGTTGGACCTTCTTGCGTCTTCCACCAATGCAAAACTGCCCAGTTTTTACTCCCTTGATCCCGAGCCTGGTGTTTTCTGGCAAGACACATTGTCCCTCTCCTGGAAGAGGAGATTCCTCTATGCCTTTCCTCCATTTCTGCTCATTCAGAGAGTCCTTCTCAAAGCACAAGGGGAGGGAAGTAACTACCACAATCCTCATTGCGCCACTGTGGCCTCGCCAGATTTGGTTCCCCTTGCTACAGTAACTGGTGGTGGGCTTACCAGTTTTGTTTCCTCTCTCAACTCACTTACTCTCTCAGGACAATGGGATGCTTGTTCACCCGAACCTGCGGCCCCTTCACCTTGATGCTTGGGTCCTCAGCACTTAGCTAAGCTTTGATTCGGGGTGTTGGACAAGATAGCCGAAGTCCTGGTGGAGGCAAGGAAGCCCTCCACAAGAGCTACCTACTCTATGAAGTGGAAACATTTCTGCCTCTGGGCTACAGGGTGCCACATAGATCCTTTGACCTGTCCGATTAACACTTTGCTGGAATATCTTTTATCCCGGTCTGAATCAGGGCTCAGTTACTCCTCCATAAAGGTATACTTGGCCGCTCTTTCTGCCTACCATGTCCCTGTTCAGGACAGAACAGTGGCTCAATTGGAGGTTACCTGTGCTTTCCTTAGGGGCATCCTTCATATAAAGCCCCTTGTTAGGGACCCTGTGCCCTCTTGGGACATCCCGTTCATCCTGGAGAAGCTCACCCTCCCGCCTTTTGAACCTGCTGCAGATTGCAAGATGCATTTTCTTTCCTGGAAAATGTTAGTTTTGGTTGCTGTTACTTCTGCTCGAAGGATTTCCGAGCTACAGGCCCTGATGTGTAAGGAGCCTTATTTGATTTTTCACAAAGACAGGGTGGCTTTGCATACCAATCCTAAGTTTCTCCCTAAAGCTGTGTCGGAAATTACACTGAACCAGGATGTTCAACTCCCAATCTACTACCCTGAGCGCTCCAGTCGGGGTGAGGCGCTTCTCCACACTTTGGACGTCCATCGCACATTGCGATTCTACTTGGCTAGGACCAAGAGGGCCAGATCGTCTGATCAGCTGTTTGTATCCTTTGCCCCATCTTCCTTGGGCAGCCCGATTTCCAAACAGACCCTCTCGAGGTGACTGTTACACTGTATCACGTTCTGCTACCAAAAACACAATAACCCCCTATCGGGTCCAATCAGGGGTCATTCTGCCAGAGCAGTGGCGGCCTCATTCGCAGTCCTCAAGAGGGTCTCAACTTCAGACATCTGTGCAGCAGCCACGTGGCACTCAGTCCACACATTCATCAAGCACTACAGCCTTGATATTGCATCTAGACGCAGAGCAGGCTTCGGCCTGGCAGTTCTGCAGGGTTTGATCTCCTGAGGTCCTACCTTTTTTCTTTCCTCTATTCCTCTTCTACCTCCCTGTGCAGTTGTCTTAAGTTTATACAGCTGGGGTCTCAGTCATACTGTATATGTGTTACCTGCTGCAAGAGCTTCCTGTCAAAGTAAGATAGTACGGTTATGTAAGAACTTACTGCAACAGTAGATCTTTGAGAGAAGCTTTTGCAGCAGGTATACTTCCCTCCCTCCTTCTCCCGGGTGATCTTGCTCTGCATCAGCCAAGCATATTTTTTTAGCTTGCTGCTGGACCTGAATTTGCCTTTCTGTTGTTGATTCCCACTCACTTCATGAGTTTTTCCTCCTCTGCGGTTCTTCCGGTACAAACTGGGCATGGGAACCACCTCCTTTTTTACCACGTGGGGCGTCAGGGCAGGGCCGACTTTAGGAGGGGCGGTCCCCACTGACTACTGCTGGAAAAAGTTTGCCATGTGGTCCTGTGACTGGCCGGCGCCAGTCCTATATGAGTTACCTGCTGCAAGAGCTTCTCTCGAAGATCTACTGTTACGGTAAGTTCTTACGTAACTGTACATTTTGAATGGTCTCTGCAGTGTCTCCTTCCCCTGTTGCAAACATAGGAACATAGGACTGGATATTCTCTCTGGATATGAAAGATGCTTATCTTCATATAAAAATCAGAAAACTTCACAGGAATTATGTGAGGTGTATGCTGAAGGGGAGAGTTACCAGTTCAGAGTATTGCCCTTTGGCTTATCTTCTGCACCACAGGTCTTTACCAAGTGCTTGGCAATAGTAGCAGCAGCCCTCCGCAGGGAAAGCCTGTATGCCTTTCCTTACCTGGACAACTATTATACATCCATTCCAGGGAACAACTGATACAGACCCTAGCTCATACCAGACAGATGTTTGGTGCCCTAGGGTTAACGGTCAACATACCAAAGTTTGTACTGACACCTTGCCAATGCCTGCAGTACATAGGGGCAGTATTGGACATGGTCCAGGGCTGTGCATTTCTGCTTCTGGGCAGGGCAGAACAACTTATTACACAAGCACAATTTGTCAACAGCCATTGTGTCCCAGCAAGGACTTTTCTGCGCCTTCTGGGTCTCTTGGCAGCAGCCATTGTCTTAGTGCCACTGGCCACATCGCTTATGTGGATACCACAGTGGACTTTGAGAGTCCAGTGGGATCAGTACCTGGGGCACAAGGCACTTGGACCCAGGTGTGTTTGCAATTTACATATAAATGTCCTGGAAATGAGTTGTCCTATATAGTTTCCGGGCATTTCATCAGCACTTGTCTCCAGGTATTCTGTTAGTACAGATGGACAACATCAGTGTGATGCATTACATCAGCAAACAAGAGAGTACTCATTCCTACCCTCTGCGCAGGGAAGCAATGAGAGTTTGGTATTGGGTCTAGAACTATCAGTAGTGCATGTTCCAAGCATCCAAAATATCTTGGCAGACTGGCTAAGCAGGTCACAGTCCAGGATGCACGAGGGGGAACTGCAGACTTCAGTGGTTGATAACCTTTTCACGAGATGGGGTCGCCCAGAGTTGGACCTTTTTGCATCCTCACACAATGCAAAACTGCCGTGTTTTTGCTTGCCTGCTTCAGGGCCTGGAGTTTTCAGGTGAGATGCGTTGTCCCTCTCCTGGAAAGGGAGGTTTCTGTATGCCTTCCCTCCCTCCCTTTTCTCTAAATCAGAAAGTATTGTTCAAACTGAAGATGGCAGGGCAAATCAAATCCTCATTGCTCCTTTACAGCCTTGGCAAATATGGTATCCTCTGCTGCAGCAGCTGGCAAGGGCCTGCTTCTGTGCTCAGACTCTCCATTCTCATCATATGCCTGTATCAATTGTAACTGCTTTTTTGTATTTGTGAACTGCACTTCTGAATATGCATCTGACTGTAGTCACTGTGTTCATCTACTATGTAAATTTCGCTTGTTTATTGTTCCTGTGCTTTCCCCATCCCTGGGTCGCACCTGTAAACGAGCCCCAGTGCAGTATGCCTTGCCCAGTTACCAAAGGTTTAAATAAATCAATACAAAGGCCCGTTGTCACAGGAACAGGGAGTCTTGGTCCACCCAGACCTGGCTGGCTCCTGAAGACATAGCCGTAGCTTCTTTTGGGGTATCGCCTAAAGTGGCTTGTGTTCTGGTGGCTGCCACAAAACCTTCCACCAGACGTACCTATTCTCTGAATGGAAGTGGTTTACTTTTTGGGCTGCTTCCTTCCTATAAACTGGATCTATTTACCTGTCCAGTTAATGTGGTGTTGAAATAATTACTGTCCTACTCGGGCTCCGGTCTGTAGTATTCCTCACTCAAGTTGCACTTGACTGCTATATCAGTCTTTCACGTGCCTGTGCATGGACATACGGTTGGCTAGTTAGAGGTAGTCCATACATTTTTTAGATATATTTTACACGTAAAGTCTCCCATTAGAAATCTAATCCCAGCTTGGGACTAAAACTTTGTTTTGGAGAAACTGACTTTAGCTCCTTTTGAGCCAGCAGCGAGTTGTAGCTTACACTTCCTTTCTTGAAAAGCATTATTTTTAATTGCATTTGCTTCTCAAATGATTGCAGAGCTGCAGGCCCTCATGTGTGGGCTTCCTTATTTGATTTTCCACAGTCAGAGGGCTAGATTCACAGAGAGCAAAAAATTAATCCACACATGCAGAAAAAAAGGCTTGCAAAACTGCAGAAATGCAAGTGTGCATATTCACAATCAAAATTTCCACAGGTGCAGAAAATCACAAAACAGGCAAGTAATGAAATTCCGGACGTGTGGATAATGCGCATGTACGGATCCATAGCTGTTATAAACGGCTCAGCAGATGGAACAGGTGATCCATATTAACTGGAGCAGGAGACTGAGAGTCTTGTGAAAGTTGCAGCAGAACTAGCACTCCCAGCGAAGCCAGTAGCCAGTCCCACAACTGGGACCATGGTAGCACCACCTGTACCAGCATGACCTTGAACCCTGTGACAGTTTGCAACCATTGGTTGTGTCTCCCTTTGAGGTTTTTCTTTTGCTTGTGTCTGTAGCACACATTTCTGGCTGTTGCCATCTCTACCTCTTCTGCCTGTTTGACTCCTTTATGGGCTGCTCTGGGTCATGTCCTTGTGTTGACTGTCAATTGCAGTGTGTGCTATGTTTGTTGTCACAACTGACACTATTGTACAGCCCACAGGTTTGCTGTTGCTTGGCACCTGAACCTCCACTATGATTGTTTCCCAATGGTTAGTACACTGCCTGTTGCTCAGGGTGAGTTACACCTCACTCTCCTTGGTGCAGCATACAGTATGTGCAACATTTTTTCCACAACTGTGGGTAAACAGTGGCTGAGAGAATAGCCTTTAAGGGGACATGCCATACTTTTTTGGCAGCGCGTTTTTCCCGCATTCTGTAGTGTATTTTTTCCACAGCTGCAGACATTTTGTGAATATGACACAGAGCAATTACCCCTTTTATTCCCCTCCCCAGACAGCCATCCTTCAGAGGAGCACCCCAGCCCTGTCACACAGTTGTCCGCCAGGACTTACCTTTCTAGCCATCTTCCCCCAGGCTCCACTGAAGTACGCATCCAGTTTGGGCCGGCATGCCCAGCTGGTCTGGTGTGCTGCCTATGACTGCTTCTTTTTATCCTGCCATCGGGGATTTTCCAGTTTTCTCCAATTGGGTACATGATGTGTATTGACGTCAAGACGCACATTCTGACATCTGCCACGTCCCCCTGCCTCTTTTGGCTCGGGCTGCCTTTCCTTTGTCTTCTGCTAGAGACCAGTCGAGCACCAAGCTGTTCCCCACCATCCCCATTGGAGGAGAAGGAGAGCAGTCCCACAGATGCTTGATCCTCCTCCCCCTGGCCAGCCCTCTGACACCTCAGGCTCGCTTCCAAGCCCGGGTTGTTGGTGTCATAAGCGGTAGCAGTACTGCTGCACTGGTGGGCCATCTTGTCTGAGTTCATTCTAAATCAAACCGTCCACCTTCCAATGTCTTATCCAGAGCATGACAATCCAGGGGAAGCATTGCTTCGTACATTAGGTGTGCATAGAATTCTTCGATTTTATATACACCATACCAAGGACTGCAGAAAGTCCTCTCAACCTTTTCTTTTGTTCACCTCAGGAAAGTGGGTGTTTCAGTTTCTAATCAGTAAAGGAAAGGATTGTATGGTTAAAGGAAGAAGGGGTGAGTGTATGGAGGAAGATCAAGAGAAGGCAAATATCTTGAACAAATGCTTCTGCTCAGTATTCACAGTAGAAGGGAAAGAGAAGGCATCATGAAAAGGCGCCAGGAGTTTTGTTGGGAGGGAAATAGACGCTAGTCCATTTTCGGAAGAGAAAATCCAGAAAGCACTTACTAACCTGATGGTGGACAAAGCTATGGGGTCAGACAGGGTACATCCAAGGGTGCTGAGGGAGCTCAGGGAAGTACAAGCAGCACCTCTTACAGACCTGTTTAACCGATCACTGGAGATTGGCGTGGTCCCAGAGGACTGGAGAAGAGCAGAGGTAGTCCCACTTTGCAGTAGTGGTACAAGGAAGAGGCAGGCAATTATAGGACAATCAGCCCAACATCGGTGGTGAGTAACTTAATGGAAACACTACTAAAGGAAAGGACTGTGGAATATCTGGCATCCAGTGGATTACAGGATTCAAGGCAGCATGATTTCACAGGGAAGGGTCATGCCAGACAAATCTGATAGATTTCTTTGACTAGGTGACCAAGGAGTTGGATCAGGACAGGAGTACTAGATGTGGCCTACCTGGATTTCAGCAAAGCTTTCAACACTGTTCCACATGGAAGACTGGTAAGCAGTTTGGGAACTAGGGGGTGGTTAATAAGGTAGTAATGTAAGTGATATAGCAGAAGAACTGGAAGGAAAGATCTGCCTCTTTGTGGACGACACCAAGATCTGCAACAGAATGGACACCCAGGTGGGTGGAAAGGATCGGTGGGGATCTGAAAAGACTGGAAGAAGGGTCAAGGGTATGGCAGCTGGGTTTCAATGCCAAAAAGTGCAAAATAATGCACTTGGACCATAGAAAATGGTAGCGGAGTACAAAATGGGCAGTTATATGTGCAAAGACCAAGCAGAAAAGGGACCTAGGGGCTATCGTATCAGATAACCTAAAGATGTCCAGGCAGTGTGACAAAGCAGTTGGTACAGCAAGTGGATTGCTGAGGAGCATAGGAAGGGATATCACCAGCAGGAAAAGGGAGGTGGTGCTGCCCCTGTATCTATCACTGGTATGACCTCACTTTGAGTACTGTGTCCAGTTCTGGAGACCACATCTCAGGAAGGACAAAGAGTGGAGGTGGTCCAAAGGTGGGCTGCCAAAATGGTGCAGGTTCTGCATCAAAAGCCCTATGAAGAGAGCCTTAAGGAGCTAAATATGTACACCCTGGAAGAGAGGAAGGGGTGGGATATGATGGAGACCTTTAATTCCTCACAGGCATTAATAAGGTAAAGGAGGGGTTATTTTTCAGCAAAAAAGGTGCTGTAAAACAATGGGACATGCTATAAAGCTGAAGGGTAAATTCAAGAGGAATGTGAGGAAGTACTTCTTCACAGAAAGGGCGGTGGGTACCTGAAACAGCCTTCCAGTGGAGGAGGTAGGGGCAAAAACACTGGTGGGGTTCAAAAATGCCTGGGACAAGCACATTGGAATCATAGGAGTAAGGAAGGAAGGGGAGGGGAATGCGCCATAGATCAGCAACGATCTGCAGCAAAAAAGGAATGTTGAAAAATGAGCAGCCTGGATGGGCCCAGCGACCCTTACCTGCCATCACATTCTATGTTTCAGTGCTTGTCCAAATGGCTGGCACATTGTATTACGTTCTGCTATACGGAGTATAGTAAGGAAATTTCTGGTGTGGCTCGTAGACATTCCACAAGATGTATGGCCACTTCTATTGCATATTTTAGAAATGTATCCACTGCGGAGATTTGTGCAGCTGCCACATGGAGTACTGTCCACACCTTCACTAAGCATTACAGTTTGGGCATTGGTTCTTGTAGAAGAGCAGGGTTTAGCCTAGCTTTCTTAGAAAGCCTACTCTCTCAAGTATATACGTTTCAACCACCCAGACTGTTAGCTTTTGGTACTGCTTGGGACTTGTTCCTAAGGTGTGGCCTGATGAAAGAGATATTCTCAAAGAAGATAGAACGGTTACATAAGAACTTACCATAACAGTAGATCTTCAAGAGAATCTCTTTCGTCAGGCCATGCCATCCCACGCTCCTTCCCCCTTCGGGGTTATGGCACCAGATTACTGCCTTGCTTCATTCATAGTTGCCTCTTCCAGCAGTCACTGTCACCTGGTATGCAGAGTGCTGGCATCTTTTCTAGTTCCATAGAGGGAGGTCCTCCAAGCATGATCTCTGGCGGGGAACTGAGAAGAGTTGGGTCCGCCCACGTTTATACAGATGCTAGCGCATGACGTCATCGTAGGCAGCCCCTGGCTTGCAAAAGGTTCTGTGTGGTCCTAACGCTGATGTGGGTCTAGTTCCAAAGGTGTGCCCTGATGAAAGAGATTCTCTCGAAGATCTGCTGTTACAGTAAGATCTTCCCAGACTAAAAGTCTCCACCACTCATTAACACTCGTGGGACTACGCCGGAGGCTCTAGGATCCTGCGGGAGCTGAAAATCTTCAGGAGGGCCGGTGCTGGGATAGGACTGCGCATGCACGGCACCGTGAGACTAGCTTGCGCTGTATAGGCTATCTCGGCATCAACCCTCCAACTGCCTCAGTTCTTTTTCTCCCACCGCCGAGTGCTCTTCGATGACGTCGCTCACCTGCCAGGAGTCAAGTCTTCTTCTATAGAGCAGCAACTATAGCCATTCAGTATTCTATTAACTTGCCATTCTTAGTGTTCTTTCCTGATTAAAAAAAAAAAAAAGATGACGAAGAAGAAGAAATTCTCAGCCTGCCATCAATAGATTCGACCTTAGAGGGTAGCAGAGATGGTAGGGAGACTTTGTCTGAAAGCTGTGATGGCAGCGGGGCTATGTCCGGTCCACCGTCCTTTGTGAAGGGGGGTCCGACCACAGGCAGTCCGGTGCTCGGGAGTCTGCCCGAAGCACAAGATTATCGTTCCCGTTCCCGACCTCGATCGGGGACCCGGCTTCGCTTGACCTCGAGCTCTTCCTCCTGCCAGTGGAAGAAGAATCAGTACCACTCGACGTCGCCCTCTGGTATGTCTGCATAGGGGTATTCGGTGATGGAGAGCAGTAGGCCTGAACTGACTCCGATGGGTCCCTCTGTGGCTTCGCTCTTAACGGCCACGATCCTCAACACTGGATCCCATCATTGTCCTCGATGGGGTCCTGGTGAGCAGTTTCACCGCTAGGCCGCTCTTCTAGAGCAGGGAGTATGGCGTCTGCCCAGTTGTCCTGGCCAGTGGACCCAGTTCTGGGGCCTTCAGACCTCAGAGCCACTGGATCGTGGCCGGGTTAGTCAGGCCGGGATGTGCACGGTGCCCTCTCCGGTGCCAGCGTCATCAACACCGACTCCTTGTGCCTAACCTCTCTCCTTTTCCCTTCGGGGCTGGCACAGATACTGCTTTCCTTCCCTCTTTTTTCTTCAGGTCTGGGCCTGGCAGCGGTTGTTGGCACCGCGTGTGGTGCTGGTGCCAGGTCTGGCGCTGTGTGTGTTGCAAGCGTCGAATGTGGTGCCAGTGCCGCAGATGGCACTGAATTCTTCGCCGCTTCAGGTGGCAGTGTCTTCCATGTTCCTGGCCTAGACCTGCCTTTTGGTGGTTATAATGGGGCAGAAGTGGATCTCGATGAGTCTCTCCCTATTCTGCTGTGTTGAAGACGCAATGGATGACTCCTTTTATGGACTGGAATGCAAGTCTTCTGTATCAGTGTGATTGAAGATCTTCTTTCTAGTTTTTACCTCAGGGATATGGGGTCCACTGTAACATTTCAGCCTTCATCTGTGGACCAAAGCAGATTTCTGTGTCCCCTCAGTACAAGGACACCCTGTGCAACATGCTCAGTACAATGGTCGAGAACCTCCCGTTACCAAACCCTCCATTGCTGGGGCATGTAGCTCAATAATCCGCTAAAAACATTTATGGATGCCTACGACTCTGCCTGTAGAGCAGCTGCCACTGGCAGCAGGTGGTTAACGTCTCCATGATGGTGTTTATTTGTTTTGCTCTCAGGTAGAGTTCTGGAAGCCACTCAGAACAATAAGGCTGCCATTTAAACAACAGACGGCGCCTGCTGCCTCTCAGAGGAACAAGAACCATTGATGTTCTCGTAACAGACAGTGCTTACTAGGTAGAGGCCTAGGTGCCATTATCAGGAACCAACCCCTCAGCCACGAAGAGAATGCAGTTTCGGGCCCAGGGCTGGAAATCACCCTGTACCAACCTCTATGGATCCAGTCCAGGTCCCACCTCAGCTGTCTGAGGGGGACACCTCTTGGCAGTAGGAGGGGCGTCTAATTCGGTTCTACAAGCAATGGAAGCCCATTACAGCGGACATATGAGTCATCAGGATTGTGTGAGAGGGATACTCTCCCAAATTTCGCAGATTTCCCCACACCTTCCATCCGGACAGCAGCCCGGTCTATCTGCCCCCAAGTCACACTCTCTTGCTTCTGTGATACAGAGCCTCTGCAGGAACTGGACAGTAGAAGTTGTTCCACAGCAGAACGGAGCATAGCTTCCTATTTACATTGCTTCTGGTTCCAACATAACAAGCGACATGCGCCTGTTTGTTGACCTTGGAGGGTTAAGCAAGTACCTATTCAGAGAGGAGTTCACTAAAACCTCGGCGTTCAATTCTTCATTTCCTGAACATTTGGCTGCTAGCCAGCCCATTCGGGTAAGAGACACAGGAAGCAGTCGCCACAGCTTCTCCATTCTTGCAAAGGGGTTTTCTGATCCGAGGAAGATGCCAGTTTCATCTGCCCAGCAGCTCCTCTTCTTAGGAGCCCTCCTGAATAACTCCAGGGCATCAGTTTTTCGTTCCAGAGGACAGGAGAAACGACATCTTCAGATGGATCATTGCATCTATGAAAACGTCTCTATTCGGCCCCTGTTTTGTTGAGCAGATGCTGGGATGCAGGGCGTCTTCCGCAGCAAGCAGTGGTCTCCGGCCATGCATCTGCAGTCCTCCATACAAGATGACAGAGGCTCGAATAAAATCTCTCATGGGGGGGGCTCACTGTCAAGACCTTCATATTCAGGTGTGGAGCCAGGTGGAACCTCACCTTGTCATAAAATTCTTAGAGATGAGAGTTATCTTATAAGCAAAGTCCTGAAGGATGCCGTCTGCCTCAAAGTGATCCTACTTCAGACGAATGTCAAAGCAGTAATGTATTACATCAGCAAGCAGGGTGAGGCATCCTCCTACCCTCTCTGCAGGAAGGTTGTGAGAGTGGAACCTCGAGCACGATGCGTCAGTTCAGATTTCATGCAGTCATCTTCGATGAGTGGGACAGTACGGACCTTGTCCTTTTTTGAGTCCCCCAATGCAAAACGGCCCCTATCTTGCTTCAGAAATCCAGATGATTCTCATCATCCCAGACTAGCCGTGGCAGATATGATCTGCTTCGATCTACAATCTGTCAGAAGTCCTACCACCCTGAAGCGACTCCCTCTACAAGCGGACCCTCTCATACAGGGACTTAGTCCTTCCTAGCCTGCGCTCCCTTCATCTCCTTGCCGGGTTCCAGAGGAAATAGAAGTGTGCAAGTTTTAAGGTTTCCCAGACCATTGCATGCATCTTTTAAACCATGCATAGGCCTTCCACCAGGAGTGCTTATGCGGCTAAGTGGAAACCCTTCTCCTTCTGGTGTGCAAGTCCTGTCCGGACCCTTTGCTTTAGTGCCTCTTGGACCTGTCCAGCACAGGTCTGCAGTACTCGGTAGCGAAAGTACACCTCTGCATGTTTTCGTCTATCTTGAGCCAGTAGACAACATGCCACTGGCTCAGTTACCATTAGTCAATTTTTTTCTTCTCTGGCTGTTGAGAGGGTTCTGCGATTCTTCATCGACAGACTGAAGAGAGATGCATCCAAGCAACTACTGTATCTTTCAGCATGCCTTGGCTGGGTCAGCTTGTTGCCATAAAATGTTTTTTGCTTAGTTAGGAGCATGTCTTCGGCACTACTAATCCATGACTCAGGTCAAGTTGGCCGGGTTCACTGTGGTTACGGCTTTCCTGGCAGAGATTCATAATGTACCTGTTGCAGACATCTGCATGGCAACGAGTCGGAGCTCAGTGCATACCTTTGTAAAGCACTATTTTCTGGATGCCCATGCCAGATAGTTTACTTTCCTTGGCAGCACAGTCCTTATGGACTTCTGTCCTGAGTGAGCTCTGTCTCCTACAGCCCTACTCGAAGGGGTTTTGATTTTTAGCTCGGTAATCTCCCACTAGTGTGAATGTGTGGTGGAGACTTTTAGTCCAGGAAGATATGGAAATTACGTACCTACCGTACTTCTTGGTTTTCTTGGACAAAGTCTCCACCGCTTATTCACACACCCACCCACCACCCCCCAAGCTCACTCGTTCTACTTTGGCCTTCACTTCCTTGTTGTTCGGGCTGTGAAGACATTGTTGAATGGACCCTTCTTACATGGGTCATCTAGGCCTTTATATGCCCGGAAGTTAGGGTTAAATTTTCGGTCGTTAGTTTATGCTGCACCTCCTTGATCGAAAAGGTACTAAGGCAGTTGGAGGTTTGATGCCGAGATAGCCTAAATGGCATGAGCTAGTCTCGCAGCGCCACGTATGCACGGTCCTGTCCCGGCGCCGGCCCTCCTGAAGATTTTTGGCTTCCACGGAGTCCTAGCACCTCCGTGTAGTCCCACTGCTGTTAATGAGTGGTGGAGACTTCGTCCAAGAAGATCAAGAATTACGGTAAGTACGTAATTTCCATTTCTTGCAAAACTGTTCTTTAGATACATGCTGATTGCTACTGGATGCAAGTCGTTATTGGGTTCCATTAATCGTGGTATTGGATAATTAACACTGAGGGAGTGCATCACCTTTTTTTCGAGCATTAATTGACATTGCATAGAATTTCTATTACAATATTTACCTAAGGGGATAACATAGGAATTCCCTACTAGCTGATCACTGCTGGAAAATGCAAAGGACTTAACATTTTATTATATTCCCACATTCTCTGTACTGCATTCTGTTTGTGTTATATAAGAATGGAGAGTTTTATTTTCAAATTGGAGTTTGACAGCAAAACACAGTGACAGCAGCTGAGCCGACATCACTTTGTTCTTCTTCATTGTAATCTTTAGCTCCACTGATGTCACTGGGTCCAGATTACTGCCTTGCTTCATCCATAGCTGCTAAGTAATGAAAAAGTAATGTATGGAGGGGGGAGGCTTCGTTAATATTGGGTCCTTAAATAAGTTTAACAAAAGGACTGTTTCAGAAGTAAAACACAAACTGCACTGAGGTGATGAAACAGACTTCATACATGCCCAGATTTACAATTATGTTACAAAATGTAAACATTATTTCTGTCCGCTGTAAAGATGGTTACTACTTCATGTACTGGATTCATGCTGTGGATGTATTGAGAGTGTGCCAGCATACATTTCCGATGATGAACAGCACAGCACCACACCACAGTGTGTAATTTATTAATAGTGCATGGACAGAGATCAGGAATATACCGCACCCCACCAGAATGTGTAGTTTATTCACAGTGCGCATAGCCCAAGAGTAGGAACGCATAGCACCATGCCAGAATGTGTAATTTATTCATAGTGCACGTGGCCAGAGAACAGGAATGTACAGCACCACACCAGAATGTGTCATTTATTCATAGTGCACACGGCCAGAGAACAGGAACGTACAGCACCACACCAGAATGTGTAATTTATTCATAGTGCACGTGGCCAGAGAACAGGAACATACAGCACCACACCAGAATGTATAATTTATTCATAGTGCACGTGGCCAGAGAACAGGAACGTACAGCACCACACCAGAATGTATAATTTATTCATAGTGCACGTGGCCGGAGAACAGGAATGTATAGCACCACACCAGCATGTGTAATTTATTCATAGTGCACATGGCCCAAGAGCAGGAACGCATAGCACCACACCAGAATGTGTAATTTATTCATAGTGCATGTGGCCAGAGAACAGGAACGTACAGCACACCAGAATGAGTAATTTATTCAGTGTGCATGGATAGAGAGCAGGAGTGTACAGCACTATACCAGAATGTGTAATTTATTCATAGTGCATGTGGCCAGAATGGAGGAACATACAGCACCACACCAGAATGTGTGATTTATTCATAATGCACATGGCCAGAGAACAGGAATGTACAGCACCACACCAGAATGTGTCATTTATTCATAGTGCACGTGGCCAGAGAACAGGAACGTACAGCACCACACCAGAATGTGTAATTTATTCATAGTGCACGTGGCCAGAGAACAGGAATGTACAGCACCACACCAGAATGTGTAATTTATTCATAGTGCACGTGGCCAGAGAACAGGAACGTACAGCACCACACCAGAATGTGTCATTTATTCATAGTGCACATGGCCAGAGAACAGGAATGTACAGCACCACACCAGAATGTGTCATTTATTCATAGTGCACGTGGCCAGAGAACAGGAATGTACAGCACCACACCAGAATGTATAATTTATTCATAGTGCACGTGGCCAGAGAACAGGAATGTATAGCACCACACCAGAATGTGTAATTTATTCATAGTGCACATGGCCCAAGAGCAGGAATACTTAGCACCACACCAGAATGTGTAATTTATTCATAGTGCACATGGCCAGAGAACAGGAACGTACAGCACCACACCAGAATGTGTAATTTATAAATAGTGCATGTGGCCAGAGAACAGGAACGTACAGCACACCAGAATGAGTAATTTATTCAGTGTGCATGGACAGAGAGCAGGAGTGTACAGCACCATACCAGAATGTGTAATTTATTCATAGTGCATGTGGCCAGAATGGAGGAACATACAGCACCACACCAGAATGTGTAATTTATTCATAGTGCACACGGCCAGAGAACAGGAACGTACACCACCACACCAGAATGTGTCATTTATTCATAGTGCACATGGCCAGAGAACAGGAATGTACAGCACCACACCAGAATGTGTCATTTATTCATAGTGCACGTGGCCAGAGAACAGGAATGTACAGCACCACACCAGAATGTATAATTTATTCATAGTGCACGTGGCCAGAGAACAGGAATGTATAGCACCACACCAGAATGTGTAATTTATTCATAGTGCACATGGCCCAAGAGCAGGAACGCATAGCACCACACCAGAATGTGTAATTTATTCATAGTGCACGTGGCCAGAGAACAGGAACGTACAGCACCACACCAGAATGTGTAATTTATTCGTAGTGCATGTGGCCAGAGAACAGGAACGTACAGCACACCAGAATGAGTAATTTATTCAGTGTGCATGGATAGAGAGCAGGAGTGTACAGCACCATACCAGAATGTGTAATTTATTCATAGTGCACGTGGCCAGAGAACAGGAATGTACAGCACCACACCAGAATGTGTAATTTATTCATAGTGCACGTGGCCAGAGAACAGGAACGTACAGCACCACACCAGAATGTGTCATTTATTCATAGTGCACATGGCCAGAGAACAGGAATGTACAGCACCACACCAGAATGTGTCATTTATTTATAGTGCACGTGGCCAGAGAACAGGAATGTACAGCACTGCACCAGAATGTATAATTTATTCATAGTGCACGTGGCCAGAGAACAGGAATGTATAGCACCACACCAGAATGTGTAATTTATTCATAGTGCACATGGCCCAAGAGCAGGAATACATAGCACCACACCAGAATGTGTAATTTATTCATAGTGCACGTGGCCAGAGAACAGGAATGTACAGCACCACACCAGAATGTGTAATTTATTCATAGTGCACATGGCCCAAGAGCAGGAACGCATAGCACCACACCAGAATGTGTAATTTATTCATAGTGCACGTGGCCAGAGAACAGGAACGTACAGCACCACACCAGAATGTGTAATTTATTCATAGTGCACGTGGCCAGAGAACAGGAACGTACAGCACCACACCAGAATGTGTAATTTATTCATAGTGCATGTGGCCAGAGAACAGGGACGTACAGCACACCAGAATGAGTAATTTATTCAGTGTGCATGGACAGAGAGCAGGAGTGTACAGCACCATACCAGAATGTGTAATTTATTCATAGTGCATGTGGCCAGAATGGAGGAACATACAGCACCACACCAGAATGTGTGATTTATTCATAATGCACGTGGCCAGAGAACAGGAATGTACAGCACCACACCAGAATGTGTCATTTATTCATAGTGCACGTGGCCAGAGAACAGGAACATACAGCACCACACCAGAATGTGTAATTTATTCATAGTGCACGTGGCCAGAGAACAGGAATGTACAGCACCACACCAGAATGTGTAATTTATTCATAGTGCATGTGGCCAGAGAGCAGGAACATACAGCACCACACCAGAATGTGTAAAATATTCATAGTGCATGTGGTCAGTGAGCAGGAACATACAGCACCACACCAGAATGTGTAATTTATTCATAGTGCACGAGGCAAGAGAGCAGGAACATACAGCACTACACCAGGATGTGTAATTTATTCACAGTACACATGGCCCGAGAGCAGGAATGTTCAGCACCACACCGGAATGTGTAATGTATTCATAGTGTGCATGACCAGAGAGCAGGAACGTACAGCACCTCACCAGAATGAGTAATTTATTCATAGTGCACGTGGCCAGAGAGCAGGAACGTACAGCACCACACCAGAATGTGTAATTTATTCATAATGTGCATGTGGCCAGTGAGCAGAAACATACAGCACCGCACCAGAATGTGTAATTTATTCATTATGCACGTGGCCAGAGAGCAGGAACGCACAGCATCACACCAAAATGTGTAAATTATTCATAGTGCGCGTGGCCAGAGAACAGGAACGTACAGCACCACACCAAAATGTGTAATTTATTCACAGAGCATGTGGTCAGAGAACAGGAACGTACAGCACCACACCAAAATGTGTAATTTATTCATAGTGCACGTGGTCAGAGAGCAAGAACGTACACCACACCAGAGTGTGTAATTTATTCATAGTGCACAAGGCCAGAGAGCAGGAACATACAGCACCACACCAGAATGTATAATTTATTCATAGTGCACGTGGCCAGAGAACAGGAATGTACAGCACCCCACCACTATGTGTAATTTATTCGTCGTGTGCATGGACAGAGAGCAAGGACTATATAACTGCAAAACCCCATATCTCCGTCTAGGAGTGAAATACAGTGGAAAGAACGAAGGATACCTTTGTCAAACTTTGTCAGGATACTTTTGCCAAAAATACATTATTACTAAAAAAAAAAATTACATACTGAAATGTATTCCAGCTAACAAATACTGCTGCTTTAATGAACTGAGATTTTTTTTTTAGTTAAATGTTTTACTGATTTTTCCAACAACAAAAAACAACTCAACACAAACACGACAAATATATAGTAATAAAGAAACATAATATATATGTCTGATTATACATACTGGTGTTCAGCAAGATAGATGTACATAAAAAAAAAAAAAAATCTCACCTATACCACATCATGTATGAACCGAACTTTAAACAATAATAATGCAAACGTTCTCATTTAGTCAGTAAGAGCACCTGCCTCTGCTCCAAGATGTATTGCCAGGACCAAGCAGGAGGTACCGCTGCTGATTCATCATGGCTTCATGTGTACAGAAAGATGCATCTTCCAGTGGTCCCTTCTGGAAAAATGTCTGAAAAGGAAAGTCACCACAGTAAATTCAGTAACATGCCTGGGTATTCAAATGTGCAGCTTGGTTTAAGTTGAAAAACCACCAATTATAACTACAAAATTACAACTATTTACATACTGTCTTTCTCAAGCCTTGTAACATTTAACATGCTATATTAAGAAATGGTCAGGAAACTTGCAATACATCATAAATGTCGAGTAGTCAGTAGGTTACTATCTTTCTAATCAACCTATGCCAGCTCTGGGAGCCAGGTGTATCATGTATGGCACCCAACATTTCTGGAGTTTTTGTATCTGTCCTAACATCAAGTGGGAGCGTCTGTCCGTTTCATATACCTGGATAAGTGTTGGGAGGATTTCTCTCATGGATGGGGAAGTAGAACTTCTCCAGTTTCTCAGAAGAGTGCATTTGACTTGCATACACAGTAACTTTAACCATCTAAAGTCTTGTAAGGTAAGAAATGAGTCTTCTGATTTTATGCCTAGCAGCAACAAGGGGGCGTGAGGTGGGATATGGTGACCAAGAATCTTACTGGCTTCCTGGGCTATTCCCTGCCATATGGGGAAATATTATCGGGCATTGCCATAGGATATGATATAGATTCCCTCCAGATTGCTGATATCTCCAGCAGTTATCATGGGATATTATTTTTGCTTTCTTAAGCACTACCAGGGTTCTATACCAAGAGTGAAGTATTTTGTTATGTATAAGCCGACTGCGGGCGTCCCTATGCACTAATTGCCTGGTTTGCCAACACTGTCCCCATTGGAGGTCTGAAATTTGAATTTGCGTGCATTCTTCCATTTAGCATTAGAGGGGAGAGCTGAGTTGGGTAGAGCATCCCTGAGTGATGCATATATCATTGCTGACTTCTCTTTGGGAGCGACCAGCCATCTGTGAAGTTGTGAAGGAGGTCCAGTCTTACCTTTATCCAACAGGGGAGTAGGTTTCAGTGCATCCCTTAGCTGGAAATATCTCCAGAGGTCATTTCTAGGTAGCGACCATCTGCAGAGCAGATTTTGGAAGGTGTCAATAGCCATGAAGTCAAAGGCCATAAGGTCTCCAACAAATAAAATGCCTGTCTCCCTCCACTTAAGCCACAGCACTGGGTGACCTCCTATTTTAATAGAGGGGTTATGCCATAGGGGGTTATATGAAAGGGGGAGTGCAGGGGTGCTTAGTTTCTTAAGAGAGCTTTCCAGTATGTGAGTGTAGAGCTCAAAGTTGAATGGAGTTTAAGCTTTGGGGATAGGCCCGACCCTAACAGGGGTGCCAGGAGGGAGGTACCATCAATATTCTGTTCTATCTCTAACCACTGGGGAGATTCCTTTGACTTAGTCCGAAACCATTACAGGGATTGAGAGCAACTATAAGCTATTTTGTATCCCTCCATCCAAGGTAACCCCAACCCTCCCTGTTTCCAGTGCTCTCTAAGGGTGTTCCTGCTATGTCGGGGCCTATCCATACCCCAAAGTAAGGAACCTATCATCTTGTCTATTTTCTGGTACCAGTGTGGGGGTAAGAATAAGGGAATATGTGAGAAAATGTGGAAGAATTTAGGAGCCATGGACATTTTAAAGGCGGCAATCTTGCCCACCATAGTAAGGTATAGCCGGGTCCACCGGTCTAGTTCCCTTTTACATTCAAACAATAAAGGGCCTAAATTGTTGTCCCATCAATTGTCAATATTTGCCCCCACTTTAATACCCAAATAAGTTACGGTGTCATGTGCCCATTTAAGGCCTGAGCAGGGCATATTCTGTGCTCGACAAAGTGTATTAAGAGGGATGATCTCACTTTATGTTTCGATAACTTTGAGGTCAGGAATGTTTGTAAATCAGTTTAGGAGAGCAAGCAGTGGAGGGATTGATTAATGTGCATCTCCAAGAGGGACCAGCAGGTTGTCTGCGTACATTAGAGATGGGTATTGAGACTATCATAGGCTTATCCCTTTAATACGGGGTGTTTTTTTTTCGAATCGCTGCTGCCAGGAGTTCAACTGCCAGAACAAACAGAAGAGGGGAGAGAGGGCATCCCTGTCTGGTACCCCTGTGAAGGTGGAAGGGATCAGAAAGTATTGAGTTGGTTAGTACCTTAGCTAGGGGAGGCGTAAATAGCTGTTATGGCAGATCTGAAATGAGAGCCAAAACCAAAGTGCGCAAGAACAGTAAGGCGATAGTCCCACTCAACAGAATCAAACGTCTTCTCAAAATCTATTGCCAGGGCAGTGGTGGGGGTCTTTAATTGCCTGGCAGTATAAATGAGATTGAGAAGCTTTCACAGTTGGTCAGTGCTGTACCTACCTTTTGCAAAACCGACCTTTGAGGGGTGGATCACTGATGGTAGTAGAGGATTCATTCTGTTGGCCAATGCTTTGACATGTAACTTACTATCAAAATTAATTAGGGATATAGGGCAATTAGCTGGCGGCCTCTTTGAGGTCTTTCCCGTTCTTAGGAAGCACAGTGATTATTGCCTCATGAAAGGTACATGGTAGTGTGCCCTGATTTTCAGTCAGTAAATACCTGGGAGAGTAGGGGGATGATTAAAGGTGCCATGGCTTGAAGGAAGTCTACTGAAAAGCCATCTCCTCCAGATGCGTTCCTTTTTTTGAGAGACTGCACGGCCTCAAATATCTCTTTTGGGGTTAGTGGCACCTCAAGGGATGCCCGTTGGGTGTGGGATAGTTTAGGAAGTTGTGCGGTCTCTAGAAGTTTGTGTGTTTCAAGTTTGGTCTCTGCCCTAGAAGAGGTGTATAATTGGGAATAAAACTCAGCCATGATATTATTCACCTCCTGGGGCTTGGTTCTGACTATCCTGGACAGGGGATCTTTAAGCCCCGCAGTATGTCTGTTTGCTTGCTGTTTACAAAGTTAAGCCAGTATTTTCCCACTTTTATCTCCCCCCTCCCAGTATGTGGTGCATACTCTGAGGAGTGCTAGATCAGGTTTCCTAGATATAAGCTTGTTTAGCTGCATTCGAATCAGGAGGACCTGATGACCACAAGCAGAATAGGAAGATGGGTAAGACCTCTTTTTGAGTGCTTGCTCAGCAGTGGCTAATTCACCTTCCAGCTTGGTCATCTCCTCCTCCCTTTTCTTTCTCCTGTGTGCAGCATACCCTATGATCTTCCCCCTCATATTTGCTTCATATGCTTCCCATGTGGTTTGTGCAGAGGTCTCCAAAATAGGGTTCTCCTGTAGAATCACCTTGTTTTCGGACTTGGCCCACTCTACAAATTTGGAGTCTTGCATAAGGAGAGGGTCCAGCCTCCAGGTGGGGGAGCGGGGTGTCTGGGAGCTCCAAGAAAGTATTAGTTGGACTGGGGCATGATCGGAGATGATAGTGGGGAGAATGCTGGAGTTCAGGGCAGATTGAGTAAGAGATTGCGAAATAAGCCAAAAGTCTCATCGGCTAAATGTGCCATGTACCCTGGACTGAAAAGTATAGTCTCGGTCTTTGGGGTGTGTGAGGCGCCAAATATTGACCAGCTAGAACTTAGTGTTTAGCCATAATGTGGCTTGCACCCCTCTGATATGAGTCTCTTTCCCTTGATTGCTCCTGTCCATTACTGTTACCAGCGTGAGGCTGAAGTCTCCCCCATTATAATGGGGTGTCAGTTTCCATCATGGCCTCAATTTTGGTGGTTAAGTCAAGAAGAAAGGTAAGGTCATCCTCATTAGGTGTGTATGTATTTGCTAATAACATCCGACCATTGGGCAATCACCCATCTTCCCTGCGGGTCAGATTTACTTTTTAAAATGGACCATGGGAAGGACTTATGTAGAAGGATAACCGCACCTCTTTTTTTGTAGGTGCATTGGCATTCATTTCTTTTCCCACCCAGTCTTTCACCAAATAGACATGGTCTTGTCTAGTTAATGTTGTTTCCTGCAAGAAAGCAACCTGAATTTTCAACTGCATCAACACCTTTTTCCATTTTGGGGAGAGTTAAGCCCCCTTACATTCCATGTAATGAAAGAGATTTCATCCATGTTCAAGGGTGGGGTGGAAAATAATGATAAGGAAGGCCCATGCAGCTGACCAGGGTGAAAGCCCATCTGTATTATATATATGGAGACATTTACAAGTTAAATGAATTTGCAGGTTCTCAGAGGGAGAGGTTATGAGGCAGCAACTAAAGCTATAAATGCATTTGTACATTGACCCATTTGTTGACCACAGTCCATAATATACAGACAGTAACAAACATACAACACTAAAGAAAAAAAAACTGTTTACATTAAGTGCTCTGTATCGCGCAGTGTTCGAAGTAGGTATGGCAGGCTGAGGAAACACAGTCCTCGTAGACCTAACTTGCTGTCCAGTTGGGGGATGGGTCTCCACGTGATTTCCAAATATTTCTAAAGCCGACTCTGCTAGTTGCTAAGTTATAGCACTGAGGGCTTAGGTAGGCCGCTGTAAGCCTCGCTGACCCAGGGTAATCACTGTAGAAATGCTTACGCCTTTATCCTTCCTTCTCTTTAAGAGCTCCAGTACGTAGGGGTAGGGCTCTTGTTGGCAGAGGGTGGGGTGATAGCTTTAGGTATGGAACAGTGGCCCCATCAGCTTCCCTTTTCATGTATTCAGTAACTATCATGTAAATGTAGAGGAAGGAGAGTGTACCATAACGAAATATAATACAGCTGTCTTCTGTCATAGGCCCAATATATTTGTCATAATGACTTAGGGGAACCTGGGCATAGGTGCATTCCACTAAAGGAGTTCTATGCACTTTTGTGT
Source organism: Neoceratodus forsteri (assembly GCA_016271365.2). Taxonomy (NCBI): domain Eukaryota; kingdom Metazoa; phylum Chordata; order Ceratodontiformes; family Ceratodontidae; genus Neoceratodus; species Neoceratodus forsteri. The sequence continues at coordinate 28,000,887 of CM057455.1, read as the reverse complement.
TAGAAAGGGACAGATCTGCCATCAAAGCCAGCTTTAATTGAATGTAGATTTAAGCTAGGCTATAGCCACCCCATCTACTCCTACGAAAAAGTATTGCGCACTGGTGTAGGCAGCTAACAATCATTACGAGCTATTCATTAAGAAGTCCAAAACAACACTAGTATTAACTTCAGCGTTTGTCCAAACTTTTCTTAAACAGGGCTGAGGCATTAGGCTATATAGATCTTTACCTAAACTCAGGGGAGTGAGTAGTACTGACTAACAAAGAAGGGATCACAGATCTCCAGGTAGAAGGTCACCTGGGGGCCAGTGACCATCACATGGTATGGTTCAATTTGGCTACTACATCTAAATCATCCCATTCCAAGGCAAAAATATGGGACTTCAGAGGAGCTGACTTTGATAAGATGGCCAACAGAGTTAAGCTAGCCCTGGCAAAAAGAAACACAGGTGAGGGGGTACAGGCAAAGTGGGCAAGCATTAAGGATGCAATACTTGAAGCAACATCCCATTGTGTTAGACAGAAAAGGAAGTGCAAAAGAAGAAGGAAACCACTTTGGTTCTCAAATACAGTAGCAGAAAAGGTCAGAGCCAAAAGGCTGGCCTTCAGGAAATATAAGGGAACACAGCGGATGAAGATAGGAGGCATACCAAACTGCCCTAAGGGAAGCAGGGAAGGCAGTAAGGCAGGCAAAGTCCCAAACTGAGGAAACACTAGCACGAACAGTTAAAGAAGGTGACAAGACTTTCTATAGATACATTAGTGAAAGGAGAAAGTCCAGAGGGTATTGCTAAGCTTAATGGAGAAAAGGAGCATGTGAGGAGGAGGACCTGTAAAGGCATCTATCCTAAATAGATACTTTTGCTCAGTATTTACTGAAGAGAAGGTAGGGCAGGGCCCACAGCTCAGCATCATGGACACAGGGGGGAGGGAGGTGAGCACTACTCCCTTCACAAAAGAAAGGGTCCTACAAGAGCTTGCTAAGCTCAGAGTGGATAAGGCAATGGGACCTGATGGCATACATCCCAGGGTACTTAAGGAGCTAAAGAAGAAACTAGCAGAGCCATTAGCAGAATTGTTTAGTGAGTCTCTGAGCACAGGAGAGGTCCCAGAAGACTGGAGAAGGGCTCATGTGATCCCGCTCCACAAGAGTGGTAGCAGGGAGGAGGCAGGGAACTACAGACCGTCAGTCTTACCTCAGTAGTGGGCAAGATTATGGAGGCACTCCTTAAGGAAAGGATAGTGCAACACCTGGAATCCATAGGGCACAGGATCCAAGACAGCATGGGTTTACAAAGGAAGTTCCTGTCAAACTAATCTCATAGATTTCTTTGACTGGGTAACCAGAGTGGTGAACCAAGGGGAGCAGTTGATGTCGCCTACCTTGACTTCAGCAAAGCTTTTGACACTGTTCCACATGAAGATTGATAAATAAGCTGGGTAGGCTCGGGGTGGGTCAGAAGTTGGTCAACTGGGTGGCAAACTGGTTGACTGGCAGAAAACAGAGAGTGGTGGTAAATGGTATACAGTCAGAAGAGATGCAAGTCACAAGTGGGGTACCTCAGGGATCAGTCCTGGGGCCAGTCCTATTCAACATCTTCATTAGTGACCTTGCAGATGGACTAGAGGGTAAGGCTTGTCTGTTTGCAGATGACACCAAGATCTGCAACAGAGTAGATGAGCCAGATGGGGTGGGCAGAATGAGAAGAGATCTGGATAAACTAGCAGAATGGTCAGAAGAGTGGCAACTGGGATTTAATGCAAAGAAGTGCAAAATCGTGCACCTAGGGAAGAGAAACCCTGAAGCCACTTATAGGCTGGGAGGGAGTTGCTAGCAGTCACAAAGGAAGAAAGAGACTTGGGCATCATCATCACTGATGACCTAAAATCATCAAGCAGACCTCTAAAGCAGTAGGTAAGGCTAGGGGTGTTAGGGTGTATTAGTAGGGGTATCACAAGTCGTAAGAGGTAATAATCCTCTGTACAAGACATTGGTTAGGCCCCATCTGGAGTACTGCGTGCAGTATTGGAAGCCACACCTTCACAAGGACATTAACCAAATTGAGGCAGTCCAGAGAAGGGCAACCAAAATGGTGCAGGGACTGCATCAGAAGACATATGAGGACAGATTAACGGAGCTCAATATATACCCTTGAGCAAAGGAGGAGAGAGGTGATATGATCGAGGCATTCAAACACCTTAAGGGCATAAACAAGGTGAAAGAGTCTAACATGTTTAAATATAAGAAAAATAGCAGGACAAGAGGACACAGCATGAGATTAGAGGGAGGCCGATTAAGGGGGAATGTGAGGAAATTCTTTTTCACAGAAAGGGTGGTGGATGCATGGAATGGCTTACCACAAGAAGTGGTGGCTATGAATACAGTGCAGGGCTTCAAACAGGCATGGGATAGGCATAAGGGAGCAATACAAATGACTATGAATAGATAGGTCACTGACAGAGCAAAGGCCAATGGCACATTTATAAGGTAGAAAAAGAAATGGGCAGACTGGATGGGCCTTACGGTCCTTATCTGCCGTCAACTTCTATGTTTCTATAGTTCGTTCCTTAGTCATAAACCCCGATTCCAGGAGCTAACTTACTAAGCCCATACCCAAGCCTTGATCTCAAGAAAAATCATATGGACACTTATCTAAATATGCTCCTGTAGAGGTGTTGCTTGAAGAGCCATGTCAGTTGTTGTAGCATGTTGTGCCAGCTTTTCTGGTCCCAAATCCACATGTGCTGAGGAATGAAGCTGAGGGGAGGCAATGCTCAGGGTGTCCTCGGTAGTCCATTGCTGTAGCTCCGCTTCCAAAGCAGAGGTCTTGAGCACCATCTCCTCCTCTGGGTAGTCTGGAAAGTCCCCTGTCTCGGCCTGCTTATCATTGGCCAGTAGAGTGTAGTGGTTTGGGGATGTGAATTTGCTCATGCTGGTGTCGGGCAGTTCCGGAGTGATCATTTGTTGCTGGGTGGAATCAGAGATGCGATGCTAAGAAAGAATCCTTTCAGTATGGTGGCCCATCTGTTGCCTCTTTGGCGATCTGGCTGGGAGGCCTGGGCCAGCCCCTGTAAAGCTGAAGCCGAGTTGACGACCCCCCTGGGTATTTTGTTCGTTATTTAGCGAGCCAAGGTTCTGGATAGGACCAGGATCATTAGACTGATGAGCAGGGGGTTCTCTTCCCGAGCCAGAGGGGCAGTTACGATGTAAATATTCCATGAGGGCCTCTGGAGTTGAAAAGGAGACAGTAGTGCCATTCATCTCTAGGCACATTGTGGCAGGGTAGTGTAGGGAGAATCTAATCCCCAGGAAGTGCATCAGGCGACGAACCTTTGTGTGTTCTTTCCTCCAGTTCACCAATTCCTGGGAGTAATCCTGGAAAATTAAAAGTTTATGGCCCCTCAATAATGGATCCTGCCTTCTACCAGAAAAGTTTAGATTTAATTGTGAAAGAACAGTTCCCAAAGTTAATAATGGGTGGGGACTTCAATTGTGTAGCAGACTCCAAGATGGACTATTCTGGGCAAAAATCTGCAGAAGTGAAACAGTGGCAGTTGGGTCTCGCAGAGTCGGAATTGGTGGATGCCTGGCGTACTGCCAATCCTGGGGCTCGAGAATATACTTTTTATTCTCACACTTGCGCTACGTGGTCTAGTATAGACTCTTTGTATATACAAAGCGATCTCTACCCTAGAGTAGTAAAAATATTGCACAGTCCCATCTTCCTCTCAGACCATGCTGTGGTACAAATGGAAGCAGACAGAAGAGGGGCTGGAGATTCCCAACCTACCTGTTAGCCAAAAAAGAATTTTGAGACTTTCTTCAAAATCACTGGATGGAATATGTGGGAGCACGTAAAGGGACAGCAGACACAGAAGGGGTGTACTGGGAGGCCAGTGAAGTGTACATGAGGGGGTCATCATCGGATACACGGCCAAACTAAAAAAAGAGAGAAGATGAAAACAGGAGGAACTAGAAACTAAAATCAGGGACTTAGAAATGATAGTAATAAGGATGGGGGACACCAGACACTTGAGGGAACTTAAGGCAGCAAGGGAGGCACTGAACATATGTCTCACAGAGGAGGCCAGAGCTAAGTTATTGCATGGAAGGCAAAGAATCTATGGGTGGGGCAATAAACCAGGGCCTTTACTGGTTCACCTCTTATGCTGGGGCATTACCCTCCCGGGTGGGATGAGTTACTAGGGTGCTAAGTTGCCTGGGTTATCCCTGACACGTGCAATGTTTTTTTGTCAGCAGGTGCACTTTGAGCCCTTTTCTAAAGGAAACCAGTGTACTGGCATTGTGCAGCTGGTCAGGGAGATTATTCCAGAGGAACGGGGCTGCATGGAAGTAGAACTTATCTCCCGCTGTTGTCTTCACCCTGGGGACCTCTAAGAGCTTCCACAAGGAAGTGCGTAGTATCTTACTTGGACGTTTGGAGACCAGCACCCTGGCGGGGGCCATTTATTAGTTTGTAGTCAGAGCACAGGACAGGGTATTGGAGACATTAGGAAAAGGATGGCCAGTTTAGGGAGTCAAGTACCCCCCAGTGTTGGCGCCTTGGGTGGGATTTGGGTGCAAATCAAGCGATCTTGTAGAGTATTTCCTTCTTGCCCAGTTCCTTTCCTGGTGAGTGACTGTATGACTGGGACAGCATAGGTAAGTGTGGGTAGAAGGATGCGGTTTGCGATTGCTATCCTAGTTTCCTGGATAAGTTGTGAGTTCAGCCTATAAAGTAGGCCAAGCTTTTGGTATATTGCTCTGATGATATGGTCCACATGGCATTTGAAGGTGAGGCCCTGGTCAAGGATGAGGCCCAGGTATCTGAAGGAGCTCACGACTTCAATGGGCATACCTGATGAGGATTGTATGGGGAGCAATAGGGTTCTGTCCGAGCCCAGGGTTCTAGATACGTACAGAATGGCTTTTGTCTTTTTATCATTTAGCAGCAGTCTGTTATCCAGCAGACACCATTCCAAGGTCGTGAAGTCCTCCTGCAACTGAGGCCCAAGGCCTGTTATGCTGCCCTTGGTTCTATACAGCACAGCATCATCAGCGTATTGTATAACTGAGCTCCTGCCACAGTTACTGCTGAGGTTGTTTATGAATAGGGAAAACAGGAGGGGCCCCAAAATGGAGTTTTGTGGTACACCCTACTTAATAGGTAGTCGTTCTGATATGAATCCCTTCCATTTGACCTGTCGGGTGCATTGAGTTGGATAACTCTCAAACCAGGTGAGGAAGTGGTGATCTAGGCCAGTGAGTTTTAGCTCACTTAGGGATATCATCACCTCTGGTGTCTCATTCCACTTGGCCACCACTCTCTTGGTTCAAAGAGTTAAGGTTAAGAGATGGGAGAGGTACCTGAGAATTGGATGAGGGCAGATGTGGTCCCTCTCCACAAGAGTGGAAGCAGAGAGGAGGCAGGCAGTTACAGGCCTGTAAGCCTGACCTCAGTAGTGGGGAAACTAATGGAGTTCTTACATAAGGTGAGGATTGTGACATTTCTGGAGGATGGAGGGGCACAGGATCCAAGGCAGCATGGATTCTCCGTGAGAAGGTCCTGTCAGACAAATCTTTTATAGATTTCTTTGACTGGGTAACCAGGGTGGTAGATCAGGGAGGGGCGGTGGATGTGGCTTTCCTGGATTTCAGCAAGGCCTTCGACACAGTCCCGCACAGGAGATTGCTAAATACATTGGGGAGTCTGGGAGTGAGTCCTATGGTGGTAAAGTGGGTTCAGAACTGGCTAAAGGACAGGACTCAGAAGTGGTGGTAAGTGGCATGAAATCTAAGGAGAGGGAGGTGACCAGTGGGGTGCCACAGGGTTTGGTGCTGGGGCCAGTCTTATTCAATGTCTTTATTAGCGACATTGCAGAAAGTCTGGAGGGAAAGGTGTGCCTTTTCGCAGATGGCACCAAGATCTGCAACAGAGTGGACACACCAGAAGGGGTGGAAAAAATGAGAAATAACCTAAGCCTGTCAGAGGAGTGGTCAGGTGTCTGGCAGTTGAGTTTCAATGCTAAGAAGTGCAAGATCATGCACCTGGGTCACAGGAATCCAAGAGAGGAGGAGAACAGGATGGGTGAAGAAATTCTGGCCACCACAACTCAGGAGAGAGACCTGGGGGTTATCATATCTGACATCCTTAAGGTGACCAAACAGTGGGAAAAGGCGGTGGGAAAATCAAACAATGGTAGGGTGCATAGGGAGGGGAATAACAAGCAGGATGAAAGAGGTGGTGATGCCACTGTACAGATCACTGGTGAGGGCACAGCTGAAGAGTACTGTGTCCAGTTCTGGAGACCACATCTCCAAAAGGACATTAACAAAATAGAGGCAGTCCAGAGAAGGGCAACGAAGATGGTACATGTACTGCACCAGAAGCCTTATGAGGAAAGACTTAAGGACCTTAATATCTACTTACTGGAAGAAAGAAGGGACCTATGATAGACTTTCAAGTACCTTAGGGAAATAAACGGTACAGGTGGAAAACATATTTCAGAGAAAACTGCACAAGTACAAGGCATACTATGAGGCTGAAGGGTGGAAGGCTCAGGAGTAATGTTTATTTATTCAATTTTGATAACCGGGTAGGCCCTCTGAGCCCCGGAGGTCCCTTTTTTCAGGTGCGACCCGGAATGTTAGGAAGCACTTTTTCATTGAAAGGGTGGGGGAGTCATGGAACAGCCTTCCAGAAGAAGTGATGAGGGTGAAAACAATATGGAGATTCAAGGGTGCATGGGACAGACATAAGAGTACCCTGGAGATGTGCAGAGCAGGGGAGCTGCTGATCAAATAGGATCTGGGGCTGCAGCAGTTATTAGGGAAATGGGCGGACTAGGTGCACTGCATGGTCCTTATCCGCTGACAGATTCAGTGTTTCTGTGTCTAAAAAATATAGCAGAAAAGTAGAGGGACACACAGCTGTCCCAGAGGTGCTCCAGTTATATTAATATACAACACTTGCAACCCGAAAAACTGGGCACACACTAGAATACTGAGTTTCATTAAGGATTATTTATTACAGAAGCAAAGCATGTACAGACACAGGGCTAACACCCCTATGTACCGACCCAGCCACGTGGGTCTTCCTCAGTGCCTCCTCATCTCCCTCCTGAACCTTCCCCCTCCCACCAGCTTTAGACTATGCCCCCTAGTGACCTTGTTCCAGCTAAGACTGAAGAGGCCCTTAGTGCTAACGCTGTTAATACCCTTAAGGTACTGAAAGGTCTCCATCATGTCTCCTCTTCATTCTTTCCTCAACAAAGTACCTGATGAGCTCCCTGAGTGTGTCCTCATATGTGTTGCCCTGCTGGCCCTGGATCATCCTGGTTGCCCTTCTGTGGACCATCTCCAGTAAGTTGATATCCTTTTTAAGATGCGGGGCTTGCCTAGTCTAAGATCCCCCTTGAACTGCTCCACCCAGCCAGGTCGGAGGGAGGAGAACTGGTGGGGGACTCGATTGTTAGGAGGGTAGAACTGGGGGAGGGAGGTAAGGTGCCTGCCTGGCACCATGGCTTGGAGGGACAGGGAGTAAATCCTCAGGATCTCGGGAGCAGCTGCCCGGGGGAGGGAGCTGGGTGTCATTGTCCACCTAGGGACAAATGACCTGGCTGGAAAGGGATCAGAGCAGTGAAGGGGGAGTTGGGGAGGGGCCTTACACAAGTAGCATGCACGGTAACCTTCCCAGAGGTGCTGCCTGTCTATGGCTTGGGTGAGGCTAGGGTGCTCTGCACCATAGAATTCAATCAGTGGTTGAAAAACTGGTGCAGAGCTCAGGGTTGTGGCTTCTTTGGGGACTGGGGGTCCACCTGGAGGGATGCAGGCCTATACTGGTGCAGTGGTCTGCATCTGTCCAGAAGGGGAACCAGGATCCTAGGTGATAGGTTTAAATGCTTCATTGGCAAGCATTTAAACTAGCCAAGGGGGGAGGCACTGGAATGGAGCAGGGAAATCCTAGCCCCACCCCCAAAAAAGCAATCAGGGTAGTTAGGTAAACACCAAGTTAGAGAAGTCGATAGGGAGAAGGGCAGGGGTAAATGAAGAAAAAAGCGAAGGCAGTAAGGGCAGGGATGGGGCAAAAGGGGGTAAGGCCATCCAAAAATGAAGGGTAATGAGTACCAATCCCTGTAGCCTAGGTAACAAGCTCCTTGAACTGGTTGCCTTGATGGAAGAGGGATGCCTGGATATCGTGGCAGTCACAGGAACATGGTACGCAGAAAACCATGACTGGGATGTCAGCATACCAGGGTACACAATCTACAAGAGGGACAGGGAGGGTAGAAAGGGAGGAGTAGCAGCTCTGTGTAAGGGAAGGGATCAAAGCAATGGAACAAAAGGGTTAAACGGGGAGGAGAGGAGGTACTGTGACTCACCCTGGAGACTGGAAATGGCACCAGAATCCACACAGGGGTTGTATACAGACCCCCATGTCAGGGGGAGGAAATGGACAAGGAAATAATAGAAGGCATCCTTAGGATGGCAGAGAAAGGGGGATATTGTTCATGGGGGACCTGAATATGCCAGATGTTAACTGGAGCACCTTTGCTGCAGCCACATCCAAGAACAGGGCCATTCTCGGTGCCCTACAGGGGGCATGCCTCAGACAGCTAGTATTGGAACACACTCGGGAAGGAGCAGCTTTAGACCTGGTACTATCAAACTGGATGGAGAGAGGATCTCAGATCTAGAAGTGGGTAGCCATCTGGTAACAAAAGGCCACCAGTGTGGTTCACGATATACTCAACCGCAGAGTCAAGCCATACAAAAGTTAGGGTACTGGACTTCAGGAGGGCTGACTTTGTCAAAATGGGAGAGTGCCTCAGAAAAGCACTAGCAAACAGGCAAAAAAGGGGTGGAGTAACAATGAGGAAACATCAAAACTGCCATCATGGAGGCAACAAACCTTTGTGTGAAGCAAATAAATCAAAACTAAGGAAAAAACCACTATGGTTCTCAAAAGAGGTGGCAGGGAAGGTTAGGGAGAAAAAGATAGCATTTGGGAAGTATAAGGAAACACGGAAGGAGCAGGACAGAACTATACCAGTTAAAGTAGAAGGAAGCGGGGAAGGCAGTCAGAATAGCAAAGGCCCAAACCGAGGAAAAGGTAGCCAACTCGGTTAAGAAGGGGGGATAAAACCTTTTATAAGTATATTAGGGAGTGAAGAAAGACAAAGGAAGGGATAGTGAGGCTTAATAAAGGGGAGAGTGGGTGGGCAGAGAGGGACAGTGAAAAAGCAGAGATACTGAACAAATTCTTCTGCTCATTATTCACAAAAGAAGAGGAGGGGGGAGGTACCATAATACAATTAATAGAAGCACTCTGGATAGGGAGTCGATCCCAGTCCTTTCACAGAAAAAAGGGTTATAAAAGAACTAAAACTGAAGGAGGACAAAGCAATGGAGCCTGACGGGATTCACCCCAGAATTCTAAAGGAACTAAGGGGAGAACTAGTGACACCACTGACTACCCTTTTTAACAAATCATGGGAGGATGGTGTGTACCTGAGGACTGGAGGAGGGTGGATGTGATTCCCCTTCACAAAAGTGGGAGCAAGACAGGCAGGAAACTACAGACCTGTCAGTTTGACCTCAGTGGTAGGAAAACTGATGGAATCACTTTTGAAGGAAAGAATTGTTGAGTACCTAGAGGCCAGTGGGGCACAGGAACCAAGGCAGCATGGATTCACAGCTAGAAGGTCAGATGAATCTAATTGATTTCTTTGACTGGGTGACCAAAGTAGTAGACCATGGAGGGGCTGTGAACATGGCCTACCTAGACTTTAGCAAGGCATTTGACACAGTCCCACACAAAAGATTAATGAACAAATTAGCCAGCCTGGGAGTGGGTAGCCTGGGTAAAACATTGGCTGGACAACAGGACACAGAGGGTCATAGTAAATGGAGACTACTCCGAAGAAAGGGGGGTTACTAGTGGGGTACCACTGGGTCCATTCCTTTTTTTTGTGTGTTATCTGTTTTTCCCCCTACATGCTCAGGGCACATCCACTCCTTCAGGCCACCAAGGACTCCCACACCCCTCCGATTCCCCCTGAGCCTCCTTACCTCACATAGCAGCCATCAAGGTTAACCCAGCATATCCCTTCGCTGGACAGGTCCCTCTCTTCCAAGGGGGAAGGCACCGGGGAGGGCGGCCGGCACACTCACGATTGGCCCTGTGCTGCTGAGGCGGACATGGCTCGCGGGAGGTCTAGAGGAAGTGCAGGCAGTCTGGCAGCCACCATCCGGCTGAGCCCAGAGTGATTGTTCCGGTTTTCGGGTCCCACCGTTATTGGCATCCTCTTGCCGTGCTCCTGGTCTCCACCGGGGGCCACTGCAGAGCAACGCATGCCCAGTACACACCCCAGGAGTGGAGAGCAGCCCTACAGATGCTCAATACTCATCCTCCCCAGCCGACCTACAGCAACCAGAGTCTGTTCCCGAACACGGGTTGCTGGCGTGGCATGAGGTGTGGCGTCCAGTGCCTCGACCCTCTGCGCCACCAGGCCGGCAACCAGGTCCGGTAATTTTTTATGTCTTTATAAGTGACTTTGCAGAGGGACCAGAAGGAAAAATATGCCTCTTTGCAGACACAAAGATCTGCAACAGGATTGATACACGGGGGGGTGGAAAGGATGAGAACGGGCTTGTCCGTGTTGTAGAAATAGAAGTATAGCAGCTTAGATTCAGTGCAAAGAAGTGCAAAGTAATGCACCTGGGAAACAAAAACCCAGGGGAAGAGTACACAATGGGGGGGGGGAGGTAGTAATAAGAAAAATGGAAAGGGACCTGGGGGTAGTCATATCAGATGACCTAAAGGTTAGCAAGTAATGTGAGAATGCAGTAGGGATGGCTGGGGGGATACTGGGATGCATAGGGAGAGGCATCACCAGTAGAAAACAGGAAGTGGTTATCCCTCTGTACAGACAGTTGGTGAGACCCCATCTGGAGTACTGCATGCAGTTCTGGAGACCCCATCTCTGCCAGGACATAGGATGGAGGCAGTCCAGAGGAGGGCAACTAAAATGGTGCAGAGTCTGCAACACAAGCCATACGAAGAGAGACTAAAGGAGCTTAATATGTATATCCTTGAGGAAAGGAGGGAGAGGGGGGACATGATAGAAACTTTTAAGTGCCTCAACAAAGTCCAAGAGCATATCATCTTTCAGAAAAAGAGATGTGCAAGAAGAAGGGGACACAATTTGAAGATGGAGGGGGGATGGCTCAGGGGCAATGTAAGGAAGTATTTTTTTCACAGAGAGGGTGGTGGATGTATGGAACTGCCTTCCTGAGGAGGTTGTGGGGTCAAAAACAGTGGGGGAATTCAAGAATGTATGGGACAGACATAAGGCAATTCTTTTGGGGGGGGTAGAAAGAAAAAAAAAACAACTGTTGGTTAACTAGGGTCTGCAGCTTATCCGGTAGGTAGGAAAATGGGCAGCCTTGTTGGGCCAAGCTTTCCTTATCTGTCATCAAAGTCTATGTTTCTATGTCCTGCCCCACCACCACCAGTGTCCTGTATTCAGAGTGGACCACTTGAGCCTCCCAGTTGGCAGTATGGACACTGAGTAAGCAAGTACAGCTCCATTTAGCCTCTGACAGGCTTCCTTGTATTCTCTCCCTCTCTACCACAGGATGTCAAGGTGCATGTGTGGAGGCACACATCTTTGATGTTCACACAGTCTCCCACCCCTCATGCTGCCCATGCTGCATTACCACCAGGCCTTCACCTGCTGGCAGTCTAAGGCTGGGTCAGCATCCTTCCCCTCCCTGGGAGAGGAGAGCAGTCCCTCAGACACTCAATCCTCTCCTGCCCCAGCCGACCCCTGGTTACCCGAGTCTGTTCCTGAACCCAGGTCACCAGCACAACAGGAGGTAACGTGCCAGTGCCTTGGCCCTCCGTGCCACCAAGCTGGCACTGGATGATATGTTGTTACTGATTGATACCTCAGACACTCAATCCTCTCCTGCCCCAGCCGACCCCTGGTTACCCGAGTCTGTTCCTGAACCCAGGTCACCAGCATGACAGGAGGTAACGTGCCAGTGCCTTGGCCCTCCGTGCTACCAAGCTGGCATTGGATGATATGTTATTGATTGATGCCTCAGATGCTCAATCCTCTCCTGCCCCAGCCAACACCCGGTGACCCAAGTCTGTTCCTGTACCCCAGTCACCAACGTGACAGGATGTAATGTGCCAGTTCGTCAGCTCTCCACACCACCAGGCCAGCCTTGAGTGATATATTTTTACTGATTGATCCCTTAGATGCTCAATCCTCTTCTGCCCCATCCGACCCCTGGTGACCTGAGTCTGTTCCCAAACTCGGTCACTGGTGTAGCAGGAGGTAAGGCATCAGTGCTGCAGCCATCCACGTCACCAGGTCAGCCTTGAGTGAAATATTTTTGCTGACTGATTTACAGATCGGGAGCTGGTGAAAAGGCACACTGAGCCAAGGCTTGTTTCCAGGTGGGACCTGGTGTAAGGGGAACAGCAGAGATTGAAACACAACTCAAGGTACAATGGTTAAAAAAAGGAAAGTACAATAGTGCAAGAAAAGAATATATGCAGAAGTACAAAGCTACAATAAAAATATATACACCAGTACATTGGTGCAAGAAAAATCTATGCAGAAGTACAATGGTGCAAGAAAAAAATATATACAGAAGTATAATGGTGTAAGAAAAAATATATACAAAGTACAATAGTGCAAGAAAAGTATATACAGACAATGGTGCAAGGAAGAATGTATACAGACATACAGTGGTGCAAGAAAAGAATATAAACAGAAGTACAGTGGCACAAAGAAAAATATATTTAATAGTACAATAGTGCAAAAAAAGAATATATACAGGCTTACAGTGGTGCAAATGAAAACATATTCAGCCATACAATGCTGCAGTAGAAAATGCATACAGGCATACGATGGTGCAAGAAAAATACATACAGAAGTACAAAGGTGCAAGGAAAAATATATACAGGCATACAGTGGTGCAAGAAAAAATATATACAACAATACAAAGGTGCAAGAAAAATACATAAGTACAGTGATGCAAGGAAAGATATATACAGAAGTGTGCTACAACAAGGGTCACTCACAGAGGATGGTGCTTGCAAGTCCCAAATGAATACAGAAAACGGAGAAAAGACTCGTACTCACAGCCACAAAATACTCGTAAACTCAAAGGTCACGTTATTATTTTTATTCAGAAGGCAGGTTAGGCAGAGAAATCAAACCGGTGTAGTCCTGGGAGACGACTACAAACCAACGTAACATTTCACACTGAACCAAAGTGCTTTGTCAAGGTGAGTGTGAAACGTAAAGTTACGTTGGTTTGTGGTGGTCTCGCAAGGCTACACCAGTTTGATTTCTGTGCCTAACTTGCCTTCTGTATAAAAAGAATGAGGTGAACTTTTGAGTTTACGGGTATTCTGTGGCTGTAAGTGCCAACTCCCTTCTCCTTTTTTTGAAGTACAGAGGTGCAAGGAAATAATATTTCAAAACCCAGGAATCCCTCGCTATGCTTATTGTTGCAGTCAGCCTGCAGGTCTAAGCTGCCCTGGAGACTGGAATTTTATGTAAATTAGGGAAAGGTGGAATGAAATTCAAATCTCCGTAGTGTGGTGGCACTCCGCCTTATCCTCCAACAACAGATTTATTTCTCCTCCTGAGGAAGAAGTTGCCCCAAAAAGCTCTCTGCCTGTCTTCAAGTTTTTAGCTTTATTTTTCTTAGTATTTCATTTCTTTCTTTGAATCTCTGCTAGCTTTGTTTGACTTAGCTGACTTTTTTTGGTTCATCATTTTTAGTGGTATTTTCCGAAAAAACTTTTCTTTGCATTTTTTTCCTATTTTAAATGCTCAAAATACTTTTAGCTTTTTCACATTTTTATATTACTTTTTTTAGTTTCTTTCAGTGATTGGAGCTGTTTTTCACCTCAGTTCCATGGTCTCCAGGAACCGAGGCACATTGGTTATTCTCTGTTTCTTATTGTAAAACTAAAAAAAAGAGAGAGCAAGAAAATACATTTTTGCTAGCGGTTTGTTGTTTTTTGGTGTTTTTTAGGGACTGAACCACAGTCTTCGTAGTTCACTTTTGTGAACCATCTTCTAGGGGCCTTGTCATGTTTGCCATGTCTGACAAGCCCAAAAAGAAAACAGGATCTACAGGTTTTAAAAACTGTGTTAAGTGCTACAGCCTCCTGGCCAAGGCGGACTGCCACAAGTTGTGTTTAAGGTGCCTGGGTCCTGATCACCTTTTTTCAGATTGAGAAAGAGGTCAAAAAAATTAGAAAACTTAATGGCTTCTCAGTTAGCCTCTACGTCACTGAAGCACACTGACGAGGGCCCATCCTCCCACAGTAAGCAGAAGAAAAGGTCTGCTAAAGATGTCTCAAAGCCTAGGGTTCCTGAAAGAGGGAACCCCCATATAAGCAAACATAAAAGACCCCCGGAACAGGTTCCAGAAACAATTCCTGCTAACAAAAAGAAAAACATAATATATAAAATGGGCAAGGGAATCCCTGTGTCCTGATTGGCTGAGACTTGGCTCTTTCCACTGCCATAAGTGAGCACTATCAGTGGCTAAAAACAAGTCCCTGCCAAATGGGGCAACTCTGTGTGTGCTGTACTAAGGCGATAGATACTGGCTCCCGTGAGGAGTGTCAGTGGCTCCGTGTCAGTAGCATCAGTTGTATTGTATAACCAGCTAAGCTTAATTATGCAGAAGTGTGGTTTGCAGTTTTATCTTTGAGGACTGCTAACGGACACTGATATCTGCAACTGACTGCTCTGCTTTTAGGTTTTTGTTTTTAGACACACAGTGAGCTTAGAGACCTGATAAGTTACAAGGGGTTAACTAAGCAGGCAGAGTAATGAGGCACATCACCTACTTATGTCCGCTTTCCTGAGAGTATAAAACTTGCCCCAGTGCGGGTGAGGCGCGAAGACAGCCATGATCAGCCCATGCGGGTTCTTGTGGAAGAGGATCGAAAGAACATGGTAGCTACTGGGAGAACTGGGGTACTAATAACAGGGAGAAACAAGACAAGCAACAGGTTAAGGCAGAAGCAGCGATACCAAGAGGGAACATTTTATTTTTTTTTTTTTCAACTTTATTTCCCTCCAGTCGCGGCCCCCATGGAACTCTGTCAGGCATCCAAGTCCTTATCCTGCCCGCCAGAGCCCCCCCTGAACTGAACCTCTCTTTCTCACCTCCCTGCAGCCAGCACCCTTGGTCTAACCCTCCCAGGGTGGGTCGCCCTCCGCCTCTTGGGCGCTCTTAGATTCAGACTCTGGCTGCAGGGCAGGACCGAGGTGAAGGACCTGGAAGGACTGACAGGGATGGTCCAGCGAAGAGCATGGGGGACTTAGTGCCATCGCCTATGCATGGCGCAATTTTTTCCACTTTTTCTTGAACTCCCCGAGAGCTCAGACGTGTAATGATGTCCAGCTCAGCGGATGCACGCTCCCGCACACCCCCGAAAGACGTCTGCCAAAGCTCCGATCCCCAGCATCTCACGGCTGAGTACTGTAGTGCCTCCAGCCTCTGCTAGAGGTCACTAGTACATCGGCTGGTGAAATCCCCCCTCCCTGGGGAAGGAGAGCAATCCTAGGGATGCTCAATCCTTCACCCTCCCTACCGACCCCCAATGACCCGGGCTCGTTCCTGAACCTAGGTCTCCAGTGTGGCGCGAGGTATGGCATCCAGCGCCTCAACCCTCAGTGCCACCGGGCTAAGAGAGAACATTTTAGACTGAGTGCTCTGCTAGAATCAAGGGTGGAAACATAACATGGATGCAAATGTGGTGAAACTGGAAGGGGGAATACTGGGAATAAGATGTTTGGTGTGTAGAAAATCAGCACAGTGGTTACTAATGAGATGCTGATTTTTATTTGTGATGAGTGTCTCCTAATAATGGAATTGAAGCAGAAGCTGCTCAAAGCAGAAATGAAATTAGTAACAATGCTGCAAAATAAGCTATTGCAAGTGTCTGAGGAGCAGCAGTAGTATGAGACTGATGAATAGGAGTCCATAGGAAAAGGTAGTAGAACGAGAGGCAGGGGAATGGAGGAAGATGTAGACTGGAAGGTAAATCAAAGAAAATTAAAAAAAAAAAGTAAAGGGAGGAGAAGAGCTATGGGTTTTAGTTTAAGTACAACAGCTAAGGTGAAACGTAAGGGAGCAAGGTCACATAAACCATGCTGGTGGTCCAGTGAGGTTCAGGTAGCGGTCAGAGAAAAGAAGGCGGCCTACAAAAAATATAAAACAACTAGAGGGGATAGGGATAAGGAAATGTACCATCTTGCATCTAGAAAAGTCACCCGTATGGTGAGGGGAGCAAAGTCCAGTAAAGAGCAGCGGCTGGCACAGGGGATACATGGAGGGGAAAAGGGGTTCTTCCGGTACATTGGGGAGCAGAGAAAAACTAAGGGCCATCTCGGCAGATTGAGATCAGAAGGAGGGTGGGTGGAAGAGGCGAGGGACCAGGCAGAGGTATTTAATGAGTACTTTGCCTCTGTGTTCACTAGGGAGGGGATGGGATATCTACAAAGCAAGGCACAATGGGGATAGAAGCGGCAGTGAGTGGGATCAGGGGAGCAACAGAAATGGAGCAAGAGGAAGGGAGAGGTACCCCAAGGGTGTCACATCAGGATAAGGATAAAAAGGCCAGTAAGGTGGAGGGGACGGATGATGCTATCTCCGCCAAAAGGGTGTGGTTAGCCCTCAAGGCCCTAAAGAAAGACAGATCTCCTGGGCCGGATGGCATTCATCCGAGAGTACTATGGGAATTGGTGGACATACTGGCTGCACCCCTGGCGGAGCTCTTCAACAGGTCACTTGAGACAGGAAGGGTACCTAGGGATTGGCGAGAGGCACATGTGGTGCCAATCCATAAAGGGGGGTCAAGGGAAGTACCAGGTAACTATAGACCCATCAGTTTGACCTCGGTGGTGGGAAAATTAATGGAGAGTATACTAAAGGAACGATTGGGGGTGTACTTGGAGGAGGTGGGAGGTCTGGACAGTCGGCAACATTGGTCTGTGCCAGGCAGATCATGTCAAACCAATCTTGTGGAGTTCTACGAATGGGTAACATCAGAACTGGACAGGGGAAAGCCTGTGGATGTATTATTCTTGGACTTCAGTAAGGTGTTTGACTCTGTCCCCCACAATGGTCTGGTGGAGAAACTGATGGGGTTGGGAGTAGGCACTTTGATGGTCAGATGGATTGAAAACTGGCTAGCTGGATGCACCCAGAGAGTAATGGTCGGTGGGGAGCTCTCGAACCCTAGAGAGGTTGGTAGTGGGGTACCGCAGGGCTCGGTCCTGGGTCCGATCCTGTTTAATGCATACATATTGGACATCAGGGAGGGTATAGGGTGTGAAATGAGTCTCTTCGCTGATGACTCCAAGATGGGAGCAGTAGTTGAGGGAGAAGAGGGGAGATTGTCCCTGCAAGGGGACCTGGACACCCTGGAAAGCTGGGCTCACACATGGAAATTAAATTTCAATATCGCCAAGTGCAAGGTGTTACATCTTGGGCGGGGAAACCCTCAACACAGGTACACCCTGGGAGGGGAGGCACTGGAGGCCTCAATAGGGAAAAAGACTTAGGGGTCATGGTGGATGCATGTATGAATAACTCTGAGCAGTGCATGAGAGCGGCTAGCAAGGCAAATAGGATGTTGGGATGCATCATAAGGGGATCACCTCTAGGAGCAAGGAAGTGATTCTGCCGCTGTACAATGGACTGGTTAGACCACACCTTGAGTACTGTGTACAGTACTGGAGACCACACTTGAAGAGGGACATACAGCTCCTGGAGAGGGTACAGAGGAGGGCAACTAAGATGATACGAGGACTAGGGATTTGACGTATGAGGACAGACTTGAGGAGCTCTGCCTGTTTTCATTGGAGGAGAGGAGAGATGGGGGACATGATTGAGGTCTTCAAGTACCTCAAGGGAATAAATAGGGTAAACATGGAGGGGATCTTTAGACTAAAGCAGGGACGTATCACCAGAGGGCATGGTTTGAAGTTGGAAGGTGGAAGGGTGAGGGGGGAAAAGAGGAGGTTTTTCACTGAGAGGGTGGTGGACCCTTGGAATGCATTGCCTGGCAAGCTGGTTCAGAGATCCACAGTGGAGGGCTTCAAGAGAGTGTGGGACAGACACAGAAAGTGGATGTATCAGATGATGACCTGTCCCAGGGGGGTGGGGATGGATGATAGGGGTTTCTGGAACACAAGGGGGGTGGAGGGCCTCGGCACCCAACTAGGGATCTGAGGTTCGAGCAGACTCGATAGATCATAAGGCCTAATCTGCTGGCAAATAGTATGTTAGTTTTGAACCCCTCCTTATGTTGGATGATGAGAATATCAGAGTGGATCAACAGGGGGCCGTAAATAGTATGAGAAATGGAACAATTGTGAATATTGGAACCGATGGAGCTAACTAACAGTACCTAAGATAGTATTGCACAAGCATGAAATGGGGGACTAAATATGATATAGATATTATACCCCTAGTACCCAGACTGAAACAGGTGGTGAGCCCTGTGTAGTACAGTCAACTACGGGGACAAAAACTGTGTATGTGTTAGGAGACTCCATTGTGAAGTATACCGACAGGTATACTTCAAGAGAATGTAAGGAGAACATCACAACAAGTTATTTCTCCAGAGCTAAAATAAGAGACGTACAGGGTATGTTGAAAGACATAGTAAAAGAAAAGGACAATACTGCTACTTTGATTTTACATTTGGGAATAAATAATATCAAGGGATGGGCAAGCAGAAATAAAGCAGGAGTATAAAAAACATTTGGGAGGAAGCAAAGAATCTCAAATATAATGAACAATTTTAGAAATCTTACCAGTTCCAAGGGAGAGTAGTTATAATATAGGTAAAACCAAGGACATAAATAATTGGTTAAGACTATGGACACTGCAGGAAGGAATAGGGTGTATTACCCATTGGGAAAGATTCGTAGCTGATCCAACTCTATTGTCAAAATGGTCTACACCTGAGTAGAAAGGGTAGTAGGAAATTGGGAATGACAATTAAGAAAGTTGTGGACAACTCATTAAACTAAAAAATAAAGGGAGAGGAGCTAATGTACCGGAAACTGTTCATATTCAAGAGTTAAAAGATAGTAAGCTGCAAAGGAACATATCTGCTAAGGTTAAAGGCTTTAAAGTATGGTCATGTAACGCAGGAAGCCTAAATCTCAGTAAGAAATTGGAGCTGGAAGTTATGTTGTCAGCTGAAGATATTGATATTTGTATGGTCACAGAGGCATGGTGGGATCCAGGAGTTGAATGCAACAGGGACATAGAAGGTTACAGGTTTTTTGCCAAGGATAGAGTAGATAAAAAAGAGGTTGGTGGTGTGGCCATATATACAAAAAAATTTAATAAATAGTTGAATTTATACACCCGCAAATGACTTGGGTACTGAGTCATTGTAGATAGTGATGCAGGGTAAGACAGAAAATAAATTATTTTTAGGAACATTCTATAGGGTCCCAAGTAATAATAGAGAGATGGATGCGAATATGGAAGCAGAGGGGGATATGGTCATCACAGGATAGTGTGACATCCTGTATGTTGTCTTAATTTGCCTTGCAAGGTTGTATGCTATCATTTTACTGCATGCTATGGTTTTGTCACTTGATCTCAGTCCTTAAATTTCTGTCCTATTAGTTTGATTAAGTTATGGTTTATGTAACCTATTAGTATCTGATTAATGCTTCTTTGTTTTCATTAATGTCTTTGTATCCAATAATCTAATGATCATTGTATCGTCTTTTTGTGGTTTGAAACTAATAAAATATTAATATATTAAAAAAAAAGAAACACTTTGAATAGGCTGCCCAACATCACTTGACATTCTGGGAATTAGAGAACTAAACAATGTTGCAGTTTCCTGTATACAAACATCAGTCTCTGAGCCATGATGTAAAAAAAATGTATTTTTACTTAATAAATGTCAGCTGCTAATTTAAAAAAAAAATGGTTGTCACAGGAGACTTTAATTATCCAGACATCAGGATAGGAGGCAGTATAGCGCAGTGGGTTAAGGCTCTGAGCTGCAGATCTGGATACCTGGGTTTGAATCCCACAGGGGCATAGGTGCATACTGTGTGATCCTGTGCAAGTCAGTTAACTTCCTTGCGCTCCCAGGTCACATCCAGAAACAAGCTTCGACTTAGTGTGCTACTAATGGTTAAACAATGTTCCCTATCCCTACATTAACTGGCGTAATCTAACAGCACCAAATGCAAAACATTTTCTGGAAATGATACATTCAGGGAGACTAAAACAGCCAGTTTACAAGCCAACTAGAGGTGAAAATGTGTTGGATCTTATAATAACAAATAGTGAAGACATCATTAGTAAGATTAAAATAAGGGAAACCCATAGCAATAGTGATCACAACATAGTGGAATTCATTATTAAAAAACAAATGTCATTTATTAAGGGATATACAATTAGGAAAAACTATAGGAAGGCCAGTTTCACACAAATAGAAAGAGAGTTATTAAAATGGGATCGGAAAAATATATTGGAAGGAAAGAGATGTGGATTTTGTTTAAAAACAAACTTTGACAGGTAGAGAATAAATATATCCCAGACAAACAAATGTATAACAAGAGGGTTAAGAGACCAACATGGTGTGCAAATAAAGTTCTCAAGTTATGTGCAAAAAGGAAAAAGGCTTATGACAAAATGAGAAAATCAGAGACATTAAAAAAATAAAGAAATTTACAAAGCTTTAGTAAAAAAACTTAAAAGCACTATTAAAACAGAAAGGAACGAGGTAGAGTTTGGTTTGGCACAAAGGAAGGATAACGGTAAATGTTTTTACACTTAAACAAATCATGTGGCAACAATAGTCATATAGGACCAATAACAACAAATGGAAGAGAAATAAACGATGCGAAGGAAATGGCAGAAACATTTAATACATATTTTGGGTCAGTGTTTGAAGATAAAAATCAGAGTATAAATGGGAAGGGCAAAGTTGAATACATTGATTTGTTATGAGTGATACGCACAAAGGAAGTGAAGGAATTATTAAACAACTTTAAGGTTCATAAATCAGCAGGACCTGATTCACTAAGCCCCAGGTATTTAAAGGAAATCAGAGCAAATTGCACAGCCATTGGCTATGATTTTCAACCAGCCCTTTTGCACTGGGGAGGTGCTAGAGGATTGGAGGCATACAACTGTGGTGCCCTTGTTTAAAAAGGGAAACAGGGCATTAACATGAAATTATAGACCAGTAAGCCTGACAGTTACACTGCGTAAAATAGCGGAGAGCTTCCTGAAAACCAAAATAGAAGAAAATATAAATATATTAGGGTTTGTGGATAGTAAACAAAATGGATTTTGGAAAAACAGAGGATGATGTTTTTTGTGAACACATAAAGAATTGAATAAACATTCTCCAGTGGATGTCATATTCCTGGACTTTCAAAAAGCATTCGATAAAGTTCCTCATAGTAATTTATTGGAAAAAATGATTGCAATTGGACTGGATAACAGAATAGTGGAATGGACTAAGAGCTTGTTAGATGGGAGGAAACAGTACGAGTTATAGGGAAACACTCTGAGCCCTTTGAGGTGACAAGTGGAGTGCCACAGGGTTCAGTATTGGGACCTGTGTTGTTTGCACTTTACATAAGTGACCACACCATATTACAGGTAATAGGGTAATAAAATTTGCTGACAACATTAAGCTGGGAGGACCAGTAGGGACCTCAAAATAGCAGGTTGAAATGAGAAAAGATTTGTGTATAATAGAAGAATGGGTGATAAGGAATAAGATTCCTGTTAGTGTAGAAAAATGCACAGTTATGCATTTAGGTAAAATGCAAGGCAGAACTATTTGTTGAATGGAAAGGAATTAAAAAATGTTTCTTATGAGAGGGACTGTTTAATCAAAAGTGACAAGTTAAACTTTAAACATCACAGGACACAATACAAACAAACATTTGTCAATGCCGAATGTTTGCTTGCTGGCATTGGCATTGGTAGTGTAGAAGTTACAGAGCTACATAATAGAAATGACAGTGAAGTACTGAACTGAAGCCAACCCCACCACCACCGTGCAGAGAGTGACAGGCATTGGGGTGTGCCTTTGGGTCGTCAGGCATAACGGCCATGCTATTTCACCACACCCTACCCTGCAGACACTGACAAGTGTCACGGTGTGCTTTGGGGTCTTTGGCCCTTATGCGCACCCCATTCCATCAGGAAATACGGTGAGATGGGTGTGGTATAGGAGAATGGGGTGAACTTTGGGGCCGAAGAGCCCAAGGCATACCTCGATGCCTCTCACTGGCTGCAGGGTGTGGAATGGTATGAGCATTACAGGCAAGAATCCCAAGTCACACCCCTGATGCCTGTCATTCTCTACAGGGTGGGGCGTTATGGTTGGAAACCCTAACACCTCAGGCATTCGTTGGTATTTTCACTCCAAATTTTCAACATGGTTTTTTTGTGACCCCCACCTCATGAACAGTGACAACATCAATTTGTTAGCCGAAAGCTGCTTATGCACAGCAACTGTGGCATTTAGCACCACAGGTGCAAAAACATGTTCCGAACAGGATGTGAAAAATGACAGCTGTACTGTTCATGGGGAGGTGTAAAAAATGGCAATGTTGCAAATCTGCAGTAAAAATATTAAAAAACTGGTGAAGTCACAAGCGTGCATAGAAATTGTGCAACGCACACCTGTAATGTAATTAGTTTGGGGATTTTTTTACAGCAGATTGTCAACACAGGCATTTTGAGACCTCCGATCATGAACAGTGTCACTGTGATTTTCTTTACCTGTCCCGAACAATGATTTCCCACAGCGACCACACATATCTGCGCTAAAAGTGTGAAAACACATTTTGGCCATGTTGTGAAAAATGACAGCTGTACTGTTCATAAGGAAGTGTGAAAAAATGCCACTGGTGAAAATCTGGACTGAAAATATTACAAAGTCATGAACTTACGAGGGTGCGTGGAAACTGCGCAATGCTCACTCGTAACAGTCATTTTACGGACTTTTGTCACCAAATTTTCAACATAGCCATTTTAAGACCTCTGCTCATGAACAGTGTAACTGTGATTTTCTTAATCTGTCCCCAAATATTGCTTTACGCACACCGACTACCATTGTATACGCTACATGGTATGACACACATTGGGCGACATATGAAAAATGGCAGCTGTACTGCTCATAAGGAAGTGTAATAAAATGGCAATGTTGAAAATCTGGAGTGAAAATATTGAAAATTACAAACCACGAGTCAGTATGAGAACCGCGCAATGCACGCCAGAAACAGTACTTAGGGTTTTTTTCGCACCAAATTTTCAACATAGCCATTTTAAGACCTCTGCTCATGAACAGTGTCACTGTGATTTTCTTAATGTGTCCCATACATTGATTCGCACACCGACTGCGCCATTGTGTGCTACCTGGTAAACACGTTTTGGGCAAGATGTGAAAATTACAGCTGTACTGCTCATAAGGGTGTGGTAAAATGAGAATGTTGAAAATCTGGAGTGAAAATATTGAAGATTCAAACTACGAGTGCGTGGGAACTGCTTAACGACGTCAGAAAACAGTCATTTTTAGGAATTTTTCCACCAAATTTTCAAAATAGGCTTTTTGAGAGCCCACCTTATGAACAGTGGCAGTGTCGTTTCATTACTCGGTCCCGAAAGGTGATTTCGCGCAGTGACTGTGAAATCACCCTTCGGGGCCGATCAACGCCATGACAGTGAGAGCATTCACGAGAAGGGGTCCCAAAAACCCCATGTTGAAAATTTGGTGCAAAAATTCCAAAAAATGCCTGAGATATGCTGCAAAGTTGAAAAAACCCTATCTATCCCATTATACAGCTTACCAGCATTTCCTCAGTTCGCGGTCGGCTTTGAAGAGTGCAGACATGTTCCCGGTCAACCGAAGATTGTCGCACCAGAGTCGGAGTAAGTATGGGTTGAGGGGTGTGGGGGCGGGGTGCGCAGTGGGTGGGCGCGGGTGAGGGGCAGACAGCGAGGGACCCGTTTTGCATTTCAGTTTTTTTAAATGAGGATGCGCGAGACGTTTGCCACGCTGGGGTGGGCTCTCCAGCGTGGCACAAGGATGGCTGGTGGGGGCATGGAACGCCGGCAAATTGGGCACCCCGTCGGCGATAGCATGTCGCCGCTGGGGTGGGCTCCCAGCGTGGCACTTTACTCGGGGGACCAGTGGAGCCGGCGAGTTGGGCACCCGTCAGCTATACCAGGTGTAGCCACGCTGGGGTGGGCACCCAGCATGGCATAAGGAACTCTGTTTCGGTTGGGGGTCAGCACAGCCGGCGAGTTGGGCACCCCTGGCTACACAGTGCGTGGGCGGGAAACACGCGGTATGCGTGCCTGTGTGTGTGTGTGTGGGGAGGCAGCGCGCGAGCAGGCGATATCTTAGCTGCTCACTGGAAGCGATAGCTCCCCCTTTCAACTGTATGCCACTGCATTTTGGAGCTGTCATAGACAGCTCCAGCAGGCATTGGAGAACTGTGGCCGCACCTGCAAACACACTGCCTGAATTGGAAGAGGGCTGCCACAGTTCCGAAAACTTGGATGATGGCATTATGTTTCTTGCACATGCATGCAAGCAAACATAAAAATGAATTAATATGGTCAGAAACATTAAAATAAGTTTTATTAATAAAACTAAGGGGTGTTTGCTGCCACTATACTGAATGTATGTTAGGCCATACACGGATTATGGGTCACCTCTATGGAACCCCTACTTGCAGGTGGATATTGAGAGAGTGGAAAAGGTGCAGAGGAGATATGCCAGAATGAGAGGATCCCTAGGAAAATACAGCTATGAAGACAGATTACAAAGGCGGGGTCTATTCTAAGGGAAAGAAGAGTAAGAGGTGATCTAATGACATTGTATAAGATAATGAAAGACTAGGAAATTATGGAGGAAATGGGTATTTGTGTACAGGAGAAAACAATGTACATAGAAAACAAAGATTGAAACAGCTAAAAACAAATAGCAGGTATTTCACATCTCGGAATAGAACAGGCAGGCTATAGAATATACTTCCAAGTGATATAGGTAAACAATAACACCCGACAGGATGGGCGGTATTGGGCAATACTGGACCACCCAGGGGCGTATTCCCTTAGAATAGACCCCACCTTTGTAATCTCCATTGGGATCTCCAGCGATGCCCTTCCATGGTTCACCAGCTACCTTGATAATCGGATCCAACGTGTAAGGATTGCAGGGATCTCTTCGGATGAGAAACTGGTCCCCTCCGGAGTCCCCCGGGGGTCTATTCTGGGCCCTCTACTCTTCTCTCTCTTCATCAACAATCTCCCCAGTACCTGCCACCAAAAAATATTACTATACGCAGACGATGCAGTCCTGTTTTCCAGCCACCATGACATTACAGTCCTTGAATCCCAGCTGCAGCTCGACTTCAATCGCATCGAAGACTGGTTCAATTCTCATAAACTTGTCCTGAACCACAGCAAGACTAAAGCCATGTCCTTCTGTAACCGACAGAGCAGGCACAACTCTCTGTCCCTCACCATCAAGAACCACGCTGGGAACCCACTCGAACATGTGAAGGAGTTCAAGTACCTTGGTATTACCCTGGATAGTACCTCTCCTACACTAAGGTCGTATTGACACTGTTGCCAAGACCGCCAATATACGGATTGGACTACTACACAAACACAAGCACTGTATGCTTGCGGATGCCCTTAAACTAGCCATCTACAGCTCTGTCACCTCTATCATTGACTACGGCCTTGCCATCTATGGCTCTGCCCCAACAAGTGCCCTCCACAGGATCTCAGTTGCTCTCAACAAAGCCTGTAGGCTACTGACAGGTGCAGCCCGACTAACTCACACCTGTGACCTCTATGCACAGGCCAGCTGGCTACCCCTACGCAGCAGAATACAATACCAGACCTGCTTACTTACCAAAAAGATTCTCCTTGGTCTCATGCCACCTGGTGTCAGCTCACTCCTTACTACCTACAGTGGCACTCAACAAACACGTGGTGCCCAATCTCTAACCTTTCAGGTTCCCAGATGTCGTACCTCCATGGGTCAGCGGTCCTTTATCTATAGAGCTGCTCAATGGTTCAATTCCCTCAATAAAGAATCACTTTCCTCTACTACACTTGGACCCTTCAAAAGGAATCTCAAACTTTACCTCACCTCTACCACTCAATGTGACTGCTTTGTTGAACAGAGATCTCTCTAAACACCTCCCAGCTCACTCATGTCTCACAGCCTGCCCTTTCCCAATCTCGTTCCCTCTGGCACTGGGCCTTCCTTGTGACTCCTTTCCTGCTTCACATCTCCACTGGTACAAGACTTTTTCCACTACCATCCGGACAGTGGCTCATTAGCCTGCCAACTTCCTCTCGATCGCATGCCTGCAATACTAACTGCCTATGGTGCCCTCTTTCTCTTATTATTTCCCATGCCAGCTGCCTACTCAAGCTGCTCGTTTTATGAATATTATCTCAAAGTATGTTAAAACCGAGTATCTTTATTTTTTCTTTTAGTTGTTTTGGTTGTTTATTGTGCATTCTTTTACTACCTCTGTATGTATGTTGACCCTCATCCTTTGACGTGGAACCTTTGTAAACGAGCAGTTTCTGCTCAAAGGTATTTGTAATCCGAGAATATAATAAATAAAAATAAATAAATAAATAATGAGGCCCAACGTCACAGGCGGAGGGCCTTATAGCCCTTGGAAGGTCCGGTATTGCCCAATACCGCACACCCTGGAGGGTTTTATTGCACTTAGAAAATGGGCATCTGTGTCATGTTTGATCAAGTAATAAAATAAGAGAGGAAATTAGTTTAAATTTAATAGAAAGACTAGAAAAAAAACTGTTGCTGGTAAAGTAGTCCCTCTCTTTTGTATGCTGTTCCATCTTGTGTTTCTCCTTCCAAAAGAGTAATTCTTTTGCAGTTACCCCTCCACCACCACAACTTTCAGATAAAACTGCAACCCGCCATCTCATTTGTGGCAAAAAGAAACACTGCAGCATTTACTTTTGCGGTACTGGGGAGAGAGATAATTTTTTCTTTCTCCCAACTGTAGTCATATCCTACGGCAGCACTAATTTGAAGACACGCCCCCCCCCCAAGCCGGCGACAGTTATGTGGCACAGAGTTACTGTCACTGCGGCCCTAAGGGGACTGCTCTCTCAACTCAGTACACGATTTAAAATGAGTTGAGCAAGTGAGACATGTAGTAAGAGAAAGAGAGAGATGGCGCTACGTCTGCGGTCTGGGAAACAAGGGATTCTGTTGAAACTGATGAGTACGGATGGATCGGGCAGGTTTCAGGTACGAGACGCAGTCAGATGACAGGACTTGTTTTTTTTGAATATCATCGAGATATTCACACTGGCAAGTTGTGGCTGCAGGAAAGTATTGCTGGTTGGACATCAGGAGGGACTGGCATGAGGAGGCGAGACTGCAGTACAGTAACAGCTGTGAATATGCTGGCTGTTTAAAAAATATTGTTGGCTTGTTTTGGGGGCTCTAGTCTGCGCTGATCGTCAACATCACCTCTCGCACTCTGCTTCCGATGAGGTAAAAAACAGTTGTTTGAGAGGGAGTGTGATCGCGTTCAAAATTAAGCACAACTTTTAATGCTGCTTTTGGTTCAAGACAGTGGAACCAAACTGGAGAAAAGCCGGAGGAATAGCGGTAGCCACACAAGCGTGTGGGGGTTGGGGGGGAGCGGACAACCAACGGGGTTAGCGAAGTGAAAAACATGGCAGTTGCTCCGTTTCAAAATTCGGGGTACTCAACAATATCCCAAGTAATGGGGCACCCCGAATGGGAACTTGTTATTCAGCGGGCTCTATCGGGAAATACCCACCTGCTGAGATCACGTCCTAGT
The DNA here is from genome assembly GCA_016271365.2 of Neoceratodus forsteri. Lineage (NCBI taxonomy): Eukaryota > Metazoa > Chordata > Ceratodontiformes > Ceratodontidae > Neoceratodus > Neoceratodus forsteri. The sequence continues at coordinate 27,972,950 of CM057455.1, read as the reverse complement.
CAATCGGGAAGCTCAGATTCTTTAGCCCATTTTCTAATGCATAGTAATTCCATAACATGCTTTAAGAAGGGAGTGGATAGGTGGCTAATACAAAATAGGACTACACAGACCCACTGATGTGGGGAATGGTAAAAATGGTCTGTATGGCCTTCTTCCGTTCTACACCCAGTATAATTAAGCCACTTAGACCCTGTATACACTTAGGAGCTTAAAACGGTTTAACTGCCTTAAACCATTTTAAGCTCCCAGAACATGGTTTGCATTCACACTGTAACACGGTTACACAGAAACATAGAATTTGATGGCAGATAAGGACCACGTTGCCCACCTAGTCTGCCCATTTCCCTACCTAATGGATAAGCCACAGATCCTAGTTCACCAACTGCCTACTTCCTCCTACCCCCCCACTAGAATTGCCTTATGTCTGTCTCATACATTCTTGAATTCCCCCACTGTTTTTGACTCCACGACTTCCTCAAGAAGGTTGTTCCATGCATCTACAACCCTCTCCATGAAAAAATACTTCTTCACATTACCTCCGAGCCGTCCACCTCTAACTTCAAATTGTGTCCCCTTGTTCTTGCACATCTCTTTTTCTGAAAGATGCTACCCTCTTGGACTTTGTTGATTCGCTTGAGGTACTTGAAAGTTTCTAAAACCGTGTTCTAAAACTGTGCCTAAACCCTGCTAGGGAGGTAGTCTTTAGCATGGTTTTAGATAAACACGGTCGTCTTAATCCACGTTAACAGCAGTGTGTACGCAAACTGTGCTTTAACAGGGGTTAAGGCAACCCGTCTTCCGGGAAAATACATTTTTTTCAAAACGTTTAGCAGTAAAAAATACCTTGCCGGCATTGCCAAGCTGGCAAAGAAGTTCCCGTTCCAGCTGTGTACTTTTTTATCTGATCATTTTCGGTGCCCGATCATGGGTATACCATCATGCGCTCTGGCACCAATAATGCTTTGAGTTGGTGCCACGGTCATGCCTGGGAATCCACTCAAGCAAGCACGGTTGTCAGAATAAATCTGGGCACTCCGACAACCGTGCTAGGGACCATTTGACAAAATGTTTTTCAAAACGTTTTAAAATCGGCCTCTAATGTGGACAGGGCCCTACTGTACTTTCTGATTTCCATCACTGACATGACTACAACCTTTACTCACATATAAAAAATGTCATGTAGGCCCTAAAAATAAAAGTCCATTAAATAAATAATAAAATAATAACATTTTATTTATTAAGCGCCTTATCAACAACCAAGGCGCCTCACAGTTCATAAATAAACACACCTTAAAATACTAATAGACAAAAATAAAACAGCAGTTAAAAAAGAGAACATCAATTAATAAAATCAGCTGTATCAATTAACCAAAGGCCTGGAGCCAAAAATATGTTTTTAGGGATTGTTTAAATCCCTCCACAGATGTGCACTCCCAAAGCCGGCGGGGTAGAGAATTCCAAAGGGTAGGGGCAGCATATTCAACAGCTCTTGCCCCCGATGTTTTTAAGCATACCCTTGGAATCTCTAGCAACCCCTCATCGGCCAAGCGGAGAGATCATCTGGGGCAGTAGAAAACCAGGAGCTCTTTCAGGTAGTCAGGGCCCTATCCATATAGGGCTTTAAAAGCCAGCAAGTCGACTTTTAAGGTGATCCGCCACTGAACAAGCAGCCAGTGCAATTCGCGCAGAACCAGCGAAATATGACAGGATCAAGGAGACCTGTCAATAGCCGGGCTGCTGCATTCTGCACTAGCTGCAAGCAGCAGATTTCAACCCCAGGCAGCCCTAGGTAGAGGGAGTTGCAAAAATCCAAGCACGAGGACACAAAGGCATGGATCAAGGCGGGAAGGTCTCCGGACGGAACCAGGTGCCTAATCCTGGCGATATTCCTAAAATGGTAAAAGGGAGATTTGACAACGGCCGACACCTGCGAATGCAGGGTCAGCCCTTCATCAAAAATTACCCCCAGGCTACGCATCTGTTCAGAGGCTGGGAGTGAAACACCATCGAGAAAAATTCCCGTAGGTGCACCAGTTCCCAACCCCCCTATCCAGCGACCCGGATCCACTACCAACGCCTCCGTCTTTCCTGAGTTCAACTTCAGCTGGCTGGCATCCATCCACTCCTGGATTTCCTTCAGACAGTTGTTAAAGACCAAGACAGCTCCAACCTGGTCGGGTGTAAAAGACAGGTAGAGCTGGGTATCATCAGCATAGCAGTGAAACCTCAGCCCATACCTTCTTACAATGTCTCCGATGGGAAGCATGTACATTGCGAACAACGTGGGGGAAGCACCGAGCCCTGAGGGACTCAACACACAACAGAGAAATGGGGTCTGAAGAATAAACTCCCGACACCACTCTCTGTGTTCTACCCATGAGGAACGATGTAAACCACCTGAGGACCGTGCCTGACAGTCCACAGATGTACCTCAGGTGCCCCAGCAATATCCCCATGGTCCATGGTATCAAACGCTGATGAGAGGTCCAGAAGGACTAAGATAGAACGACTCTTCTGATCTCTGGTCATCAGGAGATCATTGAACACCCGAATCAGTGCTGTCTCGGTACTGTTTCTCTTATGGAAACCGGACTACAGCAGTTCATAGATGTCATGGATGGTCAAATGGCCCTCCAGTTGTGCTGTCACTAGTTTCTCAGTCACCTTCCCCAAAAAGGGAAGGTTCGAGATGGGTCTGTAGTTTGCATGGCAGTCTGGGTCCAATGTAGCTTCTTTTCTTTTTTTTTTTTTTCCACCCTCTGTGCTCGCTGGTCCCCTACTCCTTCAGGCTTCACAGACTCCCTCCAGCCCCACTGTCCTTGCCCAGCCCTCCTCTGGTCCCCATATGGCAGCTGACCCCCAGGATATCCCTGCGTATCCCTTGGCCGGGCGGGTCCCCCTCCTCCAAGGGGGAAGGCAATGGGGGAGAGGGGATGACCCCAGCACACTCACTACTAGGGTCTGGGGATGCTGCTGAGGAGCAGGAGGCCCTGGGAAGGCATGGAGGCACTTAGGGAACGGAGAGCTGTCATCCGGCAGCCAGCGAGCAATTTTTCCCTTTTTCTGTTGGGGGCAGCGTAGTGATGTCACGGCATATGCCGACATCCGCTCCTCCCCCAGTTGGCATTTGGGCCATGCGTCCTGTGATACTCCCAGCCTCCGCTAGGAGCCAGCAGGTGCCGGACCAGTCCCCTACCCTCCCCCGGAGAAGGAGAGCTGTCCATGGGACGCTCAATCCTTCTCCCCCCGGCCTGGCCCTCCATTGACCCTTGCTCGCTCCCGAACCCGGGTCGCTGGCATCGCAAGCGGAAATCTAACCGCTGCACCGGCGGACCAACGTAGCTTTTTTCAAGAGGGGTATCACCACCGCTTCCTTCAGAGAGCTAGGAAACTCTCCAGATTCCAAGGAGTACCAGACTATCTGTGCCAGGACCGGACTGATGACATCAATACAACCCAAAATTAAGGATGTTGGTACGGGATCCAAACTACAGTATGTAGGGCACAGCCTGGATAATCTGCATGACATCCGAGAACTCCAGTCGGCTGAAGGTACTCCGAGAAAACTGTGGTGTAGTGACCTCGGACTGATCAAAAGCAACGCCCTTAGAGTGTGTCGGTTGAAGTGCTGCTTTGATGTCAGCCACCTTATTAGCAAAGAATCGAGCGAGCTCATCGCACTCTAATTGCGAAAAAGCTTTCCGCACCTGCAGGCAGGCTGGGTTGCACAATCTGTCTACAGTGCAGAAAAGCTGAGACGGTTGATTCTGGACTGCTGCAATCTCCCCAGACAGGAACTCTGCCTTCTTACAGGAGATTGCAGATTGATAGGCTTCATAATGGTCCATCAATCTAAGGTGGTCAGCATCTAGAGTAGACTTACGCCAACAATGCTCTAGCCTTCATCCTAGTCTCTGCATCTCCCTCAAAGTCCCATCAAACCAAGGGGATCGAGGCCAAAGGGAGAGAGGACAAACTCGTACAGGAGCAATGACATCCAGAGCCGCCGAGACAGCTGAATTATAGGCCGTCACAAGGGTCTCTGGGTCACTGCTTGCTAACGAAAGGGACAAGAGGTCAAGCACCATCACTAGGCTGTGAGAATTGATATCTCGTAAAGAACAGTACTTGATCATCTCTACAGGGGCAGGCCTACGAAGGGGGGTGCTAAAACTAAACCCCACGGTGTAATGATTAGGCCACCCAACTGATTCCACAACCAAGTCAGAAGTCTCAATCCCTAGGAGAAAGACCAAGTCAAGGGAGTGTCTGTGTTTATAAGTAGCAGTGGTAACTACCTGTGTAAGGCCCAGAGAAGTCATCAACTAGAGGAAGTGCTGACCAAACTGCAAAAGTTTATTGTCGACCCAAGCGTTGAAGTCACCCAGAACCATCAGTCTGGGTGACTCAAACGCCATGCTGATGACAGTCTGCCACTTCCTGAAGGAATTGCTTCTCATCACTGGGTGGACGATAGATGAGAGCAATCCAACAACCTACACCTGCTACTACGACACACTTGAATGACTTAGCCTCCTCAACTAGTACACTCGAGAGGTTAAGTTCTGTCTTGAAACAGACGGCAACCCCTCCTCCCTGCCTCGTGGTCCAGTCTTGGGCGGTGTATCACCGAGTACTCAGCCGGTGTAAGAGCCTCCAAGATGGGGCCAGAGTTCTCATCCAGCCAGGTCTTGGTAATGCATGCCAGGTCCACTGTTTCAACAAGATCTGCAATAATTGCAGTCTTGTTTTTAATGGACCTGGCATTGCATAACACCGCCTGAGTTGGACGACCCTCCTGAGCCGCCCGAACCACCAGTCCACCATAATCGGTGGTGCCCTAAACAAAGTAAGCAACAAGTGTAATGTTATTTACACTGATGAGCCCTTCCATACATACAGACACAAATAAAAAGAAAGTGCTATTCAGAGTTTCCATTGCTGGTATTTCTTTGATAACTATGAAAAGTCCCCCTCCTATCCCTATCAATTTGCCAGAGAACTCATTGCTCCTTACCCTGCAACAAATGAAATTAAGGTCCACTAGGGGTGGGTGGGTGTCTGTGTGTCTGTGTGTGTGTGTGTGTGCTTGTGTGTGTGTCCGTGCGCACACGTGTGCCAGTGGAACTCGGAAGAATTTTGAATTCATGTATTCCATGTTATCATTCTGTGCGTGGGGGCAGGGCCAGCATTCTACTATTGGAATAATGCAGTGCTTTGAATTCTTCTATTTCATGGTAAATAATCACATAATGTATTGAATGTCTAGAAAGACAGATGACTGACAGGTGAAAAACATCTGTGGAAGGACTGTTTTGTATTATTCAGCAATATTTTATTATATTTTTTGTAGCTTTTAATACTTTTAGAGTGTTCACTTTTTGAAAATTGCCTGTGGTCCCATTTTATATAAGCAATAAACCACTTCACGGATGTTGGTTGTACTAGGTTTACCCCACAGTCAAGGGCTGAAGGTACTCGACTTTGCCTTACAATGCACCTGACCGTGGGGTAGACCTAGTACAACCAATGCCCCGTGATGTCTTATTTCTCAAGTTGCTGTCCCTCCTCCTGAAGAAGAAAAGAGTCGTCAGCTGACAGAAAAAAATGCCTTCTATGGAGAACATGGCTAAGGCATGGCAGTTTTTCCAGGCCTCTTAGGCAATGGGATCACTTATGGGCATGCCTTTCCTACTCCGGTTCCAGTTCACTCCCCGGTTCCAGAGAATCAGGAGGCCAAGTTCTACCATGATGAGGAAGAGGAAGGAAAGTCCATAGCCTGATGGTTCTCCTGAGCAGGAGTTTGATTTCCTTCCCAGGGCAAGGAGGATTGTTTCTCACATTACGCTTTTGTGAGGCACATGATGAACACCTTTAACCTCTCCACCCAGGAGACTGTAGAGGATGAGGATAACTCCAACTAAGAGGTTGCTCCTCACAGTGCATAAACCTCTTAAGAAGACAATCTATAGATTGTTGCAGACCCCCACCTCCACCCTTGGCATTGGGAAAAAAAAGACTGAAAAGTACCAGCTCAACAAGCGAGATGCTGAGCACCTCTGTTCCCTTCCTGACCATGAAGTAGTCATGCAGGCTATGGTTCCCCTCTCTACCCAGCCCCCGGACAAAGACTCTGGAAAGTTGAATAGTATGGAGAAGAAGGTTTATACTTCACCATTCCTGCTGCTGAGGTAGGCAGCTTATATTGCCCAATACCAGAAAACTCTCTGGCTTTCTATCCTGGCCATGAGTGAGAAAGCTTCTACGGAATCTGGTGCAGGATTTAGCAGATACTGCAAAATCAGCCCTGGATGCAGCTAAGTAACAGGACAGACACCACCACCATGTATTACATCAACAAACGGGGAGGCATAAGATCCTCAAAGCTGTGTAAAGAAGCAATGAAGATCTGGAATCTGGCTTACTACATGGAGGTGCAGCTTTCAGCAGTCTGCCTACCAGGGAAGGATGGTGTCTTGGCAGATTCCCCCAGCCAGGGATATCACAAATGAACCCTGAACAACCAGATACTAGCCACAGTGTTAAGAAGGTGGGTCACACCAGAGATCTGTTTGCGTCCAGCCAGGGAGAGTCACAAGCTTCCCCTGCTTTGTTGCAGGCCTTCAGCAGTGGGCTCAGTCCCAGTGGATGCCCTGAATCTAGACTGGTCAGGGAGGTTCCTGTATGCCTTCCCTCTTTTGCTGACGGTCTTTTTGAGACCAAGGAGCCAGGCTGCCACCAAGATATTGGCGGCTCTGGATTGGGCCAGACAAGTCTGGTGCTCCTCTTGGCCCTCTCCATTAAGCAGTCCATACACCTTCCACTGAGGCACAATCTGCTGACCATGTCCCAGGTTGAAGTCACTTTTCTGAACCTCAGGTCACTATGCCTCAGGGCATGGTTCTTGAAGAGCTAGAGTATTCTGACGTTCATCTCTCTGAGGAGGTCCTGAAAGTCCTCAGGATCTCCAGAAAGCCAGCTACTAGGAAAACCTATGCTACTGCTGTCTTGCAGAACCTTTTCTCTACATAGGTTCTGTACCCAGCCTCCCAGGGTACTGCTTTATGGAAACATAGCCTTTGATGGCAGATAAGGACCGCTTGGCCCAACTAGTCTACCCATTTGAAGTCTGCAATAGTAAGCATAGCGAGAGATTCCTGGGGTTTCAAGAAAAAATTACCATAGTAATATTGTTTCTTACAAGGGATCCCCTCATTATGCTTAACACACCCACCCTACCGCCCCTTCCAGAACCTGGAAAAGGTTCTTCAAGAATCAGTTATTGTTTCAGTCTTCAATTTTGCTTGAGCATTACTTTTTGCTTAGTCTGCAGTCAGTTTTGGCTGTTTTAATGCATAACTTAAGTCTGCCATAGCCTATCCTGTGGGACAAATCTTTTGGAGTTTTCCATTTTTTTCCTTATATTCTTTCCTTAGGTTAGCAAGCTTAGTGGTCAGTGCTCCTCTAACTGTCAAAATAAATCCGACATTGGATGACAAGGCGAAGCACCGCCATGCGGCAGAGATCTCAATTTAATGCCATGTTTCCGCTATTTACATAAAATTCCACTCTGGAGCAGCTCAAACCAGCAGGCTTGATTGCAACAGTCAGCATAGTGAGGGATCCCTTGGAAGAAACAGTAAAACAGTATTACCACAGTAAGCAATGTTTTCGTAGAGAAGCACAAAGGTACAAGAAAAAGTACAAAGGTGAAAGAAAAATATATATACAGAAGTACAATGGTGCAAATAATATATAGTACAAATGTGCTCAGAGAAAATATGTACGGAAATACAGTCCCCGAGTCATGGCTTGAAATTTCAAATTGCTCTTTTAAGAGCAATACTGCTCATTTTCAGACACAACTAGTATGGATCTGCCTACCTAATAGTTATTTTTAAATATATAAAAATATCGTGGGGTGCAATCACAAACAGGCACTCATGTCGCTGGAGCCATGTTGTGAATGCACAAAAGCATCGGGACATTGATTATCATTTGAGCTAACAGTAACAAGCTTGGACCATGTTAAAATGTTTTTTCATAAATATCTACAAAAAGAATACACAAGCCAGACTGGGTCCCATTTCTAAATTCTGAAAACATATGAGTTGGAAACGACACACTGGTCCCACAGGTCCAAAATAAGCCTAAATAGAATAACAGTGCCCCTTTAAATGCAGACTGTTCAGGAAAGCACACGCTGTCTGGTGCAAGATCTAGGGTGCTGCTGAAAGGAGGAGCACTCCTTGGAAGCAATGCAGCAAAACAGGAATTTGGCAGCACACCAAGTCTGGAACTGCACTGTCACCGGTGATGCACAATACCACTTCACAGTTTTGGTCTGGAAGTGATGTATTAGAGACTGTGGTGACAAGTGTAAATAAGTGATAATACAGGCCCGTGATGTAATAGGTGACCCAGCGCTTAGCTGAGGTGCAGCTTCGTCGGGGGTGGGTACCTGCAGTAAGAGAGCCCATTATAAAGGTGACTCTGTGTCCACCAATCAAATATCACTTCAGCCTGGTAGTCCAGTTAATAAGATGGTGACCCAAGGTAAATGTATTTAGGGGTTTAGAAGCTCAAAGTGATCTTAGAAACTTCTAGATTAGTACACGTATGATAAATTACATAAACAAATGTCAGCAACATGATCAGCTTGCAAAAATACCGCACCTAAGGAGTTATTCGTGACAAAATGAGAGTTGCTTAAAGAATTAACATATGCATAAATAAAGCTAAATACATTTGTGAAAGTTGTAAAGTCATTTGGTTCTGTTGGATTGTCAATACTACAAAGGCAAGGTGTGACAGGGTTGAATAGGACCCTGTCCCATTTGTTATGGAGAAAGTGTTTAAATGCAAGGGTCTTTACTTTTCTGTCTCTGTCTGGTTGCACAACCGTGAGACCTGGGACTTGATCAACCTGAACAGTCTCGCAATTATTTGCTGCTTACTGTCTCTCAGTTTCTCTTGCTGTCTGATTTCCTCTTTTGCAGATCCGCTAATATAAAAATGTATGCAAATCAATGTATGGAAATGTAGATGATAGTGGAATCTCTTTTGTTTGGAAGATATATAGCTTTACTGTTGAAATGTATACAATTATATTTTGACATAACTGAAAAAAGGTTTGGAAAACTTTAGAGGTTACATTTTAGGCCTTTTTGCAAGAGCTGTTCTGGGGGCCTCAGCAAGCACATTGTGTTCCTGCCTTGCACCTGCCTGAAATATACAAGAACAAAATACTGTGAAAGAAACAGGATGTTTGCTATGAATGGGGATTGAAATTACTTATAAAAGAGAGCTGAGCTGCAATTTAAAAAGATTGGAAGAACAAGGACACAGAGATTATAAGCAAGATTTTATTTTCCCTTTGCACATAGTTATTCTGAACAAGTTTATTTTTTTTTCTATGTTACTGCTACTGTAAATAAAGTTTTGGTGAATTCTACAACTGCTTCTGGTTATCCCTATGCTTCCTGACCTGTGCCTCGACGACACATGGTATGTTCCAAATCCACTTATCACTGAAAATGGCCAGTATCAATTAACAGAAAAAAATACCTGGAACTTAACCTAGCAATGAAAGGTAGAAAAGTAATGTCTGAGGTATCCAGTGCTGGGAGCCGAATAGTCTTAGATAAGTATGAGCCAAATTGCATGGCTGAAAACCGCTCTCAAACCAGAATACAGGACACACCACTTTAATAGAGATAAATATCTACAAATACTGTCTGAAAAAAGAGATAACATGTAATCAAGACTGCAAGAACAATGATTAATAAAATGCTTCTTAAACAGAGGCTAGCTGAATTCACATGAAGTTTCAAGTCAGTAATTAATCATGTGTTTCTCCATAAAAATAGGAGTACTCATCAATTATAACAGAGTAAAAAATGGAGGGTTGGAGGATTTATATGGGTGGGGAGGTTGATTTGCAATGTACTAGAGGCTGCAAGTCCCCTTGTCCCAAGGAATAGCAATTTTTTTTAACTTCTTTTTCCCTCAAGTCACCAGACCGAGGGCATCTCTCAGACGGCACCAGTTTATCCCACCCAGCTTAAGACCCTCCAACCCCGAGTCACCCCTGGAATTCAGAGCTGGTACCCTGGCTCCACTGGTAACCCCACCACTTACCTGGGTGCTCCTTGAAATCCAGTTCTGTGTGTGTGCAGGTTGGAAGATATCGGAACCAGGGAGGGCGGGGTCTGATGAGTGTGGAGCTGGCACGTCGTCATCTCCGCTTGGCTCTGGGTTTTTTCCTTTGTTCGTTAGCATGATCGAGACACACACACACACACTCCCCTGCAGAAGCGAGTGGATGTGCAGTCATGTCCAGCATACGACAGGCGTGCTTCCGGCTCATGGATGGCTACCGCAACCTCTCCCTTGCCTAACATGACCTTGGCTGTTGCACTCGCAGTCTCCACTGAGAGTCGCTAGGAGCCACAACCCGACCCTTTCCAGGAGAGGAGAGCTGTCGGATGCTCAGTCCTCTCCCTTCCCAGCAACTCGAGATCATTCCTGACCGCTGTCACAAATGCACTCAGCAGGTCAGGCCCTCTGCTCCCACAGTGCCAACCTCCAAGCACAGTAGTGTGAACAGGTAACAGGGTAACCCTCCTGTCTGCCTTTGGGTCCGAATCCCTTTAGTCTCAAGTTCTGGGAGGATTCAAACTGTGAACTTTATGCTAGCGTACCTAAATGAACAGGCTCAGATAATCTTCTCTTTGGGGGGATGCAAGATATCTTTCACCTCAGTGCACCTAACCAGGTATCCAAAATGAACCCTTAAAACTCTATAAAACACCTTGGGTATATTCTTACCTTTTCCCAGTTTGATAACACCTTCAAGCTTTTGAACAGTTTTTGTCAGTCTTAACCCTCTATACGTCACATGCAAATAAGAAAGAACTTGAGCACACAGTCAGGCAATCTTGTAAATAATATATTTACTAGAAATGGATAAAAATATGAAAAATGTAACACAGAACAATATATCAAAGAACATACAATCACTTAAATGAAAAGCAAAGAAAACTACAAAAACTCCTACCAACATACAGTTAGACTTTTTCTATCTAATATATTACCTCTAAGTGCTTATGGTTAGATCTTGTTTCTTAAGAGCCCAAAAAAGATATATCACAAGTTCAAACACAGTATACAGTTTAAAACTCTGTGTTTCCACACCCCTTCTATGATGTCATCTAGCTCCTCCTTTTAGAATATAAAAAATATACAAACAATGATCTCCTTCCAGGAGGTATATTAAATAATGTGACATCAGCAGGAAAAAAAGATTTCCTAAATATGACTCCTTAATTAAGCATTTTTCTCTTTGATCTTGTGTGATTCCTTTTTCCCCCAAGGATATCAATGGATTTTATAACTTTTAGCACCATGGTGGGATAACGTGTTCTTCCTATAGGTGTCATTATACTTTACAAGCCCTACATCCTAGCAGCTGGGTCAGTTCTAATTAAGACGGAAAAACAGGAGACCCTTAATTAAGTCTCTCTAGTCTTTTAATTACCTCCTGGTTTCAGGTTAATATATTACAAATATCATAGAACAATCATAACCAGCTGGCCAAGCATCACAATTCTCCCCACCTAGACTGAATTTGGGGCTCTATCCCCTGCATGGGATGAGCTCTACAAGTCAGTTCACTCCTCATACAGACGCGATAAGCCATCTCTATTCTGATTGGTTGCTCCAGCCCTATGTAAGATCATCATGTCATACCCTTGCAAGACAAGACTCCATCTTAATAGCTTATCATTAGTTTTTCCAATTTGGGTCAGCCAAACCGGGGAGTTGTGGTCCATTTGTATCTCAAAATGCTGCCCATGTAAGTATGGCTCTAACTTCTTTAGGGCCCACAGTATGGCAAGACACTCTTTTTCCACAGTAGAGTATGCCTGCTCCCTGGGAAGTAACTTTTTACTCAGGTACACTACAGGGTGATCTTTCCCTTGGTTGGATGTGTGACTCAGTACTGCCCCAATACCCATGTCTGAGGCGTCAGTCTGGACTATAAAGGGTCTGCTATAGTCAGGACTTGTCAATACAGGAGCACTGCACAGTACCTCCTTCAGTGTGGTAAAGGCTTTTTCACAGGCTGGTTCCCAGGTAATTTTCTTAGGCAACTTTTTCTTTACCAGGTCAGATAAGGGAGCAGCCAGGGCACTGTGATTGGGTACGAATTTCCTATAGTACTCTGCTGTCCCTAGAAAACTCCTGACCTGCTTCTGCATTTCTGGTCTGGGTCATGCCTTGATCACCTCTATTTTTACTTGGTTAGGACGGAGCTGTCCCCGGCCTACAACATGCCCAAGGTATGCCACTTCAGCCATGGCCACCTGGCACTTCTCAGCTTTGACAGTGAGCTCGGCCATCTGTTTCCTGCCCAGCACTTCCCTAAGGTGGGACAAGTGTTCCTCCCAGCTGGCACTAAAGATGGCAGTGGCATCCAGGTATGCCACGGCGTACTCTTCAGCACCATTTAACACCTGGTTCACCAACCTTTGGAAAGTGGTTGGGGTGTTCTTCATTCCGAATGGCATTACTTTAAATTCAAATAAGCCTATCGGAGTGATGAAGGCTGACCTTTCCCTAGCTCTATCAGTTAACTCTACCTGCCAGTACCCCTTTGTCAAGTCAATAGTTGTAAGGTATGTCGCCCCTCCCAACTTGTCCAGGAGTTCATCCGTCCGGGGCATCGGGTGGGAGTCTGACTTCGTGACTGCATTCAGTCCATGATAGTCCACACAGAAATGAGTAGAGCCATCTGGCTTGGGCACAAGGACTACGGGTAAGGTCCAGGGGCTGTGGGATCTCTGGATTACCCCTAAATCCAGCATTTCCTCCACCTCCCTCCTAATGTCCATTTGGACAGCCTCTGACACCCAATATGCTGTCCGCCGTATGGGCATCTGTGTCTCTGTCTCTACATTGTGTGTCGCTAAGGGGGATAGTACAGGCTTGGCACTAAACAGGGGGCAAAGTCTGCTAAAACCTCCCTTACTTCCTGGATCTTGTCCAGGGCCAGCTGTGGTGACAGTTTAACTGCTTTCAGAGAGGACTCCCACTTGCTTTCTTCCAGCAAGTCCAGAAGGGGGTTTCCTTCCTCCGTCCCCTCCCCAAGACTACATATTGCAAACACCATGTCAGCTCTATTAGCATATGGCTTCATCATGTTGACATGGTACATTCTTTCTGTCTATCTTCTGTCAAGTAACTATGATATAGTTCACATCATTTACCTTCCTAACTACTTTGTACGGTCCTGCCCACTCAGCCTGAAGCTTATCTTTCCATGCCGGAATAAGGACCATGACTTCCTGACCCACCACGTACAAGTGAGCTCTGGCTCTGCGGTCATACAACACTTTTTGTTTCTGTTGGGCAGCTGCTAGGTTGCTCTGGGCTGTCCCCATAAGCTCCTTCAGCCTTTCCCTAAACCTAAGGATGTAATCCACTATGGGAGTTCCCTGGGTGGCGTGCTTGCCTTCCCAGTCCTCCCAGGTCAAGTCTAGGGGCCCACATACCTGGTGTCCATATAAGAGCTTGAAGGGGGGAAATCCTGTCAACTCTTGGGGCCCCTCCCTGAATGCAAACAACAGGTGGGGAAGGTATTTCTCCCAGTCCCTCCCATGCTGTTCAGCAAATGCCTGGAACATTGACTTCAGGGTATCATTTAATCTTTCCACAAGCCCATTGGCTTGTGGGTGATAAGGTGTCATGCACCTCTGCACCACCCCTCACTTCTCCCACAAACATTTCATCAGGTCCGACATGAAGGAACCCCCTCAATCGGTGATAACCTCCTGCGGAAACCCAACATGGGAGAAAATCCCAAGTAAGGCATCAGCCACTTTGTCTGTCCTCAGTGAGGATAGGGTGACTGCCTCTGGGTACGGGGTGGCATAGTCTACCACAGTCCAGATGAACCTCTTCCCGGAGGAGCTGGGGGTATTTAAAGGCCCCACAATATCCATTCCCACCCTCTGGAATTGCTCCTCCACTATGGGTAATGGAATTAGGGCAGCTTGGGTTTTCTTACCCACCTTCCCTAGTTCTTGGCACCGGTGACAAGACCTGCAATACTCCTTCACCTGCTGGGTGAAGTTGGACCAATAGAAATTCTGGGCCAACTGCTGTATAGTGCACGCGATTCCCAGATGACTAGACAAGGGAATATCATGTGCAATCTTGAGCAACTGCTCATGATACCCCTGGGGAACTACAAGCTGCCTACCTATCACTCCTCCCTTTTTCACATCCTGAGTATACATCAGTACATTTTCCCAGTAAACTTTGTTTACCGTCACCTCCCTGTGCTCCATCAGAGTCTGCCCAAACCCTCAGTTTTTCTAGACTAGGGTCACTTTTCTGAGCAGAAGCAAACTCCTTACACATTTCCAAGGCATGGGACAGGTCCCCTTCAGTCTCTAAACTAGGGTCCCTAGCACTAGCATCAGGGCACTCAGGATCACTGTCATCCCTAACCCTCTGAAAATGGGTCACCCCTCCCTCTTCAGAGTAACCCTCCATAGCTGTTTGGTTAACTGCTACTGGTGAAATTTCTACCCCCTTTTCATTAGTCTCCCTTTCAGGAGACACAGAGTGGGGAACCAGCCTCCCAGTGGTGTCCACAATGGCTTCTGTGGGGTCCAGGGAACTACAATTTTCCCTTGCCGCTTGGCTATGGGTAACTGCACACACCATCCCCTGTTTGAGATTGTTGCCAAGGATGACATCAACTGCTAAAGTTTTGGCTGTAGCCACCTGTTGCATAGTTCCCCGTTTCACCTCAATCTAGGAGAACACTAGCGAGTGGCAATGTTTTCTCCTCACCAGTGAAGTCTTGTACAGTGACATATTTATTGGGTATAAGCTGACAAGGCTTTACCAGATCCCCTTTTACCAGCATTAGGGATGCCCCTGTGTCCCTTAACCCTTGTGTCTGTACACCATTCACCATGACTGGGTGCATGTGTTCCCTCATGTTCACATGCATGCTTCCAGGGACACATAAACAACCCACTTCTTTCCTAGCCCCATTCTGCGTATTGCTTGCCCTTTTGGGACACTGTCTGGCAACATGCCCAGTTTCTTCACAAAACCAACATTCATTTCTTTTCTCAGAGAACTCTTTTCTGTGAAACCTGGGGTTTTGGTAGAGGTGCTGAGAGTTTTAGCTGCCCTGAAGGCGTGATTTTTCCTTTCTGCACTGCCACGCCCACACCATTCGCTCTCAGAGCAAGTCTGCTCTTGGCATAGCAGTCCGAGAGTTCAGCAGCCTCTTGCACTGTTTTGGAATCTCAGTCCTCCATTCAGGTTTTCAGCTGTGCTGGGCATGCCCAAAAAAAAACTGTTCTAACAAAATAGCATTTTCAGTTTTAGCTACAGAGTTTGCTTCAATTCCCTACCACCAACATTTTAAACATTGACGTTGTTTCATGGCTAGCTCCTTGTAGCTCATGTCAGGGCTTCTCCTGAGCTTACGGAATTTAGCTCTGTATGCTTCTGCAGTTAAATCAAACTTTTTTAAAAGTGCAGCTTTAAGTTTGCTGTAATCATTACTGTCCTCATTGTCCATTTGACCCAGTGCATCCTGAGCTTTCCCAGTAAGTAGCAGGGATAGCTGGATGCTCCAGGACCTTCTAGACATTTTTGCCTGAATACAAACCTTTTCAAAGGAATTTAAAAAGGCATCCATATCCTTCCCCTCTTTAAATTTCAACTGTCAATTTGGAATTCAATTTGTAACCCAGTCATGTAGTTCCAGTTAAACCCAAGCCACTTAGCTGCTCTGGTGCTGTTGATTGGAGTCGTAGCTTCTCCAGTTCATGTCGCCTCTGGCGCTCACGCTCTTCACAGTCAGTCTCCCACTGTTCCCGGTCAGCATCTTGCTGTTCTCTCTCCCTCTTCTCCTCTGCTGCTCGCTGGCACTCATGCTCTTCACTGTCAGCGTCTCGCTGTTCTCGCTCCCTCTTCTCCTCTGCAGCTTGCTTCTCATGCTCGGCCTCTCTCTGGAACTCCAGCTCCATTCTGCACAACTCAATCTGCAGTTTGAATGCCTCTGGCTCCAGAATGCTGGTGACCTTCCCCTGCTGCTGTGGCCCTTTGCTTGCACTGGCCCTGGTGTCATCCTCACCGGATCTGGACACTGCACTGGCCGCTGGCCCCTCCATGCTCAAGGTTTGATCCTTTACAGCAGTGTCTGAGGTATCCAGTGCTGGGAGCTGAATAGTCTTAGATAAGTATGAGCCAAACTGCATGGCTGAAAACTGCTCTCAAACCAGAATACAGGACACACCACTTTAATAGAGCTAGATGTCTACAAGTACTGTCTGAAAAAGGAGAAAACTTGTAATCAAGACTGCAAGAACAATGATTAATAAAATGCTTCTTAAACAAAGGCTAGCTGAATTCACATGAAGTTTCTAGTCAGTAATTAATCATGTGTTTCTCCATAAAAATAGGAGTACTCATCAATTATAATAGAGTAAAAAATGGAGGGTTGGGGGATTTATATGGCTGGGGAAGGTTGATTTGCAGTGTACTAGAGGCTGCAAGTCCCCTTGTCCCAAGGAATAGCAATTTTTTTAACTTCTTTTTCCCTCAGGTCACCGGACCGAGGACATCTCTCTGACAGCACCAGCTTATCCCACCCAGCCTAAGACCCTCCAACCCTGAGTCGCTCCCGGAATTCAGAGCTGGCACCCTGGCTCCACTGGTAACTCCACCACTTACCTGGGTGCTCCTTGAAATCCAGTTCTGTGTGTGGGCAGGGTGCAGGTTGGAGGATATTGGAACCAGGGAGGGCGGGGTCTGAAGGGAGTGGAGCTGGCATGTCATCCTCTCTGCTTGGTTCTGGGTTTTTTTCCTTTGTTCGTTAGTGTGATCGAGACACACACACACTCCCCTGCAGAGGTGGGGGGATGTGCAATGATGTCCAGCATGCGACAGGTGTGCTCCAGACTCATGGATGACTACCGCAACCTCTCCCCTTGCCTAACGTGATGTCAGCTGTTGCACTCCCAGTCTCCACTGAGAGTTGCTAGTAGCCACAACCCGACCCTCCCCAGGAGAGGAGAGCTGTCATCGGATGCTCAATCCTCTCCCTCCCCGGCAACTTGAGATCATTCCCGACGCTGGTAAGAGGTAAAGCACAAGGTGCCTTGGCCCGCTACACCACCAGGCCAACTGGAATATCAATTTTAATATCATGTGAAAGATAATCAAGAATAGTACAGGACATGGGTGGGGTGCTTAAAAAATTTGAAAATGGAGAAACATTATTTATTTCATTTTGGTAACTGGGTAAGCCCACTGAGATTAGGGGTACCTTTTTCAGGGGTGACCTGGGATTACTTACAGATAAAACATAGGGAAATACACATTTGATTACAGATATAATATAGGGAAAATACACATTACAACAGTATTAATAAGGTAAGCAAGGACATATCAAACACATTATTCAGAGAGTAATAAATAGAGTAATATTACAGTGGAGGGTATATGCACACAGAAAGCCAAAGTTAAGAGTTACAAGTATCTTGAACAATAGACATATCACATATAATAAACAGATGTGGGGTTGAATCAAAGGTGGTTTTTCATCAAGGAAGGAATACTGGTTGCCACAGAGATGTGCATTAGGTTTAGGGAGAAGAACACAAGGGCCAACGCACCCAGCTGGTTCAGTTCTGGGGTTGCCCAGGCAGTAAGGGAAAAGAGATTAGCCTATAGGAAATTCAGGAAGACCAAGAGAGAGGTGGATAGGGAAAAATACCCAAGGTTGGCTAGTGAGGCAAGTAAGTCCAGCGTGCTAAGGCATAGAAGGAGCTGCAGATGTCTGAAGGAATTAAGAAGTGAGAGATGGCCTTTGTTCACTATATAAGCGAGAAAAGGGACAAGGAGGATGGGATTGTTTGGCTTAAGAAAGGAGAGGAGTGGATGGAGGATAATTGAGGGAAAGCAGAGATACTAAATGCTCATACAAAGGGACCATACCTTTATAAAAGAGCTGCTGTGTGCTCAAAGGTTGCAATCCGAGATTGAATAAATAAATGCATATTTCTGTCCATCTTCAGGGAGAAGGACAGACCAGTGCCTTTGAGAAAGAGAAGAGGAGCAGGGGGGAACATAGATGTAGTGATAGAGGAGGATAAAGTGAGGGAGGGGCTGCTAGCATTGAAGGTGGACAAATCACCAGGCCCGGACAGAGTACATCCAAGGGTACTAAAGGAACTGACTGAGAAGCTGGCAGGGTCATTGGCAGGCCTATTTTATAGTTCACTGGAGTCAGGTGTGGTACTCCAGCACTGGAGAACAGCACATGGTGGCACCCCTCCACAGAACCAGTCCCAGGGATGAACCAGGGAATTACAGACCAGTAAGTCTGACTTCAGTTGTGTGCAAACTCATGGAGGCCATGCTTAAGAAAAGGTTGGTAGAGTATGTAGAGGAGCATGGTCTCCAGGATGCGAGGCAGCACACATTCATGGGGGAGAGCGTGTCAAATGAAGGGTGATGGCAGTGGGACAGAGGCACATCCTTCCAATAGTTCCATTCCACAATGCCTGTGCCACTCTGGTAGGGTAGGACTGTTCCAAGGAGGCACCCAAAAGGGAAACCACGGAGGATGTAGGGGTCCTCCATGGTGAAGAAACATAGAACATAGAAACATAGACTTTGATGGCAGATAAGGACCGCTAGGCCCATCTAGTCTGCCCATTTCCCTACCTACAGGATAGGCCGCAGATCCTAGTTAACCAACAGCCTATTTCTTCCTACCCCCCACAAGAATTGCCTTATGTCTGTCCCATGCATTCTTGAATTCTCCCACAGTTTTAGACCCCACAACCTCCTCAGGAAGGCTGTTCCATGCATCTACTACCCTCTCTGTGAAATAATACTTCCTCACATTGCCCCTGAACCACCCTCTTTCTATTTTTAAATTGTGTCCCCTTGTTCTTGCAAGTCTCTTTTTCTGAAAGATGCTACCCTCTTGGACTTTGTTGATTCCACTGAGGTACTTAAAAGTTTCTATCATGTCCCCCCTCTCCCTTCTTTCCTCAAGGGTATACATATTAAGCTCCTTTAGTCTCTCCTCACTACGGCTTCTCTTGCAGACCCTGCACATTTTAGTTGCCCTCCTCTGGACTGCCTCTATTCTGTCTATGTCCTTGGAGATGGGGTCTCCAGAACTGGACACAGTACTCCAGATGGGGTCTCACCAACTGTCTGTACAGAGGATAACAACTTCCTGTTTTCTGCTGATGATGCCTCTCCCTATACATCCCAGTATACCCCAGCCCTCCCTACTGCCTTCTCCACATTGCTTGCTAACCTTGAGGTCATCTGATATGATTACCCCCAGGTCCCTTCCTTTTTGTTGTTGTTACTACCTCCCACCCATTGTGTATTCTTCCCTGGGTTCTTGTTTCCCAGGTGCATTATTTTGCACTTCTTTGCATTGAATCCTAGCTGCCATACTTCTGACCATTCTTCCAACCTTGCCAAGTCCCTTTTCATCCTTTCCACGCCTCCTGTATCAACCCTGTTGCAGATCTTTGTGTCATCTGCAAAGGCATACTTTTCCTTCCAGTCCCTCTGCAATGTTACTGATGAAGACATTAAAAAGGACTGGACCCAATACTGAACCCTGCGGTACCCAATTAGTAACCCCTCTTTCTTCAGAGTGGACTCCATTTACAATTACCTTCTGTGTCCTGTTGTCCAGCCAATGTTTTTACCAGGCTACCACCCTGGGTCCCACTCCCAGGCTGGTTAATTTGACTATTAATCTTTGTGTGGGACTGTGTCAAATGCCTTGCTAAAGTCTAGGTAGCCATGTCCACAGCCCCTCCCTGGTCTACTACTTTGGTCACCCAGTCAAAGAAATCTATTAGATTCGTCTGACATGACCTTCCGCTGGAACCCATGCTGCCTTGGGTCCTGTGCTCCACTGGCCTCTAGGTACTGACTATTCTTTCCTTCAGAAGTGACTCCATCACTTTCCCTACCACAGAGGTCAGACTGACAGGTCTGTTTCCTGCCTCTGTCTTGGTCCCACTTTTGTGAAGTGGAATCACATCCGCCTTCCTCCAGTCCTCAGGTACCACACCATCCTCCCATGATTTATTAGAAAGAGTAGCCAGTGGTTTCACTAGTTCCTCCCTTAATTTTTTAGAATTCTGGGTGAATTCCATCAGGACCCATTGCTTTGTCCACCTTCAGTTTTAGGAGTTCTTGCAGAACCCTTTCTTCTGTGAAAGGACTGGGATCGACCCCCATCAAGAGTGCTTCTGTTAATTGGATTAGGCACTTCCCCCTCCTCTTTTGTGAATACTGAGCAGAAATATTCGTTCAGTATTCCTGCTTTTTCACTGTCCCCCTCTGCCCACCCACTGTTCATTCTATTCAGCCTCACTATCCCTCCCTTTGTCTTTCTATGCTCGCTGATGTACCTATAAAAGGTTTTATCCCTCTTCTTAACTGAGTTGGCTATCTTTTCCTCAGTTTGAGCCTTTGCTATTCTGACTTCCCTCCCTGCTTCGTTCTGCCTTAACTGGTACAGCTCTCTGTCCTGCTCCTTCTGTGTTTCCTTATACTTCCGGAATGCTATCTTTTTCTTCCTGACTTTCACAGCCACCTCTTTTGAGAACCATAGTGGCTTTTTCTTTCGTTTTGATTTGTTTCTTTGCTTCACACAAAGGCTTGTTGCCTCTGTGATGGCAGTTTTGATAATTCACCATTGTTGCTCCACACCTCCTTCTAGCCTGTTTGCTAGTGCTTTTCTGAAGACCGGGGGTCAGAGAGCCCCACAGGAGGGGGAAGCAACTACTGGTGGGGGACTCTGTTGTTAGGGGAGTAGACTTGGGGGCAAGAGGGAGCGAGGGAGGTCAACTGCCTACACAGCGCCATGGCTTGGAGAGATGAAAAGCGCATCCTAAGGATCACTGGTTCATCAGGATGGGCAGTTGAACTAAATGTTATTGTCCACATGGGAACAAATGACCTGGCTAGTGATGAGGTTAGGGTAGTGCAGGAGGAGTTCAGGGAGTTGGGAAGGGGTCAAAGGATGCACACTTAGTAACCTTTTTGGAGGTGTTATATGTCTATGTCTATGACAAGGGGAGGACATGGTACTGTGCACCAGGAGTTTCAGTGCATGACTGAAGGACTGGTGCAGAGCAGAAGGATTTGGCTTCATTGGGGCCTGGGGTTCCACCTGGAGGGATGGAGGCCTATACAGGAGAAATGACCTACATCTATTGGAGGGGGATCCAGAATCCTCAGTGAAAGGTTAAATGCTTCTTTGGCAAGCATTTAAACTAGCTGGGGGGGAGGCAGTAGAAATCAGGGAGAATCAAAATCTTTAATGTCTACAAACCAATAGTTGTGTTAATTTTCTCTGTACAATGTAATGGCATTTGCAATGTTTTGTCTCTGTGCCTCCCTAGTCTTAAGTTGCATGTCCGCCCTAGCTACCTACTTGTATAGTCTCTCATATTGTGCCTCCTCAACTGTACAAAGTATTTGTGTATTGCTGTCCTCTCATTGTCCCCTACCCTGTTCCCCCAGGTCGCATCTGGAAACAAGTGGTTAGCCGCTCAGCATGCCTGCCTGGTTAAACTCTTAAATAAATAAATAAATAAAATGCCTTTCCCTCACCAGATGAAGCCGTCAATAGGGAGGACCCTAAGGAAGAGACATCACCTAAGGCACCTAGAACCAGAAAAGGTAGAATGGGAAAGAAAAAGAGAAATGGGAGTAAAGATGGAAGGCATGAGGATAAGAGGGGAGGTAGCATAACTTGGAAGACCATGTGCACGAATGTTCACAGCCTTTGAAATAAGATCCCAGACCTAGTGGCCCTGATGACAGAGGCTGACCTGGACATTGTCGCAGTTATCGAGACATTGCACAATGGTGACCATGACTGGGATATAGCCATAGCAGGTTATACTCTATTCAGAAAATACAGGGTGTGTAAAAAGGGAGGAGGAGTGGCTCTTAACATCAGGGAGGGTATAAAAGCAACTGAGGTACACGGAATGCCGGGAAGGGTCACCCTAGAGATGGTTAATGGCACTGCTATTCACACTGAAGTGATCTATAGACCTCCAGCACAAGGTGAAGAGTTGGACAGGCTTGTAGTGGAAACCATCCATAAGATGGCAACTAAAGGGGAGTTGCTGGTGGTGGGAGACTTCAGTTTGCCAAATGTTGATTGAAGCATCCTAGCTGCAGCCTCAGCCAGGAAAAGGGACATCCTGGATGCCCTGCAGGGGGCATGCCTCAGCTAGTGGTACAGCCCACCAGAGAGGGAGCGATACTGGATCTAGTACTCTCCAAAAGAGACAGAATTGCAGATGTCATGGTAGGTAGCCACCTGGGGTCCAGTGATCACTGGTGTGGTTCAATGTGAGAACAGTGGCAGAGTCGAGCCACACAAAAGCGAAGGTCCTGGACTTTAGAAGGGCCAACTTTGCAGAGATGGGGAAATGTCTCAGGAAAGCCCTGGTTGGGAGGGGAAGGGAGGTGTAGAGGAACAGTGGGCAAATCTAAAAGGAGCCATACTGAAGACAACAAACCTTTGCTTTAGGCAAGTAAGCAAAAGCAAGAGGAAACAAAAACTACTGTGGTTCTCCAAAGAAGTGGCCGAAAAGGTGAGAGCAATAAGGCCGGCATTCAGGAGGTACAAAGAAACACAAAGGGAGGAGGCTAGGGAAGTGTATTTAGAAAACCAGAGAGAGGCAGTGAAAGCAGCCAGGAGCACAAAGGCATAAATGGCAAAAATAGCCCAGGCAGTAACAAAAGGGGACAAGATATTCTTCAGGTATGTTAGTGAAAGAAGAAAGACAAGGGATGAAGATTGTTAGGTTAAAAGGGGAAGGAGGGGAGGGTGTGGAGGAGGACCTGGAAAAAGCAATCTTGAACAAATATTTTGTTCAGTATTCACAGAAGAAGGGGAAGGTGTTGGACCTCAGTTAACGACAGGACCATCAATGGAAGGGAGATGGACACCAGTCCATAAGGAGAGAGTCCTAAAGGAACTCGCAAAACAGAGAGTGGACAAGGCAGTGGGGCTCGACAGGATAAATCCAAGAATTTTAAAGGAGCTTAGAGAGATGCTCACAGCACCACTGATAGCCCTGTTCAATAAATCGCTGGAAACGGGAGTGGTTCTGGAGGACTGGAGGAGGATAGATGTAGTCTCTCTCCACAAAAGTGGGAGCAGGGAGGAGGCTGGCAATTACAGGCCAGTCAGCCTTACCTCGGTGGTGGGGAAAATAATGGAATCACTGCTAAAAGAAAGGATTGTGGTATATCTTGAATCCAGCAGATCCCAGGATCCTAGGCAGCATGGATTCACAGTGGGAAGGTCATGTCAAACAAATCTGATACTGTAGATTTCTTTGACTGGGTGACCAGTGAATTAGATCAGGGAGGGACGGTGGATGTGGCCTTCCTGAATTTCAGCAAGGCCTTCGACACAGTTCCACATAGGAGGCTTATAAACAAACTGGGCAGTCTAGAAGTGGGTTCCAAGGTGGTAAACTGGGTCAGACATTGGTTGAGGGATAGAAATTAGCTAGTGGTGGTAAATGGAGTTCATTCCGAGGACAGGAGGGTGACCAGCGAGGTGCCACAAGGATCAGTTCTGGGGCCAGTCCTCTTTAGTGTCTTCATAAGCAACATTGCAGAGGGGCTGCAAGCGAAGGTATGCCTCTTTGCAGATAACACAAAGATTTGCAACGGGGTTGGCACTCCGTGGGTGGTGGAAAAAATGAGGAAGGACCCAAGCAGGCTTGAGGAGTGGTCAAGAGTGTGGCAGCTAAGATTCAATGCAAAGAAGTATAAAATCATGCATTTGGGGCACAGAAACCCGGGGGGGGGGAGGAGTACATGATGAGGGGATACTGACGACCACCAAACTGGAAAGGGACCAGGGAGTAATCATATCTGATGACCTAAAGGTGACCAAGCATTGTGAAAAGGCTGTGGGGGAGAGCCAGTGAGATACTGGGGTGCACAGGGAGAGGTATCACCAGCAGAGAAAAGGAGGTGTGATACCACTGTACAAATCATTGGTGAGACCCCATCTGGAGTACTGTGCCCAGTTCTGGAGGCTGCATCACCAGAAGGACATAAAGTAGAGGCAGTTCAGAAAAGGGCAACAAAAAATGGTGCAAGGTCTGTACCAAAATCATGTAAGGATAAACTAGAAGACCTCAATATGTGTACCTTTTATGGGGTTTCTCCTGCTTGTCGCTGGTGCCGTAGCACTGACCCCTAAGCAACAGGAAAAGCTTTCCAGTACAGGGCAGCACACTTACATTTAAAGAAGCAGGTGCCTATAAACACCATAACAAAGTTTAGTTTTTAGCTTCTTCTTACCCATCCAGTGTGTGTGTCCAGACCCCGAGGGGGGAGGGGGGATATGATAGAGACTGTCAAATAACTCAAGGGCACAAATAAGGTACAGGAGGGTAGCATCTTTTGGAAAAAAAGATGTCCAAGAACAAGGGGTCATCATAATAGATGGTAGGGGGTGAACTCGGGGGGGGCATAGGGAAGCATTTTTGCACGGAAAGGATGGTGGATGCATGGAACAGTCTCCCAGCGAAGGTGGTGGGGGAAAAACAGTAGGGGAATTCAAGATAGCATGGGATAGGCACAAGGGAACCTTAGCAATGGGAAAGAGAGAGGTTAAAAAGCCAGAGATCAAGTAGAATCTGTGGTGTTGCAGTAGGTAGGGAAAATGGGAAGACTAGGGGCTAAGTGGCCCTTATCTGCCGTCAATTTCTGTTTCTATGAATCTGACTGAGTCACCGAAAGACAGGAAATGGGCCAAACGGTAGACATCCTCTATCTGGGTTTCAGCGAGGCCTTTGACTCTGTGCTCCGCAAAAGGTTGATCAAGAAATTTCTGTGCGCTGCAACCCAAGGGCAGCTAATCGGGGTCCGGACACACACACTGGACGGGTAAGAAGAAGTTAAAAACTAAACTTTGTTGTGGTGTTTATAGGCACCTGCTTCTTTAAATGTAAGTGTGCTGCCTTGTACTGGAAAGCTTTTCCTGTTGCTTAGGGGTCAGTGCTACGGCACCAGCGACAAGCAGGAGAAACCCCATAAAAGCTCCACTCTGCCACTGGATGTCAGGGCAGACAGGCTATTAACAGGCACTGGGGGCAGAAAAGTGCAGGATAATCCTGTTTGGCTGCAAAACACTGTTAAAAGTGGGACATTGCATAAACGGAGTTTACAGCAGCCACCTTTACGAGCTCCAGCCTCTTGTAACAGCCAGTCAGCATTCAAGGAGCCCAAGAACCCACAGCTATGGCTTCTGGGAAGGGAGTGAGGACAGTGTCTCGGTGCCCAAATGAGCAACCAATCAGCTGTCAAGAGGATTTCATGAATATTAGTTTGCCTGATGGACAGTTGAATTCAAACAATCAGAAGTTGTTTTTACCTCATCGGCCCCTCGGGACAGTTACAGCTCAGGGGAGTTCCCTGAAGCTCTCCAAAGGTGAGGAGGGCATACAGCCAGTGACCAAAGTTAAAGGAAAACTACACCTAAAACTTGAAAAAATATATGCTGTGCAGAGTGTTTCAATTTGTGTGTGAAGTTCTAGTGTTTCCTTCCCTCTGACTGGTATTAGGAGTTTTTCCTAAATTAGCCTGCTAGCTTTAGGGTAGTTTTACGACCCTTGGAGACTCCATATCAAATAGCTTTATTGCATTTCTTTGTCCTACAATGCACCTTGTTTCATGTGATGGTGATGTAGCAGAGCCCATAAATCCAGCAGAAAGCATTGCATTACAATCAGTTCACAACAATAGAGATGGCTATATTTCAAAATCTGTAGAATTCAGCTTGGTGACCACCCTCATCCTAAAGGTTTTACTGTCCTGAAAAACTGTGCTGCTGGTAATTTTTGTGCAGCTTGTAAAGCTTCCAAGATATTTAGTTTGTTTGGCATGTGTGTGCTGAATGTTGGGTCTCTCTTACATCACAGTCACATGAGACAAGACGCACTGTGGGAACAAGAAATACAATTACACTATCAGGTATGAAGATCCCCAGGGGTCGTAAAACTAGCATAAAGCTAGCAGGCTAATTTGGGAAAAACTCCTAATACCAGTCAGAGGGAAGGAAACACTAGAACTTCACATACAAATTAAAACACTCTGCACAACATATATTTTTTAAAGTTTTGGATGTAGTTTTCCTTTAAGTGTTTCCACAGCCAAGCCAAAGACTGAGAGACTTGCCTAACTGTCCAGCATCTGGAAGCCCCAGAGTGTTAGGGACCAGATAGTTTGGGGATACCTCCTGCAGCAATCCTGAGAAAGCCCTCAGCCTGTTAGGAGGGTTGAACTGACTTTCCAGAAACTGTTCCCGAGCGCTCGCAGAAAGGGTGAATTAAAGGAGCCTTGCTGCTTTCAAGAGTTCTGAGTTGATCCAACTGGAGACACAGACAGCATACAGTTCCAGCCACCTTGGAGCCAGGTAAGGGATCAGCTAGCCCTTATCAAGTGGGATGGATCAGAGAACAGGGAGCCATGGGCACATGCCTGAGTGCTAATGTGCTCTTGACCCATTTGGGGGAGTCGGACCATGGGATCGCTCCTGGGGTCTGGGCTCCCTGTAAACTGGGAAGCTGCTGCACAGTGCTTCTGTATCCTGGGTGTGATTCAGAAGAGCTGAGACTAGAGAAGAGGTACCAGAAGGGTTCTGCATCTAGAAAAGCGCGAGCCAAAAGGGCTGCCGCTCGAGAGCTGACAGAGAAGAGTTGTGTTCACAGAGGTGTGAGACAAGAAGGACTGAACAGTTGCTATTGGCTCAAAAAAATACAAGGCTTCTGGGTTGTTTTCCTGCACCTGTGTGCGACTCCCTGCTCTTTCTGAACTGCCATTCTGCTGCATCCATGGGTCACGTGAGTGCTGGCACTGCTGGCCGAATGTTCGGGTTTTCCAGGTTGGATTATTGCCTTTGAATGGTTGCCATTTCCACTTCTGAAGTTCAAGTTTTAAAATTGTGCTAGCACACTAAGGCCTGTTGGGGGGGGGGGGGGTTAAATTGCAGGCTTGCCAAATTTCACCAAGTGCACCACCGTAAGATCCCAGGCAACTCTGCCATCAGGCCAGCAACAGGACTGTGTCATAACACCAGGGTACCCAGAGCCTAATGTTTAATATTGCACTTGTGTTTATAGTTTTATTACTGGTACCAGTGGGGAAGTGGGCACTATTAGTGGTTGTTTATGTCAACTGTTACCAGTCTATTAAATATTCAGATCACTGTTCTATATATTTGTGTTCCCAGAACCCCCTTCCCTAATAATAAATCTTGTATTGCTGTTGTTGAAAATGGTCTGTGAGCAACATGGAGTATTACTGTAGTTTATGGTATTTCATGTGTGGCGTGACTGTGAGGGGAGGTGAGTAGGTACAGCATCCCAGGAGGTTGTACCCATTTACCAACTGGCCCATTATATTTTACTCTGGGTAGAGGCACCACACATTATTTATTTCTGTTTGGGAAAGAACCCCCAGTCACTATCAGAGCAGAGCCCAGGTCCCTCAACCTGTTTTGTGGTCATCAGGCAGGGGCAGCAGCCCACTGGTACATCACGCCTGGGTTACACAAGTCAGACAAGGGTTCAAACAGAGTGTTATCAACCTGAAAAAAAGATTAACAAAATGTGAAAATAATTTAATACAACGTAAGCAAAATAAAGAGATCCAGATGACTGTGAAAAGGAACGAGTTTTTAACTACGGCCAGAGGAGAGCAGAGAGTAGGGGAAGCTCTAGGGTATTCTTCCAGAGTAAATCTAAATCAAGACCATGGAGGAACATAAGTACACAGGATGCAAAAAGTAGGTGATTTGATACCTTTTATTGCACCAAAGATTTTCAGAAAGTCCATCTTCAGGATGGACAGAGAAATAGTCCCCCAGAAAATGAGGAAGGAACACATAGCCACAGTAGTGACAGAAGAAGAGGAAGGTTTTTTAGAGAAAGGACAGAAGAAATCCAAAGGGGCCAGCTCGCTGGTGCAGTGGTAGTGCTACCACTTGCAACACCATTGAACCGGGTTCAGGAACATGCCTGGGGAAACGGAGGGCCGGCCAGGAGGAGGAGGAGGCTCGAGGACGGGGGGTTGAGGCTCAGCGCGTGACTGGCCTCTGCTGGAAGCTGGAGGTGCAACATGCACCAGAGCCAGATGGGTTGGGGCATGACGGACGTCGGTGATTGCACCTTGATGTCTGGGCGCATGTCACGCCTCCAAGAACTGTGAAAATCCAGCTCCCAGAGCGCCAGGAGATGGAGCACTTGGTGCAGACCCCACAACTCCCTCCTGCCTGTCCTGATGGGTGCTCGACGACACAAGGAGGATCTCGGGGTGTACGGGCCCCACCACACACCCACCTGGGGGGGGGTATAGCCAAGGCTCCATGGGGGATTGCCCACAGGCTCCAGGTAAGGTGGAGAGCATTGGGGGCAAACACCATAGGCAACTCGCAATAGTGCGGGGCTTGGGGAGTATAAAGAGCAAGCTGAAAAAAAAGAAATCCAAAGGGGGGGAAGAAAAAGAAAAACCCAACTGGGAAAAAGGGCAAAAGGAGAAAACAATGCAAAGAGTACAAATACAGATGTTGAGCCTTACTAATATTAAATCTTACAGGACATCATAGGCCTACCGCCTTCTCAGCTCCTATCTAGTACGCACCTTAGTATCACAAATCACTATTCTAGAAAGGCCTCACATTTGTCTCTACCCACAAACCAAACTCATTTCATATAAATGTACTTACATAAATTCTTTCAAAAACTTACTCTCCTGGCCCGGTGGTGCTGAGGGTTGAGGCGCTGGATGCCACACCTCATGCCACGCCGGTAACTCGGGTTTGGGAACGAGCCCAGACCATCGGGGGTCAATGGGGAGGGAGAGGACTGAGCATCTGGAGGACAGCTCTCCTCTCTTGGGAGGAAGGGGGGGTTCATGCTCTGCATTTGATTAGCCTCTAGCAGAAGTCAGAGGCATGGCAAGTGCAGAGCATACAGCAAGGATGGGAGTGGTGACATTGGCAGTGACGCCATGACATCAGGGTGTGTGCCACTCCCCCAGAACAAGGGAAAATGCTCTCCAGGCTCTGGGAAGACAGAGCACCGGAGCAGACCCCTCATAGCTTGCACCTGCCTGGCCTTCCAGTTCCTGATGAGACCTGAATTGTTCAGGGTGTAGCAGCCCCACCTCATCCCTGCCCGAGGAGAAGAACCTTGGCTCCAGGTGGTAAACGGAAAAGGTCCAGGTAAGCTGGCAGAAGCAGGAGCAGACTCCACTGGTGCTCCCAATGAAGCGAAGCTTGGAGAGGTGGGGACGGATAAAGTACGATTTAAAAAAAAAAAAACTAAACTCAGGCATTACTTCCATAAAAACGGGGACCAGGACTCGAGACAAAGAAACAACATGGGGTATGCTGAATCCCAACTTGATACTGACAGAGAAGCTCTGGTTCTCATTATATCGGAGATTGAAAGGGTGTGACATGAAGTGGGCCCATTAAGAGGAATGGCTTCTAATGAGCTCCGACAGTCAAGACCTTTTAAATCTAGAGAACTTTGAGTGTCTTTTTGAACAGAATAATGATGGGACTCAAAGTGGACCTGTGCTTGATAATGACTTAATTATAGGGACCGCAGACTTTCCTTTGAACTTTCGGTGGGGGGGGGGGTATCCTTAAACAGAGGAAGTTATTTTTTAAGGAAAAATCAATGTTTATCCTGCCTTCTATAATATTACAATGAATTTGTTTGAAAAGGTGTTCACGAGATAGGTAGAATTGTTAAACACTGAGGTACCCTCTATAAAGTGTAACTTGAGTGCTAATGAACACAAAGCACTGCAAGGATCTGAAAACCCATCCCAAGTCAGTAAATAGGCAGATAAGGGTGGGCATACAGTGCTGTTAAAAAAAAGAGAGCACTTTATAAGAATTGTCATGAAATTGCTTAAAAAAGTAGTGCACCCTCATATCTTGTAAATGTTATTTGTTTCCTTGTCAACAGATAACTCTTTTCATGGTAGCTGCTGGGGACACGTTTGCTTTAGTTTGTTCTCACTGTTCATACCAGCCCCTGTAACTAGCCTGGGGGTCTTCATTTTCTGGTTGTTGAAATCTCACTTGTCCCTGAGAGCTGCGTTAGCATTCTTTCAAAAAGGCAGCCAGCATAAAAGACATGCTAGTACAGAGCCATTATGAGGAGACTAGTGGCATACAATGTACCTGGCTGTCTGCCAGTCCTAAAGGGTTCTATAAACACCATAACTGCAATGCGTGCAACTATGCACACATGGGGGGGGACACATTTATACACCATGGGAGTGCTGCAGTACCGGTTGTCATCACATTTACTTGCTGTAACACCAATTTCTCTGTGTATATTCTAAGGAGTACCTGTGGGGAAAACTGTGCAAAATCCAAAGGTTCACATACAGGAACATGTTCGTTCCATTGTGAACAAAAACTTAGATACCCCAGTTGGGCTCCCTTCTTTGAAATGCATGAATACAACCTGCAATGCCTTAAGTTCATGGGTACTGAAATTATACCACCTCCTAAGAGGGGAAGGAGACAGATTAAATATGCTACCCCACAGAGAGTGCAGTGCATGGATCTGTAAATTCAATAGTGTCAAACCAACTGGATTGAATGATCAGTGGGACTTCCTTCTGCAAACCTGATCTGATTTAAGCGATAAGGCACAACAGGGTGTGTGTTATGTAAGCAGTAATACCCGACAGGGTGGGTGGTATTGTGCTATAATTACTGGTGCAAATTTTTCTCTATAGGAAAAA
The DNA here is from genome assembly GCA_016271365.2 of Neoceratodus forsteri. Classification (NCBI taxonomy): domain Eukaryota; kingdom Metazoa; phylum Chordata; order Ceratodontiformes; family Ceratodontidae; genus Neoceratodus; species Neoceratodus forsteri. The sequence goes on along the minus strand of CM057455.1, from coordinate 27,942,050 downwards.
GCGGTTGATATTTCCCGTAATAACTAGTCAGTTGATATGAGTTTCACACGCACACATCATTTCGGCACGAGGGTTAGAGCACACACAAGTAAACAGTTAGAAAGCGCGACACTCAAAACAGTAATTTTTCACCAACCTGTAAGCACATCCTCATCATCAGCGTCTGCACACGTTTCCCAAAATCGGAAAGTCTGTAAAAAATAAAAAGTAATGGATAGTATTACCAGCCGTTTCACAAACCTTCAAGGTGAACAAAGAGAGCGGTTTATACAAGAACAAGGAAACGCAAACACTAAGTATCCATGGCAACGACCTGTCGTGCAGCAACTGACACTGAGCACACGGAGATACGAACTTCCCACGGAGGACTCAGCTCTGTAATTTATTTTTAGATTGAAGTAACATGCTGCGTGTACAAACATTACAAATGAAGCTCCGTTTTTTTTCACCACTGATATGAATTTAGCGGTTGTCTGATTTTTTTCAATAATCTTGCACTGATTTAATTTCAAAAGTAGCCACTGAGCATTTCCATGTGATGCATCACTTGAAACCTAATACAGATCTTATTTATGTCAGTTGTGTTTGTATTAACTAAGTAGAATAAATAAAAAAATGCTTATTTTCTGAAATAAGTTGTGTTGCACATCATGACTATGTCTACTGTTTCTACATGCCTTAACTTTATCAGAGGATAAAAATTTGCACCAGCAATTATATAAAATAAGACAGGGTACTGAACATTATGAAAATTTGATGCACACCCTCGGTGAGGAATGCACTGATAAACCCCTCGAGCTTCGCTCTCGGGGTTTAATGATGCATCCCTCACCTCGGGTGTGCATTAAATTTTCATAATGTTCAGTACTCCATATATTATTCTTTATACACCGAACTGCCCAGGGGCATAATGAGGCCCGACACCACAGGCGCAGGGCCTTATAACCCTTGGAAGGTCTGGTATAGCACAATATTGCCTACCCTGGAGGGTATATTGTGCTTAGAAAATGGGCCACTGTAATTTTTATGTTAAATGTTAAAACTGTTTGGTGTTTCATTTATTTAGTAATTTTTTTTTAATATAATAGTTCCTCTGCTCTGTATTAGAATACTGTTTTTTTTTTTCTTAGGGACTTTTGTCCTACTGGGACCTCTGTAGTTGTGATTAGTGAGGTAGTTGCCATGGTTACAAACACACACACACACACACACACACACACACACACACACACAGCTTAAGATTGTTAAAATGGTTGTGAATTTTTTTTTTATTAATTCAACAGTTTTGTTATACTGTGTTGCTTTCGGGTTTCAGCTGGATAGGTGGCAGGCAGACAGCTGCAGTATGGAGCCACTGAGGAGGGATGAAAGGTCTGTGGCTTTACATGGACGGAGGTCAACCCAACTGGGAGGGAAAAGTAAAACATGCCTGCAATAACCAGGTACATTTCTGTGATTTTACACAGTTTTGTGTTCCATTTCTAAGGCAGGGCTATAATTCTAAAAGTTTATGCAGTGGGGGAATGGGGCTGAGGAATGGCGGTGGTGGGCGGACGATCGCACTGTGTAGTTGAGGAGTATTTATTTATTATTTCGTTTTTGTTTACTGGGTAGGGTGTCGTAGCCACAAAATATAATTGTTTTCAGACAGGACCCAGGAGGTTACAATACAAAATTGGCAGACAAAACAAATAAAAGGTATAATTCAGAGGTAATCAGCCATACAAGGAAAAATCTACACAATGTTCTGTGATGTAAACAGTATTGCTAATATGACAGAGACAATGGCAGGAAAATACACAATAGTACAAAACATTATAAGCATACAATCATAGCGCAATAGAGTTTTAACACATAATCCTTGGTAAGTGGTACAGGGAGGCAGTATAGCGCAGTGGTTTAAGGCTCTGAGCTGCAAATCTGGTGACATCCAGCAGACCAGACCTGAGTTTGAATCCCACAGCTTCCACTTGCATACTGTGTTACCCTGAGCAAGTCACTTAACTTTCCTGTGATCCCAGGTCGCACCTGTAAACAAGCTTTCAGCTTAGTGTGCTAATCCTGGTTAAACAACTAAATAAATATAAAGTGCTACATATAACAGTAACAAGGGGTCAGAGCAAAATTGAACATTTTGAGAGCTGAGGAAGGGGATGTCAAGCACCCTATGGGGATTTAAAACAGGAACATAGGGCATGTTTAACGAGGAGAGTGTGATGCATCTTTTTAAAAGCAATATGACTAGGTGCAGAGCGAACATCAAGAGGTAGGGAATTCCAATATTTTGGGGCCAGGCAGAAGAAAGCTGAGGTTCCTTTTAGGGTTCTGCACCTAGGGGTGTATAGTAGAGAGAGTCCAGTAGAGCGGAGGCCATAGGTTGGGGACAGAGGTACCAGCATGCCTGCAACAGAGGTAGGTAGATTAGTTCTGATGATGTCCAGCAGAGTACCAAGGGCAAGGAATCAATTAGCAGATGGAGAAGGCCATCTAAGTTCTGCATATAGCAAGAAATGGTGTTTCAAACGTGGGGAAGCCGAGGCACAACAACAGGTACTATTGCAGTGGCGGAGCTGGGGGGGGTGGGGAAGTCACCCTTCCTGGCTGCCCAAGTGTGAGTAGTGGTGCCCCGCTACCATCTTTATTGCCTGTTTAGTGCTCATTGTGGAGCCCTCGATTGACTGAATGGCCCCCCCCCGGCTCCGAAACACTCCCAAACCTGGGTCCGCCACTGTACTATTGTACGTTGTATCCCACTTAGTTAGGGTGGTTTTCAAAGCATTTATGTAGGTGACAGCATGATACACAAGGGATGGAAGTAGGATACCCCTAGAAATAGCCAGTTTAGCTGAGGGGTAAGCATCCGACTATTCCTGTAAGCTATTCCGAGTTTGGAGTTTACTGACTTGCAGGTGTCGATGTGTTGCTCAGCGTTTAGAGTTTCATCAAGCAGGACACCTAAATACTTGAATGAGGTTACTTTCATAAGAGGGGAGCCATTTGCACAGGAGACATTGAAAAGGTTACGGTTTGTTCTAAGTTTGGTTGCAGATCCAAAGAGCATGCCCTGAGCATGACCATGGCAGAGAGACAGTGTAAAGATTTTAGCCACTTGGGCCATAATAAAAGGAGCAGCCAGCTTCAGAAGTTTAGGCTCTAGGTAGTCGGAGCCTACACTAGTACTATCAGAGATTGAGTTTAGTAGTGTAAGAACATCAGCATTTGGAATAGCCTTAAAATAGAAGGATGGTATGGATGGAAGGTCTGTACATTAACTGCTAGAGATGTTGAATGAGCTGGGAGGAAAAAGTTAACTAAACTTGAAAAAAGCAGGTACATTCCGTTCGTTTTGTATGGTTTCAATGTTACGGTCTTAGCAGGGGTGCTTAACAGGGCTACAATTTAAAAATGCGATGCATCGAGCCAAGCAGCAGTTGGCTTGTGCGAGTGACCACATGTAATGTACAGTTCAGAAAACTGATTTTATTTTTAAAAATCTGGCAGTTTTCTGCAATTCCGATCACTTGCTATGGCATAGGATGTGACTGTGTGTGTATTTTGGCTGAAGCAGGAGTGGGGGTCGGGGAGGACTACCGTTAAAGCATCGTAAGTGTTGACTTGTAAATGGTTCTTTGTTTTAGTGTGATCGGGGATTATGTTTTTTTTTTTTCTCTCTTAGTGTTTCTTGAACTGGTCAGTTGAAAAGCAAGACAGATGGAGGGGAGGGCTTGAGTGCTTGCCAACTTTCCCGCTAAGCGAGAGAAAAAAATGGTGGCATATCCACTTTGAAAATTCTAGGTACACCATGATACCACTGATGGGGTTGGCACACCCGGTGCTTGTTTTTCAGAGGGCTCTACTGTCAGATAGACCAGAGTTTTGGGTAGGGAACTGGCAGCTCTGATGTGAGGGTTTTACATGCCCATTTTCTAATGTGTAATAACGTCACACCTTAAAATGAAGAATAAATACAGGCCAAGTAAGTTCAACACCAAGCAAGAAGTGACATTATTAAACAATAACACAAACTCTATAGTGCCTTACTGCTATTATACAGTGACTCATTTATTAGGAACAACAAAAAAAGATTTAAAAAGTTTGAAAAAGTTTTGTGTTAATTTTCTGATGAACAAGTACATGTTTCAAAAAAAGTCCACTATTTCTGATTTCTCCACTAGGTGGTGCTGCTCCTACTTGCTGCCTTATCTCTTAGTGTCTCTGTCATGGTGTGTGCATTGTCCCATTGCAAGGCTCACTCTCTGTCACAGTGCCCTTCATGCACCCATTCTTATTAGAGACCACTCTGCATCTTGTAAATGGAGAGTCACCGTATTTTTTGCAGGTTTTAATAGTGTGGCTGTTTCTGTTACATGAACAGCATGCCAGTTTCTGCTCCACTGAGCAAACACTGTGTTGAACTGTGCATGCGCTTGCAATGATTTTGATAAGTTAGTGGGTACCTAGAAGCCGATAGGCATATCAGCTTCATTATACTTTTTAATAGAAAATGTAAATAAATAATTTGGAACAAATGAAGTCAGGACACTGAAGTGTGGGCAGAAAACTAATGGGAAGCCAAGAGGACGTGAAAGATGGAGTTGACAGTCGCAATCTTGAGTAAAGCCGGCTTCAGGGTGGATTGAGCAGGGAATGATTTCCATGTTGGTCAAGTGGTTATTTCTGTGCCTGCTCTAAATCCAGTGATGTTCTTGTTAGATAACTTCACTGGTTCTAGGGCATGGCAGCCAATCAGATTTCAGGGATATCTTTGCCATCGTATAATATCCATTTTCAATGCACTATTCTAATTGAAGATTATAAACTTTAGCATATAATTAGTGACCTCTAGCAGACTGAGAATTCCTCCCCCCACCTTTCTTTCACTTCCTTAAAAAACACATTCCTTTATTCATTACATTTATCTTGTGTATTAAAAGATAGAAGATAATGTATGGTCCTGCATAACAACTGTGTGTTGCCATTGAGAGGTTAATAATAGCGACCGTTTAAACCTCGAGAGTGAAGCTCGAGAGGTTTTAGTCACCATGGCAACCTCGAGATGGCAACTCACAGTTGTTAAAGATAGAGGACCATATATTGTCTTTTATAGTACATGATCTGCTATCTATAATAAATGGAGCAAGGAGGTGAACCACTGTGTCCTTACTTTGTGGTTAATTTTTTTGCCTCCACGCCACTCTCCTCATCTGTTGCTCTTGCCACTACCACCACTTCCTGACTGGTAGAGGTTCGAGTAACGTGCATGCACAAAGGCGTTCATTGTTGCTGTGCTGCAGTAGCCATGTAGTTAGTGCAGCATAACAGCTATGATGACGTAGCTACTGTAGCATAACAATGCAATTCTTGGGGTGGATTTTCATCCCTAATCACGTTCCACCATACGCTATAGAAGTAGTATTTGTATAATACCCCCTTCCCACTTTCCTGTAAATAACTTTGAATATAAATTTTATCTATAAATGCAATTTGGGTATACATTTGTATTAACCTCCTTTCTGGTTCTAACTGTCCTCTGTCTGTCCCCAGCATCAGATACCTTTCATTTAGATCCATTTCTATGATGACCCACTGAAGGAACAAAATCCAAGAGGGTAATCACGTGGTCTTAAAACCCTGCTGATTCTTTCTGTCTCTAGTTTAGTAAGATATCTAATTTAAGGAGGAGATTGAGTTTTTTTCTGCAATGACACATTGCTGCATAATGGTTATGTTTTGAGACAAGGGGTGATTCATTTTGTACCATTTACAATCACTAGAGTCGGCCAGCTGGCGTAGCGATAGCGCTTCCGCTTGTTGTGCTGATGGCCTAGGTTCTGAAGCGAGCATGGTGCATCAGAGGGGAAGTCGGGGGGAGGTTGGATGAGCATCCCAGGGACTGCTCTCCACCTCCAGTGGGGAGAGTTGTGGCTTCCCAGCATACTAGTGACACCCAGTGCAGGCTTCATGTCCAGCAGCCTGGACCACCTGCCTCAGTGACATCATTGGCAGATGTCTGTGGGATGAGTGCGGGAGCTCACCCATCCCATGCTGACATCATTGCCCATCCGCGTTTCTGGGGAAAACCAAGAAAACCCCTCGTTCACTGAGCTCTGTGAAGCCCCTGGACCGCCTTCTAAATGACGCCCCATGTGTAAGCCTTGGCTGGGGCCTCTGGTTGATCTTGGTCTATCCCCCAGCCCCCTTGGGGGAGCCCGGCTGTGGGGGCATGCTAGCCACCTAGTCAGGTGGCCTGGAGGAAGATGCTGGGAGAGTGGTCCGGGCACTGATTGGGGGATATCCCCACAAACAGAAATGAAAAAATAAAAAGTACAATCACTAATATGTAAGTGCTATCTTGCATAATGACCTGATATCTGATTTTTGACATGACCTTTCTGTATCACTTTATGTGTTTGCATTATTGTATCTTGTATTGCACTCAGGGTTTGTGAGCAACTATAATATAATGCAGAACAGGGGTAGTGCAGATGTCACCTAAGACATCAGATGAAAAGCAGTGTTGTTCTCCTCTAGACATGCCTCCTGAAGAAGACTCTGGGAAGGGTCGAAGTACCAGAGCTAGACCAACAAAGAGTGTCTTTTATGTATTTGCAATCTGCATTGATTTTTCATTTTCTGTGCTCATCTGTTACGTATTGAGAACAGTACTGTGAGCAGTTCCCACTTTAGCGGATTTAATAAACTGACACCAGCAACTTACAAGCTATGGTCCAGTATCTTCGTGAGTGCTTTGGTTACTTTCGCAGTCTGTTACCGTTAGAGGTCAATGCTGTTTCAATACAGTACTTTTTTTTTTAACTTTCAGTCTGTGGTTTGTTGCCCACTCCCTCACCTTCCCATGGGACAGCTGTCTGTCTGTATGTATTTGTTATTATACATAATTATTTTCAGCTAGAGAACTAACGATTATGGCTGCCAAGAGGAGTGCCATCAGGAGACCATGTTATCACTACGGCAGTTTAGGAAGGACTGACAGCAGTGAAGTATGATTGATAGACACATATTTCTTCACCTCTGCCACTCAGTTGAGTTATTTTTTTAAATTTATTGTAAGTCAGTGTCGGGTTAAGTGGAAGTCGTGGAAGGGTACAGCAATGGCCGTGCATGGGAAGCACGACACTGTAGCACCAATGCTACAGTGACAGCAGCTGTATCTTTACGGCTTTGTCTCCCGCAGATGGAGACACGCTGTCAGCTTACTGCAGAAAAGTAAGTAGGCAGCTGGATGGAGCAGGGGAGTGCGATGAGCGGCTGAGCTTGACAGCAGGCTTGACAACATTATGTGACAGCGCTATGTTGAGTAAAATCATTCTTTAAATTCGAAATTGTAATGAAGGAGGTGCGAAGAGAAAATGGTGGGGAAATACTCAGTAACTCATTCTGGCTAAGCAAGAGTAAAAATGGTAACTACCAAGATGCTGAAAATGCCATTGGACAGTAATATTTTGGGTAAACAGGCAGACAGAGACTGAGACTGACTATTTCCTGCTCTGTGTTGGCTGATACCAGACTGGAAGGTTGCCTGTCTAAGCCCAACAGGGTGTAGGATTTCACACACACCTTTTTTTAAACAGGCATAGTAACAAGGCTGAAAGGTGACAAAGCTGGCAAAGGAGACAGGGATATCTGGAGTGGAGACACCGCACTGATCAATCACCAGGGCCCACTTACATCTTTCTCTGAGTGGGGACATCGCACTGATCAATCACCAGGCCCACTTACATGTTTCTCTGAGTGGGGACATCGCACTGATCAATCACCAGGCCCACTTACATCTTTCTCTGAGTGGGGACATTGCACTGATCAATCACCAGGCCCACTTATGTCTTTCTCTGAGTGGGAACGCTGTACTGATCAATCACCAGGCCCATTTACATCTTCCTCTGAGCAGCAACATCGCACTGATATATCACCAGGCCCCCTTACATCTTTCTCTGAGTGGGGACACTGCACTGATCAATCACCAGGCCCACATATCTTTCTCTGAGTGGAGACACCGCACTGATCAATCATCAGGCCCACTTACATCTTTCCCTGAGTGGGGACATGCCCCTGATCAATCACCAGGCCCAATTACATCTTTCTTTGAGTGGGGACACCCCACTGATCAATCACCAGGCCCACTTACATCTTTCCCTGAGTGGAGACACCCCACTGATCAATCACCAGGCCCACTTACATTTTTCCCTGAGTGGGAACACTACACTGATCAATCATCAGGCCCACTTACATCTTTCTGTGAGTGGGACACCGCACTGATCAACCACCAAGCTGACTTACATCTTTCTCTGAGTGGAGACACTGCAGTGATCAATCACCAGGCCTGTTTTCATCTTTTCCTGAGTAAGGACGCTGCACTGATCAATCACCAGGCCCACTTATGTCTTTCTCTGAATGGGGACACCACACTGATCGATCACTAGGCCCTCATATCTTTCTCCGAGTGGAGACACCACACTGATCAATCCCCAGGCCCACTTATATCTTTCTCTGAGTGGGAACACCGCACTGATCAATTACAAGGCCCACTTACGTCTTTCTTTGAGTGGGGACACCACACTGATCAATCAGCAGGCCCACTTTCATCTTTCTCTGACTGGAGGCACTACCCTGATGAATCACCAGGCCCACTTACATCTTTCCCTGAGTGGGAACACTGCCCTGATCAATCACCAGATCCACTTACATCTTTCTCTGATTGAAGTCACTGCCCTGATCAATCACCAGGCCCACTTACATCTTTTCCTGAGTGGGGACACTGCCCTGATCAATCACCAGTCCCACTTACATCTTTCCCTGAGTGAGGACACTGCACTGATCAATCATCAGGCCCACTTACATCTTTCTCTGAGTGGGGACACTGCACTGATCAATCGCCAGGCCCACTTACTAACATACTAAAATGCCAGCAGAATAGGCCTAATGGTCTTTCGAGTCTGCTCGATTGGTCAGCCCCCACCCTGGGTGCTGATCTTGCTGCCTGCCTCGCCTTCTCTGGCTTCTCCCTTCCCAGTTCCGGATATTCTTGCTGCATTGGATTTTGCTTCCAGAACCCTTCCCCTGTACCTGTCCCAGCCCCTCTTGAACCCCTCCACCAGCCCCCTAGGCAGTGCATTCCATGGCTCCACCACCCTCTCAGTGAAGTAGTACCTCCTCCTTTCTCCCCTGAATCTTCCCCCCTCCAGCTTCCACCCATGCCCTCTAGTGGCCCCCTCCTCCTTCCTTCAAGCACTCTAACTGTTCCTCCCTGTTTACCCTCTTCATGTACTTGAAGACCTCTATCATGTCCCCCAATCCTTCTCTCTTCCAATGTGTATATTTAGCTCTTCGAGCCTCTCCTCATAGGTCCTGTCCCCAAGCCCCAAATCATTTTGGTTGCCTCCTGGACCCTCTCCAGGAGTTTAATGTCCCTCTTATGTGGCTCTCCAAACTGCACGCAGTACTCAAGGTGTGGCCTCACCAAGCAGTTATACAGAGGGAGCATCACTTCCCTCCTTCTGGAGGTGATCCCCCTAGCGATGCATCCCAGCATCCTGTTGGCCTTGGCTGCTGCCCTCCTACCAGTCTCCGAGTTGTTCATTTTGACATCCACCTCCACCCCCGGGTCCCTCTCAGCCATCGAGACTTGTAGCATTTCCCCCAGGGTGTACACTTGGCCTGGGTTTCTGGCCCCCAGGTGGAGTACCTTGCATTTCTCTGCATTGAACCTCAGCTTCCACTTTCTAGACCATCTTTCCAGAGCCTCCAGGTCCCCCTGTAGGGCCACCTTCCCCATCCCTCCTCCCCATCCACCACCGCCCCAGTTTTGAGTCATCCAAAGAGACTCATCTCACTCCTGATTCCTGTCCTATGTCAGAGATGTAGGCGTTGAACAGGAGGGGCCCAACGACTGATCCCTGTGGGACTCACTAATGACCTCTTGGGGACGAGACTATCCCACCAACTACGACCCTCTGGGTCCGGTCCTGGAGCCAATTGCCTATCCAACTGATCATCTGTTTCCCACCCCATTTCTCCCAGCTTATCCAACAGGCCCACGTGAGGAACAGAGTCAAATGCCTTGCTGAAGTCTAGAAGAGGAGTCCACTGGTCTACCCAGGTCCAAGCCTACTGTCACCCCAGTCATAGAACTCCACAAGGTTTTGTCTGACATGATTTCCTGAGATCAATCCATGCTGTGCTCATCGTCCAGGCACGCTGACTTTCCAGGTCCCCCCAGCCTCCCTTGACAATGCCCCTATCACCTTGCCCAACACCGATGTCAGGCTGACAGGCCTGTAGTTCCCTGCCACCTCCTTGATCCCCTGTGAATAGGCACTATATGTGCCACCTTCCAGTCCTGGGGCACCCACCCTGTCCTCAGAGAGATGGTGAAAGCTCCGCTAGAGTTTCGCCAGGACATCCGCAAGTTCCTTCAGCACTCTGGGATGTAATTTATCTGGCCCCGGTGCTTTCTCCGTCTTAAGGGAGCTGAGGCGTCCTCATTCTCTCTGCTGTGATTTCCACCAGCAATTTCTTCCTGCTTAGCCCTCCCTCCTGCCAGTGATGCCTCCTCTCCCAGACCTGCCGATCGGTTAGGGTCCCCCTTCTCAGTATCTCTGTCTCCTCCCATGTATGATGCAGCACCCCCATTTTCCTTGGTGAAAACTGAGGTGAAGTACTCATTTAGTACCTCAGCCTGCTCCCCCGGGTCTTGTGCCCATCTCTCCCCTGATTTAATCCAGCTAATCTGCCCCTTCACCCTTCGTTTTTCCCCAATGTATCTAAAGAACCCCTTGTTCCCTCTCCTAATTTCCCTGGCCAGGTTCTGCTCCTTCCTTGCCTTAGCCACCTTCACCACCCTAGTGGCCCTTCTAGCCATCAGCTCATACTCCCCTCGATCCCTTTCACTCCTTGAGCACTTGAATTGCCTATAGGCTGCCTTCTTTCCCTGCACCACCTCCTGGACCTCCCTGGTCCACCAGCAGGGTTTTTGGGCCCTACCGAATTTTCGTCTTACTCTTGCACAGGTGCTGGTAGCATCTTGCACTTCTCTCCTGATGATTTCCCACCTACTATCAGCATCCATATCTGACCCAATCCCATCCAAATGCTCCTTAAGGATCCTTCCCATTTCCTTAAAATCCGTTCCCCTGAAGTCAGTTACCTCCGTCTTTGTGCGGCTTTCTAGTCCTCCTAGGTCCAGGCAGAACCAGACCGTGGCATGGTCACTCCCCGCCAACGGGTCCCTTACCTCCAGGCCCCTAATCTGGTCACTGTCTGCCAGGACCACATCCAGTACCCGCGCCTCCCTGGTCGGTTCCCCCACCTGCTGAGTTAGGAACACATCTTGAAAGACATCCAACAACCTCTGTTCCCTGGTCACAGAAGATGTCATAGTCTCCCAGTCTGTTCCCGGCACGTTTAAGTCCCCCAACACCACCACCATTCCTCTGCCCAGTCTGCAGTGTCTCCCAACATCTGCCACCAGACTCTCCTCCAGCTCCTCCACCAGGGCAGGGGGTCTATACACCACTCCTATTTTTACTCTCTTGCCCCCCCTTGTTATCAAGGTGACCCAAATCGCTTCCACAGTTCCCTCCGCCTCCTCTACTCCGCCTATGCCAATGCAGTTTTTGACTATCATTGCTACCCCTCCTCCCCTTCCCTCCCTTCCCCCCTGTCCTTCCTGAACATAGTGTAACCCTCCAGATTCAGGTCCCAGTCATGTCCTGCAGTGGCCCAGGTCTCAGTGACCACTGCCACATCCACTTCTCCCTCAGTTAGCATCGCCTGGAGCTCAGGCATTTTGTTTCCCAAACTCCTGGCATTTAGCAGGACTACCTTCCACCCTTTCCCTTTACTTCCATTTCCCCTGCTCGTGTTCCCATGGGGATTCTGTTTTCCCCTGGTCTGCACTTTACCAGTCGGCCTTTTCCTGCAATCCTCCAGCTCCCAAGGGGGGTGGAGACAGAGTCCCTCCTTTATCGGCACCCCCTTGACAGCCTTTTCACCCATCCCTCCCCTTCACAAGTTTAAACCCCACTTTTCAGCAATGAACCCTCTATTTTCAACTTAAGGATTCCTCTCCTCCAAATTGAGATGGAGTCTATCTCTAGCATACAGCTCTTATCCTCCCAGGTCTTCCCCAATCCCCATCAACCCATACCCTCTGGCCTCACACCACCCCTGAGCCACTGGTTTATCTCCCTAATCTTCCTTTTGTGCTCCCCACTAGCCCTTGGCACCGCAGGATTTCTGAGAAGGAAACTGTGCATCCTATGTCATGACAGACCCTGGCGAGCCCCTGAATCTTGCCTGTATCTCTAGCTCGCTATTTCCTCAATGTCATTTGTACCCAGGTGGACCAGTATGTCCGGGAACCCTCACAATCCTTTGCCAGCTGATATACCTCATGCTTAGCCCTGTGCACTGTTAGTCCAGGGAAGCATTTTGTCTTAACTGGCCAGGCTTCTCCTCCCTATCCCATTTGATACCCCTGATCATAGAATCCCCCAACAGGAGCACTCTGACCGCTCCTTTTCCTCCATTTCTTCCCCTTCCATGTCCCTCATCCTTTCTACCGGCCCCTCCACCCAGCCGGCTCCTTGTTCCTCCCCCTATCTGGGTGCCACATGCCACCCTCTCCTTATTTACTCTGACCACCCCTTCCCCTCCAATCCTATGCCTCTCTACCTCCTGAGTATCCTTCTGTACCTTGCCAACTCCCCCCCTCACTGCTTGCAATTGGTCCTTCTCCCCCATCTGCTAAACTAGTCTGGCTCGTCCTCCTTCCTTGCTGTCTGCATTTAGTCCCTCCTTGCTTGTTGTGGTCCCCTGGCCTAAACCCTCAGCTCCCTTTGCTAAATCCTCCTTGTACTTCTGGTCCTTCTCCTTTACCTTTCCTACCAACTGGTCCTTCTCCCTGCACTTTCCTCCCCCTTCCCCACCCCTCCTGCTCTGATTCACTGCTCCCCCATTTTCCTGCATTCCAGGTTCCCCCGTTCTTCCTGCTATCTGGCCCCTGCCTCCTGCCCCCACACCCTTTCCATCTCTAACCACCCCTGTCATGGCTACATCACCCCCCTCATCCTCGAGCAGAAGAAGAGAATTGAAGCGGTTACTGAGTGTAAGATCTGATCCACCTCCCCACCTTGCTTCCTTCTGTCCAGCCCTGGCCATCTGCCTACTTGCCTGAGAATGTTGTCCCTCTGTCCCTTCTTTGTGAGGGTCCCCAGTTACCTGCCTGCTTCCTTGGTAGTGTCCTTTTGGACTCCCTCTGCCAGGGTTCCTATATGACCCCTGAGTATTCTCCTGCACTCCTTTCCCTATGCCGCTGCCCCCAGTGCTTGGTGCAACCCTGGGGGAGATCCCCTGCCCCCTTCCCCAACCATACCTCCCCCCTTCCCCCAGCTGTCTTCTAATCCCCGCAACCTCCTCCCTAAGCTGTGCCAGCTGGTAGCACACTGGGCAACCACCAAACTTCCAAGCCCAGTCCAGTATCATGGCTGCTCCACACCCTGTGCACCCCACCACCCTCCCAAAGATGCCGGTCCTAATGCCATGTGGTTCCATCCCCTTCCAAGTAGGTTTCCTTGGGTGAGCCACTAGGTTCCCCCCAGTCCAAGATACACCCCTACTGCCTAATCAGGTCACCCACTAATCTTAGATACAGTCCCACAGTACACTGGTAACCCTGTTACTAGGTACAGTACAACACAGTAAACTTATAAGGGAAATGAACAACTCCCTAAGCTCCTCTCTCCCGGCGTTTAAATCCAACCCCCAGTGGCTAGGACTACATGAGCTGCACCTGCAGCCTTTTCCTCCAATTGCAGGGCAGATGTCCCCCTATAAATTAGCAGAACTCTGGGGAGGGAGGTGGGGAGGGGTGGTTTTGGCAGACACCCAACTCGAGAGAGAGAGTGTATCAGCCCTGTGTCTCCCCTCCAAGCCCAGCAGCCAAATACCCAGACCCAAGCAAATCCCACCAAATAGGTTTTAAATCAGAAGAAATAGGCCTCCATCTGTGCAGCCTATTACACAGTGAAACATCCAACAAATTAGCCCACTTACAGCCAACAAACCAGTTTTCAAACTTCCAACAGCCCCCACAACAATACCCTACTAGCCCCTTAGAAATAAGAAAGCAAAGAAATAACCTTCTACCAAGTAAAATCCACAAGAACCCTGTAAAAACAACAAGAAGCAGCTACTGTCCTGGAATGCAACTGATCCTGTCCCCTTCCAGTTCCTTCTGGAGTTCACTTACATCTTTCTCTGATTGAAGTCACTGCCCTGATCAATCACCAGGCCCACTTACATCTTTCCCTGAGTGGGGACACTGCACTGATCAACCAACAGGCCCACTTACATCTTTCTCTGAGTGGGGCTTTGCCCTGATCAATCACCAGGCCCACTTACATCTTTCTATGAGTGGGGACACTGCACTGATCAACCACCAAGCCCACTTACCTCTTTCTCTGAGTGAAGGCACTGCCCTGATCTATCACCAGGCCGAGTTACATCTTTGTCTGAGTGGGGACACTGCACTGATCAACCACCAGGCCTACTTACATCTTTCTCTGAGTGGTAACACCCCACTGATCAATCACCAGGCCCACTTACATCTTTCTCTGAGTGGGGACACTGCACTGATCAATCACCAGGCCCTGTTACATCTTTCCGTGAGTGGGAACACTGCAGTGATCAATCACCATGTCTGCTCACATCTTTCTCTGAGTAGAAGCACAGCACATCTTTCTCTGAGTGGGGACACTGCACTGATCAGTCACCAGGCCCACTTAAACATTTCTCCAAGAGGGGACACCACACTGTTTCTTTTTTCTCAACTGACCAGCCTCCCCTTCCCAGTACATGAGAAAAGAACCCAGGAGTTACTGTAAACGTCTGTAGTGATCCACTGAAGGTGTACTCTTTAGTGATGGTCTGCCCATAAGACAGTTGGGGCGATGCCCACCCTAAAGGGGTCTTACACCCCTAGACATTGAGGGTTTCCCTTGGCTATATCTGCCCTGGCTAGCACCAAGTTAAGGCTAGAAGTACAAAGAAAATGGAGGATAAATAAAATTTAGGTGGCTCTTCATAGTTAGGTTCAGCTTTACACTCTGAGGTCTGTGTGCATGTGGCAGTCCTCAAGATGTCCTGATTAAAGTTGAACACATCTCCTCCCAGCTGCCCACCCCCAAACCACAACCACCAAAATAAGCTTTTAAGCCCCCCAAATAATTTTTGAATTACCGCTGTGTTTTAATATCTGTTCTGATTTAACAGCACTAATTTAAACATCCTCGGAGCTGTTTGGTGGTAGTTCACATTTTTCAGCGCTGCACCATTCACTCTAAAAATTATCCAGTGAGCAGTGCAGTGCCAAACTGAGTATGTGAACTGATACTGCGCAGCTACGAGAATGTTTACATTAATGCTATTATGTCAGAACCGATATTAAAACACAACAGTAATTAACAAATTATTTTGGAGGCTTAAAAACCTAAGGGGGGGTGGGGTGGTTGGGGAGTTGTTGGGAGGACAGGCACCCTCATGGTTAGCTAGTTGCTTTGTTGCACTCTGTAGTGTGGAGGGCTCCCCAGCAGGTGGATGGACACATTTGCATGTTGCTCACACAGGAAGAACCCCTCTCCCCTATCCCCAATCAGGCCTCAGTACTGCTCAAGTGGCCTATAGCGCTTATAATGTACCCAGGGAAACAGCTGTGGGAAAATGGCTCAGTATCCCGATGTGTTGTTCTGCCACTTTAAGAGACTTTTATACATTCAAACCCTTCCCCCTACTCCTTTCTCTGCTGCAGCACTGAATAATAATGATCTGATTTGAACTGTGGAGGGACCCAATTTTGAGATGGACAGGAAGTGTACTTAGTTTCTGAGAGCAGTTAAAGATTGAAAATACACGGGGCTGCAGAGGGAGTGTGGTTACTGTGGAGGCTCATCCAGTATTCTTCCTCTGTTCCCAAACTCTGCAGAACAGCAGAGAAGCTGCTTGCAACTCTAACCAGCACAATTTTGTATTTTAAGGCGGGGTTGGAGCCTGAAACCCAGGATCATGAAGTTGGAGGTAAGGAAGACTGAGTTGGTTCTATCACTGCTTGTTCTCCCTGTTTATTTAACAAATCGGAAAGACCTTTGAGCCAAGGGCTCTTTTACAGAGGTTCTACGTCAGGTCACAAGAACAGCAAATTACAGTGGTTTCAGTAAGTAGTACAACATGAGGAAAGTAATTACATTAACAAAAGAACAATATGGCAAGATAAACATTGTGTCAAGTGCAGCCAGTGGCCCTGTCTGAAGAGGGGTGAAAGGGCCTGTAGTCCCAAACTCTGCAGAACATAAGCTGCTTGCATCTCTAACCGGTGCAGTGTTGTATTGTAAGGAGGGGCTGGAGACTGAAGCCGAGGATCATGGAGTTGGAGGTAAGGAAGGCTGAGCTGGTTCTGTCATCATTTGTTCTTCCTCTAGTCCCAAACTCTACAGAACAGCAGCTGCTTGCATCTCTAACCAGTTCAGTTTTGCATTCTAAGGAGGAGTTGACAGTAAGCGGTTAGTAGTAGAAGAAGAAAAATATATTTTTTTGTTTTGACCAGATAAAATTGTTAGGGCCACCATGGTCTTATTTTCAAAGTTGTCCTGTGCTGAGGTATAGTGCATTACTTATGTTAGTGACAGTTTTAGTATGAAAATTATAAAAATTTAAAATGATAAAAATTGGCCTCCTACACAAATATAAACATTGCATGATGCCAGAGGCAGACTGGCAGTCAACAGCTCTGTGCTTTCTACCATTGACTACGGCCTAGTTATTTATGGTGCAGCAGCTGATTCACCTCTAAAAAGAATCACTGTTGTACTGTATTAGGCATGTAGGCTTGTAACAGGAGTACCCAGATACACACATACCTGTGAGCTATATACACAAACAGGATGGCTTCACCTTAAAGGCCGACTGAAATACAAAACCTGCCTGCTAGCCAAAAAAACATCACTGTGTCTAACCCCCTGGGGGTACGGCATCTACTCTTTCGTGGAAAGCTTCAGACGAAATAGAGGCACATACAGTCAGCCCTACAAGGTACCTTTTCACTGTACCTTGCAAGGGTAAACGTCTTTCAAATACCATGCCCCGAAATGGCTATACTCACTACCTGGGGATATACTAGGAATAGCGAAACTAAGCCTATTTAAAAGCAAACTGCAGTCAGCAGTTGTGACTGTATCACCTAGTCTAGCCCGCTAAAAATACCTGGTAAAACTACACTTACGTACCTGCTAAAGATATCCTGCCTCCCTCACCTAGTCACCTTCTTCCTCTTCCCCTCCTGCTGTTCCATCCTCCACAGCCCATTCAATCTGACGAAGCCTCTTCTAGTTGACTCACACCAGTGTATGTCTGTTTACTGATCCTTATCCCTCTGTCTCTTCTAGTCACTAGTTTCAGCTCTTGTTGCCTAATATTGTTTAAATTTCTGTCTGACTGATAACCCTTGCTTGTTATTTTTATTTATAATGGCACTTTGTAATCTGATTTATTTGGTATTTCTCAAGCTGTACCTCACTTTGTAATTACTACCGTTTTAAAATGTATGTTATATTTTTTGTCTGTTTTGTCAACTTTTATATTCTGATGTGAAACCTCTGTAAAAGAGCTTACAGCTCAAAGGTACTTGTAATCCTAGATTTCAAGTAAAATTAAATAAATGAACTGGCAAGCTACATAACGCTGGCTACAGCAGGTACATTAACAGTAGAAACATACTATGTACATTAGTTAAAGCGGTTTACAATGGCAATATAAATAGGCAAGATGCTTTACACTGGTTACAGCAGTTACGTTAACAGTGTAGGCATACAGTGTGTATTATCCTCCCTATGGATCTTGGCAACAGTGAATTCCAGGTCTTGGGAATTTATGTAATCTAGGCTAATTTTCCCATAGTTGGTTCAGATCCCAGTTACACAGAGGCCTCTGTTTTCGATGTGCTGTATGTGTTATTTGGGGAATTGTTTGCTAGTCACTAATATCAAGCAGTTATGGCCTTGGCGATTTTATAAACCTTAAGTCACAACTGATAAAACTGACTACCTGTTCTTGCTACCAATGACCCAATACTTTGAGTCCACAGGGGTGCTGCCCACACAACCTCATGCTTGAATAGTTCCCCCATGTTGAGCACAGCTTGGGAACCTGTAATACTGGAACATGGTTAAGGACCTTGCGCCTGTGGCTATATGTTGTATCTGCTAACACACTTTGTCCCTTACTTGCCAACTTTGTATAATTTCTCATAGGTGTGGCACCCTTGTCATGTACTTGTTGAGTTGTATAATTCTCAATCGTATGTGCTGAACCTTCTTTTTCCCTTTAGGTACTTGTAACTAATCTCAGGTTGCCCCTGAAAAAGGGACCGTCGTGGTGTCAGTGGGCCTACATGGTTACCAAAATTTAAATAAATAAATGAGTGCCCTGGCCTTCTCTGTTCTTAGTTTGAGGGAATCCCAGTTTAGTGTTTTGAACATTATGCAATGGTAGGTGCCTCGTGGGCATCTAAGGAGGACTCTTGCCATGCCCGATGAGATACCCCATTGGGTCTCATCGGACACTTGTACATAAGTAGTTTCATGGTAGCTGGGCTGAACCCTAAACTTATCCTGCCTATCTAGTCCTGTTGCTTAAGGCACTTATGTCTCAACTGAATACGCCACCTATGCCCTTATACCTAACTGCTGTTTGCTAAATGTGTTATTGTCATCTGAACCTTGTATTGCATTTTATAACTATCCTGTAAATGCTTATGTACTTGAGTACCCTGACTTCTCTGTATTACTGTTTTCTCCCCTACCCAAAATGTACTCCTGCTTGTCCTGCCACATTTTCATTTAAAATAATTGCTATTTGTAGAGTATGTTGTACCTGTCATGTTATGTTTCTGTATGCATTGATGCACTGTACCCTCCCGGGTCGTGCCTGAAAATAGTCA
This sequence comes from Neoceratodus forsteri, assembly GCA_016271365.2. Classification (NCBI taxonomy): domain Eukaryota; kingdom Metazoa; phylum Chordata; order Ceratodontiformes; family Ceratodontidae; genus Neoceratodus; species Neoceratodus forsteri. Next base: position 27,923,041 of record CM057455.1, on the reverse strand, counting down.
TTGCCATGGCTAGTGCACCTACCCAGTAAACAAAAACTAGATAAAAAAAGAAAACTGAAAGAACATCATAAACTCCAGGAAAAGCTTGGATAAGAATAAAAGCTTTATTTTAAAACATTTTTTAAAAGCGGTAGTGGCACCTCCTTCCACCACCAATGTTTTGCACCAAATCATGCACTTTGTCAAGGTGTAATTCACGTGAAAGGTGTATCAACATTTAAATCCCACTCTTAAAGAGACATGTCCCAATTCTGATTGGTTGAAACAATTTAAATTCAACAATTCAAACTCCACTATAATATAATCAGAATACATGCAATTTCCATGAATGACAAGTAATCAAACCTGAGCACATACTTTGCCCCAGGGCTGGGGGGGAGAAAACAGATAGCAAGAAAACCAATTATAGTGGCGCGGTAACACCAATGTAGTTAGGGTTGAGTAAGCAGCTAAATGTTAAACCCCAAATGTTGCACTTTAATAACTTTGCAACTGTTCAATGGATTTGCCTGAAATTTGGTATGTGCTGTCCTGGGGTAGGTCTCTTGACGTGCCACATTTCATTTTGCTCAAATATGTAATTTTTGTGCAGCGCATAGTGAAAAAAGTGTGGGTTTTTATGCTGTTGTTGCTGATGTTTTCCCATCACACTGTGGCTACACAATTTGGAATCTTGATCTGAAATTTTCAGGGTAGAAAGAGGTTGCCCCAAAGAACATGGCAGCATTGGTTTTGTAAAAAAATATTAATCTGTTCCAAAGTTATGACATTTTGAAATTTCAGGTTCTGAGCATACTTAGTTCAGTCTTTTGGATAGGTCTGTAAATTTTGAACAAAGATTTGCCTCACAAAGAGGGATTTTGACAGTTCATGAACAAGGATTTATAAAGTCCCTGTTCATATGAAAAAAATCCCTGTTCATGAGCCGCCATCTTGTTTTCAAATTTTTTCCAAACAGAACCTTGTAACTTGCCCCAGGGATGTCTTCTATGAAGATTAAAGTATGGGTTTTGTTCAGGGCAACACCCTGTACAAACCCTTGGCTTTGGTTTCCTTTAGTTTACTCAAAAAATGGCTGTTTTTAAATTTTAAAATCCTTATTCACCACTTGCTTCCGATCCTTGTTCATAAGTTGTCAAAATCCTTGTTTGTGAGCTGATCCTTGTTCGTGAGCTGTCAAGATCCCTGTTTGTAAGGGGATGATGAGATGGCCCTATCTCGCGAACAAGGATTTCTCACAAACAAGGATTTTGACACCTCACGAACAGAGATTTGGCTCACGAACAGGGATTTGACGGGGATTCTAAAAAGGAATCCCTGTTTGTGAGCTGTCAAAATCCTTGTTTGTGAGATGTCAAAATGCTTGTCCATGAGTAATCCTTGTTCATGAGCTGTCAAAATCCTTGTTCATGAGAAATCCTCATTTGTAAGCTGTCAAAATCCCTGTTTGTGAGGAGACGACCAGATGGCCTTAAAATTCCCTGTGTGTGAGCTGTCAAAATCCTTGTTCATGAGAAATTCTCATTTGTGAGGTAGCAAAATCCCTGTTTGTGAGGGGACGACCAGATGGCCCTAAAAATTCCTGTTCGTGATCTGTCAGAATCCTTGTTTGTGAGACACTCATGATGCATTAGTCTCTTCTTGTACTGCATAATGAGTGGCTAGACTGTGATGGGAGCATTCCCAAGTCGAGGAAAGATCAAATCTTTTTCAATCAAATCTTTATTTATATAGCACCTTTCCAAAACCAAGGCACTGTACAATTAAAATACAATGTACAAACATAAAATTAACACTAAAACAATGAATATATCAATAAATTAAAATTCGCCTGAGAAGGTTAGATTAAACAAATATGTTTTCAGCTCAGTTTTGAATCTATCAACTGTCAGACATTCTCTTAACCAATGAGGTAGAGAATTCCACGGGGTAGGTGCCACAGGAAAAAAAGCACAGGCACCAGATGTTTTTAAACAAACCCTGGGAATCTCTAGCAATCCCTCGTCAGGAGATCAGAGAGGACGGAGGGGGCAGTAGTGAGTCAGGAGATCTTGTAGGTAGTTGGGTCTCTGTCTGTATAGGGCTGTAAAGGTTAGCAAGCCAACCTTAAAGGTGATCCACCACTGAACAGGCAGCCAGTGCAGTTTGTGCAGCGCAGGCATAATATGACTGGCCCTCGAAGTACCAGTCAGAAGCCTGGATGCAGCATTCTGCACTAGCTGCAGGCAGTAGATATCAACCCTAGGAAACCCTAAGTAGAGGGAATTGCAGTAGTCAAGGCGGGTGGTGATGAAGGCGTGGACCAATGTTGGAAAGTCATTCAGAGGAACCAGGTGTTTCACCCAGGTGATATTCCTCAGATGGTAAAATAAGGATTTAACCATGGCCGACACCTGAGATTTCAGGGTCAAGTTGTCATCAAAAATAATGCCCAGGTTGTGCACCCAGTCTGAGGTAATGAGCTGAACACCATCAAGCCATAAACCTGATGCCTGTCCAGCCCCCAAACCTGCCCCTGGATGACCTGGGTCCACTACCAACACTTCGGTCTTGTCTGGATTCAGTCTCAGCCAGCTGGTGCTTATTCAGTCCTTGATCTCGGCAAGACAGTTGTTTAACACAGAGACTGCATCAATCTGTCTGGGTAGAAAGGACATATACAGTTGAGTATTATCAGCATAGCAGTGAAACCTCACACTGTATTGCCTGATGATATGTTCCAGTGGCAGCATGTACACTGTGAACAGCATGTTGCAATGGGAGTCGATCAAGAAATGTAAACAAACATGTTTCTGTGTGGTAGCATCAGTATGGTGGTCAGTCTGTTTCTGAATTTTTAAAAGAAAAAATGAATCACAATAAAACTTCCAGTTACATCAGCAGTCTCTACAGAATGTGAACAATGATAACACGTGTTTTTTTTAAACTAGGGACACTTTGAGACCTAAGGGGGTTGATAGTGTCCCTTTAATGCATCCAGTCCAGCCACGTGGGGAATGTTGGCATAAAGCCAGTTTATGTCCGTTGTTACCAGTAATCACTCTTCTTCTATTTCCAGGTTCTGAAACAAACGTAAAACATCCCTAATATCTTGAATGTAGGAAGACATACGACATGCTAGTTCTTGGATGTGTGCATCAACAAATTGAGACAAAGGCTCAGTTAAAGGAGCCAATATTGGCAATTATTGGTCGGCCTGGAGGGTCAATTAAGCTGTTATGATCTTAGGCAAACAGTATATTGTTGACCTTATAGGGTGGTCCACAGTTAAAAAAATCAAACGTGTCTTGGGTAATCAGAAAGCTTAATTTAGGAAACATCAATCTTATTTTTAAAATCCAGTGCTGGATCGTAGGACCTCAACTTGTAAAAATGTTCATCACTTAGGAGGCAGTATAACGTAGTGGTTAAGGGCACTGAGCTGCAAACTTGGAGACCTGGGTTTGAATCCTGTCAGCTCCTACTTGCATATTGTGTGACCCTGAGCAAGTCACTTAACTTTCTTGTGTTCCCAGGTTGCACCTGGAAACAAGTGTTGGCTTAGTGTGCCTTTCCTGGTTAAACAATTTCTCCTTTCCCCCCAATTGTCTATTTACTTCACTGACGTACTTAGTTGAATCCATGATAATAGTGGCACCCCCTTTGTCTGCTCTTTTAGTGACAATATCAATATTATTTTCTAAAGATTTAATTGCTGGGGCTGGCCCGGTGGCGCTGAGCATTGAAGCACTGAACACATTACTTTGCACTTATCCAGTGACCCGAGATCAGGAATGACCTCAGGTCATTGGGGTACCAGCATGGGGGGCGGGAATATTGGGATTGAGCATGGCACCAGGCTGATCTCCCCTCCCGGGGGTGCTGGGGTGGGTTGTCGACCCTCCTGTGGTTCCGTCCCCAATGGGTGGAGCTCTGGTGGGGTAACATAGGTGGGTAGGGTGGCAGTATGGGTGGGAGAAAGGGGCTGAGCTGGCTTTCAGTGTGTGTGCACACCTGCACGTGCATGTACAACCTTGTGCCGGGGCCCCGGGGGGGATACGGGAGAAAACCCAGAAATATCTAAATAAAAAAAAAAAAAAAAAGATTAAATTGCTGGCCATTCTTCAGAGGTGCAATTATTGTATTTGGGATTAGATTTCTGTTCAAAAAAAAGTTGAACAAATCCTGCTCACATGCTTTTTCAAAAACTGCCACTGTCACATTTTCTGGGGGAAGGAAGGAAGGAAGGAGGATCTCTTTTTCAAGGAGTCATAATTTAGTAATGTGACTGAGTTAGCGTTATTTGAGCCATATGAATGACCACTGTTGAAACTTGGTAAATTGCCATTATTTATTTATTTAATAACATTTGAAATTACAACCCTTTGAGTCATAGATTCATTTACAAAGGCTCCCTGTCAAATAACAATAAGGACTTACAGTACATATAGTATTACGCAGTACAGTGTTCAGGTAAGAGAGTATCTGCAGAAAAAAATGCTTTCAAATTTAATTTTCTTGTAAAGTGTTTAAGATTGTTCATAGTGTCAAAGTCATTCATATATTGTGTTGGGACAAAGTTTTAACCCTTCTCTAGCACTGTCAAGTCTGGTTCAGTCAGTGTGTGTTGTGATATACTAACAAACAGAGATTCCTTTTGCTGCTGGGGAAATTTTCTCTGATTTTCAGGCTGAACCTTATAAGCAGCAGTACTTACAAGAACAATTTGATCAACTTGAGAGACTCAAATGTACAGAAATCAATCTTTATTATACATTACAAAGTTTGGAAAAGTATTCTGCCATTAAATGTATCCCTTGAGGATTAAGATGTGATAAAGCACCAGCAGGGGGTTGGGGGGAGGGGTTATAAAGAAAAATACCAAAAATGTTGGGAAGAAGCACTTGATTTATGCTTCTACACATTAATTGAAATCCTATGTGACCAAGATCAGAAGAGGCACTCTGACCAGCTCAAACAAATTGATGAATTGGGGGATATAGTTATCCAAAATATTGACTCTGTTGAATTTGAAAACCCGACAGAGAGACTGCAGAAAAAATTGAAGGCACATAAAAAAACAAGTTATTGAAAGAAAACTGCAAAAGTTTCAAAGAGATTTACAATACTATCAAAGTAATCAACTTTATAACTGGAACCCATCTAAGAGGGCATTCTAGAAAATGCCACAATTGCTCCAAAAGTTGGGAGAGATTTAACAGTAGACCCAGTAGAAGGAATAACAATAACAAGGCATCACCTGCTACAAATGATTCCAACAATGCCAAATCAGTTACCTTCTCCTGAGAAAAATGATAAAGAGACAAGTTTAGAGGATAGGGAGAGAACAGGTGCCACACCAAAAAAAAAATAAACAAGCCTATAGAAAAATGCATAGAGGATGCAGGGAAGGAAAAAGAGGAAATACAGCACAAAAACACAAACCAATCAACATGTCTTGAGAAGAAAGACCAACAAGTGATAAATGTATCTAGTGTTCAACTTACAGAAGCACAATATAGTGTTCTGAGCAAAGGACTTACATTTGTTCCTGAACCACCTATTGATCCATTTGTAAAACATGTGAACTTAAAAAAATAAACCTTTCGCATTTGACAAAGTTTTTTGCTCACAGAGCTAAGGTGTGTCGTGGGTCTACTGTTCAATAGGACATTGGTCACAACAACAATTCTTTCAGGACTGACACCATCACATACCCTGGTGGAATTAACACTGGCGTAACACTGCACTCTTTGGCCAAATTTACTGAGAGCGGCATTAATTCATCCATTACTTGTACATCCTCCACCTCACAGACTGTGACCCTGATCATAACTTGACCTTCCAATTTCAACCTGACATGGATTTTTCAACAGTGAATTTAAATGAAACATCTTTGGAATTTGATTAAATTCTTGACTTTACTTTAAAAAGGAGTTAAAAAGGAGCTGTTTTAAACCTTGATCCACATTTTGTCCAAATAAATCTTTATCACCAATCATCACAACTTTCGAAAAGTTAGTAACACAAGAAAAGGATAAAATACTGGCACCTTTGAAACACTGTAAACATTCTAATTTATCTGAAGCAGAATCTTTACCACTCCAGGAACCTGAAAGAATTGACCAAATTGCAATTAAACCGTCGGACAAAGGAGGTCAAGTAGAGTTCTTGGACCATTCCAGTTACCTCAAAGAAGCCATGACACAACTGAATAACAATCAAAACTATTGCCTCCTTTATCAGGATCCTATCCCAATATTCACTCGATGCATACACAGTTTTCTGGATGATAGTTTGCAATCCAGGTTTATTAGTAAGGATGAATTTTTATTAAGTGTTATGGTCCTAAGGTCCCTACATTTCACTTATTACCTAAGGTTCACAAGGACCACTAGCACCCTCCAGATAGACCAGTTGCTTTTGGGATTGGCACCCTAACTGAAAGTATACCAAAATGTATTGATGCTTTTTTACAAACATTAGTTCATCTCCCTTCATGCTTACAGGACACCGTGGCGGTGCTGGAGGCCCTGAGTAAATTTAAATGGGATAATGGTTATACGTGGCTCACAATTGATGTGATGTCGCTTTATACCTGTGTCCAACCTCATTTGGGCCTGAATGCTGTCCGCTTTGTTATGGATTTTTTTGATACTAATGCTGTCTTGTCTCCTGATTTTGTTCCTGACTGCCATTGATCTAATTCTCACTAGTAATTGCTTCATCTTTAACAATAGTTTTTATCCCCAAACCTGTGATACTGTTATGGGGTTAGTGAGGGCACCCTCCTATGCCAACCTGTCCATGGGTTGGTGGGAGGAGGTGGCCATCTATGGCCCCAGACAAAATTCTTATATTGATAGGATTAAATCCTGGGGCTACTTTTATTGTTGATTTAAGCAATAATGCCCGACAGGGTGTGTGTCGTGCTGGGATAACTTCATGCCTCAGGTGGTTGGGCACGAGGCTGCAGGCCGAGTGCGTCCAATGACTAAGGCATGACGTTATCCCAAATGACGCATAGCCTGGAGGGCATTATTGCTATTATACAATGGCTCATTGTTATACAGAATAAAAAAATCATTTTAAAGATGTTTTTGTGTGGAAAAATCTTTTGGTTTTTTAAAAGAAGATGAAACAATCAAGCAGAAAAAAATCAAGCAAACAATCATCTCCAGGTTCACAGTGAGGCTGAGACTAGAGCCGTGATGTTGTGCTGGGATAACATCATGGGTCCAGCCCAAGACTGACCAGTCGGAGTCCAGGATTTTTTCTTGCCATTGTATAATTACTGGTTATTTGGAATGGTATTGCAGAAGAAGCTAAATCTTTTCTTCAGTTAATCAGATGAATGAAATTTAAATTTCACTTCTGACATTCACCCATTTGAGATAGTGTTCTTGGATTGTAAGCTTTTTGGAAATACTGAGACAGAAAACTGTATACTAGTAATACCGTCTTGAGATTCAGTAGTTCCACCCCTATTTACCCCATGGCCAATTCCTCCACCTTTGGCAGAATTGTTCTAAAGTGCACACTTACAACATGCAAGCAAATGAATTACAAAGAAGATTGTTGTAAAGAGACTACCAAAATGATTTGCTTACTGCAGCTAACCTTAAATATAGGAATAGGAATGGGGTAGGAATGAACTCATAGTACCCAAATACAGAGAAGATAAATTAATCAATTACTTGGTCAGGAATAAGTTACTAGGGGTGAAGGATATAAGTGGGGTGGAGGAAATTTGAGGGGTAATTAAGGGAGCCATCCTTGAGGCATTTAAAGTATGCATAAGAACACTAACAAAGAAAAACAAATTTAAGAGACCACTGTGGTTCTCAGCAAGGGTCAGGGAAGCCGTAAGGGCAGAGGGAGGTAGAATGGGAGGATTATCTACAGAAAAATAGACAAAGAGGGCCGTTAGGGAGACCAAAGCAGACGCAGCACTGCGTATAGCGGAGGGGGTCAGGAATGTAGAAAAACATTTTAGATATATTAGTGGAAAAAGGGTGGGGGGAATCATAAGGCTAGTTGAGGGGGTAGGGTGAAAGAGGAGGACTGGCAAAAGGCCACCATCCTAAATGACTGCTTTTGCGTTTTCACTAAGGAAGACAGCAGGTCCATGCCAGAGAGTGGCATCAAAGTGACCACTAAGGGAATCCAGGAAATGAGACTGCCATTGTTTACTAGGGAAAGGGCTCTGAAAGGGCTGGCTGCCCTTAAGATAGATAAGGCCCCAGGACCAGATGGGTTACATCAGAGGATACTCAGGGAATTAGCAGCAGAGTTGACTGAACCATTGGTATGCCTGTTCAACAGTTCACTTCAGTCTGGGGAAGTTCCACGGGACTGGAAAGTGGCAGACCACTTCATAAAGGGGGGAATAAGGAGCAACCAGGGAACTACAAGCCTGCCAGTCTGACCTCTATAGTAGGGAAACTGATGGAGTCACTGATCAAAGAGGACTTCATAGACTACCTGGAGTGCAACAGGCTCCAGGATAGTAAACAGCATGGTTTCATGGCAGGAAGATCTTTTCAGACTAACCTGATAGTTTTCTTTGACTGGGTGACAAAGGAATTAGAAAGGGGCCACGCTTTGGATCTGCTCTACTGTGACTGCAGCAAGACTTTTGACTTGGTACCTCACAAATGTTTGCTCAAGAAGATGGAAGACCTGGATGCATCTAAACCCATAGTGAACTGGGTGGGTAACTGGCTAGAGGGGAGGCAGAAGAGGGTGGTGGTCAATGGGGTTAAATCAGAGGTGAGGGAGGTTATATGAACGGGGTTCCACAGGGATCGGTCCTGGGTCCTGTCCTTTTCAACATGTTCATTAGTGACATTGGAGAAGGAATCCTGGGCAGGTTGTGTCTCTTCGCAGATGACACGAAACTATGTGGGAGGGTGGATAGTGATGAGGGAATAAGGGAAGTGCAGAGAGACCTACAAAAGCTAGAGGGGTGGTTAAAGGTATGGCACTTAAAATTCAATGATAGAAAGTGTAAGGTAATGTACCTGGGGAAAAAAAACAAGACAGAGTACTGGATGGGGGAGAAAGACTTAGCACTACAGCTGAGGAATGGGATCTGGGAGTTATCATTACCAACTCACTTAAATCGAGTCATTGCAACAAGGCATTTAGCAAGGCTAACAGGATGCTGGGATGTATCAGGAGGGATATTGATAGCAGAAGAAAGGAGGTAATACTTCCCCTCTACAGATACCTTGTGAGGCCTCACGTAGAGTACTTCGCCCTGTTCTGGAGTCCTCACCTCAGAAAGGATAAAGAGAGGTTGGAGACAGTGCAGCATACAGTAGCAAAAATGATTCAGGGCCAGCAGGGCAGACTCTATGAGGAGCACCTCAAGGCACTAAATATGTACCCACTGGAGACCAGAAGGGAGAGCAGAGATATGATAGAGACCTTCAAGTTCCTTAAAGGAATGAACAAAGTGAACTGCAGGGAACTATTTAGCCTGAATACCAATTCACAGTCATGTGGATATGAATGGAAATTTACAGGTGGTAGGTTCAGGAGAGATGTGAGGAAGTACTACTTTACAGAAAAGGTGGTGGAACCTTGGAACAGTCTGTCGGCAAAGTGGTGGGTCTGAAAACAGTCGGGATTCAAGCAGGGCTGGGACGTAGTGAAAGGAATAGTGGTTACTAAGGGCAACAGGCCAAGGAAGGAGAATAAAGAGAGGACAAGGATGGTTAGTACCCTGAAAGAACAGTAGGTTCCAGGGATTATAGGGAACTTGGGCAGACTGGATGCACATCTGGTCTTTTTCTGCCGTCATTGTCTGTGTTTCTATGTTAAGATTCTTCCAACCAAATTAAGTTTATCACTGAATACAATTTGTTAGCCCAAAAGATTGCAGAGGTTATGAAAAAGTTCTGGCCAGTACCACATATGGATCCAGATTTGAGGGATGTAGTGGAGGATTGTACACAACTGGTTTATCGCAGAGAAAAATGTATTTGAGATTTTGTGGCCAAAAGTCATTTGACTGACATTATTACATTTAATACACTTTATGGGGTTTGGGGTCTTTAAATGTCATGCAGCATGACATCTGACAGCAGCCCACTATACAGAAGGCCCAGCATTTGACTCAAACCAGGGTTTCATCAGACCCCTGAAGAAGACTCTGGTTTGACTTGAAGTGCTGGGGTTACTTCTGTATAGCAGACTGCTGTCAGATGTACTACTATATGCAATTAAATTGGATTACCATTTACATCGTGAGTGCTGCTACTTCTTTGCTGGTTCGAGTGCTGCTTCAGAGCTGGCCGCCCTTCCAGTAGCAAACACCTGCCCTGCATTGCTGATTGCATGCAAACCTTTTGTTTGGATTTCAACTTTGGTACTACCCCACTTTCATTTGGTGTGACACCCCATTAATGCTCAGAATCATTGGGGTAGTGGGATGTTATTGAGAGTCCCTGTGGATGCAGATGACCAGTACCTGATACTTTTGTACATTGTTTTCCCAGCACTCAACATGCACTAGGGTCTGTCTGCTTCACAAATCAATAAGTCTTTTCACAGTCTTATCTTCCATCTTGACATCTGTTAAACACTTGCTCCAATTTGCAAAGGCCATATTTACTCCTGTGTTACTCTCCTTATTTTTATGGCAGTTCCTTGCAATATGGCCTGGCTTAGTACAGTTATTGAAAATAAAGTCTTTGGGTACAGATTTGTTACCCCCATCGGAGTTCTTATCTGATCTGGAGTTAAATCTGGAAAAGAGGGTTTGCCATTCCTTGACTGTTGCTTTACTCCTGTGGCATCTGTCCGGGTTCCTCCACTTTCTGTTTGGTGTTACTTTAACAAAACCTGCATGACTGTGGGAAGGATGCTGCTGAACTGCTCCGTTGCAAATATGTTGATGTTCAGTGGGAATGTTTTGCCCTCTGGATGGAGCTATTTAATGAGGACTTCTCTGAGTCGGGTGAAGGCTTCTCGAGGATAATCAAGAGAGTGGTACCCTCAGGGACCGGAATCTGATTGTAGGTCTCTCCTGAGATGTCTTATCTTTCAAGGATTTCTCTTTTCACAAGGTTATAGTTTTCTGACTGTGTAGTGTCCATATAGTTACATACAAACATATAGAAACATAGATTTTGGTGGCAGATAAGGACCGCTTGGCCCACCCAGTCTGCCAATTTCCCTACCTAATGGATAAGCTGCAGATCCTAGTTAACCAGCAGCCTACTTCTTCTACCTTTTTCTTGTAGGCAAGTTGGGCTTTACCTGTCAGATAAGGTACCATCCTTATCACCCATTGCAATTTTGGCCATTGGCAGGCTCTGGTGACCCTCTCAGAAGTTGTCAGGTATGCTTCGATATCATCCAAGGACACTACTTTGTAAGTTATTTTATGTATTTTAAGTAGTTTGTGTTTCATTGATCTGTTGGACCTGTACCAGATCCTCCAGCTTTGATAGCTTGCAAGGAATCCAGCTGTCACTGCTTCTGTCACTGGATCTCTTCTTTTCTGTTTCTTCATCTCTCTTTGTTGTATAGTCCACCATTTGAAGAAGGCAGAGATGTGTTCAGGTACTGTCCCTGCCTATTCTTCTTCCTTCATCACTGGAGCCAGCTGTACAGTCTTGGTTTGGACGTTTGTTTCTGCTTCTAGATTGGCTGCCATTCTTCTGGTAGTCGCTCCTGGGCTTGCTGTTGCAAGATCCATGTCTTTTCTTCTATGCTTCCCTAGTACTAGCTCTAGTACTCATGTACAAAACTCCTGGCATAAAGTACTATAAGCACAGTGTAAATCCCACACCTGTCACCAACTGTCATGGAGGCATGGGTCAGGAAGCATAGCTAGACCAGGAGAAATTATAAAATTCACAAGTAGCATTTTGTAATTATCAGTAACAATAAAATAGAAAAATAAAATTGTACAAGATAGCTCCTCACAAAGGTAGTACCAACAAAAAAATCCTCCATCTGAGACATGCTTTAACATCTGAAAACAAAATTGTTCTCTTTATATAAGATGTCTTTGCCTGGCAATTCAAACTCTGCATCCTGTTCCTGTAAGTTATATCTCCTGTGGCCAGCCTGAAGAGTACATCTAGTCTTAACAGGTGCAACAAAATAATAAATTGTGTCCCACAGCTGGTTTCCTTTTGACAATTCTGCAAACAAGCTTGTGGAGGTCAAAATGTACCTCAAAGCACCCCTCCCCCGTGTTCCAGATTGATGTATTTTCTAATAAACTCAAAATAGCTTTCTGCAATCATTTCAATAATATAATTATATACATTTGCAAAGTATGGGATCCTAGTTTCACATAAAGATTCACATATACTTTTTAGCCACAGAGAAGCAAGGAGGGAAAGAAAGAATAGAATCAGCAAGTGAAAGAAGGGAGATAGGGGAAAATTGTGGGACTATCAGTGTGGCCAATTCCTAGGTGCCACAAGAGAAATTTGATTGCACAATCAGGCAGGCAAGAGACAGACAAGGCCCACTGTGTTTATTAATACCCCATGCCACATGATCACTCTGCAACTTATATCCATGTACTCACTGGTATCCAGTAGTTCCCCTCCTCCTCCCTAGCCTGCATTTAGCATTTAAAGGCCCCCCCGTATCTATTAATACTCCATGCCACACACTACCTCTGCAACTTACTAACATACTAATTGCTAGCAGATTAGGCCTTACGGTCTATCGAGTCTGCTCGAACCTGAGATCCCTAGTTGGGTGCCAAGGCCCTCCCTCTCTCTTGTGTTCCAGAAACCCTTGTCATCCATCCCCACCCCCCTGGGCCAGGCCATCATCTGATATATCCACTTTCTGCGTCTGTCCCACCCTCTCTTGAAGCCCTCCACTGTGGATCTCTGAACCAGCTTAGGTTCAAGATTGTCAGATCCAGCCGCAGTAAACTCAGATATGTTGTTTAACAGCCTGAGCACTTCTTGGTAGGAGATAGACTTGAAATGGAAGGTAGGTCCAGAGACGTCAGGTTGGGTGGTCAGTGTCGACTGGGCAGGGAAAGAGGAAGTATATTTAGAAACTTATATCCATGTAATCACTGGTATCCAGTTCTTCCCCTGCCACTCCCTGGCCTGCATTTAGCATTTAAAAGGCCCCCGGTATCTATTAATACCCCATGCCACACACTCACTGTGTAACTTATATCCATGTAATCATTGGTATCCAGTTGTTACCCTCCTACTCCCTGGTCTGCATTTAGCATTTAAAAGGCTCCCTGTATCTATTAATACCCCATGCCACACATTCATTCTGTAACTTAATTGTTTACAGAACCCTACGCAATTCATGCAAGAAGGAAATTAAAAAGGCAAAAAGTGCCTACTGCAAGGATCTACTGACCAACTCTCATGGGGATTTCAAGAAGTTCTGGTCCCATATAAAGCTCTTCCTAGGTTATAATCCGGCCCCTATTCCTACAGATATGTCCTTAAATGGGGTCCACTGTAATAATCCCAGAACCACTGCTAACTTTTTCAATACTCACTTCTCAGACCTTTCCAAATACACTTCCTTTTTCCCTGCCCAATCGACCCTGACCACCCAACCTGATGTCTCTGGACCTACCATCCATTTCAAGTCTGTCTCCTACCAAGAAGTGCTCACGCTATTAAACAACATATCTGAGTTTACTGCGGCTGGATCTGACAATCTTGAACCTAAGCTTTTGAAACTTGCTGCCCCCTTCACTGCTGTGCCTCTTGCTAAGATTTGTACCCTCTCCCTGTGCCAATGTCATGTTCCTGACATCTGGAAGATGGCTAGGGTAACCCCTGTTTTTAAAAAAGGAGATCATAAAGATCCATGAAACTATAGACCCATTGCTATCTTGTCAGTTCTCAGCAAAATACTTGAGAAACTTGTTTCCTCTCAAACCATTAACTTTCTCCAAAAACATGACCTTCTTACATCTGCCCAGCATGGCTTCCACAAGGGTCATAGTACAACCACTGCACTAATCAAGTTTACGTCTGATATCCTGGTGGCTATGGACTCTGGTTCCATAACAGGGGCAATTTTTATCGACTTGATGAAAGAATTTGACCTAGTGGACCACCCCTTACTTTTAATGATCCTGAGATATCTAGGCTTCTCACTGAACATAGTTATGTGGTTTGGCAGCTACTTATCTGATAGGACTCAGTTAGTTAATACAACTCCACCCTATCGTATATAACCTCTAAAAATATTGGTGTGCCACAAGGGTCTGTCCTTGGTCCCCTGCTTTTCTCCATATTTATAAATAATGTCACAACTAACCTCCAGCAGACTTCCTCCCTGTTATACGCAGATGACATTGTCCTGTACTCCAGCTCTAAAAACATTACTGACATCAACCAACGTCTCTCCCAGGACTATTCAACAATGGCTGTCAAACCATAAACTTGTCCTCAATATATCTGAGACCCAAGCCATGTTATTTGGCTCTAATGCCAAACTTTAACACTCATTATCTTATTTCAGTGTCTCCACAGTTAATGGCACATCTGTACATGTGATCAACTCATTTAAATATGTGGGTATCACCCTCGACCCGACTTTTCATTTTGACCTTCACATCCAGCAGACCTGTAAGTCTGTTAATATGAAACTAGGCATTGCCTACCACTCCAGCTATGTGCTTACTCCCTCCGCTAGACTAGCCATAGCTTGTGGCATTCTCCTCCCTTCCCTCAGCTATGGGGTTGCAACCTATGCTGCCTCAAGTAAATCTAGTCTTCGGAAGTGGGATGTTACCTACAATAACATCTATTGTTATGCCTCTTCTTCTCACCGGTTTAAACACCACTGCCTCCTTTATTCCAAACTTGGTTGGCTTTCGCCTCCTACGTCCCGGTCCTTTGCATATGGTTCGATTATTGACAACATCATCAGAACCCACATACCTAAGCCCCTATTTTGGCTATTTCTAAATCATACATCTGGTTATGGCCTGCACTCTGTGGAAAATGCGCCTGTCCTCTTCCCTAGGCATCACTCCTCTAAAAGGGCTAGTGCCTTTGCGTGTCATGCCCCCCAATACTGGAACTCTCTCCCCCTAATTGTACGTCTTGCCCCATCCCATGCCTCTTTCAAAAGACTGGTACGCAGATATCTAGCTGATTCATGTAACTGCTCTTGCTTCCAACCACCTTAGCCTGTTTCTGTCCCTCCTACCTTGACTCCTTAAGCCACTTCGTTCCAGTCTTTTCCCAATAAACATTCAGCACTTCCTTCTTTCTCGTTACATGTATGGCCTACTCTAAATCACTCTCTGTACTCACCTCTTCCCTTGTCACTATTTTCTTTTTCTGCATCTTCCCCTATCCCTCATTCTAACGTCACTACTACTTCCTTACTCTCCTACACCTATCGTATATGACCACGCTTGTGTTACAGCCTTCTTTGCTTTATCCTAACCTAATTTGTCTGGGATCTTGCTCATATGACCTTAGTAATTGTATTGTTTTTCCCTCACAGATGATGAATTACTCTGTTTTATATTCTTACCTTGCTTGTTATTAATTTACTCCTGCTTCACTGTATTCCCATCCTTGCAAAATGTTCATATTAATGTAATGACATGTTGTACAAGTATGTTATCTCTTACGCTTTGTATACATCTTATTGTTTCTGTACCCTCCCGGGTCGTGCCTGAAAATAGTCATTGCCATGGCTAGTACACCTTACCCGGTAAACGGAAACTAAATAAATAAATAAAATTTATATACATGTAATCACTGGTATCCAGTTGTTCCCCTCCAACTCCCTGACCTGAATTTAGCATTTAAAAGGCCCCTTCCCGTGTCTATTAATACCCCATGCCACACACTCACTCTGTAACGTATATCCATGTAATCACTGGTATCCAGTTGTTCCGCTACTATTCCCTGGCCTGCATTTAGCATTTAAAAGGCTCCCTGTATCTATTAATAACCCATGCCACACACTCGCTCTACAACTTATATCCATGTAATCACTGGTATCCAGTTGTTCCCCTCCTACTCCCTGACCTGCATTTAGCATTTAAAAGACCCCCTGTGTGTAATATTATACAATGGCAAGAAAGAATCTAGCATACTGATTGGTTAATCAGCCCCAGACACAGTGATGATATTACACTATAACATCACTGTATCTAGGTCAAGCAGAAAGGTAACCACAGTGCAGAAAAGGATCCCTTTCTCTAACTGTCACGGCTCGCCTCTGCATCTACAAAAATCCACTTCCTGCCTAACAGTTCACATTGAAATCAGCACAGCAAAACGTACTTCCAACAGCAAGCAAGACAACCAAAACAACTCGCACAAAACACAGGACGGCTTTTTTTTTTTTTTTTTTTTTTGTCTGCTGTCATTTTATTTACCATCCCTGAATTCAGTGGCTTCACAAAACCGTAAGAGTGAAATAATGAACTTTTGAACCGAGCGACCGGAAGTTACAAAAGCCCCTACCTGCTGTCCCTTTTGCTGAAAAGCTGCACTTGGTGTTGACAGTTAAGATGGAAAGCTTTGTTTCTCCAAACGTGGTTCCCTCTAAAAAACGTACCTCTGCTGCTAAATATTCCATTTCACTCTCCTGCTCAGCACTGCGATCCTCTCTACCTACCCACTCCACTCATTGCCCGTCTCACAAAAGTAACGGGCGCACCTATGCACTCCTCACACTACTCACCACCTGAAAGCAACAGCTGCAGTATTAAATACAAGAAACCTAGATTGAAAAAAAAGTATGTGTGTATCTCAAAAAAAAAAAAAAGACAAACACGAGAGGTCACACACAGGGGTCAGGGACATAGAAGAATGGCCAGAAACACAGACACAAAATGAACCACAAAGCAACAGCGCTATCTGCTGGACAATATAGGAACTGGGAACTCTTTTTTTAATAGGTGCACCTGCCCTAGCAAAAATGTTAAAAAATAACAATAATTTACACATATTTTCTCTTTTCTTTTTTTTTTTTTTAACAAATAAGCCATTGTATAATAGCAATAAGGCACTCCAGGGTGTGTGTGTTATCATGTAATAACGTCACTTCTGGGGTGGTGGAAGCACTCGGCTTCGCCTCGTGCTTCAACCCACCCCAGGAGTGACGTTATTACATGATAACACACACCCTGTCATGCCTTATTGCTTAACTATCCCATGTCACACACTCACTCTGTAACTTATATCCTTGTAATCACTGGTAACCAGCTGTTCCTCTCCTACTCGCTGGCCTGCATTTAGCATTTAAAAGGCCCCCTGTATCTATTAATACCCCATGCCACACACTCACTCTGTAACTTATATCCATGTAATCACTGGTATCCACTTGTTCCCCTCCTACTCCCTAGCCTGCATTTAGCATTCAGAAGGCCCCCCTGTATCTATTAATACCCCACCCCCATGGTGGTGTTGGCTGCGGTGTAACATAGCTGTTAAACAAGGTACATTGTACTATATTTTATATGGTTAGTGGCAATCTGAGAATGTCAGTTTGAAACTTGTGTTGTGACCCATGTACATTTTTATATATGCTGGTCAAATTTTTAAACAAATTCTGTACATAAAACAAATTATATAAATTATTTTTTTAAATCTCTCATTTTCTTTACTTGTACAAACCCTCTGTCTTTGTTTATCACCGGCTGCCAATAGAAACCAAGTCTGCCCCTTCATGTTGAAAAGTTGCAGATTTCTCATTGTGTAAAGTTACACCAGGAGTAAGTAAAGACATCTCTTGTCTTTTCAGGTACCAGAATCCTTTGCAGATGTTGCCATCACTTTTTCCGAAGAGGAGTGGAAGACATTAAGTGTGCAAGAGAAGGAGCTGTATAAGGAAGTGATGCTGCAGAATTATGAAAACATGACTTCGATAGGTAAGGACCGCTTAGCTCACCCAGTCTGTCCAGATGTTCCCTGCCTAGTTTGTATCCATAGATCCTAACTGATCTTTGGCAGCCTTCCCTCCTCCCTGCCTTATTCCCCTGTGCATATCCCATGCATGCTTGAGGCCCCCCACCCACTGTTTTTGCCTCCACCACTTCCACTGCCAGTCTTTTCTAGGTGTCTACCACTCTTTCATTGAAGTAATACTTCCTCACATCCCTTTTTAACTTAGCAGAAGTACCTGTTCAGGATGGCAGTTTTTTCTTTGCCCTCTTCTGCAGTTCTTCCCCTGTCATCCTCCTTATCCTCACTATCCCTCCTCTTTACTTTTCTCTCCTCCCTTATGTACCTAAAAAAAGTCTTATCCCATTTATCTACCCCTTTGGCTATCCTTTCTTTCGTCTTCACCTTTGTTCCCCTCATCTCCTGTCTTGCTTCTTTCTGTCTTCCTTGGCACACCTCCCTGTCCTCATCTGTCTGTGTTTCCTTATACCTCTTGAATGCCACCCTTTTTTATTTCACCACCTTGGCCACTGTTATAGAGAACCATATAAGTCTCTCTTTCCTTCTGCTTTTACTCAGTTCCTTCTTGAAGAGACTGGTTGCCTTAATTTCCCCCACTATGCCTTCACCACTCCCTCACAGTCTCCACTACGAGGCAGTTTGTGAGGCAGTCCCCCATTTAACATCAACTGTCCTAAAATCCTGGACCCCTGTCCTGTTGTAATTAGCGTCGCTTCCCAATTTAATGCTAAACCACACTGTACGGTGATTACTAGTACTTAGTGGGCTGCTCACTGTGATATATGTAATGCTGTCCCTGTTTGTATGCACCAGGTCCTATACTGTCCTGTCCCTAGTGGGTTCTTTGAATAGCTGCCTGAGAAAAGCCCCTTGTAGGGAGTCAAGAGTGGTCTTGCTCTTTGTGGAAGCTGCAGCTGGAAGGCTGCAATCCACATCTGGTAGATTGTTTGATTGCACAATCAAATTTTCTTGTAAGACTTAGGAACTGATCACTCTGACAGTTTCACACTTCTCCCCCCTCCTGCTATCTCCCTGCCTTCACTTGCTGTTTCTATCTTTTCTTCCCCCTTGTTTATCTGTAGTTATAGAAGTATATGTAGAACTTTATATACAACTGGGTTCTCTGGTTTGAAAATGTATATAGTTATATTGTTTAAAAGATGATTGCAAAAAGCTGTTTGGAACTTGGGGTTAATCTTGAGATGCAGTTTGACCTCCACAAGCTCATCTGAAAACTTGTCAACAGGTGATCAGTCCTGGAACACAATGTTCTATTTTGTCATACCTGCAAGGAAAGAAACTGACAAAGTTTTGGGACATTGTGTGAAAGCTGGAGATGTAGACATACATGATGGACAATAACATTAAAACTCTGGATGGTGATTGGGCTATTAAATGCCAGTTCTGTTCCATGTATACCCTACTTGATGAAGATATGGCTGCGCCAGAGCCCATCTGTAATAAATGTCAGCATATTACTAGTCTAGAGAAAGACTTAACCTTTGTTTTGAAATAAAGTGGTGGCAGTCTCAGAACACCTAAATGAGCATCAAAATATTAGTAAAATCATTAGTAATCCCCTGGTATCTCCCGTTTCAGATTCCCCCAGCATAATTCAGTGCTATGATCTTGAAAATGCATTGAAGTTAACAACAGGAAATGGTGGAAAGAGAAGATGCTGTAGAGGTAGTGAATGTTCAGAATTAAGTAACGATGAATGGAATTTTGTTAATGGTAATACAAAAAAGGGGGTTGGAGAGTATGGACTTTAGTCTCTTGCTAACAAATCGCTACTCACCACTGCTTAAAACAGCTGAAAATACCGATAGCAGAAACCTAGATCAGACTCCAGACCTAAATCATGGGGAGTCTCCTATTGCCGCCCTGCCATTGAGTATGCTGTCAAAGTGACTACTCCCCGCTAGACACAGCTGAAAATACAGTTAACGTTAATAGACATCAGGCACAAATTCCAATTCTGGGCAACCCATTAGTTCTACCCTAAATTCTGTTGCTGCCTGTGTGTCTGCTGCTGATGTTAACTTGGATCAAACACAAACTATAGCGAGTGGACTAAATGATGACTCATCACACAATGTTAATAGTATAACTGAACTTAACCTTATGGATGTATCAATTAATCAAGCCACTATAATTGATGAGGAGCCATACATTCTATGATATTCAATCACACAACAGAGGAGCCAGATAGATCAGATACACCTATTAGTACCCCAAGAAATGCCACTATCCAAGAAGCTGCCAAAACAACATTACCTCATAATCATCAGATCTTTGTATTGGGTGACTCCATCATCAAACACATAGATCGACTTGTCTGTAATCCTGACAAAGCTAACAGAACATGCAGCAGTTACAGGAGTGCGACCATTTCAGATATCTCCATGATTTTTAATTCTATACTGAAACATAGTGGCAATAAACCTTCAGTAACAGTTCATGTAGGAACAAACAGCATTAATAAACTTAGTAACAGTGATATTAAGAGAGACTACTCTATTCTTGGGAACTATTATTGGCCAACAATTGTGAAGTATGCTCTTCCGAGATACTGCCAGTACCCATAGCTTCAGAATACATGACTACCAAAATCAAGTCAGTTAACAACTGACTACCTTTCTGGTGTTTACAGATGGGATTTAAGTGCTTAACACACTAGTAACATTTTCAAGATAGATACCATCTTTTCTCTTGGGATGGTTTACACTTGAGCAAGAGAGGCAGTAGTCTTTTGGGAAAGAAAATTTAAGCATTTATAACAAATCATTTAAACTAAGATCGGGGGAGGGAGTTAATCTTTCAGCTACTCTTCTAATCATACTGTTGATTCTACTTGTCACATAAATAAGGAATCATGGTGTAACATTTTATCAATAAATGCTAGAAGTTTGAATACATTTAAAAAAATAGAACTAGAAGCACTAATAGATCTACATAAAATCCATGTAGTAGCAATCACTCAAACTTGGTTGGACAGTTTTTCTGACTGGGTGGTGGAAATACAAGGGTACAAACTATTTAAATGTGACCAGGTTGATAAGACTAGAGGTGGGGTTTGTCGCTATATTCATAACAACATTTCATCTCATGCCATTACTCCCCCCTTGTCTGAAGTCAAATTAGAGACAACCTGGGTCAAATTATCACCCCCTGGTCGATCGGCCATAATAATTGGAAATTGCTACAGGCCTCCATCTACATCTAAACTATGGAATTCCTCTCTTAATGAAGAAATCATAGTCATGTCCAATCAGGGAGCTATAATGATTCTAGATGATTTTAACCACCCTGGTATAGATTGGAATACTCTTTCAGGCAAAACCCCATCTGAACAAAATTTTGTTTAAATATGTGCATCAAATGGACTAGATCAATTTAGTAGCTGAGCCAATGAGAAATAATAACATATTAGATCTAATCCTTAACAAATCTGAGCAATGAGGTCTCAGATATTACTGTTGGGGGCATGCTAAGAAATAGAGATCACTACCTTGTAATTTGCCAAATAGCATGTGGAAGATTTCAATCACTTTCTAACACCAAAATCAAAAATTAGTCTAGGGCCATTTTGCAGGACTCGAACAAACCCTTAATAAAATAAATTGGGGCATACTACTAGTAAACAAAACCATTGATAATGCATGGTCTACCTCTAAAAATGTCTTACTTGAAATTGAGGATAAGTATGTACCAGTTAGAAATATATACAACAGTAAAGTTAGGGTCCCATTATGGTTAATTAATAAAGTTAAAAAGCAGATCCAAATTAAATATAAGGCCTATGCAAAATACAAAAGGACAAGCCTAACCTAAATAAAGTAAATTATTTAAGGGCACAAAGAGAATTAAAATATCTTATTAAGAAATCAAAGTCACAATTAGAGTTTAAAATAGCACACTGAAAAAATAACAAATTATTATATTCTTATATAAATTCAGACTGCCGAAATTCTGTTAAAACAGTGGGACCTATTTTTGAAAACAGTATAGTAATAGATGACGATAGAATAGCAGCTGACAAATTTAATTAATATTTTTGCTCTGTTTTACAGCTAGCAGATACAATAAAAAATGTGGAATTACTTTAGACTCCCCTCCTGAACCTCCAATATCAATTGAGGAAACATGCTCAGTCCTTGAACAAATCAGTAGTACATCCAGTGCAATACCTGACAAAATGAATGAAATGTTTTTACATAAATTTGCTTCTGAATTAGCACATTCTCTCTCTATTATACTCAATCACTCAATGACAGATGGTGCAGCACCAGAGGACTGCAAAGTGTCATAGTGGTACTAGTTCGTAAAAAAAGAAATAGGGGAGATATTTAAGCAATAATGCATGACAGGGTGTGGGTTGTGCTGGGATAACCTCATGCCTGGGGTGACTGGGCACGAGGCCGCAGGCCAAGTGCGTCCAGTGCCCTAGGGCGTGAGGTTATCCTAGCACAACCCACACGCTGGAGTGCATTATTACTATTATACAATGGCTCATTTGTAAAACAAACATAAAAAAAGATGAAAAAATACATTTATACATTGGAGTCTTCACTCCAGAGCCTATGTCCAAGCTGATATCGGTGCTGGTTTGAAAGTAGTGGGGGAAGGCGGGCTTTATCTTAGTTAACTTGTGTAGGGGACACAAGGCAGTTAATGAGGGTGCCAGTTCGTTCAGAGACAAAAATACTTTGAATTGCCATGCTGGCGTTTTTTGGGAGGAAGCAAGCTTTGTCAGTGAACCATGCAACTGGCAGTTGGTCTCCGTGGTTCACTGAAGCTGCTACGCTCTCTTCAGTGAAGAAAAAAAAACTGTTATGAATATGAACTTTTTTTTCATATGGAAACTGTGCCTTAATTTAGTTTGCTGACAGAACTGGTATTTCGGAGGGGTGATATCGTGCATGCATGTGTGTGGGGGGGGTGGGCTGAATTTCTTTACTGCAGCAGCTGGGAGTGGGGGTAACGTTCTGCAGTTTAGGCATGATTGTTGAGATTGTCATGCTTGTTTGCCATGGGGAGCAGGGAGAAAACATTTTCTTGGGAAAATGCTTAGGGTTTAGGAGCTGCTGACACTGAAAGCCACTTGCGAGCAGGAATTACTGCAGTGTGTGTGTCAAGCAGGGATTATTGAAATGAGTGGAGTAATTCCATTAATGTTGCTGCGGTCTTCTGAGTGCTGGGACTAGACCCGTGATGTTGTACTGGGAAACATCACGGGTCCTGTCCAACACTGACCAATCAGTGTCCAGGATTTTTTCTTGCCATTGTATAATATGAATTACAGACCTATTAGCCTCACTTCTCACTCTTGCAATTAATGGAACTCATCATCAAATCCTGAACTGAAAAAGCATTTAGAACATACAAATACATTAGATAAGAACCAACATGGCTTTAGAAAATGAAGGTCTGGTACTACTAATCTGATAGTTTTCTATAATAACATCAGTGATAGCCTTGATAGGGGCATTCCATCTGACGTCATCATGCTCGACTTTTCCAAGGCATTTGATAAAGTCTCTCATTCCAAATTGGTGGATAAACTAATAGGTCTGGGTAGTAATCCCAGTCTTGTCAGATGGATAAATAATTGGTTGGACAATAGAGTGCAACAGGTACGTGTTAAAAATTATCTTTCCAATGTCGATGTAGTTACTAGCGGTGTTCCACAGGGTTTCATTTTAGGACCAGTATAGTTCAACATCTATGTTCAGGATATTGATCCAGACATAGCAAACTTAATTACAAAGTTTGCAGATGATATTAAATTGGGAGGTGAGGGTAATACCTTTATTAAACACTTATCCATTGTTAGTGATTTAGGTAAATTGGAAAATTGGGCGAATGAAAATTATATGGCTTTAAATACAGACAAATGTGTAGTCCTGCATTTAAGAAAAAGCAGTCCCAATTATTCCTATATACTAAATCAAACTATACTACACAGTTCAAACTCAACCAAAGACCTAGGAATAATGATTAATAACACTCTGTCAGAAGCAGATCACTGTATGACAACTGTGAAAACTGCCAGAAGTATGGTTACTTGAATAAAACATTCTTTCAGCATCCAACAGAAAAGGCCATTTCCCCAGCATCCAACAGAAAAACCTCGACCGCAGAGGGTAGTTGGTCCAGGAGGTTGGCAGGTGGTTAGAAGGAGCAAATCAGGTGCCCCATCACTCTCTGCTCTCCAACACATTACCTGCAAAAACCATATAAACACTACAAACAGGTATCTGCCTCTATGTCTGAAATCAAACAAAGAGGCAGAAGACACTGCAGAGCAGGACACTGTGGCACAGGAGCTAGCACAACAAAACTCACCCAAATCAGGAACCAAAACAAAACAAGCACAAGGGAAATCCAAAAAACTTCTGATCATAGGAGACTCCATGATTCGGGGAGTTGATACCCATCTCCAGCCAGGGGTGATGGTCAGATGTCTCCCAGGTACATCAGCATGGAGAGACATTGACCGCATACTAAAATTGTTCACAAAGCAGGAGAAAACATTGATGTCCTAGTACACATAGGGACATCGATCTTGCCAGCCGTCAGTTGTGAGACCAAGG
Source organism: Neoceratodus forsteri (assembly GCA_016271365.2). Classification (NCBI taxonomy): domain Eukaryota; kingdom Metazoa; phylum Chordata; order Ceratodontiformes; family Ceratodontidae; genus Neoceratodus; species Neoceratodus forsteri. The sequence goes on along the minus strand of CM057455.1, from coordinate 27,898,566 downwards.
AACACCTGACTAGGCTGGGTGACAAACTATCATCTATTTTGTCCGCATCTCCTTCTCTGAGATCCTGCCAGTCTGGGAGAGGGAGCAGGTGGATGGAAGGTCAGAGAAGGGGAGATAGAGGGAGCTAAACACGTGGCTCAAGGGCTGGTGCCAGGAAAAAGGACACAGATTTGTAGAGACTGGCAGACAGTTCTGGGGCGAAAGTTCTTTAAATTTGATGGACTGCATCTGACTAAAGAGGAGTCAGTGCATTGGGGCAGAAGTTTGGCGTCTTTGTAGAATATTTAAACTAGCAAATGGGAGGGGTGCAGCACCCATATGTCGAATGGAAGAACACCTCCCCTCAGCTAGTGGTCAAACAGGAATTCAGCATGTTTGCGTTCATTTGCATCACCAGGTAAGAAAAAGGTTTGTCTCCCCCGATGCACAGGGTAATGCCAAACTTCACCCAACAACTAACACACCAAAATCTGGCCAATGGAAAATCATGTACACAAATGCTCACAGCCTGGGAAATAAGATCCCAGACCTGCAGGCAATAATGCCAGAGGCTAAACTGGACATAGTAGCAATTAGTGAGGCGTGGTTACCAGTAACCACACTTGGGAGACTTCAGTATCTGGCTATGTATTGTTAGAAGAGACCGAGGTGCAAAAAGGGGGAGGAGGTCTTGCATGTTAATGAAAATATCAAAGCTACAGAAATTCAGAATACACATAAGGAGCCAGAAGAACTGTGGGTCACCCTGGAAACAGGAAATGGGACAGCCATAAGAACTGGGGTTGTCTACAGGCCCCAGACCAGAGGGAGGACATAGACACATTACTGTTAGAAGATATACAAAACATGACAGCTAAAGGGGAGGTTCTGATAATGGGAGACTTCAACATGCCGGATACAGATTGGTCAATACCAGCAGGAACATCTGCCAGAACTAGACTCATAGTGGATTCCGTGCAGGGGAGGGCTCAAAAAACTGGTACAGCAACCCACAAGAGACAGGACTATCCTAGATCTAGTACTGACTAACAAAGAAGGATCACAGATCTCCAGGTAGAAGGTCACCTGAGGCCAGTGACCATCACATGGTATGGTTCAATTTGGCTACTACATCTAAATCATCCCATTCCAAGGCAAAAATATGGGACTTCAGAGGAGCTGACTTTGATAAGATGGCCAACAGAGTTAAGCTAGCCCGGCAAAAGAAACACAGGTGAGGGATACAGGCAAAGTGGGCAAGCATTAAGGATGCAATACTTGAAGCAACATCCCATTGTGTTAGACAGAAAAGGAAGTGCAAAGAAGAAGGAAACCACTTTGGTTCTCAAATACAGTAGCAGAAAGGTCAGAGCCAAAAGGCTGGCCTTCAGGAAATATATAAGGAACACAGCGGGATGAAGATAGGGAGGCATACCAAACTGCCCTAAGGGAAGCAGGTAAGGCAGTAAGGCAGGCAAAGTCCCAAACTGAGGAAACACTAGCACGAACAGTAAAAGAAGGTGACAAGACTTTCTATAGATACATTAGTGAAAGGAGAAAGTCCAGAGGGTATGCTAAGCTTAATGGAGAAAGGGAGCATGTGAGGAGGAGGACCCTGTAAAGGCATCTATCCTAAATAGATACTTTTGCTCAGTATTTACTGAAGAGAAGGTAGGGCAGGGCCCACAGCTCAGCATCATGGACACAGGGGGGAGGGAGGTGAGCACTACTCCCTTCACAAAAGAAAGGGTCCTACAAGAGCTTGCTAAGCTAAGGCTGGATAAGGCAATGGGACCTGATGGCATACATCCCAGGGTACTTAAGGAGCTAAAGGAGGAACTAGCAGAGCCATTAGCAGAATTGTTTAGTGAGTCTCTGAGCACAGGAGAGGTCCCAGAAGACTGGAGAAGGGCTCATGTGATCCCGGCCCACCAGAGTGGTAGCAGGGAGGAGGCGGAACTACAGACCGGCAGTCTTACCTCAGTAGTGGGCAAGATTATGGAGGCACTCCTTGCAGAAAGGATAGTGCAACACCTGGAATCCATAGGGGCACAGGATCCAAGACAGCATGGGTTTACAAAAGGAAGGTCCTGTCAAACTAATCTCATAGATTTCTTAACCAGAGTGGTGGACCAAGGGGGAGCAGTTGATGTTGCCTACCTTGACTTCAGCAAAGCTTTTGACACTGTTCCACATAGAAGATTGATAAATAAGCTGGGTAGGCTCGAGGTGGGTCAGAAGTTGGTCAACTGGGTGGCAAACTGGTTGACGGGCAGAAAACAGAGAGTGGTGGTAAATGGTATACAGTCAGAAGAGATGCAAGTCACAAGTGGGGTACCTCAGGGATCAGTCCTGGGGCCAGTCCTCTTCAACATCTTCATTAGTGACCTTGCAGATGGACTAGAGGTAAGGCTTGTCTGTTTGCAGATGACACCAAGATCTGCAACAGAGTAGATGATCCGGATGGGGTGGGCAGAATGAGAAGAGATCTGGATAAACTAGCAGAATGGTCAGAAGAGTGGCAACTGGGATTTAATGCAAAGAAGTGCAAAATCATGCACATAGGGAAGAGAAACCCTGAAGCCACCTATAGGCTGGGAGGAGTTGCTAGCAGTCACAAAGGAAGAAAGAGACTTGGGCATCATCATCACTGATGACCTAAAATCATCAAGCAGACCTCTAAAGCAGTAGGTAAGGCTATGGGGGTGTTAGGGTGTATTAGTAGGGGTATCACAAGTCGTAAGAGGGAGGTAATAATCCCTCTGTACAAGACACTGGTTAGGTCCCATCTGGAGTACTGCGTGCAGTATTGGAGGCCACACCTTCACAAGGACATTAACCAAATTGAGGCAGTCCAGAGAAGGCCAACCAAGATGGTGCAGGGACTGCATCAGAAGACATATAAGGACAGATTAATGGAGCTCAATATGTATACCCTTGAGCAAAGGAGGGAGAGAGGTGATATGATCGAGGCATTCAAACACCTTAAGGGCATAAACAAGGTGAAAGAGTCACATGTTTAAATATAAGAAAAATAGCAGGACAAGAGGACACAGCATGAGATTAGAGGGAGGCCGATTAAGGGGGAATGTGAGGAAATTCTTTTTCACAGAAAGGGTGGTGGATGCATGGAATGGCTTACCACAAGAAATGGTGGCTATGAATACAGTGCAGGGCTTCAAACAGGCATGGGATAGGCATAAGGGAGCAATACAAATGACTATGAATAGGTAGGCCACTGACAGAGCAAAGGCCAATGGCACATTTATAAGGTAGAAAAAGAAATGGGCAGACTGGATGAGCCTTGCGGTCCTTATCTGCCGTCAACTTCTATGTTTCTATGTTTCATGTGTAAAATGGAAAAGCTTATTATTCCCTTGTACAGAAGTTATGTTCGTCCTATTATGGATCCCAGTTTTGGTCACCATATTTGACCAGAGACATTAAACTGATAGAAAGTGTTCAGAGGGCATTGACAAGGCATATACCTAGACTGAAGGATTTCCCTTATCAAAATAGATGAAAACTAACAGGGTTACACTCACTTGAAGCTAAAAGACAAAGAGGGGATTTACTATTATTATTCAAAATACTAAATAATCCTAATCTTATGGATGATTTCCAAGTGAAATACGGTAATGCTAGAAGTAATCCGAGGTCCCATAATAAAAAATTAAATATTCCAAAAGCAGTCACTGCTAAACAAGTTCATTTCTACACCATTAGAGCTGTGAAAGCATAGAATAAGCTCCCTCAAGTTGTAGTGGATATCACAAACTTGGAAAAATTTAAAACTACCTTGGACAATCTTTATTACTTGAAACAACTACTGGTTTAAATTACCACATATCTGGGAAACATTCTTGATGGGCCTAGTGCTCCATTATGTCTTAAACCTCTTAGTAATCCTACAATCTTAATGAGCTCAGGATGCAGAAGTTATTTGCCAGGAAAATACATTCTATATAAAGAGAGCAATCTTTTGTTCGGGATAGAGAGAGATTGAAATTTAGAATTTAGAGATTGCCTCAGCTGAAGGACTTTGTTTTGTTTGAACTGCCTGTATGAGAGCTATCCTGCAAAATTGTATCTTTTTTATTCCACTGTTATCAATAATAATAAAACACTACATGAAAATTTTATGACTTCTTCTGGTTTTCCTGTGCTTCCTGACCTGCACCTCAATGACAGCCTTAATTCCCTCCCTCACATATAGTACAACACCTATTCCATTTACTATCTCCCCTGAACAGAGAGTAGCCCACTACAGTCATGTCCCAGTCTAGACTGTCAGTGCACTACTTAGGCCAGTCTACTTCCGTGTCTTTATTAGTGACATTGCAGAAAAACTGGAAGAGGAAGTATGCCTTTTCATAAATGACACAAAACTCTGCAACAGAGTACATACATCGGGGGGGGCTGGGTTAGAAAGAATGAGGGACAATTTAAAAAAACTGAAAGAATGATCACGAGTTTGGCAGCTGGGTTTTAATGCAGAAAAGTATAAAATCATGCACATGGGGCACCAAAACCCAGGGGCAGCATACCAACTGGGAGGAGAGGTATTAATGGTCAAAAAGCAGGAAATAGACCTGGGGGTCATCATTTCTGATGACCTGAGAGCAGCTAAGCAGTGTTACAAGGCAGTGGGTAAGGCTAGCAGAATGCTTAGATGCATAGGGAAGGGTATCACCAGCAGAAGGAGGGGAGGTAATAATAATACCCCTGTACAGATCGCTGGTGAGGCCCCACCTTGGGTTCTGTGTACAGTTCTGGAGGCCCCACCTCTGAAAGGACATTACTAGGGTGGAGGCAGTACAAAGGAGGACAACCAAAATGGGGCAAGGCCTACATCAGAAGCCCTATGAAGAGAGACTAAAGTATTTGAATATGTACGCCACATAAGGTAGGAGGGGACAGGGAATATGATAGAGACATTCAAATACCTCACAGGAGTAAACAAGGTGCAGGAAGGGAGAATTTTCCAACAGGAAGAGATTCTCAAGGACAAGAAGTCACAATATGAAGCTGGGGGGGGGCTCAGAGGAAACGAGAGGAAGTACCTCTTCATGGAGATTGTGGTGGATGCTTGGAACAGCCTCCCAGAGGAAGTGGTGGGGGGCTAAAACAGACATGGGATTTAAGAGAGCATGGGATAGACACAAATGAATCTTAGAATCAAGAGGTAATGTAGGCTGGAGTCCAGGTAGGGTCTCCAGTAGCAGCATAGGTAGGGAATTTTTTTAGGGAAAACTGGGTTGGCCAAACGGTCCTTGTCTGCTGACAACTTCTATGTTTCTGTGTTTCACCATGACTCTGATATGGCCACCTAATCCAGGCTAGTCTACCATGATGACTTCCATGTCCATAATTTTATTTCCCAGAATCCTTGCATTGGCAGACATGGCTCTGCATACATTACTCCCTCCCTGCCTGCTTCCCATCTCTACCTGTGCTGTTCCCTGAAGCTCACTCTGATCTCCCTCTTCCCTTTTTACCTTCTCCATTGCCTGTTTCCCATACTCCTTTATTTTTTTTTCTGGCATTTGTTTTATCTTTCTGGTCACTGATAGGACCACCTTCCACCTACTGCCAGATGCCCAGTTTCCGTCTCGCTGAGACTCTGCCACCTATCCTTCTGGGATCATTAGCCCACCCACAATACACCACTGTGCTGCCCCTCTGGCTTACCCCCGAGGGCCGGGTATGCGTTTAGATCTATGGCATTTCTTCCCTGCATCAGTCTACTGATGACATCCCGAAGAGATGGTAGCGTGAGTCCAGTGTGGGACATGGTGGACTGGTGGAGGTTTCATCCTCCCAGTCCTGCACTATTTTCTGCTGTTCTCCCCACCCCACCCCCACTCCCCACTGGAAGCACGTGTGAGGCTTCGCTACCAGTGAAACCTGATACAGCCAACCCATGGACACACTCCGGTGCTCCCTTCCTACCAGTTGCTTATCCCCTGCTCCATCTCCTGTGGTCACCCAGGTAGCACTAAAGCAAGGGGATGTGACATCTTCACTGTGGGATGCTCAACATGTCTCCCCCGGCTAGCCTCCAGCAGCCCAGACTTGTTCTGAACCTGGGTTGTTGGTATCCTACAGATCGTGCAACAGTAGACCTACTGATATGCTGGAGGGTTGACTATTTTTTGCTTTCTTAATTTATACCCCCTTGTCCGATGCCTTATCTCCACTCTTTTTGTCTTGCAGCCCTGTCTCCCAACAGTAAAACCCCATCAGTAGCTGGTTCCTCCTTGGTTGGAGGCCTCTTATCTCTTGTCTGGGCTTCCCCTTCTGAGGACTCTTCCTTCTTTCCTTTCCACTGCTACAGGTGTCTCCTTTTGGCTGCCTCATACCACCAGTATGGTGAAGGAATTCTGCAGTGGTACAAGCTACGGAGTGTATACTCTTCCTGCTACACCACACTTCTGAAGAACACCAAGATCCAACCACTCTGCCTCTGCTTAGGCATCCTCTGGAGGAGCAGTGGCAAACTGGGTGGCCCCTGGATGGGGCAGAAGATCCTCTCTACCCTTTCCAGTGCTGCCCAGAGTCCAGCAGCCCCTGCCTTCAACTCAGAGAGGCGAGTACAAAAGTAAGCCCCAATAATACAAAATGGTGGCGGTGTATTGGGTGAGAGCAGATAGTGTTGGTGGCTACTTCAGTTTGGCTTCAAGTTGGGCCCCACAAACTTTGAGAGTTCAGCTGATCCAGTTTGGCTGTCAGTGCAGTGATTGGCATTGGGTAAAGCAGATTACAGATAGGGGTAAAAAAGCCTTGAGGGCAACAGTGAATACTAACAGTAGCTTACTTGTGGCAGGGGGCGTTGGCATGCGTCTGCTGTGAAATGTGGATTATTCTTGCTACGTGGAAATTTGCCAGAGTGGTCCCCATCTATATGGGAGGACCTGCTGACCTCCTGACTAATTATCATCACATTTCTTTGTTACCTACTGTTTCTAAAATCACTGAGCATCTGTTGGTTTTTTTTTTTACTTTTTTATTTACAATTTACCTCACCACCATAGACCTTACAGAGGCTATAACCCCTGCCTCAGAGCGGTACATCCTTCGGCCCATGATACCTCAGCCAGTCCATCCCTCAGGGTTCCCACGCAGATTCCTCCTCCATGGCAGGGCCAGGGCTAGGAGTGCCGGTGTGCTTCCCCCAGTATGTCAGATCTGGTGATGGGGGAGGACCCACTGGCATGATCAGGCCATCACAGGTCCTGTTGAGTCCCGGAATATTTCCTCCATTTTCTCCCACACCCATGTCCATGCCATGGGTGGGGAGGCTGTCTCCACCTCCGTAGAGGCAGCCAATCACTCTGGACATGGACCAACCCCTTACGTGGCTGCACACCTGTGCCAACCCCCAGCCAACACTAGGTGTTTGTCTACAGCCAGCACACAGTGCAAATCCCCCCACTTCTAGGAAGGAGATCAGTCCTCTGGACACTCTATCCTTCCTCCCCCGAGCGACCCCAGTCGGTTTCCAAACCCAGGTTGCTGGCTTGGCGTGAGGTAAGGCATCCAGTGCCTCAACCCACAGCACCACCAGGCCGGCCCTTGAGCATCTGTTTTTTATGATATCTATATATTCATTGCAAAAAAACTTCGTTAGTGCACTAGTTTGGGTTAAACCAACAAATTTAGGGAAATGTGGCGTTGGGGTTTCCAACCCTAACACCCCAACTCCACCTTGCAGGCAGCAACAGGAAAAAATATTACTATTTGACATCTCCTTCATCTTTGCAAATCAGGTGGGGGGTGCCCTGGGGTTGTCAACTGTAATGCTCATCCTGTTCCATCAGTAAATAAGCTGAGACGTGTACAGTATATTTTATTTTTTTATTTATTTAAAATTTGGTGACCGGGAAAGGTACACTGAGCTGAGGCTCGTTTCCAGGTGCAACCCAGATATGAAAATGGATTGAGCGTTAGGAATATTATTAAGGGAGCTATGACTTACTGAAGTTTCAGTGTTATCCTATGGGATTTTTTTATGTTGCTCATAACTGTTTTGGGAGGAAATATGTGTCATTCTTGATGTACTCATTAAGGCCTTGGTTTTGATATATAGATTGTCCTTTAATTCCAAATATTGAGGGAGTTATGCCTTCTTTAAACTTCCAATGTTATCCTGTGAACATGTTCATTTTTAAAATGTTTATATTTTATGTGGTCCCTAAATCTTTTAAGGGGGATTATGTATTATTCTTGTAGTACTCATTAAGACCTTTGTTTTGAAATATATATATCCCTTAAGTCCAGATATTGAGGGCGCTTTGGCTTGTTGAAGTTCAAATGTGGGGGGAAAACTAAGTCCGAAATCTTTTTTCTTATGTGGCCATTCTGTTTTCGTGTGAACGAAGAAAACCATATTAAAAAGGATGCCTTCATATGAAAAAAAGAATGAGAAAAAAACTAAGTCCAAATTCTTTTTCATATGAGGGCATTCTTTTATCGTATGAAGGAAAAAAGCAAACAAAAAAGGACTTATTCATATGAAAAAAAGAATTTGAACTTAGTTTTTTCCCATTCTTTTTTGTATAAAGGCATCTTTTTACGTATGCTTTTTTCAGTCATGTGAAAAAAGAATGGCTTCATACAAAAAAAGAATTTGAAAAATGTAAGTCCAAATTCTTTTTTCATATGAAGCCATTCGCATGCACTGAATCTTTTTTCGTATGCCCATACGAAAAAAGAAAATCAGCTGACGAAAATGGATTTTTAAATGTTAAAAAAGGCATTTCTGGGTCATGTATCCACAAACTAAGTACAGAATCCACCTAAGGGGGGTCCCTGATCAGCAAGATACATATATTGGTGTGTGTGCAGGATGGCATTTTTGTGGGTTTTGAAATGTTTTTTGGGAAAAAAATGGAAACAAGATGGCGGCCATACAAAGAAAATAAATTTTTGTCATGAAAAAGGTTTACACCCATATGAAAAAAGGATCCTTTTTGGTATGGACCAAATTCTTTGTCTTGTTCCAAGCAGCTATCCAAAAGACAGTACTGAGCATACTCGGAACCAAAATTTCAAAATGGAATAACTTTGGAACAGATTAATGTATTTACACTAAACTAGTAAAAGGCACATTTGTGGGGCAAGCCCTTTCTGCTCTGAAAATGATAAACCATCTGGGTGTTAGGCAATGCCAAAAATAAAAGTGATTTTTTTTTTTTTTACATTTTTCACTATCCAGATGTCAGAATCCATACATCTAACTGGAACAAAACTTGGCACGTCAAGAGATCTACCCCCCCAAGACTGTGCATGCAAAATTTCATGCAAATCTGTTGAATGGTTACAAAGATATTAAAGTGCAACATTTGAGGTTTAACATAGAAACCCCTGTGTCAGTGGCTCAGTAGGTAGCACACTCGCCTCTGAGGCCGGGAGATCAGAGGGCTGTGGGTTCAGTTCCCACATCTGGCACTTGGGCTAATATCCCAGTACTGACACTGTAGTGCAGCATGAGAGGGGTGCTACACTTCTGAGGTGCCGTCTTTCGGATGAGACGTTAAACCGAGGTCCTATCTGCCTGGATTGGTGGTAGTTCAGGTGGATGTTAAAGATCCCATGGCACTTATCAAAAAGAGTAGGGGAATTTTTTTAATAAAAAATATAACAATTATATACAATGCAGTATTACAGCATACAAATTCATAAAAAAGGAAAAATCAAGAACATGAAAAATATTATGCCATACAATAACCTCAAATATAAGAAAAACAGGATAAACAACCCACGTCCCACCTCATTAAAAAAGCAGTGTCCATTGCAATAATCTATTCCACCATACAAAGTAGTCCATTCAAACAATATAATGGTTATAGTATAAAATCATATTCTGTCCATAATGCTCTCCAAATATTACCGTTGAGACTCAATTTCTCATTCAATTTTAAATGGACCAAATCCTGATTAACCATAAAAAACAAATCAAGTACTGGAATATTTTGTTGTTGCAATACTAATCGACATCGCGATATCCAAATCCAGTATAAAAAAAAAGTGTATAATTTGCAAGGTATTAAGAGAACTGTTTGACAATGTAGTGTAAGAAAACCCAAAAAATAAAAGATCTGCAGAGGGCGGGACCACTATCTTATTCTTCCAGCGATGTTTGACCACATCCCAAAAGTCCTGTGCATAAGGGCAATGAAAATACATATGCTCCATAGTTTCTAAAAGAAATGTACAACAGTCCCTTGGGCAATAATGATCTTGCAGTCATGTATGCTTTTGGTTATTGCGAACATTAATTTTTAAATGTAACCCCAACCACGCTGAATCCACATATGAAGAGGAATACGATCATTCAAAATATATGTAGCAATACTCTTTGAACCTGCGGAGATTTATCCACAAAAGGAGATTCAGTAAAGAAATTACATAAAATCTCAAAATACAGCTTTTTCCGAGGGAGACTTAAAACTAGATCCCATTTAACTTCCCAGTGCTGAATTTTATCAAAAACTTCAGATCACTCCTTGGGGAGCCTTGGATGCCTTTTGTTTTTGTGGACAAAACGATCTGTTAACCATTCTTTCAGGACGACACAAAGTTTACTAGTAACAAAGGGAGTCCCAAAAAAGTTTGATGTTGCAACAATGGCAATATATTAGCATACAAAAAAACTGAAAAAAAAATATAAGAGGATTGAGCATGTTCGGGCCCCCTGATTTAATATCTAAATATAGTATGTTCCGTTTAATTGGGTTCAAACGACTCCCCCAGATTCCCCAAAAATTACATAACCGCCGTTTCCAACCTTTTGGGTAATAAAAAAACAGAACTTAAATATAGGAAAACTGGAATCAAGAAGGTTTTTATCAAATAAACCCTCTTCTTTTTTGAGAGTTTCCATTTATTCCAACCCACCACTTTCTTATAACCTGTCTGCAAAGCCAGCGACCAATTGAAACCTGCACTATCATTACCCCCGAAGTAAATACCTAAAATTTTACATGGGGCTTGAGCAACTTCTAATCCCACCAGCCATTTTGACAGTAGTAGGAATCCAGACAGCTGCAAACAATGGATTTTATCGTTAATTCTAGCTCCGTTGTGTAACCTATGGCTGTGATTAACTCACAGGCAGATTTAATGGAATTACAATCACGTAATATTAAACATAAATCATCTGCATATGCCACAACTTTCTCATACATCTTGGTACCATCACATATGCTCAATATCCGGGGAGATCTATTTAGGACCCACAACATAGGGTCCAAAGCCAAAACATATAAGTATGGACTAAGGGGACAACCCTGGCGCACTCCCTTCAGAATATGATGTCTATTACCCAGCCAACCATTTTCAAATGGAATACTATATGCCAATGCATAGCAGAGCTGTAGCCAATGCATAAATAAAGGGGGAATCCCAAACCCTGCCAAGCATTGCCATAAATAAGGGTGTGAAACTTCATCGAAAGCTTTGGCCTGGTCCAAACACACAATGTAACCTTCTATAGGAGGCAATCCGTCCCCTGGATCTCTAGATGCCGAAATTTCCCTAAGATACAATAAAATATCCTTAATATTTCATCCTGGGATAGAACAAAATTGGCTGCTAACCAACTTGGGCATTACAAAGGACAGTCTATTACCTAAAAGTTTGGAAAAAATCTTGAAATCCACATTAAGCAAGGTTAGAGGCCGCCAATTCCCAATGTCCGAACGATCTCCCTTTTTATAAAGAAAGATCAACAAACCTTCATACATTTGGGAGGGTAAATAAAATTTGTGCAAAAAAAAATTATATAAATTCACAAGTTCCGGAGCCATAATCTGCCACAAAACTTTATAGAACTCATTCGGCAAGCCATCTGATCCAGGAGAAATGTTTGATTTAAGAGAAGAAATAACGGCTTCGAGCTCCAGTAATGTAAAATCAGAAGTCAAAACCTTTTGCTTTTCACCCGGAACTTGGGGAAGATCAGCAGCTTGTAATATCCAGTCCACAGAAACAGAATCCTTATGATTTACAGCAAAAGTACAATTAACATGGTCATCTAAGGTTTGCATAATATCTACATTATTCATAGCCAGTAATCCTGCAGCTGTCCTTAAAGATGAAATCAACCTACGCTTGCGAAGTTTCTGACTAGCTAAAAAAGGATTAGCATAGGCTGATTTGCCCTGTGTGCCAAAAGATTGTTCCTTATACAAAGATTTTAACCTATCATATTGATATTGTGCCATATGCAATTTAGTAACCTTAATATCTTGGGACACATCTATCCCTCCCAAAGTTTAAACAGACATAAGTGACAGTAATGATTTCCTAAGGGCTAAATATTGTTCATATTTTGTCCGTGCTCTGTATTTCCCTATCAATTGGAGATAACTAATCAAACACCTTTTCAAATCAACCCACCAATCGACAATAGAGTCATATAAAAAAATCGTAGATTTCTTATCTTTCACAATAGCATGCCAATCCAGCACCACAGAAGATTGGGACAATAAAGATATGTTTAGTTTCCAGATCCCAGGGCCTCTTTGTCTAGAAGGAGGGTTTTCCAGTTTAACTCCAATCAAGCAATGATCTGAAGATTCTACAGGGTCATAAAGAAGTTTCTCGAATTTTAAAGATTGATGAATAAATAAAAAAATCAATCCTGGAAGATAAAGTACCCTTAAAAAAAGTGGGCTTAGCTTTAACCTTACCTAAAGAATGTGAATCCACCAAACCTGCAGAAGAAACGAGAGATTTTAAAAAGGATTTATCACAATATTGTTTACCAACATCAGTTCTAGTCTGGAGATTTATATTAAAATCTCCGCCAAAAAATAGTTGGCGACTAGTATAAAGGAAAGGTTGAACCTTTTTCAACAATGCAATCCGAGATGCCTTCATCTGTGGCCCATATAAAGTGATTAAGCGGCAAGATAAACCTTTTAAAACCACATCCAGTATAGAAATCCTCCCAGGTTCTAAATCAATCAGCCTTTGTAAGCGTACCTCAGATGTAAGAAAACAAACACCAACTCTGCTGCACGCTTCCTCCCCTATAGACCAATAAGTTGGTCCCCAATCCTTTTCTGCCTGTGAAACTTTAGTGCATGAATGTAGTCTTGTGTCTTGCAAAAAATATACATCATAGTGAAAAGTAAATAATATACTAAAGGTAGTCAGCCTCTTCCTCGAAGATTTCAAACTGTTAACATTTAGCGTAGTAATCAATATCGTAGAACATTCAGGAAGGGGGTTTAGGGCATTTCACACTAGACCTAGTTTGATGTTTTCTAGATCCTAGTTTAGTAGTTTTAGGAGGAACAGGCTTGTTTTTAACTAAAACTGCATTGTCATGCAAAACAGAAGAATCTAACAATGGTTGAGCTTCATCCACCTGATCTCCCCAGGAAGAGAAAGCCTCGAACCCGTTTGTCAAAGGTAAAGGAGACAAAGGGGGATTACTCTGACCAGACAAAGGAACTTCTTCTTGTTCCATTGATTCAATACTATACAACTCTGAGTCTTTGTCAGGAATCCCAGGCAAATCGATTTTCATGTCTTGTAATCCACTCACTGAGGGGGACACACATAAGGCAGTCAAGGGTATCAGTTGCTGAGGGGAACCTTGAGGAGTCGCAAGAGAACTTCCCCCAACATCCAGGCTCTCAAGCCTAACAGGGGAATGAGAAGCACCATTTAAAGGAAGGGACCGATCCCCCCTTGAATCTATAGGCCGTGAAGGGATGGACAATCTATCTTCAACAAAAACTCCTCCGCCTCTACCCCTTCCCTTACGGCTATTCCCCTTAAGGGGGTCAGGGTTAGTAAACTGTCTCCAAGCTTGTGCCAAATAATACTCCTGGTCCAAAGATTCGTCTATGTCTGTAGAAGCCCATGGGCAGTCTGTAAAGGAATGAGAATGCTCTTCACATAAATTGCATACAGGTAAAGCTACACAAGTCTATGCAGCATGACCTAGTACACCACACCGAAAACATTTAATTTGATCACAAGAAGTATTCAAATGAGACAAGGAGCCACATTTAAAACAACTCTTTGGTTGGCCTGCATAAAAAATAATACCCCTATCGTAGCCCAAGAAGAAAGAACTGGGCAAATGTTGTATACCTTCTTCAGTTTGGTGCAATTGGACTCTTACCAACCACCCCCCATTCCAAAAACTGTGTTCATCAATTATAGGTTTAGGTTTGTCATGCACTGAACAACATTTTTCTAGCCAAAACATTATATTGGCAATATTAACACCTTCATTCCTAAAAAGTATTGTCACAAACTTCATTGTAGGTTTTGTAACAGGAATTGCTACAAAATCTTTCCAAATCTCCTGGTCCTTAACACCATAGTAAATATGCCAAAATTTATCAAGAGAAATGACTGAGCAAAAGCTAATGTCATAAGTGTGATCTCCGGGTGGATGAATTAATGCATAAACGTCAGCTGGTGAAAATTTCATTGAATCAATGAGTAAGGTCTTCCCAACCCATCTCCGGTCCGGAACCACTGGAGCATTCCCTTTGAATCTAAGTCTAACTAAAAACCTGCGCTTAGCTGCGACAGCAGGTTTGCGAAATAACCCAGCATAAGATTGAGGGCCAACAGTCATGGTCAAGTCTGGAACATTGCGTGAACAAACCAGTTGAAGAGGAGGAACTGTGATTATACCTGGGTCTGAGACAGGAGCAGCACAAGGTTCAGTTCTTAATGGAAAAGAGCCCTTGTTCACAACACATCCAGCAGCAACATCGGCTTGGGTCATAACAGTGTCCCGGGAAATGTCAGCGTCTGGCACAGCAGGTATTCTAGTCTGCTCACTTAGAGGCTGCGCATCCTCAGTAGCAATTTCAAGAGACTTAGGTTTAGTAGAAACATCTTCCACCAAAGAAGCTGGAAACAGTTCGAGAGGAGCAGACTGATGAAAAGAACCCAGTGGAGAACCTGGAACTGGTATATCTGGGTCGGGTATCTACTTGTCCTCCGCCCATAGCCAGCCAGCCAGCCCGACTCGATGCAGTGTCCGGAGATCATTCCGACAATTGATCAGGAATATCCATGGGTAATGAAGTACCGTGAATAGGTTCTGAATGCATCATTGGCACATCTGTCATATCCGAAGGTAATCATTTATTTCCTTCAGTCAAAGAGCCAACAATGGAACGTTTTCGTTTAGAGCGTTCTGCGTCCAGTTTTTGTCAACACGTCAGGTAATCCTGCTCCACAGCTGAAAGCAAATCCAACGAATGTAACTTTTTTTGTTCTAACTCTCTGTGGAGTCGTAATTCTTCAACCTGAGTTTCAGCACAACTCAAATTAGTATCAGGAATAACCATATCATCTTGCGGTAAAGCAGGAGACAGCACTGAACCGTCTATATCTGAAACGGGAAAAGCAATAGAGGGTCAAAGCTCGATACAGCATGACCATTCTCCTCCACCACCTTCTCACAACTGAGGTCGTCCATCTCTGCAGACCGATGGACAGCGCCACCCGCCTACAGAGTAGGGGAATTTCCCCAGTGTCCTGGCCAAATTTCCCTCATTTACTAAAAATACCACCAACAGCTTATTCTGGTTCAAGGTCAGTTGGCATTCATCTGTATCCCCTTCCCCCGGGTCTTGCCTGAAAATAGGCAGGATTTGTCTAGTGCACTCACCCGATCAACAAAAACTAAATAAATAAATAAATAAAAATAAAAACCCTAACTAAAGTGGCACTACTGTGCCACTATAATATATATGGGGAGCATCTAAGGGAAACTGAACATTTTTGCAAAAAGTGCTGGCAGGGGAGCAAGGGGGGAGAGGGACTATGATGTGTGTATCGTGTGTGTGTGTGTGTGTGTGTGTGTGTATGTATGTATATATATATATATATATATATATATAGGCAAGTGTGAATTAAAGGATTTTAATGCACATCTCAGGGATGTAGTATGGCATGGGTCAAAAGCCAAGTGTCCTTATGCCCTTGGGAAGTACATTAAAAACCTTTAATGCATGACACTTACGGTTCCTCCACGGACCCATGTGCAGTGTAAATGCAGGGCTCCAAACCTCCCTTATTTCAAAAACTTAATTTTCTCCTGTTACATAACATCAGAGGCAGCAATAATGTTGGGAGGTGGCTCCAGGAGGAATCGGGGCCTGAAATAGATTAAGAAAATTACCGCTGGGGGACTCAGTGGCTGTAGATTAGAGTGAGCCCTGCTACATCGTGAGAGAAGTCCATCCCCGGAAAGCACCAGAGGCTCCGATATGGACACGGATGGAGAACTGGAGCAGCTTACCAGGAGCCGCTTCGACATTGTGCTCAAAGAGATCAAGGACTCCAGGAATGAGAACTGGAGAGAATTTAAAAACCTCTCTGAGAAGCTTACAAGCCTGGAGAAGTGTATAGAGTGAACTGAAGAGCGTATTGGAGCAATGAAGGATCAGGCCCAATAACTTGATGGTGCACTAGAGGTGGTACTCCAGCAGACCACTGCACTGTATGCCAAGACCCTGGACTTAGACATTCATGACGAGACAATCTCAGGATATATGGCCTGGCGGAGGGAGCAGAGACCTACCCCACAACAAACTTTATGGAAAACCTACTTCGTGATATTTTGGACCTCTTGGCAGGCTATAGTCTTTCTATTGAGCGAGCACACCACTCACTAATTAAGAAGCCCACACACCCAGCTGCACCCCCATGCTCCATCATTATTAAATGTGCCAGCTGCAAAGTTAAGGAGGCTCTCCTGTGCAGAGCATGGTCCAAAAAAACTTTACAGTATCTGGATTCTAAAATAACTATTGACCATGACTACCCTCCTGAATTACAGGTAGCCAGGCAACAGTATGCCCCCTTGCTCTGTGTCTTCAAGGAACAGAACATTAAGTTTCAAACCCCTTTTCCTGCTCATTTGTGAGTATTTTGGATGGAGCGACCTGCTGTGTACGATTCTGCTCTGGAGGCCAAGCAAGATTTCTTCCGGAGGGGCCTCCAGGTCTCAGAACTACCAGCGAAATGTTCTGTCAACAAGCAACTGTTTCATCCAGACTGGCAATTAGTCCTGAGTCGGAGGCACACCGGATAACACAAGATATCAGTCCAGGAAGCATTGACATGAGTGGCGGCAATCCTGGTGCAGACCCACAAAGTACTAGCTACCACGAAAAGCACACCAGAGACCTGATTGTGAGCAGAGGTGAGATTGCTGTAAATTAGGGAAGAGAAACCCTGAAGCCACCTATAGGCTGGGAGGGGAGTTGCTGGCAGTCACAATGGAAGAAAGAGACTTGGGCATCATTATCACCGATGACCTGAAATCATCCAAGTAGACCACTAAAGCAGTAGGTAAGGCTAGCAGGATGTTGGGGTGTATTAGTAGGGGTATCACAAGTCAGAAGAGGGAGGTAATAATCCCTCTTTACAAGACACTGGTTAGGCCTCATCTGGAGTACTGCATGCAGTACTGGAGGCCACACCTTCATAAGGACATTAACCAGATTGAGGCAGTCCAGAGAAGGGCAACCAAAATGGTGCAGGGACTACATCAGAAAACATATGAGGACAGATTAACGGAGCTCAACATGTATACCCTACAGCAAAGGAGGGAGAGAGGTGATATGATCGAAACATTCAAACACCTTAAGGGCAATAACAAGGTGAAAGAGTCTAACATGTTTCAATATAAGAAAAATAGCAGGACAAGAGGACACAGCATGAGATTAGAGGGAGGCTGATTAAGGGGTAATGTGAGGAAGTTCTTTTTCACAGAAAGGGTGGTAGATGCATGGAACGGCCTACCTCAGGAAGTGGTGGATATGAATACAATGCAGGGCTTCAAACAGGCATGGGATAGGCATAAGGGAGCAATACAGATGCGTATGAATAGATAGGCCATTGACAGAGCAAAGGCCGATGGCACATTTATAAGGTAGAAAAAGAAATGGGCAGACTGGATGGGCCTTGCGGTCCTTATCTGCCA
This sequence comes from Neoceratodus forsteri, assembly GCA_016271365.2. NCBI lineage: Eukaryota > Metazoa > Chordata > Ceratodontiformes > Ceratodontidae > Neoceratodus > Neoceratodus forsteri. The sequence continues at coordinate 27,880,610 of CM057455.1, read as the reverse complement.
TCAACTTCTATGTTTCTTAAAGTGATTATCTCTCGCATGTGGTAAGGACTTTTAAGGGTGAGACTGTAATGGACCGTTGCCTTACCACATTTGTGACTGGGGCAATTTGCCATCCTGTAGATGTTTTCAAATACTTTGATTTAATACTCCAACCACTTCCGGATTTACTGTCCTGTCATTTCAACCACTGGTCTATAGAACGTTTTCCGTGGGTCTATAACTAAGGCCCCGGCTACCAATTTCTTCACTCTGTGTATGATTCTGTTAGTTAAAACAATGTTATGAGCTGGGGTTTATTTTTCAGGTTTTAATGATGTGGCAGGAAACTTTGGGGGAACTGAATGAACTCTTAGAAGCTGCCTCATATTTTTCTTTTTAAAGCAACATAACTTCAGGAGACACTGTCTGATAATTTGTCTCAGCTGAAATGTGAGGGTGTGGGGGAGGTACCAGTGACAGTTACAGCTGAAAGAGAACCACAAGAGGTGATTGTGGTGGACTTATAGATGTTTGGAGCTGCAAGAGTCATACTACAACTCAGGGGGAGGGTTCTTCCAAAGAAGGAATTGTTTATCTTCACCCCTTCTCAACTCAGGCCCCTGTATAGGGACTTGTGCTGAGAACAGAAGCCCATGCCTTTGGGTTTCCTACCTTGGCTGTTTACAGGTTTTCTAATTTGGGTCTCTTTATATTTTCCTCTTTTAAACTTCCACGCAGACACCAGATACCAAGGATAACCACTCTTTGGTATAGAGAGAGGTTGTTTCTAATAATACAGAACTACAGATTTCAATATTTTTACTACGGATAGCAAAAATACAATAGTTTGCTCATACAGTGTTCATGGGCTCACCAGTCCCATCAAAAGAAGTAAGCTCTTAAGTTATTTGAGAAAAACCAAAGCTGATTTCTATCTTCTACGGGAAACACATCTTTCTCATAAAGAGCACGAGAAGTTCAGTAAGATGGACTTTAAATGTGCTGCCACCTCCTCGTATAAAAATGGCAGAGGAAGAGGAATAGTGGTTTTAGTTCCTAATGGGGTAGCGTTTCTGGTAGAAGATACTTTAATAGACAAAGAAGGCAGATATGCCCTAATGAAGGGGATCTACAGGGACTTTGTCTTCGATGTATTTACCACAGGGTCTACCTTTCTTGATTATAGAGCTTTCCTGATGCTGTTACAGGATTGGAGGGATGGAATGTTGGTATATGGCGGTGATTTTAATTTTAACTTTTAAGCCTAATCTAGATATCACATCAGGCATTCTAAGAAGAACATATAGGGTGGCCAGACAGGTAACTAAGCTATTGGGTGAGCTGAGGATGGTTGATGTCTGGTGACACCTGAACGCGGGACAGAGGGATTACACTTATTACTCTGCCCCACATTGGATTTAGTCAAGGTTGGACTACATTCTTCTCCATAAAGAAGAGTTATGCCATGTAGAAGGTTCCTGGATGGGAGACATGGTCCTGTCGGACTACTCTCTGATCTTTCTTAGAATAAGCTTGGGGGATGTTCGCAAGAACACACTGTAGCATCTTAATATTTCCTTTCTTCAAGATCCAGAGATAAGGGAGTTCTAAGGATACCTACAAACAATTTCTAGAAGAAAATACTTGGCCAGATATTTCGACTGGGGTATTATGGGACACAGTAAAGGCAATCCTTCGTGGGCAATTTATTGAGTTAGCTAGCAAAAAGAAAAACGAAAGGTAGGTGAGAATCTGACTGCAACATTGGATTCACTTATTAGAGGGACAACAAAAGGAGAAATATGACAAGACCTGAGCTGCGGAACTTAAACACCTTAAGAAGCAGTTAGGGTCTCTTACTTTTTTGAGCAGAAGTTACTTCTCCTCAGACAAAAATGTTATGAGGGGGGACCATGTTTTCTGTGGCTTCTAGCCAGCAGAATGCAGACTCAGAGGGTGAGTGCTGCCATCACTGCTCTGTGTCACCCACACACTGGTGTGATGGCACACCAAGTAACAGACATTGCAGAGGTTTTCCGAGCGTATTACGCAGATTTATACATACCAGGTTCAGAGGTACGAGAGGAGGAGATACAAAACTTCTTGCGACCTCTGAATCTTCCCACACTGTCGGTGCATCAGAGGGAGTGTCTTCTCCTTCCTATCACCTCTCAAGAATTAAAGACGGAGGTAGCAAAAATGAAGACTGGCAAGTGCCCAGGTAGCGATGGCCTGGCTGCTGAATTTTACAAAAACTTTTTTGAGATGGTGCAGACCTTCTTACTGCAAGTGTTTCAGGAGGTGTTCTTGGGAAAGGGGAGGGCACCGCCATCCTGGGTGCAGGCTGTCGTCTCTGTGATAGCCAAACCCGGAAAGGATCCTACTAAATATCCCTCATATTGCCCTATTTCCCTGTTAAACAACTATAAATTACTGACCTCCATTTTAGCATGTCAACTACAAATGATTCTGCCTGGCCTGATATATTTAGATCAGACCGGGTTCATCCCAGGTAGACAGGCCCAGGATAACCTGAGAAGAACAATCCATATTATAGACCATATCAGTCACACGATGACACCCTCCCTTTTAATGAGTTTAGATGCCAAAAGGCATTTGATAAAGTATCTTGGCCTTTTTTGTCCCAGGTCCTTTCCGGGTTTGGGTTCCCCAAGTCTTTTATTGCCGGCTTATCGCTTTATGAAAAAGCAATGGGTTATGTCAGAGTCAATGGCGACGTCTCCACAGGCTTTCGGTTGGGGAGAGGGATGTGGCAGGGCTGCCCCTATCCTCACTATTATTTGCCCTTTATATCAAACCACTGGCCGAGAGTATTAGGTGGAATTCACGAACACAGGGGGTCTTTCTGGGAAGGAGGGAAAATAAGTTAGCACTTTACGTGGATGATATTTTGGTTTACCTGACATCCCCTGATGATTTATTGCCTGCAGTATTCCAACAAATATACTGTACCAGTTCTCCACTCACTCTTGTTACACCCTAAATAGAACTAAAACAGAAGTACTTAATTTGCATTATGTGCCCCCCCCCCGGATCTCTCCCAGAGATTTCCGATGAAATGGGGCCTTGCTAAGATGAGATATCTAGGCATTAACATAGGTCTCAAAGCTGACCAGTTATTTCAACTTAACTAGTCCCATCTTATTAACCAGCTTAAGATGGACTTTAAAAGGTGGTCCTTACTACCAATTTCCTTGGGCGCCCATATACAGGTACTTAAAATTAATGTCCTTGCCGGCCCGGTGGTGCAGAGGGTTGAGGCACTGGTGCCTTACCTTGGCCCACGCCGGCAACCCGGGTTTGGGAACAGACTCAGGACGCCGAGGGCTGACAGAGGCAGGAGAGGATCAAGCATCTGTAGGACTGCTCTCCTCTCCTGGGGTGGGTAGTGGGGCGACATCATGCTGCAGTGACCTCTGGTGGAGACCGCAAGCACTGCAGACACACACAGGTGGGAACAACAATAGAAAAGAGGAAATACTGCTCCACATCAGCTGGATGATGGCTGCCTGGCTCTCTGAGGCCATCAATGTCCTACTGAGTCCTCCACCTCAGCAACACCCGGGGCCAAGTGTTGCGCTGGTCTGCCCCCCCCCCCCTTGGCTGGCACTTTCCCCCTCGAAGAAGGGGGACCCATCTGGTGAAGGGTTATGCCAGGTTACCCTGGGGATGGCTGCCATCTGAGAATGGAGGCTCAGAGGGCAGATGGGTCAGGTGAAGCCTTGGCAAGCGCGAAGGAGTGGCTGATATGGAGCATGTAGGGGATAAAGAAATAACACACACACACACACACACACAAAAAAAATGAACGCCCTCTCATGTGTCTTATGTCTCTTTCAATGTGTTCCCTGTCAGTTCTTACAAGCTGATCTAGCCAATTGGCAACATCTTTTTCTTTCCTTTGTGTGGGGGAAAACATGTCCCAGAGTAAAATGAGTTTTGCTGTTTTTACCAAAGCAGCAAAGTGGACTTGCTTTCCTGGATCTTTTTGGGATACTGGGTGACATCCCAAATGAGAGTAGCTCTGCTATGTGGAAACCAACACCATGATTCTCTCTGGAAGAGAACTGATATATCAGTCACATTGGACCCCACCAGCATTAATTTTCCAACTTCGGAGTAAACCTGGCTGTAACACACATCTCTCAGGGATAAAAACAGTGTTGGACGGCTGGAGGAGAGGGACTATGAGAGGTAATATGAGAGAACAACTCTGGTTATTTAAGTGGTGAGTATTTGATTTGAGTTTTGAGCCCACAAAACAAGATGGATGGTTCTGGTGCCAAGCTGAGCGGGGGATTACCTCTCCATAGCAGCTGATGTGCAATAACTCAGTGATCACCTTCAAGGTTGCACAAAGAAGTTTTGGATGGGTCCAATCGGATATCGTGAGATTCTACCAATTAAGGGACTATACAAATAAAACCAGATTGGGGAGAAGGGAATGCCCAGGTGCCCTTCCTGAAAATGTGGTCATCTGTACATGGGGAGCAAGCTATCTCATTGTTATATAATAGTTATAATAATGACTGGGCTATCTCATCTTTATATATAAAACAGGTATGGGAAACAGAGCTTGATCTCTCTTTCTTTAACACAGTGGCCAAAGATCTGGAGATACACCTGGGGCACCTCTTCTTCCCCTACTTGGAGGGAATTTTGCTGGAAACTAAGGACCTGTTTTTTTCTGGTACTGGTTCAGGTAGTGCACCATAACCCGGAGATTCCCCCTTCATGTTGGAGGAGCTGCGGAACACCCCGGGCAACTCAGACACACATATTTTGGCAATATCCTGAGCTTACCCCCTTTTGGGACAAAGTCAAAGCTAGAATGCTACAAATTTTTCTCACACAAATACAGATAGGCCCAGAACATTTGGTATTAGGGCTCATCCCTGAAGATTTAAAGGCGCGAGAAGAAAAATATCTTTGGTCTGTACTAGTGGCAGCAGCCCTGAAAACTATCACTAAGCAATGGCTCCAAAGCACATACCCCCAGAGATCTCAGAATGGCTATCTATTATACAATATATCCAGAGAATGGAAAGAATAACTTTTAGTGTAGCCCAAAAGGTGGATACACACACCAACAGGTGGAATAGATGGGACTTGAGTGCTACAGAAGATGAGATAAACATGTCTACTGTTTAGTGGTACAAGTAATATGTGCTCACATGCATAATTAATTTAGTTCATACTTAGGGTTATCATACGATAAAATGGATTAAAGGATGTTGTGATACCCTGACATCTGGATTTAGGATACAGTGATTGTAGCAAATGCTTTGAGTGTTTTTTTTAATTGTCTAGCATAGTATGTTGTGTCTTGTTTTATTTTTTTTACCTATTCTGAAATTGTATTTTTTATGCAAACCACTTTCTTTTAATTTCTTAGAGACTAGGACCCGGATATTCAGAAGGGTTGCACATGGCTCAACACAGTTGCACCATGCACAACCCACTGATGTGCTCCGGCATGATATTCAAAGGGGGATTGTGCCTGGCACAAATCCCGATGCGCCAGAGCGCATCAGTAATGTATGCAGTGCAGGCGGGGGCATGCCCATGCATACTCCGCACATCCCGATATTCAGCCCGGAATGTGCTGAGCCCATGCATGCACAACCCCTACCTGCGCCACACACAGGTGAGCCAAAAAAAATAGGAGCAACAGCTGGCCACCCACAGGTGAGCTGCCATATTGCAGGGTGCAACACGGTAGCTGCCACCTGTGGGTGGCCACCCGAGCTCCGGCTGCACCATCATGGTGGCACCCCCCCATGCCTGATCACGGTCATTTGTAGTAAAAATATTAGTCCCAATCCTGGTGGTCCAGTGGACAGCTCGCAGCCAGATCGTGAGCATTTGTGAAAGAGTACTTGTCCTATATTTGCGTGGTCCAGTGGACCACTTAGCTTCCATCCGGGCACTGCATGTTTGCTATCAGTTAACCCTTACCCTTGGGTGTCCAGTGGACCACTGGCAAATCGCGAGCAGATGTAGTAAACTTAATGTCCAATATCCTGGTGGTCAGTGGACCATTAGCAGGCTGATCGCGGGCATCTGTAGTTAAAACTGTAGTCCCATATCCTGGTGGTCAGCGATACCCCCCTCACCCGCCACTGGACCCCCGTCCCACTCCCCCACTAGTCACGAGTGGCGCTCTCCACCCACTTGCCGCCTGTCACCCGACTGACACCATATGCTAGAGTTGTATGCCCATTGGTCCACAAGCGTGAGCCAATGGGCGCAGCCTCAGAGGCGATTACATTGACCAGATGTGAATGGATCCATTCACATATCTGACTGGGTAGTAGCAGAACGGTATGCCCATTGGATCACGCTCAGAACCAATGGGCGACAGCCCCACCGCACGGTGTCAGCTGGCAGGTAGTGGGCGCAAGTGGGTGGAGAGCCGCCCGCCGCTGACTAGGGGAGCGGGCAGTTGGGCCCAGTGGGTGGTGAGGGATATGGGACTAATAGTTTTAACTACAGATGCCCGCAATCAGGCTGCAAGCGGTCCACTGGACCACCAGGGATATTGGACATTTAAATTTAGTGCGTCTGCCCGCAACTGGGCTGCGAGCAGTCCACTGGACCACCAGGGATAGGGTTAACTGATATGAAACATACTGATGCCCGCAATCGGGCTGCGAGCAGTCCACTGGACCACCAGGGATATAGGATGAGTATTCTTTCACAAATGGCCACGATCGGGCTGCAAGTGGTCCACTGGATTACCAGGGATATTGGACATTCATGTTTACTACATCTGCCAGCGATCGGGCTGTGAGTGGTCCATTGGACCACCAGGAATATAGGATGTGTTTTAACATGTACACATGCCCGCGATTGGGCATTGGGGCTTCGGTCCCCGACGGCTGCAGCCTGGCAGGGCATCAGGCACAAGTCGTCGAGGATCGGCACACCTGCATGCAAATGGGGCCATAATGACATACAAATGGCCCCATTTGTGCCTTGCATGCATTATGGCCCCATTTGCATGTGCACTTTTGAATATCGCGGTTGCTGTGCATAGTGCAATGGAACTTGTGCTAGCGCATCCCACTGCTCCACTCTGGCCACTTGCGCTGGTGCAGTGCCACTGCGCCATGCACACTGCAGGTGGCCACGGTGCGATATTCAACACTGCTGTGCCATGGTGCAGCTCTGTTGAATATCACCCTGTCAACGCCCCTGTGCAGCCCAGTTGCGCTGGGCCCAGGCTTGCACCACAGCCTGTCACAGTCTGAATATCCGGGCCCATGTGTTTGTTATAGATTTAATTTTTTGCTTCCCTGATGTTAATGTACTAAAAGCTGATTATATGTTCTCTTTGATGATTATATACTTCTGGGAAACCAGCATATCATGTTATATGATATCTTAATAAAAGAAGTATAAAAACAATCATTTAATGCACACCCTGGAGTGGCTTATCACACTTATAAAATAGATCTTTAATGTCAGTAAGGACTTTAAGAAAATAAAAACAGTTTTCCAAGTTTAAAAAAAAAAAAACGTTGCCGGCTCCGTGGCGCCAAGTGAAGGGGTTTGCTCGGCACACTGGTGACCCGGGTTCATGTCCCGAGCCCGGGTACCAGGAACAGAGACTGGCAAGGGAGGGGTTCTATAAGCGTCCATTGGACGCGTCCCTCCTGGGGGGGGTGGGATGTGCCTGGGGACCTGCGGGCGGATTGGTGGTGAGCTTGGAGACATGCTGCCTCAATATGCCCCCGGCACGCCCCCCGCCCCAAGAATACCCTGCATGCTTACACAAGGCCAAGAACTGTGGTAGCCGGGGCACAGAAAACAGAAAAATATGCCCTGTTTTGACTGGATGACAACTGCCTTGGCCCCTGCCACCCAAAGCCCCAGAGCTTGCCTGGATCCAGCCCTGCAGCACCTGGGATGCGAGGTCGGCCATAAGGCCACTCCCCCCCAGAAGAGAGGAACCCTCCCGGCCTAGGCATACACCGGGCTACCCAAGGTAGGCTACAACTGGGGCTTGGAGAAGGTGGCAGGACGTCGGAGGGTGGCAGAAAGGTGCTGGCTCTCCAAAGGAGTGGCCGGTTGGGGTGTGAGGCGCGCAGATATATATATATATATACTGCTTAAACTATGTTTTCAAAGAAAACAGTAATTTTAAGTAAATAGTCCTTGTTATGAAGTACATCTGTATTACATTATGGCAGCAGGTGGTGCTGTGGTGCTCGGAGCATGCTTTGTACTCTCTGTGAGGATGTCCTAGGCTTGTTTTTCTCATTAGATAAGTACTGCCCACAAACTGGGCTTTTGCTGCCCTTTCTTTTGTACTGACTCCAGCCCAGCTAGCCATAAGTGCCAAACCAGCTCTTTAGCCTTATCAATCATGTCAGCAGCGCACCCCCCACCCCCAGCAAGAGCAGAGCCAATGCCAGGAGTTGATAAATTATTTAATGTATTTTTCTGGCGTCTTGAGCTGGATATGAGTTTACTGTCCTAGGTACTCCACTCTCCCCCCAACCCCAGCGGAATGGCAATGTTTGTGACTACAGTATTGGCCCCAAATTCAGTCAGCTCAGTCAGGCTATGAAGCTCCGGACATTGGCTGTCCTTATAGTGAAACTGCACGGTCTGACTCCTGTTGCCTTAAGGTAAACAGTCATATGTTTTTAAAATGAAATGAACAGTTGGTGACTACTGTGGTGGTTCTTTTGATATCGCAGTTGGGGAAAATAATAAAAATTGAGTTTGACACTGAAATAGTTGCTGATGGCATGTCAGCATTGCAGCGTTTGTATGCTGAGGAGCAGGTGAAGCACCAGAACAGCATAAGAACAGTCAGTTTTTTAATGCAGGCATGGGACATGTTAAGAGAATTTTGGAGGCTGTATAATTTAAAAAAAAAAGTTGTTCTATTCATTTAGAATAATTGTGACAGGCTGTAAGGGAGGTGTACATTAATAAGGTATGTCAGTAATGGAGAAATTAAATATTTATTTGGTAGTACTGGCAGAGAAAGATGGTGTCTACTGGATTTGTTTAGTTTCATTTGGTGTGGAGTGATTTCATCAACTTAGTAATAAGGTTTTATGGGGAGGAAAATGAGATTCAGCAGCTGACCATACATTTACAGAGATTTAGTGAATGATCAGGTGACGTTTCTCGGCCAATGAGAGTTCACCATTTTTTCTTGTAATTTTATAAATGTATATAAACAAAATTTATACAACAGCAGCCTAGATAAATTAATTTGTGCAATAGGGGTGAGGGCATATTGAACTAAGTAAAAACATTATTCTCACTACCGTGAAATAACACAAAAGAGAACTCTGCACAGTGAAATAAATTACAAATATTCCACTAGTCAAAACCTCAGACCTCAAATATTTCATTGTGCTGATGTCACCACACATAAGCTGGGACTACTTTTTAGCACATACACATGAAACAGAACACACCTGTATACAATCTTGAACTAACAGCAGAAGTCTGCAACTCCTTGTGCTGGTTTCAGTCCTAAGGACACAAATGCTGAAAAGGACTGCAGAAACAAACCTGAAAAAGACATTAAAACAAAACTCACATTAAACAACGAACAAATGACAGGCCAAAAGCAACAGAAAATGCAGGATGCCAAAACAAAACCTGTGAACAAACTGCAAAGGAGAAAGCAACCAACACCCTGCATATCACAAGAAGAAATAAAGGCTACTTTAACACAAATAGAGAATGATAAAGAACCTTTCCTAGATCCAGACACAACTCAAGAAGTACCAGAAACTCGAATCAGCTAGACATTACCACAAACCTCTGGAAATCCTCACCAAATTGACACTGACTACACAGAAGAATACATACAAAGCAGCAAGAATATTAACACAAAGGAAAAAATAGAGAGAGACATCCAAGCTTTTACGAACTACCTAACTGAGGAGTTGACTATAACTGACCCAATTCAGGACATAGCACCAGAACAGTTAGACAAAATCCTGTGTCAATACTTTCTGATGTGCTAAACGAAAGACAACAGAGAGTATGAATCTCTGACCCTTACAGCTATCTTACAATGCACTGAAAGATTTCTGAGAGAAAAGAATCTATCCAGAATCTCTCAAAACCTCCATAAAATTCCAGTGCACAAGGTAAGTTATAGAAGCCAAGCAAAAACACCTAAAGCAGCAAGGGAAAGGAAACCGTCCAATGGCAGGCGACAAAATAACTGATGAAGTTATACAGCAACTATATGACTGGAACCAGTTAGGACCTGACAACCTGCAGTCACTGCTAAATAGCATGGGGATGACTATAACTTTGTATTTTGGGATACATGGAAATACAGAAACCAGAAACATGAAATAGGGGATGTCAAATTAAAAACAGATGAAAAAAACACCAAATACCTGGAATACGATACAGAAAGACAAATCAAGACTGGAACGTGATCAAACCCTAAAGACATTAGAAGAATTAAACCCAGAGCATATGAAACTAAGGAACCAAAAAAAGTCTAGTCAAAAATTGCCTGCTGTACAGAAACAGAAGACCAAAAAAAGTACTCCATCCAGACTCACCTTTCTTTCTTGAAATAAACCACCTAACCCAAAAAAACACTATACCCAACCATATGGTATAAGAATCAATCTGTCGGTATTAATAGCATCAGTAACATTGTAAAAAATATGTTTGAGAGAGCTAACATCAAAACAGATAAACGAGTCACTAATCATTCTATCTGCAAACACCTTATCCAGAAACTAACCAATTTAGGAATCCTCCCCCTTACGGATATAATACAGGTATCAGGACATAAAGAAGTGCAGTATTTGAATGAATATTCCCGAATAAACAACCAGAAACAACAAATTTTCAAAATATTCAATTGTGAAACAGAACCTTCAACCAGCAAAGAACTACAAGATAATATGCCTACTACATCCAGAAACATAGGAGAACAGAAACCAACAAGTAGCAAAATGTGTAACTGGCAAGGCACCATATCGTTTCAACCACCCCACAATAAATGCCACGAATATTAAATTCAATATAGTACAGGGTAAGTTACACCTATAAAATAGTCTCAGAAATTAGTGCTTTTACCTCTGTACATATGCCAAACAATTCATGGATCTCTTTTTAACTCCCTACAGGACACCAATTTGAGAAGAAAGGAACAAAGAGACCAAGAATAATAATATCAGACACAGACTCCATATAATCTACTCAAACCAACTGAAGGAGCAGAAACAAAGAAAAGAAACACATACTACAGCAATACATCACATGAGTTACCCCGGTGAACTGAACCGGACACCCGTACTTGACAACAGAAGAGTCCTGGTGAAATAAACTGGAGACACGTAAAAGTCACAGATCTGTTATGTTGCCCAGATGCACCAGTCAAATAAACTAGAGACAAGAAAGTTTGTACCAAAAATAAAGCTGTTTACAAACATGAATACAGACAATATAATTTATTTATTTAGATTTTGTTAACCGGGTAAGCTCACTGAGACCAGAGGTACCTTTTTCAGGAGCGACCCGGATTAGTTACAGACAATGATTACATGCAATTGGCAGGAGTACATAGTAGTACATACGTGGGCAGGAATACACAGTAGTAGATTAAGCATACATTAGATAGGGTAAAGAGTACATTACAGAGCATGTCAGTTACATACACATAACATAGTAAATTAAATCAGACATATGATATCTTGACCAACAATACTTTAGGGGAGAGGTGGTTACCAGCAATATGACTGACGGCTGACTGCCGTGGGACAAGCAAATTACAGCCACTGAGACTAAGTTCTGGGCCAGCGGTTGCAGCCACAGAGACTAAGCTCTAACAGGTATACTTTCAGGCCCAACTTAAAACCCTGAATAGTATGACAATTAGCCAAGTCAACAGGGAGAAGGTTCCATAAATGTGGGGCAGCGTACCTAAAGGAGCGCCTGCCATAGTTAGTTCGGACATGAGGGATGTCTAGCAGACGGCCAGTGGAGGATCTCAGGTCCCGGCTCCGGACTTTGGGATTCAGCAGCCTACGCAGGTGAGGAGGAGGGCCAATAGTGGTAAATTTGAAGGTCAGGTTCAAAGAGGAGTAGGTCAGTTTTTGTCGCATAGAAGGCCAGTGGAGATCAGCGAGGACCTCACAGTGGTGCCTTCTTGGTAGGGAGTTGGTGGCGAAATGAGCCACCCTGTGGTAGAGCGTAGTAAGTTTTCTTTGTTCACCCTCCCTTAGGGACTGCGGCAGGGGAACCCCATAGAGGAGGGAGGGGAATATGGTGCAGTTAGATATGGCACAACAAGCCTCGAGAGAAAGAGAGTTACCGAGCCTATAGAGAAGTCCTAACTTCTGGTGGGTGGACTTAACAACAGAGTCAATGTGAGGCTGGAAGTTTATCGCCTGTTCAAGCAGGACTCTGAGGTACTTGATCTTGTCTGTGACCTCTGTTCTCTTCCCTTGTGCAATATGAAGCTGATGGATACCATGCCGGTCTGAGCCAAGGCATCTGGCCCCGAACAGGACTGCCTTCATTTTTTTCTTCATTCATTACAAGCGAGTTTGAGGAGAACCAGGCTTCCAGTGCAGCTAACCTGGCCTGGAGGTTGGCACTGATTACACTAGGAAGTGGATCACTGCAGTAGACAACAGTGTCATCTGCATAGAGGATGAGGTTGTTCCTCCGACCAACCCCCTCTATGGCTTTGACAAAAAGAGTGAATAACAGGGAACCAAGGATCGAGCCCTTGGGTACCGCGAAGGTTACTGGTTTAGCACTAGACTGGGTTCCTCGCCATAGGACTTTTTGGGTTTGGTTTAACAGATCGCTCTCAAACCATGTAGCAGAGAGCCAGTCCAAGTAGGTGAAGTTTGGTGAGGAGAAGTTCATGGCTGATCAAGTCAAATGCCTTGGATAAATCAATGAATAGAGCCCCTGTTGGGGAACCTTGGTCCATTGCATCAAGAATGTCTGATGTGAGCCGGATAAGGGCCGTATCAGTGCCATGGCCTTTCCTAAAGCCGTGTTTAATGTCATTTAGGAGTAGGTGCCTTTCGAGGTAGTCCTGTATTTGATTGTAGACCAGCCTCTCCTGCACCTTCACTAGCAGGCAGAGAATAGAGATTGGCCTGTAGTTCCCCACATTGTCCCGTGGCCCTTTTTTGTGAATGAGGACAATAGTTGCCACCTTCCATTTATCCAGGACCTTTCCTTCAAGGAGGGACCTGTTGATAAGCAAGAAAACTGGGCGGGAGATAGTCGGAGCAGCAGCCCGCAGGAGTCTAGGTTCAAGCAGGTCATGTCCCAGAAAGGAGTCCAGGTTTATACATTGCAGAAGGGGAAGTACCTCGGCGGGTTTGACTAGCTTCAAGTGAAACTGGGGTCTGGAGTGTTCTCAGGCAGTGTCTCTGTTTCTGGGGGCACCAGAGGGCAGATGGGGTTTGGTTCCTCCAGGATTGGAGAAAGCGGCACTAAACGCCTCCACAATTAAGGTGAGATCATTGGTTAGAGTATCACTGACCAGGAGCGCACCCTCTTGGGCACTGGGGGCACCCTTTAACAGCTGGTTAATTTGGCCCCAGAATCTCTTGGGATCCCATAGGTGTCTAGACTGGAGATTTCATAGGCATTTAGAGTTAGTCAACTTGGAGGCTTTCTTGCACTGATTCCTCAGTTCTCTATACCTCTCCCAATCAGTTTTCCAGCCCGTGGATTTGCATTGACCCCAGGCCCGATTCCGAAGCAACATGCTCCGTTTGAGGCTAGGGTTAAGCCATTTGTGGCATTTTCCCTGTACCCTCAATTTCTTGCAGGGGTATGTATATTGGCCACTGACGTAAAAGTGTTGGTAAAGAAGTCAAGCACCTCATCTAGGGTAGGGAGGGAGATAAGAGGATCCCAGTTTACGGCACATAGGTCAGAGCAGAGAGCCTCCGAAGAGAAACTGCTGTAGTTTCTGGCTTCAGTTACTTTGGCAGGCAGTTTGGGAGGCCTGTTGGACCAGATACAGAAAACTGGGGAATGGTCGCTCAAAGAGTCTGCCATGACCCCAGCAGCCTGTATATGGTCTGGGCTGGATGCTAGGGCCCAGTCAAGCAATGAGTGCTTACCCGTCCTAGTGTTGTGCCTTGTGGGCTGGTGGATAACTTGGGTCATATTGGTATCATGTATAGGGTTCTTGCTGGCAGAGGCCTCAAGTGAAAGCCAATTTTGGTTGAAGTCCCTCAGAAGAATCAGCACTTCCAGGGAGTGTTCTGCCAAGGCAAGAGTTAGCAATTTGAGGAAGGATGTAGCCATTTGGGGCAGGAGGTATGCACACCCTATGTACAGGGGTTTGGTGTCTCTAAGGAGCACCTTCACGAAAATAATCTCATCCACAGAGTCACAGAGGGGAGAATGGACAATTGAAACATTGAAACCACTCCAGGAGGCAGTATAGCGCAGTGGTTTAAGGCTCTGAGCTGTAAATCTGGTGACATCCAGCAGACCAGACCTGGGTTTGAATACCACAGCTTCCACTCACATACTGTGTGACCCTGAGCAAATCACTTAATTTCCCTGTGCTCCTGGGTTGCACCCATAAAAAAGCTTTCAGCTTAGTGTGCTACTCCTGGTTAAACAACTAGGAAAAAAAAAAATGAGAACCCCGCCACCTTTCTTCCCAACATGGTCCTTCCTGAAAGCATTAAAGCTGACTAGGTCTGTTTCGTGAGGAAGGATGCAGGGTTTGAGCCAGGTCTCAGTCACTGCAAGTATATCTGATTTGTAGAGCATTGTCCAGGCTTCGAGGGCATAGATTTTGTGCCTTAGGCTACCTATATTCATGTGCACCACTTTGAGTCCCCTGGCACTGGTCCAGAGAGGGCAAGTGGGGTCACTGAGTATGTTATTTGAGGGGTAGGGGCCAGGGTTCGATTCCATATCCCCCTAAAGCAAGATTTAGCCAGGCCAGGCAATTGATAATTCTGGTGGGAGTAGGGAGGAGCCTCTTTAAGTCACTTTGAGAGAGGGGGTAAAATAGATTATAACAGTTACCATGTCTGGTTAAGTTGTGCATGGATAGTATTAGAGCATTGTTCCCTTCCACCTGGGTATCCGGGGCTACTGGGGAGTGGCGAATGGAATTAGCATCTGGATTGATGGGACTATAGCCCCAGGAATACAGCAGGTCAGTCCCCAGTATTAGCACCACGTAGGTAGCAGCAGACATAAGGTCCACACATCGTATGATAGAGTTTGGGCAGTAGGTGGGTGGAAAGAGAAAAAGAAAAGCTACCTCACACAGTGATATAGGAGTACCCTAGACTAGGGGTAGCTGGAGGGGCAGGTTTGGTAAGTAAGATTAGATCCAGCAGCTCCAGGTTAAGGGATACACCAGGTCAAATGTAACTGGAGCAGGGGAAAAACAGTAGCAGTGAGGATGGCGAGTTCAGCTCAGACAATTCAACCCGAAGCCCACAAAAAACAGGAGTAAAAATATGGTAAATACTTCAGACTATGAATCGAAAGGCTAAGCAGACACAAGTGAGTTAGAGTAAGAACTTATGCAGTTGCTAAACAGACACCAGCAGTAAGAACACCAAGGGATTCAGTATCACTTATTACTGCTATCAGATACCATCAAAGCAACACTTTAGGAAAACGCTTGAAGTAATTATTCCAAACAGCAGGCGGCTGCATGATAGGTCCGTATGAGTTGGTAAGCAGAGTTTGGGGGCATTTAAGGGGAGGAGGGAGCAGGGCTGGTGGGCAGGGAAAAAAAAAAGCAAGTCCAGGACAAATGCTGTGGCTGGTGGGGCTCGGAACTGCTTTTCAGTCCTCGCCGTCTGAGCGTCACTGGCTGCAGAGCCAATGAGATGCGGGCGCCTTTTTTGAAAGTTGGCACTTCCCTCCGGCAGATTAGTGTCTCAAGTTTGTGGTAGTCCCCAGCAATGAGCCCCAACGCTCCTTTTGGTGACAAGAAATGCAGGCTATGGGAGAGGTCCACCTGGCCAGCTGCCAGCACCTCGCTCTCGTGTTGAAAATCCTTCGGTTGGTGTCCACGGCTGGGAGAAGGAAAACCCGCGGCGGCAGGGGGATTCCCCTCAAAAAACCCTGATCCTCTAGAGCAAGTCCAGGGTACATGCTGTGGTTGGTGGGTCTCAGAATGGCTTTTCAGTCCTCGCCATCCAAGCGTCACTGACTGCAGGGCCAATGAGATGTGGGTGCCTTTTTTGAAAGTCAGCGCTTCCCGCCGGCAGATCAGTGGCTCAAGTTTGTGGTAGTCCCCAGTGATGAGCCCCAGCGCTCCTTTTAGCAACAAGAAATGCAGGCTACAGGAGAGGTCCACTGGGCCAGCTGCCAGCGCCTCGATCCTGTGTTGAAAATCCTCCAGTTGGTGTGCACGGACGGGGAGAGGGAAACCTGCGGCGACAGGGGGATTCCCCTCAAAACCCCTGATCCTCTAGAGCAATCCAGGCAAACGCCCGATCCTCTAGAGCAAGTTCAGGGCAAACCCCCAATCCTCTAGAGCAAGTCCAGGGCAAATGCTGTGGGATAAGACTCCCAGTGAAATAAACTGGAGACCCATAACTGTAACAAATATGTTGTCCCAAATTCACCAGTGAAATAAACTGGAGACACGATCCTTTATGAAAAAAATAAAGATTTTCAAAAACATAAATACACATAAAATAAGAAATATAATAAACCATACACCACGCTGAGACAAGAAACTGAAAGCATGCCCATGTAAACTGAAACTCCAAAGTGAAACTAACCCCCAAGCAAAGAACACGCACCACACACAGTTGAATATTTAGTTCAGCACTTAAAGTAAATATCCCAGACACGATAAACACTGCCAGAAATAAAATAGAAACATTCATGAATAAAATAAATCGCAACAGATAATGCAGAACGTCAGTGCCAAAACTAAACCCGACCACAAATACAGAGCACCAATCAGATACAAAGACAGGACAGAAATATCCAACAGCAACACAGAACAGAACAACTGCAAACCAATCCAAACCCTCACAGTAAGCCCATTTATCAAATAGAAACTAGCAATCAAAACACCAGAAAATCATACCATTTACTCAATGCCTACAACGTAAAACAACACCAAAAGGAGCAAAAAAAAAACACAAATACAGTGAAGCCCACCAGGATGAAGTGCAGTGCAGTAGAGTTACTGCAGCAAACAATGCCATTTCAATGGGAGTTAATCCCTTTTGTCATGCAGTAAACCTATCACACTGCGCTTCATCCTGGTGGGCTTCACTGTACCACCAAAAAATAACGAAAATTAAAAAACAATAGTAAACATAAACAACAGCAGCCCTACTGTATAAATCGCACATGTGATGTGTGATCATGAAATACAGCATATGTTTGAATTTGTGCATAGTGACCTCGGGAACCATCACTCGTGGCTCCACTATGCTCTGCCACTCATGAGGTAATCCAAGATCACTATACACTTATTCGTATATCTGCTGTATTTCATGCCTGCACATCATGTATCCCCTATTTATACAACAGCTTTAAAGTCAACATCTATTGCAGAAATATATATAGTCCCAGATATTCAGAAGGGTTACGCGTAGCGCAACACTGTTACCATCGCAACCCACTGATGCTCCCGGTCGATATTCAAAGGGGATTGTGCCTGGCACAAATCCTGATGCACTGGGCCTTAATAAGATGTAGCCTTAGGCGCCGAAGTAAGGCGTGCCCATGCTACTCCGCACATCCCGATATTTAGCCCAGGGATGTGCTGAACCCCTGCACTGCGAACCCTCACTTGGCGCTGCACACAGGTGGGCCAAAAAAAAAAGGAATAACGGTTGGCCACTTACAGTGAGCTGCTGTGTTGCAGGTGCAACACAGCAGCTGCCACCTGTCGGTGGCCACCCCAGCTCCGCTGCATCTTCGTGGCGATGCTCCCATGCCCGACTTGGGCATATGAGAAGAATATAAACGTCCAATATACCTGGTGGTCCAGTGGACCGCTCGCAGCCCGATCACGGGCATATGTAGATGTAAATATTCGGCCTATATGCCTGGTGGTCTAGTGGACCGCTCGCAGCTGGATCGCGGGCATATGTGGTAAAAAGCACACGTCCAATATCCCTGGTGGTCCAGTGGACGGCTTGCAGCCTGATCATGGGCTTAAGTATAAAAATAATCATCCCATATCCCTGGTGGTCCAGTGGACCACTTGCAGCCCAATCACGGGCAGCAGTAAAACATTAATGCCACGCAACCTAACCCTGGTGGTCTAGCTGTACCCCTTCCCACCGCCCACTTGCTTCCCACCGCCCGCCTCCCCGACAGTGGCGGCAGCAGCTCCCACCTGCTTGCCACCCGCCGCCTTCGGCCACTCGACACTGTACTGTAGGCTGTATGCCCATTGGTCCACAGCATGAAGCCAATGGGCGTGCAGCCCATACCGTATTACACCGTCCAGATATGTATGATGTTAATGTTTTACTGATGCCAGCGATTGAGCTACAAGCGGTCCACTGGACCACCAGGGATATGGGACGATTATTTTTATACTTAAGCCTGTGATCAGGCTGCAAGCGGTCCACTGGACCACCAGGGATACTGGACGTGCACTTTTCACCACATATGCCCACGATCGGGCTGCGAGCGGTCCACTGGACCACCAGGGATATTGGAAGTGTACTTCTGACAACATATGCCTGCAATCAGGCAGTGGGACACTTTTCCACGATGTGCAGGGGGCGTCAGTCCCTGACTGCTGCAGCCTGGCAGGGTGCCAGGTACAAGTCACTGGGGATCGGCGCACCTGCATGCAAATGGGGCCATAATGACACCCCATTTGTGCCTTGCATGCATTATGTCCCCATTTGCATGTGCACTTTTGAATATCGCAGTTGTTGCGCCTAGTGCAACGGAACTTACGCTAGCGCATCCCCCGCTCCACTCTGGCCACTTGCACTGGCGCAGTGCCACTGTGCCATGCACACTGCGGGTGGCCAGGGTGCAATATTCAGCTATGCTGTACCATGGCGCAGCTCCTTTGAATATCACCCTGTCAAAGCCCCTGCGCTGCCAAGTTGCACTGCGCCCAGGCCTGTGCCACAGCCTGGTGCAGTCTGAATATCTGGGCCCCAGTATATACTTATTATTTATATACATATATATCGTGTGTAGCTATATGGGATATGCAACCCACCTGCTGGAAATATTGTTGATATTTTTAGTCTGTATGCTAATTGACCTGATAACAACATGGTGTCATCAGGTCAGTCGGCACGTTATTTGCATTTGTTTGTTGCAAAAGTAAAAATAGATTGCATTTTTTGCTGGTTTTTTTCTTTTTTTTTTTTTTTGCTAATTATAACAAAAAATAAAAGTTTTCTAAAAATGAAACGCCACTTATTTTGTAGATATTTTTGTGCTGAACAACTTCCGTGTTCACAGTACCATGCTATCATTTTTGTTTTAAAGTTATTTGCATTTGAATACGGTTAGTACTGCTACTGAGGCCGAATATGCAAATGAGTTCCAGTGCGAACCTACTATAGGTATATTTGGACATACAGTAAAAAGTATTTTTGATATTTTCACTGTAGGTCCTGCAAAAATACCACTGATATTTGGCTAGAAATATACTCACAGTTATGATATACTGTATATTAGCTGCATGGTAGTGCAGCTATAGTTAGGGTTGCCTGGCCACTTCTATGTTAAACCCAACATGTTGCAGTTTAATAACTTTGCAGCCATATGACAGATTTGCCTGAAATTTTGCATGTGCGGTGTGGCACCATAGATCTCTGGATCTGGTAAGTTGCGTAATGGTCAGATGTGCGGTTGTGGAGTGCCCAAAAATGCACAAAAACAGGATTTTTGCACATTTCTTTGCTCAAGTCCACAGTCCAAATGGTTTGTCCATCTGATTTGAAATCTTCAAGGAAGATGCAGTCTGGGTTGCTGATGTGGCTTTTGAAGATTTGGTGAAAAAATACTAATCCGTTCAAAAGTTATTCAAATTTTAATTTTCCTATTATAGTCAAAGGGAAAAAATATATGTGCCTCTCGAAAGCACACATTACTGTCACAACAGCACATTTTACTGTTGCAAATCTCCTCAGTACTGTTGTACTGCTATCTTGTTTCAGTTAGCGGCAGAGAAAACCAGCTGGAATTCAAATTCTACTGCCCTTAGGTAAACACTGCCAGTTTTGTTTACCGAATCGGGGCCTGAGGAACATAATGCTGCCATCAGATTTTCTCTCAGACCCCTAGAAATGCATTTTTCAAGACTGGGTCCCAGTAATGTCGTAAATCATGAAAGGACAGATGCGGCACTTTCATAAAATCACGACACTTTTGCACCCGTCCTGTCACAATTTGAGACACTATTGGCCCCAAAAAATACCATTTTCTTTTCCACACCACTGCACCTAAATGGTTGTGGCGTTTGGGCTGAAATTTTCAGAGTGGCAAGCCCTGGCCCCACAGATGTGCCTTTTGGTGGTTTGGTAAAAAAAAAATGTTAAACGGTTCTGAAGTTACGGCGTTTCGAAGTTGAGAAATTTCCCATAGGCTAACATTACAGTGTCATTCAGTGCCTGTATCTCGAAAATGATTCGAGATATGGATTTTTCGCTCCCGGCAGCTTAGTCCAGTGGACTAAGCCTGCATGGAGGTTTCACTGTTGTCACTATTAGTAAGGACCTAAAAAGGCATGCACCCATACATGCTCTTGTATTTTCTTAATAGTAATGTCATTTAATACCATTTCAAATCAAGACCCTTTTTGAAAATGTCTCTATTACCACTCTGTACCAAACGTTCTGGCAAACTGTTCCACAAGTTCACCATTCTCTCAGTAAAGAAAAACTTTCTTTTATTTGTTTTAAATCTGTTACCCTGTACTTGTAGTGAATGACCTTGAGTGTGTAAATCTCAATTTTTTTTGTTTAATACCTAATTCCTCTGTAAGTGTATTGTTCTTAATAATATCAAAATATAAGATTAGGTCCCCTCGTATTCGCCTCTCCGCCAAGGTGTGTAGTCCCAATCTTACAATTCTTTCTTTATTTGTAAGAGTTTTAACATTTGTTATTATTTTAGTCATACCACAATGTACTCTTTCTAACCTTGTAATATCCCCCCTTTTATGTGGATACCAAAGCTGACTACAGAAGTCCAACTGGTGTCTCACGTATGATCTATAGAGAGGCAACAACACCTCTGCCCTTCTGCTCTTTGTATTTCTACGAATTGCTCCAGCCACCCTGTTAGCTTTAGAAATTACATTTGTGTATTGTGTACTAAAACCCAGTTTACTGTCTATATGTACCCCTAAATCTCTGTCACCTGTCGAATGATTTAGTATAGAATTACTAAGTATATACTGTGTAAGTTTATTGTTTTTCCCCTAAGTGAATTACACAACATTTATCGGTATTAAATGTCATACCCCATTCATATGCCCAATGGGTTATTAAATCTAGATCGTGCTGAATGGAATCATTATCGTCCTTTGTTTCACAAGGACCTCCTAACTTGGTGTCGTCTGCATACTTAATAAGTCTGTTTTGTAGACCTCCCCCAAGGTCTACTATGAACAACTGAAACAACACAGGGCCCAAAACAGAGCCCTGCAGCACCCCGCTAGTAACCCTCCCCGTCCCAGACAAGACTCCATTCATAGACACCCTCTGTGTCCTGTCAACCCACCAATTTCTTATCCATTGTATTAAATATGGATCTATTTTATGTATTTTTAATTATGAATTATAGCCAATGTGGGACGATATCAAATGCTTTGGAGAAGTCCAACAGTACAGTGTCCACTGCTATTCCCCTGTCCAAAAGTTTACTACCTGGATCATAAAAACAAATCAGGTTTGTAAGACATGAATGACTTACTGTAAATATGTGTTGTGTGATGTCTACCATATCGTGTACTTTAATGTGTCCATTTATTTTATCCTTTATAATTGACTCAAATATTTTACCTGGAACAGATGTCAGGCTAATGGGCCTGACATTTTTTGTATTATTTTTGGGACCTTTTTTATGTATTGGAGTTATTTTGGCAGTTTTCCAGTCCGCTGGCATCTCTCCAAAATCTCCAGAGGAGGACAAATAGTATCTTTTGCTATCAAAAGCATTTGAGGGGTAATATTATCCAAACCAGGGGCTCCATACTTTTTCAGTTGTTCAATTTTTTTTACTATGTTTTTTTTTTGTTACAGGGTGGGGCTTTTTTAGAAACAAACTGTACATTTCCCAGATCACTGGAATCAGTATAAACTGAAGAAAAATACTTGTTAAACAGCTCTGCTACTTATTCAGGTTTGCATATAGTTTCATTATTGTCAATTATTGCAGTTAACCCACTGTTAGAATTTGTTAACGAATATATACATCCATAGAACTGTTTACTGTTTCCCTTATTTGCTGTCTGTGCTAGTTTTAGTGCCATACTTTTTTTTACTTGTTTATAGAATTTTTGCACTATTTCTGTTTTGTCTTAAATTTAGTCCAATTAAGTTCTGTTTTGTCATTTTATATAATGCATATGTACTTTTTTTGTTTAATCAGTTTAATGATGTTCCTATTCAGCCATTTTGGCTTTAGCTCTTTTTTATTATATATTTTTTATTTTTATTCTTTTTATGTGTTTAATACAAGTATTCAGTAATGTTTCCCTAATGATTAACCAAATTTCTTCTCCATTCAATTTGAAGGTTTCAAAGTCATAATTACAACTGCAGTGGAAATTTTCTCATAGTTGCTATGGTTACTGAGATATTGCCAAATTAGTGTTACGGGGGTTCCTTTTCAGTACTTTAGGGCTGCTGTATGGCTCTGTATTTATGTGTAAGTGGTAGCACAGGGCCCAGAAGGGCCGCACTCCCACAAATGCATACCATTAGACAAAAAATGGGCAGCTTGAAGGAAGCGCCGACCCAGAGGGCCCATGTTCCCACAAACACATACCAGTTACCACTTACCTTTCACTTTCTCAAAAAGAAGGGAAATTCACTGCAAAAAAACATTGTTAATGCATCAGTTAGGGTTGATAGCACAGCAACAAAAGTTTGGAAATTCAATGTTAGGGTTCCTACCCCTTCCATTCCATATATATATATATATATATATATATATATATATATATATATATATATATATGTGTGTGTATATATACATATATTTATTTGCACGGCCACTTCTGTGCTAAACCAAAACTTTTGTACTTTAATATAACTTTGCAGCCGTTTGTCCAATTTGCCTGAAATGTGGAATGCCTGTTGTTGTACCATAGATCTCTGGATCTGGAAATTTTCATTAAGGTCAGATTTGTGGTTGCAGAGCACTAAAAAATATGAAAAATCCCCAACTTTTGGGAAGTCTTTGCTCGTCGCTACAGCCCAAACAGTTTGTCCATCTGGTCCGAAATTTTCAGCGAATGGGGGACTGGGTCCAGAAAATCCCTTTTGAAGGTTTGGTAAAAAAAAATATTAATCTGTTCAAAAGTCATTAAAATTTAAAGTTTCCCATTATATCCTATGGGAAAAACTATATGTTCTGCACAAAAGCAACTTGTAGTGTTGCAAAAGTATCTTTTTCTGCCGCAAATGCCCTCAGTAGTGTTGTGCTGCCACCATCTTGTTTTCAGTTAGCGGTGGAGAAAAAATGTTATAGTTCAAAAAATAGTGCCCATAGATAAACACCAACTGTTGTGTTTACCTAAACAGGGTCCTAGAAACAGCACCCATGCTTTATTTATTTTTTTCAAATAGACCTGTAAATGTGCATATTTTGATGTGTCCGTTTGTATTGTTGCAAATGGGAGTAAGACACTTTCACAAATTTGCAAGAGTGTCGCACAGTACTTTTGCAAATTTGTGAAACTTTCACAATTTGCGACAGTACTCTCCCCAATATCATGGTTTCTTTGTCACCTCACTGCCACTACATGGTTTGGACTTTTGAGCTGAAATTTGTAGGATGGCAAGCCCTTGCACCACAAATGTGCCTTTTGCTGGTTTGGTGAAAAAAATTACACCAGTTCCAGAGTTATAGCCCTCCGAATCTGTAAATTTTCCGGTAGGATTGCATTGTGGTGGTCACGGCACCTATAGCTCAAAAACAGTTCAAGATATGGATTTGTTGGGGTCGTCAGGCCTCTCACCCCATTCTCCTATACTGTACCAGCTCAGCTTGTTTACAAATGGAATGGGGTGAGAATTAGGCCCAATGACCCCAACACATACCCTGATGCCCATTAGTGTGTGGAGGGTAGGGCGTGGGGTAGTAGGGTTGGAAAATCTAACTTCGAATTTCCACACTTTTATTGGTGTGGAAATCGACCCTAACTGATGCATTAACTGAGTTTTTTTGCAATGAATATATATATAGTTGCACGGCCACTTCCATGTTAAACCCAAACTTTTGCACTTTAATAACTTTGCAAGAATATATAGATATATATATTTTTATCCTCCTACTAATCCTCCTGAAATGCCTCATCTTGTAAATACTGTACATATTATCTTAGTGCCTTGTACCCAATTATTGTGCAATTGTTGTGTATTTCCTGTAAAAATGTTATGTATTTCTTTTTCAAATGTAACTTTGTAATTGATCTACCAATTGCTACTGTAACTACTTGTGTCTTGTGGTCTGGGTCATGCCTGTAAATGGTCCACTGGACCAGTGCACGTACCCAGTTATCAAAGTCATAAATAAATAAATATAATATATATTATAGTGGCACGGTATATAGTTAGTTAGGGTTCAATGGTCACTTCTATGTTAAACCCCACATTTTGCACTTTAATAACTTTGCAGCTGTTTGACTGATTGACATGAAATAAATTTTGAATGCAACATTGAGGACCACGTAGCTCTCGATTTGGCATGTTTTGTTCTGGTCGAATGTGCGGGTGCAGAAATACAGAATGTCAAAAATTGTGTAAATTCCCATTTTGGTGTAAGTTATTTGTCACACCGTTTCTCAGAAATGGCTTGGGGGTTTGGTCTGAAATTGTTAGGGTATGTTGGGCTTGGGTCATAGATGTGCCTTTTGAAGGTTTGGTGAAAAAATATTTATCCATTCAGAAATTTATTAAAGTTTCAATTTACCCGATATTTCCTAGGGGAAATATTAGATGTGCCATGCGAAACAACTGTTTTGCTGCTGCGAAAGCAGTTTTTATTGTCACAGATGCGAAATGTAGTGTCGAGATTCCACCATCTTGTTTTCAGTTACCGAGGCTAACAAATCTAAATAATTCAAAAAATACTTACAGTTAGTAAACACCAACAGTTGTGTGTACCTAATCGTGGCCTGAGTAGTCAGATTCTGGGTTCAGTTTACCCCCCCAAATGCTCAGAAGTATGTTAATTTTGACCTTGTGTATCTGTGCCACGAATTACGGCAGTGTTTCACAAAACGGGGGGGGGGTGCCGCAAATTGCAGCAAACTCCCATTGTTTTGTGAGAACATGGAAAGGCGTTTTGTGGAACAGCTTCGCAATTTGTGGCACATACATCCGTGGCAAAAATACAACTCTTTTGGGGCATTTTTTGGGGCAAGCTGACCCCCAAATCTGATTCCTCAGCCACCTAATATAAGTACTGTTTGCTCCTTTAACTGCCTCTAAGGGGAAGGGGACCAAGGTATGCTAATATTGATTTTCCAACATCAGGTGCCCAATCCCTGTGTCAGCATTAGAGGTCCCCACCACCACTGTGGGACACTGGGGAGCCCACTCCCAGTGTCCCAAGATATGTATTCTCCCCAGCAGTGTGCGACACTGGGATGCCCACTCCCAGTGTCCCAAGATATGTATTCTCCTCAGCAGTGTGCGACACTGGGGAGCCCACTCCCAGTGTCCCAAGATATGTATCCTCCCCAGCAGTGTGGGACACTGGGGGCTCACCCCAGCGTCCCAAGATATGTATCCTCCCCAGCAGTGTGGGACACTGGGATGCCCACTCCCAGTGTCCCAAGATATGTATTCTCCCCAGCAGTGTGCGACACTGGGATGCCCACTCCCAGTGTCCCAAGATATGTATTCTCCCCAGCAGTGTGCGACACTGGGGAGCCCACTCCCAGTGTCCCAAGATATGTATCCTCCCCAGCAGTGTGGGACACTGGGGAGCCCACTCCCAGCGTCCCTAAAATAAGTATTACATTTTTACTAGTAAAAAAAAGAAAACAGTCCCTAGATGTAGCATGCAGTTGGCATTGGGGGGCCCAATCCCCATGTCAGTACTAGAAGCTGCCCCCCTCCCACTGCCAGTGTGGGACACTGGGGAGCCCACTCCCAGTGTCCCTAGATATGTATCCCCCACCCCAAGTAGTTTAGGACACTAGGGAGCCCACTCCCAGTGTCCCAAAATATGTCTTTTTTTTAAACCTGTAAAAAAGAAAACAGGCCCCTGACATCAGTTCAGTTCAGTTCATTGTGAAGGGATAGATCCATTGAGCAAGCTCATTTGCAAGGATGTTGCTTGAGAAAACAAACAACGAAACAGCAAAACCGCAATCAATGCATACAAAATAAACAATTAGTGAAGCACAACATACAAAAGTGCCATAAATATTAAAAGTAATAATATTTACATGGTATAGGGTAACCTGAATAGTATTCAATGACAGGACAATACTAATTAAAGCTGCCTAGAGAAAATAATCCCATCAAAAAAAGAGGATAGGGCAGATGTAGTAGTGGGACAAAATGGGGGCAAAGAGTTAAAGACAGTTACAGGTATCTGGTAGGATTTTATGTATAAGCCTCTTAAAGGCATGAAGAGGAATTAGGGATTGTAATTTCAACGTAGCTTGTAGTTTAGTCCAGGTGTTGAGGAGTGCATAACTCATGGACGCCATACCATAGTGGGTGCGGAATTTAGGCACTTTCAGTGACATATATGAGCATTTCCTTACTGCATAAGAACTGTATAAGCACTGTAGTGTGGAAGTAATGTATAGAGGCAGTTTATTTATGTAACCCCCCTGCAAATGGGGGTTCCCAAAAGACTTCCAGGAGCTTGCTTGAATGCTCCAAGCCTTAATGGTGTTTGGCGTTTAAGCCATTTATCAGTGAGTGTTTTTAGAGTCTCTGGTACTGTCTCTTTAAGAGCTGTCTGCTTGCAGACATAATTAGTTTGTATGGGGGACTGTGTGCTTCTGTTTGAGTACCACTGAGCTGCTGCCAATTCACTCCATTTTGCAGTCACTAGGAGTGCAAAGGAACCTATCTGAAAGATGTAACTGTTTGCCAGAAATCATTTAGAGTAATAATGAAATGACAGTTTGTCTAACCTGCTTTTTTGCAGTCAGAACTGTGTCTGCCTAGTTCCCCATTCTGGTTTTGAACTGCTGAACTGGACCAATCAGTGGGGTAAGCTAGCTCTAAAATGGTGCCTTGGACGAATCAGAACTTGGACTCATAATCTGAGCCAGCCACAAGAGGATTGTATGGGCAGTGACTCTGGGAGATGTAGTTTAGACTTCGGCGCCTTTTTGGACCAACAGCAGCAGTCTATTGTGAGTGACAGCCAATCCAGTCAAGAACTGGGAGGAACTCAAAGGAAGTGCCCGGTTTTGTCTGTTGGAGTTCAGTTGAGCTCTGGCAGTGAAGAGGGAAGGAGCCCTGTGCTTTTTCGTGCAGTTTTAGTCGGGAAACGTGTGTAAGGCCCAGAGTTCCGGTCTGCAGCTTGTGTAACTGCTTGTTAGGACTGAATCCGTCCTGTGAAGAGAATCAAAGGATATCTGAAGAGTAGAAACCAGGCTCACCCTGTAGAAGACTGGAGGAATTGCTGAATTGCACTGGTCTGTCAGGAACTGAATCTGCTGTGTGTTCTCCGGTATTGTGCAGTAATTGCAATCGGATACAGATGCAGCCTGCCTGGTATAGTGCTTTCTTTTACCATATAAATGTGTGAAGAGGTTTGTGTACCTCAAGTGAATCCTGCTGCCATTAAGGACTTTTGCCTGTGACTGTTTACCATATAAATGTGTGAGGAGTCTCGTGGAGCTCAAAAGTAGCCCTGCTGACGTTGAAGGACCCTATCTTGTTTGGAGGTCGTGAGTACTAATTCAGGGTCGCCCCTGTTGAATTGCCACATTAAATCCAAATGGAATCACTGTACTGCTGACTGTTTAAACTAATTTTCTTTTCTGTGTGAAAGGGCCCCTACCAGCTGCCACGGTTTGGACTAGCCACTAGGGCTTGGGTACCCAGGGACAGTAACTGATAGGGATAGGCCTGCACAGAGCCATAGGTAGATGAGTAGAGTGATAAGCTAATTAACCTGATTTCCCCCTGTCCTTGTTATATCCCCCTAAATAAATCAGAGCTGCTTGTTTCAGCAAAGTTATACTGCCTGAGGTATTTGTCTATGTTAAAGTACTGTACTGTGATTGTTGCACTGTATCTTATTTCACAGGAGGTCCCAGTGCCGAACCAGTCCTGGGGGTAAGTGTATACTGTGGAGGTAATTTGATATATTGTGTGGGCCACTAGTGGGAAGAAAGGGGTTTGCAGTGTCCCAGAGGCTGTGACCAAGTTAGTTTAACTATTGCAAACCCTGACCTCTGGGTGGAGGCACCCACCATTGATCCAGGCCCCTCAACCTGTTAGTGGCAAATCAGGCAGGGGTAGTAGCCCCTGGGATAGCGCCATCTAGGGGTTACATTTAGAAGAGCTTTATACACCAAGATATGAATATGGGTGAGTCTTCTAGTAGCCAGGGATGTCCAGTTCACATCCTTATACAAGTCATAGTGGTGGTTACTGGCTTTAGCATTAGTCAGAAATCGAATAGTGTGGTGATATAGGGTGTCTAATTTACAGAGATTTGCCATGGTGGAGTTGTAGATTATGTCTGCATAGTCCAAGAGCGGCATGAAAGTAACCTGTACTAGTGTCAGTCTGGAGTCCCGTGAGAACAGGGATTGGTTTCTGAAGAAGAACCCTAACCTAATTCTTACTTTTTTTGCCAAAGTTTCAATGTGGGCAGAAAAGGATAGATGTGAGTCTAGTAAAAATGCCAGATATTTAAAGTTCTCCACTACCTCAAGCGAGTCACTTAAAAAGGTGGAAATAGGGAAAGTAGGATTTGAATTAGGGCTGGCCAAGGAAGAGTTAGGCAGATGAAAGAACATTATCTTTGTTTTTTAGCATTGAGCAGTAGCTTAGAGCATATTAAATTGTGTTGTAATTTATTGAAATCAGACTGTAGTGCTGAGCAGGTTTGTGAGAAGGAAGCTTTTGATATGTAAAGGATGGTATCATTCACAAATAGGTGAATATTGGAGTTTACAGTGTTGTAGCTCAAATTGTTTATATAAATCAAGAAGAGAAGGGGGCCCAAACTAGAGCCCTGGGAAACTCCTCTTAGTAGGGGAAGTAGCGAGGAGAGGGTTCCATTGATTTTTATTTGTTGTTTTCTGTCCTCCAGATAGCTGGCGAACCAGCCTACTGCAGACTTAGTAAATCCTAGTGCTTTAAGGCTATCAAGCAGGAGGAGATGGTCCACTGTATCGAAGGCCTTGCTCAGGTCCAAAAATTCTGCGCCTGTAATTGTTATGCATGGCTGTGAGCCAGTCACTGGTGACTTTAGATAATGCTGATGTAGTATCGTGCAGTGGTCTAAAGCCAGACTGAGCTCACCAATTGCTGGGCTTCAGAGAACTCTCGGACTTGTACACTGACTAATTTTTCTGTTAGCTTGGATAAGGCTGACAGGATAGATATACGCCTGTAGTTGTTTAGCTCACTATGGTCGCCTGACTTGAAAAGAGGTAGCAAGTGAGCTACCTTCCATTCATAAGGTACAGTGCCTTCTACCAAGGATAAATTAAAAAGATGTGTGATAGGAGCTGTAAGGTAGTGGTAGTCAATTTTTAAGAAGTAAGGGTCAAGGTTATCAGTGCCAGTTCTCTCGTTTACATCCAGTTTGAGTAGTAGATCTACCTGCTTATAGGTAATGGGTAAAAAAAGGAGCTAGATATAGGATTGCATGGGGTGGCACTGTTTGGAAGATGGATGGTCGTAATGTTGCTGACTGAGAAGTGTCAAAGGCAAGTCCAGCCGTAGCAAAATGTTCATTTAGCTTATTAAGAATTAGGGCTTTGTTAGTTATAGAGACACCATTGGAACTTATGTTGTGTGTTAGGACTGGAGGTGCTTTATCACCTTCAGTCAATTTGACATCTTTTTTTTTCTGAAAAAAAGAAAATGATCCCTCGTTGTCTCCGCCATCCTCCTCCGCAATCCCGACCCTCCCACTGAGCTCCCAAAAGCTCCCACCCTTGCTCTATACTTACCACTGGAGGTCATCAGCTGTCATCTACTGTGGACCAGGACGTCTCCACTCTCCAAAGCCGAACTGCAAACTGAGAAATCAAGGTACATGCCAAGAATAAAGTATGGGTTGGTGTGTGTGTAACAAGAATTTTACACACACCCGAGTTGCTGAATGCCCCATAAACCCAAAGAGTGAAGCTTGGGGGGGGTTATCGAGGCATCCAACACCAAGGGTGTGTGTAAAATGTGAGTTTTTACTACACCACCTCATATTTTATTTTACATAATTGCTGGGTTTTGGTTTTTCACCACAGTAATTATATAAAATAAGAGAGAAGATGCCTCCATGCAGCCACGGTCCCACCAGGTTTCAGGATTGTCAGCAGTCAGACGCGGCTGCTTGAAGAAAGCTTGTCTTGTTTTTCTTTTTGTTGTTTTTTTTTTTTTTTGAGAGGAGGCAGTCATTTGTTTCTTGTTTCTTTTTTTTTTTTTATTATTGCACTTACTACTGAGTCTGAGTGGCGGTCTGGTGTCTAGCTGTTAAGTTCACTTTTGTTGGTTTGGAAGAATGACGGCAGGGACTGGCACATACGTAGAGTGAGAGAAACCCAGCATGTGTTTGCCGTAATAAACACTCCTTCATTACAGCAAATTCCAGCAAAGATTTCCCTAGGGAAAAAAACTGAAAGCCATTAATTATAATGGCATTTTGAACTTATGCTGATAACTTTGATATTTTCTGGACTTTTTGCACCACATTTTCAACATAGCCTTTTGGGGACCGCACCTCATGAACTCTGTGACTGTCATTTCGTTAATCAGGCCCGGAAAGTAATTTCGCCTGAATAATGAAATTTCACTGATAGTGTTCATGAGGTGGGGTCTCAAAAAGGCCATGTTGAAAATTTGGCAAAACAATTCCTAAATATGCCCGAGTTACATGTGTTTGTTGAAATTTTACTACGCACGCACAGATCTTTTGTAATTTTCAATATTTTACTGTCAAATTTGCAACATAGCCATTTTTTCATACCATCTCATAAACAGTACAGCTGTCATTTTTCACATCCTGCCTGAAACATGTTTTCGCACCTGTGGCATGGAATGGCGTTTTGGCATGGATTTTAAAATTTTTACCTTTGGAATTTGAAATGTGGGTCATAAGAAGTGTATGTTGAGAATTTGGGGTCAAAATATGAAAAAGTCCCAAAGATAAGACAGTTCATTGCCATTTCACTACGCCCGCTGGTAACTTTGAAAATGTTACATTTTTGTACCCCAGATTTTCAGCATACCCTTCTGATTACCCTCCAAAAGCCCTTAAAACTCACACAAATTGCTGGTCTGTATACCTTCAAATCCTTGCTGAGCCATTTGTTGCAAGAAAATTGTAACTGTATACTTAATCACACACTATAATTTCCTGAGGCATCTTTTCTTAGTCTGTTGTAGTTAATACAGCACTTAGTGTCTTTATTCAGTCTGTTGTAGGTCATGTGTTCTTCTTTCTCCCGTCTCCCTTGTTTCCAAAAACAAAGTTTCAAAAACTTTAATGCACAACCAGCCTGGTGGCACTGAGGGTTGAGGTGCTGGATGCCACACCTCGTGCCATGCCAGCGACCAGGGTTCAGGAGCGAACTCAAGCCGCCGGGGGTCGGCGGGGAGGAAAGGATTTAGCATCCGGAGGACAGCAGTCCTTTCCTGGGAGGGAGGGGGGAGACAGTCCCACTGTCTGGCAACTCCCAGTGGAGACTGGGGGTCTAGCAGCAGTCAGGATCCCAGCAATAGGGGATTGGCTGCGGCGGCTGTCCTGTGGGCATGCGTGGGAGCTCGCATGCCCCGCGCTGGAGTGCACTGCACTGCCAAGGCTGGTGGGGGGGGGAGCCTAAAAAGAGAAAAATCCCTGTTTGTGGGGATAGGCAACGGTACCTTGACCGCCGAACCACACTCCAGATCCAGGCTTCTCTCTCCACTAGGCCGCTCACCCAGCCGGCACATTCGATTACAGGTAGAGCGCCCTGGGCAGATAGGGCGGCCCCACCTCGGGGGGTGCAGAACCGGGGGGGGGTCTGCAGAGCTGGTGCAAGTGGAGAGAGGGCTTCAGGAGGGAGGTAGAGCTCGCAGGGCCAAGGATGCTCGAGAGGGAATTCCCTGCAGATGGAGCAGAAACAGAGTTAACAAAAAAAAAAGGATCTTTAACGCACATATTTTATTGTATTGCTGTTTTTGTTGTATAACCAGATCTACATTGTTAGGAATAACCAACAATTGTATCTGTATTGCCAGTACCACTGGTATAAATGTAATGTCCATTGTATAGTGTACTTACATTGTATGTATTTTGTATTGCCTTATTCTATTGTGTCCATCCAGGATCACCTTGTAAATGAGTCTGCTCAATGGTGTTATTCCTGGTAAAATAAAAATTTAATTGCATTGAATTTACCCCATCTCATGTATGTCACAGCTGTCATTTTTTAAATCCTGGCCAAACTGTGTTTTCGCACCTGTAGCGTGGATGGCGTTGCAATTATGCAGAATTACGTTTTTGTCAGGAATTCAAAGATTTTCTGTACCGATTACATGAGGTGGGGTAATAAGATGGCTATGCAGACAAGTTGGCATTTCCACAGATACATACATTTATGCATCTATGGAGGGATGGGAGGGCCCTGCGCTCCCACAGGCAAATAAGGATATCATTATAATATCCGAAAAAGTAAGGAAATTCATTGCAAAAAATGTTGTTAATGCATCAGTTAGGGTTCTTACTAAAGCAACAAATGCAGGGAAATGTGGTGTTGGGGGTTTCCAGCCCTACTACTCCACCCCCCAGACACTGACAGGCATCGGAGGGGGGGGGTGCCTTGGGGTCATCGGCCTTAAAGCTCACTCCTTTCTCCTATACTGTACCCATCTCAGCTTAGTTACTTATAGAACGGGGTGAGCATTAGGGCTGATGACTCCAAGGCACACCCCTGACACCTGTCAGTGTCTGTAGGGTAGGGGGGTGGGGTGTTATGGTTGGAAACCCTAACAACAGAGTTCCCTGCTTTTGTCACTTTAGTAAGAACTCTAAATGATGCATTAACAAAGCTTTTTACAATGTATATATATACTGTATATCTATATATATATATATATATATATATATAGTGAGAGAGAGCGATAGAGAATAAATGATGGCAAAGTGTGGTATACTAAATATATTAAAGGGGCTGTTTTTCAATCACTGTCTACTTAACTCTATAAGGGTCTGTATTATTTTCGTGTTCACTTTATCCCTCTACAGGCTGCTCTCTCTCTCTCTCTCCCCTAGCCTAACCGCTGTCTCGTATTTGGCTCCCTGGCAGCATTAGTGGCTTTAACGCCTCTTTTCTCCCGTAACTCCCTCTAACCCCTGCACTTGTGACCGAGCTTATTGCATCCCTCCCTGAATTAAAATGTTCTCTATTGCTGCCCTGCTTCCCAAAGGCATCCTGCTGTTCACTCTGGTAACCCTGTCTGGCATTGCTAGAGCAAGGGGGCTAACACCCGCGCTGCCTACCATGGATAGTGACCGCTCACGTGCATTGCACCATTACCTCATCCCTAAGCCGTGATCATGCTGTCACCCACTGCGACATGTCACCACCTCTTTGCTAAGGGCTGCTAATCCAACAGCCCAGCTGGGCACACACTCCTGTCCTACCATCAATCCTTTCTGGGATCTCTGTCATGGAACAAAAAATGTAAATTGCACTGCACCCAGAGAAAGTTGCGCAAACTCATTAACAAGCAAATGAAGAAATATCTGTGCATAACAGTATTATTGCTACTGCTACTCTGGCAATATCCATTCAATCCTGGTCCACCCCAAAATGCAGCTACCTTTCTGAGGCAAACAGGGTCTCTCACAATTGCATCAATTAACATATGTAGCCTCCTCCCTAAACTTGACAATCTGAATGCCTGGATGTTACAACACAACCCAGATATTCTCTCCATTGTCCAAAAATGTCTCTCTCCCAAAATAGCTGATGCTTCCATTTCAATTCCTGGTTACACAGTCTTCCAACAGGACTGTTTTACCAAGCGGCGAGGCGGTTGTGTGATATATCTCAGAGATAACCTTCAGGATCTCATCCTGCTACTGCCAAACACTGGTACACACATGCAAGCACTTGCTTTAAAAGTACACCTCGGCATGCACATAAAACTCTTTTATTCTGCCTAGGCAGTCGACCTGTGGCACCCTGAGCCTAAACTCAGAAGTCATAGTGCTAGGTGACTTTAATGTCAGTTGGCTGTCCCCTGAAGCAAACCCTTTCAAAGATGCAGTCTCAGCAGTGCACCTTACCCAGCTTGTTGAGTCTCCTACAAGATTGTATCACAGGACTGGAACTTGCACCTTGTTGGACTGAGTACTTTTTAACTGCCCTGATCACATATCAGACACCACTGTTCTCCCAGATGCCATTAGTGACCATTCCCATTTTGTTTCATTGGTTTAATAAATTCTCCAGGCCCCCTGCTAGAACAATTACCAACAGGGTCCTCAGCCGTGATCATCTTGAATCACTAAAATCTGACCTTCGACAACAAGACTGGTCAGTAGTCTACTCCACCTGCAATATTAACATACTGACATACTAAAATGGCAGCAGAATAGGCCTAATGGTCTCTCGAATCTACTCGATTTTCAGCACCCACACTGAGGGCTGATTTTGGTGTGTCCCCCCCTCCCCCTTGGGTTATACTGTCCCCAGTCCCAGATGTTCCACCTGTATTGGGCCTGGTTAGATTTACCCTCCCCCTGTACCTGCCCCATCCCCTCTTTAACCCGTCCACAGTCTCCATCTCTACCAGCTCCTTGGGCAGTGCATTCCATGCCTCCACCACCCTTTCAGTGAAATAACATCTCCTCCTCTCCCCTCTGAGCCTGCCCCCTTCCAGCTTACACCCATGACCTCTTGTTGCCCCACTCTCCTTCCTTTGGAGCACCCTGACTGGGCCTCCTTTATTGATCCCTTTCATGTACTTAAAGATCTCTATCATGTCCCCCTTGTTCCTTCTCTCCTCCAGGGTGTAGATGTTGAGCTCCTTGAGCCTCTCCTCATAGGTCCTCTCCCCCAGGCCCCAGATCATTTTGGTTGCCTTCCTTTTGACCCTCTCTAGGAGTGTAATGTCTCTCTTTAAATGAGGTCTCCAAAATTGTACACAATACTTGAGGTGTGGCCTAACCAAGCAGTTGTACAGTGGAAGGATCGCTTCCGCCTTTCTGGAGGTAATCCCCCTGGCGATGCATCCCAGCATCCTATTTGCCCTTGCCGCTGCCCTCCTACAGGTCTCTGAGTTGTTCATTTTGACATTTACCACTACCCCCAGGTCCCTCTCACCCTCCGTGACTTGAATCATGTCTCCTCCCAGTGTATACCCCTGGCCTGGATTTCTGACTCCCAGGTGCAGAACCTTGCACTTCCCCACATTGAATTTTAGTTTCCATTTTCCCAACCACCTTTCCAGAGCCTCCAGGTCCTCCTGCAAGGCCACCTTCCCCTCCTCCTCCCTATCCACCACTGCACCTAGCTTTGAGTCATTTGCAAATAGACTCATCTCACTCCTAATTCCCCTTCTGATGTTTGAGATATAGGCGTTGAACAGGAGTGGCCCCAGCACTGACCCCAGGGGAACCCCACTAGTAACCCACCTTGGGGATGAGGCTAACCCTCCAACCACCACCTTCTGAGTACACGCAGAGAGCCAATTTCCTATCCATCTTAGCAACTGTCTCCCTACCCCCATTTCCTTCAGCTTAGCTAGCAGGTCACTGTGGGGTACTGAATCAAATGCCTTGCTAAAATCCAGAAAGGGGACGTCCACTGGCTTACCCTAGTCCAGGGCCCCTCGTGACCCAGTCATAGAACTCAACAAGATTTGTCTGGCACGATCTTTCCGTAACAAAGCCATGCTGCCTATCATCCAAGTACCCAGTTTGCTCTAGTAACCCCCCCCCAAGCCTTTCCTTGACAATACCCTCCATCACCTTGCTGACCACCGATGTCAGGCTAATGGGCCTGTAATTTCCTGCCTCCTCTCTTAATCCCCCCTTGTGGATCGGCACAACATGGGCCACCTTCCAGTCTTGGGGCACCCACCCAGTCCTCAGAGAGATGTTGAAAAGCTCCGCTAGAGGGATTGCCAGGACATCTGCCCGTTCCCTCAGCACCCTGGGATGTATCTCATCTGGCCCAGGTGCTTTCTCCATCCAAAGGGACCTGAGGGCTTCCCTTACTCTCTCTACTGGGATTTCAGCCTCCGCGTCCTCCCCCTTTTCACCATGCACTGGTGGGCTCCCACCTGTCTGTGGTGGCCACTCCCTTTCCCCAGACCCGTCAGGGCCCTTGGTCTCTACCGGTCTCACCCCTTGCTCCGGTTTGCCCCCGCTCCCCTTGCAAGACATAGCCCCTCCATCCCCCTTGGTATAAACTGAGGCAAAGTACTCATTTAGGACTTCTGCTTGTTCCCCCGCCTCCTGTGCCCAACCATCCCCTACCCTTATCTTGCTGATCTGCCCCCTTACTTTCCATTTTTCCCCCTATGTATCTAAAGAACCCCTTGTCCCCCCTCCGGATCCAACTGGCCAAGGACTGCTCCTTTTTTGCCTTAGCTGCTCTCACCACCCTGGTGACACTGCCCTTGATCAATTCATCCACCAATTCAACACCATGTGTGACAGACATGCTTCTTTTAAAACATGGAAAATCAAAAGCCACTGCAGCCCATGGAGCTCTCCTGACCTCATTGAGCTTCTGAAATCCAGGGACCATCTATGGCATCGGGCTCATGCAACTGGTAATTTAGCTAATATCCAGAGTTATAAAAAGCAAGAAACAACTGCACCAGGGTTATATGCACTGCAAAGGGTCAGCATTACAGGGAAGCTTTCTCTTGTACATGGAATGATGGCAACAAATTTTGGAATAACCTTAAATAAACCACGGGGAAGGATCACAAATCTGCCCCCACTATGCTTAATGTTGACGGAGTACCCTTGCTTGATCTTTCAGCCATTGCTAATACTTTTAATAACGCCTTCACGGATCTGAGTGCTGTCCCCCCCCCAATTTCTTTTGTCAATCCAACACAAACTACTGCATTAGGGAAGTGAACCAGCCCCCTTCTCACCCTCCATGCCACTTCAGAGTCATCACAGTTGTTGAAGCCAGAAAATACTTCTTCAAGGTGCTGGGGAAAACAAGATTTAGCAGTGATACCCTGGATCTTAAATAGGGCTGTGTGGACTGTTCCATCCAAAATCCGGACCCCCGGATTGAACCCTGAATCCACGGACCCGCATAAATATGGACTTCATTGCAGAAGTCCAGTTCCGGGTCCGTGGAAAGCAGGGCATTTTTTCTGCATGCCTAAGTTGCATGCAGTTGTAGCTGGAGGCGCCAGGCAGAACAAAGAGTGAGGAGAGGAGGGTGGAGCCAAGCCCAGGAGCCAGAGGACCACAGTCACGTGGTGGGGAGATCTGAGCGTGGGCAGCAGCTGCTGTGGTTGGTCGGTCAGCTGTGTCATTGAGTCGACATGTCTGTCTGTTCTCAGAATGTGGAACTAAGCAATTGAGCCATGAAGATTAAAATGCAGCTGTGTAGTAAAGTACTGGATTCAATATATACTTGTGTAAAGTGTATTCTTGGTTTCACTGTGGCTGTCTGTGTACAGGCCTAGGTCATGGGCATGATGGCAAAATGAATGTTGACTAAGTTATGCCATCCGGAGGAGAAAGAGAAAGAGAGAGAGCGAGAGAGAGAGAGAGAGAGAGACTAGACTACTGGGGGGGTCAAAGAATAATGTTATAATCCCAGAAATCACAAATAAAGTTTATTCTTGGTTTCATTGTGGCTGTCTGTGTACAGGGCATGGGCATGCTGGCAAAATAGATGTTGACTTGTACCATCCAGAAGAGGAGAGAGAGACTAGACTACTGGGGGGTCAAAGAGAAATATGATAGTCACAGACTTCACAAATAAAGTGTATTCTTGGTTTCACTGTGGTTGACTGTGTACAGACCCAAGGCATGGGCATGCTGGCAAAATAAATGTTGACTTGTGCCATCCAGAAGAGGAGCAGAGAGCAAGAGACTAGACTACTGGGGGCTAAAGAGGAATTTTACAGTCACAGAAATCACAAATAAAGAAATTAAACTTGTCCTCAGTGTGGCTATGCAGTGTGTGTACACTGTAGTGTACAGGGCAGGCATGCAAAATAGTGCTTGCATCTGTTTGTCTGTCTCCGTCTCACTGTCTGTCTCTCCTGGCACATTCAGCGTCACGGGCCTGAGCTGGATATGCCACCAGTACATCCTAGACATAAAGCAGCTAGCAGGTATTGCTTTTATTTAGCAGTTTTACTGTAATTTTTATACAAATCGTGCAATAAATTGTTTCCTTTGGGCCTCTGTGTTAAACATGACCTACTTTGGCCAATTTTATGCATTTGTTTTCCTTGTTTTAAAATATTTGTCAATAAATCAGAATAAATTAGAACTTCACCATGGAACTCCAGTGAGTTCTCCTAGCCCTAATCTTAAATTAGTCACACTCACATTGGACGAAATACTGGCTCCACTCACCCATATAATTAATTTATTGTTTAGGTACTCGCAATTCCCACAATTATGGAAATCTGCAATAGTGACTCCTGTACATAAGAGTGGGGATCACACTCTTTATGGGAACTATGGGCCAATCTCCATCTTCCCCTGCTCTCAAAAGCCTTGAAATGTATATTGGTGGACCAGCTGGTAGACTACCTGGAAAAATATCAGCTACAATGCCCGCAACAGCACAGGGTCAGGAACGGTCATAGCACCACTACTGCCTTGCTAGAGTTCACAGGCTTTATTCAAAATTCCTTAGACCATGGTAACCTAGCTGCGTCGGCTTTCATCAATTTAACCAAAGCTTTCGACACAGTAAACCATGCCCTTTTGGTCAACTAATTTGCTGACATTGTTCTCTCCTTTGACACCGTAGCCTGGTTTAGAAGTTAACTGCTTAGCCGATCACAGCAGGTGAAGATTGGCAACATCCTCTCCGACAGCAGATCTGTCCGTTCAGGAGTCCCACAAGGGGTCCATCCTGGGACTTTTTCTGTTTAGTGTGTTCCTTAACAAGCTCCCTTACTCTTGCCAGGGTCGTATCCTGTTATATGAAGATGATGCAGTTCTTTTCATCAGTGATCATGATGCCAAGGTTCTTGAAAAACAGCTTCAGCACAACTTTACGCTCATAGAAAGATGGTTCAATGAGCACAAACTAATAATGAATTACAAAAAGAAGAAAACAAAGCTGTTCTCCAGCTCCCAAAACAGACATAGATCTTATTCACTGTACAGCACCAGTGATGTAGGATCTCCCCTTAGAGCAAGTCCAGCACTTTAAATACCTGGGGATTGCAGTTGATAGCACCCTGTCTTGTGCCCAACACATAGACAATATTGCTAAGGCTGTCAATACACATATAGGGCTGCTCTATAAACATAAATATTGTTTGACCCCAGATGCTCTTAACCTTGCAATTCACATCTCTGTGGCCTCTCTCATTGACTGTGGGCTAGTAATCTATGAGTCAGCCACAGGTACATCCCTGCATTGCATCAGAGTGATTCTAAACAAAGCCTGCAGTCTCATAACTAGATCCACTCAACTTACTCACACCTGCAACCTGTATGCCCAGGCTAACTGGCTCCAGTTCAAAGCCAGGCTTATGTACCAAACTTGCCTGATAGCAAAAAAAAGTACACATAGGAATAATATCCCCCCCCCCTTTCCGGGTCCAAAAGCTTCTCACCCCCATGACAGCATCCACTGCACCAGAAGCTCTGAAAGCCAGATCTTCAAAATCCCCCGCTGTCGTACTTCTTTAGGTAAAAGATCTTTAGCTCACCGAGCCCCGCTTTGGTTGAACTCACTCCACTCTGACAGCCTGTGCACCCACTCTGGGCACTTTTAAATCCAAGCTCAGGCAACAGCTAGTTGTAAATGCCAGCTGTGATTGCGTCTAATAACCTATCTCACTTTGTAGACCAGCACTTAAATATGCTGACTAACTGACTGCCCTGGCTCCCTTGACCTAAGCACTTCCTCCTTCTTTCTCTCTTCCACCCCACTCCCTTCTCCACCCCTTGTCCTCCCATCCCCACTCCTTACCTCTCCCTCTGTCTTCCTCCCCCCAACAAGGCCTTCTGGGCTGATCCTTCTTTCCCCCGCCTTTAACTTAGTCTCTACCCTAATTGCCCACCCTCCGACTAAGGCCTCTTGGTGGCTGTTCTTTTCCTTTGTGCATTTAGTCCACCCTTTGTCTCTATAAGTCTCACCATTTCTGTATCTGTACTTTTGCAATATTGCATGCATTGTACAATACCCCATGATTTGTGATCTATTTACTTAATCCATCTCCATTGTTGTGATTTTCACGTGTTAGCCACCTGCCTGTATGCATTGTTTCTCTGTTTACTTCACTGACGCATAACCTATGCAAAGAGCTTGGTGCTCAAAGGTATTAGTCTGAGATGTTAATAAATAAATAAAAATACTAGGAAATAATACCACTGAGGGGTCAAACAAGTCATAAATCCACATGCCTGAAGGATGAGTGATCATTATGAGTTTATTCAACCCCGAGATGGTATTATTTCACGAGTATTCTGGACTTTGACATCTTTTAAATGTAGAAAAATAGAAGATGATGGCAGATAAGGGCCTCAAGGCTCACCAAGTCTGCCCTATATTCTCCTGTATCCTAATGTGACACTGTAGACCCTACTCTGCTTTTGGTTCCTCTCCCCTCCCCCTTTTTACTTCCAAGATCCCTCTGTGCCTGTCACATGCTTTCTTGAACCCTGTAACTGTTTCCGACCCCACCACCTCTGCAGATAGGCTGTTCCACTCGTCTGCCACTCTTTTAGTGAAGAAGTGCTTCCTCACTTTTCCTCTGAACCTCCCCCCTCCAGTTTCACAGCGTAACCCCTTGTCCTTGAGCATCTTTTCCTTTGAAAAATGCTGCCCTCCTGTACTTTGTTTTCCCCGTGAGTTATTTGTACATTTCTATCATATCCCCTATCTCCTACTACTATCCTCCAGGGAGTACATGTTCAGTTCCCTAAGCCTTTCCTCGTAGGTCTTCAGTTGCATTCCCTGCACCATTTTGGTTGCCCTCCTCTGAACCGCCTCCACCCTAGCTATGTCCTTTTGAAGACAGGGCCTTTAGAACTGGACACAGTATTTGAGGTGTGGTCTCACCAATGATCTGTACGGGGTGCTATTACCTCCCTCCTTCTGCTGGTGATACACGTGCCATACACATGGCCTTTAGGCAAAGTGTGTAAAAATACCACTTGGCATTGCCATACAGCATGGATTAGAGTTCTGTACACAGGGACAACCATAAGGCTGGGGCAGTAGCAGGTCATCATCTCACGTTATCTCTAGTGGTATCGCGACCGGACTGGAGCAACATGATTGAAAATGTCAGCTGCACCAGGGGCTTCCCGGATTTTTATGAGCAGTGAGCTAACTAAAATATTGATTATATAGGGTGACTGCAGGGGGAATTTGTGCAGTGAAGCCCTGATCTGTGAAGCAGTCAGGGCTTCACTTAAGCCAGTAGAACTCCTTTAATCATATACGAGTAAGCAGGATACTCGTACAGTGTAGTTAGAGTCTAAATTTGGATACAAGATTTCTGCATCTAGAAACAGTGTAGACATTTTCTCCAATTTGTGTTCTCTAGTTTGGAAAATGTTGTTTTCTTTGGGATGCTGATTTTAGCTCCTTATTTTCACCCCACAACACTACCCAACACTGAGCACTATCTCTTTGCACCCTCTCCTTTAATATGGGCAAGGCAAGGCACATTGTATTTGTATGGCACCCATTCCCGGAGGCTGTGGGCACTCACAGAAAAATAAAGAGGAAGCAAACAATACAAAATATAAAGTTAACATCATACAATTATAGCTGAAATATAAAACTCCTCAAAACTGATAAAATATCCAGTATGGGGAATGGACAATTTGTATTAATTTAGAGATCACTGAATGCCAGGCCAAAGAGCTGTGCCTTCAACCTCCGCTTAAAAACCTCTACTGAGGGGGCCTCCCAGACTGCAGATGGAAAGGCGTTCCACAGGGATGGCCCAGAAATGCTAAAAACACGATCTCTAGAAGTCTTGAGCCATACCCAGGGAATGACCAGGAGGCCCCTTGAAGAGGTGCGGAGGGAGCGGGTAGAGATCACCAGTTTCAGAAGCTCTAACAAGTAGCCAGAACCCAGTCCATTTAGGGCATTATAGGTGAGAAGTCCCACCTTGAAAAAGGACCCTCCAGCTGACCGGCAGCCAGTGCAGAGTATGCAGAACAGGGATCACCTGGCTAAATCTGGAAAGGCCCGTCAGAAGCCAGGCTGCTGCATTCTGCACCAGCTGCAGCCAGCGGAAGGTCCCTCCCATGACCCTGAAGTAACGAGCGTTACAGTAGTCGAGTCTGGAGGAAACAAAGGCATGCACTAGTGTCGGCAGGTCCTCTGATAGAATGAGGGGCTTAATCCAGGCAATGTTCCGCAGATGGTAAAAGCCACTACTAATGACACCCAATTTTCAAAAGTCAGCCTGCTCTCAAGGATCACACCCTGATTTCGCACTCTCTGGGAAGCCGTCAACGTAGTAGAACCCAGAACAAGACCAGTCTTCCCCTAGACAGCAACCCATCACACCCGTGACCTGGCTCAATCACCAGCATCTCCGTCTTAGCCAGGTTGAGTCTCAGCCAGCTGGAAGCCATCCAGTCATTGATTTTAGCTAGACAGATGTTAAGCACATCCATAGCTCCTGATGTTCTGGGAGCAAAAGACAAATACAGTTGGGTGCCATCTGCAAAGCAGTGAAACTTCACGCTGTATTGTCAAATGATCTCACCCAGGGCAACATATACACTGCGAACAACACTGGTGACAGGAACGAGCCCTGTGGAACTCCACAAGGCAGAGGCATTGGGGAGGAGGAGAAATTCCCCATCACCACCCACTGCACCCTGTCTGAGATATAGGACTCAAACCACTGATCACAGTACCGGTAAGTCCGCAAAACTCACAGAGCCGATCCAGCAACACGACATGGTCCACAGTGTCAAAAGCTGAAGAGAGATCGAGGAGCACAAGAATTGACCTGTCTCCTCTATCTCTAGCTCTGAGCAGATTATTATGCACCCTCACTAGAGCTGTTTCAATGCTGTGTTTAGCCTGAAAACTGGACTGAAATGGGTTATAAATGTCTGAGGACACCAGGTGATCCTCGAGCTGCTGTGCCACCAACTTCGCAACAACCTTGCTCAAAAAAGGCAGGTTGGAGATAGGATGGTAATTCGCCAGGACATCGGGGTCAAGTGAAGATTTCTTAAGGAGTGGCCTCGCCAGCGCCTCTTTTAAGACAGCTGACAGAATCCTGTCAGCCATTGAACACCTGACGATCCCAGTGAACACCGGGCCAACAGCCTCTACATATCCTATTAAGAAACGTGTCGGAGCCGGGTCCAGTTCACAAAACATGTGCTTCAGCTCTATGATCACCTTAGTCACATCGGACACCTCAACTGGCCTAAACTCTTCCCAGGTAGGCAGAGTGCCACTATTCCCTCCAGCCTGACCACTGCTGGGTGAGAGCCCAACTGGTGGAATCCCCGACCGGATGACCGACACTCTGTCGGAGAAGAACAGAGCAAACTCATCACATAAAGTGGATGAAAAAGCTGTTTTCGGCTGTAGACTGGCAGGGTGTAAAAGCCTGTCTACAGTTCAAAACAACTGAGCAGGTCTGTTCCTCCCTGCAGCAATCTCCCTGGACAGAAATTCTGCCTTCTTACAGGAGATTGCCCCCTGGAACTCACCATAGTGAGCACGCAGGGCCAGCTTCTCAGACTCCAGCCGGGTCCTCCGCCAGCAATGCTCCAACTTCTGACCCCTGATCTTCATCACTCTGAGATCTCCGTCAAACCACGGAGACCTCACGTTGAGAAGACCTAGGTCATAAGCGAACTGGTGCGATGGCATCCAGCGCCTCAGAAACCACCCTGCTATAGGTGGCAACTGCTCTGAGTACCAATCGCACATGCTGCGTCAACTGTGGATAAATCAGCTACTGCCAACAGTCACACTGGGTGAAAGCCCCTCAAAGGGCAATAGCTGACCATCTCTACAGGGGAGAAACTTTCAGGGGGGGCCCCAAGCGTGAACTCCATGGTGTAGTGGTCAGACCACATGACCCGATCAGTTTTGAGGTTATCAATCTCAAGACCCAGCTGGAACACCAGATCGAGTGTGTGGCCGAACTGTTGGGTAGCAGAAGCAACTACTTGTGACAGGCCCAGAAACTACGTGAGCTGGAGGAGGTTGTAACCGAAGCGCAAGGATTCATCGTCGATCCAAGCA
The DNA here is from genome assembly GCA_016271365.2 of Neoceratodus forsteri. NCBI lineage: Eukaryota > Metazoa > Chordata > Ceratodontiformes > Ceratodontidae > Neoceratodus > Neoceratodus forsteri. The sequence goes on along the minus strand of CM057455.1, from coordinate 27,835,849 downwards.
CTGAAGTTCCCCCAGAATTAAACATCTGGGGGATTCCAATACTTGATTGATGATGAAGTCTGCTACCTCCTGTAGGAACTCTTCCCCCCCCACCCCAGGGGGGCAGTAAATAAGGAGAATCCTGCAGCCTACACCTGTACCCCCACGGATGGCGACACACTCAAAGGATCCGGTGCTACCAACTGGAAGCACCAAGAAGCCCAGGCTGGATCAGAAAACAATGGTCACTCCCCTTCCCCTGCGATCCTTCCTAGGGCAGTGTACCACGGAGTACCCGGAGGGAACGGCAGCCACAAAAACTGGACCAGCATTGTCACCCAACCATGTCTCTGTGATACAAGCCAGGTCGACAGAGGAAATCAAGTCTGAAAAAAATAGCGGTCTTGTTCCCCATCGACCTGGCATTGCACAACACTGCCCAAAGAGGATTAGAGAACACAGCCAGCCCTCTAGCTACCTGCCCACTCGGTCCGGTGGGAACCCTAGGCATGGAAACCAAACACGTCTGGCTTCTCCCCAGGCACCGCTTGTGCCCAGGATGTCTTCTGCACCGGACGACCTCAATATCACTAACCACCCCCTCCTCTGCTGCCCAAAACCTGTGACCCCTCCACCACCTAGTTACCCCAATCTCCCTGCAGTGCAGTGCCTTGCTGCAGTAGCTGAAACTGGGAGGTCAATAAAGGGGCGAAGGTCCTGGAGCAGGGCAGCAGCATAACTAATGCAGACCAGGTCGCGTCACAAACACATCTTGACCAGGCAATTCAGTCCCTTAAATAACACCAATCCTCCACAAACACAACAAACACTCTTATCAACAAAACACTCACATTCAATCAATAATACCTCTCTCCCACAACCATGCACAATATTGGGGAGCTGTTTAATCTTCAGTTTTGTGTATCCGTACTTGCAATCCTGCTTTAATGTAAAATACACAGGCATTTGATAGTGTATTCCTAGGTGCCCACACTATGTTGCCTTAATTTGTACTGTGCCTTTAAATTTGACTGTATAAAATAGTGAGGGGTTTAAGAGCTGACACCCCCCCCAATGAAGGCAAGTGATTGTGGTCCAAGTGATGGGGCTATTCCTGAGACTTCCAGTCATTTTTTTTATTTTGCTACCAATAAAGTTGCTATTTGCTACAGTATATTTGCTTTCCCTGGTGCTTTATGAGTGCAGGATCTCACTTCCCTACTTGAGGTATGGACTGGCTGCCCCTTCCTGGCACCCTCAGCACTTCCCAAGTCACGCTATACCTACTACCATCTGGACCAGACATATTTGGAAGGGGGTTTTGTTACCTTTAGCTCGCTCCATTTGTAAATCACATTTCCTGGATCTGGACCAGACATACCTGGGAGGGGGTTTTGTTACCTTTAGCTCACTCCATTTGTAAATCACATTTCTTGTATCTGGACCAGACATACCTGGGAGGGGATTTGTTACCTGTAGCTCGCTCCATTTGTAAATCACATTTCTTGTATCTGGACCAGACATACCTGGGAGGGGGTTTTGTTATCTTTAGCTCGCTCCATTTATAAATCACATTTCTTGTATCTGGACCAGACATACCTGGGAGGGGGTTTTGTTACCTTTAGCTTGCTCCATTTATAAATCACATTTCTTGTATCTGGACCAGACATACCTGGGAGGGGGTTTTGTTACCTTTAGCTCGCTCCATTTATAAATCCCATTTCCTGTATCTATAATCGACATACCTGAGAAGGAGTTTTGTTATCTTTAGGTTGCTCCATCTGTAAATCACATTTCTTGTATCTATTTTCTGTTTTTTTATCAATGTACAGGATATGACATCCCAGAGGAGCACTTGTTATCCCTGATAGTGAGAGGCGAAGAACTCCTTGATGTGAAGGAAGAAAAGACTGAGCAGCACAAGGATCATCTAGAAGACACCCCCAGGAGTAAGTAGAGGACTACATTACTGGTTTCTCTGGGAGTTTCAACACTTCAAATGAAACAGCAGCTTAAGTTGCAACAGTGTCTCTGTGGCACAGTGCTGCTTATCAGGGGAATCACAAGGTACCCTGGGTAGTAGAGTGGGTGGGGAATTCCTATAAATTAGTATGCTTGCTCAGTGCTGCTTACCAAGGGAATCACAGGGTACCCTTGGTAGTAGAGTGGGTAGGGATCCCTATAAATTAGTACATATCCACAGTCCTGCTTATTAAGTGAATCAATGGAGTACCCTGAGTAATAGAATGGGTGGCTGATTCCTACAAGTGAGTACTTTTGTACAGTCCTGCTTACCAAAGGAATCACAAGGTACCCTGGGTAATATAGTGGGAGCGGGCGATCCCTACAAATTAGTTTGTTTGCACAGTCCTGCTCACCAAAGGAATCGTAGGGTACCCTGGGCAGTAGAGTGGGTGGGGAATCGGTGGCAAGCAATGTGAGAGGGCAGCAAGGAGGGTTGGGGGGATACTAGGATGCATAGGGAGAGGCATCACCAGTAGAAAACAGGAAGTTATTATCCCTCTGTACAGACAGCTGGTGAGACCCCATCTGGAGTACTGTGTGCAGTTCTGGAGACCCAATCTCCGCAAAGACATAGACAGGATGGAAGCTGTCCAGAGGAGGGCAACTAAAATGGTGCAGGGTCTGCACCGGAAGACATATGAAGAGAGACAAAGGAGCTTAATATGTATAGCCTCGAGGAAAGGAGGAGAGGAAGGACATGATAGAAACGTTCAAGTACCTCAAGGGAATCAACAAAGTCCAAGAGGGTAGCATCTTTCAAAAAAAGAGGTGTGCAAGAACAAGAGGGCACAATTTGAAGATGGGGGGGGGCTCAAAGGTAATTTAAGGAAGTATTTTTTCACAGAGAGGGTTGTGGATGCATGGAACGGCCTTCCGGAGGAGGTTGTGGAGTCAAAATCAGTGGTGGAATTCAAGCATGCATGGGACAGTCATAAGGCAATTCTAGGGGTTGGGGGTAGGAAGAAGTAGGCTGCTGGTTAACTAGGATCTGCAGCTTATCCAGTAGGTAGGGAAATGGGCAGACTGGGTGGGCCAAGCGGTCCTTATCTGCCATCAAATTCTATGTTTCTATGAATCCCTATAAATTAGTATGTTTGCACAGTCCCACTTACCAAGGGAGTCACAGGGTACCCTGAATAATAGAATGGGTGGGGGATCCTTATAAATCAGTACGTGAACTCCTTCACTTAACTGTGCTGACTTTGGTTGCATGCACAAGGGACCTCTAAGTCGTTTGCCCGAACAGTCTCCGCTGCAGTGTGCTGATAATTGGTCATGGTGGCCCTAAGCTATACATCCTGAGTAAGTCCACTACACTTCACAGACCTCACTGTAGCTGTGGATGTCCTGCATCCTGAATGACTTCACTACACTGCACAGACCTTGGCCAGAGGTGTGAAGACTCCAAGGCCATTTGCCCTAAAGGCCTCCTCTACACTGTGCAGACCTTGGCCAGAGGTGTCTGGCCCCCTGTCCCCGCTATGTGCATCCTGAATACCTCTACTATACTGCACAGAACTTGGCTAGAGGTGAGGGACCCCCAGCTGCATGCATCCCGATTGCCTCCACTGCACTATGCAGTCCTTGGCTGGAGGTGTGGGGGCCTTTGTTACGTGCATCCTGAATACCTCTACTACACTGCACAGAACTTCACTCTGCCCTGAATACCTCCACTACTCTGTAGCGAATATAGCTACTGACACAGAGAACCCCCAGACTGCACTGACCTTGGGTACAGGCACTGGGGATCATGAAGCAGTGTGCCCTGAATGCCTACACTAGATTGCCGAGAGCTCGGCTGCAGGTGTGGGGTACTACTGGGCTGTGCATCCTGAGGCCTCCACTGTAACAGGTAGAAGTTGTCTGTAGGCACGAGGGACTCTGATGCTATGTGCTCTGAGTACCTTCACTACACTTTGTGCCTCTAGGCTGCAGGTACGGGGGACCCTTAGGAGTTTCGACCAAAAGATGTTGTCTGCACTGTGCTGACCTTTGCTGCAGGGGACCCTGGGGCTATACTCTCTGAGCACCTCCATTACATTACACAAACCGTACTGCAGGCATGAGGGTCCCCTGCTGTGTGACTCCTGGATGACTCCACTACACTGCAGAGACATTGGCCGAATGTGTAGGGACCCCATGCCACTTATTTATTTTTTTATTTAAAGTTTGATGACCAGGTAGGCCCGCTGAGACACACAAGTCCCTCACCTCTAGCCAAGTCTCTTTTTCAGGGGCAACCCGGGGAATAAACACATTCCAAGCATGCTGAGCAAAGACAGCATTGTACAGAGGCATATTTACAGCAAATAAATAAACAGCATATATACAGGATGTCAGGAGCAGGCCATGATTACAGCTGGAGCTGGCCATGCTTACAGGTGGAAATTGCATAAATAATAGTAGATGATCAGGCAGTAAGTTCAACAGTAATTATGAAACCATTATGAATGTCAGGAACAGACAATCTTTACAATTAGAATTAGGGAGGGTCAGTTGTTACAGGGACAGTGATACATGATCAGGTAGTAAGTACGGAGATGTGAGCAGGCCTTGTAGAAGCTAACAGCCTGAACAATACAGAATTTTCTTTACCGTGAGCCCAACAAACTTGTACAAAAGAAGAGTCTATATACAGAGAAAACTACATATGATACAGATAACTACATAGAGAACATCCAAGGATGCTGGGATTGGGGAGCAGGGGAGTGGGAGAGAGAAGGTGCAAAGGGGAGCTGGACTATTCAGGGGGGAGTCTGTTGCAGCTACCATTGCATACAAGAGGTGGGAAGAAGATCTCCTTAAGGCATTTTTTAAAGAGAGGAAGAGTCTTACACGACAGTATGGTGTGGGGGAGGTTATTCCATTTTGGGGTGTGGAGAATGAGAAGGATCGCTGTCCAATTGTTAAGCGATGCCTAAGAAGATTTAGAAGTGGGAGGTGAGAGGTTCTAAGGTTCCTGAGGACGGGTTTGGTGTTGAGCAGGTTCGACAGGATGGGAGGTGAAGGGAGATGGACAAGTTTGAAAGTGGTACAAAGCACAGGGAAGTCCTGTTGGGCTTCAAAAGATGGCCATCCAAGGGTGATAAGTACACCACAGTGGTGGGCGTGAGCCAGGGCCTTGGCTGCAAAGCGAGCAATGCTGTGGTAGGCTGCCGTAAGTTTTACCAATAGTGGTTTCTTGGCAGAATGGAGTATTGGGGCACCATGGAACAGGCCAGGGAGGAGGGTAGTTGTGGCAATATTCCGCCGGGCTTGGTGCATTAGGTAAGGAGCAGTTTGGTATAGAAGGCCAGTCTTTTGGTTGCTTGCCTTAATCACATTAGTTACGTGAGCATCAAAAGACAGGTACCCATCGAGTGACAGACCCAGATATTTAAAGGAGTTGACCCCTTTAATCCTTACCCCGGAGGAGGAAGTGATCACAAGTGGAGGTTGTTGGTCCATGTTGAAGGAGGTGTGCCGGAACAATAAGGACTTAATTTTCTTGGTGTTCAGCACTAACAGGTTCTCTCAGAACCGGGTTTGTAGGAGCTGGAAGTCTTTTTCAAGATCGGAGTTGATGCAGGAAACACCGCTGGATGATCTGTATGGAATGGTATCATCAGCGTAGAGTTGAATTGATGCCCCCCCCCGCAGTTCACTGGAAGGTTATTTATAAAGACAGAATAATAGAGGCCCCAGAACCGAACTCTGGGAAACCCCATCAGTGATGGGAGACAGGGATGATAAGGTTCTAGCCCACTTAACACATTGAAACCTACTGGATAAGTAGTTTGAGACCCAGGAGACTGAGTTGTCGTCAAGGCTGAGGGAGTGGAGTTCAGTGATTAGAAGGGGGTGACTGACAAGATCAAAGGCCTTCATGAGATCAACGAAGACAGCCCCAGTGGCTTTACCTTGATCCATAGCCCGGAGAATGTCTACTGTAACACGTAGGAGAGTCTGTCCCATGCAATTTCCGAAATCCATGTTGGTAGACTGTGAGGGCATTGGTTTGCTCCAGATAGGAGTATAGCTGGTTATATAAGATTCTTTCTTGAATTTTAGCAATAGGGCATATAACAGAATTTGGTCTGTAGTTTTCTACTAGGTTGGTAGGACCACTTTTATGGACTGGGACAACAACTGCAGTTTTCTACCTGTCTGGGATGGACTGAGTGAGGAAGGATCAGTTTATAAGCAGGGTGAGCAGTTGGGCGAGTGCAGGTGCCCTTAATTTTAAAAACTTTGGGTGGAGGTAGTCAAATCCAGATGAGCTGTCATGGTTGAGAGACATCAGAAATTTAAGGACCTCTTTACGCGAGGTGAGTTTAATATGGAATTGTGGGTGGGGTGCATCAAGGCGAGGCTTGTGCAACTCTGGGCCCAAAGCAGGGAGGTTGGCCTTGTAGGGGTCAAGGTCAGTGAAGAACAAGTTCATACCGGTGGCTATCTCCAAAGTTGTGTTTAGTTCAGAACCTTTTACACTCATAGATTGGGGGATGATCCGTACGTTGCCTTTAAGGAGGGAATTAATTTGCTTCCAGAAGCATTTGGGGTTGGCAAGCTGCCCTACTTGTAAGCACTGGAGGTGCTTTCTTTTGGACTTGGAGATTTTAGTCTTACATGTGTTGCATAACTGTCGATGCAGTTGTCGGTCTGAATGGAGTCTAGAGCTTTTGTAGAATTTCCATGCTTTGTCACAGGAACACATGAGGTGTCTCAGCTCCTGGGTGAGCCAAGGGGAGTGACTTCCTTTAGCTCTTCTTGTTCTGAAAGGGGCGTGCAAGTCAAGAATGGAGGTAAAAGTATTAGTGAGACATTCTAGTGCCTGGTTTATGTCGGGGAGGGAGGTTATTGGGGTCCAGTCGACTGAGGCAATACTTTGCCGAAAGGTTCCAACATCAAAGTTAGTTAGGTCCCTAGTTTTGTGGATTTATGGAGGAGGGGGTGGGGAATTGTTCTTCCAGGTGCAGAAAGTTGGGGAATGGACTCCAGAGGCCCTAATAAAGGATCTGTTGTTGGTAAGTTGCCCTAATGGCCTCTGCAGCACTGGCTGCACTGTTTTGAACTTGGCTGCAGGGGGCCTGAGATGTACACCCTGTACACCTCCAATAAATTACACAAACCTTCCTGCATGTGTGGGGTCCCCAGCAGCGTACATCCTGAGTGCCTTCACTACACTGCATAGATCTTGGTGGCAGGCATGATAGCTCCCCGCTGGGTGCATCCTGAACACCCCACTACACTGTGCTGACCTTGGCAGTAAGTGTGCAGTCCCCACTGTGTGCTTCCTGAACACCCCAACTACACTACACTGCGCTGAGCTTGGCAGTAAGTGTGCAGTCCCCACTGTGTGCATCCTGAACACCCCCACTACACTACACTGCGCTGAGCTTGGCAGTAAGTGTACAGTCCCCACTGTGTGCTTCTTGAACACCCCCACTACACTACGCTGCGCTGAGCTTGACAGTAAATGTGCAGTCCCCACTGTGTGCTTCCTGAACACCCCCACTACACTACACTGCGCTGAGCTTGGCAGTAAGTGTGCAGTCCCCACTCTGTGCATCTTGAATGCCTCCACTACACTGCGCAGTCATTAACCCTATCTATAGTCTTAAATGGATCAACCAAGATTGTTAAATCTGTCAGCTAAGTTTGTTCAACTCTTTCCAATTTTTTTGTCAAACATTTATTGCTGGGATTTGTCAGATTATTTATACACTTCCAGAAACTTTTCAGGTCATTTAAGCTATCTTGTTGTTGCTTAAAGTGCAATGACTTTACAGTTTTTTTTTTTAAATATATCTTTATTTCCATTTTTGTTCCACACTTTACAGAGGTATTATAGAACCAATTTTCACAATAAATATTAGACAGACTATTATGGGCATAAATTTCATAAGGGAAAGTTGATTTTTATGATTTATTTCAAGAGACAACAATTAACTGTCAGACTTAAATCGCGGTATAGGTCCATCTCCACTTAATATAGGTGGATGGTATGGTTTGGAGTTTTATTATCAGATCACCCTCTCCCTTCCCCCACCTTTTTTGGGGGTATAACCAATGGTTATAGTACACCCAGATCCGCCACAGAGGACAGCTATTTCATGTTCACTCAAGGGCAGAAGGTGGGGTCACGCTTATCACAATAGCTAACCCAGCCCTGCCATTTCTGTATAGGAGGCGAACCTCTACCCTGTAATTCAGCATTAAATCTTTCAGCTACATAAATTTCAGACATCAATTTCCTCCAGTCTTGTGTTGTTGGAGTTTGGTCAGACATCCAGCATTGGGTGATTGCTTTTTTGGCTGCCAGAAGGCAAACTGGTAACATCAATTATAAAAAGGGTCTCAGAAATGCTGCAATCTGATTGGCTGTTAGGATTCCAACAGCCTTACATTAATCCATGTTATACTGTCATGTACAGCCTGATCACCATGGCACATGAATTCTTTCTGTCAGCATTCCATCCTCTAGCCCTGCTGAATGTGTGGAATGATGCATTCTGATTTTGAACCAGCATTCTTAAACTGTTGGTGAAAGAACTATTTTATTAAAAATCTCCCTCTAAATGAGGAAAACATTGAAAAAGTATACTTTAAACTCTTTTCTTTTGGTGTGTTTTTTATAATAGCAATAAGGCACTCCCAGGAGTTAGATTAACAGTCAGTTAATCACCCTCTAGGGGCAATATGGCACTCGGCTGCGCCTCGTGCCACATTACACCCCTAGTGGGTGATTAACAGACTGTTAATCTAACCCCTGGTCATGCCGTATTGCTTAAATCTTTCCAAAGAGGAGCATGGTCCTGATAGATCCCCAGCAGAAATTGTTCGGCAGTGAGTTCAATAGTGTCACTGAACAGGAGAGAGAGCTCATTTTGAAGGGAAAGTATAAAGGGCATAAGGTATGGGCATAGCCAAAAAATATGTCCCAGGGTGGCAATCCTGCATCCACACAGTCTCCAACAGAAACCATAATTGGGGGGAAGGAATTTGACAAGGGCTGCTGGCGCCCTAAAATAACGAGATCTGCACCTCCAAGCAAATTCCCTCCAATGGGGGGACTGAGTGGACTTAATCTCAGTCAGAGCCGATCCAGTCCATAAGTCAATCGGAATTGTTAAATCTAGGTCTTTGTTCCATTCATTGAGGATGGATCCAGTTGAGTCCTGACCTTCGTTCCTCATCTCTTTATATATTAAACCTATGAGTTGTAGACTCAAATTGCCTTCCATTGATTCAATGAATAATTTTAATAGGTTTGGAGTGGGAAGGGGGAGTATGGGTAAGATGTTTTTATTATATAGGATGTGATTGCGAATTTGGAAGTATCGAAATAGGTCAGAAGTTCGGAGTAAGAATTGAGATTGTAACCTTTCAAAAGGGATGATACCCAAAGGGGAAAGAAATTGGTATATATGAGAAAGGCCAAGGTTTCTCCATTGAACAAAGGTCTGGTCTTGGAAGTTAGGAACAAACGTTTCATCTTGAGATATAAGTTTGCAATATTCACACATTTTTAGAATAGGATTCCTCTTTCTCGGCTTTCTCCAAAGCCTATAATGTTGGGATGTTATGTTTGTTAAATCCGAGGATGGAACAGATCTCTCATCCGAGAAGAAGAGGATCTTTTTAATGTCGTAAAGGTTGTTTAAATGGAATTCTATTGTCTTCCAGGGAGAGCAGAAAGACGCTGTTAACCACAGTGTCAGAGTTCTTAGGAAAGCCGCTTGGGCATACAGGGATAGATCTGGGAGATTAAGGCCCCCCTGTGAAAGTAATAGTTTTAGGATGGAGAGTCTGATTCTCAGACGTTTATGACTTTACAGTTTTAATTTATGCTCTGCATTTTTTTTTTCTAAAGTGCCTATATTTCATCCAGTCTGCGATTATAATACTGTGTTTCTAGTACTTCCAGGCTTGGGTACCCACTAGATTACTCTTAACATAAGACAGGTAGGGCTGGGCAGGCTGGAGAGGCCAAGAGGTATTTTTTTCTGCCATCACTTTCTCTGTTTCTGTGTTTGCCCCTTTCCTTCATTAGTGTAAATAAATCCTTAGTTAACTCTTTAGAAACTGAGTCTCTCAGCCATTGATTAGAGAGACTTCCTAAGATAAGGGTCTGCACCACATGTTGTGATGCCTTACGTCAGCGATATGCAGACTGGCTATGTGTCTTAAAAATTCGGTGCCATATTTAATAGTGGAAGGGATCGTAAATTTGTTTCCATCTGATCCCTTCCACTTCCCAGTCCTGGGAGTTGCTGAAGTTCCACCCTCACGCTCAGGCACATAATGACGTGTGCCCAGGGAGAGAGTGGGGACATGCTCCATGAAAGTCTATAGGGGGCAGCCGGCACAGCGGTTGGATTTCTGTCTGCGGCGCTGGTGACCCAGGTTCAGGAATGAGCCTGGGTCATCGGAGGGCTGGAGGGCTGGCCAGGGGAAGAAGATGGAGCATTCAATGACAGCTCACCTTCTCCGGGGGAGGGTGGGGATGCAGCCTGGCGTCTGCTGGCCCCCGGTGGAGGCTGGAGGCTTAGCAGGACATTAGCACCTCAGTGCTTGGCTGGCCTTGGATGGAGGTCTGGAGATCAGCATGCACCTGAGGCTTACGTAGCAAGGGGTAGGACATCGCAGACATCGGCATTCGCGTCATGACGTCTGGGGACTCGCAAAGCCACTAGAACAAGTGAAAAAGGCCTTCCAGCTCCGGGGAGATGGAGTTCCTGGAGCTAACCCTAATATGCATCCATCTGCCTGACCACCTGGGACCAATGAAATCTGATGTGTCAGGGTGTAGGGGGCCCCAACTCGTCCCTGCCCAGCGGGGTAAACCGCAGCTTCGTAGGGGAGCAGTGACAGTTCAAGGTAAGGTGGTTTGCAGGGGTAGACTTCATGGTGCTTCCAAAGATGAGGGCTAGAGGGGCATAGAGGGATAAAAGAGATTAAAAAAAAAAAGAAAGTCTATGGGGGCAACTTTTACTATGTTTTTATGTACTGTAACAATCATTTTGTGATTAATCAAGGGCACCAGGTAACTAACAAGCCCATATGGGTGATACTGCATGTCTGTCCTCTGAGGGAGAACGTACAGGAGGGGCAAAAAATACCCCAGCTGACAGGGTGCACCTCTTGTCCAAGGATCCATTTTGGGCCTATAGGCTGCCCCTGCTATGGGAATGATGGGAGTTAGGCAGCGGGAAGTCTGTGAGATGCTGGGGTGATGAGGCTGGGAAGATCAGTGCCTGATGAGGGGGCTATAGTTGCAGGAAAATTAGACCTAACTGCAAAAGAAGTGTGAATTTAGTGATAAAAATATCTAAAGGTGAATTCTTTAAATCTGTCATTTTGGATTCTTTACTTGGTCTAAAGTCTGAAAATTAAACCACAAAGTATATTGTTTCTTCTGATTCCAGTCTGTAAATCTTCAGAGTCTGAGAATGATCAACAGTCCCAACTTTCTCCACACAAGCAAAGCCTCACAGGAGAGGGGCACTTTAAACGTACCCCGTATGAGAATAGTTTCCCAGATCAGCTATTGTTTGTGAAACGCAAGCATGAAGAATATCAGCGCTTTCACCAAAAGAAGAGACATCAGAGGTTGCCGAGGACACAGAAACCTCTCTTGTGTACCACTGAAGGGAAGAGTTTGACACTGCACGGAAAGCACTCTGAGTCAGTACGTAACCTAATCCACATGGGGCAGAAACCTTCTAAATGTACAGATTCTAGGAAGAGTTTCAGAATGAAACAGAAACCTCTTCAGACTACAACTGAAGGGAAGAGTTTGGCACTACGTGGAAAGAGCTCAGAGTCAATACGTAACCTAATCCACATGCAACAGAAACCTTCTAAATGTACAGATTCTGGGAAGAGTTTCAGATGCAATAATCAGCTCTCACGCCATCATAGCATTCCCACAGGAGAGAGACCTTTTAAATGTACTGAGTGTGGGAAGAGTTTCACAACTAAATCCTGTTGTACTAAACATCAGAAGATTCACACAGGGGAAAAACCTTTTAACTGTACCAAGTGTGGGAAACATTTCACAACTAAATACTATGTGACTAAACACCAGATGATTCACACAGGGGAAAAACCATTTAACTGTACTGAGTGTGGGAAACATTTTACAACTAAATACTATTTGACTAAACACCAGATTATTCACACAGGAGAGAAACCATTTAAATGTACTGATTGTGGGAGAGATTTTAGATGGAAGGAGCAGCTTACCGACCATCAGAAGGTACACACAGGGGAGGAACCTTTTAAATGTACTGAGTGTGGGAAGAGTTTTAGAAGGAATTGCCAGCTCTTACACCATCAGAAAATTCACACAGGGGAGAAACCTTTTGAATGTACTGAGTGTGGGAAAAGTTTTAGATCAAAGGGACAGCTGTTGAGCCATCAGAGGGTTCATGTAGGGGAGAAACCTTTTGAATGTTCTGAATGTGGAAAGTGTTTTAGAACGAAGAAGGGGTTCAAAGGCCATATGGAGGTACACATAAGGGAACCCCCTTTTAAGGATACTGAGTGTGGGAAGAGTTTTAGATGGGATTTGCAACCCGCACATAATCAAAGGATTCACACAGGAGAGAAATGTTTAGTTACAGAGTTCGGGAATAGTTTTACAACTGAACAGTCTTTTACTAAACACCAGATAAGTTACACAGTGAAGAAATCTTTTAAATGTGTGGAGTGCAACAAGCATTTTAGATGGCGGGAACAGCTCACAAGACATCAGAGGGTACACACAGGAAACGAACCTTTCAAATGTACTGAGTGTGGGAAGAGCTTTTTAACTAAATTTGCTTTAAATGGACATCAGACAATTCACACAGGGGATAAACCTTTCAAATGCAGTGAGTGTGGAGAGAGTTTTAGAATGAAGTCTTATCTCACTGGCCATCTGAAGGTACACACAAATGAGGCTCCTTTTACATGTTCAAAGTGTGGAAAGAAGTTTACATGGAATGCCCAGCTCTTAAGCCATCAAAGGATTCACACAGGGGAGAGACCTTTTGAATGTACTGAATGTGGAAAGAATTTTAGAATAAAGGCGCATCTGACTGCCCATCTGAAAGTACACACAAATGAAAACCTTTAAATGTACTGAGTGCAGAAGGAGTTTTAGATGGAATCACCAACTGTCACGCCATCAGAGGACTCACACAGTATAGAGATTATATATATGAAATGTGGGAAGAGTTTCACAACTGAGCAGCCTTTTGCTATCTCAAGATGATTCACACTGAGGTGACTTGCCTTGAGCTTAGACTTGGCAACCTGAAAAAAACTCCAGCACATGCATGACTTGAGCGAACACCCACCTAGCTAACAGACAGTATACTCCTCCTCAGCAAATATATCAAGCTTCACAAGAAGTATTACCCTATAACATATTTGCCCACAACATAATTGCTATACAATGGTATAAATGGAGACAGAAGGAAGGATTTCCTAAAGAGTCAGACAGTGATACAAACACATGCTGCACCTCCGTCTGCATCCGCCCCAATTGCGTTGCTGCAATCCTGTGCTATTTTCAAAAGATTTGTCCATGTGCAACAGGAAAAAAAAACACACAATTTGCACTAAACAAACTGCCACAGATGTGATTTAAGTCTATTTTTGTGAAAATTTGAGACTTAGCTAGACCACCTACTAGTTGGACTAACAGTTTGGACTCCTCTTCGTTTTGCAAATACCGGTCGGCAGATCTAGGACAGATTCTTTTAAAAACTTCATTCAGAGTCCACAGTCACTCCCCAACAACTTGATGGCATTGGAAAAAAAACATCATCTAAAAAAAAAATAAAAAATCATACAACACTAAGGACCAGCTTCTCCTGAATAAACCCATCATGAGGTGTCTTTACATTACCCTCTCTGCACCGTTACAAGTGATGCAGATGTGTTACACAGGTAACAGCAGATGTGTGTGGACGGCACGGGAAGCGTTGCAGTTGAACTCTGTTGTGAGTGATGCAGATGTGTTACACTGGTGACAGCAAATGTGTGTGGACCGCACGCGGGGCATTGCAGTTGCACTCTGTTGTGAGTGATGCAGATGTGTTACACCAGTGACAGTAAATATGTGAGGACAGTATTGGGAGTGTAGCTGTTGAGCTCTGTTGTGAGTGGTGTAGATGTGTTACACCAGTGACAGCAAATGTGTGTGAACAGCATGGGAAGTGTTGCAGTTGAACTCAATTGTGAGTGATGCAGATGTGTTACACTGGTGACAGCAAATGTGTGTGGACAGCATGTGGAGCATTGTAGCTGAGCTCTGTTGTGAGTGATACAGATGTGTTTCACCAGTGACAGTAAATGTGTGTGGACAGCACGGGGAGCATGGCTGTTCAGCTTTGTTGTGAGTGATAAAGATGTGTTACACAGGGGACAGCAAATGCATGTGTGGACAGCATGGGAGGTGTTGCAGTTGAGCTCTGTTGTGAGTGATGCAGATGTGTTACACCAGTGACAGTAAATGTGTCTGGACAGCACGGGGAGCATTGCAGTTGAACTCCATTGTGCATGATGCAGATGTGTTACATGGGTAACAACAGATGTGTGTGGACAGCATGGGGAGTGTTGCAGTTGAGCTCTGTTGTGAGTGATGCAGATGTGTTACACAGGTGACAGCAGATGTGTGTGGACAGCACAGGGAGCACTGCAGTGGAGCTCTGTTATAAATGCAGATGTGTTACATCGGTGACAGCAGATACGTGTGGACAGCACGGGGAGCATTGCAGTTGAACTCCGTTGTGCGTGATGCAGATGTGTTACACGGGTAACAGCAGATGTGTGTGGACAGCATGGGGAGTGTTGCAGTTGAAATCCATTGTGCGTGATGCAGATGTGTTACACGGGTAACAGCAGATGTGTGTGGACAGCATGGGGAGCATTGCAGTTGAGCTGTGTTGTGAGTGATGCAGATGTGTTATGTCAGTGACAGCAGATGCATGTGGACAGCACAAGGAGCACTGCAGCTGAGCTCTGTTGTGAATGCAGATGTGTTACATCGGTGACAGCAGATGTGTGTGGACAGCACAAGGAGCATTGCAGTTGAGCGCTGTTGCTGAATAGATAAAATGCTGTTGAGGTGAGAAGCTGTTCCACTGTAGGCATATTGGTCTTCTGTGTGAATGCTTTGCTTCACTCGCAGTGCTGTAGTTCATCCTGTCAGTAAGTGCTGCAGGATTCAGCCCCGCCTATCCTCTCCGTGCTGTCGGTGTCCCGGTCTCCCTTCTGTGTGACTGCTCTGCTGCAGGGTGCCAGCATGGCTCAGTTAGTAGCACATCCGCCTCTGGACCAGAAGGTCATGGGTTCTCGTCCCACACTGGGATTGGGCTCATACCAAGAACGCTGGCACCCGAGTGCAGTATCAGGGGATGCTGTACTGTTGGGGTGTGCCGTCCTTTGGATGAGACATTAAACTGAGGTCCCTTCTACCCATCCTGGTGCTGTCCTGCTGGGTGTCCAGGTGGAAGTAAAGGAATCCAGGGCACTCTTTGCAAAGAGTAGGGAACATTCCCAGTGTCTGGCCAATATTCCCCTTCCCATAAACCAGTTCATGCAATTATCCAGGCTGTGTGTGGGTGATGATGTGCGATATGGCCACCACTACAAGTTCAGTCACTTCACTACCAATCTAGCAGTGCCTGTAAAGCACTTTGGGATACACTGTTTATGAAAAGCGCTATATAAATGCTGATTCTTCTTCTTCTATACTCACAATGGTTGGGATGCACTGTGTATGAAAAGCGTTTTATAAATGCTGATTATTCGTCTTCTTCTGTACTCACAATGCTGCAGTTCATCCTGTCAGTAAGTGCTGTAGGATTCACTCCTGCCCATCCTCTCCGTGCTGCCAGTACCCCAGTCTCCCTTCTCACACTCTGCATAGAAGCAGTTTTTTTCCTGCAGCTCCAGCTGGTTATACAAAGATTTGTAATTACTGCACATTTTTATAAGTTAACATATTTTACGGTGAGTTCATACAGCTAGCAGCACATAAAAGGATGAGGACTACATTTAGTTTTATATACCAAGGTCCAAAGGCCCTAACGTATTTCAGATAATCCTAGAAATAACATCTTCGTCGATCCTTTGCTACATTTGTTATATTTGAATATATAATACTTAAATGGTCATATTGGCGTTTTTTTTTCCAAATAGTTTTTCTTGAAAACCCACCCAGGTATAATTCCAGTAATAGTGGGAAAATGTTTTTGTTGACTGATTATTTCTGTCATGTTGCTGCATGGAACTGTAATTGCAGTTCAGTTAAATTTACATTCTTGAATGCTCTGTTGGGGCTTTTAAGTTTCTTTTTTTCTGAATGCCCTCCCCCTGTAACCCCCTCCCTGACCACTGGCAATATATTGTGTGCCCGCATCGATGGGTGGCTGTGTGAATGCACGTCAGGAACACAATGTGTATTGCAATATTAAACCTGACAGGATAATATATGAATTATCTACATGCTGATTGCTACTGGATATATGATTCATTATTGGGTTCCATTATTCGTGGTATTTGGGAATTAATATTGAGGGAGTGCACAACGCTAATGAAAATCAGTAATGAACTTGTCTGAGGATTAAAGGAAAACTCTGCAAATTCAGTGCCCCCTGCCTCCGAAAAGCTTACCCCCTGATCCAGCTTTTTATGCAGAAAGATGCGTTTTTTTCACGCTGCTACTTACTTTATTTCTGTTGCAAAAATGCCACAAACTGGGATTATGGTAGGCGGCTGGGTGGGGCTCCATTTACTGTAAAGGTGTGGCACCACACCTTTACAGTAAATGAGCCCCAACATCATCATTCCCCAGTTTGTGCATTTTGCACTAAAATAAAGTAAGTAGCACCATGAGAAAACGTGCTTTTTCTGCATAAAAGCTAGATCGGGGTAAGCTTTCGGGCGGGCTACAGAATTTGCAGTTTTCATTAAGTGTCATTACATTTGATTTGCATTACAATATTTACCTGAGGGGATAATGTATTAATTCTCTACTTGCTGTTTTCTGCTGGAAAGTTCAAAGGAATAAACACTTTCTTAAATCCCCATATTTTCTATCCTGTATTCTGTTTGTATTATATAAGAATGGTGAATTCTGCTTTCAAATCAGAGTTTAACAGTGATACACAGTGATATCACCCGAGCCAACATCACTCTTTTCTGCTTCATTGTAGGCATTAGCTCTACTGATGTCACTGGGATCTGGAACTGCTAAGTAGTTTTTTTTTCAGTTAATTTGTTTTTCCTCCCAGTCCCTGGTAGTAATTCCTCCTGTCAGCCTCCCAGCCCCATTCCCCGCTCGCCCTCCAGCTGCCCCACAGCTTGCCCCCGTGGTGGGGCAGCAAGGAGCCCTCGACCCACCTCTCACAAGGATTTAGTGCTGGAGGTATGTTGCTGCCAATCGTGGGGGTGGTGCCTGCAGGGACCGACCTTCATAAAGCATGCCAGGACCTTTTTCCACCTGATTTTTTGTACCCTCAAGCGGAGGACGTGCAATGATGCCCAAGGAGCAAATGCGCATGCTCCTGTATGCGTTCCTCCAAACATCTGCCTAGGCTTCCCCGGCTGTAGCCTCAGCGCCCTAGTCCCCAGCCTCCGCTAGGAGCCAGCAGTGCACTGAGTGCTGGTGCCCCCCCTCCCCGAAGAAGGAGGGCAGTCCAATGGACGCTCGATCCTTCTCCTCTCCGCTGACCCCTAGTGGCCCATGCTTGTTCCTGAACACGGGTCGCCAGCATGGCATGAGGTAAGGCGTCCAGCACCTCAGCCTCAGTGCCACTGGGCCGGCTCTGGGACTGCTAAGTAGTTAAAAAAATTAATATTGGGAGGGGGAGCTGCATTAATATTAGGTCCTAAATAAGTAAACAAAAATGAAAAAAGACTGTTTCAAAAGTAAAACATAAAGCACTACACTGGGGTGATGAAACAGACTTCACACATGCCCAGACTCACAATCATATTACAAAACGTAAACATTGCTTATGTTCCCTGTCAAGATGGTGACCACTGGCAGCTTATAAACATCCTTTCCCTCAAGGTTATTTCCTGACTTTATGTACTGGATTCATACTGTGGATGTATTGAGAGTGTGCCAGCATAGTTTTCTGATGAGAAACAGCACAGCACCACACCAGCATGTGTAATTTAATCATAATTGCATAGACAGAGAGCAGGAATGTACAGCACCACACCAGAATGTGTAATTTAATCATAATGTGCATAGACAGAGAGCAGGAATGTAGAGCACCACACCAGAATGTGTAATTTATTCATAGTGCATGTGACCAGAGAGCAGGAACGTACAGCACCACACCAGAATTTGTAATTTATTCATAGTGCACGTGGCCAGAGAACAGGAACATGCAGCACCACACCAGAATGTGTAATTTATTCATAGTGCACGTGGCCAGAGAACAGGAACATACAGCACCACACCAGAATGTGTAATTTATTCATAGTGCATGTGGCCAGAGAACAGGAACATACAGCACCACACAGAATGTGTAATTTATTCATAGTGCACGTGGCCAGAGAACAGGAACATGCAGCACCACACCAGAATGTGTAATGTATTCATAGTGTGCATGGCCCGAGAGCAGGAACGTACAGTACCACACCAGAATGTGTAATTTATTCATAGTGCACGTGGCCCAAGAACAGGAATATACAGCACCACACCAGAATGTGCCATTTATTCATAGTGCACATGGCCAGAGAATAGGAACGTACAGCACCACACCAGAATGTGTAATTTATTCATAGTACATGTGACCAGAGAGCAGGAACGTACAGCACCACACCAGAATTTGTAATTTATTCATAGTGCACGTGGCCAGAGAACAGGAACATGCAGCACCACACCAGAATGTGTAATTTATTCATAGTGCACATGGCCAGAGAACAGGAACATACAGCACCACACCAGAATGTGTAATTTATTCATAGTGCATGTGGCCAGAGAACAGGAACATACAGCACCACACCAGAATGTGTAATTTATTCATAGTACACGTGACCAGAGAACAGGAACATGCAGCACCACACCAGAATGTGTTATGTATTCATAGTGTGCATGGCCCGAGAGCAGGAACGTACAGTACCACACCAGAATGTGTAATTTATTCACAGTGCACGTGGCCCGAGAACAGGAATGTACAGCACCACACCAGAATGTGCCATTTATTCATAGTGCACGTGGCCAGAGAATAAGGACGTACAGCACCACACCAGAATGTGCAATTTATTCATAGTTCACGTGGCCAGAGAACAGAACGTACAGCACCACACCAGAATGTGTAATTTATTCATAAGTGCACGTGGCTAGAGAGCAGGAGTGTACAGCACCACACCAGAATGTGTAATTTATTCATAGTGCACGTGGCTAGAGAGCAGGAGTGTACAGCACCACACCAGAATGTGTAATTTATTCATAGTGCACATGGCCAGAGAACAGGAACGTATAGCACCACAACAGAATGTGTAATTTATTTATAGTGCACATGGCCAGAGAACAGGAACATACAGCACCACACCAGAATGTGTAAATTATTCATAGTGCACGTGGCCAGAGAGCAGGAACTTACAGCACCACACCAGAATGTGTAATTTATTCATAGTGAACGTGGTCAGAGAACAGGAACGTACAGCACCACACCAGAATGTGTAATTTATTCATAGTGCTCATGGACAGAGAGCAGGAATATACAGCACCACACCAGAATTTGTAATTTATTCACAGTGCATGTGGCCAAGGAGCAGGAACAAATGGCATCACACCAGAATGTGTAATTTATTCACAGTGCATGTGGCCAAGGAGCAGGAACGTACAGCACCACACCAGAATGTGTAATTTATTCATAGTGAACGTGGTCAGAGAACAGGAACGTACAGCACCACACCAGAGTGTGTAATTTATTCATAGTGCACGTGGCCAGAGAGCAGGAACATACAGCACCACACCAGAATGTGTAATTTATTCATAGTGCACGTGGCCAGAGAGCAAGAACATACAGCACAACACCAGAATGTGTAATTTATTCATAGTGCACATGGCCAGAGAGGAAGAACAAACAGCAGCACACCAGAATGCGCAATTTATTCATCATGCACGTGGTCAGTGAGCAGGAACATACAGCACCACACCAGAATGTGTAATTTATTCATCGTGCACGTGGTCAGTGAGCAGGAACATACAGCACCACACCAGAATGTGTAATTTATTCATAGTGCACAAGGCCAGAGAGCAGGAACATACAGCACCACACCAGAATGTGTAATTTATTCATAGTGCACGTGGCCAGAGAGCAGGAACATACAGCACCACACCAGAATGTATAATTTATTCATAGTGCACGTGGCCAGGCAGCAAGAAAGTACAGTTACGTAAGAACTTACTGTAACAGTAGATCTTCGAGAACAGCTCTTGCAGTAGGTTACACCATTAGGACTGAAGCCGTCAGGCGCCATGACCCCACAGAAAAATTCTAGTTAGCAGTATCCAGCAGGGGACCGCCCCCGACGTCGGCACCTCCCCGACATCAGGCATCACTTAAAAGGTGGCGGTCCCCCAGCATCCCCAGTTCTTTTACCGCAGTCGACTCACCAGCATTGGCCTCACGGATGCCTGCACTATCGATACAACACATCAAATCTTTTTTCTACAAAAACCTCAATTTCTGTCCGCTTTTCCTACCCCTTCTCTCGAAGGACATCCCTCTAAGTGTGCCTGCGCAAACAGATCCCTTTTGCAGACTATCATTTGGCCTGTGTCAGGTGCCTGGGCCCGGAGCATGACACCCAGGCCTGCTCAATTTGCCAGCAATTCAATAGCAGGACCCGGATCCACCACCAAAAAGCCCTCCAGGGATTCCTCCTCAAGGAGAAATTGAAGAAAATGGAGAAAATACCTTCCTCCCAAGGGGAATCTTCACACAAGTCAGGGAAACACCGGGACAAGCATCGGGACTCGGATAGGGCGGGATCCCCCAGCAGGGCCTCTGAGTCCAGGGCCAGCTCCAGCTCTACCCGGTCCGACAGATCTCCTTCCTGGGCTCACTCCCAACCTCCCCCGGTAAAGCTAAGGTCTTCAGGGGGCTCCTCTGCCTCCTTACACCCACTTATGACCACTCAGGCGCCAGACACCTCCAAGCCTGATTCCTCGGACAGGCACAAAAAGTCTTCCTCTAAATCGGGGGGGTGCCTCTGACTGATGCTGGGACACTGACCTCAGGTCTGTCTCCCAACCTCCAAAGGTTCCTGAAAGGAAGACTGCTGAGCTGACATCCCTCAAGCGGACAACGGAGACCAAGAAGGCGTCCGACCCAGTGCCCACTAAATGGATTACCCCGACAACAGTAGTACCGACGCTGGTGGACACCAGATGTCAGGGGTCCTCAGGTGAAGAGGCTACCACGCTGCCAGATGACCAGATGGGTGACACGGAGGATGCCAGCCTACCCAGGGAGCCATCGCCAGACCCGGTGGTTCCCAGGGACCCGATGCCTGACCTCGGCGACAGGCCAACACCGACGCTGGGCCCATCGTCAGGTATGAATATTCAGGAGGTGAAGGAACTGTTCACCTTCTGGTGGGAAACCATAAGGAAGGACGTGGTTCCCCCTAAGCCTCAGCCACCTCCACCTCCTCCTCGGGGCACTGAAGGTTCCAGACCCCTGACCCCCCAAGGAGCCAACTCCACCTCCTCGAGGCCAATCGAGAGACAGAAAACACCATCACGCTCTCCCTCAGGGTCCCCGAGCCCAAAGCGACCCAGGGGCAGACGTCACTCACCGGGAGATGACTCCAGACCGGATACATCAGACACATCCAGGTCTCCATCTCCCATCAGTCCCCCATCACCAGACCCACAGGACCTTCCAAGGTTGCCTCTGGATGATCTTTCCTTTTCAGAAATCATGAGGCACATCCAGGAAAATATGGGATGGGAGACAAAAGACTTAGACCTCGAGAGACAACGCCTTGCCCGTTACCTCAGACAGAAAGTCCCGAAGCCTGTGGTGGTCCCACCTTTGGTGGACACTGTTACAGCCATCACCAAGGTAGCTTGGAAGTGTCCGCATTCCACACCGGCTGTTCCGAAGAAGGCTGACCGCCTCTACAGGGCTCCCATGGAGGACCTGTATTTGGCGCAACAACCCCTGGCCGACTCCCTGGTCCACACTGCATCTCATGATAGGTCCCAGTGACCTCAGCATTTGAGTACCACCAGCCTCCAGACCAGGAATCTAAGCAATTAGATTCTATGGGAAGACACATGTATGTGGCTGCTACATGCTCAATTAGGTCTCTAAACTATCTGACGTGCATGGTGCAGTTTCAGAACGCCCTTTGGGAACAGGGCCAAGACCTCCTAAAAGACTTTCCAGATGGCGAAAAGAAGGAGGAGCTGCTGAACCTCCTCCAAAGTGGGCCAGACATGGGGACCCAGGTTCTCCGAGCTGCTTACGACTCAGTGGACTCGGCAGCCAGGGGAGCAGCCACTGCGTTTGTCTCCAGAGACACTCATGGTTGAGAGTCTCTGGATTTACCCTGGACGTCCAGAAGAACATCCTAAACGTCCCTTATAATGGAGCGGTCTGGTTCAGTGAGGAGTCGGAGAAGGTCATCACCAAACTGCAAGACGCTGGGAAGGCAGTCAGGACTGTACAGGCCATGTACAGACCAAAATCTGGTTCCTTTCGTAGGAACCAGAATTATTTTCGCAGCCGCCAACAACGGCAACAGCCACGTTCCCACCAGCAACCCGGGGGCAACTTCAGTCGCAAAAATCAAGCCAGGTTCCCCTCAGGCCAGGGCCCAAAGCATCCCAAAGCAGCCCAGCCCGTGGGTCCAACACCACCACAGCATGACATCTTCCCGGCCCCCGCCCCTCCTCTGGATCAAAGGGTCGAGAAGGTCAGGGGTCGCATCTCTCATCACCTTTTGGGATGGCAGAGGATAATCTCCGACCGGTGGGTGTTGCAGTTGGTCAAAAGAGGTCACTCTATAGGTTCCTCGATCACCACATCAGACCAGTAGGAAGGAATTGGGGTGGGTGAACAGCCGCCCGAGCAAGCCTCTGAGGCGCAGTTTCAATCAGAAGCTCACAGTACTAGAAGTTCAAAAGTGAGTACAGCGCTTTAAATTAAATTTTTTTTTAATTACTTTAACAGTAATTACTACTTGCTGCCAGTAGTGAGCGCATCCGAGGACCAGCAAGTGAGGGGGGGGGGGAGAGTCACATGGTGCATTGCAGTCTCTGCAGGAAGAATCATGTGTGTACAGTTTCATACAGCCATGTGGTCCAGCCGGCAGCAAGTACATAAGGTGAGAGCAATGTGCTTGCTGCAGTCTAGAACTGTTTGAGACGAGAGATAGTAGAGAGAGGTCGGAATAGAGACAGTGTTGTGCTGCAGGATTTTCAATAAGCACGTCTGTTTAATAAATTATATTAGTGATCTGTGGAGTGGGTTGGAAAAAATAGTAAAAAAAACTACCGATCTATTTAAGAAGGCAAAGAGATTAGGATAGGATTATTTGACTACAGTGTGTTTGTTTCAATTGTATGGACCCTGGGCTGCCTGGCGTAGCTGCATTCTCCCCAGCACCGTGACTCCTTCCTCCTGATCCTTGGTCCCAGTCCCCTGTCTTGCCGACTCCTAAGATCAGGAGGCCTGCCCCCGCTTGCTGCTTTTGTAGTTTCATTCCATCCTTTCTTTCCTGGGTACTGTCTACGCTGGAGGCCAGAACAGGTCTAAAATCAGTTCTCCCGAGTCCCAAGTGAAGTGTGAGTGAATAAATACATTGTGCAAATTGTGAAAGGGCACTACTACTGAGACTGAGTCAGTCTGTGATGACTACACTTGCTTTCAAGTTTTTCAACTGTCGTCTTGCTGAGCCTGATGAATAAAATAAAAGTTAAAACTTTTATTTCCTTGTGTGTGTGTGCCCCCCTGTGCATGCCTGCCCGAGTGCCTGGATTTTGTTTGGAGAATGGATCATCGCCGCTGCCTTAGTTCGATCTTTTCTTTGGATCTTTGACCGGGGGGGTGGGCATCCAATTGAAAAAAATAAAATAAAATGAATGAATTTCTGGTGTGTACAGTGTTTGAATTGCTGTCTGACTTTACTCCGGGAGGGGGGGATAGAAACATAGACATCGACGGCAGATAAGGACCGCTTGGCCCACCCAGTCTGCCCATTTCCCTACCTAGAGAATAAGCTGCAGATCCTATTTAACCAACAGCCTATTTCTTCCTACCCCCCACAAAAATTGCCCCATGTCTGTCCCATGCATTCTTGAATTCTCCCACAGTTTTAGAGCCCACAACCTCCTCAGGAAGGCTGTTCCATGCGTCCACCACCCTCTCTGTGAAAAAATACTTCCTTACATTGCCCCAGAGCTGTACCCCCTCTATCTTCAAATTGTGTCCCCTTGTTCTTGCACATCTCTTTTTCTGAAAGATGCTACCCTCTTGGAGTTTGTTGACTCCACTGAGGTACTTAAATGTTTCTATCATGTCCCCCCTCTCCCTCCTTTCCTCAAGGGTATACATATTAAGCTCCTTTAGTCTCTCCTCGTATGGCTTCTCTTGCAGACCCTGCACCATTTTAGTTGCCCTCCTCTGAACTGCCTCCATCCTGTCTATGTCCTTGCGGAGATGGGGTTTCCAGAACTGGCACGCAGTACTCAGATGGGGTCTCACCAACTGTCTGTCTGCAGGGATAACAACTTCCTGTTTTCTGTTGGTGATACCTCTCCTGTACATCCCAGTATCCCCAGCCTCCCTACTGCCTTCTCATTGCTTGCCAACCTTAAGGTCATCTGATATGATTACCCCTAAGTCTCTTTCCATTTTTGTTGTTGTTACTACCTCCCCCATTGTGTAATCTTCCCTGGTTTTGTTTCCCAGGTGCATTACTTGCACTTCTTTGCATTGAATCAAGCTGCCATACTTCTGACCATTCCTCCAACCTTGCCAAGTCCCTTCTCATCCTTTCCATGCCTCCTTGTGTATCAACCCTGTTGCAGATCTTTGTGGTCATCTGCAAAGAGGCATACTTTCCTCCCAGTCCCTCTGCAATGTCACTTATAAGACATTAAAGGACTGGACCCAGTACCGAACCCTCAGGTACCCACTAGTAACCCCTCTTTCTTCAGAGTGGACTCCATTTACAATTACCTTCTGTGTCCTGTTGTTCAGCCAATGTTTTACCCAGGCTACCACCTTGGGACCCACTCCCAGGCTGGTTAATTTGACTACTAATCTTTTGCTCGGGACTGTGTCAAATGCCTTGCTAAAGTCTAGGTAGGCCATGTCCACAGCCCCTCCCTAGTCTACTACTTTGGTCACCCAGTCAAAGAAATCAATTAGATTCATCTGACATGACCTTCCTACTGTGAACTCATGCTGCCTTGGGTCCTGTGCCCCACTGGCCTCTAGGTACTCAACAATTCTTTCCTTCAGAAGTGATTCCATCACTTTCCCTACCACAGAGGTCAAACTGACAGGTTTGTAGTTTCCTGCCTCCGTCTTGGTCCCACTTTTGTGAAGGGGAATCACATCCACCTTCTTCCAGTCCTCAGGTACCACACCATCCTCCCATGATTTGTTAAAAAGCGTAGTCAGTGGTGCCATTAGTTCTCTGCTTAATTCTTTTAGAATTCTGGGGTGAATTCCATCTGGCCCCATTTCTTTGTCCACCTTCAGTTTTAGGAGTTCTTTCAGAACCCTTTCTTCTGTGAAAGGACTAGGATCAACCCCCCTTTCCAGAGTGGTTCTGTTAATTGGATTAGGCACCTCCCCCACTTCCTCTTTTGTGAATACTGAACAGAAGTATTCATTCAGTATCCCTGCTTTATCACTGTCACTCTCTGCCCACCCACCATCCATTCTATTCAGCCTCACTATCCTTCCCTTTGTCTTTCTACGCTCCCTGATATACCTATAAAAGGTTTTATCCCCCTTCTTAACCAAGTTAGCTATCTTTTCCTCAGTTTGTGCCTTTGCTAGTCTGACTACCCTCCCTGCTTCCTTCTGCCTTAACTGGTACAGTTCTCTGTCCTGCTCCTTCTGTGTTTCCTTATACTTCCTAAATGCTATCTTTTTCTCCCTACCTTCACCGCCACCTCTTTTGAGAACCATAGTGGCTTTTTCTTTCCTTTTGATTTGGTTTATTTCCTTCACACAAAGGCTTGTTGCCTCTGTGATGGCAGTTTTGATATTTCCCCATTGTTGCTCCACCCCTCCTTTTAGCCTGTTTGCTAGTGCTTTTCTAAGGCACTCTCCCATCTTGCCAAAGTCAGCCCTCCTGAAGTCCAGAACCCTCACTTTTGTATGGCTTGACTCTGTAGCAGAGTTTATCGTGAACCACACTGTTTGGTGGTCACTTGTTCCCAAATGGCTACCCACCTCTAGATCTGAGATCCTCTCACTGTCTCCATTTGAGAGTACGAGGTCTAAGATTGCTCCCTCACGAGTGGGTTCCAAAACTAGCTGTTTGAGGCATGCCACCTGAAGGGCATCAAGAATGGCCCTGCTTTTGGATGTGGCTGCCGCAAAGCTGCTTCAGTTAACATCTGGCATGTTAAGGTCCCCCATCAACAGTATCTCCCCCTTTCTCTGCCATCCTAAGTATGCCTTCTATCATATCCTTGTCCATTCCCTCCCCCTGACATGGGGGTCTGTACACAACCCCTGTGCAGATTGTGGTGCCATTTCCAGTCTCTAAGGTGACCCACAGTGCCTCCTCTCCTCCCTGTTTACTCTTTTGTTCAGTTGCTTTTATCCCTTCCCTTACATAGAGAGCTACTCCCCCCTTCTGTCCTCCCTGTCTTTCCTGTAGGTTGTGTACCCTGGTATATTAACATCCCAGTCATGGTTCTCTGTGTACCATGTTTCTGTGACTGTTACAATATCCAGGCATCCCTCTTCCATCAAGGCCACCAGTTCAGGGAGCTTGTTGCCCAGACTACGGGCGTTGGTACTCATTACCCTCCATTTCTTGATGGCCTTACCCCTTTTTGCCCCATCCCTGTCCTTATTGCATTTGTTACTTTCTCCATTTACCCCCTGCCCTTCTCCCTAGTGACGTCTCTATGTTGGTGTCTACCTCACTTAGTACCCTGATATTTGGGGGGGGCTAGGATTTCCCTGCTCCTTTCCAGTGCCTCCCCCTTGGCTAGTTTAAATGCTTGCCAATGAAGTATTTAAACCTATGACCTAGGATCCTGGTTCCCCTCCTGGGCAGATGCAGACCATCATGCCAGTATAAGCCTGCATCCCTCCAGGTGGACCCCCAGTCCCCAGTGAAGCCAAATCCCTGAGCTCTGCACCAATTTTTCAGCCACTGATTGAATCCCATCGTGTGGAGCACCCTAGCCTCACCCGTGCCATAGACAAGCAGCACCCCCGAGAAGGTTACCGTGTGTGCTATTTGTCTAAGGCCCCTCCCCAACTCCACAAATGCTTTTTGCACTGCTCTGATCCCTTTCTTAGCCAGGTCATTTGTCCCTAGGTGGACAATGACATCCAGCTCCCTCCCCTGTGCAGCTGCTCCTGCGATCCTGAGGATTCGCTCCCTGTCCCTCCAAGCCATGGTGCCAGGCAGGCACCTTACCTCCCTCTCCCCTTCCTCCCCCAGTTCTACCTTCCTAACAATGGAGTCCTTCACCAGGAGTTGTTTCCTTCCCCTGTGGGGTCCCATGCCACCCTCCTTTGGGTCTCCTTTGTGGAAGTTCCCAGCATCCTCCTTGGTCTCCACTGTGGGTGCCAGGGCACACACTGGTATTGCTGGCAGATATCTAGTAGCTACAGACTAGTAAGCAGTTAATTTAAATAGGGCAAACATTAAACAAATACAGGCTCCAGCAGAGCAGCAGGAGAGACAAGAGTAGTAGTCATCATTACAAAAAAAAAGGCCAACTTCCTGGCTAGAAGGCTCTTCTGGTTCATACTCTTTCTCCGTTTGAGTGTGCTGGTCCAGCACAGAGAAAGAGAGAGTATGAACCAAACGTTTCTACCAGGAATTCGAATTTAATTGCAAATAAGCATATTGTTGCTGTTTTGTGTTATTTGTAATTTTTTTTATAGATTTTCTTACTTTGTTGAAGTTCTGTATTTGTTTAATGTTTGCCCTATTTAAATTAACTGCTTACTAGTCTGTAGCTACTAGACATCTGCCAGCAGTACCAGTGTGTACCCTACCAGGTGTATCAGTCACCTAACTATTGCTATTAACTGATATACTGACTTACTGTATCTGTTAGCCTAACAGATACAGTAAGTCAGTATACAACACAACAATAGCTGCTCTGTTATATCAGTCTTTGCTCACATTTATGCCTGTGGCAGTGTCCCATTACACATAGAAACATAGACTTTGACAGCAGATAAGGACCGCTTGGCCCCTAGTCTGCCCATTTCCTACCTACAGGATAAGCTGCAGATCCTAGTTAACCAACAGCCTATTTCTTCCTACCCCCAACAAGAATTGCCTTCTGTCTGTCCCATGCATTCTTGAATTCCCCACTGGTTTTGACCCATAACCTCCTCAGGAAGGCTGTTCCATGCATCCACCACCATCTCTGTGAAAAATACTTCCTCACATTACCTCTGAACCGTTCCCCCTCTATCTTCAAATTGTGTCTCCTTGTTCTTGCACATCTCTTTTTCTGAAAGATGCTACCTTCTTGGACTTTGTTGATTCCCTTGAGGTACTTAAAAGTTTCTGTCATGTTCCCCCCCCCCTTCCTCAAGGGTATACATTTTAAGCTCCTTTAGTCTCTCCTCGTATAGCTTCTGTTGCAGACCCTGCACCATTTTAGTTGCCCTCCTCTGTCTCCATCCTGTCTACGTACTTGTGGAGATGGGGTCTCCAGAACTGGACACAGTACTCCAGATGGGGTCTCTCCAACTGTCTGTACAGAGGGATAACAACTTCCTGTTTTCTACTGTTGGTGCCTTTCCCTATACATCCCAGTATCCCCACAGCCCTTCTTACTGCCTTCTCACAATGCTTACCTACCTTACGTTGACTGTCATCTGATATGACTACCACCAGGTCCCTTTCCATTTGTGTTGTTGTTTATACCCCCCCATTGTGTATTCTTCCCCTGGGTTTTTGTTTCCCAGGTGCATTACTTGTTTGCATCGAATCTAAGCTGCCATATTTTTGATCATTCCTCCAATCTTGCCAAGTCCCTTCTCATCCTTTGCAACCCTTCTTGTGTATCAACCCTATTGCAGATCTTTGTGTCATCTGCAAAGAGGCATACTTTTCCTTCCAGCCCCTCTGCAATGTCACCTATAAAGACATTAGAGGACTGGTCCCAATATTGAACCCTGTGGTACCCCACTAGTAACCTCCTTTTCTTCAGCATGTACGCCGTTTGGTTTACTATTAACCTCTGGGACCTGTTGTCCAGCCAGCTTGTCACTCAGGCTACCACCCTGGGACCCACTCCCAGGCTGGCTAACTTGCTTGTTAATATTTTGTGTGGGACTGGGTCAAATGCCTTGTTAAAGTCTAGGTAGGCCATATCCACTGCCGTTCCCTGGTCTATTAGATTGGTTACCCAGTCAAAGACTGCAGTTCCTCCTAGTTACAGTTAAACAGTGTCTTGGTTATTACAGCAGTTTCTCTTCCCACTTCAGTTACAGTTATGCCAGTATCAGCTTCCTGTTATACCAGTGTCTCTTCCCAGTTACACCTCTCAGTATTTCAGTTACAGCATTATCTCCTTCCTTTTATGCCAGTGTCTCCTCTGAAACATAGAAACTTAGATTTGAGAGCAGATAAGGACCACTTGGCCCATCCAGGGCGGTCTGTCCACCACTCCTCCTTAGTCTTATTTAAATAATAGAATGTGGCCTTGGTTGCAGCTGCTTCCCACAAGAAAACAAACAGTACCTACAGTCTTTTGTTTTGCATATAAATAAATAGAATGTGATGGCATTCGTCCACTGTGAGTGTAATCGCCCTTACATTCCATTTATACAAAAGTACTGTATGTACTGTTTGTTTTCTTGTGGGGAAGCAGCTGCAGCCAAGGGAAATCAAGTTTAGTTGAAGTTAGTTGACTGTTAGTACTATGTTGGAAGTGGTACTTGACCTGCTGGCAGCCAGGCGGCCAGCCCACCTCACTTGTCTGTGTTTGCTCTGCTCTCTGACTGTGAGGGGTGCCTGGACTCAGTTCATTATCTTGCCTGGGTGATCAGTGATTTACCTTGTGAACCCAATCCCCCTGGGTGGGATGCCAGCACTAAGTGTGCAAGCTGTGATGCACACAAGCATACAGACTGCAACGCTGTTGGTGTTCCCTTTCCCATATACCCCTTACCCCTACTTGTGCATTGCTACCTGTGGTCTCACATGTGACATGTGGCAGTATTGCACCAGCACTGACAGCCTTACACTCCCCAGAAGAGGAGAAGGAGGAGGGTTTCCCCATGGAAACTTGATCCTCCTCCTCCTCCTCCCTCCCACAGCAACCCAGGTTAGCTCCCAAACTCAGGTCACCAACATCACAACAGGTAGCACTACTGTTGTGCCAAGGGTCAGCCATAATGTGTTTTTTTTTTTTTGTCTATAGAGCTACTGATGCCTCAGAGAAAACTTTAAAAAATATAACATGATATTTAGATTTTAAACATAATTCAGTATGTGTACTGCGTGTATCTGCAGAAATCTACAAGAACACTAGATCTTTATCCCTTAAAGTAAATTTCCGACTTACCCTATGGCAGCTACCACTCGCATGGTGTGGTAGCTGCCCTCCAAAGCAGACGTTCTAGCCATGTTAGAAATACTGTGTGCAGCTAATAATCCAGATATTTTACTTGTAAATTAGTTTTAGCATTGGCTGCCCAATGCATTTACAGGAGCCCCATCCCCGCCCCCGTGCTCAAGCACGTAATGACGTGTGGCCAGGGAGAGCATGGGGGTGCGCCCAATTGAAATGAATGGGGCTAGAGTTTTCATTCATTTTTAACATCAAGAATGGCCAGTAAGGGGTGCTAGAAAGCCACGTTCAAGACCGGCAGCTTTCCCCTAAGCACAGCACCTCATGCTCCTGAACACCATAAAAAATGATACTTTAAAGTATTTTTTGAAACAGAATCCTTTTGGATTTCGATAGCTTTCAGCTCGAGGAACAAGTAGGTACTAAACTCGCTATGGGCAGACCCAAAGGAGCAGCTATAGGATCGTCCCAAAAGTCAGTGCCCCTACCAGCTTCTAACCAACCAGGAGGACCAGGACAAGCAGTAGGCCCAAGTGGAGGGAAAGATACTCCCCCCTAGGAAACAGTACTGAGTACAGTGAGAGACATGGACCATAAGCTGCAATGGGTCCTGGAGCGCCTAGGTGCACAAGACACGAAAATTGAAACAGCTGTTAAAATGGTACAAGAGGCAGATAATCAATCCCAACGTACCCAGGCAACTCTTGTAAAAACAACGTCGGAGATCAACCATACTGCATGCCCGCATGGAGAGGCTTGAAAACTCCAAATGGGCCATTAACCTAAGGTTAGTGGGGGTGCTCGAACATACTGAAGAGGACGATTTATTGTCCTACTTGAAGAACTGGCTAATAACTTCAGTACCCCCGGATGTGCAGATTGAGGCAGATTCCCTTAAGCAAGCATTTCGAATAAATTTCAGAAGGGCCCAACTAGACCACGAGACTCCATGCACGATCCTGTTAATTACAGGTGGTCCAGCAACTAGGGATAAAATGCTTCAATGGGCAAGGGCGATCTACCCGGTTGAGATGGAGGGCCAAGAGATCAAGATATTTCCGGACTGGTCCTTTGCTACCAGGACTAGGAGAAAAATGTTCGATCCACTTTGGAAGCAGCTAAGGAGCCTGGGAGTAGCTCATTCCTTGCTGGCCCTGGCTCGTCTGCGTTTGACCTATGGAGGGAAGACCTATCAATATAACGACCCAGATGAAGCTAAAAAAAAGGTGGAAGCTATTGCCCAAGAATTTCGAACAAGACCATCGGAGAACTCGGGACTACTTTTGAAATCGGATGAAGATGAGGACTAAATATAGCTGGTAACTGCGAATACCATTTTCTTTAAGACGACCACAAGGCCGACTGGTGCTTAGGAACTCAGTTCAGGACTCTAGTTCGTTATGTTCTTTCTCGTTCTGAATCTCCCTTTTAGGAAGATTATACCTATAGGAGTGCTAAGTTCTGTATCTTGAAAAGCTTATAAGTCTGCTTAGAGTCAGCAGGAGGGGTGATCCTTCTATGTGACTTGGGAGGTCTTAGTTGGGGCTGTGAGTAATAAAAGTTGAATGTAAACAATAATTAAATGAAGTTAAGCTCATACTGGTAAAATTATGCTAAATGTTGGATGGGGAGGTGACTCTGTACACGTTCAGTATAAGAATGTTGGTGTTTGGAGAGGGGAACGTTAGGGTGGAAGGGGGAATAATATTCCTGAATCAGAAGGGTAATTAAGTGGGGATAGTAGCCTAGGGCTACGGTATGTATCCTTTAAATAATAATACTGGTCTTCGTCTTGACCCCCACTAATTTAATGTGGCTCAGCCTTCCTAAATGTTTAGAGTGAGTACAATCAGTAGGAGAGCTATTGGAAAGTACTCTTTATGTTGTAACACATGACAATTGATTATTAATCCTGATGCTAATATGCTGAAGTGAATGTAACCTAATTCAGTTGTATGTACTGTACCACTTTCTTTGGAAACATTGAAAAAATGAATAAAAGAAAGTTACAAAAAAGAATGGCCAGTAACACAGTAATGAAAGGCACCACTTGACTAACATGATCCTTGTTGATCAGTCACTTGTCCACAACAATGTGGCTGCATACTCTGATGCCAGCCAGCCAGTGTCTCCACATCTGATGTTCTATGGGAGCAAAATATTCCCTGAAATCAGGAGAAGGAAACATGTAACAAAAGTATGTTTTTTTCTTCAAGAAAAGCCCCAAAACTCACCACAGAACATGTAAACACCTCAGAGCTTCTGGGGGCCGCCAGGCTATTTTCTGGGGGGGAGGGGGGTGCTAAATTTGTCTCTTGCCCAGGGCACCAAAATGCCTTCCTACGGCACTGCGAGTAGACACTACAGGTCAGAAGTCCTAGAGGAGAGATCGGGGTTAGAATTAAATTAAGATACTTGTCTGATTGATATACGGTCTGGCTAGACCTGTAGAAATAAAGAGAACAATAGATTAGTATGGGGAACATATAGTAGCAAGAGACAGAACAGGTGCAGAGGAGCAGTGTGGTCTGAGAGCTTGGGTGGCTGTGACCAGAAAGTATACTAAATAAAAAAAAATAAGGGGGTACAGTACAGCAATGGAGTAAAGGAAGGGGAGTTTTATATTGGGGGCTCAGCAAAACCCTCTTAGCACCCCTACGTGGCCTGCTGGTGGCCATCAGATTTAGGCAGTAGCCCTAATGGGCTAGTGGGGATGCTTCTGGGCTAGTGGTCCCTAATTATTGAAAATGGGGACACTTGTGATTGAGGGGTCTTGAGTTGTCCCAGGAGGCCGGTGGTGTTGTAGGCCAGTTGCCTCGTGGCCAGTGGCAAATGGTGTTTTATTATTTTGTTTAACCTTTCCCTGGCATCTGAAGGCTGGGCCCGGTTGTATGTAACAGGCAGGTAGATTGGTCAGAAAACCGCTGACCAGAAATGCTGTGGATGTTGCTATGCAGCCATCAGTTTAGCGCTACTGCACAACAGTGACAGTGCTGGCAGGCACTTTCAACTCTCAGCGCACACAGAGTTCAGGCTGTAGCCTGCTCCATGTGGTGGGGAAGAAGATGGAGATTTTGGGAAGGGATAGGAGGCTTGGGCAAATATGTCTCCCTCTACCGATCAGCCACGAAGTGGTTATGTAAAAAGCCCCCAAGGGGCTGGTTAAGAGGGTCCAGAGGGTGAGTAGTCAGCAGTAGGTGGCAGGAACTGCCAGCTAAGTCACATGGTGGCAGACTGTATGTACCCAGAGGGGCCTGGTAGAAAGGGACTGGGGAAGCAAACGCACAGGATAGGGTCCATAAAGGACAAGCTGCACTGTAGCTGAAGGCCAATGCCTGTAACAGACTTAAAAATAGCTGTGGGTGGGAGGAAGGCAGGTGGGCTCCCTAATGGGAGCATGGAAACAGCAAGCACTGCATACACTAGAGCTACACAGCAGCTAATGTCAGAGCACCAGGGGCTAACTAAAGGATTGGGTGGAGGAAAAGAACGACATAAGGTCCAGGAGAGACCATAATTAAAAACACACAGCGGAAAACAAAGCGAGCCCTGACATGCTATAAATATAAATAAGTTTATGCAATGGGGTGGACATAAATGGAGTGCAATAAATCCCTTTATCCGTGTAACTGTGTATGAATGCATAATATAGAAAATAAAGTATGGGTCTGGGTGTGTAACGAGAATTTACACACACCCGAGAGGTCGCTCTCGGGGTTTATGTGTAGCATCAAACCCCGAGGGTATGTGTAAATTCGAGTTTTCACACACCCAGACCCATATTTTATTTTATATAATTGCTGGGTTTGTCTTTTTCGCCTCAGCAATTATAT
This sequence comes from Neoceratodus forsteri, assembly GCA_016271365.2. Lineage (NCBI taxonomy): Eukaryota > Metazoa > Chordata > Ceratodontiformes > Ceratodontidae > Neoceratodus > Neoceratodus forsteri. The sequence goes on along the minus strand of CM057455.1, from coordinate 27,801,253 downwards.
AAAATGAATGCAGGCTGCTGCACAGCCCACCTGGTTCCATTTGACCATCCGGTCTGTGAGAGTGACTCGCGGTGCCGTTTTTAATAAATGTAAAACTCTTTTGGAAGGGTGAGCTGTAGAAACAGGTTATTTTTAAAAGTTAAAAGTTTATTTTTTTTTTAAGTTAAGCTTACCGCCGAGTCTGATTGTAAGTGGCGGTTCAGTCTTCTGGGGCAAAGCAGCCGCGTGCGTTCTTAAGGGAAAAGCAGCAGTGGGGCATGCGCAGAGCAAGGGAAACCGTGCGCGTGTTTGCCGTTATAAACGCTTCTTTATAACAGCAAATTACGCCACGGTTTCCCTATGGTAAAAAGGCTAAGCCAGTTATTATCGTACATTTATACACATAGTTATTACTACGTCATCCTCCATTAATGTGCATAGTAGACTGTCACACAACCCCACCCCTGTTGTCTGGCACTACATACCAGTATCTCACTTTTAGTTTTGTTTCTTCCAGTGTTCACGTTGCCCATTCCTTACCCATACCACCTGCCACTTTGTCATCAGTATTTCTAACTATTCTCCCGACTACCAGGTAGTAATATTTTTTTTCTGTTAACAGGTTTTTTGGAGATATTTTTTTTTCCTTTATCATCAAAGCTTTGTTCAACTGGCTGCTCCAAACTGCGCTCCAGCTGTCACACTCCTCTGTATGCTGTTTTCTGTCCTCTCCGCACCTCTTGATATACAAAGTCGACACACATTTTTTTTTTAAATTGCTTCCTCGAAAACTGAACAAGTGATAACCCCTCCTGGTTTCCCAACCTCGCTACAACTGCCACCAGAGCCCCCATCCCAACCCCCAACATATAGAAAACTGTCAGATATTTTTTTTTCCAAAACTGTATGCTCAAACCCAACCCCGCTGGTGATGTCCCCTTACTCCCACTTCTGCTCTGGTTTCCCGATCTCACTTCAAGTGTTACCAGAGGCTCCTGCCAGCACACAGAACTGTCTAGTAAAACAATGGACACACAAACATTTATCTGAAAAGCTGCCCACTTGCAAACTCCACAAAGGACTCTCTTCCACTCTGGTTTCCCCCAAGCTTCAACAACTGCCACCACTCCCCCCAGCACTCGGCTTTCTCCTCAAGCACCAGTAACTAAACTGTAGGAAACAAAAAAGCAGATCAATTATATTATTTTAAAACAAAACAAAAAAAAAACAATGGCAGCTGTAAAAAAGCAGTGTTACTAACCCACAGAAACACTGAATCTGTGAGCAGAAAAAGAACCACTTGGCCCACCTAGTCTGCCCAAATGTTCTCTGCCAAGTCCTTCTCTGCAAACCCTAAATGGTCTTGTGACCCTCCTTCTTCCCTGCTTATTTACAGATATTCCCTATGTCTATGCCACACATGCTTTAAGACACCCCCCACCGTTTTTCACCTCTACCACTACTGCTGTCAGTCTGTTCCAAGTGTCTATTACCCTTTTAGTGAAGTAGTAATTCCTCACATCCCTCTTACCGGCCCCCAAGCTTCATCACATGCCCCCCTCTGATCCAGGTGCTCTTTTTCATTCGAAGGAGACCCCCCCTTGCACCCTGTTCACCCTTGTTAGGTACTTGTGGGTCTCCATCATGTCCCCTGTTGACTTCGTCTCTTTTAGGGTGTACATGTTGAGAACCCACAGTCTTTCCTTACAGGGCTTTTGGTGCAACCCATGCGCCATTTTAGTTGCCCTTTGAACTGCCTCCACTCTGGTTTTTCTAAGTTGCAACCTCCAGAACTGGACACAGTACTCTAAGTAGGGTCTCACTAATGAGCGATACACTTGCAACACTACCACCTTCCTCTTCCTGCTGAAGATACCCTTCCCTATGCACTCCCACACCCTGCTAGTATTACCCACTGCTTTGTCACTCAGCCCTGATCATGTAATAACCCCAAGGTACCTTTCCTGCTTAGTGACTGTCAGTACCACCCCAGCCCTATAAAGCAGCTTCTGGAGTCCTATGCCCTAGGTGCACAATTCTGAACTTTCTGGCATTGAATCCCAATTGCCATGATCTTGACCACATCTCTAGTTTCTCCAAGAGCCACGCGCATTCTCTCTCTCTGCTCCCTTCTTAGTGCCCACCTTACATATTTTGGTATTGTTGTCTGCAAAAAAGGCATTACCTTCTCTGCCAGTTTTTCTGCAGTGTCACTTATGAAGACACTGAAGAAGACAAGTCCCAGTACTGAGCCACACTACTCACTGACCCATCACTGCAATTAGAACCATCACCCTCTGACATATATCTGTTAACAATTCCCCCCCCCCAGCTACCACTATTTTTCCCACTTGCATTTCTGATTGTCTCCCTTCTGCTCAGCCACTGCAGCATCATCACACTGGTGTTGACCAGAACTTGCTCCACTGTAGAATGGATCCAGTATGTGGAGGAACTGCCTGGGTAGCCAGGATAGTCTCACATGTTCTTTCATCCCCTAGGAGGTGAGCAGCAAGGGTGCACAAGCATGTGTACAGATGTGCATGGTGAAGCACCAGCCAACATCTTCCCACCCATGAGTTGCTTCCGACTGCACTGCTAACTTGTGGTTACTCAGTTGGCAGTACAACAGCGGAGCTGGCTTTCCTCCCTCCCTGGCAGAGAGCATCTCCTAGATTGCTTGATCCTTCTCCTCCCCCCCCCCCACAGCGAGCCCCCGACGACGTAAGCTCGTTTCTGAACTTAGGTCGGCTGTAGCACTACCACTGAGCTGAACGGCTGTCTCATTAACCAGTTTCTAATTAAATTCACCACTTTGGATTCTTAATCATTCTCCTGAAGGGCACAATGTTGATCCCCCTAGGCTGCTCATTTCTTAATCTCTCTCCTGAAGGGCACAATGTTGAAGGCCTTATAGTCCAGATAGCAGCACATTGCTTCAAGGCAGCTCTCTCTCAAAAAACAGCCCACAGACAAATACTATTTACGTCAATTTAAAGCAAACGGAATGGTAACCTACCTGTTGCTTTTGGTATGCTATGTCTGGATGTATCTGTGGTTCAAACAGAAGTGAACCTAAAAAACAGCATACATCATAAAATACTACTCACACACAAAGTTTATTTCAATTTCATGTAGCCACAAAAAACTTCTTTTGCTGTCCCTACTGCCACACAGTATACATGACACATCTGTTCCTGTACAGTTGGGTCAAACGGCAGAGGTGAATCAGGCTGGTGGCACCAGCAGTAGACATAGTTGGATCTTTTTAAAATCATTTCTTTCCTCGGCAACAAGCGTGCAATAACCTGGCAATGGTGGTGAGAGGCAGAGCTAGTAGCATCAACAGGTTGGAGCCAGCTGCAGTAGACTGAGTCACAATAGAGCAATTTGGGACAGATCCCCCTTCCCCTGACTTCTCAGTAGAATGACCATAGAAACATACAAATTGATTTCAGATAAGGACCGGTGCTGTCCAGGTTCCCCACTGCCCTCTGAGCCCCGGCCTTGGTAAAATTAAGGATATCCCTGGTGACTAGTGGTCTCCCCACCTTCCAATCCCCAGCCCTGGCAGAAGAAAAGATCAGGAGTTGAGAGGAGGCCTGTGCCAGTCCTGGTTCCTAGCTGTCCAGAGTGCTATACACTAGAGAAACGGGGGTAGGGCAGGGTTGTCGGATGTTTTATTTATTTATTTAGTGATTCGGAAAAGACATTTGAGTGCAAGCTTTTTTACAAAGGTTCCACGTCATAGATTGCAAAACAAAGTACAATAGGTGAAAGCAAAGGTACATCACAATGAACGATACAGCTTAGATTCAGAACTTACAGAATAACTCAAAACGTAGGTACAAGTTAAATAACAAGAAAAACACTTTATGAGGATGGTGGGGGGGGGATAAGCAGCCACAAAGTGCCTTGTCAGTAGTTCAGAGGGACGGGGATAGCTGGCAGTGGGATGTGAATTACAGAGTAGGAAGGGGGCTGTTTGGGGAGGGTCAGTGGACTAACAAAGTATACTTTATAAAACGTTAAAGGGTGATGAGGGAAGGGGTGACCCAGTGGATCACCAGGATATTATACCATGACAAGGACCAGCAGATTAGGGTGGATGGCTGCAGCCCCCCTGCCTCTGGAAGGGGGCAGCTAAGCATCAAATTAAGTGGAGGTTTTGACGACTGTAAACAACTCTGCTTGGGGAGTTGTTTAATGCCACCAAAAACACTTCCCACTGCACTAGTATTCAAAAGTAGACAGCCTCATTTACATGGGAGCAGTAGTAATGTAATGCCTTGGCTTAGATGTGCACACGGGGCTCGTAATGCCTGCAACGGGTGTGCTGCCATTGTAGTCTTTTCTTTCTCACTGTGAAAAGCTTCATCAGTTGATGGCTAGAAAGAGAACATATTGACCCTGACAGATGAACAATGACCAACAATAGTTATGACTATTGGTAGTCAACAGTTTGTCCCAAGGAGTCAAGGTTTTTCTATTATATACTCTAAAAATTCAGGTCTGACCACCACAGCCACCATCATCTGGTGCCTGGAGGGCCGGCCACCTGGTGCTGAGGGATAAGGCACTGGCATCACACCTCACGCTGTGCCAGTGACCCAGGAGGGGGAGGCTGAGGAGTGAAACTGAGCTGCTGCAAGATAGCTCTCTTCTACTGGAAGGGATTGGAGGCTCCCCAGCTACTGGCCACCAGTCTGTGAAGGACGGATGGCAGCACCGACCGGGAGCTCCGGCAATGGCCATGGGAAGGGGTGGAAGGGACTGAGCTGGCATCACGGGACATGTGTGCACCTCCACATGTAAAGGATACCTGTGTGCTGGGGTCCTAGGTAATGGGAGAAAATGGGCACAAAACCAGAAAAACTATAAATAAAAAAAATCTGGTACCTGGATGAATCATCCCCCCACATGACTGACCACCCTCCCCACCACTTGATCACCCTTCTAGGAACCAGACCAAGCTCTCCTCTCCAGCCCACACTCTTCTGTGCAGCTTTCCACAAGTTGGGCATATTCCCTGGAGCTACATCACCCTACAGCCCAGCTGCTTCTCTCAGGTGACCAGCCTCCCTGCATCTGGACCAGCATCCAGAATTGTTTCAGTTCCATTGCGCTACCATTATGACAACTGTGGTACCATGTATCAGTGGTAGCACAATGGGGCACTTGCAGTGGTAAAACAATGGTCTCATTCCATGCCTTATGCTGGTGGTGCCATAATGGTCATGCAGTATGGTATCACAATGACCTGCTTAGGTCACTGGTGTCAAACTGACCAATTTCAGGGGGGAAAACCTGCCAGTGGAGTGATCCAAAAGAATAATTAAGGCACATCCAAAAAGATCAGACGTCCACACATCTTTAATGTACAGTAGGTGCCGTCCAACATCAGCTTATCACCAGCTGTACATTAGAAATCCCACCAAAGTTATCCATGCACCAGTCATGCCCCTAGTCTATGCTACACAGTGTCCATCTAGCCTCACAACATGGTGCCGCATGGTGCGGCCCTAGTGCAGTAATCCTCCTTGTTCACATGGAAAGTATAAAGTGACCCTGTGAGACATACCTTCTCCCTACAAAAAGGAAAACAATAAAGTAAATTGCCCCGATTCTACCTTTTCCTAGATGTAGGAGACAAGGTCTTCCTGGAAGACAAGACAGTTTCTGTCAATCCCGGCACTGCCACAATGAGTTACGCCAGTGACATCTCCTTGCAACAGAATTAACACAGCAGCTCAGCTGAGAAGTGACTTTCCTTTAGCATGGTATCCTCTACTTTGCTGCAGGTGGGGCAAGACTTGTTAGAGATCACAACCCCATACCCTCCCTTACACTGTCATATCCACCAACAAGATGCAAGTCATCATGCCAATGGACCTTATAACATCATGTGCCCTGTCACACCTCCAATCCCATACCTCCACGAATGTTGTCCTCCCATGCTCCCATGAATACTGTCACACCTCAGGATTCCATACCCTCATGTACGTATAGGAGATGGACATTACAGAACCCCTGGGTGGGAGCAACCACAGCATGGTGTGGTTCAGTATAGATATGGGCAATGAGGACATCCCCACTAAGATCTGAGTGTTAGATTTCAGGAAAACGAACCTCAAAAGAGAAGAGAAGAGAAGAGACTAAGGAGGACCTGGGGAGCATAGACGAGGGCATGGAGGTGGACAGAATATGGGGCACCATTAAGGAAGCTGTTCAGAAGGCAACAAGCAGCTGCATAAAGATGAGGGGCAAGACCACCATGCTGGTTTTAGGGGGAAGTGACCAGAGTAGTAAGGGATAAAAGGGCAGCCTACAAGAAATTCAAAAAAAATGCAGGGGGGGGCAGAATGAAGAAGAGTACCACAGGCTAGCCAAGATAGCCAGAAGGGAAGTATAACAAGCCAAATCACAGAAGGAGCTCCAAATAGCAGAGGGGATAAAGAAAGGCAAGAAAGCCTTCTTTTTCTACATAAAGGAAAAGAAGGACAAAAAAGGATGGCATCATCAGACTTAAAAAAGAGGACTGATGGGTTACAGAAAATGATACAAAAGCAGAGGTATTAAATGAATACTTTTGCTCTATCTTTATAAAAGAAAGGGAGGGAGGGAGTGATACCACAAACCAGAGAAGGGAGGGAGGGAACGGGGGGGGGCACCCAATAAGGATCATAGGGATAGAAAGAGTGAAGGTGGGGCTGATGGTACTGAGGGTAGACAAATCCTTGGGTCTGGATGCAATACACCCTAGGATGCTAAAAGAGTTGGCAGAGGAGCTGGCACCCCCACTGACGATTTCTTCAATAGGTCTCTTGATATGGGAATAGTACCAGTAGAATGGAGAACAGCACATGTAGTGCCACTCCACAACAGTGGACCCAAGGAGGACCTGGGCAATTATAGGCTAGTCAGCCTGACCTCAACAGTATGCAAACTCATAGAGACCATACTGAAGGAAGGGCTAGTCATGTACTTGGAGGAGAATTGTCTGCAGGACAAGAAACAGTATGGTTTTGTTACAGGCAGATCATATCAGATTAACTTGATAAGAGTTCTTCGATGGAGTCACAAGGGCAGTGGACAAAGGACAGGCAATATACCATTTACCTGAACTGTAGTACGCCTTTGATTCTGTGCCACACAGAAGGTTGATAATGAAACTGAAGGACCCAGGGTTGGGGGAGAAACTGGTAAGATGGGTTGAAAATGGGTTAAGTGGCTGAACACAGAGGGTAGTTGGGGGGAGGGAGTTTTCAAGCACCAAAGAGGTCACCAGTGTGGTCCCACAGGGGTCAATGTTAGGGCCAGTACTGTTTAACATCTTTATTAGAGACATGGGAGAAGGCATTCAAGGTAAAATGTGCCTGTTTGCAGATGACACCAAGCTCTGTGGTAGAGTGGATACCCAGGAGGGGATACAGGAGCTAAGGGAGGACTTAGCAAGACTGGAGAGATGGTCAGGAATATGGCAGCTTGGGTTCAATGCCAAAATGTGCAAAGTGATGCACATTGGAGCCAAAAACCCAAGGACAGAGAACTACATAGGGAAGGTTCAGGAAGCGGCTTCTGAAAAGGACCTGGAGGTGGTAATTACCAATGACCCGAAATATTCTGCTTAATGCAAAAAGACTGTGATGAAGGTGACTAGGATGCTTGGATGTAATGCAAGGGGTTTCAGTAACAGGCAGAGTGAGGTTATTTTGCCATTTTATAGGATATTGGTAAGACCATATCTAGAATATGGGGTGAAGTATTGGCATCCGTACTTTAAGAAGGACATTAACATGCTGGATGGGATCCAGAGGAGAGCAACTCAAATGATCGTGGGGCAACTGGACAGGTCATATGAGGAGGGGCTAGGAGCCCTGAAGATGTGATCCCTGGAAGAGAGAAGGGAGAGGGGTGATATGATAGAGACCTTCAAGTACATGAAGGGAGTAAACAGAGTGGAAAGCGAGGGCCTCTTTAGTAAGAGAGACAATACCATCACTAGGGGACACAGCCTAAAATTGATGGGGGGGGGGGTAGATTCAGAAAGGATGTAAGGAAGCATGTTTTTGTTTACAGAATAATTGGTGCCTGCTTGGAATGAGCTGCCAGAACAGGTGGTGGAGGCAAAGACTGTGGGATCTTTCAAGAGAGCCTAGTACAAACAGAGAGTGAAGTCATGGGACCAAGAAAGGGGAAGGGGGGGGCTAGGTGGGCAGGAGGGGGGGACAGGGTCACTAGTGTAAATGCAAGACCAGTACCTTGCATCAATTCAAGTAGACTCGATAGACCAAGAGGTCATCTTCTAGTGGCTATTTTCATATGTTCTTATGTAACCCCAATGTGGCACTATCCCAAGGGCTACTACCCCTGCCGGCTTGGCTAGTAGCAGGTTAAGGGACCTGAGTTCTGAAACGGGTGCCTCCACTCGGAGGTCAGGGTCGGTAGTGGTCAAGCTAACCTGGGCACTGCCCTCTGGGACATTGTAACCCCCTCTTTCCTTATTAGCGGCCAGAACACTACACAATAATCACTTTCACAATACTCCTGATGCACCACACAAGTACCCACACTGTTTTCACTTACCACCAGGGCTTTCCTCTGTCTTGACCCTGGGAACCCCCTATAAAACAAGGTTATACACAGCAAATAACAGCAGTACAGTACTCTTGCACAAACTGGAACCACAGTCAGAGTAAATGCAAAAAGAGTTAGATCTGATTTATTTAAGGGACTTGAACAAGGAAGGGGTGTAATCAGGTTAATTTGCTTAAAGACTGTATCAATCAAACAGTTATGCATGCACTTCAGGGTCCATAAACAGTCACACACTCTGGGTACCCAGGTGAAGAAGAGGTGGGCTAGCCAGGATTGTTGCCCGGTGTAGGCCAGCACTACAGCTGGTTGGGGCTCTGATGGAAGAAAACAATATGCACCACACACACTAATTGTAATCCGGAGCCGGAGGGCTCAGTTCGTGAAAGAAAAGAAACAACAAGACAATCAGATGACACACTTAGATTAAGCTGTTGTTGCAGGGAGCTACCCTGATGGTTACACACGATACCCAAGACTGGACACAGACTGGATGAAAATTGAGGTTGCAGGTGGTTGATCTGGAGTGTCAAGAGAAGCAGGGCCCACACGATTTGCCGAGGCATTGTTCCTGTTCAAGCGTGGAACAGCAGGCTGATCCCCAGGCAGGTCTCTCGTCGATGGCTTTCTCCATGCAGTGGGGTAGTCTAGCAGGGCCAGTGTGGCAAAGTCCAGGCCGTTTGGAGATGAACGCAGATTCAGTCTGGTCAAGCTGGATACAGCTTCCAGCAAGCAGAACACAATTCACACAGTGGGGAACCAAATCATGACCCACTATAAACACACAGCACATTTACATGTAAGGGATTCTACCATACCAGGCAAACCACTCTCCGGTCACAATTGCAAAGTCTCTGCACACACCGGGAGTTTAGAGGTAGCTGGAAATCCTGACAGATCGATGCATTCAGCAAATCTTCGGTCTTCTTCAAGTTGATCCTGGTCAGAACTCAGTGGCTTACTTCGTTCTCACAAACTCGGATTCAGTCCGAACTGATTCTCTTCTCCCTCTCGGGGAAGCAGGCAGGCATACAGGCCAAAACTCAGGCCTTTCCACAGAGACTGTCTCAAGCTGTTGCTTCTTCAGCTCCCAACTTAGATCTGACTCAACTGCCAGCAAGCCTGGGAATCTCCCCAAGATCCAAAAGGTTCATTTGGCTGATTCATCTGTTAGTCACAACAGGAGCTCCCCCTTCAGGTGCAAAAAAGGCACCAAAAGCCCAAAACTACAGTTCCTACAGATTCTGACTCCAGACAGCTCCTGTAGTCAGGCTCGATTTTAGGTCCCACCAGTACTGATTGGTTCAATTCGGCAGTCCAGGACCAATCGGAGGCAGTATAGTGCAGTGGTTTTTGGCTCTGAGGTGCAAATCTGGTGACATCTAGCAGATCAGACCTGGGTTTGAGTCCCACCGCTTCCACTTGCATACTGTGTGACCGTAAGCAAGTCACTTAACTTCCCTGTGCACCCAGGTCGCACCTGTAAAAATGCTTTCAGCTTAGTGTGCTACTCCTGGTTAAACAACTAAAAAAAAAAAAGATAGTGGAGATAAACAAAACAGTCCTTGCTGCAAAGAAGGCAGGTTAGACAAACTACATTATCACTCTAAATGATTTTCAGCAAATAGTTACATCTTTCAATAGAGCTCCCTCTCAGATCACTTATGACTGCAATCCAAGCAGCTCTTAAAGAGACAGTGCACAGAGGCTATACAGGCACTCTCGGGCAATCGCAATTAAACTGCTAAAACACAGGACACCAGCCTGGCAGTGAGCATTTAGGCAAGCTCAAGGAAGACTTTTCGGGAACCCCCATTTGTAGGGGGGTTACACTTATGCTGTCACATCTATCTACTGACCACGTGCCCCCATTCACGCTGTCACACCCAATGACCACATATACTATCACACCCATCATCCACCATCCACCCTGTCAAACTCACTGACCTATACCATCATGCATGCTGTCATACCTCCCGACCCCATGCCTCCCCATACATGCTGTCACACCAATTGACCCCATAACACCATGCTCGCTGTTGCACCTCATGATTCTGTACTCCATGCATGCTATCTCACCCACCAATCCCATGCATGCTGTCGCACCCACTGACCACACGCACATGCTCTACTGTAAATAAACAACATGCGTGAGCAGAGAGATCAGAACTTATAATTTAAAAGTTATTATTGTAACCTAGAGGTCAAGAAATAGTTGCCACTCATGGCTAGGAATCAAGGGTGCTCTAACAAATACAAATGAAGTAAATCCCATGCGAAGAATGAAAGTAGCGCAAACCTAAATGAATCCAAGTTGTTTGTTTGCAAAAAAAAAAAAGTGCAGAGTGTTGCTTTATTTGATACAAAACCATGGAGCCAAGGGCAGTTGCTCGAGTTTGATCAGGACTACGGGAAAAAATACTTTATGGCGATCGCAGCTACAGGAGGGGTGGGGTGTGCCACTAGACTACCAGGGATAATCCGAACAGTTATTTACGGCAATCATGACTAGAGGAAGGGAGGGGGTACCACTAGATTACCAGAGATATATTAAACAGTTATTTAATGTGATCGCAGCTACGGGGAGGGAGAGGGGTACCGCTAGACTACCAGGGATATTTAAAACAGTTATTTAATGCAATCACAGCTACGGGGGGGGGCACTGCTAGACCCCCTCTGGCAGCACCACATGCTGTACAGGGCGCCATGTGCATTTCGATGGTCAGCCCAGCAGGACTCATGCTAATGGGGCCATGATGACATGCAAATGGCCCCATTTGCACCGTGCATACATTATGGCCCCATGTGCATACTGCCAGCTAAAAATCAGGAATTAGTGCACAGCATAACCCTGTTGCACTGGTGCATTTCCCGTTCTTGGTATTCAGCTCTGTCTGGGGTGGATGCGTCAGTGCATCATATTTGTGCACTGCACATTACCCGTTATATTCAGAGGCGATGTGCCATTGCTCATCTCCTTTGAACATATCCTTGAGTTGCACCAGCACCACCATATGCGCCATTGCCGGGCGTAATTCTGAATAGCAGGGCCAAAAACTGCTTGGGGAAGGGGTTTCGGTTTATCCTAGGGGTGTCCACTATAATAGGGGTCACCCTGGGATCCTCGGTTTACAAATGTACATAGTTATGTTGTTTGAAATCAACTGCAGAAAGATATTTTGAGTTTATTAGAAAAGATTCAGTTGATTAGAAAAGACAGATAGCTGTAAATACAAGGGGGTTGACCTCGAGAACCCTTTTGACCTCCTCAAGCGTCTTAACAGAATTGCGAACAGACAGTTCTAGACATGCTGTTCTATTTTCTTACACCTGTGGAACCAGGATGTACTTGTTCAGGAAGGAAACTGACAAATTTGTTACATTTTGTGAAAAAACAGGATACAGTGAAAAACTATTGAGACAGCAGTGTTTTTGGTTTTTCATGTAACCCCCCCACAAATGGGGGTTCCCAAAAATCTTCCTTGGGTGTGCCTAAATGCCCACTGCCAGGCTGGTATCCTGTGTCTTAGCATTTTAAACATAGAAACATACTGTAGAATTTGATGGCAGATAAGGACTGCTTGGCCCACCTAGTCTGTCCATTTCCTACCTAACAGATAAGCTGCAGATCCTAGTTAACCAACAGTTTACTTTCTCCTAACCCCCACTAGGACTGCCTTATGCCTGTCCCATGCATTTTTGAATTCTCCCACTGTTCCTGACTCCACGACCTCCTCAGGGAGGCTGTTCCATGCATCCACAACCCTCTCCATGAAAAAATATTTCCTCACATTACCTCTGAGCCGTCACCCCTCTATCTTCAAATTGTGCCCCTGTTCATGCAAATCTCTTTTTCTGAAAGATGCTACCCTCTTGGACTTTGTTGATTCCCTTGAGGTACTTGAAAGTTTCTATCATGTCCCCCTCTCTCCCTTCTTTCCTCAAGGGTATACATATTAAGCTCCTTTAGTCTTTCTTCGTATGTCTTCTAGTGCAGACCCTGCACCATTTTGGTTGCCCTCCTCTGGACAGCCTCCACTCTGTCTATGTCTTTGCAGAGATGGGGTCTCAGAACTTCACACAGTACTCCAGATGGGGTCTCACCATGGTCTCACCATAAAAGTGTTTGTATGAGAGTGCTTTAATGCCTCTGTGCTCTGTCTCTTTAAGAGATGCCTATAATGTGGTGCTTATTTAATCTGGGAGGGGGCTGAGTGTTTCTGTTTCTATGCTTGAGTCCCACCCCGGGCTGCCAGATAATCACTCCATTCTGCCATCGCTATTTGCACAGAGGGAACTCTGTTAGAAGTTTTACTTATTTGCTGGTTATCTATTAGCATAGTAATGATATTGTAGTTTGTCTAACCTGCCTTCTTTGCAGCATGGATAGTTCTGTTCATCAGCACCAATTTGGTTCAGGACTGCCAGAATGGGCCAATCAGTACCATTGGGGACCCTAAAATGGAGTCTGTCCCCAGGGGTCTTGTGGGAGGAATGTCTGTAGGAACTGTAGTTTTTGAGACTTTGGCATTTAAATGCACCTGGAGTGGGAGCCCTTGCTTTGACAGACTGATGGATCAACCAACTAGAACTGTTTGGACCGAGGGGAAATTCCCAAGCTGACTGCTGCAGTCAGTCAGTCTGGAGTTAGAGTTTGAAGAGTAAACAGCTTGAGTATTTGAGCAGCAGCTCCTGCATAGTTCGTGCGGGAGAACTGTGGAAGGGCTGAGTTTTGGCCTGCCTGACTGCTGTCCCTTGTGAGGGAGCTTTTCAAAGAATCGGACTGCATCCAAAGTTGTGAGAGAGTCTTAAGCCACTGAATTGGTGACCAGGCTTGAAACCTGAAGAAGACCGAAGATTTGCTAAACGCGATCAGCCTGTCAGGACCTTCATTTACCGTTGAACTCCCGGTTTTGCACAGAGACTGATTGCAGCCGAATTGTCATCCGCCTGGTATAGTGGTGATTGCTTTACTATAAATGTGCTGTGTGCTGCTAGTGGGACACGAGTTGGTTCCCCACTGTGTGTTTAACTGTGCCTTGCTCGCTGGAGGCTGCATCCAGCTTTCTCAGACTCACATCCGAACTGTTCCTTGGTCTGGGGCTTGTCACACTGGCCCAGCTAGATTACTCATGTCACAGAGAAGACCATCGACGAGGGACCTGCCTGGGGATCAGCCCCCTGCTCCACGCTTGAACAGGAACAATGCCTTGGTGAATCGTGTGGGCCCTGCTTCTCCTGGCACTCCAGATTAAGCACCTGCTGTCTCGATTTTCGTCCAGCCTGTGTCCAGTCTTGGTTACCATGAGTAATCATCAGGGTAGCTCCCTGCAACAACAGCCTAATCTTAAAGTGTGTCATCTGATTGTCTTGTTGTTTTCTTTTCATGAACTGAGCCCTCCAGCTCCGGATTACAAATAGTGTGTGTTGTGCATTTTGTTTTTTCTTTCATCACAGGGCCCCAACCAGCTGCAACGTTCCTAGCTAGCCCACCATTCTCCATCTGGGTACCCAGGGTGTGTGACTGTTTATGGACCCTGAAGTGCATGCATAACTGTTTGATTGATACAGTCTTTAAGCAAATTAACCTGATTACACCCCTCCCTTGTTCAAGTCCCTTAAATAAATCAGATCTAACTTTTTTTGCATTTACCTTGACTGTGGTTCCAGTTTGTGCAAGAGTACTGTACTGCTGTTATTTGCTGTGTACAATCTTGTTTTACATGGGGTCCCCAGGGCCGAGCCAGAGGAAACCCCTTGAGGTAAGTGCAAACAGCGTGGGCACTTGTGTGGTGTGTCAGGGGTATTGTGAAAGTGATTATTGTGTATTGTTCTGGCCACTAGTAAGAAAAGAAGGGGGTTACAGTGTCCTGGAGGGCTGTGCCCAGGTTAGCTTGACCACTACCAACCCTGACCTCCGGGTGGAGGCACCTGTTTCAGAACTCAGGCCCCTTAACCTGTTACTAGCCAAGCAGGCAGGGGTAGTAGCCCTTGGGATAGTGCCACCTAAGGGTTACATCTTGGAGGCGCACTGCTGGGATTTTGTACCTTCTAGTGGCCAAAAATTATGAATAATTGTTAAAGAGTAATGGCTACCCCAGTAGAAATGACTGTACACCAGTTGGTGGTGTGATGTACTGGGCTGGAGATCGACCCCCAAAATGCTCTACTTATAATGGATATTCCCCTGGGTACCAGTAAAGAGACTGTAGAGGGAGCACTCTGCAAAGCTGAAAGTTTAAAAAACCCTGTGGTAGTGGGTCGACAGGCTGATTTGATCACCCAAATTTTCATAGCCTTGGTAGAGTGTAGTGACCTCATGGACAGCTCTAAAGTGCCACAGACTATTGCCCCAGAAGGGGTTCCAGCTACCTGGGGAGTGATAACAAAAGACAGTAAAGATCCCGGGGAGGATGAGCTCCCACCATTATCTGAGACTTTTGAGGAGAAATTTGCTAAGTTGTTGCTGGAGGAAGGGAAAACTGGAGAGGACTTTAAGAAACTATTCCTGCCACCTGGGGGTGTTCCTTCCCCAACACCCCCTCCAGCACCTGTTACTGCCCTGCCTTCTGTGCACATGCCAGTGCTGGCCCCTACATCTGTACCTGCCATTAGTCACGACTCCTACTGAACGCTGAGAATCTTCTCGGGCACCCTCCCCACCCCCAAGGGGGAGGATGACTGGTAGACCTGGATAGACTATGTTGCCCCCTTGGTACCTGAGTGGCTATGTGTGGAGGCTGAGAAGCAGAAAAGAATCATAGAAAGTTTGAGGGTTCCCGCCCTCGAAGCCATTACATTTTTGAGGTCCACAAACCCTGATGCATCTGCTCAGAAGTACCTATCTGCACTTGAAGGCAACTTTGGGAGCATTGAGTCAGGGGAAAATTTAATGTGGAAATTCCAAGGTACCAAACAATGGAAAGGGGAGAGTTTATCTGCGTATGTTACTCATCTAGAAAGAGCTCTGCAGAATGTTTACCAGAAAGGTAGGGGTAGCCATCAGTGACTTGAACCATGTGAGATTGGGGCACATACTGCAACATGCAAAGCATTCTAAATTGCAGATCCTCCAGTTAAGGCTCCAGGATAGGAGAGGTAACCCACCTGACTACTGTGACTTGATAAAAGAACTCCGGGAGGTTGAAGGGGAAGAGGGAGATTGTAATTATGGAGTGGGTGCAGTTCAAGTGATAATGGCACCAGAAGGCCTTTCCGAAATGGAGACCACTAAGTATGCCCCATCTTGGGCTAAACGGTGGGGAGAGGAGTTGCTGAAGGAAGTCAGAAAGGTACAACCGGATTTCCTCACTGAGGTATCCCCTGTTGACAAAGACCCTGCCCCTGTCAGGATGTGACTGCCATGGGGTTGGGGGTGTATCGTCAGGCATCCGCTACTAAGGGTGATTTTTCAGCTGAGCTTAAGGAATTGATTGCCACCCTAAAGGAGATTTTGAGACATGGCACACTATCAGCAGGAGCCAGATCACAATCTTCCATCGGTGCTTCAGCATCCCCTGCAATGCTCTCTCCAAGGATGCCCTGAGAGCCTGTCATTTGTCACAATTGCAGCAAGGATGGTCACATGAAGAGATAATGCCGTTCTCAGAGGGACTTAGAGAGAGTGGTGAACCAGCTTCAAAGAGAGCTTCAGAAAATGAGTCAGTGGTCAAGGGGTGCACAAAATGACCGTAGTAAAAGCTCCGGCCATCCTAACTCAAACCCCTCTGTGGCTAAATCATCTGTCCAGGCCCCTGCTGTTGTCCCTTCAGACTGGTCCAAGATAGTGGGCCCTTCAATGGAGACTAGTGTGGCTGTGAATGGTATTCCTACTCAGACTGTGCTTGACAGTGGGTTGCAAGTGACCATTGTGTTTCAGGACTGGTATGACAAACACTTATCTGATGTGCCCATCCAATCCCTGGAAGGCCTACATGTGTGGGTGCTGAGTGACAAGTCTTATCCATATCTAGGATACGCCCGCCTCTGGTTGTCTTTTCTTGCAACTGCGACTGGCGTAGAGGAACAAGTAGAGACACTGACCCTAGTGTGTCTCCCCCACTGGACTGTATGATGGGGTCCCCTGTTAATTGGGACAAACGCCCATATATTTGGGAGACTGGTGCAACTCTGTCACGAGAAACAAGGCCGACGGACTGGGAGGGCTCTGAGAATTCTGACTCTGATCAAGAGGGCCTATGATTTGTAACAGAAACCCAAGGAAGTAGACCAGGATGAACCGGTGGGGACTGTGTGAAAGTAGGATCCCGATTCAATGGTACTGGCCCCTAACACCCAGTGTACCATTCAAGGGGAGGTCCACTTCCAGAAAGATGTCAAGAACAAAATACTGATGTTGGATGTGCCAGGTGATGGAAAATTGCCAGAAGAATTATTGGTCAAGCCCAGCATCTTGCCTGTTCGTGCCCATGCCTGTGCATGACAAGTGATGGTCCAGATTCACAATGTGTCAGATTGGGAGATCCGGGTGAACAGAGGGTGCACCCTAGCTATGGTACACTGCAAAGACACTGCAGTATTGCCCAGCAACAAGCACCCTGGCGAGAAGGAGAGAGTGACCCCAGACTTGTTTCACTTTGGTGACTCCCCATTGCTAGCTGAATGGAAGGCTAGAATTAGCAAGAGACTTGCCCAGAGAGACCAAGTGTTTTCAGTGAAGGAATGGGATGTGGGATGTGTCCAGGGTGTGAAGCATCACATACGCCTGCACGATGAATGGCCATTTTCGAGAGAGGTCCCGATGCCTAGCCCCAGCAGACATAGAGGATGTGAGAAGACACCTGCAGGAAATGCTCACTGCTGGCGTGATACAAGAATCCAGGAGCCCATGCGCCTCTCCCATTGTGGTTGTGCGTAAGAAGAATTGGGCTGTGAGGATGTGTGTTGATTATCAAACCCTGAACCGGCGGCCCATCCCAGACCAATACACTATGTGCCTAATATACAAGATGCCCTGGACTGCTTGAATGGGAGCAAATAGTTCTAGGTGTGGGATCTTCGCAGCGGATACTACCAGCTCTCTATGGCCCCAGAAGACCATGAGAAAACAGCCTTCATCTGTCCACTGGGGTTCTACAAGTTTCTAAGGATGCCACAGGAGATATCGGGCAGCCCGGCCCCCTTTCAGCGACTGATGGAACGTGCGGTAGGAGATATGAATTTGCTGGAATGCCTGGTGTACTTGGACAATGTCATTGTGTTTGGGAGCACCTTAGAGGAGTATGAGAACCAACTGTTTAAAGTTCTAGACTGACTGGAAGACTTCGGCCTCAAGCTGTCCATTGACAAGTGCCATTTTTTCCAAAGCTCCGTGAAGTATGTGGGGCACATAGTATCTACAAAAGGGATAGAGACTGGTCCCACTAAGGTTGAAGCACTGACTACTTGGCCCCAGCCCCATAATCTGAAAGAACTACAATGTTTCCTGGGGTTCTGTGGCTACTACCGCAGGTTCATAAAAGACTATTCCAAGGTGACTCGCCCACTCTTGATCCTTACCCAGGTCACCCTCCTACCAATCATAAACACAAAAGGGGCCATTAAAGAACCAGAAGAAGTATACTTCCACCCAGGTGAACACTTCAGCCCCACTGGACATCCGACTGTGAAGCAGCCTTCCATGAGATCATATACCAGCTCACCCACGCCCCCATCCTCGCCTATGCTGACCTCACCAAACCCTATGTGCTGCATATGGACGTTAGACTGCAGGGTCTAGGAGCAGTGTTGTATCAGGACCATGAGGATGGCCTGAGACCAGTAGCTTTCCCCAGTAGGAACTTGACCCCGTCCAAACGAAACTATCCTGTGCATAAGTTGGAGTTCCTTGCGCTAAAATGGGCCATCGTTGACCAGTTTCATGAATACCTCTACGGGGCAAAGACATTGGTGGAGACTGACAATAACTCGTTGACCTATGTATAGACTTCAGCTAAGTTAGACGCCACTGGGCACCATGGCTTTCGGCATTATCAACCTATGATTATGCTGTCGAATACAGACCGGGCCTGAACCATATTGATGCTGACGCCCTATCATGAAAGCCCACTTCCAAGAGTGATTGAGTCAGGCTGTCTGAACCTGACATTCGAGCATTGTACCAAAAGTTTAATAGAGACGAACAGATGTCTGCGGACACAGTGGACTGTTTAGTAGATTGCTTGGGCCCTTCTGACACCTGCATACTGGCTGCTTATTGCCACTTCTGTGCTCTAGATATTAGTGCAGTCCCTTAATTTGACAATGACAGCATTCAGTGGACTCAATCCCAAGATCCTATGATTCAGCAAACACTTGATGCCCTTCGTGCAGGGAAAGATGTGTCTAAGTTGCATTCCTCTGACTTGCGAACTGCTTTATTGTTTAAAGAAGGCCCCAAGTTGAAGCTGTTCAGTCAGTTGTTGTATAGAGAGACAATAGATCGGGGTGGCAAAGTAGACAAGCAACAATTGGTCCTACCCACAGCCTTCAAAGATTTAGTTCTGAGGTCCCTCCACCGTCACATGGGGCACCTCGGTATTGACGGAACCCTTGTCCTGGTATGATCTCGCTTCTACTGGCCCAAAATGGGGGCCGATGTTGAGCACCATGTAAAGACTTGTAGTCGCTGCCTGCAAAGAAAAGCCCTGCCTCAGAGGGCTGCCCCCTTGTTAATACTACTACCAGCACCCCCATGGAACTAGTCTGCATAGACTTCTTGTGTTTAGAACCTGATCAGCAGAACATTGGCAATGTGTTAGTGGTTACGGATCATTTCACATGGTATGCACAAGCTTTTCCCACTAAAGATCAAAAGGCATCTACCGTGGCCAAGGTGCTAGTGGAAATTTTCTTTGTCTACTATGGTGCCCCCTGAGCAGATCCACTCTGACCGGGGCAGAGGTTTTGAGAGTCGACTAATCAAAGAAATGTTCTCTCTGTGGGGGGGTGCGAAAGTCAAGAACCACCCCCTATCAACTGCAGGGGGACCCTCAACCAGAACACTTTAACCACACCCTGCTAGACATGCTAGGCACCCTCCACCTAAAAGACAAGCATAAATGGAGTCAGCAGATTAGCACCTTGATACACGCATACAGTTGCACGAAAAATTATGCTACCGGGTTCTCCCCCTACCACCTCATATTCAGGAGAGAGGCCCGGCTGCCAGTTGATGTCTGTTTTGGGGTCTTTTCAGATGGAGTCTGAGCCCGAAAACTACCTGCAATATGTACAAAAACTGAAAGCTCAATTGAACTATGCCTATCAGCTCGCCCAGACAATGTCCACCAAGAGAAATCTAGCCAACAAGAGAGGCCTGATAAAAAAGTAAAGGCTCAAGAGCTTCGACCTGGAGACTGTGTTTTGTTACGCAATTTGGGACTGCATGATTAGCACAAAATTACTGATAGGTGGCACCATCCTCCCCATGTAGTAGTTGGAAAGTTGGATGATTTACCTGTGTGCAAAGTGCGCCCAGAGAACAACTCCAAAACTGTCAAGACCATGCACTGAAACCACTTGCTACCTATTGGCCAAGTCATGATTGAGGCTGAAACCCCAGAAATTGAACCCCCTGGTCCAGTGACTCGTGCTGCTGCAAGAAAGAGACAGAGTCAACCTACCCCAGTTGTTACAGATGTAAGGTTTCCTCCGCAGCAGGCCCAGAATGATAGTGACTGTCAGTCCACTTCTGACGAAAGTGAGTGCGACTATGCCTATTACCCCTCTTATGAACTGAGTCAGCTGTTTCGAGGTAACTACATGATTAATTGTGGGGATGAAGCTGGGCCTTCTGGACTGCCTAACCCCCAGCTTTGTCCTTGGAGCCAATGCTTCCTGAAAGTGAAGTACAAAGTATCACATCTGAAGATGCTGAGTCTCTGTGTATTATGGAACTGTATGATTTGCCTGAGAGAGAGGGGCTGATGGAATGAGTCTTTCTGGTGACATGCCAGAACTTAAAGAACACTATGAGAGTGCTGACCAGCCCCCTTCAGTGCCTCAAAGCTTGATTGTACCCGAGTCTTTGCAAAATGAGTCAAGTGTTGTAGAAACAGAGCCTGCAGAGCAAGGAGCCGACAGTGCCCCAAGTTTGGACGTTCCCACCCAGGCAGAGGCACCCCTCACAAGTGACGAGAGTCCCCAGACCAGTGCTGAGAGTACAGAGACTGTAGTTGTCCCACACAGAAAGACTGGCCAAGCTGTCAAGCCAGTAGTATGCCTCAGTTATGATTCTCCTGGGAGGCCAGTAGATTTGCCTCTCAATGTGGAGCACAAAGGTGTTTATGTCTCACCAAGCTCACTGCCCAAATTGAGCTCGACAGCCAATTCCAGGTTACTTGTCTTTCCCTCTCACCATGGTGCCCCTGCCCCCTCTAGCCCCAAGTTAGCTGATAGGGAAGGGCTCCCTCTTGCACTGTTTAAGGTACAAGAAGTTATTACCTGATTAAGTATAGTAATGTTCAATTTACCTGTGTGCAATGTGCCCAATATATTGTCAGAATGGACAAAGTATTGGGAAATATAGTGAACATATATAGTAAAGTAATAAGTTTATGTTAACTGATGCATGATGGTACATACTTGATGAGAATGCCAAGTTTTCTCCAGGCAGGGAAGGGTGTAACCCCCCCTACAAATGGGGGTTCCCGAAAAGTTTTCCTTGAGCTTGCCTAAATGCTCACTGCCAGGCTGGTGTCCTGCGTTTTAACAGTTTAAATGTGATTGCCAGAGAGTGCCTGTATAGCCTCTGTGTACTGTCTCTTTAAGAGCTGCCTGGATTGCAGTCATAAGTAATCTGACAGGTGGCTCTGTTGAAAGATGTAACTATTTGCTGAAAATAATTTAGAGTGATAATGTAGTTTGTCTAACCTGCCTTCTTTGCAGCAAGGACTGTTTTGTTTATCTCCACTATCTTGGTCCTGGACTACGAACTGGACCAATCAGTTCTGGTGGGACCTAAAATGGAGCTGGACTACAGGAGCTGTCTGGAGTCAAAATCCATAGGAATTGTAGTTTTGGGCTTTTGGCGCATTTTTGCACCTGAAGGGGGAGTCTTTGTTGTGACTGACAGACAGCTCAGCCAGCCAAAACTTTTGGATCTTGGGGAATTTCCCAGGCTTGCTGGCAGTTGAGTCAGATCTCAGTTGGGAGCTGAAGAAGCAAGAGCTTGAGACAGTCAAGCAGCCGTCTGAGTAGTTTCACGTGGGAGAACTGTGGAAAGGGCTGAGTTGTGGCCTGCATGTCTGTCTGCTGCCCCTGAGAGGGAGAGAAGAGAATTATTTCGGACTAAATCCAAGTGTGTGAGAAAAAAGTAAGCCACTGATTTTTTACCAGACACATACCTGAAGAAGACTGAAGATTTTGCTGAATGCAATCAGCCTGTCAGGATTTCCAGCTGCTTTTGAATCCCCGGTTTGTGCAGAGACTTTGCGATCGTGACCGGAGAGCGGTTTGCCTGGTATAGTAGAATTTCCTTACATGTAAATGTGCTGTGTATTGAAAGTGGGGCGTGATTTGGTTCCCCACTGTGTGAACTGTGTTCTGCTTGCTGGTACTTTAGAATACTTTACATGTAAATGTGCTGTGTATTGAAAGTGGGTTGTGATTTGGTTCCCCACTGTGCGAACTTTGTTCTGCTTGCTGGAAGCTTTATCCAGTCTAATCAGACTGAATCTGCATTCATCTCCATTTGGCCTGGGCCATGCCACTCTGGCCCTGCCAGACTATCCCACTGCACAGAGAAAGCAATTGTTACCTGAGGTCCCTGCACCCTAATTGGTACCCTCAGAGGTACACCGTAGACAGCTAGCACCTAGGTATATGTTAAACTAACATATAGGGCTAAGGGCATCTACGTACAAGAGCAGATGTCAGGATATGAATGCATAATGTTGTAATACACTTTGCTTGCTAATACATATATACTTCTATGTATTTTCTGTGTATTTCTTACTTGTAAGATGCCAGGGCATCTGTGTCCTTGGAGTAATTATGATATGTACAGTAAGTCGGCATTGCCACCTTTTGGTGATTTGTACTACTACACTGAGTTATGTAAGACGCTGTATAAGAACTCTTTTGTTCATAAACTGATGACTATACAAAATTGTATAATGTTATCTTGAACCGTGGAGCCACCTCTAATTTAGCCAATAGGGCTCATCTCTGTAACTAGAAATGTTTCTATCTTACAGTAACCATAGTAATTATCATAGGTATATAATGTAATACACTAGTCTTGTACCTCGGAGATCCCAGGAGACACAGAGAAACCTTGAGGTATAGGGAACGCTTAACACTGGCTCCCGGTTCGTATTGGTAAGAACTGCTTAGGGCAACTGTGATTTTATCCTTTTGGTAGTACTAAACTTGTTTATTACTCCTATGCAACGTGTCTGTGATTACTTGCATTCCCAATATTGCTAAGAACCTGAAAGTGAGGTTTAGACCTCCTAACACCACCAACGAGAGACCTGCCTGGGGATCAGCCCCATACTCCACGCTTGAACAGGAACGACGCCACGGTGAATCGTGTGGGCCCTGCTTCTCCTGGCACTCCAGATTAACAACCTGCTGTCTGGATCTTCATCCAGCCTGTGTCCAATCTTGGGTATCATGAGTAATCATCAGGGTAAATCATCAGGGTAGCTCTCTGCAACAACAGCCTAATCTAAAAAAGTGTGCCATCTGATTGTCTAGTTGTTTTCTTTTCACGAACTGAGCCCTCCGGCTCCGGATTACAAACAGTGTGTGTTGTACATGTTGTTTTTTCTTCCATCACAGGGCCCCAACCAGCTGCAGCATTCCTGGCTAGCCCACCGTTCTCCATCTGGGTACCCAGGGTGTGTGACTGTTTATGGATCCTGAAGTGCATGCATAACTGTTTGATTGATAGAGCCTTTAAGCAAATTAACCTGATTACGTCCCTGCCTTGTTCAAGTCCCTTAAATAAATCAGATCAAACTTTTTTTTTGCATTTACCCTGACTGAGGTTCCAGTTTGTGCAAGAGTACTGTACTGCTGTTATTTGCTGTGTATAACCTTGTTTTACAGGGGGTCCCCAGGGCCGAGCCAGAGGAAAGCCCTGGTGGTAAGTGCAAACAGTGTGGGTACTTGTGTGGTGTATCGGGTATTGTGAAAGTGATTATTGTGTATTGTTCTGGCCACTAGTAAGGAAAGAGGGGGGTTACAGTATCCCAGAGGGCTGTGCCCAGGTTAGCTTGACCAATACCAACCCTGACCTCTGGGTGGAGGCATCCGTTTCAGAACTCAGGCCACTTAACCTGCTACTAGTCAAGCAGGCAGGGGTAGTAGCCCTTGGGATAGTGTTACCTAGGGGTTATATAAGGACAGTAACAACCCTGGGGGGATGAGCCCCTTCCCTTATCTGAGACTTTCGAGAAGTTGGGCAATTTGTTACTGGAGGAGGGGAAGACTGCAGAGGACTTCAAGAAGTTATTCCTGCCACCTGGGGGTGTTCCTTCTCCAACACCCCTGCCAGTTCCCATACCTGTTCCTTCACCAGCTCCTGTGCTCACCTCCATGCCTGCAGTTAGTCATGACTTGCATCGCCGGCTGAAGATGTTTTCAGGCACCCTCCCTACACCCCAAGGGGAGGACAATTGGGAGACTTGGATAGACTATGTTGCCCTTCAAATCCCAGGTTGTCAATGCCCCGAAGCAGAGAAGAGGAGAAGGGTGGTTAAAAGCCTCACAGGCCCCGCCCAGCTTACTATCCATGCCACACAGGCTAGTAATCCAGAAGCAACTGCTCAAGATTATCTGGATGCATTGGAAAATGTGTGTGGGAGTCCCGATTCGGATGAGGACCTGTGTGGTAGGGTCAAAAACACTCAGCAATTCCCGGGGGAGCCCTTATCCATGTATGTGCCTCGACTTGAAGCAGTGCTACCTGAATGTCTAAAGAAAGGTGGCATGGCCCCAGCTAAGTTAGATTGGAATAGGCTGGATCAAGTACTCAAGTCAGCACCATTCTCTGAATTATTGCTGCTCCAACTATGCCTTGCCGCTCACTTGGATGCGCCTCCTACCTATGATGGACTGATGATGGAAATTCGGAGGATTGAAAGGAGGCAGCCACGTGGGGGCCCCCTCCTGTATCTGCTGCTGCTGCCACCAGGTGACTGAGGATGCCCATGTGAGTGATGCTCAGGGGCGAAATATAGTGCCAGTTGAACATCTGGAGGCTATTAAGGACACTCCGCCCTGGGGTAAGATACTGCGAGAGGTCCGAGAAATGAGAGGTACTGTTTCCCTACAAGCCTGTTCCAAAGATACAATAGGCCCAAACCCCTCTCAGAGCGCATCTGCTATGGGGTTGGGGGTGCACTTCCAGGCATCTCCTGTTGAAAGAAAAATTGATAAATTGACTATGGAAGTGAGAGAATTACTGAGGCATCTCCCCATGCTCACCACACCCCAGACAGAGGTTGAATCAAGATTTTCTGTTGGTAGTACTCCCACCTAAGCTCTCAATGTGATGTCTTGGCCAAACCAGACTCTAGAAAGCATATTCTGTCATAATTGTGGGAAGGAGGGGCATATGAAGAAAGAATGCTGGTCCCCAAAAGACTTAGATAAAGTTGAATACAGACTTCAAGGGGAGCTCTGGAAAGCGAAACCATGGCTGAGGGGCGCTGGAAACGACTGCAGTGAAGGCTCAAGAAATCCCAACTCCAACTTCTTTGTGGCTAAATCATCTGTACCAACCCCTGCTATTGTTCCCCCAGAATAATCCGAGGTAGTGGGCCCTTCCATGGAAACTACAGTGATGGTGAACGATGTGTCTGCCCAGGCTGTGCTTGATAGTGGATCTCAAGTAACCATAGCAATTCAAGATTGGTGCTAGAAGCATCTGCCTGACATGCCCCTACAAGCCTTGGAAGGTTTGCATGTGTGGGGATTGAGTGAGAAGTCCTATCCGTACTCGGGGTATATCCGGATCTGGCTGTCATTCCCTACCGCCGTGGCTGGGGTAGATGAACAAGTTGAGACACTTGCCCTAGTGTGTTCCACTACCGGACTGTATAAAGGGGTTCCCCTGCTAATTGGAACAAACACCCACATGTTTGGGAGACTAGCACAACTTTGCCATGAGAAATAGGGACAATGGACTGGATGGGTTTTAAGAATTCCAGCATTAATCAAAAGGGCTTACGACTTGCAACAGAAACGTGATGGAGTGGACCAAGATGAACCAGTGGGGATAGTGTGGAAAAAGGATCCTGACTCTTTGGTGTTGGCCCCCAACACCCAGTGTACGATCCATGGAGAAATCCAGCTAAAGAAAGCTGTAAAGAACAAAATATTGATGATAGACACCCCTGGTGAAGGGAAGCTGCCAGAGGGGTTGATGGTTAAGCCCAGTGTATTACCTGCACGTGCCCATGCCTATGCATGCCGAGTGATGGTGCAAGTGAGAAACATGTCGGACCGGGAAGTTCGTGTGAACCGAGGATGTACGCTTGCTACAGTACACTGCGCAGACACTGCAGTATTACCCAGTAACAAGTACTCTTGCAAAAAGGAGAAAGTGACCCCAGACATATTTGACTTCGGTGATTCCCCCTTGTCTGCCGAATGGAAGACCTGAATTAGCAGGAAACTTGCTCAGAGAGACCAAGTGTTCTCACTAAAAGAGTGGGACGTGGGATGTGTCCATGGTGCCAAGCATAACATACACCTGCTTGATGACCAACCATTTCGAGAGAGGTCCTGACGCCTTGCCCCAGTTGACATAGACGATGTTAGGAGGCACCTACAGGATATGCTCGCTGGTGGCATTATTCAAGAATCAAGAAGCCCATATGCATCCCCCATCATAGTGGTGCGTAAAAAGAACGGATCCATGAGGATGTGTGTGGACTACCAGACCCTCAACCAATGGACTATCCCAGATCAATACACCATGCCACGCATACAAGATGCCCTGGATTGCCTGAACGGGAGTCAGTGGTTCTCAGTACTGGATCTCCGCAGTGGATATTATTAGATTCCGATGGCCCCGGAGGACCATGAGAAAACAGCCTTCATCTGTCCTTTAGGGTCTCTACGAATTCCTGAGGATGCCATAGGGGATTTCGGGTGCCCCAGCTACTTTTCAGAGACTGATGGAACGTGCAGTGGGAGACATGAACTTGCTGGAACGTTTAGTGCACTTGAATGATGTCATTATTTTCGGACGCACGCTAGAGGAACATGAGAGCAGACTGTTCAAAGTCCTCAATCTTCTGGAAGAATTTAGCCTCAAGTTATCCACAGACAAGTGCCAGTTTTTTCAAACATCCTTGAAATATGTGGGACACATAGTATCCGCTGAAGGGATACAGACAGATCCCAGTAAAGTTGAAGCTTTGACCACTTGACCCCAGCCCAATAACCTAAAAGAGCTACAGCATTTCCTGGAGTTCTGTGGCTACTACCACAGGTTCATCAAAGACTATTCAAAGGTGATTCGACCGCTCCTTAACCTTACTCAAGGCTACCAAGGGTGTCAGCATGGCTCAGTTGGTAGCACATCTGCCTCTGGACCAGAAGGTCGTGGGTTCTCGTCCCACACTGGAATTGGACTTACACCTAAAATTCACTGGCAGCCATGTGCAGTATTGGGGGTGCTGTACTGCTGGGGTGTGCTGTCCTTCGGATGAGACGTTAAACCAAGGTCCCTTCTGCCCATCCTGGTGTTGTCCTAGTAGGTGTCCAGGTGGAAGTAAAAGAACCCAGGGCACTCTTCGCAAAGAGCAGGGAACATTCCCAGTGTCCTGGCCAACATTCCCCTTCCTATAAACCGGTTCATGCAATTATCCAGGCTATGTGTGGGTGATGATGTGTGATATGGCCACCACCACATATTCAGTCACTTCACTACCAGTCTAGCATTGCTTGTAAAGTGCTTTGGGATACTGTGTATGAAAAGCGCTATATAAATGCTGATTCTTCTTCTTCTACCCCCTTAACAACCACAAATACAAAAAGGGGGCTATTAAAGACCAAGAGAAAATGTATTTTTGAACAGGTGAGCCTTTTGGGACTCAGTGGACATCCGAATGTGAAGCAGCTTTCTTTAAAGTCATATACCAGCTCACCCACGTCCCAGTCCTTGCCTATGCTGATCCTACCAAGCCCTATGTTCTGCATATGGATGCTAGTTTGCAGGGCCTTGGGGCTGTACTATATCTAGACTAAGAAGATGGCTTGAGACCGGTAGCTTTCGCCAGTAGGAGCTTGACCCTGTTAGAGCGGAACTATCCAGTCCACAAGTTGGAATTCCTCGCCCTAAAATGGGCCGCAGTTGACCAGTTTCATGAGTACCTCTATGGGGCAAAGATATTAGTGAAGACTGACAATAACCCACTGACCTATGTGCAGATTTTAGCTAAATTGGACGCCACTGGGCACCGTTGGCTTTCTGCCTTATCGACTTATGATTATGCTGTTAAATATAGACCGGGACTAAACCATATTGATGCTGTCGCCCTGTCACGAAGGCCAGCTTCTAAGAACAACTGGGTCAGATTGTCTGAACCTGACATCAAAGCGTTATGCCAAAAGTTTGATAAAGATGAACAAGTGTCTGCAGGCACAGTGGACTGTCTAGTAGATTGGGCCCTCCTGATACGTGTATACTGGCTGCTTATTGCCATTTCTCTGCTTTGGATATCAGTGCACTACCTCAGTTCGATAATGACAGTATTCAGAGGACTCAATCCCAAAATCCTATGATTCAACCAGCACTTGACGTCCTGCGTGCGGGGAAAGATGTGTCCAAGTTGCGTTCCCCTGACTTGCGAACTGCTCTGTTGTTCAAGGAAGGCCCAGGTTAAAGTTGCATGATTAGTTGTTTTACAGAGAGACAGTGAATCATCGTGGTCAAGTAGACAAGCAGCAGTTGGTTCTACCTACGTCCTTTAAACAGCTGGTACTGAGGTCCCTCCACAATCACATGGGGCACCTCGGTATTGACAAAACTCTTGACTTGGTACGATCCCGATTCTACTGGCCAAAGATGGGGGCAGATGTCGAGTACCATGTAAAGAACTGCAGTCACTGTCTCCAAAGAAAAGCCTTGCCTCAGAAGGCTGCCCCTCTTGTCAATATCACTACCAGCGCCCTTCTAGAATTGGTCTGCATAGACTTCTTGTCCTTAGAACCTGGCTGAAAGAACATTGGCAATGTGTTGGTAGTCACTGATCATTTTACATGGTATGCACAAGCCTTCCCAACTAAAGATCAAAAGGCCTCTACCGTGGCCAAAGTGCTGGTGGAGAAATTCTTTGTCCTCTATGGTGCCTCCCAGTGGATCCATTCTGACCAAGGCAGAGACTTTGAAAGTAGACTGATCAAAGAAATGCTCTCTCTGGGGGGCATAGAAGTCAAGAACCACCTCCTATCACCCGTAGGTGGACCCTCAATTAGAACGCTTTAACTGCACCTTTCTGGACATGCTGGGCACCTTCCATCCAAAAGACGAACATAAGTGGAGCCAGCAGATTAGTACCTTGGTACACGCGTACAATTGCACCAAAAGTGATGCTACTGGGTTCTCCCCTACCATCTCATGTTCAGGAGGGAGGCCCGACTGCCAGTTGATGTCTGCTTTGGGGTCTCTCCAGATGGGGGTCCAAGCCAAAAACTACTTGTACTATGTACAGAAATTGAAAGATCAGTTAAATCATGCCTATCAACTAGCTCAAACTATGGCTGCTAAGCGAAATCTCGCCAACAAAGAAAGAAATGCTCGACGAGTAAAAGCCCAGGAGTTGTTGCCCGGAGATAGGGTACTACTGCACAATTTGGGACTGCATGGAAAACACAAAATTGCTGATAGATGGCACCATCTTCCCCACATAGTAGTTGGTAAAGTGGATGATCTGCCAGTGTACAAGGTGCATCCAGAAAATAATTCCAAAGCTGTTAAGACCATAATCACTTACTGCCCATCAGCCAAGTTATTATTGATGCTGAACCAACACCTGACACTTCTCCTGAGCCAGTGACTCGTGCTGCTGCAAAGATGAAACAAAGCCAACCTGCCCATGTTGTTCCAGAACCAAGGCCTTCCCCTCAGCAGGCCCAGAGTGATAGTGATGACTGTTCATCAATCTCTGATGAGAGTGACCGTGATAATGCCTATTATCCCTCATATGAACTGAGTCAGTTGTTTTGGGGCAATTCTCTTCAGAATCGGGGGGATGAAGCTGGGTCTTCAGAACTGTCTAACCACCCAGCTTTCTCCTTGAACCCAGTGCCCTCTGAAAGTGAGGAGTAAAATATCACTTCTGAGGTTGCAGACTCTCCGTGTCTTGTAGAACTGATTGGCTTGCCCGAAGAAGGGGCTGAATGTCTGAGTCTCTTTGGTGACATTAGTGCTACAAAGCCTAATTGTGCCAGAGTCTCCTCAGAATGGGCAACATGGACCCTCTTCAGAAGATAATAATGAGCAAAGTGTTGTGGAAACAGAATCTGCAGAGCCGGGAGCTGATAGTGTTCCTAATCGGGGCATTTCAACCAGTGCAGAGGCATCCCTCACTACAGAGGAAGAACTCAGTGCCAGTGTTGACTGCCCAGAGCCTGTGTCTGTTCCCCCCAGAAAATCTGGGTGACCTGTTAAGCCAATGCTACATTTTAGTTATGATTCCCCTGGGAGGCCTGTGGACTTGCCTCTCAATGTGGTCGATAAAGGTGCTTATGTTTTCAAGAGCTCACTGTCCAAACCGAGCTTGACTGCCACCTCCCGATTAATTGTTCTTCCTTCAGAACATGGTGTCCCTGTCCCATCTAGACCCAAGTTAGCTGATAGGGAAGGGCCCCCTTCTACATTGTTTAGTGTACAAGAAGTTATAACGTGAAGTCATAGGTAACTGTTCATAGTATGTTAATCATAATAGAATCAGTATAGAGTGTATGAAACATGCATAAGTATTGTCAATGAAGATATGGTAAATGTAATGTATAGTAATGTGATAAGTTTACGATTAACTGATGCATCAGATAGTATTTCAATAGTATGCTAATGTCACGTATGTTTTGTGTATATTGATTCTTCAATATTGTGATGGTGTAGACTTGATGTGGATGCCAAGTTTTTCCAGGCAGGGAAGGGTGTAACTCCCCCTTACAAATGGGGGTTCCTTAAAGTCTTCCTTGGGTGTGCCTAAATGCTCACTGCCAGACTGGTATCCTGTGTCTTAGCATTTTAAAAGTGTTTGCATGAGAGTGCCTTAATGTCTCTGTACTCTGTCTCTTTAAGAGCTGCCTATAATGTGGTGCTTATTTAATCTGGGAGGGGGCTAAGTGTTTCTATGCTTGAGTCCTGCCCGGGCTGCCAGATAATCGCTCTGTTCTGCCATCGTTATTTGTGCAGAGGGAACTCTGTTAGAAACTGTACTTATTTGCTGATTATCTATTAGCATGGTAATGATATTGAAGTTTGTCTAACCTGCCTTCTTTGCAGCATGGACCGTTCTGTTTATCAGCACCATCTTGGTCCATGACTGCCAGATTGGGCCAATCGGTACTTTAGGAGTCCCTAAAATGGAGTCTGTCCCCAGGGGTCTTGTGGGAGGAATTTCTGTAGGAACTGTAGTTTTTGAGACTTTGGCACCTAAATGCACCTGAAGGGGGAGCCCTTGCTTTGACAGACTGACGGATCAACCAACCAGAACCGTTTGGACCGAGGGGAAATTCCCAAGCTGACTGCTGCAGTCAGTCAGTCTGGAGTTAGAGTTTGAAGAGTAAACAGCTTGAGTATTCGAACAGCAGCTCCTGCATAGTTCATGCAGGAGAACCGTGGAAGGGCTGAGTTTTGGCCTACCTGTCTGCTGTCCCTTGTGAGGGAGCTTTTCATAGAATCAGACTGCATCCGAAGTTGTGAGAGACACTTAAGCCACTGAATTGGTGACCAGGCTTGAAACCTGAAGAAGACCAAAGCTTTGCTGAATGCAATCGGCCTGTCAGGACCTTCATTTACCATTGAACTCCCAGTTTTGCACAGAGACGCTGTGATTGCAGCCAGACTGTCATCCGCCAGGTATAGTGGTGATTGCTTTGCTATAAATGTGCTGTGTGCTGCTAGTGGGTCGCAATTTGCTTCCCCACTGTGTGTTTAACTGTGCCTTGCTTGCTGGAGGCTGCATCCAGCTTTCCCAGACTCACATCCGATCTGTTCCTCGATCTGGGCCTTGTCACACTGGCCCAGCCAGATTACTCACGCCACAGAGAAGACCGTCGACGAGAGACCTGCCTGGGGATCAGCCCCCCTGCTCAACGCCTTGAACAGGAATGACACCTTGGTGATTTGTGTGGGCCCTGCTTCTCCTGGCACTCCAGCTCATCAACCTGCAGTCTCAATTTCATACCTCCTGTGTCCTGTACTGGGTACCATGAGTAAACACCAGGGTAGCTCCCTGCAACATCAGCTATATCAAAAGTGTTGTCATCTAATTCACTTGTTGTTTTCTTGTCACGAACTGAGCCATCTAGCTCCAGATTACAAATTGTGTGTGGTTGTAACATAGAAACATAGACTTTGACAGCAGATAAGGACCACTTGGCCCACCCAGTCTGCCCATTTCCCTTCCTATTGGATAAGCTGCAGATTCTAGTTAACCAACAGCCTACTTCCTGCAACCCCCCACTGCAATTGCCTTATGTCTGTCCCATGCATGTTTGAATTCCCCCACTGTTTTAGACCCAACAACCTCCCCAGGAAGGTGGTTCCATGCATCCACCACTCTCTCTGTGAAAAAAAATGTCCTCACATTACCCCTGAGCTGTCCCCCCTCTATCTTTAAATTGTGCCCCCTTGTTCTTACACATCTCGTTTTCTGAAAGATGCTACCCTCCTGGACTTTGTTGATTCCCTTGAGGTACTTGAAAGTTTGTACATGTTTCTTTCTTCTATCACAGGGCCCCAACCAGCTGTGACACCGGCCTACCTTGGCAACGTTCCAGGCTAGCCCACCTTACTTCCCACCTGGGTACCCAGAGTGTATAACTGTGTAGCGACCCTGAAGTGCATGCATGACAGCCTGATTGATTTAGCCTTTAAGCCAATCAACCTGATTACACCCCTCCCTTGTTCAATTCCCCTGAATAAATCAGATCTAACTCTTTTTGAATTTAATCTGACTGGGTTCCAGTTTGTATCAAAAGCACTGTACTGTTGTTATTAGCTGTGCCTAACCTTGTTTTACAGGGGATCTCCAGGGTTGAATTGGTTGGAACCAGCCCTGGTGGTAAGTGCAAACAGTGTGGGGATTTGTATGCTGAATAGGGGATTCTGTGAAAGTGTTTGTTGCATGTTGTCTAAGCCACTAGGAGGGAAAAGGTGGGTTTTAGCCACCCGGAGGGCTGTACCCAGGTTAGCCTTGTTACTAACAACCCTGTGCTCCAGGTGGAGGCACCTGTTTCAGTACCCAGGCCCCTTAACCTGCAACTAGCCATGCAGGCAGGGTTAGTAGCCCTTGGGATAGCACCACCTATGGGTTACATTCAGTTTTTGTTTTAAATATGGGTTGGGAGATGCTGTCAGAAAAAAGGATTTTTGTCTGGACTGCCTGTGTTAAAAGCCATCCTATAAAAATGTTATTATTTTTCATTGCTTTATAATAATAAACTATGCTTCCTGGCCTTTACCTCTACAACACACTCCACACAATGCAGGAAGGCAGCAGCAAAGGCCAATAGAATATTGGGCCACATTGCAAGAGGGATCAGCAGCAGGCAGAAGGAACTGGTGGAGCCACACCTAGAGTACAGTCTACAGTATACTAGCATCCCTACCTGAGGAAGGACATGAACCACTGTAGCTGTTCCAAAGGAGGGCAACAAAGATGGTTAAGGGTCAGGATGGTAGGACATACAAAGAGAGGCTGGAAACCCTGAACATGTACTCCCTGGAGAAGAAGAGTGAGAGGAGGCACATGATTGAGACCTTAAACTATTTGAAAGGCATAAATAAGGTGGACGAGGAGTGCCTCTTCAGGCTTAGTGGGAACAAAAAAGATGAGAAGGCATTGCCTTAAGTTGGGGGAGGTTCAGAAGGGAGATTAGGAGGGATTTTGTCATGGATGGTGGAGGGGTGGCATGGGCTCCAAGCAGAAGTAGTATCACTTGAAACAGAAGCTGATTTCAAAACAGGACGGGCCAGAGTAAAGAGAAAAGATAGGGCCAAAAGTGGTGTGGCTGGCAAGGGGGGTATCAGCTGGAGGGGAATGTCCTTAGCTGACGTTGGGGACTTTGCAGTACGAGCAAACTTGACAGACTGCAAGGCCTTATTCTGCTGGCACCATCGTCTGTTCATATCAAAGAAAAGCAATGATTACACAGCAAGAACATTCCACAAACTTAACTATTTTTGTTGTTTAACATTTTTAAGGACAATGAATTTGATTTGGCAAAATTCAAAATGTAGATCAATAACACATCACTCGGGGCGCTAGAGAGCCAAGCACTGGACACGATGTGTTTAGCATCAGCTCCTGCAATCTTATGATATTTTACCGTATAAATTGTCTAACTTGAACTCTAAACATAAAACTCAGCAGATTTAAACTCGGTAGATCCTGGTGAATCGATTGCTACCAAATTTGAAGATGGGACGTCCGAAGGGAGCTGTGGGAGGACAGCTTCCTAAATCTACATTGACCTCTGCGCAGCAACCGGGCCCAAGCCAGGCCGCTACATCTCTGGAGTCACCACCCTGGGAAAGGGTATTAAAAATGGTGGGAGACATCAATAAAAAAGTAGAAAATATCCTGGAGCACCTAGGTATGCAGAATACCAAAATAGAGTCTGCCGTTACCACCGCTAAGGAGACGGATGACCGCTCCATGAGAACGCAGGCAGCGGTGGCCAAATTTATGACTGAAAATTCCCACCTTCAGTCCCGTCTGGAAATACTGGAGAATTCAGCCAGGGCTATGCATCTCCACATGGTTGGCCTTCCGGAAGGCACAGAGGAAGAGAATCTTTTATCCTTTTTGCAACGCTGGTTGGTGGATATGGTTCTAGAAGATGTTGAAATGGAATTTACGGACATAAAAACATCTTATTAGGTGAATTTTATAACCCGCCAGCTGAACCTAGAAACTCCACGCACCATCCTTATAGTAACTGCTGGTATAGAGGTGAGGGATCGTTTATTGAACTGGGCCAGGCTCCATCACCCAGTCCAACATGAAGGGATGGACATAAGACTATTCCCAGACTGGTCTTTTGTGACTAGGAGCCGCAGAAAATTGTTCGACCCACTCAGACAGCAGTTGAGGGCTTTGGGGGTGGCCCACTCCCTTCTTGCACTGGCGAGACTCAGGATCACTTATGGTGGGAAAATGTTCCAATTTACAGACCCGAAAGAAGCCAAAAAAGGGTGGACAAGATAGCTGATGAGTTTCTAGCAGCAACAGCAGATCTCAGCATTGAGGATGCCAATTCAGAGACTGAATCATAAGCAATATTTTCTTGCATCCATGAGCTGAAACACCATTATAGGTAGCGAGATTTACCTTCTCGAACTTGCAGCTAGGGCCCTGACCCGTATAGCTCGTTTTATCTGCAGACTGCGTCTGTGACTGTAATCCTGAAGATCGGGGTCTAGAGGCAAGATTTTGGTTATCTGCTTTGGACTTGATGTTCTAAATGAGTTGAAGTTTTTACAGTTTGTATGGATTTACAGTACATTAATAACGAAATTAACATGCACCCTATATAGAGTTACACTATTTTCAAATGTGTCTTCCTCCTTATTGCTGTCTTTAATTGTTTAGACTGAGTCGTCATCATGTAGCACTATTTTTAATTGGCATGGAGATACATGGACTCTCTGTTTTAAAGAGGCACACGAATTACCATCTCATTTGTGATCTAGTAGATGGAGACATATATTAATATCATCAGACATAAGGTTGTAGGAATGTTGATAGCAAGACAATTTCTCCCTTATCATAACACTGTTCAGTGGAACCAGTGACTTATGTATGGTCACTTTAGATGTATGATGTATATCCTATGAGCAGTTTTGTTCCACTAGTCATGGCTTGGTGAACATATCTGTATTCTGATTAAGAAGTTTTATTCATTTATACTGATTACCCCATATGATGTACCTGATGTAATAGATCACCCAATCTGGGTGCTAACATGATACTGTATCACTTTTCTTTCATCTGAGATCTATTCCTGTATGTAATGCTGTTTTTGCAGTGTTTTATGCACAACAAAATCAACAAAAATACAGTTAATAAAATAAAATAACACATCACTCAGTTAATACAATAATTCCCACAAACCTTCTAAATTTCAAAATGCATAAAGTGGAAGGTGATAAGTTTCCACAAAGATTAAGTTTTATTTATAGGACTTCCGGTGACGTCACGGAGCCGATGCAAGCCTAATCTATAGGGCTCCCCACTGGAGGCTAAAAATAACCTCCAAAAACCTACTAAATCGGTGCCAGAAATGTCAAGGAATACAGGAGGTCAAACACAGAGTATAAACAGGGGCAAAAATCGACACAATTCCAAAATGAACGACAAGGATGCAACCAGATTGCGAGGCGACTCCTCAAGTAGGCCTACCTCGCCACAGACAGGACTGCACCTCGAGTATGACACAGACGGGGAGAATGATCATCTCTCACGATCAAGGTATGAGAGACTACTCCACGAGATAACGGTGTTCAGACGAGAAAATAAACAAGAATTCAGGGCCATGCAAACAAAACTGGAGGCGGTCGAAAGTCGAATTACTCTCATGGAGGAAAGAATTTCTACTACTGAAGATACTACCGAACAAATGGCCTCCATAATCCAAACCCTTGTAAAGCAAACGACAGACTTACAGTCTAAATGTCTCAATTTGGAAGGTCGCTCACGCAGAGACAATTTGCGATTGTATGGTCTGCCTGAGGATATGGAAGTGCCCCCAATGACATCGTTTATTGAAAACCTGCTAAAAGATACCCTGGACCTCCCCCCGACCATGACTTTCCGCATCGAGAGAGCACATAGGTCGCTCCAAACTAAACCCACTGACCCAGCTGCTCGCCCACGGTCGATAGTCTTTAAAGTAAACTCCTTTCTGGCTAAGGAAGAGCTCCTCAGACGAGCTTGGGCCAAAAAAATAAATGAAATATTTGACACACAGACTATTTCTAGACCACGACTACCCACTCGAAATCCAGAAGCAAAGACTTAAGTATCAGCCTATTTTAAGAGTGCTTCGAGAAAAATCAATACGTTTCAACACACCTTACCCTGCAAAACTAAGGGTCTTTTGGGAAGATGGGGTAAAGACTTACGCGACACCAGAGGAAGTCACGGAGGCCTTGGGAAAACGGAACATTACTGTGAATGGAGGGAGGAACCAAGAAACAGGGAAATGGGGCCCATTCTTTCAGTGCACACCGAACAGGAAAATAGGAGGATCTTTTGCTGAGATGCAAATGGAAATGACGCGCACCCTCCAAAAGCTATTCGAGAAGAAAGCTTTACAAAAGAACAACCAGACTTGAAATCTCCTGACTGTGACTCGTTAGTTTAACTTCAAAGAGATTTGCATCGCACCACCCCAGGACATAACTGGATAAGTACTTTTTTCCAATCTGCAGTTTTCTTTTAATATGATCTCTGGGGACTGAGAGCCGGCCCTCCTTGGTGCTGCAGCACATCATCGCACTCAGTGGGCTGGATCTCCTACAAAGGAAGGATTTCTCGGCTGGCCCCTTTATTCCTGACAAACAAGCTGAGATATGGATCTCTTCCCGGAGCACCAGACCTTATGTTCCCCGTGTTAACATCTTTAAAACCTAACTTTTCATAAGGGAGGAATATGATGCTGATCTTTATAACTAACAAATAGAGAATTGAAGGAGACATGTTATTCCTCCCTCCCATCAGAAAACCTGTATATGATTTTATGATACCCTCCCCCTTTTTTTTTTTTCTTTTTCTTCCTCTTTTCTGGCCCTGGTCTGCCTGGTAAAACAACCTACCCTAGTTACAC
The DNA here is from genome assembly GCA_016271365.2 of Neoceratodus forsteri. Lineage (NCBI taxonomy): Eukaryota > Metazoa > Chordata > Ceratodontiformes > Ceratodontidae > Neoceratodus > Neoceratodus forsteri. The sequence goes on along the minus strand of CM057455.1, from coordinate 27,763,651 downwards.
TTTGGAAGATGTTATGCTTAGAACAGATGTTTAAAAAAGCCCCCATGTTTCTTATATTTTCTTTTATATATTTGAACAAGGAAAATATCGCCTATAGGGGAGTCTGCAGGGTATCAGAGGCCCGTAGCAGACTACTTTTTCTTTTAAGGAGCCCCACGACAACGAGGCTCTCGAGGAGGTCCCCCCGGTCAAGGTGGGCTCAGAAATCCTCCTCTTTCTCCTAAGATAGGAGAATAAAGGGGCTAGTGGGTCGCTCAACCCCCACCCTTGGAAGTTTCGATGTTCAATTTTAAGACACGGTTATTTTCAATGTTAAATGTTCTAACTATCTGTTATAGTGTATATGGCTCTACTGGACAAGGGAGAAAGTATAATTATGTGAAATGCTTAATAGGATCTGTTGGTCTATCCAAACTGAGGCTACCACTGCAGAGCAAAGCAATTGGGCCCGGTGTGAGTGTAATGGATGACACAATAACCCTACAGAAATGACGCGGCAAGGCTACACAATTTGCACCTATAATGTGCATGGTATTACCAACCCCATTAAGCGAACCAAAATTCTTCAATTAATGAAACGACAGAGGGTCGATATTTTGCTACTGCAGGAGACACATCTTTCCTATGCAGAGCATAAGAAATTTGAGAAACTGGGCTTTTCTCGAGTGGTGGCCTCATCATACAAGGGAGGTAGGCGTAGAGGAACAGTAATACTGATTAGAAATAGTACTCCATTTGAAATAAGGGACAAAATAGTAGACAAGGAAGGGAGGTATGTTTTCCTCAAGGGTGACTTAGAGGGTCAGAGATACACGTTAGCCTCTCTATATTTCCCACCAGCTACAGAATTTCCAACCTATCGAAACTTCTTTACTCAGTTGGCGGGATGGGCGGAGGGAAGGTTGATATGTGGAGGGGACTTAAACCTAGATATCAACGGAGGGGGGTGTTGTTCCAATTGGGCCAGAACAAATAAATTAGGTAGGAGAGTTGGGAAGCTCCTGCAGGAACTAGGTTACGAGGATATCTGGAGACATTTGTATGGTCAGGGACATAGGCACACGTTTTACTCGCAGGCGCATGATTCGTATTCATGCATAGACTTCTTATTGACCCAAAAAGAACATCTGAACCTTATTCAGAGAATTTGGCAGAGGGACTTTGTCCTTTCGGACCACGCGCCTGTGTATTGTAAAATGCACTTGCAAACACCACACAGGAGATCCTTTTGGAGACTTAATGTATCAATTCTAAGGGACAAGGAGGTGCAGGCATCAGTGACCGAGACGGTGACGCAAGTGATGCAAGAAAATGATACTCAGGATACCACCCTAGCTATTTTATGGGACACGATAAAAGCAATTGTGAGGGGTAAAATCATTGGCATAGCCTCCCATAGAAAAAAGATGAGAGAGGAAAAAATACTTTTGTTAGAAGCAGAGATTGAGACCCTAGAGGAGATGCAGAAGGTGAAACATTGTAAGACTCGTTCCCGGAAACTTGACTCCCTCAAGAAACAATTAAACACCATACTAGACTATGCGGTAGAGCAGAGGCTGTTGTTTCTTCGACACAAATACCACGATGGGGGAGCGAGATTTACGAAGCTAGTAGCAGCCCAACTTAGAACCCGTAAGGCTAGATCTACTATCACGAAAGTGAGACATCCTAGGACAGATGATCTTAAGGATAGCTTACATACGATCTCGGAAGCCTTTCACCACTACTATTCTGAACTCTATTCGGAGACTAACAATCCCTCCCCTGATAATATTAGGGCATTTCTAGCGACCTTGAACTTCCCGTCCCTACCCCCCAGCCAAGGAGAGTCGTTGCTATGCCCAATAACAGAGAGAAAGGTAGAATCGGCAATTGGCAACTTAAAAACAGGTAAGTGTCCAGGTTCAGATGGACTCCCTGGAGAATTCTATAAGACCCTGTCCAAAACATTGACCCCTATACTCACCAGACTGTTCTCTTCTGTGGCCTTTTCACAGGGTGAGACCCCTCCCTCTTGGAGCGAGGCAATAATTTCTGTAATCCCTAAAGAGGGGAAGGATCCAACTCGCTGCTCGTCTTACCGCCCTATATCAATTTTAAACACTGATTACAAACTCTTAGCCTCCATATTAGCCAGAAGGCTGCTTAACTGCGCCCCAACCCTAATAAACATGGACCAGAGTGGCTTCATACCGGGTCGTCAGGCCCAAGATAACGTACGGAGAACAGTCTATCTCATTGAACAAATTAGAACCCAGAAAACTCCAGCAATCCTGTTAGGGCTTGACGTCGAAAAAGCCTTTGACAAGGTATCATGGAAATATTTAAGAGAGGTTTTGTTGAAGTTTAATCTCCCAACTTCATTTGTGGACACCATCTTTAAATTTTATGATACGCCCTATAGGGTACATAAGAACAAACGGACATATCTCTGAGAAATTTCTCTTAAGTAGGGGAACTAGGCAGGGTTGCCCCTTTCCCCTGCTCTTTGCCTTCTACATTGAGCCCCTGGCCCAAAGTTTAAGACAGACCCCGAATATAGAAGGGGTGAAGTTGGGTGAGACCGAACATAAGTTATCCCTGTTTGCAGATGACATACTCCTCTACTTAGCTAATCCTGAATCCTCCTTGGAGGCGCTTTTTGGTATGATTCAACAGTTCTCCCACCTGTAGGGGTTCACTTTGAACATGAGCAAGTCAGAGGCTATGTCCTTTAATTATACCCTTCCCCTTCCTTAAAAGCGCTAGCCTGTCAAATGGGACAATATGTCCATAAAATACTTGGGCATTCAAATCCCGAATAACCCAGAGAAATTAGCTGCCCTGAATTTTGATCCCCTGGTTGAAAAGATAAAACAAGATATGAAGAGATGGCTCCTGATTCCCTCCTCACTGTACTTGAGGAACATGGCCATAAAAAAAAACGTGCTACCCAGATTCTTATACCTTTTTCAATGTGTCCCTTGTACTCTCTCACCAAAAGAACTTCTGTCATGGCAGAGACTCCTAAATGGGTTTCTGTGGGAGAATAAAAGGCCAAGAATCAGCTTTCAGAAACTGACCCTTCCTAAAAAGGAGGGTGGGATGGCCATGCCTTCGCTTAGGAACTATTGGCTGGCAGCACAGATGAGGTTAGCCTTATTATGGGGCAATCGAGCATATAACGCAAGATGGAAACAAATTGACTTAGAGAGATCCATAGGGCCTACCCTTTTAACTAGTCTCTTCCCCCCCATCTCAGAGAGCTCATGCACACAGCCCCGAGAGCCACTGCTGCGATCCTGAGGGGCTGGCAAATGGGGACCAAACATGGAGATTATCGACAGTATGCCTGGAAATATAAGCACTTCATCCTGAATCGAGAGTTTGATAACCAGTGGTTTAAAGCCCAACTTAAAAAAGGTTTAGAGGCCCCATGGCATTTGATGCGGGGAACGGATATTTTGAATTTTGACGAAGCACAACTAAAGTATGGGTGGTCGGATAAAGATAGATTGTATTACTACCAAATGAGAGCTTATACTTCTACGCATATCAGACAAAGCGAAAGGGACTCCAACTTAATGGAGGATGTAACTCCGTTTAGACAAATATGGGCCACACGTTATGGTGAAAAGGCAATAACAGTAATATATCAGTACCTTACGCATCAAAAAGCACATGCAATGACCACTACAAGGGCAACATGGGAAGGAGACTTGGGTCAGAATATCTCCAGTAGAGACTGGACCAAAATATGGAGAAGCTCCTGGACCACATCCTCATCGCCAATGTGGCGGGAATTCACATGGAAAGTAAGAATAAGATTCTTTTTAGATCCTCTAGTTGCATCCTTGAGAAACCCGGGGAGTCTAGCCCATTGCTGGAGGAATGTAATGAGCGGAAAGCAACATACAAACATATTTTTCTAGATTGCCCTAAGATAGCGAAATTTTGGCTCCGAGTAATGGAGCATATTAAAAATATATTGAATATTCAGGGTCAGATTCTGCCAATCAACTTGCTCTTAGGCCTACCCCAATGGAAATAAAAGATGCAAACAAATTATATCTCTGGGCGATACTGTTAGGATCAGCCTATAAATCTATTACTAAAAAATGGTTGCAACCAACAGTTCCAGAGATTCCGGAGTGGAAGCAAATAATGTTAAATATCCAGAGAAATGAACAAATTTCCCATGAATTACAGGATCGAAGCGAGACCTACATATTAAGGTGGACCAGATGGGAACAATACCAAGATCAGCTCCTCTAAAGCCTTAGGATTAGGGGTATGATAGTATGAATAGAAACTAAATCAGGATGGTCAATTTCTCCCTTCTTTTGATAGACCTCAGAACTGTAGAACAAGGTTTTTAATTTTTTTTTAGCTATGGAATATAATCATCATCTTTTAGCAAACGAAAACCTAAAAAAGAAAGGAATATTTTTCTGGTATAATTCCTTGTCCCACGGTAGACGCTAACGTTCATATTGTTAACCCTTTATTTTTGATGTTGAGTATTATATCAGTGATGAAAGAATGCTATAACATTTGATATCTATGGATGTGTAATTGTCCACTGAAGCATCTTGTGATAAATAAAATCAAGTATAAAAAAAAAAAAAAGTTTTATTTATAATATTTATAAAATCAGCAACCCTTTTATACTTATAGTTTGTGGAATGATACCAAATGTAATGATTGCCGAAAATTAGTTATTTTATCCAGAACGAATGGTTCAACAGATGGGAACACTGATGAAAATATTTTCTCTTTAGAAGGCCCACACCTATCTGGCAAAATGTCATACGATCATTTCCTTCTTTGTCTATTACAAGAAATACAATGTAATACTGTATTACATGTTCCAAATTATCCACATCTCCAGATGCACAATTTCAAAATGGAGAAGGAGTATTCTTCCTGTATTACACAAAGTTGGATTTATACATCTCAAGTCTGAACTTAAATAACATTCTCAGTTTTTTGTCTTTAATTAAGAGATATTTCTCATTTATACAATTAAATTTTAGGTGTAACCCCTAGATGGCGCTATCCCAAGGGCTACTACTCCTGCCTGTTTGACTACGGACAGGTTGAGGAGCCTAGGTCCTATGGCGGGAGCCTCCACCCAGAGGTCAGGGTTTGTAGTGGTTAGACTAGCTTGGTCACAGCCCTCTGGGACACTGAGACCCCCTTTTATTCCCTCTAGTGGCTCACACAGTACCCCAGAGTTACAGCCCCAATATCCCACGTATACACACTGTTCATTCATATAGATACCACACACAGTATAAAGTATAACAACAACAAATCTGATTTATTTAGGGGGCAGTAACACGGGAGGAGGAAATCAGGTTAATTGGTGGCATTAAATCACAGTACTGTGCACACATACGGGGTCTGAAAAGTCACACTCTGGGTACCCAGGTTGGGGGGAGGGGCTAGCCAGGTCCGTTGCCTGGGGTTGGCTGGCAGATGCAGATGGATGGATGGGGCCCTGTAGAAGAAAACATATGCACAACACCCAATTGTAATCCGGTGCCGAATGGCTCAGTCCATGAAGCAGGGAAACAACAAGAATTAGATGACACACTTGTGATTGAAAACAGACTGCAGGGTAATACCCTGATTTGTACTCACGATACCCAAGCTGTGGACCGGATGGTAGATGTTCTTCTGGATTGCCAGAACAACAGGGCATGGAGACAAGGTCCTTGTGACTGGACCCCACTGCAGTTGCTAGCAAACGTATTTAGTCCAAGCTAAGCTGGGGTTTGCTTCCAGCTTCAGCACGCAGCACGGGGGATTGGAAATAGCGATTCCCCACAAGCACTACGCACATTCATGTGTAAAAGGAAAGTACTATACCAGGCAGGCTGCTCCTCGATCCCGATCGCAATTACTACAAAATACCCGGGAGCACACACAGCAGCTTCAGTTCCTGACAGACCGAGCGCCATTCAACAATTTCTCCAGTCTTCTACAGGGTGAGCCTGGTTTCCACTCTTCAGACTTCCTTCTTTCTCCTCAAAATTGGATTCAGTCTGAACTGGCACTTGCAACGGCTGCAGGCTGAACCTCAGGGCCTCACACGCGCTTCCCGTGCAAAACTATACACCGCAGAAACACAGAGTTCCTTCTCTCTTCACTGTCACAACTGATCTCAGCTTTCCAGTCACAGAGCAGGGCATTTCCTTTAGCTCCACACCATTCTGTTGGTTGGTTCGACTGTCATTCACAATAAGACTCCCTCTGTTGGTGGAAAAAGGCACTGAGGTCAAAACTACATTTCCCAGAGTCACTGCCCATACAATCCCCTTGTGACTGGCTCAAAATTAAGAGTCCAAGTTCTGATTCGTCCACAGGCTCAATTTTAGGGCTCCCTTAACCCAATTGGCCCAGTACAGTAAGTTCAGGACAAAATTAAAAGAGCTACACAAAACAGTTTATGCTAAAATAAAGACAGGTTAGACAAACTACATTTTCTCAGTCACTCTAAATGATTTCTGGCAAACAGTTATATGTCTCAACAAGGCTCCCTCTGCACATGTAGCAATGGTAGAAACGGAGCGGATTGCCAGCAGCTTGGGCAGGATTCGAGCATTAAATACACTGACCCCCATACAAACTAAGTAAGTCTGCAAGCAGACAGCTCTTAAAGAGACAGTACGTGGAGGCTCAAGTAGCACTCACTTGGAACCACATTTAAACAGCTCAGACACCGAACACCGCCCAGATTTGGAGCATTCAGGCAAGCTTCTGGAAGACTTTTGGGAAGGTATTTATAGAATATGTGAATCTTGGCCGGCCTGCCGGCACAGCGGTTGGATTTCCGTGTGTGACGCTGGCGACCCGGGTTCGGAAACAGATCCAGGTCATCGGAGGGCCGACTGGTGGAAGAAGGATCAAGCATCCCTAGGACCGCTCTCCTTCTCCGGGGGGGGTAGTGTGTGTTCGGTGCAGGAGCAACTCTGGGCTGGGACAGATGCAGGACATCATTGCACATCCCTGCCCCACCCTACAGGGAAAAACACTGCAACTGGCTGTCTCCAGGAAGCCCTGCCCCTGGGCTTTGATTAGCCACTTAGCCGGCTCTTCCAACAAGTTACCAGTTTCACGGCAATGGTAGCCCATACGGTGCCATGACCCGCCCCTAAGTCAAGCCAGGGAGTGACGGAGAAGTAAGGCAGATATAGGTTGTGGAAGTCTGAGGGGTGCCATGACCAGGGCAGAGACCGGACGTCCGGAAGCAGGAAAAAAGCAAAGTGAATAAAAAAAAAAAAAAAAAGAATATGTGAATCTTAGATAATCTGATTCTTTATAGGTCTTTTTGTGTAACCAAATCCTTGCACCATTGCTTTATATTGCTGTATATAATATTTCTGGGTAATCTAAATAAGTCTGTAAAAACTGAGCCAAGTCTGACTGGGAATATTTTATTTTTAATAACACTTAAATACGGACAATTAAAATCATTGCTGGATATTCTATTTGTTCTTCTATAAAGATTCTTAGTAACCTTTTCATCAATTATCAGTATATTCAACAAGATTACTTGGCAGTTCCCTCTTTTTCTTAACAAAAGAATGCTTTCTCTCCCTCCCTGACTGCTTCTGAAACGCTTAGCTCTGTATTTGCCTTCCTGACTGTCCTGTCATAGGATGTTTAGGATGAGCGGCTCCCCCCCCCCCCACACACACACACACCCGGCAATTTTTTATTTTATTTTTTTCCAAAGTCAGTGAGGCATATTGCACTATGCTTAAAGACTGAGAGGGTCCTTAGTCGACATTTACGCTGAAATTTCCAGCTGGGCACTCCACCTTCCAAACTCTATTTTTTAATTAAATGAGGTTTCCTGAACACTGCAAGTATATATATAAAATTTCCTGATCACTGCAGGTATATATAAAATGCCAAGGTACTGAAGGAAGGGGCTCCACCAGGGACAGGGAGTCCTCCTCCTCCTCCTCACAAAAAGAGCTTTCTTTCAGCTCTCCATTCATACTAACATACTAAAATGCCAACAGAGTGGGCCTAATGGTCTTTTGTGTCTGCTCGTTTGGTCAGCCCCCAACCTGGGAGCTGACCTTGCTGTCCACCCCACCCCCTCGGGCTTCTCCCAGTCCAAAATATTCCCCCTGTATTGGACTTTGTCAGCACAACCCTACCCTTATACCAGTCCCAACCCTTCTTGAACCCCTCCACAGTCTCTGTCTCCACTAGTCCTCTGGGCAGTGCATTCCATGGTTCCACCACCCTCTCAGTGAAGTAACACCTCCTCCTTTCCCCCTTGAGTCTTCCCCCCTCTAGCTTCCACCCATGCCCTCTAGTTGCCCCCCTCTCTTTCCTTTGGAGCATTCTGACTGAGCCTCCTCTATTTATCCCCTTTATGTACTTGAAGACCTCTATCATTTTCCCCCATCCTTCCTCTCCTCCGACATGTACATGTTGAGGTCCTCAATCCTCTCCCCATAGGTCCTTCCCCCAAACCCATGATCATTTCTGTTGCCATCCCCTGGACCATCTCCAGGAGTGCAATGTCCCTTTTTAAGTGCAGTCTCTAAAACTGCACACAGTACTCGAGGTGCTGCTTAACCAAGCAGTTATACAGAGGGAGGATCACTTCCCTCCTTCTGGAGGTAATCCCCCTAGTGATGCATCCCAGCATCCTATTGGCTTTGGCTGCTGCCCTCCTACAAGTGTCAGAGTTGTTCATTTTGACATTTACCATGCCCAGGTCCCTTTCAGCCACCAAGACTTGAAGCTTTACCCCACCCAGGGTATACGCTTGGCCTGGGTTTCTGGTGCCCAGGTGCAGAACCTGCATTTCCCTGCATTGAACCTCAGACTCCACTTCATTGACCACCTCTCCAGAGCATTTAGGTCCTCCTGCAGGGTCACTTACCCCTCCCCCCCATCCACCACCACTTCCAACTTCGAGTCATCCGCAAAGAGACTCATTTCACTCTTGATACCCTTCCTTATGTCAAAGACATAGGCATTAAACAGGAGGGTCCCTAGGACCAATCCCTGAGGGACCCCACTGATTACCCTCCTTGGAGATGAGACTAACCTCCCAATCACGACCATCTGGGTATGCACTGAGAGCCAATTTCCTATCCATCTGATCATACATTTCCCCACCCCCATTTCCTCCAGCTTATCCAACAGACCCCCATGAGGAACTCAGTCAAACACCTTGCTGAAGTCAAGAAAGAGGATGTCCATTGGCCTGCCCTGGTCCAGGGCACTCGATACCCAATCATAGAACTCCACAAGGTTTGTCTGACACAATTTTCCTGGGACAAAGCCATGCTGACTATTGTCCAGGTACTCCAACTTCTCCAGTACCCCCCAGCCTCTACTTGATAATACTCTCCATCACCTTGCCCACCACTGATATCAGGCTAACGGGCCTGTAGTTCCCCCTCCTCCTGTCTTGATACTCCCTTGTGGATAGGCACGATATGTGCCACCCTCCAGTCCCAGGGCACCCACCCCATCATCAGAGAGATGTTCAAGAGCTCCATCAGGGGTTTCGCCAGGACATCCGCCAGTTCCTTCAGTACCCTGGGATGTAATTCATCTGGCCTAGTGCTTTCTCCGTCCTAAGGGTCCTGAGGAATTCCTTTACTCTCTCTACCAGGATTTCCAGCTCCTCTTCCTCTGCCTTGGCCCCCTGTTCTGCCTTCCCCCCCTTCTGACTGTGATGTCACCCCCCCCTTCCTAGACCCGCCTGGGCTCCTGATCGGTAAGGGTCCGCCTCCTCCTCAGTTTCACCATCTCCTCCCTTGGATGATGCAGCCCCCCATTCTTCCTGGTAAAAACTGAGGCAAAGTACTCATTTAGTACCTCAGCCTTCTCCCCCAGGTCCTGTGCCCATCCCTCCTCTGTTCTAATTCTGCTAATCTGCTTCACCTTCCTTTTTTCCCCAGTGTATCTAAAGAACCCCTTGTTTCCCCTCCTGATTTCCCTGTCCTGGTTCTGCTCTTTCCTTTTTTGCCTTTTTTAATTTAATAAAGTACGCAGCTATTTGTAGCTTCTTGAGCTGTTTAGCCTGTTTGTTCGCTTGCTGGCATCTGCTCTTTCCTTGCCTTAGCCGCCCTCACCACCCCAGTGACCCTTCTGGCTGTCAGCTCATACTCTCCTTGATCCTTTCTGCTTCTTGAACATTTGAAGCGCCTGTAGGCAGCCTCCTTTTTCCTCACTGCCTCCTAAACCTCCCGGGTCCACCAACAGGGTTTTCTGGCCTTACTGCATTTGTGCCTCACTCTTGCACAGGTCTTGGTAGTCTCCTGCACCCCCTCCTAATGATGTCCCACCTACTGTCAGCATCCATGTCTGGCCTTATCCCATCCAAATGATCCTTGAGGATCCTTTCCATCCCCTTGAAGTCCACCCTCCTGAAGTCAAGTGCCACCGTCTTTGTAGCGGCCTTCCTCCCCCCCAGGTCCAGGCAGAACCAGACTGTGGCATGATCACTCCCCGCCAAAGGGTCCCTCACCTCCAGGCCCCTAATCTGGTCACTGTCCGCCAGGACTACATCCAGTGTCCGGGCCTTCCTAGTCGGCTGACCCATCTGCTGGGTTAGGAACGCATCCTGGAAGACATCCAGCAACCTCTGCTCCCTGGCCACTGAGGACATCATAGTCCCCCAGTCCATGCCTGGCATGTTTAGGTCACCCATCACCACCACAATCCCTTGCCCAATCTACAGTGTCTCATGACATTTGCCACCAGACTCTCTTCCGGTTCCTCTGCCAGCACAGGGAGTCTGTATACTACTCCTATTTTAACTCTCTTGCCCCCCTTCATTGTCAGGGTGACCCAAATCACCTCCACAGTCCCCTCTGCCTCCTCCACCCCTCCTATACCAATGCCAATTTTGACTATCAGGGCTACCCCCTTCCCCTTTCCTCCTCCCTGTCCTTCCTGAACATAGTGCAGTCCTCCAGGTTTAGGTCTCAGTTGTGTCCTGGGGTGGCCCAAGTCTCAGTGACAGCTGCCACATCCACTGCCCCCTCAGCTAGCATCGCCTGGAGCTCAGGCATCTTATTTCCCAAGGTCCTGGTATTTAGCAAGACCACCATTCCACCCCTTTCCTCCCCTCCCACCGCCTCGTGTTTCCGTGTGACGGTCCCCACCCATGCACCCACCTGTTGACCTTTTTATATTCCTCCAACTCCTGGGGGTGGAGACAAAGTCTCTTTGTCGGACCAGCTGCAACAGTCCAACTCATCCCTCCCCTCACAGGTTTAAACCACCTTTCACTGGTGACCCCTCTGTCTTCAGTTTAAGGATTTCCTCCCTTCAAATTGAGGTGTAGCCTATCCTAGTGTACAGCCCCTTATTTGCCCAGGTTTTCCCCCCATTCCCCATCAACCCATACCCCCTGGCCTCACACCACTCCCTGAGCCACTGATTTACCTCCCTAATTTTCTGCTTGTTCTCCCCACTAGCCCTCAGCATTGGCAGGATTTCCAAGAAGGAAATTGGGCATCTTATGGAATGGCAAACCCTGGCTAGCTCCTGATCCTTGCCTGTATCTCTAGTTCACTATTTCTCTCTATGTCATTTGTACCCAGGTGCACCAGTATGTCTGGGGAACCTCCACATTCCTTTGCTAGTGAGTATAACTCATGCTTGGCCTTGTGTATCATCAGGCCAGGAAAGCATTTGGTTCTGACCATGAAAGACTTCCCCTTCCCTTCCCATTTGATAGCCCAGATCATGGAATCCCCCAACAGGAGCACTCTAAACACCCCCTTGCCTCAATTCTCAACCCTCAGGTTTCCTCTCCTTCCATGCCCCTTCTCTTCCTTTTTCCTGGCCCCTTCCCCCCAGCTGGCTCCTCGCTTCTCCCACTATCTCAGTGTCATATGCTGGCCTCTGCCTTTTGACAGTGGCCACCCCTTTCCCTCCGATCCCAGGCATCCCGAGTATCCTTTTTAGCATCATTACCCCCATCCCTGCTCATGACTGGCCCTTCCCCATCCGTTGACCTAACCTGGCTCATCCTCTCCTCTGTCCTGTCTGCATTCAACACATCCTTGCCTGCCATGCCCCCCTGATCCAAACCCTCAGCCCAATTTACTGCATCCTCCCCCTTGTATGCCTGTTTTTCCTCCTTGCCTTTTCCCCATTACCTCCTCTCCCTCAGCCTGCTCTGATACCCTCCACCCCTATTTTCTCACACTCCTTGCTTCCCTTTATTGTTCCTGATTTCCAGACCCTGCCTCTTGTCCCTCCCTTCCCATCCCTAACCACCCCCATTGTCATAGCTGCATCCCCCCGCCTCCCCGGCGCTCCCTTCCTCCACCAGCAGATGTAGCGGTTGAAACCGTTTCTGAGCCTAATGCCCAACCCCAAGACCCCCTCCCAACCCCCACCCTGGTTCCCTCCTGTCCAACCCCAGATGCCTGTCTGCTTCTTTGGAAGTTTCCTCCTTTGGACCCCTCTATCAAGGTCCTGTGCCCTTACAAGTACCTCCCAGCTCCCTGCCTATAATTCCCCTGTCTTTAGTAATGGTACAGCCAATGGGTAGACTCCTTGCCTTTTCCCCAACCTCCTCCAAACCCCTCCCCAGGTCTCCTAGCTTCTTCCTAATCCCCTCAACCTCCTCTCTGAGCTTAACCAGCTGGTAGCACACTGGACAACCCCCAAATTTCCAAGCCCAGTAAAGGACCATGGCCACCCCACACCCTGTACACCCAACCACCCTCCCAAAGATGCCAGCTCTAACAACATGTGGTCCCATGCCCCTCATAGTAGGTTTCTCTGAGTGAACTACCAGAGTCCCCAGTGATCACTGCTACAGTATCTACACAATAATCAGGGCTACAATAGCTAACTGATTTACTGCTAGAATAAGGCCACTCCTATCCCCTGAATCCATCCCCTCAGGCTAGTTAAAGGAGTAGTCCACCCAGAATTTGCAAAAACATATGTTATACAGAGTGTTTTGATTTGTATGTAAAGTCCTAGTGTGTTCTTCCCTCTGTCTGCTATTAGGAGTCTTTCCTAAATTTGCCTGCTAGCTTTATGGTAGTTTTATGAACCCTGGGGATCTCCATCACAAATAGGGTTATTGCCTTTCTTGTTCCTACAATGTACCCTGCCTCATGTGATAGTGATATAGCCGAGCCCATAGATTTAGCATATGCACTGCATTTTTTTCTTGTAGTATGGTCTCAGTACCCCAGATGCTCCATGGGGATGGCAGCTTTCCGAACCCTTCCTGAACTCACAACAGAGTTGGATGCTAGTCCAAGGCACCTCCATGGGTGGCAGATGGTCAGTGGAGGAATCCTCCCTCCATATCAATGTGATCAAACTCCTGACAGAGCTGTTCACAATCAGGAGTTTTACCAAGGGCAGGAAAGACCTGGTAATTCTCCTAAAGATAGACAATGTGGCAACAGTGCGATATGTAAACAAGCTGGGGGGGAGAGACAAAGTCCCTCTAACTTGGTGTAGTGGCCAAGAGGTTCTGGCATTACTGTCTGAGCCACAGGCTGCAGATCCAGGCATAACATATCCCAGGCCTCTCCAACACGGTGGTAGACTGGAACTCCCACTACCTGGTGGACTCCACCGACTTCCATCTCAAAAGGGATGCATGCCTCATGTTACATTTTCGGTGAGGACCATTGCAGGAGGACCTATTCGCCTTGCGCCTCTTGACTCGGCTCCCAATCTTTTTCAACTGAAGGCCAGGTCCAGAAGCCAGTGCCATGAATGCCTTTCTCCAGGACTGTGGCAATCTGATGGGCTACTCCCTTCCATTGTTCCTCTAATCTGCAGAACAGTGGCGCAGACCAAGAGGCAACAAGCCACAGTCTTGTTGATCATGCCAGTTTGGTAAGCTGAAACTTGGTTCACACACCTCCTGGAACATCTGGCTCAGCTTTCTCTCCTTCTTCCCCTGGAGAAGGACCTTCTTTTGGACATGGATGGCAATCTGCACCCTCCGATCCTGAAAGATAAGCTCTAGCTAGCAATTAGGCTTCTTTTAGAAGTATCTGGGTGACCACAGGGCTTTTGGAAGGGGTCATCAATCTTCTCAGAGTCCTGGGCCAAGAGAACCAAAAAAGCTTATTCAACAGTCCGGCTTCAGTAGACTAGCTGGTGTGATGGAAGGGATCTGGATCAATTTTCAGCACCTGTAATAGAGGTGGTAGAGTTTTATACCAGTTTTTATTTATTTATTGAAATGTTTCACCAGGAAGGCACATTGAGCAACAAGTCGCTCATCTCCCGGTATGACCTGGGAAAAGGGGTACAATAGGAATGAGACATTAAACATTCAAGTTACAAAATCAACATTCACATACAGTTATAAGGCAGGTATTACAAACAGTGTTACAACAGTGTTGCGCATAATAGGTAGAAAGAGTGGACGATATATAGAATAGTGGGTGGTTGACCATCCACAACAAGGCTGTGTTTCCATCGAGGGAGTCGATGGTGTCACAGAAACCTTGAGAGCGAAGCTCGAGAGGTTTCTATGATGCCATCGACTCCTGAGATGGAAACACGGCTTTCGTTGTGGGTGGTCAACCATCCACTATTTTATATAGTATATGGTTCCTCAACGTTCACATTCCTGCATTAAAACTGGGCATTTTGTTATTCTTGCAGTTCCCTACTTAAAGTTGCAGTCCTCCGCAATATGGTCCTGCCGGAGAAGTTACCGCTTCTCCTGACTCCTCGCTGAAAATCCCACTCTGCTTTGGCATCGTAACTGTGCCAGTAGATTTAAATAAATAAAATACGAAACTGACAGTTTGGGCACACGGAGCTGTCAATATAGTCCGTGTCCAAACTGTACTTGTGAGCTGCTTGCCTGATCGCTCGCTAAGCGAAGCCGCCATTTTCTCCAGCGTTTTTTTGAATTCCCAGTGTAAATCAACCAATCAGGTGGTAGGGCAAGTCAGAAAAGTTGTTGTACTATCGATGTGACGTCAGAACGATAGTACAACAACTTTTTTGATCTTGAACTGTCCTACAACAAGAATTTGAAAGCCACTGCTTTCTAGTCACAATAAGCCATAACCGTATACTATAATAGATACATACATAGATACATAGAATAGTGTCGGCAGATAAGGGCCTATGGCCCACCCAGTCTGCCCATTTGAGCTTGTAAGTTCAGTTTATGTTTTCCTAGAAATATGTTGCCCCTTACCCCTGACCTCCAGAATTCCTTTATGTCTATCCTATGCATTCTTAAATCCCGTGATTGTTTCAACCCCTGCCACTTCCTCTGGCAGGGTGTTCCACTTGTCCACCACCCATTCTGTGAAGAAATTCTTCCTCACGTTTCCTCTGAATCGTCCTCCCTCCAACTTCATCCCATGCCCTCTAGTCCTGGAACATCTTTTTCGCTTAAACATAGTGTATTCCTGCACCCTGTTCCTCCCTGTAAGATACTTGTATGTCTCTATCATATCCCCTCTCTCTCTCCTCTCTTCCAGGGAGTACATGTTCAGTTCCTTCAACCTGTCCTCATAGGACTTGTGATGCAATCCATGCACCATCTTTGTTGCCCTCCTCTGAACCTTCTCTACCTTGTCTATGTCCGAGCGTAGGTAAGGTCTCCAGAACTGTACAGTGTACTCCAGGTGGGGCCTCACTAGTGTCTTGTATAGTGGAATTATGACCTCCCTTTTCCTGCTGGTGATACCCCTGCCTATGCATCCCAGCATCCTATTTGCTTTACCTGCTGCCTTGTCACACTGTTTCCCTGCCTTGAGGTCATCAGAGATGATAACCCCAAGATCCCTTTCCTGCTTGGTGCTTGCTATATCCTCACCCCCAACTGATATATTGTGCCAGGGTTTTTGTGCCCCATATGCATTATCTTGCACTTCCTTGCATTGAATTTCAACTGCCAAACCCCTGACCATTCTTCAAGTTTCTGCAGGTCCCTTCCCATTCTGTCTACAACCTCTGGTGTGTCTACCCTGTTACAGAGCTTTGTGTCATCAGTGAACAGTGAAATTCTGCCTTCTAGGTCTTGTGCAATGTCACTGATGAAGATATTGAATAGGACCGTTCCCAGCACTGATCCCTGTGGTACCCCACGGGTCACTCTTCCCTCTGTGGAGTGACAGCCATTTACCACCACCCTCTGTGTCCTGCCGCCCAGCCAGTTACCTACCCACCACACTACTGTCCTGCCCACACCCATATTCCCCAGTTTGTGCAGTAGTCTTCTATGTGGCACAGTGTCAAAGGCCTTGCTGAAGTCCAGATAGGCCATGTCCACTGCCTCCTCTGATCCACCTCCCTAGTTACCCAGTCAAAAATTCAATGAGGTTGGTCTGACATGACCTCCCCTGGTGAAACCATGCTGCCTTGGTCATGTAGTCCATTGACAACCAGATGTTCCACCAATCTCTCCTTCAGTAGTGCTTCCATGATCTTCCCCACTACTGAGGTGAGGCTGACTGTCTGTAGTTCCTGCTTCCTCTTTGTTCCCACTTTTGAATAAGGGACTACATCTGCTATCCTCCAGTCTTTGGGTACCTCCCCTGTTTCCAGTGATCGGCTAAACAGGATAGCCAGAGGTTCAGCCACCACCTCTCTTAGCTCTTTAAGGACCCTGGGGTGCACCCCATCTGGCCCCATTGCTTTATCAACTCTTATTACTTCCAGTTCCTTCAGGACCCTAATAAGTGCCAGATTAATAAGTAAACAAGTGCTTACGTGAAAGAAAAGGGGGAAAGGAGGGGAAGGGGGAAGAGTTGTGTCCCTGGAGGCCCCTTCAGCATGCGAGGAACCTACAAGGGGACGGGGGACCAGAGATAAGGGGGAAAAGGCACTGTCCCAGAGAGACCCCTTCAGGATGTGGGGCACACTGCAAGGGGGCTGTGGGGCTAGGTAGAAAGGGGGGATAAGGCTGTAGGAACTTAAAGAGGGAGGAGAGAGAAGGAGGAGGTGTGACTTAAATGCTAGGAGGGGGAATAGGACCTAACCCAAGCGAGGACCCTTCAGGATGCAGGGTACTCTGCAAAGGGGTTGGGGAAGGTCAGTAGATAGGGATTAAGAGAGTGATACAAGAGGAAGGGAGAGAGAATTGAACCCTTGAGGGAAAAGAATTTGCACCTTTTGAGGGGATGGAGCCTACTCAAGAGTCCATGAGGATGCAATTGGACCCTGCTAGTTGTCATGGAAAGCCAAGGTAGTGGCAAGCTAGAATAGCGGAGATATGCTAAGGCTCAGCTGGACCCCTTCAGGATGCTGAGAACCCTGCAAGGGGGACTGCGATGGCCAGGGAGAAAGGAAGATGGGGGAGATGAAGAAGTGGAGACAAGACTAGGTGCAGTAGCACCCCCTCAGGACACTGAGAACCCTGCATGGGGGACTGTGCAGACGAGAAGAGGGAGTGAGAACAGTGAGAAGCTGAATGCGAGGAGCGTGAGCGCCAGAGGTGACATGAACTGGAGAAGTTACAACTCCAGCCACCAGCACCAGAGCAAGTAAGTGGCTGGGTTTAACTGGAACTACATTACTGGGTTACAAATTGAATTCCAAATTGATAGCTGAATTTAAAGAGGGGGAGGATATGGATGCCTTTTTAAATTTCTTTGAAAAAGTTTATATTTAGGCTAAAATTCCTAGAGGGTCCTGGAGCTTCCAGCTATCCCCACTACTTACTGGGAAAGCTCGGGATGCATTGGGTCAAATGGACAATGAGGACAGTAATGATTAAAGCAAACTTAAAGCTGCACTGTTAAAAAAGTTTGATTTAACTGCAGAAGCATACAGAGCTAAATTCCATAAGCTCAGGAGAAGCCCTGACATGAGCTACGAGGAGCTAACCACGAAACAACATCGGTTTTTAAAACGTTGGTGGGAAGGAATTGAAGCAAACTCTGTAGATGAAATTGAAAATGCTATTTTGTTGGAAGAGTTTTTTTTGGGCATGCCCAGCAGAGCTGAAAACCTTGCTGGAGGAACGAGATCCCAACAGTGGAAGAGGCTGCTGAACCCTCGGACCACTATGCCAGGAGCAGACCTGCTCTGAGAGTGAATGGGGTGGGTGTGGCAGTGCAGAAAGGGAAAAGTGCACCTTCAGGGCAGCTAAAACCCTCACTGCCTCCACCGAAACCAGTTAGCCCCAGATTTCAAAGAAAAAATTTCTCTGAAAAAAAGAAATGAATGTTGGGTTTGTAAGGAAGCTGAGCATATTGTCAGACAGTGTCCCAAAAGGATGAGCAATACACAGCATGGGGCTAGGAAAGAAGTGGGTTGTTTGTGTGTCCCTGGAAGCATGCCTGTGAACATGAGGGAACACATGCACCCAGTCACGGTGAATGGTGTACAGACACAAGGGTCAAGGGACACAGGGGCATCTCTGACATTGGTAAAGGGGGATCTGGTAGAGCCTGGTCAGCTTATACCCAATGAATATGTAACTTTACAAGACTTTACTGGTGAGAAGAAAACATTGTCCCTCGCTAATGTTCTCCTACACTGGGGTGAAACGGGGAACTGTGCAACAGGTGGCTGTAGCCAAAACTTTAGCAGTGGACGTCATACTTGGCAACAATTTCAAAAGGGGATGGTGTATGCAGTTACCCATAGCCAAGCAGCAAGGGGAAATTGTAGCTCCCTAGACCCCACAGAAGCCAGTGTGGAAATCATCGGGAGGCTGATTCCCAGCCTGTGTCTTCTGATATGGAGACTAATGAATAGGGGGTAGAAATTTTCCCAGTAGCAGTTAGCCACACAGCTATGGAGGGTTACTCGAAGAAGGAGGGGTGACCCATTGTCAGAGGGTTAGGGATGAAAGTGATCCTGAGTGCCCTGATGCTAGTGCTAGGGACCCCAGTTTAGAGACTGAAGGGGACCTGTCCCATGTCTTGGAAATGTGTAAGGAGTTTGTAGCTGCTCAGAAAAGTGACACTAGTCTAGAGAAGCGGAGGGCTTGGACAGACTCTGATGGAGCACAGGGAGGTGATGGTAAACATAAGGTTTACTGGGAAAATGGACTGATGTATACTCAGGCTGTGCAGACAGAGGGAGGGGTGATAGGCAGGCAGTTTGTCATTCCCCAGGGGTATTGTGAGCAGTTGCTCAAGACTGCACATGATATTCCCTTGTCTGGTCATCTGGGAATCATGCACACTATGCAGTGGTTGGCCGAGAATTTCTATTGGCCTACCTTCACCTAGCAGGTGAAGGAGTATCGCAGGTCTTGTCACCGGTGCCAAGAAATAGGGAAGGCAGGTAAGAAAACCCAAGCCACCCTAATTCCATTGCCCATAGTGGAGGAGCCATTCCAGAGGGTGGGAATGGATTTTGTGGGGCCTTTGAATACCCCCAGCTCCTCTGCGAAGAGGTTCATCCTGACTGTGGTGGATTATGCCACCCGGTATCCAGAGGCAGTCATCCTATCCTCATTGAGGACAGACAAAGTGTCAGATGCCTTACTTGGGATTTTCTCCCGTGTTGGGTTTGCGCAGGAGGTTATCACCAAGCAAGGGGATTACTTCATGACGGACCTGATGAAATGTTTGTGGGAGAAGTGTGGGGTGGTGCAGAGACACAAGACACCTTATCACCCACAAGCCAATGGGCTTGTGGAAAGATTCAACGGTACCCTGAAGTCAATGCTGCAAGCATTTGCTGAACAGCATGGGAGGGACTGGGAGAAATACCTTCCCCACCTGTTGTTTGCATACAGGGAGGTGCCCCAAGAGTCAACATGATTTCCCCCTTTCGAGCTCTTATATGGATGCCAGGTACGTGGGCCCCTAGACTTGATCCAGAAGGACTGGGAAGGCAAGCATACCACCCAGGGAACTCCCATAGTGGATTGTGTCCTTAGGTTTAGGGAAAGGCTGAAGGAGCTTATGGGGACAACCCAGAGCAACCTGGCAGCTGCCCAACAGAAATGAAAAGTGTGGTACGACTGCAGAGCCAGAACTCACTCGTACACGGTGGGTCAGCAAGTCATGGTCCATATTCCGGTCAGGAAAGACAAGCTGCAGGTTGAGTGGGAGAGACCATACAAAATAGTTAGGAAGGTAAATGACGTGAACTATATCCTAGAGTTACCTGACAGCAGACAGACAGAAAGAATGTACCATGTCAACATGATGAAGCCATATGCTAATAGAGCTGACATAGTGGTTGCAGTATGTAGTCCAGGGAAGGGGACGGACGGAGACCCCCTTCTGGACTTGCTGGAAGAAAGCAAGCAGGAATCCTCTGTGGAGGCAGTTAAATTGTCTCCCCAGCTGGCCCTGGACAAGGTCCAGGAAGTAAGGGAGGGAGGTTTTAGCAGACTTTGCCCCGCTGTTTAGCACCAAGCCTGGACTAACCCCCTTAGTGACACACAATGTGGAGACAGAGACACAGACACCCATACGGCGGATAGCATATCAGGTGTCAGAGGCTGTCCAAAAGAACATTAGGAGGGAAGTGGAGGAAATTCTGGATTTAGGGGTAATCCAGAGATCCCACAGCCCCTGGGCCTCACCCATAGTCCTTGTGCCCAAGCCAGATGGCTCTACTCATTTCTGTGTGGACTATCATGGATTGAATGCAGTCACGAAGTCAGATGGCCACCCAATGCCCTGGACGGATGAACTCCTGGACAGTTGGGAGGGGCAACCTACCCTACAACTATTGACCTGGCAAAGGGGTATTGGCAGGTAGAGTTAACTGACAGAGCTAGGGAGAGGTTGGCTTTCATCACTCCGATAGGCTTATTTAAATTTAAAGTAATCCCTTTTGGAATGGCATGACCACTTTCCAAAGGTTGGTGTACCAGATGTTAAATGGTGCTAGAGCACTAGTGGCGTACCTCGATGTCACTGCCATCTTTAGTGTCAGCTGGAAGGAACACCTGTCCCACCTTAGGGAAGGGCTGGGCAGGATACAGAGGGCTGGGCTCACTATCAAAGCTAAGAACTGCCAGGTGGCCATGGCTGAAGTGACATACCTCGGGCATGTTGTAGGCTGGGGACAGCTCCATCCTAACCAAGTAAAAATAGAGGTGATCAAGGCATGGCTCAGACCAGAAATGCAGAAGCAGGTCATGAGTTTTCTAGGGACAGCAGGGTACTATAAGAAATTTTTACCCAGTTACAGTGCCCTGGCTGCTCTCCTATCTGACCTAGTAAAGAAAAGGATGCCTAACAAAATTACCTGGGAACCAGCCTGTGAAAAAGCCTTTACCAGACTGAAGGAGGCACTGTGCAGTGCTCCTGTGTTGACAAGTCCTGACTATAGTAGACCCTTTATAGTTCAGACTGATGCCTCAGACGTGGGTATTGGGGCAGTACTAAGTCAGACTTCCAACCAAGATCACCCTGTGGTGTACCTGAGTAAAACGTTACTTCCCAGGGAGCAGGCTTACTCTACTGTGGAAAAAGAGTGTCTTGCCATAGTGTGGGTCCTAAAGAAGCTAGAGTCATACTTATACCGGCAGAATTTTGAGGTACACACTGACCACAACCCCCTGGTTTGGCTGACTCAAATGGGAAAAACTAATGGTAGACTATTAAGATGGAGTCTTGCCTTGCAAGAGCATGACATAACGATCTTACATAGGGCTGGAGCGACCAGTCAGAATGCAGATGGCCTGTCATGTGTATATGAAGAGTGAACTGATTTGGGAAGCTCATCCCATGCAGGGGATACAGCCCTCAAATTCAGTCTAGGTGGGGAGGACTGTGACACTTGGCCAATGGGTTATGATTGTTCTATGATATTTGTAATATAGAATGTGGTATGTGAGTGTCTCCCATGAGACATCCTGTGCTATGGGTGCCCCCCCAGGTCAGTGAAGTGCCAAGTGACCTGAAACCAGGAGGTAATTCAAAGACTAGAGAGATTTAATTAAGGGTCTCTTGTTTTCCTATCAATTAGAACTGACCCAGCTACCAGGATATAGGGCTCATAAACTTTTATGACATCTTAGAGGAAAAACAGGTTATCTCAACATGGTGTGAAAAGTTATAAAATCTTTTGATGTGCCCTGGGAATAGGAACCACTCGAGATCAAAGAGGGGATGATAATTAAGGAGTCATATTTGGGAAATGAGTTTTTGCCAATGTCACCTTATTTAATATACCTCCTGATAGGACATCCTGTTTTGTATATTTTTTATATTCATCAAGGAGGAGCTAGATGACACACAGAAGGGGTGTGTGAGAAAGACACAGGTAAACTAGGACTTGTGTCTGATCTTTGTGACATACCATTTTGGGCTCTTAAGAAACAAGATCTAACTATGAGCACTATAAAGAGGTAATACATTAGATAGAAAAAGTCTGATTGTATTGTGGTAGGAGTTTATGTTTTATACTTTAACCTTGTTCTTTTAAGTGATTGTATGATCTTTGATATGTTGTTCCATGTTTACATTTTACATATCTGTATCCAGTTTAGTAAAAATATTATTTTGAAAGACTGCCTGGGTGTGTCTTCGAAGTTCTTTTTGCATGTGATGTATAGAGGGTTAAGACTAACAAAAAAAAAACTTCATAAGCTTGATGATGGTATCAAACTGGGAAAAGGTAAGAACATACCTAAGGCCTTTATAGAGTTTTAAGGGTTCATTTTGGATGCCTGGTTAGGTGACCTTAGGTGAAAGGTATCTGGCATCCCCTGAAGAGCAGATTATCTGAGCCTGTACATTTGGGTACGCTAGCATAAGGTTCACAGTTTGAATTCCCCCAGAACTTGAGACTAAAGGTGATTCGGACCCACAAGCAGACAGGAGGGTTACCCTGTCTGTTACCTGTCCACATTACTGTGCTCGGAGGTTGGCACTGTGGGAGCAGAGGGCCTGACCTGCTCAGTGCATTTGTGACAGGGCTCACTCCAAATCTTGATGGAAAAAGGATAAGTCTGGGCAATTCCACATTATATGGGCCAGACCCAGTGGGGAATGGCCGCAGCCCCTCCCAACATAGAGAGGAACCCCCTGGCTTAAATTTTGCCTGCACTGCTGGAGTTCTTAAGACTCTAATAAAGATTTTCCATGTAAATTCCCGCCAGCCCACTGAGGATACTCCCCAGTGTATTCTGATTTGGGCTTTCCTCTATACTTCATCAGAGACCTGTCATCCTAATTCTTGTGACTAGGCATTCTTTATAGTTTGGGTTGAATCCCCTTTCCAGGAGAGAAGGGTACTGTATAAGCATGATATATTGCTACTCACAGGAGCCCCACCCTTTATAGCTGTTCTTAATAAACTGTCAATCTGTGGGGAAGGGGAAGTCCCCATTAGTTTAGGGAGGAGGGTTTGGATATAATCTTTAATCTGGAAAAACCTAAATCTGTCCTGCCATGGTATTCCATATTTCATCACCAAATCTTGGAAAGGTAATATCTCGCCCTCATGTAGAAAGTGCCAGATCAGGAATAAACCTTTTTCCTCCCATCTACGAAAACCCATATCCCATTTAGTCAGAATTAATGAATCCAGGTAAGGGACTACTACCAGGAGAAGTCTCCAAGTACTAAAGGCTCTATCATCTAGGATTACGTACCAAACCCAGATGGTAAAGTCCGTATAAGGGCTCCTTTGACCTCTAGGGGGCAGGGCCTCCCGTTTAGTGAGGAGAATACTATTCAAGTTAATAAGATTTCCTTCTTTAATCTCCAGTGTCTTCCACTTGGCCTTGTAATTGGTATTCAGCCAATAAAAAACAGTTCTGAGTTGGGCCGCCTGGTGATACAACTTTAAATTAGGAAGAGAGTCCCCCTTCCCGCTTAGGAGTCTGAAGCACGGAATACAGTATTCTGGGTTTTTGTGAGCCTCAAAAAAAGCGAGATATCCCCATTTAGTTTATTGTAATACAACTCTGGTATATGCATGGGTATTGTTTGAGAAAGATATAATAGTTTGGGGAGCAGCACCATCTTGACTGCCTCTATCCTCTGTATAAAAGGAATGTGGATAATAGCCCATCTTTCTAATTCCAGTTTCAATTTGTCTAAAATTGGTATAAAATTAAGTGTGAACAGCTGCACACTATCCAGCCCCAGGTAAACCCCAAGGTATTTCAAATGGTTCAGTTCCCATTTAAAAGGAAAACTCCTCTTAATGCTATCCGAGGGGGGTATAATTTATTTATAATGTATGGGCAGCCCTTATAATACATAGCCTGGTATCTTTTAATTTTCTTGCAATCTCATCGTTCTGACGTAAGAGCTGTAAACCTTGCTTGTCTACGTCAGATCAGTGAGATTACAAGATGGAACCAAGCTCACCCTACTATATTCCAACATTAGAATGTGGCATGCGAGCGTTTTAAACTGACTCTGAAACGGCGGTCACAGAGCACGTAAAAAATCACCAGCTACAATGTCCTCACTTAGCGTGTAGCAAAGCAGGCTTGATTTTATAAATGAGCAGGCAGCCTACAGAGATCATGCATCCAATCTCAGACGACAAATTTCCACACAATCCCTCCGACGTAGTCAACATGTCCTCTTCCTAAACAAGCACATGATCGCAGTTGGACAACCGCATTGTACTTCAGGAGCAGCAACAATCAAAGGGCATATTAAAAAAAAACAAGTCGAAACAGTAGTTTTCTTTCCTCTGTGTGCTTCATCCACTTGTTACCAACCCCATACACTATAAATGACAATGGCTGGGGTTCTTCAGTTAACCGTGTTGAAATCACCTCTCGCGGTTGCCATGCCGACAGTAAACCTCTCGAGCTGGGCTCTCATGGTTTACAAGCACAGCATGGCAACCATTCAAGGCGATTACAATGCTGTTAACTGCAGAACTCCAGCCATTATCCTATATGTAAAACCTCAGTTTTGGAGGTGTTCACCTTATACCCTGCTAATAAGTCAATCTCCTTCAAACATTCCCAGAGTGTAGCGAGGGTCCTCTCCGGGTTGCTAAGGTAGACCAAAAAATCGTCTGTGTATGGGGCAAGTTTGTGCATTTCTCCACCCGCTGAGAGGCCCTCCACCCTCCCCTCCTGCCTCAAAGTCTGAGCCAATAGTTCCAGATACAGGGCAAAGAGGAGGGGCGAGAGGGGGCATTCCTGCCTAGTGCCCCTCAACAGGAAAATCGGCGTTGACACACCCCCATTTATTTTAACATGGATTTTAGGCTTATTATAAATATTATTTATAATTTTAATAAATGGTTTCGAGAAGACAAGTTTTTCAAGTGACAGGTTCAAAAAGTTCCATGCTACCTGGTCGAAGGCCTTCTCTGCATCCAAACTCAGTAGTAAGAAGGGGGACCCCAACCGGGCAGCTTGGTATTGAAGATGTAATATCCTTATAACATTGTCCGGTGTCTGCCCGGGACAAAGCCCGTCTGATCCAGGTCAACCAGGAAGGACTAGCTCCAGTAGCCTAGCCAGAATGGTGGTGTACAGTTTATAGTCGACGTTAAGTATTGAAATCAGCTGGTATGATTTGCACTGGGTGGTATCCTTCCCCGTTTTCTGGATGCTGAAAGTGGTTGTATAGTTCCAGGTCTCTGGGATTACGTCTCCAGATTGTGCCTCCCTACATACCGCCGGGAGAGGGTCCCCTATCTCCTTCCTAAAGAATTAAAAAACTCAGGAGTATAACCATCTGGGCCTGGGGCCTTATTGGGTTTTAGTGCAGTTTTTAGTTCAGATGAGGTGATATGACTGTCTGCTTGCTCTTGAAGACCCTGGGTAAGTTTAGGCAAATTCAGTTTGGACAGGTATTTCCTTATCTGCGTTTCATTTGCTTTTCGATCTAGGGTATAGAGGGTTTGGTAGTACTCCTAAAAATGTTCAATATCTTTTTAGGGGATCTCAACATCTGGCCATCCTTAGGGTACCTAATTTGGGTGATTGTGATCTGAGAAATTTGTTGCCTCAATCGGTGGGCTAACAGGCGGGTTGCCCTTGGACCACTTTCATAATACTTTTGGTGGAGATGTTGCAGAGCTTGTTCCATCCTGATGCCAATAAGATTCTTAATTTGTTGTTTGGTTATCTGTAATAGAGAGAGTATTGCTATATCTCCATTTGCAACGAGTGTTTGAAACTCTAGCAGTTGTTTTTGTAGCTTCTCCAGTTGTGTGTTCTGCTGTCTTCTGTAGTAGGATGCAAATTTAATAGTGTATCCCCTCAGGACTGTTTTGATCGTGTCTCATAAGGTTGCCCTGGAGATCTCAGGGGAGTTATTTTCTTGTATAATTTGTTGTATTCTTGTTTTTACTAAATCTCTAAACTCTCTCAAATTTAATAAGTAATTGTTAAATTTCCATAGCGACTGCCCCCTTTCCGATCTCCAGGTCAATTGCAGAAAGAGTTGCGAGTGGTCAGATAAGGTCGAGGAAACATGAGTGCACTGTTTTACTTGGTGTTGGTGTTCCCCAGATACTAAAATATAGTCAATTCGGGTGTAAGATCCATGCGTGGGAGAAAAATGGGTAAATGCTCTTCTTCCTGGATGTAGTAGACGCCAAGCATCCACCCCAAAAGCCCTCTTTATACTTTCCCTAATGGCCTTATTGGCTGCTGTTCTTGGTGATGATCTTGGATTAGAGGTGTCTGTTCTAAAATCTGGTTAAGATCTCCCCCCTCCACCAGTGTTCCAGAATGATATTCTGTGATTTTCTGGCATAAGGCACAAACTATAGCAGCTGAAGAGCCCGGGGGGATATACAGGGAAGCAAGCGTCAGCAGAGCTCCTTCTAGGATACCCACCAATATTGCCAGACGCCCTTCAGGGTCTGTGTACATGGCGGTTGTATTAAAGGGGATGCCCTGAGAGACCGAAACAGCCGATCCCCTTCTTTTCCCCTTCCCGTAGGAGGAGACCACCACCTGAGAGAAGCCAAATCTCCCTAGCTTAAAATGTTCAGACTTACTAAGGTGGGTCTCTTGTAGTAAGACAAAAAAGGCCTTTGTTTTCTAAGAGTTGAGAGAACTTTCTGTCATTTAACTGGATTGTTTAGGCTGTTGACATTATGTGAGAGAATAGTAATATTTTGTTTGTCACACATTAAAGTTTGCAAGTGAAATCTTCGTACGTTTATGGGCCTGGATTCCTCTCAACCCGAAGCCCCTCCCCCAGAATACATGGGGACCATGTTCCCAGTCACTTACGTGATACTTAGCAGGCAGAAGGACCCTATTATGCTCCCCTCCTTTTACTATGTCCTGGTACTTCCAGCCCCTTTGAGATGATAGTATTATAACTGTCATGGGTGGGAGGTAACGACTTTCACAGGAGTCAGTATACAGGGTACAACATACCAATCAGGTATGATTTTTTATTGAAAACAAAATACTTCATGAAAGAAACATAATGCAAACAAATCACTTTGTCATAAGCAAAACATTAAAAGAAAATAAATCAGAAAGCACATCTTGGCTAGAACACAAGTACTATCTGCCAACATCAGTTTGTGCCTGACCTCTAACAGACATCTCCCTGGGAGAACCAAACAGGTCCTCTCCCAACGAACATCTGATTCTGGAGTTTCAGTTTAGCCCTAATATAGGTCTATGACCCCTTCCATAAGCTGAAATCCCTCCCAGCGATTAAACAAATGCATCATTACTTTATATATAAATTCAGACATTTTAGCATCATGTCATATAACTCCTTGTTCCTCCATAAGAATAATCAGGGTTAGGGTATTATATTCATGTCCCAAATGTCTGTGTACCTTAATTTTCCCCTAATAACTAGAATGTGGGCTACATTAACCAAAACCCCGCCCATTTAGAAAGGAGAAGAGCTTTACTAACAGTATAAAACTGGCTCACATTATGCCGCTCACTCTCTATACTGACACACCTTTCAGCATAGCATGCGCGTTTCTATCCAGCAAACAGACCGCACCCACTATCTGGGAGCTGACAAAAAGTAAGATAAAGACGTTTTAAAACAACATGTTGCATTAGCATTTGCTTAGTGTCACCAAACCGATTCTCTTCCCTGCAGCGAAGGGGCCAGCTGAGGAAAGAGAAGGTTCAGAAACTAACCCTATGCTGTACAGAAGTGCTGCTTGTGAATGTCAAGCGTACTGAGTCAATATTTGGAGTTTAGCTGTAGCAGGTGACTCAGCTTTCACTCGCTCCCGAAGCGTGGGGTTTGCAGGACTTGCCCCAGAACAGGGACTTCTGGCGAAAAAGGGGGGGGTAAACTTATTTCATCTCAATAACTAACGGCTGTTTGAGATTACTCCCGCCCAGTCATCGGGAAACAACCTGAGAAAATATATTAGTGACACGAATTTGAGGCAAAGACAAAAAGGGGGTTTTGCACTAGTACAAACATACGAACATACGAAATTTGCCAGCAGATAAAGGCCTAGAGGTCTATCAAGTCTGCTCGAATGTGCAGCTAGCACCCCTTATTCTGCAGCTGCCCTTCCCTTCCACCCTTCCCCTTCATTAACCCTCCCCCTTGTCCTGTCCCATCCTTGTTTGAAGCAGTCCACTGTTTTACTGCATACCACTTCTGCAGGTAGCGCATTCCACCCAGCCACCACCCTCTCTATAAAAAAGTGTCTCCTCATCTCCCTCCTGAACCTTCCTCGCTCCAGTCTCATATCATGGCCCTGGTGGCCCTCCCTCCCTTACTTTGAACAGCCCTCTGTACCCTGGCCTTGTTTATTCCTTTCATGTATTTAAAGGTTTCAATCATGTCACCCTGTCTCTCCTCTCCTCCAGTGAGTACATGTTCAACTCCTTCAACCTCCTCTCGTATGATAAGTCCCCAGCCCCTTGATCATCTTTGTCACCTTGCTGCACCCTCCAGTAACTTAATGTCCCTCTTCAGATCAGGGATGCCAGTACTGCACGCAGGCACGCCAGGTGTGATCTAACTAATGACGATACAGTGGCAGAATCACCTCCTCCCTCCTCGAGGATATACCCCTTGCAATACAACCCAGCATTTTGTTGGCCTTTGCAGCTGCCTTCCTACATTGTGCCGAGTTGTTCATTGACCCTGTAATGAGCACACCCAGATCCTTCTCCTCCTCTGTCTGGGCTAGCTGCACTCCCCCTTGCTGGTAACTCCTCCTTGGGTTCTTCATCCCAAAATGCAGCACCTTGCACTTTTTGGCATTAAAGCCCAGTTGCCAGGTGTCTGACCAGGTTTCAAGCTTTGCCAGATCATCCTGCAACCCCTGCCATCCCCCTAGGTCATCCACCACAGCGCCTACCTTGGTATCATCAGCAAACAGACTGATCTTGCTCTTGATGTCCCATGATATGTCTGCAATGAATATCCCAAACAACACTGGTCCCAACACCGAGCCCTGTAGAACACCGCTCGTCACTGCCCTTGGGTGTGAGAGCTCCCCACCCACCACCACGCTCTGCTGCCTTCCCTGCAGCCAGTTTCCTACCCATCTCACCAGCTTTGTACCTGCCCCTGTGCCTTCTAACTTCCTTCCCAGCCTTCCATGTGGCACCGAGTCAAATGCCTTACTGAAGTCCAGATACAGGACATCCACTGCATGGCTCCTGTCCAGTTGCCTAGTTACCCAGTCATAGAACTCGACCAGGTTGGTTTGGCAGGATCTGCCACGTATGAAGCCATGCTGTCTGCTGTCCTGTAGTCCTTTGGCATCTAGGAGGGCCACCAGCCTCTCCTTCAGGATAGTCTCCATTAGCTTACCCACAATGGATGTGAGGCTCACTGGTCTGTAGTTTCCCGGTTCATCCTTGGGGCCATTCTTGTGGAGGGGCACCACATGAGCCATCCTCCAGTCCTGAGGTACACACCTAATGTAGGTGAAGCACAAACAGGTTCGCCAGGTCCTGCAAGGACCCTGCCAGCTCCTTCAGTACCCTGGGGTGGATGCCATCTGGGCCTGGTGCCTTGTCCACCCTCAGTGCCTTCAAACCCTCTTGAACTCTGCCCTCCATGATTTCCCCATCTGTCACCACATCCCCCCTGCTTCTGCCATTTCTCCCACATTGGGTGTCACCCCTCTTCTCTTTAGTAAATACTGAGCAGAAGTACTCATTTAGTGCTTCCACCTTATCGCACCCTGCTTCCACCCAACCCCTCCTTCCTAATCCTTACTATGTGGTCCTTACAGCTCCTTTTCTCCCTGATGTACTTAAAGAAGTCCTTCTCCCCCTTCTTAATGCCCTGTGCCAGCCTGAGTTCCGTAGATGCTTTGGCTCCCCTTACTGCCCTTGTCACCTCCTTCGATTCTGTCAAGTACTCCTCTCTGTCCTCCCCCCTCCCTGTTTTCTTGTACTTCCAAACGGACCGCTCATCTGATACAGGAGTGAAAGCAGAACACTTGCAGTCTCTTAAGTGTACTGCAATACATCTATGGACTGTACTTCTTGGTAATCGTACCCTACAATACCAGATGTTGTGAAGTCATTAGAAAAGACAGCAAAGAGAAGTGTCCCATTATAGCTAGCAGCGACCAACGTGCTATAATAAGACTACATAAGATAATAGACATATAGGAGAAAAGAAAAGAATAAAAACAAAGGATGCTGTTGCGCAACAGACTAAGGAAAGGCTGAAAGAAAACAAAGTCAAGGACTTCAGATTTGGGAACGTATTGTATGGTTACAAGGGGGAAACAAAAGAAAAAGGGGAGGGGGGCCTCCACCACATACACCCCCCCTATTCAAAACCAAACCAGTCTTGAATGGTTTAACTGAAATTTGGAACATCCACATTCCTGTGGGAATGGCAAGGGGCTTCCACCCACCCTCACAGAAGCCCCACCCCAGGACACCCTAAAGAATACAAGTAGAACGTAGACTACACATTTTACATATGGAGGTCTCTGCTTCTCTACGGCATGCGTCCTCATCTGTTGCCACCTGTAGCTCTGTCAAGGCCACCTTTCTGGTGCCCAGAACCAAGACCTCGCTAGCCCAGAGGTCCTTCCTTTACTGAGTCCCTGCTTGGTTTAACTTCCTCCCACCCTGCATCACAGATATTGCCAAAATTGGTCCCTTCAAAATCGCCCTCCGGACATCTCTTCAACGCTCGTTGCTGTAGATGCACCTAATTAATCCCATTGTGGGATCCTCCTGTCAGGCCTCCCTGACTTGACAACTTCCTCTGGACAGTCTATCCTCTCCCCTCCCTCCCAACCCACTCCCCATCCCTACCTCCACCCTCTCCAAGTATTATCTAGGTATGTCCAGGGCTGTACCCCCAATGTAACCCTTGGGTACTTTGTATATGATTGTACCCTATTATAAGTAACATTATTATGTAACCTATGTGTATTCTATGTTTAATGTTCTGCACCTGTACTGTTCACACTGTTGTAACCACACTATGTAACTCTGTCTACCCCGCCCCCGCGATGAGGTGACTTTGTAAATGAGTCCATGACTCAAAGCTTGTAAATCCAACTTTTCTAACAAATAAACAAATACATATACATATACATATACTTTTGCCCTGGGGTAAAACATTTTATACAGCACCATACCTGGACAGAAAATCAGCATTTTTGTGTTTAGCACCAGACCTTTGTTTGATTTCAAAAGTATAGGGCTGTAGTGCCAAATACCACCTAAGAATATGAGCATTCTTATCCTTCATTTGTTGCAGCCAACAAAGGGGGTTATGGTCGGTAATGAAAGTAAACTTATTGCACCACAGATAAAATTTCAGAGATTCAATAGCCCATTTAATTGCCAAACACTCCTTTTCAATAGTAGTGTACTTGTGTTCCCTTGGGAATAGTTTTCTACTAATATATAGGATAGGATGCTCTTCTCCCTTAATGTTTTGACATAGTACTGCTCCTAGCCCAGTGTCTGAGGTGTCGGTGTGAACCTCAAAGGGCTGTGTAAAGTCAAGGGATCGCAGCACAGGTGAGGTGCACAGAGCTGCTTTAATGGATTGAAATGCTCTATCACAGGTGACAGACCACGGAACCTTGTTAGGTACATTCTTTTTCGTTAAATCTGTTAATGGTGTAGCAATAGTAGTGAAGTAGGGAATAAATCGTTGATAATATCTTGCAAGTCCCCAAAACGATCGAATTTCTGTTTTAGTTTCAGGGACAGGATACTTCGCTAGCGTGTTACTTTATCAATTTCAGCTCGAAGTACCCCATTTTCTCATAAAACCCAAGTATTTAGTTTCCTGCACGGCCAAGCAACACTTTGAAGGATTTAATGCGAGCCCTGCTGACTGGATGGTTCGTATAACCATACTAAGTTGTTCAAGATGGGATGGCCAATCATTACTGTAGATAACCACATCATCTAAGTAAGCAGAGCAATACTGTATGTGTGGTGCCAACAGTTGATCCATGTATCTTTGAAAGGTTGCAGGGGCTCCGTGTAAGCCAAAGGGCATATACACAAACTGGAAGAGACCACAGGGGGTACTGAAGGCAGTTTTTTCCTTAGAATTTGGGTCTAAGGGTATCTGCCAGTACCCTTTCGTGAGGTCTAATGTGGAGATATATCAAGCTTGGCCTATTTGATTGATGATGTCATCCACCCTGGGTATAGGATAGCCATCAAATTGTGATACCAAATTTAATTTTCTGAAATCTAAACAGAGGCGGATACCCCTTCTTTTTTTGGAACAATGACCATCGGGGATGACCATGGACTTATAGATGGTTCAATAATCCCCAAGTCTAATAATTTGTCAATCTCTTTCTTAACCTCTGCACAGATTTTTTCAGGCAACCTATATGCCTTTTGCCGTACAAGTGCGGCAGCAGTCTTAATTTGGTGAGTCACATTAACTGCTCAACCCGGTTTGTTAGTAAAGACAGCAGAAAACTGATTAAGAAGATGACTAATATCATTTTTTTGTTGTTCTGTTAACTGAAAGTTAAAACCACATTCTTAATGTTTTGTGCTTTCTCCAATCTCTGATATGCTGTGTCAAATTCTGTATCATAAGGTTTCAGTTCTACTCACTCTTGCCATTTCTTTAGTAAATTAACATGATAGATTTTATATGATGATCATTTGCCTGTGGTTTCTGTTTCATACATGACAGGCCCAGTTTGTTCCAAAACATTATAAGAATCCTGCCACTTCTCAGAGGATGGTAGTAGGAATAGAACCTTGTCACCTGGTACAAATACTTTTTCATGCATTTGTATATCAAACAGGGCCTTCTGTTTTACTTGGGCCTCCACATTGTTCTTATGAGTCTGTTGGGTATATAGAAGTAACTTCTTACAAAGTTCTTTCATATACTCCAAGATGTTGACATGTTTTATTTGGAGGTCACCCTCCCAAGCCTCCTTCACTACATCAAGGGGTCCGCAAGGGTTTCGACCATATAACAAATGAAATGGTGAAAACCCAGTGGAAGCTTGTGGGACTTCTCGATATGCAAACAGGAATAGGGGTAAATAATGGTAACCATACTTTCCCATATCATCCACAAATTTACGTAGCATTCATTTTAGGGTTTGGTTGAACCTTTCAACAAGCCCATCTGTTTGTGGCTGATATGGGGTTGTTCTAACAGCAGTAATCCCAAGCAGCTTATAGAGCTCTGTAAGTAAGGCTGCGTTAAAATTTGCATCCCTATCTGTAAGTATCACTTTAGGAATCCCCATTCTGCTACAATAGTCAAGTAATCTTTCAGCTATCTTAGTAGTTGTAGTAGCCCTAAGTGGATAAGCTTCCAGATACTTAGTAGCATAATCTCATAGGATAAAGATAAATCTGTTTCCCTTAGAGTTTTTGGTTAAGGGACTGACAATATCCACTGCAATTTTTTCGAATGGCTGGGAAACCAAAGGCAGGGGCCTGAGAGGTGCCTGATCTCTCTTGGTAACCTGACTAAACCGTTGGCACTCAGGACAACTTTGGCAGTAGTCTGCAACAGAGTCATGGATACCGGGCCAAAAAAACATTGCAAGAAGCCTGGCCAAAGTTCTTTCTCTCCCAGCACTAGGAATATCATGAGAAAGGAATAATAGGTCTTGTCTGTATTTTGTAGCCACCACTAGTTTTTCAACCTGTTCTTGGGTAGTGGGATGTGTACAAATTCTGTACAGGATACCATTCTGTTTCAGGACTATGGGGTTCCCTGTTAGGCTATCTGACCCTATCTGAGAAAACACAGAGGTAAGAGAAGTATCATTTTTCTGTTCTTGTGCAATATTATACATTTGCAAAAATGGCATCACTCCTTCAGATCCCTTATCTTTTTTTCCATTGGGACTGAGCCTTTTTTCTTCTGGACTCTCTGTTCTTTCCAATCTCCCCAAAAATGTCATCTTGAAAAGAAAAGGTAAGTTACTCTTATCATGTGCTACAGCTGTTTGTGCTCTAGTAGACACAGCAACTAAATTACCAACATTTTTATCATGACAGGAAGATACTATTTGTGTAAAATTATTATAGCCCTGCCCTAAACTAAAAGGAACAGGTAAGGCTGGTACCACCCCTACATTAACATCACCAACATGTCCATTAACAGTTACAGTCACAGTGGTCGTTGGATAATGATGTACATCTCCTTGGATGCAAATGATGCCTGTAGTTGTGGATGCTGGTTTTTCCAGGTGGACTAAGTCCGCTCGTACGAGACTCTGCTTACTTCCAGAGTCCACCAACCCATCAATAGTCTGTCCATTTATTTGTACAAGAATTATAAAGTTAACCAAATTAATGGATGCAAAGTATGCTGGTTCCTTCCTCTCCTTGGGGCAAAATCTGGCGATATGCCCTAGGCTGTGACAATAATGGCATTCCACAGTTGAGTCTATTTGTTTAGCAGGAATAGTCACACACCCCTCTTTATTACTCTGGGTTATATGAGTAGATGGAAGAGCTGATCTTACTGGGGTTGTTGCACTAGTAGGGGAACTAGCGGGAGAACCATCAGTCCCGATACCCCTTACATAAGGGCTGTCGAGCTGCCAAGAAGTCCTCAGCCAACATAATAGCATTGTCTGCATTGTCTGGATTGTGCTCCCAAATCCAGAATTGTACCTCTGAAGGCATTATCTGTATAAATTGCTCCAGAGCAAAAACATCCATAACGACCTTGACTGTTTTCCCTGCCAGTTGAATCCACTTATTACAGAGGTCCTGCAGTCTAGTACATGTTTCCCTGGGTGGTATGTGGGGCACATGTTTCAGAGTCCAAAATCTTTGTCTGTACGTTTCAGTGTTAATGTCAAAATGTTTCAGAATCTCTTTCTTGAGTGCTGCATAGTCATTGACAGAGGCACTGTCCATATTGGAATAAGCTAGTTGGGCCTTTCCCGTTAGGTAAGGGGCAAGACAAACCACCCACTGTGTCTGTGGCCAATTACATGTCTGAGCCACATGTTCAAATGTTGTCAAATATGATTCAATCTCATCAGTTAATCCCTTGGAGTAGCTTGTGCCCCTTACCCCACCCTTAAAGTCTGAAACAACAGCACAGTGTCTGCCCACCTCTGGTCCTGTCTCCTATGTTCCTGTTCCCTTTCTCGATACTCCCTTTCTCTTTGCCTGTTCTGCTCCACTTGTCTCAGTGTCAACCACTTAGTAGCTCTCGCAAGTCCTCTGGTGGTACATCTTTTGGTTGTTTTTCTGGTTCATCCATGTTCACAGCCTGCATTCTGGTTGTAATATCCTCAATGTCACCAGCAGCCATACCAGTCCTACTCTTGGGCCTGGTCACAGGAGGGAGTCCCGACAACAAGGGCTCTCCTATCAGAGTCGTCTGACTTCTTGTTGAGACCTCATGAGGTTCCTCCATTTTATGGGCCAAGTACCTACTGCTTCCTGGATAAGTCTAGATACTAAAAGCAGCATCTATATCTGGAATCCTTTGTTGGCCTGGATTACCGGAACACCCCACTCCTGGTACCAGTTGTTGTGGGTGGGATGTAATAACTTTCACAGGAGACAGTATATAGGGTACAACATACCAAGCAGGTATGATTTTTTTATTGAAAACAAAATAATTCATGAAAGAAATATAATGCAAACAAATCACTTTGTCATAAGCTAAACATTAAAAGAAAATAAATCAGAAAGCACAGCTTGGCTAGAACACAAGAACTATCTGCCATCATCAGTCTGAGCCTGACCTCTAACAGACATCTCCCTGGGAGAACCAAACAGATCCTCTCCCAACAAACATCTGATTCTGGAGTTTCAGCTTAGCCCTAATATAGGTCTATGACCCTCCCCATAAGCTGAAATCCCTCCCAGCGATTAAACAAATGTATCATTATTTCATACATAAATTCAGACATTTTAGCATCATGGCATATAACTCCTTGTTCCTCCATAAGAATAATCAGGATTAGGGTATTTTATTCATGTCACAAATGTTTGGCCTTGTTTGCACTGGGGCTCTTGAAATGGTTTAAGTGCCTTAATTTGTTTCAAGAGCCCTTTAGCACGGATTGCACCCACACTGTACACGGATCCAGACACGGTTTAAAGAACCGTGCTTAAGCCCTGGTGGGACGTAGGCTTGAGCACGATTGGAAAACCGTTTTTCCAATCGATGCATGTTTACCTGTGGTGTGAACAGCTCCTGAATCGTTTAGGTTTGTCTTGCAAGTTGTCTGCTGCAATGCATGATGGTAAGCAGGTCCTCTTAAAGCAGTACTGGACAAAAGCAGAGATGGCAAGTTTACCCAGACAGTGCGAATGCACTAAAAATGGATAATAAACCATTTCTAAACATGCTTTCAGTAGTACGGACGCTTAAGCATGGTAGGTGCTGAAGCAATTTTAAAAATGGATCCAAAAACGTTTTATAAATTGTCTCTAATGTGAACGAGGCATTTGTGTAGCTTCATTTTCCCCTAACAACTAGAATGTGGGTTACATTAACCGAAACCCCGCCCATTTAGAAAGCTCCAAAGCCTAAGGCCAGCCAGGTATTTCCTGCAGTTGTTGGGCCATATGGCAGCTTCAGCAGCTATGGTGTTGGGCAAGGTTTCAGATGAGAGATGTGCAGTATCATCTCAGATTTTACTGGCACCAGAGAAGAGATTCACTATCAAAACTGGTCCCAGTCACACAAACACTACTGCAAGCACTTCAATGGTGGCTGGACATGGGCCACCTCAGACAGGGAGTGCTATTCCTACAGCAGCAACCCTCCCTAGTACTAACCACAGATGCTTCCCTACTAGGGTGGGGGGGGCAAACCTAGAGGAGCACACTGCTCATGGCATGTGGCTCAAGCAAGAGTCACGAGTGTACCAGTTGAGGAGACCGAGTCTTTTGAGTGTACTGCAGTAGCTGATGTAGGTTGTAGGATCGCCCTCATCTACCGTCCACCAGGGGATGAGAAACGCTTCCTTCAAGAAGTGGCGGATTTCGTGATCGACATTGTGTTTGAGTCACCCATGCTGATTCAATTCAGTTCTTTTTATTATTATGGCGCCTTTCAAATACCAAGGTACCTTACATAAAATTAGGCAGCTTAAGCATAAAGTGACAAATATCATAAATAGAATAAAAATTTATATGATGATGGTCTTGGGCGACTTTAACGCCTGGGTCGATGATGAACTCTAGCAATCTGGACAGCACTTCCTCAAGTTGATGACATCTCTGCGCCTTACACAGATTGTTACCACTGCTACTCAATAACACGGTCACTCTCTTAACTTAGTCTTCCTCCTGGGGATTGAAGCCTCCGATTTGGGGATGGAACCTGTCGGATGGTCTGATCACTGCACTGTAGGGTTCAGTTTTTGTGCCCCCGCAGGCTCACCCTTCTGTGGAGATAGACAGGTACCACCACGAGATGCAGTTCAAGAGGGTTGGCGGCAGTGCTTGACCCATCAGGTTTCTCCTTAACAGTGACCCAGAGGCCTTAGTGATGGCCTGTAATAAGGCTATTTCTGTGGCCCTGGATGTCGTTGCTTCTGTCTGAGTTCATCCTCTCACCCTTCGCCCTCGGTCCCCTTGGTTTGATGGGACTTTGAGGGAGATATGGCAGCTAGGATTCAATGCAAGAAGTGCAGAATAATGCACCTGGGAAACAAGAACCCAGGGGAAGAATACACAATGGGTGAGGAGGTAGTAACAACAACAAAAAAGGAAAGGGACCTGGGGGTAATCATATCAGATGACCTTAAGGTTAGCAAGCAATGTAAGAATGCAGTAGGGAGGGCTGGGGGTATACTGGGATGTATAGGGAGAGGCATCATCAGCAGAAAACAGGAAGTTGTTATCCCTCTGTACAGACAGTTGGTGAGACCCCATCTGGAGTACTGTGTCCAGTTCTGGAGACCCCATCTCCGCAAGGACATAGACAGGATAGAGGCAGTCCAGAGGAGGGCAACTAAATGGTGCAGGGTCTGCAAGAGAAGCCGTATGAGGAGAGACTAAAGGAGCTTAATATGTATACCCTTGAGGAAAGAAGGGAGAGGGGGACATGATAGAAACTTTTAAGTACCTCAGTGGAATCAACAAAGTCCAAGAGGGTAGCATCTTTCAGAAAAAGAGACTTGCAAGAACAAGGGGACACAATTTAAAGATAGAAGGAGGGCGGTTCAGGGCAATGTGAGGAAGGATTATTTCACAGAGAGGGTAGTGGATGCATGGAACAGCCTTCCTGAGGAGGTTGTGGGGTCTAAAACTGTGGGAGAATTCAAGAATGCATGGGACAGACATAAGGCAATTCTTGTGGGGGGGGTAGGAAGAAATAGGCTGTTGGTTAACTAGGATCTGCGGCCTATCCTGTAGGTAGGGAAATGGGCAGACTAGATGGGCCTAGCGGTCCTTATCTGCCGTCAAAGTCTATGTTTCTATGTTTCATTTAGAAAGGAGAGGCGCTTCACTAACAGTTTAAAACTGGCTCACGTTATGCCACTCACTCCCTATACTGACACCTTTCAGCATGGCGTGCACGTTTCTATCCAGCAAAAAGACCGCACCCACTATCTGGGAGCCGGCAAAAAGTAAGATAAAGACATTTTAAAATAACATGTTGCATTAATATTTGCTTAGGGTCACCAAACCGGTTCTCTTCCCTGCAACGAAGGGGCCAGCTGAGGAAAGGCAAGGTTCAGAAACTAACCTTATGCTGTATGGAAGTGCCGCTTGTGAATGTCAAGCGTACTGAGTCAGTATTCAGAGTTTAGCCTTAGTGGGTGACTCAGCTTTCACTCACTACTGGAGCTTGGGGGTTACAGGGCTTGTCCCAAAACAGGGACTTCTGGCGAA
This sequence comes from Neoceratodus forsteri, assembly GCA_016271365.2. Lineage (NCBI taxonomy): Eukaryota > Metazoa > Chordata > Ceratodontiformes > Ceratodontidae > Neoceratodus > Neoceratodus forsteri. The sequence goes on along the minus strand of CM057455.1, from coordinate 27,724,554 downwards.
AAAGGGGGGTAAACTTATTTCATCTCAATAACTAATGGCTGTTTGAGATTACTACCACCCAGTCATCAGGGAACAGCCTGAGAAAATATATTAGTGATACGAATTCGAGGCAAAACCAAAAAGGGGGTTTTGCACTAGTACAAACGGACCGCTCGTCCGATACAGAAGAGAAAGCAAAACACTTGCAGTCTCTTAAGTGTACTGCAATACATCAATGGACTGTACTTCTTTGAAAATTGTACCCTACAATACCAGATGTTGTGAATTCATTAGAAAAGACAGCAAAGAGAAGTGTCCCATTATAGTGAGCGGCCAACATGCTATAATAAGATTACGTAAGAGGACAGACATATAGGAGAAAAGAATAAAAACAAAGGATGATGTTGCGCAACAGACTAAGGAAAGGCTGAAAGAAGACGAAGTCAAGGACTTCAGGTTCTGGAACATATTGTACGGTTACAAGGGGGAAACAGAAGAAAAAGGGGAGGGGACCCTCTACCACAATGATCATTAACCAGCCAACAAAAATAACACAAAACATTAACCAACAGTTTCTAAAGAACAAATTATCACCAGGGGTGGAGCCCTGTGTAGGGTATCCCCCACCAGACGCAAAACTATATACAAGACCTCCAAAGTAGGGGGGCTTTCTAAGAAGCTCCCTTTGCACCCAAGAAAGCGGAGATGTAGGTTGCATCAGTCGGGCAGGAGGAGAAGGTGTTATCCCATTAACTCGGTCCTCCTGGACTCTAGAGAAAGTGAGTCCTGGCCAGTTGGAAGAGCCATTAAACATCATCCCTACAACTGGGGAACTTATGCCATAAATTAGTGGCCCAATGAACAGCTCGACCCAAAATAGCAGGGATAGCTTACGTAAGTGCAGCTTCAGCTGTACAGCTGTTCCCCCTCCCCCCTGCAACAAACTTATGCAATATTAAATTAATGAACTGTAATCCCACTGACATTTATTTAACAAGCAGTTTGTTCAATATGTATACCCTTGAGCAAAGGAGGGAGAGAGGTGATATGATCGAGACATTTAAACACCTTAAGGGCATAAACAAGGTGAAAGAGTCTAACGTTTAAATATAAGAAAAATTATAAGAAATATAAATATAAGAAATATAAGATATAAGAAAAATTGCAGGACAAGAGGACACAGCATGAGATTAGAGGGAGGCCGATTAAGGGGGAATGTGAGGAAATTCTTTTTCACAGAAAGGGTGGTAGATGCATGGAATAGCTTACCACAAGAAGTGGTGGCTATGAATACAGTGCAGGGCTTCAAACAGGCATGGGATAGGCATAAGGGAGCAATACAAATGACTATGAATAGATAGGTCACTGACAGAGCAAAGGCCGATGGCACATTTATAAGGTAGAAAAAGAAATGGGCAGACTGGATGGGCCTTGCGGTCCTTATCTGCCGTCAACTTCTATGTTTCTATGTTTCTATGTTGATAGAGTAAGTATTGCCTAGAACAGCGAGGCACACTCTCTCTCTCTCTCTTTTTTTTTTTAAACTATTGTATTTGTACTCCTGATCTGCCTCCTCTCCCCACTCTCTCCGACGACCTCTATTTCCGGATCTCCCCAGACCCCCATCGTGATCTGCCCCTAGAGTACCTCATCCACACTACCTTGAATCATGCCCCGGTATACCCCCCGAGGAATGGGGTGGAGAGGGCAGGCCAGTATCCCTCTCCAAACCTAGTCTCTGTTCGTGTGGATGGCACAGCGGGGGTCTGTCCGACGGGTCCCGGAGGAGCTCCACGGAGGCGTCTTCGCCTAGGAGGGAGCGAGGTGCTTTTCTCCCTTTTTCGTCCCTCCCCCGACGTCGGTGTGCACTAAGGGGTTATGATCTCAGAGGCACGCTGAGACGTGCCTCCTGCTCTGCCCCTCTGTCGATCGCCACCCAATCCGCTGGCTGCTTCTCCCCTTGCCGCTCTATCCACCCGGGCTTCCCTAGGTGGCAGCATTGCGGCAGGAGCCTGCAGAACCCCTCCCTGGAGAAGGAGAAATGCTGTTGGGCACTCTATCCTTCTCCACCCCAGCCGACCCCAGCTCATTCCTGAACCCGGGTCGCCAGTGTGGTGTGAGGTGTGTCGTCTGGCGCCTCAACCCTCAGTGCCACTGGGCCGGCGCACACTCTCTCTTTTGACTGTAAGATATAAACAACAAAAGCTCTCTTCACAACTATATGGAGCTACTAACTAAATTGATATCAAATATATAGAAAGTTTTAATAAAAGTTAGGTAACTTCCCATTATATATACTTTCTTTGCTGAAGTCCTTGACTTTGGAGTAGTTAGAAGATTTAAGATCTAAACATACATTTTTCAGTTCAGTAACAGTCAAAAAGGGAGCTGTATGACAGAGGCACGATCGATCTCCCGACAGAGGCCTGACCCCCCAGACCCCTTTCAGAGTCCGCTCGGGATAACACCACAAGGTTGCAAAGTGACAGTCACAATTTAGTACTCACAACTGTTTCAAGTGTTTGTACTTGTCATTTCTGGTTTCTGTTCTGATTCCCTGGGATGTGCTAGTTTTTTCTACAGTGATTTAATGTCTTGCATCGTTGCTGGGGCTGTTCATTTCCCTGCAGCGCTAGTCTTCAGCTGGGTTTCCCATTGACTGAGAGAGTGATGCTTAAGGGCCTGTAGGTTTTGGCACTCGTTGGAAGGTATTTCATGACCCTTCATCAGTAGTGCTTTAGTTGCTTCCTCTACCCTTCACTCCATAAATCTCGTAGGCAGGCAGGAAATGGTGTTTGGAACCTCACCCCTATGGTGCATAGGGTTCGCAGTATGGGCGCATAGGCCATGTGCTGCTGCTGGATGATCTGAGGGTAGTCCTGGTCAAATAATAACTTTGCTCCGTTATACTCCACCACTTTTGCTGCCAAGCTGTTCTTGGTATCTGTTCTTTGTCCTTGTAACTAGAAACTTTCACCACAACAGATCTGGGTCTTGCTTTACAGCCAGTCAGCTTAGGCACTAAGGCTCAGTGAGCTGTTTCAATTTTGAATGTAAAGGCCTGCGGGAGAGAGATAAGACATGCCTAAGCATATCCGAGATGAATTCCGATATCACTCCAGTTTCCGCATCCTCGGGCAAACTGTAAATCCTTAAGTTTTCGCGCCCGGAGCAGGCCTCTAGGTCAAGGTATTTTGCTGCTGTGTGCTGTTGTTGCCGAGCTAGGAAGTTGACTGCTCTTGCTAGTTGTTGGAGATCATACTCAGTGGATGAAATTCTCTCCTCGGTGGTTCCTACTCTCTTTTCAAGCTGGGTAAGATCGGAATGCAGTCGACTGAATTCAGCTTTTGTTTCGGACCGAAACTGTTTGATTTCAGTCATTAGCATCTTGAAGCGCAAGCAGGACAGAGTTTCCATCTCAGCATCTGTGTCCCTGTCCACCGTGCTTAACAAGGATTCTGTGCTATTGGTACTCCAATTCGCTGGACTTATTCCTTGTTCATCCGGCTTGTATTTCTCTTGTTTCGGTCAGGATTTCTTCGTAGTGCCTCCTCCACTTTCTTTGGATGCCATTTCTAACGAACTAGGAGTTTTTATGCTGTGTGGAGGAGAAAGGTATTGCTAGAGGGAGAGACGCTCCATTTTTAGACAGCCATTCACTCGGTGACGTCACCGGAAGTCGGCAGTATCATCTTCTGAACAAGTTCACGCCTAGCTGTAGGAGTGATGTATCTACGCTTCCTGAACAGGGCACCAAACTTGGGGCGCAGTTTTTTCTGGATGGCATCAACATGTCCAGAGAAGTTTAGGTGTTGGTCCAACCAAACACCTAAGTACCGGAAGGAGGATGTGGCCTCAAGTAAAGTCCCATCAAGGGTGTGGAAAATGGGTAGGGAGGGAAGCATAGAGAGTCTCTGCCTTGTGCCAGAGGTCATGGAGACAGTCTTCTTGGTGTTGAGGAAAAGTTGATGGTTAGCAATCCAGAGCTGAACCTTGTCTAAATCTTTTTTTTATATTTTTCCCCTCTTTTTTGAACCCCCTCACCTTCCGTCAAGGGTCCGCCCTGGTCACGGTGCCCCCGAGGCTTCCACCACCCAATTAGCTACTCATTCTCCCTGATTACTCCTGGCTTGCCCCCCAGGAGGTGCATCACGGCACCATGGCAGGAATCAGCGCTGTGTATTAGTAACTGGTTGGGGAGTATGTGGCCAGGCGGCTAATTGAAGCAGGAGCAGGGTGTCATGGAGACGTCTGGTGAGGAGGAATTTTTGTCCCCCTACTGGCTGGGGTGGAGACGTGCAATGACGCCAGCATCTGTCCCACCCCAGTACCTCCCCTCTTCAACTATGTGTCGGTGCTCAGGGTTATACACCCAGTTTCCGCTAGGGTGTCACCTCGCATCGGGAAAGCACAAAGACCTCTCTAGAGAGAAGGGAGATAGTCCTTGGGACGCTTCCATCCTTCTCTCTCTGGTCTGGCCTCCGACGGCCCGGGCTTGTTCCTGAAGCTGGTTCACCTGCATCGCAAGCAGAACTCCAACCACTGTGCAGGCAGGTTGTCGAAGTCTTGCTGTAAGCTGGTTGTAACCTCAGCAGGACAGGAGCCAGATGCATACAGGACTGTAACATCGGCATACATATGTATAGCAGAGGAGGGGGAACAAACAGAGGAAAGGTCATTTAAGAAAATGGAGAATAGAAGGGCCCTAATACAGAGCCCTGGGGACACCAGTGCTAATCGGAAGGGAAGGGAAACTGGTGTCCAAGATCTTAATTGCTTGGGTTCTGCCAATAAGGTAGGCTTTGAACCAGTTTATGGCAGAGGGAGATAGGCCAGCTGCCAGGAGTGAGCCGAGGAGAAGGGAGTGAGAGACGGTGTTGAAGGCCTTGGCCAGGTTGACAAAATGGCAGAGGTAATTTGGCTACTGTCCATCCTGGTTAGGATGGAGTCTGTGAGCCATAGGAGAGTGGTGGTGGTTGAGTGATTTTTTTTTTCCTGAAACCAGACTGGAAAGGGGTGAAAAAGAAGGTGTCAGATAGAAAAGAGGCGAGCTGGGAGAGGATAATATGTTCTTGAAGTTTGGCAAGGGTAGGGAGAAGAGAAATGGGGCAATAGTTACCAGGGGATGAGGGATCACCTCCTTTGGGTAGAGGGAGGGCCACTGCATGTTTCCATGAAGAGGGGACTGAGGCAGTAGAGAATGAGAGAGTTAGGATTACTGAGAGGGGGTAGGCAATGGCCGAAGTGGAGAGGGAGAGGAGTTTTGGGTCAAGGAAATCAGGAGAGGCACCTTTAGAGGGGCTGATGGTGAGGAGGGCATTTAGGGCATCGTTTGGGGTTACATCAGTGAAAGAGAGGAGGGGGGTGGGTGGAGGAGGGGCACATCGGTAGGGGTGGGGAGGATGGGTAGAAGGGAAGAGATTTCAGTAGTGCAGAAGGTATAGTAGGAGTTAAATTCCTTGGCTACGGCTGGTGGGACGGACACTAGTGAGCTATTTAAGTACCGGGGGTGAGATGAGGGCATAAATAGGCCATGGACCACCTTCCAGAATGTTGAAGGGAAATTTGTACGTTTTAGGCAAGGCACACAGATTTACTAATGTTGTGCAGTCAGCTATCTCTGCAGCACACATCCCCATGGATGGTCAGTCTGTGGGCCAACATTCACTTATATGTAGATTTCTCAAGGATATCAAATGGTCTAGACCCCCCCACAACCCAAGTACAGATGCACCTGGGATATGGACATGGTTCTGCAACTCTTTGGGGTTGGTCCTCCAAATAGGATTTAACCTTAAAACATCTTTCCATGAAATTGGCCTCTGCTCTGACATCGATCAAGAGGGTGTCGAACATGAGAGTCTTGGACTTTTCCAGAATGTCACACCTCCCGGAAGAGTTTATTTCTCCTTTGCCAGAGACGAAGACAACAGCTCAAGGGGTGTCTTATTTGTGTTTTGAGCTGGAACTCAAGCTGTGTGTGGTCTCCTGGAATATCTTCATTCGACAACCCCTCTCTGTGGGGATTTGACTCAAGTCTGATCTCTCCGACTAACCCTCACAAACCAGTGCTGGTGGCCACCATTGCAAGGTGGGTCCAACAGACCATGGTGGAGGTGGGGATTGACATGACCATGTTTGGGGCCCACTCCGCTCGAGTGGTGATGGCCAGCAAGGTACTCAGGAGTGGTGTCCATTTGGAGGATATTCTAATCTTTGTACAGCCAACTGGTCTTGGGATTCAGACTTCAGAACTTTCTACCATACGCCTGTGGCTAATGTAGTTACATCTAGAGCTTTGAACATGCCTATAATACAAGCCTTCATGTGCTGACGTTAAATTGTAATTTGCCAAGCGTGCAGCTCAAAAGAAAGTTATGGTTTTAATACTACTGTCCCTCATTTGCTTTTTCGCAGCTAACACCTAGAATGAACATAAAGTGCTGATACTGGACCCAGTAGAGACCCAATTGTTTGGTTCTAGTTTCAAGTTGTTTGGTCCCAGTTCCACGTTATGGTTATGTATGGGTCTGGTTGGAGGTTGCTGCTTCCATGGTTCTTGCAAAAAAAAGAGGAAGTTGGTTTGTCACCGTCTTCTTTTATAGGCACCTGAAAAACTGTTTATTTAGTTTTTGTTAACTAGGTAAGAGCACTAGCCAAAAAATGACTATTTTCAGGCACGACTCAGGAGAATACAGGGTAAAACATACAGAAAACATTTCAGAAGAGCATGACAGCAATACATAATAGCTTATTTTTATTTATTTATTTATTAAATTTTGATAACTGGTTAAGCCCGCTGGGCCCCGAAGGTCCCTTTTTCAGGGGCGACCCGGGGAATTACATGGAATAATACATGGGGTAGCATACAGAACAGGTACATTACAGTAGACAGCGAGGAACATAATATATAGTAGTTTTTCAGCAGTTACATTTAAGAGGTAAGACATAGTAGCTTTTTAGCAGTTAACATTTCCTGGATAAGCTCTACAGATGGGGTGCAGTGATAGCCGCTATTTCCATATGATGGAGAGGGGTGGGCTTCCACTTAGGAGCCTCTCACTTTAGCAGTTGCAGCCATTTAAACATAGATAACAGCAGAATAACTAACATAACAAGAGCAAGCAGTAACAAATAGAATAATAGATAGGTTCTGGTGTATTACAAGGTAGTAATTACATCAAGAGGTTCTGGGGACACAGAAAACCTCGAGAGCGAAGCTCAAGAGGTTTCATGTGTCCCCAGACCCTCGAGATGTAATTACTACTTTGTAATGCCAGAACCTATTTGTTATTTTATTTTTTTTTGCATCATTTGTTTATTATTTCTTCTTTTTTTTTCGCAAAAAAAACCCCCAGAGAAAACAAAAAAAAAAATATACATACTTCCAACATACAAACATATACTATATGAATATAGGTACTTAGCCTATTAAAACATTAATAGTCAGATCCGTTCCATCACTTTACATAAATTTCTTTCACCCAATAAGCCAACAATTACAATTTTTCTAAATTGTTAACCCAGATGATACGGAGTCGAAGCCTCCCCTATTTTATTTCCAGAGACCCCTCTTTCCTGATATTAGCATTTCAGTGCCACCCCTCATTAAGCATAATGCTTTCTGCAACACTCAGAGTTGAGAGATATGGTTGTCAAGTTCTATAAAACAATTCCTCTTTCCCCTTAGTGGCATGCGTCAAACGTTCCAGAGTTATAGCCTGCATCACCAAGATTTTCCATTGTGCAATAGTAGGCTTTACCGCTGTAACCCAAGTATTCAAGATACAATGTCTTGCAATGTATATTAACACCCTAAGCCATTTATGTACGGTGGTCCACTCTCCTTCCTCTGTTTCCTCCACTCCAAAAAGCAGGAAAAGAGGAGACATATGAAGCCAATGGCCTCCTATCCTTCACAATTCGATCGTTATCTCTTTCCAGAATATCTGCAAAACAGGACAAGCCCAGAAATAGTGATAATATGTAGCCAGATTATTATTATACCTGGGGCATACAGGAGAAATAGCTGGATTATACTTGTGAACCACCAGGGGTGGGCGGTAAAGCCTATGACAAAACTTATAATATGATTCTTTGTACTTATTACACATCAAGACACCCTTATGTAGTTGAAGAAGTATCTTCCAATTATCTACAGAAATTGTGATTCCCAGATCTCTCTCCCAGAGTATTCTAGTATTTTGCGTTTTATCCAAAAACCATGTAATACCTTCTTTAGCCACTCTCTGAATGGTACCTTTAGGTTTTTTTTGCCCAGTCATTATTAAATGTTTATGGATTCCCACTGAGGAATGGGGTCCACAGCCCTGCCAATAGATTTAATATATGCTCTTATTTGAAAGTATCGAAATAAATGCTGGTGTCCCAACCCCGTCCTTTCCTGTATGTCCCGGAAAGAGTCCAATATGCCATGCATGAATAACTGTTTAAAGCAGTTAATTCCCTTTATTTCTCACTCCTTATATCCTCTGTCCTCCCATCCTGGGAGAAAAAAAGGATTCCCTCTCAACGGGAGGAGTAACGTATCCTCTTGCATGTGGCCTCTCAGTTTAGTCAGATCCCTCCAAGCATTCAACACCGCTTTAACCAAGGGATTCGGATTTGGAAGTCTCTGATATGCTTTCAATCCCTCTAGGGAAAAGTATGCTGATACTCTTCCCTCACATTCCCTCTCCTCTAAATCTAGCCAGCCCGCTTCCCTAGGTCTATCTATCCAGTCCTGTATATATCGACACTGTATTGCCCTCTGATAGTTACTTATATCCGGGAATAACAAACCTCCTTTGTCTATCGGAGCCTTAAGTCTAATTAGGGCTGTCCTAGGGTGTCTCCCTTTCCAAATAAATTCCGAGAAGGCCTTTTCCAGTTTTCTCACATCCGTTCCCTTCAATCCTACATGAAGCATTTGTAAGCTATATAATAATCTAGGAAGTGGATTCATCTTAATAAGGTTTATCCTACCCAACCATGTTATGGGGAGGTTCTTCCATCTAGCCAGGTCAGCAACTATATCTTGTACAAGTGGAGAATAGTTCAAGTTATATAAGCCCTCTACGTCCCTTCCAACTTTGATACCTAAATAGGTGAAGGCCCTCCCAACTACCTGAAAACCCCATTTTGATTTCCGTACAGCCTGTCCCTCTTCTTGTACCCCCAACCTCAGCTCTTCTGATTTGTCTAAGTTTAACTTATAGCCAGAGAATTGTGAGAACCGGTCAATCAAATTTAGAAGTGCAGGCATAGACTTGTTGGGTTTAGTCACATATATCAACATATTATCCGCATAAAGCGAGAGCTTGACCTCTCTACCCCTCTTCCCCATGACTCCCGAAATATCTGGATGCCCCCGAATAGCAATGGCCAAGGGTTCAAGTACCAAAGCAAATAGCAGAGGGGATAGAGGGCATCCTTGTCTCGTACCTCTTTCCAGGTCAAAACTATCTGAGAGAATTCCATTGGTTAAAACTCTAGCCTTAGGACTTTTGTACATCTGTTGCACCATGCCTGTGAACCAGTCACCTAGACCAAACCGGGTCAAGACTTCCATTAGATATTCCCACTCCACTCTATCAAATGCTTTCTCTGCATCCATCGACAGTATTTGTACCCCTTCCTTATTAACCTTCGCTCCCCAAATAACATTGAGGAGAGTCCTCACATTATGATATGAGTACCTACACCGAATAAACCCGGTCTGATCTGGGTGAACTATCCCCGGCAACAGGCCCTCCATTCGGGTGGCCATGATTTTGGCTAGAATCTTAGAATCACAGTTCAATAAGGAGATTGGCCTAAAAGAAGAGCATTCCAAGGAGTCTTTCCCAGGCTTAGGAATCAGGCAGATTGTGGCTTCTCCCCATGACTTGGGTAACCCTCCTCTTTCTTCTCTCACCTCTCTAAAAACTGCTTCTAGATGGCCCACTATTTTTAGTTTCATAACCTTATAATACTCAGCTGAAAAGCCATCAGGGCCACTAGTCTTACCCCTCTTAAGTGCTCCAATAGCAAAAAGGATTTCCTCTTTTGTAATATCTGCATTCAACCCATCCCTCTGGGCCTCCGTTATCTTTGGTATCTCCACCTTGTTCAAGAATTCCGTCATTCCCCTATCTTCTCCTCCTCCTCCCCTTTGCCCTTGGTAAAGCCCGTGAAAAAATCTCCTAAATCTCTCCCCAATATCTTTTTTCGTTTTCAGAAGGGTCCCATCCTCCGCCCGAATGTTCTGAATTAGGTGTCCACTCCTCCTCCCCCTTATGAGATTTGCTAGTAAGGTTCCAGGTTTGTTTCCCCACTCATAAAAGTGCTTCCTAATAAGTAGCCCTGTTGTCTTCGCTTCTCCCAACAACAAATTATTTAACGCCTCCCTAGTCCTTATCAACAGATGTACCCCTTCTCCCCCCTCACCCATAGCCGCCTTTCTCTCCAACACTTTGATTCTCTGTTCTAAATTAGTTCTTCTTTCCTTCACTTTTTTTCTGTGATGTGAAACATAGCTAATGATGGCCCCCCTCATAACAGCTTTTCCAGCATCCCAAAAGACCGCTTTAGGGACACCTGACTCTGAGTTATTACTAACATACTGCTGCCATTGTCCATACAAATATTCTTGAAACTCCTTTTTGTCCAACAGGTAATTGGGGAATCTCCAGGTCTTGGACTTGCCCTCGTCCTCCCCTCCCCTCATAGACATAATAATCGCATGGTCAGAAATATGTATGGGTCCGTGCCTAATATAATTAACCCGAAAGTACCACTCCCTAGGAAGGAACATATAGTCCAACCGTGACCATGTGCGATGGGGGTGTGAGAAGAACGTGTACTCTTTGGACATACGATGGGCTGTTCTCCAGCCATCTATAAGGTCTAATTCATTCATGCCTGCCATCCACTCCTGGATAGCCTTTTTAGGGAGACCCTTATGGTCTGAGTGGTCCAGCGCAGGATTCATTAAACAATTCAGGTCCCCTCCCAATATCAAATTCGGAAATTGCTCTGTTGTTAATAGAGATAATATTTTGCCATAAAAACTCGCATCATACACAGCTGGTGCATATACACTTCCAAATGAAATTTTTTCCCCAAATAAAGTACCCACCACAAATACATAGCGACCATCCTTGGGGTCTGCAATCATTCTTTCTCTTAAGAATGGAAGTTTTTTATTCAGGAGAACAGCCACCTCTCTTTTATGTGCATTAAATGTGGCCGAATAACACTCCCCAACCCATCCCTTTTTCAATTTTGCATGCTCCCTCTCCGTGAGGTGTGTCTCCTGCAACAACGCAACATGGGTATTCTGTCTTTTTAAGGCCGTAAGAAGCATTGTTCTTTTAACCGGAGTGGCTATTCCCCTTACATTCCATGACACCACATTTAGATCCTGCTTTCCACTCATGTCCTATTAATATTTTCTTGTACTTTCATCCCCTCCAAAGGGGTAGGCCTCGACTCCACCATCCCCCTCCAAATGACCAATTGGCATACTGTATGGATCTGTAGACTAACATCTAACCGTAACATGAACAACACATAATAACTATATACATATCCCAATCCCCTCCCCCTAGCCCCCCCAGCCTCCACCCCCCAAGTAACAAGAACTGCATAGCGCAGAAATTTTACTCTCCCTTCCCCTATAAAGCAGTCCAGGAAATGTCCCCCCCCCAGGTTCGCCGCTTATCCTTACCCAACCCAAAGACAGGGAAAACAAATATCCTTTTCCATAATTTAATGCAAATATTATCTCTTCAGCCGCTTCCAGTACCAATCCCAGTGTAAGTTTCCTTTTCCCAACCCATCTACTCATTCAAAGGGTTCCAAAACCCCGACAGACACTCTTATCCCTCACTTACACCCCCCCCTTCATTTCACTCTAAATGCATGTCCAGTAAACTTGAACTGCAGTCCTTCAGCGTATGCTCAGCTCTCCAAAAAGTGAAGGAAAAAAAAAAGATAGGCAGTGAGGCTGTCCCTCCATGGCCCATCTCTACGAAATAAAAGTTTTTAAACCTGTAGCATTGTCTCTTTGCTGCATTTCCAAATTGAATTACTTCTATACAGTCACTTCTGCCTTCGAAACAGCCCAAGACGTATAGACGACTCCTTTATATTTTAACTTTATGCGAAGCGGGATATAGCATGTAACAGTCAATTTCGGCTTAGGGAAAGGAAAAAAAAAATTAGGCTCCCAGACTATACTCAGCTCTCAGGAAAATAAGATAAAAAAACAAGAAGGTAGCGCAAGAGGACCGCTTCATTATGATCTTCGTTTGCAAAATGCTAGTTCAGCTCTGCTTTGTCTCATCTTCGCTATATTTGTTGAGTAAAGGAAGTAAACAGTACTTAGCTTTCTTATGGCCTATCAGGCCTTCCACACGTCAGCTCCTTCCGCTATCTCACCCTCCAAACAGTCTCACTTTCTCCCAACTTTTTTCACCAGGTCCATCACGAACCCCTCTGCCTTCGACACTTCCCAAAATGAGTATACTGCTCCTTCGTATTTAATTTTGAGAGTTGCAGGGTATAACATAAAGCAATCAACTTTGGCCTCCCGTACCTGTGCCATGACTGGAGAAAAAGCTCTGCGGCGTTTCAGAAGGCGGGCTGAGTAATCTTGAGATATAAACAAGCGGAACCAGTTCTGATTTGTCCCGATATGCTTTCAAAACATTTTCCCTGTCCGGGAAATAGTGAAACCTGATAATTATTTGAGGAGGCGGTTGGTTAGGTGCAAGTTTTGGTACCACCGCTCTGTGAGCCCTCTCTATCTTCAGAGATCCGTTTTTGGGCGACATCCCCAACAATTCCGGTAACATTTTGGCACAAAAGCCCATGATATTCACTCCCTCCATTCCCTCTGGAAGTCCCCTTATCCTCAAATTCAGCCGTCGATGGTAGTTCTCCTGATAATCCAGCATTTCCTTCAGTTCCTCCAGCTCCCTTTGTAAAGATAAAATTTGTTCTGGAAATGGAGCAGTAACATCTTCCAAATCTGAGATCTGCTGCTCGGCTTTGTTAATTCTTGTGGACTGAGTAGCGTGCAAATCCACCAGCTCCTGTAGTTTTCTATCAAAATTTGTAGCCAGACTGGTGAGTTTAGGTTCCAATGCTGCTAATACTTGCTGCGTAACTTCGCGGCCTACCGCATTGACTTCTCCTGCTGATAATGAAATATGGCCTGTATTCTCTACTTGAGATGCCGATGGCTGTTTCCTTTGGTTTTTCGCCAACATTCGCGAACTTTTTCCAGCATTCGAAATTACATACTCATCCATCTCCCTTTCTAACACCTTTTCCGAGTGTTTGCACCTACTTTGGGTTCTTTTTACGTTTATTTTGATTTTAAACGGCGACCCTGAGGAGCGAGGTGAAGACACGCCTTTACTCTAGCCTGCTCATTGGCGCCCCCCCGTTAGTTTTTTGAGTATATGGATAGGAGGTGAATTAACTCACCTCCGTTTCAGCACTGGAGTTAGCGGGTGGATGTGCGTGCTGGCAGGGTTCCCCAGTCCTGTGTGGACGAGTGGCTGCTGTGGCTTCATTTAGCCTTTTTTTTTTGTTTGGTAAGTGGCGATATCAAGCGAGCAGAGGAGCCCCAGAGAGAGTCCAATTATCAAATGGTTTTCAACCTTAAAAAAACAAACAAAAAAAAACCGGTTGCTTAACGGAAGATTATCTCGCTAAGCGAGCGAGCAAGCCGCCATATTTTCAGACTCCTTCTGCCCGCCCACAGAGGAAAAGCGGCCAATCAGAAGGCACGCAGTTTAACACGTCGGGGATAGACTTGGACATGCGCTCTTCAGCTTTCTTGATAATTATCGTCGGTGCTGAACGATACTCTTACGGCACCCGAACGATAGTATTATCACTTTGGAACAGTAGTATTATCGCTCCAGGAGCGATGGTATTACAAGAATTTTTTTGTATGCTTTTCAGGCATATTATTTCAACAATCCATATATTAAAATGGCATATACAACATTGTATAGGATAATACAGCCAACTAAACAAATAATGGAATGAACCATAACAGAAAAGATCAGGTACCAATAACAATAGTGCACAGTGCATGTGTCATCAGATAAAGGCTACAACTTAGCTTAGAGAAACATCTAAGAATTTCAAATGAGAAAAAAGCAGGAGGAGGGCAACAGCTAAAAGATAATGTAAAGGGGAGTGGATTAGGGAGGGCAAGAACAGTAGGAGGGGTGATATGGAGGCCAAGGCAAGAAAAAGGACATGGGCAGGGTAAGATAAGAGGAATGGGGAGAAGAAACATAGAATTTGACGGCAGATAAGGACTGCTTGGCCCACCTAGTCTGCCCATTTCCCTAACGGATAAGCTGCAGATCCTAGTTAACCAACAGCCTACTTCCTCCTACCCCCACTAGAATTGCCTTATGTCTGTCCCATGCATTCTTGAATTCCTCCACTGTTTTTGACTCTACGACCTCCTCAGGAAGGCTGTTCCATGCATCTACAACCCTCTCTGTGAAGAAATACTTCCTCACATTACCTCTGAGCCATCCCCCCTCTATCATCAAATTGAGATGAGAGGGTAGTTACAAGAGGCAGGAGATTTGAACGTACAGCGATCAGGACGAGGGTCTGGTGGACCTACCGGCAGGTCAAGTGAGGCTCAAAATAAGTACGAGGTTCAGCCATAGATAGGTATCATTGGAGTCCACTTAAGCGACAGTGGGATGCAGACTGCTTTAAATCCAAGGGAAGCGCATTCCACAGCAGAGGGGCAGCATATTCGAATGCCTCAGTACCTTTGGAGGTGTGACTGTATGAGGAGCAGACTCCTCTAGGGCTTGTAGGCAGTATAGGCTAGTAAGGGCCCTATGGCTGTGTTTTCCTGTTGCACTTTGTATTTCATTCTTTTTTGCTGCTGGTCAACAGAAAAAAAGAGAAGCTTTTGCCTTTAATACAATCCTCCATGTGTTTATTTATCATAGCTTTCTTTTGAGCTACACCCTCATTAAATTACACATTGCTACTCCTGGGCCCTCCATTGATGTTCCAGGCGGGCCTCCAGCATCTCTTCTCAGCTAGGCTGACCAAAGCAGCGCTGTATTCAGGAAGCTTTTACGGCAAGCTTCCTACACACCTCTCAACCTTTTGACACTGAAATGAGGGACAAGGACATTTCTGGACACTCAAAATGAGGCGCATATCCCTTAAAACATGGAGATACAAGCTCAGAACACTGTGAAAACCATAGTGTTTACTTGCACAAAGTTTATTTTGGATTTAGTATTTTAGAATATTAAGAGTTTCTACTTTAAAGTCTGAATTCTTCACAGCACATTCTTTGTGCGGTTAGTACCTTTTCCATGAGGGCCAGCGCAATTTTAAGAGGCAAAATGAAGGATGAGAGAGGTATGGCTTCCTAAGTGTACCTGGTATTCTACACTATGTAGCACCTTGGTACCACAGGAACCCTCTAACATCGGTACTTCCGGGTCAGGGGTGAGCCAGGATTTCAGATCTGCAACACCAAGTGGACTCACTGCTAGCCCCCTTAAGGGTGAGCTACCCTCCCTCCAGGGTGTGTAGCCAGATAATACACAAATGTACACCAGGACCACATTTGTTGCCTCATTTGGCACAATACATATAACTTTTGTATTTCATGACAATGGTTGTTGCCATGCATGGGTAAATACAAATGTCATGCATTGTTCCCTAAGACATCCACATAGCAGCCCAGAGCCTGTAAAGCTGTATTGTCCTTGGTATGCAAAGAGAGTTATTAGTGACCATTCCTTCTAGTTTTGACTCCTATGAATAAAACTACAGAAAGGTTCAGTATTTTCTTTGTTAGTTTTCATGGAAAAAGGAAGCAGTTCAGAGCCTATTTGCAACCCCCCCCAAATAAAATGTCACACCATGGAGCGCTTGGAGTATGCCTTCCTATACCCATGCTTCCGGTATGTGAAGAGAAATGACCACATACAAGCAACTCCCATTCTTCTTTCTGCCCTCCCAAACATGTCAACCCCACCAATCCTACTGGCGGCGCTTGACTTCATACTAAAAACGAAGAAGCCACAACCGCGCCAACAACCATCCCATAAGACGGCAACGGAGCAGCACGCATCAAGTCACATGACCGCAATCCGTTGCTCAGCCGGATTCACTTCTCGCGACGTAAGGTGGGAGAGGCATGATGTCAGTCTGAGGGACGTGGGGGGCGGGGCTTGTTGTGAGACGGCTGGTCCTAATAGAAAATGACAGTGTGTTGGGACTGGGCAGTGGCAGACCTTGGATTGAGAGAGAGAAGGGATGCGGCACTGACGGGCACAGGTGCAGGGTTGGAGTTTGGGAGCAGCTGGGTCGGTGAGATACCGTTAGGGACCGAGGGTAGTGTGTGATTCTGCTGCTGGATTAGGACCGGGGCTTCTCAGAGGATGGCGACGGGACATACGGTAAGGACACGACCGATCTCTGATTTAGTGGAGCCGCACAGCTGAACTCTGAGTCCCAGTAAGGGCTGGCTTTCGCTGGGCATCTCTCTTTAGACATTTTTTAACTTTCCTAAATCAGAAGAGTTACAAATTACAGTGCATTTCTGTGGGACAGTTAAAATTTTCATACTTGGTTTTCATTCACTGTGATGTGCAGACCTTGATAGCTATGTTGTAATGTACTAACAAGTCCCAGTACATGGCAGTAAAGAGTCTCGTAAGCATCAGTGGTGGTTCCCAGTAATAATGCAGCATCGGGGTCCCAGTTATCTCCAGTAATGCAGATTTAGTGTCTCAGTAATATCACATGACAGGTCCAAGTAGCCTTGACATGGGGTCCAGTTATAGTCAAGAATGGTTCCCAGTACAGACCAGTGATGGATCCCAGTAATGTGGGGGTCTATACATTTCATTAAAGGGTTCTGGTATTATCCAGTAATGGGACCCGGGGTATTTGTAATAACTGTACAAAATAATATCTCATTGACCTGGACCGCCTTCCTGTAGAGGTTGTGGGGTCTAAAACAGTGGGAGAATTCAAACATGCATGGGACAGACATAAGGCAATTATAGTGGGGGGTTGCAGGAAGTAGGCTGTTGGTTAACTAGAATATGCAGCTTATCCAATAGGAAGGGAAATGGGCAGACTGGGTGGGCCAAGTGGTCCTTATCTGCCGTCAAAGTCTTATGTTTCTATGACTTATTATTCAGAATTCTAACACACAATCTAAATGGACATAAACTACAATTAACAGCTGCACAAAATTAAAAAGAATGTGGGAAGTATTTTGAACTCAAAGGTTTGTGGGATTCTGGAACTGCCTCCCAGATGAATTAATAAATGCAGAAATGTTTTTAAGAAAACATTGTGTGACTACATTCCTGAGGGCTCACTAAATGTATACCAGCACTGAGATTCCAGGAATATTTGAGAGGCAGTAACCTTTTTTCCATCTCTCAGGTCTATTATAGTCCACTGCACTAATGAGTCCTAGTAATATCCAGTAACGTGGGTGCTAGTAATGTCCAGCAATGGGTCTCGGTACATTACAATCATGAGTTGTAGTAAAATCCAGGAATGTTGGTGCTAGTAATATCCTGCTCAGTACACAGCAGTGATGATTCCCAGTAATATCCAGTAACATGGGTGCTAATAATATGCAGTAATGGGTCTCTGGACACAGCAGTGATGAGTCCCAGTAATATCCAGTAATGTGGGTGCATGTTAATAATGTCCTTTAATGGATCTCACTACACAACAGTGATAAATCCCAGTAATATCCAGTAATGGGTCTCAGTACACTGCGGTAATGAGTCCCAGTAAAATCCAGTAATATGAGTGCTAGTAATATGGAGTAATGGGTCTCAGTACACAGCAGTGATGAGTCCCAGTAATGTCCAGTAAAGTGGGTGCTAGTAATATCCTGTGATGGGTCTTGGCACACTGTAGTAATGAGTTCCAGTAAAATCCAGTAATGTGGGTGCTAGTAATATACAGTAATGGGTCTCAGTACACAACAGTGATGAGTCCTAGTAATGTGGGTGCTAGTAATATCTAGTAGGGTCTCTGTACACAAGTGATTGCTCTCAGTAATATCCAGTAACATGGGTGCATGTTAGTAATATCCTGTAATGGGTCTCACTACACAACAGTGATAAATCCCAGTAATATCCAGTAATTGGTCTCAGTACACTGTAGTAATGAGTCCCAGTAAAATCCAGTAATATGGGTGCTAGTAATGTGCAGTAATGGGTCTCAGTACACAGCAGTGATGAGTCCCAGTAATATCCAGTAAAGTGGGTGCTAGTAATAGCCTGTAATGGGTCTTGGCACACTGTAGTAATGAGTCCCAGTAAAATCCAGTAATGTGGGTGCTAGTAATATACAGTAATGGGTCTCAGTACAGGGTTTTATTTAACTCTAAAAATTGATTAGCATTTTGCTCATAAAAGTTATAAAACATTGTGAAAATGCATAGCACTTGCCTCACTGTGGTTAACAAACATAACACTTCTAGAAAACCTATATAAATGCTTTCTGTACAGTTAGTATTGTCCCAAGAAAAAACTGCTAATCGATTATTTAAAACCCTGCAGTACACAGCAGTGATGAGTCCCAGTAATATGGGTGCTAGTAATATCCAGTAGGGTTTCCGTACACAAGTGATTGTTCTCAGTAATATCCAGTAACGTGGGTGCTGGTAATATCTGATAGGGTTTCTGTACCCAATAAATTGGTGTTGGTAATATCTAATAATATGCCGGGTGCTAATAATGTACCATAGGGTCTCTTTACACAATAAATTGGTGTTGGTAATATCTAATAATACGGGTGCTAGTAATGTCCCTTAGGGTCTCTGGACACAAGTGATTGGTCCCAGCAATATCCAGTAATGTGGTTGCTAATAATATCCAGTAATGGGTCTCAAAACACAAGTTATTGGTCTGTGCAAACTGGGAATGCTCTGTGCTGCTGTGTAAATCGGGTGCATATGCAGGTGGCCAGCCCATTAATTTGAATTAAAACCACAAAAGATGTATGCATTCCCCACTCACCCCAGAGGAGACCAGCTGTCCTTTTTGTTTTTCGTTTTGGTGGTCCAGCAAGTGGTAGATTACTATGAAGTCTTTTGAAGCAACATTAATGGTGTGTGTAGTTGCTTTTATTTTCCATTAACACAAACCTTTCATTTTACAGGAAAAGAAGGTTATAACATTTACTGACAGCATTGTCTCTGTGCCTTGACTAATGGCTTGATCACAGATGCCCTGCCATCTGTGATCGAGCCTTGGTCAAAGCACTGAGACAATGCTGTTTGTAAATGTTGCACAATTGCTTTTCCTATAAAATGAAGTGTTTGTGTTACTGGAAAATAGAAGTGCCTACTCATGTGTGGATTCTACTGACTTGGTAATTTACTGCCTGCTGGACCATCAGACTGCAACATTAAACTGACAGTTGGTCTTCTTTGAGGAGAGAAAATGCTGTGCTGCATAGCCGGGGGATAATCTCAAGGAGTCGAGAGGTGCTTCTTCCACTGTACAATTGTCTGGTTAGACCAGACCTCGAATACTGCATGCAGTTTTGGCGTCCCTACTTATAGAGGGACATTGCTCTTCTGGATAGGGTCCAGAGGAGGATGACCAGGATGATACTGGGACTAGGGAAAAAGTCCTATGAGGAGAGACTGGAGGAGCTAAACCTGTACTCACTGGAGGAGAGAAGGAACAGAGGGGATATGATAGAGGTCTTCAGATGTCACAAAAGAATGAATAGGGTAAGCCTTGAGGGGGTGCTTCAGCTGAGGGAGGTAGGGGCCACCAGAGGACACTCAATGAAGCTGGACGGGGGAGACTGAGGGGGGAAACAAGGAGACACTACTTCAGTGAGAGGGTGGTGGAGCTCTGGAATGTGCTGCCCGGGGAGTTGGTGGCTGCTACAGCTGTGGAGGGGTTCAAGAAAGGCTGGGATAGGTATAGGGGAAGGGTGCATCCCAGAGCCCTGCTGGAAGATGGGGGACCTTGGGAGGGGCTAAAAACGGTGCCCTGGGAAGGCACTAATCATCGAGCAGACTCGATAGACCATAGAGTCTAATCTGCTGGCTTGTTAGTATGTAAGTGCATACATCTTTCATTATTTATGTATGTAACTCCTAATTGTGTTGCACCGCCTGCCTTCCTTTGTGGAGTTGTATCACCGGAGGTTAGAGAGGCGCTGGAGTAGATCCGACCTGCCAAAGGACAAATTGGCCCTGAAGTCGCATTATATCGACTATTATGTTGACTATCAGGGCAATCGCCCGTAAGAAGGCTAAATATTTGTCTCGGGAGATTGCTGCGGCGAGGAACAGGCTGGCTCAGCTCTTCCACATGGTAGACAGGCTTTTACATCCTGCCTGTCTCTGTGTAGGGGGAGCGGGTTCTAGCACTAGGTGCGAGGATTTGGCTGTGTTCTTCGCCGACAAAGCGGCCTCTATCAGGGATGAGGTCAACTCAAGTGCCTCTTGAAAGGGATGCAGAGCCCGGCCTGAGTTGTGCCGAAACACTCCTCCTGTCTAGGATGAGTTTGAGCTGGTTGGGGTGGAGGGGGTGATTAAGATAGTCTCAAAGCTGCGGCCAATACAGTGTGATCTAGACCCAGGTCCAACCCGACTTTTGGTTGGCTGTATGGACCTGATTGGACCTGTGGTTGCTGAGGTCGTCTGGAGTTCCTTGAGGAGTAGGGTCTTCCCATTGGCCTGGAAAGAGGCCTTGGTTAGACCGCTTTTGAAGAAACTCTCTTTGGACCTGGACTGCCTTAGCAACTACAGGCTGGTCTTAAAACTCCCATTCTTAGGGAAGGTTATTGAGAAGGTGGTGGCTATTCAGCTTGAGACATCTTGCCTCTTCCTCCACCTATGAACCTTTCCAGTCTGGGTTCCGTGTGGGGAATAGTACGGAGACTGCCCTGGCGAGGGTGCTTAATGATCTCCTGATGGCGAGGGACAGGAGGGACCGTACCATCGTGGTCCTCCTGGACACCTCTGCGGCATTTGACATTGTGGACCACGAGGTGCTACTTGACCGACTGCAGTTCTGGTGTGGCCTGTCGGGTAATGTCATCAACTGGTTCAGGTCATACCTGACAGGCAGAGTGCAAAGGGTGATAATGAGGTTAGCCTCATCTAACCTGAAGCCTCTGTGCTGTGGGGTTCCGCAGAGATCGGTTTTGTCGCTCTTGTTGTTCACGGTGTACATGCTGCCATTGGGGGACATTATCCTGTGGTATGGGCTGGGTTTTCACTGCTATGCAGATGATACCCAGCTGTACTTGTCCTGTGCACTCGATACCCAGGTATCAGCCTCTGTGTTTAATACCTGCCTTGAGGAGATCCAGTCTTGGATGACTCAAAACTGGCTTAAGCTTAATTCAGACATGACAGAGGTACTGGTGGTGGATCCAGGTTGTTGGGGCGGAGAAGGGGGTTTGGAGTCTCCCGCAGCCTAGTGTTGGGGGTGTTCTGCTTGCCCTATCTAGACAGGTTAATGATTAGGGTGTGATCCTGGATGACAGCCTGACGCTTGATACTCAGGTATCGGCCATGGTCATGACTGGATTTTATCGTCTGAGGAATATCACCCGAATCCAAGCCCTGATCCCACCTGAGGACCTGACCATGCTGGTGCATGCTTTTGTCACTTCCAGGCTGGACTATTGCAATGCCTTGTACCTAGGGTTATCTGGAGGTAACTTCCACAGGCTGCAGCTGGTGCAGAACACAGTGACAAGGCTATTGTCAGGGGTAAGAAGGTGTGAACACATCACCCTGTTTCTCTGCAGACTGTACTGGCTGCCGGTCAGGTGGAGGATTGTCTTTAAGGTAGGGCTTTTGACCTACAAGACCGTGTGCAATCGGGGACCTGTCTATCTGCAAGATCTTCTTATTCCCTACCATCTGCCCCAGGCACTCCATTCTGCCGGGGGAGGCCTCCTTAGAGTTCCCATGGCTAGGCTGTGGCATTCGGGGGACAGGGCGTTCTCAGTGGCCATACCTGCCCTGTGGAACTCCTTTCCTGTTTATGTGAGGGAGGCTCCCTCAGTAGAAGCCTTTAAAAAGGGGTTGAAAATTTATCTGTTCCAGTAGACTTTTATTAACTGACTAGTAGTCTGTTTTAATGATAGATGAATTTTAATGTCGCTCCCAGTTGAACTACTAAGTACATAGTTCTACATTGTTATATTATTTTATTGTTGCTTGTCTTATTGTACAGTGCCCAGAGTCCCTGGAAATGGGCGCCTTTATAAATAAAGTATCTAATTATGTGCCTATGTACCTATACTGTCTGTAACTCTCCCGGGTCATGCCTGAAAATAGACAATGCTTTTGTCTGGTGCCCTGACTCGGTTAACAAAAACAAAATAAATACATTTTGACCAAAGTGATTAGTCGCAGTAATATCTGGTAACATGGGTCCCGATACACACCAGTAGTGGGTCCCAGTAACATCCAGTAGTTGATCCCAGTGCACACCAGTGACAGTCCCAGAAATAATTAGTAACGTAGGTCCCAGTATACCAGAGATTGTTTCCAGTACACACCAGCAGCTGGTCCCAGTAAAATCCAATAATGCATATCCCAGTAACATAACATATATGCACCCCCCCTTCATGCAGTATGACAACCAGCCTGCATCGTTGCCATCAGTGGGGTCAGGAATGGCCCTGGGAACTCCATGTCTTGGGGTATTTGTTGGTGTACTGGCCAGGAACCCCTTGCACTCACAGTTACCGCCTGCTGGAATGAGTGGGTGTGGGCGTACAGACAAACTACGTGGACAGCTGGAGTTCAAGCACTTGACTCTTAGTTTGACGACTTAGAACACATTTCAATAATGCTCAGTTATATGGATGCAGGGACTCAAATTCATCACATGCAAACGGTTTGTACATGGGTTTTCACTGGTAACCATAACACACCACAGTCCATAGTGGTTTTCTTTTTTTTTAAACTTTATTTGGAAATGGAATTTTTCCATTTTTTAACAAATAACTTTACAAACACCAAATAATATAACAAACAGATAATGCCACTGAATACATTACTTCATACGATATAATACTTTCTGATAGATAATAAGCTGAGGAGTTCGCTACATGTATAATTGTTGACAGACTTCCCGATTCTGCAGCTTTAAAAAACAGAACATTAAAAACAAAGTTGACGCCAATAAATGCTTCAATATGCAATTGATTATTTAGAGGGAAATAAATGTAGACCATTTTAAGGGGCTATGATGACTATTGTCCCAATGGGGGGTTTCAAATATGCATAAACTTAGAAAGTTTCTATAAGACTTGTAGGGACGTAAATCATTTTCTGCCTATCACACGACCTTTTCCCAGGGATGCCTCTCCCAACATGTTAATAGCCATCTAGGGGATGAAATCAGGTCTTTGTAAGGTAATATACAGAACCCATCTCCGCCACATCAGCTCAAAATGGGCTTGAGTTTTATTCAGGACTGCAGTCAGAGTCTCCTTTTTTATAGACTGTAATCAACAAATCATGCCAGTGTTACATTGCGATGCTACGTTTAGGGAGCCATTTTTTGGTAATAGCTTTCTGGGCTGTGAGGCAAATAATCTTAATTAATTTCCCGGAAAGAGGGTCTTTGTAATTTTTCAGGCCATCCAAGAAAAAGTAAAGTGTGGGGGTAAGGTGAAGGCCGGGTCCAAATATAGAATGGAGAACTCTCTGCAGCTCCTGAAAGAAGAACAGAGCAGGGCATTCCCACGTTATATGTACTAAATCTGCAGGTGAAGCCCTACACCCTCGTCAACAAGATGAAAATCTATCTTGTTGAACTTTTACCAGTGTTGGAGGGGTTCTAAAGTGTCTTAATATATATCTTCCAAGAAATTTTTTTTCCAACTCACTGTAGAAATACCACATTGGATCTTCCCTAAAGCTCTGTCCCATATATCATCCGGGATGGATACCCCCATATCTCTTGTCCAGGCCTGTCTGATTGTTTGTGGGGAATCCCCCTGCCAATCAAGGAGGACCCTGTATAAGCAGGGGATGATATGAGCAGATAATGCCCTACCTTCCACTGCCATATTGATTAAATCTGCTATTCGTGGGGGGCGGATCATCTCCCCAATTGTTCAGGGAGAGAGATTGTATGTAATCTCTTATTTGGAAGTAACAGAATCTATTCTGCCATCTGATTCTGTATTTTTCCACCAGGTCCTGGAATGCTAGGATTTCCTTATCCTTTAAAAAATGCCATATTAAATGTAAGCCCTTCCCCTCCCATTGCTGGTAGCCCCTGTCCATCCATGCCGGCTCAAACAACTCCATATGGGACTGAGGAAAGGCAGACTCGCCACCTTCCAAATCTCGTATTATCTAGTACCCCATACCAGGCTCGCAGTACAGAGACCATGTATGGTTCTCTCCCTCTGTGGGGGGAGTAAACATATTTTTTTGTTAGACGTATCCTGTTTAGGTTTACCAAATCTTCCTCTTTACATTCTAAAGATTTCCCTTTTGCCCCATAGTGGTTTTCACGGGTAACCATAGTACCCCATAGTCCATAGTGGTTTTCACTGGTAACCACAGCACACCACAGTCCATAGTGGTTATAACCAGTAACCATAGCACCTCACAGTCCATAGTGGTTTTCACCAGTAACCATAGCACCCCACAGTCCATAGTGGTTTTCACCAGTAACCATAGCACACCACAGTCTATAGTGGTTTTCACCAGTAACCATAGCACACCACAGTCCATAGCAGTTTTCACCAGTAATCATGACACCTGACAATTTATAGTATTTTTCATGGGTAACCATAGCACACCATAGTCCATAGTGGTTTTCACCAGTAACTATAACACCCCCAGTCCATAGTGGTTTTTGCCAGTAACCATAGCACACCACAGTCCATAGTGGTTTTCACCAGTAACCATGACACTCCAGTCCACAGTGGGTTTCACCAGTAACCATGACACCTCACAGGCCATAGTGGTTTTTACTGATAACCATAGCACACCACAGTCCATAGTGGTTTTCATGGGTAACTATAGCACACCACAGCCTGTATTGGTTTTTAGTCTTAACCATAACACGCTCTAGTCCATAGTGGTTTTCAATGGTAACCATAATGCTCCCAGTCCATAGTGGTTTTCACTGGTAACCATAACCATCCCCCTGGCCATATTAAGCAGCATGCCAGTCTTATGGAAGCCGCCAGCCAAGGCGCATGATAACCCTGCCTCATTTCACCAGTTACTGCATTTGGTGTGAGGAGGCCTGGATGGCCTCCTTGTGTTGTGTTTATGTCACTGTTCCATCTAAGCTACCTCTGTCTAGTTTACAATTTCTTCGATGTGATGTGCAAATCTCTTTCCCAGCACCCACTTACCCTCTTTCCCTCTTTGTAAGGCTGCAAGCCATATCCTTAGAACAGACTCCAGACCCCCAGGTAGGGCCCCAGTCCCAGAGGAAATTAAATCCCTCCTCCCTGCACCACCCTTTTAGCCATGCATTGAACTGGAACAATTGAAACTGTTGCCTCTTGTTCAGGTGTGGCTATAGAAGTGTCTCTGAAAGGGTTACCACCCCTGTCCTTTCCTTGACTACCTGCTGTAGAGTATAAAAGCTTGCCTTTTCTTTTTCCATGCTCCTACATATCATGTTTGCCTGCGTGTACAGTCAAACCTGGTTTTGAGTCGGTCCGCTGTATCTCCTGTGTAATGGCACACCACCTCTTGCAAATCTGATGTGAGACCCAAATCATTTCATGTACCCTTCATTATTGAATCCCCCAACACTGATACTTTTCTCCTAACCTCTTTGGTGCCCTCCTTAGAAACATAGAATTTACCGGCAGATAAGGATCACTTGGTCCCCCATATCTGCTCATTTTTTCTGTGCCTATAGTATTACCACAGACCCTACTTGATCTTCAGCCCATTTACCCCCCCTTCCCTAAGATTCCCTTATGTCTATCCCATGCATTCTTGAACCCCACTGCTGTTTTTACCCCCCTATCTCCACTGGAAGACTGTTGGAGGAATTCACCACTGTTTCTGTGAAGACGTACTTCCTCGCATCTCTCTGGCATCAGCTTCCCTTCAGCTTGTTATCGTGCCCCCTTGTCCTTGAGCACCTCTTTCCTCTTTTTTTTTTTTTTTAAAATGTCTTATACCTTATTCATCCCTATGAGATATTTAAAGGTATCTGTCCTATTTCTCCTCTCTCTCCTCTCTTGTAGGGTGTACATATTTAGGTCCTTTAATCTCTCGTTGTAGGGCTTCTGATGCAAACCTTGCACTGGACTGCTTCCACTCTATGTGTGTCCTTTCTGAGATGTTGTCTCCTGAACTGGACAGAGCACTCTAGGCGGGGGTCTTGCCAAGGATCTATACAGAGGCAACACCACCTCCCTTTTTCTGGTGGTGGTACCCTTCCCTATGCATCGCAGCATCCCACTTGCCCTTCCAACTGCCTTGTCACACTGTTTGGCCACCTTTAGGTCATCTGATGTAATCCCCCAGGTCTCTTTCCTGCTTGGTGGTCATCAGTACCCCATCCCATTTTGCATGTACTCTGCTCCTTCGATTTTGTGCCCCAAATGTATTATTTTTCACTTTTTCATATTGAAACCCAGCTGCCATACCTTTAACCATCCTCCTTGGCATGTACTGCTGAGGTAGAAATGGATAATTTGATGGCAGAAAAGAATTGCTTGGGCTACCTAGTCTGCCCAGGTTGTTCCCTGTCTGTTCTTCTTTTTCTTTCTTTTCCATAATACTTTCTTTTTTTCCCACTGAGTCAGGTAGACCGGCTCTCAGCCCTTTCCCTTCCGATCAACGTCTGCATCCCCCAGTCCTTCAGGCCAAGTCCCCCATGGATTTCCACCGTGGTTGGGCCAGAGGGAGAGATCCCTCCCCCCGGTCGCACATCCAGAATTGCTCGGTGATAGATGGCTCTGGCCAAGAGGGAGTGGGCAGGGCTGCATATAGCCCACTTGGCTGCATTTCTATGTTCTCCCCCATTCCTACACTGCGGCTGTACATAGGTGCATGCATGTGGAGGTACGCACGCACCACAGAACCGTGGTCCCTCTCTTCGAGTCGGTTGCAACATGCAATACCACTGGGTCTTCACCTGGTGGCAGTCAAAGGCCGAGATGGCTGAGCACCCCTCCTTGGGAGAGGGACGCAATACCTGGGACGCTCTATTTCCCCCTCCTCCTGCCAACCCAGATTACCCGATTCTGTTTCTGAACACAGGTCGCTGCATGACTGCAGGTGAGGTGCTGGACACCTCAACCCTCTGTGCCACTGGGCCAGTTTACCCCTACCTGTTCTTTCTCTGCAGACCCCATCTGGTGTATGTTGAACATTCCACCTGTCCCTGTGTAAGTATTTGGGATTCAATGACAGACACCAGACAGACAAAGTGCATAAAAAATACAGGAACTGTGTTTATCATTTTATTTATCAAAATTAGAAAACAAATAAAAATAAAGTCACTTGATATTTACAGAAAAGAAAATTAAGGTGTTAGACTTTCACACCAAAATAAAATACTCAGGCAATTTTTCTTCCTCAGAATCCCTACTCGTTTCTGTATATAAATACCACTCGTGTGTAAACTCACACACGTCCTTCCTTCTCTCTGGTCAGAAGATACTGACTTCCCTATCTAACTCTAGTCCCTGTTGGAGCGGTTATATAGAACATGGGGTGACATCACAGTCATGTGACCTCTCAATTAACAAACATAGGCATATTTTAAACTCCTGTGGTGTCTCACCATGGTTATGTTGTCCCCCCTTATGTCACCTTAGGTTTAGTTGATACCATAGTCCAACACAGCTAGTCATGGAAGCCCTGGAAATCGCACAAAACCTTAATTAGAAGATTTAGGCATCATTGGAGTATTAGCCCCCCCCCACTAGTGGTGACATCATTCCGTAAGGCTACTATAAGAGCAGCCATTTCATGGGCTGCCAGCCCTATAGTAGGACCATCTATCATAATCAGAGCTATTCAGCCAACCATATTTCATTTTATTCAGACGGAAAACCAACAATGTTAATTTAGGATGACTGAATTTGTAGCTTTGTCAGGAAAAAGCAGATAAAGGGTCACTCCCTATCTGTCTTTTTCTGCAAGGCTAGGAAACCAGCTTGTAAGTAAATGTTTATTCAAGAACAACAATATTTTTCATATTCAGCATGTCTTTTAGTTGTTTTATACCATCCTGTGTTTTAATTTCACAATTACTATGACAACAGGGCTATCTAAAGCCTTGTTCCTAATTCCTAACTCCTAACATTTCTATCAGTACAACCAGCGGCTGCAATTTTGGGCATCAGCTTAAGTTTCATTTTGGCCTGAAGCCAAACCTGTAAGCCATTCCCTATAACACTGTGGCTAAACAGGGCATAAACAGACCTTTTTATATCTCTTGAGGACACTACAGGGCTTTCTCTTCTTTTCTCATGCCCATAGTGTCCTGCATTTCTTCTCTTTTATAACTATCCGAGGAGTGGACACAAAGGCAGTACTTGGATCCCCATAAGGAGGAGCGTAACACTGCTCCCTGGCAACAGTACACAACCGTATTTCAATGAAGAATAGCTGCTCCTTCATCTACCGCAGCAAGCGGTTTCAACCTTTAAAACCCAGCAGCTCAATTACGGGGATATTTCCTGCACGAACATGCACAGGGTCCTTCACGAATGTGCGCACACATTCCTTCACGAATGTGCACACATTCCATAAGAATGTCCATTACGGGGGGGGCGCTATTGAGCACTTCTACTGAACGGATGTGGCTCCCATCTGCTCTACAGCTGATTGCTATAAACTTTGATTTTCTACAGCTGTGAAGAGATTTTAAATAAAATAATTGGTACTTCTGGATTCCTGACATTTGGCTGCAGCTCTGGATACCAAATTCGACCATAGGCCAAACGAATGAAAGCCGGCCTGGAAGCGCAAGAAATCAGGCTACAGTAGAGCAGCAGGCCACACTCAACACGATGGCTCTCAACTCTGGTGAACCGCCGTGGAAGGCTCTACAGGCAGCCATACAGGCCATAGACGGAAAGGTGGAGTCGGTCCTACAGCGACTGGGGGGAGCAAGACTTAAAGATAGAGGCTGCCACTAAAACCGCATCCTTAGCTGAATCCCAGGCAGTAAAAGCCATGTCGACAGCAGCTAAATTAACCCAAGAAAATGGGCAGCTCCGATACCGTCTAGAAGTGCTAGAAAACGCAGCCAGGGCGGCAAATGTTAGAATTATCGGACTGCCGGAGGGGGCCGAAAACCCTGACCTCCTTTCCTTCCTGAAATCTTGGCTCCCTACTACACTACATTTGAATCAGGGTTTAGAGATGCACCTCATCAAGGCTTACTGAATATCTCCTCGCTCTGCAGGAGCGCAGAAGGAATTGCCCCGAACTGCACTGTTGGGGACGGCGAGTTCAGCTGTAAAAGAAAGGGTCCTTTAGGCGGCCTGAAATACATACCATCTCAGTTTCGAGGGGCATACTTTGCACTGTTTTCTGGATCTCTCCTACGCCACAAGGGCCCGCAGAAAGCGATTTGACGGGCTTCACGCCACTCTTAGGAGTGTGGAGGTGGCCCATTCCTTGATGATGCCTGCACGCCTGAGAATTTTCTACGGGGGCCATACGTTTCAATTTACGGATCCAGGAGAAGCAGGCAAACATGTGCAGCAGATCCAACAGGAGTTCGAGGCCTCAGAGACTGCAACTAGAGCTGGGGCTGAATCAGATCGGGAATCTGAGGACGAAGATACTTGAAAAGGGTAAAGTACAGAATTGAACTCTCAAAGCTTATTGCAGCAGCATAGACTCTTCACCATATCAGCAACCCTGAAATGAGACTTTTAGTTTAAAAATTGTTGACCTGGACTTCCTTATGGGAAAGTAGCAGAGTTTAATATATGCTGCGTTTACACTAAAGGAAGTGTTTCATACCTTCCAGTTATTTGGAGTGTTCTGCTCAAGTTTTTTTATTAAATAGCTGGTTTAACCAACTGGAAATGTTCAGGTCTACATAGTATGCTGTAGATGTTTAAGATGTTGATTTTAAGTTGTTAGAGTGTGTGGGGCACACTTACATTTTTAGAATTCCCATGTTTGGTTAAGGGGTCTAATCAACACTGAATGTTGAATTCTTTATAATTCTCGAACTGTAATATTTAGAGTGACCACCTGTCATGTGGAAGTGTAGCTTTTGGGACTATTAAATATGGAATGCTAGCTCAGCATTGTTGAAATACCCCCAAATTCGTAACCTATATGACTAGATTAAGATATCCTTTTTCTACTAGCTCTTCGTATAGTAATCTGTCGATATCTGGCTAATGTAATATGGAACTCTGTGTTTAAGAGAAATCAATAAACATAAAGTTTAAAAAAAAAAAAGAATGTCCATAACGAGCCTTTCCGAGCTCGGGACAACAGCGCAAAGTGCTCTCTGATCTTTATTAGCACTTTTACTTTCTTTCTTTTGTAACCCCTAGGTGGCGCTCGATCCTGTTCGGTGTTGTTGATCAGGGAGCCGAATCGCCGGGTGGGTCTCTTGTTGGATCTTTCATGCAGCGCGAGTGGGTGTCTGGGCTAAGATAGCAGGGCCCAGACTGGAAGAACAGTTTGGATGCAGTCCGCTAAGGTCGCTGGATGCAGCTTCCAGCAAGCGTGACACATTCAGCAAAGTGGGGAACCAACTTGCGACCCACTGTCCACATTCAGCACACTTACAGTAAAGGCAGACAAATACCGCAGTTCGAATGACAGTCCGGTTGCAATTCACAGTGTCCCTGTGCAAACTGTAGGCTCTGAGATCGTGGTGAAAGTCCTGATAGGCCGATCGCACAAAAGCAAGTCTTCGGTCCTCTTCAGGTGAAATTAGTCACAAAATCAGATAAAGTCCGATGGTCGGATTAAGTCTCTTCACTTTAGGAAGAGAGTAGCAAGCAGGCCAGACACAGCCTTCCTGCTGATTCTCCTTGCACACTACGCAGGAGCAGCTGCTCGAATTGCTCGAGCTCTTCACTCGCTCAACTCTTACTCCACACTGACTTCTGCTGTAGGCAGCACCGGAGCTTCCCAATGATCCAAAAGATTCGGTTCGTTGGTCCATCTGTCTGTCACAGCTTGAGCTCCCCCCCAGGTCCATTTAGGCACCAAATGGTGAAAACTACAATTCCTACAGAAATTTACTCCCACAAGACCCCTTGGGGGCAGGCTCGAGTTTAGAGCACCCAAAAGTACTGATTTGTGCAGATTGGCAATCCAGAACCAAAATGATGGTGCATAACAGAGATGTCCATGCTGCAAAAGAAGGCAGGTTAGACAAACTACATTATAATTTCTATTAGAACAGATAATCAGCAAACAATCATAGATTCTAGCAGGGCTCCCTTTGCGCAATTAGCGATGGCAGAATGAAGCGGCTGTACTGCAGCCCAGGCGGGACTCGAGCCTAGAAACACTCGACCTTCACCCAGATTAATTATAAACTACGAGATAGGCAGCTCTTAAAGAAACAGGCACAGAGGCTAACTGGGTGCTCACATGCAAACACTTTTAAATCTGCTAGGACACAGGACACTAGCCTGGCAGTGGGCATTTAGGCTCGCCCAAGGAAGACTTTTGGGAACCCCCATTTGTAGGGGGGGTTACACTTTCATTTACCAAAACAGGGCACTCTTACTAAAGTCTAGAAACGAAGTAGAACTGCTGCAGCAGGGAACCAGGCGTGCCAAGCCAGTCAAATATAAGCAACATGTACGTTCAACAAAATGAGGGGACCGGCACCGCACAGAAAGACAAACCAGCATATGCTGATGGTCAGTGGCAAACCGCTGTTGCTTCAGGGCACAGTGGAGAAAAGCACTTACCGAGTCAGAGTGTCATCTAGTAGCATATACTTTATTGAAAGGTATATGGTAGAATCCACAATCCAGCATGAGAATCCACTAAAAACACGATAGCCCAGTAATCCAAATAAGCAAAGCAAAGGCCCGCTCCTCCCGCTCCATACAACCAAAGTAAAAGACATAGAGATGTCAGTCACCTGGCATGTTTCACTCATAAGAGCTTTTTCCAAGGTAGAGGTGCAACTAGCAACCCTTAAACACAAGGCTATTTAAAGTGGATCGTGCATAATAAATCATAAAACTATTACTACATATATGTACAATACATAAACACTCATGTTGCACTGCTAAGATGTTTTATGTCCATATATTTATCGATAGGGAACATTCAGTCCTCCTAATTTTGTTTTGTGGTGGATCCATCCACCTGTCAGGGTGCTACCAATGTTTGAACCGTCCTGGGCACCTGTCCTGTAGGCAGAAGCACATTTGCAGCAAGCAAAGGAACAAAGTATTTAGTTTAGTTTAGTTTATTGGTCTAGGAATTAATACCTTTGAGCCAGGGCTCTTTTACAAAGGTTCCACGTCACAGAGAAACATCAACAAATACAATAGACATTACAGGTAATACTAAAATGGAAAAGTTACATAATAAGTTTGCTATATACAGGTTAAGGCAGGAAGTTATAATAAACATGCTTTTAACAGTTTCATGGGAGTAGACAATTTCGAAAAATAAAGAAACTTCCAGTGAGAGGGAGATCATTAGGATCAAAGGGAGGCAAGACAGGAGGGAAAAGCGGTGAGCAGTCGAGTGAGTGAGAGGGGACAGAAAAAAGGAAGAAAAAAAGGGGGGGAGAGTGAGTTGGGTGGCAGACAGGGATAGTAACGGTATGTGCGGGCTCATTAGACAAGGAGAGTAGGCCTTGGATGTGAGGATGGCCACTGAAGAGGAGTAGACTTTATCGAATGCAATCACAGTTGCTAGCGTTGGTGAGGTGAGTGTAGAGCATGGTTTTGAAAGCTCCGAGCGAGGTTGAGGATAGAACAGGTGGCCTTAGAGCATTGAACCATGTCAGGGCCCTGAATGCGAACGATCTTTGTCCCTGTGTGGTCCGACATCTGGGAACCAGGAGAGGTTTGTGTACAGATCTTGTGGAGGGTCATATGCCAGGATTCGGACGGAGTTGGTTTTGGATACAGAGTGGGGTCAGACCCAAGATAGTTTTTTTTGCCATTATGCAGGTCAGATATATAAGGCGATTTGACAGTTGCAACCAGCCTGCTTCTTGGTAGAGCTACGCGTGTGAGTCAGTCTTGAGCCCCGTGAGGACGGCAAGCCTTATTTAGAGTGATTGAGACACGCCTTAGTGCCGTGGTGGTAGCTGAGCCATATATAATAAGGCCATAGTCAATGATAGAGATTATGGAACTCTGTATAGCTATTCTCAGTGCCGCTTGGTTTAGAAATTGACGGTTTCGGAATAGGATTCCAAGACGTTGGTTCACTGTTTTTGCCGTGTTGTCAGTGTGGGTTGCAAAGGTGAGCCCTTGGTCAAAAGTGATGCCAAGGTATTTGAAAGTATTTACTTGGTCCAGTGTATTTCCAGCAGAGGTTAGTATGGTGAGTGGAGTATTTCTGTTTTTGTTTAATGTATAATGTTTAGGTGTTCAACATCTTGGTAAAAAATGCATCTATAAAAGACAGATACATAAAGTTAGAATCAGCCACCACTGACCAAACAAAGTGCAAACAGTTTAAAAAAAAAAAAAAGCTAAAATGAAAACTACCATGTATCACATTCACTATTCACACGCACTATTATAACGACTAATCCAATGTTTGAAACCGTACAGCGCAGTATTATGTTTTCTTGAGGAAAGGTTTTATCTCTAGTTTACCATTTAAACTTTTCCCTTCCATTCCTTTAAATGAAAAGATCCAGTATTGCTCGCATCTGAGGAGGAGATTATCATAATCACCCCCTCTTCGCGACAACACTGGCTTTTCCAATCCCTGAAATTTAAAGCAGTGCTGTGGCGTTCCTGTCTGTTTCATCACATGTACTTCTAGGGCATTTTTAATGTCCTGATTATCAATAGCCCGCAAATGCTCACCAATACGGGTCTTAAAAGCCCTTTTGGTTTTCCCTACATAAAATGCCCTGCAATTACAAGATGCAAGGTAAACCAAGCCATTAGTAGTACATGTCATAAATCCCCTTACCGGAAACGTTCTTTGTAAGAGAGATATTGAAATGTTTTAGTGTCATACATACGACCACAAAATTTACAGTTGCCACATCTGGCTACCGTTTTCTCTTCTCGGTAGCCACATCCATGGATTCTGTGTTGTTGGTTCAACCAAGTGTACCAAAGTATCCTTCAAGGTAGTACCCCTTCTATAAACAATTCTTGGGCCATTTTTTGAAAGTCCCTTTAGCCCCTAATCTTGCAGGGCTATATGCCAATTTTTCTTAACTATATTGGCCACCTCACAGGATTGTGCATTAGAGGTGCTCACAAAACAGGTCTGAGCATCCTGTTGCTGTACGGGTTCATCTCTGTTTTTTTATCTCTAGCAAATTCTTTCTATCCATATTGTTAACATCTTGTCTAGCCCATCTCTCCCAAATGCTTCAATTTCAGTTTCACAGCACTTGATAAGTGCTTGTAGAGCAGGAGTGAGGGGGGACAGAAGGTAGATTGGGGCTTAAAAGCTTCCAAAAACTGAAACTGAGGCATTAGGGAGAGATGGGGATAAGAGATTTTTCCAAGGACCGGGTAACCTCCACATCCGTCCCCGGGAGAGGAGAGCCACCTCGCGGCAGCTGAATCCTGCTCCTGGCCCCCCCCCCCACCGCTGATCCCCCGACAACCCTGGCTGATTCCTGAACCTGGGTCACCAGTGTGGCGCGAGGTGTGGCGTCTAGCGCCTCAACCCCTTAGCACCACTGGGCTGGCTGTCCACTACCCTTTCTATGAAGAAATATTTCCTCACATCACATTTGAATTTCCCACCCTCCAGTTTCATTGCATGTCCCCTGGTCGTGATGCTTGTTCTCATTGTAAGAGACTCTTCATCGGTACCCTGTTGAGCGCTCTGAGGTACTTGTAGGTCTCTGTCATGTCACCTCTTATTGTCTTCTCTTTCAGGGTGTACACGTTGAGTTCATTTAGTCTTCCGTAGGGCTTTTGGTGCAGCCTCTGCACCATTTTAGTTGCCTCCACCCTATGCCCTTTCTGAGGTGCAGTCTCCAAAACTGAACTCCGTGCTTCAGGTGTGGTCTCACCGATGATCGATACAGTGGCAACACCATCTACCTCCATCTGCTGGAGATACCACTCCCTGTGCAACCCAGCATCCTACTAGCCCTATCCTCTGCCCTGCCACCTTAGATATGATAACCCCATGTTGTCTTGTTACTGTTGGGTACCCCCCCAATCCTGTACTCCACGTTGGGATTTCTATGCCCCAGCTGCATTATTTTGCAGTTTTTGGCATGGAACCCCAACTGACATATATTTGATAATTCTTTGAGTTTCCCAAGATCCCTTCTCATTTTTCTACCCCTTCCTTAGTGTTCACCCTATTGGAGATTCTGTTGTCATATGCAAAAAGGTATTCCTTCCCTTCTAGATCTTCTGCAGTGTCCTGTAAAGAGATTCAAGAGGACTGATCCTAGTACTGAACCCTGAGGTACCCCAATGCCCACACTCCCCTCCTTGGAATGAGTGCCATGAACCAACTCTCTGTTTTCTGGCTTTTAACTGTTTTCTAATCCAGTTTACCACTTTGGATCCCACTCCTAGGATGATCAACTTCCTAATTGGCCTTCTATGCGGTACCGTGTTGAAAGCCATGCTAAAATCCAAATAGGCTGCATGCACTGCACTGGATAGTGACTTCCTAGTAGGCTTGCCAGTTCCTTTTTTTGCTGTGTGGGCTTCCTGGGACCCATCTGAGAACAGCAGTAAGTACCTGTTGCCCTTGTACAGCCCTGGTTCTATAGACTTCACCCTCCCTTCCTCCTTCTCCCCTGCTACCGTCCAGTCAGCATCTTTGGCCAAGATGAACCCTTGCAGAGTCTATATCAATAGTGTCCTCAGTGGCTTAGTGGCTACAGCCCTCAAGAGACATATTTTATCCCTTGCTGCCTCCAGTTCTGCTCTCATGGCTTGGAACCTCCCACAGTTCAGACAGTAGCTGAATTCCCAGAGCCCCTATGGGACACTACTGCTGCACACACCTTGCACTTCTCTCACATGCCTCGCTTCACAAAAAATGTATTACTTCTGTTTTCTCTCCCTAGCATGCCGGCCAAGTGTCCCTTGACCTATTTATTACCTTTTTTTCCTGAGCGTATCTTTGGGGTTTTGGGACTTCTGTTTATGATATTTCAACTTTGTCTGGCTGGACATCACCTGCACCCTCCCCTGGTGCATGCCAGATTCACCCTTACAGCCCATGCTGTTGGTGGTTTATCGGCAGTGTGGGCCTTGGGTACCTTCTGTGAGAGTCCCTCCCCACGCATATTACAGTGATGTATCTCCTACCTTATGCCAGCTGTGTTGTTTTGGTACCTACTTGTCTCTTGGAGTGCTCAGTAGTGTTGGCATAGGCAGTGTCTCTGGGGTTGCTGTTTACCATTATGTCCCCGCAAGTTCTTTGGGGGACCTTGCCAGAGACCTGAAAGCCAATTGGAGGTCACCCTTGAGGGGATGTCTCACCTGGGGTTCCCGAACCCTCTGTGTTCCCTCTAAACTGCATCCCTGCTCCTCACCCACAAGTCTCAGCAGTATCGAACATGTCTTGGTGCCCGAGGCCCCTCCCTGGCAGCCTCCAGGTTCTCACTCGATAACATTGTGACACCCTTGTGACTGCGAGGTTCCAGGACCTCATGACACTCTCAGGGCTGTCAGAGGGCCTGGCACCCATGTTTCCAGGCGGACGTATGCCTCAGGGGACTCATTTACCCTTGGCCTGAATCCTAAAAGCAGTCATTGTGGTGTACACCAGTGATTGCTCCCCCCCTCCAGAGTACCCCTGACACCATGAGCACCCTGCTATTGGTGCGTGCAGCTTTCCTCGAGTGGCACCCATGCACATCATGGTCCAGCTGGCCCCTTGCCCAGGGGTTGCTTACCAGGTGATGGCACTTGGAGGGATGAGTTCTCTCCTGGAACCAAGAACAGAGTCTGAGACTGGTACTAGACTGTCTAGGATTAGACTGACTAGCACCACAAGGGCACCCTATCTTTATAATAGACAAGGCAATTTTTTGTCATTTTATATATGCCTTCTTCACTCTGGCACCTGAACCTCCATTGCCACTTGTGAGGGATGCCTTACATGAGCAGCCACAGAGCCTTGGACACCCCGTAGGTGGGGGTCAGGAAGGGGGGCTCTCTCCCCACCGAACATATATGTTTTTTTCTCGGCCCATCCTGAAATGTCATGGTCGAGGATGGAGGCCGGATTTATCGTGGCTTATTCAGCCATTGGTGACAGGTACCTTTTCTTGGTTTCCTCCTCCTTCTGAGCCAGTGTGATGGATGGTCTCATGACGTGCATGTGCTTAACGCCCCACAGCTGCCTCCTCCATTTTGCTGTGATGCTTGGGTCACATTACCACCTGTGATCACTCAAGTGACAGTACTGCAGTGGAGGAGGCATCCCATTGTCCCTAGAGGAGGAGAGCACCTTGTTGGATGCTCGATCTCCGTCTCCCAAGCTGGCCCCCAGCAACCAGTGATCACTCCCGATGGACTGACTGGCAGTTTTATTTACAGTATATTGTGCCCTATCCCAGTACCTACAGCTCCTACCACACTCACATTCACCCATGAGGGATGATGATGTGGCATTATTCCCCCACTGGCCACGTCTGGTAACCACCCCTACTATAAGGAGGGGTTGTTACACTATCTCCCCGGCCCCTGAAAATCCATTCTGTCCCTAGAAAAGGCAGGCATGAACTGATGATTCGATCCAACACACCACAAAAGAGGGTTAGCTACCCTA
Organism: Neoceratodus forsteri; assembly: GCA_016271365.2. NCBI lineage: Eukaryota > Metazoa > Chordata > Ceratodontiformes > Ceratodontidae > Neoceratodus > Neoceratodus forsteri. Next base: position 27,686,642 of record CM057455.1, on the reverse strand, counting down.
CACCAAATGCTCAAAACGGGTGCACTCGGAAAATGTTATAATCATGCTAGAAATGATGCACCTACTGTAGAGTAAACAGCAACCATGTTTATGATGCAGTGTAACTAAATATGATTACACAAGGTACAGGTGGAAATGCTTGAAATCAACTGTATTACATAAGGAATAAGGCATAACACAGAGGGGATTATGCTACGTTAAGGTACTGAGTGGTGGGTTGGAGTTTCAAGTCTGAAGAATGAGCTGCTTCAACATAGAAACATAGAATTTGACGGCAGATAAGGACCACTTGGCCCACCCAGTCTGCCCATTTCCCTACCTAATGGATAAGCTGCAGATCCTAGTCAACCAACAGCCTACTTCCTCCTACCCACAACCCCTAGAATTGCCTTATGTCTGTCCCATGCATTCTTGAATTCCCCCCACTGTTTTTGACTCCACAACCTCCACAGGAAGGCCGTTCCATGCACCCACAACCCTCTCAGTGAAAAAATACTTCCTCACATTACCTGAGTCTGAGCTGTCTCCCTTCTATCTTCAAATTGTGCTCCCTTGTTCTTGCATATCTCTTTTTCTGAATGATGCTACCCTCTTGGACTTTGTTGATTCCCTTGAGGTACTTGAAAGTTTCTATCATGTCCCCCCCCGTCCCTCCTTTCGTCGAGGGTATACATATTAAGCTCCTTAAGTCTCTCTTCATATATCTACTGGTGCAGACCCTGCACCATTTTAGTTGCTCTCCTCTGGACTGCCTCCATCCTGTCTTATGTCCTTGTGGAGATTGGGTCTCCAGAACTGCATGCAGTAATCCAGATGGGGTCTCACCAGCTGTGTGTGCATAGGGATGACAACTTCCTGTTTTCTACTGGTGATGCCTCTTCCTATACATCCCAGTATCCCCCCAGCCCTCCTTATTGCCCTCTCACATTGCTTGCCCACCTTTAGGTCATCTGACATAACTACCCCCAGGTCCCTTTCCATTTTTGTTGTTGTTAGTATCTCAACCCCCATGGTGTAGTCTTCCCCTGGGTTTTTGTTTCCCAGGTGCATTACTTTGCATTTCTTGGCATTGACTCTAAGCTGCCATACATTTGACCAGTCCTCCAACTGTGCCAAGTCCCTTCTCATCCTTTCCACCCCACCTTGTGTATCAAGCCTGTTGCAGATCTTTGTGTCGTCTGCAAAGAGACATACTTTTCCTTCCAGTACCTCTGAAATATCACTTATAAAGACATTGAAGAGGACCGATCCTAGAACTGAACCCTGCGGTACCCCACTAGTAACCCCCTTTCCTCAGAGTGGACTCCGTTTACTATTACCCTCTGTGTCCTGTTCTCCAGCCAGTTTTTCACCCAGGCTACCATCTTGGGACCCACTCCCAGGCTCGCTAACTTGTGTATTAATCATTTGTGTGGGACTGTGTCGAATGCCTTGCTAAAGTCTAGGTAGGCCATGTCCGCAGCCCCTCCCTGATCTACTGCTTTGGTCACCCAGTCAAAGAAATCTATTAGATTTGTCTGACATGACCTTCCTGCTGTGAATCCATGCTGCCTTAGGTCCTCTGCCCCTCTGGCCTCAAGGTACTCAACAATTCTTTCCTTCAGAAGTGATTCCATCATTTTCCCTATCACTGAGGTCAAACTAACAGGTCTGTAGTTTCCTGCCTCTGCCCTCCTTCCACTTTTATGAAGTGGAATCACATCTGCCGTCCTCCAGTACTCGGGTACCACCCCATCCTCCCATGATTTGTTAAAGAGGGTAGTCAGTGGTGTCACTAGTTCTACCCTTAGTTCTTTTAGAATTCTGGGATGAATCCCATCAGATCCCATTGCTTTGTCCCCCTTCAGTTTTCAGAGTTCTTTCAGTACTCTCTCTTCTGTGAATGGGCTGGTATGAACCCTGCTTTCCAGAGTGCTTCTGTTGTTTGGTTTAGGCACGTCCCGTTCTTCACTTGTGAATACTGAGCAAAAATATTTTTTAGTATCTCTGCCTTTTCACAGTCACCCTCTGCCCACCCCTCCCTTCCCTTTATTAAGCCTAACTATCCCTCCCTTGGTCTTCCTTCGCTCCCTGATGTACCTATAAAAGGTTTTATCCCCCTTCTCAACTAAGTTGGCTATCTTTTCCTCAGTTTGGGTCTTTGCTGTTCTGACCGCCTTCCCTGCTTCCTTCTGCTTTAACTGATACAGTTCTCTGTCCTGCTCCTTCTGTGATTCCTTGTACTTCCTGAATGCTTTCTTTTTTTCCCTAACCTTCCCTGACACCTTCTTTGAGAACCATAGTGGTTTTTTACATCGTTTTGTTTATTTGCTTCACACAAAGGCTTGTTGCCTTAGTGATGGCAGTTTTGATTATTCTCCATTGTTCTTCCGCCCCTCCTTCCTGCCCATTTGCTAGTGCATTCCTTAGGCACTCACCCATTTTGGCAAAGTCAGCCCTCCTAAAATCCAGGACCTTTGCCTTTGTATGGCTTGACTCTACTGCTGTGTTTATCACGAGCCATACTGTTCGATGGTCGCTAGTTTCCTGATGGCCACTCACTTCTACATCTGTGATCCTCTCTCCATCTCCATTTGAGAGTACCAGGTCTAAGATTGCTCCCTCCTGAGTGGGTTCCAATACTAGTTGTCTAAGGCATGCCCCCTGCAGGGCATGTAGAATGACCCCACTCTTTGATGTGGCTGCAGCAAATGCACGCCAGTTAACATCTGGCATATTCAGATCCCCCCCATCAGCAATATCTCCCCTTTTTCTGCCATTGTAAAGGTACCTTCTATCATTTCCTTGTCCATTTCCTCCCCCTGATATGGGGGTTTGTGTACAACACCTATGTGGATTGTAGTGCCATTGCCTGTCTCCAAGTTGACACACAGTGCTTCCTCTCCTCCCTGTTTACCATTTTGTTCTGTTGCTTTGATTCCTTCCCTTATGTAGAGAGGTACTCCACCTCCTCTTTCACCCTCCCTGTCCCTTCTCTAGATACTGTACCCTGGTATGTTTACATCCCAGTCATGGTTCTGTGTGTACCATGTTTCTGTGACTGCCATGATATCCAGATGTTCCTCTTCCATCAAGGCCACTAGTTCAGGAAGCTTGTTACCCAGACTGTCGGCATTGGTACTCATTACTCTTCATTTTTTGATGGCTTTTCCTCTTGTAGCCCTATCCCTGCCCTTGCTGACTTTGCTTTTTCCATTGTGTGGGGTTGTTCCTGTACTCCAGCCAGTGGTTTCACTAGTTCCCCCCTTAATTCTTTTAGAATTCTAGGGTGAATTCCATTAGGCCCCATTGCTTTGTCCACCTTCAGTTTTAGGAGTTCTTGCAGAACCCTTTCTTCTGTGAAAGGACTGGGATCGGCCCCCCCCCCCATCAAGAGTGCTTCTGTTAATTGGATTAGGCACTTCCCCCTCCTCTTTTGTGAATACTGAGCAGAAATATTCATTCAGTATCCCTGCTTTTTCACTGTTCCCCTCTGCCCACCCACCGTTCATTCTATTCAGCCTCACTATCCCTCCCTTTGTCTTTCTACGCTCGCTGATGTACCTATAAAAGGTTTTATCCCCCTTCTTAACTGAGTTGGCTATCTTTTCCTCAGTTTGGGCCTTTGCTATTCTGACTTCCCTCCCTGCTTCCTTTTGTCTTAACTGGTACAGCTCTCTGTCCTGCTCCTTCTGTGTTTCCTTATACTTCCGGAATGCTATCTTTTTCTTCCTGACTTTCACAGCCACCTCTTTTGAGAACAATAATGGCTTTTTCTTTCGTTTTGATTTGTTTATCTGCTTCACACAAAGGCTTGTTGCCTCTGTGATGGCAGTTTTGATGATTCCCCATTGTTGCCCCACACCTCCTTCTAGCCTGTTTGCTAGTGCTTTTCTGAGGCACTCTCCCATCTTGCCAAAATCAGCCCTCCTGAAGTCCAGTACCCTCACTTTTGTATGGCTTGACTCTGTAGCTGAGTTTAACGTGAACCACACTGTTTTGATGGTCACTTATTCCCAGATGGCAACCCACTTCTAGATCTGAGATCCTCTCACTGCCCCCGTTTGAGAGTACGAGGTCTAAGATTGCTCCCTCACGAGTGGGTTCCGCAACTAGCTGTCTGAGGCCTGCCACCTGTGGGCATCAAGAATGGCCCTGCTCTTGGATGTGGCTGCAGCAAATGTGCTCCAGTTAACATCTGGCATATTCAGGTCTCCCATCAACAGTATCTCCCTTTCTCTGCCATTCTAAGAATGCCTTCTATCATATCCTTGTCCATTCCCTCCCTGACATGGGGGTCTGTACACAACCCCTGTGCGGATTGTGGTGCCCTTCCAGTCTCCAAGGTGACCCACAGTGCCTGCTAGATGTCCCCGGTTACACTTGGCCCCGGTTACACTTGGAAATGAGCCTTGGCTCAGCGTACCTTTTCCAGTTACCAGTTTTTAAAATAAAATCAATAAAAGCATTTTTTTCAGTTAGATGAATTTTCTTTACAGTTTGTGATTCTTGAGCAGTGTTGGGGGGGGGGCATTTGTTTTCATTTGCATGATTTCTTTTTGCTGTGTTTGATTTACATTATGACCTTTTTGACCCTGAAGTTTTTAAATTAGCATATTGACCTTTTTGATGTTGACTGGTTGTGCTCTTGAATAATGCCCCTGTGTCATGTCATCTGAGCAGGTGTGTATGCTAGGTTAACACAGTACCATGTGATGGCGTCCTGACAAATGAGGAATCAGAAGTGACCCAACACTACTTTACAAATACCAATATTACATAGTTAAGCAGAGGATGCTATGTCTGCACCCGCTAATTACCCAATGTTTCCACTTAAGGGAGCTTCAGCAGTGGGGGAGTAGCTGTATACAATGTCTTGCATTTATAGGGCCTGGGGTTGTTGACATCATAGGTGTTAGTTCTTGCTTAAAAATTTAAAGCAACGGCTACGCTAAGGACTGCGTTTTGGTCTATCTGGACTTCAGGACAGTAAGCAGTATGGCTTTGTAAAGGAGTTTACTGTCAGACAAACTATGTGGAATGTGGATTTTTGCAATGCTGTGTCGCAAGCCTTAGATAAGGGCCAATTGCTGGATGTGATATATTTGGACTTTAGCAAAGTCTTTGACTCTCTCTCTCTCTATCTTACAGGAGGCTGGTATAGAAATCAGGTGACTTGTTGTTTGGGAGAAGGTCACTAGATTGGTGAAAACTGGCTGGGGCTGTGGTTTGTAAGCCTCAAATCCTGATGGCCTGAAGGCCTCAAAGTGAGCTCACCAGAACTTGTACTGATGGCCTCACTCCTTATTTTTTCATAGCCCTGTTCGACTTCCCCAACCGATATTTTTATTTATTTATTCAAGTGTTTTACCAGGAAGGCACACTGAGCAATAATTGCTCATTTTCAGATGTGTGTGGGAAGTAGAGTTACACAAGTATGTAGTACATGGGTACAATTGAGGAGACAGTAATACAATAGGTACACAGAATACAAGGACAATTTACACATTATTTATTTATTTATTTATTTATTATGCATATCGGAATTACAGCCTTTTGAGTCAAGGACTCGTCTCCAAAGGCTCCACGTCAGTTCCATGGCAGTAAGCAGAAACAGTAGGAACAATATGGTGGGTAAATACAACAATTAGAATAGTATTACACATGAGAATAGAACAAAAATACAATAGGGAGTTCTTTGGATGAAAAAGGCATCTGCGAAATGTCACAAAATCACTTTTAGCACTGGTTTGAAACAGAGACCTCAGAGGCCTCTGTTGGTCAGTCTTGGTATTGCAGACATCTACACTGCATAGCGATATTAGGTGCTACTATACTGCAGTCATCACCACTACGAAAATAAGGGACTGCACCTCTGAGTAACTAACATTTAAATCACCTTTATAATTTACCCAGAATTCCTTGGTGCTGTATGTAAAGCTCAGTAAAATTTATGTTTAAAGGTAAGGCCATCTCCATTAAGTCAGACATTCTGCATAGCTTTAACGACCACTTCTCTACTGCAAGCCTTGCGTTTGACGCTTCAAAAGCAGCCATCCTTACCTCCAGCTCATCAAAACCTCACCCAAGTACAACTACTGCTAATTCCCCTTTTTACCCCATTCCAGTTCAAGGAAGTAGAGGACCTGTTATTACACCTGGATATTAATAACGAAAGCCTTTTCACAGCCACCCTCTGCCCACCCCCCTCCCCTTTATTAAGTCCCAGTATCCCTCCCTTGGTCTTCCTTCGCTCCCTGATGTACCTATAAAAGGTTTTATCCCCCTTCTTAACTGAGTTGGTTGTCTTTTCCTCAGTTTGGGCCTTTGCTGTTCTGACCACCTTCCATGCTTCCTTCTGCTTCAACTGATACAGTTTTCTGTCCTGCTCCTTCTGTGATTCCTTGTACTTCCTAAATGCTTTATTTTTCTCCCTAACCTTCCCTGACACCTCCTTTGAAAACCATAGTGGTTTTTTACATCGTTTTGTTTTGTTTATTTGCGTCACACAAAGGCTTGTTGCCTTAGTGATGGCAGTTTTGATTATTCCCCATGGTTCCTTCACCCCTCCTTCCTGCCCATTTGCTAGTGCATTCCTTAGGCATGCACCCATTTTGGTAAAGTCAGCCCTCCTAAAGTCCAGGACCTTTGCCTTTGTATGGTTTGACTCTACTGCTGTGTTTATCATGAACCATACTGTTCAATGGTCTCTAGTTCCCAGATGGCCACCCACTTCTACATCTGTGATCTTCTCTCCATCTCCATTTGAGAGTACCAGGTCTAAGATTGCTCCCTCCCGAGTGGGTTCCAATATTAGTTGTCTAAGGCATGCCCCCTGCAGGGCATCTAGAATGACCCCACTCTTTGATGTGGCTTCAGCAAATGCATGCCAGTTAACATCTGGCATATTCGGATCCCCCCATCAATATCATCTCCCTTTTTTCTGCCATTCTAAGGGTACCTTCTATCATTTCCTTGTCCATTTCTTCCCCCTGATATGGGGGTTTGTGTACAACCCCTATGCGGATTGTGGTGCCATTGCCTGTCTCCAAGTTGACCCACAATGCTTCCTCTCCTCCCTGTTTACCCTTTTATTCTGTTGCTTTGAGTCCTTCCCTTATGTAGAGAGGTACTCCACCTCCTCTTTCACCTTCCCTGTCCCTCCTCTAGATACTGTACCCTGGTATGTTTACATCCCAGTCATGGTTCTGTGTGTACCATGTTTCTGTGACTGCCACAATATCCAGATATTCCTCTTCCATCAAGGCCACTAGTTCAGGAAGCTTGTTACCCAGACTGTCGGCATTGGTACTCATTACTCTTCATTTTTCGATGGCTTTTCCTCTTGTAGCCCCATCCCTGCCCTTACTGACTTTGCTTTCTCCATTTACCCCAGTCCTGCTCCCTGCTGACCTTTCTACCTTGGTCTTTACCTCATTTAGTACCCTGTTTTGGAGGGGGAGGCTGGGAATTCCCTGCTGCTTATCAGTGCCTCCCCCTTGGTTAGTTTAAAAGCTTGCCAGTGAAGCATTTAAACCGATCACTGAGGAGACTGGTTCCTTTCCCGGACAGATGCAGACCATCGTGCCAATATAGGTGGGTATCCCTCCAGGTGGAACCCCAGTCCCCAATGAAGCCAAAACCCTGTGATCTACACCAGTTTTTCAACCATTCATTGAATTGCATGGTGCGGAGTACCCTTGCTTCACCCGTGCCATAGACAGGCAGCACCTCCGAGAAAGAGACTGAATGAGCTACTTGTCTGAGGCCCCTCCCCAACTCCACAAACTCCTCTTGCACTGCTCTAGTCCCGTGCGTGGTCAAATCATTTGTCCCTAGGTGGACAATGACATCCAGCACTGTCTCCCGTGCAGCTGCTGTCATGATCCCTAGAATCCGTTTCCTGTCCCTCCAAGCCATGGCGCCAGGCAGGCACCTTACTTCACTTTCCCTTGCCCCCCCCCAAGTTCTATTCCTCTGATAATTGAGTCCCCCATCATGAGCTGCTTCCTTTTCCTGCTGCGTCCTGTGCCACTTTCCTGTGGGCCTCCCTTGTGGCGGTTGCTAGCAACGTCAGTCTCCACTGTGTGTGCCTCCATAGGTGAACTATGCTCCACCAGAATGGCGTATGGATTGTGGAGTGGTACGTCTGAAGGGGTACGCCTCTGTTCCACCACCCTCACCCTCCCTGAGCCCACTGTGGTCCAACCGCTGCTCCTTCTTGGCAACCTCTGAGGCCGAGGTGGTGGCCCTGCTGTTCCCTGCATGTGTGTGTGTGTGTGTGTGTGTGTGTGGGGATGTTCCTGTACTCCTGTCCCGTTTGGGCTGGAGACGGGCAACCTCCTCCATCAGAGCAGAGAGTTGCCTGCAAATAGGGCAGCATCTCAACCTCCAGAAAGTCTCCCGGAAGACTGCTGCCCCACAGCCAGTGCATTGCACTACTCCCAACGTCTGTCTTCTTTCCAGTTTACACTGTGTAATTTTATGTTTTTTTTTTTTTTTTAAATAGTGTGTGCGCTTTTAGTGTCAATGCAGCATGAGGTACACTGACCTAGCATAATCCATCCCCCTAATGGGACTGCCTTTTTCTGCTTATAGAATGTTCAGTAATATTAGTTTTTTAGTAGTGTTTTAATTTGGTGCTGCATCTTTAACCAGTTGCCTTTAGGGCAGTAGCATAATTAGATATGCGGCAGGGGTTAGGTTGCAGCTGGTAAGCTGCACAAGTTGGGTGCGGTTTTCCTGCAAGGATGTTTATTTTACTGCATTAAATAGGTATTCCTGTCTTTTAACTGCCTGTAGTTCCCATCTGATCTGTGAGGCAAAGCTGGAAGCCTGAGCTTTGCTTCCTGTTCTTTCCATGTGATCGGAGTCAGATCTGTTAGCCTAGGCTATTGACTGGATGCTATGTGACCTTATTCAGGTACACTGCTGGGCAGCTGAGATTCAGGCAGCGAGTTTGAGCTCTTCTTTCTTTCTAGGTAGATGTTTGCTGATGGTTTAGTGATGTATGTATGCATGATTCCATTGTGTAGAATCATAGTTTTGAAATGTATTTTGTGTTTTATTAAGTATTTAAAATGTTTTTCCTTCATGAGCAGCACTCAGGATTTCTGGGTTTGGATTTGTGAGTAGGAAGCAGTGTATATAACCAACTCAAATCTAGTCTTGATGACCTGGACCCCAAACTCCTCAGTTTCTCAGCTCCTGCCATTGCCTCCCAACTCTTGCACCTTCTTAACCTCTCCTTTACCTTAAGTACTGTCCCACAGGCCTAGAAGCTGGCCAGAGTTCTCCCCTCCACAAAGGAGATGATTCATCCTCTCCTGGAAACTACCGTCCTATCTCCCTCCTCCCGTCTTGCAAAGTTGCAAGAGAAATTGGTAGACTCATGGCTGTCTGACTTCCTACACTCCTCCAACTTCTCCCCTTTCTCTTGTTTTTGGAAGCACCATTCCACTGTCTCCTCTCTCCTATGCGTCACTGACTCCATCCTCTCTTCGATGGATCAGGTGAACATCATGGTGTCCATTTTCATCGACCTGGCCAAAGTCTTTGACTTGGTGGCCCATCTGCTCCTCCTGGATAAGTTGAGTTGTGCAGACCTCTCAGAATCTGCCGTTGAGTGGTTCTGCTCCTGTCTGTCAGGCTGGCAGCAGTCGATACAGATAGGTGGCACCCAGTCTTCTCCATTCCCAGTCCTGGGCAGGGTCCCTCAGGGCTCCATCCTGAGTCCCATCCTCTTCTCCATTTTTCTCACAACCTCCCCTCTGCATGTGTCAACTTGCATATTCACATGTATGCAGGCAATAGAGTTCTCGACACCTCAGGCCCGTGAACTGAGGCTGCTGCAGTCTCACTCTAGCAAGGTTTCTGCAATGTCCTGCATTGGTTTCAGGCCAGCCAACTCCGGGTTAGCAGAAAGAAAACTGTTTCCCTGACCTTTGGATCCAGCCAGAAACTGGTCAGGCTTGCCTCCCTCCCTCCCCTCACCACCCTGGATGATTCTCCTCTTAAAGTCGTTTATTCCTTTAAGTATCTTGGTGTGTGGCTTGACAACAGGCTTGACTTCTCTGCTCACATTGATGCCATTCATACTAAACTCTGCCTCAAGCTTGGCACCCTGTACTGTAATAAAAGACTGCCTCTCCTTGCATGCCCGTTGGGAACTGGTTACCAAAATGATGCTACCAGTCTTTGATTATGTGGATGTGGTATACAGTACTGCTCCTTCCTCCTCCCTTGCCAGACTGGACACCTTCTGTCACTTTGCCATAAACTCACATGCTCGTACCCATGATTGCACACTCTATTCCTTCCTATCCATTCTTCCTCTTCCTCTGCCTTTTCCTTCTCATCACCTGTATCACAGTGCTTCTTTCGTTGCTAAATAATTGTTCGAGGCACTGCCCTTCTACCTGTCCACTCTCATCTCTTCCATTCCATCTGCCTCATACTTCCTTCATTCTAGGGATCATCGCACTTTCTCTCCCTCCCCCACTTCTCTGCGGGGCAGTTAGCCTTCTCCTGTTGCCTCCCCTTCCTTTGGAACCTCCTCCCCTCTGACATCTATGTCTCACTCTCCCCAACCTCCCTTAAGCACCAGCTTAAAGTCCTTCCTCCCCTTTTCTGCACCTGTCAGCTCCCTACTTGACCTGTCTCTTCTTCCCCCTCGCTAGTTCATGCCCATTCTTGTTGGTCAGTTTTACGCCTCTCATTCGTCTGCACGTCAGTATTTCTACCAGTCGTTAGTTCTTATCTCCGCATGTAGAGTGTAACTTGCTCCAGACACCTGAATCTTGAATTTTTGTGTTTTTGCTGTGTTGCACTACTGTTGTTTTCACCTTATTTATTTGTATGTAAACATCCATTCTAGTTATTTGCATTGTAAATGTTTTGTATTGTATTCTGGAGTATTTGCTAGATGTTTCCTCTCCACACACACACCCCCCCCCTTCTCTGGGTTGCACTTGGAAATGAGCCTTGGCTCAGCGTACCTTTTCCAGTTACCAATTTTTAAAATAAAATCAATAAAAACATTTTTTCAGTTGTTGGATGAATTTTCTTTACAGTTTGTGATTCTTGAGCAGTGTTGTGGGGGGCATTTGTTTTCATTTGCATGATTTCTTTTTGCTGTGTTTGATTTACATTGTGATCTTTTTGACCCTGAAGTTTTTAAATTAGCATATTGACCTTTTTGACGTCGACTGGTTGTGCTCTTGAATAATGCCCGTGTCATGTCATCTGAGCAGGTGTGTATACTAGGTTAACGCAGTACCATGTGATGGCGTCCTGACCAATGAGGAATCAGAAGTGACCCAACACTACTTTACAAATACCAATATTACATAGTTAAGCAGAGGATACTATGTCTGCACCCACTAATTACCCCATTTTTCCACTTAAAGGAGCTTCATCAGTGGGGAGTAGCTGTGTACAATGTCTTGCATTTATAGGGCCTGGGGTTGTTGACATCATAGGTGTTAGTTCTTGCTTAAAAATTTAAAGCAACAGCTATGCTAAGGACTGCGTTTTGGTCTATCTGGACTTCAGGACAGTAAGCAGTATGGCTTTGTGAAAGGAGTTTACTGTCAGACAAACTGTGTGGAATGTGGATTTTTGCAATGCTGTGTCGCAAGCCTTAGATAAGGGCCAATTGCTGGATGTGATATATTTGGACTTTAGCAAAGTCTTTGACTCTCTCTCTCTCTATCTTACAGGAGGCTGGTATAGAAATCAGGTGACTTGTTGTTTGGGAGAAGGTCACTAGATTGGTGAAAACTGGCTGGGGCTGTGGTTTGTAAGCCTCAAATCCTGATGGCCTGAAAGGGCCTCAAAGTGAGCTCACCAGAACTTGCTGATGGCCTCACTCCTTATTTTTTCATAGCCCCTGTTCGACTTCCCCCAACCGATATTTTTATTTATTTATTCAAGTATTTTACCAGGAAGGCATACTGAGCAATAATTGCTCATTTTCAGAAGTGTTTGGGGGGAGAAGTTACACAAGTATGTAGTACATGGGTACAATTGAGGAGACAGTAATACAATAAGTACACAGAGTACAAGGACAATTTACACATTATTTATTTTATTTATTTATTTATTATACCTATCGGAATTACAACAATTTGAGTCAAGGCCTCGTTTCCAAAGGCGCCACGTCAGTTCCATGGCAGTAAGCAGAAACAGTAGGAACAATATGGTAGGTAAATACAACAATTAGAATAGTATTACACATGAAAATAGAACAAAAGTACAATAGAGAGTTCTTTGGATGAAAAAGGCATCTGCGAAATATCACAAAATCACTTTTAGCACTGGTTTGAAACTGAGACCTCTGTTGGTCAGTCTTGGTATTGCAGACATCTGCACTGCATAGAGATATTAGGTGCTATACTGCAGTCACCACTACGAAAATAAGAAACTGTACCTCTGAGTAACATTTAAATCACCTTTATAATTTACCCAGAATTCCTTGGTGCTGTATGTAAAGCTCAGTAAAATTTCTGTTAAAGGTAAGGCCATCTCCATTAAGTCAGACATTCTTCATAGCTTTAACGATGCCAAACCTTTCTTAATAAAGGCCCTCGCCTCTCGGAACCCTACCAATGACCCTCTCGACTCCAGGATTCTTCGCCTCGTGCTGGATGTCATGCTCACCCGGCTGACGCTTATCTTTAACAAATCCCTATGCCTCGGCCAATTCCCTAAGGCCTGGAAGCATGCAGAAGTAACCCCATCCATAAGTCGGGGACCGTGACTGCCAACAACTACAGGCCCATCTCCATCCTTCCCCCATCCAAAGCCTTAGAAAAATAGTAAACACTCAGCTCTCTGAATACCTTACTAACTACAACCTTCTTTGTCTGGAGCAACACGGTTTTGCCCTGCCATAGCACAACCACTGCCCTTCTGGAATTCTCCCACCACATTCACTCAGCACTTGACAAAGGTCATCTTGCAGGGCGGTCTTCATAGACCTGTCCAAGGCCTTCACACGTGTGCCACCCCTACTACTAAACTCCCTCAGCACACTAGGTCTCGCAACCGGCCCCCTGAAGTGGTTCGCAAGCTACCTACACAACAGGTCCCAAAGAGTCAAACTAAATGGGACCCTCTCCTCCTATCTTCCAGTATTCTCGGGTGTCCCCCAAGGCTCCATCCTTGGCCCAACCCTTTTCAGCCTATTCCTGAACACCCTCCCCAGCTCCTGTTCCAGTAAAATATTACTCTATGCTGATGACGCTGTTATCCTTGCATCACACCCTGACCCACTCCCACTCCAAAGCATGCTGCAAAGCGCCTTCCTCCAAACCGAAAAGTGGTTCGATAATCACCGCCTAGTCCTGAACCTAAAGAAAACAAAGTCCATGCTCTTTTCCCATCGCCAAAACAATGCCAGAAACTTCCCCCTCCACATCACCACCAGCACGCCCTCCCCTTGAGCAGGTTGCATCCTATAAGTACCTGGGCATCACCTTCGACTCGGCCTTACTTTCCACGCCACCTCAAAGCTCTGTCATCTGCTATAAACTCCAGGATCGGTCTTCTCTACCGCCATAAAGACTGTCTCCTGAACCCCCTTTAAAACTAGCCATCACCTCATCGGTATTATCGCTGGCTGACTATGGGCTCCTGTTCACGCTGCTGCTGATGCCTCTGCCTTATCCAAAGTCCAGACCTCTATTAATAAAGCATGTAGGCTCCTTACCGTGCCACAGCAGAACCTACACCTGTTTACTATACTCTGCCACTAAAATACTCACTCTTGAGGAAAGACTGAGTTATCAAACCTGCCTACTGGCCAAAAATCCTTGTCAGGACTCTGCCCTCCTGGGGTCTCTGGACCTTTGCAGCGCTGCTAGGTCACTGCCAACCCGTATGCCGCCACAGCCACTTTCATAGTTCCCAGAGCGAGGACCTCTCGCTGCCAAAGATCTTTCCATCACCAAGCCCCGTCCTGTTTCAACTCCTTCCTGAAACTATCTCCAAGATCCCTGGTATTGGCCGCTTCAAAATTGCCCTTCGCCAGCATATTATTGACAGTCGATGTTGTAAATGCCTGTAGCTGCCTCTTGCGGTCCCCTCTGCCCTATGCCGGTCCCTACTAATCCCCTTTCAAACCCCTCGCCCACCGGTCTTTATATCTACATATTAGCCTGACATGCTCAATTATGAATAATGTAACTATTATTGTTTCACCAATGTTATTTACTTACTTAACTTGTGACTTGCTGTCAAATTGAATCTCTTGTTGCTTTCTACCTATGTTAGTACCTTCCACAAGTTTAATCCAGCGCAGCCTAGCTGTCTGCTTTCTCCAAGTGTATATTTTTTTTTTATGTATCTAACCTGTTTCGTCATTTCCCCTGTCCTAACCTCACTTTATTGTTGTCTCCCCCCCCTTTTTTGACGAGGTACCTTTGTAAACGAGTCTTTGACTCAAAGGTTGTAAAACTGATCTCTACAATAAATAAATAAATAAAATAAATAAATAAAATAAACGACCACTTCTCTACCGCAAGCCTTGCGTTTGACGCTTCAAAAGCAGCCACCCTCACCTCCAGCTTATCAAAACCTCACCCAAGTACAACTACTGCTAATTCCCCTTTTTACCCCATTCCAGTTCAAGGAAGTAGAGTACCTATTATTATGCCTGGATATTACTGGTGAAAGCTAGTGTCGACGGTATAGGGCCGTACCTCTTAAAAACTGTGTATAGGTATCTAATAGCCCCATCTGGCACCTGTTTAACCTGTCCATTAGCTCCAGCATGGGAAAATAGTGCAGATACTCCCATTATTTAAATCTGGTGACCCTACGGACCTAAATAATTACCACCTTATAGCCATTCTACTCCTGTTCTCTAAACTTCTTGAAAAGTTAGTAAATGCACGATTAAGAGACTATCTTGGCAAAAATGACTTAATTAACCCAGCACAGTCTGAGTTTAGACCAGCCCATGGCACCACATCAGCACTAGCTTCCATCACAAATGATTGGTTCCTTGCCTTAGCTAGAAACATAGACTTTGACGGCAGATAAGGACCCCTTGGCCCACCTAGTCTGCCCATTTCCCTACCTACAGGATAAGCTGCAGATCCTAGTTAACCAACAGCCTATTTCTTCTTACCCCCCACAAGAATTGCCTTATGTCTATCCCATGTATTCTTGAATTCTCCCACAGGTTTAGACCCCACAACCTCCTCAGGAAGGCTGTTCCATGCGTCCACCACCCTCTCTGTGAAAAAATACTTCCTCACATTGCCCCTGAACCGCCCCCCATCTTTAAATTGTGTCCCCTTGTTCTTGCACATCTCTTTTTCTGAAAGATGCTGCAATCTTGGACTTTGTTGATTCCACTGAGGTACTTAAAAGTTTCTATCATGTCCTCCCTCCCTCCTTTCCTCAAGGGTATACATACTAAGCTCCTTTAGTCTCTTCTCGTATGGCTTCTCTTGCAGACCCTGTACCATTTTAGTTGCCCTCCTCTGGACTGCCTCTATCCTGTCTGTCCTTGTGGAGATGGGGTCTCCAGAACTGGACACAGTACTCCAGATGGGGTCTCACCAGCTGTCTGTACAGAGGGATAACAGCTTTCTGTTTTCTGCCGGTGATGCCTCTCCCTACTGCCTTCTCACATTGCTTGCTAACCTTAAGGTCATCTGATATGATTACCCCCAGGTCCCTTTCCATTTTGTTGTTGTTACTACCTCACCCCCATTGTGTAATCTTCCCCTGGGTTTTTTGTTTCCCAGGTGCATTATTTTGCACTTCTTTGCATTGAATCCAAGCTGCCATATTTCTGACCATTCCTCCAGGCTTACCAAGTCCCTTCTCATCCTTTCCACGCCTCCTTGTGTATCGACTCTGTTGCAGATCTTTGTGTCATCTGCAAAGAGGCATACTTTTCCTTCCAGTCCCTCTGCAATGTCACTTAGAAAGACATTAAAAAGGACTGGACCCAGCACTGAACCCTGCGGTACCCCACTAGTAACCCCTCTTTCTTCAGAGTGGACTCCATTTACAATTACCTTATGTGTCCTGTTGTCCAGCCAATGTTTTACCCTGGCTACCACCCTGGGACCCACTCCAAGGCTGGTTAATTTGACTATTAATCTTTTGTGTGGGACTGTGTCAAATGCCTTGCTAAAGTCTAGGTAGGCCAAGTCCACAGCCCTTCCCTGGCCTACTACTTTGGTCGCCCAGTCAAAGAAATCAATTAGATTCGTCTGACATGACCTTCCCACTGTGAACCCATGCTGCCTTGGGTCCTGTGCCCCACTGGCCTCTAGGTACTCAACAGTTCTTTCCTTCAGAAGTGATTCCATCACTTTCCCTACCACAGAGGTCAAACTGATGGGTCTGTAGTTTCCTGCCTCTATCTTGGTCCCACTTTTGTGAAGGGGAATCACATCCGCCTTCCTCCAGTCCTCAGGTGCCATAGCATCCTCCCATGATTTGTTAAAAAGGGTAGTCAGTGGTTTCACTAGTTCTCCCCTTAATTCTTTCAGAATTCTGGGGTGAATTCCGTCAGGCAACATTGCTTTGTCCACCTTCAGTTTTAGGAGTTCTTTCAGAACCCTTTTTTCTGTGAAAGGACTGGGATCGACCCCCTATCATGAGTGCTTCTGTTAATTGGATTAGGCACTTCCCCCTCCTCCTCTTTTGTGAATACTGAGCAGAAATATTCGTTCAGTATCCTTGTTTTTTTCACTGTCCCTCTCTACCCACCCACCGTCCGTTCTTTTCAGCCTCACTATCCCTCCCTTTGTCTTTCTACCTCCCTGATGTACCTATAAAAGGTTTTATCCCCCTTCTTAACCGAGTTGGCTGTCTTTTCCACAGTTTGGGCCTTTGCTATTCTGACTTCCCTCCCTGCTTCCTTCTGCCTTAACTGGTACAGCTCTCTGTCCTGCTTCTTCTGTGTTTCCTTATACTTCCTGAATGCTATCTTTTTCTCCCTGACTTTCCCCACCACCTCTTTTGAGAACCATAGTGGCTTTTTCTTTCATTTTGATTTGTTTATTTGCTTGACACAAAGGCTTGTTGCCTCAGTGATGGCAGTCTTGATGTTTCCCCATTGTTGCTCCACCCCTACTTCTATCCTGTTTGCTAGTGCTTTTCTAAGGCATGCTCCCATCTTGCCAAAGTCAGCCCTACTGAAGTCCAGTACCCTCACTTTTTATGGCTTGATTCTGTAGCTGAGTTTATTGTGAACCACACTGTTTGATGGTCACTTGTTCCCAGATGGCAACCCACTTCTAGATCTGAGATCCTCTCACTGTCCCCATTTGAGAGTACGAGGTCTAAGATTGCTTCCTCACGAGTGGATTCCGAAACTAGCTGTCTGAGGCATGCCACATGTAGAGCATCGAGAATGGCCCTGCTCTTGGATGTGGCTGCAGCAAATGTGTTTCAGTTAACATCTGGCATATTCAGGTCTCCCATCAACAGTATCTCCCCTTTCTCTGCCATCCTAAGAATGCCTTCTATCATATCCTTGTCCATTCCTTCCCCTTGACCTGGGGGTCTGTATACAACCCCTGTGCGGACTGTGGTGTCATTTCCAGTCTTTAAGGTGACCCACAGTACCTCCTTTCCTCCCTGTTTACTCTTTTGTTCAGTTGGTTTTATCCTTTCCTTTACATAGAGAGCTACTCCTCCCCCTCTTCTCCCCTGTCTGTCTCTCCTGTAGGTTATGTACCCTGGTATGTTAACATCCCAGTCATGGTTCTCTGTGTACCATGTTTCTGTGACTGCTATGATCTCCAGGCATCCCTCTTCCATCAAGGCCACCAGTTCAGGGAGCTTGTTGCCCAGACTACGGGCATTGGTACTCATTACCCTCCATTTTCTGGTGGCCTTACTCCTTTTTGCCCCATCCCTGTCCTTATTGCCTTTGTCACTTTCTCCATTTACCCCTGCCCTTCTCCCTATTGACATCTCTATCTTGGTGTCTACCTCACTTACTACCCTGACTTTTTGTGGGGGCTAGGATTTCCCTGCTCCTTTCCAGTGCCTCCCCCCCCCTTGGCTAGTTTAAATGCTTGCCAATGAAGTATTTAAACCTATCACCTGGGATCCTGGTTACCCTCCTGGACAGATGCAGCCCATCATGCCAGTATAGGCCTGCATCACTCCAGGTGGACCCCCAGTCCCCAATGAAGCCAAATCCCTAAGCTCTGCACCAGTTTTTCAACCACTGATTGAATCCCATGGTGTGGAGCACCCTAACCTCACCTACACCATAGACAGGCAGCACCTCCGAGAAGGTTACCGTGCGTGCTACTTGTCAAAGGCCCTTCCCCAACTCCACTAACTCTTCCTGCACTGCTCTGATCCCTTTCTTAGCCAGGTCATTTGTCCCTAGGTGGACAGTGACATCCAGCTCCTTCCCCTGTGCAGCTGCTCCAGCGATCCTGAGGATTTGCTCCCTGTCCCTCCAAGCCATGGCACCAGGCAGGCACCTTACCTCCCTCTCCCCTTTCTCCCCCAGTTCTACCTTCCTAACAATGGAGTCCCCCACCAGGAGTTGTTTCCTTCCCCTGTAGGGTCCCATGGCACCCTCCTGTGGGTCTCCCTTGTGGAGGTTCCCAGCATCCTCCTTGGTATCCACTGCAGGTGTCTCCATAGAGGAACCACACTTTGCCAGAACGGGATAGGAATTGTGGAGAGGTACAACTGGAGGGATGTGCCTCTGTTCCACCACCCTCACCCTCCATGAGCCCACTGTGGTCCAACCGCTCCTCTTTCTTGGCAACCTCTGAGGCAGCAGCAGTGGCCCTGGTGGTCCCTGGATGGAAGAGGAGGTCCCACAAATCCTGGCCAACTCAGCCTGGCGATGAGCAACCTCCTCCCTCAGCCCAGAGAGGTGCCTGCAGATGGGACAAGCCCCGCATTCTCCAGAACATCTCCCGGAAGACTGCTGCTCCACAGTCACTGCACTGCACCACTCCCATCATGTCTTATTTCTGGCCCCTTCACTGTTGTTTGGAGTACTTACTCTTTCCTCTGTTTTTTTTTTCTTCTCTCCCTACTTATTTACTGCCTCTGTGCCCTTTAAGCTCCTGAACGTCCTGTTCTGAGACAAGAAGATCCCATATTTTTCAGTAGACCCCTTACATGCTCAGAAGCAGACCTCCTGCAGCGGGGGGCGGGGGCTGGAGAGCTACTCTTGCCTTTCTAGGATGGTGAGTCTTTGGTGGCTCTGTGATCACTCACTTCCTGCTCCCAAACAGGAAGTTCCTGTTGTCAGTCAAATCCTGTGCCTATAAAAATTGAACTAGCTGAGGGTGGAGGGCAATATAGTCCCAGTAGAGAAGTCCAGTCACACAGCACTCCTTCTTCCTGGTGTTCTCTGCCAAGCCTCTGGCAGAATCTATCTAGGACAGTGTTTAAATCTAGCTTCCTTCTAGCTAAGCCACTCCCCCTACTTAATAGATCTTTCTACATGTAATTAAATTGCACAGATAACAATCCCCTTCAGCCACCTGAGATCTACACCTAGATAACTGCTTCAGATAACCGTTCACTTCCGCTAACTCAGACAAACACATTAACTTTTTTTGTGTGTTTTTTTTTTTTACTGTAAATTGAAGGTCCCAGTAGAAGAGTTCTACTTCTTTAGTCCCAGTAGAGAAGTCCAGTCACACAGCACTCCCTCCTGGTGTTCTCTGCCAAGCCTCTGCTGGATAAAAGACAAGTCACAGGGCTGTATTCTTGGACCTCAGTAAAGCCTTCGACACTGTCAACCACACTTTGCTCCTTGATACGCTAAGTTGGCATGGCATTCCTGGCCTGACACAGTCCTGGTTCAACAGCTACCTGACAGATAGGCTACAACAGGTAAAAGCTGACTGATCCCTTTCCCAGCTCCTCCTGCTCAAGAGAGGAGTCCCGCAAGGCTCAATTCTTGGACCTCTCCTTTTCATGATTTAGATTAATACTATTGGGAACATCAGCAAAGCATAATTACACCTGTTTGCAGATGATAGTCATATATATATATATATATATATATATATATATAAAAAAATACAGAATCACACATTCCCACACAATGTAAAGCATCATGGGCTGCATATGCAAATCACCACAGAATGTTATGCTGGTTCAACTTTAAGCAGAATTGCATGGTGCGGAAAGGTCTCCCTCACAGCCTGCAAAGGGCACTAACAGGCGACATAGACACGCATTTCGTCTCACCAGCATGCCTCGTCCGCTTGACACCCTAGTGGAACGAACCAGCCACCCTAAGACGGTCTGTCTGGGTTATGTTGTGGTGAACCCATTAAAATAAAAAAATATTTAAAAGACAAAGAACCTCTGTGCGCAAACACTGAGGCAAGGGTTACTCCAAAGGGCATTTGGCTAGGAAGCCAAGTTTCAAGAAAATACAAAATCACACATGCCCACACATTGCAAAGCATCATGGGATGCATATGCAAATCACCACAGAATGTTATGCTGGTTCAACTTTAAGCAGAACTGCATGGTGCCGAAAGGCCTCCCACACAGCCTGCAAAGGGCGCTAACAGAAGACATAGACATATGTGCATGTGGGCATGTGTGATTTTGTATTTTCTTGAAACTTGGCTTCCCAGCCAGATGCCCTTTGGGGTAACCCTTGCCTCAGTGTTTGTGCACAGAAGTTCTTTGTCTTTTAAATAGTTTTTTATTTTAATGGGTTCACCACAACATAACCCAGACAGACTGTCTTAGGGTGGCTGGTTCGTTCCACTGGGGTTTCAATCGGACGAGGCATGCTGGTGGGACAAAACGTGTATCTGTGTTGTCTGTTAACACCCTTTGCAGGCTGTGTGGGAGGTCTTTCAGCACCATGCAATTCTGCGTAAAGTTGAACCAGCATAACATTCTGTGGTGATTTGCATATGCAGCCCATGATGCTGTATCAGTGGCATGTGTGATTTTGTATTTTCTTGAAAAATTGGCTTCCCAGCCAAATGCCCTTTGGGGTAACCTTGCCTCCGTGTTTGCACATGAGGTTCTTTGTCTTGTATATATATATATATATATATATATATATATATATATATATATATATATATATATATATGTGTGTGTATGTAGTGTGTATGTATATATACACATATACATCCAAACCTTCAGCAGCAGAAGCATGTGCAGAGCTCCAGTCCGAGTTCCACCTTCTACAGCTCAGCCTGGCACAGTCCAGACTCCTCTTAAATGCTAAGAAAATTAAAGTTATGTATTTCCACTTCAACCATATGTCCTCCATCATGAAAGCTCTGAAATCCCTACCTTCTATCAAGATTTTTCTTAATGACAACCTCAAAGTAGTCAGTACTTTTAAATACCTGTGCTGTGACCTTGATCAACATCTAACATTCTCAGCTCACATTGCCTCTCTTGCAGAAAAAAAGAAATCTGCAACAAAGACTTGGCTTCTTCTACAGAAACAAATCCCTCTTCCCTACTGAAGCCAGGAAATGACTGGTCCAAACCAATTGCATCCCACTCTTGGACTATACCAATATACAGTACTATACGCTCGCTGCCCTGAATCTCTGCTACACCGGTTAGATCCACTTTACCATTGAGCAATTCGATTCATTTCTTTTTTTTGTGTAATTTTTTTTTTATTGATCTTCACACATAGTGACATCAAGCACGTAACATACAAACATGCTGACCTTCAAACATGAAAGTCACATTACACATTAAAAACAGCATCAACAGGTGCAATCATTTGTGCATTCTGTTAGTATTTGTTTCACTCATTTAATACATCATGAATATTGAGGTATATAGACTTATGGTTCTAGTACAACTTCTTGAGCTCAACCTTTTAGTTTATTGGTAGGCATTGAGGTCCTACTACCATTCTCAGCAGCCTGACCCTGCCCTTAATATCATTTCCTCCTCTGGATTTAGTGAGGACATATAGGGTAACCAGGTTCTTATAAAAAGCTCCTCCCGATCCCACAATACATAGGTCAGCCGCTCCAACACCAATGTTTGTAATATCATCTGCTTCCATTGTTTAATATTTGGCCTTACATGGGACACCCATGTGTTCTATATACAATGGTGGGCCAGGATGAATAAGACTCTCATCCATCTAGGAAGCGGGTTCCATTCCTCTCCCTCTCCCACCTCCATTCTGAAGAGACACAGCAAGGGATCCTTTTCCAACTCCCTTCTTGCTATTGTAGCCACTTCCCCCACTACCTCCCCCCAAAAGAGTTGTAGAATGGGGCAGGTCCAAAAACAATGTATGTATGTGCCTCTTCCCACTCCACACCTCCCACATACCAGTGATATTGAAGGATGTGCTTTATGGACTACCACTGGCGGGTAATAGAATCGATGAAGAAACTTATAGTATGCCTCCTTATATCTATTACACGCCATGATCCCTGAATGCATTGGGAGTACTATATTCCAATTCTCTTCAGTAATAAGTCTCTCTAGATCCCTTTCCCACAACATTCTTGTTCTCCTTGTTCTATCTGGGAGTCTCTGATTTCCTCTCTTTTTTTTTTTTTTTTTTACTTTCTCTTTATGCCCCCTTCTCGCTGTACTAGATTCCTTTCTTCGGGGATCCCTAGGCTGCATGTTCCCGTAGTCCGGCCCCAGGTACCTCCCTCCGGGTGCTGGTTAGCCTTTCCCCATCCTGCCTCGGTTTACCCCCGGGCGGAGGAGAGGACCTCCCTTTAGTCCCCTCTCACACCTCAAGTAAGTGTCGGAGGCGTGCCACCAGCCCCATCTATGGAGCCTGGTTAGGGTTATCTCGGGCAGCGGGTCCGTCTGCGGGAGTCCAGCACAGGTTTTTCCGCTTTCCTGTTCCGGCCCACAGGGCGTCTACGCACCAAGGGGAGCCACCGAGGTGGCACGCTTGCGTGGCAGCGTGCTAACTCTCGGCTCCCGCAGACGTCCTCCCTCCCTTATATGCTGTCTCACTGCACCTCCACCCGTGGTCACCCAGGTGGCGGTATTGCAGCGGGACTCGCATCCCAACCCACCCGGAGGAGGAGGAGAGTAGCCCCTGGGTGCTCAATCCTCCCCCCCCCCCAGCCGGCCCTCCAGCTGCCCGAGTCCATTCCCGAAGCCGGGTCGCTGGCGCCGCAAGTGGTAGCCCTACCTCTGCACTGGCGGGCCAGCTGATTTCTTCTCTTGACCGTTTTCCTAATAAAACCTTTGGGGTCCACCTTGGCCTGGTATATTAGGCTTTCTACCTCATCTGATTTAAGTCCCCTTTCCTCTTCCCTTGCCAACCTGTTCATAAATGTCCTTACCTGCAAGTATCGAAACAGGTCCTGCCTCTCCACCCCCAGCTCCTTCTGCATGATTTCAAAGGTTTCCTTGTACCAGGAGATTCCCTAAGCTCCGGATTCCCCTCTGTTCCCACTTGTAAAAGCCTTTATCCTCCAACCCTGGCAAGAAAAGGTTTTTTTTTGCCACAGGTAATAATATGGTTTCCCCTTGCCGTGTCCATCCCTGTTTTCTAATCTGTCCCCAGGCTATTAAGACCTGTTCCACTAATGGATTATTATTGCCTCTAATTCGGTATGATCTTACACCCCTGGAGTGCAGGTATGCTGTGAGTCGTCCCGATACTCCCACTTGCTCTAGCTCTACCCAGCTGACCTCACTGGGCTGATGCACCCAATCTGCTATGTATCTTAACTGCGCCACCAGGCCATAATTATGTATATCTGGTAAAGCTAGACCTCCCTTCCCTTTTTCCATTTTTAATTTTTGTAAGCTAACCCGTGGGCGTTTACCCCACCACATAAAACTCGGGATAGCCTTCTCTATCTTACTTATGTCCCCTTTCGTAAGCCCTACATGCAACATCTGTAACGGGTGCAATATCCTGGGTAGCACATTCATTTTGACAGTATTTAATCTGCCCATCCCTGAAATTGGTAACTGTTCCCATCTCCTAAGATCTGCCCCTATCACTTTCAACAGTTCCATGTAATTTAAGCTATAAAGGGAACCCAACGACCTGCCCACCCGGATACCAAGATACAGTGGCGTGAAAAAGTATTTGCCCCCTTCCTGATTTTCTCTATTATTGCATATTTGTAACACTGGATGTTTGCAGGTCTTTAGAGAAAATGTAATATTAGATAAAGGGAACCTGAGTGAACAAATAACACTTGTTTTTTTTTTTTAATTTCACTTATTTAATGAAAAAAAGTTAACCAACACCAACTTGCACTGTGTGAAAAAGTAATTGCCCCCTTACACTTAATAACTGGTTATGCCACATTTAGCTGCAATGACTGCAACCAAACACTTCCTATAATTCAATATCAGTCTTTCACATCGCTGTGGAGGAATTTTAACCCACTCTTCCTTGCAGAACTGCTTTAATTCAGTAACATTTGGTAGGTTTTTGAGCATGAACTGCTCGTTTCAGGTCCTGCCACGGCATCTCTATTGGGTTTAAGTCTGGACTTTGACTAGGCCACTCCAAAACTTTAATTTTACTTCTTTTTAGCCATTCTGATGTGGACTTGCTTTTGTGTTTTGGATCATTGTCTTGCTGCATGACCCAATACGCTTCAGCTTCAGCTGACGGAAGGATGACTGGACATTCTCCTTCAGAATTTTCTGGTACAGAGCAGAATTCATGGTTCCTTTAATTATAGCAAGTCATCCAGGTCCTTGAGGCAAAGCATCCCCATACCATCACACTACCACCACCATGTTTGACTGTTGGTATGGTGTTCTTACTGTGGAATGCTGTGTTTGCTTTCCGAGACATTATGGGATCCATGTTGTCCAAAAGTTCCACTTTGGACTCCTCTGTCCATAGAACATTTTCCCAAAAGGCTTGTGGATCATCCAGGTGCTCCTTGGCAAATGAGAGACGAGCATTTATGTTCTTCTTGGTTAGCAGTGGTTTTCGCCTTGCTACTCTCACATGAAGCCCATTTTGCCCAGTCTCTTTCTGATTGTGAGTCATGAACACTGACCTTAGCTGAGGCAAGAGAAGCCTGCAGTTCTTTGGATGTTGTTTTAGGATCCTTTGAGACTTCTTGGATGATTTTACACTGCGCCTTGGAGTAATTTTGCAGGCCGCCCTCCTGGGAAGGTTCACTACTGTTCCAAGTGTTCTCCATTTGGAGATTATGGCTCTCACTGTGGTTCGATGGAGTCCCAGAGCCTTAGAAATAGCTTTGTAACCCTTTCCAGACTGATAGAGGGCAACAAATTTTTTCTGATCTTTTCAGGAACTTCCTTTGATCATGGCATAATGTGCTTGTTGAATCTTTGTGCTGGCAACGGACTCTGATGGTAAGGCAAAATAAGTGAGGTTTATATTGAGCAGGGCTGGCTGTAATCAAGCCTGGCTGTGTTCAATCAGCTGACTCTAATTATCCCTTTAATTGGGTTGATTTAACTAGGGGCAATTACTTTTTCACACAGTGCCAGTTGGTGTTGGTTAACTTTTTTCATTAAATAAATGAAATAAGTAAAAAAAAAAAAAGTGTTATTTGTTCACTCAGGTTCCCTTTATCTAATATTATATTTTGTCTAAAGACCTGAAAACATCCAGTGTGACAAATATGCAATAATAGAGAAAATCAGGAAGGGGGCAAATACTTTTTCACACCACTGTAGGTAAAACACTTCCCTACCTGTTTCAATCCCCACTGCTCTGTTTCTTTCCCTGTCCCAGGAAAACACATTATTTCTGACTTCCCCAAATTAATCCTATACCCAGAGAAGGCCCCAAACTCCTTTACCAAAGCCAGCAGGGGAGGCACCGACTGTTTTGGATTTTTCACAAACACTAACATGTCATCCGCATAAAGAGCAAGCTTATGCTGTAATCCCTTTGCCCCTTCAATTCCCAAAATCGCTATGCAACTCCTTATGGCTATTGCCGATGGCTCAATTGCCATTGCAAATAACAGGGGGGGAGAGAGGGCAGCCCTGTCTCGTACCTCTCTCCAATTTGATTCCCTCTGATAGTTCTCCATTTACCAAAACCAGTGCTCTAGGCGCCGCGTACATAGCCCTTACCCATCTAACGAGTGGTTCACCCAGACCAAACCGGGACATCACTTCAAATAAGTATTCCCATTCCACTCTGTCGAATGCTTTTTCGGCATCCATGGAGATAACTCCCACTGCTTCCTTTCCCTGATTCGCTCTCCATATAATATTGAGGAGATGACGCATATTATGGTATGACTGTTGCCCTTTAATTAACCCGGTTTAGTCCGGGTGAACCAACTCTGGGAGTATTTGCTCCAACCTCAGTGCCAGAACCTTAGCCAAGATTTTCAAGTTGCCGTTAAGCAAAGAAATTGGTCTGTAGGAGGCACATTCCTCCACATCCTTTCCCATCTTAGGTATTAAACATATAGTGGCATCATAACATGTTTTAGGCAGATTAATCTCCCGTGTCTCCTCGTTCTGGTGAAACACTTCTCCTAGCAGTTCCCCTACCTGACCTCCCATCATTTTATTATATTCTGCGGGGAATCCGTCTGGGCCGCTAGCTTTACCACTCTGCAGCTTTTGTACCGCATTCATTATTTCTGTTTTTGTAATCGGTTGACTGAGCATCTCTTTATGGGCTTGTGTAGCCTCTGGTAATTTTACTTTATTCAAGAATCTTTGCATTTCCTTATAATTACCCGCATGCTGTGCTGGGTATAATTGCTGGCAGAATGCCCTAAAACTTTCCTTTATGCCTTTCATATCTTTATGAAGGTTCTCCTTTCCATCCTTTACCCCTATGGTATGTGTCGCAGCCCTGCCCCCTTTCAACAATTTAGCTAGTAAGGGGCTAGGTTTGTTCCTCCATTCGAACACGTGGCGTTTCCAGTAGAGCCCTGTCTTCTCCGACCTTTGCCTTGAGGTGGGCATTCAGGGTTTCCCTCGCTGTCTCCAACAACTTAATTGCTTCCCCCTTTTCTCCACCTGCCACTCTTTTTTCCAATTCCTTCAACTTCCCCTCTGGCTCTATCCGTGTCTCCTTTTTCTGTTTTTTCAGTCTGGCCATAGATTCTATAATTACCCCTCTCATATAAGCCTTACCCGCCTCCCACAGCGTTGTCTTAGATACCTCCCCCGTATCATTATTCTCCATATATCCCTGCCACTGTGTTGTCAGGTGTTCTTTAAACTCTTTATTTTTTGCCATATATGTTGGAAATTTCCATTGAGTAGGGCCTCTCTGCTTCTCCCCTCCTTTTATTTTCAGAATAACCATTGCATGGCCGGACACGTGTATAGGGCTGTGAATTACATCTAGCACTCTGGCATACCATCTCCTGGGTAGATAAATATAGTCGATCCTGGACCACGTTTTATGCAGATTAGAGAAAAAGGTATATTCTTTTGCTCCTGGATTGGCTGTGCGCCAGCTGTCTGCGAGGTCCATGTCCACCATACCCATCTCCCATTGTCTCATTACCTCTTGTCTCCTCCCCTTCCCTTCTGAGTGATCCATTACTGCGTCCATTGTCCAATTAAAATTACCACCCAGGATAAGCCCTGGGAATTGCTCCCTTGTTAGCAAATCCAGCAAGGACATGTAGAATTGTGGCTCGTATACCGTCGGGGCGTAAACACACCCAAACGTTACTTTTTCCCCTTTAAGTTCTCCTGAGATGAATATATATTTCCCCTCTTTAGGGTCTCGATTCATTTCTAATGCCCACCGGCATACACATCACTGTGATCTGTGTGCCTCCTTAGATTGGACTTCTTTAGCGACCAGATGTCTTATCCACTCCCCAACCTGGCTCTACAAAGCTCTTCTGTGTAACCCCTCCCCCTGCCAATACATCTTTGATCTCTTTCGGCGATCTACCTGCTTTTATCTCCTACGCAGTAATTAGTATCTTATGCTAAATGTACCAAGCTCTCGCTCCCGTTTTGGAGATATGGCCCCAAGTCATGCACTTCTGGCTGCCTGGAACAAAGCCCAGGCTAAACTCAAGCTTCAACATCTAGTTACCCTGAATAGCTTCAAAACGTTAGCTACCAGCAGTTTATCTGACACATGCGCTAGTCACTGATTAAGACCCAGTTACTCTAAACCTTATACCTCTTTTCACTTCTGACCCTGCATCGCCCTCGCCTTCCAACCCTGACCCGTCCTCCTTCACAATCTTCATTCTCCGCATTGTTTTTTTTTTCCTGTCTCCTTTCTTACTTGTTTTCTACCTCATTGCCCTACTCTGTCTACTACCTCTCTATTTACAGTTGACTCCTGCTATATCCTTCAACCTGGTTTTGTGACTGCCTTGAGTTTGACCATATATTACTGCTTAGTTCTACTGCATGGAAGTTCACTTGTATATAATGTTGACTGTATATAGATGTACAGAAATGTTAAGCATTTCTTCGTATATTCTGTGTAATGTTACCTGTATTTACTATGTACAGTATATGGTTTTTTTACATTTTGTTATGTCTATGACTCATCTACTCAGGACCTCCTTGTAAATAAGCCTGCTCAAAGGAGTATTTTCCTGCCAATAAACTGAAAACATTAACAGTTCCCCTTGCATGACATCATTCTAGGGGGTGTGGCTGCACACAGAAAACTGAAGGACAAAGTGCAGATAAAACATAACACGAAATGGCTTTGACAGATTTTTTTTTTACAAAACAAATTGCAGCTTCAGCATCTGAAGCATGAGCGGCAGTGGCATACTATGTGAAAAAGTCATGTGTTAAACCTCACAAAATCACTTTAAATTTAAAAGCAGGTGATACGTGCTACCTTGAATCCTTAAACATAAGAGGATTTTTAGCAGTCACTGGGACTGCAGATGTCTAAGGTGGGCTTTGCTGATGGAGGCATAAGTCAAAACGCATCCAAGCAGGCATGGAAGCCAGGGACATGGTGTCAGCAGTGGTTTATTAGTGTCCCTGGCCGCTTAATAATTTTTTTTTTTATTCTGTTTTTTTCCACTATCATACATACCTTAGGCACTCTCCTTCAGGCTTTTTCCAAGGGATCTCTTGCTGTGCACCAGACTCGCACAAGCATCTCTGGGTTCCACTGACACAACCCTTATTCTGCGCCACCTTTCACCATGTTCTGGTGCTACCCAGCTGGGGGCTCTGTGGGGGGCTTCAGAGACAAATCAAGCGTTCTGTAGTGAGAGAAAATAGAGGGAGGCAGAACCAGTACATCATGAGGCTGGGTGAAGGGGGGGGGCAATGGAAAGCACTCATCTAGTAATTGCCCCCTCCCCTTCTTGAGCATACCTGCAGCAGCATCTTAGTGGGGAGGAACATCCAGCAGTGCAAGGTCACGTGCACTGCCAAGGACATACCACCAAGCCTACAGCTAGGAGCTGCAGTAATCCAGAGTTATCATAGCCCACTCTTCCACAGGGGTTTCTCCCTGCTGACGTTCCAGGCTCAGGGTGTGAACCCAGGTTGTCACACAGTATAGAATAAATCAGGTCCCAGTATTTTCAGCTGAAATGTATCTCCAGTGTTTTATTTGCAAGGTAAAACATTGTCCATTCCATTACGTTTCAGGTTGGAGCTCTTAAATGCTCTGTGGCTGCAGAAAATCGGGCTGGTGGTCATATTTGAGAAACGCTTGGCTTGAGGGAGAACAGGAGAATCCAAAGAGTGCTGCTAATTGGTAATACTTCGAGGACAGGGGGCTACCAGTGGGGTCCACAGAGGTCGATCCTAGGCCTGGTGCTGTTCAGTGTGTTCATTTATGACATTGGTGAGGGATCCAGGCTAAGATGTGTCCATTTGTGAGTCACACCCAGATATGAGTGTGGGTGAATAGTGAGAATGGTAGGAGGGGACTTGAAAAGAGACCTGAAGAAATTGGAAAGGTGCTCCATGATTTGGCAACTGAAGTGCAGAACCAAAAAGTGCAATGGTATACAGATGGGGAGGAGAAATCTAAAGCTTGAATATTGGACAGTGGGGCTACGAGTGGAGCAGACCTCAGAAAAGAAGGACCTGGGCAGTTATAATTACCGACAGCCTCAAGAACTTGGCCTACCATAACATGGTGTATGGGAAAGTTAATTGGATGCAGGGGTGCATAGGTAGGGCCTCCAGAAGCAGATGGAAGGATGTAGTTCTACCTCTCTACAAGTCCTTGCTGAGGTCACACCTGGAGTACTATGTGAAGTTCTGAAACCCTCACCTAAAATAGCACAATGACCCTTGGAGCTGATCCAAAGGAGAGCGACCGAAAGAGTTCACAGCCAGCAGGGGCAGACTTATGGAGAAAGACTGACTGACTTTAATATGTATCCACCAGAGGCCAAGAGAAGGGAGGCATGAGTGAAACCTTCTAGTACCTGAAGGATGTAAGTAGGCTGGGCAGCCAGTTTAAATTTAGCAAGTGAACTATCACAAGGGGCCTCAGTTATAACCTGATGGGGAATATTAGGAGGGATGTAAGGAAATGGTTCTTTTTTTTTTTTTTCAGCGTGTTTTCCCTCCAGTTGCTGCTCCGTCGAGACTTTCTCGAGCATCCTGGCATGTTCCTGCTCGCCTGAGACCCCCCCGACTTGAGTCTCCCCATGGTACTCCAGCCCTCGCACCTACCTCGCAGCTAGAACTCCTTGGCTTGTACCTCCAAAGGTACTTCTTTGGTGCTCCTTGAAATCTAGATTCAGCTGCAGGCAAGGCTTGGGGTGGAAAGAATCAGGAGACCAGGTGGGGGGGGGATCCGGTGGTGGGCATGGAGGCCAGGTGCCGTCACCTACTCTGCAGTGCAGGGTGTTTCCTTTTTCGTGCGTGTTACCCCCCTCTCTGAGGCTCGGATGTGCAGTGACATCCAGCATGGGCAGGCGTACTTCCGCATCTGCCTGTAGGACGTCTGCCAACCCCTCCACCCAACTTGATGTGGTCCTAGGCTGCAGTACACCCAGCCTCTGCTGGGTGACACTAGCACTGTGGAATCACACCCCACCCTCCCCCCAGGAGAGGAGAGCTGTCGGATGCTCAGTCCTCTCTTCCCCAGCCGACCCCCGTCAACCTGAGCTTGCTTCCGAACCCAGGTCGCTGGCGTGGTGCGAGGTGTGGCATCCAGCACCTCAGCCCTCAGCGCCACCGGGTCGGCCAAGGAAATGGTTCTTCAGAGGGAGGATGATACAGAAGTGGAATTGTCTGGTTAGTGGAGCTGGTCAGTGACAACATTGGTGGCTAGTTTCAAGGTGGGGTTGGGATAGACACATTGGATTGTTTAGGTGGACACGGAGGGGTGGAACTAATGTGGGTGGGGAGGTGTGCTGGTGGTTCAAATGAAACAGTGGTACAAATGATCTGCTAGAGGCCTAGTTGTTGAAAGACTAGTGAGGGCCTAGGTAGGAAACATGGCAGATCGGAAGGACCAGGAGTCTCTTTCTGTCCACAGACATCCACTGTACGTATCTGAAACCTGTTGCAGATACAATATAGTATAGGGGAAGGTAAATGAACTACTGGAATGCATCAGTTGGTGCTTTACTAGTTGAATGAGGGAGGTGATAGTATCACTGTACAGGACATTGGTTTGCATATACCTGGAGTATTGCTGGGATGCATCAGTCGGGGTTTACTAGTTGAGTGAGGGAGGGGATAGTGTCGCTGTACAGGGCATTGGTTTGTATACACCTGGACTATAGCTGGGATGCATCAGTCCGGAATTTACTAGTTGGATGAGGGAGATGATAGTGGCATTGTACAGGTCACTGGTTTGAATACACCTGGAGTATTGCTGGGATACATCAGTTGGAGTTTTCTAGTTGAATGAGGGAGGTGATAGTGTCACTGTACAGGGCATTGGTTTGTATACACCTGGAGTAATGCTAACATGCATCAGTTGGGGGTTTATTAGTTAAATGAGGGAGGTGATAGTGTCACTGTACAGGACATTGGCTTGTATACACCTGGAGTATTGCTGGGATATATCAGCCGGGGTTTACTAGTTGGATGAGGGAGGTGATAGTGTCACTGTACAGGACATTGGTTTCTATACACCTGGAGTATTGCTGGGATACATCAGTTGGGGTTTTACTAGTTGGATGAGGGAGGTGATGGTGTCACTGTACAGGTTATTGGTTTGTATGCACCTGGAGTATTGTAGGGATGAATCAGTCAGGGGTTTGCTGGTTGGATGGAGGTGGTAGTGTCACCGTATAGGTCATTGGTTTGTGTACAACTGGAGTATTGCTGACATGCATCACTTGGGGGTTTACTAGTTAAATAAGGGAGGTGATCATGTCACTGTACAGGTCATTGGTTTGCATACACCTGGAGTATTACTGGGATGCATCAGTTGGGGGTTTGCTAGTTGGATGAGGAAGGGGATAGCATCACTGTACAGGTCATTGGTTTGTATACACCTGGAGTATTGCTGGGATGCATCATTTGGGGTTTTTCTAGTTGAATAAGGGAGGTGATAGTGTCACTGTACAGGGCATTGGTTTGCATGTACCTGGAGTATTGCTGGGATGCATCAGTTGGGGTTTACTAGTTGAATGAGGGAGGTGATACTGTCACTGTACAGGGCATTTCAAACAACATGAAGTCTTGCTATATTATGACATATGCAGTGAGTCCCAACCTTCGAACTGCTCCGGAGGTGAAAGAGTTAACTTTCCATGCCAGGCATGGAACGCTGAGCTCGAGCTCGGTTGAAACTCTGTCTGTTGTTCTTCAAACTCAAACTGTCAGATTCTTTACTCTGCCTCACTGAACAGTCGCTCCGGAGATTTCTCCTTCTGCTCGGTTCATTTTGTCGGTTACAGTATTGTTTCTCTCGGTTTTCAACCGAATTTAAACCGCAACCGGTCGGTTCAAGCTCTGTCTGTGGTATTTGTGAGTACTAGATAGGTTACATTATTTCTGTTCTGTGTGGAACTTGTAAACGGTTTATCGGTTCGGTTTGAACCGATCAGGTTGTTTAAAATATCTTAATCTGTGATTTAGAGTGTGGTTACCGGTTCTTATTGGTTCTAAAAAACCCGGATTTTATTACGTTTTTTTCCACGACCCTTGACACGGTTGGGAACCGATAAGAGGTCTTACCTGGCGGATTGCCATAACGGGTAAGTTTGGTTAGACTGGCACTATGTCTGAGAGACCCAAAAGAAAACCGGCCCACTGGGTTTCAACACTGCAGTGTGTGTGGAAGTCTTGCCAAGGCTGACCCCCACCACCTGTGTTTATTTTCTGGGGTTTGACCACCTCACTGCAGACTGCCAGATTTGTAAAATTTTCCTGCAGCTACCCTGGAAAAGAGAGTTTGTAGGCTCCAGAGAAGGGAGGCCAAAAGTCGCTGAACCGAATGGCCAGCCGGTTCGGTTCAACCCGAACCAGAGTGCCCTCTGACCAGGGCAAGACTTCCTCGGGCAAAAGGAGATCCGACTCTGAGGAGTCGGTTCCAGCAAAAAGGACTAGGAAATCAGCTGGTGTGGAGCCAAAACTTTCCTCTCCAACCACTGAAGAAATAGCCAAAGCGATTAAAATTGTCCAGTCACTTTCCCTGGTTCCGACCGAACTGGCACCATCAGGTAAGCACCCGGTTCGGCCGGTTCCACCGGTTCAAGAGTATGATTTAGAGGAATATTATGAACCGGAGGAGGGGGAAGAGGAGTATGAGGAGAGTGAATGTGGATTTGAAAGTCTGGATGTGCCCATTGACCCGGACATCTCCCCAGACAGACCTTCAGGAGTGTCTCCTCCTAGGCTTTCTGAGTCCCCTTCTCATTTTATGTTTTATAAAAAGTGGTTGAAACCTCCAGCTCCCTATGGAGGAAGCTGTGGATGATCAAGAGGAGCCTGACTATGTGGAAATGATGGATATCCCAGAGTCTAGGAGACTGTCTATTCTCTTGCATAAATCTTTTGGGAAACAGACATTTAAAATTCTAAAAACTCCTCACACTATACCTCCTGTGGATAAGAGAATGGACAAGAGGTACACATTGTCAGGCTGTGATACGGAGTTTCTTACACAACAGTGCAGCCATGTTGGGGTAGTGCAGGCTGCAGCCTGTGACAAGGCAAATATTCCCTTGGCTTCACACCCCCCCCACCGGACAAGGACTCCAGGAGGATTGATGCCATGGCAAAGAAACAGTACATGGCAGCATCCTTGGGACTCAGGCAAATTATATGGCTTATGTTGCTAGATATCAGAAATCCAGATGGGATACTATTATGGCTCTAGCAAACAGGTGCCTGGGCCAGCTTGCCAAGGAGCTGGAGCAGGTGGCTGCTGATGGTATTGAGGCATCCAAGTGCAATTCCATGCTGCAGTGGACTCAAATGATGTGTCATCAAGAGTCATGGCTACATCTGTGGCACTTCAGAATGGCTTGGCTCAGATGTACTAGCCTGTCACAGGATACCCAGACTAAAGCCATGGATTTTCCTGTTGTGGGTAATTCTCTGTTTGGGGAGCAGACAGAGAATTACATGAAGAAAATGGATGAGTATAGGACCACCTATAGGAGTGCACAGGCCAAGGAAAGGCAGGCCACTCCTCAAAGGCAGCTTCCCAGGGGCAGGGGCAGGCCTTTTCATAGGCCTTTTTACCAAGCCCAGGCCTCCTCTTCTGCTTATGCCCAGAGGGGGTTCTTTAGAGGGAGAGGCAGACGGGCTACAAGCAGGCCTGCTTCCACCCCTCAGCCCAAAGCCCCTGCCAAGCAGGCACCCTGATGGGGTTGCCAGGGCCGATTCTCACCTGCACAGGGGACAGGCTGGCTTACTGGTCCAGGACTGGGAGTCTCTGACATCAGACAAGTGGGTCCTGGAAGTAGTAGTCAGGGACTGGTTATCAGCTTCAAAAGTTTCCAAAGATGAGAACCAGATCCTTTCCACCTGCAAATCCACCAGAGGCACTTGCCCTAGAGGCAGAGGTCTCTTCCCTCCTGGCTCTCGGAGCTGTGGAACGGGTTCCACCCCTACACCAGGGCAAAGGGTTGTACTCCAGGTACTTCCTTACCCCAAAAAAGACAGGAGAATGGCGGCCCATCCTGGATCTCAGATACTTAAACAAGCACCTTTTAAAACCAAAATTCAAAATGGTGACTCTGGGAATTATTCTACACTCTCTAAGGCCAGGGGACTGGCTAGCGTCCCTGGACCTCAAGGATGCCTACTTTCACATTTTCATCAGAAGCTCCCATCGAAAGTACCTCAGGTTCGAGCTGCCCTCAGGCCATTACCAGTTCAGAGCAATGCCCTTTGGCCTCACCTCTGCTCCAAGGGTATTCACAAAATGCCTGGCAGTAGCAGTTGCTTCCCTAAGAAGGCAAAAAATTGCCATCTTCCCTTACCTGGACGATTGACTCATAGTAGGCCAGTCCCCAGACCAAGTCAGGTTACACCTACAGATAACTCAGCAACTGCTCACCTCTCTAGATTCCTTCTGAATCTCTCAAAGTCAGTTCTAGAGCCTGTACAGCTCCTCACCTTCATAGGCACAGAGCTGAACACAGAGAAAGCCAGAAATTCCTTTGTTTGGACAGGGCAAGGACCCTGGTCTCTCTGGCCTCCTCATTCACCCTGCAGGTCTCTCAACCAGCAAGGCATTTTCTACAGCTCCTGGGGCACATGGCTGCCTCTACAGCAGTAGTGCAGGGAGCAAGATTTCAGATGAGGGACATCCAGTTCCATTTGAGAGCCTTTTGGTCTCAAAGGAAAGACCTCTAACCAAATTGATCCCAGTGACTCAACCCTGATCCAGGCCCTACAGTGGTGGCAGGATCAGAGCAATCTGAGACAAGGGTTCCTTTGTCACTCAGTCTCACTCCTTAATCCTTACTACAGATGCATCCCTCTTGGGTTGGGGAGCTCACATGGGCGACCTCACTACCCAGGGGTTGTGGTCCCCTCAGGAATCTCTGCTCCACATCAATCTGTTGAAACTCAGAGCAGTTTTTCTAGCACTTCAAGCTTTTTCCAAATCTGTTCAGAACAAAGTTGTACAGGCCAGAACAGACAACACCACCACAATGTGGTACATCAACAAGCAAGGGGGCACTCGGTCTATGGCCTTGTGCACCGAAGCAATGAAGTTGTCTTCTCTGGCTTACTCCCCGAACACCTCCCTTACGGCAGTTCACCTCCCAGGCAAGGACAATGTCCTGGCAGATGCTCTTGGCAGGATTTCCCAGGGCCATCACGAATGGTCACTGGACCCCCTGGTTTTGGAGGTGATCTTTGCCAGATGGGGCACCCCGCAGATAGATCTTTTTGCAGCCCCAGACAATCACCAACTTCCCCTTTTTTGCTGTAGGCCCCCAGTGTTGGGCTCAGTCCCTCTGGATGCCTTAGCCCTCAATTGGGAAGGGAAGTTTCTCTATGCTTTTCCTCCCTTCCCTCTCCTGTTCAAAGTGCTAGTCAAAATCAGATCTCAGCCCTGCAAGATGATCCTGATTGCTCCAGATTGGGCCAGACAACCCTGGTATCCACTCCTACTGTCCTTAGCAGTCCATCTTCCCCTGTGTCTTCCCAGGAAGCACAATCTGTTGATCTGTGCTCAGGGGAGGGTTTGGTACCCGAACCTCAAATCTCTCAATCTCAAGGCTTGGCTCCTGAAGAGTTAGAGTTTGCTGATCTACACCTCTCCCAAGGTGTAATGGATATCCTGAAGGCTTCTAGGAAACCTTCCACCAGGGCTACTTATAATTCCAAATGGAAAAGGTTTTCCATATGGTGCTCTGAAAGCATATTTCCAGAATCTGCTGATTTACCCACAGTCCTGGATTATATGGTCCACTTAAATACCTTGAGGCTGAGACCAGCTACCCTAAAAGTGCATTTGGCAGCTGTGTCTGCTTTATTTCAGCAGGTAAGCCCTCTTCTCTTTCAGCTCATCCTGTATTCTCCAAGTTTTCAAGGGATTGCTTCATACCAACCCTTCATTCAGGGACCCTGCCCTGCCTGGGATCTTAATGTTTGCATTGCTCAGCTTATGCAACCCCTTTGAGCCTTTGTCTTCAGCAGAGCTTAAGTACTTGACTTGGAAGACTGTGTTTCTGGTAGCCATCACTTCTGCCCAGGCATAAAGTGAATTGCAAGCTTTGTCAGTGGAGCCTGATTTTATCTCCTTTCATAGAGATAAGGTGGTCCTCAGGACTAATAGGAAGTTCTTGCCTAAGGTGGTTTCAGTTTCCACCTTAATCAATCTATATATCTCTTCCAGTGTACTTCACTGACTATTCCTCCTCTGGCGAGAGGAGGTTGCACAGCTTAGATGTGAAGAGAGCCCTTAGTTACTACATAGAGCGTACCAAGGGTCACAGGTTTGACTCCCTCCAACTGTTCTTCACTTATGGTGAGGTTGGTAAAGGGAAACCTGCCACTAAAAGATCCATTGCCAGGTGGATTGTCTCTTGTATCCAGTTTTGCTATGAAAAACTGGGTAAGGTTCCTCCCTCAGGCCTGAGGGCTCACTCTACCAGAGGTACAGCTGCTTCCCTGGCTGCGGCCAGGGACATCCCTATTCTAGAGATATGTCAAGCAGCTACCTGGAAAACAGTTCACACTTTTACCAAGCATTACTCCCTGGACATCCAGGCTAGGAGTGATGCTCGGTTTGGCACAGCTGTGCTGCAGAGTCTATTTCCTAAGTAGGTTCTGTCCCTCCTCCATGGAGGTACTGCTTTGTAGTCTGCATATGTCATAATATAGCAAGGCTTCATGTTGTTTGAAGAAAAAATTACTCACCTTAGTAATGTTGTTTCTTCTAATGGAGTCTTGCTATATTATGACCTCCCGCCTTCCCCTCTTAGAACCTCTGTTTTTGGGATGTGGGTGGGCAGTGCAGTGTTGGCACTTAGTAGGTGCCCACCTTGTTGTTTTCACCCCTCCTTTCTTGGGGTGACTTGGTGTTGTGTTTTTCATTTTTTGAGTCTCCTGACTTGAGTCTTTGTTTTGGGACCAAAAAATGTGTTCTTATGTTTAGTAGCCAGTTGGTTAGTGTAGGTTTACAGCTTCCACACAGGACCTCAGTGAGTTTAGCTTGTAAAGATCTGACGGTTTGAGTTTGAAGAACAACAGACAGAGTTTCAACCGAGCTCGAGCTCAGCGTTCCATGCCTGGCATGGAAAGTTAACTCTTTCACCTCCGGAGCAGTTCGAAGGTTGGGACTCACTGCATATGTCATAATATAGCAAGACTCCATTAGAAGAAACAACATTACTAAGGTGAGTAATTTTTTCTTATTTGTATACACCTGGAGTATTGCTGAGGAAGGTGACAGTGTCACTGTACAGGTTTGTATATACAGTACCTGAAATTTTGTTGGGGACACAACCTCCAGCTGGAAAGGGGCAATCTGAAAAGAACATCAAACCACCAGGGGGCATAACCTCCTGCTGGAAGAGGGGGACCCAAAAAGAACAACAAACCACCAGGGGGACAACCTGCAGCCGGAAGGGGGATTCAGACAAGAGCATCAAACCACCAGGGGGCACAACCTTCATCTGGAAGGGGAATTCAGATAGGAACATCAAACCACCAAGGGTACAACCTTCATCTGAAAGGGGGATTCAGATGGGAACATCAGCAAACCATCAGGGAGCGCAATCTTCCCCATATGTTCTTCTCTGAATCTCCCTTCCAGCTGGAGGTTGTGTCCCCTGGTGGTTTGATGTTCTTGTCTGAATCCCCTGCCAGCTGGAGGTTGTGCCCGCTGGTGGTCTAATGTTCTTGTCTGAACACCCCTTCCAGATGAAGATTCTGCCACCTGGTGGTTTGATGTTCTTCTCTGAATCCCCCTTCCAGATGAAGATTGTGCCCCAAGGTCGTTTGATGTTCCTCTGTGAATCCCCAGTGAATCAGCATATGAGCATCAAGAGGCACAGCCTTCATCTGGAATAGGGATTAAGATAAGAGCATCAAACAATCACGGGGTGCAGCCTAGGGACGTGGATATGTTGTTTGATCCACACTTCTTGGCAGGTACCTTGCCACTTTAAGGATGCCGGAAAGTCTTCAAGCTGGCTCCTCCCACCCACCCGGGTGATATAAACCTCGGCTCCACCCCATGACACCTGATCTTCCTTTCTGCTTGGAAGTTCAGGTTCCCTCCTTAGCAGTCTCTCTGAATAGGCCCTAGCTCTTGAATCTTCGGATTCTTTGTCTTCAAAACTAATTCTTAAACTCGTGCGAGTTTCTGCTTCACTGTCTTTGATCGCGGCTGCGATGGAGGAAAAATCTGTGCCCGGGTTCTGCTGGTGCCCTTGTGGGCAGAAAATGTCTCGCAACGACCCGCACGCCACGTGTGTTTACTGCCTCGGTCACGATCCACAGGCCTGTGAATTCTGCCTCTCATTTTCTCCTTCGGTGCTGGAAGACCACGCTGCCTGACTCCAACTGGGGCACCCGGAGAAACGTTACCCGCCGATGAAGTCAAAGGAGGCCCCTTGGGCGGTGTCCTCGGCTGTGGGCTCCGCAGAACAACTGGAGCAGCTCCAACAGCTCACGTCCCTCGAGGAAGAGACGACTCAGGGCGCGGCCCACTCTTCTTCAGTGTTGGCCTTCGTTCCGCTCTGACTGGGCTTCACTTGCACTGCTTCCTTTCAGGAGTTGTGCCAGTCCCTTTCCACCAAAGGAGAGGGTCCTTCTGGGTCTCATTTCCCTCAGGAGTCGAGAAAGGAGAGGCCCGCTGTCGACGCTCTTGGGAGTGGGAGAGGTCCCGTTCTCGGAAGGGCTGACTCTCGACTTCGGTCGAGATTGCCTCCAAGTCTGCTGGGTTTGCGGTGTCCCCATCGATCCAGATGGCTGAGATGCTGTCTGTTGAGGCCGAGATCTTTCTCGAGCCCACTGACAGGTTGTCGCAGACACCGGTGCTTCCGGTGGACTCTTCCAGGCGCTCGCCCCAGCCAGCTGGGCCGACGTCCCCAGTCAAGGACGCTGAACCAGAGCCAAGGGTTTCCCTGACTCCTTCGACCCACTGTCATCACCGCCATCGGTCAAGGTCTCGGTCCTCTTCCGCTTCGGGCTGTTCCCGCTGTCATGGGTGCTGTCGGTCCCCGCACTACGGTAAGCGGTGCCGCTGCTCTTCCTCATCCTCCGCGGCTGAGGAGAGGCTCCAGTGCAAGTTACGTCGGTGCTATGAGGATTTAGTGTGGCAATAGCTCATTTTGTCTGGCTCTAAGTCGACGCTGGCCACCCTGGCGATCAAATGGCTGTCGCCCGAGTGGCGGAAGCCGATTCCTGCCTCCCCTGTTGAGGAGTTGGTTCCGGATCCTTAGGCTCAGCCGAAACCGGCTGCCCCGCACATTGTAGTGGAACCGCCGCCCCCTCAGCTGTAGAACGGGGCGCCAACCAAGGATTCTCAGTCAGCTCAAGGTCTTCCCCATCGGCTGTCGGTCACTCTAACCCCCAGTCGCCCTCAGTTGGTCGAGAGTGGCTCAGGCATCCGCCAGCTTTACGAGGACTCTTCAGAGTCTGAAGACTCCTCCTTGCACTCGCGTCCTGTTGACCTGAAGTCCTCGGGGTGTCTTTCTGTGAATGAGAGCCCCACCTGGTTCCTTGGCATCCTTCAGCTCATCTTGGAATCCACCAGGATGCAGCTTGAACCCATTCAGAAACTGGCCAGATATTCCCTCACGGAGATTCTGGACAAGGGGGACACCCCCTCGGAGGTCTTTCTGGTGGCCGAGGCCATTGTTGGCCTGGCCTTGGAGCTATGGCAGCTTCCAGCCTCCTGTCCGGCGCCATCGGCTCATATGGCCCGCAAGTATGCGGTTCCGAAGGGCTCCCTCTCTGGGTTCACGGAGCTCCCTTTGGCTGAGGGGTTGGTGGCCGACTCCGCCTTTTGGTGTTCTGGCAACACAGGGGATGTGGACAAGCCTCCTGACAAGGAGTCTAAAAAGTTAGACCATTCTGGCAAGAAGGGCTATGCTGCCGCCTCCTTGGGCCTTCGCCAGGCCAGCTCGGCTGTACCGATGGCACACTTCTCCCACGCCCTTATGGGGTCCCCGGATGAGATGATTCCTCATCTCCCGGCCGACCTTCAGACAACAGTAAAAGCAGGTCCGGGATCAGGGTAGGGCAGTGGCCCGGCAGCAGCTCCAGACTGCTTTGGACATTGGCGACTCTAGTGCCAGGTCAGTGGCGGCCGCAGTGGCCATGCACCACAGGGCTTGGCTGAGGATCTCGGCCTTTCACGGCGGACACTCAACACAAGTTAGCGGATGTCCCCTTTCTGGGCACTGACCTGTTCAGGCCTGGGGTGGAGGGTCACCTGAAACACATTGAGAAGTCCAATGCTACCTTGGACTCTGTGACCTCTGCTCAGCGGGACAAGGGTGCTCGCCACCAAACGCAAGCCCTTTCATCCCTCTGCCCCTGCAGCCAGACCAGACCAGCCCAGCAGCACCAGCAGCAGGGCCAGCAGGCTCAAACTTGGTGCCTTAGAGCCAAGTCTGTCGCTTCCTCCATTAGGAAACCCAGAGGTAAAGGACCCGGCAGCCCCTTGGCCAGTTCCTCCTCCTCCTCCAAGCCTGCCCAGTGACGGGTTGCGGGGTGCCTCCCCCAACCCCGTCACACCTCCCCTGTGTCCCACCTGTGGGGGGCCTGCTCAGCCACTTCCTTTCCGCCTGGTCTGCTATC
The DNA here is from genome assembly GCA_016271365.2 of Neoceratodus forsteri. NCBI lineage: Eukaryota > Metazoa > Chordata > Ceratodontiformes > Ceratodontidae > Neoceratodus > Neoceratodus forsteri. The sequence continues at coordinate 27,645,095 of CM057455.1, read as the reverse complement.
ACCACGGATAGCTGGGTGTTGGAAGTGGTCGGCAGGGGCCTGCCTCTGAAATTTGAGCAGGTCCCTCCTTTCCAAGCCTGTGCCCCACGGGGGGGGCTACCGGGTCCGCAGCCTTCCAGTCGTCTCTTCGAGATGACATCGATCAGCTCCTCTGCAAGGGAGTAGTCAAAGAGTTGGCAGATCCTCCTCCGAGCCTAGGGTTTGTTTCCAGGTACTTCTTGGTTCCAAAATGGACGGGGGCTGGCGCCCCCTTCTCGATCTGCACGACCTGAATCAATTTCTCAGGCCGCACACCTTCCGGATGGTAACTCTGGCCCAGATAGTACCATCTCTGGAGCAAGGCATGTGGTTCTGCTCCCTGGATCTGCAGGACATGTTGTTTTACGTCCCAGTCCATCCGTCTCACTGTTGGTTCCTCCACTTTCGGGCAGAGGGAACCCTTAACGAGTTCCGAGCCATGCCTTTCGGCCTATCTTCTGCTCTCAGGGTCTTCACCAAATGCATTGCAGTGGTGGCAGCATTCCTGAGGCGCCAAGGGGTCCGGGTCTACCCTTATCTGGATGACTGGCTGATAGCAAGCCTCTCCAGACAGGAGGTAGAGCAGTCCAGGGATCTGGCCCTCCAGGTCTGCCTGTGACTTGGCCTTCTGATCAACCAGGCCAAGTCGGAACTCGTACCCTCGCAGTTAATCGGGGAGGAGCTCGACTGTCTTCGAGCCAGAGCTCAGCTTCCGGTAGACAGGGCAGAGGTTCTTTCCTCCTTTGCCTGTTCATTTCAGGTTGGGTAATTGTGCCCTGCCCGAGACTTCCTGCATCTTCTGGGTTACATGGCGGCCTGCACCAGCATGGTCCATTGTGCCCGGCTGGCACATGCGTCCCCTTCATTGGGGCCTGGCCAGCCAATGGTCTCAGCGCTCCAGTCATCTGGACCGGCTGATCTCGGTGACCCAGAAGATCTGGGATGGCCTTCAGTGGTGCCTCGTCTCAGCTCATTTGCAGGAGGGGGATCCCATTTGTCCACCCTGAGCCGACGGTCATCCTGACGACCGACGCCTCTCTTATGGGTTGGGGTGCCCATTTAGGGGAGCACAGAACCCATGGTCTCTGGTCCCCTCAGGAGTCCTGATACCACATCAACCTGCTGGAGCTTTGGGGTGACCCGGCTGGCACTGACCACCTTCGTCCGTTCGTTCGGGGTCAAGTGGTCCAAGTCCAGACGGACAACACCATGACCATGTACTGTCTCAACAGACAGGGCATGACACGATCCTTGCCCCTTTGCAAGGAAGCTCTTCACATCTGGTCCCTCGTGCTCAGCTTGGAGGCAGATCTCCTAGCCATTTATGTGGTAGGAGCCTTGAACAGTCTGGCCGATGCTCTCAGCCATATGGGTGAAGCATCTCATGAGTGGTCTCTCCTGCAGGAGGTAGTGCAAGATCTGTTCTCCTTGTGGGGCAACCCGCAGGTGGACCTCTTCACCTCCGGGGAGAATGCGAAGCTGAGGCTGTTCCATGCCCGCCCCCCTCAGCAGGGTTTGCTGTAGGGGGATGCCTTCTCGAGGCCATGAACCCCAGGCCTCTTCTATGCCCCTCCACTTCCCTTGATCCACAAGGTGCTCTTCAAGATCAAGAGGGACAAGGCGCAGGTGATCCTGGTAGCCCCAGACTGGCCCCGCCAGTTCTGGTCTCCAGATTTCCTCATCCTCAGCTTCAGGCTCCTGAGGCAGCTTCCAGCATGCCCGGACCTGCCTCAATCAACAAGGGGAAGGTACTCCATCCAGACCTTCAGTCCCTGCACCTGTCGGCCTGATTCCTGAGCGCCTAGAGTTCCAGGCCTTCGTTCTCTCTGATGAGGTTCTCAATGTGGTTGAGGCATCCCGTAAGGAATCGACCAGAAAATACTACACCTTCAGATGGAAGAGATTCTCCATTTGGTGTCAGGGCAAAAGGTTGGATCTCTCGTCCTGTCCGGTGACTAGCAGTTTAGACTACCTGTGGTCCCTGGCCCAGCAGGGGCTTTGGTCAACGACCCTTAAGGTGCACCTGGCAGCCATCTCCGCTTACCGGGTGCGGGCTGGTCAGCGGTCGGTGGTGCAGAAGACAGTGGTCGGGCGCTTTTTCAAAGGCCTAGATCACATATCCCCTCCAGTGCGTGAACCTTCACCTCCATGGGATCTACTGCTGGTTTTGGCAAAGCTCATGAGCAAGCCATTCGAACCTCTGCACAAGTGTGACTTCTCACATTTGTTGTGGAAGACTGTCTTCTTGGTGGCTATCATGTTAGCCAGAAGGACTGGGGAGCTACAGGTGCTTTCCATAGAGTCTCCTTACCTGGTCTTCCACAGGGACAAGGTTGTCCTACTCCCCAACCCGAAATTTCTTCCGAAGGTGGTGTCGGAGTTTCACCTGAATCAGGTGATGACTCTGTCAGTGTTCTGCCCCAGTTACACTTCGGAGGCCGAGTACAAGCTCCATACCTTGGACCGGAGCTGAACGCTCGCCTACTGCAAGGAGTGTATGGCGGAAGTTCGGGGAGAGGTTTGCCAGCTGTTTGTCACCTACACTGAAGCTGCACCTGGCAGACCTGCAGCCAAGCAGGCAATAGCTAGATGGATTACATCTTGCATTGATCTCTGCTATAGATTGGCGGGTAGGGAGCCTCCCGTAGGGCTTAGGGCTCATACCACTCGTCATACCGCTGCGTCGGTGGCTGCTTCTGGGGACGTCCTTATCCAGGAAATCTGCAGGGTTGCTACCTGAAGTCAGCACACACCTTCATTTCTCATTACCACATCGACCTTTAGTCACGCTATGATGCTGGTTTTGGGACCTTAGTTCTCCAGTCCCTCTTTCCTAAGTAGGGGGTGTGTGTCTTGCCTCTCTCCTCCCAGAGAACTGCTAGGCATCTGCCAGGAAGTGTGGATCGAACAATGTATCCACATCACCAGAAATACAGGTTACTCACCTGTAACAGGAGTTCTAGGAGTGGTATATGTTGTTCATCCACACTGACCCACCCGACCTCCCCAGCTTTGACGCACAACCTTGGCTTCCAGCAGGCTAAGATCTGGCATCATGGGGCGGAGCCGAGGCTTATATCACACGGGTGGTTGGGAGGAGCCAGCTTTAAGACTTTCCAGCACCCTTAAAGCGGCAAGGTATCTGCTAAGAAGTGTGGATGAACAACATATACCACTCCGAGAACTCCTGCTACAGATGAGTAGCCTGTATTTATGCACCTCTGTCTTGCCATTTGACATGAAAAGCCAGCAGCGGACAGCGCCCAACATATGAGCACATTTTCATGAAATAAAGGAACGCCACTCCATTACACAAAGTTCCCTGCGTTTGCACACAAAATTGTAACTTGCTGCTGCTTCACTTCACGTACTCTCACAAAGTGTCAGTCGTCAGGGGCAGACAGGCTGAGATAGCTGGCCAGCAAACACTGTTTCTGACTGGATTTTTTTGTTTTGTTTTGTTTTATAGGCTTCCCGATCTCGGGAACACAGTGACTGCTACCTGCAGCATTAGTGATATGGATGGAAAATAACTACAGAGTGTGATTAGCCAGTGCGTCCGGGGATAGATAAATATTTTGTTTATGAAGCACCCAGTTCCATGGACTCTGGGTGCTGTACAATACAAATCAACAACAGAATACATATAAGCAGCAGTTCAATACAAACTTAAAATTCTGTCCATCCCATTAGAACCAAAATCAGTCATTTAAAAGCCTGCTGGAACAGATATGTTTTTAATGTTTAGACTGGGGAGCATTGCTATAGTGCTCAAAAACCGGAAACAGAAGATGCTTCCGCTTAGTCCATTACTCACAGATAGCAGCACAAGCCAATTTTTTTCTTTACTAGCCATGTAGTCATTAGGCTTGGTTTCACTGGTTGCAACAGAGAGGTGATATTGCTCCTGTACAGGTCATTGGTTAGACCACAGCTCTAGTCAGTGCCTTAGGTAAGGTGACAGCCTTTAGTAAATAGTCATCAATAATCATCCTAACATTTGGAAATGCTCCACACCCCGTAGAACAGTGCTTCAAATTACCATTGGTAAATTCAAAAGGAGCAGTTTTTTTCCCCAGATATAAATACTTGTACATAGTGAAAGTTTGTTTTACTCACCATAATGGAAAACTGGGGAGTAAATTTCGCCTACCTTCCAATATTATCTGGAGCACTGCATGGAGTACTGCGTGTAATTTAGGATCCCACATCTGAAGAATGACAGGGGGCTAGATTTTTCAAAGCCCCCAGGAACTAGGTCCCACTCCACAGCTGACGCTGCGGGACAAAATCTCCCCACCTGTGGTTTTCGGTGTTTTCAGCGTGCGCAACTGTGGGGGATGTTATGCCTGGTCCCACCAGGTGTAGCTTTTCCTCAGAGCTGTGCTGAAAAGTCAGCTGCAAGCGCTGTAAATCATGGAGCCGGTTGTTAACCAGCTCAGTCTTTGAAAGTACCATTGCTGCGGGAGAAACTAAGGCTCTGCAAATGGAAACTCACTTGTGTCAGTTTTTTTACCGCAGCCGCGGACGTTTCAGGAGCTTTGAAAATCTAGCCTAGGGAGGGGTTAGAGGTTATTAGGTGGAGAGCTTCTGAACTGATCCATGGGCAGCAAACACTCCAGTGGAGAACTTCAGAACTGATCCAGGGGCAGCACACACTCCAGTGGAGAACTTTGGAACTGATCAGGGGCAGCACTCACTATGTTTACTAGGTGTCTTGGGACATAAGTAGGCACCTACCCATCAAGAATGTCCCCCCACAATTTTTGTGGAACATTAAAGCTTAGTTGGAACTTAACCATATATCTAGACCTTTTTTAAATTGATGAAGTTTTTATCAACTTATTCTTGAGCAAGTGTATTCCATAGTCTTGGTGATATTATGGAAAAGTAGTTCAGTCTTTTATTTGTGTTTGCTTTTCCGATTTCCAATTACTTGGAGTGCAGTCTTGGTACTACCTTTATTTGTGAAAAGAAAACACCACATTGCTGGTGATTGAAGAATTTTAAAGAGAAACAGGGGATCTCCTGTACTGCGCCTTAGTTCAAGGGAATGTAGGCCTACTTTATGGAGCCTTTCTGGGTGGCTGAATTGGGCTAAGTGTGGTACCATTTTGGTAGCTCTTCTCTGTATATGCTCAACCCCATCTATGTCTCTCTTTCGGTAGGGACTCCAAAAGGGTGACCCATAGTCAGAGTATGGTCTAATGTATGTTCTATAGAGTGGAATTATACATTCTTCTGTTTTGGTGACAAATGTTCGATCTATCCTTCTGAGAAGTGCATTTGAATTTTAGCTATTTTGTTGTAGTGGTCTGTTGAAGAAAGTTTGTTATTGACTATGATGCCAAAATCCTTTTCACTGTTCGCTACCTTTAACGTGGTATTATTAAGTTGCTAGGCCTGTTTTGGGTTATTTTTCCCCTGAGATGTAGTACAGTGCATTTCTTAGTGTTGAAATCCATCCCATTTATGCATGCCCAGGTCTCAATAGCTGATAGATCCTGGATTAGCTGATTGGTATTGGTAGTGGAATCCCCCCTCCCCCCTAGTTTAGTATCATCTGCAAATTTGGATAGTATGTTGTTTGAGAGGATTTGCATATCAGATATAAATATATTAAACGGTGTGGGTCCAAGGACAGAGCCCTGGGGCACCCCGCTGGTCACCTTCCCCCCCATCTGACAGAACTCCGTTGCTTTTAACCTGCTGTGTTCTTCCTGTTAACCAGCGGTCCATCCAGGTGACCAGAACAGTAGGAAGTCCTAGATATAGAAGTTTGTTAATCAGTTTCCCATGTGACACTCTATCAAAGGCCTTACTGTAATCCAGTAGGATAACATCCATCGGGATGTTAGAGTCTACCCCTTCGTTTATATGATTGTAGAAGGCTGTGAGGTTTGAAGTACATGAGTGGCCCTGTTTGAAGCCATGCTTAGTGGGGTCACTAATATTTAATAACTGGAGTCCCATTACTAGTATAGATTTGATATTTTTTCCATTAATTTACAAGGGACTGATATCAGACTGATGGGCAGTAGTTTTCTGGTTTAGATTGGCTCCCCTTTTGAAAATTGGGGTTACAATGGCTGTTAACCAGTAGAGGGGGACAGAGGTGTCATTAAGAGATTTATTAAATAGGGTGGTTAAGGGGAGATTGATTGCGTTGGCTGTTTCAATAAAAAATTTGAGACTTATTCTGTCTGGTCCTGGGCTACTTGTTTTATTAAGTGTTTTTAGTACATCCTTTGTACGAGTACTGGTTATTAAAAAATGCTTGGTTTTGTTTGTCGTGATTGCGGGGGAAGAATTTGTGCCAGTTTTTGAGAAGACTGAGCAAAAGTAATTATTGAGTTCATCAGCTGATTCTTTATCTGATGTAATTAATGATTTATTAACTATTAAGGGGCCGACTTGTCTTGTATCCCTTTTTTTTTTTTTAATTAAGGTATGAGAACAGTGATTTAAGACAATCTTTTGAGTGAGCGATTTTAAATTCTAGTTATGTTTAGATAGGTGGATTGCTTTTTTTAGTTTTTTTTTTACAGTTGCCCGGTAGAGTAATAGGGTTTCTTGTTTTTTGTTATGTGGGCATTTTTTTAGTTTTGAAGAAAGTTGTTTTTTTGTGATTAATTAATTTCTTTATAGTGTTTAGCCATGGAGCCACGGTTCTGCCCTTTGCTATTATATTTTTTTTCATGGAAACAAATAATGTTTCAAGGTTTAAGATGATATTTTTTAGGCAGTTCCAGGCCTCCTCCAGAGTAAGGGGTAATAACATGTTTTCCCATTGTGTATATCATTAAAATATTTGTTTATTGATTTGAAATCAGCTTTATCATAATTCTTTAATAACGTATTATTAATGGAGTGTTGAGGGTAGTATGATAGGCTGAAATAAATTGATTTATGGTCACTGTTATCCAATCGGTCAAGCAAGGAAAGATTAGAGATGTTGTCAGTATTTGTTATTAAGAGGTCTAAGATGTTATTTCCTCTGGTGGGTTCATTGATTATTTGTTCCAATCCTAAGTCAATGATGGTGGAGAAAAGATTCTTTTCATGCACTGAACAGCCTGTTAGGGACTTCCAGTTTATAGTTGGCATATTGAAATCACCCAACATTAGGATGTTTTCTTCATTTGCTAAGTGATCAATTTCTTTCAGAAAAGCAGTAGTGTAATCAGAGTCTGCTGAGGGTGGCCGGTAACACATGCCCATGAGGGTCTGAGGCTGTCCCCTGAGCTGAATGGTTACCCATAAGCTCTCTGTAGAAGTTTGTATTGTGTTCTCAAAAGAGTGGATGTCATTCCTCACATAAAGACAACCCCCCCCCCCCTTTCTATTTGCTCTATCTTTTTGATAGAGCTTGAATCCTGGTATATTTTTTAACCACCCAGAATCAGTGTCCCACCAGGTTTCGGTTACTGAAATAATGCTTAGATTTAACATTTAAATTTTTGATTCTAGCTCTGCAGTTTTAATTGTATTGAGTGACCTAGCATTCATTGACAACACATTGCATTGTTCCTATATGTCCATCCAGTTTGCCAGAGACGTGGATGTTAACCCATTCTCCCCCTTTGTTGTTAGTCTAAATAATCAGAGATGAAGGAGGACATTTTAATTTTTTGTTGACCGGGTAAGTGCACTAGACAAATCCTACCTATTTTCAGGCACGACCCGGGGGGAGGGGGATACAGATGAATGCCAACTGACATTGAACCAGATTAAGCTGTTGGTAGTATTTTTAGTGAATGAGGGAAATTTGGACAGGACACCGGGGAAATTCCCCTACTCTTTTCGATAAGTGCCATGGGATCTTTAACATCCACCTGAACTACCACCAATCCAGGCAGATGGGACCTCTGTTTAATATCTCATCCGAAAGATGACACCTCAGAAGTGCAGCACCCCTCTCATGCTGCACTACAGTGTCAGTACTGGGATATTAACCCAAGTGCCAGATATGGGAACTGAACCCACAGCCCTCTGATATCCCGGCCTCAGAGGCAAGTGTGCTGCCTACTGAGCCACTGACACTGTACCCAGGTACTTTTACCCAGGATAGTACTCCCTCTCCTACTTAGATGTAAACCATCCCAGCAGAAGAGGGGAGTCCTTTCATAGAAGTCCTCCCAGTGAGTCAGACATGTAATGTTTTGCGTTAGACACCATTTCCTGAGCCACTCACTCAGGGCCTTGATTTTATTTATTATGTAAGGAGTGGCTCTTGGTACTGGAAGGACTTCTGAAAAACATACGTCACAACCCCTTTCTACTAGGGCACTATTTAAGGCTACCTAATCCTGCTTAAGCTGGTCGGGGTCCTGTTGATGTCATTTGTTCCAGCGTGAATGACTACCAGTGCGTTATTTGTATTGTCTTTGAATATTTTCCTTGCCATTGTTGTGATGTCATATATTTTGGCCGCTCTATAACTTGAACAAGTGCGGTTAATCTCCAGTGGAGAAGTTCAGAACTGATCCGGGGGCAGCACACACTCCAGTGGAGAAGTTCAGAACTGATCCGGGGGCAGCACACACTTCCTGGAAGAACTGTTCCAGGATCAGCACACACTCCCTGGAAGAACGGTTCCAGGGTCAGCACACACTCCCTGGAAGAACTGATCCAGGGTCAGCATACACTCCCTGGAAGAACTGATCTAGGGGCAGCACACACTCCAGTGGAGAACTTCAGAACTGATCCGGGGGCAGCACACATTTCAGTGGAGAACTTCAGAACTGATCCGGGGGTAGCACACACTCCAGTGAAGAACTTCAGATCCGGGGACAGCACACACTCCAGTGGAGAACTTCAGAACTGATCCGGGGACAGCACGTACTCCCTGGAAGAAAGGAGGAGGGGGACAGGATAGAAACCTACAGATACATACAAGGATATACTAGGGTGCACTCCTCAGCATTATTTATGCTAAGGAACAACAAGGTCACTAGAGGACATACACATAAACTTGGGGTAGGGTGGGGTTGGGTTTGATTGAAGAAAGAATGTCCGGAAATATTTTCAGTCTGAAAGGGCAGTTAATTGGTTGAACTGTCTACACAGCTGTGTGACAAATGCTAGGGCTTATCTTGGAATTCAAACCCCAGTGGGATAGTTTAACGGGGGTAATTAGAAACAGAATTGAGGTTGACAGGGGATGGGAAAGGCTCTGTAAGTACCAAGTAGAGCTTCATTGGAACAACAGAGCAAACATGATGGGCTATTAATCTTGTCCTGTCCATTACCGTCTGTGTATTATGTTGTGCTGAAACTAACACTCATTATCGTGTTTATAAATGGCACCAACCTGTAGGCATTTATAGCGTTATTAATGGACAGTGCAGGACCAGTGTGTATGCGGGGTCTTTGGCTGGTTAACATCACCAAGAATCACCTCTTTAACTCAAAGGGAATGCAAAGGTGTCGGCATCCGTTTCAAATTCAGTTTCGCAGCAGCTAAAAGACTGGGACCAGAAACATGGCATCTGTTCGCAGATAATGACTGCCTGGCCCGCTCAGTCTACCCATTTAGTCTCTTCCTATAATGTCACTGCAGAACCTAACTAATCTCCAGCTACTACCCCCCTCCCTTTCTACCAAGATTCCTTTGTGCCTGTCTCATACGTGCTTGAAACTCACAGGAAGATAGTTCTGGGTGTCTGCCACTCTTTCAGTGAAGAAGTATGTTCTCACATCCATCCTAAATTCCCCCTTCCAGCTTCATTGCATGCCCCCTTGTTCTGTTCCACCTTCTCGTTTGAAAAATACTCCCCTCCTGTAACTTATTGACCCCCCCTTGAGGTACTTACAGGTCTCTGTCATGGTTCCCCCCCCCCCTACTCTCCGGCAGGGTGTACATATTGAGATCTCTTTGTCTCTCCTCTTCAGGCTTATGATGCAGCCCCTACACCATTATAGTTGCCCTCTTTTGTGTCCTTCTTGAGAAGTGATCTTCAGAACTGGACACAGTACTCCAGGTGGGGTCTCAGCAGTGCTTGATACAGTGCTAACAACATCTCCTTTTTCTAATGATACCCCCTCTCTATGCATCCCAGCATCCTGCTGGCCCTGCCTGCTGCCTTGTTGCAATGCCCTGCCACGTTTAAGGTCATCAGATGTAACCCCAGTGTCTCTTTCTAGTTCTTTTTAAAATTGAACAGAGGGTTAGGTCCCTGAGGCGCTCTCTCATCTGTCTGGTTTCATTCCAGGATTGAGAGCACAACAGAACCCTGTCTCTTACAGACTCTCTGAATTAGGTAATAGCAAATTCAGTATTTGTAATTAAGTTTTATGGCCACTAGCCAACAGTGCTAGGGGCCGGGGAAAATCTACCAGCCCCACAGACTTTTCCAAAGGCCCAACTTTGTGTATTTCTTGAAATACTCCAAACTAAAGCACTAGCCAGCAGAGCTAAAGGAAAAGTATACTTGCCCAGTCCAAAATCTACCAGTATTTGGCCAGTGGGTTGATGCTAATTTCGACCCATGCACTTGGAAGGAATTTATACCCTTTAACAACTCCTCTTCCCTGGCAGGCTGTGGGGTAGATCAGTGCCAGTGAGGATCATTCACTTAAGCTGGCAGTTTTTTGGACCCCCTTGTCAGTTTGTGTGGCATTCCCATGTTGTTTTCCTGGAATTTACCTCTCCTTAGACAGCTGACTTCTCCCTGTAGGCATCTTGTCAGCAGTCTCTCAGTCTGTCCTTGAGTCTGTTCTTGGCTGGGATATCAGCAGTTTTGTGCAGCTAGACACATGTTGTTTGGGTGAGTAAAGGCTACTGGTGACATGCACTTGACCGCACAGTTTTCAGGGTCTGCGTCATGCAGTTTGTTTATATATTACACACATTATAAATCAACAGTACTGAGGCCCTGACTGCATGTCAGGGCCCCTGATAATCCTAGCATGGGGCTATACAGGAAGAATGTGAGAATGGTGAAATGTTCTACTGTCCTGACAAAGATGTCTATAATGTAATTGCTTATTCTAATCCAGTAAACAAAATTATGCCATTTATAATTTGTTTTTCTGAACATTGGAGAGTCCCATATGATGATGTGTCACCTCCTATATCCTTTGGGTGACAGTTTGGTTCTTTTACCCTACGAACGTGTACGGAGATACAGTTACAACTACGTTGTCCTTGTAAGTAAGGAGTAAAACACAAGCGTTCTACCTAGTTAACATGTCATATTATAGGTTTGACTCTTCTCTGGAAGTTCCCAGTCCTTGAGGGATATTGATAGGGTATAACCCACCCTATCCAGTGGTGGGACTGGGGTCCGTCCAGTGCCCGCTGCCAGTGTTGGTATTGTCTCTGGCCTCAGATTTATCCTAGTGGCGGAGTCCTCCAGAGGCCATCCAGTCATCATCCAGCAGGGCTGTCCTCTGGAACAACCAGTCACTAGCATAGAAATATAGAGTGTGACAGCAGAAGGAGACTGAAGGTCCATCGAGTCTGTCCTTATACTACCTCATCCTGCTGACCTACTGCCCTGGTGGGCTGCATCCCTCTCACCCCTCAAATCCTTGCTGTCTCCCCGCTTGGGGACTGTGAGTCCCCTTGCCCTGTCCTAACTGTGTTTGAACCCATTAAGAGTAGCTGCCCCCAATCGGTAGTCTATTTATTCCATGGTTCAACCACCCTGTCTGTGAAGTAGAACTTCCTCAAGTTTCTCCTGAGTTTGCCCCCCATCAACTTTCTGTCATGCCCCCCCAATGACTACATCCCTATTTCTTACAAGTAGGTCCTCACTGTTAACCTTGCTTGCACCCCTTTGAAACGTATATGTTTTAGTCTTGTCCCTCTACCCTGCCTGGCCTCCTGCTGTTCCTTGTAGGATGTGCCCTGCTGGCCCTGGATCAGCTTGGTGACCATTTGCTGTTCTGACTCTAGTTGGTCAATGTCCTCCCTCAGGTGAGTGTTCCAGAATTGGGCACAGTACTCCATATGAGGCATCACCAGGGATCTTTACAGTGGCAGAACCACCTTGCTTTTCCTGTTGCCAAAACACCTTCCTATATAACCCTGCATCATTGGTACATTGCATTGCTGTATGCTTTGTTGTATTGACTTGTTTGCTTGAGGGAGTCGCTGATTAAGACCTCCAGATCTTTTATCTGTATTGACATTTCTAGTCTAACTCCTCCCTTTCAGTATTCTATGCATGGATTCCACCAGACCACCAAGATCCTGTTTAGGCAACCTCCTTAAGTGTTACAGGCTCTTATTGACTAGGTGACTAAGACCCTCAAGCCTCCAGGTCAATTGTCTCAGCAGCAGTTCCGCTACAGGATGGAGAATGTGAAGTGCTGCTTTAGGGAGACTAACCCAGTGCTGCTTCCACTACCTCACTTGGCTCCATCCAGTGGGGTGTTCCACTTTCCTCTCCCTCAATGTCCTTTTCTGAGGACAATGAATCTTCCATCCATTTCTGTTCCATTTCTGAAGACAGTTTGTTTTGATGACTCACGAGAGAGATGCAGGAAGCTTTGGAATTGCCCTACTTGGTGGGCGAGAACCCTAATACCATCCAGTTTGGCTTCCTAGTATTGCCTGGTCAGGATACAGTTGTGCTTTCACACTGGCATACTGCAGTGGGAGAAGCCACTATGGCAGTCTGTAGGCATCCCTGTACCACACTTGAAGGGCCCCTGACATGTTTACCAGGCTTCTGTTGGGTCCCTGGGAGACCTCAGTCACCCTGTTGTTGGGTTGATATCTCTCCTGTCACCAGCAGAGTGCAGCCCCATTCCTTGAGCTATGCCTTATCCCCTATTGGTGGACTCCAGGCAGATGGATATCTTGGGGAGGAAAGTGTAATAATGTCGTATCAGACCACATGGCAGTGTTACAATGCTATTTATGGTCTTGGATGCATCTGAGTAGCCGGCCTGGGACAGATTACTGGCTGGCTTTGGCATAGCTGCAGTGTGGGTATGAGGGCGGCCTGGCACGAGACAGGAGCATCCTACAGTGCTTCCAGAGGGGGCCTCCCACTTGGTCGCATCGGTCGTCTGACTCTAGTAGATGTCATAGCTATGTCTGTCCTGGTTAGGTTCGGTTATTCGCCTTAAGGCTTTCAGTGCTAGTTTCTAGGGGGGAATCCCATTTTTTGCCATTGGTGGTGTAGCAGCTTTCTGAGCCAGCTAACCTTCCAGTCCCCAGGGACCAGACGCATATTCACCCGTCTTGTATGTGGGTGTCGATGACTCGGATGCCCCCTTTTTTCAGTTTCCTCCTACTGCAGAGTTAGAGACTTGGGCTCTTTGGTTGAGACTGCATTTTTCTTTCCGAAGAGAAGCATTGCTTCAAACCACATGAAGTCTTGTTGTATTCTAACTATTGCAGTTAGCCCCAGCACTCAAACTGCCCCGGAGAGAAGAGGGTTAATTTTCTATGCAGAGCATACAGTGTTGAGCTCGAGCTTGGTTCAGACCTCTGTCTGCTGCACTTAGAAGCACAACCGTCAGATTCTTTACTCCGCCTAACTGCACGGTCGCTCCGGAGATTTTTCCTTTGCTCGCAGTTCGAAAGTCAGTTAAAGTCTTCAGTTTTACCAATTATTTTTTCGCAGGTTTCGATTCAGATCTCTGTCTGTGGTACAGTAAGTACTAGGCAGTGAACTAGACATAGTAAACTTGTGGAAATTGTAAAAATTGATTTTCGACCGGTTCGGCTGAACCGGCCCTTTAGTGAATTACATATTCTGTCTTTGTTTCTAAACTTAGAGTGTTGTTCCCGGTCCTTATCGTTTATATAAAAAAACAAAACAAAAAAAACAGATTTTTCTTGTGTTTTTTTCCAATATCCGATACATGGTTAGAAACGGATAAGGGTGTCTTGCCTGGTTGTTTGCCATAAAAAGGGTAAGTTTGTGGTTAGGATGGCTATGTCTGAGAAACCCAAGAGAAAAACCGGGCCCACTGGGCTTCAGCACTGCAGTGTGTGTGGGGAGCTCTTTGCTAAGGCTGATCCCCACACCACGTGTGTTTATTGTCTGGGGTTTTACCACCTCGATTCAGACTGTCAAACCTGTAAAAATTTCCCTAAGTCTACCCTGGAAAAAAGATTAGGTAGGCTTAGGGATAAGGAGGCCATGAAGTCCGCTGACCCGGATGGCCAGCCCGGTTCGGTTCGGACCAAACCTGAGGGAGTGCCCTCTGACCAGGACGATACTTTGGGCAAGAGGAGAGCCGATCCTGAGCAGTCGGTTCCTAAAAAAAGACAACGAAAAGAAAAATCGGCCAGTTCGGATCCAGAGACCCATTTTTCAACCACTGAAGAGATTGCCAAACCGATAATGATTGTAGAATTGCTTTGCCCGGTTCTGTCTGATCCGGCTTCTTCTGGCAGGCGCTCGGTTCAGTCGGTTCTTCCGGTTCAAGGTTATGCCTCTGAAGATTTTTATGAGCCGGATTTGGAGGGGGATGAAGATTATGATGATGATGATGACAATGATGATGGTGGGGAAGGTCTGGATGAGCCCATTGAATCAGACATCTCCCCAGACAGGCCTTCTGGTGTTTCCCCTCCTAGGCTTTCTGAGTCCCCTTCCCACTACATGTTTTACAGGAAAGTGGCAGAACCCCTCCAGCTCCCTGTGGAGGAAGCCGCGGAGGAATGAGAGGAACCTGATTATGTGGCCATGATGGACATCCCAGAGTCCAAGAGACTGTCTGTTCCCCTTCATAAGTATTTTGGGAAACAGACACAAAAGATTTTAAAAACTCTAAATTCTGTACCTCTTGTCGACAGAAGGATGGACAAAAGGTACACCGTACCAGGTTCAGGTACAGAGTACTTGTATCAACAATGCAGCCATGTTGGGGTTGTTCAGGCTACAGCCTGTGTTAAGGCTAATATACCCTTGGCTTCACACACCCCAGATAAAGACTCTAGGAAGCTGGATGCCATGGCAAAGAAACAGTACATGGCATCCACCTTGGGAGTCAGGCAGGCTAATTATATGGCCTATGCAGCCAGGTACCAGAAGTCCAGGTGGGGCACTGTACTGGCACTGGCTAAGCAGGCCTCCCCCCAGCTAGCCTCGGAGCTAAAGGGGGTGGCTGCTGATGGGATTGAGGCATCTAAGTACAGTTCCATGCTGCTGTGGACTCCAGTGATGTATCATCTAGAGTCATGGCTACATCTGTGGTTCTCCAGAGAATGGCTTGGCTCAGATGTACTGGTCTTTCACAGGACACCCAGGCTAAGGCCATGGATTTCCCTGTGGTGGGTAATTCTCTGTTTGGGGAGCAGACAGAGAATTACATGAAAAAGATGGATGAGTATAGGACCACCTATAGGAGTGCACAGGCCAAGGAAAGGCAGGCAACTCCTCAAAGGCAGCAAGCTAGAGGCAGGGGCAGACCTTTTCATAGGCCTTTCTACCTAGCACAGGCCTTTTCTTTTCCTCAGAGGGGGTTCTTCAGAGCAAGAGGCAGAAGGGGGATGAGCAGGGCTGCATCCACCCCTCAACCTAGGGCTCCTGCCAAGCAGACACCCTGATGTGTCAGCCCGGGTCAACTCCCCCATTCCTGTAGGAGGCAGGCTGGCTTACTTCGTCCAGGACTGGACACCTCAGACAAGTGGGTCCTGGAGGTGGTAAGCCAGGGGCTGGTTCTCAGCTTCAAGAAATTTTCAAAGCTGAGGGCCATATATTTTCCACCTGCAAGCATCTCCGAAACCATTGCCCTAGAGGCAGAGGTTTCATCTCTACTGGCTATAAAGGCTGTAGAGAGAGTTCCTACAATGCACAGGGGCAAGGGTCTGTACTCCAGGTACTTCCTTACCCCAAAAAAGACAGGGGAGTGGCGACCCATCCTAGACTTAAGATACCTGAACTAACATCTTTTAAAACCAAAATTCAAAATGGTGACTCTGGGAATAATCCTTCCCTCTCTAAGGCCAGGGGACTGGCTAGTCTTCCTGGACTTAAAAGATGCCTACTTTCACATTCCCGTCGGGTGCTCCCACAGAAAGTACCTCAGGTTCGAATTGCCTTCAGGCCATTATCAGTTCAAAGCTATGCCCTTCGGCCTGACATCGGCTCCAAGGGTATTCACAAAATGCCTAGCAGTAGTAGTGGCCTTTTTAAGAAGGAAGAATATTTCCATACCTGGATGACTGGCTTATTATGGGTCAGTCCCCAGACCAAGTCAAGTCAGACCTGCTAGTGACTCAGCAAGTGCTCACTTCCCTAGGATTCCTTCTCAGTCTTCCCTAGTTAGTTCTCATAGATACATAGATACATAGACAGTGTCGGCAGATAAGGGCCTATGGCCCACCCAGTCTGCCCATTTAAGTTGGTAAGTTCAGTTTATGTTTTCCAGGAAGTCTGTGGCCCCTTACCCCTGATCTCCTCAATTCCTTTATGTCTATCCCATGCATTCTTAAATCCCGTGATTGTTTCAGCCCCCACCACTTCCTCTGGCAGGTGTTCCACTTGTCCACCACCCGTTCTGTGAAGAAATTCTTCCTCACATTTCCTCTGAATCGTCCTCCTCCAACTTCATCCCATGCCCTCTAGTCCTGGAACATCTTTTCGCTTAAAAATAGTGCATTCCTGCACCCTGTTCCTCCCTGTAAGATACTTGTATGTCTCTATCATATCCCTCTCCTCCTCTCCTCCAGGGAGTACATGTTCAGTGCCTTCAACCTGTCCTCATAGGACTTGTGATGCAATCCATGCACCATCTTTGTTGCCCTCCTCTGAACCTTCTCTACCCTGTCTATGTCCTTACGTAGGTAAGGTCTCCAGAACTGCACAGTGTACTCCAGGTGCGGCCTCACTAGTGTCTTGTATAGTGGAATTATGACCTCCCTTTTCCTGCTGGTGATGCCCCTGCCTATGCATCCCAGCATCCTATTTGCTTTACCTGCTGCCTTATCACACTGTTTCCCTGCCTTGAGGTCATCAGAGATGATAACTCCAAGATCCTTTCCTGCTTGGTGCATGCTATCCTCACCCCCAACTGATATATTGTGCCAGGGTTTTTGTGCCCCATATGCATTATCTTGCACTTCCTTGCATTGAATTTCAACTGCCAAACCCCTGACCATTCTTCAAGTTTCTGCAGGTCCCATCTCATTCTGTCTACACCCTCTGGTGTGTCTACTGTGTTACAGAGCTTTGTGTCATCAGCGAACAGTGAAATTCTGCCTTCTAGGTCCTGTGCAATGTCACTGATGAAGATATTGAATAGTACCGGTCCCAGCACTGATCCCTGTGGTACCCCCACTGGTCACTCTTCCCTCTGTAGAGTGACAGCCATTTACCACCACCCTCTGTGTCCTGCCACCCAGCCAGTTACCTACCCACCGCACTACTGTCCTACCCACACCCATATTCCCCAGTTTGTGCAATAGTCTTCTATGTGGCACAGTGTCAAAGGCCTTGCTAAAGTCCAGATAGGCCATGTCCACTGCCCTCCCCTGATCCACCTCCCTAGTCACCCAGTCAAAAAATTCAATGAGGTTGGTCTGACATGACCTTCCCCCTGGTGAAACCATGCTGCCTTGGGTCTTGTAGTCCATTGACAACCAGATTATACAGCCTATACAACTCCTCACCTTCATAGATGCAGAGTTGGATACAGTCAAAGCAAGAGCTTTTCTTCGCCTGGAAAGGGCAAGGGCTATTGTAGAGCTGGCTTCTTCATTCCACCTTCTGGTCTCTCGGCCAGCAAGGCACTTCCTTCAGCTTATGGGCCACATAGCAGCTTCTGCAGCAGTGGTCCAAGGGGCCAGATTTCAGATGAGGGACATTCAGTTTCACCTGAGGGCCTTTTGGTCTTCGAAGAAAGATTCTCTAACCAAACTAATTCCAGTGACTCAGACTCTGATCCAGGGTCTCCAGTGGTGGCAGGATCAGGGCAACCTCAGATAAGGAGTTCCATTCGTCCCTCAGTCTCACTCTGTGGTCTTAACCACGGATGCTTCTCTATTGGGGTGGGGAGCCCATCTGGGGGCTCTCACAGCCCAGGGACTGTGGTCCTCTCAGGAATCCCTTCTTCATATCAATCTCTTGGAACTCAGGGCGGTCTTTCTGGCCTTGCAAGCTTTCTTTCAGTCAGTGCAGAACAAGGTGGTTCAGGTCAGGACAGACACCACCACCACGTGGTACATCAACAAGCAGGGAGGCACTCGGTCCATGGCCTTGTGCACGGAAGCAATGAAACTGTGGTCCCTAGCTTATTCTCTGCAGACCTTTCTGATAGCAGTCCACCTTCCAGGGAAGGACAGTGTACTAGCAGATGCATTGAGCAGGATCTCCCAGGGCCATCATGAATGGTCCCTGGACCCTCCGGTGTTGAAAGTGATATTTTTCAAAGGTGGAGCACTCCAGAGATAGATCTCTTTGCAGCCCTAGACAATCACCAGCTTCCTCTGTTTTGTTGCAGAACCCCAGTCTTGGGCTCAGTCCCTCTGGATGCTCTGATCTCGAACTGGGAAGGGAAATTTCTATATGCCTTCCCTCCTTTTCCTCTGCTGTTCAAGATTCTGGTCAAGATAAGGTCACAACCCTGCAAAGTGATTCTGATTGCTCCAGACTGGGCCAGACAGCCTTTGTACCCCATGTTGCTGTCCCTAGCAGTCCATCTTCCCCTGTCTCTTCCCAGGAATTACAACCTGTTAACCTCCTCTTAGGGGAGGATTTGGTACCCCAATCTTCGGTCTCTCAATCTCAAGGCATTGCTCTTAAAGTTAGAGTTTGCAGATTTGCATCTGTCCCAAGGGGTTCTGGATATTCTCAAAGCCTCTCGAAAGCCTGCCACCAGAAACACTTATGACTCCAAATGGAAAAGATTCAGCATTTGGTGTTCCAGGAAGCATATATCCCCAGACACTGCTGAATTGTCTACAGTTTTGGATTATATGGTTCATCTTAATGGCCTAGACCTCAGACCAGCTACTCTCAAAGTACATTTGTCAGCTGTTTCTGCTTTTCTGTCAGTGGGAAAGCCTTCCTCACTGTCATCTCACCCTGTATTCTGTAATTAAGGGATTGCTTCATACCAATCCCCCCCTTTAGGGATCCTACCACTACTTGGGATCTTAATGTTTGCATTGCTCAGCTCATGGAACCCCCTTTTGAGCCTTTATCTTCAGCAGAGCTTAAGTACTTGACTTGGAAAACTGTGTTCCTGGTAGCTATTACCTCTGCCAGGCGTATCAGTGAATTGCAAGCTCTGTCAGTGGAGCCTGATTTTATCTCACTCCATAGAGATAAGGTGGTCCTTAGAACTAACGGGGAGGTTTTTAGCTAAAGTGGTTCAGATTTTCATCTGAACCAATCTGTATCTCTCCCTGTGTTCTTCACTGATCATTCTTCTTCAGGAGAAAGAAGTTTACACAGTTTGGATGTTAAAAGAGCCCTTCGTTACTACATTGAGCATACTAAGGCTCACAGGTTTGACTCCCTCCAGTTGTTTCTCACTTATGGGGAAGTGGGGAAGGGCAAACCTGCCACTAAGAGAACTATTGCCAGATGGATTGTCTCTTGTATTCAATTCTGCTGTGAGAAGCTAGGCAAAATACCCCCCTCAGGTCTGAGGGCTCATTCGACTAGAGGTACAGCTGCTTCCCTGGCTGTGGCCAGGGATATTCCTTTGCTAGAGATCATCATCATCATCATCAAATCTTTATTTATTCAGGCGAACATCATTGAGCAAGGTTCATTTACAAGATGGACCTGATAAGGACAAGGTTCAATAGTTGATACACAACAGATACATCATACACTTATATAAGAGAGTTATACATACAGTGGAAAATAACGTTTATAAACACAGTGATGTACAGTAAATTCACATGATAAAAAACGGTTACAGGAAAGTTAAGCTAATATTTACAGTATGTACAGTATATACATATCCCAGTGGGGGCATGGCAGACACTCAACATAATGTAATACTAGGATGGTGAAGGTATTACTGGGTGCCATAAGATGGGGTGTCTGTCTGGAAGGAATATGCCATATATGGTCTGGAAGGGAGATTTGTGAGATGACAATGCTAGCTCTAGTGGTAGCAATTGCATTTCTCTTTGAAGAAGACTGTACAATGCAATACAATGAGATATGTAAAGCAGCCACCTGGAAAACAGTCCATACATTTACCAACCATTACTCCCTGGACATCCAGGGTAGCAGTGATGCTCGGTTTGATACAGCAGTGCCTATTCCCAAGGTAGGTTGGATTCCTTCCTCCATGGAGGTACTGCTTCATAGTCTGCAATAGTCAGAATACAGTAAGACTTCATGTGGTTTGAAAAAAAAATTACTCACCTTAGTAATTATGGTTCTTCTAATGGAGTCTTTTTGTATTCTGATCTACCTCCCTGCCTCCCCTCTCAGAACCTGTTTTGGGAAGTGGGCTGGCAGGTGCAGTGTTGCACCCCAGGGGTGCATTTGGGCACTCCCTCCTTTTAGAGAGGGGGGAGTGGGTTATATTATTAATTTAACAGTCTTAAGTTGTTCACTACCTGGTTTTTGATTTTTGATTTCTTGACTTGAGTTTTTTGGGGATCCAGAATATTTGGTTGCCATTTGGCTAGTAAAAATTTTACAATTTCCACATAGTAGTTAGTATTAGTTCATAAGAATCTGACGGTTGTGCTTCTAAGTGCAGCAAAATGAGGTTTGAACTGAGCTCGAGCTCAATGTTCTATGCTCTGCATAGAAAATTAACCCTCTTCTCTCCGGGGCAGTTTGAGTGCTGGGGCTAACTGCAATAGTCAGAATACAGCAAGACTCCATTAGAAGAAACATAATTACTAAGGTGACTAAGTTTTTTCTACTCGACCACAGAGTGGGGCTTTATGGAGAGGATTGATTTTTAGAAGATAGGAAAGTTACTTACTGTAACTTTAGATCTTCAAGAATGTCTTCTACATACCCAGTCATTCCATTGCACAAGACAGGATCAAAGGCTGAGCCAGCTAATTATCGTCCAGTTAGTTTGACTTCTGTAATATCAAAAATACTGGAGAGTATTATAAAAGACTATATTATAAATCATTTAACAGTAAACAATTTGTTGTATACAACTCAGCACAGTTTTACCGGGGGAAGAGCTTGCCAGACAAGTATTTTATAGTTGTATGATAGGGTAAACATGGCTTTGGATGAGGGAAAGGCAGTGGATGTGGTCTTTTTGGACTACTCAAAAGCTTTCGATAAACTGCCTTATGCAGAACTGATAACTTCACTCCAAAATCATGGTTTCCATAAAAACTTGATCTCATGGATGGCTTCATGGCTGTCTGAAAGAAAGCAGAGAGTGTATATAAAGGGGGCACTTTTCAAATGGAAGGATGTGACGAGTGGGGTGCCTCAGGGCTCGTTGTTGGGCTCTTGCCTTTTTAATCTATACATTTCCTCGATCCAGTATTCTCATGAAAGAATCTGGTTATCAAAATTTGCGGATGACTGCAGGATAGGGGGCAGTAATACAAAATCAAGATAATACTGAAGCATTATATTATATACAAGATTGGACAATAGATCACAAACTATCTTTAAACCAAGAAAAATGCAAGGTTATGCATATGGGGAAGAATAATAAACAACATAAATATGTTTTAAATGAGGTAGCCCTATCTGTAACCAGAGAAGAAAGTGATCTAGGAATTACAGTGACACAGGATCTCTGTTTCAAAACTCGCTGTATAAATATTATGCGGAAAAGTAATACAACTTTTAATTGTATACTACAACATATTCAAAGCAGGAAACGAGAGGTTATAGTTCCCTTGTATTCTTCCCTGGTGAGACCTATACTTGAGTATGGAGCACAGGTCTGGTCCCTATATAAGAAAGAGGTTCAGATGATTGAGAGGGTGCAAAAACGGGCTACTAAAGCTATAGAGGGATTGAGGCATATGTCTTATCAGGAGAGACTTCAGGAACTAGATATGCACACACTGGAATTCAGAAGACACAGGGGAGATATGTGTTTAACATATAGGGCTTGGGAAAACTATGATCTATGGTAGCTCCTGAGAATGCAAATCAAAAATAAGTATCATAAGACTAGAACACATCCCCTTCAATTGGATAGCGATAATTATAGATCTAAGAATAGAGCTAGATGGTTCAATCAGAGAATAGTTCCAGTTTCCAATGCATTGCCACTGGAAGTGGTAGGGAGTGGTTCAGTGCATCTGTTTAAGGTAAATCTAGACAGACACTGGAGACAGTATGTACATGAGTAAATAATAATCCTAAAAGATATAAACTAGCGAGCTCCACAGACGAAAGTCTTTATCATGCTCAGTTATACATATGATGATACCTGTCTTCTGCATATATATTTATTTAGCTATTTGAATTGTGATAACTGGTTGGGTCCATTGAGACAGACAAGTCCCTTCTTTTAGGGGCATCCTGCAAGCCGTATGTAGCCACCATCCCCCTCTTTCCTGAAGGGTAATCCAGATTGCACATTGGAGAGGCAGGATGTTCACGGCTTTTAGCTTCGCTGTTGCTGCCTGAAGCTGGTGCGTCTCTGATGGGTGTCTTTGTGTTCCAGTTTTTACCTATCCTTAGGGGTAAAATGAAAAACAATACATAGGATTTTTGACCGCTTATATTTTGGTGATCTTGGCCCATAGGACTGAGGTATATTTGGTGTGCATGTCCCCAGTCCTAGGGGGCTGATGTTTTTTAGCAAGTGTTGTGTGAATGGGTTCAAAAGTTATTCATTAGTGAAATTATGTAAATCTTCCCTATTTTTGTCTGTTTTGCTCATGGCTGCAGAAGAACTACGCTGATTTAAATTATGAGACATAAAAGTTTGTTAGCATCCATTCCAAGAAAGTGCGTTTGACAGGTTTAAAAACTAAAATTATATTTAGTTTTAAATTACATTTTAAAGTTTTCCAATGCGCAGGTTGAAAAAACTGCCAAAAATAGCTAAGAGAAGGCAAAGCTTTCTCCTCCCCGAGTTAAAGTTGATTATGAACAAAACCTTTGAAAGTGAAAAATAACAAAAATACTTAAGTCTAAAGACTAACAATTGCATTGTTCGTCAACAGGCAGTCTAATAAGACATCTGAGCTGACTTCCCCAAAAATTAATTACACTTATTATTTTAATTAAAAGAAGAAACCTTCTGTGATTATCTAGAAAAATCATTAAGACTGACATTAGTGAAGCAAGTGCAACAGCATAACGATGTGTACACATTTGGTAACAAGACCAAAATGGGAAAAATCTGCACAAAACATAAAATTATGAAAATCGTCAAGTAAATTTCCAAGTCATATATGCAAAAAATGTTTGAAGGTGAGAAACACACAAAATGGTTGAACACACAACCCAAAAATGTTGTACTACAATTAAAGTGATGTGCAAACCAAGTAATAAGAAAGTTATGTTTCATCTTCTTCTTTTATGCAGGAGACAGTCAGGATCATCTGCTTTCCCAGTGGAAAGCAAGTTACAACTCCACTCCTGTTTTAAGTAAGGGGCAACTACTTTCTCAAAAAGTAAGGAAATTCAGTGCAAAAAAAACAACAAAACCCAAAATCCTACACTAATGCATTTTAGGGTTCAAGCGCATAAAGTAGGGAAATAAGTTGGGGGAGAAGGTTCCTGGAGCCTTGAAGAATTGATGGTTATGACAGGGTTGAATAGGACCCTGTCCCAGTTGTTATGGAGAAAGTGTTTAAATGCAAGGATCTGTTCTATTCCTTTTCTGTCTTTTCTCTGGTTGCGCGACCAAATTTTCCTGTGGGACCTAGGATTTGATCACCCCGACAGTCTCGCATTTCTCTGCTTCACTGTCTCTCAGCCTTCCCTTGCTGTTTCTGTCTTTTCCTCCCTTGCATATCTGCTGGTATAAAAATATATGCAAATCATTATGTGGAAATGTAATTGATATTGGGATCCCTTTGTTTAGAAATTATATAGTGTTAATTTTTGAAATGTATATAATTATAGTTTGAGATGATTGCAAAAAGCTGTTGGAAACTCAAGAGGTTACCTTAGTGCAGTTTTTAAGCCGTTTGCAAAAGCTATGGAGATGTGGCCTCCAGTCTGGGGCATTATGTTCCTGCCAGCACCTGCCTGAAACATACAGGAACACTTTAGAAAAAAATAACAGGATGCTTGTTAAGAAGTGGGGTTAGAAGGACTTATAAGACAGAGCTGGAATTGCTTGCAAGAGAGGGATACAGAAATCGAAAGAAAACTCAGATGCATCATCTGTTTATTATGCCTTTGTAAATAGTTATACTGAAATTTTTTTTTAATTTTTTTTATTTTATTATTACTAATAAAACTCTTGTTGCGAAGTTTACAGCTGCTCCTGGTTTTTCCTATGCTTCCTGACCTGTGCCTCGACGACAGATGGTGTCAGCCTAAGTGGGATTTACGCTGTGTATATTCTAAGCTAGGAGTTTTGTGCGTGGGTGCTGGACCTAGTACCAGGGAAGCATAGAGAATGGTATGGCTTCTGCAGCAGCAAGTCCAGGTGTGGTTACCAGGAGAATGGCAGCCAAACTAGCAGAGACAGAAGTCCAAGCTGAGATTGTACAGCCAGCGCAAGTTATGAAAAAAGAACAGGTAGTGACAGAACCTGAAAGCCAGATGGACTTTTTCAAATGGTATGCTGTACAACAAAATGAGACTGAGAAGCAGTGAGAACAAGAAATTCAGTGTTTGGAAGCACAGAGGAGAGAAGAGAAGCAGCAGATGAGAGAAGAGATGCGACAGGAGCAGCGATGGCTGAATGCCTTGCAAGCTATCAAAGGCAGAGGATCTGGCACAGATCCAGACAAGCAACAAAACACAAGCAACTTAAAAACCATTAAACTTACAAAGCTGTGTCCCTCCGATGATATCGAGGCATACCTGACAACTTTTGAAAGAGTTGCCACAGCCTGCCAATGGCCAAAGCAGAAATGGACAATCAGACTGGTACCCTTCCTGACAGGGAAAGCCCAACTTGCCTACAGCAATATGGACACTGTACAGTCAGAAAACTATGACCTGGTGAAAAGCAAAATCCTGAAAAGGTATGACATCTCAGGAGACCTACAGGCGAGATTTCGATCTCTGAAGTACAGCTCGGTGGACAATCCTCGAGAAGCCTTCACCTGACTGAGCACTCCTGATAAAATGGTTCCAACCAGAGAGCAAAACAGACACACTGATCATCGACACATTTGCCATGGAGCATTTCATCAACATCCTGCCTACAGATGTGCAGCTTTGGGTAAAGGAACACCGACCAGAAAGTGGGGAAAAGGCTGTTTCTTTGGCTGAGGACTACCAAATGGCCAGACGGACGCCACAGCAGCGAGGTAACAGCCAAGCTCCGGTAAGACACTCTTTTTCCCATTTAAACTTCAAGTCTGATAAGAACTCTGCTGGGGGTAACAAATCTGTGCCCAAAGACATTATTTACTATAACTGTAATAAGCCAGGTCATATTGCAAGAAATTGTCGTGAGAAGAGTGGCACTGGAGCAGATTTGTCCTTGGCAAATTGGGACACGTACATGACATATGTGAAGGTGGGAGATAAGACTGTAAAGGGGCTCATTGATTCGGGAAGCAGACAGACCATAGTGCATGTTGAAGTGCTGGGAAAACACAGTGCAAAAGGACCAGGTACTGGTGTCATCTGCATCCACGGAGACACTTAGTACTATCCCACCACCCAAGTGACTCTGACCATTAAGGGTGTGTCACACCAAATGAAAGTGAGGGTAGTACCTAAGTTACCTGTACCCGTGATTATTGGAAATGACTTTCCAGGATTTACTGAGTTAATTTCAGAGGAACTGAACCTTGCAGTTTCAGCAGCAATGGTAACAAGAGCTCAGGCAAAGAAAACTTCAGAAAGTGGGGACACTTTTCCTTTCATTGATTTTGATTCGGACTTGTTTGGGCACAGCTCGAAGATCCGGAAATCCAGGAAAGAAAGACAATGCCTGAAGGAACTGTGACAGCAAATGACTGATGGACACAAAGAGTTAAAATATGAAAATACTGAAACTAAACTGATCACTGATTGTGATTTTCTTTCAGAACAAGCTAACAGTGTTTCTCTCCAGGGTTATTTTAAGTAGCTGGGGGTGAAAGCAAAACAGGGTGGACCAAAAGTTAAAAAATGTCATCGGTTACTGTACAGAGTTTGGGTTAAACCTCAGATACGGGAACAGACAGAACAATTGGTTATACCACAGAAGTATAGAACAGAGTTGTTACAGATAGCACATGATAGTCCTATGGCTGGTCACTCAGGGAGGGATCGCATCCTTGTCAGATTGCTGTACAGATTTTACTGGCCTGGAATTCATGAAGTTGTAGCTACCTATTGTAATTCTTGTGCTGAGTGTCAGAAAGTAGCACCAGTCACTAGAAAAGACAAGGTGCCCCTGGTGCCCCTACCCTTGATAGATGTGCCTTTTGAGAGAATTGCAATGGATGTGGTTGGTCCTTTAGACAAAAATAAAAAGGGTAATAGATTTATCCTGGTAGTATGCAGCTATGCTACTCGATACCTAGAAGCAGTTCCAGTGCGTACTGTCACAGCTTCAGAGTGGCAGCAGAGCTTGCAAAACTTTTCAGCAGGGTGGGCATACCCAAAGAAATTATTACTGATCAGGGTAGTAATTTTGGTGCTGCATTACTTAAGGAGCTGTACAGACTACTAGGTGTCACTGTCATAAGAACCTCCCCCCATCACTCTCAGACAGATGGTTTTGTTGAGCGTTTTAACCATACCCTAAAACGCATGTTAAAAAGATTTGTAAAAGGCTGGCCTGGTGGCACGGAGGGTTGAGGCGCTGGACGCCACACCTTGTGCCACGCCGGCAACCCGCGTTCGGGAATGAGCGTGGGCCACTGGGGTTCGGCAGGGAGGAGAACGATTGAGCGTCCGGAGGATAGCTCTCCTTGTCTGGGGAGGGGGAGTTTCGGCAGTCTGTGCTAGTCTGGCTGCTAGTGGCGACTGGGGGCTGGCGCACAGACGCTGCAAGATGGGGGTTGGGAATAGTGGAGATGCTTGATTGCAGCATGCATGGGAGCATGCGCGGTGTCGTTGCAGGCATCATTGCATGTGCTGCCCCGGCAGCAAGAAACACCAGGAAAAATTGCCCGCAGAGGATGAAGGGGGAATTCTCAGACCCCGCACCCGGCCAGCCACTGCACAGGAACACATGATCTGGTTTTGGATGGGAGGGCCTCCTCTCCGACGCCACCGGGGGGGGGGTAAGCCCTGGGGCCACTACTGTGCTGGCTGGTGGACGCCATGGTGATGAGGCTGAGGCTCCCCCAGATTGAGAGGTCTGTGAGGGCAGGAGCATAAATAAGCACCAAAAAAAAAAAAGGATTTGTAAAAGGGGAAGGGAAAGATTGGGACCAATACTTGCCTTACCTACTTTTTGCTTACAGAGAAGTGCCGCAGGCTTCGACAGGGTTTTCATCATTTGAAATGCTGTATGGTAGGCAGCCAAGAGGGCCACTGGATGTGATAAAAGAAAATTGGGAAGATAACCCCACTCAGAAACAGTCTATAACGTCTTATACGTGTGCCCAGGGGTCGATAAACCCTATAGCCCGACCTGCCGGGCTACAAGAATTTGCCATCAGACAAGCACAGAGTAAGAAGCCTGTTGTCCCCTGGACAAGCAACTCAGGTAGAACTTGTTTTTTTTTGTTTGTTTTTTAAGTGTTTCACCTTCAGTGCACCAGACTGACCACTAGGTGCCGCTGTGCCACGCAACAACTGCCGTCTCATCACATGGTCACCAGAGGGTTTAATGATGTGAGTGGCCAGAAACAGGAGAATCGAAGAGCGAGCAAGCAATCGTGGTATCATGCACTTAGCAAGAGCAGGATGCCTGTCCCCCTCCCCTATCCCTCTCCATGTATCAGAGCAGCAGAGCAGCTTTGGATCCAGGACTAACAGGTGAGTCAGTGAACTGATATAGGAGAGTACCTGTTAGTCCTGGGAATTCGCTGCAGTGGTGGTAGGGATGGGGGGTTAGGGGCAGAAGCGGGAGAATAGCGCCATTTCATTACATACTAAAGCAGCAGAGGGAGCGTTTCTTGCTTGCTCAGTCATTGTCAGTTGTAACTTGTGCATCCGCTACATTACACAGCTTTGAACTTCAAGATCTGTACTGTACTACTACTAAGACAAATTGGGAAGGGAACTTATTGAAATAAATAAAATCTTGAGGGATGGGAGGGAGTGAAGTTTGGGGGTTGTTCTGACTCGCTCTGTCAGTCGGACAGCAGCGGTTGCTTGGCTTACTAGTGTCGACTCAGCAGTACAGAACTTTGTTGAATGTGAAAGTTTTTTTAAAAGAAGAAAAGAAAAAAAGAACTGAAGGGTTTACAAGGCACTAAAACAGAGGGGTGGGAGAGGGTTCCAAGTTGGAGAGTTAACCGTGTGGTGTGTGTGACTGCACAGTCAGTCGGGGCTAATATTTAAAAAAAACGATAAAACGTATTAAATATAACAAAACAACAAGCATGTTGTTTTCTTGACAAGCTTGTCTACTGGGAGTTTGGGGGGAAAAGTACGTTTTGAAGTAAGGGCATAAGAGAGATTTATCAAAAAACAAGGGATCCCTCCTGTCTGATCACAGGCCAATGGACTTGTTTAAAGGTGACAGACACTCAGACAAGAGTACAAACCATTGAAACCAACCAAGTTCAGTAGCTTTGAAAGAAAAAAGCTTAACTAAATAGGCTAGATGTTGAGATCTGAGTCCACTACCTGGTTAAGCTTCTTTCTGACTCATTTATTCAGTAATAAGAGCTAGTGAGTGAGTGTACTACTACTCCTCTGGTCTAGTCTCTGTATAAGTGGCAAGGAAGATCAGAGGGCTGTGGGTTCAGTTCCCACATCTGGCACTTGGGTTAATATCCCAATACTGACACTGTAGTTCAGCATGAGAGGGGTGCTGCACTTCTGAGGTGCAGTCTTTCGGATGAGACGTTAAACCGAGGTCCCATCTGCCTGGATTGGTGGTAGTTCAGGTGGATGTTAAAGATCCCATGGCACTTATCGAAAAAGAGTAGGGGAATTTCCCTGGTGTCCTGGCCAAATTTCCCTCATTCACTAAAAATCAATCAAATTCTTTATTTATCCAGGTGAACACCATTGAGCAAGCTCATTTACAAGGTGGACCTGCATTACACAAGTTAAGTAACAATGCATTTATATACAGACAAATAGACAGTAGATGCAAGAGTACAACAGTACAGGTAGGCCTGCAATAGACAGGATAAGTAAAAATACATTTGGGTTCAGGTAAAAGACAGTCAGTAAGGGTATGCATAACAATAGGGTAACAAGTCAGTAAAAATTTATGCCAGATACAACAACATACATGGTTTAGTATTCCTGTAAGGTAAAGGCATTGTAGTCCAGCGAAGAGATTAGTTGAAGTGGATGCTATAAGCGAAGAGACATACCTAGTCAGTTTAAAAAGACCCAGGCGGGGGCGCTGATGAGCAGCCAGCAGTAAAGACGTGGGTTCCCGCTGCTCCCGACCCTGCATTAATTAAAACGTTATTTTTGGAGGCATCAGGTAGAGAAAACGCGGCAGAGTGGCAAATATCGGCGGTTTAAAAGGTATGCAGGAATATTTACGCCCAACTCCTGGGATAAGCCAAAGGTCCACGGCGAAAAATCAGGAGAAAAAGACAGCACAGCCCTCTGAGGCCATGGGCCCGATTTCACTCTCGGCGGCAGAAATGGCGGTGTTAGGCCCCGTGGTGTCTGATCAAGTGATGGAGGCGCTAGAAGGGAAATGGAGCAGGCTTGAGGACAAAATTGATAGCCGCTTGCAAAGTCTGGTAGAGCAAATGGCTATGCAGGCGGCTAGGGTTACAGAGGTGGAAGAGAGGATCTCCAAGCTGGAAGATGAGTGGATCCTATGGCTGTTCGTGTGGCTAAAGTAGAAAAAGAACTGGCAGATCTGACAGAGCTCCACGATTACCCGGAGAACTATGCCAGGCGCCTTAATCTTCGCCTCTGGAGGCTCCCAGAGGGAAAGGAAGGCCCCGACGTCTGTCTTTTTTGTGCTGAAAAACTCCCAGCTATGCTAGGTATGAAGATGAAAAGGGGAAAGCTTAAACTGGAGAGTGCTCACAGGGCAGGTGCAGCACGTCCACCAGCAGGGCAGCCCCCAAGGCAAATCATTTTTAGGTTTCATAATTTCCAGGACCGAGAGGAGATGCTTCGGGCTTACCGGGGTATGAAAGAGCTGAGATACGAAGGGGAGAGATTATATCTCATGCAGGACTACTCTAACCACATAATTAAAAAGAGAAAGGTGTTTAGTCCCGTGATGGCCCAACTGAGAGAGCTTAAGGTGGAGTGTTTTATGGTCTTCCCGGCTATATTAAAAGTGAAACGTGAAGGGGCAACTTATTCTTTTTGGGAGCTGGAGAGAGCAACTGCATTTGTGGAAGAGCTCAAAAAAAAAAAAGGTGGGCTGAACGGAGCAAATAGAGAGGAGAAGGGAAGAAGGCTCTCGTGGTGACCGCGTGGAGTGTATCAACATGGTTTGGAACTTAAACCATTTAAAGAAAAAGTTGAATAACTGTTGTTGTTTAATCTTTATAAAGTGGAGTGTTAATTTTTCTACAACCTTTATCGCTGTTCCTTGTATATATTTCGGTCCCCCACCTGGTCCTGCTGGAATGATTGATAATTCAGGAGCAGACAACGCAAGGAAGTGGCCCCTGAGCAACTAAGCTGTGGACAATTAAACATAAGAGGTGCTACCAGGGAAGATGGACTGGGGACACTGCACCCGCGTGTGAGGAATGGGATCATCACCATGTTTGCACTGCTGATGCTATGGTTCTTTCAGCTCCAGTCAATGCTGTAGAGAAAGTAGCAGTGGAGATATGCAAGGGCGCTGGCCTGGCAGTAGGAGCAACATCAGACATTAATCAGGGACATTTTCCCCTTTGTAGTTCCACTCACTTCCTAGTCATGCTGTTGTCGGCTCCTGGTGTGCGACAGCCTGTGGGTAATTGGGGGGGGTATAATGCGGTCACCAGCGATATCTCAAGCTCATCCAGGTCTATTACAGGAATCGCTGCACCCAGAGTTTTGTAAATTCACCACCACCGAAAAAGACCCAGGCGTATCAAGGGGGAGACATGTGTCGGGAGAAGTGGGTAGCCGAGGTGGGGAGGGGGGGTCTGGAACTGGTATAATACTAGGAGCGAAGGAATGAGATGCTGTGGGTATACAAGGAATAGGTGGGTGAGGGAGGGTGAGATTTAGGGCGGTACATAAGTAGGTGGCTCAGGGACAAGTTATGCACTGATACAAGAAGGAAGGAGGATGGGAAAAGCAGGGAGGATGTGGAAGAGGGGTGTAAGTAAGCTAGGATCATTGGAAGCAGTTGCAGGCTTCTGTAATGTATTTTGAGTATAAGGTCTTAAACACAGTGAGACTAACAGGAGTCCTCAGTTTCAGTGATTTCTGTAGCACATTCCAGAGCTAGGATTGTTGGAAGCAGTTGCAGGCTTCTGTAATGTATTTTGAGTATATGGACTTAAACACAGTAATACTAACAGGAATCCTCAGTTTCAGTGATTTCTGTAGCACATTCCAGAGTGACGGTAGAACGAATCCTATGGCAGCTCTCCCAAAACACGTTAGGGCTTTGGGCACTTTCAGAGAAATCAGTGAACAGCTTCTTAGGGCATAGGTTCCAGGCATATTGAGAGTCAGGCAGTCAACAATGTACTGCGGAAGTTTGTCAGTGATAGCTCTGTATGTCCAGAGAGCTGCATTTTATTTAGTCTGTAATGTAGGGAGGTCCAACCCGCGGCCGCGAGATATAAAGAGCAGTGATGGTGGAGAAGGGGACCAGTGATGAAGCCGCAGGGCTCTGTGGTAAAGTATGTCCAATTTACCAAGGTATGAAGTAGCATATTGGCTGTATATAAAGTCGACGTAATCAATTAAGGAAAGGAACGTAGACTGAACTAGCTGTCTCTTGGCCTCTGTAGTTAGTAGGCGGTTTAACCTGAAGAAGAGACCTAGTCTCTGCGTCAGTTTTTATAACAAATCCTCCAGGTGGTCTGCAAAGGAGAGTTTGAAGTCTAGCCAGACCCCCAGGTATTTGAATTTCGGCACAAATTCCAGGGTTTCTCCTAGGAGGGTGGTGATGGGGGGTAGAGCAGGGTAGGCTGCATGGTTAATAGGTGAAAATAGCATCGCTTTGTCTTTTGGTGTTAAGTAGCAATTTTTTTTTTTACTAAGGAGCTGGTACTGAAGTATGTTGAAGTCAGCTTGCAGGTCGCTACAGGCAGTTTCAGGGTTATGCGGTTAGGTAGATCACTGTATCATCTGCGAACAGATGAATTTTCGCTATTGATGCCGAGTCTATATTGTTGATGTAGATGGCAAATAGGAGTGGCCCCAGGATGGATCCCTGTGGGACGCCTCTTTTTAACAGATTTGAGGGGGAGAGTTCACCTTCGGCCTTGACCTGTTGGTGCCTGTCAGAAAGGTAGTTGTGGAACCAACGCAAGGAGGTAGAATCTAGACCAATAGCTTTTAATGAAGAAAGAAGGAGGCTGTGGTCGACAGTGTCGAAGGCCTTACTTAGGTCTAGAAAAAAACAACGCAAATTTTTTGTTCTCTAGCTCACGCTGCCAGTCATTTGTCACCTTGGCCAGGGCCATGATTGTACTATGTTCAGTTCTGAAACCAGATTACATTGGGTTTAGCAGGTTAGTATCATCTATGAAAGATTTCAGCTGGGCATTCACGATTTTTTCCAGAAGTTTTGATAGTACCGGGAGAAGGGAGATGGGCCTGTAGTTGTTTAGATCACAGGGGTCTCCGGATTTAAACAATGGAATAACGTGCAGTCTTCCACAGTTTGGGGAGGGTCCCTTGAGAAAGGGACACGTTAAATAGATGCATAATAGGTACGGCCAGGACATGATAGGCAATCTTTATGTAGTATGGATCGAAGGTGTCAGCGCCAGCACTTTTTCTGGTGTCCAACTGGAGGAGGAGATCTACTCTTTAGTGAGGCAGGAGAGAATGAAAGACTGCATCTGAGGGACTAGATTCTGAAGGTTGCATGGTAAGCTGGGAGCATAGGTTGCGTGCAGGTGAGTTATCAAAAGCTAGCCCTGCAGTAGCAAAGTGATTGTTGAAGGCTTGTAGTATCTCTTTATTGTTGTTGATAGTTACATTGTCAGAAATCATTTTTGAGGGGAGAGTGTTTCCTGCGGTATTACCAGAAAGTTCTTTTATTGTGGACCAGAACTTGGTAGGGCAGTTGGAGGCAGTGTCGAGTTCAGAGCGATAGAAGTTGGACTTGGTTTCCCGAATTAGCTTTGTACAGTGGTTTCTGGCTGTTCTGAAAAGATGCCAGTCCTCGGCTTTGTGGGATTTGTGTGCTAGCTTCCAGAGCTTGTCTCTTTTTAATAGTGCTGCCTTGATGCCTGCTGTAACCCAACGGCACTTTCTAGCCTTTATGCGGGTTTTGACTAAGGGTGCGTGGGTGTTAAGAGTGCTGGATACAATTTCGTGGAAAATGGCATAAGATGTTTCTACTGATTTGGCTAAATAAAAGGTCTGCCAAATCAGGGAGGGTTTCAGGTCATTGATATATGCAAGCGGGTCAAAATTCGGTTTTGATCTTTTGGTAGAGAACTTTGCTGAGGCTGTTGGTTTAGGGACTGCTCTTATGCCAGCAATAAAGCAATGGTCACTAACATCGGCAGAAAAGATCCCAGCATGGGAGAAGAAATGGGGTTTGCTTACTAGAAGTACATCTAATAGTGTACTTTTCGTAGGGTTTTTCTGATTGAAACTGTAGTGCTATTTTTCTGTCACAAACCTAACCTGCTGTCACCTGCAGTAAAAATAAAGATAGTAAAAGAGTGGAAGTGTAACTAAAAAATACCACCAACAGCTTAATCTGGTTCAAATTCAGTTGCTTACTGTCTGTATCCCTCCTGCCCCCCCAGTCACCCCTGAAAAAGGGACTTCTAGGCCCAGTGGGCTTACCGGGTCAACAAAATTCAACAAACAAACCAACAAGTGCCCTGCTCAGTGCCTACTGCCTAAGTGAATTAGTGAAGGTGGCTGATTGCTTTTGACAGGCAGTGGAGATCAACGGTAGTGCTATTTTTCTGTCACAAACCTAACCTGCTGTCACCTGCAGTAAAATAAAGATGGCAAAAGAGTGGAAGTGTAACTAACTGCCTACAGAAATAAATAATAGAAAAAAGATTGTAAGAAAAATAAGAGGAGCCTAAGTACACAGAGTGAGGTACCTTTGGCTTTTAGGAGAGAGGTGAAGGTCACTTGCGGAAAGGAGTGAAACAAGGGGGGGGGTGACCTGACCACTGGGGCACAGTGTCCTGCAGCCAGCTGGCTTGTGAAAGACAGAAGAACAGAAAAGAAAGGTATATAAACAAAAAAATAAGATTTACGTAAAAATAAGAAGCCTATAACAGAAGAACTGTGTAACTGTGTGTGGGCTTTCTTGGATTGGGATACGGTCGGTGTCTGTCTCGTGTGGAAAGGGGTGTCCTATCCTATCCTGTTTGTGGCCAGCTGGCTTGTGACAGATCAGAAAGCTTAGCTAGAATCAAAAAACTTAAAAATAATATAAGAGGAGCCGATCTGAACTGTATATGTGTATGGTCTGCTGAGAGGGCGGTCATTGCGTTGGAAGGAGCGAAGGCAGGGGTGACCTGCCCAGGCTGCTGGGGCTGCCCTTGAGTGTCCTGTGGCTGGCTGGCTTGTGAAATGCAGACACATTAAAAAATAAATAAATAAATACATAAATAAAACAAGGCAAGACTAAATAACTGAGAAAGGATGGTTTATGTGTGGGGAAATAGTGAAGGGGTGACTTGCCTCTCTAGTGACCTGTGGCAACTGCCTTGGGAAAGACATACAAAAGATCATAAAATAAGAGGAGCCTAACTTAACTGTGTTGTGTGTGTGGTGTGGGACTGGGCTGTTGGGAGAGAGGAGGTGTGTGTGTGTGTGTGTGGGGCTGGGCTGTTGGGAGAGAGGAGGTGTGTATGTGTGTGGGGCTGGGCTGTTGGGAGAGAGGAGGTGTGTGTGTGTGTGTGTAGTGTGGGGCTGGGCTGTTGGGAGAGAGGAGGTGTGTGTGTGTGTGTGGTGTGGGGCTGGGATGTTGGGAGAGAGGAGGTGTGTGTGTGTGGTGTGGGGCTGGGATGTTGGGAGAGAGGAGGTGTGTGTGTGGTGTGGGGCTGGGCTGTTGGGAGAGACGAGGTGTGTGTGGTGTGGGGCTGGGCTGTTGGGAGAGAGGAGGTGTGTGTGTGCTGCCTATATGTCTGCCACGGGGAAAAAGTAAAAAGTAGTAGTTAAAAAGTGAAGAAAGAAGTGCTAAAGGGAAAAAAAGAATCAGCACATTGCTGATTGCAGTGTTGTGTGCTGGGCCTGTGGGCCACCAACCTGTGTGCTAACTGTGCACAGTTGTACTACCGTTGCAAGTGAGCAAGAGGAAAATAATTAAAAGGCTCCAAAAAACAGCATAAGGTCTTAAAGGTCAGGATTGTTAAAAAAAATAAGATAATTAAGAATAAAGAAGGATGACTGACCTTGACCTGAGACCTCTAACATGTGGCCTTACTTACCTGATTGCTAGTTGAGTACAGTGTGTGTGGTACTGCCCTAGTCCCGAGTCCTGGTCTGACTGTGTTGAGTGCCTGCATAACTGACTGCCTTCCCTTTCTCTTGTTTACGCAATCACAACTTTCAAGACATTTTTGACTAAATAGCTATATGTAAAGGCTAAGCATCTCATTATCATACTAGTACTTAGTAGTCTTTGTCTTACTCTTAATTTACTCAGCCAGTCCAGATTGAACACCCCTGCCCTAACTGATCCAGCTATTTAACCTGCACAAAACTCACACACACAGTGACTGGTGAGATATATTTTATTATCACTGGGGAAAAATAAAGTGCAACAATATGCAGAAGAGGAGTGGAAAGCAGCAGACTCTTTTTCCCTCTGGTCAGTAGCCTCAGGCTGACGAGTGCCAGCAGCAGCAGCAGCAGCCTCTAGCAGTACCAAGGCACCACCTGAAACAGAAACACAGTCCGTCTCCGAGTCTAGTGCAGATAGGAGTAATAACAATGAAAATGAACCTCTGTCTGTGTCGGGGGATATAACTGCTGATCAGTGTGCTGAATTAAGCAATGAAGCCTTAACTGAAAGTTCACATCCATTCCCTAAGAAACGTACTTTAGTGCTCGGTGAGCAGGATGAGAGGCCAGAGAGGCCAAATAAAGATAAGAAAAACGATCACAAGAAAAGGGCCAGATTGTTTCAAAGGCACTGGTTAACCACTTATAAGTGGCTGAGATATGATGAAAAAAAGAATTGATGTATTGCACAGTGTGCAAAAAATATCCAACTGTTGCAGTACCAGCCTTTTCAAAGAAACCTAACGTGTTTGCCACTGGCTCAAATAATTTTAGGATAGTCACTACGTGCCCATGACAAGTCCAATCCACATGTGCTGTGCATGAATCCACATATTGCAGACAGTGGTCAGCATGCAGTACATTCTGACATCACTGTGTCCCCACTGTATCAAGCATTTACGCAGTTGGATGAGGGCACTAAGGTCAAGATGCGATGCCTGTTCAACACAGCATACACCATTGCCAAAAGTCTGCGCCCTTTCTCGGACACGGAGTGGCTCTGTGAACTGCAGGAAAACAATGGGATAAAGCCTGGTTCTAATTATACCAATGATGAGCGAGCCAGGGACTTTTGTAGTTCTATATGTATTCTATAGGTTGTGGAGTCAAAATCAGTGGTGGAATTCAAGCATGCATGGGATAGTCATAAGGCAATTCTGGGGGTTGGGGGTAGGAAGAAGTAGGCTGCTGGTTAACTAGGATCTGCAGCTTATCCAGTAGGTAGGGAAATGGGCAGACTGGGTGGGCCAAGCGGTCCTTATCTGCCATCAAATTCTATGTTTCTATGTATATCAGCAGTTATATCCCGAACCCAGACTCTTACTGATGTTAAATATGTGACAGTTCGTGCTGGCGGTAGTACAGATTCCAGTGTAACTGAGTGGGAAAATATTTTCCTACAATTTGTTGTCCCAAACTCAAAAGAAGTATGTATATTGATTATCCAAGCCGTGCCACTGGAACTTGCACACGCAGAAGGTGCATTTCAAGCAGTAACGGCTGCACTGGAGTCAGTAAATCTTCTCCTAAGTAACCTACAAAATGTTAACAATCCAGGGCCGCTCCTTCTTTCAGCAGATTTTGACGGGGCCAGTGTCATGATGGACGAAAGAGGTGGAACCATAGCAAAGTTGCGGGAACACTGTCCTCAAATAATTACGATGCACTGCGTTGCCCATTAGTTAAAGCTGGCAGTTCTCGATGGGTTAAAAAAAATCCATTTGTATCAAAGCTTGAAAGTACACTCAAGGGAATATATAAGTTTTATTATTACAGTCCCAAAAAAATGAGAGAGCTAAAAGAAATTGCTAATGTCATGGATACTGATCTTGCTCACTTTAGTGCTATAAAACAAGTGAGATGGCTTGCCAGTAGGTCACGATCAGTTCATGCAGTTCAGGTTAACTTACCCAGTGTTGCTCAACACCTAGAACAGGCATCTTTTGCTGCCGGTGATGAAGGTTCTAGTACAAAGGCCCTCTTAAAAGAAGCACAGAGTATGCAGTTTGTAAAATCCCTTTATATACTACAAGATTTCCTGCCAAACCTGTCACTCCAGATCTTACTTCAAGTGGGAGCTCTTGCAGCAGGCTATAACAATTAGGACTATGCTGCAGGCACTAGGATCCTCTGGAAACCTTTTCAGTCAGCAGTATACAGCGGGACCCCGCACCGACCCTGCCCTGACGTCAGCCCTGGTACAAAAGGGGGCGGACCCAGCTCCACCTCAGTTCTTTTCCGGCCGCGTCCCGCTCGTGAGAAGAAAGACTTCAGTTCCAGCTTGTCAGGAACAGCAAAATTCTACTTTATCAACCCATGTTTTACGTTTTTTTCCAGTGTCATTGACAGGCTGTTTTTGTCGGTTTTTCAGTTTGGTCGACGGATGTCTTCGCCGTCGTCTGTCTCGCCAGAGCCACACCAAAACAAGTGCAACTGGGAGGCAGATCCCTGCCAAAGACGGGCACAAGAGCTGTGTCCTTTGCCTCAGGCTGGACCACGATACTGCGACCTGCTCAGCCTGCCAGGCGTTCACCAGCTGGACCCGGATCCGATGTCTTAAGGCCCTGAAGGCATTTCTGTTAGAAAATAAAATGGATCTGCACTCCTCCGAGGGAAAGCGTAAGGAGAAAACCAAGCGCCACGGGAAAGACCATAGTCTGTCCCGGCACTGGTCCCGGTTGCGGTCCCGTTCTCGTTCACGGCCCTCTCCCAAGAAGGCCCGTATTTCCCCAGGCTCAGGAGAGCGCCCAAAGTCTTCCCAGGGCCAAGGCTGGCCCACTGGGGAGAAGCAAGCCAAGTTGAAGTATACAGCTGGGTTTCTGCCAAGCCATAGAGGTGGTTGCCCCGCAGCAAGGCTGGCGCTGCCTGCTAAAGGCGCGTCTCTGGGCGGAAGGACTCTCCGGCACACACACCCCCCCCCGCGGCAACCCATCGTCAGTCCCTCCACCGACGCCGATTGAAGGGGCTAAGGGTGCGGGAGCGGCCATGGAAGAGCCGACATCCCCATCTCCCAAGTCCTCCTGCCCCCTGGGCCCCCAAGAGGGCTCTCCTTCACAGGCCGATGTCTCACATACTCCCTTTCCAGGCCGAGCTGCAGAACTTTTCTCGAAGGACGAGCTGCAGGAGTTGTTCTCCTTTTGGTGGGGACAGGTCTAGAAGTGGACCCCCCCCTGTCGCCAGCCCAGATATCGGTACCAGACCCAGTGGGCAAACCACAGCTGGGAGGTGAGCCTTCCCTGAGGAAGCCCCCAGAGCAACCGCCTACACCTCCTTCCAGGGCTTGTTCTTGCGCCCGGTCCAAAGACCACCGCCGACGCTCCAAGGACTCTGGAGACTGTCACCAGTCCAGGTCTTGTATGTGCAGCCCTTCTCGTTCTCCTAGAGAAGAGCGCTCCTGACGTCGGTCCTCTGACGGACGTTGGCCTTCACTCCATCACCGGTCTCGTGACCGGAGCCTGTCTTCAGACTGATGTCAATCCTCCAGTTACCAGCGACAGAGGGGGTCTGGTCATAAGGAGAGATCAGACTATTCCAGATCTTATAGTCAATCTCCCTCTTCTTCGTCCTCATCTTCTTCCTCTCTCAGCTTAGAGCGGTCCCCGAGAGAGAGAAGGACCAGCCTCGCTCGCCTCCCGACGATCCAACCTTTATGGATGTCATGAGGCACATCCAGGCCTCCGATGAGTGGGAAACTGAGGACCTGGATCTAGAACGCTGAAGATTGGCAAAATACCTGAAGCAAAAGGAGCCGAAACCATTGGTGGTCCCTCCTTTAGTGGACACTGTCCAGGACCTGACACGGACTACCTGTTCCCAAGAAATCGGACAGGCTGTATAAGGCCCCGAGGGCAGAGAACCCCATAGGCGGACTCTTCGGTCATCACAGCTGCCCTTGACGAGTCCAGGCAGCCGAAGCACCTTGGCTTGCAGCCTCCGTATCCAGAGTCTCGGTATTTGGACCAGGTGGGCAAGAAAGTTTACTGTGCGACCACCTGCTTCATCTGGTCCCTTAACTTCCTGATGCATATGGTCCAGTACCAGAATGCTCTGTGGGAAAGGGGACAAGAGGTACTGAAAGCCAAATGTACAGTGGTGACCAGAGACGGCAACGGAAACGGCCATTTCACAAGCCCTCAGGTGGTCAGGGTGGACACGTCCATGGTAATCAGCAGGGTCAGAGAAGCGGCTTTCGTAGAAGAGCCAGTAACCAGAAACCTGGAGGCGTTCCTACCTGTGGGCCCAAGTCCTCCCAGGCCTCTCTGCCTACGCCTGGCTCAGCCTAATGACTCCTTTCCGCCCCCCCTTCCAGAGGAAGACTCAGGGGAGACAGTCAGGGGCCGCTTCTCCCTTCATCTCGAAGGGTGGAGGTCGATAACTGCAGACCAGTGGTCCTGGACATCATCAGGAGAGGACACACGATGGAGTTCATGGAGTTTCCTCCAAATACTCCACCAAAGTACTCCCGATATCCTCCTTCTCACATCCCACTGATAGAAGGAGAAGTTCAGACCGTGTTGCAGAAAAAGGCAATAGAGGTAGTCCCCTTGCATCAGTGGGGAAAAGGGTTTTATTCCCACTTCTTCCTGGTCCCAAAAAAGACACAGGATCTTCGACCCATTCTGGACCTCAGCTGTCTCAATCTCTTTATAGAGTGCAAAAGGTTCAGGATGGTGACCCTTCCAGGTCTACTTCCCCTGCTACACCAAGGAGACTGGCTCTGCTCCCTAGACATGCAAGATGCATATGTGCATATCGGGGTCTTCAAATAACATGAAGTCTTGCTGTATTCTGACTATTGCAGTTATCTCCAGCCTTTAAACTGCCCTGGAGAACAAAGGGTTAACTTTCTGTGCAGAGCGTAGAATGCTGAGCTCGAGCTCGGTTGAGGTCTCTGTCTGGAGCCCTTTGAAATCCAACCGTCAGATTCTTTACTCCGCCTCACTGAACAGTCGCTCTGGAGATTTCTCCTTCAGCTCGGTTCGAAAGTTGGTTAAAGTCTCACTTAAGTTGTCATTTTTTACCGAATTTATTTCCGCATAGTCGGTTCAGTCTCTGTCTGTGGTACCGTGAGTACTAGATAGGTTTTGTTCTGTTTTTCTGTGTGGAAATTGTAAAGTGTTAGATCGGTTCGGCTGAAATGATCATTTATATTGAATCCTTGTGTTTTACTTTAGAGTGTGGTTACCGGTTCTTATCGTTTCTAAAAAAAAAAAAACATGTTTTGAACATTTTTTTTCCCAACACCTGTGACACGGTTAGGAACCGATAAGGGAGTCTTGCCTGGCAGTTGCCATAAAAAGGGTAAGTTTGCTTAGGTTGGCCATGTCTGAGAAACCCAAAGAAAAAAACGGGCCCACTGGGTTTCAACACTGCAGTGAATATGGGGAGGTCTTTGCTAAGGCCGACCCCCACACCACCTTTGTTTATTGTCTGGGGGTGTGAACACCTCAATTCAGACTGCCAAATTTGTAAAAATGTTCCTAAATCTACTCTTGAAAAGAGACTAGGTAGACTGAGGGAAATGGAGGCCGAGAAGTCCACTGACCCGGATGGCCAGCCCAGTTCAGTTCTGACCGAACCAGGAGGAGTGCCCTCTGACCAGGGCAATACTTCTTTGGGCAAGAGGAGAGCCAATCCTGAGGGGTCGGTTCCTACAAAAAGGAAACGCAAAGAAAAATCGACCGGTTCGGATCCAGAGGTTCATGTTCCAACCACCGAGGAAATAGCCAGAGCGATTCAAATTGTGGAATCACTTTTGCCGGTTCACCGATCAATTTTGCAGGGGTACGGTTTTGTCAGTTCCCCCGGTTCAAGATTATACCCCTGAAGATTTTTATAAACCGGAGTTTGTGGAGGAGGGGGAGTTTGAAGATGATGGTGATGATGATGATGAAAGCCTGGATGTGTCTGTGGAACCGGACATCTCTCCAGACAGACCTTCTGGTGTATCCCCTCCTAGGCTTTCTGAGTCTCCTTCCCATTTTTTGTTTTACAGAAAAGTGGCTGAAACCCTCCAGCTTCCTATGGAGGAGGCAATGGGGGATCAGGAGGAGCCTTGTTACGTGGAAATGATGGACATCCCAGAGTCCAGGAGACTGTCTAGTCCCCTTCACAATTCCTTTGGGAAACAGATGCAAACAATCCTGAAGTCTCCCAATTCTGTACCCCCTGTTGACAGAAGGATGGACAAGAGGTACACACTATCAGGCTCAGATACAGAGTTTTTATACCAGCAATGCAGCCATGTTGGGGTAGTGCCGGCTGCTGTCTGTGACAAGGCAAACATTCCCTTGGCTTCACAGCCCCCAGACAAAGACTCCAGGAAGACTGGTGCCATGGCAAAAAAACAGTACATGGCATCTTCTTTGGGACTCAGGCAGGCAAATTATATGGCCTATACAGCCAGGTACCAGAAGCCCAGGTGGGACACTGTACTGGCACTGGCTAAACAGGCCTCCCCCTAGCTAGCCAAGGAGCTGAAGGAGGTGGCTGCAGATGGGATTGAGGCATCAAAAGTTCAGTTTCGTGCTGCTGTGGACTCCAGTGATGTGTCATCAAGAGTCATGGCTACGTCTGTGGCTCTTTGGAGAATGGCTTGGCTCAGATGTACTAGCCTTTCAAAGGATACCCAGGCTAAAGCCATGGATTTTCCTGTAGTGGGTAATTCTCTGTTTGGGGAGCAGACAGAGAATTACATGAAGAAAATGGATGAGTACAGGACCACCTACAGGAGTGCTCAGGCCAAAGAGAGACAGGCAGCTCCTCAAAAGCAGCAGTCTAGGGGCAGGGGCAGGCCTTTTCATAGGCCTTTCTACCAGCCCCAGGCCTCTTCTTCCTTTTCACAGAGGAAGAGGCAGAAGGGGGATGAGCAGGGCTGCATGCACTCCTCGGCCTAAGAGCCCTACCAAGCAGACACCCTGATGGGCCTGCCCGGGTCGACTCTCCTATTCCAGTAGGGGGCAGGCTGACTTACTTTGCCCAGGACTGGATGTCTGTTACATCAGACAAGTGGGTCCTGGAAGTAGTAAGCCAGGGACTGGTTCTCGGCTTCAAAAAAATTCCGAAGATGAGAGCCAGATCTTTTCCACTTGCAGGTCTCTCAGAAACCCTTGCCCTAGAGGCAGAGGTTTCATCTTTGCTGGCTTTAAGAGCCATAGAGAGAGTACCTACCCTACACTGGGGCAAAGGTCTGTACTCCAGGTACTTCCTTACCCCAAAAAAGACAGAGGAGTGGCAACCCATCCTAGACCTAAGATACCTAAACAAACATCTTTTAAAACCAAAGTTCAAGATGTTAACTCTGGGAATAATCCTTCCCTCTCTTAGGCTAGGGGACTGGCTAGCCTCCCTGGACCTCAAATATGCCTATTTTCACATTCCCAACAGGTGCTCCCACAGAAAGTATCTCAGGTTAGAGTTGCCCTCAGGCCACCATCGGTTCAGAGCAATGCCCTTTGGCCTAACTTCAGCCCCAAGGGTCTTCACAAAGTGCCTGGCAGTAGTAGTTGCCTTTCTAAGGAGGCAAAAGATTTCCATTTTTCCATATCTGGGCAACTGGCTCATAGTGTGCCAGTCCCCAGACCAAGTCAAGTCAGACCTGCAAGTGCTTACTTCTCTAGGATTTCTTCTCAACCTTCCCAAGTCAGTTCTCGAGCCAGTGTAACTCCTTACCTTTATAGGGGCAGAGCTGGATACTGTCAAAGCAAGAGCCTTTCTTCCCCTGGAAAGGGCAAGAGTTCTTATAGAACTGGCTTCTTCCTTCAGCCTTCAGGTGTCTCGACCAGCAAGGCATTTCCTCCAGCTCTTGCGCCACATGGCAGCCTCTACAGCAGTGGTCCAAGGGGCAAGATACCAGATACGGGACATTCAGTTCCATCTGAGGGCCTTTTGGTCCTAAAGGAAGGATTCCCTTACCAAACTGATCCCAGTGACTTAGACTCTAATCAGAGCCCTTCAATGGTGGCAGGATCAGGACAGTTTAAGGCAAGGGGTCCCATTTGCCACTCAGTCTGGAGCCTGTCTGGGGGCCCTCACTGCCCAGGGACTGTGGTCCCCTCAGGAATCTCTTCTCCATATCAGTCTCCTGGAACTCAGGGCAGTTTTTCTGGCCCTGCAAGCTTTCTCTCAGTCAGTGCAGAACAAGGTGGTTCAAGTCAGAACAGACAACACCACCACCATGTGGTACATCAACAAGCAGGGAGGCATGCGGTCTACGGCCTTGTGTACAGAAGCCATGAAGTTGTGGTCTCTGGCTTATTCCCTGCAAACCTCTCTGATAACAGTCCACCTTCCGGGGAAGGACAATGTGCTAGCAGATGCACTGAGCAGGATTTCACAGGGCCATCACGAATGGTCCCTGGACCCTCTGGTCTTGAAGGTGATTTTTTCAAGGTGGGGCACTCCAGAGATAGATCTTTTTGCAGCCCCAGACAATCACCAACTTCCTCTCTTTTTG
Organism: Neoceratodus forsteri; assembly: GCA_016271365.2. NCBI lineage: Eukaryota > Metazoa > Chordata > Ceratodontiformes > Ceratodontidae > Neoceratodus > Neoceratodus forsteri. The sequence goes on along the minus strand of CM057455.1, from coordinate 27,600,908 downwards.
TTGCAGACCCCAAGTCTTGGGCTGAGTACCTCTGGATACTCTGATTCTGAACTGGGAAGGGAAATTTCTGTATGCTTTCCCTCCCTTTCCTCTGCTGTTCAAAGTTTTAGTCAAGATAAAGTCACAACCTTGCAAAGTGATTCTGATTGCTCCAGATTGGGCCAGACAGCCTTGGTACCCCCTGTTACTGTCCCTAGCAGTCCATCTTCCCCTGTCTCTTCCCAGGAATTACAACTGGTAACCTCCTCTCAGAGGAGGATTTGGTACCCCAATCTTCAGTCTCTCAATCTCAAGGCATGGCTCTTGAAGAGTTAGAGTATGCAGATTTGCATCTGTCTCGGGGTTCTGGACATCCTCAAAGCCCCTCGAAAGCCCGCCACTAGAAAGACCTATAACTCCAAATGGAAGAGAGTCAGCATTTGGTGTTCTAAGCAGCATATGCCCACAGTTCTGGATTATATGGTCCATCTTAATGGCCTAGGCCTCAGACCAGCTACTTTTAAAGTACACTTGTCAGCTGTCTCTGCTTTTCTGTCAGTGGGGAAGTCTTCCTCACTATCATATCCTGTGTTCTGTAGATTTTCCAAATGATTGCTTCATACCAATCCTCCATTCAGAGACCCTGCCCCTGCCTGGGATTTAAATGTTTGTATTGCTCAATTGATGCAACCTCCCTTTGAGCCTATGTCCTCAGTAGAGCTTAAGTACTTGACTTGGAAAACTGTGTTTTTAGTAGCCATTACCACTGCCAGACGTATCAGTGAACTGCAAGCTCTGTCAGTGGAACCTGATTTTATCTCCTTTCATAGGGATAAAGTGGTCCTTAGCACCAATAGAAGGTTCTTGCCCAAAGTGGTTTCAGATTTTCACCTGAACCAGTCTGTCTCTCTTCCTGTTTTCTTCACTGATTATTCCTGTTCAGGAGAGAGGAGGCTACACAGTTTAGATGTTAAAAGGGCCCTTGGCTACTGTATAGAGTGTACCAAGGGTCACAGGTTTGATTCCCTCCAGCCGTTCCTCACTTATGGAGAAGTGGGGAAGGGCAAACCTGCCACCAAGAGAACTATTGCCAGGTGGATTGTGTCTTGTATATAATTCTGCTATGAGAAACTAGGAAAAATTCCACCGTCAGGCCTGAGGGCTCACTCCACCAGAGGTACAGCTGCTTCCATGGCTGCTGCCAGGAATATTCCTCTCTTAGAAATGTGTGAAGCAGCCACCTGGAAAACAGTCCATACCTTTACCAAGCATTACTCTCTGGATATCCAGGCTAGGAGTGATGCTCAGTTTTGCACAGCAGTACTTCAGAGCCTATTCCCAAAGTAGGTTCTGTCCCTCCTCCATGGAGGTACTGCTTGGTAGTCTGCAGTAGTCAGAATACAGCAAGACTTTATGTTGTTTGAAGAAAAAATTACTCACCTTAGTAATTATGTTTCTTCTAATGGAGTCTTGCTGTATTCTGACCTCCCTCCTTGCCTCCCCTCTCAGAATCTGATTTTGGGAAGTGGGTGGGCAGGTGCAGTGTTGCATCTCAGGGGTGCTTCTCTTACACCCTCTTCTTTTTGTTTGGGTGTTTGTTTTACCTTTATTCTCATTTGGATTGGTTTTGGGTTTCCTGACTTGAGTCTTCCTTTGGGGATCCAAAACTTTTTATTGCCAGTTCGCTAGTAAAAATTGTACAATTTCCACATAGAATAGTTAGTGAGTTTTTTGCTCGCAAGAATCTGATGGTTGGATTTCAAAGGGCTCCAGACACAGACCTCAACCAAGCTCGAGCTCAGCATTCTATGCTCTGCATAGAAACTTAACCCTTTGTTCTCTGGGGCAGTTTAAAGGCTGGGGCTAACTGCAATAGTCAGAATACAACAAGACTCCATTAGAAGAAACATAATTACTAAGGTGAGTAATTTTTCTTCCCTTCCCACAGGAAGTTTCTGAGGTTCCACTTCAAAGGGGAGCACTACCAATTCCGAGTTCTTCCGTTCGGCCTCTCCTCCACTCTGCAAGTCTTTACAATATGCTTGGCAGTGGTGGCTGCGGCTCTAAGGTGCATGGGGCACTATGTTTTCCCATACCTCGACGATTGGCTGCTTATAGCCCCATCAAGGTCAGGCCTACTTCACGCCCTTGGAGACACCTATACTCTGTTCTGAGAGCTGGGGATCACCCTGAACCTTCGGAAATCATCCCCTGAGCCCAGTCAAAGACTCGTCTTCATTGGAGCGGTCCTGGATTCTATCCAGGACATGGCTTTCCTACCCCTGGACAGGGGTGATCGCCTGCAAGAGATTGACGAATGGATCTCATTAACTCCTCAAGTTCCAGCGCGGAACTTCCTCAGGCTACTGGGGTGCATGGTTGCGCCATTCCAGTCACTCCTCTGGCCCGCCTCCACATGCGGGTCCCACAGTGGATGCTCAGGGAACAGTGAGACCAGGGCTACGTCGATCTAGACTTTATAGTCAGGATCACCGACCCAGCCAGGAGAACTTTGCTTTGGTGGATGGACCCCCGGAATTTGGAGAAAGGGGTCAAGTTTCGTCTGGAATAACCAGGTCAGACTCTTACAACAGATGCATCGGATCTGGGATGGGGAGCGCACCTGGGTGCTTATCAAATGCAAGGGGTTTGGACAACCGAGGAGCGATTTATCCATATCAGTGTTTTGGAGATGCGAGCGGTTCTCTATGCCTTACAAGCCTTTCAAGAGAACCTGGTGCCGGGCTCTCTTCTAATTCAGACAGACAATATGGCGGTCGTCTTCTGCATCAACAAGCAAGGGGGTACTCACTTGTATTCCCTATGCAGGGAGGCGATGAGAGTCTGGCACTGGGCGCTGGAAAGGCACATTCTGTTGTCCGCAGTGCACGTTCCAGGCGTCCTGAACAATCTGGCCGACAGCCTAAGCAGGTCTCGTTCCAGAGCACACGAGTGGGAGCTGCTACAGTCCGTAGCAGATCAGCTATTCGACAAGTGGGGTCATCCAGAGCTGGACCTCTTTGCGTTACCACACAATGCCAAATTGCCAGTGTTTTGCTCGCTAGAGCACGCCCCTAGAGTTTTCTGGCCAGACTCATTATCCCTTTGCTGGGCAGGGAGGTTTCTCTACGCCTTCCTGCCCTTCCCTCTCATTCAGAGAGTCCTGCTGAAGTTACAGGCAGAAGGGGCTCAAATGATTCTAGTTGCCCCCCCGATGGCCTTGGCAGATTTTGTTCCCACTCCTGCAGTGGTTGACCCGTAGAACCTCCAACTCCGCTGCCCATATGCTCACAGTTGCTGTCCCAGGAACAAGGATCACTGGTTCATCTGGATCTTTGTTCCTCACATCTGCATGCTTGGTTCCTTCAGACATAGCTCAAAAGAGATACATGGTTTTCCTGGAAGTGGCGGCAGTCCTAGTGTCGGCGAGGAAACTCTCCACCTGCTGCGCCTATGCTATGGAATGGAAGCGGTTTTGTTTGTGGGCCTCGTCACAGCATTTGGACCGCATCACCTGTCCAGTGAACTCAGTGTTACAGTACCTCCTCTCCTTGTACCAACATGACCTGAGTTACTCCTCTATTAAAGTGCACATGTAGGCTGTCTCTGCCTATCATGCTCTGATTGGAGACAAGGCGTTAGCACAGTTGGATGTAGCCCGCACCTTTTTGAGAGGAATTTTACATATGAGACCTCCCATTCAGGACCCTGTCCCGCCCTGGGATCTCCTTTTTGTGTTGGAGAAGCTCACCCTCCTTCCCTTTGGACCAGCAGTAGATTGGGAGCTGCGTTATCTTTCTTGGAAGGTGTGTTTTTTGGTTGCCATTACCTCGGCTCGAAGAGTTTCCGAGCTTCAGGCTCTGCTGTGTAAAGAGCCGTATTTGGTTTTCCACAGGGAAAGGGTTCCCCTTAGAACAAATCCTTAGTTTTTTCTGAAGGTGGTCTTACAGCCCCGTCAAGGTCATGCCTACGTCACGCCCGCGGAGACACCTAAACTCTGTCTGAGAGCTGGAGATCACCCTTAACCTTCGGAAATCATCCCCCGAGACCAGTCAAAAGCTCGTCTTCATTGGAGCTGTCCTGGATTCTATCCAGGACATGGCTTTCCTACCCCCAGACAGGGGCGATCGCCTCTCTGTTGACCTTCCAGTCTATTTTCCTTCCCCATCTATGATTAGAGTGGAGGCTCTACTTCACACATTGGATGTCCACAAGACTTTGAGGTATTACCTCAAACAGATAGCTATGCACCGTCAGTCAGAGCAACTCTTTGTGGCCTTTGCACCACAATGCTTGGGTGAACCAGTGACCAAGCAGACGATTTCGAAGTGGATTGTCCACTGCATATCCTTCTGCCATGAAAAGCACAATAAGCCCCTACCGGGTCCAGTCAGGGGTCACTCCACCAGGGGAGTGTCTGCTTCTTTTGCCGCCCTGAGAAATGTCTCTATCGGGGACATATGTGCGGCTGCTACCTGGAATTCGGTGCATACCTTTGTCAAGCATTACAGCTTGGATATCGTCTCCAGACGCCGTGTCGGTTTCGGTCTGGCTGTTCTACAGGGACTTTTGTCCTACGTCTCTGGAGTCAGCATATTCCAACTCCCGGGGTCGTCTGCCTCTTTGGCGAGGGACTGCTTGGTATTCAGTCCTAATTGTTATAGCCTGCTGCAAGAGCTCCCACTCAAAGTAAGATAGTACAGTTATGTAAGAACTTACCGTAACAGTAGATCTTCGAGAAGAGCTCTTGCAGCAGGTGTTACTTTCCCACATGCCTTCCCCCTCGAGGTGTGCAGATCCATCTTCATCTACATCTCCATCGAGTGCTTCGTCTCTTTCTCTTGTCAGGGTTTGTTCGCGGGCCTTGGTGGGGGAACTGAGGTGGAGCTGGGTCCGCCCCCTTTTGTACCAGGACTGACGTCAGGGCGGGACCGACGTCGGGGGCAGTCCCTGCTGTATACTGCTGGCTGAAAAGGTTTCTGGAGGGTCGTAGTGTCTGCGGCATAGTCCTAATTGTTACAGCTTGCTGCAAGAGCTCCTCTCGAAGATCTACTGTTACGGTAAGTTCTTATGTAACTACTTTTCACAGAGATGACATTAATACTGGAAGTTCCACAACTTGTTGAACCTGCCTACTCTAGCTTATGGAACTTAAAACAACACCAGAAAAATACATGGCAGCTTTCCTCAGCTATTACAAACTTGAACTAAGTATATGGAGTATGTTGTGTCAAAGAGGGGGGCTGAGGAGAGTACTGTTCCTTTCCCATTCAGAGGCAACTGCCCAGAAGTCAGTTTTGTAAGAGATTCACAACTGCAGGCTTTAATAGACACAGCAATAATATACATAAACAAGAAGTTTAAACATTTCTCAGAGGTGCCTCTCAGATGGTTCAGCTGTTTAGATTTTAAGCAGTTTATTCTGCCAAGAGACCAACTAGCGGTGTTTGTGACCTGTGAACTGGCAAACTTGGTTGAATACTTTGCTTTTTTTTTTCACGGAAGAGCAGCAGGAACATGTAAAGTCTGAGTATGCTGCATTTAAAACACTGCTTAAATCTTCAGCTGACAAGCCCTATTTGAAAGATTATGCAAGGTTACTAAAAGAAAAACCACCCCAGATTGGGCACATTATTCTTGACTTAGTCCAAATACTAATAACCATGAGTGTCTCAACTGCAAAGTGTGAAAGAGTTTTTTTTTCTATTCAGAACCTAATCAAAACAAAAATAAGGACACGGCTCGCTGATGACATACTACAGTCTCTCCTGCAGATAGCAGTAGAAGGTCCTGAACTGCATGAATTTGATCCTGATCCTGCAATTAACCGGTGGCTGCTCTCTGCTCCAGGAACGAGACATGTGCCTGGGCATGCTCTTGCTGCTGCTGGTGCTGCTGCTTCTGTTTCTTCTCCTGATGCAGGTACTCCTACTCCATCATCATCATCTTGCTGCCCTCAGTCTAGTCAGCCTACCCCTTGATGACAGTCATGAGTCATTCTGCATGCATTCACAGACGGCTTGTTTGATGGCCATCAGTTCAAACTAATTCTGAAACTTTTATCCAATCTCTTCTAAAACAGACTTCAGCCTGCTCGCACCCTTGGCAGAAAGTATAGGAATTGGATGGAAACATATTGTTATTCCTGATTTACTCTGATTGTAAATCTACATCCATCCTTTGACATGATATTGTTCAAACACCATGAAGTCTTGCTATATTATAACAATAGCAGTCAGCCACTGCAGCTGAACTGCCCCGGAGAGGAAGGAGTTAACTCCAGAAGATCTGGAGTTCTACAGCGCGAGGGCGCTGTGCCCAAAGCTCTATCTGGCAGTTTCAAATGAAACTGTCAGATTCTTTACTCCGCTTCACTGAACAGTCGCTCCGGAGATCAGCTCCTTCAGCTCGGTTCATTCTCGGTTTAAAAGAGTAGTTTTCGGTTCATTTGAACCGGCAAAGTCATTATTTTTACCGCATTTCGGTTCTAAAGCTCTATCTGGTAACCGTAAGTACAAAAATTCAAGTCTGTGTGGAAAATTAATTATCGGTTCGGTTTTGAACCGATCGCTTGGTTTTTTCTGTCTTTTAAAACTGTACTGTGGGTTTTAGAGTGCGGTTCCCGGTTCTTATCGGTTCTAAAAAAACCGAAATTATTACGTTTTTTTCAAATACCCGTGACACGGTTAGGAACCGATAAGGGTGTCTTGCCTGGCACTGCCATCAAAAGGGCAAGTTTTTGGTTAGGCTGGCATTATGTCTGAGAAACCCAAAAGAAAAACCGGGCCCACTGGGTTTCAACACTGGATGTCTGTGGGGGAGCCTTGCCAAGGCTGACCCACACACCACTTGTGTCTATTGTCTGGGGGCTGACCACCTCCTGTCAGACTGCCAGGTGTGTAAAAATTTCCCTGCAGCCACCCTGGAGAAGAGATTGGGCCGGCTCAGGCAACGAGAGGCCAAGAAGTCCGCTGACCCGGATGGCCAGCCCGGTTCAGTACCCACTGGACCAGAGGGAGTGCCCTCTGACCAGGGCGAGACTTCCTCGGGCAAAAGGAAGACTGGTTCAGAGGAACCAGTCCCAAGTAAAAGACAAAGAAATCAGGAGGTTTGGAGTCCAGAATTGTGTCTCCAACTGCTGCAGAGATAGCTAAAGCCATTCAGATTGTCCAGTCACTGTCTCAGGGATCTGTAGAACCACCAACAGTTGGTAAAAGGTTGGTTCGCTCAGTCCCAGTGGTTCAGGATTTTGAAGTTGAGGATTTTATGAACCACAGGAGGAAGGAGGAATTTGATCAATATATGTGTGGCTGGGAGGGTCTGGACGTGCCCATCGAACCGGCATTTCTCCAGACAGACCTTTAGAATCTCCCTATTCTGTCTGAGTCCCCTTCTTTCTTTATTTTTACAAAAGGTTGTAGAAACCCTCCAGCTTCCTTTAGAGGAGGCTGTGGATGAGCAAGAGGAGCCTGATTATGTGGAAATGATGGACATTCCAGAGTCTAAGAGGTTGTCTATTCCTTTGCATAAGTCATTTAGGAAGCAAACAACAAAGATTTTAAAAATCCTCATTCTGTCCCTCCTGTAGATAAAAAAATGGACAGAAGGTATACTTTGTCAGGCTCGATACAGACTTCCTTATTGAGCAGTGTAGTCATGTAGGTGTGGTACAAGCTGCAGCCTGTGACAAGGCTAATATTCCTCTGGCCTCACATCCTCCTGATAAGGATTCTAGGAAGATTGATGCCATGGCGAAGAAACAGTATATGGCAGCTTCTTTGGGACTCAGGCAGGCAAATTATATGGCTTATGTGGCTAGATATCAGAAATCTAGGTGGGACACAGTGTATGCAGTTAGCCAAGCAGGCCCATGGCCAGCTGGCTAGTGAGTTGGAACAGGTGGCTGCTGATGGCATTGAAGCCTCTAAAGTTCAATTTCATACTGCTGTTGATGTTAATGATGTTTCCTCTAGGGTCATGGCCACTTCTGTAGCTTCCCGTAGGTTGGCATGGCTCAGATGCACTAATCTGTCCCAAGATACTCAGTCAAAGGCTATGGATTTTCCTGTGGGAAATTCTCTGTTTGGGAGCAAACAGAAAATTATATGAAAAAGATGGATGAATACAGAACTACCTACAAAAGTGCCCAGGCTAAGGAGAAGCATGCCATGCCACAAAGGCATGCTCCCAGAGGTAGGGGCAGACCCTTTTCCAGGCCTTTTTACCAATTTCAAGCCTCCTCTGCTGTCTCCAGAGGGGTTTCTTCAGAGGCAGGGTAGACGTGGCGCTTAGTAGACCGTCTCCTCCCTCAGCCTAAGGCTGTTGTTGCTAAGGCACCCTGATGGGGTGCCCAGGGCCGATTCTCCTGTACCAGTGGGGCAGGTTGGCCTATTTCAGCCAGAGCTGGCTGTCCCTAACTTCGGACAGATGGGTTCTGGAGGTAATAGGCCAGGGTCTGGTTCTCAGCTTCAAATATTTTCCAAAGATGAGAGCCAGGCATTTCCACCTGCAAGTCCTTCAGAAGCCCTTGCTTTGAAGCAGAGGTTTCTTCTTCTGGTCTGCAAAGCAGTGGAAAGGGTTCCTCCTTGCCATCAGGGCAAGGGGCTTTATTCAAGATACTTTCTTACCCCAAAAAAGACAGGAGAATGGCGGCCCATTCTGGATTTAAGATACTTGAACAAGCATCTGTTGAAACCAAAGTTCAAAATGTTAACCCTGGCAATGATATTGCCTTCCCTAAGGCCAGGGGACTGGCTAGCTTCCCTGGACCTCAAGGATGCCTATTTTCATGTTCTGATCAGGCCTTCCCACCGAAAGTACCTCAGGTTCGAACTGCCCTCAGGCCACTACCAGTTCAGGGCAATGCCCTTCGGCCTTACCTCTGGCCAGGGTATTCACAAATGTCTCGCTGTAGTAGTGGCTCATTTAAGAAGGCAAGGGTTGCTGTGTTTCCCTACCTGGACGACTGGCTCATTGTGGGTCAGTCTCTAGGTCAGGTGAAATCCCACTCTACAAGTCACCCAGCAGCTTCTCACTTTCTGGGATTTCTGCTAAACTTACCAAAGTCAGTTCTGGAACCAGTTCAGGCCCTAACTTTCATAGGCGAGAATTGAACACAAGGTTAGCCAGGGCCTTTCTTCCCTCGAAAGGGTGGACAGACTCATCGCCCTGGCATCCTCCTTTACCCTGCGGGTCTCTACCAGCAAGGCATTTCCTGCAACTCCTCGGACACATGGCTGCTTCCACAGCTGTTGTGCAGGAGCAAGATTCCAGATGAGGGACATTCAGTTCCATTTGAGGGCCTATTGGTCTCAGAGGAAGGACCCCTTACCAAATTGGTCCAGTTACTCAATCCCTGATCCTGGCCCTACACTGGTGGCAGGATCAAAGCAATCTGAAACAAGGGTTCCCTTCATTCCCATTTCTCCCTCCCTCACCCTCACCACGGATGCCTCCCTGTTAGGTGGGGCTCACCTGGGCGACCTTACCACTCAGGGAGTGTGGTCTCCCTCAGGAATCTCTGCTCCACATCAGTCTTCTGGAACTCAGAGCTGTCTTTTAGCTCTTCGGATCTTTTCAGATTCTGTCCAGAACAAAGTGGTTCAAGTCAGGACAGACAATACCACCACAATGTGGTACATCAACAAGCAAGGGGCACTCGGTCTTCAGCCTTGTGCAATCAAGCAATGAAGTTGTGGTCTCTGGCTTATTCCTGAACACCTCCCTGATAGCGGTTCATCTCCCAGGGAAGGACAATGCTGGCGGACGCCTCAGCAGAATTTCTCAGGGCCATCACGAATGGGCTCTGAATCCACTAAGTACTGGGGTCCGTCTTGCCAGTTGGGGCACTCCTCAGATAGATCTTTTCATGCCCCAGACAACCACCAACTTCTCTTGCTGCAGGCCTCCAGTACTGGGCTCAGTCCCTCTGGATGCCTTTCTGTTGGATTGGAAAGGAAGTTCCTGTATGCTTTCCCTTTCTCTCCTTTTCAGGGTACTAGTGAAAATCAGATCTCAACCTTGCAGAGTGATTCTGATTGCCCCAGATTGGGCCAGATAGCCCTGGTACCCTCTGCTCCTGTCCCTGGCAGTTCACCCTGCCCTGAGCCTGCCCAGAGTTCACGACTTACTGGCCTGTGCACAGGGGAGAGTGTGGTATCCGACCTCAAGTCCCTCCACCTCAAGGCTTGGCTCTTGAGGAGCTAGAATTTGCTGATTTACACCTTTCTCAAGGTGTTATGGATATTTTAAAGGCTTCAAGGAAGCCTTCCACTAGGGCCACTTATAATTCTAAGTGGAAGAGGTTTTCCATCTGGTGCTCTGAGAGGCAGATTACCCCAGAATCTGCTGATCTTCCCATTCTTTTGGACTATTTGGTCCATCTGAATTCCTTAGGCCTTAGACCAGCTACCCTGAAGGTTCATCTGGCAGCTGTCTCTGCTTTTGTGTCAGCAGGGAAGCCTGCCTCCTTTCTTCTCACCCTGTGTTCTCCAAGTTTTTAAAGGGTTACTTCACTAACCCTCCTTTCGGGAACCAGCTCCCGCCTGGGACCTGAATATTTGCATTGCTCAGTTAATGCAACCTCCTTTTGAGCCTCTGTCTTCAGCAGAACTCAAGTATTTAACTTGGAAAACCGTTTTTTAGTAGCTATCACCTCTGCCAGACGATAAGTGAGTTACAGGCCCTGTCAGTGGAAGAAGATTTTATCTCTTTCCACAGAGATAAGGTAGTCCTTAGGACTAATAGAAAGTTTTTGCCTAAGGTGGTTTCTGATTTCCACCTGAATCAATCTATCTCCCTCCCAGTATTTTTCACTGAGCATTCTTCCTCAGGTGAGAGGAGACTGCACAGCTTGGATGTCAAAAGGGCATTAAGTTACTATCTAGAGCGCACCAGAGGTCATAGGTTCGAATCCCTCCAACTGTTTCTTACCTATGGCGAGGTTGGCAAAGGGAAACCTGCCACTAAGAGAACAATTGCAAGGTGGATTGTCTCTTGTATCCAATTTTGTTATCAGAAACTGGTAGAGTACCCCTCAGGATTGAGGGCCCACTCCACCAGGGTATAGCTGCGCCTCTAGCTGCCGCAGAGACATTCTATTCTGGAGATTTGTCAAGCTGCTACCTGGAAGACAGTTCACACCTTTACCAAGCATTATTCCCTGGATATCCAGTCCAGGAGAGATGCTCGGTTTGGCACAGCTGTGCTTCAGAGCCTATTTCCTAAGTAGGTTCTGACCCTCCTCCATGGAGGTACTGCTGTGTAATCTGCTATTGTTATAATATAGCAAGACTTCATGGTGTTTGAAGAAAAATTACTCACCTTAGTAATTGCTTTTCTTCTCATGGAGTCTTGCTATATTATAACCACCCCCTCCTGCCCTCTCAGAACTCCTACTTGGGTAGAGGTGGCAAATTGGTGCAAGCACTGTGTCATGCCATTTTAGTTTTCCCCAACCCTGTTTTCCTTTGGGTTAGGGATCTAGATTGTTCTTTTAGGTTATTTTTATTACCCCTTCTTGGACTTGAGTCTTGGGGAAGGGGGTTCATATGTGCTTTTCGTCAAGGGAGGTAAACGAACCATAATACCATCAATCTTTGTTATTATGGTTCTGGGTGTTTTTGTTGTTTATATTGTTGTTATTACTACTAGTAGGTAGCCATAGGCTAGTGTAGTTTTTCCACACAGACTTTTTCCGTCCTTTGATGTTGGTTTTCAGAAGATCTGACAGTTTCATTTGAAACTGCCAGATAGAGTTTTGGGCACAGCGCCTCGCGCTGTAGAACTCCAGATCTTCTGGAGTTAACTCCTTCCTCCCCGGGGCAGTTCAGCTGCAGTGGCTGACTGCTATTGTTATAATATAGCAAGACTCCATGAGAAGAAAAGCAATTACTAAGGTGAGTAATTTTTTCTTATATGACCTCAACCACACCATGTAATTTATTTTTTTACATAAGTTGGTTTAAAATGTTCATTGAAATGTACTGGACTACCAATCGGAACTCGGGGACTACCACTTTTGACTAGGCCAGTTGTCCTGGACTAGCGTGCCATTTTGAAATTTGTCGATCCCTGCGTGTGCCCTAAGAAAGAAGCTGGCAAAATATGAAATTGCCTATAGTAATCAAGAAGAGACCCCAAATCAGTGGAAGGTATATTATGACCTTGAGATAAAAGAAAATGTTTTTGAGCCAGGTGAAAAGGTTTTGCTACTGTTACCCACAACAGAAAATAAACTGTTAATGAAGTGGCAAGGGCCTTATAGAGTGCTTAAATGTACAGGCGCCATTAACTATGAGATTGAGATGTCAGTGCAAACTTCAGCTTGGCTTCACGTCTGTCGAAAACTGGTTTACTAAACACAAGCTTGTCTTCAGGATCAGCGTGGCTCAGTTGGTAGCACATCCGCCTCTGGACCAAAAGGTCGCGGGTTCTCGTCCCACACTGGGATTGGACTTGCACCTAAAAATTGCTGGCATCTGAGTGTAGTATTGGGGGGTGCTGCACTGCTGGGGTGTGCCGTCCTTCGGATGAGACGTTAAACCGAGGTCCCTTCTGCCCATCCTAGTGTTGTCCAGGTGGAAGTAAAGGAACCCAGGGCACTCTTCGCAAAGAGTAGGGAACATTCCCGGTGTCCTGGCCAACATTCCCCTTCCCATAAACCAGTTCATGCAATTATCCAGGCTGTGTGTGGGTGATGATGTGCGATATGGCCGCCACCACACATTCAGTCAGTTCACTACCAGTCTAGCATTGCTTGTAAAGCACTTTGGATGTATGAAAAGCGCTATATAAATGCTGATTCTGATTCTTCTTCAGTGTTAAAAAAAAAAAAAAAAAAGAATGCTTTTCTGTAGCCCTCTCAACAAAAACAGGCATCACCCGTGACCATCTCAGACTGCAATGGTACTGCTCTCGAACAGGTACACTCTTTTAAATATCTTGGAGTCACAATCGACAGTCACCTGTCCTATGGTTTGCATGTCGAAAATGTTGCTAAAGGTGCTCATTCCCATATCAGAGTTCTCTACAGGAACAGGCAGTGCCTTACCCCAGAAGCCCTAAGGTTTTCTGTTCAGAGCTCTGTGGTCTCCCTGATTGACTATGGTCTGATCATTTACGGCTCGGTCACTGCCACTGCTCTCCGACGGATATCCACTACCCTCAACAAAGCCTTTTGACTCATTACTGGATCCCACCATCACACCCATACATGTGACCTCTATGCTCAAACTGTCTGGTCACAACTTTGTAACCGCATTAAAAACCAGACATGCATAATGGCTAAGAAAACAACTCTGGACTTTTCTACTCCCAGAGTCCAAGCTTTCATTTCTCCTGCCCGTAACACACTACATACTAAGGTCTCGGACTCACAACTCCTTTTGATCCCTCGCTGACGTACCACTCAAGGGCAAAGAGCATTTGCCTGCAGGGCGCCATTCTGGTTAAATGATCTCGGCAGTGACATCTCCTCCCTACCCAAGCTAGGCCCCTTCAAATCTAGGTTCCTCCTACTTCTTTCAGCCTCTAGCACCTGCGACTGCTTCCCTTAACAGCTCTCCTTTATCCTCAGCCATTATGTGTTTGCCACTACCTTCTACTCAGCACTTATATTCTCCCTCCACCCTCATTCCACCTCCCCCGTCCTCTGCACTTCCCTAATGTACTTCTGACAAAGCCTCTGGCTGCTCCTCCTTGTTGTTTCCTTGCCTAGTATTGTTTTCAATATTTATGATTGCACAGTCAAAATAATGGTATCCTCTATGTACCAGTAACTCAGTGTTTTTCCGCAACTCGTACTAAGTTGACCTGTATTGTATTGTACACCATCTGACGTGGAACCTTTGTAAAAGAGCTTTGGCTCAAAGGTACTTTAATCCTAGACTCAGATAAATAAATAAACAAAAATAGAGAGATCCTACTGTGTTATACTATGCTAACTTCCTCAAGAAATGTGTTGGAAAAAACACAAAAATCTGCTTTGGTAGTTTTACCAGAAACTGATAAAGAAGATATTTATGTAGCTTATGACAGACGGGAACAAACTGTAACTGCTGATGCTGTAAAGGTGAATGTTTCCTTAACCTCAGAGCAAACTACAGAAATTCATAATGTGCTAAAGACATTTAACAGTACTTTTACCACAGTGCCAGGTTGAGCAAAAAAGGGTTGAGCATGTTGTAGTGCCAAGGAATGCTCGCCCTGTTAGGCAAAAGACATACAGGTTACCAGAGCGGTTAAGAGCTGATGTAGTTAAGGAAATACAAACAAGCATTTGTCAATGCCGAATGTTTGCTTGCTGGCATTGGCATTGGTAGTGTAGAAATTACAAAGATACATAATAGAAATGGCAGTGAAGTATTGAACTGAAGCCAATCCCACCACCACCCTGCAGAGAGTGACAGGCATTGGGGTGTGCCTTTGGGGTCGTCAGGCATAATGACCACACCATTTCACCACACCCTATCCTGCAGGCACTGACAAGTGTCACGATGTGCCTTGGGATCTTTGGCCCTTATGCGCACCCCATTCCATCAGGAAATATGGTGAGATGGGTGTGGTATAGGAGAATGGGGTGAAGTTTGGGCCCCGAAGTGTCCGAGGCACACCTTGATGCCTCTCACTGGCTGCAGGGTGTGGGTGGGGGTGGAATGGTATGAGCATGACAGGCAAGAATCCCAAGTCACACCCCTGATGCCTGTCATTCTTCTACAGGGTGGGGCATTATGGTCAGAAACCCTAATGCCTCAGGCATTCGTTGTATTTTCACCCAAATTTTCAACATGTTTTTTTGTGACCCCACCTCATGAACAGTGGCAATATCAGTTTGTTAGCCAAAACTGCTTTTGCACAGCGACTATGGCATTTGGCACCACAGGTGCAAAAACACATTCCGAACAGGATGTGAAAAATGACAGCGGTACTGTTCATGGGGAGGTGTAAAAAATGGCAATGTTGAAAATCTGCTGTGAAAATCTTAAAATAAAACTGGTGAAGTCACGAGCATGCGTAGAAACTGTGCAACGCACACTCGTAATGTAACTAGTTTGGGGATTTTTTTACAGCAGATTGTTAACGCAGGCGTTTTAGGACCTCTGATCATGAACAGTGTCAGTGTGATTTTCTTTATCTGTCCCGAACAATGATTTCCCACAGCGACCACGCATTTCTGTGCTGAAAGTGTGAAAACACATTTCGGCCATGTTGTGGAAAATGACAGCTGTACTGTTCATAAGGAGGTGTGGAAAATGCCACTGGTGAAAATCTGGACTGAAAATATTACAAATTCATGAATTTATGAGAGTGCGTGGAAACTGCGCAATGCTCACTCGTAACACAGTCATTTTATGGAGTTTTGTCACCAAATTTTCAACATAGCCATTTTAAGACCTCTGCTCATGACCAGTGTCACTGTGATTTTCTTAATCTGTCCCAAACATTGTTTTCGCACACGGACTGTACCATTGTGCGCTACATGTGCGGAAACACATTTTGGGCAAGATGTGAAAAGTGGTAGCTGTACTGCTCTTAAGGAAGTGTGGTAAAATGGCACTGTTGAAAATCGGGTATACAAATATTACAAATTCGCAAACTTGCCAGCGTGCATAGGAACTGCGCAACGTGCACTCCTAAAACAATCATTTTTGGGAATTTTTTCACCAAATTTTCAATATAGCTATTTTAACACCTCTGTTCATGACCAGTGTCACTGTGATTTTCTAACGTGTCCCATACATTGATTTCGCACAATCGACTGTGCCATTATGCTTACATGGGCAGAAACACGTTGTGGCGAGATGTGAACAATGACAACTGTACTGCTCATAAGGAAGTGTGGTAAAATGGCAGTGTTGAAAATCTGGAGTGAAAATATTGAAAATTTAGAAACGACTAGCCGCATGAGGAACTCTGCAACGCGTCGAAAAGTCATTTTAGGAATTTTTTCACCAAATGTTCCATATAGCCATTTTAAGACCTCTGCTCATGAACAGTGTCACTGTGATTTTCTTAATGTAGCCCGTACATTGATTTCGTACACCGACTGCACCATTGTGCGCTACATGGGCGGAAACGCATTTTGGGTGAGATGTGAAAAATGACAGCTGTACTGCTGATAAGAAGGTGTGGTAAAATGGCAGTGTTGAAAATCTGGAGTGAAAATATTGAAAATTCGTGAACTTACGAGTGTGCGTAGGAACTGCGCAACACACGCCCGTAAAACAGTATTTTAAAGATTTTCCACCAAATTTTCAAAATAGGCTTTGAGAGCCCATCTTATGAACACTGGCAGTGTCGCTTTCGCTAATCTTTCCGAAAGGTGATTTCCGCATAATGGCTGCGAAATCACCCTTCGGGCCCGAGTAACGCCATGACAGTGACAGCATTCATGAGAAGGGGTCCCAAAAACCCCATGTTGAAAATTTGGCGCAAAAATTCCAAAAAATGCCCAAGATATGCAGCAAAGTTGAAAAAAACCCTATCTATTACATTATACAGCTTACCTGCATTTTCTCAGTTCACGGTCTGCTTTGAAGAGTGCAGATGTGTTCCCAGTCCACCAAGATCATCGCACCGGACTCGAGGCAAGTATGGGGTGGGGGTGGGGAGGCAGGGTGCAGGTGGGTGGGTGGGTGGGGCAGGGAGACTGCGAGGGACTGTTTTTTAATTTACAGTTTTTTTTTTATTACTAAGACAACGGCGGACGCTTTGCCATGCTGGGTGGGCTCCCAGCATGGCAGCTGTAAGGCTGTTTGGGGGTTAGAGCCGGGATTGGGCACCCCCTCGGCCTACTGGACGGTGCCACGCTGGGGTGGGCCCCAGCTGTGGCACCAGGAACTTTTTTGGGGTGGAGCCAAGGGGCACTGGGCACCCCTGGCCGGCTACAGTATGTGCGTGGGGAGCGATCAGCACGCAATATGCATGCTTGTTTGTTGAGGGGGGGAGCTCTGCTCACTGAAGCAGAGCTCTCCCTTTCAGCTGTATGCCACTGCATTTTCAGCTGTCATAGACAGCTGGAGCAGTGATTGGCGCACTGCGACCACGCCTACAAACACACTGACTAAATTGGAAGAGGCTGACACACCTCTGGAAAACTCGGATGATGGCACTGTGTTTCTTGCACATGCGTGCAAGCAAACATAAAAATGAAAGAATTGGGTATCATAGAGGAGTCTAGGAGTGCCTGGTCATCTCCAGTGGTAACTGTAAACAAAAAAGAAGGGGGTGTTAGACTCTGCCTTGATTTTAGGAAACTTAATTAAGTGTCAGAATATAACAGTTATCCTGTGCCCAGACTAGATGATTTGGTGGACAGACTGGGAAGTGCAAAGTATATCATTACCCTTGATCTCACCAAGGGTTACTGGCAAATACCTTTAGCTAAAGAATCCAGGAACAAAACTCCATTTGCCACTCCTGTTGGATTCTGTCAGTTCGCCACCATGCCATTTGGTTTACACGGTGCACCAGCTGCATTCCAGCGGTACATGGATGTAAGTTTATCACCTCACACTGGTAATTGTGCTGCATACCTGGTTGATGTCGTGGTGTACAGTCCAGACTGGAAAAGCCACCTAGACCACCTACGGGGCAGTTGTCCAGGCTATAAAAAATGTAAGTTTGACTATTAATCCTACCAGATGTGCATTGGGCATGCAGGAAACCAGATATTTGGGCTATGTGTTGGGGAAATTTATTTATTTAAAAGTTTTACCAGGAAAGGCATACTGAGCAGACTACTGCTCGATTCCAGATGTGTCCTGGGGGTTGTTGGGGACTGGATGATACATACATATGAAATACAAAAGATACAGAAATACAGAATATAGAAATTTCACAGATTGTATATAAAAAATATATATACAGGAATTTAAACAGTATGTACACAGCAAGCAAAATGGAGACGTTAAGCTAGAAATTTCTAAAATAGATGCTGTAACTAACAGCCCCGTCCCTAAAACAGAAACATGTCCGGTAATTTTCAGGGCTGGCTGGTTATTTTATTTATTTATTTTTTTTAAGTTTTTGTTGACCAGGTAAGTGCACTAGACAAATCCTGCCTATTTTCAGGTACGACCCAGGGGAGGGGGATACAGATGAATGCCAACTGACCTTGAACCAGATTAAGCTTTTGGTGATATTTTTCGTGAATGGAGGAAATTTGGCCATTGCACCGGGGAAATTCCCCTGCTCTTTTCGAGAAGTGCCATGGGATCTTTAACATCCACCTGAACTACCACCAGAACAGGCAGATGGGACCGCGGTTTAATGTCTCATCCGAAAGACGGCACCTCAGCAGTGCAGCACCCCCCTCATGCTGCACTACAGTATCAGTATTGGGATATTAACCCAAGTGCCTGGTGTGGGGATAGAACCCACAGCCTACTGATCTCCCAGCCTCAGAGGTGAGTGTGCTACCTGCTGAGCCACTGACACTATTATCAGAGATTTGTTCCCAACTTTGCTGAGTTAGGTACTCCCCTCACTGAACTCGTGAAAAAACGGTACCCAAATAATGTGAAATGGACCCCACAGTATGATGAAGCTTTTCAAGCCACTAAGGCTATTATGTTCAGCTCCTGTTTTAAAAAGCCCAAATTTTGAGAAACCATTTTTGTCACAAACAGATGCATCAGAGGTAGGCCTAGGTGTAGGTGCAGTCCTTAGTCAAAATATAGATGGGACGGAACATCCTGTTCTGTACATAAGTAGGAATTTGCATGACAGAGACCATTGAAAAGGAATGTTTAGCAGCAATGTAGGCCATGGAGTCCCTTACGCTTCATTTACTAGGAACTGACTTGTATTCATAACAGATCACAATCCTCTGCAATGGCTTAACCAAATGAAAGATAGAAATTCCAGAACCACAACGTGGTATCTAGCACTACAGCCATTTAAATTCAATGGGATTAGCAAATCTGGTAAAGAGAATAGCAATGCTGATTTTCCGTCAAGATATGGATCAGGAAATGAGGGTTCTGCAGGTTGAAAAACAAATGTATGAGTTTAAATGTTACTGTTTGCTGTACTGTTCTAGAAAAAGGATACTGCACATATGCTTAATTTCTGAAAGTTAGAAGCTAATATTATTAGAGAATTAATAGAAAGTTTTAGAAACCTGTTTAATAAAGCAGGTTCCTTCTTGAGGGGGTGTATGTGACAGGGTTGAATAGGACCCTGTCCCAGTTGTGGAGAAAGTGTTTAAATGCAAGGATCTGTTCTGTTCCTTTTCTGTCTCTTCTCTATCTGGTTGTGCAACCAAATTTTCCTGTGGGACCTAGGAATTGATCACCCCGACAATCTCAAATTTCTTTGCCTCTCACTGTCTCTCAGCCTTCCCTTGCTGTTTTTTTCTTTTCCTGTCTTGCATATCTGCTAGTATAAAAATATATGCAAATCATTATATGGAAATGTAACTGATATTGGGATCCCTTTGTTTAGAAGTTGCATAGTGTTAATTTCTGAAATGTATATAATTATAGTTTGAGATGATTGCAAAAAGCTATTGGAACCTCAAGAGGTTAACTTAGTGCAGTATCTAAACCTTTTGCAAAAGCTATGGAGATGGGGCCTCAGTTCTGGGACATTGTGTTCTGGCCTGCACCTGCCTGAAACATACAAGAACACTTTAGGAAAAAAAAAACAGGATGCTTGTTAAAAAGGGGAGGGGGGTTGGAAGACATATGACTGACAGAGCTGCAGTTGCTTGCAAAAGAGGGATGCAGATTTAAGGAAAACTCTGATGCATCCGCTGTTTATTCTGCCTTTGTAAATAGTTATACTGAACAATTTTATGTTTTTTTATTTTATTGTTATTCATAATAAAACTCTTGATGCGAAGTTTACAACTGCTTTTGGTTTTTCCTATGCTTCATGACCTGTGCCTCGATGACAGTGGTGTGCTGCTCCTCAGAGTTTGAATGATCATGTGATGCACTGTTGGCATCATCCTAACTTTGTGATTGTCTTGTCGCACAGATTTCCCCTAACTTGAAATTTCCCTACATTGTGAACTTTAACCCTAATGATGCAGTAATATAGTTTTTTTTTGTACTGAACATTTACAGAATATGCAGTAGGGACCTGTGTGATGCATTATTTAGCTACCCAAGAGCACTATTTTTTTTTTTTTTTATTGAATTTTGTTGACCCAGTAAGCCCACTGGGCCTAGAAGTCCCTTTTTCAGGTGGACGGGGTGGGGTGGGGGGGACTTAGATGGTAAGCAACTGAAATTGAACCAGATTAAGCTGTTGGTGGTATTTTTAGTGAATGGGAGGAATTTGGCCAGGACACTGGGGAAATTCCCCTACTCTTTTTTCGATAAGTGCCATGGGATCTTTAGCATCCACCTGAACTACCGCCAATCCAGGCAGATGGGACCGCGGTTTAACATCTCATCCAAAAGATGGCACCTCAGAAGTGCAGCACCCCCCTTATGCTGCACTACAGTGTCAGTATTGGGATAGTAACCCAAGTGCTAGGTGTGGGAACTGAACCCACAGCCCTCTGCTCTCCCAGCCTCAGAGGCAAGTGTGCTACCTACTGAGCCACTGACACTTAATCACTGACTGCTGATAACCTCACAAGTGGCATAAGCCATGGGTGATAGGCCCGAGGTCAAACTGCTTGAGTGTACTACATCCTCATATCATGTAGATGTTATTTGTTTCCTTTTCAACAGATCACTCGATTAGTGTAGCTGTTGGGGATACATGTGTTTGCTTTAGTTTGTTTCACTGTTGATTCCAGACCCTTTAGCCTGGGGGTATCCATTTTCTAGTTGTCTAAATCTCACTGTCCCTGACAGTTACGGAAACATGGTACACTGAGAACCATGACTGGCATGTCAACATACCAAGGTACACCGTCTACAGAAGGGACAGGGAGGTTAAAAGAGGAGGTGGAGTAGCTCTATACATAAGGGAAGGGATCAAAGCTACAGAACTAAAAAGTAAAGGGGGAGGACAAGAGGCACTTTGGGTCACCTTGGAGACAGGGAATGGCATCACAATCCGCACAGGGGTTGTATGCAGACCCTCGTCTCAAGGGGAGGAAATGAACAAGAAAATGATAGAGGGCATTCTCAAAACGGCTGAAAAAGGGGAGATACTGTTGATGGGGGACCTGAATATGCCAGATGTTAACTGGATAACAGGTACTGCAGCCACATCCAAGAGCAGGGTCATTCTCGATGCCCTGCAGGGGGCAGGCCTTAGACAGCTAGTGTTTTTTTATTTTAGTTGTTTAACCAGGTATAGCACACTAAGCTGGAAGCTTTTTTACAGGAGCGACCTGGGAGCACAAGGAGGTTAAGTGACTTGCTCAGGGCCACACAGTATGCAAGTGGAAGCTGTGGGATTCAAACCCAGGTCTGGTCTGCTGGATGTCACCAGATTTGCAGATTTGTGTTGGAACCCACTCGGAGCAATACTAGACCTGGTACTCTCAAATGGAGAGAGGATCACAAATTTAGAAGCCAGTAGACATCTGGGAACAAGCGACCACTGCACAGTGTGCTTCACAATAAGCACAACCATGGAGACAAGCCATACAAAAACATGGATACTGGACTTTAGAAGGTCCGACTTTGGCAAAATGGGTGAATACCTGAGGAATGCACTAGCAAATGGCCAAAAAGGAGGGGTGGAAGAACAATGGAGAAAAGTCAAAACTGCAATCCTAGCGGCAACAAGCCTTTGTGTGAAACAAATGAAGAAAACAAAGTGGAGTAAAAAACCACTATGGTTCTCAAAAGAAGTAGCAGGGAAGGTTAAGGAGAAAAAGGCTGCATTCAGAAAGTATAAGGAATCACAGAAGGAGCACGACAGGGAACTGTATCAATTAAAGCAGAAAGGAGTGGGGAAAACTGTCAGAATAGCAAAGGCCCAAATCGAGGAAAAAATAGCCAACTCAGTTAAGAAGAGGGATAAAACCTTTTATAGGTACATTAGGGAGCATAGAAAGGTTAAGGGAGGAATAGTGAAGATTAATAAAGGAGAGGGGAGGTGGGCAGAGGGAGGCAGTGAAAAGGCAGAGATACTGAATGAATACTTTTGCTCAGTATTCACAAAAGAAGATGAGGAGGAGTTACCTAAACCAGACAATAGAAGCACTCTGGGTAGGGGGGTTGACACCAGTCCATTTACAGAAGAAAGAGTCCTGTAAGAACTCCTAAAACTCAAGGTGGACAAAGCAATGGGGCCTGACAGGATTCAGCCCAGAATCCTAAAAGAACTAAGGGAGGACCTAGTGACACTAGTGACCACACTTTTTAACAAATCCTGGGAGGATGGGGTGGTGTCTGGGGACTGAAGGATACGTAGATACATAGACATTGTCGGCAAATAAGGGCCTGTGGCCCACCCAGTCTGCCCATTTGAGCTTGTAAGTTCACTTTATGTTTTCCTAGAAGTCTGTTGGCCCTTATCCCTGACCTCCAGAATTCCTTTGTCTATCCCATGCATTTTTAAATTCCATGATTGTTTCAGCCACCACCACTTCCTTTGGCAGGGTGTTCCACTTGTCTACCACCCATTCTGTGAAGAAATTCTTCCTCACATTTCCTCTGACTCGTCCTCCCTCCAACTCCATCCCATGCCCTCTAGTCCTGGAACATCTTTTTCACTTAAAAATAGTGTATTCCTGCACCCTGTTCCTCCTTGTAAGATACTTGTATGTCTCTATCATATCCCCTCTCTCCCTCCTCTCCTCCAGGGAGTACACATTAAGTTCCTTTAACCTGTCCTCATAGGACTTGTGATGCAATCCATGTACCATCTTTGTTACCCTCCTCTGAACCTTTTCTACGCTGTCTATATCCTTACATAGGTAAGGTCTCCAGAACTGTACACTGTACTCCAGGTGGGGCCTCACTAGTGTCTTGTATAGTGGAATGATGACCTCCCTTTTCCTGCTGGTGATGCCCCTGCCTATGCATCCCAGCATCCTATTTGCTGTACCTGCTGCCTTGTCACACTGTTTCCCTACCTTGAGGTCATCAGAGATGATAACCCCAAGATCCCTTTCCTGCTTGGTGCATGCTATATCCTCACCCCCCAACTGATATATTGTGCCAGGGTTTTTGTGCCCCATATGCATTATCTTGCACTTCTTTGCACTGAATTTCAACTGCCAAACCCCTGACCATTCTTCAAGTTTCTGCTCATTCTGTCTACACCATCTGGTGTGTCTACTCTGTTACAGAGCTTTGTGTCATCAGCGAACAATGAAATTCTGCCTTCTAGGTCCTACGCAATGTCACTGATGAAGATGTTGAATAGAACCGCTCCCAACAGTGATCCCTGTGGTACCCCACTGGTCACTCTTCCCTCTGTGGCGTGACAGCCATTTACCACCACCCTCTGTGTCCTGCCACCCAGCCAGTTACCTACCCACCACACTACTGTCCTGCCCACACCCATATTCCCCAGTTTGTGTAATAGTCTTCTATGTGGCACAGTGTCAAAGGCCTTGCTGAAGTCCAGATAGGCCATGTCCACTGCCCTCCCCGATCCACCTCTCTAGCCACCCAGTCAAAAAATTCAACGAGGTTGGTCTGACATGACTGCCCCTGGTGAAATCATGCTGCCTTGGGTCCTATAGTCCACTGGAACCAGATGTTTCACCACTCTCTCCTTCAGTAGTGCTTCCACGATCTTCCCCACTACCGAGGTGAGGCTGACTGGTCTGTAGTTTCCCTACCTCTTGTTCCTAATTTTGTGTAAGGAGGAGGGCCGATTGGGCTCCACAAAAAGTGGGAGCAAGGCAGAAGTAGGAAACTACAGACTTGTAAGTTTGACCTCAGTGGTAGGGAAAATGATGGAATCACTTCTGAAAGAAAGTATTGTTAAGTACCTAGAGGCCAGCAGGGCATAGGACGCAAAACAGCATGGATTTACAGCAGGAAGGTCATGTCAGACGAATCTAATTGATTTCTTTGACTGGGTGACCAAAGTAGTAGACCAGGGAGGGGCTATGGATATGGCCTTCCTAGACTTTAGCAAGGCATTTGACACAGTCCCGCACAAAAGACTAATAATCAAGTTAGCCAGCGAGGGAAGCAAACTGGCTGCACAACAGGACACAGAAGGTAATAGTGAATGGAACATATTCCGAAGAAAAGGGGGTTACTAGTGGAGTACCTCAGGGCTCAGTACTTGGTCCAGTCCTCTAACATCTTTATAGGTGACATTTATTTTATTTATTTATTTAGCTTTTGTTGACCGGTAAGTGCACTAGACAAATCCTGCCTATTTTCAGGCACGACCCGGGGAGGGATACAGATGAATGCCAACTGACCTTGAACCAGATTAAGCTGTTGTTGGTATTTTAGTGAATGAGGGAAATTTGACTAGGACACCGGGAAATTCTCACTCTTTTCGATAAGTGCCATGGGACCTTTAACATCCACCTGAACTACCACCAATCCAGGCAGATGGGACCTCGGTTTAACGTCTCCATCCGAAAGACGGCACCTCAGAAATGCGGCACCCCTCTCGTGCTGCATTACAGTGTCAGTACTGGGATACTAACCCAAGTGCCTGATGTGGGAACTGAACCCACAGCCCTCTGATCTCCCGGCCTCAGAGGTGAGTGTGCTACCTACTGAGCCACTGACATTGCAGGGGGTCTGGGGGGAAAGGTATGCCTCTTTGCAGATGACACAAAGATCTGTAACAGTGTTGATACACAAGGGGGGGGTAGAAAGGATGAGAAGGGACTTGGCAAGGTTGGAGGAATGATCAGACATATAGCAACGATTCAGTGCAAAGAAGTGCAAAGCAATGCACCTGGGAAACAAAAACCCAGGAGAAGAGTACACAATAGCAGGGGAGGTACTAACAACAACAAAAATGGAAAGGGACTTGGGGGTAGTCATATCAGATGACCTAAAGGTGGGAAAGCAATGTGAGAAGTCAGTAAGGAGAGCCAGGGGGATACTGGGATGCATAGAACTGGGCATCACGAGTAGAAAAAGGGAAGTGGTTATCCCTCTGTACAGACAGTTGGTGAGACCCCATCTGGAGTAATGTGTGCAGTTTTGGAGACCCCATCTACGCAAGGACATAGACAGGATGGAAGCAGTCCAGAGGAGGGCAACTAAAATGGTGCGGGGTCTACATCAGAAACCATATGAAGAGAGACTGAGAGAGCTTAATATGTATACCCTTGATGAAAGGAGGGACGGGGGGGACATGATAGAAACTTTTAAGTACCTCAAGGAATCAACAGTCCAGGAGGGTAGCATCTTCAGAAAAAGAGATGTGCAAGAAACAAGGCACAATTTAAAGATAGAGGGGGGACTGCTCAGGGTAATGTGGAGACATTTTTTCACTTGAGAGAGTGGTGGATGCATGGAACGCCTTCCTGGGAAGGTTGTTGGGTCTAAAATAGTGGAGAAATTCAAACATGCATGGGACAGACATAAGGCAATTGTAGTGGGGGTTGCAGGAAGTAGGCTGCTGGTTAACTAGAATCTGCAGCTTATCCAATAGGAAGGGAAATGGGCAGACTGGGTGGGCCGAGTGGTCCTTATCTGCCGTCAAAGTCTATGTTTCTATGTAAGTTGCATAGTATATGAGAATGTGATGCCACAGCACCCATTTGCACCATGTACCTCTGTGCTGAAAGTCAACACAATCTGAAAAAACTCTATAGAAGCACACAGATTGAATGTAGTTTAAAGGAGAAGAAACATGCATTACAGCTAAGAAAGTTTGCAAAGCTAATTGATGGTAAATGACATATTTCACACCTTGCTGCAGCTTGTTTTGTTGAATTCTCAGTAAGCAGACAGGCATGCTGTGGTGTCTAAAGGGTGCTGACGCATCATGTTCTCCTATGCTAAGGCAGCTCTCAGCACAGTGAGATTTCAGCAACCAGAAAATGGAGCCCCCCCCACCGCAGGCTAGTTACTGGGGCTGGTGTGAACAGTAAAAATTTAAGACAAACATATGTATACCCAACAGCTACATGAAAAGAGCTGTCTTTTGACATGGAAACAAATAACGGTTACAAGTTATAAGGGTATAGTACTCCTTTAACCTCCCTCAATCTTGCTTAACCTCCCTGTGTTTTCTGTAACCTCCCTGAGGGTTTCTTTATCCTCCGTCAGTCTATTTAACCTCCCTGTGCTTTCTGTAACCTCCCTAAGGGTTCCTTTATCCTCTCTCAGGCTTTTTTACCTTGCTGTGCTTTCTGTAAACACCCTGAAGGTTCCCTTATCCTCCTTCAGTCTGTTTTACCTCCCTGTGCTTTCTGTAACCTCCCTGAGGGTTCCTTTATAATGTTGGCTCACGTTTGCGCAGCCAACATACTGCAGTAGTAGCAGATTTGGAGGTGCGGACACTGTGGGTGAATGCAGGGCATGCATCAGTAGGTGCATCCCTCATTCCCCAGTAAGGTAGCTGCAGGCGCGACACCCTCAATATGTAAACTGGCCACCAGATCTATGGAAAGCTCCACTGCAATGAGAGCCAAGCTTCTCGTGCAGTGGTGTGCCTTACCTGGTGACTAGTTTACAAAACAAGGGGTGCTAGCTGCACATTCGAGCAGACTTGGTAGACCTCTAGGCCTTTATTTGCTGGCAAATTTCGTATGTTTGTATGCCGCCGCAGAGTGCCCCGACCCACTTCATTTGCCAATGGGGAGCCCACTCCCTGTTGGCATAATGCAACCCCCCCTCCCCATTTAACGTGTGTGCCGAGGGGGGTTCCCAGTCCCCCTCTGTATCATGTCCCCTCTTCCCAGTTTAATTTGCCGACAGGGGAGCTCACTCCCGCTCAGCATAATGTCTCCCTCTTTAGTTATTCGCCGACTGGGGTGCCCAATCCCTGTCGGCTATAGACCCCCCAAAACCACTCAGGTGGCACGCTGGGAGCCCACCCCAACATGCCAAATGCCCTTGCAAAAGAAAAACCTGCAAAGCAGAAAACGGTCCCTGGTCGACTCTGGTGGCCCTCCCACAGCCTGTGCCCACCCTATGTGCACCCTGCCTCCCCACACACCCCCACCCCATACTTACCTCTGGAGCACAGTGCAATGATCTTTGGTGGACCGGGAACACGTCTGAACTCTTCAAAGCTGACCGCGAACTGAAGAAATGCCGGTAAGCTGTACAATGGCATAAATTGGATTTTTCCAACTTTGGTGCATATCTTGGGCATTTTTGGGAATTTTGGTACAAATTTTCAACATGGGGTTATTGGGCCTCTCCTAATGAATTCAGTCACTGTCATGGCATTATTCGGTCCTGAAAGGTGTTTTCGAGATCACTGCACGGATTCATCTTTCGGGACCGATTAACGAAAAGACAGTGCCACTGTTCATGAGGTGGACTTTCAAAAAGCCTATGTTGCAAATTTGGTGAAAAAATTAAAAAAAATGGCTGTTTTATGTGCGTGCGTTGTGCATTTTCCATGCACGCTTGTAACTTCGTGAATTTGTAATATTCACACTCCAGATTTTCAACATTGGCATTTTTCCACACCTCCTTATGAACAATACAGTTGTCATTTTGCATATCCTGTAAATGTGTTGTTATGGTCTGGTACAGAATAGCATGTTTGCTGTGCGAAATCAGTTTTCAGGACAGTTTGAGACAATGTTCATGAGCAGAGGTCCTAAAATGCCTATGTTGAAAATTTGGTGACGAAAGTCTATAAAATGACTGCTACAAGCGTGCATTGCGCAGTTACCACGCACCCTTGTAACTTCGCAAATTTGCAATACTTTCATGCCAGATTTTCAACACTGGCATTTTTTCACATCTCTTTATGAACAGTACAGCTGTCATTTTTCACATCCTGCTCAAAATGTGTTTTCGCACCTGTGGCGCAGAATGGCGTGGTAGCTGTGGGAAATTGGATTTTGGGACAGAGTAACACAATCACAGTGCCACTGTTCATGAGGGGGAGGTCCCAAAATGCCTTTGTTGAAAATGTGTCTCTTCAGGGTGGGGGTGAGGTTGGCGTCAGTTCAATACTTCACTGCCATTCCTATTTTAACTCCTTCACTGCCAATGCCAGCGAGACAACATTCGGCATTGACAAATGCTTGTTCTCCCTCAGTCTGTTTTACCTCCCTGTGCTTTCTGTAACCTCCCTAAGGGTTTATTTGTTTATTTGAGAAATCGGTTTACAACCTTTGAGCCAGAGGCTCATTTCCAAAGGTACCTCGTCACAGTGAGGACACTACATAACAGGCTTACATATGATGTAGAAAAAAACAACTGAATTTTGGTTACAGCATTTGGATTAATGGTAGCAAGCACAGGAGACAACTGAATTTAGGATACAGCATTTGGAATAATGGTAGCAAGCACAGGAGACAACTGAATTTAGGATACAGCATTTGGAGTAATGGTAGCAAGCACCAGTGACTACATCCGGTCCTTTATCCTACCTCGGTTTATTTTACCTCTCTGTGCTTTCTGTAACCTCCCTGAGGGTTCATTTATCCTCCCTCAGTCTGTTTTACCTCACTCTGCTTTCTGTAACCTCCCTGTGGGTCCCTTTATTCTCCCTTGGTTTATTTTACCTCTCTGTGCTTTCTGTAACCTCCCTGAGGGTTCTTTTATCCTCCCCTCAGTCAGTTTTACCTCCTTGTGCTTTCTGTAACCTCCCTGCGGCCTATCCTCTCTCGGTCTGTTTTATCTCCTGTGCTTTCTTTAAACTCCCTGAGTGTTCCTTTATCCTCCCTCAGTCTGTTTTACCTCCCTCTGCTTTCTGTAACCTCCCTGAGTGTTCCTTTATCCTCCCTCAGTCTGTTTTACCTCCCTCTGCTTTCTGTAACCTCCCTGAGTATTCCTTTACCCTCCCTCAGTCTGTTTTACCTCTCTCTGCTTTCTTTAAACTCCCTGAGTGTTCCTTTATCCTCCCTCGGTCTGTTTTACCTCCCTCTGCTTTCTGTAATCTCCCTGTGGATTCCTTTATCCTCCCTCAGTCTGTTTTACCTCCCTCTGCTTTCTTTAAACTCCCTGAGTGTTCCTTTATCCTCCCTCGGTCTGTTTTACCTGCCTCTGCTTTCTGTAACCTCCCTGAGTATTCCTTTATTCTCCCTCAGTCTGTTTTACCTTCCTCTGCTTTCTGTAACCTCCCTGAGGGTTCCTTTATCCTCCCTCAGGCTATTGTACCTCCTTCCTGTGCTTTCATTAAAGCAGCAGTGTTTGTTAGTTGGCAAAATATTTCATCATATATTGTTTTATCAAAAATGAATTTCTGACATCTGTACATTTCATCCTTAGTGTGTCTTTAATTTTCTCTGGTATTTTTTATAACCCCTTTTTGTAGCATATTTTGCATTTAATGACTCACATCATTTAAGATGGCTGCCACTGAGGATTTTGAAAAATCTCTTGTGCTGTGGTCACCTGTTGAATGAACATACTAGAGTCTTACTGTGGATGTATTAGGGTGGTGTTACCACTTGTTTCTGATTATATATATTTTTTTGCGGCAGCTGTATCATAGGTGCGGGAATTTTTGAAAACTTCAAAATCCCGTGTCTTAGTCCAGGAATAAAAGAAGCTAAAGAAAAATGGATATATTGATGTTTTTGCTAGAAAATTATTATTTCTGAAAACAATTGACAGTACTAGTAGTCTTTTTATTTGTGGCGCCCTTCCCTGGAGGCTTAGGGCACTGTTACAAAAATATCACAGAATATAAAATACCCAACTATACAGACTCTACTCAATACATAAATACATATAAAAAATCATAAAAATACATATGTATAGTTAACCAACTTTAGCTAATCGCTGAGGCTGTCATCTCAAATACCCAGTCCTCAGACGATTTTAGTCTCACCCTTGGGACTACCAGGAGGCCTTCCTGTGCTAAGTGGAGAGGATGTCCTGGAGAGTAGGGGTGCAGGAGCTTTAAAAGGTAGCCCAGGTCCAGCCCATGTAGGACCTTATAGATCAGCAGACCCTCTTTAAAGGAGATGTACCAGCGCACCGGAATCCAGTGCAGTTATGCAGCACCTGCAACACATGACAAGATCTGGAAAGACTTATCAGTAGCCAGGCTGCAGTGTTTTCCTGTAGTAGCTGCAGGCATCGTAGGGTACATACCTTGATCACGAGGTATAAAGCATTGCAGTAGTTGAGCCTCGAAGTCACTAATGCATGTACTAGCATGGCCTGGCCATTGGGTAGGACAAGGGGCTTAATCCAACTGATATTTTGAAGATCATAAAAGCCACTCCGGGCTGCTGCCACCATATAAGCCTCCTGTGTCAGCTGGTTATCCTGAATGACTCCCAGATTTTTCACCTTGGTGGAGGCTGATAACCTGGAGGGGCAGAGCCAAAGCCCAGTCTCCCTCTCAGAGGCCTCCACTCTCCCACTTTCACCTGGCTCCATCACCAGCACTTCACTATTCTCAGGGTTCAGTCTCAACCAGTTGATGACATCCGGGTCTGAATCTCGGACAAGCACCTGTTAAGCACATTGATTGCATTTGACGTCCCAGGTGCAAAGGACAGGTAGAGCTGGGTATCATTAGCATAACCGTGAAACCCAAGCCCATACCTCTTAATGATCTTGCTCAGGGGCAGCATATACACTGCGAAAAACATGGCTGACAGGATCGAGCCCTGGGGCACCCCACAGGGCAGGGCCACTGAATGCGAAGAGTGTTCTTCCAGCATGACTCTCTAGGTCCTGTCCTTAAGGTAGGACTGAAACCGGTGATAACTTTGCCGGTGAGTCCTGCATATCCCCTGAGCTGGTCCAAGACTAACCCATGGTCCACAGTGTCAGACACTGACGAGAGACTGAGGAGAACAAGAACAAGGTTACTAACAAATACCGCTGCTTTAACCTTTGTCAGTCTTGAGCTTTCCTTAACTTCTGTCAGTATCACTTAACCTCTGTATAGATGCGTAATATATGTGGACTACTGTGTATGGATTGTAAAGGAGAACTGCTTTGAATTTATAAGATATATTTTCCCTTATAAGCTGCTTTTAAATGCTGGTTCCAGTAATATTATTGTTCCATCTTAACTGAACTTTTAGTTACCTCAGTGGGTACAAGTCTTCTGCTTCTGATGCAGTCCAACCAGAATGACTCCCTCCTCTCTCATAGGTTGTTTGAGCTCTGAATCTCTCCCATTATCATTCAGGTTATTTAGTAGCCTTCCCCTCTATCTTTAACCTCTCTCTTGAAGTTTGGAGAAATCTCTCTCTGAAATAATTGTGGTGTGCACTTTCCTTGACATGGTCAACATAACTCAGTCCTTTTGCTGTCAGAAGAAGACATGGCCTTGTTTTGTGTGTAATTGCGTTTCTTTGGATGTTGCAATACTTGCAGAAACATAGAAGAAACAAAGACAGTGTCAGCAGAAAAGGCACTGGTTCTTCCAGTTTCACTCTAGCCTACCCATGAGCTGTTGTCTAGACGAGGTTTTCTCCCTCTTGCCCCCCCTCGCTCCCTGCCTTACTGCTAACCTCCTAAGTAACATTAAGTAAGCCCTTTACTCTGTCCCAGCTATGACAGAACCCATTGATATTTTTTGTGCTCACCATCTTTGCCGTTAGGCTGTTCCACGGCTCATCCACTGTCCAGGGTTCATTTTTGGGTGGGGGATTGGGACAGTTGGCACACAGTTTTTAAATCTGACCCACCTTTTCTCCTACCTTGGGGACAACCTGCTCACTGTTATAGAGGTTGTAAACTGCTGTTTTATGAGTCTGGGCTCAGTTGAACAGTGTGACCCATTATTGTTTTCATTTGACCCGTACGTTTTTATACCCAGTCGGTCCGTGTCCCACAAAAATAAATATCTGAAATCAACACCGACTGCCTCTGTAAAGTAAAGCTTTCTCGCAGACTTCCTGAATCCCCCCCCCCCCATGTCCCCTTCTTTTCGACCTGCCATACCTGCTAAATAGCTCTTTGCAGTTTACCTTGTTTGTTCCTTTCCGGAACTTGAAAGTCGCTGTCATGCCTCTCTCTCTCTTCTGGCCTCCAGTGAGTACACATTCAGTGCTGCATCGATCCTCATGAGATCTGCACTGTTGGCCCTGAATCATTCTGGTTACTGTACGTTGCACCATCTCCAGGCTGCTTTACTCTTTCCTCGGGTGAAACAAGGCAGGGAACATAGTGGCAGGTAATGTGGGCATAAACCCCATACAGACGCTAGATCTTGGGGGTAGGACGGGGTATTATGGACAGACTAGATACTAACATACTAAAAGCTAGCAGAATAGGCCTAATGGACTGTCATGCATACTCGGTAGCCAGCCACCTAGTGGGTGCTCGCTTTCCTGCTCCACCCAGCCCCTGAGAGGGTCTTTTTTGGCTTCAGTCTCCTCTTGTATGTGTCCCACCCCTTCTTGAAGCCCTCCACGGTGACCTCCTCCACCAGCCTCCCGGGCAGCACATTCCATAGCTCCACCGCCCTCTCAGTGAAATAATGTCTCCTGCATTTCCCCCTCCAACTTCTACTCGTGCCCCCTGGTTGTTCACCCCTTCTTTAGCCTGAACAGCTCCTTGGTTCTGCTCTTGGTTATTACTTTTATGTACTTGAAGACCCCTATCATGTCTTCCTCTCCTCCAGTGTGTACAGCCCAAGCTCTTCCAGTATCTCCTCATAGGGCCTCCCCCCAATGCCCTGAATCATACTGATTGCTCTCCTCTGGACCCCCTCCAGCAGAGCTATGTTCTTCTTCAGATGAGGTCTCCAGAACTGTACACAGTACTCGAGTTGCGGCCTGACCAAGGCATTATACAGAGGGAGGATCACCTCCCTCCTCCTGGACGTAATCCCCCTGGCTGTGCAGCCCAGTATCCTGTTTGATTTGGCTCTGGTTCTTCTACAGTTTTCAGAGTTATTCATTTTTACATCTACCACCACCCCTAGATCCCTCTCGCCCGATGTGGTTTGCAGTGTGACACCCCCCCCCCAGGATGTATACATGGCCCGGGTTTCTGACCCCTGAATGAACCAATGGACCAATAGCTGGACCAATTCCTACTACTGACGTTATCTTCTAGTTTTCTAAGTAGTAGAACTTAAACAGTTAAAAAAAAAAAAGTTTTCATAGCAACAAATTACTATAGGATTGTGCTCATGGAATGGAACTGAGGTCCACTTTGTCCACTCCTCTTACAGGGTTACTGTTAAGGAGTTAGAGGAGTATGCTCCTTCAGAACAGGGCACACTTGATCAAGCTTGCACCACAAAATGCGTACTCTTTGACAATATTGCCATGGCCTTGCTTCTACTACTTTTTTGATTTAACAGTTATCAGTTTCCTGATAGTAAATTCAGTTCATTTTATTTTACCAGGAATTGAGCAAGCTCAGTTTCAAAATGGTCCTGGGTAGACACAACGATTTACAATACATACAATACTTACTATGTATGGGTACACAATACATCCAGAAAAATGCATATTTATTTTTATTTTTATTTATTCATTCAAGTCTAGGATTACAAATACCTAGTATGTAGAACACACAATAGATACAGAACAATGGATGAATATAGGGAGAATACAGTGAAACATAGCTACTTGTTAAGATAATAAAATAGGGGGTAGTGCAACCAGAGGAAGCAAGAATACTTTTTGATAGCACGGGAGAGCCCAACGCCCAAGAGTTCTAGTAGTACTTTGTAGTCCCCAATCACATTAAATACAGTTAAGATGAATACCTTTCTCTACCAAACCTTTTCCATTAGCACTTTCAGGGGAAAGAAGAAAGTTGGCTAAGAGAGATGAGATTTTGAACAGGTCAGGAAATTTATTTAAGTAATGCATTTTGGCCTTCTTATTCTGACATGGATGTTTGCACTGCGCAGTCATAGTGCCACAGCCCCACCTGATCTCCTATGTAAAATTTCACATCTCAGTTCATGGCACTGTTCTGCACGTCATGGCGAGAGGCCCTCCCAGTTAGCAGACACAAACCGAGTGAGCCTTGTCCTTAAATATCTTCACATCACGTCGACAGAAGTCAGAAAGTGACTTCTTTGATGCTTGCATACAATGATAATAAAATAAAAATGTAAGTAGAAAACAGAGACAGTGCTAGGCACGAGCAAACCAAGCTGCTGCTTGGGGCACCAGCACAGAAGGGACACACTATCGTAGAAAGTATAAGCAGAGATCAGCTTGAAATGCAAAACGTGTAAATACAAAAAACAGAATTGTTGTCACTCTTGTATTCATAGAATTGTTACCACTTTTTAGATGTGTGTTGGGGAAGAAAGGAGGAGAAGGGATGATGGGAGCAGCGAAGGGGGCACCATAAATATTTCTGCTTGGGTCGCCATTAGGTCTAAAATCAGTCCTGGTAGAAAAGAATAGTCAACATTGGATTATGGCATTATTTTATCACTAGATGCAACAAGCGGTTCAGGATGGGAGAAAGAATTGAGAAAAGGAGGATTGTCCACTTTACATAGGTGGCAGTGACATACATCAGCATGGGTGGCCCCAACTAGCAAAGATTTCCAAGTGCTATGCTACACTAGTGGCTTATCTTTCCAAAGGTGTGGCTTTATGAAGGCGATACCCTTGATGAAGTTGTTTCTGCAGTACAAGCTTGCTTGGATTCCTTGCTGGAGTCCGCACAGGAGTTGGCTCCAGACTGGGATTAAACTTTATTTATTTTGGTTTTTTCACATTCTCTACTGTTATTACTGATTTTATTTGAATTTGGTTATTATTGAAATATTGTGTTTATTGTTAGTCATCCAGAGCTTCTGTGATCAGGCACCGTATAAATAAAGTTGCCTTGCCTCACAGCGGGTCCTATTTAGTCTAGGACAGTCGTCTGCTGTAGGGCTTCCTCGTGGGAACAGCATTCAGAAACCCTCTGTTCATTACCAGTCAAATTACAGAAGACACTACTCACTGCTTCCCTTGGGCTGAGATGCCACCAGAGTCTCAGTGTCCAGCCCCCTCTAGGTCTCCACCTCAAGTGCCTCAGGCCTGGTTTGATATGATGGGTACGACCATTGGGCCTTTGGTTCCATTGTTGTAGGACCAGTACTGTCTCTGGATGGGGTCTATAGAGGCACATGTTTTGTTTTTTTTTTGTTTGTTTTTCTTTTTGTCAATTTTTTCCCTACAGTCGCCGGCCACAGGAACTCCCTCAGGTGTGCCTCTCCGACTGAGGACCTATCTGCCATCCAACCTGAGAATCCAGGATCCATGGTTTCTGACTTCATCCCCCAGCTTCCACCCCCCCACCCTGTGGTCCTTACCTGGATGCCCTTTCTCCGAAGCTAGACTTGCTGGGTCCTGGGGAGAGGGTCTGGGAGAGCTGGTCAGGCAAAATCTGGTGATGGGCATGTGGCCTGGTCTTTGAGACCGCCGTTGTCCTCCTGTGTGCTGGGGTTTTTCCTGTGTTTGGTCCCTCCCCTGAGGCTTGGACATGCAGTGATGTCCAGTGCGCCATGATAACGCTCCTGCATCCACCCGGAAGACATCCGCCAGTGCCTCCCCCTTACAGTAGTATCTTGGTGGTGTTGCACTCCCAGCGACTGCCAGGAGCCACTGCTACCATGGATCTGAAATCCCCCTCCCTCGCAGGAGAGGAGGGTCGTCCCTCGAATGCCCCATTCGCCCCTCCCCGTCTGACCCACAGCGATCCAAGCTCACTCCCAAACCTGGGTCGCCAGGGTGGTGCGAGGGTGTGGCGTTCAGCACCTCAATACCCAACACCACCAGGCCGGCCTTATAGAAGCATGGTAGAGGGAGTCAGACAGGGCCCAGTTTCAAGTACCACCCCCGCTCCCCATCCTGGTTGTTTTCTGGCTTTCTACCACTCAGAATCCTCCCTCCACCTGCCCTAACTTAGTTATGATCCAGTTGCTTTGCAGCTGGGACTCATTGGAGTTCCCAGTAGTGACACTGCTGTTGTCCCTTCTTGGCACGGGGCCATTGAACTGTCAACATGGGTGACATGGATGCATTCATACACCATCCCTCCTGTTGCTAGGGTCCTCCAGTTGCAGTATTGCTTAACCACTGGGTCTCTTGGAGACTAACCTCACCCTCTCTTAAAGCTGTTGGTTCTCCAGGCTCACTGGCTCAGATAAGCTCTGTGTCTGTAACTGGGCAGTACCCTCCTGATGCCAGCTCCAGCATGATCAGTGCACTGGGCAGGAAGGTTTTCACCTCTTTCAGTTCATCCCTGGCCATAGCATCTCACCAGGCCTGTATGTCGACCTAACTATGTCATTTATGGATGCAGGTGCACTGTCTACTGTCTGAAATGCCTGTGAGTGATTCTAAAATGCAGGCCATGGACATTAACATTCGGGGCATGGAGGCAGCTTAACGCCCCTCGAGGCATCTTACAGCAGATGTGGCCTTGCATGCAGCAGGTTCGACCATCTGTATCAGGCGGATGTCCTGGCATCATTTTTCTTCTCAGCTATGGCCCATTGCTCACTGCAAGGTTCTAAATTTACAGTACCAGGGGCTTACCTAGCCTCCCCACGAGTCAGGCGTGAACTTTCTGGGACTCCCTTAGCCTGTGCTCCTTAGGCCCCTCCCAATCCTGCACAGTCCTTGTTGGATTTCGATGACAGTGGGCTCCGCACCACTGGTGCCTGAGCTGAGTACCTTCAGAAGTTTGAGGCCTCGTTGGTCTTAGGGGTGAGTAGGGTCAGGCCAAATGAGGGACAGCTTGCTAAACTGACCAAAAAGTGGGACTCTGTGGAGAAGACTGGCTCTTGGAAGACAGAGAAGTTGCTTACTGTAACAGTAATTCTTCAAGTATTATCTTCTTGATAGTGTACCACTTAGCTACTCATCATCCCCCTCATTCAGTAATGAGCCAAGGCCACTGCCTGGCAGTTTAACCTGAAGAGAAGGCAGCTGGGGCTGGGCCAGTTTTTTCATGTATTTGTTTGTCACTCTTGTAAAGATCCTTTTGGTTCCTGAGCCCACAAAACAAATTTGTTTTTTATTTCCCTTAAAATAAAAGTAATGGCAAAAAAAAAAATATACATCTTTCAGATTTTCTCCAGTTACTTCCGTATGGTTTCCCTTCCCCTCCCAGGGTACATACCCTCTGCCCAATAGGCTATATCCATATTAACTGCAATATGCAACACTCCTCTGTGTAGGTACCTTTCTGGCCTGGTACCTGATTCCACCTGATAGTACCCCAATCTCTGTGGATACTCTCCTGGCCTGACACCTAATTCCAGATGATAGTACCTCGATATGTGTGGGTATACCCCTGTCCTGGCACCTAATTCCACCAGATAGTATCCCAATCTGTGTCGGTACCCTGCCGGCCTGGCACCTAATTCCACCTGATAGTACTCTGATCTGTATGGGTACTCTGCTGGCCTGGCACCTTTTGCAGGACCTAGTCTGCCCTTAATGCATTGTCATGCCTTTACCTATATGTATTGCATATTTCGCTTGTAGATATGTCCTTAATGTGTTGCTAAGTTATTTCCTATATGTAATGCTTATTTTGCTTGTAAATGTTCCCAGGACCTCCTTGTGAATGAGCTTGCTCAATGGAGTTTTCCTGTAATAGACTTGAATTTGAACCTAATTCTACCTAATAGCACCCTGATTTGTGTGGGTACCCACCTGGCCTGGCACCTAATTCCACCTGATAGGATCCTGACCTGTGTGGGTACCCTGTTGGTCTGACACCTAATTCCACCTGACAGTACCCCGATCAGTGTGGGTAATCTCCTGACCTGGCACCTAATTTCACCTGATAGTACCCCGATCTGTGTGGGTACCCTGCTGGTCTGGCACCTAATTCCACCTGATGTTACCCCGATCTGTGTGGGTTCCCTCCTGAACTACATAAAAAACATAGAATTTGATGGCAGATAAGGACCGCTTGGCCCACCCAGTCTGCCCATTTCCCTACTTACTGGATAAGCTGCAGATCCTAGTTAACCAGCAGCCTACTTCTTCCTACCCCAACCCCCTAGAATGGCCTTATGACTGTCCCATGCATGCTTGAATTCCACCACTGATTTTGACTCCACAACCTTCCTCCGGAAGGCCGCTCCATGCATCCACAACCCTCTCTGTGAAAAATACTTCTAAGTAAATTACCTCTGAGCCGCCCCGCCTCTGTCTTCAAATTGTGCCCTCTTGTTCTTGTATGCCTCTTTTTTTGAAAGATGCTACCCTCTTGGACTTTGTTGATTCCCTTGAGATACTTGAACGTTTCTATCATGTCCTCCCTCTCCCTCCTTTCCTCGAGGCTATACATATTAAGCTTCTTTCATCTCTCTTCATATGTCTTCTGGTGCAGACCCTGCACCATTTTAGTTGTCCTCGTCTGGACAGCTTCCATCCTGTCTATGTCTTTGCGGAGATGGGGTCTCCAGAACTGCACACAGTACTCCAGATGGGGTCTCACCAGCTGTCTGTACAGAGGGATAATAACTTCCTGTTTTCTACTGGTGATGCCTCTCCCTGTGCATCCCAGTATCCCCCTAGCCCTCCTTGCTTCCCTCTCACATTGCTTGCCCACCTTTAGGTCATCTGATATGACTACCCCCAGGTCCCTTTCCATTTTTGTTGTTGTTAGTATCTCACCCTCCATTGTGTACTCTTCCCCTGGGTTTTTGTTTCCCAGGTGCATTACCTTGCACTTCTTATGCACCTAATTCTACCTGATAGAATCCTGATATGGGTGGGTACCCTCCTGGCAGCTAATTCTACATAATAGTACCACAGCCTGTGTGGGTACAGTCCTGGCCTGGCCCTTAATTCCACCTGATACTACCTCGATCTGTGTTGGCGAACTCCTGACATGGACCCTAATTTCTCCTTATAGAATCTTAATCTGTATGGGCACATTGCTGGCCTGGCACTTAATTCCACCTGCTAATATCCCAATCTGTATAGGCACCCTCTTGGCCTGGCACCTAATTTCACCTGATGGTATCCAGATCTGTGTGGATACCCACCTGGCCTGGCATTCCATCTGATGGTACCCTGACCTGTGTTGGTACACTCCTGGCCTAGCACCTAATTCCACCTGATAATACCCTGATCTGTGTGTGTACACTCCTGACCTAGCACCTAATTCCACCTGATAGTATCCCGGTCTGTTTGGGTACCCTCCTGGCCGGGCACCTGATAGTATCCTGGTCTGTGTGGGTACCCTGCTGGTCTGGTGCCTAATTCCACCCGATAGTATCCTGAACTGTGTGGGTACCCTCCTTGCCTGGCACCTAATTCCACTTGAGAGTACCCCCTTCTGTATGGGCACCCTCCCAGCCTAGCACCTAATTTGACCTGATAGCACTCTGATCTGTGTTGGTACTCTGCTGATCTGGCAGCCTAATTCCACCTGATTGTGACAGGGTTGAATAAGACCCTGTCCCATTTGTTATGTAGAAAAAGTTAAACGCAATAATCTGTTTTGTGCTCTTCTGTACTGTCTCTTGTCTGTCTGACTGCACAGTCAAATTTTCTTGTGAGACTTTGGAATTGGCCACTCTGATGGTCTTACTATCCCCCCCACTACCTCTCTGCCTTCACTTGCTGTTTCTATCTTTTCTTCCCCCTTGCATATCTGAAATTATAAAATATGTGAATCTTTATGTGAAACTGGGATCTCTTGGTTTGAAAATGTGTATGGTTATATTGTTGAAATGATTGCAAAAAGCTATTTGGAGCTTAAAGAGTTAACCGGAGATGCTGGATTGCAGACTCTTTGCAGAGCTGTAAACAGGAGGTCAGTTCTGGGACACCACGTACTATTTTGTCGCACCTGCAAGGAAGGGAATTGACAAGAACATTTTCCCAAAAAATAGGATGTTCTCCTTAACAAGTTCCCTGGCAAAGGCTTGTTATAAAAAGAACAACAATATTTTTGCTGGAGAGGCAGATCTGAAATTGAGAAGTAGTAGTAGTGGTAGATGTAGATTTTATTTGTTTGGGGTGCCCTTCCCTGAAGGTTCAGGATGCCCTTACAACAATATTCCAGATACAAAATACATAAATAGGAACAGGAACAGTAGTAAAAACATATACATATAAAATCCCAGACATAATTAAAAACCACTGTACCAGTTCAAATTCCTAAACGGCCCATATCAAACCCCAAAAGCTTGTGCAAACTGAAATGTTTTCAGCTGACATTTGAAAACTACAGTAGACGGTGTCCCAGCAGCAAATTCCATAACGCTGGGGCATTCACCTCAAATGCTCGGTCCCAGAACTCTTTAACCTTGCTCTGGGATCTCCAGGAGAGCACCAGTAGCTGATCTGAGGGGGCGAGATGGGGTGTAGGGATGCAGGAGATCCTTCGGGTAGCCTGGACCCAATCCGTGTAGGTCAAAATGACCTACCTTGAAGATGACACGACAGCGGACCGGCAGCCATTGCAGTTGGTGCAACACTGGGGTGATATGACTGAATCTGGAGTGACCAGTCAACACTCGTGCCACTGTGTTCTGTAACAGCTGCAGGCGCTGCAGCGCACCACCTCTGACCCAAGGTAGAGGGTGTTACAGTAGTCGAGTCTTGAGGTCACGAAAGCATGGACCAGTGTGACCAGGTCTTCGGGCGGGACAAAGGGCTTGATCTGGGTGATGTTCTGGAGATGATAAAATGCGGTCCGGGCAACTGCCGACATCTGAGTATGAAATGTCATCTCGCTGACAAACACAATGCCCAGATTCTTCACCCTTGATGAACCCTCCAGTTCTGTTGGGCCTATAAAAAGGCTTAACCTGTCATTGGAGGCTCTAAGCTGAGCCTTCCGACCCGGCTTTACCACCAGCACCTCAGTCTTCCCAGGGTTTAGTCCCAGCCAGTTGAACGACGTCCAGGCCTGGATCTCGGCCAAGCATCTGTTCAGCACATCGACAGAGTCAGGTCTACCAGGTAGGAAAGACATGTAGAGCTGAGTATCATCAGCGTAACAATGAAAACTCAGCTCATACCATCTTATGACCTCAGCCAGGGACAGCGTGTACACTGTGAACAACATGGGGGAGAGGACAGAGCCTTTGGGAACTCCACAGGGCAGGTCTCTCTGGTTCAAGGAACAATTTCCCAACACTACCCTCTAAGACCTGTCTCAGAGAAAGGACTCAAACCAGCTGATGACCTTGTCCGTGAGTCCCAAATACTCCCTCCACCTGTCCAACAACACTCCGTGGTCCACAGTGTTAAACACTGAGGAGAGATCGAGGAGGACAAGAATTGTACGCTCTCCCTGATCCTTTGCTCTGAGCAGGTAATTCGACACTCTGATGAATGCTGTCTCTGTGCTGTACAAGGCCCTAAACCCAGACTGGAAAGGCTTATAAATTTGGAAGTCTACAAGACGGCCCTCTAGCTGTTCTGCTACCACCTTCTCAGGAACCTTCCCCAAAAATGGAAGGTTCGAGATAGGCCGGTAATTTGCCAGGATGTCAAGGTCTAACGATGGTTTCTTCAGCAGGGTTTTAACCAGATCTTGTTTTAAAGACTCTGGAAAAACTCCAGCTGACATGGAACTCACGACTGTCCCGGCAAAGACCCTAGCCCAGGGCTTCGACACAGTCAATAAGTAGCTGTGTTGGGCCTGGGTCAAGGTCACAGAGAAGAAACGCTCAGAAGAAGGACTTTGTTTCTTCTGTTAGTACTGCCTTTGTAAATAATTATACTGAACAGTTTTATTTTTTTATTTTACTGTTATTGGAAAAAAGAAAATGATACTTACAAATGTTATACCTACTCCTAGTCTTGCTATGCTTCCTGACCTGTGCCTTGGTGACAGATGGTGTTAAAAGTGGGAGTTACACCATACATACTCTTAAGCCAGGAGTTTTGTGTGTGGGTGCTAGGCCTGGTACAAGGGAAGCATAGCAGAAAGGTATGGATTCTGTAACAGCAAGCCAGCAGGGTTTATTTCAGATATTTATCTATGTGGGACATTGACCCACTAGGTGTAAAAAGTAAGGATCAAATAAAAAATAAATAATGGGTCATATTGTTCAGCCAAGCCCAGATTCGTAAAACAGCAGTTTAAAACCTCTATAACAGTGGGCAGGTTGTCCCCAAGGTAGAAGAAAAGGTGGATCAAAATAAAAAATGGCACCAATTGTCCCAATCCCCCACCCAAAAATGAACCTTGAGCCAGGAGTCATTACCAGAAAGATGTCAGTCGAACTAACAGAGACAGAAGTCCAAGCTTGGACTGTACAGTCAGCACCAATGAAGGAAAAAAAAATAATAGGCAGTGACGGAACCTGAAAGCCTGTCTGCCTTCTTCAAATGGTGGGCTATACAACAAAGAGACACAGAGAAGCAGAGGAAAAGAAGAGGTGCAGTTTTGAGTCAAAATATAGATGGGAAGGAACATCCCATTCTATATATCAGTAGGAGGTTGCATGACTGAGAAAAAAGGTACTCTTCCATTGAAAAAGAATGCCTTGCAGCAAAGTGGGCCATGGAGTCCCTTAAGTTTTATTTGCTAGGAGCTAACTTTGTACTTCTAACCAATCGTAATCCTCTCTGTTGGCTTAACCAAATGAAGGATAAAAATGTCGGACTCACAAGGTGGTTCCTGGCACTACAGCCATTTAAATTCAAGGTGATGCACAAATCTGGAAAAGAGAATGTCAGTGCTGATTTTCTGTCCATATATGGATCAGGAATTGAGAATTCTGAAGGTTGAAAAAAAAATGCGCGAGTTTAAACTTCACTGTTTGCTGTGCTGGTTGTTATGGAGAAAAGGGATACTGCATGTTCTGAGAACTGTAAAGATTATAAGCTAATGTTAAA
The DNA here is from genome assembly GCA_016271365.2 of Neoceratodus forsteri. Taxonomy (NCBI): domain Eukaryota; kingdom Metazoa; phylum Chordata; order Ceratodontiformes; family Ceratodontidae; genus Neoceratodus; species Neoceratodus forsteri. The sequence continues at coordinate 27,558,187 of CM057455.1, read as the reverse complement.
GGAGACTTTAAAGAATGTTTTGGAAACCTGTTTTTTTGAAACAGGTTCCCTCTTAAAGAGGGCATATGTGACAGGGTTGAATAAGACATTGTCCCATTTGTTATGTAGAAAAATTTGTTATATAGAAAGAGTTAAACACAAAGATCTGTTTTATCCTCTTCTGTTAACTGCCTCTTGTCTGTCTGACTCCGCATCAAATTTTCTTGTGAGGCCTAGGAACTGGTCACTCCGACAGTTTCGCTATCTCCCCCGGCTATCTCTCTGCTTTCACTTGCAGTTTCTGTCTTTTCTTTCCCCCTTGTGTATTTGAAGTTATAAAATATGTGCCCTTGGTTTGAAAATGTATATGGTTATATTGTTGAATTGATTGCAAAAAGCTATTTGGAGCTCAAGAGGTTGACCTGAGGTACTGGTTTGCAAACCCTTTGCAGAGCTGTAAACAGGAGGTCAGTTTTGGGACACCATGTACTGTTTTGTTGCACCTGCAAGGAAGGAAACTGACAAGAACATTTTCTGAAACACAGGATGCTCCCTTTAATGAGTTCCCTGGCAAAGGCTTATTATAAAAAGAGCAGCAGTATTTTTGCTGGAGAGCCTGATATTTGAAATTGAGAAGAAACACTCAGAAGAAGGACTTTGTTTTCTCTGTTGGTACTGCCTTTGTACATAGCTGCACTGAACAATTTTTTTTTTTTGTTACTGTTATTGGAAAAAATAAAATGCTACTTGTGAAGTTTATACCTGCTCCTGGTCTTGCTTGTTTTTTCTGACCTGTTCCTCACTGACATTGATAGTACCCCCATCTGTATGGGCACCCTCCAGGCCAGGCACCTAATTCCACCTGATAGTATCCTGATCTGTATGGGTACCGTCCTGGCCTGACACCTAATTCCACCTGATAGTACTGCCATCTGTACGGGCACCCTCCTGGCTTGGCATCTAATTCCAGCTGATAGTATCCTGATCTGTATGGGTACCATCCTGGCCTGACACCTAATTCCACCTGATAATACTCCCATCTGTACGGGCACCCTCCTGGCCTGGCACCTAATTCCAGCTGATAGCATCCTGATCTGTGTTGATACTCTGCTGGTCTGGCAACCTAATTCCACCTGATAGTACCCCCATCTGTGCGGGCACCCTCCTGGCCTAGCACCTAATTTCACCTGATAGCACCCTGATCTGTGTTGGTACTCTGCTGGTCTGGCAACCTAATTCCACCTGATAGTACCCCCATCTGTATGAGCACCCTCCAGGCCAGGCACCTAATTCCACCGGATAGTATCCTGCTCTGTGTGGGTATGCTTCTGGCCTAGCACCCAGTTCCACCTAATAGTACCCCAGTCTGTATGGGTACACTCCTGGACGGCATCCTAATTCCACCGGATAGTATTTCGATCTGTGTGGGTACACTCCTGCCCTGGCACTTAATTCCATCTGATTGTATCTTCATCTGTGTGGGTTCCCTCCTGTCCAGGCGCTTAATTCTGTCTGTGTGAGTACACACCTGACCTGGCAGTCTAATTCCTGAAATGTGGGGGGGTGCAATCCTGGCAAGCATCCTAATCCCCTGATAGTATCCCAAATCTGTGTGGAGGAATCTGTTAACTTCTGTTTTCCCCCCACCTAATGGTTGGCTTTGCAAGTGCCAGGGCAGTGTAACTATTCTTAGAATTAGTGCGTTTTGGTAAATTCCTACATGAACTAGCATTGTCATCTGTTTCCTTATGAGAAGGACCTACATTCCTTCAGGACCTAAGTCCCATTCACTTGATATATTGATTGTAACAGGTGTTTCTGTCTGCATTTTTGTGGTATTTTCTTTTGCTACGGTACCTGTTCTCAGATTTTCTAAGGCTACTGACCCCAGTGCCTTTAGGAGTTATTCTGCAAGATGCAGTTTTTTCTTAAGGAGAAATAGCTGCAGCATTCAGGGCTTCTGGTAGTGTCTTTTTTCTCACTAAGGTATTCAGCCGCTCAGGATACTCAGCAAGCCCCCTTTTCCCCTTTCTGAATATAAAGGACACATGGAGTAGCTGAGCCTGTTCTGCTCCGGAATGCAGGTTCCCCCCACTTGAAAAATCTTCTTTTAAGGCCAGCCCGGTGGCGCTGAGGTGCTGGACACCTTACCGCACGTCACCTGGGTTTGGGAATGAGCTTGGGTCATCGGAGAGCTGGCGGGGGGGGGCAGGATTGAGCAGCTGGAAGGTAGCTCTCCTCTCTTCTCCCGGGGAGGAGCCCTGTTTCCCACCGTAGTTCCACTGTCGCCGGGTGGTTGAGGTCTGAGGGCAGTGTAGGCGGACGGGCAGCAGAGGGAGGGCGCCTCGGAACCACAGCATGCACGTGCCTCCAGGATGGGGGGAAAAAACCTGGGGGTCAAAAAGCCGATTAAAATATAGATTGAAAAAAAAAGTCTTCCTTTACACTGGCATCTTAGTGTGGTCAGATACACACCAACCCCCCCCCGCTCAGAGTTTTTCATCCTTTCAGTTGTTGCCTCCTTGTGTGGATTTTAGACATACAGTAGTAGCCCTGGCTCATGTTACTGTGTTTTAGTGTGCTGCCTATTTTCCCCCTACAGGGGACACCATTGAGAAAGGGCTGAACTTCCCTTCTCTGTTAGGTTGGTGGTCAGTTTATGTTCAGTTGTTCATTTTCTGTTCGTATATCTCTTTTCTATCCTTTCTCTTTTTTACAGACCAGGCTTAGCCTGTGGCCCACGGCCCTTATTCTCCTTGCTGCAGAAGTTGAGGTAAATTAGGGCATAGTGACAGGTATTGGTAACCACATGGTGTCATGCATATGCTGCCACCATTATAGTCTTTGCTGGCACACTGTCTAAAAAGATTTGCTCCCATGGGGTCCTGGGACATTTAGCCTTAAGACCAAAGAGTGATATTCTAGACTGCCAGGGTTAGTGTGCATTTTATAACAAGGATTTGGGTGGGTGGTACACTAAACTACCAGGGCAAGTGTACATTTTACAGTGCAGATCAGGGTGGTAGGGGGGTAATGCTAGATTGCCAGGGTAGGTGTACATTTTGCAGCGAGGATCGGGGCAGGAGGGGGATACCGCTTGACTATGTACATTTTAGAATGGTAATCGGGACAGGAGAGAGGTACCAGTAGACTGCCAGTGTAACTGTCAGTAACAGGGATTTGGGCGGGTGGAGTGGGAGGGTTTCATGACATTGCTCGGCGCCAGAGGAAGGTGCTGTTGGGGGAAAAGGGGGGGGTGTCAGTCACCACTGTACACACTGATAACAGTAGACTTTTGGAAGTAGTAAATAGTGCTGCCTCAGCAGTTTTTGTCACTTCCAAAATCCTCTTAATATTCACTTATTTGAACAGGCTCAGTGGTGTTTTTATAGGGATCACAGTATCCACTGAATGCGGCATTAAAGGGCCCTTTTAAAATTGACCTGCCCTGCTAAGACACACTTTGTCTGGTTAGCTTGGTGTTCGTCCTGTTTGCACCACACTAACCTTTCTGAATATGGGCCCTGCAGTAATTATCTCGACCTTTGGAGGTATTTATATATTGAAAACTGGTAAGTGGCAAATGCACCTGAGTCAGGACTCGTATGCAGGTATACCTTCTGTGGTTAATTGAATGTGATATGACAACTTTTGATAGCCTCTCGCATTCTTATATAATACGTGATGGTTTGGGAATGATGTCTCTGTTTCAGCAATTCCAAACGTGGCAGTTTGGAAGGTTCAGCTTAACGTGTGCTACAGATGGGCTGTGCAAGTACCATTTCGAGTCTTTGTTTTGGAAAACCTTATTTATTTCCAGTGTTTTACCAGGAAAGACATACTGAACTGGTAAGAAAAAATTACTCACCATAGTAATGTTGTTTCTTCTAATGGAGTCTTGTTGTATTCTGACTATATGCATTTAGCCTCAGCACTTGAACTGCTCCGGAGAGGAAAGGGTTAACTCTATGCCAAGGCATGGAACATTGAGCTCAAGCTCGATTTTCAAATCTCTGTCTGTGGTACTCTGAAGTGCAACTGTCAGACTCTTACGAGCACTAAACTAACTAAGTAATTAGAAATTGTCTCTAAAATTTTCATGCCAAAGGGCAATAAACAGATTTTTAGGGCCAAAAGACTCAAGTCGAGAACCCTGAAAAGAATTCAAACAGGCAGTGAAACAACCAAAATATTCATAATAAAAACTAGAACCCTTAATAAAATAAGGCATGCCAAGTACACCTCTGGGGTGCAGCACTGTGCCTACCAATCCACATCCCAAAACTACTAGGTTCCAGGATGGGAGGCAGGGAGGGAGGTCAGAATACAGCAAGACCCCATTAGAAGAAACAGCATTACTATGGTGAGTAATTTTTTGTTCAAACAACATGAAGTCTTGCTGTATTCTGACTATATGCAGACTACCAAGCAGTACCCTCCTGGAGGAGGGAGTCACAGAACCTATTTTGGGAACAGGTTCTGCAGCACCACTGTGCCAAACCTAGCATCACTTCCAGACCCTCCCAACATTTTACAGATGAAAATAGGTACATGTGTGTTGCAGTGGGGGGATGCATTCCCACTATTTTCTTTATTCTTTATCGGGTAAGGTCCACTAATCGCAAGTGCCTGTTTTCAGGGTGGGGTAGAAAGAAGTAGGCTGCTGGTTAACTAGGATCTGCAGCTTATCCATTAGGTAGGTAATGGGTAGACTGGGTGGGCCAAGCGGTCCTTATCTGCTGTCAAATTCTATGTTTCTTTGCAGTGGCTAAGTGACTTGTTCAGAGTCACACAGTATATAAGTGGAACTTGTGGGAATCAAACCCTTGTCTGCTGGATGTAACACAAACATTCACAGCTTGTTACTCTAAACTCTAGTAGGCTATACTGCCAGCCAGTCCCATGACTCTCACCTAGCCAAAATGAACAGTGTTGTGTCATTCTTTTCCCCACTGAGTGTCACACATGTCACTCACACCGAACCCTACTTCAGGGGTGGCCATCACTTCAGCATTCCCTTCTGGCATTCCTAGTGAACCTGGGGGTCAACAGACAAGATTCTCCTCTGTTGCCACCCCCCCGCACCTCAGCTCACCCACAAGGTGTTGCCCTAGTCTACTCACTTGGCATGGGGATTAAAGATGCCTTCTCTATTAGGCCAGGGGATAAACCACGTCCAGGCATCTCTGTAGCCTCTCTCCATCGTGCCGGCATGCCGCTGTGACCACGGCCATGTTACTTGAGACTCCACAGAATGAAGCCAGGGTTGAGGATGATCACGCCAGTTGTCCCATCACTCGTGGCTTGGGCTGGACAGATCCAGTCAGAGTTTCTGTCTCCCGTTACTTTAGTGCACTAGTATAGTCCGAGTCCCGACTCCCGCCAAGTCAAGTGTCAGCAGGGGGGGGAAAAGCTAAGCACACGATGCTGCAGCATCACTCAGCTGCTTCTGGGGGTCACACAGCATCAAGCAGCAATCTGCCGGCGGCACCACATCCTAGCAGACGTAGTTACCATGGGGATGGAACACTCCCCTCGTGTGCTGGCATTCACAGAACTGACACTCTGTCTGAGAACCACAGAATGGGGAAAATCAGTTATTTAAAAGTTTTAGGAGGTGGTTGAATTCAGTACACGGTACGGAGTAGGCAGGATCTGGTACCAGTGTTAGAATTGCGGTATTGTACCTGGAAAAAACGGTACAGTTGGAGGGTCTGCACTTCTTGACTGAATGTCCAGAGAGTAATGCTTGGTAAATGTGTGAACAGTTATCCAACTGGCTGCTTTACAGATTTCCACTAAAGGTATATCTCTAGCTGCTGCGACCGAAGCAGCTGTACCTCTGGTAGAATGAACCCTCAGGCCTGAGGGAGGTTCTTTCCCAAGCTTTGAATAGCAGAACTGGATACAGGAGACAATCCACCTGGCAGTTGTTCTCTTGGTGGCAGGTTTGCCCTTTCCCACTTCTCCATAAGAGAGAAACAACTGAGAACAGTCATTCCTATGGGCCTTAGTATGCTCCACATAGTAACTAAGAGCCCTCTTTACATCGAGGCTGTGTAATCTTCTCTCCCCAGAAGAAGAATGGTCAGTGAAAAATACAGGCAATGACAGACTGATTCAAATGAAAGTCTGATCCCATCCCACCTTGGGAAGAAACTTTCTGTTGGTTTGAAGGACCACCTTATCCCTGTGAAATGAAATAAAATTAGGTTCCACTGATAAAGCCTGTAATTCACTGATTCTCCTGGCAGAAGTAATGGCTACCAGGAATACAGTTTTCCAAGTCAAGTATTTCAGCTCAGCTGAGGATAAAGGCTCAAAAGGGGTCTGCATAAGCGGTGTGATACAGATATCCAGGTCCCAAGAAGGGGTAGGCTCCCTAAAGGGAGAATTAACATGCACTAAACCCTTGAAAAATTTCTTGAAAACTGGATGAGAAGCTAGGGAAATGCCCTTACCGGCAGACAGGAAGGCAGACACAGCTGCCAAATGTACCTTGAGAGTAGTAGGCTGGAGGCCTGAACTGTTAAGATGCACAAAATAGTCCAGTACAGTGGCAATATCAGCTAGCTCTGGCTGGACATGGTTCTGGGAACACCAAAACCCAAATCTTTTCCATTTGGAGTTGTAAGTCTTTCTAGTAGCAGGTTTCCTGCTAACCTTTAAACTGTCCAAGACTGATTGAGAAAGGTGTAGGTTTGCATATGCTTGCTCTTAAAGAGCCAGGCTTTGAGCCCGAGAGTCTGATGTTTGGGATAAAGGATCCTCCCCTGTGGGGAGGTAAGGAGATTGAACTGTTTGGGAAGACACAGAGGTATTGTTCTAGGGACATGGATATGTTGTTCATCCACACTGTCTGGCAGGTTCCTTGCCACTTTAAATCTTGCCGGAAGGTCTTTAAGCTGGCTCCTCCTACCCACCCGAGTGGTAGAACTCTCGGCTCTGCCCCATGACCCCAGATCTTCCTTACCGCTTGGAAGCTCAGGTTCCCTCCTTAACGCTGTGCGTGTTGGACTGGATCTTAACTCTTCGGTTCGTCCGAATCTCGTTTTAAAATTCTCAAGACTTCGGTCTTCCTTTTCCCTCGCAGCTGCGATGGACAAATTGACTCCCGGTTTCCGGCAGTGCCCTTGTGGTCAGAAGATGTCCAGGACGGATCCGCACTCCACGTGCATCTACTGCCTCAGCCTAGAACACGACCTGCAGGCCTGCGAGTCTTGCTGTTTGATCTCTGCCAACATCTTGGAGGACCGCGCTTCCTGGTTTAAGCTTGGGCGCGCCGAGAAGTGCTACCCTCCGGTAAAGTCGAAAGAGGCCCGTTAGGCGGTTACTCTGACAGCTGGCTCGGCTGAGCAGCTCGAGCAGATGATCGCCTCGATTAGAGGCGTGCCCAGGCCGCATCTTCCTCTCCTCGGTCGCGGCATTTATCCTGCTCTCTTTGGGTACCCTCATTCTGCTTCTGCTCAAGGAGACTTTGCCATTCCCTTTCCACAAAGGAGAGGGCCATCAGGACATTCTTCTCGTCCAAAAGAAGGATCCCAGGGTAAGTCCCATCGTCAGCGTTCGTGGAGCGGGAGAGGTCCCTTCCTGGACAGCCACCATCGACTTCGGTCAGGTTGCAGCTAAGGCTGCTGGCTTCCGCGGCGTCCCGTGGGTCAGCGGCGAACAGCCCGTCAGCGGTCGAGATTTTTTTCGACCCGTCAGACGGTTTGTCGACTGGTGAAGCCGACAACCCTTCTTCGCCGGTTCCCCCGGTTGAAACCGAGGATTTGCCTGTGCCATCAGTGCAGCAATCCCCATTTAAGACGTCCGAGCCAAGGGAGGAGCGGGTGTCCCCCGCTCCCTCCCAGGTCTGCCCTCGGACACACTGAGGATCTCGGTCTCGGACCTCTTCTTGGTCCAGTCGATCCCACTGACATCGGCGGTCTCGGCACCGAGGTAAGCGGCAACGCTGCTCCTCCTCGTCTTCCTCTTTGGATGAGGAGAGGCTTCGGCGCAAATTGCGTCGATGCTACGAGGAGCTAATGTGGCAGCAGTTACTTTTGTCCGACTAAGTCGACACTGACGCCTTCCCCGGCCATCAAGTGGCTGTCACCCGAATGGCTGAAACAGCCTCTCGCTGCAGTCGAGATGCCCAAGCCTGGGCCGGTTGTTCGGCTGAAACCTGCTGCCCCACCAATTGTGATGGAACCTCCGGCTACAACCCGAAATCGGGCACCGACCAGGACTCTTCGGTCGGCTCAAGCCTACCCCACAGGTTGTCAGTCACCCTCCTCCCGACCGTCCTCGGCAGGTGGAGGGTGGCTTAGGCCCTAGGCAGCTCTTCGTGGACTCTTCGAAATCCGGCGACTCCTCCGTGGTCTCAGGCAGGTTGACCTGGAGTCCTCCGAGGCCAGTCACTGGGCGAAGCCCATCGTCCTTTATGGGTCTGCTTCGCTCATCTCAAGTCCACCGGGATGCAGCTCTAGAGCCCGCTTCATCGGGCCAAGTATCCTGACGGAGATACTGGACCGAGGGATTCACCCACCGAGGCCTTTCCTGTGGCTGAGGCTGCTGTCGGCCCAGCCTTGAGCTTTGCAGCGGCCTGCTTCCTGTCCCGCGCCTTGGCCAGGAAGTATGTGATCCCTACCGACTCTTGTCTGGTTTTTTGAGCACCTTTCCGCCGAGGGTTGGTTACCGAAGATTTTCCTGCTCTGGGAATCTAGGGACGTGGACAAGCCCCTGACAAGGAGTCCAAAAGCTAGACTACGCGGCGCTAAGGTGACGCCAGTCCTTCCTGGCCTCTGCCAGGCCAGCTCGGGCTGTGCTGATGGCACACTTCTCCCACGCCCCATGGGCTCCTGGATGAGGTGATCCTCATCCCGCCGACCTCCAGACCACGGTCCGCAGGTCCGGGACCAGGTAGGCGGTGTGCGGCAGCAGCTTCAAATAGCTCTGGACATAGGATCGTGTGCCGGGATCGGTTGCGCTGCAGTGGCCATGCGCCGCAGAGTATGGCTGAGATATCCACCTTACGGCGGATACCCAGCACAAGTTGGCGGATGTCCCCTTCTTGGAGACCGACCTCTTCGGCCCGGGAGTGGAAGGTCACCTCCAGCGGATCGAAAAATCCAATGCCACCCTGGACTTGGTCACCTCTGCCCAGAAGGACCAAGGCCACCGTCAGCAGCAGCACAAGCCCTTTCGTCCTTCTGCGCCTGCGGCACGTCCGGCCCAACAGCACCAGCATCAGTGCCAGCAGGCTCGCACTTGGCATCCCAAACCCAAGCCCGCGGCTTCCTCCAACAGGAAGCAGGGAGGTAAAGGCCCAGGAGGTCCCTCGGCCGGTCCCTCCTTCAAGCCTGCCCAGTGCCGGGTTGAGGGGTGTCGCCCCCAGCCTCGTCACTCCCCCCTGGGTTCCCTCTGTTGGGGGATGGCTCTGCCACTTCCTTTCTGCCTGGTCCACTATCACCACGGACTGCTGGGTGTTGGAGGTGGTAGGAAAGGGCCTACCTCTGGAGTTCGAGCAGACCCCACCCTTCGAGTCACGTCACCGGGGCTACAGGGTCCGTAGTCTCACTGTTGGCCCGCCGAGCCGATATTGCCCTGCTCCTCAAAAAAGAGGTGATCAGGAAGGTGGCAGATCCTCCTCCAGACCCGGGGTTTGTGTCCAGGTATTTCCTGGTCCCAAATCGGATGGGGGGCTGGCGCCCCATTCTCGACCTGCATGACCTGAACAGGTCCCTAAGGTCTCGGACCTTCAGGATGGTCACTCTGGCTCAGATAATACCATCCTTAGAATGAGGCATGTGGTTCTGTTCCCTGGACCTCCAGGATGCGTTCTTTCATGTCCCAATCCATCCGTCTCATCAGAGATTTCTTCACTTCAGAGCGGAGGGATCCCTTTACGAGTTCTGGGCCATGCCCTTCGGCCTCTTTCTAGCTCCCAGGGTCTTCACCAAATGCATGGCAGTGGTGACAGCATTCCTGCGGCGCAGAAGGGTCTGGGTGTATCCCTACTTGGACGACTGGCTGATTGCAGCCCCCTCCAGAGCGGAGGTGGAGTGGTCCAGAGATCTGGCCCTCCAGGTTTGCTCTCAGATTGGCCTCCTCATCAACGAGGCCAAGTCAGAACTCATGCCAAAGCAGGTGATACATTTCATCGGGGCAGAGCTTGACTCTCTTCGAGCCAGAGCACGGCTCCCGGTGGACAGGGCCGAGGTTCTTTCCTCCTTTGCCCAGTCATTTCTGGTTGGGCAATCGCGCCCTGCCTGGGACTTCCTGTGCCTCCTGGGCCTCATTGTGGCCTGCACCAGCGTGGTCCGTTGGGCCCACTGGTACACGCGTCCCCTTCAATGGGGACTGGCCAGCCAGTGGTCACAGCACTTCGATCCATTGGATCAGCTAGTGACAGTGACCCAGGGGATGTGGAATGCTCTCCAGTGGTGGACCGTTCCAGCACATCTGCAGGAGGGCATCCCGTTTGTCCGCCCCGAGCCGACTGTCTCTCTGTCGACCGATGCCTCTCTGATGGGTTGGGTTGCCCATCTGGGGGAGCACAGAGAGCACGGCCTCTGGTCCCTTCGGGAGTCCTGATGCCATATCAACCTGCTGGAGCTTCGAGCGGTTCATCTAGCCCTCACCGCCTTAGCTCCATTTTTACAGGGTCAAGTGGTTCAGGTCCAGATGGACAATACCACGACCATGTACTATCTCAACCGCCAGGGCGGGACACGCTCCATGCCTCTGTGCAGGGAAGCTCTCCGCATTTGGTCACTCGTGTGCAGCCTGGAGGTGGATCTCCTAGCCATTCACGTGGCAGGAGCCTCCCACACCCTGGCCGATGCCCTAAGCCGGATAGGGGCTGCATCTCACGAGTGGTCTCTCCTGCTGGAGGTAGTACAAGATCTCTTCTCCCACTGGGGCACGCCTCAGGTGGACCTGTTTGCCTCAAGGGAGAATGCGAAGCTGAGACTGTTTCATGCTCACCCCCCTCAGCAGGGCTCACTGCAGGGGGATGCCTTCTCGAGGCCGTGGACCCCGGGCCTCTTCTACACCTTTTCCCCCATTTTCCTTGATCCACAAGGTGCTTCTCAAGGTGAGGAGGAACAAGGTTCAGATGATTCTGGTAGCTCCAGACTGGCCCCTCAGTTCTGGTATCCAGATCTCGTCAGTCTCAGCTCCAGGCTCCCGAGGCGGCTTCCAGCCCACCCGGACCTGATCTCAGTCAGTCAGGGGAAGGTATTCCATCCGGACCTTCAATCTCTGCACCTGACAGCCTGGTTTCTGAGCGGCTAGAGTTCCAGGCCTTGGGTCTTTCCGACGAGGTCCTCAACGTCGTTGAGGCGTCCCGTAAGGAGTTGACCAGAAAGTGCTACGCCTTCAAATGGAAGAGATTTTCCATTTGGTGTCAGGGCAAGGGCCTGGACCCTTCCTCCTGTTCCTTGGCAAGCATTCTGGACTACCTGTGGTCCCTTTCTAACAAGGGCTTGATCCGATGACCCTTAAGGTGCAATCTGGCAGCCATCCTGCTTACCGGGCGTAATGGGAAGCAGTCGGTATGCAGGAGAAGGTGGTCAGCGATTTTTCAAAGGCCTTGATCACATATCCCTCTGGTGCGGAACCTCCACCTCCATGGGATCTACTGCTGGTATTGGCTAAGCTCATGGGCAGGCCTATTCAAACCAATGCACAGGTGTGATATCTCCACCTGTCGTGGAAGACCGCCTTCTTGGTGGCTATCACGTCAGCCAGAAGGATGGGAGAGCTCCAGGCGCTCCATCGAGTCTCCTTATCTGGTCTTCCACAGGGACAAGGTTGTCCTGCGCCCCCACCCGAAATTCCTTCTGAAGGTGGTGTCGGAGTTTCACCTTAACCAGGTGTTGACTCTGCCAGTGTTCTAACCCAATCACACCTCGGAGGCCGAATATAGGCTCCATACTTTGGATCCTAGAAGAGCGCTCGCTTATTATAAGGAGTGGACGGCTGAAGTTCGGGGAGAGGTTCGCCAACTGTTTGTCACCTACGCTGAAGCCGCACCTGGCAGACCTGCAGCCAAGCGGATGATAGGCAGGTGGGTCACCTCCTGCATAGATCTCTGCTATAGGTTGGCAGGCATGGAGCCTCCCAGAGGGATAAGAGCTCATTCTACCCGCCATACCGCTACATCGGTAGCTGCTTCCAGGGACATCCCCATCTAGGAAATCTGCAGGGCTGCTACCTGGAAGTCAGCACATACCTTCATCACCCACTACCACGTCGACCTTGAGTCACACCGGGATGCTGGTTTTGGGGCCTCGGTTCTCCAGTCTTTATTCCCTAAGTAGGGGGTGTGCGCCTTGCCTCCCTCCTCCTGGAGAACTCCTAGGAGTCTGCCAGACAGTGTGGATGAACAACATATCCATGTCCCTAGAAATACAGGTTACTCACCTGTAACAGGAGTTCTAGGAATGGTATATGTTGTTCATCCACACGGCCAATCCGACCTCCCCGGCTTCGACGCACAGCCTGGCTTCCAGCAGGCTAGATCTGGCGTCTTGGGGCGGAGCCGAGAGTTTTACCACCCGGGTGGGTGAGAGGAGCCAGCTTGAAGACCTTCCGGCAAGATTTAAAGTGGCAAGGAACCTGCCAGACAGTGTGGATGAACAACATATACCATTCCTAGAACTCCTGTTACAGGTGAGTAACCTGTATTTACTGACCGTGACGAGAGAAGCGGGTACCAAGGCTGTCTGGCCCAGTCTGGTGCCACTAGAATCGCCTTGCAAGGCTGAGACCTGATCTTGATCAGGACCCTGAATATCAGAGGAAAAAGAGGAAATGCATACAGAAATCTGTTTGTCCAATTCAACAAGAGAGCATCCTGACGGACAGGGCCCCAGAAGAGGCGGTCTGCAGCAAAAGAAAGGAAGTTGGTGATTGTCCGGGGCTCCAAAGAGATCTATCTCTGGAGTGCCCCACCTTTTGAAAATGACCTGAAGAATTAGAGGATTCAGGGTCCATTTGTGGTAACCCTGAGAAATCCTGCTGGGAGCATCTGCTAAAATGTTATCCTTCCCTGGGAGATGCACGGCCATCAGGGAATCCTGAAGGGAGTAGGCTAGAGACCATATCTTTATGGCCTTTGTGCACAAGACTGAGGACCGAGTGCCTCCCTACTTGTTGATGTACCACATGGTTGTGGTATTGTCTATCCTGATCTGCACCACTTTCCCCTGAACAGCAGTTGAGAATGTCTGAAGTGCTAGAAAGACAGCTCTTAGTTTGAGAAGGTTTATGTGTAGGAGAGACTCCTGGTGCGACTAGGTTCCCTGAATTGTAAGCTGATCTAGATGAGCCCCCCAACCTAGTAGAGAGGCATCTGTGGTGAGAATCACTGAAGGAGCCTGACTGATAAAGAGGTCACCTTGTCGAAGATTGTACTCCTCCAGCCACCACTGGAGGGACTGAACTAGAGTTTGAGGCACTGGAACCAATTTGGAGAGAGGGTCTTTTTTCTGAGACCAATAAAATCTGAGATGAAACTGAATATCTCTCATCTGAAACCTTGCTCCCTGGACCACAGCTGTGGATGCTACCATGTGACCAAGCAGCTGTATAAAGTGTCTGGCTGGACAAGAAACTAGAGGATGACAAGAGGAAGCCAGAGTGACAAGGGACTGAACCCTTGAGAGAGGGAGAAATGCTCTTGCCAGAATAGTGTTAGGTTCAGAATGAAGCCCAAGTATTCTAGAAGCTTTTGAGTGAACTCTAAAGCTGACTTGATTTGGTCTGAACACTGGCCCACTAGGAACCAGTTGTCCAGGTATGGGAACAGAAGGATACCCTGTCTTCTGAGGAATGCCACCACCACTGCAAGACTCTTGGTGAACACCCTTGAAGCAGATGTTAGGCCGAAGGGCATAGCTTTGACTTGGTAATGGCCTGAGGGCAACTCGAACCTGAGGTACTTTCTGTGGGAATGTCTGATAGGTATGTGGAAGTAAGCATCCTTGAGATCCAGAGAGGTTAGCCTATCTTCTGGTCTCAGAGAGGGAAGAATTACTCCCAGAGTCACCATCTTGAATTTTGGTTTTGTTAAATATTTGTTCAGGTACCTTAAATCTAGGATGGGTCACCACTCCCCTGTGTTTTTTTGGGTAAGGAAGTATCTGGAATACAGTCCTTTTCCCCTGTGACAAAGAGGTACCTTCTCTACTGCTTGCAGAAGCAGAAGAGAGGAGACTTCTGCTTCTAAGGTCCTTGTCTCCAAGGGAGAGGGAGGACTGAAGGACCTTGCTCTCATTTTTGGGAACCTTTTGAAACTGAGAGCAAGTCCCTGGCTCACTACTTCCAGGACCCATTTGTCTGAAGTAATAGACTCCCATGCCTAGGAGCAGTGAGCCAGCCTGCCCCCTGTTGGTACTGGGGAGGTGACCCTGACCGACACCTCAGGGTGTCTGTTTGGCAGGGGGCTTAGACTGCGTGGATGATGGGGTCCTGGTCATCCCACACCTGCATCTTCCCCTAAAGAAGCCCCTCTGCTGGAAAGAAGAGGAGGAGGCCTGAGCCTGGAAGAAAGGCCTGTGAAAAGGCCTGCCCTTACCAGCCCTAAATTGCTGCCTCTGAGGAGTGGCCTGCTTTTCCTTGGCTGCAGTACTCCTATAGGTGGTCCTATATTCATCCATCTTCTTCATGTAGTTCTCTGTTTGCTTACCAAACAGAAAATTACCAGTTACAGGAAAATCCATGTCCTTAGTCAGGGTATCCTGTGAAAGACTGGTACATCCAAGCCAAGAAAACCTCCTCATGGAGATAGATGTAGCCATGACTCCAGAATGCACATCATTCAAGTACACAGCAGCATGAAATTGCACTTTGGATGCCTCTGTACCATTAACAGCCACCTGCTCCAGCTCCTTGGCTAGCTGGGGAGGGGCATTCTTAGCTAGCTCCAGAACCATGCCCCACATAGATTTCTGATACCTGGCTCTATATGCCATGTAATTTGATTGCTTGAGCCCCAAAGAGGATGCCAAGTACTGTTTCTTAGCCATGACATCCACTTTCCTGGAATCCTTATCTGGGGGATGAGATACCAGGGGAATATTAGCCTTGTCACAGGCTGCAGCCTGCACTAACCCAACATGGCTGCAGTGTGCTGAAAGGAATTCTGTGCCAGGACCTGATAAGGCATACCTCCTGTCCATTCTTTTATTCACACAGGAGGAATGGATCTGGGAAATTGCATGATTTTCTGTATCTGTTTCCACAGGGATTTATGCAAAGGGATAGACACTCTCTCTGATTCTGGAACATCCATCATTTCCATATAATCTGGTTCCTCTTGATCCTGATCAGCCTTTTCCATAGGAAACAGAAGATTCTCAGCCACCTTCTTGTAAAACAAGAAGTGGAGGGGGACTCAGAAAGCCTGGGAGAGGAAACATTGGAAGGCCTGTCTGGGGGGATGTCAGTCTCTACTGGCTCATCTAAGCGTACAAACTCTTCTTCATCTTCTTCCTCCTCCTCCCAGTCGCCCTCATAGTATGCCTCTGGATCAATGTCTGAGACAACAACTTCCGACCAAACCAATCGCATTTGAACCGATGTTGGTTTGGTCAGAACTGGGCAAAGCGATTGCACTATTGTAATTGCTGTCGCTATCTCCTCAGCGGTCGTAACATGGGGTTTTGGATCCGAACCGGCTGATTTCCTTTTTCTCCTAGCCGGAACTGACTCTGCAGAGTCGGCTCTCCTTTTGCCCGAAGAGGTGTCACCCTGGTCAGTGGGCACTTCCTCAGTTTTGGTCGCAACTGAAACAGGATGGCCATCTGGGTCAGCGGACTTCTCAGCCTCCCTTTTCCCTCAACCTACTCAAACGCTTTTCAAGAGTGGCTTTGGGAAAGTTCTTACAAATTTGTCAGTCTTCCTTGAGGTGGTCAAATCCCAGACAATACACAACATACGAGGTGGGATCAGCCTTAACAAAGGCCTCCCCACACTCGGAACAGTGCTGAAACTCAGTAGGATCAGTTTTCTTTTTGGGTTTCTCAGACATGCCGAATACCAGAAAAAGTCACCCTTGTCAGCATTAAGCCAGGCAACTAACACTTATCGGTTGAATCCGTGTCATGGGTCGGTTAAAAAAAATCCCACTACTACTACTACCACTTGCTGTTACCGAGACAGAGGTAAGAATACCGATAAAATAAGAACTGCGGTTGAGAAAAAAATTACAGATTCAAACTATTACCAAACCGAAGCGCAGGAGGGATCCCCGGAGTGACTTCACAGTTAGGCGGAGTAAGAAATCTGACAGTTACACTTCAGAGTACCACAGAGGTTTGAAAACCAAGCTCGAGCTCAATGTTCTATGCCTTGGCATACAGTTAACCCTTTCCTCTCTGGAGCAGTTCAAGTGCTGGGGCTAACTGCATATAGTCAGAATACAGCAAGACTTCATTCTGTTTGAACAGCTAGTTTCCAGATATGTCCTGGGGAGGGGGGGGAGGAACAGAGGTACACTAAAAACAATAAATACAGTTAATACAAATAGGTAAGTAAGCATCATAGATAACTTGTGTAAGGACACAGGTTCTGTGTCGGTAATATACACTGCAGTACAACACAGTACTGGTGGATAACAACATTTGCAATGTGCAGAAGGCAAAAGTGAGTTTGTTTTTTTACCTTAACAGGAATAAAACATTTTCTGTATGTGGTATTCTGTATTATGTTGAATTGCAGGTAATGTATAATACATATATAATAATTACCCCTCAAGTGTTAAAAATGAGCTGATTCTTAGCACAGAGAGGCTTCTGTGACATTTGCTCAATAGCAAAGCTCAAGAGCTTATATTGTCACAGAACCCAGGAGGTGATTAAGGATCAGCATGAAAGACAGAAGCTTAGCGCTCCAGACTCCAAGTGTGGTTGTGGCATAAATCAAGGCTAATACACTCACATGAGGTGCTTAATGATTTAATCCAAAAACCTTCGTGCACGTACAGATACAGGCAGTGAAGGTGAAGGCACAACCACATCATTACCCAAACCTTTGACCGTTACCCAGGTTGTGTTACCAGTGAGCGCTCTACTTCCTTGTTTCTCTGATGAAGAATCGGACCCATCTTAAAATTCTGGGGTTATTTATTTTGTATAATACAAGGGTTACATTGTTTTACAAACATGATGTACCAAATTTCACTACAGATGCTGAATTGGGGAGTAAACAAAGATCTTGTTTTCAAGACTGGCGAAAACTGTGACGAAAAGCTACTGAGGTGCCAGACACTTTCAGGTTTGATTTAAATGGCAGGTGTGTGCATCTGCGCTGAGATAAGTCATTTGATTGACAGATTTAGGGGGAAGTGTTATTCTCAATGACTGTTGAATTGATTGACAGATTTGAGTTCAGAAAGTCATTGTTAAGAACTACTTTTAAAAAGCACTACCAAAATGAGGTAGCCATGTATTCTATATAGAATAATACATGGGGTGGTGTGTTTTAAAGAGATCTATCAGCCTAGACTTCTGCATCACATAGTTCGTTGCCTTACCTCTGCGAAATACTGCTGAGGTATATTTGAGCAAAAAAGTTCCAATAGTAATGATGAGAGAACGCTTGTAAAATTTCTTCCACCAGGTCACTGGCACTTACTGGTGTGTGACTCCGCCCCTGATCTGTCCCTGAGCTCAGCCACGTTATGACGTGGATCTAGGGAGAGTGCAGTAACGCTTTCCATTATAGTCTGTGGGGGGTAACTTTAACAGCATTTTTATATATCACAGCGATCATGTGGCAATTAAACAAAGGCACCAGGCGACTAACAAGGTACCATACGTAAATAATGTATTAAAAATATGAGAATCTGGTTAATGAGACTGTTAAATTTGTAGACGACTACTGAGTCTCGGTACAGTCTGGCTGTCGATAGTCCCATCATGATACACTGGCATAATTTTCTTCCTTTTTTTTTTCTATTATCTGTTCTTCCTCCTGCGTCCCCGCATTGCCGACCCCAGTTAATCCCTCGCGGATTGCCCCCTCCCACGGCGGGGCTAGGGAGGAGGCACCACCCCCCCCCGAGACACACCCAGACACCGCTGACTCCTGTGAATGCAGGAGCCATGACGGAA
Source organism: Neoceratodus forsteri (assembly GCA_016271365.2). NCBI lineage: Eukaryota > Metazoa > Chordata > Ceratodontiformes > Ceratodontidae > Neoceratodus > Neoceratodus forsteri. The sequence continues at coordinate 27,540,104 of CM057455.1, read as the reverse complement.
CCTGCCAGACTCCGCTTCCACATTTTCTCCGTCCCCCTCCCTCACGACATGATGACGCTGGCACGATCTCCCACCTGCACTGCCCTCCAGCTGCCACCAGAGGTCCGGCCAATTAGCTGGAACACAGGTCTCTCTCCTCCCGCCCCCGAGTGAGGGAGAGCAGTCCTCTGAACACTCAGTCCTCTCACCCCTGCCGACCCCGCGGCGCCTGAGCTATTCCCAAACCCGGGTCGCCAGTGTGACATCCAGTGCCTCAACCCTTAGCACCACTGGGCTGGCTGCATCATTTTCTTCCTATATCACACCAACTTGACGGTTATTGTTTTTGTCCATGTATTCTGTACTGGTCGTTATGATACCTAAACTGTCATAGAAATGTGTATGAAGCAGACACAGGGCAGTGTTAAGTTTTTTTTTTGTTTTTTTTTACTTAATTAAGCAAGCAGTAAGACATGACAATAAGGAAGGGTGTTGGGTGTGTGTTTAAAATGCACGCCAAGGGGAGTAATAAGGTACAAGACTGCAGGCCAGTGCCTTCAGCTCCCCGAAGTGTGGTTGTGACAGCACAGCCTACATCCTGGTGTGCCTTACTGTGCTTATAAAATGAGAAAGTGGTAAAAACATAAGGCAGTTTGGGGCCGGCTGGTTGGATTTCCACTCGCGATGCCGATGACCTGGGTTCAGGAATGGACCTGGGAGTCGGAGGGCCGACCAGGAGGAGAAGGATTAGGCATCCTAGGGACTGCTCTTCTTTTCTGGGGGGGAGGGGGTGACCGTTGGAATCTGGCAATCGTCTGACCTCTGGTGGAGGCCGGGAGCCAGGAACATGTGTTGCCTGGAAGATTTGGGGGAGGTGTATCAGATGTTGACACAGGTTGCATCCTACATCATTGCACAGCACATCCCCAGGGGTACAGCATCTAGAAAAGCCAGTCCCCAGAGTATGAAGCTCTGCTCTGCTGTCGCGCCCACTGCCTACTAGTGTCCGCCATGGGGCCAGGGGTCCTGCTCCCATGGCCCCAACCGGGGGGGGGGGTAAGCCGGGGATTGGACACAGTATCCTTGGGAGGGGGAGGTAAGCCTGGACATGGTGGGGGTGATTGGTAGGGCGGAGTGGAGCCAGGACCAGGGCTGGGCCAAAAAAAAAAAAACAAGACAGTTTTATAAAAACGAAGTTTTAAAAATATTTGTGTAATTAAAAAAAAAATTAGTTCTTCATTAATCTGGGACCTTAGCAGTAAAATGAGTGAGTGAGTGGGTGGGCAGTAGGCAGTGCAGATGCCTACCTACACTGTTTGAGGTGTGCTGTGTTTTGGCAGTTTAATTTGTTAGGGAGAGAGTGAGCTGGCAGTTGTGCTGGCATTGTGGCCAGATGAGATAGAGTGCACGCGAGCGCACACACACACACAATGTGTTGTGGCTAGGAAAGAAAGAGAGTTTGCAGGTGGCTGCCACTATCAAACAGGGATGTACCGAGGGGGGTGGTTTGAGTGTTGAACCCCCCTACCCTGATAGTGGACCAGCACAGTGAGAAAGAAACGGAGCACACATAAAGTTTGTCTTAATGTCTTCTTTGCATACACCCCCCCCCCCTCGGAATGACAGTCTCGGTACAACCGTGCTATCAAGGGAATGGGTGAATGGACAGAGGAGGTGTGTGTGGGTAAATCTTAAAGAATTTCACGTAGGAATTACCAGAATAAAAGGCAATGAATACTGCAGTTTAACAATGATTGAAGGTGTTTCTGAAGTGCCGTATATTTTTCAAGTGGTGTTGCTACAGGAAACACGATGGCAGCTAGTTTGTTCTGATACTTGGCACATGTATTTCTTTAATGTACAGCCTCCTGATTGCCAGGACTATTTTTCCGATTGGTTGTGCTATCCCAGTCCAGTGGGTAAGGACAAGGTTTGGCCAATCATAAAGTAGCATTCTTAGTGCCGATACAAAAAGCCATTATATATTGTTAGCGCGTTATAATGCCAGTTAGCGAATGCGCTGTATTAATGTGTTAACACCTTAATAACACATCAGTACCCCAAACAGTACAAACCTCCCCAATAACACATGCAGTAAGTCCCTTTATAACACATTTAACAAGCCCAATAACACATGCAACAATCACCCTGCCCCCCAGCCCTGCTTGCAGAAATCTGCCCTGCCCTACAGAACAATCCACCCAACATCACCAGAGAAGACCCAGAAATAGCCAGGTCCAAAGCCCTCCACTCTGCTGCCATTCTTTTTTTTTTTGGGCCTGGTTCCCCCCTCGCTGCTCATACCAGGTGGAGACTTCAGCTCCCCAGCCCCTATGCCCAGGCTTACCCACCTGGGCGGAGCTGCTGGGCCGGCACCCCCCTCCCCAAGGTGAATGGTCTCTTGCCCTGGCTTACCCCCCAGGGCAGGGCCATGGGAGCGGGAACCCCCAGTGGACATAGGTCACAGCAGGAGCAGAGGCGGGGCATCAGGAACGGGGCCGAATTTATGTAAGCTGATTTAGATCCCTGGGGGCGGGGACGTGCAGTGACAGCCAGCGTCCACTCCACCCCCATGATGTGAGGTGCCAGCAGCGGTGGTACCTCTAGCCTCCGGTAGAGGTCTGCAGAGCGCCAGGCATCCCCCCCCCCCACCAGAGAAGGAGAGCAGTTCTTGGGATGCTCAGTCCTTCTCCACCTGGCCAGCCCTCTGTCTCCTGAGTCCGTTTCCAAACCCTGGATGTCTGCACTGCAAGCAGGCGCCTTGCCACTGCGCCGGCAGGCCTCTCGCAGCCGACAAGGTTAACAATTCTGGCAGGTCCCAGAAAGCTCTCACTGTTCCCCACTAGTAAAGGCCAGTCCAGCCATATGAAGAGCTGCTCCTTGCATTCTTCTGATTGCATTCCACACTGCATGCTTCTCCCAACTCACTGACTGCACACTGCTCCTGAGATGGCCACACACCACTCCCATCATCGCTTCAGTAAAGCAAAGGAAAGACTGCCGGAGCCATTCCTGCTTTTATAAGAGGCACCCACACTACAAAACCACTACTGGGACAAAAATGGCAGGCCCTCAAAAACCCACTACACTACAGAAAAACACTTGAGTACCTTCTCAAGGGTTCATACCACTGCACTACGGAAAAACACTAACACAAACCACTACACTATGTTAAAGCATAGGACACAGCACAAAGTGTCCAACCTAATGCATTATATAAAATTAATAGTGTCAGTGTCCAGCATACACATGAAATAATGCCATCTTTGGGTCAAATAGGTTCATAAAGGCCACTTCTCCTTCAGGTTGTGGTTTTATGGCTTGTTTGACCCCTCAGTGGTATTATTTCCTTGTATGTCTCATGTCCTCATTATTTATTCTGTCTCTGTCTTTCTCTCTCTAGTGGGCAGCTTCAAGAGAGTCTGGGATAGGCATAGGTTGAAGGTAAGGATCATGGGTAGGGAGGATGGGAGGAGTCAGGAGGGGGGCGGGGCTGGGACAGTAGCTCAAGCTGTGGACCCTGGAATACAAGCAGACTGGATAGACCAAATGGCTTTCTTCTGCTGGCTTCTTCATATGTTCGTATGTATGTTCTATATCGAGCCAATAAGATTCTCCTTAAACTAGCCCTGCAGGCATTTACTGGAGAAAGTAACATTTCACTAAGTACATCAGTTGGGCAAGTGGTAAAGTCTGTGGGGCTAGCAGATTTTCCCAGTCACTAGCCCTGCTGGCTAGTAACTGCAAAACTTAATTTTGAGCCCTGTGATATCTTGGCTAGTGACATCAATAGCAGCAAGATATAAAAAAAAAAAAAAAAATACGTTGTTACCGTTGTCACATTGGATATTTTGAAGGTTACTCTCCTTACAGTGGAGTACTGAACCAATCAGAGAGAAGCTTTCAAAATGCTGACTCCCTTACAGTGCCTAGTGCAGCGCTGAAGCCAGCTATTAAAATCACTGAAAAACAGCTAAATATTCAAACAGCAAATTTAAAATCTTTAAGTAGTAAACTTGTGTATGTCGAATATGCTGTTAATTGATCGAGACTAGGCAGTTTATCATCACTTGGAAGGGGGCAGGACTTTCACAACTGACTTGTGGCTCTGCCACTCATGAGTTATGGTCCTGCCCCCTCACATGTGAAGGTAAACTGCATATTGTGAGTCGGCCCATAGCATATCACATCAGTACACACACGCACACACAGTAGATCTATGTGAATGTTGCTGTTTCGCTGTGATGGGTGCTGCCATCCCCAATTGCCCCACCCCTGGTGGTTGCTGCTTTCCCTGGGTGCCCCTTGGCACATGCTGCTTTCCCTGGGTGTCCTACCCCCTCAGTGGGTAATTGTTAGTGAGGTATGTCTCCCCCACCCCATTACCAAGTTCTCTGGGATCTTTTTGGTTCTTGCTATCGTTGTACTGCCTCTGAACTTTTTTTTCTTCGTTTTTCTTTTCAGCTACGGTTGTGCCGTTACCACAAGTTCCTGCGACAGCGGAGTCCGCAACTCTTCCCTTCAGCCTACCTCATGCGGAGCTTCAGTTTGCAGCCCTTACGGTAATTTATTAACAAGCTTTGGTCAGGAATGCACAGCGAGCTGTAGCTCATTCCCAGGGGAGTCCTGGGGAGGGAGTTACAGAGTATCAAAGAGGGGAGTAATTACATACAGAACAATGAATAGGTAACTGTCTTGTGAAGTTTTTTTTTTTTTTTTTTTAACACTCCTGAGGTGTATGATACATACATACATACATAGAAGTTGTTGGCAGATAAGGACTTCTTGGCCCTCTCAGTCTGCCCTGTTTATCCCTACCTAGTATGGGTGTAACCCCCCTTGTGAATGGGGGTTCGTGAACGCTTTCTTGGAGCTGGTTTTATGCTCCATGCCTGGTCAGTAATCGTAATAAACGCCGCTTTAAAATGGAATTGTTGAGCTCCTAAAAGCCTCCGTAAGCTGTCTCTAAGGGCTGCCTGTTGCAGCCATAAGTAACTAAAATGGAGGGGGACCGTGTGGTTGTATGCCCGAGTCCCGCCCGGGACGCTGAAAGAATGACTCCCTTCTGCCATCGTTAGTGGTGCAGAGGGAGTTCTATTGGGGGATGCGATTGTTTGATGGAAACGATGTAAAATAATAATGATAATGTGGTTGTTCTAACCTGTCTTCCTTTGCAGTAAGGACTGTTTGATTGCCTCCTCCATTTTGCTCCAGAACTGCTGAATTGGGCCAATCAGTACCTCGGGACCCTACAGAGTTGGCTGACCAATAGAGGGACTGCTTGTATTTTGGGAAAGGCATTATGGGCTATGGCGCTTTTTCGCACCACTGAGGGCAGGAGGAAATGACTGGCATGTTCAGCCAGCCAATAGAAGTGGGTGGTGCCCAAACTGAAGGAAGAGCCCCTGGCTGTTGTGGGCAGATGCATTGTGGCTGAGGTGAGGAGAGGAGCTCTGTGCTTCTGCGCTGTGGGAGTGTTCGCCCGGGAAGTGCGTGAAGGCCTGAAGCGGCTGTATTTGCCCCTTGTGTGAATTTGGACTAAATACACCGGCGTGCGGTCGGAGGAGGCTGGTGCCAGCCCAGCTACCTACCATGCTGAACCGGAAGGGACTGGAGAGAATTGCTGAGTCGCGCTCGGTCCGCCTGTAATGTTGAAACTGCCATTCGCTGTTTGAGTTCTTCTGCAATTTGTGATGGTTTGAAAGCAGCTGCCTGGTATGGCACCCTCTGTTGTTGCCATATAAATGTGTGAGAAGGCTGTGAAGTTCGGGCCCGCCTGGCAGCGCTGAAGGAATCATTATTTGCTGGGGTTGTGAGTACTGATCCAGGGTAGCTCCCTGCAGAGTGTGTACACAGTGGTTTCCTGTGCATTGTTATACTGCTGACTGCCTAATTAAACTTTCCTCCTATTCTGACCTGCTCAGGACTGTAATGTTTATCTGTGTTAAGGGCCCCAACCAGCTGCCACGTTTGGACTAGCCGTTAGGCCTTGGGTACCCATGGACAGTAAATTCAAGGGTTAGGCCTGTGCACAGAGCCCTAGGTAGCTAATATTAGTATAAGCTAATTAACCTGATTTTTTTCCCCCTCTTCCTTGTTATTACCCCCTTTAATAAATCAGATTATCGTGTTGCAACTACATCCTGGCTGGTTTGTGCATCCCTGGTGAACTGCTGCATAGTGACTGTGACATAATTGCACCTTACTTTACAGGGGGTCCTCGGAGTGAGCGGAGAGATACTACCCGGGGGGTAAGTGTACTGGTGAAAAGAATTGTTGGTACACAGTGTGAGCCACTAGTGGGACAAAAAGGGGGTTGCAGTAACCCAGAGGGCTGTAACCGAGGCGGTCTCGACTGTTTTAACCCCAACCTCTGGGTGGAGGCACCCGACAACGGATCTGGGCCCCTCACCCTGTCTCAGTGGAGGCAGGCAGGGGTAGTAGCCCTAAGGGTAGCGCCTCCTAGGGGTTACAAATTGGAGGCACCGCTGGGATCAGCGTCCCCTAGTGGCCAAGTGGGGAAGCACACAAGAAATGGAAAAAATGGAAGGGGATATGCTGGGAAAAATTAAACTGGGACCCATCAAGACCATGGTACACAGACTGATGGGGTGGGGTGAAGCTGAAGAGCTAGACTCCCAGAAGATTGTGTTATTGTTAGATGTGCCTTTGGGAACCTCAACTGTTGACATCATTTCTGCTGCAGAGCGAGTAAAATGTTTGGGCAAAGTGGAGGTAAAAGGGCGTATGGCTGATTTGCTTGACCAGACGCTGCAGGTGTTACTTCTGTGCAGTGTGGCGATCGACCCCGAGAAGGTACCTCCTGTGATTTATCCGGAGGGTGCTTCAAAGGGATGGAGGCTAATTCATATTCGAAGTGGGTCAGTCACTCTTGGGGGGTCTCCTCAAATGAACAGTTTTAAAGATAAACTGCTTAAATTGTTGGCCGTGGAGGGGAGAACTACCCAGGAGTTGCTACAAGCCTTAGATTTATCCAGTGATGCTACCCCTCAGGGCTCCCTGGCACTTCCCTCTTGCCGCCTAAAGTTCTCTGCTGGCTTCCATGCCCCTGGTGGTCCCACCCATACAGCTCGATTCTTACCGTAAGCTAAAACTTTTCTCTGGCACCGTGCCGGTGCCTCCAGGGGAGGATGACCTGGAGGGTTGGATGGACTATGCCACCCCTTTAGTCCAGGAATGGCAATGCTCTGAGGGGGAGAAAAGGAAGAGGCTGATGGAGAGCTTGAAGGGCCCTGCTTTAGAAGCTATTAGATTCTTCCGGGCCACCTGTCCGGAAGCCACCGCTGCAGAGTATCTCTCTGCTTTAGAAGGGGTTTTTGGGAGTACTGAGACTGGTGAAGACTTATTATGGAAATTCAGGTCTGCTAAGCAGTAGGAAATGAGAAACTGTCCGCTTTTGTCACTAGAGGAGCGGGCCTTGCAGGCCTATAGAAAAGGGGGAATCACTGCCACAGCCCTGAATCAGGTCCGGTTAGAACATGTTCTAAAGTCTGCCAGATTTTCTAGTGTGATGCTGCTGAAACTTAAGCTACAGGATCGTCGGGCCACCCTGCCTGAATATTGTCAATTAATGAGGGAAATTAGGGAAGTGGAGACTGATGAAGAGGGGTGGGGGCGGTACACCCTAGTGGGATCCCTGAGCCTAACACCCCCGAGGAGACTGGTCTGTCCGGAGGGTCTGAGGGTTCCCCAGATTTTCCAGGTACTGTGGGAATGCGAGTTATTTCCTCCGACCTCCACATAGAGAGTGAGTTGAGGGCCGAGGTCAGGAATTTATGGGAACTGGTGAGGGACTTGAAGCAATCTACCATGTACCCTATTAGGACCAGGGCCCCTGAGTCTGGTAGAAGCCCGAGCCCTGGCCAAAGAGAGCTGTCTCACCCCTCTCAGAGCCCCCCACAGATAAGGTGCCCCCCACAGAATAGTGACCCCCGGGACCCCAAGTTCTGTTACCGTTGCGGGGAAGATGGGCATTTCCAACCCGAGTGCCAGAGGCCCGAGAATTTAAGGAAAGTTAACAACAGACTGATCGCCCGACATCGCCAGGCCCAGTCTCAGGCTCCCAGGAAAAGTTTTGCGACTCAGGCCCATGCCCAGGCGACTATCAATGCTGTGGCCCCCAACTGGTCTGATGTGGTCAGGCCTTCAGTGGAGACTAAGGTGCGGGTAAATGGAATTCTCACTCAAGCTGTATTAGACAGTGGCTCTCGGGTAACCATCATGTTTCAGGACTGGTACCAGGCACACTTACTTGAGGTGCCCCTGCAACCTTTGAATGGTCTACATGTGTGGGGGTTGAGCGACAAGGCCTATCCGTATTTGGGGTACATTCGAGTCTGGTTATCTTTTTCTGCAACTGTGGCTGGAATGGATGAGCAGGTGGAAACCCTAGTTTTAGTTTGCCCACCCACTGGACTGTATGATGGGGTGCCTCTGTTGATTGGGACGAATGTGCATATGTTCGGGACAATTGGCCCAATTGTGTTCTGAAAAACAAGCATTCCAGACTGGGCAAGCTTTAAGCATACCTGCTGTGATTCAACGGGCAAGTGCCACTCAGAAGAAGGTTAGTCCAGAGGAACCTGAAGACCCGGTGGGTGTGGTGTGGAAAAAGGATCCGGCCCCAGTGATACTTGCCCCGAATGCCCAATGTGTCCTGCATGGAGAAGTACGACTGAAAACCGATGTTAAGAATAAGTTGTTGATGTTGGATGCACCCGTGGAGGGAAGATTACCTGAGGGACTGTTGGTCAAACCCAGCATCTTGCCGGCTAGAGCTCATGCTTATGTTAAGAGGGTGATGGTTCAAGTGCATAATGTGTCCGACAGGGAGGTTCAAATAAGAAGAGGGTGCACCTTGGCCAGTGTACATTGTGCAGATACTGCTGTACTGCCAAACCGAAAGGGTTCCAGGACAGATGATAGAGTTACTCCTGATTTGTTCGACTTCGGTGACTCCCCGCTGCCAGTTGAGTGGAAACAAAGGGTCAGTGAGAGGCTTGCCAATAGAGACCAGGTTTTCTCCCTGAAAGAGTGGGATGTGTACAAGGGACTGAGCATCACATTTGGCTGCATGATGAAAGGCCTTTCCGAGAGAGATCCCGGTGCCTGGCCCCCGCCGATATAGATGATGTAAGGCGGCATCTACAAGAAATGTTGGCTGCTGGTGTAATACAAGAGTCCAGGAGCCCCTATGCCTCCCCCATAGTAGTAGTAAGGAAAAAGAATGGGGCAGTTCGGATGTGTGTAGACTATCGCACTTTGAATCGGCGGACCATTCCGGACCAGTATACCATGTCACGCATACAGGATGCATTGGATTGTTTAAATGGTAGCAAGTGGTTCTCTGTGTTGGATCTTCGCAGTGGATACTACCAGATCCCAATGGCCCCAGACGACCGGGAGAAGACTGCCTTCATTTGCCCCCTGGGCTTCTATGAGTTTGTCCGGATGCCTCAAGGGATCTCTGGTGCCCCAGCCACTTTTCAGCGCCTGATGGAACGGGCTGTGGGGGACATGAATCTACTCGAATGTCTGGTCTATTTTGATGATGTCATAGTGTTTGGTCGATCGTTGGAAGAGCACGAGCAACGATTATTCAAGGTCTTGGATCGGTTGGAGGATTTTGGCCTCAAGCTGTCTGTTGACAAGTGTCAATTCTTCCAGACTTCTGTAAAATACGTGGGCCACATAGTGTCCACTGAGGGCATAGAGACTGACCCTAGCAAAGTGGAGGCTTTGACCACTTGGCCTCAGCCCAGGAATTTGAAAGAGCTGCAACGATTCCTGGGGTTTTGTAGATACTATAGGTGGTTTGCTAAGGACTATTCTCGAGTGATTTACGCACAAAAAGTATAAGAAGGCTGTGCGCTCGGAGACAGAAAAGAAGTATTTCCGGCCGAATTATATGTTTGGGGATCGTTGGACTGCTGAGTGTGAGGAAGCTTTTTATGACATCATATATCAACTTACTCATGCCCCAGTGTTGGCCTAGGCTGATCCGGCCAAGCCGTATATTCTTCATACTGATGTCAGTCTACAGGGATTGGGGGCTGTGTTATACCAGGAGCACTCGAATGGTCTGAGACCTGTAGCATTTGCCAGCAGAAGCCTGACTCCTTCAGAAAAAAATTATCCAGTGCACAAACTAGAGTTCCTGGCTCTGAAATGGGCCATTGTTGATCAGTTTCATGACTATTTGTATGGTGCCAAGATATTGGTAAAGACTGATAACAATCCTCTGACGTATGTACAGACCTCTGCCAAGTTGGATGCCACAGGCCATAGGTGGCTCTCCGCCTTGGCCACCTATGACTATGCTGTTGAATACAGGGCTGGCCTAAACCATATAGATGCAGATACATACATAGATACATAGACAGTGTCGGCAGATAAGGGCCTATGGCCCACCCAGTCTTCCCATTTAAGTTTGTAAGTTCAGTTTATGTTTTCCAGGAAGTCTGTTGCCCCTTACCCTGATCTCCAGAATTCCTTTATGTCTATCCCATGCATTCTTAAATCCCGTGATTGTTTCAGCCCCCACCACTTCCTCTGGCAGGGTGTTCCACTTGTCCACCACCCGTTCTGTGAAGAAATTCTTCCTCGCGTTTCCTCTGAATCGTCCTCCCTCCAGCTTCATCCCATGCCCTCTAGTCCTGGAACATCTTTTTCGCTAAAATAGTGCATTCCTGCACCCTGTTCCTCCCTGTAAGATACTTGTATGTCTCTATCATATCCCCTCTTTGCTCTCTCTCGGAGTCCTATGCCACAAACTGATTGGGTCAGGTTATCCGAACCTGACATAAGAGCCCTTTGCCAGAAATTTGACAAAGAGGAACAGGTGTCTCCTGACTGGGTGGACTGCATGGTGGATTGTTTGGGACCATCCGAAAATTGCATACCGACTGCCTATTGTCACTTCTCTGCACTAGACACTGGCTCATTGCCACAGTTTAACAATGATAGTCTCCAACAGGCTCAGTCCCGCGACCCCATGATCAGATCAGCTTTAGAAGCCCTCTGTACAGGGATCGACGTGTCCAAGTTACGTTCCACTGATCTAAGGACTGCCTTGCTGTATAAGGAAGGGCCCAAATTGAAACTGATTAACCAACTACTATACAGAGAGACTGTGAATAAGGAAGGCCGGGTAGACAAACAACAACTGGTGCTGCCCTTAGCTTTTAGAGAATTGGTCTTAGGGTCCTTGCATAATCAAATGGGGCATCTCGGCATAGACCGGACTCTTGATCTATTACGGGCTCGATTTTACTGGCCAAAATTGAGTACGGATGTAGAGCAGTATGTCAAGACCTGTAGTCGCTGTTTGCAAAGAAAAGCTTTACCCCAGAGAGCTGCTCCCCTGGTCAACATTACCACTAGTGCCCCTATAGAACTGGTCTGTATTGATTTCTTGAGTTTAGAGCTCGATCTGAAAAGTGTCAGCAACATATTGGTGGTCACTGATCATTTTACCAGGTACGCACAGGCTTTCCCGACTAAGGATCAGAAAGCAACCACGGTGGCTAAGATGCTTGTTGAGAACTTTTTTGTCCACTATTGGGCCCCGCAGCGGATCCGTTCCGACCAGGGAAGGGACTTTGAGAGTCGTTTGATTGAAGAGATGCAATCCTTGTGGAAGGTACGAAAGTCAAGAACCACCCCCTATCATCCACAGGGAGATCCTCAGCCTGAAAGGTTTAACTGCACCTTGCTTGACATGTTGGGCACATTGCAACCAAAAGATAAACCGAGATGGAGCCAGCAGATTAGCATCTTAGTTCACGCTTATAATTGTACTAAAAGTGACGCCACAGGATTTTCCCCGTACCGACTGATGTTTGGGAGAGAGGCTAGACTGCCAGTTGATGTGTGTTTTGGGGTTTCCCCTGATGGAGTGCAAGCAGAGAACCATCTACAATATGTACAGAAATTAAAGGTCCAATTAAACCATGCCTACCAACTGGCCCAGACTATGGCGGCTAAACGAAACCTGGCCAACAAAGAACGATACGATAAGAAAGTAAAAGCAATGGAGTTAAAAGAAGGGGGCAGAGTGTTATTGAGGAATCTGGGACTACATGGGAAACATAAAATTGCTGACAGATGGCATCACCTCCCTCACATTGTTGTGGGAAAATTGACAGATCTGCCTGTATATAAAGTGCGGCCGGAAAACAATTCTAAAGATGTGAAAACTGTGCACAGAAATCATCTGCTGCTAATCAGACAAGTCCTGATTGAAGCTGAATCTCCAAATTCTCCCCCCTCCAGGCCTATGACTAGATCTGCTACCAGGAAAGGCATCAAACCCATTGATTCTTCAGCATGCCAACCAAAAGGGCCTCGCCCAAGGTCTGCAGAGGGAAGTGAGCAACCAGTGGTGTCAGAAGATGACGAAGACGATATTGAATACTATCCCTCTTATGAATTGAGCCAGTTATTTCGGGGCAATCCCCTTGTTAACTCTGGAGATGAGGTTGGGCCTTCTGGACTGTCTGAGCCCTCAGCTTTGTCTCCAGGACCAATGCTTCCAGACCTTGAATCGGGTGGCAATAATGCCCAGGAGGTGGGATTCTTGAGCATGGCTGAATTGTCTGACTTTTCAGAGGAAGAGAGTGAGATGGGGGAACAAGCAAGTGATATGCCCGAACCGGAAGAATATTTTGAATGCCCTGATGGTTCCTCACCTGTACCTAGACAGCCCCCAGCTGAGCCCAGTGGGGTGGGTCTGGGGATAGAGGGTCAGGTCCCCAATAGTACTACGAGTGCTGAGCCCTTTTCCGCCGTAGAGATTCCCGTCACTAATGTCAAGGAGACTGAAGTGGAATCAGGGCCTGTTTCAAGGTCCCTCGAAACCCCTAGGCAATCCGGCCGAGAAATCCGGCCGGTAATAAAGTTGAGTTATGAGTCTCTGGGTCAGCCGGTGGACTTGCCCTTGAATGTGGTCCACAAAGGGGTGTATGTGTCCCCGAGTTCCTTGCCTAAGCTAGCCTTGGGGGATGACTCCAGACTGTTGGTATTACCCTTTGAGTGTGATGCCCCTGCTTTAGGTAACCTACCCGTAACTGCAAGGGAGGGGTTCCCCCCAGTCTGGGGTTATGAGCAGGAATTAATGACCTGAGTTAAGAAAAGGGAGCAAGGGTTTGAGTCTATAAGGTTGTATAAACCATAGTACTTTGTAAAATGTAATATTCATGTATGTGATACTACGTATGGTAGTGTTAACCAAGATATTTGCCTTACAGGATTCAAGGGTAACTACTTGGCGCGGACGCCAAGTTTTTCCAGGCCAGGAAGGGTGTAACCCCCTTGTGAATGGAGGTTCATGATCGCTTTCTCAGAGCTCGTTTTATGCTCCATGCCTGGTCAGTAATCGGCATAAACGCCGCTTAAATGGGGAACAGTTGAGCGCTCCTAAAAGCCTCCGTAAGCTGTCCCTTTAAGGGCTGCCTGTTGCAGCCATAAGTAACTAAAATGGAGGGGGACCGTGTGGTTGTATGCCCGAGTCCGGCCCGGGACACTGAAAGAATGACTCCCTTCTGCCATCGTTGGTGGTGCAGAGGGAGTTCTATTGGGGGATGCGATTGTTTGATGGAAACGATGTAAAATAATAATGATAATGTGGTTGTTCTAACCTGTCTTCCTTTGCAGTAAGGACTGTTTGATTGCCTCCTCCATTTTGCTCCAGAACTGTTGAATTGGGCCAATCAGTACCTCGGGATCCTACAGAGTTGGCTGACCAATAGAGGGACTGCTTGTATTTTGGGAAAGGCATTATGGGCTATGGCGCTTTTTCGCACCACTGAGGGCAGGAGGAAATGACTGGCATGTTCAGCCAGCCAATAGAAGTGGGTGGCGCCCAAACTGAAGGAAGAGCCCCTGGCTGTTGTGGGCAGATGCGTTGTGGCTGAGGTGAGGAGAGGAGCTCTGTGCTTCTGCGCTGTGGGAGTGTTCGGCGGGAAGGCCTGAAGCGGCTGTTTTGGCCCCTTGTGAGAATTCGGACTAAATCCGCCGGCGTGCGGTCGGAGGAGGCTGGTGCCAGCCCAGCTACCTACCATGCTGAACCGGAAGGCACTGGAGAGAATTGCTGAGTCGCGCTCGGTCCGCCTGTAATGTTGAAACTGCCATTCGCTGTTTGAGTTCTTCTGTAATTTGTGATGGTTTGAAAGCAGCTGCCTGGTATGGTACCCCTCTGTTGCTGCCATATAAATGTGTGAGAAGGCTGGTGAAGTTCGGGCTCCGTCCTGGCAGCGTTGAAGGAATCGTTATTTGCTGGGGTTGTGAGTATTGATCCAGGGTAGCTCCCTGCTGAGTGTGTACACAGCGGTTTCCTGTGCATTGTTATACTGCTGACTGCCTAATTAAACTTTCCTCCTATTCTGACCTGCTCAGGACTGTAATGTTTATCTGTGTTAAGGGCCCCAACCAGCTGCCACGTTTGGACTAGCCGTTAGGCCTTGGGTACCCATGGACAGTAAATTCAAGGGTTAGGCCTGTGCACAGAGCCCTAGTTAGCTAATATTAGTATAAGCTAATTAACCTGATTTTTTTTTCCCCCTCTTCCTTGTTATTCCCCCCTTTAATAAATCAGATTATTGTGTTGCAACTACATCCTGGCTGGTTTGTGCATCCCTGGTGAACTGCTGCATAGTGACTGTGACATAATTGCACCTTACTTTACAGGGGGTCCCCGGAGTGAGCGGAGAGATACTACCCGGGGGGGGTAAGTGTACTGGTGAAAAGAATTGTTGGTACACAGTGTGAGCCACTAGTGGGACAAAAAGGGGGTTGCAAAAACCAGAGGGTTGTAACCGAGGCGGTCTCGACCGTTTTAACCTCAACCTCTGGGTGGAGGCACCCGACAACGGATCTGGGCCCCTCACCCTGTCTCAGTGGAGGCAGGCAGGGCTAGTAGCCCTAAGGGTAGTGCCCTCTAGGGGTTACATGAGGTCTTTTTTTTACTTTCTATTTTTCCTCCTGTGCCCCCCAGTCTCCGACTCCTCGGGGGCACCTGGGGGTCATCCCTCTGCTAATCACCCTATCCATGAGCCCACCCTGCGCCCGAGCCGCAGCGGCTATACCCCGGGTGGGTAACGAGGTAAGGCTCAGACACCCCTGCACGCTACTATGCCCCGGCCGGGCAAGGTGGTCAAGGTGGTGATTGCATATCAATGGCACGCCTCCCTGCCCGTCTTCCCAGAGATGGAGGTTGTTATTCTCTTGGTTTCTCCCCACATGGTGTGCGCTCTGATGTCTAGGTGCAACACTCGATGTCCACCGCACATCATGGCCAGCCTTCCCTGCAATCAGGGCTTGCGTGCCTTGAGCCTCCGCTTCCGAGGTGGGTGCAAGTTGCGAGGAGCTTTGGCCCCTCCTCCCCGGAGAAGGTGAGCTGTCGTGGGATGCTCTAGCCTTCTCCCCCGGCCGGCCCTCCAGCAACCTGAGTTCGCTTCCAAACCCGGGTCACCGGTGTCGCAAGCAGAAATCCAGCTGCTGCACCGACGGCCCGGTTCCTAGTATGAGGTCTGATACCCAAACTGAACTCCACAGTACTCCCTTACGTCCAGGATACCCTTGTGTCTGTCCCACTCCTTATCATCTTTTCAACCCCCCATATCCACCCTATTACATACGTTCGTGCCATCCTTGAATTAACATACCTTCTTCTCCAGCCCCTCTACAACATCCCCAATATAGACATTGAAGAGGATTGGCCTCAACACTGACCCCTGTGGCACTTCGCTAGCTACCTCTCCCTCCCTAGAGTGTTCTGTTTACCACCACCCTCTGACTCCTGCTAGTAAGCCAGTTCTCTACCCATAGTACTATTTTAGGATCCACTTTTAGGTTACATAGTTTGTTTATCAGTCTTTTATGAGGGACAGTGTCAGGGGCCTTTCTGAAATCCAGATAGGCCACATCCACGCCCTACCCTGGTCCACTACCTTAGTCACCCAGTTGAAAAACTCTATTAGGTTTGTCGTGCAGGACCTCCACTTGGTAAATGCATGTTGTCTTGGGTCTAGTAGGCCATTCATATCATGGTATTCAGCTAACCTGTCTTTCAGCAGGGATTCCATTATCTTGCCAGCCTGTAATTACCAACCTCATCCTTATCTCCACCTTTGTGCAGTGGGACCACATCCACTCTTTTCCAGTCCCTTAGCACTTCACCTTTCTCTGGTGATAAGTTGAACAACTCCATGAGGGGTGCAGCCAACTGTGCCCGGAGTTCCTTTAGCACCCTGGGCTGCACTGTGTCCGGGCCCATCGTCTTGTCCATCCTTAGCTTCTTTAGCTCACTCAGGACTCTTTCCTCCATAAAGGGCGAAGCTAGAAAGGTTTATGTGGACTTCACACACCAAGGGTGTGTTAAAAAACAAAAACAGAAAAACTTCATAAGCACACAGTTGTTTTTTTCTTTCTTTTCTTTTCTAATAACTAACATAGGGGCATTAGCAAAAAAAAAAAAAAGATAACCAAGAAGATTCATGTGAGATAAGTTTCCTGCTGTTGAACTGTAGAAAGAAAAAGTGAAATATTAGCACTCCCTAATACCATAATAACCCGGTATGACGTCATACCTTGTTACTACGGTATAAAGGGTGTCACCAGTTATTATAAAACATATCTCTTCAATCACTATGATGCAGGGCAATATAGAGCAGAATAAGACAAGTTAAACAAAGTCGCAATCCAATACAGGCAAGTACAAATTAAAATTGCAAAAAGAACGACGGTTGCTCTTTTATTTAAAACGTTTTAGCATTAAAATGTACTGAACTGATAGCAGCTTGTTTCTGGCTACATCCTGGCTGAAAGGGGTCGTGGGGTACATTACAACTTGACAAAAAAAGAGCAAACAGAAGTAATAACTATGAGTAGCAAGTTACAGTTGTTAAGTGAAGAGTCAAATATAAATATAGTACATACAGTAGCTAAGCCCAGTGCACATGTGTGTTGAAGAGAATGCCCAACTGTCGACAGATTTAAAATGGGGTTAAAGACATATTTATTTAGTTTAGCTTTTCCTAGTTACGGATGATATTGTTTTAATATCTTATTTTTATGTATATGGTTTTATGTACAGCGCCTTGGTTCTGAAAGGCGCTATAAAAATAAAGATGATTTGATTTGATTTTGATTTGAATAACAGATGTCAAACTAGACAGTGTGCGAAAACCCAGGGTTAAGCTGAGGTCTAAGGAAGGTGTTTGTGTGGGGGGTTGGAAGGAAGTCCGGTCATAATGTAGTCTAGGGCAGTTACTGGACTGGGTGGAGAAATTACAAGTCAGGGATTTAAAGGAGAACAGGGATGGGGAAAAGCAGATAACATGATAAAGGGGACACCAGTACTTGGAGAACCAGAAGGAGACAACCGCATGACCTGCAGAACATGTCATTAGAGGATGGATGAGGAATAGAGGGTCGTTTATTACAGACAGAGTACGTGGGAGCAGAGAGGCGCGAAAGAAGGTAGGTAAGGGGAGTGGAAGCAAGTCAGAATTTGGCTATATTTCGGTAAATGTGTTGAGCAGCAGCATATGGGGGACAAGGTGGCAGTCAGGGAAGCAGAGGGGATTTAGATCATGTGGATAGGGGAAATGGAGTAGGTAGGGTGAGGAGAAGAGCAGGAACTAACTACAGATTACAGCACAGTACTTTTTGAACTGCCATGGCTTCTTTATTTATGGCCTTCAGACACAGGAGCACAATATGAAGACATATGTTCTTGGCTCCTAAGGTTGTTAGTAAATAAATAAATTCTTCATTTTTAAGTGGTGTGGTGGTGCCTTGTCTTTTTTGCTGTTGCAGTTTAACTGTGGCATGCCTAGGGACGGAGCTGCCTTTTTTTTTTTTTTTTTTGTCTTGTTGGACTAACTACAGGAACAGTGGTAGGATGTGAGCTCACCGGGGCAGGTAAGATAAGGAGAGGGTAGGGACTAATTGCAGGAACAGGGGTGGCACGTCAGCTCATGGAGCAGGCAGTGTAAGGAGAGGATTAGGGACTAATTACAGGAACAATGGTGGGACGTGAGCTCACAGCAGCACCTAGGGTAAGGAGAGGCATAAGACATAGGAACTAATTACAGGAACAGTGTTGGGACGTGCTCTTACAGGGAGCAGCTAGGGTAAGGAGAGGAGTAGGCACTAATTGTAAGAACAGTGGTGGGATGTTGGCACACAAGGGAAAGGCAGAGTAAGGAGAGGAGTAAGGACTAATTACAAGAACAGTGGTGGGACGTAAGCTTACAGGGAGCAGGTCAGTCAGTCAATCAAAGTCTTTATTTAACCAGGCGGACACCGTTGAGCAAGCTTAATTTCAAGGTGGACCTGGGGTAGGCAATACAGTCATACAGTGAGAATCAGCAGATAAGGTAATAGCACAATAGACTGGGCAAGGTACTTAGAAGTACAAATATGTACAGGCTAACATATAAATAAGAATTATACAAGGTGAGGAATTACAACATAGTGATGCAACAACAGAATATATACAAGTTACAATCATAACAGAGTAAAGCAACTACGGTAAGGGATATATACAGGTTACAACTTCACAGATAGAGTCATAATTGTTGTAATTTTTTTTTTTTGTTTGTTTGTTTTTTTTTTAATAGGACGGTCCGGAAGGGCACTAGTGGACCCAGAATAGTAGGGTAAGGAGAGGAGTAGGGACTAATTAATAGGAACAGTGGTGGGGCATCGGCTCACATGGAGCAGGTAGGGTAAGGAGAGGAGTAGGGACTAATTATAGGAACAGTGTTGGGACGTCAACAGACAGCAGGTAGGTAAGGAGAGGAGTAGGGACTAATTATAGGAACAGTGTTGGGACATCAATAGACAGGCAGCAGGTAGGGTAAGGAGATGAGTAGGGGCTAATTACAGGAACAGTGGTCCGACTTGAGCTCACAGGGAAGCAGGTAAGGTAAAGAAAGGATTAATTACAGGAACAGTGGTGGGACTTGAGCTCACAGGGGGCAGGTAGGGTAAGGAGAGGAGTAGGGACATGTAGATCAAAATGGTGCATGGTCTGCATCAGATGCCCTTCGAGGAAAGATTTAAGGAATTAAATATGTACTCCCTAGAGGAAAAGAGGGAAATGGGAGACATGATAGAGACGTTCAGATTCCTCAAAGGTATAAATAAGGTGCAGGAGGAGGGTATCTTGCACAGAAAGAAATGCTCAAGAACAGTGGGGCATGCTATGAAGCTGGAAGGGGAGACCTAGAGGGAATATGAGGAAATACTTCTTCACGAAAAGGGTGGTGGATGCCTGTTACAGTGTCCCAGCAGAGGTGGTGGGTACAGAAATGGTGGCAGGGTTCAAACATGCATGGGATAGACACAGGGGACCTTAGTAACAGGGCTGGGGGGGCGGAGATCGAATAGGATCTACGGGAGGACAGTAGGTAGGGACTTTAGGGCAGACTAGGTGTCCAAGAGGTCCTTTTCTGCCGACAGCTTCTATGTTTTTATGACTAATTACAGAAACAGTGGTGAGCTGTGGTATCGCAGAGAGGGTGAGCCATGGCTGAACAAGCTAGGAGGGACATGAGAACATTTGTCCTGCAGTAAAAGTGAAAGTGAGAGAGCCATGGTTAAACAACTGAGGTAGGGCATGAAATCCTTAGTACTGCAAAGGGAGCCATAGCTGAATAAGTGAAGTGGGACGTGTAAACCTTAGTACAGTAGTGAGCCATGTTTGAACAGGTGAGCTGGGACATGAAACCTTAGCACCGGAGAGAGAGAGAGAGATATCTGAACAAGGTACGGGGGAGATTAGAAAATTTAGAACTGCTGAGAGAGCGACAGAGAGCCACAGTTAAACAAGCGCGGTAACACATGAAAACTTTAGTACTGGAAAGCGAGCTGTAGCTGAACAGGTAAAGTGGGACATGAGAACCATAGTACTGTAGAGAGGCTGAGAGAGCAAGCTATGCCTAAACAAGTGAGGTGGGATATGAAAACCGTAGTACCACAGAGAGAACAAGAGAGAGAGCTGTGGCTAAACAAGCAAGGTGGGACATGAGAACCTTAATACTGCCAAGAGAGCTGTGGCTAAGGAGGCAAGGTGGTACATGAAAACCTTAATACATTAAATATAATGTAATTAAATATTTGTACACACTGGAGGAGTGGAGGGACAGGGGAGACATGATAGGAGTCTTCAAGTATGTAAAAGGAATAACAGAACGGAACCAAGGAGCTGTTTAGGCTAAAAAAGGGGGAACAACTAGGGGCATGAGTGGAAGCTGGAGGGAAATTATAGGGGGACATAGGAGGTATTATTTCACTGAGAGGGTTGTGGAGCCGTGGAATGTGCTGCCCAAGAGGCTGGTGGAGAAGGGCACAGTGGAGGGCTTCAAGAAGGGTAGGACAGGTACAACGGGAAACCAGATCCATTGAAGACCCTGTTGGTGGCTGGGGGGTTGGGAAAGCGAGCAACCACTAGGTGGCTGTCTACCGAGCGGACACGACAGACCATTAGGCCTATTCTGCTGGCTTTTTAGTATGTAGTATGTTAAAGAGAGCCATGGCTAAACAAGCAAGGTGGGACATGAAAATCTTAGTACTGCAGAGAGAGCCATGGCTAAACAAGCAAGGTGGGACATAAAAACCTTAGTACCACAGAGAGAGCCATGGCTAAACAAGCAAGGTGGGACATAAAAACCTTAGTACTGCAGAGAGAGCCATGGCTAAACAAGTGAGGTGGAACATGGAAACCTTATAGAAACATAGAATTTGACGGCAGATAAGGACTGCTTGGCCCACCCAGTCTGCCCATTTCCCTACCTAATGGATAAGCTGCAGATCCTAGTTAACCAACATCCTACTTTTTCCTACCCCCACCCAGTAGAATTGCCTTATGAGTTATGACTGTCCCATGCATTCTTGAAATCCACCACTGTTTTTGACTCCACAACCTCCTCAGGAAGGCTGTTCCATGCATCCACAACCCTCTCTGTGAAAAATACTTCCTCACATTATCTCTGAGACGTCCCCCCTCAATCTTCAAATTGTGCCTCCTTGTTCTTGCACACCTCTTTTTCTGAAAGATGTTACCCTCTTGGACTTTGAGTCCCTTGAGGTACTTGAAAGTTTCTATCATGTCTCCCCTCTCCCTCCTTTCCTTGAGGCTATACATATTAAGCTCCTTAAGTCTCTCTTCATACATCTTCTGGTGCAGACACTGCACCATCTTAGTTGCCCTCCTCTGAACAGCCTCCATCCTGTCTGTATCTTTGTGGAGACTGGGTCTCCAGAACTGCACGCAGTACTCCAGATGGGGTCTCACCAGCTGTCTGTACAGAGGGATAACAACTTCCTGCTTTGTACTGGTGATGCCTCTCCCTATGCATCCCAGTATCCCCCCAGCCCTCCTTACTTCTCTCTCACATTGCTTGCCCACTTTTAGGTCATCAGATATGACTACCCCCAGGTCCCTTTCCATTTTTGTTGTTGTTGGTATCTCACCCCCCATTGTGTACTCTTCCCCCCTGGGTTTCTGTTTCCCAGGTGCATTACTTTGCACTTCTTAGCATTGAATCTAAGCTGCTATACATTTGAGCATTTCTCCAGCCTTGCCAAGTCCCTTCTCAGGCTTTCCAGCCCTTAGTACTGCAGAAGGAGCTTTGGCTAAACAGGCGAGTGGGACATGAAAACTTTAGTACATTAGAGAGAGCCATGGCTTACCAAGTGAGGTGGGACATGAGAAACCTAGTACTGTTGAGAGAGCAAGAGAGAGCCGTGGCTGAATAAGTGAGGAGCAACATGAAAACCTTAGTACCACAGAGAGAGACATGGCTAAACAAGTGAGGTGGGACATGAGAACCTTGGTACTGCAGAGAGAGCTGCAGCTAAACAAGCAAGGTGAGACATGAGTCTGGCCCGGTGGCACAGAGGGTTGAGGCACTGGACACCACACCTCGTACTACGCCGTCGACCTGGGTTCAGGAACTAACTCAGGAAGCTGGGGGTCATGGGGGGGGAGGACTGAGCATCTGGAGGATTGCTCTCCTCTCCTCTCCCGGGGTGGGGTGCGGGATTTGGCTTGCTCCATAATGACCCCTGGTGGAGGTTGGGTGCACTACAAGGAGCGGCACTGTTGAGGCTGAGCGGCGGTGGACTTCAGCACTATGTGCGCAGACGTCAGTGCATGTCTGCACTCCGGGGGGAAATGTGAGGAAAACCCCAACTACTGGGAGGCGACACTGACGCAGCTCGGTGCTCAAGCCCCACACGCTCAATCGGCCCTGGCCCGACTTGCTCTCCCTGTTCCCTACTCCTCCCATGGGGGGGGGGGTAGAGACCTAGCATCCAATTCCTAGGTCAAGGTCAGAGTTCAGGCTGGCGGCAGAGGCGAGAGCGAATGGTCACCGTCCCAGAGATGCCCTGGTGATCTGTGACCGGGAGGGAAAAAAGATTTCACAAAAAAAAAAAAAGGTGGGACATGAGAACCTTAGTACCGTAGAGAGAGCCGTGGCTGAACAAGCGAGGTGGGTCATGGGAACCTTAGTACCTCAGAGAGAGCCATGGCTAAAGAAGCGAGGTGCAACATGAAAACCTTAGTATCAGAGAGAGAGCCGTGGCTGAACAAGCAAGGTGCAACATAAAAACCTTAGTACCGCAGAGCGAGCCATGGCCGAACTAGTGAGGTGGGACATGAAAACTTTAGTACCGCAGAGAAAGACACAGCTAAACAAGGAAGGTGGGACATGCAAACTTTAGTACACTAAAAAGAGCCATGGCTAAACAAGTGAAGTAGGGCATGAGAACCTTGAAACAGCTGTGGCTGAATAAGCGAGGTGGGACATGAAAACTGTAGTACTGCAGACAGAGCGAGAGAGCCATGATATGAAAACCTTTGTACCGCAGAAAGAACCGTGGCTGAATGAATGAAGTGGGACATGAGAACCTTAGTACAAAACCATAGCATTGCAACGAGAGCCATGACTTACACAAGTGACGTGTAACATGACAACCGTAGTACTGCAGCAAGAGCCACGGCTACTACACAGGTGGCATGTGACATGAAAACCTTTGTACTGCAGCGAGAGCCATGGCTAAACAAGTGAGGTGGAACATGAAAACCATAGTACCGCAGAGAGAGCCATGGCTAAACAAGTGAGGTGGGACATGAAAACCATAGTACTGCAGAGAGAGCCATGGCTAAACAAGCAAGGTGGGACATGAAAAGCTTAGTACCGCAGAGAGAGCCATGGCAGAACAGTCGAGCCGGGACATGAAAATCTTAGTACCACAGAGAGAGAGCCATGGCTGAGCAAGCAAGGTGGGACATGAACCTTAGTACTGTACTGCAGAGAGAGCCATGGCTAAGCGAGCGAGGTGGTACTTGAACCATAGTACTGCAGAGAGTGCCATGGGTAATCAAGCAAAGTGGGACATGAACCTTGGTACTGCAGAGAGAGCCATGGCTAAGCAAGCAAGCAAGGTGGGACATGAATAGCTTAGTACTGCACAGAGAGCCGTGACTGAACAGTTGAGGTGGGGCATGAAAACCTTAATACCACAGAGAGAGCCACGGCTAAGCAAGCAAGGTGGGACATGAACCTTAGTACTGCAATGAGAGTCATGGCTGAACAAGAGAGGGGGACATGAAAACCTTAGTACTGCAGCAAGAGCCATGACTAAACAAGTGACGTGTGACATGAAAACTTCAGTACCGCAGAGACAGCCATGGCTAAACAAGCAAGGTGGTACATGAACCTTAGTACTACAGAGAGAGAGAAGCATAGCTGAACCTTTGAGGTGGAACATGAAAACCTTAGTACTGCAGAGACAATGGGAGAGAACCATGGCTGAACAAGTAAGGTGGGACATGAAAACCTTAGTATCAGAGACACAGACAGAGACAGAGAGAGAGAGAGGCTCCACGGCTAAACCAGTGAGGTAGGACATAAAAACCTTAGTACTGCAGAGAGAGACGTAGCTGAACAAACGAGGTGGGACCTAAGAACCTTAATACTAGAGAGATGGTGAGAGCAAACCATGGATAAACAAGCGAGGTGGCACGAGGAAAACTTAGTACAGAGAGAGAGTGAGAGAGCCATGGCTAAAAAAGCTATGAGGGATATAAAAACCTTAGTAACTGAGAGAGAGAGAGAGAGCCGTGGTAAAACTAGCTATAGACACAAAGACACAGACGATGGCAGAGAAAGGCTAGTGGTCTGTCCAGTCTGTGGTACCCTATCTAACCCCGGGACCTGTTGTCCATCCAGTATCCTAGCCCTCCTCATCCACCCCCTTTTCCGCTCCCTGTTTCAGTTGTCCTTAGTAACCACTATACCCTTCACTCTGTCCCAGCCGTGCCTGAAACCATTAATGGTTTTAGCATCCACCTTATCTGATAAACTGTTCCACAGTTCCACCACGTTTTCTGTAAAATAACACTTACTCATGTTTCTCCTGAACCTCCCTCCTGTCAGTTGCCACTCATGCCCTTGTGACCGCGAATATTTATTCATGCTAAATAATTTCCTGCAGTCCACCTTGTTTATTCCTTTCAGGAACTTGAAGCTCTCGATCATATCCCCGTCTCCCTTCTGATGTCCAGTGAGTACATGTTCACTGCTTTCAGATGCTCCTTGTACGACTTGCCCCATTGGCCCTGAATCATCTTTGTCACCCTTCGCTGGACCATCTCCAGCCTTTCCTTATCCTTCCTGAGGTGCGGGCTCCAGAACTGTGCACATAACTCTAGGTGGGGCCTCACCAAAGATCTACAAAACTGTAGTATTACCTCTTTCCTTCTGCTGTCAGTGCTCTCTCTGATGTACCCCAGCATCCTGTTTGCCTTACTGTTGGCCTTGTTGCACTGGTTTGATTGATTGAGGGTGTCATTGATGATACTCCTAGGTCCCGTTCTTAAGCCGTAGTGCTAAGTTTTAACCCATCCATCCAGTACACGGTCCTGGGGTTTTTATTCCCTAGGTGCATCATCTTGCATTTTTTGGCATCCAGCCGCCGGCCCCCACTGATCCGGAGGACAGCAGGCTCACTTTCGTCTGCGAGGGTCTCAGCATGGCCATAATCAGACCCCGGATGCGATTCCATGACGAGCCTCCAGGTCAGCGGGTGTGCGACCATCAAGATGTTTAGTCGCGCCCAGCCCTATTTTCCACCTTAATTTTTTGTCCGGGGAGCGGCAGTGCAATGACTCTGCCATGACATAAGTGTTCTTTGCAAACTCCTCCGCTGGCGCTGCACCTGGTGCTTCTCCCGGTCTTCACCAGGGGCAGCACAATCGCGATGCAACCCCATGAGCCCACCCCAGAGGAAGGAGACCAGTCCTGGGAAACTCAATCCAACCTCTCCCCTGCCAGCCCCCGGCGGCCCGAGTCCATTCCCAAACCCAGGTTGCCAGCTCATCTTGCACTTTTTGGCATTGAATTTCAACTACCAAATCTTAGACCACTTTTCTAACCTTTGCAGGTCACTCTGCATTTCCCCAATTCCTTCATCACTATATATCCTCTCACAGAGCTTAGTTTCATCTGTGAAGAGACACAACTTTCCTCAGATTCCCTCTCCAGTGTCACTGATGAACATATGGTGCCTAGACTATTTCCTTACCTCAACTGCTAACCTAACCCAGCTTAACACTACCTACAGTCTTATATGCTGCGTTGTCCTCCATGTCTCACTCGCTACTCTCCACTGTACACTCTATCAGTCCCTTAACTGGCTCCCCCCTCAAGCCCGACGCTCCTGCCTCCTGGCCTAGACAATCGGGGATGCCTTTCATAATCCCTCCTACTCACCACTGTCTATTTGATCCAACCCAGAACCTTCAGGTGCAATCTGTGTCAGTCATCCCGCCTCCAACTTGAATGCCCCCCACATTACCTCCAGTATGGGCCAAAGAGCTTGTAACAATCACACAGGAGTGTGGTGTGCATATTTATGAAACACAAACAAAGGTGAGAAAGAAGGAAGTGCCTCAACTGGGACTTCTTTCTTACCATTGTTTGTATGTGTTCCATAAATATGCACATCGTAGTCCTGTGTGATTGTTACAAGTAAATATTTGTGTTGACATTGGTTTGTGCATTTGAGAAAGAGTAATGTGCACGGGAACAGCCCAGGTTTCAGTTGTCTCAGTGGCGCAGCTGGTTAGTGCAATCGGAAGGGTATTCCGGGTGGCCTGGGTTCGAGTCCCAGCTGAGGCACTTACTTCTTTCTCACCTTTGTTTGCATATGGGCCAAAGAGCCTTTTTGGTGGTTGGCTCCTGACTTTGGAATGACCTCCCTTCACCCCGATGCTCACCTGACCCCCCCCTCCCCCAAACCTAAATGCACTGATTAGAGCTCATTTTGTGTCCCCTTAGCCTGTGCCTGCCCTCTGGCAGCTACCCCAGTTGTTTCCTCCTATATTTACCCCCAGTGTCCTCCCATTAGAGCCCCCCAACTACAGACCCTCTAGACTGCTTCCCTCTGGCTAGCAGTCGTTTACCAACCTGCACCTAATTCCCTCATGGTCTCTGTTGTTCAACTAGGTTGTCATATGACTCTGCTTTGTTGCTTGTGTTATCTTCAGTTGCCCTGTACTGTGTATGTTAAAAGTTTAATTCCAATGTATATTGGATTGGCACTGTCTGTTGTGTTTCCCCCCCCCACTACTTTATGATCAGCCTGCTGTTGCTATGCCTGTTATGATCCCTGTTTTGACTTGTTTGATGTTTGTACGGAATATTGTACTGAAAATTGCTTGTACTGAATGTTGTACTGGAAATTGTTCTCTACCTTGTACTTGCTTGTATCTGGCCCGTGCCGTGCCTGAAAAAGGTCTTCGAATCAGTGCACCAACCCGGTTAACAGATAAAAAAAAAAAAATAAGATAAATAATAAAATGTGTTTAATTAAGCGCCTTTCGATATCTCAAAGCGCTGATTAATAAATAAATAAATATAGAAGAGGACCGGGCCCAGGACAGAGCCCTTTGGTACCCCACTAATGATCTCCCTCTACTGACCTGACAAAATTAACCACTACCCTCTGCTGCCTCCCCCATGTCCAGTTATGTATCCATCTTACTAGGTCCCTGGGTGCACCCAGATCCGCCATCTTCTTCAGTAAGCATCTGTGAGGCACTGAGTCGAAAGTGTTGCAGAAGTCAAAGTAGAGTACATCTATGGCGTGGCCCCTATTCAGTGCCTTCATCACCCAGTCAATCAGGTTAGTCTGAAAAGACCTCCCTGCCACAAACTTGTACTGCTTACTGTTCTGGAGATCATTGTTTTCCAGGTAGTCCATGAGGTCCTCTTTGACCAGTGACTCCAACAGCTTCCCTACAGCTGAGGTAAGACTGACAGGCCTACAGTTCCCTACTTGTTCCTTGTCTCCCTTCCCCCACCATATGGTGCGTAACTGCATCTGCCACTCTCCAGTCCTTCGGCACTACTCCCGTATACAGTGAGTTGTTAAATAGCCCTACTAAGGGTTCAGCCAGTTCTGCTGCCAGTTCCATGACCACCCTCTGGTGCATTCTGTCTGATCCCAGGGCTTTATCTGTCTTCAGGGCAGCTAGCCCTTTCAGGACTCTTTTGCTTGTAAATACTGGCTGCCTCATCTCCAGGACCCCCTTTGTAGCTGCTTTGATGCAACTGTCTGGCAAGTGCCTACCATCCTCCCTAATGAAAACAGAGCAAAAGTAGTCATTTAGGATAGCAGCCTTTTAAACGTCCTCCTCTTTCACTTTCTTTCTCTCTTTCACTGTACAGACATAAGGCAATTCTTGTGGGGGGTAGGAAGAAATAGGCTGTTGGTTAACTAGGATCTGCGGCCTATCCTGTAGGTAGGGAAATGGGCAGACTAGATGGGCCTAGCGGTCCTTATCTGCTGTCAAAGTCTATGTTTCTATGTTTCACTACACTGACAGCATAAGTATTCCCCCACCTTTCTTTGTTTTTTTCCCTAATGCACTGAAAGATGTTTTTCTCTGCCCACGACCCATCTTGCAGTATGCTGTACTTCAAACAACATAAAGTCTTGCTGTATTCTGACATATGCAGTTAGGTCCTGCCTTTCAACTGCCCCAGAGAACAAAGAGTTAAACTTTCCATGACCAGCATGGAATGTTCACCACGAGCTCGGTTGAAGCCCCTGTCTGCTGCTGTTTAAACTGCAACCGTCAGATTCTTTACTCTGCCTCACTGAACAGTCGCTCCAGAGATTTCTCCTTTGCTCGGTTCAGAAAAGTTGGTTGAAGTGTCGTCTTTCGGTTGGTTTCTACCAAATTGCTGTTACCACTCAGTTGGTTCAAGTCTCTGTCTTTGGTACCATGTGAGTACTAGATAGGTTTTCTGTGTAGTTTCTGGGTGGAACTTGTAAATTGTGTATCGGTTCGGCTGAACCAATCAGTTTGAAGTAAAAAAAAGTTTGTGATTTATTTAGAGAGTGATAACCGGTCCGTATCGGTTCTAAAAAAAAAAAAACGGATTTTATTACATTTTTTTCCAAGACCCGTGACACGGTCAGGAACAGATAGGGAAGTCTTGCCTGGCGGATTGCCAAAAAAAGGTTACATTTTTGGATAGGATTGGCCATATCTGAGAAACCCAAGAAAAAAAACAGGCCCACTGGGTTTCAACACTGCAGTGTGTGTGGGGAAGTTTTTGCCAAGGCTGGTCCCCCATACCACCTGTGTTTATTGTCTAGGGTTTGACCACCTCGATTCAGACTGCCAAATTTGTAAGAATTTTGCCAAATCTACCCTGGAAAAGAGATTAGGTAGACTGAGTGAAAGGGAGGCTGAGAAGTCCGCTAGCCCAGATAGCCAGCCCGGTTCAGTTCCTACCGAACCAGGAGTGCACTCTGACCAGGGCGATACTTCTTCGGGCAAAAGGAGAGCCGATTCTGAGGAGTCGGTTCTGGTGAAAAGGAAAAGAAAAGATAAATTGTCCGGTTTGGACCCAGAAATTCATACTTCAACCGCCGATGAGATAGCCAAGGCAATAAGGATAGTGCAGGCGCTTACTTTGGTTCCGACCAAACCGGCACCATCTGGCAGGAGTTTGGTTCGGTCGGTTCCCCCGGTTCTGGATTACACTTTGGAAGAATTTTATGAACCGGAGGAGGAGGAGGAAGGAGAGTATGAGGATAATTATGGTGATTATGAATGTCTGGATGTGTCTGTTGACCCGGACATCTCCCCAGACAGACCTTGAGGTGTTTCTCCTCCGAGGCTTTCCGAGTCCCCTTCTCACTATATGTTTTACAAAAAAGTGGCTGAGACCCTCCAACTTCCTGTGGAGGAAGCAGTAGAGGATCAGGAGGAGCCTGATTTTGTTGAGATGATGGACATCCCAGAGTCCAGGAGACTGTCTGTTCCCCTCCACAAATCCTTTGGGAAACAGACACATAAAATTCTTAAGTCTCCTAATTCCATACCTCCTATGGACAAACAAATGGACAAGAGGCACACTCTCTCAGGCTCAGACACAGAGTTCCTTTTCCAGCAATGCAGCCATGTTGGGGTAGTGCAGGCTGCTGCCTGTGATAAGGCAAATATCCCCTTGGCATCACACCCCCCAGACAAGGACTCCAGGAAGATTGATGCCATGGCAAAGAAAAAATGCATGGCAGCATCTTTGGGATTCAGGCAGGCTAACTATATGGCCTACACAGCTAGATACCAGAAGTCCAGGTGGGACACTGTGCTGGCTCTGGCTAAACAGGCCCCTGACCAGCTTGCCAACGAGCTGGAGCAGGTGGCTGCAGATGGGACTGAGGTATCTAAAGTACAATTTCATGCTGCTGTGGACTCCAGTGATGTTTCATCAAAAGTCATGGCTACATCTGTGGCTCTTCGGAGGATGGCTTGGCTCAGATGTGCTAGCCTCTCACAGGATACCCAGGCTAAGGCCATGGATTTTCCTGTAATTGGTAATTCTCTGTTTGGGGAGCAGACAGAGAACTACATGAAAAAGATGGATGAGCACAGGACCACTTACAGGAGTGCTCAGGCCAAAGAAAGGCAAGCAACTCCTCAAAGGCAGCAGTCCAGGGGCAGGGGCAGGCCCTTCCCAAAAGCCTTTTTATCAAGCTCAGGCCTCCTTTTCTTTCTCTCAGAGGGGGTTCTTTAGAAGGATAGGCAGACGGGGGTTGAGCAGGCCTGCATCCACCCCTCAGCCTAAAGCCCCTGCCAAGCAGACACCCTGATGGGTCTGCCCGGGCTGATTCTCCCATACCAGTAGGGGGCAGGCTGGCTTACTTTGTCCAGGACTGGAAGTCTCTAACATCAGACAAGTGGGTCCTGGAAGTAGTAAGCCTGGGGCTGGTTCTCAGCTTCAAAAAATTTCCCAAGATGAGAACTAGATCCTTTCCACCTGCGAATCTATCAGAGACCCTTGCCTTAGAGGCAGAGGTTTCTTCTCTCCTAGCTCTCAGAGCTATAGAGAGGGTTCCCACCTTACACAAGGGCAAATGATTGTACTCCAGGTACTTCCTAACCCCCAAAAAGACAGGAGAATGGCGGCCCATCCTGGACCTAAGATATCTGAACAAACACCTTTTAAAGCCAAAGTTCAAAATGGTGACTCTGTGAATTATCTTTCCCTCTCTAAGGCCAGGGGACTGGCTAGCCTCCCTGGACCTCAAAGTTGCCTATTTTCACATTCCCATCAGGTGCTCCCACAGAAAGTACCTTAGGTTTGAGTTGCCCTCAGGCCACTATCAATTCAGAGCAATGCCGTTTGGCCTAACATCAGCCCCAAGGGTTTTCACAAAGTGCCTGGCAGTAGTGGTTGCTTTCCTAAGGAGAAAAAAGATCTCCATCTTCCCATACTTGGACAAATGGCTCATAGTAGGTCAGTCTCCAGACCAAGTCAAGTCACATTTGCAAGTGACCCAGGAAGTGCTCAGTTCTTTAGGATTCCTTCTCAACCTTCCAAAGTCAGTTCTCGAACCAGTACAGCTCCTCACCTTCATAGGGGCAGAGCTGGATACAATAAAGGCAAGAGCCTTCCTTCCCCTGGAAAGGGCAAGGACCCTTATGGAACTGGCCTCTTCATTCACCATTCAGGTATCTCAACCAGCAAGGCATCTCCTTCAGCTTCTGGGTCACATGGCAGCTTCCACAGCAGTGGTCCAAGGAGCAAGATTCCAGATGAGGGACATTCAGTTCCACTTAAGAGCCTTCTGGTCCCAAAGAAAGGATTCCCTTACCAAACTAGTCCCAGTGACTCGAACCCTGATCCAGACCTTGAAATGGTGGCAGGATCAGGACAATTTGAGACAAGGGGTTCCTTTTGTCACTCAGTCTCATTCAGTGATACTCACCACAGATGCTTCCCTGCTGGGCTAGGGGGGCCCATTTGGGCGATCTTACCACCCAAGGACTGTGGTCACCTCAGGAATCTCTGCTTCGCATCAATCTTTTGGAACTCAGAGCAGTGTTTCTTGCACTGCAAGCTTTTTCCAAGTCTGTACAGAACAAGGTGGTCCAGGTCAGAACAGACAACACCACCACCATGTGGTACATCAACAAGCAGGGAGGCACTCAGTCTACAGCCTTGTGCACAGAAGCAATGAAGTTGTGATCCCTGGCCTATTCCCTGCAAACCTCTCTGATAGCAGTTCACCTCCCAGGGAAGGACAATGTCCTAGCAGATGCTCTGAGCAGAATATCCCAGGGCCATCACGAATGGACCCTAGATCCTCTAGTTTTGAAAGTGATTTTCTCAAGATGGGGCACTCCAGCAATAGATCTTTTTGCAGCCCCAGACAATCACCGACTTCCTCTCTTTTGTTGCAGACCCCAGTCTTGGGCTCAGTCCCCCTGGATGCTCTGATTCTGAACTGGGAAGGGAAATTTCTGTACGCTTCCCTCCACCTTCCCTCTCTTGTTCAAAGTGTTAGTCAAGATAAGGTCACAACCATGCAAAGTGATTCTGATTGCTCCAGACTGGGCCAGACAGCCTTGGTACCCCTTGTTGCTGTCCCTAGCAGTCCACCTTCCCCTGTCTCTTCCCTGTTGACATCCTCTCAGGGGAGGATTTGGTACCCGAATCTTCAGTCTCTCAATCTCAAGGCATTGCTCTTGAAGAGTTAGAGTTTGCAGATCTGCATCTTTCCCAGGGGGTTCTGGATATCCTTAAGGCTTCTCGAAAGCCTTCCACCAGAAAGACTTACAACTCCAAATGGAAAAGATTCAGCATTTCGTGTTCTAAGAAGAATATTTATCCAGACTCTGCCGAGTTGCCTACAGTTCTGGACTATATGGTCCATCTTAATGGCCTAGGCCTCAGACCAGCTACCCTTAAAGTACATTTGGCAGCTGTTTCTGCTTTCTTGTCAGTAGGCAAGCCTTCCTCTCTATCATCCCATCCTGTGTTTGGTAAGTTTTTCAAGGGATTGCTTCACACCAATCCCCCCCTTAGGGATCCTGCTCCTGCTTGGGACCTTAATGTTTGCATTGCTCAGCTTATGCAACCCCCCTTTGAGCCTCTGTCCTCTGCAGAGCTTAAGTACTTGACTTGGAAAACTGTGTTTTTGGTGGCCATTACTTCTGCCAGGCGTATCAGTGAATTGCAAGCCCTGTCAGTGGAACCTGATTTCATCTCCTTCCATAGAGATAAAGTGGTCCTAAGAACTAACAGAAAGTTTTTGCCTAAAGTGGTTTCAGATTTCCACCTCAACCAGTCTATATCTCTCCCTGTTTTCTTCACTGACCATTCCTCCTCTGGAGAGAGGAGGCTACACAACTTGGATGCTAAAAGGGCCCTGAGCTACTACATAGAGCGTACCAAGGGTCACAGGTTTGAATCCCTCCAGTTGTTCCTCACATATGGAAAGGTTGGTAAGGGCAAACCTGCCACTAAGAGATCTATTGCCAGGTGGATTGTTTCTTGTATACAATTCTGCTATGAAAAACTGGATAGAACTCCACCCTCAGGCCTGAGGACTCATTCCACTAGAGGTACAGCTGCTTCCCTGGCTGCTGCCAGGGATATTCCTGTCTTAGAAATTTGTCAAGCAGCCACCTGGAAAACAGTCCATACATTCACCAAGCATTACGCTCTGGATATCCAGGCTAGGAGTGATGCTCGGTTTGGCACAGCAGTACTTCAGAGCCTTTTTCCAGAGTAGGTTCTGTCCCTCCTCCATGGAGGTACTGCTTGGTAGTCTGCATATGTCAGAATACAGCAAGACTTCATGTTGTTTGAAGAAAAAATTACTCATCTTAGTAATGTTGTTTCTTCTAATGGAGTCTTGCTGTATTCTGACCTCCCCCCTGCCTCCCCTCTCAGAACCTGGTTTTTGGGATGTGGATGGGCAGGAGCAGTGTTGGCACCTAGGGGTGTCCTTTTTTTACCCTCTTTAGTTTTGGTGAGTTATTGTGTTTTGGATGTGTTTTGTTTTTGGGTTTCCTGACTTGAGTCTTCCTTTTGAAACCAAAAACCCTTTTATATAGATGTAGTTGCCAGTTGGCTAGTTTGAGTTTTACAGTTTCCACACACAACTTCTAGTGAGTATTGCTCGTAAAGATCTGACGATTGCAGTTTAAACAACAGCAGACAGCAGACAGGGGCTTCAACCAAGCTCGTGGTAAACATTCCATGCTGGCCATGGAAAGTTTAACTCTTTGTTCTCCGGGGCAGTTGAAAGGCAGGACCTAACTGCATATGTCAGAATACAGCAAGACTCCATTAGAAGGAACAACATTACTAAGGTGAGTAATTTTTTTTTTTATCTCTACTTTTGCCTTCCTAATCATCCTGTTTTCCTCCTTATTTCATAATAAATACTCTTCCTTTTCTGCTCCCCTTGCTTTTTCTTGGCCCTCACTGCTTTCTCGACCCTTGCCAAGAGCCGTAATGGTCTTTTGAACGTGTTCTTTTTTTGTTACTGTTCTCATGCATAACTTAAATGCCTTGAGAATTGCCCCCCATCTCTGTTCCATTCTTCTTATGCTGTCAACCATGACTAATTTGTCCTGGACCAACTCTCTCAACCTGTTGAAGTCCGCTCTTCTGAAATCGAGGACCTCCATTTATTTATGCTGTGTGCTTTATGCTCCCCATCCAGCTGGCCCCCATTTGCCCTGTCTCCATCGCTTAGCCCCGTCATCCACCCTGGGAGGGACTTACCCTCACTCCTGAGCAGACTGGCCCATCCCCTGACAGAGACTAGATTGGTACAGTGAGAATGAGTGCCTGGTCAGCAGCACAGGGTCTGCGACCTGGGGACGGACGTCCTTATGTGGCAGTCGGATCACTTTTTCCTGTATTCTCTCCAGGGAGGCATAGCATCCAGAGACATTAGTGGCACTCATGTTGAATGTCCAGCACACCTCCCAAGTTTTTCCAGCCCTAGCTGTCAAACCATCAGCCTCCACAAGGGGTCAGAATAACACTGGCAGCTTCCCCATCCTCTCCCCTTCCCCGCCGAAGGAGGAGGAGGAGAGCAGTCCATAGGACACTCAGTCCTCCTCCCCTCTGCCGGCTCTCCGATCCCCAGATTAATTTCCGAACCCGGGTCGTCTGCGTTGCAGGCGGTAGCACTATTGCAGTGCCAGTGGGCCGGCATAAGGACCTCAATTCTTGATTGGGGTTCTCTGGTCCCAAGGGCTAGTTCAGCCAAATGGAGTTGTGGTTGTTGTTCCTTAGTGGCTCCCCAACTCCTACAGCTCCTGCCACCTCAGAGTTGGTAAGCACCACATCGAGAATAGCCTCCTGCTTGGGGGCTTCCTTAACTAGCTGTACCAGTAGACAGTCCTGTAATGTATCTAGCTAGGCTTGACTTCTAGCACTCCTGGCCACTGGAATATCCCAGTTGATGTCTGGATGGTTCAGATCCCCCACTACCATAGCATCCCCTTTTGCCACTCCACTTTAGTTCTTCCCTGAGGCCTTTGTCCCTCTTTTCCCCTTGCCCTGGTGGACTGCAGATCACCCAGAAGCGTAGTTTCTTGCCTGAGTCCACCATGAGTTGCACCCACAGCGACTCTGTCTCCCCCTTATTATCTCTGATACACCCATCTTCTACAACCTCATTGCCATCCTTGACATAAAGGGTGACGCCTCTCCCTCTACCTTTTTCCTCTATCCCTCATCAACACTGATTACTCAGGGACAGTCGGATCCCACTCGTTATTTTTTGAGGCTCACATTTCTGTGATGGTCACAAGGTCCATCTCAGTGTCTGCCATCCATGCCTGGAGATTGCTGATTTTGTTACCTAGACTCCTGGCATTGAGGTAGACCCCCTTCCATCTAACACCTGAACCCTTTTTTCTATCTACCTGGCTTCCTCTTAGTCTCTTCCCTGGTCCTCTTAGCTTTTTTTTTTTTGTGGTGATTTTACTCTTTGTGCTCCCTCATTGTCCCTTCCCCTATCTTAGATCGGTCACTATTACTACTCACTAAGTTGCGACAAGCCCTTAGATGTGGGGGAGTACTAGCTAGGTTCCCCTTCCTCTCGCCTGTTACTGTGATTCTTCTAGTGCCAGTCTCCCCTGCAGTCTGTGTAACTGACTGATGTAGACGTCAGACTTCTGCCCCAGCTTAGTGGCCCTCTCCCTTGTCAGGTGTCTTCCTGTACCAGAAGTCCCCCCCGCAGTTGCCCACAAAATGGTACCCCATCTCCTGACACCATCCCTTAAGCCACCCATTAAACTGTTCTATCTCATCCTTCCTTATTCTGTTCTCTTTTGCATCTCTGCCGTACACAGGGAGGACCTCGGAAAAGGCCAGGAAGGCTGAAAGTGCCGACAGTGTGTCCTGGAGTCTGCAAGAGTTCTGCTTCACCATCTCCACCAACTGATTCACCAGATCATTGATACTCGGGTGTACCAGGATCCCCCAGCTCCCCCTACTCACTCTCCGCAGTCCTCCCTATCCTAGCTGAATCACCATGGATGACCAGTACTCCAGAAAGGCACCTGACCATCCCCCTCCCATCCAGCCCCCCTTCCACTTCCCTCTCCACACCCCTAATCATTGAGTCCCTGAATACTAAGATAGTTCTGGTGGACTCGCTCCTGTTACTCCCCTTGGGTGCCATCACATTGTCTTGCCCTTTTCATCCAGCTAACTCAGGAGTCCCCCCCCCAATGGAGTCAGGTACCTGTGTCTCTAGGGGTGCGAAGTGGTTCGCTGTCTGGATGGTGTTGGGCTGTTCACGTCCCTGTGGCTAACCTTGCCTCCCGTCTCCCTCCCCACCACTCTCCATCCCTCAGGACCTGGGGAGGAGTGGGGGTTGGGGGTGCGCTGCAGCTGAGCTGATGTCACAGCTGACATATTTCTTGTCTTGCTGCCACCAGCTGAGCATGGAGCTCTGGCAAGGTCCTGCAGATGGGACACTGCCCCCTCCTTCAAAGCGTATCCCTAGAGAAGAGTTCCCCGCAGCTGGCACAACTGCCTGCCTCCTCTTTTTACCCCATCCCTATAGAGAACCTGTAAAAAAGGCTGTACCTTGCTAATTCTGATATGCAATTATAAATAATGCAGTTTTCAACCTAAGAGAGTGTCAGCCTGACCTAAAACGAGAAAGCAGCAACTTCAGCACTGTTGGAAAAGGGGAAAGGGGAACTTGTTTAGCCAGGAAAGGCACAGTAAACCAGAGCTTACTTCCAGGTGCAACCTGGGAGCACACAGAAGTTAAATGACTTGCTCAGGGTCACACAGTGTGCAAGTAGGGGCTAATGAGATTCAAACCCAGTTCTCCAGGTTTGCAGCTCAGTGCCCTTAACCACTGCGCTATACTGCCTCCAGTAGTGCCCACCCTAGATAGGGTGTAGCAGTAACACCAACTTTCGCACAAAATGACTAATGAACTAGTAGCACTCACCAAGCTAGGGTGTATCAGTAATACCACTTCAGCTCAAAACAAATGACAAATGTGAGAAGTGCACATCCATATAGGGTGTTGCAGCAAGCAACAACCTTAGCAGACTACTCAATTAAGTAAGCTGTGCACACCCATATAGGAAGTAGCAACATACAACAAACAACCCTAGCAGAAAACAGACTACTAGCTAAAACAAGTAGTGCTCACCCAAATACAGTGATGCAGCAAGTAACAATGTTAGCATAAAAAAGATGGCAAATTTTACTAGTAGTGCTCACTGAGAGAGGGTGCTGCTAGGACTCTGTTAGGACTCAGTTAATTTAGGATCACACAGACATGGCGGTGCACTTTACATATACAGTTTTACATACTGCTGGCTGCCTCTTCTGGCAGATTCTCCTGTTGTCCTTAGCGTTATGATCCTGAACACTCTGGACCACAGCGAAGAGGACCGCTTGCAAGGCTTGTGTTATGAAAGTAAATGCAGAGCAAGTGGAAGATGCCCCCTCAGTACTTGAATGTTTCAGAGAGAGGCAGGAGGTGAAGCTTAACGTGGGACCTGGTGGCTGATTGGAGTGCCCCAGATCCAGGAAGCAGGAAGGTTTTTGTCTTCTCGGAAAACTTTGGCTTCAGGAGCTCCAGTTTCAGCAGTGTGGTGTGGACAGAGGGCAAATTAAGTCTGTGGAGCACTCTCAACCCCAAGTTCTACAGCAGTGGTGAGGAATTACAGCTGGTCCATTCAGATTCCGGCTTCAGGAGCTCTGGTTTTGGAGCCAGAGGGAGGACAGAACTGGCATAGAAACAGAGGCTGTCGGCAGCAAGGGACCTTTTGGCCCACCTAGTCTGCCATAATGTCTCTACTTACTCTGCTACCATAGACCCTGATTGATCTCCAACCTTACCCGGCCCTGGCCCTGTTACAAAGGTCCCTCTTTGTCTATCCCATGCATGTTTGAAAACTGTTACCATCTTGGTACCCACCACCTCTACTGGGAGGCTATTCCAGGCATCCACCACCCTTTCTGTGAATACATTTATTTATTTATTTATTGAAATGTTTCACCAGGAGGGCACACTGAACAACAAGTTGCTCATCTCACGGTGTGACCTGGGGGGAGGGGTTACATATGGTTGTGAAGGAAAATCAGTTACAATAGTATTTGGGAAATACAAACACTACAACATTGTAAGATTGTGCAACAGTTGGGACACAAGGTATTGTACAATAAACAGTAGTGGAACATTGGGTAAGTTACATGTCCAAAATCATACAAAAGAACATATGAACAGACAAAAAAGTAATAATGTGATAGAACCATTTATAGTGCATGAGTGTACCAGGAGCAGACTCGAGGTAGTATGCAAGTGCTGTTGGAGTAAAAAGGATGGTATTAGGCTGTGCACACTGGTGACCCAGAAGGGCAGGAGGAGAAGAGAGGGGGGAGAGGCAAGAACTAAATATATGAAGAAGGGGTAGCCATTTCCTGATTTCCCCTTCAGGATGTTGAGAATTCATGGGGCATGGTAGGAAGGCAGAAATTGGGGATAGATATTAAGGTAGGTTAAAGCAGGAACAGCTGAGGGAAAGGTAACTGTGTAGGGCAGAGGTAAGGGAGTAGTTGGAGGATGAGTGACATATTTCAGGAGGAGGGAACTCCAGATTTTAGGGAAATGATGGGCAAAACCAGTCTGACTGATGAGGGTGGAGTGGCAAGGGACTGTCAAAGTGTGGGCGTCTTTTGATTGAGAGAGTGGGTGGGGGGAGGTGGAGTGTAGAGAGAGGATGAGAGATAGGAGGGGAGCCCCCCGAACCAGAATTTGGAGGTTAGTTTGGCACAGTGAGAGATGCGTCTCTGAGATAGTGGAAGGAAGATTAGCGAGCGATAGAGTTCAACGTGGTGGGAGCGGGAAGGGGAGTCGATAGCAAAGTGGCAGAAAGAGTTAAAGAGAGTGTCCAACTTGGTCAGGGAAGATTTGGGAGCAGCACCATAGACTATGTCACAGTAGTCAAAGGTGGGGATTATCATCTTCTGGACAATTTTACGCCTCACAGTCAGCGGGATGAAACTACGATTCCTGTACAGAGCACCAAGCTTGGGGCGCAGTTTCTTCAGGATAGCATCGATATGCACAGAGAAGTTGATGTACTGGTCCAGCCAAACTCCCAGGTATCGAAATGAGGAGATGTCCTCCAAGATGGTCCCATCAAGGGTATGGAAGGTGGGTAGGGCCAGGAGCCTAGAGAGTCTCTGCCTGGTAACAAAGGTCATTGAGACTGTCTTCTTGGCGTTTAGAAAAAGCTGGTGAGAAGTAAACTAGAGCTGAACTTGGTTGAAGTCATGCTGTAAGCTGGTTTGCACAGCAGCAGGGTTTTTGCCAGAACTGTACGAAACAGTATCATAAGCATACATGTGGATAGAAGAGGATGAACAGGTTGAGGGAAGATCATTAAGGAAAATGGAGAAGAGTAGGGGACAAAG
Source organism: Neoceratodus forsteri (assembly GCA_016271365.2). NCBI lineage: Eukaryota > Metazoa > Chordata > Ceratodontiformes > Ceratodontidae > Neoceratodus > Neoceratodus forsteri. The sequence continues at coordinate 27,500,808 of CM057455.1, read as the reverse complement.
CACCAAGCCCTGAGGGACACCAATGTTGATGGGGAGTGGAGGGGAGATGGATTCAAGGATTCTCACCGACTGGGTCCTGCCAGTGAGGTAGGATTTAAACCAGTTGGTGGCTGACGGAGCAAGGCCAGCTGAGAAGAGTGAATCAAGCAGCAGGGGATGTGAAACAGTGTTGTAAACTTTGGCTAGGTTGACAAAGATGGCCGAGGTGATCAGGCCGTCGTCCATCCCTGAAAGGATGGAGTAAGTAAGCCTGAGGAAGGAGGTGGTTGTTGAATGGTTCTTCTGAAAACCAGATTGGAAGGGGGTGAAGAAGGAGGAATCGGAGAGGAAGGGTGATAGTCGAGAGAGAACTAAATGTTCTTGAAGTTTGGCAAGGGTAGGAAGGAGGGAAATGGGGCGATAGTTGCCAGGAGTGGATGTGTCACCACCCTTGGGGAGAGTAAGGACTACAGTGTGTTTCCAGGATGAGGGTACCTGAGAGTATTTTCTCACATCCCCTCTAAGTCTCTCCCTTCCAGGTTCATATCATGCTCCCTTGTCCTTGAGCATCTCTTTCTGTGCAATATGCCACCCTCCTGTACTTTATTGATACCCTTGAGGTATTTGAATGTTTCTATCATGTCTCCCCTTTCTCTCCTTTCCTTCAGTGAGTACATATTTAATTCCCGGAGTCTTTCCTTGTGGGGCTTCTGATGCAGGCCATGCACCATTCTGGTTGCCCTTCTCTGTGCCGCCTCCACCTTGTCTGTCTTTTTCCTGAGATGGGGCCAGAACTGGACACAGTACTCCAGGTGTGGCCTCACCATTGAGCTATATGGGGTAACACTACCTCCCTTTTTTTGCCGGTGTGGCCCCTTCATGTGCACCCCAGCATCCTACTAGCCTTTCCTACTGCCTTAGCACACTGCTTTGCTACCTTCAGGTCACCAGAGATCCCTTTCCTGTTTTGTCCTTGTTAACACATCCCCCCCCCAAATGATATGTTGCCCTTGGGTTTCTGTGACTCAGGTGCATCATTTTACAGTTTTTTGGTGTTGCAGCCCAGTTGCCAAACCTTGACCAGGCTTCTAGGTTTGTTTGTTTTTTTAGATCTTCCTTCATTCTCTCCACCCTTCCTGGTGTGTCATCTACTAACAGGCATACCTTTCCTTCTAGCCCCTCTGCGATGTCGCTAATAAAGACATTGAAGACCAGTCCCAGTACTGACACCTGTGGCACCCCACTTGTTACCTTACCTTCCTTTCCTCTAAGTGAACTCCATTTACCACCACCCTCTGAGTTCTGTTAGTTAGCCAACTTTATACCCATTTTACTATCCTTGGACCCACTCCCATACTGCTAACTTGTTTACCAGTCTTCTGTGTGTAACGGTTTTGTAGGCCCTACCAAAATCCAGGTAGGCTACATCCACCACTCCTCCCTGATAACCCAGTCAAAAACATCTTATCAGGTTTGCTTGGCAAGATCTACCCATTGTGAACCAATGGTGCTTTGGATCCTGGAATCCACTGGTGTTAAGGTATTCCCCAGTCCTTTCTTTAAGTAGACTTTCCATAACCTTGCCCACCACCGAAGTCAGACTTACAGGTCGGTAGTTTCTTGCCTCCTCACTATTCCTGGGGGATCTGAAAACCTTAGTACCACAGAGAGAGTCGTGACTGAACAACAGAGGTGTGCTCTGAAAGACAGAACTATGGCTGAACAAGCTAGGTTGGACCTGAAAACCCTAGAACTGCAGAGAGGGAGGGAGGGAGTGTGAGATAGAGTACCATGGTTACTACGAGGGGGCGCTATGATTAAACATGCTAAGAAGGACTTAAAATCCTAGTAGTGCTGAGAGACAGAGAGTATATGTGTGTGTGTGTGTGTGTGTGTGTGTGTGTGCACCGTAGCTAAATATGTTAGTTGGGACCTGAAAACACAATACTGCTGAGTGAGGGAGTAAAAGAGTGAGTGCCGTGGCTGAACATACTGCGTGGGGCATGAAGCCCTAGTGCTGCCAAGAGAGGGAGCAACTGCAGTTGGATTTCTAGTCAGGCCGAGAATCCTGAGCTAATATTCAGGGGGAGCAGGCTGAGGTACTAAATGAGTACTTCACCTCAGTTTTCACCAAGGAAAATGGGGGGGGCTGCATCATACATGGGAGGAGACAGTGATACTGAAGAGAGGGGGACCCTTACCGATCAGTGGGTCTGGGGAGAGGGGGAGGCATCACTGGCAGGAGGAGGAAAGGCTAAGCAGGGGAACGAGGTAGCGGAGGTGGAAATCACAGCAGAGAGAGTGAGGGAAGCCCTCAGGTCCCTTAAGACAAATAAAGCACCGGGGGCCAGATAAATTACATCCCAGAGTGCTGAAGGAACTGGCAGATTTCCTGGCAAGACCCCTAGTGGAGCTTTTCACCATCTCTCTGAGGACAGGGTGGGTGCCCCAGGACTGGAAGGTGGCGCATATAGTGCCTATCCACAAGGGAGGATTAAGGGAGGTGGCAGGGAACTACAGGCCCGTCAGCCTGACATTGGTGGTGGGTAAGGTGGTGGAGGGCATTGTCAAGGAGAGGCTGGGGGGGACCTGGAAAAGTCAGGGTGCCTGGACGATAGACAGCATGGATTCGTCCCGGGAAAATCATGCCAGACAAACCTTGTGGAGTTCTATGACTGGGCGACGAGTGCCTTGGACGTGGGTAGACCAGTGGACTTCCTTTTTCTAGACTTCAGCAAGGCATTTGACTTTGTTCCTCATGGGGGGCCTGTTGGATAAGCTGGGAGAAATGGGGGTGGGGAACCAGATGATCAGATGGATAGGCAGTTGGCTCCAGGACTGGACCCAGAGGGTTGTTGTTGTCGGGATAGTCTCATCCCCAAGGAGGGTCATTAGTGGGGTCCCGCAGGGATAAGTCCTTGGGCCCCTCCTGTTCAACGCCTACGTCTCTGACATAAGGACAGGTATCAGGAGTGAGATGAGTCTCTTTGCAGATGACTCAAAACTGGGGGCGGTGGTGGATGGGGAGGAGAGAAGGGTGGCCCTGCAGGGGGACCTGGAGGCTCTGGAAAGATGGTCTAGAAAGTGGAAGCTGAGGTTCAGTGCAGGGAAATGCAAGGTACTGCACCTGGGGGCCAGAAACCTGGACCAAGTGTACACCCTGGGGGATGCTACAAGTCTCGATGGCTGAGAGGGACGTGAGGGTGGTGGTGGATGTCAAGATGAACAGCTCGGAGACCTGTAGGAGGGCAGCGGCCAAGGCCAACAGGATGCTGGGATGCATCGCTAGGGGGATCACCTCCAGAAGGAGGAAAGTGATACTCCCTCTGTATAACTGCTTGGTGAGGCCGCACCTCGAGTACTGCGTGCAGTTTTGGAGGCCACACTTAAAGAGGGACATTGAACTCCTGGAGAGGGTCCAGAGGAAGGCAGTCAAAATGATTTGGGGCTTGGGGGACAGGACCTATGGGGAGAGGCTCGAAGAGCTAAATATGTACACATTGGAAGAGAGAAGGGACCGGGGGGACATGATAGAGGTCTTCAGGTACATGAAGGGGGTAAATAGGGGAGGAGCAGTCAGGGTGCTTCGAAGGAAGGAGAGGGGAAACTAGAGGGCATGGGTGGAAGCTGGGGGAGATTCAGGGGAGAAAGGAGGAGGTGCTACTTCACTGAGAGGGTGGTGGAGCCATGGAATGCGCTGCCCAGGGGGCTGATGGAGGCAGAGACAGTGAACACCCCTTGTCTTGACCCCAGTCAAGAGGGGGTGGGACAGGTACAGGGGAAGGGTTCTGGAAGCAAAATCCAGTGCAGCGAGAATATCGAACTGGGAAGGGAGAAGCCAGAGAGGGTGAGGGGGGCAGCAAGGTGAGCTCCCAGGGTGGGGGCTGACCAAACGAGCAGGCACAAAAGACTGTTAGGCCTATTCTGCTGGCATTTTAGTATGTTAGTAATAATATTATAATTAATTAACTCTGCAGTTTTTATGGTTCCGTCCTGTTCTCCAGCTTAGCCAGGCGGCCCAAACTGATGAAGATGATGGTGCTTGGTACTGTTCTCAGCCTCCCCGTTGCTGCAGGAGTTCAGTTCTCAATAGCAGATGCCCGGGAGAGAAGGAAGATGAGAATTGTAGCAGAGGGCATTAGGCGCTTCTGTAGGTATGTTTACAAGGGTGTGGTGCTTTATCACTGAAGGTAGGTGCTTTAAACAATACAAGTATTTATCTGCCATCTGTGACTTTGTCCTTGAACTGTACTGACTGAATGCAGATTACTATGCTGTCCATCCCCACCTGCTTTGGGTAGCATTGTAACATGTTGTTGAAATGACGACAGGACCTTAACATCCATTTTATCCTCCTTTCCAGCTGCACAGCTGGGACTATACCCCGTCTGAGTTGTGTCATGTGTCCAAGCATAACAGCTAAATTTTCCTCTACTTGTGGTGCATAATCCTTAGTGCCTTTCTCCCAACAGGACTCTAGTCCTGCTTTGAAAGTTTGAGCACTGCTGGCTTCCACAACATCACTGGGCAGGCTGTTCTACATGTTAACCACCTTCTGTGCAAAATAATGCTTTTGATGTTTTAGGACCTGCCCTCTAGTTTTGCTTGCACTTAACCAGGTTAAACATGTATGGACACTCCACCTTGTCTGTCCCCTTCAGTATTCTAAAAAACGCAATCAAATCCAGTCTCAGCCTTCTTTTTTCTAGGCTGAAGAATTCTGAGTATAGCAGATAAGTACCGCTAGGCCCACCCAGTCTGCCCAGTTTGTTCTTGCCTAGTCTGCTTCAGCAGAACCTACGTGATCTCTGGCTACTTCCCTAATCCCCCCCCCTGTTTTCCTACCAAGATTCCTTTGTGCCTGTCCCATGCCTGCTTGAAGTCCACCACTGTTTTCGCCCCCGCCCCCTGTGCAGGAAGACGATTCCAGGCATCTGCCACTCTTTCAGTGAAGAGGTACTTCCTCACATCTCTCCTAAATTTCTGCCCTTCCATAAAAACGTAGAATTTGTCCAATGTCCAGTCTCACTTTGTAGCTCTAGAATCGTAATTCCCTAATCAATTTGGTGGCCTGTCTTTGCTAAACCCTCTGTCTCTTCACTGTCTTTTCTGGACTGTGCTTAACACTGGGCTTTATTTTGTGTCACCTGAATTTAATCAATACACTATTCATGACGAAACCGGTTTTTATATATTCCAATATGCTACCTTCCAGGGTTCAGCCCTGCAATAGACTACTATAATTGTAGTGTGATGTTGCGTGTCCAATTAAACCTGTTAGATTTAACAACAAGGGGCAAAAACAACTAGTTTTTGCCCCTTGATGCAGCAGTACTAGATAAAAAAATTGGATATTTTGCAACAGTTTGTTTCCTGTGCTCTGTTGATCACTTACCTGGTAGTCTTTCTTGTTTTTGCTGTAGGATCACCCCATAATTTGCTCCATTTTTCTTTGTGTTTGTTTACATTTCTCCAACCTGCCATGTTGAATTAGAACCCTCTGCTGCCAACCACATGTGCACATGACTTACAGCACTACACAGAGACAGTGGGAACATGCAAAACAGGGTCCAGTGGAAGTAAAGTATAAAAGACATGATATGACGTGAGGGGGGAGTTCGGTTGCAAATTAGGCAGCAGCCATATTTACTGTGGATCCACAACAATGGAAATACATTTTAAATATCTAAAAAACTAAAAATCGCTAGAAAAAAATATTTACAGATATGGAAACCCAAACTATGGCTGCATGCTTCTAGCCAAAAATCAGAATTTTAATAATCACTTCCTGATTATTTAGTACTGCTGCTTTAAATCTACTAGGTTAAATTGAACAATACGAAATGTTTGTTACCTTATGATAAATCCTGTTGCTTGAAATCTTCAGATTACTTTTATCTAGAGATTTTGAATCAAACCCAGGGCCCCCATCAAACAATATTAAAGGGTCCCCATTTGATTTAGATAATACTAAAGGGTTATGTTTCATGCTTGTGAATGTTAAAAGTTTGTTTCAGCATTTTTCCAGACTTGTGGCATGGGTCAGTGTTAATTCTTCTGATGTTTTGGGACTTAATGAAAAATGGTTAGGGCCACATGTACCTAGGAGTGTAATCCAGTTATCTGGTTAGTTTTGTTAAGAATGATAGAGTGGGAAAGATTTTTTAATTTATTTCAAGAAGTATCTAAAGACTAGGGATATGAAACAATCTGTTGGGTATAGTCCTGCCTATACATGGGTGTTTCTTGTGTTAATGATTGCTGATGCTAAGAAACAGAGTTTTTGCTTACAAATTCCATGTCAGTTTGGCGTCCAAGGACTGGAGGATTTTATGAACTCTGTCCCCTTTTCCTTGCTTCCATACAGAAACGATAGTGATGGGGGCTACTAATCTAAATTGGCTTTCTATTAAGAGGGTTAAAATTGATACTATAATTGGCAAAGTTAGTTTTACTCAGATAATTGACTGTCCCACTAGGTATAACTTAAAGCAACAACTACACAGTTCTTGATTGGTGTTTTGCTAACAGGCCTGACCGTATTGCAACCTCATGTACATTGGCTGATACTCTGTGATCACTGTCCGATTTATGTCTGGCGTGCTAAGCCAATTAAATTTATTCCCAAAATACTAACTTTTTGAAATTGTGTAAAGTTTAATGAATCTTTTTTTTTTTTATTTGCTTTATCTGAAATTGATTGGGCACCCCTGTATAAAGTAACCTTAAAGAACTCTTTGAATACATTACTTCTAAATTTGTCTTTTTTTTTTTTTTTTTTTTAGAATAAGCATGTGCCGCTTGCTTTATGTAGGATGAGGGTGCTGGTGCTAATTGACTTAACTGACAATTTGCTAAATTTGATGGAAACTAGAGATACATTTTGGGCCCTTTTTAAAACTACTAAGAACACAGCCTTCCTAAATAAATACCATGACCTTAGAAAAATGTGCAAGGAATGTGTGCGTTAATGTAAGGGTTATTATTGTAAGAAAAAAAACTTGAGACTTACTTAACTAACCCCAGGTGTTTTTTTGGAAGCCTCAAAAAAGTATGCTGGGAACCGAAGGGAAAACTGATATTAATGAGATCTGGATCAATTGAAAATTGAAGTCTAGGCAATGCCTTTACAAGAAATTTATGGAGCTGCCTTCTTGATAAGATCAGTGTTCTGGCACAGAATACTTTTTTTTTCCAGTTTCCTGCACTTCTGGTGCTACCCCCCTTCCCTAAGGACACTGCCAAACCTGATTCTTATTTTCATTGTTTAAAGGTTTTTGAGGTTCTGTTGCATTTCAGAAAACTGGATTGTAATAAAAGTAATGGTTACAATAAACTGGAACCTAGATTGCTAAAACTGGCTGCTCATTTCATTGCTGCACCTGTGACCTATCTGTTTAATAGGTCTCTGATTACTGACTTTGACCCTAGGTATTGGAAGCTACCCATAGTTGTACCAGTTTATAAAAAGGTGCTTTTGCTGAAATGGACAACTATCGGCCTATCTCTATATTGTCCCCACTTGAAAACATTTTAGAGAATTTTATGAACAGGTTATGGATTACTTGGGAGAATATGATTTGCTTTGTGCTGAACAACACGTATTTGAACCTTGTCATGGCTCCTCGATGGCCTTGGTCAGGTTCACGAATGGTGTGCACCAGGCAATGGATAATGGTAATCTGACTGGTACCATCTTCGTGGACCTTACCAAGGCTTATGATTTAATCGATTACGACTTGTTATTAAATAGACTATCCAGCATGGGAATTTCCCAGGCTGCCCTGAAATGGTTTGTGCATTATTTAGACAGCCAGGTGCGAATCGTAAAATTGCACATACAAAATCCTGGCCAACTCGATAGCCAGCCTTGGAATGGGTCCCAAGGTGGTAGCCTGGATAAAAAATTGGCTAGACAACAGGATGCAAAGGGTAGTAGTAAATGGAGTACACAGTGAAGAAAGGAGGGTTACTAGTGGGGTACCGCAGGGTTCAGTACTGGGACCGGTACTTTTTAATGTCTTTATAAGTGACATTGCAGAGGAACTGGAAGGAAAAGTATGTCTCTTTGCAGATGACACAAAGATCTGCAACAGGGTTGATACACAGGATGGAGTGGAAAGGATGAGAAGGGACTTGGCAAGGTTGGAGGAATGGTCAAATGTATGGCAGCTCAGATTCAATGCAAAGAAGTGCAAGATAATGCACATGGGAAACAAAAACCCAGGGGAAGCGTGCACAGTGGGGGGTGAGATAATGACAACAGTAAAAATAGAAAGGGACCTGGGGGTAATTATATCAGATGACCTAAAGGTGGGCAAGCAATGTGAGAAGGCAGTAAGGAAGGCCGAGGGATACTGGGATGCATAGGAAGAGGCATCAGTAGTAGAAAACAAGAAGTTGTTATCCCTCTGTACAGACAGTAGGTGAGACCCCATCTGGAGTACTGTGTGCAGTTCTGGAGACCCCACTCCATAAAGACATAGACAGAGTGGAGGCTGTCCAGAGGAGGGTACCAAAAATGGTGCAGGGTCTGCACCAGAAGACATACCTAAGAAAGACTAAAGGAGCTTAATATGTATACTCTTGAGGAAAGAAGGAGAGAGGGACATGATAGAAACTTTCAAGTACCTCAAGGGAATTAACAAAGTCCAAGAGGGTAGCATCTTCCAGAAAAAGAGATGTGCAAGAACAAGGGGGCACAATTTGAAGGTAGAGGGGGACGGCTCAGGGGTAATGTGAGGAAGTATTTTTTCACCGAGAGGCTTGTGGATGCATGGAACAGCCTCCCTGAGGAGGTCGTGGAGTCAAGAACAGTTGGGGGACTTCAAGAATGCATGGGACAGGCATAAGGCAGTCCTAGGGGCGGGTAAGAGGAAGTAAGCTGTTGATTAACTAGGATCTGCAGCTTATGTGTTAGGTAGGAAAATGGGCAGACTAGGTGGGCCAAGCGGTCCTTATCTGCCGTCAAATTCTATGTTTCTATGTTTCTTCGGGTATGCCACAGGGCTTTACCCTTGGACCAGTTTTCTTTTCTATTCTTGTTAATGCCGTGCCTCAGGGTAGCACTATTTGCTCCACGCCTGTGTAGAGCTCCCTGATTGGCTGGTCTCACTTGCCTGAGACCGGAGCCCCCGAGGCATGTGACTTAATGTAAGCCTGCATCCCTGTACTCTGCTTCTAATTTATATATTTTAATTTAGCCTGTTCTGCTCGGCCTGTGTAAATTAACTTACTATTCTTCCCCCGCTGCAGTTTAAATTCAGTGCTAGCTCTGCAAACTTCCCTTGATTTTTCGTGCCATCCCCGTCTCCTTGTCTCCTCCCACTCCTATCGGATGTTTCAATTTATTGGTTACTTACTGTCAACAACTGCCATTCCTCCCATTCCCTTTTGTAACTAAGCCTGCTAGCAGCTTTAACTTATTCTGTCTTGCTGAGGCATACCATTTTGGTACTTTAGGTTTGCTTATTGTTCACTATTCTATCCAGTCTTGCTGAGGTATCCCATTTTGATATGTTATGCTTGCTTATTGCTGACTATCATATCCCGTCTTGCTAAGGCAGTTGATTTAGGTCAGGTGATCTCTCTAGTACTTAGTGTGCTCCAGAGCAGTAGCTAAGAAATGTGCTTCAAAGCCTCTCTGCCCCTAGTACTACTCTATAGTCAGGTGAACTGTTTTCTTATTTAGCCTGACAAGGAGCTGTACTTAAGGATTACTACTTCAGGCTCCACTGCCTATAACACTATTCTGCAGGGAATAAGAAATTCTCCTCCATTGAGAATCCCTTCTCTTGACAGCACTTGTAGTGCCCATTGGGCGATAGTCTCATAATGAGGGCATATTACCTGCTTCTATGCTTGTGTTTACTCATCTTATATGTATTGGACCCGAACGTGAATCAAAAAATAACTCCTAGAGTGGAGAATGGCTCTCTTTTTTCATTGTCTGACCAGGACTTTTCCTATCAAGTAGAAGAACTTGTATGTGCTCTAACTTCCCCTAGCCCGCTGCTGGTCCTTCACCTGCACCGGCATACAGGAACTCTCCTAGAGCTTGGCCACAGGGGTACATCACCTTCTGCATACTCCCCCTACTCCCATTGACTCTCTCGGTCAGGGTATTATTGTATGTAGCATCAGGCAAACTGGGAACTAGCCTCAGAACTCCCCATACAACCGCAGACAAATCACGTAACCGAAAGAAGACTCAACCACCCACACTTCTCTTAGGACTCTGCAGGAAACTCTTGTTCCTGCTTTTACTATGCTCAGGAAATGTTGAGCTTAATACAGGCCCTCTGGCACCCATGGAATCCCCAGCAGAGCTACAAAGCCTCAAGGGGCTTAGATTCTTGCATGTTAATGTATGTAACCTATTAAAAAAAATCACTTCAGTTCAGGCCTGGGTATGTCATACTGCTCCAGATATTCTGGTGATGACCGAGTCCTGGCTCTGACCGGCAACCAGTAACAACGAAGTTAACATCCCCTCCTACTCTTTGTTCAGAGCCGACAGGCAAACCAGAGGTGGTGGGGTAGTTATTTACATCAAGGATAAATTCCCTGCCTCCGTAATTGACTCAACCTCTGTCCCAAAATAATTTGTAAGCTTGTCATTAAAGATTGAAATTGCTACTGGTGTCTCATTATGTATAATAGGATGCTACAGACCCCCATCAGCTGAACTACAGTTGTTAAAACATCTTGGAAACATTGTGGGTTCGGCATCTTCAGAGTATATCATACTAGGGGACTTCAACTTAGACTGGCTCTCCAGTGCATCCACCCTACTTAAAATGTTCTGCGATTCCCTTGGGTTGTCACAGCTAATAAACAAATCTATTCATCCTAACAAGCTCAACCCTAATAACAGTACTCTCTTGGATATCATTGTAGTTAATAAACCCCATTTATTCTCCCATGCTGATGTCTTTTTCTCTGATATTAGCGACCATTGCTTCATCACGTGTGTAAGATCCACTCTTAAATCCACAGCTGCACTAAAATTCTCCTTTAAAAGGTGCACACGCAACTTTGATCTCCATGGGTATATATCAGAGCTAAGAGACTCCATGCGATGGCAGGACTTCTATCTAGCCAAGTCCCCTGACTATGGCTTATGATATTTTCTCAGAAATTGTGCTGGGGGCTCTCAACAAGTATGCTCCCATAGTAAAAGTTTGTGCCAGAAACAAATCCTGTTGGTGGTTTACGGAAGACCTGAAAGATGCTTTGCGGAGTAGGGATGTACTCTGGAGAACTGCTAGGAAAGCTAATTTAATAAATGACTAGAATTCTTTCCAGAGGGTGAGGAACCTCTACACCAAAATGGTCAGAGAAGCCAGAGCTAATTTCTACTGCTCTCAGCTGGAGAGCTCCCCAAAAAATGCCTCCACATTCTGGAGGACAGTCAAAGACATTGAAGGTCACACCACTGTTAATTCCCTACCTACTAAATTATTGATAGACAATACTGTCATCTCTGACAGACCGTCTATCCTCGATGCTCTCAGTAATCGTTTTGCCACTGCAGGGCTAGCCTTTGACTCCTCTCCCGCAAATATCCTCTGCCAACAATTTGGATTGGATACAGAAGAAAAAACCATCCCCATTCCATCCTTCTCTCTGCAGCCTACCTCCCTGAAAGAAGTTGAAGATCTTCTCCTTCAGTTGGACACTAGGAAAAGTGCTGGGGCCGACCTCGTTGACCCGTAGTTCTTAAAGGTCGGCTGCCGTGTCCTCGCAGTCCCAGTTACTCATCTCTTCAACTTATCATTGTCCCAGGGTAAAATACCGCCCATTTGGAAAAATACACTTGTGGTCCCCTTAAGTCAGGAGATCCTAGTGACCTCAGTAACTGCAGGCCAATCTCCCTACTTCCAATCCTGTCAAAGATGCTGGAGAAAATACTGAACTCCCAGCTTCGGAAGTACCTGGAATCAGAAAAATTGCTCAACCCATTACAATCTGGTTTTAGAGCACAGCACAGTACAGTACAGTCTCTACTCTAGCTAAGGTGACAGACGACTGGCTGCTTGAATGAGACAAAAATAACTTTGCACAGTTTTCTTGGACCTAAGCAAGGCGTTCGATACCATTGATCACAGACTGCTTCTGTTGTCCCTCCGGAACATTGGTTTGGATTCCCTATCCCTTAAATGGCTCTCTAGCTACCTCTCGGAACGACTTCAACAAGTAAAGGCAGAAGGGGAAGTTTCTCCACCAAAACCCCTATTGAGGAGTGTACAGCAAGGCTCCATTCTTGGTCTCTCGCTCTTCACCATTTATATTAACAACATAAATGCCCCCATCAAAGAAGCACAAATACACCTATTCTTGGATGATACGGTACTCCTGAAGCGCCTTGTAAAGCCCTTCAAAATGAATTTAATCTGCTGCAACATCATCTTATTAACCAGAAACTGCTCTTAAATGCAAAAAAAAACAAAAAACGAAGCAAAGTTCCTCTCACCCCTTCACAATGTAATAAATCCTGCAATTGTTGGGACACTCCCGCAGATCACTACCATTCTAGGTGAGCGGTTGGACTGCGTGCCAAAGTTCAAATACCTGGAGGTCTGATTAGACCATAGACTTAGTTTCACAGATCACTTAGAAGAACCGGCAAAGAAACTTATACGAAGACTTGGTCTGTTCTTTAGGATTAATATTCTCTTCACAAGAGACGCTAAACTGAAACTGGTTCAAACTACCTTTCTTTCCCTATTGGATTATGCAGATTTTCTATATAGTCAGGAACCTGCAGGTACCCTAGCCAAACACGATACGCTTTATCACAGAGCCATAAGATTTATCACGGGTCCTCGTTACTCAGCCCACCACGGTGCATTGTACATGGCAGTGGGATGGTCATCCCTTGCTTACAGACGGCAAAAAAATGCTGTGGTTTGGACATACAAAGCTATCTCAAATAAACTGCCCCAGTATATCTGTGTCTGTTTACCTTTGTGCACTCTGGGGAAGTATGCCCTGAGAAGCACCTCATATATCTACCTTTATGTTTACAAAGCAGAATCTCGCATTGGCAGAGCAGCCATCAGCTTTGTGCTCCCTCAACCGTGGAACAAGCTGCAAAAAAACTTTGAAATTAACTCACCCCATCAGCCTAGCAGCTTTTAAATCTCTATATCTACATCATAATAAGGAGTCATGTGCCTGTCTACCCTAAATAGTGACTCCTGTAAGTCCAAGCACACTCTAATTATTACTGTTAAAAGACTGATCACATCTATAATTGACTCTCCCCTTTTTCTGCCCCCATATCTGTCCCTTCCACATTCCTTTGTCCCTGGTTCCGGCTCTAAATTCTCCATACCGTATCGCTATATATCTTTTTATATTAGGTTTTATTTGTGTTCGGTGCATCTGATATGTATATTTCTTTACTTATATGAAAAATTGTGTCCTACCCAAAACTATCTGTATCTTCTGTTCTACACATATACTACTGTCAATGCTACCTGCTGATACTTTATTGTATCTCACTTTATTTTTATTATTATTTTCTTGTGTGTTGCATCCCATGTATATTGTCCCTTGTTCACAAACCCAGATCCACCTCGAAAATGAGCTTGCTCAACGGTGATCGCCTGGTTAAATAAAGACTTTGAGTTGCCCTTGAATAGTCACCTTCTGCTTTGTGTAGGTGATAGCATCATTGTCAAACATTCTACAAATTTTAGTGAGTTGACGCAGGTGTTAAATGTAGATTTCTCTGTCATATCTAATTGACTGCTGGAATGTAAACTTGCAGTAAACATCTGTAAAACTAAGGCCGTGTTGTTAGGTACAAAACAGAAACTCATTCACTCAGGCAGAGAACCTGAAATATTATATCTGCATGGGGGCCCCTATTTTTTTTAAATTGTATTTATTTATTTAAATTTCGGATAACACCTTTGAGAACAAGTTCATTTCATAGGTTCCATGTCAGACAAACAATACATATTGGAAAAGTGTGAGACGGAGAACAAACAAAACAAGGAATTATACAAAACATTACAACAGTATATAACTAGAGATGTTTCAACATGTGGCATTGTACAATGTATGCCAAGATGTGTATTTGATTAAAACCTGGAATTCAAAGGGTCATATTAGAGGGGCTGGGGTCTTATGAAATGTCCCTTTACAGGAAAATGAGAACAGACTCGGCCTAATATCTAATAATCAACAAGGTAAGGGATGGCATCAGCCCAAGGGCCTCATCAGAGGTGAGAAGGTATGGGACAAAGCATTTTAAAGTGAGCAAGGGAGCTCAGGAGATAGAACAGGGAGGAGGGGGGGACAGGGGAAAGCCATAGAGGGGTGAGGGAGAAAGAGTGGAAGGGATCAAGAGGAAATGTGAACCCCTATCTTTAAAGGTGGTGATAGGACTGTGGCTAGAAACTATCGACCGATCTCCATTCTCTCTCCTCTCTCCAAGGCCTTGGAAAAAGTGGTGGCCTCTCAAATCTCTGACTACCTCTCCACCTACAATGTCCTTTGTCCTGAGCAGCATGGCTTCCGAACGGGCCACAGTACCAACACAGCCTCCTAGAGTTCTCCAACGTTCTCCTCCTCCTTAGACACTGGTTCTCTGGCTGGTGCTGTCTTCATTGACCTCAAAGCTGACACTGTCTCCCACCCCTCCTTCTTGATGTCCTTAGTCTCTCTGGTTTTGCTGCTGGGTCTATCTCCTGGTGCACCAGTTATCTGTCTGACCGCTCACAGCATGTAAAAATTAATGGGACCTACTCAGACATCTGTCCCATCTTTTCTGGGTTCCCCAGGGCTCCATTCTGGGCCCTTACTATTCTCCCTTTACCTTAACACCCTTCCACGCTCTTGCTCGGGAACATTCTATTATGCGCTGATGATGCAGTCATCTTTGCCTCAAGTCGTAACCCTATTGCCCTCAGGACTGCTGCAGAAGTCCTTCACTGAAGCCGAGGGCTGGTTCAAGGAACATAGATTGGTGATAAATCTTAAAAACAACAAAACCATGTTCTTCACTCATCCCCAAAACAAGTCCTGCAACTTCAAACTCCTCATTCACTCTGGGTCCTCATTCCCACTCGAACAAGTTTGCTCCTATAAATACCTAGGGATCCATTTGACCCCTCCTCTCCTTCCATGGACATATCGCTGCCCTAGCCACCACCACTAATATCCGATTGGGCATCTTACATCGGTATACAACTGCCTCCCCGAGATTCTTGACCTCAGTCACCTCCTCTATCCTGTCCCTAGTGGACTATGGACTGCCGTGTATGGTGCTGCTGATCAGACCGCACTCCATAAAATTTGCACTACTCTGAATAAGGCCTGCAGGTTAATTACTGGAGCACCTAGGATGACACACACCTGTCTACTGTATGCTAAAGCGCTGGTACTTGATCTCGGCGGCCCTCAAATATCTTACCTGTACCCTTACAAAAGACCCTCCTTGGGCTTTCCCACCAGGATTGACCTCCACCATATGCCGCTCTGTCCCACTAGTTCATACTCGGACCTCTGGGAAAACCTCTCTTTTTATCCCTAGAGCTAGGACCTCTCACGGCCAAAGAGCCTTCAGCTTTAGGGCCCCCTCCTGGTTCAACACACTGCCCCCTCCATCTCAGGCTCCAACTATATACGTGCTTCTAAAACTTCCTTCACGTAACCACCTTATTAACACCCGATGCTGTAACTTCCCGCTGTCAAAGCCGTACTCAATACTTATGACAAAGCTTATTACTAAGCTGCTAAGGACAGCATAACTCTGGTATTGTTTGCATCCATCCTACCTGTACCAGCTTGTTTGTATCTATGTCTTAATTTACTGTTATACTTATGTGTTGTATTGCTATACTGTGTATTTTGGTTTGTCTTACTGTGACAAGGTACCTTTGTAAATGAGCCTATGGCTCAAAGGTTTTCCAAACTGCTGTTTAAATAAAATTAAATAAAAAAGAGAATGATTAGCAGCTTAGAACAGTTATTTACATACTGAGAACAGTTATGCGTAAGGTCGGGATAGCATAGGATCATAGGAAGTTTCAAGCATTATGGACTTTCATCCTTATCCCAAATATTTAGAACTCAGTGGTTCTGTCCCTATAAACCAGGTCAAGTCTGGTCTTGAAGGTACCCATATTAGGGCTTTCCACCACTATAGTTGGGAGATCATTCCAAGACGAAACTACTTTATGACTGAACCAAAATGTTCTCATTTTTAAGTTCCACCTCAGCTGTAGAAGTTGTTTTTTATGTTTCCTGGCACTACACCAGCTTGATTTAAATGTGATCCCTAGCTCTTCACGTAGTTTATCTCCAGTTGCTTTGTAGAGCATGCACATATCTCCCCTAAACCTTCTATAACAGAGTGAATAAAGGGCCAGAGTTTCCAGCCTTTCTTTATATGGTCGCGTCTTAAGGTCTATAATGGCTTTAGTGGCTCTTCTTTGTACCCCCTCCAATCTAAGTATATCTTCCTTCTTATATGGAGACCATACCTGAGCACAGTATTCCCGTTGAGGTCTAACCAGTGCACTAAACAAAGGAATCAGAACCTTCTCTTCCCTGCTAGATATGTGCCTTAGGATGCTATTTAGGTTACGATTCACTTTTCTAATCTGAATATTACAGTGATGACTAAATTTAAGGTCTAGGTAATCATTATTCCCATGTCCTTTTCTTCTTGAGTAACTGGTAACATATCTTTCCCAATTTTGTATGCTATCATATTATCCTTGTTGCCCAAATGCATAACTTTGCATTTTGCAAAATTCAATGCCAGTCTGTTTGACGCGGTCCATGTCAGGATATTATCAGTAGCTAGTTGTAGGGATACTGCATCAGACAGGTTATTGACAACTGCACACACTCTGCAGTCATCTGCAAATTTAGAAAGCCAAATATTAGGATCATTTGTTTTTAAAGTGGAAATATAGATGTTAAACAGGCATGGACCCAAAACTGAGCCTTGCGGTACTCCACTGGTAATTGGTGCCCAGTCTGACAAGGCCCCCTTTACTACAACCCTTTGCTTCCTACTCTGCAACCAGTCAGATATCCAGCAGATTAGGTTTGCCTCCAGCTTATACTCCCCCAAGATAGCTAATAACTCATAGTGTGGCAGTTTGTCAAAAGCCTTAGCAAAATCCATAAAGGCAATATCAACCGAGTTTCCCATATCCAGTTCCCTGTTAACATTCTCTTAAAAAGTAAGAAGGTTGGTCTGACATGACCTAGACTTAGTAAAACCTTGCTGTAGTGGATCCATCAACATATGCTCCTTAAGTGAGGCCAAGATTTTATCTTTTAATATACTTTCCAGTATTTTACCCATAAGTGACCTTAGGCTTACTGGCCTAAAGTTAGAAGGAATGGTTTTAGGCCCTTTTTTAAAAGTGGGACTACAGTTGCAACTTTCCAATCTTCATGGACTTCACCTCTGTCTAAAGAGACTTGAAAAATGTGAGTGAGGGGTGCTGCCAGGAGATTAGACGGTTCACGTAACACTGTAGGGTGGATATTGTCTGGTCCTGGAGATTTACTAATATCCAAGTTACACAGTTTATGCAAAATATCTTTAGGGTCAATTAATATAGCTCCTGGGGATGACAGTTCACTATTTCTGAAGGGGCTGGGGCATTGATGTTAAACACAGAGCAGAAATAATCATTTTTGAATATCTGCCATTTTCTTTCCTGTCACGGTCCGGACGATGTTATCCTTAAAGGGACCTATAGTACCTAAACACTTTTTTAAACTATTAATGTAGGAAAAAAAATATATATTTTGTTATCTTTAACTTTGGAGGCTAATGATACCTCTAACTGTGTTTTTGCTTTCCTGATTACTGATTTAACAAGAGTAGTTATTTTTCTGAAAGCCTGATAATTAGACTCTGTTTTATCCTTTTTGTATTTTTTGAACATTTTGTCATTCTTATTTATCAGCCTCTTGATGGAGGAATTGAGACAACCTGGTTTTCAATTTCCTCTATTATATCTGTTGATACTGTGTATATACTTTCTTATGTAGACTTTTGGTAGTACCAGTAACCGGTCCCACATCTCATTTACAGAGCAATTTTGAAAATCAGTACCCCAATCCCAGAGAGAGAAAATTCCATCCTAAACTGGGCAAAGTTAGCTTTGCTAAAATTAAGTTTAGTTGTTGTACCCGACTCCTTAATACTAAAATGAACCGTACAATGGTCACTATTGTCCAAAGGGGAATTTACAAAAACGTCATCAGTTGTGTTACCCATATTAGTTAGAATAACATCCAGGATATTGCTACCTCTTGTATTATCGCATACCTTTTGTTCCAGGCCAATTTGATCTAGGGCATCCAAAAAGGATATGTCTGTTTTATTGGTACCCTGCCATGTTTTCCAGTCTGTATTGGGCAAATTCAAATCCCCTAAGATTAGGATTTTATCAGCTGGGTCTAGGCTATATATTTGATTCAACTGGGCCCTATCATTGACTTCTGATATAGAAGAAGGTCTGTAAATCAAACCCATAATGAGTTTGGCTCCATCCTGAGGAAATAATTTCACCCATAGGGTCTCCAAATCCACCCCCCTCTTTATACAATTCCTCACTAGCTATAGATTCATGTATCTAGATAGCCACACCACCTCCCTTCCTATGTGCCCTAGACTTGGAATATAAATGATATCCCTGCACAGATTTTGCCCATGTGTCATTTTCGTCCCACCAAGTTTCTGTAATCAAAGCAAGTTGGATATTCTGGGAAGTCAGCAATATTTTAAACTCCTCAAACTTATTCACTAGACTTCTGGCATTGATAAGGACACCCTTCCATTCTGAAAGATTCTTGACCCTCAAAGGGCAAGTTGGTGGTGATACTACAATTTGTCACCCCCCCCCCCCCCATTCGCCAGTTTAAATGGAACTGGATAACCTCTTTGATTTTTTTGCTAAGGATTCTTGTTCCAGCATAGTTTAAGTGGAGCCCATCTAGTTTTAATAGGGATTTCCTATTGAAGGTAATGGAGTTATCCATAAAACCTATCTTTTCAGATTTACAGAAATGTCTCAGCCATTTGTTAATATCCACTATTGCCCCATTTTTATAAGCATGGTGAGCAAATATTGGTAGAATGCTTGATATGATAATTTCCCCTTTTTTTTCCTAATCCTGCTAACTCTCTCGGTCAATTTAGTCTAAAATACATTGAAATCAGTTCTGTTAACATCATTTGTACCCACGTCTAAAACTACCAGGGGCGTGATTGTGGCTTCTCCCATCCAATAATCTTGGGATGTCACTCATTTTAGCCCCAGGGAGAGTACTAACTGTTGTATTAGCTTTTCCTCTATTGCAAACTGCAGAATTGATACCCCTAGTAATGGAATCCCCACTTACCACCATGTTTCTATACCTCTAAAGCAATCCTCCCTCTGTTTTTCTGAGTTCAAAACTTGCTGTACAATGTTCAGACTATCAGAAGTATTATAAACATCTGTTTCAATTTCAGATTCCTAATTAAGTAGTTCAAATTTATTTTGCAGTGGTATAGGGGAACTAGTAGGTAATATTGGGCGTGATTTCACTGTATTGTGTTTTGTTTTCACCCATTGCTTATTATCATTGACTGTTTCATTCTCCAGCAGTTGTTCATTTGCGTTTTTCTGCATCTGAAACTGAAGCCTCTAGAACACTTTGAGCCACACCATCTATGTATTGTTCTAGTATTTCTATTTCCTTTTTGGTCTCAAGTCTTATTAGTAATAGCTTAATTTCGTCCTGTAGCGTAGTGACCAACAAACATTTATCAGAAGTAAAGTCTTTATTAACAGGCTCCTCAGTATACATCTTGCATACTGAACACATCTTTTTGGCATTGCCCCTTTTTCTTTTCCCTTGGGACATTATGCTCGTGTATACAAACCCCACCAGTTCAACAGACGCTTACTAGAAGTGATTTCACTTACCCACTGCTTAAAACCCTCCCAGGCCTGGTTGCCAGCATCGCCAGCGGACACAGCTGACATGTGCAAGATGCGTGTGTCTCTGTGTGCGTGACGTGCACCCCGCTCGCAGCGAGTCGGATTAAATAGCGTGCCTTAACCCAGAAGCTGTTTGCTAGAGGTCAGCCCTATAGTTCAAGAACTATTAAAATATTAACTCTGTTGCAAAAATCACCCAACTGAGCCCCTCATGCGTGACTCAGTCAGGAGAATTGCCCAAAGTGACTAAAAAGTGATTTATCTGAATGCTTAGACAGTTGCAGTTCAGCTGCTCATGTGCTGAACTGCCATCTCTCTTCTTGGTCAGTCGTGACCAGGGCTCCCATAGACGGTGTCAAAAACAGAATAATTAAATAACGCTGCAGAACACTCAGTATTGGTGCATACACACTCCTATAGTGGCACCAGATATATCTGGTAAGCAAAAGGTTAGAATAAGTGCTGAGCCGGTCCGGTGGCTCTGAGGGTTGAGGCACTGGACGCCACACCTCGCGCCAAGCCAGCGACCTAGGTTCGGGAACAAGCCCGGGACACTGGGGGTCAGCAGGGAAGGGTAGGGATTGAGCGTCCGGAGGACAGCTCTCCCTTTCTGGGTTGGGGGGATTTTGCGCTCCTGCAGTCTAGTGACCTCTGTTGGTGCCGGCGGCTCACAGCAGTCGGAGAGCCAGGAAGAGTGGGGATTGGCAGGGGGCGCTCCTGTGGGCATGCTTGGGAGTGAGCATGCAATGCATTAGAGTGCATTGCACTTCCCAGCCAATAAGGGGGAAAAACAAGGAAGAAAATCCCCTACTGCCGGGTGAGGTGACGGGACCATCAGCCCCGGCCACATGCCCAATGTCAGCCGCATCTCCCAACTCTCCCCCTGGGGACTCGCGGGCCTCTCTTTGGGCTGAGAGGGCCCGGGTCCTGAACCCGATGTAGCGACGGGAGTGCGGTTCAGATGGGTGGTAGAGCCGAGGAGCAGAGCATGGATCCTCTAGAAATGCCCCGGTTAGGTAGGTGCATAAAGAAACTTGAAAAAAAAAAAGAACAAGTGCTGGTCACAAGAAGGAAGGTTATTGAAGCAGTCACAACTGGCATCAGCAACTAGCTGCTGCTTGAGTTTAACCTTTAAGAAGCCCAAGGTGAATGCTGAAGTGATATCATGATGCAGCGAGTTCATCCATAGCGGGGCATGCCAGGCAAAGGACCTTTGTCCCAGAGAAGTGCGACAGTGAGGTATATTAAAAATCTGGCTAGTAGAGCTTCTGGTGCAACAACGGTTGATAGTGGGGGTAATAAGCTTTTGCACTGCTCGGGGCATTTTGCCTAAGCTTACTTTTTTGGACGGTAAACATGTTTGGTACATGAGTCTACCTTTGAATTGGAGCCAGTTAGCCTGAACGTACATGTCGCAGGTATGGGACAGACAGGCTGTGCCGGTAAGGAGCCGGCATGCTTTGTTAAGTGCAACTGTGATGTGGTGAAGAGTTGATTCAGTAGCTGATCCATAGATTGGTAAACCATAAGCAATAAGCGAGACAAGAGAGCTTTGAATGGCCAGGTTAAGAGCCTCTGGGGTCCAACATTGCTTATGCCTATAAAGTAGCTCAATGCGGGTGTTAACAGCCTTAGCAATGTTGTCAGTGTGATAGGCATAGGTCATCGTACTGTCGATAGTAATCCCAAGATATTTAAAGAGCTGAATAGCTCCAGGGGAGAGCCCTCTTCATTGGAGATAGAAAGAGGGTGAGTTCTGTGCCTATTTTGGGAGCTGGAGAACAGCATAGTTTTAGTCTTGTAATTCATAACTAACTTGTGCTTATGGAACCATCTTTCTTTGATTACAGAATTACTCTGTAGCCTGGATTCAAGAACCTTAGGGTCTGGATCACCGGTAAACAGGACAGCATCATCAGCATATAAAAGGATGTGACCCAGACAGGAATAAGGGAGGTTGTTGAGGAAAATGCTAAACAAAAGAGGGCCCAAGATGGACCCTTGAGGAACTCCAGATAGGACAGGTCTGCTATCCGAGAGGGTGTTACCAATCTTCACCTGCTGTGTACGGTTGTGCAGGTAACTTTCAAACCAGTCTGTGCTGTCATGAGCTAGGCCAGTGGTGGTAAGCTGTTCGACCAGGAGGGCATGATTCACTGTCGAAAGCTTTGGTTAAATCAATGAAAGCAGCACCGACCAGGTGTCCTTGATCTAAGGAGTGGCAGCAGCCACTTCTAAGAGTGGGGTTATTCTTGATGCCCTACAGGGGGCATGCCTTAGACAACTAGTTTTGGAACCCACTCGAGAGAGGGAGCAATCTTAGACCTGGTTCTCTCAAATGGAGATGGAGAGAGGATCACAGATGTAGAAGTGGGTAGCCATCTGGGAACTAGCGATCACTGAACAGTATGGTTCACAATAAACACAGCAATAGAGTCAAGCCATACGAAGGCAAAAGTACTGGACTTTAGAAGGCTGACTTTGCCAAAATGGGTGAGTACCTAAGGAATGCACTAGCAAATAGGCAGGAAGGAGGGGTGGAAGAACAATGGGGAATAATAAAAACTGCCATCACAGAGGTAACAAGCCTTTGTGTGAAGCAAATAAACAAAACAAAATGATGTAAGAAACCACTGTGGTTCTCAAAGGAGGCGGCAGTAAAGGTTCAAGAGAAAAAGAAGGCATTCAGGAAGTACAGGGAATCACAGAAGGAGCAGGACAGAGAATTGTATCAGTTAAAGCAAAAGGAAGTTGGGAAGGCAGTCAGAACAGCAAAGGCCCAAACCGAGGAAAAGATAGTCAACTCAGTTAAGAAGGGGGATAAAACCTTTTATAGATACATCAGGGAGCGTAGGAAGACCAAGGAAGGGATAGTGAGGCTTAATAAAGGGGAAAGGGGGTGGGGTGGGCAGAGGGTGACTGAGAAAAGGCAGAAATACTAAACAAATATTTTTGCTCAGTATTTACAAATGAAGAGGGGGAGGTACTTAAACCAAACAATAGAAACACTCTGGATACAGAAGTTGATACCAGCCCATTTACATTATTATTTTTTTAACTTTCAATCTTTATTTTATGTTAATAAACAAACACATAGACAAACTTTTTACATTATACCTACAAAGAGCTTAAATGAAAAATTAAAAAATAAATACATAAAATAGACAGTGTAGTGCACTTCTGTTCAGTAATCCTTCTAATTTCAGTAGTTGCCTACGACATTATGAGAGTAAATGCAAGATAATTCAATTAATTCTCTCTTAGCAGGTTTGTACCAGATGGTCAGATTCAGCTCAAGGGACAAAATCTGCCCGGATTGGCATAATATACAATACCCATTTTCTCCACACATTTTCAAAGGCATTTTGAGATTTATTTAAAATGGCAGTAAGCCTCTCCATCTTATAGATATCTGTCATTATCTGTTGCCATGAATCCAGAGTGGGGGGCAAAGGGGAACCCCATCTCTTCGTAATAGCCTTCTTGGCAGTAAGAAGAGCTAGATTGAGAAACTTCCTACTCGGAATATCCATATATTCTGGGGGGTTGTCTCCAAACAAAAAGAAGTGAGGACCCAAAATTAAATTTGGGGATATCAGTTGTTGGAGAGCCTCATGTAAATGAATAAGGAATGGTTGAAGTGCCCTACAGGACCAAAAAATATGACCCAGGGTGGCTGGGGAAAATCCACAATGCCTCCAGCACTCTGCACTAACATGGGTATTATATTTCTCCACCACCACTGGGGCCCTGAAGTACCTTACACACAGTTTCCAAGCAAACTCCTTCTAGAGTCCTGAGCTTGTGCCCTTATACATTGTATTTATATGCTTCTCCCATTGAAGTGAGGTTATCTCTGTCCCTAGGTCTTTTTTCCAAGCTATCCTGATATTATCCAGGGGCTTACTATGTAAAGAATGCAGACCTTCATAGAGAGCTGAAATTATATGAGGAGGGAATGGTCTCCCCTATATGGCTCCCAATAACATCAGCAGGAATCTAGGGAGAGGGGAGTCCCTCCAATTCATTCCCCCGAGAGAGCTGAGGTAATTCCTAGTCTGAAAATACCTAAATCTATCCGAGTAAGGTATGTCATATTTTTGGGTTAGATCTGTCAGTGACAGGATTGTCCCCTGAGGCATGAAATGATATACCAGATGTAAACCCTTCCTCTGCCATTTAAGATACCCTTTATCTAGTTTGCCTGGGGCAAAAGCATCCAGATAAGGTAGAGAGAACATGGCAGGCCCCCAGGGTGTGAATTCCCGAGATGCCAGCACTTCAGTGTGGAATAGGTGTGAGGGTTAGCAGTACTCTCTGCTCTGGTTACTGGGGAAAGGAGAGCAAAGTTCGACAAACATCTCCTAGCTCTTTTTCCTGAGTCTTCCACCGACTTCCATCTCGCTACGTAACTTCTGTCGAGCCAATATAAGGGTATTCTAATCTGGGAAGCTTGGTGGTATAATCTAAAGTTAGGTAGGGACATACCCCCCTTTTGTCTAGGGAGCTGTAACACTGAAAGGTTAATCCTGGGTTTTTGATTTGCCCAAATGAAAATTGAAATTTTTCTCTGCAGTGTTCTGAAGAAAATGTCTGGAATCTGCATTGGAAGGGTCTGGGCCAGGTAAGGAAAGCGGGGGAGGACCACCATCCTGATGGATTCTATTCGCTGGTGAAAGGACATAGGGAGAGCTCTCCATCTGTCCAGGTCTATGGTGGTCTAAATCATAAAAGGGGTGTAATTCAAGGAGAATAAGTCGTCATATGAAAGGCCAATCTGTACTCCGAGGTATTTAATACTCTTCAGATCCCATCGGAAACTATAAGTTTTCCTCAGATCTGCATCTGGGGTAAAGTTCCATGCCAAGATTTCAGTCTTGGCTTCGTTAATTTTATACCCTGATATCTCTCCGAATCCCTTTAGTCTATCCCAAGGGGGGGGGGGAGGCCTCCGGATCAGTCATGTATATTAGGAGGTCGTCTGCGTATAATGCCAACTTATGAGTTGTGGAGGCAACCTCCATCCCAGCCAGCCCCGCCTCCTGTCTCAGGGCCTGAGCCAGAGGCTCCAAATAAATTGCAAACAGCAATGGAGACAGGGGACATCCCTGCCTTGTGCCGCGGGACAGTGAGATAGGGCTGGAGAAAGAGCCATTTATCCGAACATAAGCTTTAGGGTTTGCATACATTGATTTTATTAACTTAATAACCGACTGTGGTATCCCAACTCTCCCCAGCACCGCCCATAGAAAAGGCCATTCGACATGGTTGAACGCCTTCTCTGCGTCCAGAGAAAGCAAAAAAAATGGAGACCCCCCCATTCCTCGCCCTCTGCAGAAGATGCAGTGTTCTTTTTATGTTGTCCTGTGCTTGGCGGCCAGGGACAAACCCAGTTTGACCTAGGTCTATTATTTCCGGCAGGAAGGTTTCAAATCTTTTCGAAATTATAGATGTAAAAATTTTATAATCAATATTGAGAACCGAAATAGGTCTGTTTGAGGAACAAGATGTGATATCTTTGTCTGGCTTTAATATGCTAGATATATAAGCATATCGCCATGAATCAGGAGTTGACTCAAGTGCCTGGACACCTCTGCAAGCCTCCAGGAAGGTAGGAGACAAATCCCCTCTTAACATCTTGTAAAAGTCATCCGTATATCCATCCGGGCCAGGGCTTTTATATGTTTTAAGGGCCGACACAGCTTGGTCTAACTCTGCTGGGGAAATTGTTTTTTCCAGGAATTGTTTTTGTTTTTCCGAGATCTTTGGGAGCTTAAGATCTTTCAGGAAGGCCTCTACTCCCTGAGGCTTCCCCCTGGTCTCTGTACTGTATAGGACACTGTAATACTTCTGGAAGGCATGCTCAATCTCCTTGGGAAGAGTAACTACCCTCCTGGAGTCCGGGTCTCTTATTTGTGTAATGTTAGATATGATTTTATGTTGTCTAAGTTTGTGAGCCAACAAACGGGTAGCTCTTGGGCTCCCATCGTAATATTTTTGCTTGATAATTTGCAGGGCCTGCTCCGTACGGATGTCTAAAATTGCCTGTATCTGCTCTTTAGTAGCTTGCAGGAGGGGGTAAACCCCTTCATCCCCGGCAGCATGCAAGGCCTGCAAATCACCTAGTTGCTGCTGCAAATTGTCCAGGCATTTCTGTTGCTTCTTTTTATAATGAGCTGCATATTTAATTATCTCACCTCTAAGAACTACTTTAAGGGTGTCCCAAAGTATTCACACATTAGTTCCCTGTCTCATATTGTCCTTAAGGATCTGCTTAATTTTTTGTTGCATCACTTCCCTGAAATCCTTAAGGTTCAGCAAGAAATTATTTAATGTCCATAGGGTATTATTTTTTTCTTTCTCCCAAGTCATATTTAGTGTGATTGAATGGTCTGATAATACATTCGGGGTCTGTGTACAACTTTGCATTTTATACAGATGCTCTTTAGACACATGGGCATAATCTATCCGGGTGTACACTTTATGGGGGGAAGAGTAATGAGTGTATTCTCTCTTATGGGGATGGAGATGTCGCCAGAGATCCACCCAGTGAGCTCCAGACAGACAAGCCTGTATTGCCTGGTGTGTTGGGGATTTCTTAAAAGCCTTCTTGCTAGAGGTATCCAGGTGTGACGCAGCCAGATTGTGATCCCCACCCATTACTAATACTCCTCTGCATCTTTCTATAACCTTTTGAAACAGCATTTTCCTAACATCTGGTCCCTCCCTTGGAGGGATATGCAAAGAGACCAGGGTGACATCCTGCCCTTCCAGCTGGCCCACCGCAATTGCAAGCCTTCCCTCTGGGTCTGTGTAAGAATTCACTAAACGGAAGGGAACATTTTTGGGGATCATGACCACCGCTCCTCTTCTTTTTCCCCTTCTGTATACCGAGGCCACTATTATAGAGAAACCAAATTTAGAAAGTTTTTGATGCTCATGTTTATTTAAATGCGTCTCCTGTAGCAGGAGGAAAGAGGGCTTCAATTTTTTAAGGGAAGTAATCACCCTGTATCTCTTTATGGGGTTGTTTAACCCATTGACATTAAGCGAACGTACCCTGACTGTGGAAACTTTATCCATTAGACAGTAGTTTGGTGCATTGAGCTGGCCAAGTCAGGCCAACTGAAAGGACCATAGAGAAGGGTCCTGAAGGAACTGGAAGTAATAAGAGTTGATAAAGCAATGGGGCCAGATGGGGTGCACCCCAGGGTCCTTAAAGAACTAAGAGAGGTGGTGGCTGAACCTCTTGCTATCCTGTTTAGCCGATCACTAGAAACAGGAGAGGTACCCAAAGACTGGAGGATAGCAGATGTAGTCCCCTTATACAAAAGTGGGAACAAAGAGGAAGGGAACTACAGACCAGTCAGCCTCACTCGGTAGTGGGGAAGATCATGGAAGCACTACTGAAGGAGAGATTGGTGGAACATCTGGTTGTCAATGGACTACAGGACCCAAGGCAGCATGGTTTCACCAGGGAAGGTCATGTCAGACCAGCCTCATTGAATTTTTTGACTGGGTGACTAGGAGGTGGATCAGGGAGGCAGTGGACATGGCCTATCTGGACTTCAGCAAGGCCTTTGACACTGTGCCACATAGAAGACTATTGCACAAACTGGGAATATGGTGTGGGCAGGACAGTAGTCTGGTGGGTAGGTAACTGGCTGGGGCAGCAGGACACAGAGGGTGGTGGTAAATGGCTGTCACTCCACAGAGGGAAGAGTGACCAGTGGGGTACCACAGGGATCAGTGCTGGGACCGGTACTATTCAATATCTTCATCAGTGACATTGCGCAGGACCTAGAATGCAGAATTTCACTGTTCGCTGATGACACAAAGCTCTGTAACAGAGTAGACACACCAGAGGGTGTAGACAGAATGAGAAGGGACCTGCAGAAACTTGAAGAATGGTCAGGGGTTTGGCAGTTGAAATTCAATGCAAGGAAGTGCAAGATAATGCATATGGGGCACAAAAACCCTGGCACAATATATCAGTTGGGGGTGAGGATATAGCATGCACCAAGCAGGAAAGGGATCTTGAGTTATCATCTCTGATGACCTCAAGGCAGGGAAACAGTGTGACAAGGCAGCAGGTAAAGCAAATAGGATGCTGGGGATGCAGGGGCATCACCAGCAGGAAAGGGAAGTCATAATTCCACTATACAAGACACTAGTGAGGGCCGCAACCTGGAGCACACTGTGCAGTTCTGGAGACCTTACCTACGTAGGACATAGACAGAGTAGAGAAGGTTCAGAGGAGGGCAACAAAGATGGTGCATGGATTGCATCACAAGTCCTATGAGGACAGGTTGAAGGCACTGAACATGTACTCCTGGAGGAGAGGAGGAGAGAGGGATATGATAGAGACATACAAGTATCTTACAGGGAGGAACAGGGTGCAGGAATGCACTATTTTAAGCAAAAAGATGTTCCAGGACTAGAGGCATGGGATGAAGTTGGAGGGAGGGCGATTCAGAGGAAGCGTGAGGAAGTATTTCTTCACAGAGCGGGTGGTGGACAAGTGGAACACCCTGCCAGAGGAAGTGGTGGGGGCTGAAACAATCACGGGATTTAAGAATGCATGGGATAGACATAAAGGAATTCTGGAGGTCAGGGGTAAGGGGCAACAGACTTCCTGGAAAACATAAACTGAACTTACAAACTTAAATGGGCAGACTGGGTGGGCCATAGGCCCTTATCTGCCGACACTGTCTATGTATCTATGTAAGGTCCAAATCCATTTTATAAATGTCAGAGATCTATCCCTTTTTATCACATCAGCTTCCTGTAAAGCTACATATAGAGAATCTGTCCCAAGTGGTAGAATTATCATCCATAGGCAACCACATAGAGAGAAAAGTAGTATCGTGCACATTTACAAAATTAATATAATAAGTAACTTTAACGTGTTTAAACCTCACAAACCGATTTACAGTAGTACTTCCAAAACAGGAGGGCGTAAAAACTACCCCTTTGGAAAGGAGGGACCCAGACCTGAAGTCGGGCTGGGGCCCAGTGGGTGGAATTGTGACCTCCAGTTCGGTCAGGCCTCCCCGACCCCTCAAAACCTCAGGGCTGAATAAAAGGAACGTCAACCAAAAAGGGAAAGCCATCTGGCCAGTAGCACGACCGCTTTCCCTGGTATTTACCCTAAAGGGTCATAGAAAGGCTGCAAGGGAATATGAAAGTAATGCATTTCATCAGCACTACCCACCTCTGAATAACAGCCAGAATGCGCCCTATAGATTTGTGATTATATGTCACTTCTACATTAAGCAAAAATGATGTTATTTAAGTTTGTTAAGGCTAACAGCGTGGTCTATGGCTAATTAAACAACCAAGGTCTCTAAGCAGGGGAGAAAAAGGTATATATAAAAAAAAAAAAAAAACGCCGAAGTCAGTGCTTATCTTCCATCTTCCCCTGTTAATACTTCAGCCCCTTTGGGATAATAAGGTCACCCGAACTCCTATGCTGTGAGCAGATCCTAAGTTAGTTCAGGTATTTGAGTCCTGGGTGTCCAGCACTGCTGCTTTAGAGAGAGCGCAATTCTTTCCGATGAACTCCTTGACTTCTTGAACTGAGCGAAATCCTCTCCATCTTCCTGTACCTCCTCGCATGTTCGAAGTACTCTGCCACTGCGAGCGAAGGGGGATGCTTTTCCTGTGGGACCGGACCAGTTGACTGGAAACTCCATCCTCTCTTATTTAGTTCAGGAATAACCTCTTCCGGGCTTGAGTATACTGCGTTTCCAGACTCCCAACAGACCCGTAGTTTTGCAGGGTAAGGCGTTTGAAATCATATACCTTTCTCCTTCAAAAGTCTTAGAATTGAAGCATACGCTACCCTTTTCTTCATGCTTTTGGTGGGGTAATCATTATCAATAAACAGCCTGGCAGAATTATATGTGATATTTCTTTTAGACCACGCTGTTCTTAGAATCATTTCTTTATCCCTGAAACTGGAGAGCTTTAGGATAACCGAGCGAGGTCTAGCTGTTTGGTCTGTAGGTTTACGGGTCAGGGCTCCATGCGCTCTTTCAATTTTAAATTGGAACGTTGGGGGGAGGTCTAAAACATCCTTAAGAAGATCTGTCAGGAAATCCTCCATTCTGCTGGTTTCAGAGTCCTCAGGAAGACCATATATGCAGAGGTTATCCCTCTGGGACCTCGCCTTCAGGTCTGCAGTCTTATCTTGAAACTTTTCATGTTGATCGACTAAAAAGTCGACAGCCTGGTGAAGGCGTTGGGTTTCTTCGGCCACCTCCCTCGTTACTTCTTCTGAGCGATCCAACCTTCCCTCTACCTCTGTTAGTCTATTCTGCAGCACTGAGAACTCTCTTTTGTTTTCAGCACGGAACACTCTTATTTCAGTTAGGAGCGTCTCATAACGAGATCGGGATAGTCTTTCGCTCTCCCTGTCTGTATCTGGATCCTGACCAGCCCATTTACAGAAGAAAGGGTTGTGAAAGAACTCTTAAAACTGAAGGTGGACAAAGCAGTGGGGCCTGATGGGATTCATCCCAGAATTCTAAAAGAACTAAGGGTAGAACTAGTGACACCGCTGACTACCCTCTTTAACAAATCATGGGAGGATGGGGTGGTACCTGAGGACTGGAGGAGGGCAGATGTGATTCCACTTCACAGAAGCGGGAAACTACAGACCTGTTAGTTTAACCTCAGTGATAGGCAAAATGATGGAATCACTTCTGAAGGAAAGAATTGTAGAGTACCTAGAGGTCAGAGGGGCACAGGACCCAAGGCAGCATGGATTCACAGCGGGAAGGTCATGCCAGACAAATCTAATAGATTTCTTTGACTGGGTGACCAAAGTAGTAGATCAGGAAGGGGCTGTGGACATGGCCTACCTAGACTTTAGCAAGGCGTTTGACACAGTCCCACACAAAAGATTAATATAAGTTAGCCAGCCTGGGGTGGGTCCCAAGATGATAGCCTGGGTAAAGAATTGGCTGGAGAATAGGACACAGAGGGTAATAGTAAATGGAGTCCACTCTGAAGAAAGGGGAGTTACTAGTGGGGCGCATGGGTTCAGTATTAGGATCGTCCTCTTCAATGTCTTTATAAGCTTACATTGCAGAGGGACTGAAGGAAAAGTATGTCTGTTTGCAGATGACACAAAGATCTGCAAAGGAGTTGATGCATAAGGTGGGGTGGAAAGGATGAGAAGGGACTTAGCAAGGTTAGAGGAATGGTCAATGTATGGCAGTTTAGATTCAATGCTAAGAAGTGAAGGTAATGCACCTGGGAAACAAAAACCCAGGGAAGAGTACACAATGGGGTGAGATACTAACAACAACAACAAGCATTTGTCAATGCCGAATGTTGCTTGCTTGTATGTGCTGTGTAGGTATTTGGAAGTCAGTGGAGTGCAAATATTGAAAATTTGTAAACTTATGAGCGTGCGTAGGAACAGTGCAATGCACGCTCGTGAAACAGTCATTTTTAGGAAGTTTGTGACCAAATTTTCAACATTGCCATTTTAAGACCTCTACTCATGAACAGTGTCACTGTGATTTTCTTAATGTGTCTCCTACATTGATTTCGTACACCGACTGCGTCATTGTGTGCTAGATGGGCGGAAACACGTTGTGGGCGAGATGTGAAAAATGACAGCCATACTGCTCATAAGGAGGTGTGGTAAAATGGCTGTGTTGGAAATCTGGAGTGAAAATATTAAAAATTTGCGAACTTACAGCGTGCTTCAGGAAGTGCTAGCATACGCTAAATAAACAGTCATTTTGGGTATTTGTCACCAAATTTTCAACATAACCATTTTAAGGCCTCTACTCATGAACAGTGTCACAGTGATTTTCTTAATGTGTCCCATACAGTGATTTTGCACATAGACTGTGCCATTGTGCGCTACATGGACGAAAACACGTTTTGGGCGAGATGTGAAAAATGACAGCTGTACTGCTCATAAGGAGGTGTGGTAAAATGACAATGTTGAAAATCTGGAGTAAAAATAATGAAAATGCGCAAACTTACGAGCGAGCGTAGGAACTGCTCAACACAGGCTCGTAAAACAGTCATTTTTAGGAATTTTGTCACCAAATTTTCAACATAGCCATTTTAAGATCTCTGCTCATGAACAGTACCACTGTGATTTTCTTAATGTGTCCCATACAATGATTTCGCACTCCGACTGTACCATTGTGCACTACATGGGCGGAAACACGTTTTGGGCGAGATGTAAAAAATGACAGCTGTACTGCTCATAAAGAGGTGTGGCAAAATTACAGTGTTGAAAATCTGGAGTGAAAATATTGAAAATTTGCGAACTTATGAGCGTGCGTAGGAACTGCGCAGTGCACGCTCGTAAAACAGTTATTTTTAGGAATTTTTCCACCAAATTTTCAACATAGGCTTTTTGAGAGCCCACCTTATGAACACTGGCAGTGCCGTTTCATTAATCGGTGCGGAAAGGTGATTTCGCGCAGTAACTGCGAAATCACTCTTCGGGCCTGATTAATGCCATGACAGTGAGAGCACTCATGAGAAGGGATCCCAAAAACCACATGTTTAAAATTTGGTGCAAAAATTCCAAAAAATGCCTGAGATATGCAGCAAAGTTGAAAAAATCCTATTTATTACATTATACAGCTTACCGGCATTTCTCAGTTTGCGGTCGGCTTTGAAGAGTGCAGACGTGTTCACAGTCCACCGAAGATCATCACGCCGGAGTCCGGAGGTAAGTATGGGGTGAGTGGGGGGTGTGGAGAGGCAGGGTGCGCAGTGGGTGGGCGCGGGCAGAGACAGCGCAGGACCCGTTTTGTGTTTCAGGTTGTCTTTTAAAAAGGGCGGCAGGACGTTGCAACACTGGGTGGCTCCCAGCGTAGCACAAAGACTGGCTGTTGGGGGGCCCTGGAGCTGACAGGGATTGGGCACCCCGTCGAGTCATACAATGTGTAGCCACGCTGGGGTGGGCACCCAGTGTGGCACAGTGTGTGTGGGGGGGGGGGAGCACGCAGTATGCGTGCGTGTGTGTGTGTGTGTAGGGGAAGCGCGCATGAGCAGGCGATATCTTATCGCTGCTCACTGAAGTGTAGCGCCCTGTTTCAACTGTATGCCACTGCATTTTGGACTGCTGTCATAGACAGCTCCAGCAGGCATTGGAGAACTGCGTCCGCGCTTGCAAACACACTGACTGAATTGGAAGAGGGCTGCCCCACCTCCGAAAACTCAGATGATGGCACTATGTTTCTTGCACATGCATGCAAGCAATATAAAAATGGAAAGGGACCTGGGGGTAGTCATATCAGATGACCTAAAGGTGGGCAAGCAAAGTGAGAGGGCAGTAAGGAGGGCCGGAGGGATACTGGGATGCATAGGGAGACGCATACATAGATACATAGATACATAGACAGTGTCGGCAGATAAGGGCCTATGGCCCACCTAGTCTGCCCATTTGAGCTTGTAAGTTCAGTTTGTTTTCCTAGAAGTCTATTTCCCCTAACCCCTGACCTCTAGAATTCCTTTATGTCTATCCCATGCATTCTTAAATCCCGTGATTGTTTCAGCCCCCACCACTTCCTCTGGCAGGGTGTTCCACTTGTCCACCACCCGTTCTGTGAAGAAATTCTTTCTATGTTTCCTCTGAATCGTCCTCCCTCCAACTTCATCCCATGCCCCTAGTCCTGAAACATCTTTTTGCTTAAAATAGTGTTTTCCTGCACCCTGTTCCTCCCTGTAAGATACTTGTATGTCTCTATCATATCCCTCTCTCCTCCTCTCCTCCAGGGAGTACATGTTCAGTTCTTCAACCTGTCTTCATAGGACTTGTGATGCAACCCATGCACCATCTTTGTTGCCCTCCTCTGAACCTTCTCTACCCTGTCTATGTCCTACGTGGTATGGTCTCCAGAACTGTACACTGTACTCCAGGTGGGGCCTCACTAGTGTCTTGTATAGCGAATTATGACCTCCTTTTCCTGCTGGTGATGCCCCTGCCTATACATCCCAGCATCCTATTTGCTTTACCTGATGCCTTGTCACACTGTTTCCCTACCTTGAGGTCATCAGAGATGACAACCCCAAGATCCCTTTCCTGCTTGGTGCATGCTATATCCTCACCCCCAACTGATATATTGTGCCAGGGTTTTTGTCCCCATATGCATTATCTTGCACTTTTGCATTGAATTTCAACTGCCAAACCCTTGACCATTCTTCCAAGTTTCTGCAGGTCCCTTCTCATTCTGTCTACACCCTCTGGTGTGTCTACTCTGTTACAGAGCTTTGTGTCATCAGCGAACAGTGAATTCTGCCTTCTATATCCTGTGCAATGTCACTGATGAAGATGTTGAATAGGACCGTCCCAGCACTGATCCCTGTGGTACCCCACTGGTCACTCTTCTCTGTGGAGTGACAGCCATTTACCACCACCTCTGTGTCCTGCCACCCAGCCAGTTACCTACCCACCACACTACTGTCCTGCCCACCCATATTCCCCAGTTTGTGTAATAGTCTTCTATGTGGCACAGTGTCAAAGGCCTTGCTGAAGTCCAGATAGACCATGTCCACTGCCCTCCCTGATCCACCTCCCTAGTCACCCAGTCAAAAATTCAATGAGGTTGGTCTGACATGACCTCCCTGGTGAAACCATGCTGCCTTAGGTCCTGTAGTCCATTGACAACCAGATGTTCCACCAATCTCTCCTTCAGTAGTGCTTCCATGATCTTTCCACTACCGAGGTGAGGCTGACTGGTCTGTAGTTCCCTGCTTCCTCTTTGTTCCCACTTTTGTATAAGGGACTACATCTGCTGTCCTCCAGTCTTTGGGTACCTCCCTGTTTCCAGTGATTGGCTGAACAGGATAGCCAGAGGTTCAGCCACCACCTCTCTTAGTTCTTTAAGGACCCTGGGGTGCACCCCATCTGGCCCCATTGCTTTATCAGCTCTTATTACTTCCAGTTCCTTCAGGACCCTTTCTCGTGTAAAGGGACTTGTGTCCATTTCTGCACCATTCTCACCCTTGTACTCCTTCAGACCCATCTCCTCTTCCTTAGTAAAGACTGAGCAGAAATACCTGTTCAATATGTCAGCTTTACTGTTGTCATCCTCCACGGCTCCCATCCTCCCCTCAGTCTCACTATCCCTCCTTTGTCCTTCTTTTCCTTATGTACCTGTAAAAGGTTTTGTCCCCTTAACCACTGATTTTGCAATGTGTTCTTCTGTCTGATGGCTTCCCTTACTGACTTCCCTGCCTCCCTTTGTTTCTCCTGGTACTTCTCCCTATCCCTTGTGCCTGTGTTCTTTTGTATTGCCTGAATGCAATCTTTTGGCTTTCACTTTCTTTGCTACCTCTTTGGAAAACCATAATGGTCTCTCTTTCTTTTCCTCTTGCTAACCTGCTTAATGCATAATTCTGTTGTTCTTATAATCCCCATTTTAAATACTGCCCACTGTTCCTCAATCCCTGATTCCTGTCCCATTCCCCTAATGCCTCTTTCAAGCATCTCCCATTTTCCCAAAGTCTGCCCCCAAAATCCAGGATACGTGTTTTTGTGTGGTTTGGTTCTGCTCTTTCTGTGATTTCAAACCACAATGACTGGTGGTCACTGTTACCCAGGTGCTCCCCACTGTTACCCCCATCACACTGTCTCTGTTTGTGAGCACAAGGTCCAGTATTGCCTTCTGCCGAGTTGGTTCCATGACCAGTTGCTTGAGGAAGGCACCCTGAAGGAGTCAGGATAAATCTGCTCCTGGTTGATGCTGCTGCTGGGATGCTCCAGTCCACATCTGGTATTGAGTCTCAACCAGTACTACCTCACCCTTGTCTGCCATCCTTTGGATGGCTAGCATAAACTCCTATCTGTTTCTTCCTCCTGGGCTGGTGGTCTATAGACCACACCTGTGCATGGGATGGCTGGCCCCATTTTCCTTTCCAGCTTAACCCACAGTATCTCTCCCCATTTTGTTCCTCCTGGATCTGTGTGGCCCTTGTGTCATTTTTCATACAGTGCCACTCCTCCTCCTTCCTGCCTGCTCTGTCTCTTCTGAATATGTTGTAGCCAGGTATGGCCATCTCCCAGTCATGGTTATCATTACACCAGGTTTCAGTGATGGCCACAATGTCCAGGTCTGACTGTACCATGACAGCCTCCAGATCTTCCATCTTGTTGCTAAGGCTCCTGGCATTTGCACATGGCTTTCCATGATTTGACCTCCTAGACTGCTTCACTGTTCTACTCCAGCCCCTTCCTTGGTTGTCATTTATCCCTGGTTCTCCTTGCTGTCTGCCCTTCTGCTGAATTTTGCCCTTTTCTGCTTATCCACCTTTTGGACACTGATCTCCATCTTTTGCACACTGCTTTGCAGAGATAGCCACCTCTGGTTCACTGGTTCCATTACTAGCTGTGGGGGGTGAGCAAGTAGGTATCATCCTTGCTGGCCTGCCACCCCCCTTTGCTAGTTTAAATGCTTGTCAATGTAGCATTTAAACTTATCATTGAGTGCTTGGATTCCCCTCCAGGATGGATGCAGGCCGTCAGGCTTGAACAAACCTCCATCCCTCCAGGTGGGTCCCCAGTCACCAATGAATCCACACCCTTCCTCACAGCACCAGTTCTTCAACCATGAGTTAAAGTTCCTGGTGCATGCACTCCTATGCTCTCCTTGCCTCACAGGTAGTACTTCTGAGAAAGTGACAGAAGTAGCTACTTGCTTGAGACCCTCCCCAGTTTCCTAAACTCTTCCTGAACTTCCTTTGGCTCCCCATTTGCCAAGTCATTAGTACCTAGGTGGATAATGACATCCAGCTCACCCTCCTGTCTTGCCTTCCCAGTGATCCCCAGTATCTTCCTTCCATCCCTCCATGCCGTGGCACCTGGTAGGCACCTCACCTCCCTGTCCTCCCTCCTGTGTTCCTAGCTGGATCCCTCTTATGATGGAGTCCCCACCAGGATTCGCCTCCTCCCTCTGGGGTCCACTGCTTTCCCCACTGAGGTCACCTCCTGCCTAACCTCCACATCCTTTCCTTCCACTTCCCTGGGTACCTTATTTGATTGTCCTCATTTGCCAGTGTGGCATATGAGTTCTTGAGAGGAATAGGATCTGGATGTGCCTCTGCCTGACTGCTCTAACCCTCCTGAGCCCACTGTCATCCAAGTGCTCCTCGCTCTCGGCATCCTTTGAGGCAGCTGCATTGGACTGGGTGGTTCCTGGACAGGGTGATGGTACTCTGACCCAGTTTACTTCCGCCTGAGTCTGGCTACCTCATCCCGCAGTCCCGAGAGATGCATGCAGATAGGCAGCACCTCAGTGTCCAGAAGGTCTGCCTGAATATGGCTGCCCCCACAGCCACTGCATTGCACCACTCCCCACATTATACTGCAATTCCACTACTTATCTGCTACTGAAGCTCTCTTAGTTCTCTTTTATTTATTTACAGTACTAAAAATCCTGTAACTGATCCTCAGATATATATTTTTTAAGGAAAAGAAACCAATAAATAAATAAATGAGTCAAAAACTTGTCGTGCTGAGGGTGGTCTTCTTCCCTTATGCCCTCCTACTTCACACCTCTTACTATACCCTGTGTTTAGCTCCTGTCAATCAGATTTATCAGGGCATATAATTAAGAGTTGGGGGAAGGTGGAGGGGGTAAAATTTGCAGCAATTAAAGACAGCACAGAATTACACCACCACTATTTTTTAAATTTTCAACAGCCCAAAAACAATTATAAGTAAAGACAACACAGAAAGAAAGTATAGTGTCACTACAAGCCTACAATCTAAGTTTAAAAGAAAAATACCAGTTACCAGTTACTCTGAAGCACTGAATTGAATATGTTTCCTTCCTTCACCTTCTGGCTTCTTCTGAGAAGATGAACTTCTGTTTGCTGCTTTAACTGTGAATAAGCCCCACCTCCAGTTATCACGTAGCTGAGGTCAGAGGCCAGACAATTAACACCCTTCACCCAGCTACAGGACAGTCAGACAAGCCAAGATAAAATTTGCAGCAATTAAAGACAGCACAGAATTACACCACCACTATTTTTTAAATTTTCAACAGCCCAAAAACAATTATAAGTAAAGACAACACAGAAAGAAAGTATAGTGTCACTACAAGCCTACAATCTAAGTTTAAAAGAAAAATACCAGTTACCAGTTACTCTGAAGCACTGAATTGAATATGTTTCCTTCCTTCACCTTCTGGCTTCTTCATCACCAGTATAAAACAGGAAGTTGTTATCCTTCTATACAGACAGCTGGTGAGACCCCATCTGGAGTACTGCGTGCAGTTCTGGAGACCCAGTCTCCGCAAAGATATAGACAGGATGGAAGCTGTCCAGAGGAGGGCAACTAAAATGGTGCAGGTTCTGCACCGGAAGACATATGAAGAGAGACATAAGGAGCTTAATATGTATAGCCTCGAGGAAAGGAGGGAGAGGGGGGACATGATAGAAACTTTCACTTACCTCGAGGGAATCAACAAAGTCCAAGAGGGTAGCATCTTTCAGAAAAAGAGGTGTGCAAGAACAAGGGGGCACAATTTGAAG
Organism: Neoceratodus forsteri; assembly: GCA_016271365.2. Classification (NCBI taxonomy): domain Eukaryota; kingdom Metazoa; phylum Chordata; order Ceratodontiformes; family Ceratodontidae; genus Neoceratodus; species Neoceratodus forsteri. Next base: position 27,462,340 of record CM057455.1, on the reverse strand, counting down.
ATAGAGGGGGAAGGGGGCTCAGAGGTAATGTAAGGAAGTATTTTTTCACAGAGAGGGTTGTGGATGCATAGAACGGCTTTCCGGAGGAGGTTGTGGAGTCAAAAACAGTGCTGGAATTCAAGCATGCATGGGACAGTGATAAGGCAATTCTAGGGGGTGGGGGTAGAAAGAAGTAGGCTGCTGGTTAACTAGGATCTGCAGCTTATCCATTAGGTAGGGAAATGGGCAGACTGGGTGGGCCAAGTGATCCTTATCTGCTGTCAAATTCTGTTTCTATGTGGTGAATAAAGCCTGTGAACTCCAGAAGGGTGGTAGTGGTACTATGACCATTTTTGAACCTGTGTTGTTGTGGGCATTGTAGCTGATATTTTTCTAAGTATTCAACCAGTTGGTCAGCCACTATACGCTCAAGAGCTTTCAAGAGTGGTGGCAGGATAGAGATAGGCCTGTAGTTCCCAGTAATTGTGCAATCCCCAGACATATGCGCGTATAGTGGCTGACCAACTGGTTGAATACTTAGAAAAATATCTAAAACCTTTTATAGGTACATTAGGAAACATAGAAAGGTTAAGGGAGGGATAAGGAAGATTAATAAAGGAGAGGGGAGATGGGCAGAGGGAGACAGTGAAAAGGCAGAGATAATGAATGAATACTTTTGCTCAGTATTTACAAAAGAAGAAGAGGAGGAGTTACCTAAACAAAACAGTAGAAGCACTCTGGATAGTGGGGTTGATACCAGTCCATTTAAAGAAGAAAGAGTACTGAAAGAACTTCTAAATCTCAAGGTGGACAAAGCAATGGGGCCTGACGGGATTCACCCTAGAATCCTAAAAGAGCTAAGGGAGGACCTAGTGACACCACTAACCACACTTTTAACAAATCATGGGAAGATGGGGTGGTACCTGAGGACTGGAGGAGAGCAGATGTGATTCCCTTCACAAAAGTGGGAGCAAGGCAGAAGCAGGAAACTACAGACTTGTTAGTTTGACCTCAGTGGTGGGGAAATGATGGAATCACTTCTGAAAGAAAGAATTGTTGAGTACCTAGAGGCCAGCGGGGCACTGGACCCAAAGCAGCTTGGATTCACAGCAGGAAGGTCATGTCAGACAGATCTAATCGATTTCTTTGACTGGGTGACCAAAGTAATAGACCAGGGAGGGGCTGTGGATATGGCCTACCTAGACTTTAGCAAGGCATTTGACATGGTCTCGCACAAAAGATTAATAATCAAGTTAGCCAGCCTGGGAGTGGGCCCCAGGGTGGTAGCCTGGGTAGAAAACTGGCTGCACAACAGGACACAGAAGGTAATAGTGAATGGAACACATTCTGAAGAAAGGGGTTACTAGTGAGTACCTCAGGGCTCAGTACTGGGTCCAGTCCTCTTTAACGTCTTTATAGGTGACATTGCAGAGGGTCTGGAAGGAAAGGTATGCCTCTTTGTGGATGACACAAAGATCTGTAACAGAGTTGATACACAAGGGGGGGTAGAAAGGATGAGAAGGGACTTGGCAAGGTTGGAGGAATGGTCAGACATATGGCAACTTAGATTTAATGCAAAGAAGTGCAAAGTAATGCACCTGGGAAATAAAAATCCAGGAGAAGAGACAATAGCAGGGAGGTACTAACAACAACAATAATGGAAAGGATCTGGGTGTAGTCATATCAGATGACCTAAAGGTGGGTATGCAATGTAAGAAGTCAGTAGGGAAAGCCAGGGGATACTGGGATGCATAGGAGGGCATCACAAGTAGAAAAAGGGAAGTAGTTATCTCTCTCATACAGACAGTTGGTGAGACCCTCTGAGCACTGGCAGTTTTGGAGACCTCATCTACGCAAGGACATAGACAGGATGGAAGCAGTCCAGAGGAGGGCAAACTAAAATGGTGCAGGGTCTACATCAGAAACCATATGAAGAGAGACTGAGAGAGCTTAATATGTATACCCTTGATGAAAGGAGGGACAGGGGTACATGATAGAAACTTTTAAGTACCTCAAGGAATCAACAAAGTCCAGGAGGGTAGCATCTTTCAGAAAAGAGATGTGTAAGAACAAGGGGCACAATTTAAAGTTAGAGGGGGACGGCCTAGGGGTAATGTGAGGAAATTTTTTCACGGAGAGAGTGGTGGACGATGGAACCGCTTCTTCCTGGAGAGGTTGTGGGGTCTAAAACAGTGGAGGAATTCAAACATGCATGGGACAGACATAAGGCAATTATAGTGGGGGGTTGCAGGAAATAGGCTGTTGGTTAACTAGAATCTGCAGCTTATCCAGTAGGTAGGGAAATGGGCAGACTGGGTGGGCCAAGTGGTGCTTATCTGCTGTCAAAGTCTATGTATGTTTCTATGAACTGGTGTCACAGTGGCAGATTTCCATTTCTGAGGGAACTGAGAGTAACTAAGTGACATGTTAATAATATGTGTTAGAGGTGACAGAATTTCATCCAGCGTAAGGACTACAAACTTAAGATCCAGGGTGTCACCACTAAATCTTGATTTCCCTAATACTGTGCCTTGAGTAGGTAATTCTTGGCTTCATGGGCTGAGAGGGTTTTGAAGTAGAAAGGAGAATGAGAAGGGCGCTGAGTCTCTTTCCCAGAATAGTCACTTGTGAGGGGGTGAGAGAAGTAGCTAGGTGGCATGACACCATTCAGGTCCGTGAAGGCATTATTAAAAGTGTTAGCAATAAGTTTGGGGTCGAGTGAGGGTACTCTATCAATGTTAAGCATGGTTGGGGCAGATCTGAGCTCTCTCCCAGTGACCTCTTTAAGGTTAGTCCAAAATTTTCTGCCATCATTCCAGGTCCGAGAGAGCACTTCCTTATAATATTGATTTTTAGCTGCACGAATAGCCCTTGTGCAGTTGTTTCTGGCCGCTTTGTACCTCTGGATGTCGGCCTGGTTACACAGGGACCTAGACCTGTGCCATAGATGATCCCTGGCATTCAGAAGCTCAAGGTGGTCCGGAGAATACCAGGGTTTTTTCGGCCTTTGATTTTTTGCTTTTTATGGGAAGGGGGCATGCCTGTCACACCCTCTCCATAAGAGAATGGGCTGTCCATTTAAGTATCTTGGGATCTTGTTAGATCCAGCATTAACCTTTTCTTCGCAGATTGACAGTGCGTGCTGTACACTAAATTGTATGTTGGGCATATCATACCGAGTTCTATAACAACTAACTAAGGAAGCAAGGTTGCCCACTGATAGATGTATGTTGCTGTCTACACTGAACTGTTGCTCTGTCGTGTATTCGGATTCCTGTGATGTAAACCTACATAAATGGGACGTTGCCTATAACAGTATTTGTAGATTTGCATCACAGGCAACTCGAAAGACACACAGAAGTGATTTATATAGCCAGGACCTCACTTGCACAAAGGTCCTTCCACCACAGAGCACCATCCTGTTACAACTCCCTCCCCATGCACATCACAACCATTCCCAAAATTGGCCCCTTCAAAACCGCCCTACGCAAACACCTCACGAGTACTCGTAGCTGTAGTTGCCTGTCCTAGGGCTACCCGAGTGTGCCCTCAAATCCAACTTGTCTCTGTTTGATTTATCTTTCTCATGAGCTCTTCTACAACTTGGATATATTCACTTACTCTTGAAATGCCTGTTATATATATACATACATGCCATCTGTGTATCACCTGTGCTGTTCCCACTGTCTTGCTTCACAATTATGTTGTCTCCCCTCCCTTGCGACGAGGTGCCTTTGTAAATGAGTCTCTGACTCAAAGGTTTGTAAATCCGATATATGAATGAATAAATAAATAAATATAGGAAACTTAACTGGTTAACACCACAGAGTAAAAGCAAATTTGATTTAGAGGGTTTTATGGTTACCGTATTATGCCCCAGTAAACCACGGAGTCTCAGGCAATTGTTCAGTGCCTCTGACTCTGTTTGAGCTGTGTCTCTTACATCTGTTTTATCTGAGTATGTGGCACTACCATTTGTTAAGACCCAATAAGGGTAAAGATCTTTTGCCTGTTTAGGACCTAAAAAAAGTGGAATACTGTACGTTTCCTGTTGATGTTCGCAAGTTAAAAACCTATTTACTCGCAGTCTTTGTACCTGCTTTGATTAGGTTTTTTAAAACTGTAGTACTAATTTTAACAGATATTTGTTTTTATGTAAATATCTGTACATACTGATATTTGTTTTTATGTAAGTATCTGTACATACTTGTTCATAATCTGTTGTTATGACGTACTGTCTCTTAAATATTTTGTGTTTTGTGTATCCGGGTCTAACTTGAAAATTGGCCTTCAGCCTAGAGGGCTAGGGCTAGAGTGGCTTTCCTGGTTATCAAAAAATAAATAAATAACATTGGACACAGCACTTCAGGTGTGCTCTAACCAAGGCCTTTTAAAGGGCTCACTTTCGGGGCTGAAAACAGATGGTAAGACCCTGACCAAATGCGTTTAACCCATGACAGCCAACACCTTGGAGTGTCTTATTCCACTTACAAAATGGGGTTTGTGGCAGAGTTTGAATATTAAAAAAAACTTCTAAAATGTTTTAAAGTACAAAAAATTGAGAGGTCATAGAAAAAGTAAAAGTAGTCCCTCTGTGGTAAAGGCTTCCACTAGGGGACACTAAAATGGCAGCTGGTAGAGGTCCATCTTAGGAGTCTGCTTCTGTGTATTGTTTTGTCTCCTCTTTGTCTTCCTTGCATTGCTGTGTGTTGTTTTGTCCCCCGTCCTGCTCTCCCTACCCAGCTGGCTGTATTTACAAAGTAGTCTTTTTTAGTAGGGTCATCCAGTTGCATGTTCAGTTGTCATCTGGCCCGTCTGGCCTGGCTGCATGTTGTTTTGTGCCCCTTCCCACTACTCTCCCTACCCAGCTGGCTGTATGTACCAAGACCCCTTTTTGTAGGGCTGTCCAGTCACACCACCGATTCTTTTCCACTCTGGCCTGGTTGCGTGTTGTTTTGTCCTTCCCCCACCTGGTCAACTGTATTTACAAAGACCCCTTTCTGTATGCCTGTCAGGGTCATGGCCCCAGTTATTTTCCCTGCTTGCCTTACGTTATGTTGTTTTGTGTCTCCCTCCCCCAGCTTTCACTGCCTGATTTGCTGTATTTCCTTTCTGTAGGGCTGTTCAGTCATTGCACCGGTTGTCTTCCCCACCTGCCTGGCTGTGTGTTGTTCTGTAGTGCTGCCCTGTCACAATCTCCATTGTCTTCCCTGCTGGACTGGTTGTGTGTTGATCTTCTCCACCAAGTCTCATTTATGGGTCTGAGACTGAGCTGCTAGGACCCTGCCAGAGCAAATTGTTTGGCCCAGGGGCTGGCAGTGGCTATTGACTAGCATGGAATCACATGGTGCCGTGTTCCTACAAGTAACTGTCACGGGCTCTTTGCCTACCTTAGTTCTGTTCTTCCATGCCGTCAAGTGCACGCTGTGGGAGTATGTCTTCTCCTCAGCTCATCTTTGCATCACTGTTTCTTCTTTACAAATCTTCTGTTTGTCATTTTCTGTGGTGTCTGGTGAGTCACAGGAGAAGGGGACCAAAAAAGCTACTATTTTCCGTTGGTGCTTTTGTGGCAAAAAGATTGCGACCAGCAATTGGCATCAGCTCTTCTTCCCCTGTCTTGGCCCTACCCATGACATGGATTCCTGCAACACCTGTATAGTAGAACACCCTGTGTTGCAGCGGGGTCGCACAACCCCCTACCTTCAGAGACAGATGTCAAATCAGGATGTCCAGGGAGAGGAGACTAGACTGTTCCCTTGGGCCCCTTCCAGGACCTTCTGGGTCCTCAGAAGCAGAGAGTTCTCCCTGACCCCACCATGCTGGGACATAGGAGACACTTTTGGCAGCATTGATTGGGCAGTTTACCCTTTCTGGGTGGTCAACTGAAAGCCTGCCACAGTCAGCCCACCTTAAATAGTAGACATCCCTGGTCTTGGACCCGAAGCCTTTGGCTTTGTTCTTGATGCCAGCCTCTTACGCTGTTGTTACTGCTTGCTGTGACAACTTTGCAAGTGGCACTGGAAGTGGCGTCGAGCCCTCCGCTGACACCATTCTCTCTGTCAGTCCAGGGCTTGGCACTGGTGTCTGTACTGATGCTGATGTCGGCCTGGAGTCTGTCCCTGACCTCACTGTCGAGGAAGGGGATGGCACTGGGCCAGATGTCATATTAGGTGCCGGCTCTGGTGCTGAGATAGGGTCAGCACCTTTGTCTGTGCCAGCAGTCACATCACCCTGGAGCATGTCCCTGATCATGGTGCTGCCTAAGGCACCAGGGAAGGGGACAGCACCTGACTGGATGTTGTCGTCCGTGCCATGTCCAGTACCGAGGACATCAGTGTCTGCTCTGAGGAGCAGCTTAGCGCTGGCCATGTCATTGTCGGCGGTGACATGAACTTGGAGCACAATGATGGCCTGGCTGCTGAGTTCTCTCTAGGGCTGTTATCCAACAGTCTGACCTTCAGTGCCAATGAGGCTGGGGCAGTTACTCAGCTGTTCTACTGAGACTTCGGCAAGGATGAGTTTCCTGGGGGCAGGGGAGTTGTGGCTAGCCCCCCAAGTACCTGGATGTCTGGACCTGTTATCCTGTTACAGCTGTGTTTTTTGGCCTGGCCTGTGGCAGACACTGCACCACCCCCAGGGCAGCTTCTTTGAGCCCTCTCTTGTCCCCAAACCTCCAGATCTGGCCTTCTCTTTGATACCCTCACATTTTCCCAATGCTTAATTGGGTAAACTTTGTCAGACCCCAGTGATTGCTGTACTGTGGTGGTTCACATCAGATAAAGGTCCTCCTGTATGCAGCTGTAGAGCTTTTTAAGCGAGGAGTTACAGAGGAGGAGGAGGAGGAGGAGCCAATACATCATTGGAGGGTAGGAGAAATTGAGTTCTTTTTCTGTGTTTGGACGTAGTCCGTAACTTTGCTGCTCTGTTTTCTGTGTGTACAGGTCATTATTCATTGGGCTGCAGATCTCACTGGATTACTGGTGGACAACAAATGTGACTTTACGAAACCTGGATGAGGTAAGTCTCCTAATATTTGGAGAACATAATTGATTATTGATCATCTGTAGATATCTGTGGACTTTAGGCATGGAAAATCTGTTTAGTGTGATGTGAACAAACCTGGTACATCCAGCAGAATGAGTTTGATTCCCATACCCTCCACTTGCATATAGTGTGACCATGAGTCAGTCACTTAAGGTCCCTTTACTCCCTGGGACACACCTGGAAATGAGCTTCAGTTCCGTGTGCCTTCCCTGGCAAAAAACTTGTTAAATAAAATATTGTGCCTTCTCTAGTCTAACAGTTTGTTATTCTCTTTATCCTTCTCTTGGTAAGGCTTTACCACCAATATGAACCGACTACCTCAAGGCGGGGTGGCAGAACCCCAAATGCTACAGCCAGATCCATTTCTAGGAGAGTCTGCCACACTGCCATGCAGTGCCTGCAAAGGGGGTTGGTCCGTCACACTGCCGCATTTCCTCCTTTTATTTTATTCCCCTGAGATGGCGGCATGGGGGTGTGGTGCAGGCCCGCATGTGTGTGCAGTGCTTGTTTTCCACTGCCGTCTCCCTACCCACAGAGCTACTGCTGAGTGCAGTGTCACCCTGTGGCCCCCTAGGTGGCAGTAATTTATTTATTTATTTTTTGCAATTGGTTAACCAGGTGAGACACACTAAGCTGAAAGCTTGTTTACAGGTGCAACCTGGGAGCAAAGGGAAGTTAAGTGACTTGCTCAGGGTCACACAGTATGCAAGTGGGGGCTGTCGGATTCAAACCCAGGTCTCCAGATTTGCAGCTCAGAGCCTTAAACCACTGTGCTATACTGCCTCCCCATAATGCACCACAAAAGGCTGCCATCCCTCTTGGGAAGAGAGCGTTCTTTGGGATACTCACTCCTCCTCACAGCCGACCCCTGATGGGGTGAGCCTGCTCCTGAATACGGGTCTGTGGGATCATGTACTGCTACCGCTCCACCGACATACCAGCCTACTCTTAAGTTAAAAAGGTCGGATGACCACTGAGCATTTTTAGAAACATAGAACATAGGAACATAGATCTTGTCAGCAGAAAAGGACCCTTAGGCCCATTCAGTGTGCCCCTTGTCCCGCCTGTTCCATCACCACTGATCCTACTTGATAACAGGTCTCACCCCCCCCCCCAGGTTCCTCTACCTAATGTACCCGTCCCATGCATGCTTGACGCTCCGCACAGTCTTTGCCCCCACATTCTCTTCTGGTGGGCTGTTCCAGTCATCCACCACCCTTTCCATGAAGAAGTATTCCCGCACATCTGTCCTAAACCTTCCCCCTTTTGTCAGGGGCTAAGAAGTCAGCCAGGCCTCTGCCACTGTTTTATGGCACATGTCAAGGCTAACTGTCAGAGTCTTTTTTTTTTTTTTTTTTATCCCCTACATGCTCCTGGTGACCCCCACTCCTTCAGGCCCCTTTCCAAATCCTCACCAACCCCACCGGCCTTACCCGAACTCCTTCGTCTCACAATGCATCCGATCCCTGGGATATCCCGGATGTAACCCTTCGCCGGGCGGATTCCCCTCCTCTGAGGGGAAAGGCACCCGTGGGGGAGTCCAGCGCACTCTTCTTCAGTAGGGCCCATGGATGCTGCTGAGGGAAGGAGGCCCATCGAAGGCACTAGAGGAATCTGGGGACGGAGAGCCGTCATCCGGCGGCCACCAGCGAGCGGTATTTCCGTTTTTTTCTAGGTTCCCTCATTGCACCGCTCCTGCAGTGCCCCCAGTCTCCACTGGGGGCCGCTGCTTGAGCAAGGCAGTCCCTAGTCCCACCCCAGGATAGGAGAGCTGTCCCTCGGACGCTCAATCCTATCCTCCCCCTACAGTGACAGTGTTCATGAGCAGAGGTCATAAAATGCCTATGTTGAAAATTTAGTGAAATAATTCCACTAAATGACTGTGACGAGCATGCATTGCGCAGTTTCTACGTACGCTTGTAAGTTCGAGCATTTTTAATATTTTCACTCCAGATTTTCAACACTGCCATCTCTTCATGCCTCCCTATGAAGGATACAGCTGTCATTTTTTTATATCCTGCCCAAACTGTGTTTTTGCACATCTGGCGCAGAATGGCGTGGTCGCTGTGAGAAAGCAACGTTTGGGACAGATTTAAAAAATCACAGTGACACTATTCATGAGCAGAGGTCCCAAATGCTTTCATGAGGTGGGGGTCACAAAAGGGCCATGTTGAAAATTTCTAGTGCAAATGCAAACAAACGCCCAGGGCTGGCATGAATGCAATACTTCACTGCCATTCCTATTCTGCATCGGTCTGACTCCTGCACGTCCAGTGCTGATATCAGCAAACAGACATTCAGCATTGGCAAATGCTTGTTTATATAGCCTTCCCAATGGTGACTGAATAAAAATTTGTCTGGAAGAGCTTGGGCCACCTCGAAGGCCCCACTTTTGGGGTGAGGGCCACGGTAGTACATATATGTACACCCTGGAAGAGAAGAGAGCAAGAAGGGACCCCACATGGTGTATTGTGTCCACTTCAGGAGGCCTCATCTCAGAAAGGTCATAGGTCGAGTGGAAGCAAAGGAGAGGAGGGCAGCTAAAATGGCGCAGGTGTTGCACCTAACACCCTATGAGGAGAGCCAGAGTGATCTCAGTATGTACAACCTGGAGGAGAGAAGAGCAAGAGGGGACTTGATAGAGACCTACAGGTACCTCACAGGGGTATACAGTGCAGGAGGGGAGTCTCTTCTTAATGAGAAGGAGCACCAGGACCAGAGGGCATGCAATGAAGCTGGTGGTGGTGAGGAGGTGTAAGAGGGATGTGAGGAAGTACTACTTCACTGAAAGAGCGGTAGACTCCTGGAATAGACTGCCACCTGAAGTGCTGGAGGTAAAAACAGCAAGGGCTTCAAGCAAGTGTGAAACAGATATAGGGGAATATTAGTAAAAGTAGTCAGGGAGGAGGGATGGTTGCTGGAGACCAGTTAGGATCTACACAGACAGGCTGGACGGAGACCATCTGGGCAGATTGGGTGGGCCAAGCGGTCCTTTTCTGCCAACAAATTCTGTTTTTTATTTTAATTTCTTTTTATCCCCTCCTGGTCGCCCTCGCCATTCCTCTCCTTCGGGCTTGCTCACTGCCCCCCAATCCCTCACTGAGTCTGCCCCTAGAGTGCCTCCGGTGACTCCTACCTGCCTCTTCCCTCCACGGAACACCTTGCACAGCGGGGTCTGCCTGTGATTACTGACTGGATGGCTGGAGTGGCCGTCATCCAGGAACGCCGTGGGTTTTTTCCGTTTTTCTGTTCCTCCCCTCCATCCCGCTGAGGATGCTGGCTCGGGCAGAACGTGCTTATGCACGCCTGCCAAGTGCCAGATGGCCTTCTCCCCTTCCCGGCTCCCTCCAGTGGAAGCTGCCGTTGCCCCGAGAGTCGGTGCTTCCACCGGCTCTCCTGGACGTCGGGTGTATTAAACACCCTGGTATCCTCCCTGGGAGGATAGCATCCGTGGGGATGCTCAATCTCCTTCTCCTGCCTCTGCAACCCGAGTCTGCTCTCAACCCGGGTAGCCGTGGTGCGAGGTGAGCGCCCAGCCAACCCTCAGTGCCACCGGGCCGCATAAATTCTGTGTTTTTAGTTTGTCAGGAGATTGGAATCCTGAGGGAAGGTGGTGTGACAGAACTGGGATGAGAAGGAGTTAAGGACCAGATTGGTGGGTCCAGGGGCCAGACTGGAGTAGGACCAAAAGCACAGATTTAAAAAAAAAACAGCAGCCGGGGATAGGCCAGGTGCGTGTTTTATAATTCCCTCAGCATCTAGCCAGGATGCTACTGTGGTGCTTATAATGGGGTTTAGGATTCTCACGTACCCACTGTAGGGAGCTGGACTGAGGAGTCTTTTCCCCCAGTGTGGTTCTGTTTGTAAACTCCTCCATGGGCACCCATGCAGGTGTGGAGACACCAGACCCCTCTTAAGTGTAGATAGCTGTTATACATGGTCATATAATATAAAGTGAGGTAGGACTACTCCCTCATTGTCTAGATGTCTTAATCCTAACCATTTTCCCTCTTCAGGGAAATTTAGACATCTTCACATTCAGTGCTTGAAAACATTACTGGGGATTGCCAATGCCTGAAATAGATGAATAATTTTGAATAAAATACACATTTTTACTATGTTCGCCCTACCTATGGACTAGTAGGATAAGGGGAAGTGGGGGACCAACTTTTGTAATCCTGATGGAGAGTGCCAAGCAATGGAGCAAAGTTCACACTGTGCAATTGATTAACACATTTGGGGGCAAAAACTCCAAAGAATCTGATATATCTGGTTATTTTGAGAGAGTTATTAGGGCACATCTTCTTCAAGGATATATCTTCCCTTAGGCTACACCTTTGGCACTACAGCCGTCAGGCACTAGGACCACACAGAAACTTCTGCTTGCTGGTGCTGCCCACAATGTCACACGTCAGCATGTATATAAATGTGGGTGGCCCTGTTTCTCCTCAGTTCTTTTCCGGCCATTGCTCAGCCTTGTCATAGAATCATAGAATCTTGATGGCAGAAAAAGACTCTCAGGTCCATCTAGTCTGCCCTCTTCCACCCCTTTATTTATTCCACCTACTTCCTGTGGCCCCTTCCCAGTCCCACACAACCCCATGTGTCTGTCCCATGCTATCTTGAACTCCAACACTGTTCCGGTCTCTCCCATCCCCTCCGGAAGACTGTTCCATGCCTCCACCACCCTCTCCAGAAAGAACATTGCGTCTGAATCCCACCCCCCACAGCCTCAAATTATGCCACCTGGTTACTGATACATAGACAGTGTCGGCAGATAAGGGCCTATGACCCACCCAGTCTGCCCATTTGAGCTTGTAAGTTCAGTTTATGTTTTCCTAGAAGTCTGTTGCCCCTTACCCCTGACCTCCAGAATTCCTTTATGTCTATCCCATGCATTCTTAAATCCTGTGATTGTTTCAGCCCCCACCACTTCCTCTGGCAGGGTGTTCCACTTGTCCACCACCCTTTCTGTGAAGAAATTCTTCCTCATGTTTCCTCTGAATCGTCCTCCTCCAACTTCATCCCATGCCTCTAGTCCTGGAACATCTTTTTCGCTTAAAAATAGTGTATTCCTGCACCCTGTTCCTCCCTGTAAGATACTTGTATGTCTCTTATCATATCCCCTCTCTCCTTCCTCTCCTCCAGGGAGTCCATGTTCAGTTCCTTCAACCTGTCCTCATAGGACTTGTGATGCAATCCATGCACCGTCTTTGTTGCCCTCCTCTGAACCTTCTCTACCCTGTCTGTGTCTTTACGTAGGTAAGGTCTCCAGAACTGTACACTGTACTCCAGGTGGGGCCTCACCAGTGTCTTGTATAGTGGAATTATGACCTCCCTTTTCCTGCTGGTGATGCCCCTGCATATGCATCCCAGCATCCTATTTGCTTTACCTGCTGCCTTGTCCACTGTTTCCCTACCTTGAGGTCATCCAGAGATGATAACCCCAAGATCCTTTTCCTGCTTGCATGCTATATCCTCACCCCCAACTGATATATTGTGCCAGGGTTTTTGTGCCCATATGCATTATCTTGCACTTTTTGCATTGAATTTCAACTGCCAAACCCCTGACCATTCTTCAAGTTTCTGCAGGTCCCTTCTCATTCTGTCTACACCCTCTGGTGTGTCTACTCTGTTACAGAGCTTTGTGTCATCAGCGAACAGTGAAATTCTGCCTTCTAGGTCCTGCGCAATGTCACTGATGAAGATGTTGAATAGGACCGGTCCCAGCACTGATCCCTGTGGTACCCCACTGGTCACTCTTCCCTCTGTGGAGTGACAGCCATTTACCACCACCCTCTGTGTCCTGTCGCCCAGCCAGTTACCTACTCACCACACTACTGTTCTGCCCACACCCATATTCCCCAGTTTATGTAATAGTCTTCTATGTGGCACAGTGTCAAAGGCCTTGCTGAAGTCCAGATAGACCATGTCCACTGCCCTCCCCTGATCCACCTCCCAAGTCACGCAGTCAAAAAATTCAGCGAGGTTGGTCTGACATGACCTCCCCCTGGTGAAACCATGCTGCCTTGGGTCCTGTAGTCCATTGACAACCAGATGTTCCACCAATCTCTCCTTCAGTAGTGCTTCCATGATCTTCCCCACTACTGAGGTGAGGCTGACTGGTCTGTAGTTCCCGCTTCCTCTTTGTTCCCACTTTTGTATAAGGGACTACATCTGCTATCCTCCAGTCTTTGGGTACCTCCCTGTTTCCAGTGATCGGCTAAACAGGATAGCCAGAGGTTCAGCCACCGCCTCTTAGTTCTTTAAGGACCCGGATGCACCCCATCTGGCCCTATTGCTTTATCAACTCTTATTACTTCCAGTTCCTTCAGGACCCTTTTCGTAAAGGACTTGTGTCCATTTCTGCACTATTCTCACCCTTGTACTCTTCAGACCCATTACCCTCCTCTTCCTCAGTAAAGACTGAGCAGAAATACCTGTTCAATATGTCAGCTTTACTGTTGTCATCCTCCACGCTGCCCCCATCCTCCCCCTTCAGTCTCACTATCCTTCCCTTTGCCTTCCTTTTTTCATTTATGTACCTGTAAAAGGTTTTGTCCCCTCTATCCACAGATTTTGCAATGTGTTCTTCTGTCTGAGCTTTGGCTTTCCTTACTGACCTCCCTGCCTCCATTTGTTTCTCCTGGTACTTCTCCCTATCCCCTTCTGCCTGTGTCTTTTTGTATTGCCTGAATGCAGTTTTTTTGGCTTTCACTTTCTTTGCTACCTCTTTGGAAAACCATAATGGTCTCCTCTCCCTTTTCCTTTTGCTAACCTGCTTAATGCATAATTCTGTTGCTCTTGTAATCCCTATTTTAAATACTGCCCACTGTTCCTCAACCCCTGATTCCTGCCCCATTCCCCTTAATGCCTCTTTCAATTATCTCCCCATTTTCCCAAAGTCTGCCCCCCTAAAATCCAGGAAACGTGTTTTTATGTGGTTTGGTTCAGCTCTTTCTGTGATTTCAAACCACAATGACTGGTGGTCACTGTTCCCCAGGTGCTCCCCCACTGTTACCCCATCACACTGTCCCTGTTTGTGAGCACAAGGTCCAGTATTGCCTTCTGCCGAGTTGGTTCCATGACCAGTTGCTTGAGGAAGGCACCCTGAAGGGAGTCCAGGATAAATCTGCTCCTAGTTGATGCTGCTGCTGGGATGCTCCAGTCCATGTCTGGAATATTGAAGTCTCCAGCCAGTACTACCTCACCCTTGTCTGCCATCCTTTGGATGGCTAGCATCAGCTCCCTATCTGTTTCTTCCTCCTGGGCTGGTGGTCTATAGACCACACCTGTGTGGATGGCTGGCTTCATTTTCCTTTCCAGCTTAACCCACAGTATCTCTCCCCCATTTTGTTCCTCCTGGATCTCTGTGGCCCTTATGTCATTTTTCACATACAATGCCACTCCTCCTCCCTTCCTGCCTGCCCTGTCTCTTCTGAATATGTTGTAGCCAGGTATGGCCATCTCCCAGTCGTGGTTATCATTACACCAGGTTTCAATGATGGCCACAATGTCCAGGTCTGACTGCACCATGACAGCCTCCAAATCTTCCATCTTGTTGCTAAGGCTCCTGGCATTTGCACACATGGCTTTCCATGATTTGACCTCCCTAGACTGTTTCATTGTTCTACTCCAGCCCTTCCTTGGTTGTGCTTTATCCTGGTTCTCCTTGCTGTCTGCCCTTCTGCTGAATTTTGCCCCTTTTCTGCCTATCCACCTCTTGGGCGCTAATCTCCATCTTTTGCACACTGCTTTGTAGAGATAGCTACTCCTCTGGTTCACTGGTTCCACTGCTAGTTGTGGGGGGTGAGCAAGTAGGTACCCTCCTTGCTGGCCTGCCACCCCCCTTTGCTAGTTTAAATGCTTGTCAGTGTAGCATTTAAACTTATCATTGAGTGCTTGGATTCCCCTCCAGGATGGATGCAGGCCACCAGACTTGAACAAACCTCCATCCTCCAGGTGGGTCCCCAATCACCAGTGAATCCAAACCCTTCCTCACAGTACCAGTTCTTCAACCATGAGTTAAAGTTCCTGGTGAATGCACCCCTATGCTTTCCCTTGCCTCTCGCAGGTAGTACTTCTGAGAGAGTGACAGAAGTAGCTACTTGCTTGAGACCCCTCCCCAATTTCCTAAACTCTTCCTGAACTTCCTTTGGCTCCCCATTTGCAAGGTCATTAGTACCTAGGTGGATAATGACATCCAGCTCACCCTCCCGTCTTGCCTTCCCAGTGATCCCCAGGATCTTACTTCCATCCCTCCATGCCGTGGCATCTGGCAGGCACCTCACCTCCCTGTCCTCCCCCTCCTGTGTTCCTAGCTGGATCCCTCTTATGATGGAGTCCCCCACCAGGATTCACTTCCTCCTCCTCTGGGGTCCACTGCTTTCCCTGCTGAGGTCACCTCCTTGGCTAACCTCCAGATCCTTTCCTTCCACTTCTCTGGGTACCTCTATTTGGTTGTCCCCGTTTGCCAGTGTGGCATATGAGTTCTTGAGTGGAATAGGATCTGGAATGTGCCTCTGCCTGACTGCTCTAACCCTCCCTGAGCCCACTGTCATCCAAGTGCTCCTCGTTCTCGGCATCCTTTGAGGCAGTTGCATTGGACTTGGTGGTCTCTGGATAGGGGTGATGGTACTGCTGACCCAGTTTACTTCCGCTCTGAGTCTGGCTACCTCATCCCGCAGTCCAGAGAGATGCATGCAGATAGGGCAGCACCTCAGTGTCCAGAAGGTCTGCCTGAATATGGCTGCCCCACTGCATTGCACCACTCCCCACATTATACTGCTATTCCACTACTCATCTGTTACTGAAGCTCTCCTAGTTCCCTTTTTATTAATTTACTGTCCTAAAAATCCTGCCACTGATCCTCGGATACTTTTCTTTTTAAAAAAAGAAAATAAACCAAGAAATAAATAAATGAATCAAAACACTTGTCGTGCTGAGGGTGGGCTTCTTCACCCTTATTCCCCTCCTACTCTACACCCCTTCCTATACCCTGTGTTTAGCTCCTGGCAATCAGATTTAACAGGGCATATAATTAAGAGTTGGGGGAAGGGGGAAAATTTGCAGCAATTAGAGAGAGTAAAGAACTACACCACCACTATGTTTTAAATTTTCAACAGCCCAAAAACAATTTTAAGTAAAGACAACAAAGAAAGTACAGTGTCACTAAAAGCCCACAATCTAAGTTTAAAAGGAAAATAGCAATTACCAGTTACTGTAAAGCACTGAATTGAATATGTTTCCTTCCCCTTCTGGCTTCTTCTGAGAAAATAAAACTCACTTGCTACCTCAACTCTGACTAAGCCCCACCTCCATTTATCATGTAGCTGAGGTCAGAGGCCAGACAATTAACACCCCTCACCCAAACTACAGGACAAGTCAGACAAGCCAAGACTAAATTTGCAGCAATTAAAGAGAGCAAAGAAATACACCACCACTATGTTTTAAATTTTCAACAGCCCAAAAACAATTCTAAGTAAAGACAACAAAGAAAGTACAGTGTCACTAGAAGCCCACAATCTAAGTTTAAAAAAAATAGCAGGGGGGCGCTGCTGAGCAGCTTCGTGGAAGCAGCTTTTCTCCTGAGCTCCTAGGCCTAAGATTCGTTTTTGACATAAAAACCTACATTTTGGACATTGTGGGCGAAGGCAAAGTACGGTGAGCGTTTGGTGGTGTGTTGGAGTCCATGAATATGGGGAAAAATCGCGGAGCCTCGGCGCCCTCAGCTGATTTTTTCACCAAGAAAACCCATAGGCAAAGGAGGAGAGGCCTCAGGAAAACGTGAGGCCGCTGCCCCAAGCGAGACGGGGCCGACAGGGGCTTCTCTGGACTCCATACAGATGACCCTCAGCCAATTGGTTAAATCGGTCCAGGTGATGGATAGTAAGTTGGACTCCTTAATTCCGCGAGTTACAGAGCTAGAAGCTAGAATGGACAAATGTGAGACGCTGACTCAAAACTCAGAATCCTTGATATGAGGCCTACGATACCTCTACTAAATTGATCAAAGAGAATACGATCCTGCAACAGAGACTTGAGCTAGTTGAGAACCAAGTACGGGAACGAAATTTACGTATACTGGGCCTAGCGGAATCGGTAGAAGGTGATGACCCGGTGAACTTCGCCAGATATGTGCTACCAAAGATCCTGGGACTTGCTGAGGAAATCCCCACGCTGGCGGTTGAGAAGGCATACAGAATTTCTCCTAGACGAAACATACAGGACGTGGAGGTGCCTCAGACTTTCCTGGTGGTGTGCTCGGGAGTCGGAGATCGGGATCGGGTACTCGCCCAAGCCAGGAGGAAGCGAAGCATGAAGTTCGGGGACAGTATCATTCAAATTTTCCCGGACTTGGCATATGGCACTCGTGTCAGGAGGAAGGGTTCGATGGAATTCGTAGTCGTCTGAGGCGGTTTAAATTCAACTTCAGCTCCTTTTCCTGCCCGACTGAGACTTAACTGGCAGGGCGACAATATCAATTTCATGATCCGAGGGATGCCGAGAAATTGGTGAGGACCATCGAGAAGGAGATGGAGCCGGATGAGGAGGAGGCCGAGTTTTCGGGGGGTGAGGACCCCTGAACTTACCAAAGCTGTAAGCTGGCTCTAGGTTTGTGTGGGGTATGCTCCAGCTCAGAACTAGATTCTGGACTCCAGTCATCATAAGCTGATTCATTTAGTTTAAAGTACATGGGGCCTTTGGCACTGGTTGGACTTCTACATGGGACTTGAATTGACTTTCCTCTTTTTTTTTATCCGGTGCCTGTATGTTCTTCTACCATGAGACAAGTTATGCTTATAGTTGTCTTATTCTTGATATAAATGGCTGTGGGAGGATGGGAGAATATTGGTTAAATTACAAGAGGTATATGTTTACCGGGGGAACCAAATGAACCAGTGGGGCAAACTGGTTCACCTAATAATGGGGATTAGATAAGTAAGTTAGCCCTGGTTCCCTGATATGCTTCTTAGGCTGTATGCGTGGGGTTTTACTTTGGATTAATATATGGGTTTATTCCCCCTATGCGGTAATCGTTTGGGAGGGGCTAACATATGTCGAATGGCATTGTTAATTGCTGTGTTATTGTGTGGATGCTCTATCCCTATGATGTATTGACTGTTTTTGTCTATGCAATGCAAAATTATAAATAAATTATACAAAAAAAAAAAAATAGCAATTACCAGTTACTGTAAAGCACTGAATTGAATATGTTTCCTTCCCCTTCTGAGAAAATAAAACTCACTTGCTACCTCAACTCTGACTAAGCCCCACCTCCAGTTATCATGTAGCTGAGGTCAGAGGCCAGACAATTAACACCCCTCAGCCAAACTACAGGGCAAGTCAGACAAGCCAAGACTAAATTTGCAGCAATTCAAGAGAGCAAAGAAATACACCACCACTACGTTTTAAATTTTCAACAGCCCAAAAACAATTCTAAGTAAAGACAGCAAAGAAAGTACAGTGTCACTAAAAGCCCACATCTGCATCGTCCTTCCTTTGGGATAGACTCCCTGCCTTCACCTTGTTGATCCCATTGACATATTTGAAAGTTTCAATCGTGTCCCCTCAATCCTTTCTAGTTTCCATGGAGTACAACCCCAATTCCCTACATCTGTGCTCATACGGTTTATCTTGCATACCATGCACCATCTGGGTCACCCTTCTCTGAACCCTCTCCATCTTGTCTATGTCCTTACTGAGGTGTGGCCTCCAGAACTGGACTCCATATTCCAGGTGTGGTCTCACCATGACTTTGTAGAAGGGCATCAGTACCTCCCTCCGTCTGCTAGTGATTCCCCTGCCAAGACATGCCAGCATCCCATTTGCTTTTAATAATAATCTTTATTTGATTAAGCGCCTTTCAATATTACCAAAGCGCTTTACAAAAGATGACTAAAACATTAACATAAAAAAATATAAAAATAGTAAAATCAGTTATTGTATATACTTAAATAACAAATGCTTGGCCCCATAAATAAGTTTTAAGTGCCTGTTTGAAGCCCCCTAGAGTTGCGCACTCCCATAGCTGACGGGGTAGAGAATTTCAAAGGGCTGGGGCCACGTACATAAATGCACGGGCCCCTGAAGATTTTACCAACTGCATTGGTTGCCCACCTTGAGGTTACTAGATACTATTACTCCTAAATCCTTCTCCTGCTCCGTAACCCTGATGTCCTTCCCCCTTAGCGTGTATTCTGCTTTCCGGTTCTTGTGCTCCAGGTGCATCACGGCACACTTTTTGACATTGTTGGACCTACTAAGGAATGAACATTGACCACTTAGCCATTGTCATTTGTTATTTTCCACTTTTCCCAGTCTTCTTGCCACTCTGCATGTCGCTGCAGCCTTCAACGCTCTTCCAGTACTGTGAGTGTGGAGAGAAGATTTTTTGGAATGACACCCACAAGGTATGCATTTGCTGCTTAGGCCTGTCTCAAAACATTTGGGCCCATGAGATTTGCCAGGGCCTTAATTAAGCCACTAGGCAATATCAAAGAAAGGCACTAGCCGCCCCACCGGCACAGCGGTAGCACTACCACTCGTGATGCCAGTGACCTGGGTTCAGTTGCGAGCCAGGGTTGCTGGCGGGCCATCTGGGAGGAGAAGGATTTCGTGTCCGATGGACTGCTGTCCTTCTCTGGGAAGGGAGGGCTGTATCCCTTGCTGTGATACTGCCATCACCTGGGTGACCATAGGTGGTGCAGGTACGGTTGGGGGTCAGACAGTAAGAGAGGGGCTGGCGTTAGCCGGGGATCTGAGCAGAGGTACGTCTCAGCATGCCTCCGTCTCATTGGTCCCCCTCAAGTGCTGATGCCAGAGGGAGGAGACCAGAACAAGGAAAATGCGCCCTGCTCCTGGACCAGGTGACGAGCCTCCTGCAGCATGCATTCAAGAGGAACTGAGGGCAGACTCCACAGTGTATGCTCCCATGATGTTCAAGGGAAGTAAGGGGAGGCCTCCTTCACCCTGCCTGGTGGGTTATCCGGGGGCTCTAGAGGAAAGTGGAGTGAGTTGCACCTTAGAAGCAGACACCTCAGGCCTCTCATGTAGGTGTAGCTGTCCGGTGCATTGGCTCTGAGAGAGAGACTAGGAGTAGAGTGAGTAAAGGGGAAAAAAAAAAAGGCATTACAAAAGTTTATTCTCGAGAAAACTTTAGCCGCCACCATGGAGAAAGCAGACCTAAGTTAGAAGTCTGTGTCACCCGCTTCATCGACTAACTCTCGGTAATTGACCTCTAAGGACCATGATAAAGTCTGGTCCTTGTTGACCTACAAGCATAAGAGAAAAGAAAAAACTTCTTCCCTTGAAAGATCCCGGTCACCATTACGGCCTCCAGGTACCCATTCTAAGTCACCTTCCACTGTAGTGACAATAACTACAGCCCCCCAGCTGTCAGCCACACACCAGGGTCAGGTTTAGCTTTTCCCCCCAATTGTTTAACCAGGTGAGACACACTAAGCTGAAAGCTTGTTTACAGGTGCAACCTGGGAGCACAGGGAAGTTAAGTGACTTGCTCAGGATCACACAGTATGCAAGTGGGGGCTGTGGGATTCAAACTCAGGGCTCCAGATTTGCAGCTCAGAGTCTTAAACCACTGCGCTATACTGCCTTCCAGCTTAGGCGCTACCATGTCTATTATGGAAAGGTACTTCGCCATCATCGGATCCCACCCTGTCTTTGACCTTAGCAGTCATAACCCCTTTCCTGGGTGTCGTCGACTAGCAATCAGTGCTGGCATTGTTTTTTGAAATGATAGGATGACTTTTGCGAGGTCTGCCGGTGCAGCCTGTCTTACCATTGAAGACCAGCCTTCTTTCACAGGCCCTGTCGACCTCTGCTACCAAGTAACTGCAGATTCCTCCTTCACAACCATCGCTGGTTCTGTCTCCGCCCCCTTCCTCGACAGGCCTGCTGACAACAAGGTGGAATATAATCCAGACCTCATGATGAAGGAGGATTAAGGAGAGGATCAGGATCAGGATTATGAGAAAGAACCATGTAATACATGTTCTAGTTCTACCCTGTTCTCATGTAGTGAAGACTGTGGTTTATACACCCAGGTCTTCACCAGAGGACCCCGCTGCTTTTCAGTCTCAAATGCAGCTAATACAGATTTAATTGGGATTTGCTGTGGAGGAGGAGGACTCCACCAAGAAAAATTTAATGCAGTTTTTGGAAGTTCCCTATACTCCATCTGTCATAATACCTCCCAATTTATCCTGCCTTGGAGGATGCTACATTTGCTGCTTGTCAGAGGCCTAACTCCATTCCAGCTGTGCCCCACAAGACTGATGAGCAGTACCCTGCCCCTACTGCTAAGCCTTATTATGCCACCCATCCCAACCAGAGACACTCTGTGGTGATCAGAGTTGCACATGATGGCTCTAAGATGCCCAAACATTTAAGCTGTTTACTCCCGACAAAGAATCAGGTTGTCTGGACGTGGTGTGTAAAAGGACCTATGTCTCTGCATCTCATGGCCTTAGAACTGCCAACTTTCAGGGCCATATGATTAAATACCAGAATATCATGTGGATAAATGTCAGGATTGCAGCCCAGGCTGTACCAGATAGCTCTGCCAAAACTGAATTGCTTAAAACTTTGAATTCTGGTGCTCAGGTTGGTAAACATTTTCTGTGCTCAGCACATGATGTCTCTGATGCCTCTGCCCAAGCAGTTGCCTTAGGCATCTGTATCAGATGTTATTCATGGCTAAGTGTTGCTGGCTTTGCTACTGATGTCCAGCAAGTGGTTTGAATGCCCCATTTAAAAGCAGAAATTTGTCTATGATGTCGAAGAAACCCTGAAGGGTGTTCAGTCCTCTAAAATGACATTAAGATCTGTGAAATTTCCATGTCCCATGTGTGGTAGAGGGTCTTTTCATCTGCCAGAGGTACTGTAGCCATCCCAAGTACCATCAGCAAGCTTGGGGAAATGGTAGTGGTGCCTTGTCTGGACCACTGCCCCCAGGTGCTCATTCAGATGCACCAAAGGCCATTGGAATCAGTGGTTCTGCCTCCACTGGTTCCGCCTGACTCTGCTCCTCTTGCCCCACCGCCACTCTTACCTCCAGGAGTGGCTGTTGGGGATCATATCTCTCTTCATCTTTCAGAATGAAGAGAGATCATTACAGACAAATGGGTCCTAGAGATAGTTGCATGGGGACATGCTCTGGAACTTTTACAGTCCCCTCCAGTGCATCCTCCACCTCCTTCCAGCGATCCTCTGGGTCACCTATCCCTGCTGAAAGAGGAAACGCAGTCTTTAATACAAAAATATACCATAGAACCCATTCCTGCTCATCAAATGAACAAAGGATTCTATTCCAGATACTTCCTGGTTCCCACACGAACAGGAGATCTGAGGCCTGTGTTAGATCTCTTAGAATCATAGAAATCTGACAGCAGAAAAGGACCACTCTGGCCCATCAAGATCTGAGAGGCCTCAACTTCTTCAGTGAGTACAAGAAGTTTAGCATGGTCTCTCTGCAGGCCCCAATTCCTTTCCGACAACAAGGGGATTGGTTATGCTCCCTGGACATGAATGATGCTTACCTTCATACCAAAATCAGGAAAACTCGCAGACAATATCTCTGCTTCATGCGGAGGGGGAACATTATCTGTTCAAAGTATTGCCATTTAGGAGCCGGCCTGGTGGCGCTAAGCGCTGGACCTTACCTCGTTACCACATCAGCGACCCGTGTTCAGGAACGAGCACAGAGCACCGGGGGTCGGCTGGGGAGGAGAAGGATAGAGCGCCTGATGGCTGCTGTCCTTCTCCGGGGTCACCTGCAAGCTCCGCCATGATATCGCCACCTGTGGGTGCTCTGGTGGAAGATGCGGTAGTGAGAGGCAGCAGTATGGGGACGGGGCAGACGTCGGCAGAGGGATGGAGCAGGAGGCATGTCTCCTCGCTCATTGGCCCTCATTGCACGCTGACGCCTAGGGTTCAACAAGGAAACAACCCCGTCTCTCCTATGCGACGACTCCTTGCTGCACATCCTCTGTTCGTCGGGGCAGACTCCGTTGTGCAGGTCCACTTCAAGATAGTTGTTGTGGAGGTAAAATGGGGGTTTCCTCCTCACCCCCACACCGGGGGGTCAAACCGGGTATCAAGGGTCAGAAGTGGAACCATGTACTCTGGGGCAGACTCAGACAACGAGGTTGGTGTGTGGGGTAGTCTGAGAGTGTGGAGAAAAGGGGCAGTAGGGCTCAAAAAATACAGAAAGTAAAAAAAAAAAAAAGTATTGCCCTTTGGCTTATCATTCGCACCACAGGTCTTTACCAAGTGCTTGGCAGTGGTATCAGCAGCCCTTCACAGGAAGGCCTGTACATCTTCCTATACCTGGACAACTGGCTCTTAAAAGCCAGTTCTAAGAACAGTTTCTTACACACACTGTCTCGAAAGAGACGATTATTTGATGACTTAGGGGTATGGTGAATGTCCCGAAGTTAGACTTAACACTGTGCCAGTGCCTGCAGTTTAGAGGTGCAATCTTAGACACTGCCCAAGGGAAGGGTTTTCTCCCCCTTGACATACAAACATACGAAGATGCCAGCAGATAGAGGCCTCATGGTCTATCAAATCTGCTTGAGTGTGCAGCTCTCAGTTTTGAATACTGATGCTCCCCCCTCATCTTTACACTTGAATACATCATCTGTGTTACCTCCTCCTTCCCCATTCTGATTTTGCCCTTGACCCTGTCCCACCCCCTCTTACATCATCCTACTGATGTTTGCATTATCAATTCCGCAGGCAAAGCATTCCATGGTGCCACCACCCTCTCTGTGAGAAAGTGCCTCCTTATCTCCCTCCTGAACCTACCCCATCCAATTTCTGAGTATGCCCTCTTGTGATCTCTTTCTTTCTATTCTTGAACAGACCCTCCTGGCGAACCCTATTTATACCTTTCAGATATTTGAAAGTCTCAATCATTTCTCCTCTGTCCCTTCTGTCCTCCAAGGAGTACATATTTAGCCTCCATAGTCTTTCCTCATACGGCCTTTCTCTCATCCCACTTAGCATCCTAGTCACCCTTCTCTGCACCCCCTCCAGCAGCCTAATGTCCCTTTTTAAGAAAGGGAACCAGAACTGCACACAGTATTCCAAGTGCTGCCTCACCAGTGCCCTGTACAGTGGCAGAATCACCTTCTTACTCCTTGAGGTGATTCACCTCGATGTGCACCCCAGGATCTTATTGGCCTTTGCCGCCACCTTCCTACATTGTGCAGTTATTCATGTGGCCTGTGATCATCACACTCAGATCTTTTTCCTCGGCAGATACCGATAACTGCACCCCTCCCAGCTGGTAACTGTATTTAGGATTCTTGTTTCCAAAGTGCATAATTCTAGCTGGCCCAGTGGTGCGGAGGGCTAAGGCATCATGTCTTACCTCCCACCATGCTGGCAACCCGTGTTCACAGTGCAAGCAGGCCTCCGGGGGTGGCCGGAGGGAGAGATCAAGGCCCAGAGGACAGCTTTTTTTCCCGGGGAGGGGTGGGGATGGAGTCCACTGCCTGCCTGACCCCCATACCTCTCAACCTCTTGCCTCATGCATCAGGGACAAGACTTAAAAAAAAATCAGGGACAAAGACCCAAAATCAGGGACACATCCCCAAAACTGGTACTGTTCACTCAGAAAGCTGATTGAATAAGGGGATTTGTATTAAGATGCATTTTGTGAACAAGAACAATTGTGTAACTTTAATGTTTGACATTATTTTGTGATTTTAATCCCCACTGTTCTGTCACAAAAACACAAATTTTACGAGGGACAGAGGAAAACTCTGTGGCAAAATCAGGGACGTCCCTGAAAATCAGGGACAGTTGAGATGTATGCTGACCCCTAGCGGTGACTAGGGGCAGGCACAGTGGACCCACACAGAGAGGGCGGAGCAGGGCAGATGCGGATGTAGTCCCACTGCACAAAGTGGCAGTAGGGAGGAGGCGGGGAACTACAGGCCAGTCAGCCTCACCTCAGTGGTAGGAAAGATCATGGAGTCACTGCTGAAAGAAAGGATAGCGGCACACCTAGAATCCAGGAGTGCTCAGGATCTGAGGCAACACGGATTCACAGCAGGAAGGTCATGTCAAACGAATCTGATAAGATTTTTTTTGATTGGGTGACTAGAGAAGTAAATCGGGGAGGGGCGTAGTCCCTCTTTCAGCAAAGCCTTCAACACTCTCCCACATAGAAGGCTGATTAACAAGATGGGTAGTCTGGGCATGGGAGACAAGGTGGTGAATTGGGTTAGGAACTGGTTAACAGTCAGGAGACAGAGGATGGTGGTAAATGGGGTACAATCTGGGGAGAAGGGGGTAACCAGCGGGGTACCGCAGGGATCAGTACTAGGACCAATCCTGTTCAGTGTCTTTATTAGGGACATTGCAGGGGGTTGGAAGGAAAGGTCTGCCTGCTTGCAGATGACACCAAGATCTGCAACAGGGTAGATACTTCAGAAGGGGTTGCAGAAAATGAAGAGGGACCTGGAGTAGCCTGAAAGATGGTCGGAGATGTGGCAACTGAGGTTCAGTGCAAGGAAGTGCAAAATAATTCACCTGGGCAGAGGGAACCCTGGGGAGAGCTGCAGGTTGGGGGGGAGCTGACTGTCACCAAAGAGGAAAGGGACCTCTCTGATAATCTTAAGGTATCAAAGCAGTGTACAAAGGCTGCAGGCAGGGCCATTGGCATGCTGGGGTGCTTAGGCAGTGGTATCACTAGCAGGAGGCAGGAGGTGGCGATGCCATTGTAGAAAACATTGGCAAGGCCTCACCTGGAGTACTGCTTGCAGTTCTGGAGGCCACACCTGCGCAAGGACATAAATAAGGTGGAGACTATCCAGAGAAGGGCGACAGAGATGGTGCAGGGTGTGCACCACAAAACATGTGATGAGAGACTAAGGGACCTCATTGTGTACTCGCTGGAGGAGATGAGCCAGCGGGGGAACATAATTAAAACTTTCAAGTACCTCAAGGGCATAAACAAGGTGCAGGTGTCGGACCTTTTCTAGTGTAGAAAAAGTACTAGAACAAGGGGGCATAATATGAAATTGGAAGAGGGTAGATTAAGAGGTATTGTGAGGAAGTTTTTCTACACAGAAAGGGTGGTCAGCGCTTGGAATAATCTGCCACAGGAGGTAGTGGGGGCATGCACAGTGGAGGGATTTAAGCATGCCTAGGACAGGCACAAGGGAACCTTGAGAGGGAAGGGAGTGATGAAAAGCCGTTGATCACATAGGGTCAGTGGCTACATACAATGTTTAGGGCCTTCTGGTATACTGGATGGGCCTAGCGGTCCTTATCTGCTGACAGTTCCTATGAACTCCCATTTCAAATTATGGAAACGTATAAGAATTGTAACTAAAGCTCAGTGAATTAGCCTGGGTTGAGCTTGGTTTGCCCTGAACGATTTGGTATCATTTGCTCAACGATGCAGTTCCTTGTATTTAGGGTGATAGTTATTCTCAGATAATTGGAATAAAAACATTCCCATTTACAAATAAATAAGTGAATAGACTTTTTGTCCAAGGCCATCTGTGCCGCTACGTTTTTGTGGCATTCAAAGTTCATCTGCTAATCTTTTTGTTTTCCTTCTGTCAGAACAGCATGGAGTACAAGCGTGTGATGTCAGCATGCCACCAGCGAGCAGCTACTACCATTGTGGAAGGTGCCATTCAGAATGGAGGGGTGTACATAAAGCTGGGTCAGGGGTTGTGTGCCTTCAACCACCTGTTACCCCCAGAATACATTACTACCCTTCGAATCCTGGAAGACAAGGCACTGAACAGGAGGTACAGGGAGGTAAGTCTGTAGTATTCCTGCACATCTGGGTGATAGGCACAGACAGATAAAAGTACTGACAGATCAGCAAACGTGTTGCGTGCTACTGGGCTCCTCATCTTACCGAGGGCCTAGTCTGTTCTCGTGGCACCTCTGCTGGTGCAGCCAAGGTAATAGACAGAAGGGAACTGAAGCTTCTGGTGCCTTCACTTGTTCACATGGGCTCTGTCTCACAGGTGTAAGCCATTGGCCTGAAACACCAGTTCAGGGACAGATTGCTGTGTATCCCCCTGCCCAATGTTTAGGTAGAACCTAAACATCTAACAAGTGGTAGTGCGCAACAATGTCTTCCCACTAGAAATCCAGTTCGTGTCAGTGAACTTTGAAAGAATGCAGCCTACAAGAAAGGTTAAAGCACAATTGACAGAACTGCAGTTAATTTCATCAAAGTTCCATACAGAAAGTGGGTACAGCAGGACCTTCTGCAAACAATGCAAAAACCCCTAGCGTCTCGACTCACACAAGTCTTCGAAGGGGGTGTAGCATACAATCATTAGATCCAATATAAATCAAGCAGCTCATTAATAACAATGAAAGGTCTGACCAACATGTAAAGCGCACCTTTCATTATTATTAATGAGCGGCTTGATTTATATTGGATCTAATGATTGTATGCTACACCCCCTTTGAAGACTAGTGTGAGTCAAGGCGCTAGGGGTTTTTCCATTGTTTGCAAAAGGTCCTGCTGTACCCACTTTCTGTACAGAACTTTGACGAAATAAACTGCAGTTCTGTCAATTGTGCTTTAACCTTTCTTGTAGGCTGCATTCTTTCAAAATTCACTGACATGAGCTGGACTTCTAGTGGGAAGGCACTGTGTTCTGATTTTTGGGGTTAGCCGCCCTGTTTCAGTGGTGCTGCACGGCTGTTTTCCATCCGTTTGATTTTTGCATTTTTTTTTTCTGGACTTGTTTAGGTAGAACCTACTTGGTGTGCGGGCATGTTGGCATAGCAGCAGGGCTGCCGGTTACAATGCTGGTGAACTGGGTTTGCGAATGTGCTTGTGGCACTAGGGGGTGGCAGGGGGAGTAGGGCAGTGTGTCCCATCGTATGCTCTCAGGGTGGATGACTATTCAATCCCCAGTGCACTGGCAGCACCTGGTGACATGTGACAGAACAGAAGTAGGAGAGGAGATGTAGTGGCTTTGCAGCACACATGCTTGTTACATGTGTGTACTTTCACAGCCAGGTGTCTCTGGGAAGGGAGAACACAGGAAGTGCTGACATGCTCACGCCCTGTGCCACATGCACCATTTGCCCAACATGAGGAACCTCCTGCCACCAGATGCTGAGAAGACTGTGGTGGGGGTGGTGGGGGAATGGAGCTGCCCAAAGGTCCTACAGTGGGCGAGGTGGCCGTGGAACAGGGGCTCTCTGGGGTCCCAGCTTGAAGATGGGGCTGAGCTCTATCCTATCTGACGGGATCTTTGGCTGGGCAAATAGATGAAAAATACAAAAAATTAAAAAAACGACCATAGAGTCCCAGTATAAAATGTGTGCATAGGCTGTGTTATCTATTAAGCGTGGTGCACAAGTTTAACTCTAGGATCTCACTAACGTGGCAGGTGCAGGATAGCCATGGCACCTATCTCCACTATTTTTGCGCATGCCCCACTTTACAGCCCAACTGGGACGTGCTAGCAAGAGAAATAACTAAGCTGCTGGGCAGGCTAATACAGTGAGTACACCTATGGCTCTGTGGTTTGTATCCAAGGTGGGTGAGGGTTATGTTGGCCCTTGTGTGCCAGAGTAAATAAAACACACGAGTGTCCCATCTCCTTCCTACTCAGAACCACTGGAAAACGCTGATGCTACCGGCCTTGGTCTTAGAGTGCCTAACATGTTCCAAGGGATCGGAAGGAATATTTGGACTCTACTCGTGGAAGAGAATATGATATTGCGGGGGGGGGGATTGATTTAGACCTCGACCCATAGTATATTGCAGAAAGTTTGGAGTGTGTTTCCTTAAAGCTGAGTCACCTCTGCTGCATACCTGATTCTTATTACTGTCTTCTCATGCCCGACCCATCTAACTTTGTTCTGTGGTGAACTGTAGAATGAACTTTGTTTTACCGTGTCTGTTTACCAAATTTGAATTTCTATGCATTTTAATGTTGTTTTATGCTAAAACTGCAATAAAAATATTATTAAAAAAATGTCTACCTCACTGTGTCACCACACCAGTGTTGCCCACATTAATAATTCCCATACAATATATTTTATCTATTTAAAGCATTTTAAGAGGCAAGCAAACAGAGTCTGGAAGAGATTGTTTCTGGTTGCTTACGGGGCCGGGGGGAGGTTGTTACAGGGATAAGCAAAGTTAATAAAAATAGATACATAGTGCAGACTTAAAATTATATTCACAAGTAAATTAGGGAGGTAATTCAAATAGATTACTACACTATGGAAATAAAATATGCATTTGTATATAGTCTGTAGACACATGCAGCGTAAAAGATGAAATGATATTCTCAAGTAAACTAAAGAGAAATACAAACTGTAGATCTCGGTGTGGTTAAGGACCTGTTGTATACGGCACTCAGTTACTCCAGCAGTACAGTTGTACCATATTTTGGATGTCATCATGATGTTGTACCAAAAGTAACATCGGAACTGTGGTATCACAGCAACTGGAATGGCTGTGTGCACCACTGTTTTTTTTATCATTTTAAAAAACAAATCACACCCTCCACCCAGCTGTTGAAAACCCCACCTGCGTGATGATCCAAGTAATTCATTTTAACATCCAGTGCTGTGCAGTGAGCCTCACTGTGTCACAGGCTTTGCCTGTTCCTGTTGCTGCCAGTGTCGGTGCCTGTAGTCTTATCAACAGGGCCTCCCATCATGACTGCCGTCATTAACGGGACTTTCACACCTATAGTTCCTCGATTGCAGCTACCACCTCCATCGCCAACTCTGCCGATTGCCCTGTCATCATTCAGTATTATGATGACAAGGTAGAACATAATCCTGATCTCCTAAATATAGAGGGGGGTTTGGAGGATGAAGGGCAGTGGGAAGAGGACCCCTATGAAGTAGAGTTCCCTTCTAGCTCCACCTTTTCCTGGTGAGTGAGGATTCTGTGGTTTATAACCCTAGATCTCACTTCAAGTGGGAGCTCTTGCAGCAGATTACAACATAAGGACTGAAGCCGGAAGACGCCAGGACCCCACAAAAAACTTCTAACTAGCAGTGTATAGCGGGGGACCACCCCTTGATGTCGGCCCACCCCTGACGTCGGCCAGAAGTATATAAGGGGTGGTCCCCGAGCCCTACCTCAGTTCTCTTCCTGATGTTGACCTGTGCACTTCAGCTCTTCGGATGCCTTCTGCTTGAGTCGACTGCCATTTTTTTGTGTTTGCCCGCACTTTTTTATTTTCTTAAAAAAATATGATTTTTCTTCTTTTGCTCTGTATGTCTTCATCTCTGACCTCTTCAGTGGAACATTGGCGGTCCAAGTGTCCTTGTGGCAAGCAGATCCCATCAAAGGATGGCCACTCTCTATGCCTCTTCTGCCTAGGCCCGGAGCACAACATTAAGTCCTGCGAACACTGCTTGAAGTTCAACCAGAGGACCAGGATCTGGCACCGGAAGGCCCTTGAAAGTTTCATGCTAGAAAAGATGGTTGCAGCAATGGAGAAACAAATCCAGGGCAAACGTTCATCCTCCTCTCTGATTTCTGGGGCTTCCAGTTCTTTGTCCTTCTGCCAGCAGAAAAAGTCAGATGGAAAACATGAACACAGGGAGAAGCACAAGAATAAGTCTTCCTCCTGTTTCCAGTCGCCTCTCTCTAAATTGACTAGCTCCAGATCCTTCTCCCATAGGAGATCAGACTCTGTACCCATGGCAGCCTTCTCTCCTTTTGGGCTCTCTGTGATTAAGCCTCCCGCCCCCATCCAGACTACAGGTGGTAGTTCTTCAGGGTCAGGGACTCTGTCCTCCACCACCAAGCCCCTGCTACTTCAGCCCTTCCGTCAGCCTTTGGGCCAGCAGCCAGGCGGCTTGGCCGGTTCTTTTTTGGGCGATAGGTATTTACCCATTGTCCACCCAGCCGTACGGCACCCAATAAGTCTGCCTCGGGCTTCAGGTCCAACTCCTCTCAACAGCACCAGGGGCATGTGTCAGCTTCTGGCAGAGTGACGCATCTACCCCATTCAGGAGTTGGCTTCCCTAAACAGGCATCCTTACATGTGACACCAGTAGCTTCCCCCGACCAGCATCAGTCCACATCTGTACAGTCGATGGCCACCCCAGCATCGCTTCCGGCAACCCCTATTCCTTCGTTACAGGATCGTCCTGCGTCGCCAGTGGATTTAACCACTGCTGATAACCCAGTGCCAGAGGGTCTGCCGCCAGACCTGATGACACCCACCAGGCCGACGTCGGATAACCTGATGCTCGTTGGGCCAACGCCAGTCAACCCGACTCCACAGGATCCAATGCCAGGGTTACCGTCTCTGCAGGAACTGACACCGGGATCGTCTAACGTCTCACAGCTGATGCTGATTAACCCTCCTAACCCGCAGAATCCTGTGCCAGGTCTGATGGCCCTTTTCACCTCCTGGTGGAACGTGGTGAAAGGCAACCTGCTTCCGCAACTGGCACCCTGTCCTAAGGTTCCTTCTCCTTCGGGGGTCCCGACTCCAACTTATCCTTGAAAGCCTTCTCCACAGCCCAGGGAGCCCACCCCACAACCAGACGGTACGGGCGTCATTGGAGGAAGCATAGTCACTCGTTCTCCAGATCTTCAGACATACACAGATGTCGGGTCTCATGGCTGCAGACACTGGTGTTCTACCTCAAGGTCTTCCTCCTCAGGGGAGTTGGGCCATAGCTCTTCCTCCTCTTCAAGGTCATCCGATTCAGGGTTGTCCCCCTCTCCTGCAGACCCAAAGGACACCCCCAGGTCACCCCCGGTGACCCGACCTTCATGGAAGTTATGCAGCACATCCAGTCAAATATGTGCTGGAATACTGCGGATTTGGACTCTGAAAGACGCCACTTGGCTGTCTTTCTCTACCAGAAGGACCCGAAGCCCATGGTGGTCCCTCCCCTGGTGGACACTTTAATGGACGTCAGCATGGAAACACCCATCTTCCATCCCTGCTGTTTCCAAAAAAGCTGACCACCTCTACAGCACTCCCAGGGATGAACCATATTTCAGGGAGCAGCCTGCTGTGAAAGCTATAGTTATCACTGTAGCTCATGACTGGTCCAAGAGGCCACATCACTTAAATACCCAGTCTCTGAACAAGGACTCCAAGCAGGTAGACCGCCTTGGCAGAAAGGTATATACCTCGGCCACCTGTGCCATCCACTCTTTACATTTTTTGGCCCACATAGTCTAGTACCAAAATGCTCAGTGGGAGAAGGCCGTGGAATTGGTCCAGATTCAGCAGGATGGTCCCCAGAAGGCAGAGCTGAGTCATATTTTAAAGTCAGGGTCAGACTTTGGCACTCATGTCTTATGTTTGTCTTACGACACGGCAGACGCTGCTGCCCGGGCAGCAGGCTCAGTAATTTGCCTTCACTGCTATTCTTAGCTCCGCGTTTCAGGATTTTCTCCGGATATCCAAGCAAAAATTATGGATACTCCTTTCAAAGGCTCTGTCCTTTTTGGTGAGGACTCCGAGAAGATTATCACTAATCTCCAGGAATCGGGCAAGGCTGTCAGATCCGTACAAACAATGTACTGATCTAATCAAAAACTGAATTGTCACCAGCCATTTCGTAGGGCATCCAGACCAGAGTCCCGAGGCCAGCAGAATAGAAGGGCATTTAAGCATAAGGCCACTGCCCATACCTCCCGTGGTTCAGGTCGTAGAGCCCCTAAAACCTCCCAGGCCTCCCTGCCTGTTTCTGGTTCCTTTGGCCTGACTCCGTGCTCAACCCCCCTCCTAGCAGAATCCCTGGGGGAGGCAGTAGGGGGTCACCTTTCTCTCTTATCTCGAGGGATAGCAAAGAATCACAACGGACCAGTGCGTTCTGCATTTGATAGAAAAAGGACATGTCCTGCAGTTCACGGAGATGCCCCTAGACAATCCACTTGTGAACTCCCATTATCCTCCTTCACACCTCTCCCTTATCCAGGAAGAGATCTAGGTGCTTCTGCTGAAATGTGCCCTAGACCCAGTTCCTGCAACTCAGAGGGGAAAGGGATTTTTTTTGTTTTTTCTGGTCCTGAAAAAGACCGGGGACTTAAGACCCATCCTGGATCTCAGTCATCTGAACAAGTATATAGAGTACAAACAGTTCAGAATGGTCACCCTTCCAGACCTGCTCCCACTCCTTCATTAAGGGGACTGGCTGTGTTCCCTGGATATGCAAGATGCGTACCTCCACATATTGGTCTTTCAGCCCCATCGGAAGTTCCTTCATTTCGGCTTTCAGTGCAGCCATTTGCGCCCTGCCATTCAGCCTGTCCTCTGCTCCCTCAGTTTTTACAAAGTGCCTGACTGTGGTGGCAGCAACCCTCAGGAGACAGGGTCACTACGTCTTTCCTTACCTGGACGACTGGCTCTTGGCAGCCCCGTCCAGAGATCGGCTGCTCAGCACCATGGAGGACACCTTTACTTTGTTTTGGGACTTGGGCATAATCTTCAGCCTCCCGAAATCCTCCCCGTGTCCCAGCCAAAGGCTGCAATATATCGGAGCGATTCTGGACACTGGTACAAGTTCATGCACTTAGGCAAGGGAAACACCAAGGTGGGATACTACCTGGAAGGGGAGTAGCTGGCATGTACCAACCAGGAGCAAGATCTAGGAGTCACTATATCAGATGACTTAAAGGTGGGGAAGCAATGTGAAAAGGTGGCGCTAAAGGCCAGTGGTATGCTGGGCTGCATAGAGAGGAGAATCACAAGTCGCAGAAGGGAGGTGGTGCGGCCACTTTACAGGTTGCTGGTGCATCCCCACCTGGAGTACTGCATACAGTTCTGTAGACCGCAGCTTAGGAAAGACAATGATAGGATTGAGACGGTGCAGAGGAGAGCCACAAAAATGATTCAGGGTCTGTATCAAATGGCATATGAGGATAGATTGAGTCAACTCAACATGTACTTCCTGGAGCACAGGAGGGAGAGGGGGGACATGATTGAGACATTCAAGTCTATCAAGGGTATAAATAAGGTAGGGGTATACAGGAGCTCCTTCAGGAGAAGAAAAGCGTCAGAACTAGAGGATACAATATGAGGCTCAAGGCTGGCCGATTCAGGAGCAATGTTAAGAAGTTCTTCTTCATTGAGAGGGTGGTTGACCTATAGAATTGCCCTTCCCGGGAAGTGGTGGAGGCCAAAACAGTAAACGGGTTCAAAAGCACCTGGGACAGGCACAAAGGTATAATTTCATAGAAAGGATAGAAGGGGGGGGCGAGGGTAGTTACCCATATCTGGCAGACTAGATGGATCCTGCGGTCCCCTTCTGCCGTCACTTTCTATGTTTCTAAGATAGGTTTGCAGAAACAGTGAAATAAATTACACTTAGTGTCATCTACGTTAAATTTAAATATTAATATTACAAAACTACCATAATGGAGTTTAGCAAATGAAGCTCTAAATTTAGTTGGCATATTGATAAGGAAAAAATGGCTGTAGTAGATAATCACAAATATCTGAGTTTGAATTTTAACGAAAATCTGTTGTGGTCTAACCATTTTGTTATTTCCAAGCAGAAATCTTTAAAATCTATGTTTGATATTTTATGGTTTAACAGGCTTTATGGAGGTAGTTCCATTAAGGTGTCTTTGATGGCTTTTAATGCCAGACTTCCTCCAACTATACTATATGCCTCAGAAGTTTGGGGAGGTGCCATCATTTCAGAATTGGAAACTGAAATGTATAAATTCTATCTGACCTTTCTGTGCATCCCTAAATTTGTTCTAGGTGCATTGTTTTGGGTTGAGCATGGTTAGTGTACCCTACAGTATCTATAATATCCACGAATATTTAATTTTTGGTTAAAAATCATGAAATCTGACTCCTCATCACTTAGTGCTCAGTCTTTTTTGGAATGTGTTACATTAGAAAGTCTGGGATTCTTTTCAGGATGGATAAAGTCTCTTAAGACTGGTTTTGGAAACATAAATTAAAATAGCTTTGGGACTTGATGTCTAAAAAAAGTAGTCTTGAATGAGTCTTAAAAAACAATTGTTAAGGGAAACTAATTTCTCTTTCTGCTGAAAAAGACATTCAAGTTAAGATGTCTAAGATTAGTAGTTGACATGCACAAGCAAAAGAAAATCATTCATTTTAAATGTATTTGCAGGTTCTAACAAACAAAAAAAAGCTTTCACAAATTGTTGTTTCCAGTCGTAACCCTTCAAACTTCCTATTGGCCCGTTTTAATAATTCGGCTAATAATCCAATTGAACCTTCTTGTAAGTGTAAAAAGGGGAAAGAGGACACCCTTTGTATTTTATTGATTTGAATGTAGAAAATTTGCTGAAGAAATTTCTGGAGAAGATTCGTGGTGATATTCCGCTCCCACTGTACATGAACACAAGTATTATTAATATTTTACTTAATTCAAAGGACTATTATGTTATTAAGAAATTGGCTATATTCGCTGAAAATGTTATCTTGGAAAAATACTAAATCAAGACCATTGTATTTAACTTTCACTGTAATATGTTGTTGAATTTTTAAAACCTTGCACTTTACAATGATTCCCAGCTCTGTATTTTTTTACATTTCTGAATTGTCTAGTTTGTATTTATTGTTATATGGTTGCTGTAATGACAACGTTTTTGATCAGTAAAACAAAACTGAACTGCACATTGAAGGAATACCTATATGCCCCAGTGAATGTACACCTTCTCATGTGTCATTGCTCCTCTCTGTCTTTTGCTGTTGTATATTCCCATATTCATATATTGATTTCCTCCTTTTCTACGTCATATATTCCCATATTAATTTATTGATCCCGTCCTTTCTTAAAATATAGATTTCCCATATTAATCTACTGGTTTTATCCTATGCTATATAATTTATTCCCATATTACTCTACTGATCTCTTTCACTGTGTTAACTATTCCCTCATTATTCTACTGAGCTTTCCTTGCTATATTATCTATTCCCATAGTAATCAAATGATACCCTCCTTTCCTGGAGTATATGTTCCCAAATTAATCTACTAATCCATCATTCCTTTCTTATGTTGCACGTTTTGATATTAATCTACTAATCCCTTCCTTCTCTGTATTATATATTACAGCTACTGATCCATCCCTTGATGTGATAAATCTACTCATATTAATATACTGATCTCCTCTTTTGTCAAATTGCATATTACTATATTATTGTACTCACTCTTAATTTGCAGTATTAAACATTTCATAATTATCAACTGATCCCCTACTTTCCTGTATTAAATATTTATATATTAATATAGTAATGCTTATACTCATTTTCAGTATTCGTATATAAATGTATTGAATCTCTTCTTTGCTATATTAAATATTCCCAAAGTAATATAGTGATTCCCCTCTTTTTCTATATTCCATACTGCCATATTAGGATATTACATCCTTCTTTGTGATATTAAATATTCCCATATAACTCTACTGATCCTATTGTTTCATATATATTCCCATATCAATATACCGATCCCTTCCTTTGCTATGTGAAATATCCTCATGTTAATATGCTGATCCACTCCTTTGCTGTATTAAATATTCCCATGTTAACAGATTAATTACCTACTTTGCTATTACGTATTACCACATTAATATATAGAGTCCCTTCTTTTCTATATCTCAGCTTAGTGTGTCTATCCTAGTAAAAGTTAAATAATTCAGTAGTTCCACATGTTAATATACTGATCCCCTCCTTTCTAAAACAAATATTCCCATACCTCCTTTCCCAGGTGGACGCCCTTTTCCTGGAAGACTTTAACACAACCCCCGATAAAATGTTTAAGAAGTTTGAAGAAGAACCTATGGCAGCAGCCAGTCTGGCTCAAGTACACAGAGCGGAGCTACATGATGGAACGCCTGTAGCCATCAAGGTACAGCACATATTGTTTTCATTAAATATTTGTGCCTGAGGATGTTGAGGTTTCTCTGAAAGAGATGAAGTAGAGGCTAAATAAGCTTCTTGCACTTTTAATGGATTGTTACTTGCGAGGTCATTACTAGGCTGACTCACGGCTGACTCCTCCTTGTCTCCTACAATCCCATACCCTCATTTCCAGGTTTTCTCATTGCTACTTTTATCACTGGAAGTTTTAATTACTGCCTACTGCTAACCATGCCATCTACCTGACTGTTTATGCCTGACTGTGTACCACAATGTTTTAACCTTGTAAAATTACCCTGCTCCATGTATATATTTTCCCTTGTGCAGCTGTATGCCAGACTGTTGCTTCACAATGTCTTAATCTTGTAAATTGTCCTACTCCATGTATATATTTCCCTTAGACAGCTGTATGTTAATGTGTGTTGCCCTGTGTATTCCTATTATATGTTTGGCCTTGGCTCATTGTAGGTGCATTGCACATTACTTGTCTTTCAGGACCTCCTTGTAAATGAGCTTACTCAGTGGAGTTTCTTTCCTGCCAATAAACTTTGACTTTGACTAGGAAGTCCGTAACTTGAGAGTGGGGATTGTGAGATTAGTGATGAGGGAATGGCTGTAAGTAACCGAAGAATGAGGGCTGTGAGATCAGGAAAGGGGGACTGACAGTGAGTAATCTGAGAGTGGGGACATTGAGATTGAAGACGAGGCACGAGCAGGCATCAGTAACCTGAGAGTGGGGACTGTGAGACTGTAATGAAAGAATGGCAGTTAGTAACCTGAGAGTGGGAATTCTCAGATCTGAAATAAGGAATGGTTAGGAGTCTGTAATCTGAGAGTGGGAATTGTGAGATCAGAGACAAGGGAATGGCAGTCAGTAACCTGAGAGTGGGGATGCTGAGATCTGAAACAAGGACTGGTCAGGAGTCAGTAATCTGAGAGTGGGGATTGTGAGATTATAGACTAGCGACTGGCAATCAGTAA
Organism: Neoceratodus forsteri; assembly: GCA_016271365.2. NCBI lineage: Eukaryota > Metazoa > Chordata > Ceratodontiformes > Ceratodontidae > Neoceratodus > Neoceratodus forsteri. Next base: position 27,424,475 of record CM057455.1, on the reverse strand, counting down.
CCTGAGAGCAGGGATTGAGAGATCGGAGACAAGGGAATGGCAATCGGTAACCTGAGAGTGGTGATTGTGAGGTTGTTGATGAGAGGCTCACAGCCAGTAACCTGAGAGTAGGGATTGTGAGATTGGTTATAAGGGAGTGGCAATCAGTAACCTGAAAGTGGGGATTGTGAGGTTGATGATGAGAGGCTCACAGCCAGTAACCTGAGAGTGGGGATTGTGAGGCTGGTGATGAGACACTCTCAGTCAGTAACCTGAGAGTGGGAATTGCAAGATTGGTTATAAGGAAGTGGCAATCAGTAACCTGAAAGTGGGGATTGTGAGGTTGGTAAAGAGACTCGCAGTCAGCAACCTGAAAGTGGGAATTGTGAGATTGGTTATAAGGGAGTGGCAGTCAGTAACTGAGAGTGGGGATTGTGAGGTTGGTGATGAGAGGCTCACAGTAACCTGAGAGTGGGGACTGTGAGATTGGTTATAAGGGAGTGGCAATCAGTAACCTGAGAGTGGGAATTTTGAGGTTAATGATGAGAGGCTCACAGCCAGTAACCTGAGAGTGGGGATTGTGAGGTTGGTTATAAGGGAGTGGCAATCAGTAACCTGAGAGTGGGAATTTTGAGGTTAGTGATGAGAGGCTCACAGCCAGTAACCCGAGAGTGGGGATTGTGAGATTGGTTATAAGGGAGTGGCAGTCAGTAACTGAGAGTGGGGATTGTGAGGTTGGTGATGAGAGGCTCACAGTAACCTGAGAGTGGGGACTGTGAGATTGGTTATAAGGGAATGGCAATCAGTAACCTGAGAGTGGGGATTGTGAGGTTGGTATTGAGACTCGCAGTCAGCCACCTGAAAGTGGGGATTGTGAGATTGGTTATGAGGCAGTGGCAGTCAGTAACATGAGAGCGAAGACTGTGAGATTGGAGAAGAGGTACTGGCAGTCAGTAACCTGAGAGTGGGGACTGTGTGACCTGAGACAAGGGACTGATGGACAGTTACAGTTGCAGAAAGAGTCTGCACAAGGCTGGGTGCAGGGATTTATTTATTTATTTATGTGAATATTTGGAATCAACCATTGAGTAAGAACTTTTTTGCAAAGGTTCCATGTCATGAAAAACAGTTCAGACATTACAAAACATACATTTTTACAGTAGGATACAGGCATAAAGTGTTTACTTTATTTTATTAGGAATGTCAGAAGTACATCCGTTGAGCTGAAAGCTCCTTTTCGAAGGATCCTCGTCATACAATAAAAAAAAGGAGGAGGGGACAGGACAGGTGGTAACATATGCAGCTGTGAGGCATTGTCAAAATAAACAGTATTAAATACATGGAGTACACAGTATTACAGTAACGTCAACAATATTACAGGGTTCACAAAAATTTGGAACACCAGATTATAAGGGGTCTCACCCATGATGAGGAGGAAAAGTGCAAAGTCAGAAAGGTACAGAAATGGAATAACAGTGAAAAGGGGACAGTAATTGTCTCAGTGGTCTTACCCGGTTACCAAAATTTAAAATAAAATAAATAAGGTAGTGGCGGTTGTACTAGGAATGAACCTGGGTCTACTAGGGTGTGCTGCAGAAGAAAGGTGGGAGAGAGTGATGGACTCAGCAGGTTAGCTAGTTGTGGGCGCGGTGTTAGAGGGTTAAGGGAGGTAAATATTGGGGGTTTAAGGGGAGTAGCGAGACAGGAGGCGATAGGGAGGACATAGTAGGGGAGAGGGTATAGGCAACAGAATAGAGTGTGCAATCTGGGCCAGACCAGGCTTCCGGGGGGGGGGGTGAGTGTCCATAGATGGCTAGAGGTGGCAGAAGCACTGCTCAGGGGGTGTGATGAATTTTCCTTGTTTGGTTTTGAAGTGGCTAAGGCTTGTGTGGCTGTTAGCAGGGAAAGGGAGTGCACTGAGCCAGGAGGGAGCCCTTACCGCAAAGGCTCACTTTCCAAAGGCTGTTTTTCTAAAAGGGCACAGCTAGTGCATGTTTAGCGACACTTCTGGTGGCATGCTCGGCTGGGGCTGGTCGGAATAAGGCCTGTAGAGAAGGAGGTACAAGACCAAGGAAGGCCTTCCTCCCTAGGATGTAGGAATGCAGCTTGATCCGGTCTTGGAGAGGGAGCCATTGCAACCTAATATAAAGATCGAATGTATGCATAAGGCGATCAGCACCGAGGACAAATCTGCAGGCTTTATTGAGGGAGGTCTGTAGTCTGCGAAGACTGGTGTCTGTGGCAACAGCACATACCACGTTTCCATAGTCAAGTATTGGTAAAATTGTACCTATAACCGCCTGCAGCCTAGCCTCAGTTGTAAGGCAGAACCCAACCCCTATAGAGGGTGTCACAAACACACTCCGCAGGTCAGGCCCTCTGCTCCCAAAGCTCAATGTGCAGTATGTGAACAGGAGACAAACAGGGTAACCCTCCTGTCTGTTTTGGGTCCGAAACACCTACCAGTCTTGAGTCCTGGGGTAAAATATGAACCCTTTTTCTCTAGCACACCCAGTTAACCGGATCAGATATCGCATCCTCTTCGGGGAAATGCAGTGCAGTACTTCACCCAGTGGGCACCCAGCCTGGTTCACAGCTCTACCCTGTTGACTCAATTTGAGACCTAGGTAATTTCTTAACTTAACAAGACAGTAACACACTTTTAAGCACTTAACAGTTGTCAGAATTATCAAATACTGTTCCAGCATTCACATGCAAAAAAAAAAAATGAGGAAATATCAAGAAAAATAATGTTTACTAAAAATTAAAAATAGATAAAATGCAAAATGCAGAACATATAAAATTGGGTTTACAGTCATTTAAAGTAAATGGATAATTATACAAAAACAAAGCCTTATTACTGAATTTCTACAACCCTAGGTTTCAAGTAATAAATAGGGGGTTGAATGTTACCTAAAGTGTTGTGAGAGTTTGTCAGGAGTCCCACCTCAAAATCGGAGGCAAAATGCCAAAAACCAAATGCCAAATGCAATGCTTTTCTCCTAGCTGGCTTGGGATATGTTGTCACAAAACTCCTCCTCCCTGATGACACAGCTCACAGGTGCTGGCTTTGAGGTCACTCAAACCTGTGAACTTGAATTAATTTATCAGTCACATGTCTCAGCCCACTGCTCAAGCATTCCTATAAAAATATATATCTTCTTCTTAATTAGTGAGGCCTTATGACAAACAGAATTATCCCTTTGATGTCGTCGGAAGCGTCCTGAGGTACTGTGTTCACCTAGGTGTGAAAGCTAACCGAAATCAGTAAAAACTGGCCCTTTCCTCAGATGTCATAAAATGCATACTTTGTCCCAGCATTTCAAAGTAAAGGGATAGTATACGACTGTTATAACTTGGCCTTTGAAGGAAGACTTCATAGTCACAGGAAGGCTTGCAACTGTATGTCAACTCAGAGAAGGAAACTAGCTCTTTAGCTTCTGTAGCCACTGTTTTGGGGGTCAGAAGACCAGGCCTCTTTAAAAACTGTCTTCTAGATAGCCTGCTGACCTTGCTATGTCTTATAAGCAGAAATTTTAAAACATAAATTTATAACAAAATTATACACATAGCTAGTAGACGGGTATCATGTTACAGAGGGTGCCTAGTTTCCTGTTAGCGGCAGTGGTGAGATTGGATATGTGCTCATTGAAGGAAAGGGATTCGTCAATGGTGACACCGGAATGAGGACACCCGCTCAAGGACAGAGAGAGTTGTAGGTAGTTGAGAGGCTTTGTTAGCCTCCTCTTTGACCCTCTCTTGAAGGAAAAAGTTTTAGTCTTTTTGCTGTTGAGTACCAGCAGACTATCGGTGAGCCAGTTTTGAATTGGGTTAAAGTTGTGCTGGAGGTTCCTGGTGAGTGTTTCTTGGCAGGGACTATGAGAGAAAATTATGGTGTCATCTGCATAAAGCAGTATGTCAGAGGTTGGGCAGGCAGCCAGACGATTATTCACGAAGAGGCTGAATAGAAGAGTGCCCAGGATAGACCCTTGGGGGACCCCAGCTTTGACTTTGTGATTCTCAGATATGACTCCAATGAGTTTTACTTGCTGGGAGCGTCCAGTCAGGTAGCTGGAGAACCATTTGACTGTATTTGGGGATAGTCCTACGGCACTTAGCCTAAGAAGCAGTAACTGGTGATTGACAAAGTCGAAGGCCTTGGTCAGGTCAATGAAGATTGCCCCAGCCAAGCTGCCCTGGTCAAATCGTGCACATAGCCAGTGAAACAGTTAGAGCATTATGCTTATGCTGTGCACCCAAGTGGACCTGTGCCAAGTTGGGGCAGAGGAGATTGCATTTAGGCAGGTGGTCCGTGAGCTGGTCGGCTGTGATTCTCTCAAGCACTTTGGATAGTGGGGACAGGATTGATATTGGTCTGTAGTTGGCTACTAGTGCTCTGTCACCCCCTTTTAACAGTGGGGTGACCAGAGCAGACTTTCAGACAGAAGGGAAGGAGGACATGCGGAGTGATAGGTTGAACAGCTTGGTGATGGGAATAACGATCTCAGGTAGTGCATTGTTGATCAGTTGCATATCAAGGCCATCACCTCCCATACGAGTTTTCCATAGGACTCTGGTAATGTACTTTCTAGCGTCAGCCACCGTCACTTGTCTGAAGTAGAAATTAGGGCAGCAGTTAGAAGGATGGTAGATTGGTGGGTGGAATACTGCCAGGGGGCATTGTGGGTTCTGGGGGGAGGACCGCATTATAGTCCGAGAAGGCTTTGTTGAATACATTGGCCATGGCAGCATCATCAATAATGATCTCCCCCTTATGTGGGAGCATGGAGGGGATGATCTGTTGCTGGCCCCGAGGAGATTCTTTATTGAGGCCCAGAACTTCTTCCCATCACCCAAACTCTGGGATTGCCGTGTCTTGTGAAATGCAGCTTTGGCCTGTCGTATTGCCCAGGTACATTTTTTTCTGGCAGCTCTGTAATTTTGTATGTCCATGGTAGCCCTAGTTGCCCTAGCATGGTGCCAGAGGAGATCACACTGTCATATCATGGTGAGTAGTTGAGGGGTGACCCAGTCCATGCTACCGCCTTTTATCTTCTTCTTGCGATATGGAGCAAATTTGTCCACTGCCGCATTAAAGAGGGTGAGGAAGAGTTGAAAGGCTGTGTTGACCGAAGGGCATTTATCTAGGACACTCCAGTCTTGATTTGCAAGATGGTTCCTGAACTTGACCATAGAGCTGGCTCTGATGACTCTGTTTCTTACAAGTAATATATACAATTTGACTTGCACAATACAAAGGTTTGTAAACATAAGTAGTCCCTATAACAACAAAAGTTAAAAAACACTGTGAGAAGTACCAGATTGCAGCCCCAGTAGGGCCTTGTCAGAGTAGCATTGGGATATGGGAGTTCAGAGATGGGTAGAAGAAGGGTAGGGGCAGGTGGGAGAGAAATAGGGGGGTGTTATAGGGGGGTGTTTAGGAGCTGGGGTGGGAGGAGGATGGAGGGGGAGGCATCAGAAGCAGAAAAGTAAGGGCCGGCCCGTCGGTGCAATGGTAGCGTTACCGCTTGCAACACCAGTGACCCGGGCTTGGTGGTGAGCCTAGGTCGTTGGAGGGCCGGCCAGGGGGAGAGGATTGGCTGGGCTGCTCTTCTTCTCAGGTAGAGTGGATTGAACTCGCCATACAATACTGCCACCACCTGGGTGACCCTGGAAGTGTTCGCAGCGGTCACGAAGGCAGGATAAGAGGGAGGGGCGAATATCAGCCGAGGACCGGATCAGAGGTGCATCTCCATGCACTCTGCCTCTGGTCCTCCTCGAGCGCTGATGTCGAGAGGGTTGGAGACCAGAATAAGGAAAACCCGCATGGCTGGTCCGGGTGAGGGACTCCCGCACCAACAACATGGAGGGATCGGGAAGACTCCAGCTGCACACTCCCCTGAGGTCTCGGGGAGGGGGGTTATCCGGGTCTCTAGAAATTTGGAGCAGGGCACTATATAGGAGCAATCCCTGGCCCCCTTGGTGGTGTAGTCTGGAAGGTGCATGGGGGACGGGGGAGAGGGACCAGCCATAGCAACGAGGCACCACAGAAAAACAAAGTGGAAAAAAAAAAAGGGAAAATAGGGAATGGTGTTGGGACAGAAGAATGGGAGCTGGTGTTGGGAGTTAGTTGTGTGAGGGTGTACACATCAAGGTGGGTTAGACGAGGATGATAACGGGGAGGATTCTATTGGAGGGAGGCCAGGGGAGAAGGGTGGGTGAGGCCCAGGGGTAGTTTATGAGGAGGAGCAATCAGACAGATGAGTGAAGTATCAAAGGTAGGAGATTTATTCTCAGATCAGGCAATCACAGATCTTTAGACTCGGTAGGTATTGCTTCAGTTCAGTTTTAAAGGACAGAAAAAGTGCAGCAGCGGGGATCTTATTAAGTCACAGTAGAGCTTGGTACGAGAAAGAGTGTTATCCCAGTGCAGTTCTATGAAATGGGACACTGAGCAGGGGGTGAAAGCTATGCTTCTAGTATTGTAATTGGAGCTGGCGTCCTTTACCATGTCAGATATGCAAGGAGGGGTCAGGGAGAGCATAGCCTTCCTCCCAAGAAGGCAGGTTTGGTATCTGATTCTGTTTTTGAGCGATATGAGTTTGGCCTGCCCGTATAGAGTGCAGATGTGCGTGAGACGGTCCGCAGTTAGCAGTAGTCTGCAAGCTTTATTCAGGGCTGTGACTACCCTTTTAATGGCTGTGTCTGTGGCCCACCATAAAACACCACACTGTAGTCTACACTGGATAGGATGGAGTTGTAGACCAAGAGCTGGAGGGCATTAGTACATAGGCTTTTCCTGTGTCTAAACAGGATCCCTAATTTGGAGTTCATAGCTTTTACCACCATGTCTGTGTGTTGTACGTAAGAAAGGGTATCATCAACCACAACACCCAGGTACTTGAAGGAGTGTACTTGTTCCAAGGGGACTACCATGTTGTTTGTGACTGTCAAGTCAGGGTACCTCCTTTTTAGCTGGGGGCTCGAGAGGAGCATCATCTTGTTTTTTGGTTTTTTTTTATAGTTTAGTAGCAACCCTTGGGCACTAAACCAAATTTCCAGTTGCTGGAAGGATGTTTGCAGTTTGGCTTGTAGGCGTTCTGTGTGAGAGTGCTGAGAATGACGGCATTGTCAGCATATAAAATAACTTTACTGAAGCAGGCATCCAGTAGATTATTCAGAAACATGCTGAACAGAAAGGGTCCAAGGATGGACCCTTGAGGCACTCCTAATGAGACTTCTTTTTGAAGCAGATACAGATTGTCCTACTGTATCTTGACTGTTTGTGACCAGGATGATAGGTAGTCCTGGAACTACAAGTTGGCATTCGGGGCAAGCCAAGGGCACGCAGTTGTAAAAGTAGGAGTGGATGTGCAGACTGTATCGAATGCCTTAGTCAGATCGATCCAACCAGTTTACCATCTATAAAGATCGATCCAACCAGTTTACCATCATCCAGAACCTTGATAGCAAACAGTTTCAGGATTCAGTCAAGCAATCCCGCACTCACCACCCAAAAATAGACAGCTGCTCCGAGGTATCCAGAGTGCATTATTTTATTGAATAAAGTGCCAGTGCTATACACATCTCCTTCTTCTGACGCGTTTCGGAAAGCAAACTTTTCTTTCTCAAAGGAAATCCATTGAGAAAGGAAAGTTTGCTTTCCGAAACGTATCGGGAGATGGATTACTTGACTGAATACTGACAGACAGTTACCTGACAGTAGGGGCTGTGAGATTGGTGATGAGGGACTGGCAGTCAGTAACCTGAAAGTGGGAATGGCAGTCAGTAACCTGAGAGTGGGGCTTTGAGATTGAAGACGAGGCACTAGCAGTCAGAAACCTGACAGTGGTGATTCTGAGATTGGAGATGATGGATGGGCAGTTAGTAATTTGAGAGTGGTGGTGGGGATTGTGTGAGCAGAGACAAGGGACTGGCAATCAGTAACCTGAGAGTGGGGACTGTGAGATTGGTGATGAGAGACGAGCAGTCAGTAAACTGAGAGTGGGAATTATGAGATTAGTGATGAGGGACTGGCGATCAGTAACCTTAGAGTGGAGGCTGAGAGATTGGTGAAGAGGGACTGGAAGTCAGTAACCTGAGAATGGGGATTTTGAGATTGGTGATGAGAGACAAGCAGTCAGTAACCTGCCAGTGGGGATTGTGAGATCGGTGTTGAGGGACTGGTGATCAGTAACCTGAGAATGGGGATTGTGAGACTGGAGTCAAGGGGAACGGCAGTCAGTTTGCTGAGAGTGAGGATTGTGAGACTGGTGATGAGGGACTGGCAGTCAGTAACCGGAGAGTGGAGGCTGTAAGACTAGTGAAGAGGTACTTGGAGTCAGTAACCTGAGAGGGGGGGGCTGTGAGATTGGTGTTGAGGGACTGGCAGTTAGTAACCTGAGAGTGACGTCTGAGAGATTGGAGATGAGGCTATGGCAGTCAGTAACCTGAGAGTAAAGATTGTGAGATGGGAGACGAGGGAATGGCAGTCAGTGTGCTGAGAGTGAGGATTGTGAGACTGGTGGTGAGAGAATGGCAGTCAGTAGCCTTAGAGTGGGGATTGTTGAGGGAATGGCAGTCAGTAACCTGAGAGTGGGGATTCTGAAATTGGAGATGAGGGAATGGCATTCAGTAATCTGAGAGTGGAGATCAGGTAGGAGGGGTTGTCAGGAGTCAGTTACCAGAGAGTGGGGATGGTGAGATCAGAGAGGAGGATTACAGTCAGTAACCTGAGAGTGGGACCAGAGATTGTGATGAACAAGGCTACTGGTTTTCAGTTTCTACTGGAAAACCCGGTAACATTCTGGAATTTAGACTGCCTGCACACCAGTATAAACAAATAATTTCATGGAATTTTGCATTTTAGACCAGGTCTTTAAATCTACAGAACTTGTATTTTTCTAATTATTACTTCTTGTACTATTTTCAGTGTACTTCATATAATGCTCTGTATATCAATCCTTCATTCAGTCAGTAAACTGAGAGTGGGAATTGTGAGATTAGTGATGAGGGACTGGCGATCAGTAACCTTAGAGTGGAGGCTGAGAGATTGGTGAAGAGGGACTGGAAGTCAGTAACCTGAGAATGGGGATTTTGAGATTGGTGATGAGAGACAAGCAGTCAGTAACCTGCCAGTGGGGATTGTGAGATCGGTGTTGAGGGACTGGTGATCAGTAACCTGAGAATGGGGATTGTGAGACTGGAATCAAGGGAACGGCAGTCAGTTTGCTGAGAGTGAGGATTGTGAGATTGGTGATGAGGGAATGGCAGTCAGTAGCCTGAGAGTAGGGTTTCTGGGATCGTAGATGAGAAAATGGTTGTAAACTGAGAGTAGGGATTGAGAGATCAGAGATGAGGATATGGCAGTCATAACCTGAGAGTGGGGATTGTGAAATTGGAGATGAGGGAATAGCAGTCAGTTTGCTGAGAGTGAGGATTATGAGACTGGTGATGAGGGAATGACAGTAACCTGAGGGGTTCTGGGATCGGAGACGAGAAAATGGCAGTAAAATGACAGTAGGGATTGAGAGATTGGAGATGAGGAAATGGCAGTCAGTAGCCTGAGAGTGAGGATTCTGAGATTGGTGATGAGGAACTGGCAGTCAGTAACCTGATATTGGGGATTCTGAGATCAGATGGGAGGGGTGGTTGAGAGTCAGTAACCTGAGAGTAGGGACTGTGAGATAAGCGAGGAGGGACTGGCGGTAACCTGAGAGTGTAGATTCTGAGATTGGAGATGAGGTACTGACAGTCAGTAACCTGAGTGTGGGGATTATGCAACTGGAGACAAGGGGCTGGCAGACTAACCTGAGAGTGGGGGGGTTGTGTGATTGGTGATGAGGGACTGGAAGTCAACAACCTGAGAGTGAGGATTATGCAACCGGAGGCAAGGGACTGGCAGTCTGTAACCTGAGAGTGGGGATTATAAAATTGGTGATGAGAAATGGGTAGTCAGTAACCCCGTGAGGGGGGATTGCGAGATCGGAGACAAGGAACTGGCAGTCTGTAACCTGAGTGTGGTGATTCTGAGATTGGAGATAAGGGACTGGCAATCGGTAACTTGCGAGTGGGGATTGTGTGAGCAGAGACAAGGGACTGGCGATGACTAACCTGAGAGCGGGGGCTGAGAGATTGGTGAAGAGGTACTGGCAGTCAGTAGCCTGAGAGTGAGACTGTGAGATTGGAGACGAGGGACTGGCAGTCAGTAACCTGAGAGTGGGAATTGTGTAACCAGAAACAAGGGACTTGCAGTCAGTAACCTGAAAGTGAGACTATGAAATTAGAGATGAGGGACTGGCAGTCAGTAACTGGAGAGTGGAGGCTGTAAGACTGGTGAAGAGGTGCTTGGAGTCAGCAACCGGGGGTGGGGTGGGGGACTGTGAGATTGGTGTTGAGGACTGGCAGTCAGTAACCTGAGAGTGACGACTGAGAGGTCGGAGATGAGGGTATGGCAGTCAATAACCTGAGAGTAAAGATTGTGAGATGGGAGATGAGGGAATGGCAGTCAGTGTGCTGAGAGTGAGGATTGTGAGACTGGTGGTGAGAGAATGGCAGTCAGTAGCCTTAGAGTGGGGATTGTTGAGGGAATGGCAGTCAGTAACCTGAGAGTGGGGATTCTGAAATTGGAGATGAGGGAATGGCATTCAGTAATCTGAGAGTGGAGATCAGATAGGAGGGGTTGTCAGGAGTCAGTTACCTGAGAGTGGGGATGATGAGATCAGAAAGGAGGGACTGGCAGTCAGTAACCTGAGAGTGGGAGTTGTGTGACCAGAAACAAGGGACCTGCAGTCAGTAACCTGAACGTGAGACTGTGAAATTGGAGATGAGGGACTGGCAGTCAGTAACCGGAGAGTGGAGGCTGTAAGACTAGTGAAGAGGTACTTGGAGTCAGTAACCTGAGAGGGGGGGGGTGTGAGATTGGTGTTGAGGGACTGGCAGTTAGTAACCTGAGAGTGACGTCTGATAGATTGGAGATGAGGCTATGGCAGTCAGTAACCTGAGAGTAAAGATTGTGAGGTGGGAGACGAGGGAATGGCTGTCAGTGTGCTGAGAGTGAGGATTGTGAGACTGGTGGTGAGAGAATGGCAGTCAGTAGCCTTAGAGTGGGGATTGTTGAGGGAATGGCAGTCAGTAACCTGAGAGTGGGGATTCTGAAATTGGAGATGAGGGGAATGGCATTCAGTAATCTGAGAGTGGAGATCAGGTAGGAGGGGTTGTCAGGAGTCAGTTACCAGAGAGTGGGGATGGTGAGATCTGAGAGGAGGGATTGGCAGTCAGTAACCTGAGAGTGGGGACTGTGAGATTGGTGATGAGCAAGGGCTACTGGTTTTCAGTTTCTACTGGAAAACCCGGTAACATTCTGGAATTATTTGACTGCCTGCACACCAGTATAAACAAATAATTTCATGGAATTTTGCATTTTAGACCAGGTCTTTAAATCTACAGAACTTGTATTTTTCTAATTATTGCTTCTTGTACTATTTTCAGTGTACTTCATATAATGCTCTGTATATCAATCCTTCATTTATTCTATCATTTATACACATACTAAAAGAATGTCAATAGAATCCTGGCAAAATACAGAAAAGAGACTAGCAATCACCAGTGCAGTTCCCAGAATTTCAAGTCTTTATAGAATTTCATTATTTAAATCACTGTAAATCAGCTTGGTGATGAGGGACTGGCAGTAACCTGAAAGTGAGGGTTGTAAGATCAGAGATGGGTGAGCAGGTGTCAGTAACCTGAGAGTGCAGATTGTGTGATTGGTGGGAGGGCTGGGCAGTGAGTAATGCTACAGTAGGAGATAGTGATCTCGTTATGAGGAACAGGCTGTTAGTAACCGTAGAGTGGGAGATAATCTTGCTGATGTGGAACAGGCAGTCAGTAACTAGAGTGGGGGATAGAGATCTTGCTGATGAGAAACCAAGACCACATTGCAGACCTCTGCTATTGTAATAGGTTGAAACTCTTTCCCAAGACATCTGAGTGTGTATCCCTAAAGTGCAGGCTCAACTCTGCCAGGTTGTGACAGCCCTGTTGGCGAGATCCTAGCCTGAATAGAGGACACTATGTCCAAGAAGAATCAAGCAAACTCTTTGCAGTTAATGAACCCACTCTTACTGGCTAAAGACAGGTTGGGTTTAGTAACCTGTCCACAGTACAGAAGAGCTGAGCTGGTCAGTTCCTCCCAGATGCAGTCTCTCTGGACAGGAATGCTGCCTTCTCACGGGAGAGTGGCCTTTGAAAGTCATCATAATGAATCGTCAAAGCCAGTTTGACCTCCTGGGCCCTGGACCTGCTCCAACAGCACTCTAATCTTCTACTTCTAATGTTCTTCATGATACGGAAGAAGCTGTCAGTAATCCTAGAGTGGGGGAGTGATCTTGCAGATGAGGATCCGGCTGTCCTTAACCCTAGAGTGGGGGATAATGATCTCACTGATGAGGGACACACTGTCAATAACCCTAGAGTGGGGGATACTGATCTCACTGATCAGGAACGGGCTGTCAGTAACCCTAGAGTAGGGGATAGTGATCTCGCCGATGAGCAACTGGCTGTCCATAACCCTGTAGTGAGGAGATTGTGATCTTGCTGATGAGGAACCAGCTGTCAGTAACCCTAGAGAGGGGGATAATGATCTTGCAGATGTAGATCTGACAGAAACCCTACGGTGGGGGATAGTGATCTCTCGGATGAGGAAGGAGCTGTCAGTAACCGTGGAGTGGGGGATAGTGATCTTGCAAGTTAGAAACTGGCTGTCCATAACCCTACAGTGAGGGGATAGTGATCTTGCTGATGAAGAACCGGCTGTCATTAACCCCAGAGTGGGAGATAGGGATCTCACTGATGAGGAATGAGCTCAGTAACCCTAGAGTGGGGGACATTGAGTTCTGTGATAAGGAAGGAGCTGTCAGCAAACCTAGAGTCTGGGATAGTAACCTGGCTGATGAGGAGCAGGTTGTCAGTTACTGTAGAGTGGGCAATAGTGATCTCGCTGATGAGGAACAGGTAATCAGTAACCCTAGAGTGGGCAGTAGTGATCTTGCTGATGAGGAATGGAGATCACATCACAGACCTCTGCCATTTTGATTGGCCAAAACTCTATCCAAGACACCCGAGTGCATCCCTGAGGCACAGGCTCAACTCTGCCAGGTTGTGACAGCCCCATTGGAGAGATCCCAGCCTGAATAGAAGCACTCTGCCTGAGAAGAATTAAGTGAACTCTTTGCACTTAGCTGATGAATCCACTTAATACAGGTTGGATTTGGTAACCTGTCAATAATATTGAAGAGCTGAGCTGGTTGATTCTTACCAGCTGCAATCTCCTTGAACAGGAATGCTGCCTTCTTACAGGAGCTTGCCCTTTGCAATTCATCATAATGAATCGTCAAAGCCAATTTGTCCTTCTGGGCCCGGGACCTTCACCAACAGTGCTGTAATCTCTGACCTCTAATGTTCTCGGTGATAAGGAAGGAGCTGTCAGTAACCCCAGAGTGAGCTATTGTGATCTCGCTGATGAGGAATGAGCAGTTATTAACCCTAAAGTGATGGATGGTGATCTTGGTCACGAGGAACGGGCAGTCAATAATCCTAGAGTGGGACATGGTGATCTTGCATATCAGGAACAGGCTCTCAGTAGCCCTAGATCGAGGACAGTGATCTTGGTTATGAGGAAGGAGCTGTCAGTAACCCTAGATTGGGGAACGAGATCTCAGTGATGAGGAAAGAGCTGTCAGTAATCCTAGACTGGGAGATGGTGATTTAGCTGATGAGGACCCAGCTATCTGTAACCCTGGTTTAGGGGATAGTGATCTTGCCGATGAGGAACAAGTTGTCAGTAACCCTAGAGTGGGGAATAGTGAGCTGGGTGACGCGAAACAGGCTGTCAGTAACCGTAGAGTGGGAGATAGTGATCTCACTGATAAGAACTGGCTGTCAGTAACCGTAGTGTGGCGGCTAGTGATCTTGGTGATGAACAAACTGTCAGTAACCTTACTGTGGCAGATAGGGATCTTGGTGTTGAGGAACGGGCAAGATGTGTCATAATCTGTGGTGCTGAACTAGTTGAGAAACAAATTCTGTAACTACAACTCCTAAAACACGTCAGTGATTTGGGATTTGATTCTCAAAAGGCCTGACGCAGCACTTGACAGTATTTCTAGCACAGCTGCTTCACTTTAAATGCACAAGAATGTTTGCATGATTTTCAAACTTTCAGATGCATTTACAACACTGCTCATTTTTTTGGCACAAAAATACTCCTACGGTACTTGCATCCAGAAGTAAGACCACCTTTTTTTGTTGTTTAACAGTCTGAATGCAGTTAGCGCAGTTGTGATGGAAGTCTTTGAAACTTCTGACCTTTTTCTTTAGAAAGCACACGAGGAAAAGGTTAAAACAATTGCCTTAGCCATTCTTAACGAGAGGAATGCAGTGACATTATTTAAAGCACTAGTAGCACCAAAAATAGTAGGCAGAAAATATTTTTTTAATAGTAGTTCATTGCTATTTTTTGTTTCAGAAGTATTTTCCTTTTTCCATTTGTTCATTACATGGTTCAAACAACATGAAGTCTTGCTGTATTCTGACAATTGCAGTGATTCCCAACCTTTGAGCGACCGGAGAACAAAGAGTTAACTTTATATGGGGCATAGAATACTGAGCTCGAGCTCGGTTGAAGTCTCTCTGTCTGGAGTGTTTCAAACTAAACTGTCAGATTCTTTACTCCGCCTCACTGAGCAGTCGCTCGATTTCTCCTTCAGCTCGGTTCGAAAGTCGGTTAAAGTTTCAGTTTCGTTGGTTTTTAAACCGAAAAAGTTATCCGTATAGTTGGTTCAGTCTCTGTCTGTGGTGCCATGAGTACTAGATAGGAATTGTTCTGTTTTTCCTGTGTGGAACTTGTAAAAGTATGGCTCGGTTCGGCTGAACCGGCCATTTGATAGTGAAATATTGTGTTTGTGTTGTTTTACTTAGTGTGTGTGGTTACCAGTTCTTATCGGTTCTAAAAAAAACCAACATGTTTTAGTGTGTTTTTCAATACCTGTGACACGGTTAGGAACCGATAAGGGAGTCTTGCCTGGCGGTTGCTATAAAAAGGGTAAGTTGGTTAGGTTGGCCATGTCTGAGAAACCCAAGAAAAAAACCTGGCCCACTGGGTTTCAACACTGCAGTGAGTGTGAGGAGGTCTTTGCTAAGGCCGATCCCCACACCACCTGTGTTTATTGTCTGGGGTTTGACCACCTCGATTCAGACTGCCAAATATGTAAAAACGTTCCCAAATCTACCCTTGGGAATAGATTTGGTAGACTGAGGGAAAAGGAGGCCGAGAAGTCCGCTGACCCGGATGGCCAGCCCAGTTCGGTTTCGACCGAACCAGAAGGAGTGCCCTCTGACCAGGGCGATACTTCTTTGGGCAAAAGGAGAGTCGATTCCGAGGGATCGGTTCCAACAAAAAGAAAATGCAAAGACAAATCGACCGGTTCGGATCCAGAGGTTTATGTTCTGACAGCCGAAGAGATAGCCAGAGCAACAGATTGTGGAATCGCTCTGTCCGGTTCCTACCGATCCGGCTCCTTCTGGCAGGGGTTCGGTTGGTTGGTTCCTCCGTTCAAGATTATACCTGCAAAGATTTTTATGAACCAGAATTAGAAGAGGAAGGGGAATTTGAGGGTGATGATGATGATGGAAGTGAGGGTCTGGATGTGTCTGTGGAACCGGACATCTCCCCAGACAGACCTTCAGGTGTTTACCCTCCCAGGCTTTCTGAGTCCCCTTCTCACTTTATGTTCTACAGAAAGGTGGCTGAAACCCTCCAGCTTCCTATGGAGGAGGCTGTGGAAGATCAAGATGAGCCTGATTATGTAGAGATGATGGACATCCCAGAGTCCAGGAGACTGTCTCTTCCCCTCCACAAATCTTTTGGGAAACAGACACAAAAAATCCTAAAGTCTTCTAACACTATACCTCCTGTGGATAGAAGAATGGACAAGAGTATACACTTTCAGGCTCAGACACGGAGTTCTTATATCAACAATGCAGCCATGTTAGTAGTGCAGGCTGCTGCCTGTGACAAGGCAAATATTCCCTTGGCTTCACACCCTCCTGACAAGGCCTCCAGGAAGATTGATGCCATGGCAAAGAAGCAGTACATGGCATCTTCTTTGGGACTCAGGCAGGTGAATTACATGGCCTATACAGCCAGGTACCAGAAGTCCAGGTGGGACACTGTACTGGCACTGGCTAAACAGGCCTCCCCCCAGCTAGCCAAGGAGCTGTAGGCGGTGGCTGCAGATGGGATTGAGGCATCTAAGGTTCAGTTTCATGCTGCTGTGGATTCTAATGATGTGTCATCAAGAGTCGCGGCTACATCTGTGGCTCTTTAGAGGATGGCTTGATTCAGATGTACTAACCTCTCGCAGGACACCCAGGCTAAGGCCATGGATTTTCTTGTAGTGGGTAATTCTCTGTTTGGGGAGCAGACACAGAATTACATGAAGAAAATGGATGCATACAGGACCACTTACAGGAGTGCTCAGGCCAAGGAGAGGCAGGCAACTCCTCAAAGGCAGCAGTCTTGGGGCAGGGGCAGGCCTTTTCAAAGGCCATTTTACCAAGCACAGGCCTCTTCTTCCTTTTCTCAGAGGGGGTTCTTTAGAGGGAGAGGCAGAAGGGGGATGAGCAGGGCTGCATCCACTCCTCAGCCTAAAGCCCCTGCCAAGCAGACACCCTGATGGGCCTGCCGGGTCAACTCTCCTATTCCAGTAGGGGCAGGCTGGCTTACTTTGTCCAGGACTGGACGCTTATTACATCAGACAAGTGGGTCCTGGAAGTAGTAAGCCAGGGACTGGTTCTCAGCTTCAGAAAATTTCCAAAGATGAGAGACATATCTTTTTCACCTGCAAATCTCTAGGAAACCCTTGCCCTAGAGGCAGCGTTTTTCTCTCCTAGCTTTAGAGCCATAGAGAGTACCTACCTACACTGGGGCAAGGACTGTACTCCAGGTACTTCCTGACCCCAAAAGACAGGGGAGTGGCGACCCATCCTAGACCTAAGATATCTAAACAAACATCTCTTAAAACCAAAGTTCAAGATGGTAACTCTGGGAATAATCCTTCCCTCTCTAAGGCCAGGGGACTGGCTAGCCTCCCTGGACCTCAATGATGCCTACTTTCACATTCCCATCAGGTGCTCCCACAGAAAGTACCTCAGGTTCCAGTTGCCCTCAGGCCACTATCAGTTCAGAGCAATGCCCTTTGGCCTTACCTCAGCCCCAAGGGTTTTCACAAAGTGCCTGGCAGTAGTGGTGCCTTTCTAAGAAGGCAAAGAATTTCCATTTTTCCATATCTGGACAATTGGCCAATAGTGGGTCAGTCTCCAGACCAAGTCAAGTCTCACCTGTAAGTGACCCAGCAAGTACTCACTTCTCTAGGATTTCTTATCAACCTTCCCAAGTCAGTTCTGAACCAGTCCAGCTTCTTACCTTTATAGAGGCAGAACTGGACACACTCAGAGCAAGAGCCTTTCTTCCACTAGAAAGGGCAAGGATTCTTATGGAACTAGCTTCTTCTTTCAGCCTTCAGGTATCTTGGCCAGCAAGGCATTTCCTTCAGCTCTTGGGCCACATGGCAGCTTCAACAGCAGTGGTCCAAGGGGCAAGATTCCAGATGAGGAATATTCAGTTCCACCTGAGAGCTTTTTGGTCTCAGAGGAAGGATTCCCTTACCAAACTGATCCCAGTGACTCGGACCTTGATCCAAGCCCTCCAGTGGTGGCAGGATCAGGACAATTTAAGACAAGGTGTTCCTTTTGTTACTCAGCCTTGTTCAGTGGTCCTTAACAGGGACGCTTCTCTTCTGGGCTGGGGAGCCCATCTGGGGTCCTTCAGTGCCCAGGGGCTGTGGTCCCCCCAAGAATCCCTTCTCCACACCAATCTCCTAGAGCTCAGGGTAGTTTTTCTGGCCCTGAAAGCTTTCTCTCAGTCAGTACAGAACAGGTGGTTCAAGTCAGAACGGACAACACCACCACCATGTGGTACATCAACAAGCAGGGAGGCACTCGGTCCACGCCCTTGTGCACAGAAGCCATAAAATTGTGGTCCCTCGCTTATTCCCTGCAAACCTCCCTTGTAGCAGTTCACCTTCCAGGCAAGGACAATGTGCTTGCAGATGCACTGAGCAGGATCTCTCAGGGCCATCACGAATGGTCCCTGGACCCTCAGGTGTTGAAAGTGATTTTTTCAAGGTGGGGCACTCCAGAGATAGATCTATTTGCAGCCCCAGACAATTACCAACTCCCTCTATTTTGTTGCAGACCTTCAGTCTTGGGCTCAGTCCCCCTGGACGCCGTGATTCTGAATTGGGAAGGGAATTTTCTGTATGCCTTTCCCCCCTTCCCACGCCTGTTCAAAGTTTTGGTCAAAATAAGGTCTCAGCCTTACAAGGTGATTCTGATTGTTCCAGATTGGGCCAGACAGCCCTGGTACCCCCTGTTGCTGTCCCTAGCAGTCCATCTTCCCCTGTCTCTTCCCAGGAATTACAACCTGTTAACATCCTCTCAGGAAGGATTTGGTACCCCAATCTTCAGTCTCTCAATCTCAAGGCATGGCTCTTGAAGAGTTAGAGTTTGCAGATCTGCATCTTTCCCAAGGGGTTCTGGATATCCTCAAGGCTTCTCGAAAGTCCTCCACCAGAAAGACTTATAACTCCAAATGGAAGAGATTCAGCATTTTGTGTTCTTAGAAGCATATTTCTCCAGACACTGCTGAATTTCCTATGGTTCTGGATTATATGGTCCATCTTAATGGCCTAGCCTCAGACCAGCTACTCTCAAGGTACACTTGTCAGCTGTTTCTGCGTTTTTGTCTGGGGAAGTCTTCCTCACTATCTTCCCATCCTGTGTTCTGTACATTTTTTAAAGGATTGCTTCTCATCAATCCTCCTTTTAGAGACCGTGCCCCTGCCTGGGATTTGAATATTTGCATTGCTCAACTTATGCAACCCCCTTTGAGCCTATGTCTTCAGCAGAGCTTAAGTACTTGACTTGGAAAACTGTGTTCCTGGTAGCCATTACCTCTGCCAGGCGTATCAGTGAATTGCAAGCCCTGTCAGTGGAACCTGATTTTATCTCATTTCACAGAGATAAAGTGGTCTTAAGAACCAATAGAAGGTTCTTGCCCAAAGTGGTTTCAGACTTCCATTTAAACCAGTCTGTGTCTCTTCCTGTTTTCTTCACTGATCATTCTTCCTCAGGAGAGAGGAGGCTACACAGTTTAGATGTTAAAAGAGCCCTTAGTTACTACATAGAGCATACCAAGGGTCACAGATTTGACTCCCTCCAGTTGTTCCTCACTTATGGAGAAGTGGGAAAAGGCAAACCTGCCACCAAAAGATCTGTTGCCAAGTGGATTGTGTCTTGTATACAATTCTGCTATGAAAAACTGGGAAAAACTCCACCCTCAGGCCTGAGGTCTCATTCTACAAGAGGTACAGCTGCTTCCTTGGCTGCGGCCAGGGATATCCCTCTCTTAGAAATTTGTCAAGCAGCCACCTGGAAAGCAGTCCATACCTTTACCAAGCATTACTCTCTGGATATCCAGGCTAGGAGTGATGCTCGGTTTGGCACAGCAGTACTTCAGAGCCTATTCCCAAAGTAGGTTCTGTCCCTCCTCCTTGGAGGTACTGCTTGGTAGTGTGCAATTGTCAGAATACAGCAAGACTTCATGTTGTTTGAAGAAAAAATTACTCACCTTAGTAATTATGTTTCTTCTAATGGAGTCCTGCTGTATTCTGACCTCCCTCCCTGCCTCCCCTCTCAGAACCTGTTTTTGGGAAGTGGGTGGGCAGGTGCAGTGTTGCACCCCAGGGCTGTTTTGTGCTTGCACCCTCCTCCTTTTTATTTTGGTGCTGATTTATTATTATTTGTAGTAGATTAGTTTTTGGTTTTTGGGTTTCCTGACTTGAGTCTTCCCTGGGAATCCAAAACTTTTTTCAGCCATTTGGCTAGTAGGAATTTTTACAATTTCCACATTGAATTTCTAGTTAGTTGGGCTCGTAAGAATCTGATGGTTTAAGTTTGAAACACTCCAGACAGACTTCAACCGAGCTCAAGCTCTGCATTCTATGCCCTGCATAGAAAGTTAACTCTCTGTTCTCCGGGGCAGTTCAAAGGTTGGGAATCCCTGCAATTGTCAGAATACAGCAAGACTCCATTAGAAGAAACATAATTACTAAGGTGGGTAATTTTTTCTTTTCTGCCCAATATTATTAGGTGTGATGTAAGGAGCAGTACTTTACTACTTGGAGACTGACATTTTATTTTAACAGGATATCCACATCCACTCACTACGTTTCAACTCTGTTCCTCTTCACACCTCATCAGCATTGTGACCTCACTTATTGTGGCTTCACAAGTGACCCATCTAGCAGTAGGTGATAGACTCTTGGTTGTGATGTCACAGACAGTGAGGTCATGGGCTGATGAAGTATGAGGAGGAACATAACTAACTATATCAGCCTCCAGGTACGAGCATGGTTCCAAACATCACAGGAAGTATTGTAAGGTAGAAATCTTCTAGTTGTCAAAAAGGAAAAAATACCGCAGTAAGTCCTAGTTAACTAAATAAAGTTAATACTAATTTGAGAAAATACATTAGCTTTTCTGTCCACTCTCACTTGAATTTTGTTTTGTGGGTTTTTCTGTGCTTTGGAAAAGGTCTTCACTTTATCTACACGATAGGATAGTAGTGGCCAAATTTGAGCGTAGAATGTCTTGTGCACCCTCAGAAAGTCAGTACATCGATTTCATAGACACTGACTGGATGGGGAAATCCCATGTGCTCCATCATGCTTCACCACTCTGGTATTGTTCCTCAGTTTCTGTTCAAGGATTTAAGAGGAGATAGCCCCATCTACTTGCAGTGTTTTTACCCTCGGATAGCTTGCCCTTGGGTTCAGTCCATCAGTTTAACATGATTTGAAGGGGATATTCCTGTGCACACAGTCACGTTTCATCCCTGGATATCTCTCCCTCAGGTTCAGTACATCGATTTAAGAGATCGATTTGATGGAGATATCCAGACATTAGAAATTCTATTGGACATCATTGAGTTCATGCATCCTGGCTTTGGATTCCGCTGGGTCCTAAAGGTATGAACAGAAAAGGGGTGAGTCTCGGCTATGTTATGAATGTTAGTAACAGAATGTTTCTGATAACGTCAATGTTTTCATCTGCTCATCACTGCAGCAGGTAGCCTATATGTGGATCTGGGCCAGAAATGTAAAGGTAGGTTCAGACACAGAACACTGTGTCGTTACCGGTTGATGCTCCTGCACAGCTGTGGTATCTTATCGTCGGTCAGTTTATGGTCTGATTCATTCCCTTTTCTGGCAGTATTTTTACTTAACTGGTTTACTTTGTGGCTTATTTATTTTCCAGTTTTTATCATTTTTCCGATTGGGTTCATGGAGCAATGAATAACTTAAAAACGTTTATTTTTTCTGGAACCGAAGCACTTAATGTTTTTTTATGTTTTGTTGTTTTAACCAAATTATTTTTCCAGACTTTATATGTAAATAGATTTACCTCTTTACTGAATCGTCTTCAAATTTTGAGATTTCTACTCTCGTTAAAGTGTATTTCAAAGATAATTTATTCTTTTGGACTTCATAGCTCAGTACCTTAATGTTGTGGTAGTC
This sequence comes from Neoceratodus forsteri, assembly GCA_016271365.2. Lineage (NCBI taxonomy): Eukaryota > Metazoa > Chordata > Ceratodontiformes > Ceratodontidae > Neoceratodus > Neoceratodus forsteri. The sequence goes on along the minus strand of CM057455.1, from coordinate 27,402,801 downwards.
TTTCCAGCCAGAAAGGATTATTTTTAAGAGTGTCCAGTAAGGGGCAGGAGGGATCATAAATTGGGCTACAGTGCTGGTCAGTCGATCTCTTCCACTTCCTGGTCCGCCTGCTCTGTCCCTGTGCTCAGATATATTGCGACATCTAACCAGGGAGAGCACGGGGGTGTTCCTCATTGAAGCCTGTGGGGAAAGTTTCAACATTTTTACCAATGTTTAAGCAAACTTTGATAAAAATGAAAGCCATCGCTCAACTAATAAGGACCCTTTAGTATATAGTGCATGAACAGTATTACATTAATGTAAATTCTGTGCAGTTGTTCAGTCAAGGCACTACGCTGGCAATAAGCCACTCCATGGCATGGTTGTATGCTGAATTAATTCATGCCCCTGCTGTGTAATAAGGTACGAGGGCAATGGCCGAATGCCTTATGCAGCAGAGGGGCTCTTTAATTCAGCTTACACCCATGTCCTGGAGTGGCTTATTGCATTTACTACAACATAGAAATATGTTGATAAAATAAAGACAAATGCTTTCAGACTGCTGAAAAGCTGAAATCGACTGAAGCACATCCGCATGTTTAAAGTAGTTCCTGCCGTGTTAGCATGTTTAAAGTACAGAAATGCAGTAGTCCCTCACTATAATGAATCTCTTTATACCGAACCGTGGTTATAGTGAATAACTGTGATGAATCCTATTGCTCTTCCAGGAACCAATCTTCACCATTGATTCACACCAGTGGGTTCTGGACCAGAGGCGCTAGGACCCTGTGAGAGCCAGACCTTTTCAGGAGGGCTGGTGCCGAGGTAAGGCTGTTGCATCACGTGGCACTCTGAGACTGGCTTGTGCTGCATGGCTTACATCGGCACCAACCCTCAACTGCCTCAACTCCTTTTTCCTCACCATCGAATGCCTTCAGTGATGGTGAATGCTTCGCTGAGTCTGAACTTCACATCTGTACGACAACAGCGTTCATTTTTCTCACTTTAGTGTTTAAAACTGTCATTTTGTGTCAGTTTAGTAATTTTACAAAAAGTTTTTCTGTCAGTTCCTCTCAGCCCCGCCGAACAACAGTCGAGGACCATGGACGGTGATGGTAATGTTAGGTAGCCTCTTCAGGCGTGCTGGTCCAGCAGCAGTGTGTGTCCGATCCATTTCCCTCAGTGGAGGAGGTTCTGACGATGGGTGGTCCTGTGTTGGAGGGAGGACAGCCCTCCTGTAAATACAAAAAGAAGCGGGGCCAATCCCGATCTCGGTCGGGGACTTGGCAGCGCCCGACCTTGAGTTCTTCCTCTTCCTGTTGAAATGGGAAGAAGCGGTACCACTTGAGGTCGCTCTCTGGTAGGTCTGCCATGAGGTCCTCGGTGTCCAGGAGCAGGAGGCCTTCCCCGGCGACATTTGCATCTCTGATGGGTTCTGCTCATGGGCATTCAAGGTCTCAGGCTGTGAGCCTCTTCCTGTGGGGACTCTGGTGGGCAGTTTCATCACTAGGCAGCTCTTATGGAGCAGTGAGTATAACATCTGGCTGATTTGCCCCTTCTTGCAGAGCCAGCCACAGGCCCCTCAGGGTCTGGGACATTGGACCCGAAGTTGAGACACTAGAGCCTGGTAGAGCGTTTGTCTCTGGCAGCAACCTTCAGGTCCTTGCCGGCAACTGTGCCTCCAACGCCTGTTCCACTGGTCGCACCCTTGCAGTGTCACTGCCTTGGGACCAGCCCAGGTACCTATGTCGGTCACTGCTGTGCCGGGTGGACCTTTGACACTGGGGGCGGTGCCAGGCTCAGTGCCAGGATCAGGCCCTTTGGGGTAAGTCTGTTCCAGCGCCGCATCTGGCGCTGAGAGAGCTGTTGGCACTGTGCCCAGTCTCTTTGACGATGCCGCCTCTGGTGATGGCCCCCTTTTGCCAGCACCAGTGCCAGCTTCCTTCTGCCGGACCGTGCCAGCTCCCCTTTGCCTGTACCAGTGCAGGGTCCTTCTCTGCCGGTGCCTGTCTTTCCAACTCCTAGAGCTGGGCTAGACAATTCTAAGTCCACCCCTCTCCCAGCCCCTCTTCCCAGAGAGGAGCTGGGGGGGGGCGAGTCTGACCCCTACCTCGTTATTTCTGAGAGTGGCCACGATGACTCTTTTTACAGCTTGGTTAATTCAACCCCAGGCCCTTCCCCTGTACCAGAGGAGGATCGCAACATGTATGCAACTTTTGCTTTAGAGCCTTCTGCCATTGACCTAGGGAAACATCTCCATTTTTATTTATTTGTTTAATTTATTTATTTCAGTTTGGGATTAACACTCTTTGAGCCAGTGACTGCTTACAAAGGTTCCAAGTCAAATATAGTACAGAACAGAATAAACAGCAACAACAGTATATACACAGAAATACACTGGTGTACAAAAGATAACTTGATTTCAAGGTTACATAAAAACAATTGTGCTTAATTGCCAAGTTACACTTTGGTTACAGATTGTCTTGAAATTTACAATGAAATTTCACTGTCAGTCCTACATATATAGACAGGCAGTTCAAGTCTGTTCCTAGACGTAAGCTGCCCTATGCTGAGTGCACAGGTCAGCAGAAGGATTTCAGGAACTTGTACTTAGGTAGAGTAAGGCCACCAAAAAGAAAGACTTTGTTGAAGATTTGCTTGAGTGGCAGCCTGAGAGCTTTGTCATTGAAGGTGGGGTCAGTGAAGAGGGATGAGGGATGGGGAGAAATAGGAAGGGAGCGGTCGAGGGGTTGGCAGTGAAGGGGAGGGGTAGTACAGGTGGGGGTGGATAAGGTGAGGGTAGTAATATGTGGGGTAGAAACATAGAAGTTGACAGCAAATAAGGACTGCAGCCTATCCAGTCTGTCCATTTCTTTTCTACCTTATGAATGTGCCATCTGCCTTTGTTCTGTCAATGGCCTATCTATTCATACTCATCCTAGTTGCTTCCTTATGCCTATCCCATTGAGGTAGATGGAGGAAGAAGCAGAGGATGGGACCAAGAGGGGTAGGGGTTGAGAGGGCAAAGGCGGAGGGGATAAATCTAATAGTAATATTGCAGTGGAGGTTGAAGGGACATTTTGCGACTTTCCAAGTGTTTGAATTAGAGCATTCAGGGGACTCAGTTGTTAGTATCGGGTTAGAGTTGTGTTGGGAGCACTCATACACAGCGAGGGGCTAGGAGTGCTTGGAGACCAGTTTTGAATTTGACCTTGCTACATTCAGTAAGATCACAGGGGAGATCATTTACCTACCTGGGTCCTCTATAGAGAGAGATCTCTGGGCTGTTGAGGTATGCTTAAAAGGCACCACCAGCCCACCCTTGATGAACTTCATGTACTGACAGTTGGTTGATCTTCAGTAGTTTGGATAGACAAGAGGTGGATTCAGGAGCTAGCCCAAACAGTTTTCTTTGCCAGAAGGCAGGCCTGGTATTGGGTCCTGAGGTGAAGTGTAGCCATCCAGTTGCTTTATAGAGGTCACAGGTGTGTGTCCAGTGATCTGCTCCAGGACCAACCGACATGCTTTATTGAGAAGGATTTTTACCCTTTTGAGGGGCTGTGTCAGTTCCAGCACTGTAGATTATAAGGCCATAGTCTATGGTAGATAGGACTGTGCTGCTTGTGACCAGCTTTAGGGCCCTCAGGGGCATGTAGTGATCGTGTCGATAGAGAACTCCTAGTTTTGCATTGGCAGATTTGACTACATGGTCTACATGAGTTGTGAATGAGGGCATTATCCATATGTACCCCAAGATATTTAAACGTGTCAACTTGGCGGCCGCCCGCCAGTGCACTGGTAGGGTTACCGCCAGGGTGCCAGCAACTCCGGTTCAAGAACAGACTCTGGCAACTGGAGGGCCAGCTAGGGAGGAGGATTGAGCACCCACAGGCTGCTCTCCTTCTCCGGGAGAGTGGGTTGCATGTCCCACCGCTGTACCGTCACCTGGTGACCACGGGTGGAGGTGCAGCGGGACAGCGTGGAAGTGAGTGGGAGGGGCGTCGGCCAGGGCCGGAGTGCTTGCGTTCGACATGCTCCACCCTTGGCTCCCTAACGCCAACGTCCTGAGGGGTGGCACCAGAACAAGGAAAAAGTCCTCGTATGTCACGCAGAAGGCATCCAGCTCCCAAGCACCATAACCTGGCTGTCGGGGAGCTGTTCAGACTGCCTGACACTCACAAATGGACTGGAGGGGAAGTCCTAGGATCCCTCCTCCCACCTGGCGGGAGGCTGAGGCAGCATGGGCGAAGGTATGGTGGCCACCAAGAGGTACCGGGGCGGCAGGAGAGCTTAGGATACCCGGAAGAGAGTGGCATCCGTGGAGAGAAGGGGCATAAACAGACAATATAAAAAAAAAAAGGTGTCAACCTGCTCCAGTATATCCCTTTGCTACTCTGTACCTGCTGATTCCAAATTTCTTTCAGTTCTGTGGAACCATAAAAAGCATGCTCTTAGTTTGTTATAGCTGAGCAGCAATTTATTGGCAGAGCAAGGTTCCTCTATGATGGCACCCTCAGTGGAGACCAAGAAGAATGCTGAGGACACCCACAAGGGAGACCCACGGGCATTGGTACTCATTGCCCTCTATTTAATGTTGGCTTTAGCCTTTTTTCCCCCCATGCCTGCTCTTTTTGCCCTTGTCTATTTTTACATTTACCCCTGTCCTGCCCTCTGTTGAGCACTGTACCTCAGTGTTTACCTTACTTAATGCTGAGATTTGAGCAGTCAGAACTTGACCGTCTGGCCCATTCCTTCACAAAACATTACAGTTTGACATTGCCTCTTGCGCAGAGCAGGCTTTGGGCTAGCTTTTCTGCAGGGTGTCCTCTCATGATCCCTGTCTAGAAGCTCAGCCTTTGTGGATGGTGTTTCCTCCTCCTCTTTCTTTTTGTTCCAGACTGCTTGGAACTCAGTCCTACTTAGCGATAACTACTGCAAGAGCCCTCTCAAGTAAGACAGTACAGTTACGTAAGAACTTACTATAACGGTAGATCTTCTAGAGAGGCTCTTGCAGGTATTACTTTTCCTCCTCTAACCCCTCAATTTCTTCTTTTCAGATATGGGGCATATCCTCTTCTCTCCTGTCGGACCTTTGGCTCTTGTTGGGAAAGAACTGAGGGCAGGCATCGGGACCGCCCCTTTATACTGACATTGGATGACGCCGGTCACCTGATATGGGGGCAGTCCTCTGCCAAAGACTGCTAGCTAGAAATTTTTCCGTGGGGTCCTGATGCATGGTGGCTTAGTCCTATATGTAAATACCTCCTGCAAGACCTCTCTCAAGATCTGCTGTTACAGTACGTCTCTACATAGCTGTACTTTCTGATTCAGTTGATTTATCTACCATGGGCTCAGAACAGTCTAGCTGACGAGCTTAGCCAGACAGAAGCAGATCCTCAGAAGTGGTTGTTGGCACCAGAGGTCCAATCTCTCTTTGACAAGTGCGGAACCCCAGATGTGGACCTTTTTGCATCCCCACACAATGCCAAACTGCCTTGGTTCTGCTTCAGAAATCCAGAATGTGGTGTTTTCTGTCAGGATGCATTCAGGTTGCAGTGGACAGATCACTTTCTGTATGCATTCCCTCTTGTTCCTCTAGTTCAGAGGGTACTGCACAAGCTGGAGGCACAAGGGGACAAAATGATCCTGATTGCACCATGCTGGCCTCGACAGATATGGTTTTCCCTGCTTAACAAATTGTCAGTCAGCCCTCTGAGAGCCATCCCTCTTCAGACAGATCTCCTGATGCAGAGGTCCCTGGTTCACACCAACCTGCGCTCCCATCATCTCCACGCCTGGATCCTGAAGAAACAGAAGTGGGCAGGTATAAAGTGTCTGAGGTCTCTGAGAGTCTTTTTGCTGGTCGTGAGCCCTCTACCAGAAAAAACTTACACAGCCAAATGGAAGCTTTTCAGTGTGGTGCTCCAAATCCCATATAGATCCATTCTGATGCCTGCCATATATAGTTTTGGAGTACTTGTTGGACCTCTCTGACACAGGCACGCAGTACCCTACAGTTAATGTCCACCCGTATGCTGTTTCAGTGTTTCATGAGCCTGTACAGAACCTCTGTTTAGCTTAGCTGCCTTTATTTAAGAGGTTCCTGAAAGACATTTTTCACACAAGGCCCCTAGTCAGGAAACCTGTTGCCACCTGGAACCTCAACCTTGTGTTGGATATGCTCACCTGTAAGCCCTTTGAACCCCTGGCTATGTGTGACCTAAAATTTCTAACTTGGAAAACTGCATTTCTAGTCACCATTACTTCTGTCCTCAGAGTCTCTGAGATGCATGCATTGGTCACAGATCTTCCGTATCCTGTTTTCACTTAAACCAGCCTTTGGTGCTGCCTACATACTTTCCCAGCTTCCAGAATGAAGGGGAGTACACCCTCCACTCTCTGGACGTAAAAAGAACCCTCACGTTCTACCTCGATAGGACTTCTCACAGTCAAAGCAACTCTTTGTTTCCTTTCACCCCAATCACGTTTTTCTTTTTTTTTTTTATTTAAAATGTTGTTGAATGGGTGAAGAGCACTGGGCCACATGGCCCTTTTACAGGTCCGACCCAGTTTAAAAACAAAACATACATTACAACGGACATAGACTATATCTCTAATATAACAAGTAATAAACATACAAAACAGTATAGACCAGTGACAATAGATAACAAATTCAACCAGTTACTAAAATCCCGGTCACAGTGAGTTCAGGTACAGTTACACTGTGTTTCATTTGTGAGCAACTCCTTTAATGAAATCTTAAATTATAACCATTCTGCAAATTACGTAATGATCTTACAAACCATTCCATGTTTTGACTGCATTTTGCTTGAATGCTCTTTGTTTTTGGTTTTACACTTGGGTATTGTTAGGTTACTGTATCTGGTGATCTTAAAGCTCTGCACTTGCTCTCATAGAAAAAGTTGACATAGGATTTTGGGTAAACAGTGCAGTAAATTGAAGACAAAAACAAGACATTTGGGGCAGGATTTTCAAATGTATTAGATCACCTAGCTAGAAACAGGGAGGTACCCAAAGATTGAGGACAGCAGATGTAGTCCCCTTATACAAAAGCGGGAACAAAGAGGAAGCAGGGAACTACAGACCAGTCAGCCTCACCTCGGTAGTGGGGAAGATCATGGAAGCACTACTGAAGGAGAGATTGATGGAACATCTGGTTGTCAATGGACTACAGGACCCAAGGCAGCATGGTTTCACCAGAGGGAGGTCATGTCAGACCAACCTCGTTGAATTTTTTGACTGGATGACTAGGGAGGTGGATCGGGGAGGGCAGTGGACATGGTCTATCTGGACTTCAGCAAGGCCTTTGACACTGTGCCACATAGAAGACTACTACACAAACTGGGGAATATGGGTGTGGGCAGGACAGTAGTGTGGTGGGTAGGTAACTGGCTGGGTGGCAGGACACAGAGGGTGGTGGTAAATGGCTGTCACTTCACAGAGGGAAGAGTGACCAGTGGGGTACCACAGGGATCAGTGCTGGGACCGGTCCTATTCAACATCTTCATCAGTGACATTGCACAGGACCTAGAAGGCAGAATTTCACTGTTCGCTGATGACACAAAGCTCTGTAACAGAGTAGACACAGCAGAGGGTGTAGACAGAATGAGAAGGGACCTGCAGAAACTTGAAGAATGGTCAGGGGTTTGGCAGTTGAAATTCAATGCAAAGAAGTGCAAGATAATGCATATGGGGCCCAAAAACCCTGGCACAATATATCAGTTAGGGGGTGAGGATATAGCATGCACCAAACAGGAAAGGGATCTTGGGGTTATCATCTCTGATGACCTCAAGGTAGGGAAACAGTGTGACAAGGCAGCAGGTAAAGCAAATAGGATGCTGGATGTATAGGCAGGGGCATCACTAGCAGGAAAAGGGAGGTCATAATTCCGCTATACAAGACACTAGTGAGGCCCCACCTGGAGTACAGTGTACAGTTCTGGAGACCATACCTACGTAAGGACATAGACAGGGTAGAGAAGGTTCAGAGGAGGGCAACAAAGATGGTGCATGGATTGCATCACAAGTCCTATGAAGACAGGTTGAAGGAACTGAACATGTACTCCATGGAGGAGAGGAGGAGAGGGGATATGATGGAGACATACAGGTATCTCACAGGGAGGAACAGGGTGCAGGAAAACACTATTTTTAGCTAAAAAGATGTTCCAGGACTAGAGGGCATGGGATGAAGTTGAGAGAGGATGATTCAGAGTAAACATGAGGAAGAATTTCTTCACAGAACGGGTGGTGGACAAGTGAAACACCCTGCCAGAGGAAGTGGTGGGGGCTGAAACAATCACAGGATTTAAGAATTCATGGGATAGACATAAAGGAATTCTGGAGGTGAGGGGTAAGGGGCAACAGACTTCTAGGAAAACATAAACTGAACTTACAAGCTCAGATGGGCAGACTGGGTGGGCCATAGGCCCTTATCTGCCGACACTGTCTATGTATCTATGCTACGGTGTGCCAACGATACGTTGCATGGGGCTTGTGACAGTCTAATGGGATTTTCTGTCCTGTGCGGTAATTGGTGCAAGGTAGACCAGCTTTCTTTGGTCTACCTTTTTGCAGGCAATTTGGGGGCCCTTGTTATGGAGCTTGTGCCTGATATTTTGCGCAGTGTGTCAGAATCAGAATTGTCGCACTGCACCAAAGATTGGAAAATCAGGTGCAGTTGCAGCTAAGGGTTTGGCGATGGCCTGAACCCGTGTGGTGATGCAGTGCTGGACGCAAGCCCTACACCACCCTTCAAAAATCCTGCCCTTGAAGTCTGTCTTTTGTTCTACTGGTAAGTAGTTCTGTCTACTGTATAAGGTAACAGTGATGCTGTCTAGTTTTGGCTCTAGGCTTAATCTACAAATTAGTTATACAAGCAGATTCTTTGCTGTATTATTTTTCTGAAGTTCCATCCAGATTAGACTGCCATACGCTACTGTTAGAAGAAGGCAAGTTTGTGCTGTCCTTTTCTTGTTTCATTTGTTAATCACTCACTGCATATAGTGCCCCGATCTTCCTGTGTAACTGTTTGACTGTATTTTCTGCATGTATGTTAAAATTCAGCTGACTGTCTAAAGTAATATCCAAATATTTGAAATCAGACACTGTGTCTAATTTCTCACCCCCTCCAATCAGAATCTCTAATGGTTCTATCGTAATTTTTTGTTTAGGATTAGAACAGAATAACATTCCTTTTTTTTCTTGTTCATTACAACTTTATTTTCCAATATCCATGTTTCCATTTTCCCAAATTCATATTCTGGATCTTGGTTTAATGTCTTAATATCTTTTTTGGCCATGTGTAACACAGCATCATCAGTGTATAGTACCGTTTGAGATCCTGTGGCATATTGCTGGTAGTTCAATAATGAACAATGGAAACAACATGGGTCCCAATATGGAACCCTGGGGTACCCCGTAATGTACTTCTGTAATGTCTGTTGTTAGTCCGTTTACTTGTACTTGTTTCCTGTTTGTTAGGTAACTGTGTATCCAATTTAACACTGGTTCTCCAAAGTCAATATTGGGTAACTGATAATCTACAAGGTCGAATGTCTTGGTCAGGTCCATGAACACTGCACCTGTATATAATTCTACCTTCATATTGTCCTGCAGGTTGTTTGTGAACCTGACCAAGGCAGTCACCGTGCTACACCCTCTTGAAACCATGCTGGCTGATGTCATTTTTCTGTATCTCTAGATAATCCATATCTAGGAGTGCAACAGCCTTCCTGAATCTTACCAGTCAGTAATAGGAGTGATACTGGCCTATTGCTGCTTGGGTTGTTAGTCTGTCCTCCTTTAAAAATGGAAATCATATATGCTTTCTGGCATTGTTTGTGTGATTAAAGATACGCTGAAAATTATTTGTAAGGGGTAAGCAAGTTCCTCTGCTGCTTGCTTCAGAATATTTGCCTCAACCAAATCTGATCTTGATTCCTTTGATTCGTTTAATCATTTTAAAGTAAAATTGCAAAATTATATTGTGGGCTTCACAGCCTGGAACCCTGGGGCAGTGATAGCTCCTCTGTGTAACAGTAAAATGTGAATATGCTCTATTAGGTTTGGGAAGGGATCGTAACTCTAGCTGAGCTGCCAGTCAACTAATCCTTCCTACTTCCTAGTCTGCCCACGCCGCCCCCACACTCCTCTGTATCGTGACGTTTAGCCAGGGAGAGCATGGGTACGTGCCCCATACAAGTACTGTATATGGGGCTAATTTTCTGAACGATTTTACAAACTTTAGACTGCCTGTTGAGAAAAATTAAAGCCACCGCTTGACTAATAAGGTTTCTGTAGTCGAGTGGTGGCTTTCATTTTTCCTAATAGGCAGTCTGAAGTGTGTAAAATCATTCGGAAAATTAGCCCCATATACTTGTATGAGGCATGTCCCCGTGCTCTCCCTGTCTAAACATCATGATATGGAGGAGTGTGGGGCCGGCGTGGGCAGACTAGGAAGTAGGAAGGGATCAGCTGGCTGGCAGCTCAGCTAGAGTTATGATCCCTTCCCAAACCTTACAGAGCATATTCACATTTTTACTGTTGGCACAGAGGGGCTATCGCTGCCCCAGGGTAGCGGGCTGTGAAGCCCAAAGTCTTAGTAAGGGGAACGTACACCTTTACTTTAAATGCTTACAAACTTTCTGCCATGTGATCCATTTAAAATAAAACGTGGGTCTAATTTCATTTTTTTTGTTCCTCGTTTTTTTTAGACATTTCTTTAAAGTTACTGAGGTATTAAGTAGAGGTTTTATTTATGTCATTAGCTATTTCTTTGTTGTCAGATATCTCCGGGCCCCCTTTAATTAAATTAGTTATATATTTTCTTTCTTTTTGGGGGCTAATACATTATTCAGTCCATCCCAGAACTTGGAAATTTGTCATTTGTTCATTTTTGTAAAATTCACCTTTCGCCCTTTTTATTTCTTTTCAACATTTTCCTTAATTGTCTGAGCTGGTTCCAGTCCCTTTCTATTTTGAGTTCTTATAATGTACCCAAACAGCATGTCTATCTTTAGTAAGTTTGATTGCATTTATCCATTTATTATGTATGCCTTTATTCTGAGTCATCCGTTACAATCAAGTGCATTTCTGCATGGAATGTCAGTTGCCTCCATCAGTGCTATGCTATGAAGCTGGTCAAACTTGAAGGCCAGGTTCATTGGTCACTCCACAAGAGTGGTCACTTCGTCCCTGGCAGAGATTTCCTCTGTTCCTGTCGCTGATATTTGCAGAGCTTCCACCTGGAGCACAGTGCACACCTTGCAAGCACTACCGTGGATGTCCATGCCAGGCAGCATACCTCCTTTGGCAGGACAATCCTTAATGGACTTCTGTCCTGAATGAGCTCCAGCTCCTAAGCTCTGCCCGGGGACTCATCTCAGCTGGTACTCTAACCCATTGGTATGAAATCAATGGTGAAGACTGGTTCCAGAAGATCTTAAAATCTAATGCTCACCGTAGTTCTTGATCTTAATCTAGGAGCATCTTCACCATCGATTCACACAGCCACCCTCCATCGCCCAGGCCCACTCTTTCTGTTTGTTGGTCTTTACCCTTGTTTTTGGTGTGGGCGTCAGAAGACACTGCTTTCTTTGTTGTTGACCCTTCTTATGTGGGTAGCAAGTGCTATCTTATGCTCTTTATTTAGGTGCATTATTGTTAGGTTACGCTGCATCTCCTCAGTGAAAAGGTACTGAGTCGGTTGAGGGCCAGTGCTGAGCTAAGCCATGTGAGGCTTGACGAGCAAAAGTCAGTCATAAACACCATACCATAAACAAATGTGAATACCTCACGAACTGTAACTGCCACACACAAAGTGGCAAAGTTGTTCAGCTCTAACAATGGTATGCAGTCAATTCTAAGCAATTTGTTTTACGCTAGCCAAAATACCCCCAAACTGATTTTTTTTTTTAAAAAAAATATACACCATACCATAAACAAATGCAAATACTGATTGTTTTTTAGTAGAAACAGCAACATAAGCCCTTTTTTGTGGAAAACCTGTTGCACATCAACACAAAATTATGTTTCTAGGATCGTGGATATGTTGTTCATCCACACTTATTGGCATGTACCCTTCCACTTTAAATCTTGCCAGAAGTCTTCAAGCTGGCTCCTCCCACAGACCCGGTTGATATATATCTCAGCTCCACCCGTGATGCCAGATCTTCCTTTCTGCTGGAAGATACAGATTGCCTCCCTCGTGCACACGCATTTTGTAGACCCTGGCTTTCAAAACTTCAGGTTTACCGAGATTAAAAACTGTGCAGTTAGCGATCGCCTCTTTGTGTCATCGATCATGGAGGAGAAATCTTCCTAGATTTCGCCAGTGTCCTTGTGGCCAAAAATGTCAGGCTCTGATCCCCATCTCACGTATGCCTACTGCCCCGCTGTCGGCCATGACATTTAGTCCTGCAGTTTTTGCCTGGCCTTCCATCCCAACGTCCTGGATGACCGCCTTGCATGTCTTAAACTGGGGAGACTGGAGAAGAGGAACCTCCGTGAAGTCCAAGGAGGCTGGGTGGGCAGTTTCTCTGTGCGGGTTCCGCTAAACAGCTGGAGCATGATGGCATTCAAGAAAGAAGCTGCTTGCTCTTTGGACTCTCGAAGCCACTTTGTTCCGCTCAACCTGGGCTCTACTTTCTCGGGCTCCTTCAGGAATTGTGCCTGTCTCCCCACTCAGGAGAAGCCGCGGGCTCGCATCCTCCCGAGCCCGTAAGCAGGATAGGGAACCAAGCACGTCCTGCTCGGTGGCGCTCTTGGAACTGAGAGAGGTCTCAGTCTCGGACATGTGGTCTCAAGCTAGGCTGAGATCGCTCTCAGACACAGGCTTCATGGACCTTCCTTCTGGCAAGCCGACCGAGGATGTGGCCGATGAGGTCGAGATTGTTCTTGATCCTATCAACCTGCTGTTGTCGGCTCCAGTTGATGACTCTCTGGAAAGAACTCCAGTCCCCATCTTCCCCAATGAGGAGACCCAGCCCACTGGTGTCCCCATCGAGGGACCAGTTCTAGACCCCAGAGTCACTGGTCCCTTCGGTGTCTCCCTAGCGACTGAGTCGGCCTGCCCAGTCTCGGTTGAGGTCTAGAACCCCCTCATCCAGACGGGAGAGGAAGAGCCATAAGCGCTCCAAGAAGAGGCGATGCCACCGGTTGTCCTCGTCCTCCTCGGATGAGAGGCTCCGTTGGAAACTCTGGCGCTACAAGGACCTCATTTGGCAGCAGCTGATATTGTCCGGCACAATCCGACTTCGACTCCTGCCCTGCCATTGCTTGGCTCTTGCCTCCTAGGCAAACCCTGACCCCTTGGAACTGAGCAACACAGTTCCTGTGCCTGTGGGGCTGGCGCAGCTGCCTGTTTGGCCTATGACCGTCTCTCCACCGATTGTGGTGGAGCCGCCACCTAAGCAGCCTGTGGGAAGGGCTCCTTCCAAAGAGGACTGACCAGATACCGGACTTCCCCGATGTCTGTTGGTCACGGTCACCCCTGACCACCCTCAGTGGGTCGAGGGTGATTTGGGCTGCAGGCCGCTGTACCCCGACTCTTCGGACTCGGATGTCACCAGGCTTCACTCTCATCCCGAGGATGATGAGTTATCTGTTGGCATGAGAATGGAGGAAGGTCCTTTCTCCTTCCAAGGGATTCTTCGCCTCATCTCTGATTCCACAGGGATGCCCTTGGAACCCATCCAAAAAAGACGCGGAGTACACTCTCACGGACATCCTCAAAAGAGGGGATACCCAATGGAGGCCTTTTCTGTGGCTGAGGGCATTGTTGGTCCGCTCTTGAACTGTGGCAGAGTCCTGCCTCATGTCCTACACCAAATCTGCTCGCTTGGCCTGCAAGTCACAGGTTCTCATGGGGTCCCTTGGGTTCATAGCACCCTTTGGCCGAGAGCCTGGTGACCGCCTCTGTGTTCAGGCATACTGGCAGTTCTGCCAACACTGACCGACTTCCGACAAAGAGTCCAAGCTTTTGGATCACTCAGGGTGGAAGGTCTATGTGGCTTCCTCCTTGGGCCTTCGTTAGGCAAGTTCGGCTATCATCATGGCACCCTTCTCTCATGCCATCCTCGGGTCATTAGACAGAGTCCTCTCACATCTCCCTGCGGACATGCAGACCACGGTTAAGCAGGTCCAAGCTGTTGCCAAATAGCAGCTCCAGATGGCCCTGGACATAGGGGACTCTTGTGCCCGATCGATGGCCACCGCAGTTGCCTGTTGCCGCAGGGCTTGGCTGAGGCTCTCCTCCTTTCCGGCAGATACTCAGCATAAGTTAGCTGATGTGCCTTTTCTTGGGACCGACTTGTTCGGCCCAGGAGTGGCCGGTCACCTACAGTGTATAGAGCAGTCCAGTGCCACCTTGGACGCTACTTCTACTAAGAGTTCTTCGGGCAAGAACCAGCAGAAGAAGAAGAAGAAGCTTTTCAGCACTCTTCCCCTGCAGTTCAGCAGTTCTCCTTCCTTATTATACCAAACTGAAGCTTTGCAAGCTACATGCCTAGATCTGGAGGGCCGGTCTCGGCATGATAACCTCCGACTATATGATCTTCCTGAGAATATGGAGACAACCCCTATGGCACCATTTGTAGAGAACCTACTGCGGGACGTTCTGGCTCATTTTCCATGTGGAAAGGGCACACAGATCCCTACAAAAGAAACCTACCGATCCTGCAGCCCACCCACGTTCTGTTGTATTTAAGCTAAACTCTTTCAGTATGAAAGAAGAAATATTGAGACGTGTGTGGAGTAAAAAATATATCAAATATCTTATAAACAGGCTGTTCCTCGATGACGATTACCCTCAAGAAATACAATCTCAGAGAATCAAATACTTCCCCATCTTGAGAGTGTTTCGAGAGAGGTCCATTCCTTTACACACCCCTTATCCCTCCCGACTGAGAGTGTTCTGGGAAGATGGAGTGAAACTTTAATCGACACTCGAAGCACAGGAAGCACTCGAGAGGGGCGTGCCTATAGAAGAGAGTAGGACCCAAGATGCAGAGAAGCTGGGACCATTTAGACAGCGCACCATGTGTAGGAAGGCAGGGGGAAACAAGATAGTATCGCACACTGAAGCATTGCACAGAATCCAAATCATCATGAACAGAAAGGCAGCTCAAACTTGAACAGAAACCTGAACAAATAAATATATCTTTATGGTGTTTTCACGAGACCGCTCTCTTGTATCTCGAGCTACCGCTGAAGGAGCCTGAAATGGCAATGCCATCCCTTGGAAAAGTACTGAATTATTATCCACACTTTGGGTTTTCAGTAGGGGAATGGGGACTGCATGGGGGGGTGGATGCTTTGAGGAGAACATAGATACGCGAACTGGTCAAATGGGACTTATGATGACTCAAACTTAATTTCTCTGTCAACTAGAATTGTTTAGCGTGCAGTTTATGCTAGATACTCTGCTAAGCCAGTAAATATGTGAATGCTTTATTGCTAATGCTTAGTTGGGTCTTTTCTTTATTACCTACTGGTCTCAGTGCAATCTCCATTGTCGCGCTAAGATGCTGTTAGTAACCCCACGATACCCTGAAAAGAACAGGGTGTAAAATTCATCTGTTACTGGGGGCTGATCAGTTGAATTACAATGGATGCTGCCACTGGATCAGGACCTATTTTGATCTGCTTTTATAGGACATATACCTCTGTTGTCCTTAAGGTACATTCAGTTTCCTTACAATCGGCTGGAAGCAGGGTGTACTGATGCTTTATTGTCCTGTATCCTTAGCACACAAATAGGATGCCCACTGTTATCAAGGCTGTAGAGGAGATCCTCCAATAACAGAGGCATATGCATGCTTCCTTGTCCTCCTCCTTTGGGGAACACAGGGGCTAAAAAGGTAATTTAGCCCTCAACCTTGAAGCATATATTTTATTGGTTCATAGGTAAATTATAGCCATGTTGGCTCTGAAGTTTGTTTATACCTAGCAGGACGATTGGAATTTATAAATAAGATAACTACTAACATACTAACATACTATTTGCCACAGCAGATTAGGCCTTATGGTCTATCAAGTCTGCTCGAACCTCGATCCTTAGTTGGTGCCGAGACCCTCCCATCCCTTGTGCTCCAGAAACCCCTATCATCCATCCCCACCCCGGGACAGGCATCATCTGATACATCCACTTTCTGTGTCTGTCCCACCCTCTCTTAAAGCTCTCCACTGTGGATCTCTGAACCAGCTCACCAGGCAGAGCATTCCAAGGTCCACCACCCTCTCAGTGAAAACCTCCTCCTCTTTCCCCTCACCCTTCCACCTTCCAACTTCAAACCATGCCCTCTGGTGATGCCTCCCTGCTTTAGTCTAAGATCCCTCCATGTTTACCCTATTTATTCCCTTTGAGGTACTTGAAGACCTCAATCATGTCCCCCTGTCTCTCCTCTCCTCCAATGAAAACAGGCAGAGCTCCTCAAGTCTGTCCTCGTAAGTCAAATCCCTAGCCCTCGTATCATCTTTGTTGTCCTCCTCTGTACCCTCTCCAGGAGCTGTATGTCCCTCTTCAAGTGTGGTCTCCAGTACTGTACACAGTACTCAAGGTGTGGTCTAACCAGTCCATTGTACAGTGGCAGAATCACTTCCTTGCTCCTAGAGGTGATCCCCCTTGCGATGCATCCCAACATCCTGTTTGCCTTGCTAGCTGCTCTCCTGCACTGCTCAGTGTTATTCATACATGTATCCACCATGACCCCTAGGTCTTTTTCCCCTGTTGAGGCTTCCAGCACCTCCTCCCAGGGTGTACCTGTTTAGGGTTTCCTCACCAAGATGCAACACCTTGCACTTGGTGATATTGAAATTTAATTTCCATGTGTGAGCCCAGCTTTCCAGGGTGTCCAGGTCTTGCAGGGCCAACCTCCTCTCTCCCTCAACTACTGCTCCCATCTTGGAGTCATCCGCCAAGAGACTCATTTCACACCCTATACCATCCCTGATGTCTGATATGTATGCATTAAACAGGATTGGACCCAGGACCGAGCCCTGTGGTACCCACTACCAACCTCTGTAGGGTTCGAGAGCTCCCCACAGACCACTACTCTCTGAGTGCGTCCAGCTATCCAGTTTTCAATCCATCTGACCATCAAAGGGCCTACTCCTAACCCCATCAGTTTCTCCACCAGACCATTGTAGACAGAGTCAAACGCCTTGCTGAAGTCCAAGAATAATACATCCACAGGCTTACCCCTATCCAGTTCTGATGTTACCCATTCATAGAACTCCACAAGGTTGGTTTGACATGATCTACCTGGCACAAACCCATGCTGCCGACTATCCAGACCTCCCACCTCCTCCAAGTAAACCCCAATCGCTCCTTTAGTATACTCTCCATTAATTTTTCCCACCACCGAGGTTAAACTGATGGGTCTATAGTTCTCAGTACTCTCACCCCCTTTATGGATTGGTACCACATGTGCCTCGCCAATCCCTAGGTACCCTCCTGTCTCAAGTGACCTGTTGAAAGCTCCGCCAGGGTGCAGCCAGTATGTCCGCCACTCCCATAGTACTCGGATGAATGCCATCCCGCCCAGGAGATTTGTCTTCTTTAGGGCCTTGAGGGCAACCACACCCTTTTGGTGGGATGGCATCATCCGTCCCTCCACCTTACTGGTCTTTTATCCTTATCCAGATGTGACACCCTGGGGTACCTTCTCCCTTTGCTCCATTTCTGCTGCTCCCCTGATCCCACTCCCTGCCGCTTCTATCCCCTTTGTGCCTTGCTTTGTAGATATCCCATCCCCCTCCCTAGTGAACACAGAGGCAAAGTACTCGTTAAATACCTCTGCCTGGTCCCTCGCCTCTTCCACCCACCCTCCTTCTGATCTCAATCTGCTGAGATGGCCCTTAGTTTTTCTCCGCTCCCCAATGTACCGGAAGAACCCCTTTTCCCCTCCATGTATCCCCTGTGCCAGCCGATGCTCTTTACTGGACTTTGCTCCCCTCACCATACGGGTGACTTTTCTAGATGTGCTGGTACATTTCCTTATCCCTATCCCCTCTTGTTGTTTTATATTTTTGTAAGCCGCCTTCTTTTCTCTGACTGCTACCTGGACCTCACTGGACCACCAGCATGGTTTATGTGACCTTGCTCCTTACGTTTCAACTTACGCAGATCCTGACTGCCTCATGAAGTCCCTGCTTTATGACCTCCCATCTCCTTTCCACACTTGTTGTTGAGGTAATCCCCTTCAAGTGATCCTTGAGAATATTTCCCATGCCCATAAAGTCTGCCCCCTGAAGTCCACTGCCAGTGTCCTAGATCTCACCCCACTCCCCCAATGCTTATTTGAAACCAGACAGTATTGTGGTCACTCCCAGTCAGGGGTCCTGTACAACCATGTCCCTTACCAGATCCCCATCTGCCAGAACCACATCCAGGACATGCCCTCCTTGTGGGCTCCATCACATGCTGTGTTAAGAACACATCCTGGAAGCCATCCAGCAGCCTCTGCTCCTTGGCCACCTTAGAGGACATGGTTCCCAGTTAGTACCTGGCATATTAAGGTCCCCCATCACCACTCCTTCCCTTTTGGACCACACTGGGCAATGATGTTGTCCAGCAAACCATCCTCTAGAACATCACTCATCCCGGGGCCTATATGCTACACCCAGCTTGACCTTATCTCCTGCTGGGGATCGTAAGGTGACCCATAAGGCCTCCACGCTTCCCTCTGCCTCTTCTACCATAGCAATTTCTATGTCATCTCTAATGAACATAGCCACTCCACCCCTCTGCCCTCCTTTCTATCCTTCCTAAGCATAGTGTACCTCTGCATTTAGGTCCCAGTCATGGTTTTGTTGGCCCACGTCTTCGTGACTGCCGCCACATCCACCCCCTGAACAGCATGGCCTGGAACTCTGGCAACTTGTTTCCCAAACTCCTGGCATTTACTAACACTAACCCCACCCTTATCCCTGATCCTTTTGTCGAACCCCACCCAGATTCCTTATACTTCCATCCTCCCCTGCTCCTCCTGAAACCTCCACCTCCAGTCTGTTTCCTCCCGGGCTTGAAGGTTACCCCTCATCTGGAGGGAGGGCGGTCAGCCCTCCCTTATCCCTTCCCCTTACAAGTTTAAACCCCACCTTTCTTGTATGTAGACAGCCATCCCTGTTTAAGGACTTCCTTCCTAATGGGGCAAGATGAAACCTGTCCTTGGCATATAGTCCCTTATCCTCCCAACTACCTTCTATATCAGCATGTTTTGGAGTGGGAGGGCCACCACTGTGGGGATAGACCTACTAATTGTGTCTTACTACAAACTGGGAGTATTTGACCTTACTTAATATGACACAACCCTTTGTCATATGCACTTACAGTGTGCATGGTATCACTAATCCCATTAAGAGAAGTAAAATTCTACAGTATATGAGGTGGGAGGGAGCTAACATTTTATTACTCCAAGAAACGCATCTTTCCCAAAGTGAACATAAAAATTTGAGCGTTTGGGGTATACCCAGGTGGTGACTTCCTCGTATCAGGGTGGAAGACGGGGAGGGACTGCCATAATGATAAAACAAGGGGTACATTTTGAACTCAGGGACCAAATTGTGGATAAAGAAAGACGTTTTGTTCTTATAAAGGGCCTGCTAGATTGCCAGATGGTTACGTTGGCTTCTAGCAACAGATTTCACACTATATAGAAATCTTTTTAACCAGTTAACTGAATGGGCAGAGGGAAGGGTGATCTGTAGGGGGGACTTAAATCTTGATATTTCTGGGGAGGCAGGGATCAACCCATCCAGGGGAGAATAAATAAAACAAATAGAAATGTTAGAAAATTGTTACAGGAAATAGGTTATAATGACATATAGCAGTTTATAAATGGCCCCTCAAAAGCGTACCTTTATTCATGGGCACATGACTCGTACTCTTGCCTCGACTTTCTAGTAGCCCCACAGGAACAACTGAATATGTTGCAAAGCATTTGGCAAGGTAGCTTCTGTCTCTCGGATTATGATCCTATTTTTTGTAAACTCCATCCACAGACCTCCCGAAGGAAAACCTTCTGGCGGTTGAACCTATCTCTCCTGAGAAATCTGGAGGTGCGGGAATCGATTACGGATACAATAACCCAGGCCCTATTAGACAGTGATACACAGGACTCCTCAATGGCTGTGATCTGGGATACCATTAAGGCAGTAGTGAGTGGAAGACTAATAGGAATCTCATCACACCAAAAGAAACACAGGGAATCCCGTAAACTTGCCTTAGAAACTCAAAAGTTTTAGAAGGTCTTCAGTGTGTGAAGCACTGCATGTCACGATCCCGAGAGCTTACCTCTTTAAAGAAATAATTAAATAATATCCTAGACTATGCTGTTGAGCAGAAGCTAATATTCATAAGGCATAAACATTATGATGGGGGGGCCTAGATCTATGAGATTAATTGCAGGCCAACTGCGGGCTCAGAGAGCCAAATCCTCTATCCTGAAAATTAGACACCCCACTAACGGCATCCTTAAAACTAATATTGCAGACATCTCTGAGGCCTTCCTCCAGTTTTATACAACGTTATATTCTAGGAAAACCTCCCCCTTCTGATGAAAGCAATCGGGAATTTTTTATCTCCCTTGAACTTCCCACTTTAACTCAGAAACAGTCCCTTTGTCTGGTAGCTCCCATTTCCCACAAGAAAATAATAACAACAATTGGAAACTTAAAAACTGGTAAATGTCCCAGATTCGATGGTCTTCCGGGAGAGTTTTATAAAGCTTTCATCAAGACCCTCACCCCGATACTGGGCAGGTTGTTCACTTTTGTGAATACAGAAGATGGAATGATCCCACCATCCTGAAATGAGGCCATAGTCTCCATGATACTGAAATCGGGTAAAGACCTCTCAAATTGCTCCTCATTTCAACCCATATCTATACTGAACACAGACTATAAGATCTTTGCATCCATTTATGCAAGGAGACTTAAATAGTTTGCACTGTCCACCATACACACAGATCAGTGTGGTTTTATCCCAGGACGTCAGCCGCAGGACAATGTCAGATGTACAGTCTGTATTATTGCACATGTTCGAGCCCACAACATCCCTGCGGTTGTATTGGGATTGGATGCGGAAAAAGCATTTGATATGGTGTCACGGGGTTTTAAGATGGGTACTGACAAGATTTGGCTTTCGCACAATTTATAGACACCATTTTCAAATTCTACACAAACCCTATAGGATACATTAGAGTGAATAGCCACATATCTGAGAAATTTCCCTTATATAGAGGAACTAGACAGGGATGCCCTCATTTCCCGCTCTTATTTGCTTATTATATTGAACCGCTGCCCCAATGTCTACGTCAGACCCAGGATGTTAAGGGTGTTGAGATGGCAGGCACAGAACAAAAGTTGGCCCTATTTGCTGATGATATACTTCTGTACTTTGCTAATCCGTATAGATACCTCTTTGAAGGCCCTCTTTCAGCACATACAGAAATTTTTCAATCTTTCCGGTTTCACTTTAAATATAAATAAATCGGAAGCTTTGACATTTGAATATAGCCCTTCCCCTAATCTCAAAAAACAATACCCGATTAAATTGGATAAAACTTGTATAAACTATTTGGGTATACAGATTCCAAAAGACCCGTAGTTACTTTTTAAACTAAACTACCACCCCTTGCTTAAGACCATTAAACAGGAATTGAGGAGATGGGACCTTTTACACAAGAACTCTATCACTGAAGATCAACGCCCTGCCAAGATTTTTGTATTTATTTCAGTGTGTTCCATGTGCCCCTATCCCCAAAAGAGCTCCTCTCTTGGCAAAAACCTTAAACACATTCCAGTGGAACCAAAGGAGGCCAAGGATGAGCCTCTCCAAACTGTTTCTGCCCAAAGGATTAGGGAAATAGCTCTCCCTCACTCCAAAACTATTGGATCTCGCCCAAATGCGTTTGGCACTACTATGGGTGCTAAAGCATACCATGCAGTTTGGAAGCAAATTGACCTATCCAGACCCACCTCTACCCCACTCCCAGCCTGTTTATTCTCCCTACCCCACCTCAAAAGGTTATCCAGGAAATCCCAAGCAACTACTACCATATTAATGGGTTGGCAGATGGGAATGAAGTACAAGACCTTCCAACAACATCTATAGAAGTATTGTTGGTTTATTCCTCGCTTGATGCACCAGAGCATAACAAATGGTATAGAAACCAGGCCATCAAAGGATTGGAGGTGCCATGGCAGTTGTTAAAAGGTAATGTGATTATAGACTTTTCAGCCCAGAGGGTATACTCCTGGACAGAAAAAGATAGGCTATACTATTAAATCAGAGACTATATCCAAACACAAATTAGAATTACTGAGCGAAGCCCTCACTTGAGGGAGGATAATACCCACTTTTGACAAATCTGGGCCTCACTTCTGGGGGAAAAGGCAATATCTATAGTATATAAGTCACTTATACAACAAACCTCACATGCCATGGCGCCAGTTCAATCAGATGGGAACAGGAGTTTGCACATCCAATATCCAGTAAAGAGTGGCTTAAAATTTGGGAAACACGTGGAAAACTACCTCTTCTCAATTTGGAGGAGTTTACGTGGAAGGTTAGGGAGCGTGTTTTTTCTGGTTCCCTCGGTAGTTGCTCTGAGGAACCCGGGAGCGCCTCAAATGTTGGAGAAGCAAGAGCTTCTCATAAACATATCTTCCTGGATTGCCCAAGACTGTCTGCCTTTTGACTTCAGGTATCACTTCATATAAAGTCAATGCTAGACATACAGAGCGCATTAGGGTGTTAATCTAATCCTGGGATCCCACCAGTGGAGACCAAGGATAGAGCTAGCTTATACCTCTGGTCCATGTTCCTAAGCTCATCTTAAAATCCATAACCCAAAAATGGCTTCTCACAACTGCCCCAATTGATATCTGATTGGAAAGCAATCATACTGCACATCTAGCATAATGAGCAGATTTCTTTTAAACTCCAGGGCAAGATGGATACCTATATTTGTTGATGGTCATGGTGGGAACTATATAGAGACTGACTTCAGTAGACAGAGCTCAGCCTAGACGATTGACTTAAAAGCTGACAGGTAATAAGACCGACCTCTGTGGATAGAGTGTATAGATATCTGTTAAGGGAATGAAAACATGGATCTATTGTAGTAACTGTCCTCCCCCCGCCCCCCCCCGGTTACTTATATGGCTCTTAACCAAAAACCTAAAGAATGAATTACAATATTTGTATAGGTAGTACCTTATGTTCCATCGTTATTCCCCTGCTTTAAGTTAAGTTATAGAATTAATTTTCAAGGTATTCTTGGTTTCCATTTTTAGAATGGCTGTATGTTGTAACAGCCTCAAAATGTATTTAAATAAGTGTTGATATATCAGATGTGGATGTAAGAAACTATATCTTTAATAAAGGAAGTATAAAAGAAAAGGAATACTGTATGCCGTTAGAGTATAGCACGCCTACAGAAAATTGATTGCCCAGTACAAGTGACGTAAGATCTTTGCTCTTAACACACTGGCATTTCATTCATAAAAACATCACATTCATAAAGGACCACATATGTTAGGTTATGTAGTAAGTAACACAGCCCTACCCCATTACACCCTCTAAATCACTTCTGTGTATACAAATATCTGTGCAAAATGCATATTATGCCTCCACCTACATAAAAAATCTAATCCGCCTAACATATGTGGTCCTTCATGAATGTGATTTTTTGTGAACGCTGATGTTGACTTCCTCCCTACCCAAAATTTGCTCCCATCTGGGCAGATCATTGCTGTCAATAACCACAAGGAGTGACATCCAGTATTTTATGGGACATGATTAAAATTGTTTTACTTAGTGAAACAATGACGCTTTTCCTCACACTATAAAAATACTCAGGCAGAGCAACTAGATACTTTACAGACACAGCGGAAGAACCTCCAGAACCAACATGCTAGGGGAACCACTTGGTGACCCTCCATTAGAAGCAACTCAACTGAGAAAACAAGCAGTTCTAGACATTAAAGCAGAGCTAGCCTCCGCTTCTCAAGACAGAAATATTATGAAGGGGATCCGGGGCTGCTCGTACCTATAACTTGTCAACTTGGGCAATGAATAGGCCTAACAGTCATCACCCAAATCAGATGCCACTCCTCTGTAACCTTCTTAAAACAGCCCAAGGAGATATTGAATGCCTCTAAACAATACTACCAAACTCTTTACTCTTCCAGTACTACATGGAGCACTTAAGAACTTAGTGCTTATTTAGATGGCCTACATTTTCCTAAACTAAATCCCAACAAAGTCACCCTGTTAGAAGCCCCTGTTATATATGCAGAATTGGAGAGGGCTATTAAAAAGTTGAAGTCTGTTTAGAGCCCTGACCCAAACGGTTATATAAGAGAATTTTATGTGTCATTTTGGGACCTGCTTGTGCCATCTTTGCTGGGTACCTGAGAGGTGATGGAAGGGAGAAAACACCCCACCCACCTGGAAATTCAGCACTATTTCTACTATTCCAAAACCAGGAAATGATAAAACCCATTGTTTCTTGTACTGCTCTATACTGGTTTTAAACATGGACTATAAATTGTTTACAGCCATTGTAACCAAACAGTTGGAAGGTATCCTTTCCTCTATCATTAGTGGGGATCAGACCGGTTATCTTAGAAGCTAGACAAACACAAGATAACATAAAACATATCCTCCACATCTTCTACCCTTTACCATGCTACCTGGTTGAAACAACCTTTCCTTTTAATTAGTCTAGATATAGAGAAGGCTTTTGACTGGGTGGCATAGCCATTCCTAGCCATGACTCTGGGACATACATGTTTTTCTCGACAATTTGGGAGACTCCTTAAACAACTGATACCCTGATGGCCTATGTGAAGGTGAATGGCCATATTTCTGTGTCATTTCCTCTTTTCAGGGCACTCAGCAGGGGTGCCACTTTCACCCTGTTTGCTGTCTAATTGAAACCTTTAGCCCAAGTTATACAACAAAATGAAGCGATTACTGGTATCACCCTATTGGGCAGGTCACAAATATAGTGCTATGTGCTGACAGTTTATTAGTTAATCTAACCTCCCCTGGCCAGACCTTACCTCATTCTAACCTCATTAATACTCAGGTATTCATAACTGTATGCAGTCATCCTTGCAAGTAGAACTGCCCAGAGAGAATTTGTAACATTTGCAAATGATGGAATCTTTGCATGAGCCACTTTTCAAATGCTGCCTTATACTAACTGCCTTTGTTCTAAACCCCGGATTCTCTCTCTGCCTGTCAAGACTAGATGCTCAGAGATCCTCTCCTCATCATCTTTTGTTCTGACATGAGAAACTTTATAAAATATTATAAGTATTCTTTACATTTCATTTGCTGCCTTTTACTTTTTGTTATTTTAGGTAAACCCATAGTTTTAGTGTTTAAATTGTAAGTTTTCTCCGTTTCTCCCAGTTCGGTATAACTGGGGGTAAACCGAGGTTTATTTTATATTTATCGGAGTTTTCTGACTAAAAAAACTCCCATTAGTTATGCTTAATTTTATTAAATTAGTTTGTTTTAAGAACAGCTAATACCGGTTCCTGGACCGATAGCCTCGGTTAATTTTATCTCGTTTCCAGGTCCTGCAGCGGTTCCAGAACTGACCACAACTGCTAAATAAACTTAAATCAAAATACGTTTTAGCGGTTGCAACTGTTATTAGCTTTACATTGAAAATGTTACAAAAGAAACTGGTGGTCCCGGTTTCAAACCTTGTATTCAGTGTGGTGAAATTTTGTTAGATCAAAAATTCTCTTGTTTTGCCTATCTGGACATGAACATTTAAAGTAGAGTGAAATCTGCATTACATGTCCTGGAAAAAACTACTGAAATGCCTGGATGAGGTTTAAAAAAAAAACAGAAAACTATCATCACCTAAGGGTCCCTCCAGCTTTAACCAGCTGACACCCCAAGTTACTGTGGGTAACTCCGTAACAAATACTGTAACTGCTACCTTGAGATGGGCATATACGCAGTTTTCAAGTGGCTTGTTGAATTGGCTGACTCCCTGGTTCCCTCAGTGAAATTTAATAAAACTAAGCACACATAACCCCCTGCCATACCTCTCAACTGCTATGAATTCCGCATAGCGCTATGATTTTCACACTCAAATTTACCCTTGCTCCTCATAAGTTTACCGATGTTCCTCATAATGTTGGAGCTATTTCTGGACACACAAACTATTAAATCATTGAACTGAGCTGATAGAAACATTCCTTATCACTTATTATATGGGGTCCACTATCTGTAAATATAATATTGTTTAAAATAAGAAAGCTCCGCATTCTGACCCTTTGCTATGATTTTTGAAGGTCAGTGCTATGATTTTTAGTGCTGTGAGGTTGAGAGGTATGCCCTGCTGACAGCATTTTGGGGACTTCTGTGCCTCTATAAAGCCTGCCAACTCTTCAGAAATTGCAGGCTGGTTTTGATTGGGAAGTATTTGCCAAGACAGGTAACAGTTGTGTATTGCTTCCCTTGGCTATCATCACCTAAATGAATATTGTGAAATCTTTAAACTTTCCCAGGGGGAAAAAGTGTGGAGAAATGCCTGGAATGGCTAAAGAAAACACATTCAGGCTTACAAGGGCTGTCTGTCTCTCAGCAGCAGACCTGTGCAAAGCAGTCTTCCTAATATTTAAAAGGAAGAATATGTAATTATTATGAAATGGAGGAGAACCTATTGAGTCTGAGCTTTCCTCTGAGCTTGAGTTTGTCTCTCCCCTACAGAACATCTGAGGATCATTCCTGATTCTTCACATTGGTGAGAAAGATTGGGCTGACACCCACTAAAAGCTTCCCATTTCTGTGAATAAATTCTTCAGGGAAGATGCTTTAAAGAGTTTACAAACTCCAAGCTTCGTTCCCCCTGTGGATAAGAGGGTGTATAAGAAATTTCAGCTGGACAGGGAGGGAGCTGAAATTTATTCCCCCACCCTTTCCACCAAGGAGTGGTTAAAATGGCAGCCTGTGACAAGGCAAAGATACCACTGTCTTCCTGTCTTCTTAACCAGGATTCCAGGAAAAATTGACAACATGGTTTAAAAATTTATATTTATCAGGTGCCTTGGCCATCAGGCAGGCACACATTTCAAGCCTATGTCCATACCAGAGTCACTGTGGTAGTGACCCTACTATGTCAGCCAAGGCACTGACTTCTGTCAGATGATCTAGCTGAAACAGCTAAATTTGGTTTGAGAGCAGCCAAATAACAGTTCAAGTGGCTGCTGCCAGAATGGATGGCAAGTACAGTGGTTCAGAGGAGGTTTGCCTGGCTGCAGGTCACAGACCTCACTCAGGATACCCAAACCAAGGTTATAGACTTTCCAGTCGAGGGTAATTCCTCTTTGGAGAAAGATAAAGGCTTAAATGAAAAAGGCGAATATATATATATATATATGTATATACACACACACACACACACACACACACACACACACACACACACACCACAGCAAGACCCCTTTTTTCTATCAGGCTGGGGCTGTGCCTCAGTATCAGGAGTACC
Source organism: Neoceratodus forsteri (assembly GCA_016271365.2). Classification (NCBI taxonomy): domain Eukaryota; kingdom Metazoa; phylum Chordata; order Ceratodontiformes; family Ceratodontidae; genus Neoceratodus; species Neoceratodus forsteri. Next base: position 27,375,280 of record CM057455.1, on the reverse strand, counting down.
CACAGAAAAGTGGTCCTGGATGTAGTGAGTCAGTGATTGTCTCTGAACTCAAATTCCTTCCACTAACAACAGTGGAAAAAGGACTAGAATGGTTGCAAGAGAGACCAAATAAGGGTGCGTCAAGCTCTGACCAGCCAACACCCTCCAAATCTGCATGTGAAACTACTGTCTCTTAACACACACCCTGAGAAGAGGCGATTCAGTTTTTTTTTTTTTAAAGTGGCAGTGGTCCGGCCTGTTCTCGGTCCCTCCACAAAACCAAAAGACAAAGCATGTCAAATCCCAGGAAAAACCTAAAGGGGTTTCTGGCACCACTGTACTTAAATTATTTTCACACTCCCATAAGGGAGTCTCACAGAAAGTACTTCAGGCTCAGACTCTCATCAGGTCACTCTCTAGGAGTGTACACAGTGGTCGGATCACCTTCAAAGATAATGTGTCACAGTTTCCCCATATCTAGATGACTGGCTGGTGGTGGTAGAATCACTCCAGTAAGTGAGTCTGCAACTCACCTAGGGTCTCCTGGACTCCTTAGGGTCCTTGATAAATCTATAGAAAGTCTGACCTTCAGCCTGCTCAAACACTCCAGTTCATAGGAGCAGAGCTAAATACCCTGCAAGGCAGGGTCTACCTGCCCTATGCAGGGCAAGAAGTATTCCACTAATAGTGGGCTCATTCAGGCTGAATGAACCCAAAAACCCACAAAAACTGCAAGATTGTTTTTCAGCTACTGGCCACATGGCATCTGCCAGTGGCACAGTCTTGAATCCAGGTTACAGATCAGGGCCATTCAATGTCACCTCATGGCTCAATGGTGTCAGAGACAGGACCTCTTTTAAACTAATTCTAGTAACAAGAACATTGTTACAGGCTCCAGTGGAGGAAAAGATGGAATCAATCTAAGGGAGGGGCTCTTCCTTTTCAGCAGAGAGCCCCATCAGTTGTCTGACAACAAATGCATCCCTACTAGAGTGGGACGCCATCTGGGGTTCACACTGCCTAAGACACATGGTTAAGTGCAGATTTACTCCTGCACATAAACCTGCAGGGGCTAAGAGAAGTGTTACTGCGCTAAAGGTCTTCACATATCTACTACAAAGGTGGTACAGGTCAGATCAGACAATACCAGCACAATGTATTACATCCATGAATAGGGCGGGACAAGGTTAAGCCCTCCCTGCTCAGGACTTATGAAAATATGGAGTCTAGCATGCTCCATGGGTCCCTGCAGGATGTTAATTTGCCAGGTAGGGTCACTACCTTGGCAGATACCTTGACTCAGATCAACCAGTCCCATCAGGAATGGGCCTTGAATAGTCAGGTGGTGCAAGTTATCTTCAGAAGGTGGGACATACCAGAGGTAGACTTGTTCGCATCCCACCACATCCACCACCTGGCACAGTACTAAATCAGTCAGAGATCCGGGACCAATCCCCCTGGATTCTCTAGTTCTGAGTTGGCCAGGGAAGCATCTGTATGCTTTCCTTCCTTCCTGTTGGCATACAGTGCATTTCTCAAGCTCAGGTCCCGGCCAGCATCAGTGGTCTTGATAACGCCAGACTGGGCTAGGCAGACATGGTTCTCTCTGCTACTCTCCATGTCTGGTTCCAAACCAATACACCTTTTCTCAGAGGCACAACCTGCTAATCTCCAACTGGGAGGCTTCTGTACCCAAACCTTGGGTCACTCAGGCCCATGTCATGCCTTTTGAGGGCCTACTGTACAATATGCAGTCTTGCATCTTTTTCACAGTGTCTAGACTTTGTATGTGGTTACAGGAAGCCCTCCATAAGGAAACGGTACGCCTCAGAAGGGGAAAGGTTTACTATTGGTGTTCAGCCAGAAACTGTTTCCAGCACATGCTGGGGTCAAGCAGTGCTTGACTAACTTACCTATTTATATTCATTGTACTTGCAGTTCAGCATCCTCAAAGTCCACCTAGCTGCAGTATCTGCTTTCATATTAGTTGGACAAACTGTTTTAATGGCCCCAGATCCTAGCCTCAAAGAGGCTCTTTTAGGGCCTGGCACATATTCGGCACAGGCTGGTGTTCCAGCTGTGCTGGACTGGTTTACCTATTTGCTTTCACTGGGCTTGCAGACCAGTACCTTACAGGTCCACCTGGTTCCAGCATCTGTTTACTTCTCAGTTGGACAGAATGTTTTTTCAAGCCTCAGACCCTGTCTTCAAAGGGTTCTTTAAAGGCCTGGTCCATTTACAACCCCTCACAGGGAACCACTGCCAGCATGGGACCTAGATATGTGTGCATAGTTATGTTCATGGGTCCTGCTTTTTGAGCCCTTGTTTTCAGCTTATTTGAAATATATAAAAAAAATGTATATATACTTTTTCCTTGTGGTAATGATTTCTGCCACAAGAATCAGTGGTCAAGTCTCTGCATTGAATTGGACCTCATTTTAAAGGCAGGTTATATGTACAGTCTGTCAATTACGGAGGTAATTCCTGCAGCAAACGGGTGACGCCAGTAAGACGGGGCCATATATTGCTCGGCTCTAGCAAGTGGTGCTAAAGGGAGCTACTAGTAAGTCGAGGGTTCAGTATTAGAACCGTCCTCTTCAATATCTTTGTAAGCAACATCGCAGAGGACTGAAAGGAAAAGTATGCTCTCTGCAGATGACACAAAGATCAGCAACAGAGTGATGCACAAGGTGGGGTGGAAAGGATGAGAAGGGACTTGGCAAGGTTAGAGGAATGGTCAAATGTATGGCGGCTTAGCTTTAATGCTAAGAAGTGCAGGTAATGCACCTGGGAAACAAAACCCAGGGAAGAGTACAATGGGGTGAGATACTAACAACAACAAAATGGAAAGGGACCTGGGGGTAGTCATATCAGATGACTTAAAGGTGGGCAAGCAATGTGAGAGGGCAGAAAGGAGGGCTGGGGGGATACTGGGATGCATAGGGAGAGGCATCACCAGTAGAAAACAGGAAGTTGTTATCCCTCTGTACAGACAGCTGGTGAGACCCCATCTGGAGTACGTGTGCAGTTCTGGAGACCCAATCTCGCAAGGACATAGACAAGATGGAAGCTGTCCAGAGGAGGGCACTAAAATGGTGCAGAGTCTGCACTGGAAGACATGTGAAGAGAGACTAAAGGAGCTTAATATGTATAACCTCGAGGAAAGGAGGATGGGGGACATGATAGAAACTTTCAAGTACCTCAAGGGAATCAACAAAGTCCAAGAGGGTAGCATCTTTCAAAAAAAGAGGTGTGCAAGAACAAGGGGGCACAATTTGAAGATAATGGGAGGGTGGCTCAGTGGTAATGTAAGGAAGTATTTTTTCACAGAGAGGGTTGTGGATGCATGGAACGGCCTTCTGGAGGAGGTTGTGGAATCAAAAACAGTGGTTGAATTCACGCATGCATGGGACAGCCATAAGGCAATTCTAGGGGTGGGGGTAGAAAGAAGTAGGCTGCTGGTTAACTAGGATCTACAGCTTATCCATTAGGTAGGGAAATGGGCAGACTGGGTGGCCCAAGCGGTCCTTATCTGCCATCAAATTCTATGTTTCTGTTAACTGCAGAGCAGAGCGTGGTGGTCTGTAGCTCTGGTACTAGGTGGCTGTGAAACAGACAAATTCTTGTGCATTTGAGGTGTACTGTAATTGACGCTGCTTGGCAATCTTCTCGGAGGTTGCAAGCTGCTGACTGCACTTAAGTGAACTTTAGTGTTTGGAAAGCACTTTTGGGGTTGCCAGATACTGATTTGCCTGCCTTTTTAAAGGCAGATTATATGTATAGTCTGTCAATTACGTTAGGTAATTCCTGCAGCAAACTGGTGATGTCAGTAAGACGGGGCCATATATTGCTCAGCTCTAGCGAGCGGAGCCTGAGCGTGGAGTGGAGGCGACGCGGGCAGAGGCCAGCAGCGTCAGCAGGGGAGGAAGGGGAGAGAAGGCCGGGCATTATTATTGGTAAATTACAACTGAATATTGGAATTAATCAGAGAGGGGAAAACTAGAAAAGTTGACTGGAAGCCTAACAGAGTCGGTAATCTAAACGGTGAGTAAATAACATAGCAGTTGAATTTATTGGCAGGAACATAAACGCGAGGTAAATAAGTTGAAAGTGAGTGTGAAGAAAAAGTAGTGTAGAATTTGTTGGGAATATATCAAAGGACAGTACATAATAAGAGAAGGAGTAAAATGGAACCGGATAGAGGTGAAAAACATGGGACATTGGAGGCACAAAACACAAATACTTTAAAATCCATTTTATCATCTGAAGGGGACTTACGGATCTATTGCAGACAATGTAAAATATATCAGATGGCAGAACTGGGTATAAACTATAATGAATGTGTGAAGTGTCAACTGAATAAGAAATTAACTCATATTTTAAAGTTGGTATTGGATAGATTGGAAATCTTGGGAAAAAGTCAGATGGAGTGTACAGAAAGGATTAAATTATGACTAATTTGAATAGAGTTGACGGAAATGAAAGAGGAAATGGGTCTGACTTGGGCCAAGGAAAGAGGAAACACCAGAAGAAGAGGAAAATGCAAATAAAATGGAGGAAAGGGAAGGAGAGATGTGAAAAGAAAAGAAGTAGGGAAGTCCACTGGAGCCAGTTCTGTGCTGGCTGAGGGAGAGCCTGTAGTTGGTGAACAGTGGAGTCGGGAACCAGGTGAAATATCGGATGGGAGATAATGTTAGGGAAGAAATACATGAAAGTATACAGTTAAGTAATAGTTTTAGTGTCTTGGGAAATGTGGAACACATTAATGGGGGGAGAGTAGAGAGGGAGCACTCTGAGGACACAGATCAGGCAAGTCAGGAGTCAAGGCAAGTAATAGTAACATGGGATTCGATAATAACATTTACAGATCAATGTGTATTAATTTTACTGAAAATCAAGTTCATATGGTAGCTAATTTAGAAAACATTGAAGTACAAACTTTAAGTCAAGTTGACACTGATGCACCAAATATTTTTGTATTAGGAGATTCTATATTAACAAACCTGGACAGAATTATTTGTAACCCTAATAAAGCTACAAGAACTTTATCATGCTTTCGAGGGGCTAAGATTGGCGATCTTGCCAAAATGTGCCCCAAAATATTGCAAGGCTGTACCAGTCAGGATTTAGTTATTATTCATGTTGGAGTAAACAACATTTGGCATCAGTCAACTCAGACGATTAAAGAAGCATTTGTTGGACTGGCAAACATCTTGATTGAGATTGGAGTACATATTGTGATCGCTGAGATTCTACCAGTACCTAGGGCTAATTACAGTTTGATTTCTAAAATTAAACATATTAATTCCTGGCTCAGAGCATGGTGTCTTAAACAAGAAATTAAATGCCTCACTTACTGGGAACAGTTTGATAATAATAAAGGTTTTTATGCTAAAGATGGCCTACACTTAAACAGAGTGGGGAAGATGAACTTGGGTCTAAAACTTAACACATACATAGATTATTTTTATGCAAAACTCCGGGTCAAGTGAAAGGTTAGCAGGTTCCAACAGATGACTCATAAATCTATGCCAATTATGTATAGGAAAGAACTAAATGCCAATATGAATGTCCTTCTATTAAATGCTAGGAGTCTATGTAATAAAATGATGAACTTCAGGTAGTTTTGCATACAATGAAAATATTGACATTTGTGGTGTCACTGAAACTTGGTTTAGTGAGGGACAGTGGGGTCATAATATTAATGGATATACCTTATTTAATAAAAATTGAATATATTCCAAGGGAGTGGGTAGCTATTTATGTCAGGGATAATATGACTTGCTCTGAAGTTGTTTTAGATAACAAACCTCCTGTGGGATTGAAATAATTTGGATTCAATTCATTAATAAACAAATTTCAGTTACGTTAGGTTATGTTATAGACCGCCATCAATGGACACCGCAAATAATGATATTATGTGTCACTACTTGGAGAATGTTGATTTTAAGACAGGTGTTATTCTTATGGGTGACTTTAATTATCCTGGTATAAATTGGACCTCAGTTAAAGGATCTAATAACCAGGAAAATAGATGTATTAGTGCTATGTCATATTTAGGATTGGATCAACATGTAAGTTTATCAACTAGAAATGATAATATTTTAGATTTAATATTCTCAAATATTAAAGGTGACAATGAGTTGGTTAGTATCATGGCTCCTTTAGGAAATAGTGACCACCAGATAATTAAATGGTCATTTAATTTCCTGTCAATAAATCTTGTGGTAAACCGAATTTAAAAACTTTAATAGTGCCAACTATGAGGTAATTAAGAGTATTTATCAAATTGGAATTGGGAACAAGAATTAATTGGGCAACCTATAGAGAACATCTAAGAATCAAAGAAGAAATCCAATATTGTATTACAACTTGTGTACCAACAAGAGTTAAATACATTGGATTAAAGAGGTCTCCACCTTGGTTCACTAAGGAAATCAAAATGTTGGTCTCAGCAAAAAGAAAGCATATAATAGATACAAAATAATATTAATGATTTAAACTGGTCTAAATTTATAATTAAAGCCAAAAGGTAAAATCGAATCAGAAGGGCAAAGCGGAATTAGAGAGGAACCTAGTTGATATACATCATGACAACAAAAAAAGGTTCTTCAATTACATTGGCTCCCTAAAATATTCACCTACCTTAGTAGGAGCATTAAATATTAATAATGTTGATGTTAACGATGAACAGGTTATAGCTAATAAATTTAATGATTACTTTGGTAGTATATTTAAAAAGAAGTGTGAGTTCATGTGTTCAAAACCATCTAATTTAGACCCAGTGATCGAATTTAGTGTGGCTGAAACCTTTTACATTATGGATTCCTTAAAATCATCTACATCATGTGGTCCTGATGATATTCCCTGCTATTTTTCTAAAAAATCTTCTACGAACTAGCAGGAGCACTGACCTACTTATTTAATGAGTCACTAAAGAAGGGTTTAGTAGTTAATGATTGGTGGATGCTAGAGTTATTCCTATACATAAATCTGGATCTAAGAAGGAGTTAAATAATTACAGACCTATAAGTCTTACTCGACTGTATGTAAAATTATGGAGCGATTAATTCTAAGCAAATCAGTAATCATATTTTGGCAAATGGTCTGACTTGATATATTCCAACACGTTTTCAACCTGAAGGTCATGTCAGACCAATTTGCTTGATTTTTTGATCCAGTCAGCTGAGGCTCTGGATTTTGGTTTGCCAGTTGATGTGATCTACCTGGACTTTGCAAAGGCTTTTGATTCTGTTTCATATGATATACTGTTTAAATGCCTAGTCAATTTAGAACTTAATAATTATTTGATCAGATGGATAATACAATGGCTGTCAAATAGAAGACAGCAGGTATGTTTGAGGGTTTTTTTCCCCCATGGACACCAGTTACTAGTGGAGTTCCTCAGGATCAGTTTTAGGGCCTGTGTTGTTCAATATACTTATAACAGGAATGAAAATAAATAATGGTAACTAGTTAATCAAATATGCAGATGATGCCAAACTAGGAGGGATTGTTAACAACTCAGAAGCTACATCTGTATTACAGGATAATCTAAATGATATTTCTGAATGGGTTAGTAAACATAAGTTGAAATTTAATATTGATAAGTGTAATGTTATGCACTTTGGAAATAATAATAAGTGTGCTAAATATTATATTGACAATCATGTCTTAAGCGTTATTACATCTGTGAAAGATCTTGGTGTTATTATTAATAACACATTAAAATTTACTGAACACTTAAATTCTGTGATTAAAAAATGTTCAAGACTTAGTAATTGTTTATTTAGAAACATTAAAAGCAGAGAGCCATCGATTATGGTCCCCCTTTATACTAGTATTATAAGAGCAAATTTTGATTACTGTTCTTCGCTTTGTGCTCCCACACAGAGGGGTGATATAATATCTAGGGAGAAGGTGCAAAAAGGTTTATTAGGAATATTATAGGAATGGGAAACTTGTCTTATGAAGAAAGACTTAAGCGACTTAAGTTGTACAGCATGGAATATAGATCAATGAGGGATCTTTGTTTGCTTTACAAAGCGTCTAGAGATGAATACTTATTCGATACACTCCATTTGAAATGGAATACTATTACAGTCTCAACCCACTTATAATTTAAAATTATTTTTACCAATTAATCGAACTACTAAACTAACACAATTTTTACTCAGTGAATAGTTCCAATTTGGAACTCACTCTCTTATGAGGTGGTGAATTGTGTAAGTTTGTCACAATTTAAATTTCATTTAGACATATTTATGAATGAATCTAAATTTGTTACCCACCTAGCTTAGGTGGCATGATCTTAATGGGCTAGTCCCTGATCGTGAATTTACCTATGAACCTAATACATTTGTAAGCATGATAAGGAAAATAGAATGGTGAGTAGTTTTTCAGGGCAGGGTTTTGGATTAATATGACATGGTTGACAATATATTTAAAACAGCAGGAAGGAACCGAGTGACAGTGTTACATGTGGGCATAAACAATATTCTCAGGAAAACACTGCCTGAAATGCAAAAAGACTATAAAAAACTAGTTGAAAAACTGGTAGAAAAGGGGAGTGAGATACTAATCTCTGAGATGCTGCCTGAGCCAAGGGCCTCAGTATATAAAGAAAGAAGGATAGCTTTAACAAATGAATGGCTGTCAGAATGGGCTGAGACAAATGGGTACAGGTTTATAAGGCACTGGGGAGCCTTTTAAAATAAGAATGAGCTATTTGGAAGGGATGGATTGCACCTGAACCTTAGAGGTAGCAGGATTTTGGGAATGAGATTAAAGAACTAAATAGATTATTGTTTAAACTGAAGAAAAGGGCTCAACTACTGGTGGAGACTGTAGTAATAAATTAAACAAAATAGGGTTCGAAAGTTACAACACTGAAAGTGATATTCTTTAATGCGAGAAGTTTAAATCAGTTATTTATGTCAGAACTAGAGGTGCTGATAAAGGAAATTAAACTGGATATGATAGGGGTAGTAGAGACGTGGTGGAAAAATGAAAGTGAATGGAAGCACGATATACCAGGATATAAAGTAATAAGTAAAAACAGAGAGGGAAGAAAGGGTGGGGGAGTGGCTCTCTTTTTTTAGGGAATATTTGGAAGTTAGATTAATTGAGGACGATGTGGAATTAGGTAATGTAGAACTTCTAACAGTGGAGCTGATGGGAATAAGGGGCAGGAAATGTAGTATTGCAGTGTTCTATAGAGCTCCAGATACAAAGCAGAAGGATACAGACTCCTTTTTACGATATATTGTAAGTCTAGCTGAAGTATCGGATATTGTATTAATGGGGGACCTAAATATACCAGGGGATTACATGGAGAAAGAAACAGCAAGGAAACAGCATGGAATGTAGATTCCAGGAGGAAATAATATCAGTGGGTTTACAACAATGTATTCAAGAACCTACTAGGGGAGGGAATATTTTGGATGTGATTATAACTAATATAAAAGACATTATAAAAAACATTGCCGTACATCCGCATATAGGAAATAGTGATCATGGTTCCATACTATTTGACTTAGATTGGTCAGTGGAGATAGTAATAGGTTGTACTGCCTCAATTTTTGTATAGAAAAGGGGAGTATGGAAAAATAAAAGATCTGTTACATAAAATCAATTGGGGAAGGATGATGAGAAACAAAGAAATAGAAGAGTCTTGGAGAGCGTTCTTGCAGGTAATAACAAATGTAACAGCAGCATACATCCCTCAAAAGTTAGTATACAACGGTAGGGGTAAGAAACCTCCTTGGTTAAAAAGGGTTATTATAAGGTTATGTAAAAAAAAGAAAGTGTTGTTTACTAGGATGAAGAAACAAATGACAGCGGAACATATTAATAAATATAAAAGTTGTCAGAGGAGACTTAAAAGAAAGATAAGGCAGGCTAAACAACATCTGGAGAGGAAATTATCAGTGAATAAAAATAAAAGTTTCTTCGCCTACGTCAGTAGGCAGAGAAATGGAAGTTGTATGGCTGGTCCATTAACCAGTAATGGTGAAATTATATCTGAACCTCAGAAGATGGCGGAGGAGTTTGGTAAATGTTTTTCTGCTGTATTTGCAGATAATGGAAATAATGTGGAAATTGAGAATGAGGGTAGTGGTATAATAAATCCAGAATTATTAATAACAGAGTAAAGGGTAATGAGGAGCTATGGAACTGAATAGTGACAAGGCGGCGGGGCGAATGGAATCCACCCATTCATGGTCAAAGAACTAGTACCAGTGGTCACAATGTTGGGTCAAAAGTCAATGGCTGAGGGGTGGTGCCTGAGGATTGGAAAGGGCATTTGTTGTGCCAATATTTAAGAAAGGCAGAAGGGATCAGGCGGAGAATTATCGACCAGTGAGCTTGACAGTGGTGGGAAAGATTATTGAGGGAATACTTAGTGAAGTTGTTAGGAAATCATGAATAGTAAAAGACAGGTGGATAGGAGTCAGCATGGATTTACCTCTGGAAGATCATGAGGCAAATCTATTGATGTTCTATGAGATTATTAATGGCTGGGTCGATGAGGGAACAGTGCTGATGTGGTTATGCTGGACTTTAGGAGAGGTTTTGACACAGTCCCTCGTGATAAAATAATTGAAAAGTTGAATAAGTTGGGGATTGATTACTGCATAGTAAAGTGGGTATCCCAGTGGTTGAGGGATAGAAAACAAGAAGTTAGGATAAGGGCTGCTTGTCAAAACACAAAAGGTGGAGGAGTGTCCCACAGGGGTCCGTGTTGGGACCCCTACTGTTTGGTATTTTATAGGTGACCTGGAAATCAAAAGTCATAGCAAATTGGTCAAATCTCATGGATGATATCAAGATAGGTGGATAGTAAACACCTTGATGACAGATTTTTGTTTGGTACAGATTTGATTAAAATTATGGAATGGGCTGAAAAGAATGGTATGGAATTTAATGTTGAGAAGTGTGTAATAATGCATTTGGGAAAGCAAAATGTGCATCAAAACTATAATATAAAGAATTTTAAGTTAAGGATATCGGATTTAGAGAAAGATCTGGAGTTTACATTCAGAGTGACCTGAAAAATTGTTCAATCTGTAGAAACGTGTCTAATAGAGCCATGTTTCTGGTAAATAGTGTGAGAAGGAGTTTTCACTCAAAAGACAGTGGGGTGTTGATGCCGCTGTATAAGACACTGATCAGGCCGATATTGGATTACTGTTCTACTGTTTGGAATCCATTTTTAATAAAGGATGTAAATTAGTAGAGAGACCACAGAGGTCTTACAGCAAAATGATATCATGCTGTAAGGACTTAAATTATGAGGACAGGTTGGAGAAATTGGGATTATGGACCTTGAAGAATAGGAGAGTTAGAGGGGACCTAATGAGACTATATAGTATTACTAAAAATAGTAATACAGGGTTTTAAATAATTGATTAGCAGTTTTTTTCTTGGGACTATACTAACTGTACAGAAAGTATTTATATGGATTTTCTAGAAGTGCTGTGTTTATTAAACACAGAGAGGCAAGAGCTGTGCATTTTCACAAAGATTTAGCAGTTTTATTATCAAAAAGGTTATTAATTTTGAGAGTTAAATAAATCCTTGTAATATGTTTAAAGAGATGAACTTGAAATTTAAATATAACCCATATCAGCTAAGGGGACATGATAGACAGTTAAGAGAAATTAATGTAGGACGGAGATAAGAATAAATGTTTTTTTAGGAAGAACAATAAAACTACCTCAGTAAGTGGTAGAGGCGGATAATGTGGTTAAGTTTAAAGAAAGATTGGATGGTTATCTCATTGTTGTTGGTAACTTCAGTTATCACCACTGAATAGTGGGGAAGTCTATGTGGGCTATGCCTTTTTGACTTCCTGTCTCTCCAGTATTAAATTTCATTCCACAGAAAGAAAATTATTCTGAGAACAAATAAGAAGTTTCTCTTTTAAATTACTTTGATTTCCATTTGAATCAAACCATTATACATAAATACATAGATACATAGACCGTGTTGGCAGATAAGGGCCTACAGTCCCACACAGTCTGCCCATCTTATCTGTCTTTTTCACTGAACAATTTAGTTCTGGTGAAAAGAGTCGTCATGATCCGTATGTCAAAGGAGCTTTTAGCTGTTACTTGAGAACCACTAAAGTCCATAGGCAGGACAGAAAACAGCTGTTCCTGACCTATGAGAATGTGGGAAAGGGTAACCCAGCATCAAAAAGATCAATTTCTCACTGGATAGTACAGGTTTTTCAGTTTTTGTTATTCTAAGTCTGGAAAGGAGCCCCCAACAGGGTTGAGGGCCCATTCCACAAGGGGCACAGCTGCTACTGTAACAGCTGTCAGGGATGTTCCCCTGGTGGGCATCTGTAAAGCAGCTACCTGGAAAACAGTACACACTTTTACAAAGCATTACAGGCTGGATATTCTCTTTTTTTTTTTTACTTAGTTGTTTAACCAGGTATAGCACACTAAGCTGAAAGCTTTTTTACAGCAGTGACCTAGGAGCACAAGGAGGTTAAGTGACTTGCTCAGGGTCACACAGTATGCAAGTGGAAGCTGTGGGATTCAAACCCAGGTCTGGCCTGCTGGATGTCACCAAATTTGCAGCTCAGAGCCTTAGACCACTGCGCTATACTGCCTCTCTCCAGGGGTGATGCCAGGTTCGGCACAGCAGTCCTGCAAAGTCTGTTCCCAAAATAAGGTTCTGTGTCCACCTCCAAAGGTACTGCTTAGTAGTCTGCATAAAGTTATGAATACCTGAGTATTACTGGGGTTAGAAGAAAAAATTACTTACCATAGTAATCTTGTTTCTTCCAAGTGATACTCAGGTACTCATAACTTTCCCATCCTGCCTCCCCTCCTGGAACCATTTGCCTCTGCGCTCCTGAATACTGTGCTCTCGGGTAGAAATGCTGTTTCTGACACACATGTTGTGACTGTGATCACTATTGTTGTTTCTCTCCCCCCTTTTCAGGTGATTTGGACATTCAAGGGTATCCTGTCATATGTTATGCCCTCCAGTTGAGGCCCCTTTTGGGTGTTAAGGAAGTTCCTCTGTTATTATTATGATTAATAGTGTTATTATTATTGTAATTATCATTATTACACTTAGGTCCCCATGGGCCTGTCTTTCCAGGCTTCCAGAAATCTGAGGGTTTAGAACAAAGGCAGTTAGTATAAGGCAGCATTTGAAAAGTGGCTCATGCAAAGATTCCATCATATGCATATGTTCCAAATTCTCTGGTCAGTTCTACTTGCAAGGATGACTGCAAAAATTTGTGAATAACTGAGTATCACTTGGAAGAAACAAGATTACGATGGCAAGTCATTTTTTTCTTCGTGACTTGGCCTTACATCCTTGGGACAACTGTCAGGATAAGTTGGACATGACAAAGACGGAGGTTCTTCAAGTGCATTATACACCCTCTCTCTCTATATAAGGAAAACTTACTCTTTTCATGGTAAAGGGACCCAGAACATGTTTAATATGGGACTTGCTTGATTAACAAAGTTAAGTAAAAGTTCAGAAAGTTTAATAAGGTTAACTCAACATTTGAAACAGCAGCAGAATACTAAATTCACGATCCAGGAATACAGTACATGACAATTTGGATGTATTAGAGACTGGATAAAGAAATCGTTTATAGAATATGTTTTTGGCTAACTTTCAACAATAGACAGGAAAGAATAAAGAAGCATATGACACTGAAGATAGATTAGAGAGGTGGAAGAGTAAGAAAAGAAAGGGAGAAGATATAAAGCAAGGAACTTGGGACAGAATCCACTTATGATGGTGATACAAACTGTGAGAGCCTTATCTCTTAATATAAATGGATTAAATAATTCAATTAAGAGATCTTGCCTATTTCAGTATTTTAAAAAACATCCTGGCGATGTTGTATATCTCCAAGAAACACACCTTAATGAGAAAGAACATGCTAAATTGACATGGGGGGAACGTTCTCAGGTATTTGCTTCCTCGTACCCCAAAGGGAAACGCAGGGGGGTGGTGATTTTAATTCCCAGAACCTCATTGTTTCAGTTAGACTCACAGTTTGTCGACCCACAGGACTGCTTTATTATTTTAAAGGGAACATTATTTGGGGTACCAGTCACCCTAACAAATGTTTATTTCCCACCCCTATCTACTGCTGCCTGTATCAATAGATTTTTTGCTAAACTGCTTAAAAATCTACAAGGTTGTTTGATTGTAGGAGGGGACATTAACTTAACACTGAATACTCAATTAGATACATCAACACCTGTGAGATATCGTACTTCCCCGGCCCAGAAAGCATTCTGTTCCCAACTGAAATCACGGGGACTGACAGACATATGGAGACATTTTCACCATTTCAGAGGATATACATATTATTCACCTAGGTATGACTCTCATTCACGGTCAGATTATTTTTATTTGAAGGAGCACATAGATTATTTGCAAGCCATATCAGTGGGACCCAGATTTTTTTCAGACCACTCCCCATTATTTTTAAAATTAGATTTTAAAATACCTAGGAAATCCACAGGGTGGCGCCTGACACGGCTTTTCTCAAGGATAAATCCTTTATAGAAAACTTTCAATCTAAGATTTCTCAGATTTTAACAGAGAATTCAACCCCAGAGATATCAGAATACTCTGAAGGCGATGCTGAGGGGCCAAATAATTGCTTATGCAGCTTATAGAAAGAAAACATGGAAAAGCAATATAAACAAATAAATGACTAACTTAAGAATTTACAACTGAATACAACTCAGTTTACCTCAGAAATTAAAACCAGATAAATCATAAAAAAGCCGAGTTACAAACATTATTTAGATGAAAAGACACAACAAGCCCTGATTTACCTTAAAACCTACAGTTACAAGGGAGGTCCAAAGGGATGAGTAGTTTAGCTAGGAGACTGAAAGGACATAGAACAGCTACTTGTGTAGCTCACCTCCTAGATCCTACAAGAAATTTTAAAGCAACAAATACATCACAAGTGATGGAGGTATTTCGGAACTGTTACACTCAATTATACAATGATTCCCCTCCTTCAAGTTTAATCCGGTTGGATGGGTTTTTGCAGTCTCTTTCGTTACTGAAGCTTATACCAGATGTGATAGAGAGACTGCGGGCACTGATCAGAATGGAGGAGATTGCAGGAGTGGTGAAGAAGAGCAAAACAATGAAAAACCCTGGCTGTGATTGACTACCTATGGAGTGGTATAAAACCTTCTATAAACAATTGCTACCCTTATTATTAAAAGTATTTAGAGAGATACAAGATGAGCGGAACACCCCACCCTCATGGGCCTATAAGAATATATCACCCATATTGAAACCAGGAAAATTCCAGAATTAGTAACTTCATACAGGCCAATTTCCATTCTAAATATGGATTATAAATTATTTATGTCCATGTGGGCCCACAGGATGGAGGAAATGATGCCCCTATTAGTAGACCCAGATCAGTCGGGTTCATAAGAACTAGGCAGAGCATGCAAGTATCCAAGAACTATCCACTTGTTGAATCATATAAACCAGAGGCAATACTGTGTTTTTGTCAGCCTTGATGCTGACAAAGCTTTTGACCGGGTTAATGGCTATTCTTGTGGAATACATTAGCAGTAATGGAATTTCGAAAAGAGATAATTAAAATTTTTTAAAAATGTATTCTAATCCCAACGCCTATATAAAAGTAAATGGCCAGCTTTCAAGGGTAATCACATTAACTAGAGGAACTAGACAGGGCTGTCCCTTATCTCCACTTTTATTTGCGCTTTATATAGAGCCATTAGCGGCAGCTATAAGACAACATTTATTTATTGTTTATTTATTTATTGAAAATGTTTCACCAGGAGAGGCACAGTGAGCAACAAGATGCTCGTCTCACAGTGCGACCTGGGGAAGGGGGAGGGAGGAGGGTATACATAAAACATTCCATAGGTTGAACTTGGAGTCAAGCAATTCGAACAATTCTTGCATAGTTAAGTGTGGCTTTACAAACTTGTTACATGAGGAGACACTACATACATGTGCCACAAGAAGGTTGTATAACATACTTGATTACACATCTAGAACTATTCATACTTACATAAGTGCCTACAATCTAGAGATTAATTTGAAGTATAATGCACCAAGTTGGTTGAGAGAACTGGAAGCCTGAGCTTGGGGCAGGGAGAGGTGACAGGTCTGGGTAGTATACACAGGAAAGATGAGAGGGTTGATATAGGGAAGATGTTGATGGAGAATAAGAAGGGGGATAGCAGAAGTGTCAATATGAGTGGGTTAGTGCATGGATTATAGGAAAATTTGTAAGACAGTCATTTGGGCGAAGGCCAGGGCACGTAAGGTGAGGAGGGGACTGGTGGGAGAATCAGGCGGGGGGTAGGAGGTCAGGGGCATGTACAGTTGGGTGCATAGAAGTTAGTGAGGGCAGAGGATAGAAAGTGTTTGGAGGAGGAATGGCGGATTTGGGCCAGCAGGTCATTCCAGAGCTTAGGGAGGAGGTAAGAGAAAGCCGATTGGCCTGCAGAGGTCCTTCGGTGAGGGATTACTAATAGCCTGGAGTCAGTAGACGTGAGGGTGGGGGTTGTCGGAGAAGATAGGGAGGAGACGAGGTAGGGCAGAAGGGAACCGAGCCAGAAATTAGAAACAAATTTAGCACTGTGAAGTAGGCGCCGGTTGTTCAGGGATGGAAGGGTCAGTGAATGGAAGAGCTCGCAGTGATTGGTACGGGGGGGGTATCAAGGGCAAAGTGGCAGAAAGCATTGAAGAGGGGGTCCAGTCTTGATAAGGTGGACTTGGGGGCAGAGCTGTAGACAACATCGCAATAGTCGAAGGAAGGTAGAATAATTTTCAGGACTATTTTTTGTCTCACAGGAAGCGGGAGACTAGTGCGGTTTCTATAGAGGGCGCCGAGCTTAGGGCGCAGTTTTGACAGGATGGCGTCCACGTGTGTGGAAAAGGAGAGGTGGCGATCAAGCCAAACCCCCAGGTACCTAAAGGAGGTCATGTCTTCAAAGATGGTATTATTCAGGGTACGGAAGATCAGAGGGGATGTAAGTCTGGATAGCCTCTGTCTAGTGCCAAAAGTCATAGAGACTGTTTTCTTGGCATTTAGGGGAGAGTAGGTTGGAGTTTAACCAGCGTTGTACTTTGTTGAAGTTGGTCTGGAGATTAGAGGTGACTTCTTCATAGGTACTGCCGGAAGTAAAGAGGACCGTGTCATCAGCGTACATGTGGATTGAGGTAGTAGAGCAAGCCTTTAGCAGATCATTTAGTAGGATGGAGAAGAGAATGGGGCCAAGGACTGAGCCCTGGGGAACGTCGGTGGTAATAGGGAGCGGGGGATGTAGTCAGCTATTTTTGCAGATTGGGTTCTATTTTGTAGATAGGCTCTGAACCAATTTGTGGCTGACGCCGATAACCCAGCACCTGATAGGCAGGATAATAGGCGGGAGTGGGATACCGTATCGAAAGCTTTGGCTAGGTCGATGAAAATTGAGGATATAATTTGTCCTTTGTCCATCCCAAAGAGGATGGAATCCGTGAGTCTTAGTAGGGAGGTAGTGGGGGAGTGTTTTTTTCATTCAGAAGTAAAGGGCATCCCTCTTGGAGGGAGAGAATATACCATCTCACTATATGCGGATGATATTCTGTTAACATTATTAGACCCAGAAATCACTATTCCCAAGGTATTGAAAATAATAACATACTTTTCAGTCGTTGCTGGATATAAAATAAGTGTACAAAAACAGAAATTCTCCCATTAAACTTTATTCCTTCTCAATCTTTGAAAGATCAACTCCCACTAAAATGGAGAAATAATAAAATATTTAGGTGTTATCATCCCCCAGAAGTTTGATAATCTCGAACTTTTTAATTTGGAACCACTTACATTAGATATAGAAAGGATATTAGGGTCTTGGACACATCTTTTTTTTCTTTTTCATCAAGAATACAAGCTATAAGAATGACAGTCTTCCAAAGATACTGTATTTTTCAGACATTGCCATTCACCCCATCTAGATTTTACAGAGTGATGTCCAGGTTTGTTTGGGCTGGAAAAAAGCCAAGAATTCGTTGGACAATGCTGAAGCTTCCAGTGGCTAGGGGAGGGTTAAATCTTCCAAATTTAAGAGAATGCCATAGAGCAGTGAACTTTAAAATTGTATTGTCCTGGTTAAACAAAAGAGTGGAAACTACATGGAAATCTATAGAATTTATATTAAATGATTTACATGACCCCTTTCTTATTGTTTTTGTCCCATCACACTCTATACCAAATCTTGGGGAATATACTTATGGAACTAGAAACACTTTAAAAATATGGGGGGGAATTCGGAACCTCCAGGGTTTGAAGGAACATTTTCCTATTTTAAAATGTTGGCATTAGAACTAGAAATAGTGGCATCTGACCTGGGTCACATATTTGGGGAGTGGGGAAGATGGGGGTGAAAGTTGACCTACCAGTTCCTAGACTCTCACAGAGTTTTACCCTTTGCAGCTCTGCAGACTAAGTTTTGTCTACCAGGCACCCATCATTATAGATACTTACAGGCCAGGAAATACTTACAAGAAAGGGAATTCATAGTAAGGGCATACCAAATCCATTCCACCACTGATGAATCTTTTATTTGAAGCTCTAGGAGGACAGGAGCAAACCCAAATGATTGGCCTGATGTATAAATCTCTTAGAGATATTTGGAAGGAATCATCTAGAGATATATTAGCCTAGTGGAGCAGAGAGTGACATAGCCAAATAACATACTGAGACATGGTTAGAAACTATCCAATATTCGATGAAAGCAACCCAAATACCATTTTGGTCAGAGTATATTTGGAAATGTCATGTCAGATATTTTATTACTCCAGATAAACTAATTTAAATATTTTCCAGTAAAGTATGGAATGTGCTGGAGGGAATGTGGTGAACCACAGGCAACTTTTATACACGTAATATGCTCCTGTTCTCAAGTGGTACCCTATTGGCAGGACATTACTAAAGGTTTAAGGCAATTAACAGATTCGGATATAGAATTGATACCTGAAATGATAATGCTTTATATTCGATCAGAGGGACAGATCCTCCTCAGAAAAGTATGTTATATCTTTACTTGCAGTAGCCAAAAAACATTACCTGGTTATGGCATACAACTTTGGTGCCCACATTATCCCACTGGCATAAAGCTATGATAGAAGTCTATCAGTTGGAACGATAGTTATAAATAGAATGGGGCAAAATCCTCATTTGAGAACAGATGGAGACCCTGGGTTTTCTATATATTCCTCTAGATGCATCATTTGTCCCTTCAGAAATTGAAAGGAAAAGCTGTTAGATTAAATAATGAAGATGAGATTTCATACTCTCTTTGGAAATATAGGAGAAATATAAATAATAATAGTACTGTATTAATACTGATAAATTTCAGAGAACTGGAAATGTACATGATTACAAACCTGAATGTCTGCTGCTTGTATGTAAATATATATCAAGACAAGAAAATAAAGAATATTAAAACAAAATAAATAAAACTTACTCCTTTCGTGGGACCTCCTTCATTGAAATATTTAGGAGTGCATCTCATGGGGACTGCACCCTTAGTTTCATGTAATTATGTCCCTTTACTATGACAACTTATCGTAGAATATGGAGACCTGGAAGAATATCCCTCTTTCTTTGATTCAAAGAATTGAGTTGATTCATATGAATTTCCTCCCCGTGTTCTTATACTTAGCACAAACGCTTCCGGTAACCCCTGTAACCCCACTGCCAGTTTTTTTAGGGATCTCAATGAGAAATTTTCTAGATATATTTGGGAGACACAAAGACAGCATATTTGATGTTCTATACTACAGTTACCTAAGTGTCAGGAGGTGGTGGGGGGCTTGGCTTTACTGGACTTGACACCATACCAGGGAGCAGCACAGCTACGCACAATATTTTGGGGGCTCAGTAATGATTATCAGGCCCTATGGAAAAGCCTGGAAATACAGGAGAAGGATTTACATAATTTAAACAAAATTCTACTTGCGCATTCCCCTCCCCCTCTAATTGAAATAACATGAAACCCATACACTTGTAATACCCTTAGACACTGGAGAAATCTATTAGAAGTACCTCTTTTACGCTGGCCCAGTGGTGCTGAGGGTTGAGGCACTGGATGCCACACCTCGTGCCACGCTGACGACCCGTGTTTGGGAACGACCTCTGGTTGTCGGGGTGCTGGCACGGGGCAGGGGCAGAGCAGGATCGAGCGCCTAATGGCAGCTCTTCTCTCCTGGGGTGTTTGTCGCCCCCCCCAATAGTTTCTTTGTCACCAGGTGGCGCTCCGGTGGCAGTGCAGGCAGGAGAGTGCAGCAAGTCAGGAAGGTGTCTTGGAACATCCAGGACTGGGGGCGGATGAAAATTGGGGAAAAACACATAAAATACATAATGGGGGGGGGGAGTACCTCTTCTGCAGAGGTTCAGATATTTACTATACTTCCATATTTGGCCACCTTCCTCCCAGCTCGTATGGATCATAGATTCAGGGGCTCTGAAAGATTAGGTCTACACCTGGTGGCACATTTTCTCAAAGATGGACAGATAACACCTTGTTTGGAATTGCAACAACAGTATTTATTGCACCCCCAGGATAGATTCTGCTACTTACTAGTGGCGGATTGTGTTAAAAGCTGATAGGTTCAACTTTAGACAATACAGATATTCCTCCAGTGGTTACTGTGCTGCAGTCAGCATTGGAGAGTGCTGCTGCTCTCTCTCATATGATTTCTTATATCTATGATGCTTTACACCAGCTGCGGGCAGAATCGGTCGATACTATTAGAAGAGCCTGGGATGCAGATGTACACCACTCTGTTGAAGAATGGAAGCGGAAACATCTTAATTTATTCCATTTCATTACAGCATCCCATGGGTGGAAGGAATTTTCATGAAAAGTGACAGTCCGTTACTTGCCAGTCCCAACTTTACAACAGAATTATGCTGCTGGGGTGGTGCGGCTTGCTGGAGGGCTGCATCACTCCCCAGCCACATATGGTCATATATTTTGGGATTGTCTGCTACTGAGGCCATTTTGGAAACCCTGAATGTGGCATTATCAAACATCTTCGAAACACCAATTCAGCTAATGGTGGAGCTTTTTCTGTTCTCTCAGTATGGAGGCCCACTACGTTTCCCGCCCACTAGAAAACTATTAAACATATGTCTATTGGCAGCGAAAAAAGCCATTACAAAAAACTGGCTTACTCATAATACTCCCACGAGTTCCTTCTGGCAGGACCTAGTAATAGGGATATATAAAATGGAAACACTTACAGCACAGCTAAACCATCAGTCTGAAACATTTGAAATCTTATGGAGGCAATGGGTGTTGTACATCATGAGCCATCGGCAGGATTTTGTCCCCTGGGAAGTTGTGGGATGTGATTGCATATTAATTGGGGGCATGCTCTGTCGGCTGAGATCCATAACTGTAACACAGAGTTTTGGGGGTACAGAAAACTTGAACCTTTGAAGCGAGATTGAATCTGTATGTCCTGATTAATAGGTCACACCCATCATACAGAGTCATGTTTATGCCTATATGGGAGACCCCCTCATTGCTGCTATGATGTGGTTCTTTATGATGTAGAGATCATATGGTCTCTTCAATCAAAAGTTATTTTCCTTATCAATGTATTTGTGGACTCTGAGCCTCACTACACATCAGTAAACTGTATATAACTAATATTTGCATCCTGCCTGTGTACTTACTGATCAAACCTTCAATACAATTTTATGAATGCGGTTATGCAGGTAATGTACTTGTATTAGTGTCTGTTGTGTCGTGTCTGTATTTTATAAGAATTTTTAATTAAATAAAAAAAAAAGTTGCTCCGCTGGAGTCCTAGTGCCTCAACCCCGACCCATCAGTGGTAATCAATAATGAAGATATTCCGGAAGATCAACAATTACGGTATGTACGTAATTTAATTTTTTCCCCTTCCGTTACATTTTTACCTTTTACTTGTAAATAGTAATACCCCTTTTCATATCACTTGTTTTGTGACGAATGTGAACCTGCTGCAGCAGACAATGCTCCCTCACCCTTAAAATGTAATTTCTGGTGGAGTATTGCTCAGATTTTTTGATAACTGTCTTCAGGCCATGCAGGGACAAAACTAAAGGCTGGCAAACTTGACTGCTCTGTTTTAGAGCCTGTGTTCTTGTGATCAGACTGTCTGGTTTCACTGACTCATATTAATGTCTTTTTCATGTTTTTGCCTCTCACAAGGACCTAAAAGGCACATTGGCAGAGGAACTGGATTTTGAAAATGAAGGCCGGAATTCAGAGCGCTGTGCTCAGGAGCTGAAGGACTTCAAATATGTTGTCATTCCGAAGGTGTACTGGGATTTGACAAGCAAGGTGACTTGGGCTGGTTAGGGAGCTAACTCTCAACAATCTGTGCACAAGGACTGCCTCCACTTCATCACTTGGGGGTGGTGAAGGAAGTAGCCTTGAAGGGATCTGTGCAGGAGCTTCCTGGACACCATCTTCACCACCATTCCTTGTCAAAAAATTTCATATACCTCCTGCACTACCTTCAGTAGCAGATCCATTTGTGAGCAGTCTTTCTGTTGTAATGAGAACAGGCATGTAGTTTGACACACACACAACTGGAAGCATGCAAAATTAACAATAAGTGTGTGGCATTTTTTTCCCCATGCTCCACCATAGTTGCCAGTAATCAGACTTTCATAGGAAAGGTTCTGGAACTATGGATCTTCCAGGAATCAGTTATAGACAGATAGATAAAAATATTTTTTTTTTATCAGGAAGTAACTTTTAGGACTGTGAGGCCCTGTTTTACAAAGTTGTCCTGAGTATAAGCATAGAGTTACATGAGGTAGAAGCTTTAGTTACAACAGACTCATGACACACATTTAGGTAATGACAGTTGTACAGTAGGAACATGGGATACATAGAAACATAGAATTTGACGGCAGATAAGGACCACTTGGCCCACCCAGTCTGCCCATTTCCCTACCTACTGGATAAGCTGCAGATCCTAGTTAACCAGCAGCCTACTTCTTCTTACCCCAACCCCCCAGAATTGCCTTATGACTGTCCCATGCATGCTTGAATTCCACCACTGATTTTGACTCCACAACCTCCTCCGGAATGCCGTTCCATGCATCCACAACCCTCTCTGTGAAAAATACTTCCTTAAATTACCTCTGAGCAGTTCCCCAAATACACATATTGTTGCTCCCCCCCAAACTAACAAATCGTATTTCCTTTAGATGATGCTATGTTTTGGGTCCAACGTACCATATTAACACTGTTGAGCCTAGTATGCTCAGTTACAGGTCCCACCCCAAGCTCCCAACCTACGCACCATTGCATTTTGATTGTTGATAGGCAGTACTTACTGTAGGGCAGGGCCTTAGGTGAGGGGCCAATACATGATCATAGTGGGTAACTATGTTCCTGCATTAATGTCTTTCCGGATGTTATCTAATCTTCGTTTAAAGTGGCCTACATTTTTCGTGGTTCTGATTTCATGGGCTGTCTCGTTCCAGATCTTTGATAAGTAAAAGGTAACCCCTTTTGAGCGTGTAATATCTTAGGCTGCCATATACTGCTTTCATTGTCAATTTCACTAAGTTTTGTACTCAGACTGGTTTCATTGTTACCTGCTGCTCACCTATTATGGACTGTATAGTGTTCTAATCTTTCACATGTTATTTCTCTTCATGTATTATTTTCCGTTGTTAGCTATACATGTTATTGTGTAATGTTTTGCACTGAACTAATGTACAGTATTTGTCTAACTATCTGTTGTACTCCTCGGGTCATGCCTGAAAATAGTCATTCTATGGCTAGTGCATTAACGGTTAACAAAACTAACTAAATAAATAAAATCTTGTTTGCATCCTACTGTATGTGTTATTCTCAAACGGAATATCCAGGCATCTGTGTCTTAAATCTCTTAAACTGTGTTTTTTGAGAGTTTGTATTTTATTGCTGTTATCTCTGTTGGGGCCTCCAAATTCTACATACGCCTTTAGGCCTATGTGCTTTTTTCTTCGGGTTTCTAGAGGATCC
The DNA here is from genome assembly GCA_016271365.2 of Neoceratodus forsteri. Taxonomy (NCBI): domain Eukaryota; kingdom Metazoa; phylum Chordata; order Ceratodontiformes; family Ceratodontidae; genus Neoceratodus; species Neoceratodus forsteri. Next base: position 27,351,233 of record CM057455.1, on the reverse strand, counting down.
CAATTTAGTTGTTGCAGAAGGCTTCACCATTGATTCCCACTTATGGATCTGGGGCTAGAGGCACAGGAACCTTGGGAGAGCACACTTTTTGTAGGGAGGGAGCCAGCGTTCACTACTGAGGATGGTGCCTGTGTACCTGCATGTGGTGTCGTGTCTCAGCCAATAACCATTGCAGGTTTCCTCACACACCTCAGTTCTGTTTTTCCCACCATCCAGTGCATACCGTGGGAGAGATAGCACCTTAGTGAATTTGCCGTTGCTATTTTAATATGCAACACTCCCTGTTTATTTCTTCACGGGGCTTTTTCTGCAACGGACTGGCATCTGTGCTGTGTGACCTGCCTTGGTCTGTAGCAAGACAGGGATTTGTGTGACATCTGCTTCTCTGTGAACCACCGTACCCTGTAGATCTGTGCAAAGAGGTGAAGCCGTCCTACCCCCACCATTTGAAGGTAGGTGCTGCACACGTGCGACCAAGACACGGGCAACAGGCCTTTCCCTTGGGCCTCGGCCTGGGACCTCTGGTTCCAAGGAAGCACAGGTTCCTCCTTGACCACATTATGCTGAGGCATCACAGGCCCTAATGGATGTGTCTGGTGGACAGCCGGCTAGTACTGGGTGGCTGGGTGTGAACTTTCCCCCCCGTCTTGCCTGTCCTGGGCAGCAGACATCCCTGGTGGTTAGGCCAAAGCTGTACCCTCGGTCTATACCGTGGGCATTGTAGTGTTGTCAGGTGTCACCCATGCTGTTGTCATCTTCGTGGTGACAGATTTGGGCGGCGCTGAAGTCGATGCGGGACCCTTCTTACACCATTCATAGTGTCTGGGGAAGAGACCAGCTCCAGGGGCTGTTGTTCATCTGTATGCTGAGGTGGAACTTGTCATTTCTCCTGGTGCTGTGGCACAGAGGGTGAGGACTGTGATGAACGCTACAACAGTCATGGTGTCGGTCCTGCGCCAGACATTGTATGCTCTGATGCCGCATGCAGTGCCAGGGCCATGGGTGACTCAAGGGTCTGTGCCAGGACCAGTGCAAGCCCAGCACCAAGGGCGGTGCTGGTGGTGGGAATGAACCTGTCTTCGAGGATATGACCCAAGCAGGCGCTGAAGTCAGCACCGCTCAGGGTCTTACATCTAATGGCAACCCAGAGGCAGAATTCTCCCAGAGCATCTGGACAACACTACCACTGGTGAAAACTGGGGCCATCCTACAAGGACTGTACAGTTTTGTTCTTCTCACCTGGGGCCCCCATGGGCATCGATCGGGCCACTCCCTTAATATGAGAGGAACCCTTTAGGTGACACTGCCTGATTCTCCCTTTGGGCAAGGTCCCCTGTGCAGGTCTGTGGCCCAGGTAGAGTCCCTTGAGGCCCTGGGTCTCATCCTCCTCCAGGACCTCACTTTTTTTTTTTTTTTTTTGAGTGGTTGCCCACATCATGGGCCCTGAGATGCTACTAACATAGGAGCAACACAGATAGTTTTGTTTTTGGTTCCTCAGATATCTTCCATAGGGACATGGGACAGTTCGGCCCTTCTCCCCAGCACCAACAGCATCTGGGGGTCAGTGCCTCATCCCAATCGATGTCCTCCTGCAGGGACAATAAATCAGTTTTCCTCTTGTCCTTGGCTGCTGAATGGATTCTTGGTGGAGATGCTCCGGGTACTTGACATTTGGTTCCCACTCAAACTGCGATCCAGCAGCCCTGCTGCTAGGAATCCTTGGGGTTCCCACCGACGACACAGTTGTCATCCCTTCCTGGCCTAGAAACATCTATGAGGCATCAGTGGCAGTATGGAGGCATCCCTTCTCCTGTCCACCATCCCCCAGGGACTGCCTCCTCTGGTATTCTGCACCCACAGGGTCTGCAAGTGCAATACCTCTTCAGGGCCTGAGGTACTACAGATCCCATTGCGCTCTAGATACCTCACACCTGCTCGACCTCCAGATGCAGATTCCACTCAGACGAGTGTCTTTGGTAGGAAGATGTTTACCTCATCACACTCCCTCACGTGCATATCCACACACCAGGCACATCAGGTGGCCTTCAGTCATCACCTGTGATTGCAGCTAGGTCAGCTCTTAACTGCCATGTCTCAAAGTGAGTTAGTCAGGCACGCCACTGGCCTTTCTGCTCGGGGTGTGGAAGTAGTTCAGCTCCAGTCAGAGGCATCATATGATGCCAGTGAGATGGCCTCCAGGCTAGCAAGAACTGCAGTCTGCCTCAGGCAGGTGGCGTGGCTGTGCCTTTCCTGTCTGGCACCTTTGACCCAGCATAAGGTATTACATTTCCAGGGAACTCATTTCTTTTCTCTCAGGGTCAGGTGGCAACTGTTGGGGAACCTTCGACTCCTGTGCCACAGTAGCCCCTGACTGGTCCCTGGTCTCTCCAGACCTGTAAGGAGCCCCTGCCCCCAGGTGCTCTCCCCCATGCAGAAAGCCAGCTCCTCCCTCATAAAAATGGGCAGCTTGGTACTTGGACCCATAAGTGGGAATCAGTGGTGAAGATTGATTCCGGTAAGATATGAAAATTACATATTTACTGTAATTGCTGATCTTCCAAGGTATCTTCACCATTGATCAACATGCCTACCCACTATCCCCTGTTCTGATAGAGCCAGGGCCTCTGGGCAGCTCCCCCTGCTGGTGCTGGCAGCACCACATACTATTGGATCATCTCCTCAGTTGCACTCCCGAGGGGTTGTTTTTTCTGTTAACATATATAAAAGGATGTTGGGCACTCATACAGGATGTCCACTCTCACTAATGTATATCTGTGGGTGGACTGACTGGACCAAGCGGTCCTTATCTGCTGTCAAATTCTGTATTATAAGGTCCCTTTGAGGCTGTCCCACCAACCAGAAAAAAAGGGGTTTTGTGGAAGGTGGCTTCTTCCTCCTCTTTCCTTTCTTGTCCTCCTCCTGTCTGCCTGGGTTATATCCACTCTGTTGGTATATCTTTATTAGTTGCCAAATGCTGCATGTACCCCTGGGTACTATCCAGTCTAACATCACTTGGCAGCTGCACTGCATGTGGGAGGTGCTATAGACCTTCTTGGATCACCTACACTAGCTCTTACACAGGGTACATCCCTGTGGTTGCAGGAGAAGCCAGTTACTTTCTTGATGGAATATTTCTTCTGACTATGTCAGACTGCCTTGGTTGGTATGCCCCTTTCTTCCCTGTGTGACTGGGCCCTCACAGAGCAGGCAGTGCTTCACTGAAGAAAACATCCAAAGGCAGGGAGATAACTGCAGGTCGGTGTATTTATTTAAACAGCACAATACCGGAGATAAACAGGAACACACATTCTGCACAACCCAAAGCCCTAGCGCTTCGCTCGTAAACGTTGTCAGGGGGCCTCATTTACAGTGGGGTCCCAGTTCTGGGCATCCCCCTCCTGCTTATTCCAGAGCCACATGCTCTGCACTGCTGCCCTTTTTCTAAGACCACTATCCATCTCCTGGCTAGCTAGTGGTGTGAGGTTCTGACTGTATACCCAGCTTCCCCTTGTGCCACCTAGTGTGCCCTGTCCTTCATTCCTGGGTGTTTCCTGTATCCCTTCCCTATCCTTTTGGGCTAGAAAGTCTCTAGCCTTCTCTTACTTTTCTCCACATTGTTTCTCTCCTCGCCAACAGAACTAAGGTGCATGAGGGAGCCGGGAACTGTTATTGTTTGGCACCAGCCACCACATGTAGGTGCACAGGCGCCATGCTCAGTAGCAGACATCGGCCCCGTCTCTGCAAAAAAAAGTTTGCTCCCACTGAGTCCTGGTGTCTCTGGCCCCAGATCCAGAAGTAGTAATCAATGGTAAAGACATTCTGGAAGATCAGCAATTATGGTAAAGTATGTATTTTTCCTTTCTGGAGTCCCTGCCTAAGAAAAGAGAAAGACAGGCTAGAGACGTTGCAGCATAAGGTAACCAGAACGATTCAGGGCTAACAGGAGAGATCCTATGAGGAATGGTTTATGGCACTGAACATGTACTCGCTGGAAGTCACAGGGAGGGGGGAGACGAGATAGAGAACTTCAGGTTGCTGAAAGGAAGGAGATTCCATCCGTATTGGTCCTTGGAAAAACAGGAAATGATGGAAGGGTTGATGCATTTTATTGGACCAACAAGTGTCTTGTACAAAGATTGAATAATACACAAGCTTTCGGGGCCTCCCTTCTTCAGGTGAATAGCAAAACTGAGCAGCATAAGCAGCATATATATTCACTGTCGAGCAATTTAAAAAAAAAAAAGGAAAATAGCAGGAAATGAAATAGGGAAGTGGTAAAAGGGGACTAGAGATAAAAAGTCTATATAAGATGCAAAGTAAAAATGATGAGTGAGAAGAAAAGGGGAGGGGGCCTGGTCAGTAGGAGATGAAAGGAAGCTGGAAAGGGAAAAACAAAGGAAAAGATAAGAAAGATCTGAGATCAGAGGTAGGCTATAAGGGTAGAATAGACAGGAGATGCCTAAGAAATGCATGGAAATTAAGACATAAAAGAATAAAGACCCAAATAGACAGAGCGTGAGGTAGTATAAACAGTAGGTGTGAAAATAATCAGGGAGTTGGCAGGACTGAGCTGAAGAGTTTGTAGGAGAGGCAGGGAGAATGTAAAGGTAGGGAAACAATATTAGGCAGTGTAACCCGTAAGTGGCGCAATCCCAAGGGCTACTACCCCTGCCTGCTTGGCTAGTTGCAGGTTAAGGGGCCTGGGTACTGAAACAAGTGCCTCCACCCGGAGGACAGAGTAGTTAGTAGCAAGGCTAACCTGCATACAGCCCTCCGGGACACTGTAACCCACCTCTTTCCCCTCTAGTGGCCTAGACAATATGCAACAAACACTTTCACAATAGCCGCTATTCAGCATACAAATACCCACACTGTTTGCACTTACCACTAGGGCTGGTTACACCATTTCGACCCTGGAGACTCCCTGTAAAACAAGGTTAGGCACAGCATATAACAACAGTACAGTGCTTTTGGTACAAACTGGAACCATAGTCGGATTAAATGCTAAAAGAGTTAGATCTGATTTATTCAGGGGAATTGAAGAAGGGAGGGGTGTAATCAGATTGATTGATTCTAAAACTGATCTAGTCAGGCAATTATGCATGCACTTTTAGTCCCTGCACAGTCACACGCTCTGGGTACCCAGTTGGAAGTAAGGTGGGCTAGCCTGGAACGTTGCTGGGTAGGCCGGGCGCGCCGCTGGTTGGGGCCCTGTGATGAAAAGAAAAGGCATGTACAACCACACACAGTTTGTAAGCCGGAGCCAGAAGGCTCAGTTTGTGAAGATTAGGCCAAACAAATCAGATGGCACACTTTGATTGAGCTGTTGTTGCAGGGAGCTACCCTGGTGTTTACTCACGCTACCCAGTACGGGACACAGGATGGACGAAATGGAGACTGCAGGATGACTTGCTGGTTTGCCAGGAGAAGCAGGGCCCACACGATTCACTGTGGTGTCATTCCTGTTCCTGGTGTTGAGCAGGGGGCTGATCCCCAGACAGGTCTCTCGTCGATGGTGTTCTCTGTGCCTGAAGTAGCTGGCTGGGCCAGTGTGGCAGGGCCAAGGCTGGGTAAGAGAGTTCAGATATCAGTCCGGGAAGGCTGGATGCAGCTTCCAGCAAGCGTGGCACAGTTAAACAGTGGGGAACCAAATTGCGACCCACTAAGTAGGCATTAAGCCACGATGGAGGTGTGCTCTAATGCTGGATTGATGCATAGAGGTGGTGCGTGCCCGAGGCCCAGGGCGAGGGCTGCCACCCATGCATCATTTCGCTTAGAGCACACCGAGCGAGTGGCTAATGTGCTTGTTACATGGCCTGCCACAGGATGGAGTCACCAGGAGCCTGCCTGGTGTGCGTCGAACAACATAATGCAGGGAGTGACAGCTGGGAGGAAACATTTTCACTGCACTTTGAAATGTCACTAGATACCAACATTAACATACTGATGTGGCCAACATATTCAGTAGCTGGAACTACAGAACATACTGCGGCTCACATCGCAGTCTGGAAATTCTACCGATCTGCGCGGGTATCTGCTTCATACCCGGCACTGAGGTCTCCTGCACTGTTCACTCGCTTATGTGTGCGACCCGAATGCGATTTGCCTGGGAGCCCCGCACTTCCCTGTGCCTCTCGCTCAGTCCTCCGAATGTTGGCGTCTTGCTGGCTGCTGCTGTCTCTTCCCTCCATCGCTGCTCGCCGCCCCTCCCTCTCCCTCGGTGCTCTGGCTCCTGCCGCCGAACTGCTCCTCGTCCACTGCTGCATCAGACCGCCTCCCTTGTGCCTCGAGAACCAGACGCGACTTCCCTGCATGCTCTATGCCTCGCCTATGCTATCTCTCATTCGTGCCCCTGGTTCTTGTCCCCTCCCCCGTTTCTGTCGGTGGTAGCTGGTCTCCCTGTTGGCCTGCCACCTGCGCCTCTGACAGTCGCTCCCACCTGTGCCCAGTGCTGCTAGGCTAGGGGTCTGGCTCAATTCAGTACTACCATTTTGAGGACGGCATCTATCGTGGGTTAATACCGCTCCAAGTTGGGCCCCGTGATGCCGTTTCACCAATCACCGGTGCCCATTCCAGCACTCTGATTATTGCCATGTAACAATAGCAAACAGCACATTTATAGTAAAGCAATCACCATACCACCAAGCGGATAGTAGTCTGGTTGCAATATCAGTGTCTCTGAGCAAGACCTGGAGTTCTGTGGTGAATGAATCTCCTGACAGGCCGATCACGTACACCAAATCTTCGGTCTTCTTCAGGTTCGAGTCTGGTCACAGTTCAGTGGCTTTGTCACACTCCAGTTCGGATACAGTCCGATTACTAAGCCTTTCAAAGGATTCCCTCTTGAGGGACAGCAGGCAGACAGGCCAAACTCAGCCTTTCCACCAATCTCCCACTCGAACTATGCAGGAGCAGCTGCTCGAATCACTCGAGCTGTTCACTCTCTAGACTGTACCTCCAGACTGACACACTGCAGCAGGCAGCTTGGGAATTTTCCTTTGGTCCAAAAGGTTCAATTTGTTGATTCATCTGTCTGTCAAAAACAAGGGCTCCACCTCCAGGTGCATTTAGGCGCCAAAGTCTCAAAATTACAATGCCTACAGAAATTCACTCCCACAAGACCCCTGGGGACAGACTCCATTTAAGGGTCCCCAAAGGTACTGATTGGCCCATTTTGGCAGTCCAGGACCAAGCTGGTGGTGAAAAACAGAACTGTCCATGCTGCCAGAAGGCAGGTTAGACAGAGTACAATATCATTACTATTCTAATAGATAATCAGCAAATAAATACAGCTTCTAATAGACCTCTCTACGCAAGCTAGCGATGGCAGAACTAAGCGTTTATCAGGCAGCCGGGCAGGACTTGAGCATAGAAGCACTCAGCCCCTCCCAAATTAAATAAGCACCACGCTATAGGCAGCTCTTAAAGAGACAGAGCATAGAGGCATTAAGGTACTCTCACATAACACTTTTAAAACGTTAAGACACAGGATACCAGCCTGGCAGTGGGCATTCAGGCAAGCCCAAGGAAGACTTACGGGAACCCCCATTTGTAGGGGGGTTACAGCAGGAACTCAGAAAAAGAACAATACCGAGAAATACAGAACCAATGTATGATAATGTCAAGATTTAGTCCACAAATCTTATTATTTATCATTCATTGGTTCTGTATTTCTCTTGTTTTTTTCTGAGTTCCTGCCTAATCTTTTTTTTTCCTACCTTTACATCCTCCCTGCCTCTCCACAAACTCTTCAGCTCAGTCCTGCCAGCTCCGTGATTGTTTCCACACCTACTGTTTATACTACCTCACACTCTGTTTATCTGGGCCTTTGTTCTTTTATGTCTTGATTTCCATGCATTTCTTGGCATCTCCTGTCTATTCTACCCTTACAGCCTACCTCTGATCTCAGATCTTTATCTGTTCCTTTGTTTTTCCCTCTCCAGCTTCCTTTCATCTCCTCCCGACCAGCCCCCCCTCCCCTTTTCTTCTCACTCATCATTTTTTTTTTTACTTTACATCTTAAATAGACTTTATCTCTAGTCCCCTTTTATCACTTTCCTACTTCACTTCCTGCTATTTTTCTTTTTTTTAATTGCTCGACAGTGAATATATATGCTACTTATGTTGCTCAGTTTTGCTATTCACCTGAAGAAGGGACCTGTGAGGCCACGAAAGCTTGTGTATTATTCCGTCTTTGTACAAGACACTTGTTGGTCCAATAAAAGGTATCAATCCTTCCATCATTTCCTGAAAGGAAGGAAAAAGGTAAACTGTGATGAACTCTTCTGCTGGAATGGTGAGTCAAAACTCAGATACATGAGTGGAAGCTGACTGGGGAGAACTGGGAGGACATGAAAGTTTTACTTTGTAAAGATCATCAGTAGTTTCAAGTGTGACTTGGGCAGAGTTAAAATTTAATAGTTGTTTAGAGGGGTAACAGTAAGGCAGGGCAAGCAAAGCGGGAAGTGAGGGCATACACCCTGACTAGACATTAGGTCCCAGGGTAACATAGGGTATAACAGGGCAGACTACATGGACCCATGGTCTTTTCCTACTGACACTGTCGATGTTTGAGTGACTTTTCTGAAAGTGCTGCATGGTGAACTCTGTGGAGCCAAGCGATAGAGGACTCGTCCTGGCATGCCAGCTACATGGGTTCATACTCCAAGCCTGGGACATCAGGAGCAGAGGCCAGAAGGGAGGGCTCCGAGTATCCTTTGGGCGCTCTCCTTGGGGAGGGAGGGGGTGACACTGTGCTCAAGGGGCAGCTTCTGGTGCTGAAGGTGCCTTTGTTCATGTGGGGGACCATGTGCCGTCAGGCACCCCCCACTACCACCTCTGCTGCAACAGGGCATGAAAGTTTGGGTGTGGAAGATGAAAAGTGACGGAAATGATGCTGTGGCATGCCAGATGACAGCCTTTGCTGAATCTCCCCATGCCAACAGATCCCACCGTTGGTGCACCACAGGATAGGCCTCTTCAGCCAGCACTCCGGCAACTCCGAGCTTCCAAGTAGTCGTCACCATTTATTCCCACAAATGGATCTCGGTCGGAAGTGCCAGGAACTTGCAGGAAGAAAGTCTTTTGCAGTTACAAGGAGACCAACATTGGCTGTTGGCCGATGCATTGACGTTGTGCAGATGAACTAGCCAGTAACTGACGTCAGCCCCCTCCCTTCCTGAGTTCTGTTTTCCTGCATGAGCACACAGTGGAAGCAAGTAAAGTCTGCTGCGTCAACACCTCATCCTTAGTTCACTGCTGTTTTATCTGCTCTTTCAACACTGAATACCTTATTCAGCCTGAATTTGGCTCTGACAGTTTTGCCTCAGTTTTTTTGAAGTTCAGAATCAATTTGAGTGCCTTTTTTCCTCTGTTTATTATTTTGTCCATCGTGATGCCAAGTTTGTCAAAGGGCAAAGAAGAACTGATGCAGCCCCCCTCCGATGCATTGTGTGCCTCTTCTGTGGATCTATCACAGCATCAGATCAGCATCCAGAATTGTCACTCCTGCTTTGGGGACACCTCATTCTTCATGAACAAACCTGGCCTTGAAATCCAGTTGTTTAAGTGAGGTTGTTCGCCCCCTCCTCTCCACACACTATGAGAGGCAGGTGATGCACCCGTGATGACAAGTGCAGAAGTCTGGGCTTTTCCCCTGTGTCCCTTCTCAGTATCTCTGGTGCTGAGGAAGTTCATGATCCTCCTCACACTCCCCTCAGTGAGACATCAGAGGCCTTGGAGGGTGGGTCTAGTGGACAGTTGGTTCCCTCTGAGGGACCGGCTGAGTGCCCCTCCACCAGTTTGTCTGTTCTTGACAGCAGACATTCCTGGTGGTGAGGCTGAAGCTATACACTTGGTCTACAGCAGTGGACTTCTTGGTGCTGCGGCCTAATGCCACCCCAGCTCTTGGTAGCATCCGCAGTACTGGTGAGTGGGGCAGTGGCAGCTGCAAGGCTAGGTCCCCTTCTGGTACCATTCACAGTGCCAGAAGAGGGGTTGGATTCAATTTCCCAATCAAGCGTCCAAGGTGGTTGTTATCTCTCCTGAACACCCTGTGGCCTTGAAGAGGAGGAAGATGACACTGCTCTTGAACACAGGGTGGGGTAATGATGATGGCGCTGACCCTGGGACAGGTTCCAAGCACAACACTGATGACAGTGTCACCCTGGTGTTGACCCTGGGCCTGGTGCTGTGGACAGTGCTGGGATCTGGATACCCACAGCGCAGTTTGGGTCCCAATGTTGTCTGCGATCCTGGATCTGGACCTGGTGCTTTTCACAATGCCATGTCAGTTCTTGGTGCTGTTCACGATGCTGCGGCTGGCTCTAGAGGCGGTACCAACACTGGTGACATACAGAGCTTGGAGGATGGTGCCAGCGCTGGCTAGGGTTCCAGTTTCTTCCTGGAACCGGTGGCAGACATCATTACTGGTAAGGATGGGAGCTTCCCTGTGGGACTTCTATGGCTCTGCTTTCCTCAGTTGGGGGTCCCTTCACTCAAGGGCACCGAGTGAGTCACGCCACTAAAATTGGTCGACTCCACTCAGGTAGTTTTGCCAGGACCCCCCCCCCCCAAGAGGTGTGGTGAGCATTCCTGTATCCCTAGCAGAGAGCCTGGAGCCTTTAGCGTTTTAATCCCTCTTTGGCCTCTGTCACCCCTCTCTGAGTTGTCAGGTATCATCATGGGTCCTTTTGGTCTTCTCACCTGGCCTCAGTATGGGAGGACGGCTGGTGCTCTCCACCAATTCAACCTACAGTCCAATCGGGTCCAGTTCAGACCCATGAGCCCAGCACCACCTCTTCCTGAGTTCAACTTCTGCTCCTCTGACTTTCTCTGAGGATGAGGGCTTCTCCCTTCATCTGTCCACAGATGCTGATTACTTTGTGTATCAGTGGCTTCTCATTGAGATGCTGAGGGAGCTGAACGTTGGATGCTTGTAGGTCGCAGTCGTGCATCCTTGCTGCTGAGACTCCTTAGGGATTTGATGATGGCAGCTTTGTCATCCATCCTTGCCTTACTTAGGAGGCATCAGGACTATCTGGATCTGTCCTTTCTCGCCAGCTCCAGCCCCAAAGGGCATGCAGTGCAGGTATTGCACTCCCACGGGATATGCAAGGGCTATACCTCATCCATCGTCAGTGATTTTGGTGCTGCAGACCCAGATCGGGCCTAAACACCCTGTGCGTAACCAACCTCCCAAGGCTGACTCTGCAGAGGTAGATGACTGGGGAGTTGGGTTTTAAACCCTGCATGCTTCATCATCATTATCTGCGCACCAAGCCCATCAGGCAGCTTATAACAAGCACTTGTGGTCACAACTAAGTTCCTAGCAGCAATGCCAGACCACAAAGTAACCCAGCAAGCCATTCACCTTTCTTCCCAGGGCCTGAAGCTGGTGAGACACCAGTGAAGGGCATTGTACAGTGCCGGTGAGGGAGCTTACTGGTTGGTGGGAACAGCAGTCTTCAGTCAGCAGACGGCATGGTTTCGCCTTTCCAGGTTGTCTCCTCTGGCCCAGTGTAAGATGCTTAATTTGCACTTCGAGGGACTTGCTTATTTTCCTGCAGGGTTGGGCATGAGCAGTGAGGACACCCTCCTGCTCCTGTGCCACAGGAACCTTCACCTGCGCTGACCAGTTTCAGGTCCTGCCAGAACTGTGAGGAGTCGCTGCTCTCAGCTGGTTCTCTCCCACGCAGAGGCCTGAGGGATATCTTCCCTCTGAGTGAGCCAGCTGCTCCCTATTTGGGAAAGCTTGGTACTCTCACCCATTAGGGAATGAATGAAATTGAGTCTTGGAAGATATGATAATTACATACTCACCATAATTGTTATACTTCCAGAATATCTTCATCATTCACACGCCCCCCCCCCAACTCAGGTAACTGGCATTGCTCTTGCCACTCCCTCTCGGGAGGTATTTTTCTCCTCCCTTTTTGAGGGTAAAATATATTTCTAGGGACATGCATATGTTTTTCAATCCACACTTACTGGCAGGTTCCTTGCCACTTTAAATCTTGCCGGAAGGTCTTCAAGCTGGCTCCTCCCACCCACCTGGGTGGTAAAACTCTCAGCTCCGCCCCATGACGCCAGATCTTTCTTACCGCTTGGAAGCTCAGGTTCCCTCCTTAGCGCTCTGCGTTTTAGGCTGGATTCACACTCTTCGGTTAATCCGAAACTTATTTTAAGATTTACAAGACTTCGGTCTGTATCTTTCCTTGCGGCTGCGATGGACAAATCGACTCCCGGATTTCGTCGGTGCCCCTGTGGGCAGAAGATGTCCCGGACCGATCTGCACGCCACGTGCGTTTATTGCCTTGGACTTGGCCATGACTCACAGGCTTGAGAGTTGTGCAAATCCTTTTTGGCTTCAGTCTTGGAGGACCGCGCTACCTAGTTACTGTTGGGGCGACCCGAAAAACGTTATCCGGTTAAGTCTAAGGAGGCCCGTTGGGCGGTGTTCGCGGCTGCAGGCTCAGCGGAATAGCTGGAGCAGATGATCGCCCTTGAGGAGGAGGTGGCCCAGGCCGCATCATCATCATCCTCGGTCGTGGCATTTATCCCGCTCTCCTTCGAATCCTCCTACACAGCTTCTTTCAAGGAGCTTTGCCAGTCCCTCTCCACCAAGGGAGAAGGCCCTTCAGGACATTCCTCTCGGTCCAAGAAGAAGGACCCCAAAGGTAAGTCCCACTGTCGACGTTCGTGGGAGCGGGAGAGGTCCCCTTCCCTGGAGAGTCGACACTCGACTTCGATCGAGGTTGCGGCTAAGGCTGCTGGCTTCATGATATCCCCGTCAGGTCAGCCGTCCGAGACACCCGTCGATGCAGTCAAGATTTTTCTCGACCCATCGGACGGTCTGTCGACTGGAGAAGCCGACAAACCTTCTTCACCGGTTCCCCTGGTGGAAACCGAGGACTTGCCTGTGCCTCCTGTGCCGGAGTTCCCTGAACCGAGGGAGGAGCGGGTTTCCCCCGCCCCCTCTCAGACCCACCCTCGGAAACACCAAAGGTCTCGGTCTTGGACCTCTTCTCGGTCCAGCTGATCCCGCCGACATTGGCGATCTCGCTCTCGGCACCGTGGAAAGCGGCGGTGACCTCATCTTATCTTCATCCTCTTGAGGATAGGCTCCAGCGTAGGTGCGTCGGGCGCTACAAGGAGCTAATGTGTCAGCAGATCCTTTGACCGAGAATAGGCCGACTTGGTCGCCTCTTCCCGCCATTAAGTGGGTGTCACCGGAGTGGTCGAAACAACCCCTCGTAGGTGGTCGAGAGCCGAAGCCGGCACGGTTGTTCGGCCGAAACTGCCGCCACCCATTATGGTGGAACCCTCCCCACAACCTAAATTTGGGGCCCTGACCAAGGATTCTTGGTTGGGTCAGGGCTTGCCCCATCAGTTGTCGGTCACCCTCACTCCCGATCGACCTCGCAGGTGGAGGGTGGCTCAGGCACTCGACAGCTGTTCGCAGACTCGGAGTCTGATGATGATGACCTTGTTCTCCAGGCCACTTGATTTGGAGTCCACCGAGGGTCAGTCAGTGGGCGAGAGCCCATCCTCGTTTTTGGAATGCTTGGCTCATCTCAGGTCCACTGGGATGAAGCTCGAACTAATTTCAGAACAGGCCAAGTATCCCCTCGTGGAGATAGTGAACCGAGGATTTCCCATGGAGGCCTTCCGGTGGCCGAAGCCATTGTTGTCCCTGCCCTGAGCTATGGCACCGGCCAACTTCTGTCCAACACCTTCAGCCAGGATGGCTCGGAAGTATGCAGTCCCCACTAGTTCACTTCTGGTTTTCGGAGCACCCTCTGCGGAGGGGCTCGTGACCGAGCATGCTTCCGGCATTCCGGGAATGCTAGGGATGTGGACAAGCTTCCGACCAAGGAGTCCAAGAAGCTGGACTACTCTGGGTGGAAAGTTTATGCAGGTTCCTGGGTGGGTCCCAGGGTGGTAGCCTGGGTTGCAAACTGGCTGCACAACAGGACACAGAAGGTAATAGTGAGTGGAACACATTCCGAAGAAGGGGGGGGGCACTAGTGGAGTACCTCAGGGCTCAGTACTGGGTCCAGTCCTCTTTAACATCTTTATAGGTGACACTGCAGAGGATCTGGAGGGGAAAGGTATGCCTCTTTGTAGATGATACAAAGATCTGTAACAGAGTTGATACACAAGGGGGGCTAGAAAGGATGAGAAGGGATTTGGCAAGGTTGGAGGAATGGTCCGACATATGGCAACTTAAGATTCAATGCAAAGAAGTGCAAAGTAATGCACCTGGGAAACAAAAACCCAGGAGAGGAATACACAATAGCAGGGGAGGTTCTAACAACAACAAAAATGGAACGGGACTTGGGGGTAGTCATATCAGATGATCTAAAGGTTGGTAAGCAATGTGAGAAGTCAGTAAGGAGAGCCAGGGGGATACTGGGATGCATAGGAAGGGGCATCACAAGTAGAAAAAGGGAAGTGGTTATCCCTCTGTACAGACAGTTGGTGAGACCCCATCTGGAGTACTGTGTGCAGTTTTGGAGACCTCATCTACGCAAGGACATAGACAGGGTGGAAGCAGTCCAGAGGAGGGCAACTAAAATGGTGCAGGGTCTGCATCAGAAACCATATGAAGAGAGACTGAGAGAGCTTAATATGTATACCCTTGATGAAAGGAGGGACGGGGGGACATGATAAAAACGTTCGAGTACCTCAAGGGAATCAACAAAGTCCAGGAGGATAGCATCTTTCAGTAAAAGAGATGTGTAAGAACAAGGGGACACAGTTTAAAGATAGAGGTGGGACGGCTCAGTGGTAATGTGAGGAATTTTTTTTTCATGGAGAGAGTGGTGGATGCGTGGAACTGCCTTTCTGGGGAGGTTGTTGGGGCTAAAACAGTGGGGGGATTCAAACATGCATGGTACAGACACAAGGCAATTGTAGTGGGGTGGCAGGAAGTAGGCTGTTGGTTAACTAGAATCTGCATTATCCAGTAGGTAGGAAATGGGCAGGACTGGGTGGGCCAAGTGGTCCTTATTTGCCGTCAAAGTCTATGTTTCTATGTTTCCTCCCTAGGTCTTCGTTAGGCCAGCTCGGCCATCCTGATGGCACACTTTTCACACGCCTTTGGGCTCCTGGATGAGGTGATTCCTCATCTCCCAGCTGGCCTCCAAACTATGGTCAAGCAGGTGCAGGATCAGGGAAGGGCGGGCCAAACAGCAGCTCCAGACCTCCTGACACGCGACTGTGGCCGTCAGGGTTTCGTGTGTTATGCACCGAGCTTGCTGCGGATCTCTACTACTTGAGATACCACATGTTGGCAGAGACTCTGTACCAGTTTGCCCAAGTATCTTTCACCGATCGTGTCCCACCTTGACTCAGTCATGTCTGCTCAGAAGGAGGCCGCCAGCAGCTCAGCCCTTTGTCCTTCAGCCTCATGCACAGCAGGCTCGCAGATGGCACCCCAAAGCTAGCCTGCCACTTCCTCCAACAGGAAGCTGGAGGAAAGGTCCGGAGGCTCAGCCAGTCCTTCCTGCAAGCCTGCTCAGTGATGGGTTGAGGGTTGTTGCCCCAACCTCGCCACTCCTTCCCAGGTTCCCCCCATGGGGGGACGGCTCTGCCACTTCATTTCTGCCTGGTCCAATATCACCACGGACCTCTGGGTTTTGGAAGTGGTAGGAAAGGGTCTGCCGCTGGAATTTGAGCAGTCCCCACCCTATCGAGCTGTCGCCCCAGCGGCCCACGGGTCCGAGCCTGTCTGTCGGCCAGTTGAGCCAACATTGCCCTGCTCCTCCAGAAGGAGGTGATCAGGGAGGTGGCCCACCCTCCTTCAGACCCAGGGTTTGTGTCCAGGTACTTCCTGGTCCCAAAACGGACGGGGTACTGGCGTCCCCATTCTAGACCTCCATGACCTGAACAAGTTCCTAAGGTCTCGAACCTTCAGGATGGTCACTCTGGCTCAGATCATCCCATCCTTGGAACGAGGCATGTGTTTCTGTTCTCTGAACCTTCAGGACGCGTTCTTTCATGTCCCAATCCGTCCGTCCCACCAGCGATTCCTCTGCTTCAGAGCGGAGGGATCCCTTTACGAGTTCCGGGCCATGCCCTTCGGCCTCTCCAGCTCCCAGGGTCTTCGCCAATGCATGCAGTGGTGACAGCATTCCCATGGCACGAAGGTCCAGGTATACCTTACCTGGACAACTGGTTGATTGCAGCCTCCTCCAAGTCGGAGGTGGAGCCATCCAAGGATCTGGCCTTCCAGGTCTGCTCTCAGATTGGCCTCCTCATCAACGAGGCCAAATTGGAACTTGTGCCAGTGTAGGTGATTCAGTTAATCGGACAGAGTTCAACTCTCTTCAAGCCAGAGCTCAGCTCCCAGCGGACGGGCCGAGGTTCTTTCCTCCTTTGCCCAATCATTTCTGGTTGGGCAGTTGCGCCTGCCTGGGACTTCCTGCACCTCCTGGCCTCATGGCAGCCTGTACCAGCGTGGTCCATTGGGCCCGCTGGCACATGTGTCCCCTACAATGGGGACTGTCCCACCAATGGTCACAACGCTCCAGTCCTCTGGACCAGCCAGTGATAGTGACCCAGGAGATGGGGAACACTCTCCAGAGGTGGATCGTTCTCGCTTATCTGCAGGAGGGTATCCCATTTGTCCGCTCAGAGCCAATGGTCACTCTAACGACCAACGCCTCTCTGATGGGTTGGGGTGCCCATCTGGGGGAGCTCAGAGCGCACGGCCTCTGGTCCCCCCAGGAGTCTCGATGCCACATCAACTTGCTGGAGCTTCGAGCAGTCCGACTAGTCCTCACTGCCTTTGCTCCATTTGTATGGGGTCAAGTGGTCCAGGTCTAGACGGACAACACCACGACCATGTACTACCTAAACCGCCAGGGCGGGACGTGCTTCTTGCCTCTGTGCAAGGAAGCTCTCCATACTTGGCCTCTCGTGGGCAGACTGGAGGCGGATCTCCTAGCCATTCATGTGGCGGGAGCCTCCAACACTCTGGCCTATGCCTTAAGCCGGATAGGTGCTGCATCTCACGAATGGTCTCTCCTGCCGGAGGTAGTACACAATCTGTTCTCCCATTGGGGCACACCTCAGGTGGACCTGTTTGCCTCCAGGGAGAATGCAAAGCTGAGGCTGTTTCATGCCCACCCCCCTCAGCAGGGCTCGCTGCAGGGGAATGCCTTCTCGAGGCCGTGGACCCCGGGCCTCTTCTACGCCTTTCCTCCATTTCCCTTGATCCACAAGGTGCTTCTCAAGGTGAGGAGGGACAAGGCGCAGCTGATTCTGGTAGCCCCAGACTGGCCCCACCAGTTCTGGTATCCAGATCTCCTCAGCCTCAGCTCCAGGCTCCCGAGACGGCTTCCAGCCCGCCTGGACC
Source organism: Neoceratodus forsteri (assembly GCA_016271365.2). NCBI lineage: Eukaryota > Metazoa > Chordata > Ceratodontiformes > Ceratodontidae > Neoceratodus > Neoceratodus forsteri. The sequence continues at coordinate 27,333,871 of CM057455.1, read as the reverse complement.
TGATCTCAGTCAACTAGGGGAAGGTATTCCACCTGGACTTCAACCCTGCACCTGTCGGCCTGGTTCCTGAGTGGCTAGAGTTCCAGGCCTTGGGTCTTTTCTGATGTAGTCCTCAACGTTGTTGAGGCATCCCATAAGGAGTCGACCAGAAAATGCTGTGCCTTCAAATGGAAGACATTTTCCATTTAGTGTCATGATAAGGGGTTGGACCCTTCCTCCTGTTCCTTGGCAAGCATTCTGGACTACCTGTGGTCCCTTTCTCAGCTAGGGCTTCGGTCGACGACCTTTAAGTTGCACCTGGCAGCCATCTCTGCTTACCGGGCATGGGCCGGGAAGCGGTCGGTGGTGCAGGAGAAGGTCGGGCGCTTTTTCAAAGGCCTTGATCTCATATCCCCTCCGGTGCTAGAACCTCCACCTCCATGGGATCTACTGCTGGTATTGGCTAAGCTCATTGGCAAGCCGTTCGAACCGATGCACAGGTGTGAGATCTCTCACCTGTCATGGAAGACCGCCTTCTTGGTGGCTATAACATCAGCCAGAAGGATGGGAGAGCTCCAGGCTTCCATCGAGTCTCCTTATCTGGTCTTCCACAGGGACAAGGTTATCCTCGCCCCCACCGAAATTCCTTCCGAAGGTGGTGTTGGAGTTTCGCCTTAACCAGGTGTTGACTCTGCCAGTGTTCTACCCCAGTCACACCTCGGAGGCCGAATATAGGCTCCATACTTTGGACCCTAGAAGAGCGCTCTCTTATTACAAGGAGCAGACGGCTGAAGTTCGGGAAGAGGTTCGCCAGCTGTTTGTCACCTATGCTGAAGCCGCACCTGGCAGACCTGCAGCCAAGCGGACGATAGGCAGGTGGGTCACGTCCTGCATAGATCTCTGCTATAGGTTGGCGGGCATGTAGCCTCCCAAAGGGATAAGAGCTCATTCTACCCGCCATACTGCTGTTTCGGTGGCTGCTTCCAGGGACGTCCCTATCCAGGAAATCTGCAGGGCTGCTACCTGGAAGTCAGCACACACCTTCATTACCCACTACCATATCGACCTTGAGTCACGCTGGGATGCTGGTTTTGGGACCTCTGTTCTCCAGTCCTTATTTCCCAAGTAAGTATAGGGGGTACGCGCCTTGCCTCCCTCCTCCCTGAGAACTGCTATGAGTCTGCCAGTAAGTGTGGATTTATTTATTTATTTAGTTTTTGTTGACCGGGTAAGTGCACTAGACAAATCCTGCCTATTTTCAGGCACGACCCGGGGGAGGGGGATACAGATGAATGCCAATTGACCTTGAACCAGATTAAGCTGTTGGTGGTATTTTTAGTGAATGAGGGAAATTTGGCCAGGACACCGGGGAAATTCCCCTGCTCTTTTCGGTAAGTGCCATGGGATCTTTAACATCCACCTGAACTACCACCAGTCCAGGCAGATGGGACCTCAGTTTAATGTCTCATCCGAAAGACGTTGAACAACATATCCATGTCCCTAGAAATACAGGTTACTCACCTGTAACAGTAGTTCTAGGAATGGTATATGTTGTTCATCCACACAACCCACCTGGCCTCCCCGGCTTCGACGTGCAACCTGGCTTCCAGCGGGCTAGATCTGGTGTCATGGGGCGGAGCTGAGAGTTTTACCACCCAGGTGGGTGGGAGGAGCTAGCTTGAAGACCTTCCGGCAAGATTTAAAGCGTCAAGGAACCTGCTACTAAGTGTGGATGAACATATACCATTCCTAGAACTCCTGTTACAGGTGAGTAACCTGTATTTTCTGTTATTCAAAGAAAGACAAAAGTGGGATGAGGGTCGCCATGCCCTCTTCCCAAAAAAAAATCTTGAGGGAGTGACCATTCTCCTTTATTACCTTAATTTTCCTCCTTTCATACTAAGGGATATCCTTGGGGTATATCCCTGTTGTTGTGGCTTTTCAGCATTGACTTTACCTTGTCCCTACCTCTGAACATTCTGCCATGTGAAAGTGCCTGGAACTTGGGATAAGGCGCAGCTGTCTATTTGATTTTCCTGTATTACAGGGAGAAGCAGGTGTAGTCAGATTTTCTGTGCTACACTCCTCGGTTTGTCGGAGTACAGTTTTCTGTGTTGTACTCCTCGGATTGTTGGGAGTTCATGGTCTTAAGTTTCCACATTCATTACTACCTTCTTTTCATTGTTCGCTTCAGAGTGGCAAGAAGATATTTGTGTTCCTGGACTCTGTCCAGTTACGCTGGTTGTTTCCCAACTCTGAAGGGAGCTCTGGGGGGTTTACCCTGCAAAATTGAGATTGTCCTCTTAGAGTACAAAGGTGTTTTTCATACAAGCTGACTCTTACCATCTTAATTACATAGGGGTCCTTTTCAGGATCCCTGTGTATATGCCAGAGCTGTATGCCTGGGCTGCTGCCCATTTCTTTATCTCTACTATCCTGTCAAGGTAGCTGATAACAGGCTCTGGGTCTTCATACCCGCAACCCTTGTACCACCCAGTAGACCCAACCCTTAGTTCTTCTGTAAGTTAGTAGTTGGGTTTTATTTTATTAGTTTTACATCCTCTGTCCTTTTCCAGTCCCTTTAGGCTAGGAGTCTATAGCCCTCTCTTTTTTACTCATTTGTTTCTTCTGTTGGCAAACAGAACTGAGGAAGGGAGAGTGCTGGCATCAGTTACTGGCTAGCTCATATGCGAGACTTTAGTACGTCGGCCACATGGGCGGCGCCACTAGCCATTGGTTGGTCCCCTTTTTGATGCAGAAGGCTTTGCTCCCCCAGAACTCCCTTTGTCACTATGGGGTAGGATAAATAGAATAAAAGTGAATATTTTCCCACTTTTCCCCATTAACATACTAAATGTCTTTCTCTACCTTTAAACTGGTTCAACAGTATTCATGAAATTAATAGATTTATTTGGCAAGGTAAAATTCCAAGAATATCATTAAAAGGTCATTTTGTCCTAAATTTCAAGGAGGATTAAAATCCCAAATTTCACTTCTTTACTATATGGCCTCCCATGTAAACAGATATATAAAATGAATATTACATACACAACACTCTAATGGATATACACCTATATAGTTAGATTTAGAATTAAAAAACTAATGAAAAAATGTAAGATATCTCCTGAAGTTATTTGAATGTAAAATTTCAAAATGTCCCTTGTTTACAGAAAGAATCAGCCGTAAGTACCTCCTTAAAGGTCCACAATCAAATATGCAATTTTCTTAAAATTTCCTTTCATTTAGAAGTTAATTAACCCATTTGCTTTAATCCCAATTTTAAAATGTATGGGAAATATATAACTCTAGGAGATACTTGTGAAAATCCTTAATGGAAGGTAAAATCCTTTTTAGATATGGGATATATCTTTCCACTGAGTAGTTTATTATCTAATCTTGTGACTGTGTGTGACAGAATGACACTTACTTGTCACCTCTACTGAATCTTTAACTGGCTGAACTTTGATGGGAGACACCGCTACCTCACCTGCCTACTTGCCAAAAAGGTTCTCTTCGGGCTCTCCCCACCTGGCCTCCGTAACCTACTCCAAACTGCCCCCCAACTAGGGCCACCCATCTCTCCTCAAGATCCCCATTGTCAGTTCCCAGGTGTAGGACATGCCAGGGCCAACGCACCTTCTACCATAGGGCACCCCTCTGGATAAATGAACTCCCACCAGAAACGTCATCTCTTTTGAGTATTGGCCTTTTCAAGGCAGTGCTCAAGGAGGCGATAACATTCTCCAGTAGTTGTGATTGCCCCTTATCATTTCCTCTGCTGAGTGCCCCCCTTCCTCAGACTTTGACCCCCCTTCTTTTTTCTCCTGCACTCATCCTCCTTCCCCCTTTCAGTTGCCTGTTGGACTCATGTTTCTATCTGTTTTTTACTTTACTTTGCTATAGTTGCTTATATATTGTTCCCTACCACACTGTTATCTGCATCTCATTGTAACTCCTGTCCCTTTTTCCTTCTCTGTGCATAATTATTGACTTGGGTCCATCTTAAGACCTCGAGCTGTAACCAGCCATATGTATATAACAATGACTAGGGGGTATACTTTACGACCCTGAAGCTGTTCCCTGCCAATTGTATATATCCCAGTTTGGTATTATTCATGTGTTGTACTGTAAATGTTATGTTTATGTATTTTGACATGGAGCCTTTGCAAAGGAGTCTATGACTCAAAGGATTGTATTTCCGATTATCTAACTAAAAGAGCTATGCCCAGCATGTTAATATTTAAATTATGCTTAAAGTCACATTTTGGACCTCTTCCATGGGTGCTCGATTTTCAAGAATTGCTAGATAAATTTAAGATTTATGGAGAAAGAAAACATTGTATTTCGCACATATAGTTAACACTTTTGTCTCTTAAATTTACTTCAAATCAAATAACTCCTCGGTACTGAGAGGACTTAACTAAAGAAGCTCCACAGAGGTGGTCCGCAATCTGGCGTAATACTTATACCTTTAGACAACCTGAAACTGTGGCAATTTAAAATTCTCCATAATGCCTATCTGACCCCTCATAAGTTGCGTAAGCTTAGGTATTTTGAAATCAAGTAAATGTATGGTATGTGACCTGAAGAGGGCTTTGTCACATGGTGGAATTGTCCTAGATCCAGAAATATACGGATAAAGTGAAAAGCAGCATATAAAGTCAGTTTTCCATATATCACATACTTTTAGCTTGGAAACTTGTATGTTAGGTAATTCAGATACTTTAAGTACTACTGAAGAAAAATCTATTATATCCCTAATAGCTATAGCTCAAAAAACAAGTAGTAACTAAGCATTGGGTTGGTAAAGAAGATATATCTATGAAGGAATGGATCTCTAATACTTTGCTTACTTTATAAATTTCAAAATTGAGTTTATGTTTAATAATAAGCAACATCTTTTGTAAAATTGGGAAAGCTTTATAAATTAATGTTAGGTTGATTTAATTCAAGCTGTTACGTGTACATTTTAACTCTACAGCGCATTATCACTTGATGGATATTTGTTTTCTTGGATAGGTGCTAGGTTCTTAATTTATTACTTTTATTTTTAGTAGTTTAAGTATGATAGTTATACGTAAAATTAAGTCATCCTTGCTTCATTCTCATTCTACATAAGTTAATTGGTTAAAGTACAACTTCTAATATATGTTTTTTTAGGATACCTACATATAAAGAGAAACTGTATTTTTGGAGGCCTTTTCTCTTAGATTTTAGGACTAGCTGGGGAGGGTGGTAAGAGGTGGAGTGAGGAGGGATGTTGATTCAAGAGGGGTTATAGTTTGTACATATATGCTTTTCTTGGTTGTTGTTAAGTGTTGATTCTTTGAACATTTTAATAAAGAATAGAATGTGCTTGTGAGGAGGATAAAGATATGGGCGTGGGGAGCCCATCGTGACGTATAAAAGAGTCCACATTAACTTGTGTTGGGCTGATCTACTGCTTGAGTCTTAAATGGCACGTTAGTGAGGCTGAGTGCTCCTTAAAGGGACACTGTCAGCCTGTTTTTCATCACATTATTTCTAGTTAAAAACCTACATTTTATGATTGCTTACCTTCTCTGAAATTCATTGGTGTTGCTGTTTGTTTTGTCTGTCTCCTTGTTTAGCAGAACTGAAATGCATGCTAATGTATATTTACATACAACCTTGTTTTGTTTACAGTCCTGGATCTGTTCTGACTGAATACTTCCTGATCATTAGAAACACCTCTAAACAGTGCAGTCACTCATGAGGCAGTAGCCTCCTAAACTCTCGCTGCATCATGAGTGGATAGACTGTGTTGTGGGTGTTCCCAAATCCAGGAAAGATGCAGTTGGAGCTGATCAAGGAATGTAAAAAAACGTGTTATGGTGTGGTAACACCAGTATGGAGGGCAGTCTGTGTTTCACTTTTTTAAAGAAAAAAAGAATCAAAATCAAACTACCAGCTACATCAGCAATTTCAGAATGTTGGCAATCATAAAATAAGTTTTTTTTTAAATTAGGGACACTTTGAGACCTAAGCGGGCTGACAGTGTCCCTTTAAAGTGCTGCTAATGCAAAGCCAGCAGTTCATGGGGAGTAGGTATATTGAATCAGGGTGGGTATGTCTAATTGTTGTTTGCGCTGGCCTATTTTTTCTTTCTGTTACTGCTTTGTGTGTGTGTGTTTTCCCCCACAACAGATTGTCTGCAGTCCCTGTTAAATGTAAAGCCTATGTCTGCTCATGCGTAATAGTGTTAATTACGTGCATTCTTTTTTTTTTTTTTTTTTTTTCTTGGAATCCAATAACATTATACCGTTAATAACTCCAAGTATTTATGAGTGAGTTTATAGCATTCTGTCACTGCGTTTTGTTTTTTTAGAGTGCATCTTGTGAATGTTGTACACAATTGTGATTAAAGTTGACATGGACATTCCTTGCTATTTAAGCAATAAAGAGGCATGACCAGGGGTTATGTTAATGGTCTGTTAATCACCCTCTAGCGGGTAATGTTGCATGAGGAGCGCTGAGTGCCACATCCCCTAGAGGGTGATTTACTGTCCATTAACATAACCCTGGGAGTGCCTTATTACTATTATAATAAAACTGTTTTTTAACCAGTTTTAAACCATGTTCAGCATATGGTTAAGCTCTACATGTATGTTAATGCAGATTAATGTGTGTCTCCTTTTCAGAGGGTGCTGACGGCCGATTTCTGTGAAGGCTGCAAAATCAATAACATTGAGGAGATCAAGAGACAGGGCCTGAGTCTTCAGGATGTAAGTGCCTCAGACAGTTTGACAAACTAGTAACATAGCTTTGTAAGGACAGAAAGGACTCTAGGTCCCCCCCCCCCGCATGCCGCTTCACAAGCAGGGATGAAAGACTGGAGGTGCTTTATCAGCGTATGTGAGGAGCAGCTCCCATAAACATCTTTAAATGCTGAGGAGGGGGAAAGGGGCTTTTTGTGTCATTCCTTGATGTCTCCAGGTTAGTAGTAACTGCCGGGTAATTGCATCATCCAACTAGGTATGCTGACATGCTCACAGAGCTTTGGCGTCAGCACAGAATTCTGCCTGCCTCGGCATTTCTGCAGCCAATTAGAGACCCAGTTCTAGTGTGTCAGCAGAAGTAGTTACTGCTAGCCCTTGGGCTTTGTAAATCAATACATGTGTCACAACATTTAGTATTTTCTCACTTTCAGTACTTACAGTACTGAAAAGTCTTTTCTTAAATTCAAATCATGTCTGTTTTATATCTGTAATTGGCTCTGATGTCTTTCAACACTGACTCCAGAAAGCTCCGGGTGTTCTGCCTGTCTACCTGCTTAAAATATTTCAGGGTGTTGTATAAAAAATCTGATCAAATCTGTTTTTCTTGTAGTCTGACATCTAGACTGGTGTCTGAGGTAAGTTGGGGTGCTTTTTTTTCTTGTTAGTGATAGCTGCCCTCCTTCAGCATTAGGTATGTGAGGGATCCTCAGAGCAGGAACTGCCCTTGCTCTTTCTAAGACCCATATTTTTTCAGTCTGTTGGGGTATTTTAAAAACAAATTGCTCATCAAATTGACGTTTAAAGCTTTTTAGCCATTTTTTGTGAGTCGTCTATTTTTCGAACCCTTTAACTAAATCATGCAAATGCTGGCATTTGATGGAGCTGATGGAATTCCTGCAGGGTGTCATTTCCCCCATTTTGTTTTCATTTATTTATTCTCCCTTCAGCTCACCCAGCCCTGTTTCCTACCATCCCTGGGTCTTACCTTAGCTTTGTTACCCCCCCCCCATGGATTACCCCCATAGCGGGATCAGGGAAAGAATGCCGTCCTCCCCACCCCAGTGACCCATTCCCAATGTGAAGCCAGGGCCCGATCAGTAGTGCTGAGCCTGTGGTGGGCTGGCTGGCATCATCCTGCAAGATTGTCATTTTTTTTGTTTTGTTTTCTCTCCCTTGCCCCACCCACCTCCCTGAAGTCTGGCCGTGCCTCAGCGTGGCCTTGAACGTTGCTAGCCTGCCCCTGCTGGAGAGGCAGGCTCCCTGGCCCACTCCAGGGGTTGCTAGCACAGTGGAGCCAGACGTCCTCCCTCAATGACTGGGAGCACAGCCGCACGGCAGCACCTCCAGCCTCAGGACCTCCCACAACACTGTCCATTGGATCATCGGGCATCCTTTTACCCGCATTTTGACGCAAATCCTGAAAATGTTTTCCATAAGTTCCAAGCAATTCATCATAATGAATCGTCCAAAGCCAATTTGTCCTTCTGGGCCGGGACCTTCACCAACAGTGCTGTAATCTCTGACCTCTAATGTTCTCGGTGATAAGGAAGGAGCTGTCAGTAACCCCAGAGTGAGCTATTGTGATCTCGCTGATGAGGAATGAGCAGTTATTAACCTAAAGTGATGGATGGTGATCTTGGTCACGAGGGCGGAGCAGTCAATAATCCTAGAGTGGGACATGGTGATCTTGCATATCAGGAACAGGCTCTCAGTAGCCCTAGATCGAGGACAGTGATCTTGGTTATGAGGAAGGAGCTGTCAGTAACCCTAGATTGGGGAGCGAGATCTCAGTGATGGGAAAGAGCTGTCAGTAATCCTAGACTGGGAGATGGTGATTTAGCTGATGAGGACCCAGCTATCTGTAACCCTGGTTTAGGGATAGTGATCTTGCCGATGAGGAACAAGTTGTCAGTAACCCTAGAGTGGGGAATAGTGAGCTGGGTGACGCGAAACAGGCTGTCAGTAACCGTAGAGTGGGAGATAGTGATCTCACTGATAAGAACTGGCTGTCAGTAACCGTAGTGTGGCGGCTAGTGATCTTGGTGATGAACAAACTGTCAGTAACCTTACTGTGGCAGATAGGGATCTTGGTGTTGAGGAACGGGCAAGATGTGTCATAATCTGTGGTGCTGAACTAGTTGAGAAACAAATTCTGTAACTACAACTCCTAAAACACGTCAGTGATTTGGGATTTGATTCTCAAAAGGCCTGACCTTGTACTTGACAGTATTTCTACTTTTAGCTGCTTCACTTTAAATGCACAAAGAATGTTTGCATGATTTTTCAAACTTTCAGATGCATTTACAACACTGCTCATTTTTGGCACAAAATACTCCCTCTGATACTTGCATCCAGAAGTAAGACCACCTTTTTTGTTGTTTAACAGTCTGAATGCAGTTAAGCGCAGTTGTGATGGAAGTCTTTGAAACTTCTGACCTTTTTCTTTAGAAAGCACGAGGAAAAGGTTAAAACAATTGCCTTAGCCATTCTTAACGAGAGGAATGCAGTGACATTATTTAAAGCACTAGTAGCACCAAAAATAGTAGGCAGAAAATATTTTTTTAATAGTAGTTCATTGCTATTTTTTGTTTCAGAAGTATTTTTCTTTTTCCATTTGTTCATTACATGGTTCAAACAACATGAAGTCTTGCTGTATTCTGACAATTGCAGTGATTCCCAACCTTTGAACGACCCCGGAGAACAAAGAGTTAACTTTATATGCAGGGCATAGAATACTGAGCTCGAGCTCGGTTGAAGTCTCTGTCTGGAGTGTTTCAAACTTAAACTGTCAGATTCTTTACTCCGCCTCACTGAACGGTCGCTCCGGAGATTTCTCCTTCAGCTCGGTTCGAAAGTCGGTTAAAGTTTCAGTTTGCGTTGGTTTTTTAAACCGAAAAAGTTATCCTCATAGTTGGTTCAGTCTCTGTCTGTGGTGCCATGAGTACTAGATAGGAATTGTTCTGTTTTTCCTGTGTGGAACTTGTAAAAGTATGGCTCGGTTCGGCTGAACCGGCCATTTGATAGTGAAATATTGTGTTTGTGTTGTTTTACTTAGTGTGTGTGGTTACCAGTTCTTATCGGTTCTAAAAAAAACCAACATGTTTTAGTGTGTTTTTTTCCAATACCTGTGACACGGTTAGGAACCGATAAGGGAGTCTTGCCTGGCGGTTGCTATAAAAAGGGTAAGTTGGTTAGGTTGGCCATGTCTGAGAAACCCAAGAAAAAAACCTGGCCCACTGGGTTTCAACACTGCAGTGAGTGTGAGGAGGTCTTTGCTAAGGCCGATCCCCACACCACCTGTGTTTATTGTCTGGGGTTTGACCACCTCGATTCAGACTGCCAAATATGTAAAACGTTCCCAAATCTACCCTTGGGAATAGATTTGGTAGACTGAGGAAAGGAGGCCGAGAAGTCAGCTGACCGGATGGCCAGCCCAGTTCGGTTTCGACCAACCAGAAGGAGTGCCCTCTGACCAGGGCGATACTTCTTTGGGCAAAAGGAGAGTCGATTCCGAGGGATCGGTTCCAACAAAAAGAAAATGCAAAGACAAATCGACCGGTTCGGATCCAGAGGTTTATGTTCTGACAGCCGAAGAGATAGCCAGAGCAATTCAGATTGTGGAATCGCTCTGTCCGGTTCCTACCGATCCGGCTCCTTCTGGCAGGGGTTCGGTTCGGTTGGTTCCTCCGGTTCAAGATTATACCCTCAAAGATTTTTATGAACCAGAATTAGAAGAGGAAGGGGAATTTGAGGGTGATGATGATGATGGAAGTGAGGGTCTGGATGTGTCTGTGGAACCGGACATCTCCCCAGACAGACCTTCAGGTGTTTACCCTCCCAGGCTTTCTGAGTCCCCTTCTCACTTTATGTTCTACAGAAAGGTGGCTGAAACCCTCCAGCTTCCTATGGAGGAGGCTGTGGAAGATCAAGATGAGCCTGATTATGTAGAGATGATGGACATCCCAGAGTCCAGGAGACTGTCTCTTCCCCTCCACAAATCTTTTGGGAAACAGACACAAAAAATCCTAAAGTCTTCTAACACTATACCTCCTGTGGATAGAAGAATGGACAAGAGGTATACACTTTCAGGCTCAGACACGGAGTTCTTATATCAGCAATGCAGCCATGTTGGGGTAGTGCAGGCTGCTGCCTGTGACAAGGCAAATATTCCCTTGGCTTCACACCCTCCTGACAAGGCCTCCAGGAAGATTGATGCCATGGCAAAGAAGCAGTACATGGCATCTTCTTTGGGACTCAGGCAGGCGAATTACATGGCCTATACAGCCAGGTACCAGAAGTCCAGGTGGGACACTGTACTGGCACTGGCTAAACAGGCCTCCCCCCAGCTAGCCAAGGAGCTGTAGGCGGTGGCTGCAGATGGGATTGAGGCATCTAAGGTTCAGTTTCATGCTGCTGGATTCTAATGATGTGTCATCAAATTAGCAGCTACATCTGTAGCTCTTTAGAGGATGGCTTGATTCAGATGTACTAACCTCTGCTAGGACACCCAGGCTAAGGCCATGGATTTTCTTGTAGTGGGTAATTCTCTGTTTGGGAGCAGACACAGAAGTACATGAAGAAAAATGGATGCATACAGGACCACTTACAGGAGTGCTCAGGCCAAGGAGAGGCAGGCAACTCCTCAAAGGCAGCAGTCTTGGGGCAGGGGCAGGCCTTTTCAAAGGCCATTTTACCAAGCACAGGCCTCTTCTTCCTTTTCTCAGAGGGGGTTCTTTAGAGGGAGAGGCAGAAGGGGGATGAGCAGGGCTGCATCCACTTCTCAGCCTAAAGCCCCTGCCAAGCAGACACCCTGATGGGCCTGCCCGGGTCAACTCTCCTATTCCAGTAGGGGGCAGGCTGGCTTACTTTGTCCAGGACTGGACGTTTATTACATCAGACAAGTGGGTCCTGGAAGTAGTAAGCCAGGGACTGGTTCTCAGCTTCAGAAAATTTCCAAAGATGAGAGACATATCTTTTCCACCTGCAAATCTCTCGGAAACCCTTGCCCTAGAGGCAGCGTTTTTTTTCTCTCCTAGCTTTAAGAGCCATAGAGAGAGTACCTACCCTACACTGGGGCAAAGGACTGTACTCCAGGTACTTCCTGACCCCCAAAAAGACAGGGGAGTGGCGACCCATCCTAGACCTAAGATATCTAAACAAACATCTCTTAAAACCAAAGTTCAAGATGGTAACTCTGGAATAATCCTTCCCTCTCTAAGGCCAGGGGACTGGCTAGCCTCCCTGGACCTCAATGATGCCTACTTTCACATTCCCATCAGGTGCTCCCACAGAAAGTACCTCAGGTTCCAGTGCCCTCAGGCCACTATCAGTTCAGAGCAATGCCCTTTGGCCTTACCTCAGCCCCAAGGGTTTTCACAAAGTGCCTGGCAGTAGTAGTTGCCTTTCTAAGAAGGCAAAAGATTTCCATTTTTTCCATATCTGGACAATTGGCTAATAGTGGGTCAGTCTCCAGACCAAGTCAAGTCTCACCTGTAAGTGACCCAGCAAGTACTCACTTCTCTAGGATTTCTTATCAACCTTCCCAAGTCAGTTCTCGAACCAGTCCAGCTTCTTACCTTTATAGAGGCAGAACTGGACACACTCAGAGCAAGAGCCTTTCTTCCACTAGAAAGGGCAAGGATTCTTATGGAACTAGCTTCTTCTTTCAGCCTTCAGGTATCTTGGCCAGCAAGGCATTTCCTTCAGCTCTTGGGCCACATGGCAGCTTCAACAGCAGTGGTCCAAGGGGCAAGATTCCAGATGAGGAATATTCAGTTCCACCTGAGAGCTTTTTGGTCTCAGAGGAGATTCCTTACCAAACTGATCCCAGTGACTGGGACCTTGATCCAAGCCCTCCAGTGGTGGCAGGATCAGGACAATTTAAGACAAGTGTTCCTTTTGTTACTCAGCCTTGTTCAGTGGTCCTTAACAGGGGCCTTCTCTTCTGGGCTGGGGAGCCCATCTAGGGTCCTTCAAGTGCCCAGGGCTGTGGTCCCCAAGAATCCCTTCTCCACACCAATCTCCTAGAGCTCAGGGTAGTTTTTTCTGGCCTGAAGCTTTCTCTCAGTCAGTACAGAACAGGTGGTTCAAGTCAGAGCGGACAACACCACCACCATGTGGTACATCAACAAGCAGGAGGCACTCGGGTCCACGCCCTTGTGCACAGAAGCCATAAAATTGTGGTCCCTCGCTTATTCCTGGCAAACCTCCCTTGTAGCAGTTCACCTTCCAGGCAAGGACAATGTGCTTGCAGATGCACTGAGCAGGATCTCTCAGGGCCATCACGAATGGTCCCTGGACCCTCAGGTGTTGAAAGTGATTTTTTCAAGGTGGGGCACTCCAGAGATAGATCTATTTGCAGCCCCAGACAATTACCAACTCCCTCTATTTTGTTGCAGACCTTCAGTCTTGGGCTCAGTCCCCCTGGACGCCGTGATTCTGAATTGGGAAGGGAATTTTCTGTATGCCTTCCCCCTCCCACGCCTGTTCAAAGTTTTGGTCAAAATAAGGTCTCAGCCTTACAAGGTGATTCTGATTGTTCCAGATTGGGCCAGACAGCCCTGGTACCCCCTGTTGCTGTCCCTAGCAGTCCATCTTCCCCTGTCTCTTCCCAGGAATTACAACCTGTTAACATCCTCTCAGGAAGGATTTGGTACCCCAATCTTCAGTCTCTCAATCTCAAGGCATGGCTCTTGAAGAGTTAGAGTTTGCAGATCTGCATCTTTCCCAAGGGGTTCTGGATATCCTCAAGGCTTCTCGAAAGTCCTCCACCAGAAAGACTTATAACTCCAAATGGAAGAGATTCAGCATTTTGTGTTCTTAGAAGCATATTTCTCCAGACACTGCTGAATTTCCTATGGTTCTGGATTATATGGTCCATCTTAATGGCCTAGGCCTCAGACCAGCTACTCTCAAGGTACACTTGTCAGCTGTTTCTGCGTTTTTGTCTGGGGAAGTCTTCCTCACTATCTTCCCATCCTGTGTTCTGTACATTTTTTAAAGGATTGCTTCTCATCAATCCTCCTTTTAGAGACCGTGCCCCTGCCTGGGATTTGAATATTTGCATTGCTCAACTTATGCAACCCCCTTTGAGCCTATGTCTTCAGCAGAGCTTAAGTACTTGACTTGGAAAACTGTGTTCCTGGTAGCCATTACCTCTGCCAGGCGTATCAGTGAATTGCAAGCCCTGTCAGTGGAACCTGATTTTATCTCATTTCACAGAGATAAAGTGGTCGTTAGAACCAATAGAAGGTTCTTTCCCAAAGTGGTTTCAGACTTCCATTTAAACCAGTCTGTGTCTCTTCCTGTTTTCTTCACTGATCATTCTTCCTCAGGAGAGAGGAGGCTACACAGTTTAGATGTTAAAAGAGCCCTTAGTTACTACATAGAGCATACCAAGGGTCACAGATTTGACTCCCTCCAGTTGTTCCTCACTTATGGAGAAGTGGGAAAAGGCAAACCTGCCACCAAAAGATCTGTTGCCAAGTGGATTGTGTCTTGTATACAATTCTGCTATGAAAAACTGGGAAAAACTCCACCCTCAGGCCTGAGGTCTCATTCTACAAGAGGTACAGCTGCTTCCTTGGCTGCGGCCAGGGATATCCCTCTCTTAGAAATTTGTCAAGCAGCCACCTGGAAAGCAGTCCATACCTTTACCAAGCATTACTCTCTGGATATCCAGGCTAGGAGTGATGCTCGGTTTGGCACAGCAGTACTTCAGAGCCTATTCCCAAAGTAGGTTCTGTCCCTCCTCCTTGGAGGTACTGCTTGGTAGTCTGCAATTGTCAGAATACAGCAAGACTTCATGTTGTTTGAAGAAAAAATTACTCACCTTAATAATTATGTTTCTTCTAATGGAGTCCTGCTGTATTCTGACCTCCCTCCCTGCCTCCCCTCTCAGAACCTGTTTTTGGGAAGTGGGTGGGCAGGTGCAGTGTTGCACCCCAGGGCTGTTTTGTGCTTGCACCCTCCTCCTTTTTATTTTGGTGCTGATTTATTATTATTTGTAGTAGATTAGTTTTTGGTTTTTGGGTTTCCTGACTTGAGTCTTCCTGGGAATCCAAAACTTTTTCAGCCATTTGGCTAGTAGAATTTTACAATTTCCACATTGAATTTCTAGTTAGTTGGGCTCGTAAGAATCTGATGGTTTAAGTTTGAAACACTCCAGACAGACTTCAACCGAGCTCAAGCTCTGCATTCTATGCCCTGCATAGAAAGTTAACTCTCTGTTCTCCGGGGCAGTTCAAAGGTTGGGAATCCCTGCAATTGTCAGAATACAGCAAGACTCCATTAGAAGAAACATAATTACTAAGGTGGGTAATTTTTTCTTTTCTGCCCAATATTATTAGGTGTGATGTAAGGAGCAGTACTTTACTACTTGAGACTGACATTTTATTTTAACAGGATATCCACATCCACTCACTACGTTTCAACTCTGTTCCTCTTCACACCTCATCAGCATTGTGACCTCAACTTATGTGGCTTCACAAGTGACCCATCTAGCAGTAGGTGATAGACTCTTAGTTGTGATGTCACAGACAGTGAGGTCATGGGCTGATGAAGTATGAGGAGGAACATAACTAACTATATCAGCCTCCAGGTACGAGCATGGTTCCAAACATCACAGGAAGTATTGTAAGGTAGAAATCTTCTAGTTGTCAAAAGGAAAAAATACATGTAAGTCCTAGTTAACTAAATAAAGTTAATACTAATTTGAGAAAATACATTAGCTTTTCTGTCCACTCTCACTTGAATTTTGTTTTGTGGGTTTTTCTGTGCTTTGGAAAAGGTCTTCACTTTATCTACACGATAGGATAGTAGTGGCCAAATTTAGGCGTAGAATGTCTTGTGCCACCCTCAGAAAGTCAGTACATCGATTTCATAGACACTGACTGGATGGGGAAATCCCCATGTGCTCCATCATGCTTCACCACTCTGGTATTGTTCCTCAGTTTCTGTTCAAGGATTTAAGAGGAGATAGCCCCATCTACTTGCAGTGTTTTACCCTCGGATAGCTTGCCCTTGGGTTCAGTCCATCAGTTTAACATGATTTGAAGGGGATATTCCTGTGCACACAGTCACGTTTCATCCCTGGATATCTCTCCCTCAGGTTCAGTACATCGATTTAAGAGATCGATTTGATGGAGATATCAGACATTAGAAATTCTATTGGACATCATTGAGTTCATGCATCCTGGCTTTGGATTCCGCTGGGTCCTAAAGGTATGAACAGAAAAGGGGTGAGTCTCGGCTATGTTATGAATGTTAGTAACAGAATGTTTCTGATAACGTCAATGTTTTCATCTGCTCATCACTGCAGCAGGTAGCCTATATGTGGATCTGGGCCAGAAATGTAAAGGTAGGTTCAGACACAGAACACTGTGTCGTTACCGGTTGATGCTCCTGCACAGCTGTGGTATCTTATCGTCGGTCAGTTTATGGTCTGATTCATTCCCTTTTCTGGCAGTATTTTTACTTAACTGGTTTACTTTGTGGCTTATTTATTTTCCAGTTTTTATCATTTTTCGATTGGGTTCATGGAGCAATGAATAACTTAAAAGCGTTTATTTTTCTGGAACCGAAGCACTTAATGTTTTTTATGTTTTGTTGTTTTAACCAAATTATTTTCCAGACTTTATATGTAAATAGATTACCTCTTTACTGAATGTCTTCAAATTTTGAGATTTCTACTCTCGTTAAAGTGTATTTCAAAGATAATTTATTCTTTTGGACTTCATAGCTCAGTACCTTAATGTTGTGGTAGTCTTTCCAGCCAGAAAGGATTATTTTTAAGAGTGTCCAGTAAGGGGCAGGAGGGATCATAAATTGGGCTACAGTGCTGGTCAGTCGATCTCTTCCACTTCCTGGTCCGCCTGCTCTGTCCTGTGCTCAGATATATTCGACATCTAACCAGGAGAGCAGGGGGTGTTCCTCATTGAAGCCTGTGGGAAAGTTTCAACATTTTACCAATGTTTAAGCAAACTTTGATAAAATGAAAGCCATCGCTCAACTAATAAGGACCCTTTAGTATATAGTGCATGAACAGTATTACATTAATGTAAATTCTGTGCAGTTGTTCAGTCAAAGGCACTACGCTGGCAATAAGCCACTCCATGGCATGGTTGTATGCTGAATTAATTCATGCCCCTGCTGTGTAATAAGGTACGAGGCAATGGCGAATGCCTTATGCAGCAGAGGGGCTCTTTAATTCAGCTTACACTATGTCCTGGAGTAATACATTACTAACATAGAAATATGTTGATAAAATAAAGACAAATGCTTTCAGACTGCTGAAAAGCTGAAATCGACTGAAGCACATCCGCATGTTTAAAGTAGTTCCTGCCGTGTTAGCATGTTTAAAGTACAGAAATGCAGTAGTCCCTCACTATAATGAATCTCTTTATACCGAACCGTGGTTATAGTGAATAACTGTGATGAATCCTATTGCTCTTCCAGGAACCAATCTTCACCATTGATTCACACCAGTGGGTTCTGGACCAGAGGCGCTAGGACCCTGTGAGAGCCAGACCTTTTCAGGAGGGCTGGTGCCGAGGTAGGCTGTGCACATGCGTGGCACTGCGAGACTGGCTTGTGCTGCATGGCTTACATCGGCACCAACCCTCAACTGCCTCAGCTCCTTTTTTTCCTCACCATCGAATGCCCTTCAGTGATGGTGTAGCTCACCCGCTGGGAGTCTGAACTTCACATCTGTACGACAACAGCGTTCATTTTTTCTCACTTTTAGTGTTTAAAACTGTCATTTTTGTGTCAGTTTAGTAATTTTTACAAAAAAAAAGTTTTTCTGTCAGTTCCTCTCAGCCCTGCCGAACAACAGTCGAGGACCATGGACGGTGATGGTAATGTTAGGTAGCCTCTTCAGGCGTGCTGGTCCAGCAGCAGTGTGTGTCCGATCCATTTCCCTCAGTGGAGGGAGGGTTCTGACGATGGGTGGTCCTGTGTTCGGGAGGGAGGACAGCCCTCCTGTAAATACAAAAAGAAGCGGGGCCAATCCGATCTCGGTCGGGACTTGGCAGCCCGACCTTGAGTTCTTCCTCTTCCTGTTGAAATGGGAAGACGGTACCACTTGAGGTCGCTCTCTGGTAGGTCTGCCATGAGGTCCTCGGTGTCCAGGAGCAGGAGGCCTTCCCAGCGACATTTGCATCTCTGATGGGTTCTGCTCATGGGCATTCAAGGTCTCAGGCTGTGAGCCTCTTCCTGTGGGGACTCTGGTGGGCAGTTTCATCACTAGGCAGCTCTTATGGAGCAGTGAGTATAACATCTGGCTGATTTGCCCCTTCTTGCAGAGCCAGCCACAGGCCCCTCAGGGTCTGGGACATTGGACCCGAAGTTGAGACACTAGAGCCTGGTAGAGCGTTTGTCTCTGGCAGCAACCTTCAGGTCCTTGCCGGCAACTGTGCATAGCGCCTGTTCACTGGTGCGCACCCTTGCAGTGTCACTGCTAGGACCAGCCCGGTACCTATGTCGGTCACTGCTGTGGAGGTGCTTTGACACTGGGGGGCGGTGCCAGGCTCAGTGCCAGGATCAGGCCCTTTGGGGTAAGTCTGTTCCAGCGCCGCATCTGGCGCTGAGAGAGCTGTTGGCACTGTGCCCAGTCTCTTTGACGATGCCGCCTCTGGTGATGGCCCCCCCTTTT
This sequence comes from Neoceratodus forsteri, assembly GCA_016271365.2. Classification (NCBI taxonomy): domain Eukaryota; kingdom Metazoa; phylum Chordata; order Ceratodontiformes; family Ceratodontidae; genus Neoceratodus; species Neoceratodus forsteri. The sequence goes on along the minus strand of CM057455.1, from coordinate 27,315,502 downwards.
TGCCAGCACCAGTGCCAGCTTCCCTTCTGCCGGGACCGGTGCCAGCTCCCCTTTTGCCTGTACCAGTGCAGGGTCCTTCTCTGCCGGTGCCACCTGTCTTTCCAACTCCTAGAGCTGGGCTAGACAATTCTAAGTCCACCCCTCTCCCAGCCCCTCTTCCCAGAGAGGAGCTGGGGGGGGGCGAGTCTGACCCCTACCTCGTTATTTCTGAGAGTGGCCACGATGACTCTTTTTACAGCTTGGTTAATTCAACCCCAGGCCCTTCCCCTGTACCAGAGGAGGATCGCAACATGTATGCAACTTTTGCTTTAGAGCCTTCTGCCATTGACCTAGGAAACATCTCCATTTTATTTATTTGTTTAATTTATTTATTTCAGTTTGGGATTAACACCTTTGAGCCAGTGACTCGTTTACAAAGGTTCCAAGTCAAATATAGTACAGAACAGAATAAACAGCAACAACAGTATATACACAGAAATACACTGGTGTACAAAAGATAACTTGATTTCAAGGTTACATAAAAACAATTGTGCTTAATTGCCAAGTTACACTTTGGTTACAGATTGTCTTGAAATTTACAATGAAATTTCACTGTCAGTCCTACATATATAGACAGGCAGTTCAAGTCTGTTCCTAGGCGTAAGCTGCCCTATGCTGGTGCACAGGTCAGCAGAAGGATTTCAGGAACTTGTACTTAGGTAGAGTAAGGCCACCAAAAGAAAGACTTTGTTGAAGATTTGCTTGAGTGGCAGCCTGAGAGCTTTGTCATTGAAGGTGGGGGGTCAGTGAAGAGGGATAGGGGATGGGGAGAAATAGGAAGGGAGGCGGTCGAGGGTTGGCAGTGAAGGGGAGAGGTAGTACAGGTGGGGGTGGATAAGGTGAGGGTAGTAATATGTGGGGGTAGAAACATAGAAGTTGACAGCAAATAAGGACTGCAGGCCTATCCAGTCTGTCCATTTCTTTTTCTACCTTATGAATGTGCCATCTGCCTTTGTTCTGTCAATGGCCTATCTATTCATACTCATCCGTATTGCTTCCTTATGCCTATCCCATTGAGGTAGATGGAGGAAGAAGCAGAGGATGGGACCGAAGAGGGGGGTAGGGGGGTTGAGAGGGCAAAGGCGGGAGGGGGATAAATCTAATAGTAATATTGCAGTGGGAGGTTGAAGGGGACATTTTGCGACTTTCCAAGTGTTTGAATTAGAGCATTCAGGGGACTCAGTTGTTAGTATCGGGTTAGGTTGTGTTGGGGCACTCATACACAGCGAGGGGCTAGGAGTGCTTGGAGACCAGTTTTGAATTGCTGACCTTGCTACATTCAGTAAGATCACAGGGAGATCATTTACCTACCTGGGTCCTCTATAGGAGAGAGATCTCTGGGCTGTTGAGGTATGTAAAGCACCACCAGCCCACCCTTGATGAACTTCATGTACTGACAGTTGGTTGATCTTCAGTAGTTTGGATAGACAAGAGGTGGATTCAGGAGCTAGCCCAAACAGTTTTCTTTGCCAGAAGGCAGGCCTGGTATTGGGTCCTGAGGTGAAGTGTAGCCATCCAGTTGCTTTATAGAGGTCACAGGTGTGTGTCCAGTGATCTGCTCCCAGGACCAACCGACATGCTTTATTGAGAAGGATTTTTACCCTTTTGAGGGCTGTGTCAGTTCCAGCACTGTAGATTATAAGGCCATAGTCTATGGTAGATAGGACTGTGCTGCTTGTGACCAGCTTTAGGGCCTCAGGGGGCATGTAGTGATCGTGTCGATAGAGAACTCCTAGTTTTGCATTGGCAGATTTGACTACATGGTCTACATGAGTTGTGAATGAGAGGGCATTATCCATATGTACCCCAAGATATTTAAGACGTGTCAACAGCCACGGCCCGGCCCTTAGTGCACTGGTAGGGTTACGCTTGTGGTGCCAGCAACTCCGGTTCAAGAACAGACTCTGGCAACTGGAGGGCCAGCTAGGGAGGAGGATTGAGCACCCAGGCTGCTCTCCTTCTCCGGGAGAAGTGGGTTGCATGTCCCACCGCTGTACCGTCACCTGGTGACCACGGGTGGAGGTGCAGCGGGACAGCGTGAAAGTGAGTGGGAGGGGCGTCGGCCAGGGCCGGAGTGCTTGCCGTTCGACATGCTCCACCCCTTGGCTCCCCTAACGCGCCAACGTCCTGAGGGGTGGCACCAGAACAAGGAAAAAGGCCCCTCGTATGTCACGCAGAAGGCATCCAGCTCCCAAGCACCATAACCTGGCTGTCGTGGGGAGCTGTTCAGACTGCCTGACACTCACAAATGGACTGGAGGGGGAAGTCCCAGGATCCCTCTCCTCCCCACCTGGCGGGGAGGCTGAGGCAGCATGGGCGTAAGGTATGGTGGCCCACCAAGAGGTACCGGGGGCGGGCAGGGAGAGCTTAGGATACCCGGAAGAGAGTGGCATCCGTGGAGAGAAGGGGGCATAAACAGACAATATAAAAAAAAAAAAAAAAGGTGTCAACCTGCTCCAGTATATCCCTTTGCTACTCTGTACCTGCTGATTCCAAATTTCTTTCAGTTCTGTGGAACCATAAAAAGCATGCTCTTAGTTTGTTATAGCTGAGCAGCAATTTATTGTGAAACAAGGTTCCTCTATGATGGCACCCTCAGTGGAGACCAAGAAGAGATACGGACACCCACAAGGGAGACCCACGGCATTGGTACTCATTGCCCTCTATTTAATGTTGGCTTTAGCCTTTTTCCCCATGCCTGCTCTTTTGCCCTTGTCTATTTTACATTTACCCCTGTCCTGCCCTCTGTTGAGCACTGTACCTCAGTGTTTACCTTACTTAATGCTGAGATTTGTGTAGTCAGAACTTGACGTCTGGCCCATTCCTTCACAAAACATTACAGTTTGACATTGCCTCTTGCCGCAGAGCAGGCTTTGGGCTAGCTTTTCTGCAGGGTGTCCTCTCATGATCCCTGTCTAGAAGCTCAGCCTTTGTGGATGGTGTTTCCTCCTCCCTCTTTCTTTTTGTTCCAGACTGCTTGGAACTCAGTCCTACTTAGCAGATAACTACTGCAAGAGCCCTCTCGAGTAAAGACAGTACAGTTACGTAAGAACTTACTATAACGGTAGATCTTCGAGAGAGGCTCTTGCAGTAGGTATTACTTTTCCCTCTAACCCTCAATTTCTTCTTCTAGATATGGGGGCCATATCTCTTCTCTCCTGTCGGACCTTTGGCTCTTGTTGGGAAAGAACTGGAGGGCAGGCATCGGACCGCCCTTTATACTGACATTGGATGACGCGGTCACCTGACATGGGGGCAGTCCCTGCCAAAGACTGCTAGCTAGAAATTTTTCCGTGGGGTCCTGATGCATGGTGGCTTAGTCCTATATGTAAATACCTCCTGCAAGACCCTCTCTCGAAGATCTGCTGTTACAGTACGTTCTTACATAGCTGTACTTTCTGATTCAGTTGATTTATCTACCATGGGCTCAGAACAGTCTAGCTGACGAGCTTAGCCAGACAGAAGCAGATCCTCAGAAGTGGTTGTTGGCACCAGAGGTCCAATCTCTCTTTGACAAGTGCGGAACCCCAGATGTGGACCTTTTTGCATCCCCACACAATGCCAAACTGCCTTGGTTCTGCTTCAGAAATCCAGAATGTGGTGTTTTCTGTCAGGATGCATTCAGGTTGCAGTGGACAGATCACTTTCTGTATGCATTCCCTCTTGTTCCTCTAGTTCAGAGGGTACTGCACAAGCTGGAGGCACAAGGGGACAAAATGATCCTGATTGCACCATGCTGGCCTCGACAGATATGGTTTTCCCTGCTTAACAAATTGTCAGTCAGCCCTCTGAGAGCCATCCCTCTTCAGACAGATCTCCTGATGCAGAGGTCCCTGGTTCACACCAACCTGCGCTCCCATCATCTCCACGCCTGGATCCTGAAGAAACAGAAGTGGGCAGGTATAAAGTGTCTGAGGTCTCTGAGAGTCTTTTGGTTGGTCGTGAGCCCTCTACCAGAAAAACTTACACAGCCAAATGGAAACGTTTTTCAGTGTGGTGCTCCAAATCCCATATAGATCCATTCTGATGCCTGCCATATATAGTTTTGGAGTACTTGTTGGACCTCTCTGACACAGGCACGCAGTACCCTACAGTTAATGTCCACCCATGTGCTGTTTCAGTGTTTCATGAGCCTGTACAGAACCTCTGTTTAGCTTAGCTGCCTTTATTTAAGAGGTTCCTGAAAGACATTTTTCACACAAGGCCCCTAGTCAGGAAACCTGTTGCCACCTGGAACCTCAACCTTGTGTTGGATATGCTCACCTGTAAGCCCTTGAACCCCTGGCTATATGTGACCTAAAATTTCTAACTTGGAAAACTGCATTTCTAGTCACCATTACTTCTGTCCTAGAGTCTCTGAGATGCATGCATTGGTCACAGATCTTCCGTATCCTGTTTTCCTTAAACCAGCCTTTGGTGCTGCCTACATACTTTCCAGCTTCCAGAATGAAAGGGTACACCCTCCACTCTCTGGACGTAAAAAGAACCCTCACGTTCTACCTCGATAGGACTTCTCACAGTCAAAGCAACTCTTTGTTCCTTTCACCCCAATCACGTTTTTTTTTTTATTTAAAATGTTGTTGAATGGGTGAAGAGCACTAGGCCACATGGCCTTTTACAAGTCCCGACCCAGTTTAAAACAAAACATACATTACAACGGACATAGACTATATCTCTAATATAACAAGTAATAAACATACAAAACAGTATAGACCAGTGACAATAGATAACAAATTCAACCAGTTACTAAAATCCCGGTCTACAGTGAGTTCAGGTACAGTTACACTGTGTTTCATTTGTGAGCAACTCCTTTAATGAAATCTTAAAATTATAACCATTCTGCAAATTACGTAAATGATCTTACAAACCATTCCATGTTTTGACTGCATTTTGCTTGAATGCTCTTTGTTTTTTGGTTTTTACACTTGGGTATTGTTAGGTTACTGTATCTGGTGATCTTAAAGCTCTCGTACTCTGTTTCCGTTAGAAAAAAGTTGACATAGGATTTTTGGGTAAACAGTGCAGTAAATTGAAGACAAAAAAACAAGACATTTGGGGCAGGATTTTCAAATGTATTAGATCACCGCAAGCTAGAAACAGGGGAGGTACCCAAAGATTGGAGGACAGCAGATGTAGTCCCCTTATACAAAAGCGGGAACAAAGAGGAAGCAGGGAACTACAGACCAGTCAGCCTCACCTCGGTAGTGGGGAAGATCATGGAAGCACTACTGAAGGAGAGATTGATGGAACATCTGGTTGTCAATGGACTACAGGACCCAAGGCAGCATGGTTTCACCAGAGGGAGGTCATGTCAGACCAACCTCGTTGAATTTTGACTGGATGACTAGGGAGGTGGATCGGGAGGGCAGTGGACATGGTCTATCTGGACTTCAAGCAAGGCCTTTGACACTGTGCCACATAGAAGACTACTACACAAACTGGGGAATATGGGTGTGGGCAGGACAGTAGTGTGGTGGGTAGGTAACTGGCTGGGTGGCAGGACACAGAGGGTGGTGGTAAATGGCTGTCACTTCACAGAGGGAAGAGTGACCAGTGGGGTACCACAGGGATCAGTGCTGGGACCGGTCCTATTCAACATCTTCATCAGTGACATTGCACAGGACCTAGAAGGCAGAATTTCACTGTTCGCTGATGACACAAAGCTCTGTAACAGAGTAGACACACCAGAGGGTGTGAACAGAATGAGAAGGGACCTGCAGAAACTTGAAGAATGGTCAGGGTTTGGCAGTTGAAATTCAATGCAAAGAAGTGCAAGATAATGCATATGGGGCCCAAAACCCTGGCACAATATATCAGTTAGGGGTGAGGATATAGCATGCACCAAACAGGAAAGGGATCTTGGGGTTATCATCTCTGATGACCTCAAGGTAGGGAAACAGTGTGACAGGCAGCAGGTAAAGCAAATAGGATGCTGGGATGTATAGGCAGGGGCATCACTAGCAGGAAAAGGGAGGTCATAATTCGCTATACAAGACACTAGTGAGGCCCCACCTGGAGTACAGTGTACAGTTCTGGAGACCATACCACGAAGGACATAGACAGGGTAGAGAAGGTTCAGAGGAGGGCAACAAAGATGGTGCATGGATTGCATCACAAGTCCTATGAAGACAGGTTGAAGGAACTGAACATGTACTCCATGGAGGAGAGGAGAGAGAGGGATATGATGGAGACATACAGGTATCTCACAGGGAGGAACAGGGTGCAGGAAAACACTATTTTTAAGCGAAAAAGATGTTCCAGGACTAGAGGGCATGGGATGAAGTTGGAGAGAGGATGATTCAGAGTAAACATGAGGAAGAATTTCTTCACAGAACGGGTGGTGGACAAGTGAAACACCCTGCCAGAGGAAGTGGTGGGGGCTGAAACAATCACAGGATTTAAGAATTCATGGGATAGACATAAAGGAATTCTGGAGGTGAGGGGTAAGGGGCAACAGACTTCTAGGAAAACATAAACTGAACTTACAAGCTCAGATGGGCAGACTGGGTGGGCCATGGGCCCTTATCTGCCGACACTGTCTATGTATCTATGCTACGGTGTGCCAACGTTACGTTGCATGGGGCTTGTGACAGTCTAATGGGATTTTCTGTCCTGTGCGGTAATTGGTGCAAGGTAGACCAGCTTTCTTTGGTCTACCTTGCAGCAATTCTGGGGGCCCTTGTTATGGAGCTTGTGCCTGATATTTTGCGCAGTGTGCCGTAACTCGTGGAAACTGTCGCAACTGCACCAAAGATTGGAAAATCAGGTGCAGTTGCAGCGAAGGGTTTGGCGCATGGCCTGAACCCGTGTGTGGTGATGCAGTGCTGGACGCAAGCCCTACACCACCCTTCAAAAATCCTGCCCTTGAAGTCTGTCTTTTTGTTCTACTGGTAAGTAGTTCTGTCTACTGTATAAGGTAACAGTGATGCTGTCTAGTTTTGGCTCTAGGCGAATCTACAAATTGCGTTATACAAGCAGATTCTTTGCTGTATTATTTTTCTGAAGTTCCATCCAGATTAGACTGCCATACGCTACTGTTAGAAGAAGCAAGTTTGTGCTGTCCTTTTCTTGTTTCATTTGTTAATCACTCACTGCATATAGTGCCCGATCTTCCTGTGTAACTGTTTGACTGTATTTTCTGCATGTATGTTAAAATTCAGCTGACTGTCTAAAGTAATATCAAATATTTGAAATCAGACACTGTGTCTAATTTCTCACCCCTCAATCAGAATCTCTAATGGTTCTATCAGTAATTTTTGTTTAGGATTAGAACAGAATAACATTCCTTTTTTTCTTGTTCATTACAACTTTATTTTCCAATATCCATGTTTCCATTTTCCCAAATTCATATTCTGGATCTTGGTTTAATGTCTTAATATCTTTTTGGCCATGTGTAACACAGCATCATCAGTGTATAGTACCGTTTGAGATCCTGTGGCATATTGCTGGTAGTTCAATAATGAACAATGGAAACAACATGGGTCCCAATATGGAACCCTGGGGTACCCCGTAATGTACTTCTGTAATGTCTGTTGTTAGTCCGTTTACTTGTACTTGTTTCCTGTTTGTTAGGTAACTGTGTATCCAATTTAACACTGGTTCTCCAAAGTCAATATTGGGTAACTGATAATCTACAAGGTCGAATGTCTTGGTCAGGTCCATGAACACTGCACCTGTATATAATTCTACCTTCATATTGTCCTGCAGGTTGTTTGTGAACCTGACCAAGGCAGTCACCGTGCTACACCCCCTCTTGAAACCATGCTGGGCTGATGTCATTTTTCTGTATCTCTCTAGATAATCCATATCTAGGAGTGCAACAGCCTTCCTGAATCTTACCAGTCAGTAATAGGAGTGATACTGGCCTATTGCTGCTTGGGTTGTTAGTCTGTCCTCCTTTAAAAATGGAAATCATATATGCTTTCTGGCATTGTTTGTGTGATTAAAGATACGCTGAAAATTATTTGTAAGGGGTAAGCAAGTTCCTCTGCTGCTTGCTTCAGAATATTTGCCTCAACCAAATCTGATCTTGATTCCTTTGATTCGTTTAATCATTTTAAAGTAAAATTGCAAAATTATATTGTGGGCTTCACAGCCTGGAACCCTGGGGCAGTGATAGCTCCTCTGTGTCAACAGTAAAAATGTGAATATGCTCTGTTAGGTTTGGGAAGGGATCGTAACTCTAGCTGAGCTGCCAGTCAGCCAATCCCTTCCTACTTCCTAGTCTGCCCACGCCGCCCCCACACTCCTCTGTATCGTGACGTTTAGCCAGGGAGAGCATGGGTACGTGCCCCATACAAGTACTGTATATGGGGCTAATTTTCTGAACGATTTTACAAACTTTAGACTGCCTGTTGAGAAAAATTAAAGCCACCGCTTGACTAATAAGGTTCTGTAGTATCGAGTGGTGGCTTTCATTCTCTAATAGAAGCAGTCTGAAATGTGTAAAATCATTGAAAAATTAGCCCTCTACTATATGAAGAGCATGTCCCGTGCTCTCCTAACTCTAACTATCATGATATGGAGGAAGTAATGGATGAGCCTACAAAATAAGGAAAGGATCAGCTAACTGGCAGCTCAGCTAAGTGCATCCCCAACACAAGCTATATTCCCATTTTACTGTTAACACAAACTATCAACTACTTAAACTTCATGGCTAATGATAAAAAATCTTAATAAGGACGTGCACCTTTACTTTAAATGCTTACAAACTTTCTGCCCATGTGATCCATTTAAAATAAAACGTGGGTCTAATTTCATTTTTTTTGTTCCTCGTTTTTTTTAGACATTTCTTTAAAGTTACTGAGGTATTAAGTAGAGGTTTTATTTATGTCATTAGCTATTTCTTTGTTGTCAGATATCTCCGGGCCCCCTTTAATTAAATTAGTTATATATTTTCTTTCTTTTTGGGGGCTAATACATTATTCAGTCCATCCCAGAACTTGGAAATTTGTCATTTGTTCATTTTGTAAAATTCACCTTCGCCTTTTTATTTCTTTTCTACATTTTCCTTAATTGTCTGAGCTGGTTCCAGTCCCTTTCTATTTTGAGTTCTTATAATGTACCCAAACAGCATGTCTATCTTTAGTAAGTTTGATTGCATTTATCCATTTATGTATGCCTTTTATTCTGAGTCATCCGGTTACAATCAAGTGCATTTCTGCATGGAATGTCAGTTGCCTCCATCAGTGCTATGCTATGAAGCTGGTCAAACTTGAAGGCCAGGTCTGGTCACTCCACAAGAGTGGTCACTTCGTCCCTGGCAGAGATTTCCTCTGTTCCTGTCGCTGATATTTGCAGAGCTTCCACCTGGAGCACAGTGCACACCTTCGTCAAGCACTACCGTGGATGTCCATGCCAGGCAGCATACCTCCTTTGGCAGGACAATCCTTAATGGACTTCTGTCCTGAATGAGCTCCAGCTCCTAAGCCTCTGCCCGGGGGACTCATCTCAGCTTGGTACTCTAACCCATTGGTATGAAATCAATGGTGAAGACTGGTTCCTAGAAGATCTTAAAATCTAATGCTCACCGTAGTTCTTGATCTTAATCTAGGAGCATCTTCACCATCGATTCACACAGCCACCCTCCATCGCCCAGGCCCACTCTTTCTGTTTGTTGGTCTTTACCCCTTGTTTTTGGTGTGGGCTGTGAAGACACTGCTTTCTTTGTTGTTGACCCTTCTTATGTGGGTAGCAAGTGCTATCTTATGCTCTTTATTTAGGTGCATTATTGTTAGGTTACGCTGCATCTCCTCAGTGAAAAAGGTACTGAGTCGGTTGAGGGCCAGTGCTGAGCTAAGCCATGTGAGGCTTGACGAGCAAAAGTCAGTCATAAACACCATACCATAAACAAATGTGAATACCTCACGAACTGTAACTGCCACACACAAAGTGGCAAAGTTGTTCAGCTCTAACAATGGTATGCAGTCAATTCTAAGCAATTTGTTTTACGCTAGCCAAAATACCCCCAAACTGATTTTTTTTTATAAAAAAAATATACACCATACCATAAACAAATGCAAATACTGATTGTTTTTTAGTAGAAACAGCAACATAAGCCCTTTTTTTTGTGGAAAACCTGTTGCACATCAACACAAAATTATGTTTCTAGGATCGTGGATATGTTGTTCATCCACACTTATTGGCATGTACCCTTCCACTTTAAATCTTGCCAGAAGTCTTCAAGCTGGCTCCTCCCACAGACCGGTTGATATATATCTCAACTCCACCCGTGATGCCAGATCTTCCTTTCTGCTGGAAGATACAGATTGCCTCCCTCGTGCACACGCATTTTGTAGACCCTGGCTTTCAAAACTTCAGGTTTACCGAGATTAAAAACTGTGCAAGTTAGCGATCGCCTCTTTGTGTCATCGATCATGGAGGAGAAATCTTCCCCTGGATTTCGCCAGTGTCCTTGTGGCCAAAAAATGTCAGGCTCTGATCCCCATCTCACGTGCGTCTACTGCCTCGCTGTCGGCCATGACATTTAGTCCTGCAGTTTTTGCCTGGCCTTCCATCCCAACGTCCTGGATGACCGCCTTGCATGTCTTAAACTGGGGAGACTGGAGAAGAGGAACCCTCCGGTGAAGTCCAAGGAGGCTGGGTGGGCAGTTTCTGCGGCTGCGGGTTCCGCTAAACAGCTGGAACGCATGATGGCATTCAAGAAAGAAGCTGCTTGCTCTTTGGACTCTCGAAGCCACTTTGTTCCGCTCAACCTGGGCTCTACTTTCTCGGGCTCCTTCAGGGAATTGTGCCTGTCTCCCCCCACTCAGGGAGAAGCGCCCATCGGTCTCGCCTCCTCCCGAGCCCGTAAGCAGGATAGGGAACAAAGCACGTCCTCGTCTCGGTGAGGCGCTCTTGGAACTGAGAGAGGTCTCAGTCTCGGAGCATGTGGTCTCAAGCTAGGCTGAGATCGCTCCTCAGACACAGGCTTCATGGACCTTCCTTCTGGCAAGCCGACCGAGGATGTGGCGCGATGGGTGAGTTGTTCTTGATCCTATCAACCTGCTGTTATCGGCTCCAGTTGATGACTCTCTGGAAAGAACTCCAGTCCCCATCTTCCCCAATGAGGAGACCCAGCCCACTGGTGTCCCCATCGAGGGACCAGTTCTAGACCCCAGAAGTCACTGGTCCCTTGGTGTCTCCCTAGCGACTGAGTCGGCCTGCCCAGTCTCGGTTGAGGTCTAGAACCCCCCTCATCAGGCAGGAGAGGAAGAAGGGCCATAAGCGCTCAGAGAAGCGTGCCACGGTTGTCTCGTCCTCCTCGGATGAGAGGCTCCGTTGGAAACTCTGGCGCTACAAGGACCTCATTTGGCAGCAGCTGATATTGTCCGGGCACAATCCGACTTCGACTCCTGCCCCTGCCATTACTTGGCTCTTGCCTCCTAGGCCAAACCTGACCCCCTTGGAACTGAAACCTTTGGTTCCTGTGCCTGTGGGGCTGGCGCAACTGCCTGTTTGGCCTATACCGGTCTCTCCACCGATTGTGGTGGAGCCGCCACCTAAGCAGCCTGTGGGAAGGGCTCCTTCCAAAGAGGACTGACCAGATACCGGACTTCCCCGATGTCTGTTGGTCACGGTCACCCCTGACCACCCTCAGTGGGTCGAGGGTGATTTGGGCTGCAGGCCGCTGTACCCCGACTCTTCGGACTCGGATGTCACCAGGCTTCACTCTCATCCCGAGGATGATGAGTTATCTGTTGGCATGAGAATGGAGAAGGTCCTTTCTCCTTCAAGGGATTCTTGCCTCATCTCTGATTCCACAGGGATGCCCTGGAACCCATCCAAAAAAGCCTGAGTACACTCTCAGGACATCCTCAAAAGAGGGGATACCCCAATGGAGGCCTTTTCTGTGGCTGAGGGCATTGTTGGTCCGCTCTTGAACTGTGGCAGAGTCCTGCCTCATGTCCACCAAGTCTGCTCGCTTGGCCTGCAAGTCACAGGTTCTCATGGGGTCCCTCTGGGGTTCACAGAGCACCCTTTGGCCGAGAGCCTGGTGACCGCCTCTGTGTTCAGGCATACTGGCAGTTCTGCCAACACTGACCGACTTCCGACAAAGAGTCCAAGCTTTTGGATCACTCAGGGTGGAAGGTCTATGTGGCTTCCTCCTTGGGCCTTCGTTAGGCAAGTTCGGCTATCATCATGGCACCCTTCTCTCATGCCATCCTCGGGTCATTAGACAGAGTCCTCTCACATCTCCCTGCGGACATGCAGACCACGGTTAAGCAGGTCCAAGCTGTTGCCAAATAGCAGCTCCAGATGGCCCTGGACATAGGGGACTCTTGTGCCCGATCGATGGCCACCGCAGTTGCCTGTTGCCGCAGGGCTTGGCTGAGGCTCTCCTCCTTTCCGGCAGATACTCAGCATAAGTTAGCTGATGTGCCTTTTCTTGGGACCGACTTGTTCGGCCCAGGAGTGGCCGGTCACCTACAGTGTATAGAGCAGTCCAGTGCCACCTTGGACGCTACTTCTACTAAGAGTTCTTCGGGCAAGAACCAGCAGAAGAAGAAGAAGAAGCTTTTCAGCACTCTTCCCCTGCAGTTCAGCAGTTCTCCTTCCTTATTATACCAAACTGAAGCTTTGCAAGCTACATGCCTAGATCTGGAGGGCCGGTCTCGGCATGATAACCTCCGACTATATGATCTTCCTGAGAATATGGAGACAACCCCTATGGCACCATTTGTAGAGAACCTATCTGGACGTTCTGGCTCATTTTCCATGTGGAAAGGGCACACAGATCCCTACAAAAGAAACCTACCGATCCTGCAGCCCACCCACGTTCTGTTGTATTTAAGCTAAACTCTTTCAGTATGAAAGAAGAAATATTGAGACGTGTGTGGAGTAAAAAATATATCAAATATCTTATAAACAGGCTGTTCCTCGATGACGATTACCCTCAAGAAATACAATCTCAGAGAATCAAATACTTCCCCATCTTGAGAGTGTTGCGAGAGAGGTCCATTCCTTTACACACCCCTTATCCCTCCCGACTGAGAGTGTTCTGGGAAGATGGAGTGAAACTTTAATCGACACTCGAAGCACAGGAAGCACTCGAGAGGGGCGTGCCTATAGAAGAGTAGGACCCAAGATGCAGAGAAGCTGGGACCATTTAGACAGCGCACCATGTTAGGAAGGCAGGGAAACAAGATAGTATCGCACACTGAAGCATTGCACAGAATCCAAATCATCATGAACAGAAAGGCAGCTCAAACTTGAACAGAAACCTGAACAAATAAATATATCTTTATGGTGTTTTTGCTGAGACCGTTCTCTTGTATCTCGAGCTACCGCTGAAGGAGCCTGAAATAGCAATGCCATCCCTTGGAAAAGTACTGAATTATTATCCACACTTTGGGTTTTCAGTAGGGAATGGGGACTGCATGGGTGGATGCTTTGAGGAGAACATAGATACGGAACTGGTCAAATGGGACTTATGATGACTCAAACTTAATTTCTCTGTCAACTAGAATTGTTTAGCGTGCAGTTTATGCTAGATACTCTGCTAAGCCAGTAAATATGTGAATGCTTTATTGCTAATGCTTAGTTGGGTCTTTTCTTTATTACCTACTGGTCTCAGTGCAATCTCCATTGTCGGCGCTTAAGATGCTGTTAGTAACCCCACGATACCCTGAAAAGAACAGGGTGTAAAATTCATCTGTTACTGGGGCTGATCAGTTGAATTACAATGGATGCTGCCACTGGATCAGGACCTATTTTGATCTGCTTTTATAGGACATATACCTCTGTTGTCCTTAAGGTACATTCAGTTTCCTTACAATCGGCTGGAAGCAGGGTGTACTGATGCTTTATTGTCCTGTATCCTTAGCACACAAATAGGATGCCCACTGTTATCAAGGCTGTAGAGGATCCTCCAATAACAGAGGCATATGCATGCTTCCTTGTCCTCCTCCTTTGGGAACACAGGGGCTAAAAAGGTAATTTAGCCCTCAACCTTGGAAGCATATATTTTATTGGTTCATAGGTAAATTATAGCCATGTTGGCTCTGAAGTTTGTTTTATACCTAGCAGGACGATTGGAATTTATAAATAAAGATAACTACTAACATACTAACATACTATTTGCCAGCAGATTAGGCCTTATGGTCTATCAAGTCTGCTCGAACCTCGATCCTTAGTTGGGTGCCGAGACCCTCCCATCCCTTGTGCTCCAGAAACCCCTATCATCCATCCCCACCCCCCCGGGACAGGACATCATCTGATACATCCACTTTCTGTGTCTGTCCCACCTCTCTTAAAGCTCTCCACTGTGGATCTCTGAACCAGCTCACCAGGCAGAGCATTCCAAGGTCCACCACCCTCTCAGTGAAAAACCTCCTCCTCTTTTCCCCTCACCCTTCCACCTTCCAACTTCAAACCATGCCCTCTGGTGATGCCTCCCTGCTTTAGTCTAAAGATCCCTCCATGTTTACCCTATTTATTCCCTTGAGGTACTTGAAGACCTCAATCATGTCCCCTGTCTCTCCTCTCCTCCAATGAAAACAGGCAGAGCTCCTCAAGTCTGTCCTCGTAAGTCAAATCCCCTAGCCCTCGTATCATCTTTGTTGCCCTCCTCTGTACCCTCTCCAGGAGCTGTATGTCCCTCTTCAAGTGTGGTCTCCAGTACTGTACACAGTACTCAAGGTGTGGTCTAACCAGTCCATTGTACAGTGGCAGAATCACTTCCTTGCTCCTAGAGGTGATCCCCCTTGCGATGCATCCCAACATCCTGTTTGCCTTGCTAGCTGCTCTCCTGCACTGCTCAGTGTTATTCATACATGTATCCACCATGACCCCTAGGTCTTTTTCCCCTGTTGAGGCTTCCAGCACCTCCCCTCCCAGGGTGTACCTGTGTTTAGGGTTTCCCCGACCAAGATGCAACACCTTGCACTTGGTGATATTGAAATTTAATTCCATGTGTGAGCCCAGCTTTCCAGGGTGTCCAGGTCCCTTGCAGGACCAACCTCCCTCTTCTCCCTCAACTACTGCTCCCATCTTGGAGTCATCCATGAAGAGACTCATTTCACACCCTATACCATCCCTGATGTCTGATATGTATGCATTAAACAGGATTGGACCCAGGACCGAGCCCTGTGGTACCCACTACCAACCTCTGTAGGGTTCGAGAGCTCCCCACAGACCACTACTCTCTGAGTGCGTCCAGCTATCCAGTTTTCAATCCATCTGACCATCAAAGGGCCTACTCCTAACCCCATCAGTTTCTCCACCAGACCATTGTGGAGACAGAGTCAACGCCTTGCTGAAGTCCAAGAATAATACATCCACAGGCTTACCCCTATCCAGTTCTGATGTTACCCATTCATAGAACTCCACAAGGTTGGTTTGACATGATCTACCTGGCACAAACCCATGCTGCCGACTATCCAGACCTCCCACCTCCTCCAAGTAAACCCCAATCGTTCCTTTAGTATACTCTCCATTAATTTTCCCACCACGAGGTTAAACTGATGGGTCTATAGTTTCCTGGTACTTCCTTGACCCCTTTATGGATTGGTACCACATGTGCCTCTCGCCAATCCCTAGGTACCCTCCTGTCTCAAGTGACCTGTTGAAAAGCTCCGCCAGGGGTGCAGCCAGTATGTCCGCCAATTCCCATAGTACTCTCGGATGAATGCCATCCGGCCCAGGAGATTTGTCTTTCTTTAGGGCCTTGAGGGCAAACCACACCCTTTTGGTGGGGATGGCATCATCCGTCCCCTCCACCTTACTGGTCTTTTTATCCTTATCCAGATGTGACACCCCTGGGGTACCTTTCCCTCCCTTTTGCTCCATTTCTGCTGCTCCCCTGATCCCACTCCCTGCCGCTTCTATCCCCTTTGTGCCTTGCTTTGTAGATATCCCATCCCCCTCCCTAGTGAACACAGAGGCAAAGTACTGTTAAATACCTCTGCCTGGTCCCCGCCTCTTCCACCACCCTCCTTCTGATCTCAATCTGCTGAGATGGCCCTTAGTTTTCTCCGCTCCCCAATGTACGGAAGAACCCCTTTTCCCTCCATGTCCCCTGTGCCAGCCGATGCTCTTTACTGGACTTTGCTCCCCTCACCATACGGGTGACTTTTCTAGATGAGCTGGTACATTTCCTTATCCCTATCCTCTTTGTTGTTTTATATTTTTGTAAGCCGCCTTCTTTTCTCTGACTGCTACCTGGACCTCACTGGACCACCAGCATGGTTTATGTGACCTTGCTCCTTACGTTTCAACTTAGCGCAGATCCTGACTGCCTCATGAAGTCCCGTTTTATGACCTCCATCTCCTTTCCACACTTGTTGTTGAGGTAATCCCTTCAAGTGATCCTTGAGAATATTTCCCATGCCCATAAAGTCTGCCCCCTGAAGTCCACTGCCAGTGTCCTAGATCTCACCCCACTCCCCAATGCTTATTTGAAACCAGACAGTATTGTGGTCACTCCCAGTCAGGGGTCCTGTACAACCATGTCCCTTACCAGATCCCCATCTGCCAGAACCACATCCAGGACATGCCCTCCCTTGTGGGCTCCATCACATGCTGTGTTAGAACACATCCTGGAAGCCATCCAGCAGCCTCTGCTCCTTGGCCACCTTAGAGGACATGGTTCCCAGTTAGTACCTGGCATATTAAGGTCCCCCATCAACACCACTCCTTCCCTTTTGGACCACACTGGGCAATGATGTTGTCCAGCAAACCATCCTCTAGAACATCACTCATCCCGGGGCCTATATACCACCCAGCTTGACCTTATCTCCTGCTGGGGATCGTGGAGTGACCCATAAGGCCTCCACGCTTCCCTCTGCCTCTTCTACCATAGCAATTTCTTATGTCATCTCTAATGAACATAGCCACTCACCCCTCTGCCCTCCTTTCTATCCTTCCTAAGCATAGTGTACCCCGTACATTTAGGTCCCAGTCATGGTTTTGTTGCCCACGTTTCGTGACTGCCGCCACATCCACCCCCTCGAACAGCATGGCCTGGAACTCTGGCAACTTGTTTCCCAAACTCCTGGCATTTACTAACACTAACCCCACCCCTTATCCCTGATCCTTTTGTCGAACCCCACCCAGATTCCTTATACTTCCATCCTCCCCTGCTCCTCCTGAAACCTCCACCTCCAGTCTGTTTCCCCTCCCCCTTGGGCTTGAAGGTTCTCCCCTCATCTGGAGGGAGGGCTGTCCAGCCCTCCCTTATCCCTTCCCCCCCTTACAAGTTTAAACCCCACCTTTCTTGTATGTAGACAGCCATCCCCTGTTTAAGGACTTCCTTCCCTAATGGGGCAAGATGAAACCTGTCCTTGGCATATAGTCCCTTATCCTCCCAACTACCTTCTATATCAGCATGTTTTGGAGTGGGAGGGGCCACCACTGTGGGGGATAGACCTACTAATTGTGTCTTACTACAAACTGGGAGTATTTGACCTTACTTAATATGACACAACCCTTTGTCATATGCACTTACAGTGTGCATGGTATCACTAATCCCATTAAGAAGTAAAATTCTACAGTATAAAAAAACACAAAAAACTCCCATTGAGGTGTGCCTCCGGCTTACACCCAGCAGTGATGAATGGTGAAGATACAAAAGAAGTTCAAAGAATCCACATTAGGTACATAATTTTCATTTTTTGATAAACAAGTGAATGTATATGAATTCTAAATGTTTTTATATGTACATGGATTATTTTAAAATTATAAGTAAAATATACAAAAAAAAGACTAAAGCTTCCTCACAGACCTGCCATTCTACAGCAGTCAACAACAGTATGGTGAGTAGGGAGCCTGAACAGGCAAGTTGCTGTGGCAGGGCAGTTGCATCCAATCACCGCTGCCCTCTGGGCGAGTAATCTTCCAAGAATCCATCTTCACTATTGCTTCTTACTAGTGGGTCTGAGTCAGAGGCACCAGGACACAGTAGGAGCCAGAACTTTTCAGGCAGCACGCCTGAAACAGATTAATCTGGTTCAATGTCAGTTGGCACCCATCTGTATCCCCCCTCCCCGGGACGAGGCTGAAAATAGGCAGAATTGTTCTTCTTTCCCAGTCAACAAAAACTAAATAAGTCAAAGGTATGAAGTCACAAGTCCATGCACACAGCCACTGTTCTACTGCTGCGTCAGCCCCCAACTGCCTCAGTTCCTTTTTTCCCCCACCATTGAGTATGCATCAGTGATGATATTGCACGCTTGTTGGGAGTCAGAACCATGTCTATACTACAGCAGTGCTCCCAGATTAATTTGGCAGTTTCTCTGAAACTGCGGGGTATTTTTCCTGTAGATTACATTATTTCCTATAGAAGCTGAAAAGCTCTGGTTTCCTGCATAGCCACTGTAAATCCATGGGAACAATTTCCCTGTAGATGGCTTAATTTCCCTGTAAAATACAGGAATCCCTGTAGATATGGGAGCCCTGCGACAGCAGCATTCAGTTCTAAATTTTAGTGTTTAAAATGAGAGTTTATTATTGGGTTAATTTAGTAATTTTTTTTTTAACTCTGCTTCTGCACCTTACCCGTTGGACTCTCTCTCTAGTTGAGTCGTTCGGCGGCAGGCTTATCCTGTCCTCTTGAAGTCCAGATACCACTCCTGGTGGGGCACTCTCCACTTCGCCGTGTCCCCCGGACCCCTCAGATCTGAGTCCCCCGGGGCAAGGACTGCTGTCACCCTACTGGCGCTGTATCTGTAGTATCTGGTGGGTGACACTGAGTGAAAGGAGAACCTGGAGAACATCCTGGAATCTGGAGTGGACGTGGTACCTACTAACCCTAGACCCGCCTCGCCTACCAACGGGAAGGTTTGTTTTCTACTTTGTCCCTCCCCAAGGAGCGCAGCATGCAGTGACTACCAGTGGAGTGTGGGCACGCTCCCACACCCACCTGCAGGATGTCTTGCTGCAGCTCCTTATCCCCTTACTTTTGAGCCATGTGTGCTGCTTCACCTGGCCACCACCATGAGCCACTAGGGCTACACAGGGCCCTTTTACCCTCCCTGGGAAAGGAGAGCTGCCAGCCGGCAGCTCAATCCAACTTCACACCCTCCCCCCTGCTGACCCCTGTCATCCAGAGCTCATTCCCAAACCAGGGTCACCAGTGAGGTGTGGTGTGGTGTCCAGCGCCTCAACCCTCAGTGCCACCGGGCCGACTGGGTTAATTTAGTATTTATCATTTTAAATAACTTTGTTTCTCAGCCCTGCCCATTATCAGCGTTCAACAACCATGGAGGATGGTAGAGAGCTGGAAGAGGCAGGCTGCTCTGACAGCAGGTTAGTGTCCGGTCCACTCTGTCCTTCAGAGAGGGGTCTGATGATGGGTGGTCCAGCCTCAGGAGAAAGGCAGTCATCCTGTAAGTACAAAAGAAGCATTACCTATCCTGCATTCACTTGGCAGGGTCCAAGTACGCTGTCCTCAGCCTCTTCTCACAAGACGGGAAGAAATTACACTATCGAGGTCACACTCTACGAGATCTGCTGTGAGACATTCAACTTCACAGAGTAAGAGGTCCCCAACATCAACTGTGACACCAGAAATGTCTAGGCCTGGGAGTTCAATGTCTCAGGCTCAGAGTCCCTGTCTTTAAGTGAGGACTCCAGTGGGTAGCACTTATGGAGCAGTGGGTGCAGCATCTGGCCCAGTTGGCACTGGTCCCTTGCCCATTGGAGGCAGCTGGACTGACGTCACATGCAGTGCCACTGGGCCCAAAAGAGTGTTCACTTGCAGCAACAGCCTTCAGGTCCTTGCTGGGATCAGTGCTAACAATGTTGTCCTGGGGACAGCCACAGTGCCATCGCCGGTCACACCAGTGCCTGCTGGGTCTTCAACGCAGGTTCCAGTGTCGTGTCCAGTGTCAGGTTTGGGTCCTTTTGTGGTCTAGCCCGTACCTGTAGTATGCGGTGTTGGGACCCACCCGTGGTGTTTGTTCTGGCACTGCCTCTAGCACTGGTACTTTGCCCCTGGGTTTGGGACTGATGTTACTGTATCCTCAAGACTGCGCGTTGTTGTCAGCCCTGCAACCCTGGTCTCTTCTATCTTCCTTGCGAAGAGTGTGTAGAGGGAAATGAGTTAAATCCCAACCTCATTACCTCCAAAGGTGATAATGATGACTCTTACTAAGGACTCAGACTGAGTTCCTGTGTCTGTACTTCATGAAGGCCTGTCTTTCCAGGCTCTGCTCAAAAATATGCACTCTGCATTGGATTTCGAACCACCAGCCATTGACCAGGTTAGACACCTCCAACTTAAGTTCCTGATTTTGCCCAATATGCCGATCAGTTTAGTTCTTCGTAGCCAACCTGTGCTAGAGACCTTGTCTGATGCAATTTGGCAAAGACCTGCTTCGGTGGCAGCTGTCCCAAGCAGACATACAGGAAATGCACTGCTCCTAAAAGTAAGTCAGTGTATTTTAGTCAGCCCATAACTGATGCTGTTGTTATTCTCACTGAGAACGACGAGGCCATTATCCTGGTCACTGCACACTCCACCAATAGGAGTTATACAAAACTGACACTGTGGCAAATTAGCTTTTACCCACCCTGGGCATGAGTATAGCTAGATAGCAAGGATATTCTTCTCTGAAGAAGTGCAAAGTAATGCACCTGGGAAACAAAAACCCAGGGGAAGAGTACACATTTGGGGGGGGGGGGTATTAACAGAAATGAAAAGGGACCTGGGGGTAGTCATATCAGATGACCTAAAGGTAAGCAAGCAATGTGAGACAGCAGTAAGGATGGATGGAGGATACTGGGATGTATAGGGAGAGGTATCACCAGTAGAAAACAGGAAGTTGTTATCCTTCTGTACTGACAGTTGGTGAGACCCCATCTGGAGTACTGCGTGCAGTTCTGGAGACCCCATCTCCGCAATGACATAGGATGGAGGCAGTCCAGAGGAGGGCAACTAAAATAGTGCAGGGTCTGCAACAGAAGTCATACACAGAGAGACTAAAGGAGCTTAATATGTATACCCTGGAGGAAAGAGGGGGGGGACATCATAGAACTTTCAAGTACCTCAGTGGAATCAGCAACATCTTAGAGGGTAGCATCTCTCAGAAAAAGAGATGTGCAAGAACAAGGGGACTCAATTTGAAGATAGAGGGGGGGACGGCGCAGGGACAATGTGAGGAAGTATTTTTTTCACAGAGGGTGGTGGACACATGGGGGAATTCAAGAATGTGTGAGACAGACATAAGGCAGTTCTCCCCCCAACTCTTTTTCTGTGCCACTACCTGGAGAACTCTCTCTGGCAGTCTCCCACCTTCCGAGCTCTACTTCCCACCTGAGACCTTCACTCTCTCTTGCTCTGACCAGCACAGCCCCCGGATCTGAACCCCCTGGAGAAGGGCCGCTCTGTCTTATACTATTGCTTGTTAGTCATTGCAAGCTGGGCCTGAGAGGGGAGGGCCCAGTGTTGGGAGTGTGGCTCGGAGGCAGAGGTGCCTTCGCCTATCCCCAGGAGTGGGGATTTTTTCTGTAGCTTGTGTGGCCCCTCCCTCCCAGAGCTCGGACGTGCAATGACGTCCTCCAACGTCTGCCACAGCTCAGTCCCTCTACTTGCAGCCCTGACGTGTGCAGTACCTCTGGCTTCCACTGGGGGCCGCTGCTGTGCCGGGCGAGCCCTGGATCTTTCCCCAGAGGGAGGAGAGCTGTCCTACGGATGCTTGATCCTCTCTCTCTCTCCCCTGCTGACCCCCGACGGCCAGGGCTCATTCCTGAACCAGGTCACTGGTGTGGCGTGAGATGTGGCGTCCAGCACCTCAACCCTCAGCGCCACCGGGTCGGCCTGACATAAGGCAGTTCTGATGGGGAGGTGGGAAGAAGTAGGCTGTTGGTTAACTAGGATTTGCAGCTTATCCAATAGGTAGGGAAATGGGCAGACTAAGTGGGCCAAGCGGTCCTCATCTGGCATCAAAGTCTATATTTCTATGTTTCTGAACATGAGTATACCCTCTGGAGCATGCTAAAGTCTTTGCAGAGACTCTGCCAGATTCAGAGTCTGAGCAGGATATTCTGACGACTGTTAAGCAGGAGAGCAGGCAATATAGTCATCTATCACGTGTGTGACAAGGTTAAATACAGCTTTGTCCCAGTTGTTATGTAGAAAATGTTTAAATGCAAGGCTCTGTTCTATTCTCTTCTTCTCTGTCTAGTTTCACAACCAGATTTTCTTGTGAGACCAAGGACTTGATCACCCCTATGGTCTTGCAATTCTCTGCCTCTCACTTTCTCTGTACCTTATCTTGATATTCTGTCTTTTCTGTTCCCCCCCCCACCACATATCTGCTGGTATAAAAATACATGTGAATAATTTTTGTTTGATTTTTATAAAAAAAATGTGAGAACACACATACAGTATTTCAACTGATGCAATAGACTTACATAATCAGTCATGGACAGTAGTCTATCTTTAACTGGATAAGAGTTTGTTTGAGCTGAAGCACATACTCAGCTCTGAAAGGAATTATGGTAGCTCAATTATCTTGTTAGTTTAGCTATCTCACAGAACATCTCCGCTAGAAATAACACGGGTCCTAGATCCTCGCCCCTTCTTCCCCTCTGTCAACCTCTGCCAGATAAAATATCCATTTCTGTCATTTTGTGCTGCAATTGACAATTTGTCATGCAATTCTGCAGTTAAACACTCCATTTTATATATATTGGCCACAATAGTTCTCCAATCTGTCAGCAATGGAATGATTATGGTCATCCATTTACGGGTTATTGCCTTCTTAGCAGCCAATAAATATATGGAGTCTGATGCCAAGGAGGGGAGTGGTCTGGACAGATGGACAGTAAGACAGACTCTACCTTTGGCTCTACTGGTTCCCCCAGGCACTCACACAGGGCTACCTGCAGAGAGCACCAGAGTGGCATTAAAAGTAGGCAATCCCAGAAAACATGCCCCAGATCAGCCAACCTGCATTCGCACTTCCTCCAACAGTACCCATAGGTGTCTGGGAGGTATTTAGTCAGTATACAGGGAACGAAAATACTGGCTTCTATTTTCCAGGCAAATTCTTCCACAATGGGGAGGCAGTGACCTTTCTTACTCCAAGAGTCCTTTAGCATCAGTAACTTTAGCAGTTAGCTGGTTAGGTGCAACTGCCCCAGAGCCTTTAAGAAAATGTTATTTAAATGAGCTCTGGGCAATAGCCAATCAAAAATCAGGAGGGGGAGTGAGCTGAGAGCTACCTGAAGGCTTCAGAATCTTTTCTCTACTGGACTGAGCACAGTGCCCCTGAGGTGCCTCTCAACTTTCCTTGTTGACAGCCTCGTAGCACTTAACTGGGTAAAGTTTTCCTCATATTTCTTTTCTTATAGTGGGCTGAGTGAAAGTTTTACGTTTTCATTATCACCGCACTAATTTTCATTTTTTAGCACAACCACGCTATTCTGACTTTATTTTTACCGCGACTGCTCATTGTTAACGCTTAATTTTACCTACGGGTGCTTAATTTCGATGGTTTCTCCTTTTAACTTAACTCTCAAGGAACAATTGAATTAGGGACAGTTGCCTTGTTTTTTACCTCAGACCTCACGGGTTTTACCGCGAAGTACCCCCATTGGAATTCAAACCTCAACAGTGCCTGGAGATTTTTCTCAGGATTGGCAATTACAGAGAAACCCTTAAATATATGAAGAAACTGGACCTAAGGTATCATCTGTCACAGGACTGGCTGGTGGCATTCAACAGCAACTTGTGCACAGTTGACCAGTATTACTGGGTTTTCTATTAATATTGGCACTGGTATAGATCCCAGTACTACAAAAAGAAAGAGGCACTTGCAACAGACAGAGTTAATTAACTGGGGCAGGACTGGCCGGTGGCATTTCACAGAAACCTGCACTCGGTTTGTAAGGTCCAGGACTGGTTTGCTTTGCTTAGGAAAGGGGAAATAGTTTAACCAGGAGAGGCTCACTAAGCTGAAGCTTGTTTCCAGGTGGGACCTGGGAGCATAGGAAGTTAAGGACTTGCTCAGGGTCACACAATATGCAGGTGGGAGCTGTGGGATTCAAACCCAGGTCTCCAGATTTGCAGCTCAGAGCCTTAAACCACTGAGTTATACTACCTCCTGCTTACATTGGCTATATAGCAGACAAGCCTTTGATTATTATGACTGAGGATAAATCAAAGGTTTATGACAAGGAGCCATCTAAAAGTACTAATAATAAAAATTTAAGCAGAGGTACTGAGGAACCCTCCAGATCCCGCCAAAAATAAAGTTTCCAAAGATGAAGTTCCTCACAAATTAAAAATAATAAAAGTGATGAAAAAGGAAGCTTGATCAAGCCACCGATGAAGTGGCTAAAAAGAAACTCGTCAAGACAAAAATGCTCCTGTTGCTCCTGGGAAAGTCAATAGCGAGACAACAGGCAGCTTAAAGCATACAGAAAAAAACAAAACACATACAACCAAAGTTTGCATAGAATCTTCCATCTGTGCAAGATACGGAAAAAGCATGGCAACTGTTTCAGACCCTACAAAAGATGGGCCCTTTATTTACTGGGGCTGGCTAGCACTCTTCCACAGTTCTCTCTTCCATAGACTGTGAGGGTGATGCAAATGATGGAAAACATTTTTACGATGCCCCTGACATGGATTTTGAGGGCCTTGAGCCACAGGAGTCCCCTGGACCCTCCTCTCGGGGACCCACCAGGTGACCAGGAGGATTCCTCTTCTATGTTTACATTAATACAAAATATGCTAGACACCCTGGACCTCCCTTCACAAGAGCCCAACCAGGATGTCAATGAAGATGAAGATTATAGGGAGATGAGAGGTCTTTCAACCACCAAGACCCTTGGTTGTCCCTATCTATAATGCGTTTAGAAAAAATACAATGAAGGTGCTTAAGCACCCCACTTCGTGACGGGGGTTGATAAGCGGATTGAGAGAAAATATAGATTGTCTAGAAATGGTACTGAGTTCCTCTCTGCACACCCTAGCAACAAGAGTACAGTGCAGCAGGCAGCTTGTGAGAAAGCTGGAGTCTCCTTGTCCCCCTCACCCCCAGACAAGGATTCCAAGAAAATTGACTTTATAGCAAAGAAAATGTATGCCACAGCTTCCCTGCTTCTAAGACTTTCTTCATACATGGCATTCACAGCCAAATATCAGAAAGCCCTTTGCAAGTCTGTCCCAGCCACTGTCTTACTAGGTCAATTTCTATGGTGCAGGAGCTGGTGGATTCGATAAAACTGCCTTGGAAGCTACCAATTCCACATGGCAGACAACAGTGATGAAGCCTCTAGGGTGATGGTCCATGCTATCTCTCTAAGACGCTTCTCCTGGCTTAGCATGACGAGTCTAACCACAGACACTCAGACCAAGGCCATGGATTTTCCCTGTGATCAAACCGTGATGTTTGATTACAGAACCACTGACTACATGAAAAAAGTTGATGAGGACAAGGACTCCTGGCAGAGCCAGTCGTCCAAACCTAAGCCCACCACCCCTCAGAGATCCCGCCCCAGGGGCCGTAGGGGCAGAAGTTTTTTCCTCAGGCCTTACAACCCCTATCCCCAGTCTGACTTCGGTCAGTACAGGGGGTCTTTGAGAAGCAAGGGCAGAACAGGCCAAAGAAAAGCCACCTCTACCCAGCCGTCTGCCTCACAGTCTAAGTCCTGATGTGAGTATCCAGGTCACCTCCCCACTTCCGGTGGGAGGCGGACTCTCCCACTGTCTTCAGCACTGGTTCTTCATTATGTCAGACAAGTGGGTGCAGGAGATAGTGGAGAAGGGTCTTCCACTACAGTTCAAGCAGATGCCAGACCTCAAGCATACCCAGGTTTCAAGACCTCTGTTCCCAACACAGATCCCACTGTTGGAATTGGAGGTACAAAACCTTCTGGCTTTACGAGTGGTGGAGAGGGTCCCCGCCTACCTAAAAGGGCAAGGGCCTCTATTTGTGGTATTTTCTAATGCAAAGAAAACTAGGAGTGGTAATCATCTTATATTTCAGATATTTAAACAAACATCTAAAAAAAAAAAAAACAAGTTCAAATGGTCACTCTGTCACTGGTCATGCAGTCCTTACAGCAGGGAGACTGGCTATCCTCCCTGGACTTAAGGGACGCTTAATTCCACATTCCCATAAGGTGATATCACAGGAAGTTCCTTAGATTCAAACTTTCTTCAGGTCACTATCAGTTCACCGCAATGCCCTTCGGTCTGTCCTCAGCCCCAAGAGTCTTTACTAAGTGCCTCACAGTGGTAGCAGCACACCTTAGGAGACTAGATGTCGCCTCACCCCTATCTGGACAACTGGCTCATAGTAGCAAAGTCCTTGCCAGGTCAAGGAGTCCTTTCCCTTACAGAACGCACTCTGGAGTCCCTGGGTTTCCTGGCAAACCTAAAGAAATCTCACGCAGAACTCAGCCAGCTGCTCACCTTCATAGGAGCCCAGCTGGACACTCAGAAAGGATATGATTTCTCCTGCAGGAAAGAATTCAGAGTTTCTTTCAGTGGCAGATTCTTTCATCCAGGGAAAGCGAAGACCAGCCAGACATTTTTTCAAACTCTTAGGACACATGGCTGCAATGACTGCAGTGATCCCAGGAGTAAGGTACAGGGAGTGACCCCTGCAGGCCTACCTCAGAGCCCGCTGGTCTCAGAGAAGCAACAACTTTTCAAAGTTGATACCTATGATGAAGCAGTTCCTCCAAACCCTGCTATGGTGGAAGAGCCCTGCAAATCTACAGGCAGGGGTACACTTCCAAACTCCGTTTCCCAAAAAGGTGATTACCACAGATGCCTCCCTCTTGGGGTGGGGAGCACATCTGGATGGTACCTCAGTAAGCGGCATCACAAATGCACCCAGGGGTCAGGCTGTCTGTCCCACAGTGCTCAACCTCAAAGTGCAATATGTGAACAGGAGACAAGCAGGGACACCTCCTGTCTGTTTTGGGTCTGAGCAACTACTAGTCTCGAGTCCGGGGTTCAAATATGAACCCTTTTCACTAGCATGCCCAGGTAACAGGTCCAAATATCACACCTCTTTGGGGAAAGCAGTGCAATACTTAACCAGTAGTACACAACCTAGTTCACAATGCCCTTCTGACTCAATTGAGACCTAGGTATTGTTTTTCCTGGCTGCATATGGTGACACACTATAAGCACTTAAACAGTTATGTCAGCATTATCAACACTGTCCCAGCATTCACACTCAAAATGAGAATATGGCTCAGGTAGGATTTCAAGGAAAACAGAGTGTACTAAAATTAAAAATAGTAAATAAAATACAAAACACAGAACATATAACATTAATGGTATAGTCATAAAAATAAATTGACAAGTATAAAGAAACTGTCTTGTACTGAGTAACTGATCCTACCCCAGTTTCAGCTGGTAAATAGTGGTGCTGAAATTATTGCTTTTTAACGGTCCAGAACACAAGTGTCTCTTGAAAGTCCAAACATAAGTATGCAATGTTCCCTCAGCAATTTGACAATATTGGGGAGAGTGGGGGAAGGGTCCCACCCAACTTCAGAGGTCACAGCTCTGTGGTGATGCTGGCTGTGAGGTCACTCTCATTCCTGGATACTGAATTAGTCACATGCCACTGCACACTGCTAAACAAGCCAATAAAAAATATTCTTCCTATTTAGTGAGCAGCATGCTTTATGACAGGTCAGAATTACCCCTTTGATCTTTAGAAGAACATCCTGATGAGCTATTTCATAACACTGTGAGATTTTTCACATAGACTGTCTAGGAAGCATTCTCCCTCCTGTCACCTCATTAAAAGGCAATTTTTCACTTCAAAGTGCCAACTCTCTGAGAAACATGACTTTTACTATTTCCACACAGGTTTTGTTAGGCATGTGTCAGTTTCTTTTGAAGTTAGCTGTTTCCTTCCACTCAGAGAGAGAATATATTTTTGAAAATCCAAGGTTCCATGATGCCTTGTGCTGACTGCCATATTTCACAAGCAGAAATTCAAAGAAACATACAGTATATTTATAGCAAAATATGATACAAATAATAGGCAGACGGCTATACAAGCAGCACCTGGACTCTCGAAGAGTCACAGTTTCACAAAAATCTCTTGGAACTCAGAGCAATCTTTCTAGCTCTCAAAGCTTTCGCTCCCAGCATAAAAGGGCAGGCTGTTCAAATTTGAACAGATAACACCACTGCAATGTTTTACATAAACAAGGAGGGTGGGACTAGACTGGAATACTCTGTTAGGAAGCCCTCAAGCTGTGGTCTCTAGCCTTCTCCCTGGGAGCTGGTCTCTCAGCTGTTCGCCTCCCAGGCAAACACAGTACCCTGGTGGATACTCTGTCGCATCAGTCAAGGCCAGAGTGAATGGATCCTGAACAAACAAGTACTAGCCACAGTGTTCAGGTGGTGGGGCACACCAGCAGTGGATCTGTTTGCCTCGCCCCTCAATTTTCAGCTTCCTCAGTATTGTTGCAGAACCCCAGTCCTGGAAACCCTTCTTCTGGATGCCCTGATCCTAGACGGGACAGGGAGGTTCCTATACACATTCCCTCCCTTTCCTCTGATAAGCAGGGTATTGCTGAAACTCAGACAACAGCCTGCATCAATGATCCTGGTGGCTCCGGATTGTCCCAGACAAGCCTGGTACCCTCTCCTTCTCTCAATGTCCTGCAGCAGACCCATTCACCTGCCTCCAAATCACTTCTTGCTGACCCTTCCTCAGACAGGAGTGCAGTATCCAGACATACACTCTCTTCACTTCACGGTCTGGTTCTTGAGGAGTTAGAGTTTCCATCCTCACATTACTCTGAACAAGTCCTTAAGATACTGAGAATGGCTCAAAAACCGAACACTAAGAAGACTTACGCAGCCAAATGGAAAAGGTTTTCCCTCTGGTGCAAGAGCAAAAAGGTAAAACCCTTTTCAGCTTCAGACCCTCAGCTGCTAGACTACCTGGTACACTTACAGGCATCAGGTTTATTTATTTATTTATTTGGTAGTTCGAATTACAATCCTTTGAGTCAGAGACTCTTTACAAAGGCTCCACATCAAGTACAGACACAAATTACAGTATATGTAACATACAACCAAGATACAGGTGTTTATGACAGGTACAGTTCAAATACATAGTGAGCATACTATGTTACAATATATACAACATCATGGTCAAGAATCGTATCATTAGAGGCATTGCTAAGTACTATCTTAAGTTCAGAAAAGGGGGGGGAGAGACAAACAGGGCATGGGGCTGGACATGGGTAAGGGCTGTTTGGGCTGGGTAGGGGGGAAAGAAGATAGGGTGGCACAGAGGTTGGGGAGGCTTGAAGCCATCCTCCCTCAAGCTACACCTGGCAGCAATTTCAGCCTCTTTCGGTGGGAAAGACAAAATCTGTTTCTTCCCATGCCATATTTAAACAGTTTTTCAAAGGCCTCTTGCACTTCCAGCCTCCAATCAGGGAGCCGGTCCCTTCTTGGAGCCAGAACCTTTGCATAGATAGGCTCACGAAGCCACCCTTTGAGCCTATGTCCCTGCTCACATCAAGTTTGAAACTTGAAGACAGTCTTTCTGGTAGCTATCACCTCTGCCAGGAGGATTTCAGAGCTACTGTGCCCTGTGCACTGAGCCAAATTACATCATCCTCATAATCATAAGGTTGCGCTTGGACAAATAGGAAATTTCTGCCTAAGGTGGTTTCAGACTTCCACTTGAACCAGTCCATTACCCTGCCTGTCTTCTTTACTGAGAAATCCACTCCTGGCGAGCAAATGTTCCACAGCTTGGCTGTCAAAGAGCCATCTTTCACTACCTAGAGCATACTAGAAAATCTAGAGGCTCTTCCACTCAGTTGTTTCTCACCTATGGGGATATAGGTAGAGGGAGACCAGCTACTAAGAGAACCATTTCCTGTTGGTTGGTCTCTTGTATTAGATTCTGCTATAAGAAAGCTGGTCACCAACCTCCAGTGGGTTCAGGGCCCATTCCACCAGGGACACTGCAGCCTCGCCGAGCAGCAAAGGACATTCTCTTGGATGTCTGCAAAGCAGCTACCTGGAAATCTGTGCATACCTTCATGAAACACTATAGTCTGGATGTGCAGACCAGATCTGATGCCAAATTTGGCAGGGCAGTTTCCTAAGTGGTTCTCTGCCCACCTCTCACTTGGTACTGCTTGGTAGTCTGCTAAGTTACTGGTGCTAAAGGACTCCTGGGGTAAGAAACAAAGTTACTCACTGCAGTATTTTTTCTTCCAAGGGGTCCTTTAGCATCAGTAAGCTCCCACCCTTCCTCCCGGGTTCACCTATCATAGAAAGGCTCTGTATCACATCTCTTACCAAATTTGGAGTTCTTATTGATGCATTTTTAATTTGTGTTCTTTTTCCTATTTCCACTTTTGTGGGCATTTGTATGTTTTTGAATCCTGTTGATTCTTTTTGGGTGTGCCCTTGTTTTCCTTAGGAAAAATCTGAAGCCTTCAGGCAGCTCTCACTCAGCTCACTACTCCTCTTGGTTTTGATTGGCTACTGCCCAATGCTCATTTAAATAAAATTCTCTTAAAGGCATACCTCCAGGGCAGTGGCACCTAGCCAGCTAACTGCTAAAGTTACTGATGCTAGAGGACCCCTTGGAAGAAAGAAGATTATTGCAGTCATTTTTCTTACCACAGAGAGAGACACCTTCATACAGGAGACATCTGAGATCTCTAATTCAAGATCCCTGTTCTACCCCTCCAGGATTGAGAGCCTGGAGTCACCCGGACCCTCCCTTAAAATTTTATATGCATTTCCCGTCAGGTGTCCCCAAGTATTACCTAAGAGGAAATCAATTAACACTTTGAGAAGAGGGGGCAAAGGAGAAGGCAATTTAGCAGTGATGATTCTCTGGTGCAAGATATAATTCTGCACCTGTAAATATCTATAGAAATCCCTGGACAGAAGTTCATAATCTTTCTTTAATGATCCAAATGGAAGCACTCCCTCCTTCCCCAGGAATTGATAAACATACTGTAAGCCCAAATTGTGCCATCTAGTGAATGCCAGATCCGTCCATGCTGGGTGAAAAAGTTAATCTTTTAAGATCATTTGGCAGTAACAAAAAATGTGTTTATACCCCTGAAACCTTTTCATAGACTACCACAGCTTAATTAAATATATATTTTTTTGTACTTTGTGTTCACTAAAAATACCACCAACAGCTTAATCTGCTTCAATTTCAGTTGCTTTCCATCTGTATCCCCCTTCTCCCCTCCCCCCCAAGTTGCCCCTGAAAAAGGGACTTCTAGGCCCAGTGGGCTTACTGGGTCAACAAAATTCAACAAACAAACTTTATTAATTTTAGACATATTAACATCCACATTTCCTCATACATGGAAACAGAAAAAATTACATACGCTCCACAATTTTGATAAGCATAGTACATAAGTGTCCATGTATTCTTGTACAGTAGTAGAAGGGTTAGTCCTGGGGTATAGTTCTTTTAAATGTATAATCCAAAAAGTCCATTGACATTTGCCAGCCTCTTCAGTGGTATAAGGTGTGTCCTTTAGGAAGAAAACATACAGGGAGAAAAGGCAGTTCTCAGAGAAACTGCTGAGTAAACCTGTTGCATGACTAGGTAGAAGACAGAAATTAAGTCATGACTCCTTAAAAAAGCCTTCCTCCAAGCCAGGTTACAAATATCCCAGTCACAATTCTGTTAAGATAACACCACAAAATATAACAGTGTAAAGGCATATTGAAAAAAAACCTTTTTCTATGAACAGTCTTAGATACCATTATCAATATTTTACTATTGAGCCACACAGCCCTGAATTACACAACATACATTCTGTTTTTTGCCTTAGTACAGTAAACCCTTGTAGTGAGCATTAACAATGGGAGAAACAAAAAGACATTTTGACCGATGATATGCTGTATCCAGATAGCACATATTACATTTATACAGTCAAAGTGTAAATCCCATCCAAAATACCCACCAAACAATATTTGAGCAGGTCATCAGGGAGATAAAAACTCTCCTTACAGGTTTAAACAAATAAACCAAGGAAGGTGTTTACCATCCATTTCAAAGCTGTTATATTTTATCAATTACACTCACAGTCCCGAGTTCGAGTCCTCCAAGACTGAACCCTGGGAATCAGAGGGTGCTCTGCATGCTGCGAATTCCCTTTCCACCTTCTCCGACCACTGCCCTGCATCTTGTGGACTCGTGAACTGCCATGTATTCCCACCATATATAATTCAAAGCCAGGCTGGTAGTAAAAAAGAGTGAATAATCCCCAGGCTGCGAAGACAATGGCGTACAGCATCAAAACACTTTCTTCTGGCACGAGTTTGGTAGGATAGGTGAGGATAAAATTTGAGATCTGCGCCATTAAGTTTGAGCGGGTAAGCCACTCTAGCTGCAGCGAGCACCATGTCTCGAACATCTGAACCCCTGGATTTGAGTAGTATGGTACAAGGCTGTGTAGAATCTGCTGGCCAGACCCTGGGGTTAACTCTATATGCCTTAATTAGGGTATTCCATTGGAAGTCCTCATCCAGTTGTATATTATCTTTGAGACAGCTTAGTAGGAACGGGAGAAGGGATGTCCCCTCAACCCTTTCAGGGAGACCAACAATTCTAATATTTATGGATCTCACTTCATTTTCCAGGGTCCCCGTGCACCCTCTGAGTTGGCCATTTTCCTTAGTTAAAGTTGTGATTGTGGCAAGCGTGATAGTCTTTCTTTTGTCTGCTTCTGCTACAGACCCGGTGAGTTGCAGAATCGCTGTGTCATGTTGCTTTAGCTTCTGAGTTTTTTAAATTTTGGAATCCATGGTCTGTGACAGCAGCTCTGCCGATACCGCATTGTTGGTGGCTCCACTACCACCAAGGACCCTCGGCCTTGTGAGCTTGAGTAGGCTGGTCTTTTGCAGTCCTTGCTACTGCCCTTTGTCTGGCTTGTGTCAAACTTGGGATTAGTCCATTCAGGTAAATATGCTGCATTGAGATTTAGACTTTATCTTATTATAAATCAACTTAAAAACAAGTTTTTTGAAGATTTTGCAGCCCTATGGAGAGACTTTCAGGAGTGCTGCTGACCTGTAAATGGCTCTCTGGTGTCCCAGCTTAATTATATTTGATATAGGTCTGGTAAAGTCTCTAAGTGGAGAGGATCTGCCCCAGAAGAAAATAACAGCTTGTTCATGTCATGCAGGTCATTGATAACAAATTCTATGGTCTTCCACAGGGCCTCATAAGTATTAGATAGCCATAGAAAGAGAACCTTAAAAAGGTGGATTTGGCATACAATTACAAACTGGTAAATGTACCCTCCCGGCCAGGGACAACTTTAAAATGGAGAGACATACTCGGACGACTCCCTCAAATATAAAATTCAAATGATCCTATCCCAGGACTTAAAGTAGAAGGAAGTGGTAAAGGGGATGTTATGACATAGGTAGAGTAGATGGGGCAAAATAGTCATACGTATGATCTCAATCCACTGGAAAAATGATAGGGGCAATTCTGACCACCTGTTTAGGTCTGATTATATGATTAATGTTAAAGGTTCGTAATTTACAAGATCCAGGACCCCTAGGTCCAGAGGAATGTATATTCCCAAGTATTTCATTTTGGTTGTGTGCCATCTCAAGGGGCATGGTCGCCGTAATGTGTCTCAGGGACTGAAATTAAATGGAAGAACCCAAGTTTTTGTGGTGTTAATTTTTAATCCTGCCATCCGTTCATACTTTTGTAGGAGTTCCCACTCCCAAGGAATGGACTCCTCCGGAGAGAGGAGCATCAAGAGGACATCAAGCTCTTATCAGAGCTTCCAGGAGACCAATCTGGTCCTTTGAAAGTTGTGGGAGATGTATCCCCTCCAGAAAACTCACTCTCTCCTTGAAACTGGGGGCGTTGATACAGATGCCCATAATACAAATTGGGGTTGCAGGAAGTAGGCTGTTGGTTAACTAGAATCTGCAGCTTATCCAATAGGAAGGCAAATGGGCAGACTGGGTGGGCCAAGTGGTCCTTATCTGCTGTCAAAGTCTATGTTTCTCTGTTTCTATCGCCTGCAAAAGGCTCACTGTATTCTTGTTGGCCCATTAGGGACCCCTCCACCCTTCTGCCCTCTCAAAGTAGTCACCAAGGGCTCCATATAGAGTGCAAAGAAGTGGGACAGGAGCATCCCTGTCTCGTTCCATGAGTTAAGGGTATGGGTGGAAATTCCCCATTCACCCGGATGCAGACCCTCGAGCCCGTGTAAATATTTTGGAGCCATTTAAAAAGATCCTGGGCATGCCCTGGTGGCGGTGAGGGCTGAGGTGCTGGTCACCTCACCTCGCACCACCCTGGCGACCTGTGTTCCGAAACAAGCATGGGCTGCCGGGGGTTGGCAGGGGAGGAGAAGGATTGAGCATCCAAGGGACTGCTCTCCTTCTCCAGGGAAGGGGGGACATCATTGGTTGGTCCATGACTGGACCCTAGCGGAGGCTGGGGGGCAGCATGACGATGGAAATGGGGCAGACACCTGAAGGGCAAGCATGCAGATGTGTATATGCTCCCTCTGTCGGTGTCATTGCATGCCTCATCTCCAGGGGTGTCAAAAAGTGGATAATGGCTGGAGTTGGGCAGCATGTGCCTCCGACCTCCATGGCCAAACCCTGAATGGCACCCCCTCATCCAGATCTGTCTCATGTGAGCAGAGCTTCATTGGGGGGAAGTCTCCTCACCACCCTGCCATGGGTGGTAAGCCGTGGGAGAATTTGAGGAGGTGGCCTGATGTCAGGTGTGTAGGTCAGGAGATAGGTCGGGATGTCCCAGCCGAGTGGAGCCAGGTGAGAAGGAATAAAGCTTTAAAAAAAAAAAAAAAGATTCCAGGAATTGGTATTTCGACAGGGCATCCCACAGAAAAGACCAGGACACCCTATTGAAAGCCTTCTCCGATCTAAACTTCAGCAGAGCTGCGGAGATATGTCTAGTTTGAATATAATCTAGGAGGGTAAGGACTTTCCTTGTGTTGTCCATGGTGTTTCTCTGTTAAAAATCTGGCCTTGTCCAGGTGAATGAGAGAGGTAAGATAGCCTCAAGTCTCACTGCCCACAGAGCCATATAAATCTTGTAATCTATACTCAAGATAGATATAGGACAATATGCCAATGTATCCATGACATCCCTATCTGGTTTTGGGAGGCCGCCAAAGTGGCATATGCCGGGGCTCACTGTCAACCACCAACCCAAACATCATAAGGCAGTTCGCAGGAGCTCCAGTCCAAATATTTTGTACCACCTAGCAGCGATCCATCTGGGCCCGGACAACGTTGAGTGGCTGTAGCCTTAATACAGGCCAGGACCTCCTCTGCTCTTATCAGAGCTTCCAGGAGACCAATCTGGTCCTTTGAAAGTTGTGAGAGACGTATCCCCACCAGAAAACTCACTCTCTCCTTGAAACTGGGGGGGGCCCATTGATACAGATGCCCATAATACGAAAATGCCAGCAGAAGCAGGCCTATACAGTCTATTGAGTCTGCTCAAATTTACAGCTAGCCCCTTAACTTGCAGCTGTCCCACCCTCCACCCCTCTTCATCTTAACACCCCCTTACCTAGTCCCAAACCTTCTTAAGGCTGCCCACTGTTCTACAGGAAACCACCTCCTTAGGTAGAGTATTCCACCTGTCCACCACCCTTTCTGAGAAATAATATCTCCAGATTTCCTTCCTGAATCTCCCCCCCCCCAACCTGAGCTGCTCTCCCGTATCCCTACATCTTCTAAGCTGGAGGATCCCTTCTGCATTCACCTGATTTATCCCCTTCAGGTACTTGACGTTTTCAGTCATATCCCCCTATCCCTCCTCTCCTCAAGGGAGTACATGTTCAGCTCACCCAATCTATCCTCATAGGTCTTTCCCTCCAATCCCTGGATCATCTTTGTCACCCTACATTGCACCCCCTCCAGCAATCTGATATTCTTCTTCAGGACTGGGCGTCAGTACTGTACACAGTACTCCAGGTGTGGCCTGTCCAGGGGCCTGTATAGAGGAAGGATCACCTCCCTACTCCTGGAGGAGATTCCCCTCGCTATACATCTCAGCAGTCTGTCAGCCTTTGCTGCCGCCTTGCTGCACTGAGCAGAGTTGATCTTCCTGGACATAAAGTCTCCACCAGTCATCTACACTAATGGGACTACGCCGGAGGCACTAGGACCCAGCAGAAGCCCAAAAATCTTCAGGAGGGCAGGTGCTGGGTTAGGACCGTGCATGCGTGGTGCCACAGAACTGGCTCATGCCATATAGGCTACCTCAGCATCAACCCTCTAACTGCCTCAGTTCCTTTTTTCTCGCCGTCGAGTGCGCTTCAGTGATGATGACACTCGCCTGCCAGGAGTCAGAACTTCATATCTATGCAATGGCAGCTATAATCTTATTAGTTTTATTGTTTTATTATCAGTTTAAAAGAAAAATAAATAAGTAAATTTTAGTAAGTACATTTTTTGTCAGAAGTCGTCCTCAGCCCTCCGACGGGGTCGACCATGAACAGGGCAGGTGACGGTCGGAAGACTTTGCATGAAAGCTGTGGTGTCAGCAGGGCTGGGTCTGGTCTGCTACCCTCTACCAAGGGGGGTCTGACTACAGGCAATCCAGTGCTCAGGGTTCTAGGCCCTCCAAATTCATGTCAGGAGCATCATAAAATTATTATCATCTGTATCACCCTCACAGTCTCTGGAAGAGAGAACCGTGGAAGAATGCATACTAGCCCCTGTAAGAAAAAATTACTCAGCTTAGTAATCTTGTTTCTTCTAAGGAATCTTACTGTATTCTGACTTATGCAGTATGGTCTCACCATAGGACTGCCCCAGAGTTGAAATGGTTAATAGAACCTATGCAAATGATGGAATGCTAGGCTCGAGCTTGGTTTTCAGATCACTGTCCCTGGTAAACAGCTTCTAAACCGTCAGATTCTTAGCGAGCATACACTACACAGTTTCCTGCTACTGTAATGATAATAATATTAATAACAACAACCTCCCAGACAATAGTAAGGATAAATTTAAGGGAAGTATCCTTCCTTAGAAAAACTTTCAAATTGGCATCACTAAGACTCAAGTCACAGATGCCCAAAAAAAATGAAAATTACTTACCACCGTAATTCTTGATCTTTCTGTGTATTTTTACCATTCATCACCAGTGGGTATAGCGCACTGGAGCTGAGACCCTGTGGAAGACTTTTTTCTGCATGTCATGGGCGGAAGGTCACATTGAGGCTAGCACTAAATCATGAGGCCGGCGTTCCACGTGGCACTCTAGGCTGCCGATAGCTGCTGTCGACTCCGCCCCAGTCCCAGTTCTGACACGTCGGAGAGTGTAAGGAAGAGAAGGTGGGTTGAAGCAAGAGAGCCTAAGGGATAGATAAAAGGAAAGGAATAATAAACTAAAAGGAGAAATAAACAACAGAGGAGACAGAAGAAGAGATTAAAATAGGAAATTGGGGAGAAGGGGCCCCAATCTCTGGAAGGAGAAGGAGAGATCGGGGGGGAAGAGTAGCACACCTCCAGAAGCAGCAATGCACACTGATATCTTTAGAAGATTATAGTCCAGCCCTGGACTACAGAGTTCAGCTGCAGGAGGCAAGCCAGAACTTGAAAGCAGCCTAGGTCTAGGAGACCAATCAACAAGAAAGTGCAGGCTGAGGGTGTGTCTCAAACTCTCCCTTCCCTCCTTCCCAAAAAAGGGGGATTTTAAACAGCCAATAAGGCATAGGAGGAGAAAATGTGAGCTCAAATTCTGAGTCCATATATAAAATATACACTGAAAGAATGGGGAGAGGGAGGGGCCCCAACACTCCCAGACCCCTAGAATAAGGGAGGAGAGGAAAGGGCCCCCATATTTCACATAAACCCCTGAGGCATTCACCCCTGTGTGTTCACAGTCCTCCCCGCCTAATCGCAAGGGAGAGGAGAGCCAAGAAAGAGAAGACACAGGGGAGGAGGGAGTCCAGAGACTGAGGTCCACAGGGAAGGAGGGTGGGAGTTAGTGATGAATGGTGAAGACACATAGAAAGATCAAGAATTACATTAGGCACGTAATTTTCTATCTTGCCTGTGTCGCTCTTCACCATTCATCACTGGTAGTGGTCCTGAACCCCGCAGTGACTCGGTCTCTCTAGCCTCCAGTGGCTGAGACACTGAAGGGTGGTCACTCACAGGCCTGGTGATGCCTGGGACTGGTCCAGTGGGGATGGAGGGTGCCCAGTAAGCCCAAAGCCTCTGTCTTATTCCTTCGGGAGAAAATATGGGTTCTCCAGTATGCAGAGTAAATCACCCTACCGGGCGGGAAGATAACCGGATAGCTGAAGCTATGCTGCTCGTCAAGGCAGATCACTGTCCCACTCTACTCTGGATGCCACCTCAGTGGCATCATAAATGCCCTTGCTTGGTGCCTTGCTAGCTTCTAGGCCCCAAGCAGAGAGGGAAATCACTTGCCTAGTTTCCTCCGAATCAGGCATTGAAGCTAGAACCTGTTGTAGGCTGCAAAGTGGGCCTGATGTGCTGTGATTGAAAGAGAGATCCTTGCTGAGTAGAACATTCGTCTCCCCCAGAAATCAAAATCCGCAGAGTCAGAGTCCTGAGGGCGGTCACGGTAAGGGGTGCGAGGCCCAGAGGGGGTGTCCAAGGAGGTCAAACACAAAGACAGATGAGGCAGAGAACCTGGAGACCCAGGGGGAGTGCAATACCACTGGCGTGGGTCCCTTGGGGCTGGTACAGTGGAAAAGGGACGTAGCCAGAGCCGATGTGATGTCTCCTGAAAAGGAATAGGCCAGGTGGGAGCCACCAGGTGGGCTGCACTGTACTCGCCTAAAAAGGCACATGTCACATGCTCGGGATTGCTGACTGGGGTAAGGTGGAGCTCGTCTAACATCCTCGCAAGGAAGCATTGATAGGAGGACAGCTCAGATGCTGGGGAGATGTGGACTGAAGGTTCCTCTCCTTCCATGAGGAGAAGAGGTGAAGACAAGCTCCCAGGTTCAGGGTCCGCTGCACAGGAGCTGGTGAAACACCTGCTGGTCCAGGGCATGGAAGTAGGTGGGGAAATGTGCAGCAGGACCTCTGAACTGTTCCAGGTGAGAGGTCCCGAGGATCAGGATACCTGGGACAACCGGGATGGAGACAGAGGCTCGGGGACAGGCTCCTGGCAACAGGAGAACGGTCTCTGTCAGGGCAGGGGGGTCAACAGCAAACCCTTCACAGGGAGGGGAATCTGAAGGCCGCCGCAGCTAACAGCCGTTCAACTGGGTCGAAACGGTCAGAGCTGTGCCCAAAGGACGAAATCCCCCCGTGAGGTAACCGGGACCATGCAAGTCCAGAAGGATGGCCTCTGACCTCAGAAGTAAAAGTCCCTCTCGGGGACTCGTCCAGGGAAAGGCAAGGGTCTGCGCTGCGACTCCTCCCAGAACCCGGCTGGGCTCTGGGGAAGGTGCGCCGCGCCACACCTCTACCTCTCAACCCTTTGGAATCGGAGAGGGACCTCGTCCTCATAGCCACCAACCCAGGCAGCTGGCAACTTCAGGTGGTCTCCGAGGAGTACACCCAAAGAACCGAATCCTCCCCCTCCTGGTGCACCCTGGACTGCCCCAAACTTGGGCTGTCCAAACACACCAAGGAGGGGGTGCCCCAACAGGAGGAACAGAAGTGCCAGTGATCCCAGGTTGCACAGCAGTAGTCACAGGGACCAACACTGGCTGGTCAGACCCCTTGACCCTAAGGTCCACCGGCAACAACTGACCCCCACAGGAAGGCTGAGTGGGGGTCGAGGTGCTGGAAGAACCTGGGAGCCAGTCTAGATCAGACCCAGCGTCCGGCTCCGAAGAGGCAGGCTCCGAAGCACGATGCCAGACAACTCCCCGAGCCCCTCCATCCCTGGGACCAAATTGAGCACCCTGGATCTGTGCCCACCAATGCCACCAGAGGGAAGCACAGTCCTGTGCCTGGCACCAACACCCACCCCAGCGGTGCGAGTGGCACTGGAGTCAGGCGCATCCTGAGCCCTGCGCCCCCGCACCGCCGACCTCCAACCCAACACGGCACCGAGCTGACACCAACACCCACCCCGGCACCGCGAGTGGCACCAAAGTCAGGCGTGGCCCTGAATGCGGCCTGCATAACACCCCCTAGCCGCCTCCAGGGCAGCCCCCAACCAGGTGCTGACCCCATCCCCAGCACTGCGAGCGGCACTGAGGCCAAGGGACGGCACTGTGCAGCACCAAGTCCAGAACCAGAAACCTCCAACCACCACATCCAGTGCCGGGAGAACTCCGATGCCACGACAGCATCAGAGTCAATGGCAGCACTGAGAGAAGGCCCACACCGATCGGCACAGCATTCAAAACTCACAGTGCCACAAATGGCGCTGGGACCAAGAGCGGCCCCAAGGACGGTGCCGGTCCAGCCCTGAAGGGCCCAGAACACGACATTGAGGGAGCCTTCACCACCAAAGAGGTGACTGCCGATGCGGTACCTCCCAACTGATCCCCAAGGGGGCTGGCCTGGGCCTCCTGCACCGTAGAAGAAACTCCCCACCACAGCAAGCCTGAAAGAGGCGGGGTTCCCTCCTCCATGGGCTGTATAGGACCGGAGGGACCTAGAGGAAGGACTGAGAATCTCTTGCCTTGGTCCGCAAACGGTATTCGCCCTCTGAAAGTTGGCAGTGTACATCCAACCTTTAACACGTGGTTCTCATTACACGGGTGATCCATCGAGAAGCAAATGTCGCAGTTATCCATATCGTGGTCAGTGCTGAGGCAGGAAAGGCAACGGTCATGCTGGTCCATCATAGAATAGAGGTGGCCACAGGGGCACAGACGCATGGGGGCCACCCCACTTTCAATGTTTTCTGCCCCCGGACGAGACATGACCGAACGGAAAATAAAAAGAAACAGTACTCAATGTCGCTTAAATAAAAGAAAAGGTCTACCGTAAGAAGTGATGTCAAGCAGGCGAGCAGAACCGAGGCAACTATCAACTTAGAAACTAACGCTCAGACTAGGCAGCTAACTCGTCTCTCGCAAGGTACCACATTCAATGGTGGGAGAGAAAGAATTGGGGCTGGGGCGGTTGATGGCAGCTAACGGCCAACCCCGAGTGCCACGGACCGCCGACCCCGAGGGCAGCACCGGCTCTGTGTCGACTCAGCCCATGATGAAAAAAAGTCTCCCATGGGGTCCTAGCTCCAGTGTACTATACCCACTAGTGATGAATGGTGAAGATTGACACATATAAGATCTTCAGATACCTCCAGGTCTGCAACAACTATAACACAGCTGTAATGCAGTGACCATAGTTTTTTGCAGGTGAGGAAGGGAAGGGGCTCCGAATACAGTAAGATTCCCACAGAAGAAACAAGATTACTAAGGTGAGTAATTTTTTCTTCAAACCCCAGGAAATCTTACTGTATTCTGACTTATGCCAATTACCAAGCAGTGCCTTTGGAGGTGGACCTATAACCTATTTAGGAAACAGGCTCTGCAGGACTGCTGTGCCAAACCTGGCATCACCTCTGGCCTGGACATCCAAACAATAATGTTTGGTGAATGCATGAACTGTCTTCCAAGTTGCAGCTTTGCAAATGTCCACTAGAGGGATATTTCTAGCAGCTGCTAGAGAAGCTGCAGTACCCCTAGTTGAATGGGCCCTGAGGTCTGCGGGTGGTTGCTTACCCACCTTGCTATAGCAAAACTGAATACAGGCTACAATCCATTGTGCAATGGATCGTTTTGTGACAGGTTTTCCTTTCCCACCTCTCCTAAATGAGGAAAAACTGAATTTGATCCTGTCTATGACCCTTTGTGTGGTCAACATAGTAGTAGCTGACTGCCCTTTTCACATCTAGGCTGTGCAGCCTCAGCTCACCTGCGGTGAAATGGTCTGTGAAGAAGACTGGCAAAGTAACAAACTGATTGAGGTGGAACTCTGATACCACCTTGGGCAAAAATGTTCTATTAGTTCTCAGAACTACTTTGTTTATGAACAGCAATATAACCAGGCTCTGTAGATAGTGCATGAAGCTCACTGACCCTTCTGGCAGAGGTAATGACTACCAGAAACACTGTTTTCCAAGTGACATATTTGAGGTCTGCTGTGGACATGGGCTCAAACAGGGGCTGCATAAGTTGAGCAATGCAAATATTCAGATCCCACCTAGGGGTTGGTTCCCTGTGTGGTGGATGCAAATGTAGTAACCCCTTAAAAAATTTCTTGAACATTGGCTTTGAAGACAAGGAAGATGCCTTACCTGCTGATAAATAAGCTGAGACAGCTGCCAGATGCACTCTCAAGGTGGAAATACTTAAACCTGTGGAATGCAAATGGGTCATATAGTCCAGGACTAGAGAGAGACTAGCTTGGGCATGGTCCAAGCCCTTACCCTGACACCAAAAGGAAAATATTTTCCATTTAGAGGCGTAGGTTTTCTTGGTATAAGGCTTTCTGGAAACTCTTGAGTATATCCATGACTCCTTCTGAGAGACGCAAATCTGCGTACTTTAAGTCTTCACGAGCCATGCTTTGAGTCTGAGTGATGATAGGCTGGGATACATGATCCTGCCCTGTGAGGATAATAGTAGGTTGTACATCCTGGGGAGACAGTTTGGCTTGGCTACTGACAATGATAGGAGCATGGAGTACCAAGGCTCTCTGGCCCAATCTGGGACAATGAGGATCATTAAGGCTCGCTGAAGCCTGAGTTTTAGTACTTTC
The DNA here is from genome assembly GCA_016271365.2 of Neoceratodus forsteri. NCBI lineage: Eukaryota > Metazoa > Chordata > Ceratodontiformes > Ceratodontidae > Neoceratodus > Neoceratodus forsteri. The sequence continues at coordinate 27,272,811 of CM057455.1, read as the reverse complement.
AGTAACAAAGGAAAAGCATACAGACCCTCCTATCCAGTCCAACAGAGAGGTGCATCCAGAGGAATTGTGCCCTTGATGGGGGTTGCAGAAATATTGTGGAGCTGGCGATTGTCTGGGGCTGCAAACAGATCCACCTCTGGGGTGCCCATCTCCTGAAAATGGTCTGCAAGACCTGTTTTGTTCAGTGACCACTCGTGGTGGTTCTGGTTTATTGTGCTGAGGGCATCCACCTGGAAGATGGACAGCTGAGAGGGACACATTCAGGGAGTATGCCAAGGCCAAGATTCTCATTGCCTCTGTGCAGAGGGGGGTTGACCTTGTTCCCCTTTGCTTGTTTATGAAGTACATGGTAGTTGTGTTGTCTGTTCTGACCTGGATCACCTTTCCTTTGACCTGATTAACACGTGACTAAACAGCCAGAAGACCTGCTCTGAGTTCTAAAAGGTTGATATGTAGGAGAGATTCCTGCTTTTTCCATGTGCAGGTTAGTCCCCCAGATGTGCTCTGCACCCTAGGATGGATGCATCTGTTGCAGGAAGGGCATTCCTTGTCTGAGATTGTTTCTTTCCTGCCACCACTGCAAGGCTTGGAGAAAAGTGACTGTGACTGGAACCAACTTTGAAAGAGGGTCTTTCTTTGGGACCAGTATGTCCCTCATCTGGAACCTGGCCCCTGGAACAGTTGCTATGGAGGCTGCCATGTGGCTAACAACATGCAGTTTGAAGGAATCGGCTACCTGGATAAGGATGTCCACCCTGTCTTGAGGCAGGTAAGCCATCCCTTTTGTGTATCCAGTTCTGCCCCTATGAATCTGAGCAGCTGAACTAGTTCTACAACAGACTTTTGTGGTTCACTAAGAACTCCAGGAGGAGAGAATGTCTTGTGTTATTGACAAAGCCTCCCTTACCTGATGGCACGACTGGCCCACTATTAGCCAATCATCTAGGTAGGGGAACACTGACACCCTTTGTCGCCTTTAGGTGTGGCACTACCACTGCTAGACATTTTGTGAACACCCTTGGAGCAGATGTCAGTCCAAAAGGCATTGCCCTGAATTGGTAATGACCTGATGGCAACCTGAACCTGAGGTACTTTCTGTGTGACCTTCTGATTGGGATGTGACAGTAGGTGTCCTTCACATCCAAGGATGCTAGCCAGTCTCCCTTTCTTAGGGTAGGTAGTATGGTAGCCAGGGTGACCATCTTGAATTTTGGTTTTGTCAGATGCTTAAGTATCTGAGATCCAGAATGGGTTGCCACTCCTGTTTTCTTTATTGTGAGGAAGTACCTTGACTACAGTCCCTTTCCTATGTGGGTGGAAGGGACTGGTTCCACTGCCTTCAGCAGCAAAAGGCTTGAAACTTCCTTTTCCAGCAGGGCTGTTTCTGATAGGGAAGAGGGTTTGAAGGCCCTTGACCTCAGCTTTGGCATAGCCTTGAAGCTGAGGACAAGTCCTTGGCCCACTACCTCCAGGACCCACGTGTCTGTGATATTGTCCCCTCCTGGAAGTAGCAGGCCAACCTGCCCCTGGAATTGGGGAGGGACCCGAACAGTCCCTCAGGGAGTCTGTTTGGACTGTGCTACTGGCTGGACACTGGGACTAGTGCGGCCACCGCCTGCCCTGAAGTATCTCCTAGGCTGGTACTGGGGAAAACTTGAGGCTGGAAAAAAGGCCTATAAGGAGTTCTACCTCTGCCACCCCTTGCATGGCGCTTCTGGGGTTGGCAGCCTCTCTTTAGCTGCTGCACTTTTGTAGGCAGACTTGTACATGTCCATTTTTTCCATGTATGCCTCTGTTCCCCAAACAGAGACACAGGGTCAAAGGAAAATCCATGGCTTTGTTCTGAGTATCCTGCATCAGGTTGGTAGTCCTAAACCAGGGAACCTCCTTAGTGACACAAAAAGATGCCATTTGCCTGGATGCAGTGTCATTAGCACCCATTGTCATCCTAAATTGTGTTTTGCAGCTTCAATTCCCTTTTGCAGCTTTCTCCAGGTCAGCAGCCATGGAGGAGGAGGCTGCCTTGGCAATCTCTAGCACCGGGGACCACATATTTTTCTGGTACCTGGCTATATAGGCCACATATAAGATGCCTGCCTAATAGCCAGGGAAGATCCTAGATAAACTTTCTTTGCCATGGAATCCACCCTCCTAGAATCCTTGTCTGGAGGGTGGGGGGCCAGAGGGATGCCAGCTTTGTCACAAGCTGCAGCCTGTACCACACCTCCATGGCTGGGATGCCCAAAAAGGAAATCAGCCCCAGCCTTGGCTACCCAGTACTTTCTGTCCACCTTTCTGTCTGTGGGTGGGACAGAAGTGGGAGTTTGCAGCACCTTCATGGTCTGCTTCCTTAAGGATCTGTGAAGCGGAAGAAGCAACCTTTTTGATGGTGGGACATTCATCATTTCTTTATAATCCTTTTCCTCCTCATCCTCTATATCTTCCTGGGATGGGAGGTCAAGGGACTGAGCCACTTGCTTCATAAAAGCAAAATACGAGGTAAAATCCTCTGTTCCCTTGTCAGGAGAATCTGGTCTGGGTCAGTAGGTTCCCCATAATCCTCATCTTCATCATCAGTCTCAATTCCCAATTCAGCATCCCAAAAAGATCCTCACCTTGGTCTATTAGACCGGGGATTGCTTGTGAACCAGGAGTTTGGGTAACCGGTTGCTTCCCAACCAGAACCGGGGACTGAAGGGACTGAATAATCCTAATCGTGTTAGCGATCTCTTCAGCCGAAGGAACCATAGTTGGCTTCAATTGCGGTTCCTGGTGCTTTTTCTTTTTCTTCTTTTTAGCTGTGATGGATGGTTCAGCAGCCTTATCCGCGGTTTGTTTTTTAGCAAAGCTAGCGCCCCTGTCACAGGACAGCCCCTGCGGTTCATCTGGCTGCTCAATGGCCTTCTATCAATGGTAGACTGAGAAAAATTGGCACAAATTTCACAGTCTGTCCGCAGGTGGTCAGACCCCAGACAGAACAAACAAATAAGGTGTGGATCTGCTTTAGCAAACAGTTCCCCGCATTCGGTACAGTGCTGGAAACCTGTGGGTCCTGTTCTCCTTTTTGCTTTCTGTGACATAGCCTAAATACCACAGACTTTTTTTTTTTTTTTGCGGTTGTAAAAACTGATAAGAACCAGGAATTACCCTGGAATTTTCAAAATAAACAAGTCCAGGAGTTATCCCGATTGAAATTAGACCCACAAACTGGGAATTACCCCAGTTAAAAAACAACACAAACTAACCGACTATACTGAGTCGGAAATAAAATTAAATTTAAAATACAATTAACACAGAATAGGGAGACTGTCGGTTCCTTCTCGGTTAAAGAACCAGGAAGAAAATGACTACTTACCCCTCTAACTCAAAATCTAAACAATTATTACCTGAAAATCAAGGACAATTAAAGGAATACAAATAAAATAAACTTTACTAGTGATAAAACTGAGAAAAATAAAGTTTCTTCATGTGATGAAGGAGTGCTCTCTGAGACGTCTGACTGAGGCAAGCGGAGTAAAGAATCTGACGGTTTAGAAGCTGTTTACCAGGGACAGTGATTTGAAAACAAGCTGGAGCCTAGCATTCCATCATTTGCATGAGTTCTATTAACCATTTCGGCTCTGGGGCAATCTATGGTGAGACCATACTGCATAAGGCAGAATACAGTAAGATTTCCTGGGGTTTGAAGTATAGACCCCATGCTTAGCCATAGCCACAGCATGGAACACCCTACAAAAATCCCTAAAACTGTCCATTATCATTCCATTTACATCCTTCAAGCAGCACTGTACAGCCTTCTTCACAGAGAAATGCAGTTGCTACCGCTAGAGATAGAATAGTCATCCCACAAAACCATATTCCAATCACATATGGCATATTCCTTCCAGCCAGACACCGCCAGTATATGGCACCCAATATTCCCTTCACCATCCTTGTACTCATTATGTGAGTGACTGTCATAGCCCCTCATTGTGATATATATATACTGTACATATTGTAGATGTTAGTTTAACTTTCTCTTGCCAAGCTTTAACATGTGAATTCTCTGTATATTATTGTGCTATAAATAACATTTTCTTTTTTCTGTATGTATAACTGTCTCATAAGTATGTGATGTAATTGCTGTGCATCAACTCGAACCTTGACCTTATCAGGTCCATCTTGTAAATGAGCCTTGCTCAATGATGCTCGCCTGAATAAATAAACATTTGATTGATTGATTGATTGATTGATGCTTTTGCCATGTCCTGCACAGATGGGAGATCCTGCGCAGGCTGTGGCTGTATATGTTTTGATTTTTCTTTATGTTTTAACCCCTCCTGTTGTCTCACTAATAGATTTCCCAGGAACAACAGGAGTGTTGTCATCTTTGCATACTATCTTTTTGGCCATTTCAGCAGCTTGATCATGCTTCCTTTTTTGTACAGACACTTCAACACGTATTATTTTTAAACTTGGGAGCAACTTCATCAGCCCCTTTGGATGCTTTATTTTTTCATATTTTTTTTCTTTTGGCTGGGACTTGGAGGCTTCTTTCTCAGCCAGATTTATTTTCTAGGTCTCTTTTGCTTTCTTATTGCCAATTTTGTGCAAAGAGACCAATAGATGTGGACCACAAACAACTGAGACACAGGTTTCTGTAAAGGCTGTTACGCTAGTCCTGTGGCCATTGATACACTTTCCAAACAACTGAGCATAGATTTCTGTAAATGCTATGAAGGCAGTCCTGTGACAGTTTTTTTTTTCAGTATTCTGTAGTACTAGGAATCTGTGCCATGCTAATCTATAGAGAACCCAGCAATAATAGTCAACAACTAAACACAGGTTTCTGTAAATGCTGTGAAGCCAGTCCTGTGACAGTTGACACTTTTAGGTCCAGTTTTCTGTAGTTCTGGGAATCTCTGACCTCACAAGCATCAGAGACCCCAGCAGCAGCTGTCAAAATTTGAAAGACAATTGGTTGCTCTCATGGTAGGGACCTGTGAGGTCTGAGGTAAAAATAAGACAAAAGCAAAGGTTGACGGTTCCTTCATGAATCGCAATAAAAAGTGAAGAATCGCCAAAAATAAGCATCCGTGGTGAAAACGAGAATAAAATAAGTGGATGCGGCAAAATTATCGAATAAATAACGAAGTTGTGGTAAAAATAACGCAGATGTTCAAAAGAACAACTGCTAAAAAAAACCAGAAATTACACTCAGCACACTAAAAATGTAAGTTTGTGAGGAAAACTTTACCAAGATAAGCCAATAGAAGGGTGCCAACAAGGAAAGTTGAGAGGCACCTTGTGGCAGTGTTGCTCAGTCCGTGGAGAAAAAATTCTGAAGCCCTTCAGGCTACTCTCACTCAGGACACTCCCCTCCTATGCTTTGATTGGCTGATGCCCTAGCTCATTATAATTCTCTTAAAGGCATACCTCCGGGCCAGTTGCACCTAGCCAGCTAATTGCTATTGTAACTGATGCAAAAGAACTCCTGGGGTAAGAATGGTTGACTGTATCAAAGGCCTTGGTGAGGTCAATGTATATTGTGCCCACCAAGTGCCCTTGATCCAGTGCATCATGTAGATAGCCTGTGAATTCAAGCAGAGCTGTTGTAGTGCTATGCTGTTTGCGAAATCCATGTTGCTGAGCACACTGTAGTTGGTGCTTGTCTAGGTAGTCTATCAGTTGGTTATAGACTACTCACTCCAGTGCTTTGGAGATGGGTGGTAAAACAGAAGTAGATCTGTAGTTGGTGTGCAGTAGCTTGTCCCCATTTTTGAAGAGTGGGGTTACTACTGCTGCTTTCCAGATTTCTGGAAAGCTACCAGCTATGAGGGAGAGGTTTATTATTCTAGTCAGCGGGGTCAGAACTTCGTCAAGGGTAAGAAATATTAGCTTCAGTTCAAGTCCATCACTGCTAAGCCTGGTCTTCCCCAACACTTTTGTGAGGTATTTTTTTGCTTCTGATTTTATAATTACCCTGAGGTAGAAAGGGGTGGTGGTGTTTGTCGCCAGGGTTTTAGGGAGATGTAGTACAGCTTGTGTTGGTTTAGGAAGTCGAGGGAGGACACCAGACAGGTCTGTCAATATATCAGCTATTGCTTTAGGGTCCTGTGTTATGTTACCATTTAGATTGAGCGTTGTTGGGGTTGTTTTTCAGTACCACCTGTTAGAGCTTTTATATTCTGCCAAAGTGTTGTCTATCGCCCCAAGTGTTGTTTTGACTTGTCCCTGAAATAATGGCTTTTCACCTGGCGGATGGCCTCGGTGCATTTATTATGGCTGCCTTATACTTTTGGATGTCAGAGCTGACCCTAGTGCTACAAGCCTTGTGCCACAGGTGATCTCTGGTCTGAAGTTGGCTTAGAAGTTGTGAGGTGATCCAGGACTTATGTGACCCTTTAACCTTTCACTTGGTGACAGGAACAAAGGCATCACAGACAGTGTTAAAGATGTTTGTGAAAGTTTCCAGTGCAACATTTACATCTGTTGCAGAGAATACGTCTAACCAGCTTTGCTGCTGGAGTCGCTCTTTGAGATTTCCTAACTGACCTTTTGTTAATACTCTAGCTGTCACAAAGTTTACAGAGGGTTTAGGGGCCTTATTTGTCCAGTAACATATGGCAGTGGAATGATCGCTCAGAGAATCTGCTAGTACATTAGTGTGGGTGATCCTCTTAGGGCGATTTGTGAGGTTCAATCTATTAGTGTGTTACTTCCTGATTGATAGTTGGTATATGGGTGAGTCTACCATCTGGTGTAGGTCTTGAGTGGCAACTGTATCTCTGTAGGGTGCTGCACCGGGGGGACAGCCAGTTTATGTTGAAGTCCCCCAGTACTAGAATGTCAGTGTTGGTTTGTAGGCCTGCAAGGTGTTCAATAAGCATACTGAAGCCCTCTTTTTGTTCGTATGGTGGTAAGTAGACCATGACAATGGGTAATCCTTTACCCTGGGACCCAATGATCAATTTAACAGCTAGGATTTGAATAACTTACATTGCCATATGTATTTCTCTCTGCATTTTTTGTACTCGTTGTCTTAATAATCTGGCTGTACTCTTTGTGTATTGTAATTGTACCTCCGGGTCGTGGCTCTGAAAACAGTCACTTGCTGACTAGCGACTTACCAGTTAACAAAAACTAAATAAATAAATAAATAAAATTCTTCCCAGTGGTGATATGAGGCAGGATTCAACCCTTGAAGTGGTTCTTTATAAAGAGTACACATCCACTACCCTTTTACCTAGCCTGTCTAGGCAGAAAGAGGTATAGCCCGACAGTTGGATTTCATTATCAGTGTTCCTTGGTGTGAGCCAGATTTCTACCACTGAGATGATGTCAGGATTATGCTGCACCACCAGGCTTGCAGGAATCTGACTTCAGTAACAGGCTGCAAATGTTGATGGTCGCAATTGAGATTTTACCTGTTTTTGGACTATGATCAGTGATTCTAGGGCCATGGTTGGGATGTATGATGCCAGATAGGAGAAGAAGTAACATGAGCATTCTGAGGACATCTAATCTGTTTCCGAGGTGCGTGTATTCCATTAGCGAGTAGCAGACCGCTAAGTGGAATTTCAGACATGGGAATCAAACTTGTGATAAGGGGTGGGGATATACGGTATCATTTGTAGACAGTAGCCAATTACAGTGATACTGACTTCCAGAGAATAAGGGGATAGCTGAAGCAGATGTAGAACTGGGACATCCATCCCTGTGTATGGGAATAGATACTACTTTGCACTGTGGGGGCTGCTCAATATAGTGTCAGTAGATGCTTATGAGGCCAGCAGCCACAGGAGACATATCTAGAGCTATTACTGGATAACTGGTGGCAGGCTGCTTTGAGTTGAGTGTGAATTATGAGTGAAGAGTGGGTGGTGGGAGAAAGATACACAGGAAAGAGCAGGTCCCTTTAAGAGGAGTGTCTGTTGAAGATAATCAGGGATGCGAGAGGGGCAGGGGGCAGTGTCCTGTGGGGGAGGAGATGTATTTCATAAAGGTCAGGGGAGGGCCAAAAATATGTCCCAGAAATAGAAATAAAGCAGCAATCCAAGTGCGGCCGAGAAGCAAATCACAGCAGCTTTCACAGGGCGGACGAAAATGCTTGCACGACTTCAGGGAGATCAGGCAGCAAACCTGGATTCAGAGCCAGCAGAACTGATTGGTCGAGCACTAGGTGCAGAGTCACAGTCTTCCTTCAGGTAATCATAGCCAAGGCAGGCAACACACAAACTGTGCTTATTTGCCTTAGCAAACACTTCCCCACAATCAGTACAATTCTTAAAACCAGGTTCACTGGTTTTCTTTTTAGGCTTTTCCAACATTTTATCGGTAACTGATAAAAATGTAAACTACTAAATAATTTAAAAGTTTTAACTAATATTTAGCGGTTGTGGTCGGTCCTGGAACCGAGAGGAACTGGGAACCGAGGAAAAAGTGAACCGAGGTTTTCGGTTCAGTAACTGATAAAGCAGTTACAAAAATAAAAGATTTAAAATTAAACTAAACTAACAGGGTTTTTTAGTCTGAAAACCCCGAAAACAACTAAAATACCTCAGTTCCCCAACGGTTATGCCGAACCAGGAGGAACCAATAAAAATACCCAAATTAACACTAAAACTTGGGTTTAGCTTAAAAAATACAATAAGTAAAAAGTAGCAAATTAAAGAAAAATATACTTATATACAAGTTTCGTCATGTCACAGGTAGAAGTTGAGGAGAGGAACTCCAAGCGACTAGACATGACAGGTGGAGAGAGAAATCTGAGGGGGTTTAGAACTAAGGCTGTTAGTTCACGGCAGCATTTGAATAGTTGTCACATGCAAAAGATTCCATCATTTGCATGTGTTGTATCCTCTCCAGGCAGTCCTGACTTAAAGGGACACTGCAGAATTTAGGAATACTTGAGTATTACTGGGGTTAGAAACAATTAAAACTCTGCCATGGAACGTATTGTGGATAACTGTGGTACTACACAAGCAACCATGGATCTACTGTGGCATTAATCCATAATTGCTTTGTAGTCACCAGATGCTGTCTGTCCAATGTAAGATAGTTATTCTGTGATTGTATTTATGCCATGTTACAATGTAATTTGCCAACCATTTGGACAAACATTTGAGTTTTGGTAACCAGGTAAGTCCACTGAGACAATTACAATCCCTTTTTCAGAATTAGGCCGAGGTCAAGAATCAACCACGAAGTTACAAGTGCAACCAAGTATGCATTTCTTATGTTACAAAGCTGGCATTAGGCAGAGTATATGTCAAGACAAAATACTGCAAGAACTCAAACAATTGACTACAGACTTTCTCTTGACAAGCAATGTACGAAGTCAACGGCCTGATGCAAGCCTAGGTAGAGGAGAAGTCTATATACAGGGCAGTTATAGTACAAAACTTCATAGTAAGTATACTAGTAATATACATGAAAATGGCTAGGATCAGAGATTTTCCACGTATTATTCTCATATTATGCTAGGTGTAGCAGTAGTGGAGTGGGAGAAGAATAAGGCAGGAGGAGGCAGCCGTAGGGAAGGTAGAGGAGTTTCTGGGTAGGCACCCTTCAGCAAAAACAAGAGCAGGTAATAGAGGTAGACAGAAAGGCAGACAGATGGGATTGAAATTGTGAGAGAGAGAGGAGCAGGAGAAAATGGAGGGAAGGGGTTCCAGTCAGAGCAGCATATGGAAAGGAGCATCTGGATACAGCAAGATGTATTTTGGGGAAGATGAGAAGGGGAGGGAGAGAGAGGCACAGTGAAGAGTGTGTGGTGCTTGTTTGAGGTGTATATGTTCCCTAAGGCAGGGAGGGGTGAATTTGTGGACAAGCTTGAACATGAGGCTCAGGGTGGAGTATCTCAGTTTTGCTTCATAGGAGGACCACCCCAGAGAGATGAGAACATCACAATGGTGGGAGTGGGCAGGTGCCCCCATGGGAAAACAACCAACCCTGTGGTATGCCTGAGAGACGAGGGACATGGAGGAGGAATTAGTGAACAGGAGGGGGGGGTGCAGCATAGGATAGGAGGGGAAGGAGTGATGCAGAGGCTATTTTTGGCAAGAGGCAAGTGTGAGGTGTGGGTGAATGCGATAGAGGAGTCTGAGTTTCTGGTTGAGATTTTTGATAGTGTAAGAGACATGGAAATTGAACGAGAGGGCAGGGTCCAAGGTAACACCCAGGTATTTAATGGAGTGGACTACCTCTAGAGAGTCTCCCTTTGATAGTAGAAATACTAAGGGTAGCTAGATTAGGCTTTTGTGCAGGCTGATGAGCGAAGATCATGCATTTTGTTTTCTTTGAGTTGAGAACAAGATAATTATACTGGAACCAGGCTTCCAGGGAGGCAAAGTCTGAGGCAATGTCTCAACTGATTTGGTCTATAACTGGAGAGAAGCCGTAGATGATGGCATTATCTGCGTATAGATGAACTGTGGCACCCCCGCAGTGGTTGGGGAGATCACTGATAAAGAGCGAGAATAACATAGAGCCCAGGATGGAACCTTGCGGGACACCATGGGAAACTGTTTTTTGTTCCGACTGGGGGCCATCCCACTTAACTTTCTGGGATCGATCAGACAGATAGCTCTTGATCCAGCACAGTGCATTGTGGTCCAGGCCAAGTAGATGCAGCTGGTGTAGCAGAAGCCTGTGATTCATGAGATCAAATGCTTTTTGTAAGATCCACGAATATGGCTCCAGTGGCCTGACCCTTATCCATTGCGTGGAAGATGTCTGATGTTACTTTTGTGAGTGCAGTGAGAGTACTGTGATTCTCTCTAAAACCATGTTGGCAGGATGATACAGATTGTGGGAGTTGAGGTAGTCTTGGAGATGATTATAAACGATACACTCTTGGATTTTTGCCCGGTGAGAAAGTAGAGCTATAGGGCGATAGTTTTCTATGATAAGTTTGGTCGCCCTTTGTGGACCGGGACTATTACTGCCACCTTCCACTTATCTGGCACAATTAGAGAGGAAGGACTGGTTAAACAAGTCATGGATGGGGTGAGCTAGGGGCAGGGGCACCCAGCTTAAGAAATTTTGGTTCCAGCGAGTCATATCCAGGAGAGCCCTCCGGTTTTAAGTTAGATAGAAGTTGCTGCACCTCTTTGAGTGTGGCTAGCTTCAAACGGAATTCAGGATGCCCCCTCTAAGTTGGGCAGGAGAGTCGTATGAAGAGAGGGAGAGTTGTGGAAGATCGAGATGTATTTTTGGAGGTCAGTGAAGAAATTGTTGAATCCAGTGGCCATGGTGATTGGGTCGTCAATGGTGGAGCCATTGACAGAATTGAGCTTGAGTTTTCTACAGTCTTTCCTTTTACTAAAGAGTTAACTTGTCTCCAGAATTCCTTGGGGTTACTAAGATGCTCAGTTTTAAGAGATTTGAGATGGTGTCTAAGGTTTTTTGTACAGAATTTTTACACTTATTCCTGAGTGGTCTGTAAATAAGTCAGTCCGAGGGGAGTCTGCTCTGTTTATACATTTGCTATGCTTTGTCACGGAGGGCCATAAGAGATACAATATCCCCGGACAGCCATGGGGCTTTAACATCCTTGGATCTGCATTTCTTCTGAGGAGCGTGTTGGTTAATTGTTTTGGTGAGAGTGGAGATTAGGAAGTCCAGGGCTAGGTTTATATCTGGATGTGTAATAATGGGTTCCCAGTCTGTAGTGTTAATGGATGACAGGAACCTGTTGACATCAAACTTAGTCATATCCCAGAAATCTTGGGAGGAGGGTTGGTATAGCTGTTTCTCCACACACAGAAGGTGGGAGAGTGATCGCTTATGCAACCTGACAGCGTGCCAGCAGATCTGATTTTAAGTGGGCAGTTGGTGACCATCCAGTCTAGCAGGGTAGGATTGCCAGATTTTGGATCGACTCGTGTATGATCATGGATTAACTGGGTAAGATTATCATCGGCAAGTGAAGCACGGACATTACCAATATTGGGGTGAAGCCAATCAATGTTGAAGTCCCCACATAGGATGAGGTCATGCTTTGGGAGGCTGCCTAAGGATGCAAGGGAGGAGACAGGCCAGTAGTGGCAGGGGTTGGGGGCATATAATACACCCTATGATGATTTTTTAACGTTTCAAGCATAAAGCGTGGCGTAAAGGGACTCAACGAGGGAGGTGAGGAGACAGGAGTGGGGAGGACAGTGACATTGAGGCCTGTCCTGTAGTAGATCATTACCCCTCCACCCCTTTTGCCTATCCTATCAAACATTGCTTAGAAACTGAAGTGCCCACTCTACCTGGGGCAAAAGAATTAAACTACTTAGACTTTCTGGACTCCTTAATCCAAAGCAGATACATTAATACTTCAAAGTTCTGAGCACATCTAGTGTATGGAGCAGTGCTTCCCTGGATTGGTACGCTCAGGAAAAAACAGGAAGGTGGATAGACTTGATTAAGTGCAAGCTCTGAAACCACCTTAGGCAAAAATTAGGATTTGTGCATAGACACCCTGTCTTTGTGAAAAATCAAATAAGGCCCTCGCACCAGAGGGCCTAAAGCCTGAAATTATTCGAGTAGAAGTAATGGCAACTAAAAGAGTGCTTTCCAAGACAGAGAAAGTGCAAGTCGCGATTAAGGTACAGACAGGGTCAACTTTTCCAAAATAAAATTCAAGTCCCAAGCTGGGACAGGGGAACAGATTGAGGGTTTCAGAAGCAGGATGCCCCTAAGGAAGGTACAGAAAACATCCAGCTGAGCAATCGTGCCGCCACCCATGGACTCATGAAAGGCAGAAACAGCCAAAAGGTGGACCTTGAGGGAGGAATACTGGAGGCCTGAGTCAGACAAAGAAATCAGGTAGTCCGGGACATGCTTCACAGGACAGGAGAAAGAGTCAAGGGAATGCTTGGCAGCCCGCATGGCAAACCGCTTCCACTTCATGGCATAAGTGGCATGGATGGAAGGCCTTCAGGCGCCACCAGGACATCTGCCACCTGTTAGAGACCCTGAACCTGGCATGGCTACATCCTCAGGAGCCACACATGCAGATGGAGGGACCTGAGGTTGGGATGGACCAGTGTCCCCAGTCCTGGGTCAGCAGATTCCTGCAAAGGGCAGAGGTTCCGCTGCCAGCTGCAGAAGAAGGGAACCATATCTGGTGGGGATAGAATGGAGCTACCACATGGTGGCCCCTTCATTTGCAGCTTGATCAGCACCCTCTGTGTTGTGGGAATCATGAAATCTTCGGCTCCAAGAGAGGAACAACACATCTCACCAGAAAACTCCAGGCCCTGGATCTAGCGTGCAGAAATTGGGCAGTTTTGTGTTGTCTGGGGATGCAAAGATGTCAACTCTGGATGATCACATCTGTTGAACAGATCTTCTGCTATGGATGAGAGAAGCTCCATTTGCATATGCTGGACTGAGCCCTGTTGAGGCTGTCTGCTAAGATGTTTAGGATGCCTGGCACATGGACCGCAGAGTGTGTCAGATTGTGCTCCAGTGCCCCATACCACACTCTCATGGCTCCCTGCAAAGGGGGTATGAGTGAGTCCCGCCCTGTATGTTGATGTAGCAGATGACATTCAGGTTGTCCAACTGCACCAGCAGCTGGCCTGGATGCTCCTGAAAAGTCTGCAAGGCATACAGCACTGCTGTCATCTCCAGGACATTGATATGCAGAGCGGCTTCCCACTGAGACCAAAAGCCATGGGTTTAGTAAGGACCCAGATGAGCTCCCCAACCTAGCCTGAAGCATCTGTGGTTAGAATCTGATGTTGTAAAGAGATCTGCCTGTTGCTAGCCTTGTTTGTAGAGCAGAAAGCAGCTAACTAAAAGAAGCTACATTTTCTTCTTAATTTAAAACGTATATCTCAGCAGGAGTCAGTGTCTGTTAAGATTAAGTAGACAGTTAACTTTATTAGAAGTATAAGGGGACTTATTTAGGGTTAAAAACAAGAAAGAAAAGGAAGAAAGTGTGTATTCTGTGCAGTGAAGGGTACTGTATCAGCTCACTTTGCTAAACCAGTAGGAGGAAAGAGAGCTTACCTAGGGGTGTGGTTTAGACACTATAAAAGCAGGTGAGTCAAATTACAACTTTCTGTTGCTAGCCTTGCTTGTAGAGCAGAAAGCAGCTAACTAAAGAAGCTACATTTTCTTCTTAATTTAAAATGTATATCTCAGCAGGAATCGGTGTCTGTTAAGATTAAGTAGACAGATAACTTTATTAGCAGTAGAAGGGGACTTATTTAGGGTTAAAAAAAAGAAAGAAGGTCAGTGTGTATTCTGTGCAGTGAAGGTAGGGTTACCACCTTTTAGGAAGCCCAAAGTGGGACATTTCTTACTGAAACATGATTTTTTTCAGGACAATATATAACTTCGACCAATGCATTGGATTTGTTTTCACTAAATAATCAGAATTAAGACTATATGTGATAGTTTTTAAGTTGTTTCTAGTGTTTCTTATCATTTTCAGGTATTTAGCCAAGCTATTATAGTTTTTTGCAACATTTAGAAGAAAGTCAGAAAATATTTTTCCTACTATAATGTCAGGACATTTAGTATTTTTCATGTTTTTTTGCAGGACACAGCTGTCCAAATCAGGACAGTCCTGCGAAACTCAGGACAGGTGGTAACCCTAAGTGAAGGGTACTATATTAGCTCACTTTGCTAAACCAGTAGAAGGAAAGAGAGCTTACCTGGGGTGTGGTTTAGACACTATAAAAGCAGGTGAGTCAAATTACAACTTCCTGTTGCTAGCCTTTTTTTCTTACTACTTGCCCTCCATCCCACCCACCCAAAGCCAGTTCTACTTTTATTTATTTATTTATTTAGCTTTTAGTTAACCGGGTAGGTACACTAGGCAAGTTACATGCCTATTTTCAGGAACGACCCGTCGAGTACAACAGGTATTACAGATACATCAATACAGCGTAGCAGGTAAACAGAACATATTGTAACATAGTACAAAAATTAAACAGGCAGGATAGGAATCATATGTAAGACAGGAAGTGGCAGAAACATAGTGAGCAAGCATTACAACATTGAACATCTGTAGCATTGGCAAGTGCATAAGGAAGAGCTGGAGCAAAATCAGCAAACCGATATTGATTCAGTTGGTGTTCCAGTAACAGGAGATCGTGGGCGCATTAGCACCTAGGACGACGCGCCTAGGGAGGCTTATGACACTTGCAGCATGAGGCCAGCTTCAGATGCTCCCACAGGGATGCCCGAAGACGTTGATGGGAGAGGGCAGTGCGAACCTGCTCAGGAAAGGTGTTCCAGAGCTTAGGAGCACATGCAGTGAAGTCCTTGTCCCCATAAGGGTGTGGGTTGGAGGTACTTTTAGTATCCCAGGACCCTGGGACCTGAGAGAGTAGGAGGAGCGGTCAGCTGGAGAGAGAAGCTGAGCCAGTCCCGGGGGGGAACCAGTGCTGATCACTTTGCTCACAAGACACCCTAGTCCAAAATTTAGGTGACTGGCCGGGGAAAGCCAACCTAGCTTGTCATAGAGTTCACAGTGATGGGTGAGGTGGGGGGCAGCCAGAACAAAACGACAGATGTTATTGTATGTCGTGTGCCACCGAGTAAGAAGGGCTTTCGAAGTACGTGCAAATAGGTGGAGATCATAGCTGAGGGAAGGGAGTAGTACTCCTCTAGCAAGGGCTAGACGAGCAGCAGGAGTTGCGTTGTGTTTGACCCTGTAAAGTTGAGGGTCAAGCGTCACCCCGAGATATTTGAGAGAGGTCACAGTGTGAAGGGGAGCACCATCAACCCAATCGATTCGGAGAGGGACAGAGAGGCATGGATCTTGGCTGATGAGCCAAATAGCATGGCCTGCGTTTTTCAAGTTGAAGACCAACTTCTGTAGGATTAGCCAAGCCTGAATGTTCTTAAAGTCCTCAGACAGGTGGAGATTGAGGGTGGCTGTGTCCTGGGAGTGGGCCAGGAGGACCAGCTCATCTGCATACAGGATGACCCTACAATTGGTAACCACAGCAGGGAGATGGTTGACAAAGAGAGAGAGAAGAGAAGGGGTCCCAAGACCGAGCCTTGAGGAACGCCAGAGGTCACGGGTAGGGGATCTGAGAGGACTTAATTGAATTTGGTTAGCTGTACTCTGCCATGCAGGTAATCAATTAACCAGTTCAGAGCGGAGGGAGACAAGCCAAGGGACCTCATCTGAGTACAGAGCAGGTCATGGTCAACAAGGTCGAAGCTGGACGGACAGTCAATAAACACGGCTCCAGAGAGTTTCCCTGGTCCATAGCTGTTCTGATACTGGAGGAGACAGCGATCAGGGCCGTGGTTGTGCTGTGTCCTTTTCGAAAACCATGCTGGGCAGGGGACAGCAATTCATGGGCCTGGATGTACTCGGAGAGTTGTTCAGCTACTACCTTTTCAAGTAACTTGCTGATGGCCGAAAGAATGGCGATCGGCCGATAGTTGTCAGGGACTTTAGGGTTGCCCTGCTTTAGCACAGGGACAACCCTGGCTACCTTCCAGATTTCTGGGATCACCCCCAAGGCAAGGGACAGGTTAACAATGTGGGCCACCTGGGAGGCGATGTGAGGGGCTCCAAGTTTCAGAAACTTAGGCTCCAGATGGTCTAGACCAGGGCTGGAGTACTGGGAGGGCCGAGAGAAGAGACAGCACCTCCTTGTCTGACACCGCCCTTAGATGGAAAGGAGGTCTGTGGGGCCGGACACCTGCCAGTCTGGGGATGAGGGGCAGTTTGCACTCCTGTCAGTTGAGACATGTGGGAGAGTGTAGATAGGTCAGTGAAGTGGAGTTGAGAGCATTAGCAATCGTATGTGGGTTGTTGCAGGAGCTCCTTGAATGATCATGTCAGTAACTCCCTGAGTTGGAGGACCCACTGACCAGAGCCTTTATATTTCCAGAACCTTCTCGGTCATTTGCAGAGCTAAGAAGGGCAGCCTTGCAGTAGTCATTTTAGCTGCCCTGATGGCTTTTTACACTCATTTCTGAGTGTTCTATATTGTTGCAGCAGGGTCTGGTCGAGGGAGTATTTGAAGTGTGCCCAGCACTTGTCTCTTGCCCGCATGAGGGCAAGGAGGCTCCCATGCAGCCATTTTGTGGATGCCCCCTGACTCTCCATCTAATAGTTGGGGCATGCCTGTCTTGCAGGGCCCCAAAGGTGTTGAGAAACTGGGTTGCGGCTGTAGAGGGGTCGGTGGCACCATACATCCCTGACCAGTCTGTGAGCCTCAGATTCTCCATAAATGCATCTGGATCAAAGCTGGAGAAGTTTCTGATGTGGATGATTTTGTGAGGAATCTTTGGGGAGTGGTTTTTCCATACGCAGAAGACCGGAGAGTGGTCTGAGATGGAGTCAGATAAGGTACCTGCTGAGGAGATCCACTCGGGGTGATTTGACAGGATCCAGTCCAGTAGGGAGCTAGAGGCACCGCGAATAATCGGCCGGGTGAGGCTCCTGTATAAGTTGCATCAGGGTTAGGCTGGCAAGTAGCTGTTCTGAACTGTTTGGCATTTCCACCATACCAATTCAAGTTCACATCCCCCAGGATTAGGAGTTCGTTGTCACCAATGCTAGGGCCAACAGTGTCCAGGAGGTGGGCGAGGCCCTGGAGCCCTCCCTTTGGGGGGTTATAGGTGCATACGACATGTAATTTTTTGGCATTACCAAGCAGGAGCACAACAGGGGACAGTAGGGAAGTCTGGTGGGTCACCAAGATACTTTAAGGTGGCTCCTATAGTATATTAGGATGCCTCCTCCCCTCTTGTTGCGAGACCTATCCAGTCGTATGAGCTCGTAGCCTGGGAGCGCACAGACTGGAGTCAGGAATTGAGGGCTTGAGCCAGGTTTCGCTATACCAAGGACATCAGGCTTGTAGAGTGCGCACCCATGAGACAAGCTGCTCAGATTGGGAAGGAGACTGCGAATGTGAGATGAGCCACTTAACCCCTTTCCAGCCGCCAGTCCTGAGGAATTGCAGAGGCCTGAGGGGTGGGGCCAGGATTAAGTTCAATGTCTCCAGCCAAGGCTAGGATCAGTAGGAAAAGCCACAGGAGGTGCCCTCTGGAGGAGGAGCTCCTGGTCAAGGGCTTGTGGGCTAGGCGTCGCCTTACCCTGGTATGATACAATATGGGCCTAGGTACCAGACCGCATGTGAGGTAGCAGGGTCTCCCAGCGTCTGCCAGGAGATTAGAAAAGGTATAGTCATCCACCTCGCAGGGGGAAGCCCATTCGCAGTTAACACCCGCGGTATGGGTGGGGGCAGTTACCACTTGGAGGGTAATTAGTCCCAGGAAGAGACCAGTAAGGACGACAGTGCGGGAGGGGGGGCAGGATGATACCCCTAGGGGCCCTGGGAGACTCCATTCTATAGGAAGTACCTTGACATACACTGGATCCCTAGATCAAGGGCTGTAATGAATAGGGACCCGGGGAAGTAAGAAGGGACAGGGCAAAAGTGTAATAAGTAATATATAGACGTTAACCTGTATAGAGTTAGGGACAGGTGTGTGCAGTAGGAAGCGACCGTCCAGTAAGTCACAATAGTCAGGAGAGGTCGCAGGGGGCAGGTAAAACAGAACTTTTTTAGATTTGACTGTCAACAGGAACTTCCTGTTTGGCAGTAGGAAGGAAAGGGTCATAGAGAAACATTGGTTTTGTCAACCCTAAAGTAGAAAAAGTAGCTCACCCCCCCCCCCAGCCGCTGGTGGTCTGATATTGAGCAAGAAAGAAAGAGGCTACTGAAGAAGATAGGAAGTTGCTGTCCCAGAACAGGTAGGGTGAGATTTGTAAAGAGAGGAGAGAGTAAGCATCCAGAGAAACAGTAGAGGGGACACAAAATAAGACATGATAGGATTGGTGCAGTGCAATGGCTGCGGGGTGGCAGTGTTCTGGGAGACATTCTGGAGGCTGCGATGCTGCCCTATTTGCAGGCACCTCTCTGGTCTGAGATAGGAGGTTGCCCGTCTCTAGGCTGACCTGGCTAGGATTCGTGAAACCTCCCCCCCCAGGGACCACCAGGGCCAATGCCACTACCTCAGAGGTTGCCAAGAAAGAGGAGCGGCTGGACCAGGGTGGGCTCAAGGACGGAGAGGGTGGTGGAACAGAGTTGCATCCCTCCAGCTGTACCTCTCCACAATTCATTCGCTCTTCTGGTGGACAGTGGTTCCTCTATGGAGGCACCTGCAGTGGAGACCAAGGAGGATGCTGGGAACCTTCATAAAGGAGACTCACAGGAAGGTGGCATGGGACCCCACAGGGGAAGGAAACAATTCCTGGTGGGGGACTCAATCATTAAGGGAGTAGAAATGGGGGAGAAAGGGGAGAGCGAGGTAAGGTGCCTTCCTGGCGCCATGGCTTGGAGGGACAGGAAGCGAATCCTCAGGACTTTGGGAGGAGGTGCACAAGGGAGGGAGCTGGATGTCATTGTCCACCTAGGGACAAATGACCTGGCTAGGAATGGGATCAGAGCAGTGCAAGAGGAGTTTGTAGAGTTGAAAAGGGGCCTTAGACAAGTAGCGCATACGGTAACCTTCTCGGAGGTGCTGCCTGTCTATGGCAAGGGAGATGCTAGGGAACTTCTCACTAGGAAATTCAATGAGTGGTTGAAAAAATGGTGTGGAGCTCAGGGTTTTGGCTTCATTGGGGACTGGGGAGCCACCTGGACGGATGCAGACCTATACTGGTGCGATGGTCTGCATCTGTCCGGGGAGGAAACCAGGATCCTAGGTGAGAGGTTTAAATGCTTCATTAGCAAGCATTTAAACTAGCCAAGGGGGGAGGCACTGAAAAGAAACAGGAAAATCAGAGCCTCCCCCCACAAAACATGGTGATTAGTGAGGTAAACACCAAGGTACAGAAGTTATTAGGGAACAGAACAGATTTAAATGTAAAAAAAAAAAAGGCAAAGGCAGTAAGGACAGAAATGGGGCTAAAAGGGTAAGGCTATCAAAAAGAGGAGGGTGATGAGTACCAATGCCCGTAGTCTGTGTAACAAGCTCCCTGAACTAGTGGCCTTGATGGAAGAAGGTTGCCTGGATATTGGCAGTCACAGAAACATGGTACACAGAGAACCATGACTGGGATGTCAACATACCAGGATTACAATCTACAGGAGGGACAGGGAGGGTAAAGAGGAGGAGGTAGCTCTCTATGTAAAGGAAGGGATCAAAGCAACAGAACTAAAGAGCAAACAGGGAACAGATGAGGCACTTTGGGTCACCCTGGAGACAGGAAATGAAAATTACGTACCTACCGTAATTCTTGATCTTCTTGGACGAGTCTCCACCACTCATTCACACTATTGGGTATAGTGCCGGAGGCACTAGGACCCATCGGGAGAAAACTTTTTGCTGGAGGGTCGGCGCCAGAGATGGTGCCGCGAGCGCGCGGCAATGACTATCTCGGCGTCGACCCTCCAACCGCCTCAGTACCTTTTTTACCAAGGAGGTGCAGCACAACTAAACTAAAAATAACCTAACTTTAGGCCCGGACATAAGATAGTCCAGGCGACCCGTGTAAGAAGGGTCAACAAAGAAGTCTTCACGGCCTAAAGATTTGAGGGAGTGAAGACCAACACAGTGGTGAGCTCGGGGGATGGAGGGTGGGCGTGTGAATGAGTGGTGGAGACTTGTCCAA
The DNA here is from genome assembly GCA_016271365.2 of Neoceratodus forsteri. Classification (NCBI taxonomy): domain Eukaryota; kingdom Metazoa; phylum Chordata; order Ceratodontiformes; family Ceratodontidae; genus Neoceratodus; species Neoceratodus forsteri. The sequence continues at coordinate 27,252,236 of CM057455.1, read as the reverse complement.
GCAGATCAAGAATTACGGTAGGTACGTAATTTTCATATCTTCCTGGACATAAGTCTCCACCACTCATTCACACTATTGGGAGAGTACTGAGCTAATAATCCCCCGAGAGGGCGGCAGGATAGACCAAGAGCTCACGTTTCTAGGACAGGAGTCCATTAAGGATAGTTCTGCCAAAGGTGGAATGTCGCCTGGCATGAACATCCAGTGCATAATGCTCAATGAAAGTATGCACCGAGCTCCAGGTGGCGGCATTGCAGATGTCTGCAATAGGCACGTTGCGAATTTCCGCTAGGGATGCCGCGACCGCTCTGGTAGACTGGAGCGTAAACCCTACCTTCCATTTAACCTGTGCCATGGAATAGCAGTATCGAAGACATGCCACTAGCCATGATGAGATACATCTGATAGCGACAGGTTGACCCAACCGGGTCTCACTGAAGTAAACGAAAAGTTGTTGGGCCTTGCGAGAATTCTTGGTTCTATCGAGATAGAAACGCAAAGCCCTCTTAACATCCAAGGAATGAAGAGAACGTTCTCCTTCATTTTGGAAGTTCGCAAAGTAAGAGGGAAGGACCAAAGGTTGGTTTAGGTGGAATTCTGACACAACCTTGGGAAGAAATTTAGGATGAGTACGAAGAACTACTTTGTCCTTATGGAACACAGTATACGGAGGGTCTGTGACCAGGGCATGCATCTCAGAGACCCTACGGGCTGAGGTAATGGCCACTAGGAAGGCAGTCTTCCAGGTGACAAATTTTAGCTTACAGGTAGCCAGAGGTTCGAAAGGTTTCTAGGAGCATGTCTAGCACACGGTTAATGTCCCAGGCTGCAACTGGACGCCTTATAGGAGGTCTGGTATGCAGAATTCCTTTAAGAAATCTCTTAACCATAGGTAACTGAGCCAGAGACAAAGAAGAGACCAGCTCATGATACGCTGAAATGGCACTAAGGTGAACTTGACTGTAGAGTACTGAAGACCTGAATTTGAGAGGTCCATAAGGTACTCTAAAACCTTGTCTGGTGGACAGGAAAAGGGATTCAAAGAGGACTTTGCACACCAGAGTGAAAACGCCCCACTTAGATGTGTAAGTTTTCCGAATGGCTGGCTTCTGAGCAGCCAGAAGAATGTCTGAAACTCTTCGAGAGACGTTGAACCGGTTCACTTCTACCTCTTCAGGAGCCAAGCGTGAAGGTGAAGCGATCTCAGGTTGGGATGGACCACCGGACCCTGAGTCAACAGGTTCACCTGCAAGGGGAGTGGTCTCGGAGGAACTGCCAACATATTGTTGAGTAGTGGAAACCAGAGTTGTCGAGGCCAAAAGGGAGCAATGAGAATCATCTTGGTCCCCTGAGACTCGAAGTTGAGGAGTACTCTCTGAATTAGAGGAAGGGGCGGAAAGGCGTATAGAAAGCGTTTTGTCCACTGCAGCCTGAACGCATCCTGACAGAAAATGCCAGGCCCTGGAATTCTGGAGCAGAAGAGAGGCAGTTTTGCGTTGAGTGGGGATGCAAAAAGGTCCAGGTCTGGAGTTCCCCACTCTTCGAATAGTGACTGAACTATGACTGAGTCGAGAGACCACTCGTGAGGATCTGCTTCTGTTCTGCTGAGACGGTCTGCCAAGTCGTTTTGTACACCTGGCAGGTAAACCGCTTGAATTAGAGCTTTGTGTTCCAAGCACCATTCCCACCCTCATCGCTTCCCTGCATAAGGGGTAGAGTGAGCACCCCCTGCTTGTTGATGTAGTACATCACTGCTTTGTTGTCCGTTTGAAGGAGAATGGTCTTGTGACAGAGAATGTCCTTCAACACTCTGACCGCATAAAGGATGGCTCTCATCTCTAGGACATTTATGTGAAGCTGGGACTCGAGTTGAGTCCACACCCCTTGAGTGTGGAGAGCACAACAGTGAGCTCCCCACCCCATTAGCGATGCGTCCATGGTAATGGAAATCTGATGATCCAGAGGAGCAAAGGGAAATCCCTCCAGGAGATTGCTCTCCTGAGACCACCAGGTGAGGGACCTCTGTAAGGGTTCTGTCACCTTGATGGGATAAGATCTGGGTGAGTGGTTGGAGACCACTGAGCACTGAGCATCCATTGAGTGGTTCTCATGTGCAGCCGTGCTAGGGGTACAGTGAACACAGAGGATGCCATGAGGCCTAACATACACTGCATCGAGAGAGCTGTAACTGATCTGTTCTCTCCAATGTAACGAGCCATCTGAAGGATATCGTTCCTTCTGTCCTCTGGAAGGAAAGCCTTCGCACAAGAGGTGTCCAGAAGAGTCCCTATGAAAAGGAGTCTCTGGGAGGGCTGCAACTGAGACTTTTTGAGGTTCAGCAGAACTCCCATGGACGTAAGAAGGTGAGAGTCGCCTGTACAGCTCTCAAAGTCCCTTGTCTGGAAGGGGCTTGCTAGAGCCAGTCGTCCAGGTAGGGAAACACCTGAAACCGAAGCCTCTGAGATGCGCTAGAGAACTGCACAACACTTTGTAAAGACTCGCGGCGCCGAGGATAGCCCAAAGGGCAGGACTCTGAACTGATAGTGTTGACCCAGAGCCACAAACCTCAGGAATTTGTGATGCCTCGGGTGACTAGGAATGTGCTGGTAAGCATCCTGCATGTCCAGGGAGGCTAGCCAGTCGTGTTGATGAAGCAAGGGTAACAGGGTTCCCAGAGAAATCATTTTGAATTTCTCCTTGGGGAGAAATTTGTTTAGCTTTCTGAGGTCTAGAATGGGGCGCATTCCCCAGACTTCTTTGGAACCAGAAAGTAGTGGGAGTAGAACCCCGTGTTTCGCTGATGCAGAGGCACCACTTCTACTGCCCTGTTGTTCAGAAGGCCCTGAATCTCTGCGGTGAGAAGGTCTGACTGAAGGGTTGACAGCCTGGGCTGTCGTTTGGGAGGACAATCCGGAGGGGTCTCCAGAAAATTGAGAGAATACCCCTCGCGAATTATCCGAAGGACCCATTTGTCTGAGGTTATAGACTTCCACTGGCTGTAGAAGTGCATCAGACGACCTCCCACTGGAGAGGAAAAGTCCACCTCGGGCAGTTGGGATGGGACTTGGGCCGGCAACTCATAAGGTAGCGCTGGGCGCTTTCGGCCCTTGCGCTTTCTGTTGTGCCTTCTTTTGAGGTTGGGCAGATTGGTTCTTATGGAAACTTCCTCTGCCTCTGCCCCGAAAGGACTGACGATTATGAAATTGCTGTCTACTGACATGCCCTCGAGAAGGGGCAGGAGGGGGTCGAGCCAGCTTAATGGCTGACCTAGTCTTTTGTGTAGCTTCTAGAGCTTGCTCTACCTGAGGACCGAAAAGATAAGAGCCGTCAAAGGGCAACGCCATCACCTGCTGTTGCGCATCATTCATGAAACCCGAAGTACGCAGCCAGGAGTGACGGCGAGTACAAATACCAGCAGCTGCTGAACGACAAGCAGTGTCGAAAGCATCCATGGCTGCTTTGACCTGCTGGTTATTAGATTCAATACCTCTGGTAATGGTTTGAAGGAGCTCTGGCTTTGAGTCAGAGTCCGGAAGAGCTTCAACCATTTGCTTGATAGAATGCCACAGGATATACTCATACGGGGAAAAATAACCCTGGTAATTGGCAATACACATACTTAGAGTGGACACAGCAAAGACTCTCTTACCTAATGTATCTATCTTACGAGACTCTTTGTTGATAGGTCGAGCTGTAGTAGTTTGAGGAAGAACTACCTTGTCATTTTCTGCCAGGACTACAATAGGATCCGCAAAGGCTTGGGATGCCAAGATAGGATGATCCTTGGGAGCTAGTATTTCCTATCAATGGATTTAACCAATCAAGGGTAAGAGCAGGATTATTCCATACCATTTGAGACAGCGTCTCGAAGGAAGGTTGAATCGGAGGAGTCAAATCCGTAGGGATCTCCGAAGCATGAAGATATTGGAGTCTTAACAGCTTCCCAGGATCGATGTCTGTAGTCTGGAAAGAAAGAGTGAAGCTCAGATTCTTCAACAGAGACTTAAAGGACAGGTCCTCGACCACAGGCTCTGTAGCAATCAAAGATCCTGTTTCGTCCACTTCATCACCCAGCCGAAGGTCTGGGTCAGGCTCAACGTCATCTCCTGACAGTCCAGGAGGGACTGTATGGACAGGAAAGGGATGAAAGCTAGAAGAGGAAGGAGGAAAAGAGACAAAGGGAAGTCCCTGAGAGCTCCCGGCACCGGACCTTACGGTAGCCGAGGCCACGGTGCAGCGGCGTGGCACCACACGGTGCTGCAGCACAGCACGGCACCACAGATGGCACCCGCGCAGCACGGGCGCAGCAGGTGGTGCCGAGAGACCCGCAAGCGCCACAGGTGACGCCGAGGGCGGGCGCCACAGGCCAGACGGTGCCAAGGAACTCCCAGAAACCGAAAGCAGGCTTTGAAGGAAAGGAGACAGGAGATAAGGGCATCGGTGTGGCCCCCTGCGCCGCAGCCATGTGGGGGAACACCTAAGCACGGAGTCGACGGCATCAAGAAGGAGCCCAGCGACCAGGAAAGTCCAACCGCCCCTACCCTGTCGCCCAGAGAGCACGAGCCCACAAGCGACGAGCCAGGTAGCTGAACCAACCTCCGAGCCCATTGCTCCAAAAGAGCGGCCCACTGATGAAACTGCTCATCTGAAGACCTACCTGCGGGCGGGGTAGGACTCCGATGTCGAGGGCGTCGGCCATCAGAAGCCGCTGCCGGTGACTCCGAAGGAGGAGACCGGCAACTAGCCCCGATAACCGAACGCCTACGCGCAGACGTATCAGAGGGCGACCTCGAGTGATGCCTTCTCTTTTTAGACCTGCGGGTAGAAGAAGAGCTCGAGGCCGAACGGTGCCGAGAATGCGACCGTTTGGCTTTATGCTTCCGCAGGGACTGCCCATCCCCCCGGGCATTGGACTGCCCGTTGTCAGACCCCCCTTCCGGAGAAGGCGGCGGACCGGACCCAGCCCGACTGACTGAACAGCTTTCATACGAAGTCTCCCTACCGTCACCTGACCTGCTCATGGTCGACTCCCGTCAAAGTAGGCCGAGACTTCTTTATCGTTTTAATTTAAAAATAAGAATAACTTAAGCGATACTGTATCGTGATAATACTATAAAAATAATAAAAACTGAAAACTATGCTGCAGTTTGAAGTTTGACTCCCGACAAGCACGGCGTCGTCACTGAAGCACACTAGACAGCGGGAAAAAGGAACTGGAGGTGGTTGGAGGGTCGGCGCGAGATAGTCATTGCCACGCGAGCTGAGAGCGGCCGGGCACCATCTCTAGCACCCACCCTCCAGCAAAAGTTTGTTCTCGATGGGTCCTAGTGCCTCCGGCGCTATACCCAATAGTGTGAATGAGTGGTGGAGACTTATGTCCAGGAAGATATGGCACCACAATCCACATGGGGGTTGTATACAGACCCCCATCTCAGGGGGAGGGAATGGACAAGGAAATGAAAGAAGGCTTTCTTAGAATGGCAGAAAAAGGGGAGATATTGTTGATCAGGGACCTGAATATGCCAGATGTTAACTGGAGCACCTTTGCTGCAGGCACATCCAAGAGCAGGGTCATTCTTGATGACCTACAGGGGGCATGCCTCAGACAGCTAGTATCGGAACCCACTCGGGAAGGAGCAATCTTAGACCTGGTACTTTCAAATGGGGATGGAGAAAGAATCTCAGATTTAGAAGTGGGTAGCCATCTGGGAACAAGTGACCACCAAACAGTGTGGTTCATGATAAACACAGCCATATAATCAAGCCATACAAAAGCAAGAGTACTAGACTTTAGGAGGGCTGACTTTGGGAAAATGAGAGTGCCTCAGAAAAGCACTAGCAAACAGGCAAGAAGGAGGGGTGGAGGAACAATGGGGAGTGATCAAAACAGCCATCACAGAGGCAACAAGCCTTTGTGTAAAGCAAATCAACAAAACACAATGAAGGAAAAAAACGCTATGGTTCATAAAAGAGATGGCAGGGAAGGTTAAGGAGAAAAAGACAGCATTCGGGAAATATAAGGAAGCACAGAAGGAGCAGGACAGAGAACTTTATCAGTTAAAGCGGAAAGAGGCTGGGAAGGCAGTCAGAATAGCAAAGGCCCAAACTGAGGAAAGGATAGCCAATTCTGTTAAGAAGGGGGATAAGACCGTTTATAGGTACATTAGGGAGCAAAGAAAGACCAAAGGAGGGATACTGAAGCTTAATAAAGGGGAGGGAATGTGAGTAGAGGGTGACAGCGAAAAAGCAGGGATACTGAACGAATATTTCTGCTCAGTATTCACAAAGGAAGAGGAGGGGGAGTTACCTAAACCAAACAAGAGAAAACTCTGAAGACGGGTCGATACCAGTCCATTTACAGAAGAAAGGGTTCTGAAAGAACTAATAAAATTGAAGGTGGACAAAGCAATGGGGCCTGATGGATTCACCCAAGAATTATGAAAGAACTAAGGTAGAAACTAGTGACATCGTACTCTCTTTAACAAATCATGGGAGGATGAGGTGGTACCTGAGGACTGGAGGAGGGCAGATGTGATTTCTCTTCACAAAAGTGGGAGCAGGACAGAGGCAGGAAACTACAGACCAGTTAGTTTGACCTCAGTGGTAAGGAAAATGATGGAATCACTTCTGAAGGAAAGAATTGTTGAGTACCTAGAGGTCAGTGGGGAACAGGACCCAAAGCAGCATGGATTCACGATGGGAAGGTCATGTCAGATGAATCTAATAGATTTCTTTGACTGGGTGACCAAAGTAGTAGACCAGGGAGGGGCTGTGGACATGGTCTACCTAGATTTTAGCAAGGCATTTGATACAGTCCCACACAAAAGATTAATACACAAGATAGCCAGCCTTGGAATGGGTCCCAAGGTAGTAGCCTGGATAAAAAATTGGCTAGACAACAGGACAAAGGGTAGTAGTAAATGGAGTACACAGTGAAGAAAGGAGGGTTACTAGAGGGTACTGCAGGGTTCAGTACTGGACCGTCCTTTTAATGTCTTTATAAGTGACACTGCAGAGGAACTGGAAGGAAAAGTATGTCTCTTTGCAGGTGACACAAAGATCTGCAACAGGGTTGATACACAAGATGGAGTGGAAAGGATGAGAAGGGACTTGGCAAGGTTGAAGGAATGGTCAAATGTATGGCAGCTCAGATTCAATGCAAAGAAGTGCAAGGTAATGCACCTGGGAAACAAAAAACCCAGGGGAAGCATACACAATGGGGGGGTGAGATACTAACAACAGTAAAAATAGAAAGGGATCTGGGGGTAATTATATCAGATGACCTAAAGGTGGGCAAGCAATGTGAGAAGGCAGTAAGGAAGGCTGGGGAGATACTGGGATGCTTAGGAAGAGGCATCAATAGTAGAAACAGGAAGTTGTTATCCCTCTGTACAGACAGTTGGTGAGACCCCATCTGGGGTACTGTGTGAGTTCTGGAGACCTTATCTCTGCAAAGACATAGAGTGGAGGCTGTCAGAGGAGGCACCAAAATGGTGCAGGGTCTGCAATAAAAGACATATGAAGAAAGACTAAAGGAGCTTAATATGTATACTCTTGAGGAAAGAAGGGAGAGAGGGACAAAGATAGAAACTTTCAAGTACCCTCAAGGGAATTAACAAAGTCCAAGAGGCTAGCATCTTCCAGAAAAGAGATGTGCAAGAACAAAGGCACAATTTGAAGTTAGAAGGGGACGGCTAGGGGTAATGTGAGGAAGTATTTTTTCACAGAGAGGGTTGTGGATGCATGGAACAGCCTCCCTGAGGAGGTTGTGGAGTCAAGAACAGTACGGGTCTTCAAGAATGCATGTGACAGGCATAAGGCAGTCCTAGGAGCGGGTAAGAGGAAGTAAGCTGTTGGTTAACTAGGATCTGCAGCTTATCTGTTAGGTCAGAAAATGGGCAGACTAGGTGGGCCAAGCGGTCCTTATCTGCCGTCAAATTCTATGTTTTTATGTTTCTATCTGAAAGGGAACCTCTTGAAGAAGGTTCAAGAGGTCCATCCATCACTGCCATACCTTGCAAACTGGAGAGGAGACCAGAACTTTCTGGCCCAATTTTTCGTAGGCTGGTCTCATTGCACTCAGAGGGTCCACTGAAGGGTATGTATGTGAAGCTTGGCTAGTGGGACGATGGGGATGGCCGCAGACATTAGACCCAGAACCTGAGGTACAGCCTGGCTAGAATATACTGACTCTGACAACTTCTTCAGCATGGACCATAAGGCATCTCGCCTGTTTTTGGTAAGAAGGCCTTCCCCTACCCTGAGTCCAGAATCACCCTGATGTACTGCAGTTTTGGGACGGTACTAGAACAGACTTGGGCAGGTTGACCATTATACCCAAAGAGTAGAAGAGCTGGAGAGTGTGCTCCAGAGTCAACAAGAGCTGCTCCCTGGATGGCATCTTGAGAAGCCAATCATCCAGGTAAGGGAAAACGTACAGTCCCTCCCTTCTGAGAGCTGCTGTGCCTTCTGCTAAGCATTTGGTAAAGACAAGCAGCACAGAGGATACGCCAAAGGGCAGCACTTTGAATTAGTAATGCTCACCCTGAAATGCAAAGGAAGAAACCTCCTGTGAGGAGAAAAGACCAAAATGTGCAGGTAGGTGTCCTGCATGTCTAGTGAACAGAGCCAGTCCCTGGTCTTGAGAAAGGGCATGAGGCCTGGCAGAGTCACCATCTGGAACTTTGTACTGACAAAGAGATTGAGGTCCTTCAGCTCTAGAATGGGTCTCAAATTTTCTATTTTATTTTTTATTTTAGTCTTTGGTAACCGGTATGGCCCACTAGGCACAAGTGCCTGTTTTCAGGGGCGACCTGGGAGCACTGGGTGGTTAAGTGACTTGCTCAGAGTCACACAATATGCAAGTGGAGGTTGTGAGACTCAAACTCAGGTCTGATCTGCTGGATGTATCAAGCTCGTTCACACCTCGTTCCTCTAATCTCTAGACTATACTGCCAGCCATAGATCTCTGGTCTTTTTGGGGACTAGGAAGAACCTGGAATAAAACCCCTGGATTCTCTGCTGCCTTGGCACCAGTTTGATTTCCTGCTTGTGAAGTAGAGACTGTACTTCCTCCAGGAGAACAGACAAGTGAGCCAGGGGATAGTTGGAGGGTGGGGGAGGGGTGTCTGGAGGCTGCTGAATAAGCTCCAGGATATGGCCCGTCTCTATGACCTGCAGGATCCATGCATCGTAAGTTATGGTTCTCCACTGAGTTAGATGGAGGGAGAACCGACCTCCGACTACCACCTCCTGGGTCTGGGCCAGAAAAGGGGGGTCTGGCAAGGAGTCAGGCTGAGGAGGGACCAGCTGAGGAAGCTGGTCCATCATTTCTAGGATGCTTTGTCGCTGCTGTAGCATTGGAGGGGGCAGGCAAGGAGGCCTGGGCTCTGCACTTTCCCTGGGTGCCAGGGGCTCGAACCTGGCCTTTTGGCCTGTCTACGAAAAGGAGATCACCCCTCTGCCATGGGACTGAGTGTGGTAGAGGGAATGCACTGACTTGATGGCCATGCCAGAGGCCTGCAGATCATTGATGAGGTCCTGAACATTAGGGCCGAAGAGCTTAATGCCACTGAAAGGGTCACTAAGCACCTTGTTTTGCACATCGGCTGCAAATCCAGAGACCCTGAAACAGGAGTGCCTACAAAGGCATATGCCTGTGGCAGCTGCCCTGGCTACTGTGTCAGCCATGTCATAAAGGTCCCTGAGGAGATATTTGCTGACATTTTCTGCAGTCTGCAAACACTGGAGCAATTCCTGCTCCTGGAAACCATCTGGAAGGGCCTGAGCAGCACCTTTCCCCCTTTCTCCAGTTGGCATTCTGAAATTTAACCATATGTGACAGGTAGTTTACAATCCTTAGACCCAAGGTAGAGGAGGCGTAAACTCTTTTACCTCAGAGGTCAATCCTATGGGATTCCTTGTATGAGGGAAGGGAACTAAGGTGGTTAGGTGCCTTAGACCTGTCATGGGCCACCTTGATGACCACAGAGTCAGTTTCGGTCTGGGCCATAAAATAAGGAAGGCCCTGAGGGGGCATTGTAAAGCTTGTCTGCCCTGCGTGGCATAGCTGGCACAATGTCTGGTCTGTGCCAGGCTGCTGTAGCATCATTCTTTAGGGCTGGCAGCAAAGGAGGGATAATCTTAGGGGGAGACTTGGGAACATCCAGGAAGTCCACCAGGTCTTTTCTAGTGACATCCTCCTCCACAGTCTGCAAGCCCATAGTGGCAAACATCTGCTTCATGACATTAAAGAAGGTAGCATCCTCAGGAGGAGATTTGGGGGTGTGCATAACTGGTCCTCACTGACTGAGGAGGGAGCCGACCTGTCAGAAATTAGGATTTCCTCCTCTTCCTCTTCATCCTCTACATCATCCAGGAGGATGAGCTCAGGGTGGTTCTTCTTCTCAAAGTCAACCTCCTTGTCTGGGTCTGGCATCGGAATTGACAAGCCGGTGTCGACAACAGAGTTGCCGCCAATGATGCCAGCGACAAAGGTCTATTGAAGGCACTGAACTGCTGCACTAGAACGTTAGTGAACTTTATCAGCACTTCATTCAGATCCACAGTCATCATCGAGGGGGGGGTTTCAACGGCACAGAAGCCAATGAGCCGTCCTGAGAGCCGGAGCCCACAGCCTCAGAGAGGAAGGACAGGCTTCGATGGAGCAGCGTCACGATGGAGGAGGGATGACAACCCGGAGGACGATGGCTGTGGTGCTCTGGGAAGTGGGCAGCGAGGCTGTCGGTATGGGCCTGGTAGGCACAGAGACCTGGACAGCTGGTCTCTTCATCGGGGCAGCCACCACTGACAAAGAGGCCAACAGGGAACAGGATGGCTGCCAGGGGAAGCGAAAGCGATCCAGGTCTTTTTTGTTTCTTTTCCCCAAGGACTTGTCTCAGGCATTAGAAGCCTGGGAGTTTGACAATCGGGTGGGCGACTGAGCAGCTAGGGCCCTGAGGGACCCCTGCCCAGAGTTGGCTACCTGGTGATCCATCAGGAATTTTTTGAGAGCCTTCTGGTGTCACCCAAGGGTTTTTTTGTTAAACTTCTGGCAGAGCTCACAGTCCAGAGACTTTGTGGTCAGGCCCAAGACAGCAGACACAAATGGAGCATTCATCTGTAGAGGCAACCTTCTTCCCACAGTGGCAGCGCTCAGAAAGAGAAGAAGAGGATGGATTAACTCTCAACATAAACAAAAAAGGGAAAATCTCTAAAAGAGATCGTAGAAAGTAATTGAAGAAAAAGCATCCATAGGCCGAAAAAGGGGTGAAACACTGCAAAAGGCTCTTCCGCAGAGCCTGTGCTTCCAAGTCAACAGCAGGAAAGAACTGAGATGGGAGTGGGGCTGCCCACGCCTATATAGGGTTGCTGGCATTGGCGGATGTCGACGACCTCAGTTGTACTGCTGGACATTTTCTGTGTGGATTCCCTGTCTTTGACGGTGAAGGTTCCTACACTGTAACCTGATGACTGAGATGCCCCGAAGAAGATCTTGTGCTTCCTCAAATACTAATTGAGCTCATGAAGATCCAATATGAGGTGCCAACCTCCAGTTCATTTTGGAACCAGATAATATCTGGAGACAAATTCTGGACTGGCCGTGGAGTCTGGGACATGGGCAACAATGTCTCTTTTTTTTTGGAAATTATAATTTTAATTTCCAAACATGACAACACAAATTATACACAGACAATCTACAGAGAAAATCAAATACAGACAAAATGGAAAGAATGAAAAGAAAATTAACACCCTTCACAACACACGACAGTATCAAGAAGAAAAGGTGCATTCCCTTCCTTCATAAAATTAAGAGAAAAGAAAAAGGAAACACACCAAACATATGGCTCAGGGTATACTCCATTATTCCATTTGTTACTATCTGCCAATCCATCAAATGGTGGGGGGTTGATTGGGGCAAAGAAAAGCCTGACCACACTACAAAAAGAGCTTGGACAATTAAATTAAATCGAAAGGGTCAGATCATTCAGATGGGGCCTTAAAGCACCCAAGGGAATAAACCTGTCTTCATGAGTATGTATCCAGTGAATTTATGTACTCACAAATCAGCAGGAAAGATAGCTGGAGGGAGGAGACCCAGCGTGAGGGTAAGTCATTTCGGGAGATACAACAAAGCCATCAGAAAAAGGGGGACAACCTCCCTTCCCCAATTTAAGAAAGCTCAGCCAGAATATCCAGAATCGTTTTGTTTTCCTTATCAGCTTGGTAATAAAAAAAAGGCATCTACCTGCTTTTGAATTTGTCCATCTGAAATCTCAATTGAGCTGTTAATTTTTCCATCAATTGAATTTACTGACAAATAGAGTACCATAGTTCTAAGGTTGGGGGATTCCTCTCCAACCAGTTTTTAATGATTCATTTCTGGGCAGCCGATATTAAGATATAGAACAAGAATTTTAGGTCCTTAATAATCAGCATTGTGGGAGGAATACCCAGGATCCAATACTGAGGCTCAAAGGGAAGGGGTGTCTGAAGTATCGTTTCTGATTCTTGGAGCACAAGATGCCAAAACCCATTTATTTGGGGGCAACTCCAAAACATTAGCATGCGTGCCCCTCTCCCCACAACCCCTCCAACATAAATTCGACATGGACTATAATGTTGGATGACTGGGGTGCGAAAAAATACAGGTCACTCACCTGTAACAGGAGTTTTAGGAATGGTATATGTTGTTCATCCACACTGTCTGGCAGGTTCCTTGCTGCTTTAAATCTTGCTGGAAGGTCTTCAAGCTGGCTCCTCCCACCCACCCAGGTGGTAAAACTCTCGGCTCCACCCCATGATGCAGATCTAGCCAGCTGGAAGCCAGGTTGTGCGTCCAGCTGGGGAGGTTAGGTAGGGATGAACAACATATACCATCTCTAGACTCCCAGTTACAGGTGAGTAACCTGTATTTCAAGGGACATGATATGTTGTTCATCCACACTGTCTGGCAGACCCCTAGCAGTTCTCTGGGAGGAGGGAGGCAAGGCGACACCCCTACTTGGGAAATAAAGACTGGAGAACCAAGGCCCCAAAATCAGCATCCAGGCGTGACTCAAGGTCGATGTGGTAGTGGGTGATGAAGGTGTGTGCTGACTTCCAGGTAGCAGCCCTGCAGATTTCCTGGATAGGATGTCCCTGGAAGCAGCCACCGATGCAGCGGTATGGCGGGGAGAAGGAGCTCTTATCCCTCTGGGAGGCTCCATGCCCGCCAACCTATAGCAGAAATCTATGCAGGAGGTGACCCACCTGCCTATCGTCCGCTTGGCTGCAGGTCTGCCAGGTGCGACTTCAGCGTAGGTGGCAAACAGCTGGCAAACCTCTCCCTGAACGTCAGCCATCCGCTCCTTATAATAAAGCGAGTGCTCTTCTAGGGTCCAATGTATGGAGCCTATATTCAACCTCCGAGGTGTGACTGGGGTAGAACACCAGCAGAGTCAACACCTGGTTAAGGTGAAACTCCGACACCACCTTCAGAAGGAATTTCAGGTGGGGGCGCAGGACAACCTTGTCCCTGTGGAAGACCAGATAAGGAGACTCGATGGAAAGCACCTGGAGCTCTCCCATCCTTCTGGCTGACGTGATAGCCACCAAGAAGGCGGTCTTCCACAACAGGTGAGAGATGTCACACCTGTGCATCGGTTCGAATGGCTTGCCCATGATCTTAGCTAATACCAGCAGTAGATCCCACGGAGGTGGAGGTTCTCGCACCGGAGGGGATATGTGATCAAGGCCTTTGAAAAATTGCCCGACCACCTTCTCCTGCGCCACTGACTGCTTCCTGGCCCGCGCCCGGTTAGCAGAGATGGCTGCCAGGTGCACCTTAAGGGTCATCGACTGAAGCCATTGTTTTGAAAGGGACCACAGGTAGTCCAGAATTTTGCCAAGGAACAGGAGGAAGGGTCCAGATCCTGTTCTGACACCAAATGGAGAATCTCTTCCATTTGAAGGCATAGCATTTTCTGGTCGACTCCTCACGGATGCCTCAACATCGCTGAGGACCCTCGCGAAAGACCCAAGACCTGGAACTCTAGCCACTTAGGAACCAGGCCGCCAGGTGCAGGGATTGAAGGTCCGGATGGAACACCTTCCCTGATTGACTGAGGTCAGGTCCAGGCGGGCTGGAAGCCGCCTCGGGAGCCTGGAGCCGAGACTGAGGAGATCTGTATACCAGAACTGGAGGGGCCAGTCTGGGGCTACCAGAATCACCTGCGCCTTGTCGCTCCTCGCCTTGAGAAGCACCTTGAGGATCAAGGGAAATGGGGGAAAGGCATAGAAGAGGCCTGGGGTCCACGACCTCGAGAAGCCATCCCCCTGCAGCGAGCCCTGCTGAGGGAGGCAGGCATGAAACAGTCTCAGCTTTGCATTCTCCCTGAAGGCAAACAGGTCCGCCTGAGGTGTGCCCTAGTGGGAGAAGAGATCTTGTACTACCTCCGGCAGGAGAAACCACTCGTGAGACGCAGCCCCTATCCGGCTTAGGGCATCGGCTTGGGTGTTGGAGGCTCCTGCCACATGAATGGCGAGGAGATCTGCCTCCAGGCTGCACACAAGTGACCAAATGCGGAGAGCTTCCCTGAACAGAGGCATGGAGCACGTCCCGCCCTGGCGGTTTAGGTAGTACATGGTCGTGGTATTGTCCGTCTCGACCTGAACCACTTGACCCCGTAGAAATGGAGTGAAGGTGGTGAGGGCTAGATGAACGCTTGAAGCTCCAGCAGGTTGATGTGGCATCGACTCCGAGGGACCAGAGGCTGTGCACTCTGTGCTCCTCCAGATGGGCACCCCAACCCATCAGAGAGACATCGGTCGAAAGAGAGACCATCTGCTTGGGGCGGACAAACGGGATGCCCTCCTGCAGATGTGCTGGAATGGTCCACCACTGGAGAGCGTTCCACATCCCCTGGGTCACTGTCACTAGCTGATCCAGCGGATCAAAGTGCTGTGACCACTGGCTGGCCAGCCCTCATTGAAGGGGACGCATGTACCAGCGGGTCCAACAGACCACGCTGGTGCAGGCTGCCATGAGGCCCAGGAGGCGCAGGAAGTCCCGGCAGGTGCACTGCCCAACCTGAAATGATTGGGCAAAGGAGGAAAGAACCTCGGCCCTGTCCGCCGAGTCGTGGCTTGGCTTGTAGAAAGTCGAGCTTGCCCCGATGAATTGTATTACCTCCTTTGGCATCAATTCCGACTTGGCCTCGTTGATGAGGAGGCCAACCTGAGAGCAAACCTGGAGGGCCAGATCCCTGGACCGCTCCACCTCCGCTCTGGAGGAGGCTGCAATCAGCCAGTCGTCCAGGTAGGGGTACACCCAGACCCTCCTACGCTGCAGGAATGCTGTCATCACTGCCATGCATTTGGTGAAGACCCTAGGAGCTAGGGAAAGGCCGAAGAGCATGGCCCAGAACTCGTAAAGGGATCCCTCTGCTCTGAAGTGGAGGAATCCCTGGTGGGCCGAATGGATTGGGATGCAAAAGAACGCGTCCTGAAGGTCCAGAGAACAGAACCACACACCTCGTTCCAAGGACGGGATTATCTGAGCCAGAGTGACCATCCTGAAGGTACAAGACCTTAGGAACCTGTTCAGGTCATGCAGATCGAGAATGGGGCACCAGCCCCCCGTCCGTTTTGGGACCAGGAAGTACCTGGACACAAACCCCGGGTCTGGAGGAGGATCCGCCACCTTTCTGATCACCTCTTTTTCGAGGAGCAGGGCAATATCGGCTCGGCGAACCGACAAAGAGGCTGTGGACCCCATAGCTCCCCGAGGGGCGACGGCTCGGAAGGGCGGGGCTTGCTCAAACTCCAGGGGCAGGCCCTTTCCTACTACCTCCAAAACCCAACGGTCCATGATGATAACGGACCAAGTGGAAAGGAAGTGGCAGAGCCGTCCCCCCACGAGGGGACCACAGGGGGGGAGTGACGGGGCTGGGGGCGACACCCCTCAACCCGTCACTGGGCAGGCTTAGAGGAGGAACCGGCTGAGGGACCTCCTGGGCCTTTACCTTCCTGCTTCCTGTTGGAGGAAGCCACGGGTTTGGGTTTGGGATGCCAAGCACGAGCCTGCTGGCCCTGGAGCTGGTGGGCCAGACGTGCCGCAGGCGCAGAAGGACGAAAGGACTTGTGCTGCTGCTGTTGGTGGCCTTTGTCCTTCTGGGCGGAGGTGACCGAGTCCATAGTGGTATTGGACTTTTCAATCCGCTGGAGGTGAACTTCCACCCAGGGCCAAGAGGTCGGTCCCCAGGAAGGGACATCCGCCAGTTTGTGCTGGTATCCGTGAAGGTGCATATCCTCAGCCATGCTCTGCGGCGCATGGCCACCGCGGTCGCAACCAATCTGGCACAGGAGTTTCCAATGTCCAGAGCTGTTTGGAGCTGCTGTTTGGCCACTGCCCTACCCTGGTCCCGTACCTGCCAGACCGTGGTCTGCAGGTCAGCCGGGAGATGAGGGATCACCTCATCCAGGAAGCCCACGAAGGCGTGGGAGAAGTGTGCCATCAGCACAGGTGAGCTGGCCTGGTGGAGGCCAAGGGAGGATGCAGCATACACCTTGTGCCCAGCATAGTCCAGCTTTTTGGACTCCTTGTCGGGGGGCTTGTCCACATCCCTAGCGTTCCCGGAACGCCGGAAAACGCTGTTGGTGATCAACCCTCGGCAGAGGGGTGTTCTGAAAATCGAGCAAAGAGCCGGGAGGGATACATACTCTGGCCATCCTGGCGAGGCGCAGGACAGGAAGCAGGCCGCTGCCAGAGCTCCAAGGCTGGGTCACAATGGCTTCAGCCACCGGACAGGCTCTACGGGAGAATCCCATGGTCCAATATCTTCATCAGGGATACTTGGCCCACTTGGATATGGGCTCGAGCTGCATCCCAGTGGACTCCGAGATGAGCCAAGCAAACCCATGAAGGACGATGGGCTTTGTCCATCAACTGGCCCCTGAGGACTCCGGGTCAATGGGCTTGGAGAACAGGGAGGAGTCATCATTGGACTCCGAGGAGTCTGCGAAGAGCTGCCTGTGGCCTGAGCCACCCTCCACCTGCCGAGGACGGTTGGGAGTGAGGGTGACCGACAACCTGTGGGGCAGGCCCTGACCCGACCGAGAGTCCTTGGTTGGCACCCCCGATTTTGGTTGTGGAGGCGGAGGTTCTACCACAATCAGTGGGGCAGCTGGTTTCGACCGAACAACCGGCCCAGGCTTGGGCACCTCGGCTACCACGAGGGGTTGTTTAGCCCGCTCAGGTGACAGCCACTTGGTGGCCGGGGAAGGCGACAGCGTCGACTTGTTCCTGGACAGAAGTAACTGCTGCCACATCAGGTCCTCGTAGTGTTGACGCAACTTGCGTTGAAGCCTCTCCTCTTCCGAGGAGGAAGACGAGGACGATTGGTGGCGCCGCTTACTTCGGTGCCGAGACCGAGACCACCGATATCGTCGGGATCGGCTGGACTGAGACAATGTCCGAGACTGAGATCGAGATCCTCGGCATTTCCGAGACGGGGTCTGGGAAGGGGCGGGGGACACCCGCTCTTCCCTCAGCTCAGAAGCCTTAACCGGGGACTGCGGCACCGGAGGCGCAGGCAGGTCCTCGGTCTCCACCAGGGGAACTGGTGAAGAAGGGTTGTCAGCCTCACCAGTTGACAGCCCGTCTGACGGGTCGGGTGTCTCAGCTGGCTGACCCAACGGGGACACCGTGAAGCCAGCGGCCTTAGCCACAACCTCGACCGAAGTCGAGTGTCGACTGTCCGGGGAAGGGGACCTCTCCCACTCCCACGAACGCTGACGATGGGACACCCTTTGAGTCCTTCTTTTTGGACCGAGAGGAATGTCCCGATGGCCCCTCTCCCTTCGTGGAAAGGGATTGGCAAAGCTCCTTGAAAGAAGCTGAATATGAGGTACCCAGAGAGTTCGGGATGAATGCCGCAACCGAGGAAGAGGATGATGCAGCCTGTGCCGCTTCTTCCTCGAGGGCGATCATCTGCTCGAGTTGCTCAGCCGAGCCAGCCGCTGCGGTAACCACCCAATGGGCCTCCTTTGACTTCACCGGCGGGTAGCGCTTCTCAGGACACCCAAGCTGTAACCGGGCAGCGCGGTCTTCCAGGACATTGGCTGAAAACGAATGGCATAACTCGCAGGCCTGCGGGTCATATTCTAGGCCGAGGCAGTAGACGCACGTGGAGTGCGGGTTTGTCCTGGACATTTTCTGCCCACAAGGGTACCGCCGAAATCCGGGAGTCGATTTGTCCATCGCAGCTGCTAGAGAGAAACTTGACTGAAATCTTGAAAATTTTAAAATAAGTTTCAGGCGAACCAAAGAATGAGGATCCAGTCTACACGCAGAGCGTTAAGGAGGGAACCTGAGCTTCCAAGCGGTAAGGAAGATCTGGCGTCACGGGGCGGAGCTGAGAGTTTTACCACCCGGGTGGGTGGGAGGAGCCAGCTTGAAGACCTTCCGGCAAGATTTAAAGCGGCAAGGAACCTGCCAGATAGTGTGGATGAACAACATATCCGTGTCCCTAGAATCTAATATTAACTTTCCAGCGAAAAGCTCGCCAGGACAGAGAAGACGTAGATCAATGCACCTCACACCATATCTGCTGCAAGTCTGCAGTAGTTAACTGACATCCCAGTTCCTTCTCCCATTTGGATACAAGCTTTCATAGGGGGTCCTGCACCAGTGTGTTAAAGAAGGAGACTATTTGGGAGATCAGGTGGGCCTGGTGACTACCAGAAACCAATGGGAGGAAGAATTCCACAAGGGAATTAGGGACTAGTGAGCCTGGGGAGGAAATACCCTTATTTTTCAGGAAGTGTTGGATTTGTAAAAATCTGATCTCTATTTGAAAGTCCAAATGCCTGCTTCAGTTGAGTGACGTTCTTAAAATTTTGAGAATCAAATAGTTGCCCAATTCTACAAAGGCCCAATCTCTCCCAGGTTCGAAAACCCAAGTCTGAGTACAATAGAAGGAAATCTGCACATGCCCTAATAGGGGACCACTCTGTCAATTTAAGTGGGAATCCTTCCTCCTTAGCAACTCTCATCCAAACTTGCTTGAGGACTGATGCCCAAGTGTTGGAGATCTGAAGACCAGACAACCCAGCCCAGTCCAAGTTGATGATATCTACCAATCTGGTTACAGACATGGTTATCATCATGACACAGTTTTGCCTTGGTACTACTTGGCATATGAAACAACCATAAGATAGGTACCCTTTCAAAATAAGGCTGGTCAGATTTTACCCATATCTTGTTACAACCTACTAATTCACAGGCTATATAATCGTAGTGACTCCAAGTCTCCCACATTTCGCTTGGGGTCTACAGTATTTTACTGTATTTACTGAAAAATTCAGTCCAGAAGACAACACAGAAAGAGATTTCCTGAGATCAGGAAGCGCCAGGCGTTGGAAAATCAGCCAAGGAGTAAAGCTGCCAATCAGTGCCTGGTTCCTCCACTGGGCATCCAGTCAAAACAGTGACATTCAAAACCCTTGCTTGAGGTCCGGTGCATACCTGAATCTGTCCGGGGTCAGTCGGTGGTCTGTTAGTTGTGGCCTGCTCGGAGTGAGCCAAGGCCACAGGAGCAGCTTGGGAAGCCCACAGATGGGCTGTCTGAATCTGTCCGGGGTCAGTCGGGTGAGTCTGTTAGCTGTGGCCTGCTCAGAGAGAGCCAGGGCCACAGGAGCAGCTTGGGAAGCCCGCAGATGGGCTGTCTGAATCTTTCCGGGGGTCAGTCGGGTGGTCTGTTAGCTGTGGCCTGCTCGGAGAGAGCCAGGCCACAGGAGCAGCTTGGGAAGCCCGCAGATGGGTTGTCTGAATCTGACCGGGGCCAGTCGGTGGTCTGTTAGCTGTAGCCTGCTCGGAAAGAGCCAGGGCCACAGGAGCAACTGGGAAGCCCATGAGCGGGCTGTCTGAATCTGTCGGGGGTCAGTCGGGTGGTCTGTTAGCTGTGGCCTGCTGGGAGAGAGGCTAGGGCCACAGGAGCAGCTTGGGAAGCCCACAGGTGGGCTGTCTGAATCTGTCCTGGGGTCAGTCGGGGTGGTCTGTTAGCTGTGGCCTGCTCGGGAGAGAGCCAGGCCATGGGAGCAGCTTGGAAGCCTCAGATGGGCTGTCTGAATCTGTCGGGGGGGCAGTCGAGAGTCTGTTAGCTGTGGCCTGCCTGGAGAGCCAGGGCCACAGGAGCAGCTTGGGAAGCCTGCAGATGGGCTATTTGGATGCTAAAGCTAGTGAGAGTTTACTCTTGTGAAGCTTATTCCAGTAGGCTGCATGGCTGATGAATCTGCCCCACAGGAAGGCTTTTAAGAGCATCCCAGATAATTCTAAGGGGAGTATCTGTCACCCTATTATCTTCCAGGAACCCATTGATCTCTTCCTTCAGCTTTTTTTTTAGGAACTTTTTCACTCTTCATATTTTATTGAGTACCCATTATGTCTACTTACATAACATTACTTAGTTCCATTAGATGAACTTTTCTTAATAGGTCATATCTTTACACAGAACAACAACTTTGTCGATGGATTCATCAGGAAAGTTTTAGTCAATTCAGTAGGTTCTTGTTAGACTTAGTAAAATTATATAAAAGTACATGTCTTAGTCATTTAACCTCCCCTTTTTCCATCTTGTCCCCGACTAAGTTGTCCCGTATCCATTTCTCGGACGTAGGGGATAATGACCCTTGTCTATGATCTGGGCTGACTTATCTAGTTACCAAAATTCAGAACTGACTTGACAAATGGACAATACATTTAGATAACTAATATAACAATCAAAACTAAACTTTAGCATCCTGATATTTCCTTCAGCTTTTAGCATAATTTTAATCCTTGGCTCCTTATAAAATTTTACTGTTTAAAAAAGGAAAGATCATCTAGACATTATTTCCTTTCCTTAAATGAAATACCTAGGGCTTCTGGTGAAATGTCCGGGGCTCCCTAACTCAATTCCAAGGCTTGCCAGGGAGACCAGATGGCCTCAAATGTCTCCCTACCCTGTCTTAGACTATAGGTAATCTGCTCCATGGACTCCAATTGTCTCATTCTGACCTTCCAATCCTCTATTGTTGGAGGGTGAGGGGGAAGCCATCTCGATGTGATCGACTTCAAAGCTGCCACTCTCATAATCTGTGGTAGAAGCCTTTCCCGTCTGGGACCTCTGACCAAGCAGGGAAGCCCCAGCACCATCTCCTTCCCTCCAAGAGGGATCTGTAGGCCAGATACTCTTTGCATGTACCCATGTACTTCTTTCCAAAAGTTACTGATTCTGGAACAATCCCAAAATATATGTGCTGGTTCTCTGGCCCCCACACCTCCAACAGAGCTCAGAACTTCCCACTTTAAAGTGTTTTGTTTTAGTGGGTGTAAGAAAATATCTCAGAAGGACCTTCCAGTGAAATTCTCGCCAGGAACGAGAGCTTGTCACCTGCCAACCCTTGTTCAGTCTATTGTCGAGGTTTTTGTGAGATCGAATCCTAGCTCTGTTTCCCATCTTTGTTTAAATTTTTCTAAGGCTGGGTTGTCTAGATTAATTAAAATCTCATATAGTTGAGCAAGGGGGTGTGGGATATTTCTGACCCTGCTATTGCAATAAAAAAACTCCTCTAGCAGGGTCTTTTCTCTAGTAATTTTCTGTAACCTGTTTTCAGAGGTGATATAGTGTCGGACTTGTAGATATCTAAAATGGTCCTCCTGACAGAGGTGGTACTTGTCTCTTAGAAGAGTAAAGGAGTGACAGTTGGTCCTCTCGATGCATTGGGAAAAAGTGGAGAGTCGATGTGCAGCCCAGTATTGAAATCCTGAATCCTCTCTCGGGGGAATAAGTGAGGCTTCAAATCTTATTAGGGAAAGTGGACCGGGTCCCTCTGGAGTGCCAGTGACCCTTCTCAACTTTTTAAGAATCCAGAATAAGTGTAGGATCCATGGGCTAGTGATCTCTCTGATTATGGATGTAGGCATGTTGCTCGTGGGAACCGCCCATAGAGCCCATTTGTGAACTGCAGCTTCCTCTAAGTGATACCAACTGGAGTCAACCCGGAGTTTTATCCAAGAGCACAACTGAGCACCCTGAGCAGCTAGGAAATAATAATAAAAATTCGGGAGGGCCAGGCCTCCCCTACCCCTAGGGGCTTGTAATAATTTCCTAGCTAACCTTGTTTTTCCTATTCCAGATAAAGTCCTGGACCTCTTTGTAGGTTAGCCCAGAATTGTCTAGGGAGTTGAATTGAAGGGTTTGAATAGAAACAGAAGCTTAGGTAGGGCATTCATTTTGAGAGTTTGTGATCTACCATACAGTGACAGGGGAGAAGTCGCCACCTGGCTATATCAGCTCTGTATGGCCTGAAATAATTTGGCATAATTATTTTTATATAAAAGGGAGAGGTCAATTGGAACATGTATACCTAAATATTTGACTGTGTTTCTCTTGGCCCACGCAACAGGGAAGGATGCTTTAAAGTCCCTTGAGGGGGTCCCACTGAGGATCAGTGTTTCAGATTTTTGAAGGTTAATTTTATAACCTGCTAATGTGCCTTATTCCTCCAGAGAGTGAGTTAAGGCTGGGACAGAGGTTTCTGGGTGTGATAAAAAAAACAGAATCATCTGCATATAATGTGATTTTTTTGGGTGTGGCCTTCAACCTCCACACCCTGGATCAAGGGGTTGGATCTAATCTCTATAGCGAGAGGCTCAAGAGACAAGGCAAAAAGGAGTGGAGAGAGGGGGGCAGCCCTGCCTTGTACCCCTCCTAAGGGAAAATCTCTCTGAGAGGTGTCCATTGAACCTGACTCTGGCCTCTGGGTTTTTGTATAGATTATTAAAAACATTGACAAACTTCTCTCCCAGGCCAAATCTTTTTAGGGTTTCACCCAGAAATACCCAGTCCACCCTGTCAAACGCTTTCTCAGCATCCATGCTAATAGCTAATTGAAGATGTTTGGTATTTTTTTGTGCTGAGATCACGCTCAGCAGGCAATGAATGTTATCTTGAAGAAATCTCCCTGAGATAAAGCCGGTCTGATCCTTGTGCACTAAACAGCCTATTATTTTCTGGAGCCAATCTGCTAATATCTCAGTGAAGATTTTTAGATCCACTGGTAAAAGTGAGATCGGCCGGTAAGATCTACAATCCTCTGGATCCTTATCTGGTTTCAAAATCACAGAAATCTGAGCCAAGTTCCAGGATCTAGGGACTGCCCCCTCTCCCCTCCACAACTCATTATATGTGTCTTGTAATACCAGTAGGAGCGAGTCTAAGAAAGTTTTGTAAAATTCTGATACATAGCCATCCATCCCCGGAGCCTTACCATTATTCAGGTTTTTAATTTTTTGAGTTATTTCTGTTGCTGATATTCCTTCAGCTTTAATACTAAGGATTTATCCAACATCAGGCCAGGGTCTAGTCTCCAGGACCTCATGGGGTCCTAACCTCCCAGTTTGCCTCTACCTGAACCATTGCATGATCTGAGGAAATGGAGCATTCTAACCTCCCCAAAGAGGTGTGCCTCAGAATTCCGGAATATATCCTATCCAGTCTAGAGTAGGCATCTGCAGCTGGAGCAAAAATGTATAATCTTTAACCTGGGGATGTTGCCACCGCCACAGATCCACTAGCCCTGATTCAGCCACTGGGGTGTGCAGCAGTCTTGTGCAACCTCCCTGCCTGTCTTACCCAGATTTCTATCCAATTGACAGTTTTCACACAGTTCTAATCACCCATTATTAGGAGGTGACCGGATCTAGACCAACAATTCTCAGGAATAGTACCCTGAAAAAGGGACCGGGTGGGTAGGGGCATATACTGAAAGTATATGTAACAGGCTACCTCATAATTCTCCTGTCACCAGCACCCACCTCCTCCTTGTGAATCTGAGTGAGTGTAGAAAGGAAGATCACGTTCAGGAGAATAGCTGTCCCTGATTTAGCAGACGTGGGT
The DNA here is from genome assembly GCA_016271365.2 of Neoceratodus forsteri. Lineage (NCBI taxonomy): Eukaryota > Metazoa > Chordata > Ceratodontiformes > Ceratodontidae > Neoceratodus > Neoceratodus forsteri. The sequence continues at coordinate 27,228,315 of CM057455.1, read as the reverse complement.
GAGAGTCCAAAAACCCTGCCCACCCAGATTCTATGCAATTTGCATGCTCCACCTGACTAAGCTTAGTTTCCTGTAAACAAGCTACATCACATTTTAAGTCCCTAAGCTCTTCAGAATTCTGGCCCTTTTAGTAACTTTATTAATTACCTTCACATTTACTGAGCATATATTAAGTGATCCCATCCTTAAGACAATGAAAAAAGGTCCCAAATACTGTCCACCCCCATATCTCAATTCCAGAGCCACAGTTAACACAATAAACATACAAAAAAAACCATAATATCAAACATGTAACAAACAATCTTTAGAAACGTTAGAAACTATAGGCCAGGAGGTAAGCTCAACTGGAGCTACTGGTTGGCCAAAACTGTAGTAAGTTTATATAGTGGGCAGCAAGATCTATCACCCGTTTCAGGTGCCACCACAAGTAATGTACTGGTGACCCTGAATTCAGAAAGGTCACTGAGGACACGAAGCCTCCAAATGTAGTAGAGGAGTTCAGCACACTGTGCCATGGGTGAACCAGCCATAATCAGACTGGTTACTTTTCTCCTCTTGTTCAAGGACTTCCACTGAGGCAAACCCATCCGTCACCCCGGTGTGCAAAGGTAATTAATCTACTGACCAGCAAGTGAAGAAATTGAAAATCTCCCAACAGGTTACAGTAAACCCAGGACAGTTTCCTCCTTCTGCCCTCCTCCCTCCACAGGGCTCGATAGAAAGGCCCTTGAAGGAAGTCTTATTAACCTGTGAGACCAACTAGTGAAAAACTTGATTAAATAACTTGATTATTTTAACCTTTCACAATTGTACAATAACCAATGAAAATCTTGAGGAATGATAATGCCTATTAAATAAGTGGAAAGTATTGCCCCCAAATGGGTTTATGTAATAAAATCTCCTAATATTGTAAACTCCTAACATAGAGGCTAGAGAAAACAAAAAACAGTCAAGCTTTAAGATTTAAGCTCATGGCCAGTGCCAAACAAAATGCTTAAACTCAGCAGGTCTCTCTCTGTGAGTCTCCAAACCTTGGCTACATCCAGAAAGGAAATCAAATGAGTAAAGTAATACAAAACTGGCGAGTCCTCTGAGAGAGGAGAGGGGATATGATAGAGACATACAAGTATCTTACAGGGAGGAACAGGGTGCAGGAAAACACTATTTTTAAGCGAAAAAGATGTTCCAGGACTAGAGGGCATGGGATGAAGTTGGAGGGAGGACGATTCAGAGGAAACATGAGAAAGAATTTCTTCACAGAACGGGTGGTGGACAAGTGGAACACCCTGCCAGAGGAAGTGGTGGGGGCTGAAACAATCACAGGATTTAAGAATGCATGGGATAGACATAAAGGAATTCTGGAGGTCAGGTGGTGCAACAGACTTCTAGGAAAACAAACTGAACTTACAAGCTCAAATGGGCAGACTGGGTGGGCCATAGGCCCTTATCTGCAGACACTGTCTATGTATGTATGTATGTATGTATAGGTGGGCGTGCAGGAAATACACCCAAACCATAGTTAGCCAGCTTGGAACTCCAGTTACTTCACCTCAGTTCCTCACACACTACAGGATATAATTCCAGCAATGGCCCCAATCGAAAAGAAAACTCCCAGATCCTTACAGCCCGGAAGTCAAGGCACCGCAACCAAACCACCAAAAGCCCATGCAGATCAAGGGGGAAGGTGTCGAGTAAGAACCCAACGGGCAACATCTGCGTGCAAAGGTAACAATGAATCACTTCTTCTGCCCTGGGGGTGCTGTGCCCCAGGGGCGATTCCCCAAAATAAATTCTCGATCTCTGCCTCTGCTTGTTCTGAACTGGTGTTAGGTACTTGAATTCTAATTCTCTCCAACGTAGGGGTAGTGTGCAACAGATTATCATATACCTGCACTTTTTCTCCCTCAAGAAGCCATAGCTTGGCAGGATAGCGAAGATATGCTCTTAACCCCTTATCCTGAAGCCGTCTAACCATATATAACACTTTTTTCCATTTTGCCATCATACTGGGAGGGAAGTCCTGATCCAAAAAGATCCTCTGCCCATCTAATTTCAGGTGTTTTTTGTCCCAGGCCATGCAAAGTATCTTCTCCTTAGCAGGAAATTTGAGAAACTTCACGATGATGGACCTTGGGGAAGCCCCAGGTTTGGGTTTGGGCTCTACTGCCCTGTGAGCCCTCTCGATGCCAAACTCAAATCTGGGAGATCTAATTCCTGTTGAAGCCAGGTTTCCAGTTACCCAATTACATCAACTTGCTCACTCCTTCAGGAACTCCAAAAACATGGATATTGTTCCTCCTGGCCCTGGTTTCAGCGTCTTCTGCCCTATTTGTTAGCTCGCGCTCTCTCCGATGAAGATAGGCGAGAGATCGCCTGAACGCCATATGTTCATTTTGTATAGTATCCACGTGTGTTTCCACTGCTGAGGTGTGGGATTCCAATTTCTTAAAATCCGATTGCAGGCTAGAGATCTTGGAATCAATTCTATGAAGAATACTCAGCATCCGGTGCCCATCTGCCTTAGTGAAAGTAAAGGCGGATTCTGAGTCGGAGTCTTCAACGCCTGAGGCTGTTGTAACAGATGACTGTGAAAATGTAGGACTAACAGGCTGCTCTTCCCCTGAAGCTGCAAAACATTTTTTCAGTGAAGCGAGGTCTTTTTTTGTCTTCCCCATGCTGCCTCTACTTAGCCCACTTGAGGATGGTATTTTTAGAAAAATTACTGCTTGATAGTTTTAATATCTATTTTTAGCTATCCGTGGTTCTGGAGCGATGGGTTTAAGCCACCATTAGGTGTGCTACGTCACTGGAAGTCCGCCACAATGTCTTTTTGAAGAAGCTGGGCAATGTCCTTCTGAAGGGCGGACAACATGTCCATGGACACCATGCGGGGGAGAGAGAGAGCCTTGAAGTCTAGGGATAGACTGCAGCTCACCACTTAGAGCACCCATTTGTCCGATGTGATGATGGACCAGGCATGTGCAAAATAGTGGATCCAGACTCAAGGGGTCCAGGGCAGGACAGGAGAGGTGGGAGAATGACACCCCCCCGACCTGCCAATGGGCAGGCTTGGTGGCAGCTCCAGTGCTGGTTGCTGAGGAAGCCCCGGCTCCCCGGCCTCCGGACTTCTTGGGGACAGAATTAACTTAGGTTTGGGTCACCAGGCCTGGTGCTGCCCTGCTTGGGGCTGCTGAGGTCTGGATAGAGGTGCCAAGTAGGGCAGAAACTGAAAGGGCCTTTTGCTTTGTTTCTGGCCCGTACTGTCCTTCTGCGAGGATGTAATGGAGTCCAGAGTGGCACTGGACTTCTCAATTCAAGTGAGGCGACCATCAACACCTGGCCCAAACAGGTCAGTACCCATAGAAAGGGACATCTGCCAACTTACGCTAGGCATCCACCATAAAGGTCAAGATTCTAAACCACACACGGTGCAGCATGGCGACTGCAGTAGCTACGGATCTGGCACAGGAGTCGCTGATGTCCAGGGCTGCCTGGAGCTGCTGCTTGACCACTGAGTGCCCCTGGTACTGGATCTTTTTTTTTTTTAACTTGCTGTTCATCCCCAGTACCTGGCTTAGCTCCACCGACCCATCACGATTCACTGTTCAGGCACCCCCATGCGGGGTTGGGGGTGGATGGAATCCCCAAATCTTCCTTGTTTTCATTAGGCCCCTGTTGCAGCCTCACAGGTAGAGTGGTGAGGGGCACCATCCTTGCCGGTGTGCTCCGCCAGGCCCTGATTGTTTTTCCCTTCTATAATCCCTGGAGTCACAACTGCTCTATGACATCAAGACACATACGCTGACGTCCTGCCACGCTCCCTCTCCTTCTGTGGCATTGGGCTGCTGTACCTCTGGCCTCCACCAAATGTCAGACCAGCATTGGGCCATCATCCCCCCCCCAGGAAAAGCAAGCTGTCCATCGGATGCTCAAGCTTCCCCTCCCTGGCCAGCCCTCCAGCTCCCAGGCTCGTTCCTGAATCCAGATCTCTGGTGTTGCAAGCAGTAGCACCACTGATGTGCCAGTGGACTGGCCTGTACTGGACCATCTTAACCGCCAGCTGCAAATCTGCAGGAAGGCAGGGGATAACTTGCTCCAAAGATCACAAAAAAGCACAGGAAATGTTGGCCATCATGACTGAACTGGCTTGCTGAAGGCCCAGGGACAAAGCAGCATAGACCTTTTTTGCCACGTGGTTGTTTTTTCAACTCCTTGTCAGGAGGCTTGACAATGTTCCCAACATTGCCTGTGCACCAGAACACTGAGTCAGCTACCAAACCTTCGGCTGAAGGACAATCGGTGAACCCGGCAGAGACCTGTGGGACCCATACTCAGGGCCATATATGCTGATGGTGCAGGACTGGAGGCAGGAGACTGCCACAGTTCAAGGGCCGGACCAAGAATGTCCTCCACGACAGGGAAGGCAATCCCAGGGGAGTCATCCCTGTCCAGAATGTCAGTCACAGAGTACTTGGCCCACTTCTGGACCAGTCCCACAGACAAGATCAAACAAAAGCAGGGCCCTGAAAGAAACCGGTCCATGCTCCCAAGTGAACTCCTTGAAGGACTCCCAATCAAAGGTCAAAGTCTGAAGGGAGTGTGTGGATGTGTCTTCGGAATCCGAGGACTCCTCAAACACCGTTATCAACCCAGGCTCCCCATGGAAAATCCGTGGCTCATCTGAGTGGATGATCAGCACTGACAGCCTGCCAGGAAATCTGGAAGCAGGGCAGGTAGCCTTGGAAGGAGCCCCATGCAAGGGCTGTGGAGGTGGGAGCTCCAACCGAATCAGTGGAGAAGCTGGCATCGGCTCAGCCAGGGGAACCATCATAGACTGCGGTGGAGCATGGCCATAGCCCAGAATCCACTGTTGTCAGACAGACTAACTCCTCATAACAGCACTGCAATCTATGGTGGAGCCAATCCTTGTCCAAAGACGAGGAGTGCTGACAGTGCTTCTTGGCTGATGAATGGGAGCAGGAACACCAGGAGTCCCTAGATCTCGACCGAGATCCCGACTGGGACTTTAACTGGGACCTCAAACAACAACAGGCAGGTTGTCAAAAAGGAGACACAGGAAAGGTGCCGTGCACTGAGGAACCCCCGTGGGGTCGTTCTCCCAAGGGGAGACGGACAAATTGGCTGGCTTATCCAGCCCCTCCTGTGAGAGGGCCGTAAGGACCAGAGTCCTAGAAAGGGAATCATCCCCACTGTCCTCTAACAATGGGTTGACCGGGTTGAGAAGGATCTCGACTAGCTGGTTGACCTGCGTCTCCATTAGCAACCCTGATGGGGAAACTAAGGGGCTTGTGGCCTGGACCTGAACTACAGAAGTGTCAGTCAAAGCCGACGGCTCGACAGCCATTGAGCCATGCAGAATCATGAGAACAGGATTAGCAAGCATGCTTCCAATCCCATGATGTACGACAGGACCTCTTTGGCTTAGAGGCCTGCAAAGATTTAGACCCTCAGCATGGGCCCTCCCTGAGAGTAAGTAGGGACTGACACAAGTCCCGGAATGCTCCAGTGAATGAAGCACCCAAGCCCACCGGGAGTAACTTGGTGGATGTAACCACGCCTGATGCAGCCTGGGCCGCAGCCTCTTCGGAAGCAGCAAGCTTTGCCACCGATCTGGCTGCTGCAGGGACCGCTTTGTGGGTGTCCTGGACCAAACGGGAGGGTCCTGTTCATCCAGTCAAAGGAGGCAGGTCAGCGGTCCTCCAATGTGGAGGGCTGAAGGAACTGGCACAGGCCGCAAACCTGAGGATCATGTTGGCCTCAAGGCAACAGACCCACGAGGTATGAGGATCAGTGTGCAACATTTTCTGGGAACAAGCAGTCCGCTTGAACTCTGGACCTGTTTTATGCTTGTCACGCCCATATGTAAAGAAAAAGGTATTAACCCAGATGCAAACCAGCAATCGCCAATGACTTGAAGAGCTGAAGATTAGACCTACACAACATGCAAGCGCTGCAATGATGCTTCCAGTGGAATGGAAGATCTGATGGCACGGGGCGATGCTGAGGGGGATACCACTCGTGTGGGTGGGAACAGCTTAGCTGGAAGACCTTCCGGCAAGTTTTAAAGGGGAAGGAAGGACTGCCTGAAGTGTGACTAGTGCACCAGATCCACATCCCTAGAAAAGACAGCTTCCATGAGATATCAGGCCCGTATCTGGCAGCTGTCAAAAATATAACAAGGATGTGGGGATAGATAAAGGGGAACAGATGGACCAAAGAAAGTACATCTAAGATTAGATGGAGGCCTTGGTTAGATCACATCTAGAATATGATATGTAAGTTAAAACATCATACAATTGTGTTAGTAAGAAAAATTACTTGCCTTAGTAATGTTGTTTCTTCTAATGGAGTCTTGCTATATTATGACTATTGCAGTTTGTCTCACCATTAGAACCGTCTCGAGGTGAAAGAGTTAGCTTCATGCCAGGCATGGAACTTGGAGCGAAGTCAAGAAAAGCTCTGTCTGGAAGATTTCAAACTGAAACTGTCAGATCTTTACGAGCAAAACTCACTAAGGTTCTGTGTGGAAGCTGTAACCTACACTAGCCAACTGGCTACTTAAATATTAACACATTTTCCTGGTCCCAACACTAAGACTCAAGTCAGGGGACCAGAAAATAAGATAAGAGAAGATAAAATAAAACACAACACCCAAACGCCCCAAAAAGAAGGGGTGGAAAACAAAAAACGGGCATCAAAAGTGCCAACACTGGAATGCCCACCCCATGCCCCAAGTAGAAGTTCTGAGAGGGGCAGGCTGGGGGGAGGTCATAATATAGCAAGACTCCATTAGAAGAAACAACATTACTAAGGTGAGTAATTTTTTCTTCAAACAACATGAAGTCTTGCTATATTATGACTATTGCAGAATACACAGCAGTACCTCCATGGAGGAGGGACAGAACCTACTTAGGGAATAGGCTCTGAAGCATGGCTGTGACAAACCGAGCATCCCTCCTGGCCTGGATATCCAGGGAGTAATGCTTGGTGAAAGAGTGCACCATTTTCCAAGTAGCTGCTTGACATATCTCTAAGATAGGGATGTCTCTGGCAGCAGCTAAGACACAGCTGTACCTCTGGTAGAGTGAGCCCTCAGGCCTGAAGGGGGAACCTTACCTTCCCTTTTCCAACCTCACCATAAGTGAGAAAAAGTTGGAGGGATTCGAACCTGTGATCCTTGGTATGCTCTATGTAGTAACTTAGGGCCCTCTTAACATCTAAGCTGTGCAGCCTCCTCTCACCAGAGGAGGAATGATCAGTGAAGAACACTGGAAGGGAGATAGATTGATTAAGGTGGAAATCTGAAACCACCTTAGGCAAAACTTCCTGTTAGTCCCGAGGACTATCTTATCCCTGTGAAAGGAAATAAAGTCAGTCTCCACTGACAAAGCTTGTAACTCACTTATGCACCTGGCAGAAGTGATAGCTACTAGAAAACAGTTTTCCAAGTCAAGTACTTAAGCTCTGCCAAGACAGAGGTTCAAAGGGGGTTGCATCAGCTGAGCAATGCAAACATTAAGATCCCAGGCAGGAGCAGGGTCCCTGAAAGTGATTAGTATGAAGTAATCCTTGAAAAACTTGGAAATACAGGATGAGCGAAAGGGAAGAGGGCTTTCCTGCTGAAATAAAAGCAGAGACAGCTGCCAAATGCACTTTCAGGGTAGCTGGTCTCAGTCCCAAAGAATTAAGATGGACCATATAGTCCAAAACAATGGGCAAATCAGCAGATTCCGGGGGGAAACATGCTTCCCAGAACACCATATGGAAAACCTTTTCCATTTAGAGTTATAAGTAGCCCTAGTGGAAGGCTTCCTAGAAGCTTTCAGGATTTCGAGAACACCTTGAGAAAGGTGTAGGTCAGCAAATTCTAACTCCTCAAGAGCCAGGCCTTGAGGTTGAGGGATTTGAGATTCGGATACCAAACTCTCCCCTGGGCACAAGTTAACAGGTTGTGGTTCCTGGGGAGACACAGGGGAAGATGGACTGCTAAGGACAGAAGAAGTGGGTACCAGGGCTGTCTGGCCCAATCTGGAGCAATCAGAATCATCTTGCAGGGCTGAGATCTGATTTTGACTAGCACCTTGAACAGGAGAGGGAAGGGGGGAAAGGCATATAGAAACTTCCCTTCCCAATCGAGGAGAAAGGCATCCAGGTGGACTGAGCCCAACACTGGGGGGCCTGCAACAAAACAGTGGAAGTTGATGATTGTCTGGGGCTGCAAAAAGATCTATCTGAGGGGTGCCCCATCTGGCAAAAACTATCCCCAGTACTCGGGGATCCAGTGACCATTCGTGATGGCCCTGGGAAATCCTGCTGAGAGCATCTGCCAGGACATTGTCCTTGCCTGGGAGGTGAACTGCTATGAGGGAAGTGTTCAGGGAATAAGCCAGAGACCACAACTTCATTGCCTCGGTGCACAAGGCCGAAGACCGAGTGCCCCCTTGTTTGTTGATGTACCACATTGTAGTGGTGTTGTCTGTTCTGACCTGTTCCACTGTTCTGAACAGATGCAGAAAAAACCTGAAGTGCTAGAAAAACAGCTCTGAGTTCCAACAGATTGATGTGGAGCAGAGATTCCTGAGGGGACCACAATCCCTGGGTGGAGAGGTCGCCCATGTGAGCTCCCCATCCCAAAAGGGACGCATCTGTAGTAAGGGTCAAGGAGTGAGATAGAGGGATGAAGGGGACCCCTTGTCTCAGATTGCTCTGATCCTGCCACCACTGAAGGGCCTGGATCAGGGTTCGAGTCACTGGGATCAACTTGGATAGGGGATCTTTTCTTTGAGACCAAAAGGCTCTCAAATGGAACTGAATGTCCTCATCTGAAATCTTGCTCCTTGCACTACAGCTGTGGAAGCAGCCATGTGTTCTAGGAGCTGCAGAGTCGAGAGACCTGCAGAGTGAAGGAGGAGGCCAGGGCCACCAGGTTCCTTACCCTTTCTAGGGAAGGAAGGCTCTGGCCTGTTCTGTGTCCAGTTCTGCACCTATAAAGGTGAGTACCTGGACAGGTTCCAGAACTGACTTTGGAAGATTGAGAAGAAAGCCCAGAGAGGCAAGCAGCTGCTGGGTAACTCGAGGTGTGATCTGATTCTGGTCTGGAGACTGACCCACAATGAGCCAGTCGCCTAGGTAGGGAAATATGGCAATCTTTTGCCTTCTTAAATGAGCAACTGCTACTGCCAGGCATTTTGTGAATACCCTTGGGGCAGAGGTAAGGCCGAAGGGCATTGCTCTGAACTGGTAATGGCCTGAGGGCAGTTCGAATCTGAGGTACTTTCGGTGGGAGCTTCTGATAAGAACATGGAAGTAGGCATCCTTGAGGTCCAGGGAAGCTAGCCAGTCCCCTGGCCTTAGAGAAGGTAAAATCATTGCCAGAGTCACCATTTTGAATTTTGGTTTTAAAAGGTGCTTGTTCAGATATCTTAGGTCCAGAATGGGCTGCCATTCTCCTGTCTTTTTGGGGTAAGGAAGTACCTGGAGTACAGACCCTTGCCCTGGTGTAGGGGAGAAACCCTTTCTACAGCTCTGAGAGCCAGGAGGGTTGAGACTTCTGTTTCCAAAGCAAAATTCTCTAGAGGATTTGCAGGTGGAAAAGATCTGATTCTCATATTTGGAAATTTTTTGAAGCTGAGAACCAGACCCTGGCTTACTACTTCCAGGACCCACTTGTCTGATGTTAAAGACTCCCAGGCCTGAACGAAGTAAGCCAGCCTGCCCCCTACAGGTAATGGAGAACCAGCCCTGGGCACCCCATCAGGGTGCCTGTTTGGCAGGGGCTTTAGGCTGAGGGGTGGGAGCAGGCCTGCTTGCACCCCGTCTGCCTCTCCCTCTGAAGAACCCCTCTGAGCATAAGCCGAAGAGGAGGCCTGGGTTTGGTAAAAAGGCCTGTGAAAAGGCCTGCCTCACCCCTGGGGCTGCCTCTGAGGAGTGGCTTGCCGCCCTTGGCTTGTGCACCTTATAAGTGGTTCTATATTCATCCATTTTTCATATAATTCTCTGTCTGCTCCCAAACAGAGAATTTCCCACCACAGGAAAATCCATAGCCTTAGCCTGGGTATCCCAGACAAACTAGTACACCTGAGCCAAGCCAGTCTCACGAAGGCCACAGATGTAGCCATGACTCTAGAGGATACATCATTAGAATCCACTGCAGCATGGAATTGCACCTTGGATGCCTCAATACCCCATCAGCAGCCACCTGCTCCAGCTCCTTGGCAAGCTGGCCAGGGCCTGTTTGGCTAAAGCCATGACAGTATCCCATCTAGATTTTTGTATCTTGCCACATAGCCATATAATTTGCTTGTCTGAGTCCCAAGGACGCTGCCATGTATTGTTTTTAGCCATGGCATCAATCTTCCTGAGTCCTTGTCAGGAGGATGTAGCCAGGGAATATTAGCCTTATCACAGGCTGCAGCCTGAACTACCCCAACATGGCTGCATTGCTGTGAAAGAAATTCTGTATCAGGACCTGACAAAGTGTACCTCCTGTCCATCTTTTTGTCCACAGGAGGCACAGAATTAGGAGCTTTTAAAATTTTTATTGTTTGTTTCCTAAATGATTTATGTAAAGGAATAGACAATCTCCTGGACTCTGGGATATCCATCATTTCCACAAAGTCAGGTTCCTCTTGCTCATCCACAACTTTCTCCAATGGGAGCTGGAGGGTTTCAGCAACTTTTTTATAGAACAGAAAATGAGAAGGGGACTCAGAAAGCCTAGGGGGAGATTCTAAAGGTCTGTCTGGGGAGATGTCCGGTTCAATGGGCACATCCAGACTCTCAAAGTCACATCCACACTGTTCATAATCATCCTCCCCCTCCTCTGGTTCATAAAACTCTTCTATATCATATTCTTGAACTGGTGGAACTGGCCGAACCGACCTTTTGCCAGATAGTGGCGGTTCAGACGGAACCGGAGAAAGTGACTGGACAATTTGGATTGCTTTAGCTATCTCTGCAGCAGTTGGAGAAGGAATGTTTGACTCCACACCTGCTGATTTTCTAGTTTTCTTTGCTAGAACTGGCTCCTCAGAGTCAGCTTTACGTCTGCCCAAGGAAGTCTCGCCCTGGTCAGAGGGCACTCCCGGTTCGGTGGCCATCCGGGTCAGTGGACTTTTTGGCCTCTCGTTCCCTGAGCCTACCAACTCTCTTATCTAGGGTAGCTGCAGGGAACTTCTTACAAATCTGGCAGTCTGAACTGAGGTGGTCAAACCCCAGACAATAAACACATGTGGTGTGGGGTCAGCCTTGGCAAAGGCTTCCCCACAGACACTACAGTGCTGAAACCCAGTGGGCCCGGTTTTTCTTTTGGGTTTCTCAGACATAATGCCAGCCTAACCAAAAACTTGCCCTTTTTCCGGCAGTGTCAGGCAAGACACCCTTATCGGTTCCCAACCGTGTCACGGGTCGTGGAAAAAACCGTAATGAAATCCGTTCTTTTTAGAACCGATGAGAACTGGGAACCGCACTCTAAAAGCTTTTAAATAAAGTTTTAAAACAACCTGATCGGTTCGAACCGAACCGATAAACATTTACAAGTTCCACACAGAAATAAACCTGTCTATTACTTACAATACCACAGACAGAGCTTGAACCGATCGGTTTATGGTTAAAATAATAATAATCGTTGAATTTAACTGAGAAAACTGTTTTAAACCAAGAAATGAACAGAGCTGTAGGAGGAATCGAGCGACTGTTCAGTGAGGCGGAGTAAAGAATCTGACAGTTTCAGTTTGAAATCTTCCAGACAGAGCTTTTCTAACCGAGCTAGCGATCCAAGTTCCATGCCTGGCATGGAAGTTAACTCTTTCACCTCCGGAGCAGTTCTAATGGTGGGACAAACTGCAATAGTCATAATATAGCAAGACTTCATGTTGTTTGAATAATGTATTTCTGGCAAAAATCATCACCATACTCATTTTTTCATTTTATTTAATTCTTTCAATTTTCATTTTTATGTTGGTTGCACACATGTGCAAACCAATGTATTGTTGCAATACAGGATTTTGGGTGTGTGTCGCTGCCGAGCCCACAGAGGGAGTCTGATTAAGAGGTAATGTAAGGAAGTTCTTTTCACAGAAAGGGTGGTGGGTGCATGGAATGGCCTACCTCAGGAAGTGGTGGCTATGAATACAGTGCAGGGCTTCAAACAGGCATAGGATAGGCATAAGGAAGCAATACAGATGAGCATGAATAGATAGGCCATTGACAGAGCAAAGGCTGATGGCACATTTATAAAGTAGAAAAGAAATGGGCAGACTGGATGGGCCTTGTGGTCCTTATCTGCCATCAACTTCTATGTTTCACTGCAGTACACAAAACCAGGGGCTTATATTGGCTTGGCAGTCAGCACCAATAATCACTCAGTGTAGTCCTGAAGCAATTCTCTGCTAGGTGGGCTGAATGGTCACGCACTTCAAAGGACCAAAGCTGCTACAACCAGAGAGGGCTTTGGTCCTTTGAGTTGCATGAAGCCCACGTCAGTAAACAGCTGATCGGCTTATAGAGTGAAAGGTGAAGTCTTGCAACAGCAGTGTCCAAAAATAAATCTCCTCCCTAGACCAACAAAACAGACCCCCCATCCTCCTGATTTGATTTAGGTTGCCAACAGCGGGTGCCCAATCCCGTGCCAGTAGTAGCCCCCAACAGTATAGGACACTGGGTAGCCCACTCCCAGTGTCCCCAAATGTATAATGTACATGTGAAAAAGAAAACAGTCCCATGACATCTTTTTTTTAAACCTGAAAAGAAAATGGTCCTCATCATCTCCCCACGTCCTCCCTTGCCCATCCCGACACTCCTCTGTGCACCTACCTCCACTTACCCCCTTTACCTCATACTTACCTCTAGAGGTCAGCGGCTGCAATATTCTTCTGGACCGCCACACGCCTGCACTCTTCAAAGGCTAACCACAAACTGAAGGAATCAAAGTAAACCATATAATGGCTGTCAATGAGGCTTTCAACTTATCTTGATATCTCAGGCATTTTATAAATTCTGACTCCAATTTTCAACATAGGGTTCTTGAGACCATCTCATGAACATTGATACTATCATCCATTAATCGGTCCCGAAAGGTGATTTTGCAGTTGCTGCGAAGAACCATCTTTCAGGACCGATTAATGAAATGACAGTGCCAGTGTTCATGAGGTGGGGTCCCAAGAACCCCATGTTAAAATTTGGTGCAAAAAGTCCTACAAATGACTGTGCTACAAGCGTGTGTTGCGCAGTTTAAACGCACACTTGTAACTTCGTCAATTTTTTATATTTTCACTCCAGATTTTCAGTAATCACAGTGCCAGTGTTGATGAGGTAAGGTCTGAAAACAAAAAGTTGAAAATTTGATGAAATACTTCAAAATGATCATGTTATAAACGCTGCGTGTTGTGCAATTTAAACGCACGCCCATAACCTTGACAAGTTTTCATATTTTCACCCAGATTTTCAACATTGCCATTTTCACACCTCCTCATGAACAGCATGCAGCTGCCATTTTCACATCCTAACAGAAACATGTTTTTGCACCTGTTGCACAGAATAGTGCGACCGCTTTGCAAAATCAACTTTTGGGACAGATTGACGAAATGACAGTGCCAATGTTCGTGATGTGTAGTCTCCAAAAGCCATTTTTTAAAAATCTGGTGAAAAAATTCCTGAAAATGCCCAAGTTATGTGTGTTTGTTGAATTTATTCTACGCACGTACATAACTTTGCAGAATTCGGACCCTGTGCTCCCACAGTAAAATAAGGCTACTATTATACTATCATTGCAAAAAACTATGTTAGTGCATCAGTTAGGATTTGTATTAAATCATCAAAAGCTGGGGAATTCGATAGTAGGGTTCCCACCCCTACCATCACCTCTACACACCAACAGATATGGGGTGTGCCATGGGGTCATCAGGCCTCTCACCCCATTCTCCTATACTATACCATTTCAGCTTGTTTACACATGGAATGGGGTGAGAGTTGGGCCTGATGAACCCACGGCACACCGTGACACCTGTTGTTGTGTGGAGGGTAGGGGAGGGGTGGTAGGGGTGGGAACCCTAACACTGAATTTCCCATCTTTTGACAATCTAATAAAATCCTAACTGATGCATTAACGATTTTTTGCAGTGTGACCTGCTGGCTGTACTATAGCAACAAGTAGCTCGGTTTCATCTATTAGAAGTTGACACTCGCAGTGAAGGAGGGAAGGGTTGTGCTGTGCTGGACTGGTGGGTGGCTGCAGCAATTGCCTTCTCCTAATAAGGAGAATTGGGCACTGGGGGGATGGAATGGTCAGGTCACTACTTAAACCACAAAGGAGCTTGCTCTAGGACGGGGTGCCATGGAAAACTAAAAGTCAAAAACACAAATCCAGGCACTCACCACCACAAAAGAACTTGGCCCAGAAGGGAAACATTTTAAAAGGATTTACTGAATTGCTTGACGTGTTTCTGGTCCCACTGGACCCTTTATCAAAGGCTAAATGAGGCAGAAAAAACACACACATAAATAACCCTAGAATAGATCACATGACAAATTACATCAATTAAAAAACACAAATAAAACGTGTCTAACAATGAAGCAGTACTACATTCCTCCATGGAATTCTATATATCTAACAGGCACAACACTAATTACTTAAAACATTCAATGAATAAAAACAGCAGTACTAGTTTAACAATTATACAGCATTAGAAAACTACATTCCTCCATGGAATTCAATATATCTAACAGGCAGAATACTAATTACTTCAAACATTCAATGAATGAAAACAGCATTAGAAAACTACATTCCTCCATGGAATTCAATATATCTAACAGGCAGAAGAACAGGTTACTGACCTGTAACAGTAGTTCTAGGAGTGGTATATGTTGTTCATCCACACTGTCTGGCATTGTTCCTTTCCCCTTTAAATCTTGCCGGAAGTCTTCAAGCTGGCTCCTCCCACCCACCCGAGTGGTAAATACCTCGTCTCCACCCCATGATGCCAGATCTAGCCCGCTGGAAGCCAGGTTGTGCCGCCTAAAGCCGGGAGGTCGGTAGACAGGGATGAACAACATATACCACTCCTAGAACTACTGTTACAGGTGAGTAACCTGTTCTTCTAGGAGCGTGGATATGTTGTTCATCCACACTTTCTGGCAGACTCCAAGCAGTTCTCTGGGAGGAGGGAGGCAAGGCGTACACCCCGTACTTAGGAAACAGAGACTGGAGAACAGAGGCCCCAAAACCCACATCCCGGCGTGACTCAAGGTCGATGTGGTAATGGGTAATAAAGGTGTTTGCTGACTTCCAGGTAGCAGCCCGACAGATTTCCTGGATAGGGATGTCCCCGGAAGCAGCCACCGAAGCAGCAGTATGGTGGGTAGAATGAGCTCTTATCCCTTTGGGAGACTCCTTGCCTGCCAATTCGGAACACAGACTTATGCATGATGTAATCCATCTTGCAATAGTCCGCTTAGCTGCAGGTCTGCCAGAAGCGGCTGCAGCGTAGGTGACAAACAGCTGGTAAACCTCTCCTCAATTTCCGCGTCCTCTCCTTATAGTAGGAGAGAGTACGCCTGAGGTCCAGAGTATGGAGCCTGTACTCTGCATCCGAGGTGTAGTTAGGGTAGTATACCGGCAAAGTCAACACCTGGTTGAGGTGAAACTCTGACACCACCTTCGGAAGGAATTTCGGGTGGGGCACAGGACAACTTTGTCCCTGTGAAAGACCAGATAGGGGAGTCCACCGAAGCGCCTGGAGCTCCCCATCCTTTTGGCTGACGGATAGCCACCAAGAAGGTCGCCTTCCACGACTAAGTGCGAAATGCAGACTTGTGCATGGCTTTGAATAGCTTGCCCATGAGCTTTGCCAAACCAGCAAAAGATCCCACGGAGGTGGAGGTTCATGCACCGGAGGGATATGTGATCAGGCCTTTGAAAGCGCCGATCACCTTTCTGAGCCAACGCTGGCTGACCAGCCCTGCCCGTAAGCTCGATATGGCTGCTAGGTGCACCCTTAGGTCGATGGATCAAGACCCCTTTGAGAGGGACCAAAGGTAGTCTAGAATGTTAGCCACCGAGCAGGATAAGGGTCCAGGCTTTACTTGACACCAAATGGAAAATCTCTTCCATTTGAAGGCATAACATTTCCTGGTCGATTTTTTTCGAGATGCCTCCACCATGGTGTAGACATCCTCAGAAAGACCCAAAGCCTGGAACTCTAGCCGCTCAGGAACCGGGCTGTGAGGTGCAGGAATTGAAGGTCCGGATGAAAGACCTTCCCCTGGTTCAGTGATATCACGTCCGGGCATGTACACAGCTGCTCCGGGGCCCTGCAGCCAAGGCTGAGGAGATCTGGATACCAGAACTGGCGCGGCCAATCTGGGGCTACCAGGATCACCTTTGCCTTGTCCCTCCTCACCTTGAGTAGCACCTTGTGGACCAAGGGAAATGGAAGAAAGGCGTAAAAGAGGCCTGGGGTCCACAGCCTCGAGAAGGCGTCCCCCTGCAGCGAACCTTGCTAAGGGGGGCGGGCATGGTACAGCCTCAGCTTGGTGTTCTCCCTTGAGGCAAACAGGTCCACTAGCGGTTTGCCCCAATGGGAGAACAGATCGTAAGCTACCTCTGGATGGAGAGACCACTCGTGGCATGTCTGGCCTATGCGGCTGAGAGCATCCGCTAGTTGGTTCGCGACTCCTGCCACGTGGATGGCGAGGAGATCCGCCTCCAGCCGGCTGACGAAGGTCCGGAGCGCCTCCTTGCATAGCAGACGGGAGTGCGTGCCGCCCTGTTTGTTGAGGTAGTACATGGTCGTGGTATTGTCCGACTGGACTTGAATCACTTGACCCCGGAGCTGAGGAGCAAAAGCTGACAGTGCCAGTCTGACTGCTCTGAGCTCCAGCAGGTTGATGTGGCATTGGGACTCCTCGGGGGTCCAGAGGCCGTGGGCCCTGTTGTCCCCCATGTGGGCTCCCCAGCCCATGAGAGAGGCGTTGGTCATAAGGACGACTGTCGGCTCGGGGCGGACAAATGGGATTCCTTCCTGCAAATGACTCGGGACAGTCCACCATTGGAGAGTGTCCCACATCCTCTGGGTGACTGTGATCAGCTGGTTGAAGAGACCCTGACGCTGAGACCACTGGGCAGCCAGCTCCCATTGAAGGGGGCGCATGTGCAGTTTGGCCCATCGGACCACTGAGGTGCACGCCGCCATGTAACCCAAGAGGCGCAGGAAGTCCCAGGCAGGGCGCGACTGCCCAACCAGAAATGACTGGGCAAAGGAGGAGAGAACCTCCGCCCTGTCCGCCGGAGCCGAGCTTTGGCTTGACAAGAGTCGAGCTCTGCCCGATGAAGCCCATCACCTGAGAAGGTACAGTTCGATTTGGCCTCGTTGATCAGAAGGCCCAAGTGTGAGCAGGTTCGAGGGTCAGGTCCCTGGACCTCTCCACCTCCTGAAGGGAGGAACCCGCCAGGAGCCAGTCATCTAGGTAGAGGTAAATACGAACCCCCTGATGCCGTAGATGGGCTGCCACCACTGCGACGCATTTGGTGAAGACCCTTGGGGTCGATGACAGGCCAAACGGCATGGCTCTGAACTCGTACAGGGTCCCTTCGACCCTGAAGCAGAGGAACTGCTGATGGGATGGATGGATAGGGACATGGAAATAGGCGTCCTGAAGATCCAGTGTACAGAATCACATGTTTCACTCCAGAGATGGTATGATCTGGTTCAGAAGTACCATCCGAAAGGTGCGAGACCTGAGATACTGATTCAGGTCGTGCAGATCTAGAATGGGGTGGCAATCCCCGTCCGTTTGGGCACCAGGAAATACCTGGAGACAAAGCCTGGGTCTGAAGGAGCATCCGGCACTCGGGCCATCGCCTCTTTTGAGGAGGAGTAGCGCAATGTCGTCCCGAAGGGACTGGGTGACTGAGATCCTTTCCTCTCGTGGGGCACGGGCTCGGCTGGGGAATTGCTCGAATTCTAGGGGCAGACCCTGCCCGACTACTTCTAGAATCCACTGTCCGAAGTGATACCAGACCAGGCGGAAAGGAAATGGTGGAGCTGGCCCCCCACCGGAGGACCAGAGCTGGTGTGACGGGTATGTGGGAGGCCACCCCGGCCCGTCACTGGCCAGGCTTAGAGGAGGAGGAGGAGACACCTGGACCAGCACCTCAGCCTCCTTTGCGGGGCTGCTTGGGACCTTGCTTGGGCCTAGGGCGCCAAGCCTGAGCCTGCTGCTGTTGCTGACCCCCTGGAAGGGTGGTTGTCTGACTGCAGGGGAAGAATGTCGAAAGGGCTTCTTCCTGCGCTTCTGCTGGTTCTTACTTGAAGAACCTTTAGCAGAAGTGGCATCTAAGGTGGCATTAGACTGTTTGATGCGCTGCAGATGACCTGCCACTCCTGGCCCGAAGAGGTCGGTGCCAAGGAAGGGCACATCAGCTAGCTTGTGCTGAGTATCCACGGGAAAGGAGGATATCCTCAGCCAAGCCCTGCGACGAGTGGATACCGCTGCAGCTAGTGAACGGGCACAGGAATCACCCATGTCCAGTGCAGTCTGGAGCTGTTGTTTAGCAACAGCCCTGCCCTGGTCCCTGACCTGCTTGACCGTGGTCTGCAAGTCAGCTGGGAGGTGAGGAAGAACTTCATCCAGCGACCCCAAAAGGGCGTGAGAGAAGTGTGCTATAATCACTGCTGAGCTTGCCTGATGAAGGCCTAAGGAAGATGCTGCATAGACCTTCCTGGCCGAGTGGTCCATAAGTTCGGACTCCTTGTCTGGAGGGCAGTCAGTATCCGCCGAGCTGCCCATCTGCCTGAACACTGAAGCAGTCACAAGGCTTTCCACCGAGGGGTGCTCAGTAAACCCCGCCAAGGACCCTGTGGGTACCGCGTACTTCGCGCCATGCAGGCAGACGGAGCTGGGCAGGAGGCAGGACGCTGCCAGAGTTCCAGGGCCGGGCCAACTATGGCTTCAGCGACTAGAAAGGCCTCTGTAGGGGTATCCCCCCTCTTAAGAATATCCGTAAAGGGATATTCTGCCTCTTCTGAATAGGCTGCAGGGGCATCCCTGTGGACTCTGAAATGAGTCGAAGGATGCCCTGGAAGGAGAAAGGCCCTTCTTCCAAGCCTGACACCGACAGCTCATCATGAGAATGAAGGCCAGTATTATCTGAATCGGAGGAGTCCAGATACAAAGGCTGTCCACCTAAATCTCCCTCAATATGCCTAGGGCAATCAGGGGTGACCGTAATCGACAGTCTGTGAGGGAGACCTGAAGACTGTCAGTCTTCCTTGGAAGGAACCCCTTCAAGGGGCAGCTTTGGTGGAGGTTCCACCAATATTGGGGGGGATGTAACCGACCACACCGATGCCATAGAAATCGGTGTCGGAGTAGGCCGAAGAGGCTGAGGCCAAGTGATAGCCGGGACCACAGAGGAAGCCGGCTTCTGGCCTGCTAGCAGGAGTTGCTGCCACATAAGATCCTCGCAGCATCGACGGATCTTCTGTTGAAGCCTCTCCTCATCCGAGGAGGATGAGGAACGGTGGCGGCGCCTCTTCCGGGAGTGTTTGTGTCCTTTCTTGGGTCGACTGACCGAAGAGGACTTACTCCTCAATCGAGACCGACAGTGTTGGCTCTGTCGATCGGGAGAAACCAGACTCGGTGAAAACCGAGGATCCGGTTCTTGTCCCTCGATCGGGAGGCCCAGGGGACGGGTCTCCTCGTCCGGGAAGGAGAGAATAGGCGTTCTCTCCAAGGAATCATTGACAGGTGTCGGTGACAATGGCTCTTATGGGGTCGAGAGAAATCTCAGCCAGTTCAGCCGTCTCCTCGACTTCTGTGCCTGGTCCAGACGGAAGGACTGAAAAACCGGCAGCCGAGGAGGCGATCTCGACCATAGTCAAGACCTCGGACCGCTCCCGGTCCCAGAAGCGTCTTCTTCGACCCAAAGAAGGTTTAGGATCCTTTTTCCTAAGATGGGAGGAGTGCGAGCCCGAGGGCGCCTCACCCTTGGTAGGGAGAGACAGGCACAAATCCCGAAAGGATCCTGAAAAGTGGAGCCCAAGTTGAGAGGCATGAAGGAGCCTCGCTGGCTGAAGCTACGGCTTCCTCCTCGATGGCCGCCATTTGCTCGAAGCTGCTCGGGCGGATTCCGCAGCCGGGCTGAAAACCGCCACCTGGCCTCCTTAGATTTTACTGGTGGATTGCGAAGTTCCGTCTCCCCAGCTTGAGGCGTGCCTGACGATCCTCCAAAACGGTCAGATGGAAGGAACATTAGAATATAAAGATTCTATATCCAAAGAGAGGTCACTACTTGTTGTGGGGGGGGGGGGATACTCTATTCTTGGCGCTGCAGCCTCTTGCTTAAAATTTGGGGGATTACTCTATATTCTTGGCGCTGCTGCCTCTCACTTAAATTTGGGGGATTACTCTGCATTCTTGGTGCTGCTGCCTCTCACTTAAATTAGGTTATAAGAAGGGGCCAGCTGTGGAGGCGGGCAGCTTCTGCCGGTCCCCATTAAAAGTTTTGTTTGTTTTTTTTCAGCAGAAAAAACAATTGCGGGTGCTGGGTGTATATGAGGGTGGGATTTAAATAGGTGTTACTGAAAGAAGTTGCTGCCTTCAAAGTACATAAAGCTAGGGGTCCAGATGAGCACACTGCATGGTACAAAGGGAGCTCAGGGAAGTGCCAGTGTTAAACATGTAACCACTGCTCGGCACTGACAAATGCTTGTTACAGTTCCTTTACCACCCTGTCACTGGTGCTGCCCCACAGCCCTCTCCTCCTTTGTCCCCAGCACTTAGCCTCACTGACCCCCCCCAGCTTCCCCCCTGTGGTGCGGACAAGCCATAGACAGGAAATATCTCCCACCTCCTTCTGGATAAGCAGGTTGGGGAAGCCTCTGGTGCAGGTGTGGCTGGTGGAGGGAGATGCTAGGACCATCCTGTAAACACCAGGGTTTTTCCATTCTTCTGTACCACCCTCTGGGATAACAGCACACACAATGTCCCAAGCACATGCACACATTTGCTGTGCAGAGCCTGACTGAGGGCCCCCCGACAGCACCTCCGCTGCACTGCCACTCATAATCACCCATGCAGAAGTGTTGTGGAGGAGCCAATGCCCCACCCTTCCCAGAGGACACCATCAGCTAGAACACTCAATCTTCCTTCCTTTAGATGGACTTTGACGACACTGCCTAGTTCCCAAACCGCTGTCACTATCACTGCCAGCACTAGGGTTACCAATGCACCAATGGTGTGGCCATGAAGGTTTTAAAGTTTTGAAAGGTTTCTGCTCTCCTTCCACATACACCATGACAAAATGTAACACTATGGTGTGGTGCTGCCCTGCTAACCACCAGAAACGTGTGCTGGCATCACCCTAATTCATTGACAGTATGCCTTTAATATTTACAGTCAAAAAAATAACCTGAACAGAAGCATTCCTTTTAAACAGCTAGCTGTGACCATCTTTTCTGACTTGAATTACAAACACAGTAATAAATGTTATCTTAAAAATACCTGAAGGAATTAAAATACACACATGATAACTCTAAGGGTATCAAATATATATTTATTGGTAAAATACAATGCAAGGAAATATGCTGCTGCTTATAACAGGCTGTCAGGATGCATATAAAGGGAAATGGAGACAATAATGTTGTGTATTACAGAGCTACTGACACATGTTTTTCCTTGTGACAGGAAACTCATGGCAAGAAACTGCCTGCTCCGGGACCTGACTGAGCCCCCCCAAAATATTTTTTTAGCCAGTCATTATTGTTATATTTACTTATGAAGAACCGCGATCCCCCTTCCGTATTCAAAGCCAGCTGCCAAGCGCCTCCCGCAGCACTGCTCAAAAAACTTAGTTTTAATGGCCAGTAGGAAAGGGGTTGTAGGGCTATAGTAGTATTATAATGCTATCAGGGCAGCGCCTTTACGGAAACCTTTACTTATTACAGGCACTTATACAGGTTAAGGGGCTTAGTATTACATGCGCTACTCCTCTTAAAACATTAAGTGCCTGTAATAAATAGAAGTTACATGTAAAGGCTGCTGCTGCCCCCAACAGCATATAATGCTATCTATAGCACTGCAGCCCCTTCCCTACTTTGTGTCATCAAAAGGCAGTTTTCTGGATGGGGCTTCAGGGGGCACTCCGTGGATGGCTTTGAATATATATGGAAGGGAGGCTGTGGTTCTTCTTAGGTAACTATAACAATAATGACTGGCTAAAAAAACATTGGTGGAGGGCTCGGCTGGATCCTGGGGCAGGTAGTTCCTTGCCACAAGCTGTCTGCCCTTAAGGTGTCAGCTGCTCTTTAAGTTATGAGCTCAGATACACAAAAGCTACTGTAAAACTGGAGAAGGCACAGTGAAGGCAATCGTACAAGGTTAGAGTCAAATAACTGGGACTTCTGTTGGGAAGGAGAAGAATAAGTTATCTCTGTGAGATCCCTCTTTGGTGCCTGATCTGTAGTCTGTATTAAACCCTTCCCCAATGTCTGTCCTGCAACCTATGTAAGACCCTTCCCCTATACCCATCGTGTGATGTCAGTGGGACCCTTCCCCAATGCCTCAGTAGCAATCTATTCAGGACTCTTGACCAATCCCTGATCTGCAATTTATGTAGGACTCTTCCCCACCAGTGATCTCTATGGGACCCTCCCCCATTGCCTAATCTATACCAGATCCAGATTTCTATCTACAATCCCCGATCTGTAATCTATGTGGGAGTCTTTCCCCTGTAACCCACCAGCGATCTCTGTGGGACCCTCCCTCAATACCCGACCTGTGACAGATGCAGGACCCTTCTGCAATCCCTGACTTATGACCTATGTAAGACCCTTCCCCTGTACTAGACCTTCCCCAGTGCCTGACCTACAGCTAATGCAGGACCCTTCCTGAATCCCAGACCTGCAATCTCTACAAGAGGCTCTCCTTACTGCCTGGCCTGCAACTAATGTGGGACCCTTCCCTCATCCCCCAACCTGCACTGAATGTGTGGCTTTGACAACACACATTTTCCGTTAGAAAGTCAGGAAAAGAGCCTTAGATGTTAGAACTCTCATGACAGATGGCTGATTAGGGTTATTGGGGACTTGTCGACACCCTTGCATGGTGCAGCGCAGCAGATGATGTGGCTATTCCCACTGTAGAAGACCCTGAAATTCACATGACTGGCCGTACCCATCGGTCTCAGACCTTCAATGTCCCGCACAGCTTCCAGATCTTCTGCCACAGCAGCTGACCGAGTCAATTGATGAGGTATAAGGCATTGGAATGGCATCACCTCTGGTGAGCTACAGCACAGGCTAGGACTGGAGGTATTCGCAGATGTGCTCATCTTGCGGAAGGAGGCTGAAGTGAATCAGTAACCGCAATATTGAGACAGTGGCCTTCATTCTCAGAATCTCAAACCTGTGGAAAAAAGACAGCCCATCAGAAATAAACCCACAGTCTTTGCACTCTGCCTTGGCAGAGATTTGGCCAGAAGAATCAGAGTGTATACTCTGTGTTTAAGGGGGAAAGAACCGGGGTAATGTAAGAAAGCATTTTTCACCCAGAGTGCCTATGCAACAAGCTCCTAAAGGAAGAGGTGCAAGCAGGAAGAACTGCAGCAGCTTGTGTTCAATTTTTGAAACACTTCTTTACATCCTACACTTCTCTTCAACCCCAATGCAGATACTTACTGTGCACTTGTGCTCCCAAATTCAGGTCTGTGGCACCACATTTCTTAGTCACCATGTTCAAGTTACTTTTTTTTTTTTTTTTTTACACTTTATCTCCAGAGGGCCAGGGCATCTCTCTGGTGTACCCTCTCTGTCTTCGCCTCTACTCCCCACCTGAAACCCCTCTCACCACCAGGAGCACAAGGGCTGTTGCCCCCTTCCCAAGCCTGTAGACATGGCCAGCCCCCAGGATCTAAGCCCCACCCGGGTGGGACCGCCACTCCTATGTGGCAACCTTTCTGGAATCTAGATGACTGGAGAGCCAGTGGGGAGGTGGTTCAGTATTGGCGATGTGGGCATCGACCACTGGGGTCACTGTCTCCTACTTGGCCCTTCCGGGGAGGCTTCCGTGAAATCTCAGCCCCAGTGTACTTGCGACCCTGCGGCTCCTCCGCTGGCATGCCGCCCTCACGCCTGTCAACATCACTGCAATGTACTGCCCCTGGTCTCCACCGGGAGTTGCTACAGAGCGGGGACCCCCTGTGACCCCACATCAGGAAAGGAGAGCAGTCCTCTGGACACTCGATCCTCTCCCTCCCCTGTCGACCCGCTGTGTCCTGAGTCTGATCCCGAGCCCGGGTTGCCAGTGTGGCATCCAGTGCCTCAATCCTCAGTGCCACCGGGCCGGTGCATGTTTGAGTTACTTAGTTACCCAGGCTAAACCAGCTGAGATGTGATATGTCCTTTCTGACGGGTGTGACACTAGGGGCACAAATGTTACAATGTAGTTACTCAGGCTAGCCCAGCTGAGCTGTGATGTCTCCTTTCCAATAATGGAGTGCCACTATGGGCACAAAATGCATGTGGTACCATGAACTACTGCTTTAAAAGAAAGCTGTATCAGTTCCGATAGGGAGAATAACATAACTGCTGTATATAGCAGATGCAGTATGCCTAGGAGGAACAGGTGCAACAGGGGCTCACAATAAATAGATTTCACAGCAGAAGCAGTGCAAACAGGTGCAACACCTGGGGAATGGAGGGGCTCACAATGAAGCAGTACCTGGCCTGGGAGGAACAGGTGAATCACCTGAGGGAAGGTTGGCTCACGATGTGTGTACTTCATAGCAGAAGCATCACCTGGTCTGGGAGGAAGAGGTGAAACATCTGGGGGATGGGAGGACTCACAATGAAGCAGTACCTGGCCTGGGAGGAACAAGTGACACACCTGGGGGATGGGGATTCACAATATGTGTACTTCACAGCAGAAGCATCCAGCTGGCCTGGGGGAACAGGTGCAACACCTGGGGGATGGGGGGGGCTCACAATGAGTGGACTTCAGTAGTAGTATAAGTTTTCATTTCTTGATGCCCTGCAGGGGGCATGCCTCAGACAGCTAGTGTTGGAACCCACTCGGGAGGAAGAAATCTTAGACCTGGTACTCTCAAATGGGATGGAGAGAGGATCTCAGATTTAGAAGTGGCTAGCCATCTGGGAACAAGTGACCACCAAACAGTAAAGTCAAGCTATACAAATGTGAGGGTACTGGACTTTATGAGCGCTGACTTTGGCAAAATGGGAGAGTGTCTCAGAAAAGCACTAGCAAAGGGCAAGAAGGAGGGTGGAGGAACAACGGGGAAACATCAAAACTGCCATCACAAAGGCAAAAAGCCTTTGTGTGAAACAAATAAACAAATCAAAATGAAGGAAGAACCACTATGGTTCTCAAAAGAGGTGGTGGAGAAGGTTAGGGAGAAAAAGATAGCATTCAGGAAGTATAAGGAAACATAGAAGGAGCAGGACAGAGAACTGTACCAGTTAAAGCCGAAGGAAGCAGGGAAGGCAGTCAGAATAGCAAAGGCCCAAAACCGAGGAAAAGATAGCCAACTCGATTAAGAAGGCGGATAAAACCTTTTATAGGTACAGTAGGGAGCGAAGAAAGACCAAAGGAGGGATAGTGAGGTTTAATAAAGGGGAGGGTGGTCGGCAGACGGTGACAGTGAAAAAGGAAGGATACTGAATGAATACTTCTGCTCAGTATTCACAAAAGAAGAGGAGGGGGAGGTACCTAATTCAATCAATAGAAGCACTCTGGACAGGGGATTGATACCAGTCCTTTCACAGAAGAAAGGGTTCTGAAAGAACTTCCGAACCTGAAGGTGGACAAAGCGATGGAACCTGATTGGATTCACCCCAGAATTCTAAAAGAACTAAGGGGAGAACTAGTGAGACCACTGACTACCCTTTTAACAAATCATGGGAAGATGGTGTGGTACCTGAGGACTGGAGGAGGGAAGATGCGATTCCCCTTCACAAAAGTGGGAGTAAAGAAGAGGCAGGAAACTACAGATCCCTTAGTTTGATTTCAGTGGTAGGGAAAATGATGGAATCACTTCTGAAAGAAAGAACTGTTGAGTACCTAGAGGCCAGCAAGGCACAGGACCCAAGGCTGCATGGATTCACAGCGGGAAGGTCATGTCAGATGAATGTAATAGATTTCTTTGACTGGGTGACCAAAGTAGTAGCTGTGGACATGGCCTACCTAGACTTTAAGAAGGCATTTGACACAGTCCCACACAAAAGATTAATAAACAAGTTAGCCAGCCTGGGAGTGGGTCCCAGGGTGGTAGCCTGGGTAAAAAACTGACTGGACAACAAGACACATAGGGTAATAGTAACAGGAGTCCACTCCGAAGAATGGAGGGTTACTAGCGGGGTACCGCAGGGTTCAGTACTGGGACCGGTACTTTTTAATGTCTTTATAAGTGACATGCAGAAGGACTGGAAGGAAAAGTATTCCTCTTTGCAGACGACACAAAGATCTGCAACAGGGCCGATACACAAGGTGGGGTGGAAAGGATGAGAAGGGACTTGGCAAGGTTGGAGGAATGGTCAAAAGTATGACAGCTTCAAATCAATGCAAATAACTACAAAGTAATGCACCTGGGAAACAAAAAACCAGGGGAAGAGTACACAATGGGGGGTACTGACAACAATAAAAATGGAAAGGGACCTGGGGGTAGTCATATCAGATGACCTAAAGGTATGCAAGCAATGTGAGAAGGCAGTAGGGATGGATAGGGAGAGACA
Organism: Neoceratodus forsteri; assembly: GCA_016271365.2. Classification (NCBI taxonomy): domain Eukaryota; kingdom Metazoa; phylum Chordata; order Ceratodontiformes; family Ceratodontidae; genus Neoceratodus; species Neoceratodus forsteri. The sequence continues at coordinate 27,201,550 of CM057455.1, read as the reverse complement.
CCACCAGTGGAAAACAGGAAGTTGTTATCCTTCTGTACAGACAGTTGGTGAGACCACATCTGGAATACTGCGAGCAGTTCTGGAGACCCCATCTATGCAAGGACATAAACAGGATGGAGGCAGTCCAGAGGAGGGCAACTAAAATGGTTCAGGGTCTGCACCAGAAGCCATACGAAGACAGACCAAAGGAGCTTAATATGTATACCCTCGAGGAAAGCAGGTAGAGAGGGGACATGATAGAAACTTTAAAATACCTCAAGGGAATCAACGATGCCCAAGAGGGTAGCATCTTTCAGAAAAAAGAGATGTGCAAGAACAAGGGGGCACAATTTGAAGATAGAGGGGGATGGCTTAGGGGCAACGTGAGAAAGTAATTTTTTCATGGAGAATGTGGTGGACACATGGAACAGCCTTCCCAAGGAGGTCATGGGGTCAAAAACAGTGGGGGAATTCAAGAATGCATGGGACAGACATAAGGCAATTCTGGTGGGGGGTTAGGAAGAAGTAGGTTGTTGGTTAACTAGGATCTGCAGCTTATCCGACAGGTAGGGAAATGGGCAGACTGGGTGGGTCAAGCAGTCCTTATGTGCCATCAAAGTCTATGTTTCTGTTTCTATGTATTTTTATACAGGAAAGGTAGTACAATAACACCATTAGGATCATTAATCCCATTTTCAAGGTGTTCCTGTTAACTTTTGCATTTGCAATAAAAAGCATACTTCACAGCAGAAGCAGTACCTGACCTGGGAGGAACAGGTGCAACACCTGTAGAGGTGGATGAAGGTGGCAAACCTCGCTCTGCGGATCAATCCGTGAATTCCGCAAATTCCACATGGTGAAGTTCTACCCATAAATTACAGAATTACACCCACGAAGTGTGGTATTTCACCTGCGAATTGCAGAATTTTGCTCACGAATGACTGAAATTTGCCAAAATGCCATACTTCGTGGGTAAAATTCTGCTGTTTGAGGACGAAATTCTGCATTTCACGGCAGAATTTCGCCATTTCAAACTTTCTGATGGTGGGGAAAACTTTGTGGAGCTCTGTGGAGAAGCAGTACCTGGCCTGAGATGAACTGGTGCAACACCTAGGGTATAGGGGTTTCACAAAGCATGTACTTTACAGTAGAAGCAGTTCCTGACCTTGGAGGAATTGGGGCACTTGGGGGAGGTTGGCTCACAATGAATGGACTTCAAAGCAGAAGCAGAACCTGGCCGGGGAGAAACAGATGTAAGACCTGGAGGATAGGGGATCACAATGTGCAGACTTCACACAAAAGCAAGTCCTGGCCTGGGATTAACAGGTGCAACACCTGAGGGATGGCGGGCTCACAATGTTTGGACTTCACAGCAGAAGCTACACCTGTCCTGGGAGAAAAAGCACAACACTGAGGGAAAGGCCGGCACACAGTGAGTGGACTTTACAACAGATGCAGTACCTGGCTTGGGAGGAACAGCTGCAACTCCTGGGTGAGGGATGGCTCACAATGAAGCAGGACCTGGCCTGGGAGGAACAGGCGCAACATCTAGGGGGCTGGGGGCTCACAATAAGTGAACTTCACAGTGGAAGCAGTACCTGACCTCGAAGAAAAAGGTACAACACCTGGCAGATGGAGGGCTTACAATGAGTGGACTTCACAGTACAGGCTGTACCTGGCCTGGGATGAACAGCTGCAACACCTGGGGGATTTGGGGGGGGGGAGCTCACAACTGGTGGACTTCACAGCAGAAGCAAGACCTGACCTGGAAGGAACAGGTGCAACATCTGAGGGCTCACAATAAGTGTTCACAGCAGAAGCAATGCCTGGCCTGGGAAGAAATAAAAATTGCGTACCTACTGTAATTCTTGATCTTCCTGTGTATCTTCACCATTCATGACTGGTGGGAGATTGGCACCCTCTTGAGAGCATTTTTTTTTGTAGAGAGGGAGAGTCGGCGCCCGTCCATGGGGCCGGCGCCTGCATAGGCGCTGTGGGTTGGCCAGTGTGACATTGGCTCCCTCCTCCACACTCAGTTCTGTACGCCGGAGAGACAGAAGAAAAACAGGATATGGAGAAAAATAAGAGCGGGGCAAGGGAGCCCAAGAGACGTCAAAATGAAAGGGTGTAAACTGAAAAAGAAATTGGCCGACCAGAGGACAGAGGAGGAGTAGGGCCTGGGAGGTAAAGGGCTGAAAAATTCCCCAGTCCCTGGACAGCCACACGGACATGAAGGGAAGGAAAGATAAAGAGAGAACGAATTTAAGGGGACATGGAGGAGGCCAAATCCCATTCTGGATTTAAGCTGGCAAGGGTAAAACAACAAGGGATATCCAAGAGAACCCGGAAGAAACCTAATAAGATGGGCAAGACTCTCCCTCCTCCTTAAATCCCAGTTCCACAGGGGGTTATCCCACTACCGAGTATCAGAAGAACCCAAGGGTTCTGAAGAGGGGGGAAGGAAAGGGAAACCCCAATTAAAGTGCCCCCCCCCCCGGGGAAGGGGACACTAAGATAGAAAAACAAGGGACAGAGGGAGTTTTAATCAGCCCCAGAACCCTCCTCTTCCCAGAAGACCCAAAGGTAGGTGACCCAAGGGGATTAGTCGACCCTGGGGGTTAGACCCAGGAAAAAGGAAGGGGCCCACCAAAAAACCCTAAGTTAGCCCAAACAGAGGTCCTACTTGCACTCCTCAGACACTCCCATAGAGGTCTTCAACAGGCCACCAGGGGAGAAGGGGAGAGTACGCCCCAGCAGAGTAAGGAGGGGTGAGCACGGAGGTGGCACGGCTCAGGACTGAAGCCTTGAGAGCTAAAGGTGAGGATTCAGTGAGAATGGTGAAGATGCACAGGAAGATCAAAATTGCTATAGGTACGCACTTTCATATCTTCCTGTGTCAATTTTCACCATTCATCACTGGGGTGAGTACCGGCTCCCCATGAAGGGCCCAAGACATCCCTGACAGAATAACATTCCTCAGCCCTCCCCATGGGGAAAATGGTGGGGAGAGACCCACCATTGGCTAGTTAGGCCCGGGACTGGTCAGGGCGAGGTGGGGTTCCCCGATCCCTGGGAGAAGAATGGCGCCCCTGTAATACCTGTCTCGCCCTGCGGGAAAAGAAATGGGTCCCCTGGAAAGAGGAGGCCAATAACCTACACCAGGCCAAAGGTGACAACCTCGAAAGGCAAAGCCACACTCTCCGCCTAATGCAGAACGCTGTCCCTCCAAGTCGTGAAGCAACCTCATTAGCATTGTAAGATGCCCTTGACTGGTGCCTTGCCAGCTCCAGACATACAGCAGAGAGGGCTATGGCTTGCCAGGTAGCCTCCGAATCGGGCAGCGATGCTACAGCCTGATCTAGAGTTGCCCACAGATGCCTGTTATAGGCAGCGTGGTGTGCATGATGTGAAATAATGGCAAGAGCCATCTACATAGAGGAGCAAACTCTCTGCCCCAGGCAATCGAACTCTGCAGAGTCAGGATCAGGGGGTCAGCCACGGACCAGACGTTGAAGCCCAGAAAGAGTGTCCAGATGCGTCAGTCCTGAAGTGGTATGAGGCAGAGAGCCTGGAGACTCTCAGGGTGCACAATACTGCTTCCAGCCTAGGCTGGCAGTATAGCCTAGAGGTTAGAGTAACGAACTGTGAACGAGCTTGGAACATTCAGCAGACCAGACCTTGGTTTGATTCTCATAACCTCCACTTGCATACTGTGTGACTCTGAGCAAGTCATTTAACTGCCCAGTGCGCCCAGGTCGCCCCTGAAAACAGGTACTTGTGCCTAGTGGGCCTTACTCGGTAACTAAAGACTACAATAATAAAAAAAAAAAAAAAAATATGGAAGCTGCCAGCTGCTATACGCCTCCTGGAAAGGAACTGGCCAGAAAGGGACCAGCAAATGGTGTGCCCTGAACTTGCCTAGGAAGGCTTACATGGCACGCTTGGTATTGTGATGGGCATAGCAGGTAATGTGCAAGTCCCTGCCCAGCCTCGCTAGGAAGCGCTGATACAGGGTTTGATCAGCATCTGAGGAGACATGGGCGGCTCCTCTTCCTCCATGGAGGAGGTCGAGGAGCTTGTGGAGTCAGACTCCGGCTGCAGAAGGGGAACCAGTCGAAAGACCTGTTCATCCATGGCCCTAACATATTGGGGGAAATCCGCAGCACAAGATCTGAACTGTTCCTAGATCAAAGGTCCCAAGGGACTAACATGGCCTAGGCGTAGGGGAGCTGGACGCAGAGGCATAGGGGAATCTGTCAGAGTATGTGATGCGCCTTTGCCAGGCTGGAAGAATCTACAGGTGAACCTGGCATAAATGGGAATCCGCAGATCTGCAAATTCAGCAACCTGTCAAGAAACATAAAATGGTCGGCACTTAGCCCTGAAGGGGATGCTTCCCTATGAGGGGACCAGGGCCACATGGATCCAAAAGGGCGGTCCCCAGACCTACCCAATGAGGACTCTCTCGAAGGGGACTAAGAAGAAAAACTGGGCTCAGCACTGCGGCTTCTTCCCCAACCCCAGAAGGCCACGTAAGTGTGTCACCTTCCTTTACCCTGTCCACTCAACCTCGTCGGTGGGCATCGGCCACAGTCACCGGAGCCACAGGAGGAAGCACTTGGGAAGGCACAAGGGTACTATGACTAGGAGAGACCTCAGACTCCGAGGAGTCAGACTGCCAGTCCGGATCAGCCTTCAAGTCATCTGGCTCCGAAGAGGAGACGATCCAGAGGAGCTCCAGACTGACAGCCCCGGGGGCTTTCCTTCCAGTGATGCCACACTGGCCCCGTACCCCTTGCGGCATCACCCTGATCACCAGAGCCGTGAATGGCCTGGGCATCTGAGGTGGCGCTAACAGGTGGTGCCAAGGAATGCCCCATGCCAAGATCCGCAGCCGTGGGGAGCCTGTACCACCGAAGAGGTGACTGCCGGAGCGCTGCTCCTGGTCTCGCCCTGAACGGAGCTGGACTGGCCCTCCAGCACCAGGTAGGAACCTCCTCTATGGCAAGGCAAGAAGAAAAGTAGGCCCCCTCTTCACCAGACCATGTAGGCCCAGGAAAGAACCCAAAGGGAGGGTAGAGAGATCTGTGCTTGGACCGGCCAGAATGACGCTGCCCCTTAAAGTTGACAGAGCCCTGCTAACTTTTAACGCGTGGTGCTCCAGAACGCGGCGGTCCATAGATAAGCAGGCATTGCAGGTATCCATGTCATGCTGGGGTCTGAGACAGGCAAGGCAAACATCATGCCATTTGGTAACAGAAATCTGCTGGCCTCAGGGACTCTGATGCATAGGAGGCCGACCCATTTCTTTCGAACGTTTCTTGTCCCTAGGACCAGGCATGATGCAATGGTAAAATTCAAGCAACAGTAAAAGACTTGACGCCACTTAAAATAAAAGAAAGATCTTACTGGATATAATGGCATCAAGTGGGCTGCAGAACCGAGGCAGAGTTGAAGTAAAGGAGTTGAAGGAATGGCGTTGAATGGCTCCAAGGAACGACGACTCCGTGAGGCATCAACGTAGACTAGCCCGCTATGTTGCAGTAAAGAAACATGAGCTACTTGCAAGGTGCTGTCTCAACGGTGGGAAAAGCAGAACTGAGGTGGAGGAGGAGCCAACGACCATTACTGGCCAACCCACGAGCACCACACAGTGCGTCAGCCTCGTAGGTGCTGCCAACTCCTCTCTCCTACAAAAAAAATTTAAAATTGCTCCCGCGGGGTGCCTGTCTCTGGCCAACCACCTACCAGTGATGAATGGTGAAGACTGACACAGAGAACAACAGGTTTAACACCTGGGGGAAGGCTAGCTCACTATGAATGTACCTCACATGTAGAAGCAGGTCTGGGAGGAAATGAAAATTACATATGTACTATAATTCTCCATCTTCCAGAATATTGTCACCATTCAGTCACACTAATGGGTCTAAACCAGAGGTGCTAGGACTCCTCGGGAGGAAAATCTTTCACAGCATAGGGAAGGATCAATGCGGATGCTGGCAACGCCCATGAAGTTAAAGTACTAACATCACATACATGAGTCAGCCAGTAACCATCACCCCCCCCCCACACCACCACCACCACCATCAGTGCTCTTTTCCAGAGAGTAGGCAAGCAGGGAACAAAAGAGAGAGGGCTACAGACTCCTAGCCTAAAGGGACAGGAAAGGGATACAGTATATAAAAAATAATATAATGCTGTGTAACTGCCTCCGCCAATCAGATGGCAGTACTACTGTACCTCTTACTCAGCGAACAGTTGTGGCCTCATGCTCGTCCACACAGCTGATTCCCACCATAGTGACACTGCCTTGTCATGCTCTTCCTGTCGGAATCGCCATGGCAGAATCAGCTGTGAGAGAGGAACCCAAGTTAAAAAAGGCAGTTTCTTTATCATCCAACACCCGACCGTCTGTAAAATTATACAGAACATAATCCTCTCCGATTTCTCTTTCCCACAAATCCCAGAACCATTTACCCAGTTCCTGCTATTTCTCCCTGATGTGCTCTCTAAAGTAACAGACAGTCTCGGACCCTATTACATACAAATGGTGTACTAACACAACACACATAAATCAGAAACTCCTTGTCCTCAGTGCTGTTCACCTGGTACCAACGGCGCAAGTACAGCACTTTAGTAATCTCCGGAATACCTGGTACCACAGCAGGTCAGTGATTGGCCTCTCATCAAGGCCTCGCAGCAAGGGTAAGGGAGCTGAATGTCATTATCACCTAGGGATGAATGACCAGGCTGAGAATGGGATCACAGCAGTGCAACAGGAGTTTGTGGGTTGGGGAGGGGCCTTAGACAAGTAGCACACATGGTAACTTTCTCGGAAGTGCTACCTGCCTATGGCATGGATGCGGCTAAGGCACTCCGCACCATGGGATTCAATGACTGGTTGAAAAACTGGTGCAGAGCTCAGGGATTTGGATTCATTGGGGACTGAGGCTCCACCTGGAGAGATGCAGGCCTATACAGGCGCGATGGTCTGCATCTATCCTGGAGGGGAACCAGGATCCTAGGTGATGGGTTTAAATGCTTCAATGGCAAGCATTTAAATTAACCAAGGAGGGAGGCACTAAAGAGGAGAAGGGAAATCCTTGCCCCCAAAAAAATCAGGGTAATTAGTGAGGTAAACACCAACATAGAGTAGTCGATAGGGAGAAGGGCAGGAGTAAATGGAGAAAAAGACAAAGACAGTAGGGACAGGGATGGGGCAAAAAGAAATAATGCCACAAAAAATGGAGGGTAATGAGTATCAATGCCCATAGTCTAGGTAAAACGCTCCCTGAAATGGTGGCCTTGATGGAAGAAGGATGCCTAGATATTGTGGCAGTCACAGAAACATGGTACACAGAGAACCATGACTGGGATCAGGGTTTTAAATAATTGATTAGCAGTTTTTTTCTTGGGACGGCACTAACTGTACAGAAAGTATTTATATAGATTTTCTAGAAGTACTGTGTTTGTTAAACATAGTGAGGCAAAAGCTATGCACTTTCAGAAAGATTTAGCACTTTTATGAGCAAAACGCTAATCAATTTTTAGAGTTAAATAAAACCCTGGGGATGCCAACATAACACAATCTACAGGAGGGACAGGGAGGGAAGAAGAGGAGGAGGAGTAGCTTTCTATCTAAGGGAAGGGATCAAAGCAACAGAGCTAAAGAGTAAACAGAGAGGAGAGGAGGCACTGTGGGTCACCCTGGAGACTGGAAATGGCTCCACAATCCACACAGGGGTTGTATACAGATCGTCTCAAGGGGAGGAAATGGACAAGAAAATGATAGCAGGCATCCTTGGGATGGCAGAGAAAGGGGAGATATTGCTGATGGGGGACCTGAATATGCCAGATGTTGACTGGAGCACCTTTGCTGCAGCCACATGCAAGAGCTGGACCACTCTCGATGCCCTACAGGGGGCATGCCTCAGACAGCTAGTTTTGGAACCCGCTCAGGAGAGAGCAATCTTAGACCTGGTACTCTCAAATGGGGACAGAGAGAGGATCTCTGATCTTGAAGTGGGTAGCCATCTGGGAACAAGCGACCACCAAACAGGTTCACGATCAACTTAGCTGTAGAGTCAAGCTACACGAGTGAAGGTACTGGACTTGAGGAGGGCTGATTTTGTCAAATGGGAGAGTGCCTCAGAAAAGCACTAGCAAACAGGCAAGAAGGTGGGTGGAGCAACAATGGGGAAACATCAAACTGCCATCACAGAGGCAATAAGCCTTTGTGTGAAGCAAATAAACAAATCAAAGCGAAAGAAAAAAACACTATGGTTCTCAAAAGAAGTGGCAGGGAAGGTAATGGAGAAAAAGGTAGCATTCAGGAAGTATATGGAAACACAGAAGGAGCAGGACAGAGAACTGGACCAGCTAAAGCAGAAGGAAGTGGGTAAGGCAGTCAGAATAGCAAAGGCCCAAACCGAGGAAAAGATAGCCTACTCAGTTAAGAAGGGGGATAAAACCTTTTATAGGTACATTAGGGAGGAAAGAAAGACAAAGGCAGGGATACTGAGGCTGAACAAAGAGGAAGGTGGTTGGGCAGAGAGCAACACTGAAAAAGCAGGGATACTGAACAAATACTTCTGCTCAGTATTCACAATGGAAAAGCAGGGGGAAATACCTAATCCGGTCAATAGAAGCACTCTGGATATGGGGGGTTGATATTAGTCCTTTCACAGAAGAAAAGGTTCTGAAAAAACTCTTAAAACTGAAGGTGGATAAAGCAATGGGGCCTGAAGGGATTCACCCCAGAATTCTAAAAGAAATGAGGGTAGAACTAGTAACACGACTGACTACCCTCTTTAACAAATCGTGGGAGGATGGTGTGGAACCTAAGGACGGAAGGAGGGCTGATGTGATTCCCCTTCACAAAAGTGGGAGCAAGACAGAGGCGGGAAACTACAGACCTGTCAGTTTGACCTCATTGGTAGGGAAAATGATGGAATCACTTCTGAAGGAAAGAACTGTTGAGTACCTAGAGGCCAGTGGGGCACAGGACCCAAGGCGGCATGGATTCACAGTGGGAAGATAATGTCAGACAAATCTAATTGATTTCTTTGACTGGGAGACCAAAACAGTAGACCAGGGAGGGGCTGTGGACATGGCCTACCTAGACTTTAGCAAGGCATCTGACACAGTCCCGCACAAAAGATTAATAAACTAGCCAGCCTGGGAGTGGGTCCCAGGGTGGTAGCCTGGGTAAAACACTGGTTGGACAACAGGATACAGCGGGTAATAGTAAATGGAGTTCACAGTGAAGAAAGGAGGGTTACTAGTGGGGTACTGCAGGGTTCAGTACAGGGGCCAGTCCTTTTTAATTTCTTTATAAGTGACATTGCAGAGGGACTGGAGGGAAAGTATGTCTCTTTGCAGATGACACAAAGATCTGCAACAGGGTTGATACACAAGGTGGGGTGGAAAGGATGAAAACGGACTTGGCAAGGTTGGAGGAATGGTCAAATATATGGCAGCTTAGATTCAATGTAAAGAAGTGCAAAGTAATGCACCTGGTAAACAAAACCCAAGGAAGAGTACACAATAGGGGTGAGATACTGACAAAACAAAATGGAAAGGGACCTGGGAGTAGTCATATCAGATGACCTAAAAGCGGGCCAGCAATGTGAGAAGGCAGTAAGGAGGGTTGGGAATACTGGGATGCATAGGGAGCGGCATCACCAGTATAAAACAGGAAGTTGTTGGCCCTCTGTACAGACAGTTGGTAAGACCACATCTGGAGTACTGTGTACAGTTTGGAGACCCCATCTCCGCAAAGACATAGACAGGGTGGAGGCTGTCCAGAGGAGGGCAACCAAAATGATGCAGGGTCTGCATCAGAAGACATATGAAGAAAGACTAAAGGAACTAAAGAGGTATAGCCTCGAGGAAAGGTGGGAGAGGGGGGACATGATAGAAACTTCCAAATACCTCAAGGGAATCAACAAAGTCCAAGAGGGTAGCATCTTTCAGAAAAAGAGATATGCAAAAACAAGGGGGCACAATTTGAAGATAGAGAGGGGACGACTCAGAGGTAATGTGAAAAATTATTTCTTCACAGAGGGGGTTGTGGATACATGGAACAGCCTTCCTGAGGAGGTCGTAGAGTCAAAAACAGTGGGGGAATTCAAGAAAGCATGGGACAGACATAAGGCAATTCTAATGGGGGGTAGGAGGAAGTAGGCTGTTGGTTAACTAGGTGTGGAAGTGTGGGTTAAGTGACAACACAAGACAGTTCTGAGTTGTAGAAAACACACTGGCTTAGTGTGTTAAAAGGATTTATTTCTGTTACATATCAAATCAAACTCATCCACTGAAGCAATGAAAAGAAAATAACTTTCATAGTTTAAAACAAACAAAATTCACACAGGGTGATCCCATCAGACTAACAGGACCACCATCCTCTGTGTCCAACATCCATCTGAATCAGGCTTCCTGAAGTCTTTATATAGTCTTTACTTGATGACATCATGTTACACTCACTCGCCCCTAATACTAATACAAGGAATTAATCTACACTAATACATGCATTTGGGCGGTAACTGAGGTCATTGGTTGCATTATATCATATTTATAAGCCCATTAGATTGGCTGAATCAAATAAAGTTTTATAAATTTTGTATAAATCATAATAATTTTAACTGCATACTAATAGGACACCTTAACACCCTGACTCCTCCCTCTGATGTAATACCTCCTTCTGAATGTTGTTATAAAAGCAGGACAGAGAGGAGCATTCAGTCCTATGAGTGCCTTCCTACAGGCAGGAACTATGTGTGGAGTGTTAGGCAGGTAAGGTTTAGCCTTTAACCCAAAAAGAAAATGAAATGTCTCCATTATAAAATAAACACCTTCACTAACAGTGATTATGATTACTAGATCTAAATTGCTACTGTCACTTTAAATATTAGCTTTGTTTAGGCTGCTCTGAAGTCTAGCTGAAGGAGTTCCTTCCTAAGCACCTCCGTCAGGTAACTTTTAAACTTAACTATTTTCTTGTTTTCTTTCTGACGTGCTTTTATTTTATCTGGACTGGGTCATTGAAAGACCAGGCAGGCACAGTCCTTGTGTGCAGGTTGGAACAAGAAAAGGGAAAATAACTGTAGAAAAAGCTGCTATGAGTCTTGTCTTGTTTTGTTTTTATTCACTTCCTGCTTGTACCTGCCTAGTTGTCTCTGTAAGACGCTCACAGCCCAATGTGAGTGAGGCAGCAGGGAAACAGGGCATGTCGGCAACACTCTCCTTGCTCTAATGAGCAAGAATTCCAACACAGCTATAACCTCTACATACTGAGTTCAACGAGGGGGTATACATATCGAGTGTCTACCTTTACAGTCTGACATTCATTTGGTGATATGTGGAACTTTCCACCTCCTGAACAAATCCTAAAGAGAAAACAAGAGGAATGTACTATAATAGGAGGCCAACCCTATTACAGTAGAAAATAAAGGATAGAGAAAGGAAAAAAATAAATATAGAAATAAACTAGTACTACTACAGTAGATTTAAAAGAAAAATAACAGAATAGAGAACAGCAGAGGTTTGTCCAGGGGGAGGGGGTTCCCACTCTACCACACTAGGATCTGCAGCTTATCTGTTAGGTAGGGAAATGGGAAGATTAGGTGGGCCAAGCGGTCCTTATCTGCCATCAAATTCTATGTTTCTGTGTTTCATCGTATGGGAGCAGCAGGACAATTTCTAAGTCCAGGCTCATCTCCAGGACTGTCGACCCCGTACCGCCCCACTCCTGCGGCAGCTCCTTCAGTTAGGACATAGGCTCACTCAGACGGACTGTAAACAGAATAAAACCGATGTGGCTACACTTGGTCCCTACTGCCATCATTACACGGCATGTAAGCAGCATAAAGTTTGCTGATGGAATGTACCATAACCCTATCTAAACAACAGAGGTGGGGGGACAGTAATAACAGCACAAACAAAGGGACCATTTTCCCGAAACTTTCTGTTCTCTTTTCAACTGGAGGCAGTTCCACGGCTTCATAATACATGGTATTAATATTGTCTAGTGAGGGGTGTCTCTTACAGGATAGGAAGGTTATTGCATGCTCTTTTGGGCTGACAGAAGCACTCAGCTTTGCTCTGTGGTCCTCTTTCCCAAAACAGCAGGAGATAACCTTCTTATCCCGTAAGAAACAAAAGGGTAGTGGGTATCTGAGCCAGAGCCCATCTCAGCCACCTGGGCAGGAAGGTGGTGAGAAAGGGCACAGGCCTGGCATATAGCTCTAGCTGGCACACAGAGGCCTAATAAGTGAGATGGAAGCCATCTAGTAAGAGGTTTTGTACTTGTAAGTGAACAATGAATAGAAAAGTGTAAACTTCAACTATGCTCCACAGGAGCAGAGACTTCAGTACCTGGCTATGTGCTGTGAAGAAGAGACTGGGGGTGGGGGGCAGTGGCCCTTTATGCCAATGAGAATATCAAAGCTACAGAAATTCAGAATACACATAAAGAGCCAGAAGAACTGTGGGTCACCCGGGAAACAGGAAATGGGACAGTCATATGAACTGGGGTTGTCTACAGGCCTCCAGACCAGCATACCAGGGGGAAGGCATAGACACATAACTGTTAGAAGATATACAAAACATGACAGCTAATGGGGAGGTTCTGATAATGGGAGACTTCAACATGCCAGATACAGATTGGTCAATACCAGCAAGAACATCTGCCAGAACTAGACACATAGTGGATTCCCTGCAGGGGGAGGGCCTCAAACAACTGGTACAACAACCCACAAGAGACAGAGCTATCCTGGATCTAGTACTGACTAATGGGGAAAGGATCACAGATCTTCAGGTAGAAGGTCACCTGGGGGCAAGTGACCATCGCATAGTATGGTTCAATTTGGCCACTAGAACTAAATCATCCCATTCCAAAGCAAAAATATGGGACTTCAGAGGAGCTGACTTTGATAAGATGGCCAATGGAGTTAAGCTAGCCCTGGCATGAAGAAATACAGGTGAGGGAGTACAGGCAAAGTGGGCAAGCATTAAGGATGCAATATGTGAAGCAACATCCCACTGTGTTAGGGAGAAAAGCAAGAGCAAAAGAAGGAGGAAACCACTTTGGTTCACAAAAACAGTAGCAGAAAAGATCACAGCCAAAAGCTTGGCCTTCAGGAAATACAAGGGAGCGCAGCGGGACGAAGATAGGGAAGCATACCAAACTTCCCTAAGGGAAGCAGGGAAGGCTGTAAGGCAGGCAAAGGCTCAAATCAAGGAAACACTAGCATGAACAGTAAAAGAAGGGGACAAGACTTTCTATACATACATTAGTGAAAGGAGAAAGTCCAGAGGAGGTATTGCTAAGATCAAAGGGGATAAGGGGGAATGTGTGGAGGAGGATCAAGGAAAAGCATCTATCCTAAATAGATACTTCTGCTCATTATTTACTGAGAAGGTAGGGCAGGGCCCACAGCTCAGCACCATGGACACGGGGGGAAAGAGGTGTGCCCAAGTCCATTCACAAAAGAAAGGGTCTTATAAGAGCTCGCTAAGCTCAGGGTGAACAAGGCAATAGGACCTGATGGCATACATTCCAGGTACTAAATGAGCTAAGGGGGGAACTAGCAGAGCCATTAGCAGAACTGTTTAGTGAGTCTCTGAGCACAGGAGAGGTCCCAGAAGACTGGAGAAGGACTCATGTGATCCTGCTCCACAACAGTGGCAGCAGGGAGGAGGCAGGGAACTACAGACCAGTCAGTCTTACCTCAGTAGTGGGCAAGATTATAGAGGCACTCCTTAAGGAAAGGACAATGCAACACCTGCAATCCATAGCAGCACAGGATCCAAGACACCACGGGTTTACAACAGGAAGGTCCTGTCAAACTGATCTCATAGATTTCTTTGACTGGGTAACCAGAGTGGTGGACCAAGGGGGTGCAGTTGATGTTGCCTACCTTGACTTTAGCAAAACTTTCAATACTGTTCCACACAGAAGATTGATTAATAAGCTGGGTCAGCTCGGGGTGGATCAGAGGTTGGTCAACTGGATGGCAAACTGGTTGGCAGGCAGAAAACAGAGGGGGTGGTAAACGGTATACAGTCAGAAGAGATGCAAGTCACAAGTGGGGTACCCCAAGGATCAGTCCTGGAGCCAGTCCTCTTCAATATCTTCATAAGTGACATTGCAGATGGACTGGAGGGTAAGGTTTGTCTGTTTGCAGATGACACCAAAATCTGCAACAGAGTAGATGATCCAGATGGGGTGGGCAGAATGAGAAGAGATCTGGAAAAAGTGACAAAATGGTTGGACGAGAGGCAACTAGGGTTTAATGCAAAGAAGTGTAAGATCATGCACATAGGGTAGAGAAACCCTTCAGCTGCCTACAGGTTGGGAGGGGAGTTGCTGGCAATCACAAGGGAAGAAAGAGATTTGGGCATCATCATCACAGATGACCTGAAATCAGTAGGTAAGGCTAGAGGAATGTTGGGGTGTATTAGTAGGGGTATCACAAGTCATAAGAGGGAGTAAAATCCCTCTTTACAAGACACCGGTTAGGCCCCATCTGGAGTACTGCGTGCAGTACTGGAGGCAGCACCTGCACAAGGACATTAACAAAATGGAGGCAGTCCAGAGAAGGGCAACCAAAATGGTGCAGGGACTGTATCAGAAAACACATGAGGACATATTAACGGAGCTCAATATGTATACCCAAGAGCAAAGGAGGGAGAGAGGTGATATGATCGAAACATTCAAACATCTTAAGGGCATTAACAAGGTGAAAGAGTCTAACATGTTTCACTGTAAGAAAAAATAGCAGGACAAGATGACACAGCATGAGATTAGAGGGAGGTCGATTAAGGGGTAATGTGAGGAAGTTCTTTTTCACAGAAAGGATGGTGGATGCATGGAACAGCCTACGTCAGAAAGTGGTGGATATGAATAAAGTGCAGGGCTTCAAACAGGCATGGGATAGTCATAAGGGAGCAATGCAGATGAGCATGACTAGACAGGCCATTGACAGAATAAAGGCCGATGGCACATTCATAAGGTAGAAAAAATGGGCAGACTGGATGGGCCTTGTGGTCTTTATCTGCCGTCAACTTCTATGTTTCTATATAGCAGGTGTGAAGGGACTGAATCTGAAAGCACAAATACTATTTTCTTGCCACTCCAAGGAGTGAAGAAGTGAGAGAGAAAAAAGCAAGAATATATGGAAACTAGAGTTCTCACAGCTAAGTAAAGAGCACCCACCTCAAAAAGCTAGGGAATATAGTGCCAAGAATCTCACTTCCACTCGCTGCAAGAGAGAAGCTTAGGGGTATGGACAGGATGACATTTTTGCAAGGTAGCAACAGGTATATGAGATGAGATATCACTAACAAAGAGAGATGGGGAGTTCTAAGGAAGCAAAAAAAAATATCCCTAAAGAGGTTTGGAAGGAGTGGCAAGGATAACAGTGTGCAATGCACAACAGGGTGAGCTGCCCAGAAGCCCTGGCTCTTACCTGAGTGGGGGATAGCGATCAGGCATATGACTGAATGGTGAAGATATTCTGGAAGATCAACAATTAAGGTGAGTGCATAATTTTCATATCTTCCAAGAATCAATCGTCACTGTTCAGTCCCACTAATGGTTCCGAGTACCAAGCTTTCTCCAAAATGGGGGAGGTGTTGGCTCATCCTGGGTGAAAAATATCCCTTGGCCCTCTGCTGGAGGTAACCACTGAAGGCATAGACTTCTCAGAGGTCTGACAAGACCAAAGACTGGTCACGAACAGGCAGAGCCTCCCATAGCCTAGGAGCAGGAGGGCAGCCCGACAAAAACAGGTTACTCACCTGTAACAGTAGATCTTCCACGGAGTGGTCTCTTGCAGTAGGTAAAACTTTTGAGTATCCAGCAGAGGTCGCTGTGGTGCACGGCAGCTCTTCAAGCAGTTTTTCACCAGGGACTGCCCACACATGACATCAGCTTCCTGTTTCCTATATAAATGTGGATGGTCCCTGGTATCCTCAGTTCTCTCACATGGCTCCTAAACACTGGAACTCTATACCTACTTCTATCCATCAAGCGACCACCCATGCTAGCTTTAAGAAACTTCACCGTGAGAATCTGCGTACCACAAACCCCTGCACTTGCTTTAACCCACCTTGAACCTTTACCTTCTCCTTGCCCTTACTTTTTCCTCTCTAGATAATCCACTTTGATACCTCTTCCCCTCCTCTCTCATACCCTATCATGCCCACTCTCTCTTCACCACCCCCTCTTTCTCTCCTCCTACCACTCTCCCTTCTTCTCCCCTGCTCATTAACCACTCAGTTTGGCACTTGTTGTACTGTTTTGCAAATGCCTGTCCCCTTTCTGTTTTGATTTTCCTGTGTTTACTTGTTCCAATCTGTATTGTAATCTGCATACTACTGTAACATGTTACACTATCATTTCTGTCCAAGCAATTGTCTCTTCATCCCCTTAGTATTGTTATTCCCTCTGAACTGTACTGCTTTCACGTGCTGCGTCACATGCATCTTGTATGTATTTAAACTTTTTTCTCCCGGGTCGTGCCTGAAAATAGACATTCTTATGCCTAGTGCACTTACCCGGTTACCAAAAGCAAAATAAATAAATAAAGTTTCCCACCATCTTCAGCTTGCGCAGCAGCTAGTGCAACTTCTGTGTAGCAGTCACTGACAAGAAATTTGGAACTAAGACGAATGTCTACAGATTCTTCAAAGAAACAAGCATTATTTCGTTCCTCCCATTGCGGCAGGAAGACATACTGCTTTGACAACCACACACTTTGTGTAAGGTGTCTGGGACCCACACAGGACACTAATTCCTGCAGTTTATGTCAAGAAATTAATCAGGCAACTCATCGATGACGGTTGCTTGAAATTCAACATCTTTTGATGGAGCAGAAAATCTCTCTCTTGGAGAACCGGGAGCTCATAACAAGGGCTCCCCCTCTATTGGTTCTTGTTCCAGGCAGAAAAAGAAGGAGAAACCCTTCTCACACTCCCTGCCTCATCGCCTGTTGCTGGCCACCGTTTCAGGTGTCCCTCCATCGACGGCGCATCCTTTAAACACTTTTTTGCCGATGGGGGCTCATACCCTCTCATCGATGGCCCTTTCCAGCACTTTAAATGTAGTTCAAATTGTGACTGCTCCGTCGATGGAGGCTTATACCCTCTTGTCGATGATGCTTTGCAGCACTTTACATGCAGCTAAATATACTGCTGCTCCATCGATGAGGGCTCCTCTACCGTCAACGGCATCTGACATTTTAAGTGAAAATAACCCCTTTTCCCCTGCGGGCCCATCGACGAGACCCTGCATTTCTCAGGGGAAACCTATGGCTTATGCCTTATTGACTGCCCCTCCGCCTTCACAGGTGGCTTCCTATAGAGGTCAGGCAAACAGAGACTGGGACCCTGGTCTTTACCACCCAGGGGCGCGACCTGCTTATATGACGCATCCCATGTCCTCTATCACCCCTCTTGTTTCCCACCATGCCCTTCTCACCCCCCCATCCTAGGAAAGGGACATCACCAACGTAGACAGACAGGTCTTACATGCCATGCGGCATTCTCAGCCCTCCGAAGAGCTGGGTGATCCTCCTCAATCTCCTATTCCTCTGCCTAAAAGATTCCATAGTGACAGGGATACCATACCACCCTGGTCTCCTCCTCCGTTCATAGAGGACTATTTGTCAGATGAACAAGAATTGCCACCTGATTTCTCCGGTGAGCTTGAGGATGAAGAGTTTCAAGATTTGGATTTTCCCAATCCTGAATCCCCCTATTCAGTAATCGCTTCTCTGGATGAGGATCTGTCTATACCTTTGGCAGCTTCTCCCCCAGATGACCCGTCCTTTAGTGAAATCATGGTTCAGATTCAAAAGGTCATGGGATTCTCCACTACCGAATATGACAAACAACGTAAGGATGTGGCAGAATACCTTGAGTTACCTGAGGAGCCGGTTTTAGTGGTTCCCCACTAATACCAACCTACCAGAATGCCATGCTGGCTGCCTGGCATCAGCCTTCAGCTGTTACAGCTGTTCCCCGCAAAGCAGATTATCTATATCAGGCTCCTCTGGACCACCCCTTTCTGTCTGGTATTTCAGAGGTAGATGTTGTGGTCATTACCGCCGTTCATGACTGTACTAAAAACTAAAAAACCCAAGCACATGAGCTCCTTACCCTCTGATAAAGAATCCCAAAGAATTGACTGTCTAGGGGGAAAAGGTCTTTTTCTCAGGTGCTTTGAACATCAGAATCTTAAACTATATGGGTCATATGATTAAATTTCAGTGTACCCTGGGATCATCTGCCATTGAGCTTATCAATAAACTCCCTCCCTCACAGGAAAGGGATAAATTATTGGCTACAGTGACAACTGGTAATTCTGTCTTTCATCACCTTCTCAGGTCGGGATAGATATGATGCTGTAGATACCTCAGCTTGACTATTAGCCACTGGTATCACTCTGTGTCGCACTGCCTGGCTTTGCGTTTCAGGCTTTGCCCC
This sequence comes from Neoceratodus forsteri, assembly GCA_016271365.2. Taxonomy (NCBI): domain Eukaryota; kingdom Metazoa; phylum Chordata; order Ceratodontiformes; family Ceratodontidae; genus Neoceratodus; species Neoceratodus forsteri. The sequence continues at coordinate 27,183,082 of CM057455.1, read as the reverse complement.
TCGTAATACAACATAAAGTAGCTAATGCCCCCTTTAACAGGTCCAAGCTGTTCGAGCCAGGTACTCAAACTTTACTGGATGACTTGTAGGCATCAGGCATAACACTCTGTACGGCCCATGGCATGCATCATACTTCAGCTACAACCTACCATACTCAACACTCTTCTTATTCCAAAAGAGGTGGAAGATACAGAGGTAATAATAAAGGCGGCTTCAGCGGTCATGCTCAATCCACCAGAGGCAACACCTCTGCTGCCCGGGGTGCTCGCTCCCGCCCTTCAGGTGGAGCTGCACAGCCCACCTCCCAGTGACACACTAGGGCTTTCTCCCTGCCTCCTCGACCAGGCCTTGGAGGCTGTGGGGGGTCATTTTGCCCTCTATCTGGAGGCCTGGCAGACTATCACCTCAGACAAATGGGTACTTCAGATTATACAGAAGTGTCATACTATGGAGTTTCTCTCCACCCCACACCCTTGCACTCCACAGAAGATTCATTATCCTCAAGATCATATACCCATTTTACAGAAGGAATTGACAGCCCTTTTGACCAAAGAGGCCATCGTCCCTGTGTCCCTTCTGGAACATCAAACAGGATTTTACTCCTACTTCTTTCTGGTACCCAAACAAATGGGAGACCTCTGACCAATACTGGATCTCAGACAACTGAAGCTTTACATTCAGTACAAACATTTTTGCATAATCACCGTACCTGCCATCATGCCGATCCTGAAACAGAGCAATTGGCTTTGCACCCTAGACATGAAGGATGCCTACTTACATATCCTCATCCACCCTGACCACCATAAATTTTTGCACTTCCACCTACTGGGTCAAAATTATCAGTTTTGGACACTCCCTTTTGGCGTCTCATTGGCCCCAAGAGTGTTCACCAAGTGCCTAGCGGTGGTGGCAGCAGCCTTATGAAGAGAAGGGCACTTCATTTTTCCATATCTGGATGATTGGCTAATAAAAGCAGACTCCAAAGCAGCTCTGCTTGTCTCCCTAGATGCTACCCTGAAAATGTTTGCAGATCTGGGAATCACAGTCAATTGGCCAAAGTCCAGTCCAAATCAGACACAGTCTAATAAACTGGAGCTGTCCTAGATACAGTTACAGCCAGGGCTTACCTCCCGCCTGCCCAGCAGGACACACTTATATCTCTGGCATCACACATACAGACTCCGAAAACAGTCACAGCCAGACAAATGCTGCGCCTTCTGGGTCACACGTCCGCTGCCATTCCTATGGTTGCATTCGCCCATCTCCACATGAAACCTGTGCCAGTGGACCCTCCAGAATCAATGGTCCCAAAAAAACAAGACAGTTCGAAGACAAAATTATGGTTACTCCCTCCCCGGAGTTATCCCTGACATGGTGGACAATCAGAATCGATCTGAATCAAGGAATGCCTTTCAGGTCCCCCCCCTTGCAAACGTTAACTACGGATGCTTCCCTACAAGGATGGGGCGCACACTTCCGTCCTTACCAGACCCAAGGCTGGTGGCAGACTTGTCCCCATCAGTCTCATATCAATCTCCTAGAGATGAAAGCGGTCTGTTTAGCCCTCCAAGCGTTCTGTCCCTGCCTCGCACTAGGATTGTTACTGCTCCAATCAGACAACACTGCAGTAGTGTGTTCTACCTCAGTAAGTAAGGGGGTACAAAATCTCACACCCTCTGCATGGAGACCCTTGCGGTTTGGCAAGAAGCCATTCAGTAACAACTGATGCTAACAGCTGTCCACTTACCGTGACACTGCAACCAATTAGCCGACCGTTTGAGTTGCCAGTCCACAACTCACGAATGGACACTTCACGAGCAAGTGCTCCAAGAAATTTTCAACCTATGAGGCACTCCACAGATGAACCTGTTTGCCTCCCCAGTGAATCACTGTCTTCCCAGGTATTTTTCCATTATCCCAAACAAAAAGGGATGGTGTATAGATGCCCTGTCCCAACCACGGACAGGACTCTTCTTATATGCTCCCGCCCCGTCCACTCCTGCAATGGACTCTATTGAAACTACAGTTAGAAACCACCACAATGATACTCATAAGCCCCAATGTAGCCTCGCCAGACGTGGTTTCCCCTACTCCTACAACTGTCAGTACGGGACCCCATCCCGTTGTCGATCAGACCAGACCTTTTGACTCAGTGTCAAGGGTCTCTCCTACACCCCAACCTGAAGCTTTACATCTTTAAACTTGGCTCCTGAGGATGCTTTCATAACTAGATTACAAGTGTCCTCCCCTGTTGCCAATATTCTCTTGGCCTTCCGTAAGCCAGCAACAAGAGCAACATACAATTCCAAATGGAAAAAAATTTCCATATGGTCAGCCTCTCGATCTTTGGACCCTTACTCTTGTCCACTTACGAAGGTTCTGGACTACCTGGCCTCATTATCTGAGTCTGGTTTAAGTTACTCTTCCATCAAAGTTCACTTGGCTGCCATCTCGGCCTTCCATGAACCTCTGGATGGCAGGTTACCGTACCAACATCATCTACCTAAGATGATTTTGAAAGGAAAGTTACATACAAACCTCCTATTAGAAGACCCACTTCTCCGTGGGATCTCAATTTTATGATAGAAAAATTGACCCTTGAGCCTTTGAAGCCAGCAGCCACTTGTGAACTTCATTTTCTTTCATGGAAAACCCTATTTCTGGTGGCTGTCACTCTGCTTGACGTATTTCCGAGCTTCATGCCCTCATGTGTAAGGAACCTTACGTGATTTTCCACAAAGACAGGTCCTTCCTTTCTTCTGCTTTCCTTCATCTCTGAACATACTTTAGATCAGTCCTTGGAGCTTCCTGTCTACTATCCTGACTACTCCAATCAGGGTGAACATCTACTACATACTTTAGATGTCTATCGCATATTATGCTACTATATTAATCGGACAAAATCCAATAGAAAGACGTCTCAACTGTTCGTCTCTTCTGCTTGGGTCGTGATGGCCTCCCGGTTGCTGTAAGTGCTTGGAATTCAGTGACGGACACCAGACAGCCAGATAAAGTGCATAAAAAAACACATGAACTGCGTTTATCATTTTATTTGTAAAAATCAGAAAATAAAATATTAAAGCAATAAAAGTCACTTGATATTTACAGAAAGGAAAATAATAAGATGTTAGACTTCACATCAAAATAATATACTCCGGCAAGTCTTCTCTCAGAATCCCTGCTCTCCATTCTGTAAATCAATATCAATATCACTCCATGTGTAAACACTCACACGTCCTTCCTTCTTGCTGGACAGAAGAGACTGACCTCTCTAAATTTTAGCCCCCTGGTGGAGAGGTTATATAGGATATAGAGGTGACATCCCAAGCATGTGACCTCTCAATTAATAAACATAGTATTTTATTTGGCTCCTAGGTTGCCTCACCATGACTAGGATGTCTACCTAATGTCACCTTAAGCTCAACTAATACCATCATGTAACATAGAAAATCACAGAAGCCTTACAATTTACAAAAAAACATAATTAGATGGGTTTACGCATCACTCAGGTATCTGCTCCTCCTACTAATGGTGACATCGCTCCCTAAGGCTACTGTTAAGAGCAGCCATTTGCTGGGCTGCCAATCGTATAGTAGGACGCTCCACAGAAGACATGATTGCTGGTAAAAGAGATTTCTTATATTCTGTCTTTATTACTGCTGCCATACAGGAATACCCAGCCTGGACAGGAAATAGCAAATAAGGGCCATGCTCCCTATATACATTCCCCTGCCAGCCAGAAGACCTGACGGTAGAGTACATTTATTTTGGTAATAGGCAAACATTTTACTTATTTAAACCTTAAGGAAGTGCTCTAAATACAGCCTGCATGCTTTTGCCAAGCAGGGCTCTGCAATACAGTATGTTAGCCCTTGGAAAATAACACATCTCATATTTCAAGACAACCCGACTGTCAGCCGTCAGCTTGACTTTCCTTTTAGCCTGCTTTTCTGACAGCTCCCTCTGACAGTACCCAGGTACCAGATTCTGCGCTGAGCTGAACACTTCTACATCCTTTAATAATGTAAGAACACTACCGAGCTTATTTTACTCCCTGACTGTAGTGTCCTTGTACTAGACAGCAACACTTTCACTTTACTGTCTTAAATGGCACTTTCGCTTTTCATTGAAGCACTCTGCTTCAATAGGCACTAGCAGGCTATTTACTCTGCTGCAAAAGGCAGCTTTCTCTTAACTAAAAGCCCACAAGAAACGCTTTACTTTTCTGCTCCTTTGCCCTGTGACCTGCGCTTACAGGTACATTGCAACTCGCAAAGCACAGAATTCCTCTGTCAAATGCTAATGCGGGTGTCTTTTCCTCTGTGAATGTGCACAGCATCCTACACGAATGTGCGGCACATTTTCTGCATGATTGTGCGCACATTCAAGATGTCCTTCGTTTCGGAACAGCAGTGCAAAGCGCTCTTACAGTAAGTATTCCTTCTTTTTATTTCTAAAGCAGGGTGCTTCATCCTACAATATTTTTACGTACTTTCTTGCAAGAATTCTTTAAAGGACTGGCTCTAAAAGGGAGAGTAAGGATATTTAAGAGATGTCAGGTTGGCCACCCTGACATGAAAGAAAAGGGGAGAGAGATAAGAAAGAAAAAAAAAACAGGAAAGCAAAAAAATATTTCAAAAGGACACATTGTTTTAACAGCTCTCCTTTCCTTAACAGGGGCACCCTGTTACAGTTGCTAAATGTACTCTTTCATCCTGGTTGGCAAACTGTATTACATTTTGTTACAAAAGATACAACAAGCCTTTACCTGGACCTGTCCAAGCCCACTCCACTAGAGCTATGGCCACCACTGCGGCTTGCTTTAAAGGAGTCTCCATTTCAGGTATCTGCAATGCAGCTACCTGGTCAATGATTCATATATTCACAAGGCACTACAATCTGGATATTGCCTCGTGACATAGGACGGCTTTCGGCCATGCAGTCCTACAAGGCCGTCTATCATGACTGTCCTCCCATCTGGGCATTACTGCTTGGGATTTATCCCACAAGTATTACCTACTGCAAGAGACCACTCCGTGAAAGATAGTACAGTTACATAAAAACTTACCATAACAGTAGATCTTTGAGGAGTGTCTCTTGCAGTCGGCTTGCTCCTGCCCTCCATCCCCCTCCTTCTCTAAGAGAGCAAGTTCTGGTCCAATGACTAGGAGTTGGGACTCCTTTGATACCTCGGCTCCCTCGGTCCTCTGCTTATAGCTGGAACTGCTGGGGAACTGAGGATACTAGGACCCATTTATTGATTTATATAGGAAAACAGGAAGCTGATGGCATGTGCGGTGATCCTGGTGAAAACTGCTAGAAAAGCAACCATGTGCCACAGCGACCTCTGTTGGATACCCAAAAATATTACCTACTGCAAGAGACATTCCTTAAAGATCTACTGTTATGGTAAGCTTTTACGTAACTGTACTTTCTGGGAGTGGTATATGATGTTCATCCACACTTCTGGCAGATGCCTTTCCCCTTTAAATCTTACCGGAAATGCCTTCAAGCTGGCTCCTCCCATCCACCCAGGTGGTAACTCCCTTGGCTCTGCCCCATGATACCAGATCTTGCTCACTGGAAGCCGAGTTATGCACCAAAGCCAGGGGAGGTCTGGTGGGTCCGTGTAGATGAACACAATATACCACTACTAGAACTACTGTTACAGGTGAGTAACCTGTTTTTCTAGGGATGTGGATATGTTCTATCCACACTTCTGGTAGACTCCTAGCAGTTCTCTGGGAGAAGGGAGGCAAGGCACACACCCCCTACTTAGGAAACGGATATTGGAGAACTGAGGTCCCAAAACCAGCATCCCAGCATGACTCGAGGTCAATGTGGTAATGGGAAATGAAGGTGTGTGCTGACCTCCAGGTAGCAGCCCTGCAGATTTCCTGGATAGGGACAGCCCTGGAAGCAGCCACCGATGCAGCGGTATGGCTGGTGGAATGTGCCCTTAGCCCTACCAGAGGCTCCCTACTCCCCAACCTATAACAAAGATCAATGCAGGATACAATCCACCTGCCAATCATCTGCTTGGCTGCAGGTCTGCCAGGTGCAGCTTCAATGTAGGTGACAAACAGCTGATGAACCTCTCCCCGAACTCTAGCCATGCGCCCTTTGTAATAAGTGAGCGCTCACCTTGCGTCCAGAGTATGGAGCCTCTGCTCAGCCTCTGAGGTGTGGTTGATAAAACACACCAGCAGATTAATCACCTAGTTATGGTGAAAATCCAACACAACGTTTGGAAGGAACTTCAGGTTGGGGCACAGGACAACCTTGTCCCTGTGGAAGACCAGGTAAGGAGGCTCTGCCGAAAATGCCTGAGGCTCACTGATCCTTCTGGCTGATGTGATAGCCACCAAGAAGGCAGTCTTCCATGACAGGTGAAACATATCGCACCTGTACACAGGTTCAAATGGCTTGCCCATGAGCTTCGCCAAAACCAGCAGCAAATCCCAAGGAGGTGGTGGTATATGCATTGAAGGAGAAATGTGGTCAAGGCCCTTAAAAAAGCACCAGATCACCTTCTCCTGCACTGACTGCTGACCAGCCTGCGCCCAGTAAACAGAGATGGCTGCCAGGTGCATCTTAAGGATCATCGAATGAAGGCCTGACTGAGAGAAGGACCATAGGTAATCAAGGATGTTAGCCACCGAACAGGACAAAGTGCCCAACCCCTTACCCTGACACCAAATGGAGAATCTCTTCCACTTTAACGCACAGCACTTCCTGGTCAACTCCTTCCAAGATGCCTCCATGACAGTGAAGACATCTTCGGAGAGACCCAAAGTCTGGAACTCTAGCTGCTCAGGAACCAGGAGGTCAGGTGCAGGGATTGAAGGTCTGAATGAAGAACCTTCCCCTGACTGATGGAGAGCAGGTCAGGGCATACAGGAAGATGCCTCAGGAGTCTGTTGCTAAGGCTGAGGAGATCGGGGTTCCAAAACTGGCCGGGCAAGCCCGGAGCCATCAGGATCACATGTGTCTTGTCCCTTCTGGCCTTGAGGAGCACCTTGTGGATCAAAGGAAGTGGAGGGAAAGAACAGAAGAGGTCTGGAGTCCAGGGCCTGGAGAAGGCATCCCCCTACAGCATTCCCTGCTGAGGGAGGCAGGCACAAAACAGCCTCAGCTTTGTGTTCTCCCTTGAGGCGAACAGGTCCACCTGAGGGGTGCCCACTGGGAGAACAAACTGTACTACCTCTGGGTGGAGAGACCACTCGTGAGATGCCTCGCTCACACGGCTGAGGGGGTTCCCCAGCCGGCTGGAGGGTCCTATCACGTGGATGGCATGGAGATTGGCCTCCAGGTTGCGCATGAGGGCCCACATGCAGAGTGCTTCCTTGCAAAGAGGCAGGGAGTGCATTCCACCCTGTTTGTTGTGGTAGTACATGGTTGTGGTTTTGTCCATCTGGACCTGAACCACCTGATCCCAGATGTGAGGCACTCCAGCAAGTTGATGTGGCGTGGGACTCCTGGGGGCCCACAGCCCATGGACTCTGTGTTCCCTCAGGTGGCCACACCAACCCATGAGAGAGGCATTGGTCATCAGGAAGACCATCGGCTCTCGGCGGACAAACAGGATCCCTCCCTGCAGATGCTCAGGGACTAACTACCACTGGAGGGCATCCCACATCCGCTGGGTCACAGTGACCAGCTGGTCGAAGTGACTTTTGCGCTGAGACCACTGACTGGCCAACTCCTACTGCAAAGAGTACATTCTACAGCGGGCCCATTGGACCACGCTAGTACATACTGCCATGTAACTCAGCAGGCGTAGGATGTCCTAGGCAGAGCGCAACTGCCCAACCCAAAATGATCGGGCAAAGGAGGAGAGAGCCTTCTCCATGGAGCCAGGCACTGGCTCTGCAAGAGTTGAGCTCTGCCCTGATGAAGTTGATCACCTGCGAAGGCACGATTTCTGACTTGGTTTCACTGACCAGGAGGCCAAGGTCGATGCAGGTCTGGAGGGCAAAGTCCCTGGACCGCTCCACCTCCTTCTTGGAAGGACCTGCGATCAGCCAGTCATCCAGGCAGGGATAAACCTAGATCCCTCTGCACCTCAGGTAAGCTGCCACCACTGCAATGCACTTGGTGAAGACCCTGGGGGCCCAGGAGAGGCCGAATGGCATCACCTGGAACTTGCAGAGGGTTCTCTTGGCTCGGAAGCGGAGGACACTTCGGTGTGATGGATGGATCGAGATGTAGAAGAACGTGTCCTGAAGATCCAGGGAGCAAAACCACATATTCTGCTCTAGAGATGCTATGATCTGAGACAGAGTTACCAACCTGAAGGTGCGCGACTTGAGAAACTTGTTCAGGTTATACAGATTGAGAATGGGGTGCCAGACCCCCATCTGTTTTGGCACTAGGAAGTACCTGGAGACAAACCCTGGATGTTCCAGAGGATCCGTGACAGGAAACATGAACTCCCTGAGGAGGAGCTGGGCTTTGTTGTCTCTGAGAGCTGACAGAATGTCTGTAGATACCAAGTCTTCTCATGGGGCACTGACTCAGCATGGAGAGTACTGCTCGAATTCCAGAGGCAGACCCTGACCCACCACTTCAAGAATCCACCTGTCCATGGTAATAGCGGACCAGGTGGAAAGGAAGTAGTGGAGCTGGCCCCTCACAGGAGGACCTAGGGGAGGCGTGATGGGCATGAGGGAGGCACCCCTCATCCCATCACCTGGCAGGCTTGGAGGAGGAAGGTCCAGCCGAGGAGCCGCCAGAGCCTATGCCCCCAGGCTTACGGATGATTGAGGCCACTGACTTCGGCCAAGGTCGCCAGGCCTGGACCTGCTGACCAGCCTGGGGCTGGGCTGATTTGGTTGCAGGAGTAGAGGTGGACTGAAAAAGCTTCTGTTTCTGCTGCTGTTTGGAACCCTTGGGGTCCTTCTAGGCAGATGTCAGAGTCCAAGGTGGCATTGGACTTCTCAATGTGGGTGAGGTGGCTCTCGACTCCGGGCCCTAAAAGTCGGTGCCCAGGAAAGGAACATCTGCCAACTTGTGCTAAGTGTCTGCTGTGAAGGTCGAGATCCTCAGCCAAGGCCATCCGGGAGGAGGGTGCAGGGTAGGAAGCTGGGCGCTGCCAGAGCTCCAGGACATGGCCAAGAATGACCTCCACTACCAGGAAGGCCTCCATCGGGGAATCCCCCAGTTGAGGATCTCAGTCAGCAGGTCAGCAGGTAATGGGCCCGTTTCTGGATGGGCTCCATTTTCATCCCCGTGGACTCAGAGATCAGTAATAGAAGAAGGCCCAGGAAGGAAGTAGGACCTTCTTTGGTCGAGAGAAACCCTTGGACTCCGAAGAGTCACTGAAAAGTGGTCGACCATCAGAGTCCCCACTGACCCTCTAGGATGGTCAGGGGTGATGGTAACTGACAGCCGATGGGGAAGCTCTTTGACCAGCTGAGACTCCTTAGTCGAAGGTCGGCTGTTCAGGTGGCAGCTCCACTGAAATCGGTGGAGACGTCAGGGTCGGCCGAGCCAGGACCGTCTTGGTCGGCTCTTTAGGTGGAGAAGGCATCAACCAGTCGGGCGAAAGCCAGGTGATGGCCGGTGTAGGAGCCGGGGTCGATTTCATACCGGTGAACACCAGCTGTTGCCACATAAGGACCTCGTAGTGTCAATGCAATTTGCACTGAAGCCTCTTCTCAGAGGAAGATGAGGGTGAAGAGAAGCGGCGGCACCGCTTCCCAAGGTGTCAGAAGCGGGAGCGCCAAAGTCAGCGGCAGGCACTCGATCCACAGCAGGGTTTTATTTAACTCTGAAAATTAATTAGCGTTTTACTCATAAAAGTTCTGAAACATTGTGAAAATGCATAGCACTTGCCTCACTGTGTCTAACAAACATAACACTCCTAGAAAACCTATATACATACTTTCTGTACAGTTAGTATTGTCCCATGAAAAAAACTGCTAATCAATTATTTAAAACCCTGCACAGGAACAGGACCAAGACCTCGACTTCGACTGCCGGGGGATCAGCAGCAGGGCTCAGAGGGAGTCATTAAACGCTGAGGCTCCTCTGGGTCTTGGTCATCGACCAGAGGTGGTGGGTCAGTGGACTGATCCATCCCTCTGATGGTCTGAGTCAGGACTGGAGTCCTGGGCAAAGAATTGTAGCCTCTTCAGTCAACAACTGGTTGGTCGGTTCGAGAAAAATCTCGTCTGGGACTTTAATAAGCATCGTGGCCAACTGGCCTGATGGGGCTAACGTGGCCTGCGTCGAGGATTCGACTGAAGTCTGATCCGGAGAAGCGCAGGAGTTAGAAGCTCTCGACCGAGAGCGCTCCCAATCCCATGAAAGTCAACAAGTCCTTTCTTTTCTTTTTTGGCTCTTTGGATTTCAATTTGTGCCCCAAGGGCCCCTGGCCAAAAGTTGGCAGACTGGCACAATTACTTGAAGGACCCTGTAAAAGTCAAGCCCAGCTGGAGTGGTATGAAGGCAGAAGTTGAAGAGGGAGGGTGGAGTCTGGGATGCCTCCTCTTCAACACTGCAAGCTGTTCAGCAGACCCCGCAGCTCCAGAGACCACCCAATGGGCATCCTTGGATTTGACGAGTGGGTTCCATTGGCCCAGTCGGCCAAGCTCATGGCAGGCGAGACTGTCTTCGAGAACAGTCGGGGGAATAAGTGACAAAAAGTTGCAGTCCTGGGGATCATGCTTGTGTCCCAGGCAGTAGACGCACGTGGAGTGTGGGTTGGTTCAGGACATTTTCTGCCTGCAAGAGCACTGACGGAACCTGGGAGTGGGCTTGTTGTCCATTGTGGTTGCGACTGTAGATCGAGCTGAAGACAACAAAACTTGTAGTTTTGAAAATTTGGAAGTAAATCCAAAGATTTTAGCATGAGGGCCTACTCAACACAGCAGTGGTAAGGAGGGAACCTGCTTCTTCCGGTGGAAAGAAAGACCTGGCATCATGGAGCAGAGCTGAGGGAGTTACCAACCGGGTGGGTGGGAGGAGCCAGCTTGACGATGTTTCTGGCGAAATTTAAAGGGGAAAGGCAACTGCCAGAAGTGTGGATACAACATCATGTTCACATTCCTAGAACTCATGCTTGACCGTGCAGGAGAAGCGAGTCCCCTGGAAATACGCATTGAGCAACCTACACCGGCCAGGAGTGCCAACCAGGAAAGGCGAAAGCGTGCCATCCACTGACTGAAGATAGCTGTTCCTACCAGCCTGGAAGCTGCATCACTGGCACTGCACCAACACCCATGTCTGGTGCCTTGCCAACTCCAGGCCCTCAGCAGAAAGGCAAACGGCCTGTCTAGCTAACTCACAGTCTGGCAATGAAGCTAGGACCCACAGGTGCTTATTATAAGCTGTCTGATGGGCAACAATGCACATCACAGTGTGTGCCGCTGAAAAAAAACCTTTTAACCCCAAGCATCCCTTTCCGCACAGTGGGGGTGGGGTGGGGGTCATGCACAGGGCATTTAGGCCCAGAGGGGGTCTGCAATACCGACTTCCCCAAGGTGGGGTGAGGTATAGCTCCTGCAGACAAGCAGCTACCAAACAGGATTTGGTGCGGTCTATTCTCTCCTGTGGAATAAAGGATTGGATTTAACTTTTCTACATGAGCAGCAACCTTTTTTGTACATTTTCTGCTAAGTGTTGCCGCAGTAGCTGGCTGTTTGTCATTTTTCGGTAAGCACCCATTCACAGCATGAGCGAGTGGTATCTATGTTTGCATAGCTCCTGCAGACCCCAAGGAAGGACAATATCTGCGCTGGACGTTGCAAGGGGCTGGATAAGGGGCATAAGCAGAGCCAGGCATTCCTAGATGCCTCTGAAAAAGGCCAAGGTGGGATGACAAAGGAATATCAGTGCCAGGGTAGCAGTATTGTGAACAATGTAGGACCCCACGTTCAGCTCCTGCAACATCTCCATCAGAAGCCGCTGATATGTAGAGTACTCAGCATCAAGGACGTGTGAATGGAAAAATCCTCTTCCTCAGGAGAGGAAGTAGGAAAGGAGATGGACTCAGAGAACGGTGGTAGCGGTATCACTGGCCTGAACTGACTTAAGGCAGTACTGGTGAGACACTAGCCATTCTGCTGTACTGCTGCCAGGTCATGGACACGTATCCCTTGTCCATCCTGTAGGATGATGCATTATCCAAAGTAATATGGACTGGCCAAAGGCCAACTTCTTAGTCCATTGCAGAGAACTCTAGTATGAATCTTCCCTAACAGAAAACAGAAAAAAAAAAACAAGACACAAGCTACCACAACAAACTGTAGGAATCATGTCTGATTTATTTTTGATTACCGGGTAGGTGCGCTAGACGTAGAAATTGCCTATTTCCAGGCACGACCTGGGAGAGTACAAGGGACTACAAATACAGTCAATACAGAGTAACAGAAGTACATAAAATGCCAAAATCATAGAACAGAGCAAAGGGAAGTAGAGAATCATCATAGTCCGCAAAATACACCAGTAATATGAAAAAGTCAAAGGGATAGGTATAAACAACAGTAAGGCACAGTAACAATGACAGGAATACATAATTCTAACAAAAGGCAAAATAACAGGATATACTTGAGAAAATCAAGTGCATAGCAGTAGGATATTGAGCACCCTGGCAGGAGGAGGAAAGATAGCAATAAGGGGAGGTAAAGACTGAGAAGAGCTGATGAAGACAGTGGGCATTAAGTGCAAGGAGTGAGGCTGCGGTCAAGGGCAGGTCCAGCAAAGCTGTAAAGGGTACCAAAACTTCAGGGGAAATGAAAGCAGAGGTCTGACTGTAGCAGATGACCTCTGAGGTAGTGTTTAAAACTGGGGTGCATAGGGGACTCCAGTGACGTCATGAGCCGAGCAGCAGCTTAGGTCGCGAGGCTCTCCCTGAGATTTTCCTAATTACCTTGAATTAACAGCTATACCTAAGCTAAAACATATACAATATAAAGTAAGAGGTACCAGTATGCCCAGAAGGAGAGGAGATGCTACCCACAAGACCCTGAAACGCCTGGATGGGGAGAGATCCCATGATGAAGACTCAGACAGCGGAGACGCGTGGGCCTTGTTGGCCTCCCGCCACAGCACATTAAACGCCGATCGGGTGCCGCACTCCATCCTCCAAAGGCAAATGGCACAAATGCTAGCAGAAATTAGGGACTTCAGGAAGGAGATGAGGTCCACCGCGACCGCTTTGTGAACTGACCTGGGCAAACTTGAGAAAAGGCAGGACGATTATGAAGAGCAGATTACCGAGACAGACAAGCGTGTGGAGGAGACAGAGCGAGCTATCATCCAGTTCCACACTCAGCTGAAAGGCCTACAGGACCGCGCGGAAGATGCAGAAAGCAGGAGTCATCGGAACAATATCCGACTCTCTGGGATCCCTGAGGAAGCGGAGAGCGCATAAATCATACCCTTCATATAGAGGCTACTAAGGGAAACGCTCAATTTACCTGAAACAATTTTGCTCGAGATGGAGCGTGTGCACCGGACCTTAGATCCCAGGCCTGCAGCAGGTGCTCGCCCCCGGACGATCCTGATTAAATTTCTCAAAACCAGGAAAAAAGCGGTGCTCACACAGCCTGAAACAGGGTATGGTCTTCTATAAGTCCCACCGGCTGTATCTTGAAAATTACTGATTTATTATTATTTGTAGTAGATTAGTTTTTGGTTTTGGGTTTCCTGACTTGAGTCTTCCCTGGGAATCCAAAACTTTTTTCAGCCATTTGGCTAGTAGGAATTTTTACAATTTCCACATTGAATTTCTAGTTAGTTGGGCTCGTAAGAATCTGATGGTTTAAGTTTGAAACACTCCAGACAGACTTCAACCGAGCTCAAGCTCTGCATTCTATGCCCTGCATAGAAAGTTAACTCTCTGTTCTCCGGGGCAGTTCAAAGGTTGGGAATCCCTGCAATTGTCAGAATACAGCAAGACTCCATTAGAAGAAACATAATTACTAAGGTGGGTAATTTTTCTTTTCTGCCCAATATTATTAGGTGTGATGTAAGGAGCAGTACTTTACTACTTGAGACTGACATTTTATTTTAACAGGATATCCACATCCACTCACATGCTTCAACTCTGTTCCTCTTCACACCTCATCAGCATTGTGACCTCACTTATGTGGCTTCACAAGTGACCCATCTAGCAGTAGGTGATAGACTCTTAGTTGTGATGTCACAGACAGTGAGGTCATGGGCTGATGAAGTATGAGGAGGAACATAACTAACTATATCAGCCTCCAGGTACGAGCATGGTTCCAAACATCACAGGAAGTATTGTAAGGTAGAAATCTTCTAGTTGTCAAAAAGGAAAAAATACCGCAGTAAGTCCTAGTTAACTAAATAAAGTTAATACTAATTTGAGAAAATACATTAGCTTTTCTGTCCACTCTCACTTGAATTTTGTTTTGTGGGTTTTTCTGTGCTTTGGAAAAGGTCTTCACTTTATCTACACGATAGGATAGTAGTGGCCAAATTTGAGCGTAGAATGTCTTGTGCCACCCCTCAGAAAGTCAGTACATCGATTTCATAGACACTGACTGGATGGGGAAATCCCCATGTGCTCCATCATGCTTCACCACTCTGGTATTGTTCCTCAGTTTCTGTTCAAGGATTTAAGAGGAGATAGCCCCATCTACTTGCAGTGTTTTTACCCTCGGATAGCTTGCCCTTGGGTTCAGTCCATCAGTTTAACATGATTTGAAGGGGATATTCCTGTGCACACAGTCACGTTTCATCCCTGGATATCTCTCCCTCAGGTTCAGTACATCGATTTAAGAGATCGATTTGATGGAGATATCCAGACATTAGAAATTCTATTGGACATCATTGAGTTCATGCATCCTGGCTTTGGATTCCGCTGGGTCCTAAAGGTATGAACAGAAAAGGGGTGAGTCTCGGCTATGTTATGAATGTTAGTAACAGAATGTTTCTGATAACGTCAATGTTTTCATCTGCTCATCACTGCAGCAGGTAGCCTATATGTGGATCTGGGCCAGAAATGTAAAGGTAGGTTCAGACACAGAACACTGTGTCGTTACCGGTTGATGCTCCTGCACAGCTGTGGTATCTTATCGTCGGTCAGTTTATGGTCTGATTCATTCCCTTTTCTGGCAGTATTTTTACTTAACTGGTTTACTTTGTGGCTTATTTATTTTCCAGTTTTTATCATTTTTCCGATTGGGTTCATGGAGCAATGAATAACTTAAAAACGTTTATTTTTTCTGGAACCGAAGCACTTAATGTTTTTTTATGTTTTGTTGTTTTAACCAAATTATTTTTCCAGACTTTATATGTAAATAGATTTACCTCTTTACTGAATCGTCTTCAAATTTTGAGATTTCTACTCTCGTTAAAGTGTATTTCAAAGATAATTTATTCTTTTGGACTTCATAGCTCAGTACCTTAATGTTGTGGTAGTCTTTCCAGCCAGAAAGGATTATTTTTAAGAGTGTCCAGTAAGGGGCAGGAGGGATCATAAATTGGGCTACAGTGCTGGTCAGTCGATCTCTTCCACTTCCTGGTCCGCCTGCTCTGTCCTGTGCTCAGATATATTGCGACATCTAACCAGGAGAGCAGGGGTGTTCCTCATTGAAGCCTGTGGGGAAGTTTCAACATTTTACCAATGTTTAAGCAAACTTTGATAAAAATGAAAGCCATCGCTCAACTAATAAGGACCCTTTAGTATATAGTGCATGAACAGTATTACATTAATGTAAATTCTGTGCAGTTGTTCAGTCAAAGGCACTACGCTGGCAATAAGCCACTCCATGGCATGGTTGTATGCTGAATTAATTTCATGCCCCTGCTGTGTAATAAGGTACGAGGCAATGGCGAATGCCTTATGCAGCAGAGGGGCTCTTTAATTCAGCTTACACCATGTCCTGGAGTGGCTTATTGCATTACTAACATAGAAATATGTTGATAAAATAAAGACAAATGCTTTCAGACTGCTGAAAAGCTGAAATCGACTGAAGCACATCCGCATGTTTAAAGTAGTTCCTGCCGTGTTAGCATGTTTAAAGTACAGAAATGCAGTAGTCCTCACTATAATGAATCTCTTTATACCGAACCGTGGTTATAGTGAATAACTGTGATGAATCCTATTGCTCTTCCAGGAACCAATCTTCACCATTGATTCACACCAGTGGGTTCTGGACCAGAGGCGCTAGGACCCTGTGAGAGCCAGACCTTTTCAGGAGGGCTGGTGCCGAGGTAAGGCTGTTGCATCACGTGGCACTGCGAGACTGGCTTGTGCTGCATGGCTTACATCGCACCAACCCTCAACTGCCTCAGCTCCTTTTTTTCCTCACCATCGAATGCCCTTCAGTGATGGTGTCGCTCACCCGCTGGGAGTCTGAACTTCACATCTGTACGACAACAGCGTTCATTTTTTTCTCACTTTTAGTGTTTAAAACTGTCATTTTTGTGTCAGTTTAGTAATTTTTACAAAAAAAAAGTTTTTCTGTCAGTTCCTCTCAGCCCTGCCGAACAACAGTCGAGGACCATGGACGGTGATGGTAATGTTAGGTAGCCTCTTCAGGCGTGCTGGTCCAGCAGCAGTGTGTGTCCGATCCATTTCCCTCAGTGGAGGGAGGGTTCTGACGATGGGTGGTCCTGTGTTCGGAAGGGAGGACAGCCCTCCTGTAAATACAAAAAGAAGCGGGGCCAATCCCGATCTCGGTCGGGGACTTGGCAGCGCCCGACCTTGAGTTCTTCCTCTTCCTGTTGAAATGGGAAGAAGCGGTACCACTTGAGGTCGCTCTCTGGTAGGTCTGCCATGAGGTCCTCGGTGTCCAGGAGCAGGAGGCCTTCCCGGCGACATTGCATCTCTGATGGGTTCTGCTCATGGGCATTCAAGGTCTCAGGCTGTGAGCCTCTTCCTGTGGGGACTCTGGTGGGCAGTTTCATCACTAGGCAGCTCTTATGGAGCAGTGAGTATAACATCTGGCTGATTTGCCCTTCTTGCAGAGCCAGCCACAGGCCCCTCAGGGTCTGGGACATTGGACCCGGTTGAGACACTAGAGCCTGGTAGGCGTTTGTCTCTGGCAGCAACCTTAGGTCCTTGCCGGCAACTGTACATAGCGCCTGTTCATAATTGCGCACCCTTGCAGTGTCACTGCCTAGGACCAGCCCAGGTACTATGTCGGTCACTGCTGTGCCGGTGGACCTTTGACACTGGGGGCGGTGCCAGGCTCAGTGCCAGGATCAGGCCCTTTGGGGTAAGTCTGTTCCAGCGCCGCATCTGGCGCTGAGAGAGCTGTTGGCACTGTGCCCAGTCTCTTTGACGATGCCGCCTCTGGTGATGGCCCCCTTTTGCCAGCACCAGTGCCAGCTTCCCTTCTGCGGGACGGTGCCAGCTCCCCTTTGCCTGTACCAGTGCAGGGTCCTTCTCTGCCGGTGCCACCTGTCTTTCCAACTCCTAGAGCTGGGCTAGACAATTCTAAGTCCACCCCTCTCCCAGCCCCTCTTCCCAGAGAGGAGCTGGGGGGGGGCGAGTCTGACCCCTACCTCGTTATTTCTGAGAGTGGCCACGATGACTCTTTTTACAGCTTGGTTAATTCAACCCCAGGCCCTTCCCCTGTACCAGAGGAGGATCGCAACATGTATGCAACTTTTGCTTTAGAGCCTTCTGCCATTGACCTAGGGAAACATCTCCATTTTTATTTATTTGTTTAATTTATTTATTTCAGTTTGGGATTAACACCTTTGAGCCAGTGACTCGTTTACAAAGGTTCCAAGTCAAATATAGTACAGAACAGAATAAACAGCAACAACAGTATATACACAGAAATACACTGGTGTACAAAAGATAACTTGATTTCAAGGTTACATAAAAACAATTGTGCTTAATTGCCAAGTTACACTTTGGTTACAGATTGTCTTGAAATTTACAATGAAATTTCACTGTCAGTCCTACATATATAGACAGAGCAGTTCAGTCTGTTCCTAGGCGTAAGCTGCCCTATGCTGGTCACAGGTCAGCAGAAGGATTTCAGGAACTTGTACTTAGGTAGAGTAAGGCCACCAAAAGAAAGACTTTGTTGAAGATTTGCTTGAGTGGCAGCCTGAGGCTTTGTCATTGAAGGTGGGGGGGGGGTCAGTGAAGAGGATGGGGGATGGGGAGAAATAGGAAGGGAGCGGCCGAGGGGGTTGGCAGTGAAGGGGGAGGGGGTAGTACAGGTGGGGGGTGGATAAGGTGAGGGTAGTAATATGTGGGGGGTAGAAACATAGAAGTTGACAGCAAATAAGGACTGCACGGCCTATCCAGTCTGTCCATTTCTTTTTCTACCTTATGAATGTGCCATCTGCCTTTGTTCTGTCAATGGCCTATCTATTCATACTCATCCGTATTGCTTCCTTATGCCTATCCCATTGAGGTAGATGGAGGAAGAAGCAGAGGATGGGACCGAAGAGGGGGGTAGGGGGGTTGAGAGGGCAAAGGCGGGAGGGGGATAAATCTAATAGTAATATTGCAGTGGGAGGTTGAAGGGGACATTTTGCGACTTTCCAAGTGTTTGAATTAGAGCATTCAGGGGACTCAGTTGTTAGTATCGGGTTAGGTTGTGTTGGGGCACTCGCATACACAAGCGAGGGCTAGGAGTGCTTGGAGACCAGTTTTGAATTCGCTGACCTTGCTACATTCAGTAAGATCACAGGGGAGATCATTTACCTACCTGGGTCCTCTATAGGAGAGAGATCTCTGGGCTGTTGAGGTATGCTTAAAAGGCACCACCAGCCCACCCTTCGATGAACTTCATGTACTGACAGTTGGTTGATCTTCAGTAGTTTGGATAGACAAGAGGTGGATTCAGGAGCTAGCCCAAACAGTTTTCTTTGCCAGAAGGCAGGCCTGGTATTGGGTCCTGAGGTGAAGTGTAGCCATCCAGTTGCTTTATAGAGGTCACAGGTGTGTGTCCAGTGATCTGCTCCCAGGACCAACCGACATGCTTTATTGAGAAGGATTTTACCCTTTTGAGGGCTGTGTCAGTTCCAGCACTGTAGATTATAAGGCCATAGTCTATGGTAGATAGGACTGTGCTGCTTGTGACCAGCTTTAGGGCCTCAGGGGGCATGTAGTGATCGTGTCGATAGAGAACTCCTAGTTTTGCATTGGCAGATTTGACTACATGGTCTACATGAGTTGTGAATGAGAGGGCATTATCCATATGTACCCCAAGATATTTAAACGTGTCAACTTGGCCGGCCGGCCCGCCAGTGCACTGGTAGGGTTACCGCTTGTGGTGCCAGCAACTCCGGTTCAAGAACAGACTCTGGCAACTGGAGGGCCAGCTAGGGGGAGGAGGATTGAGCACCCACAGGCTGCTCTCCTTCTCCGGGGAGAGTGGGTTGCATGTCCCACCGCTGTACCGTCACCTGGTGACCACGGGTGGAGGTGCAGCGGGACAGCGTGAAGTGAGTGGGAGGACGTCGGCCAGGAGCCGGAGTGCTTGCACGTTGCGACATGCTCCACCCCTTGGCTCCCCTAACGCGCCAACGTCCTGAGGGGTGGCACCAGAACAAGGAAAAAAGCCCCTCGTATGTCACGCAGAAGGCATCCAGCTCCCAAGCACCATAACCTGGCTGTCGTGGGGAGCTGTTCAGACTGCCTGACACTCACAAATGGACTGGAGGGGAGTCCTAGGATCCTCTCCCTCCCCACCTGGCGGGGAGGCTGAGGCAGCATGGGCGTAAGGTATGGTGGCCCACCAAGAGGTACCGGGGGCGGGCAGGGAGAGCTTAGGATACCCGGAAGAGAGTGGCATCCGTGGAGAGAAGGGGGCATAAACAGACAATATAAAAAAAAAAAAGGTGTCAACCTGCTCCAGTATATCCCCTTTGCTACTCTGTACCTGCTGATTCCCAAATTTCTTTCAGTTCTGTGGAACCATAAAAAGCATGCTCTTAGTTTGTTATAGCTGAGCAGCAATTTATTGGCAGAGCAAGGTTCCTCTATGATGGCACCCTCAGTGGAGACCAAGAAGAATGCTGAGGACACCCACAAGGGAGACCCACGGGCATTGGTACTCATTGCCCTCTATTTAATGTTGGCTTTAGCCTTTTTTCCCCCCATGCCTGCTCTTTTTGCCCTTGTCTATTTTTACATTTACCCCTGTCCTGCCCTCTGTTGAGCACTGTACCTCAGTGTTTACCTTACTTAATGCTGAGATTTGTGCAGCCGCAACTTGGACGTCCGTCCATTCCTTCACAAAACATTACAGTTTGGACATTGCCTCTTGCCGCAGAGCAGGCTTTGGGCTAGCTTTTCTGCAGGGTGTCCTCTCATGATCCCTGTCTAGAAGCTCAGCCTTTGTGGATGGTGTTTCCTCCTCCCTCTTTCTTTTTGTTCCAGACTGCTTGGAACTCAGTCCTACTTGTGAATAACTACTGCAAGAGCCCTCTCGAAGTAAGACAGTACAGTTACGTAAGAACTTACCATAACGGTAGATCTTCGAGAGAGGCTCTTGCAGTAGGTATTACTTTTCCTCCCTCTAACCCCTCAATTTCTTCTTTCAGATATGGGGGCCATATCCTCTTCTCTCCTGTCGGACCTTTGGCTCTTGTTGGGAAAGAACTGGAGGGCAGGCATCGGGACCGCCCCCTTTATACTGACATTGGATGACGCCGGTCACCTGACATGGGGGCAGTCCCCTGCCAAAGACTGCTAGCTAGAAATTTTTCCGTGGGGTCCTGATGCATGGTGGCTTAGTCCTATATGTAAATACCTCCTGCAAGACCCTCTCTCGAAGATCTGCTGTTACAGTACGTTCTTACATAGCTGTACTTTCTGATTCAGTTGATTTATCTACCATGGGCTCAGAACAGTCTAGCTGACGAGCTTAGCCAGACAGAAGCAGATCCTCAGAAGTGGTTGTTGGCACCAGAGGTCCAATCTCTCTTTGACAAGTGCGGAACCCCAGATGTGGACCTTTTGCATCCCCACACAATGCCAAACTGCCTTGGTTCTGCTTCAGAACTCAGAATGTGGTGTTTTCTGTCAGGATGCATTCAGGTTGCAGTGGACAGATCACTTTCTGTATGCATTCCCTCTTGTTCCTCTAGTTCAGAGGGTACTGCACAAGCTGGAGGCACAAGGGGACAAAATGATCCTGATTGCACCATGCTGGCCTCGACAGATATGGTTTTCCCTGTTAACAAATTGTCAGTCAGCCCTCTGAGAGCATCCCTCTTCAGACAGATCTCCTGATGCAGAGGTCCCTGTCTCACACCAACCTGCGCCCCATCATCTCCACGCCTGATCCTGAAGAAACAGAAGTGGGCAGGTATAAAGTGTCTGAGGTCTCTGAGAGTCTTTTGGTTGGTCGTGAGCCTCTACCAGAAAAACTTACACAGCCAAATGGAACGTTTTTCAGTGTGGTGCTCCAAATCCCATATAGATCCATTCTGATGCCTGCCATATATAGTTTTGGAGTACTTGTTGGACCTCTCTGACACAGGCACGCAGTACCCTACAGTTAATGTCCACCTGCAGTGCTGTTTCAGTGTTTCATGAGCCTGTACAGAACCTCTGTTTAGCTTAGCTGCCTTTATTTAAGAGGTTCCTGAAAGACATTTTCACAAAGGCCCCTAGTCAGGAAACCTGTTGCCACCTGGAACCTCAACCTTGTGTTGGATATGCTCACCTGTAAGCCCTTTGAACCCTGGCTATGTGTGACCTAAAATTTCTAACTTGGAAAACTGCATTTCTAGTCACCATTACTTCTGTCCAGAGTCTCTGAGATGCATGCATTGGTCAAGATCTTCCTAGTCCTGTTTCACTTAAACCAGCCTTTGGTGCTGCCTACATACTTTCCAGCTTCCAGAATGAAGGGGAGTACACCCTCCACTCTCTGGACGTAAAAAGAACCCTCACGTTCTACCTCGATAGGACTTCTCACAGTCAAAGCAACTCTTGTTTCTTTCACCCCAATCACGTTTTTTTTTTTTTTTTTATTTAAAATGTTGTTGAATGGGTGAAGAGCACTGACCACATGGCCCTTTTACAGGTCCGACCCAGTTTAAAAACAAAACATACATTACAACGGACATAGACTATATCTCTAATATAACAAGTAATAAACATACAAAACAGTATAGACCAGTGACAATAGATAACAAATTCAACCAGTTACTAAAATCCCGGTCTACAGTGAGTTCAGGTACAGTTACACTGTGTTTCATTTGTGAGCAACTCCTTTAATGAAATCTTAAAATTATAACCATTCTGCAAATTACGTAAATGATCTTACAAACCATTCCATGTTTTGACTGCATTTTGCTTGAATGCTCTTTGTTTTTTGGTTTTTACACTTGGGTATTGTTAGGTTACTGTATCTGGTGATCTTAAAGCTCTCACTTGCTCGCTAGAAAAAGTTGACATAGGATTTTGGGTAAACAGTGCAGTAAATTGAAGACAAAAACAAGACATTTGGGGCAGGATTTTCAAATGTATTAGATCACCGCAGCTAGAAACAGGGAGGTACCCAAAGATTGAGGACAGCAGATGTAGTCCCCTTATACAAAAGCGGGAACAAAGAGGAAGCAGGGAACTACAGACCAGTCAGCCTCACCTCGGTAGTGGGGAAGATCATGGAAGCACTACTGAAGGAGAGATTGATGGAACATCTGGTTGTCAATGGACTACAGGACCCAAGGCAGCATGGTTTCACCAGAGGGAGGTCATGTCAGACCAACCTCGTTGAATTTTTGACTGGATGACTAGGGAGGTGGATCGGGAGGGCAGTGGACATGGTCTATCTGGACTTCAGCAAGGCCTTTGACACTGTGCCCATAGAAGACTACTACACAAACTGGGGAATATGGGTGGGCAGGACAGTAGTGTGGTGGGTAGGTAACTGGCTGGGTGGCAGGACACAGAGGGTGGTGGTAAATGGCTGTCACTTCACAGAGGGAAGAGTGACCAGTGGGGTACCACAGGGATCAGTGCTGGGACCGTCCTATTCAACATCTTCATCAGTGACATTGCACAGGACCTAGAAGGCAGAATTTCACTGTTCGCTGATGACACAAAGCTCTGTAACAGAGTAGACACAGCAGAGGGTGTAGACAGAATGAGAAGGGACCTGCAGAAACTTGAAGAATGGTCAGGGGTTTGGCAGTTGAAATTCAATGCAAAGAAGTGCAAGATAATGCATATGGGGCCCAAAAACCCTGGCACAATATATCAGTTAGGGGGTGAGGATATAGCATGCACCAAACAGGAAAGGGATCTTGGGGTTATCATCTCTGATGACCTCAAGGTAGGGAAACAGTGTGACAAGGCAGCAGGTAAAGCAAATAGGATGCTGGGATGTATAGGCAGGGGCATCACTAGCAGGAAAAGGGAGGTCATAATTCCGCTATACAAGACACTAGTGAGGCCCCACCTGGAGTACAGTGTACAGTTCTGGAGACCATACCTACGTAAGGACATAGACAGGGTAGAGAAGGTTCAGAGGAGGGCAACAAAGATGGTGCATGGATTGCATCACAAGTCCTATGAAGACAGGTTGAAGGAACTGAACATGTACTCCATGGAGGAGAGGAGGGAGAGAGGGGATATGATGGAGACATACAGGTATCTCACAGGGAGGAACAGGGTGCAGGAAAACACTATTTTTAAGCGAAAAAGATGTTCCAGGACTAGAGGGCATGGGATGAAGTTGGAGAGAGGATGATTCAGAGTAAACATGAGGAAGAATTTCTTCACAGAACGGGTGGTGGACAAGTGAAACACCCTGCCAGAGGAAGTGGTGGGGGCTGAAACAATCACAGGATTTAAGAATTCATGGGATAGACATAAAGGAATTCTGGAGGTGAGGGTAAGGGCAACAGACTTCTAGGAAAACATAAACTGAACTTACAAGCTCAGATGGGCAGACTGGGTGGGCCATGGGCCCTTGTCTACCCGACACTGTCTATGTATCTATGCTACGGTGTGCCAACGATCACGTTGCATGGGGCTTGTGACAGTCTAATGGGATTTTCTGTCCTGTGCGGTAATTGGTGCAAGGTAGACCAGCTTTTCTTGTCTACCTTGCGGCAATTTGGGGGCCCTTGTTATGGAGCTTGTGCCTGATATTTTGCGCAGTGTGTCAGAATCAGAATTGTCGCAACTGCACCAAAGATTGGAAAATCAGGTGCAGTTGCAGCGAAGGGTTTGGCGCATGGCCTGAACCCGTGTGTGGTGATGCAGTGCTGGACGCAAGCCCTACACCACCCTTCAAAAATCCTGCCCTTGAAGTCTGTCTTTTTGTTCTACTGGTAAGTAGTTCTGTCTACTGTATAAGGTAACAGTGATGCTGTCTAGTTTTGGCTCCTAGGGCGAATCTACAAATTGCGTTATACAAGCAGATTCTTTGCTGTATTATTTTTTCTGAAGTTCCCATCCAGATTAGACTGCCATACGCTACTGTTAGAAGAAGGCAAGTTTGTGCTGTCCTTTTTCTTGTTTCATTTGTTAATCACTCACTGCATATAGTGCCCCGATCTTCCTGTGTAACTGTTTGACTGTATTTTCTGCATGTATGTTAAAATTCAGCTGACTGTCTAAAGTAATATCCAAATATTTGAAATCAGACACTGTGTCTAATTTCTCACCCCCTCCAATCAGAATCTCTAATGGTTCTATCGTAATTTTTTGTTTAGGATTAGAACAGAATAACATTCCTTTTTTTTCTTGTTCATTACAACTTTATTTTCCAATATCCATGTTTCCATTTTCCCAAATTCATATTCTGGATCTTGGTTTAATGTCTTAATATCTTTTTTGGCCATGTGTAACACAGCATCATCAGTGTATAGTACCGTTTGAGATCCTGTGGCATATTGCTGGTAGTTCAATAATGAACAATGGAAACAACATATGGGTCCCAATATGGAACCTGGGTAATTCTGTGAATGTACTTCTGTAATGTCTGTTGTTAGTCCGCTTACTTGTACTTGTTTCCTGTTTGTTAGGTAACTGTGTATCCAATTTAACACTGGTTCTCCAAAGTCAATATTGGGTAACTGATAATCTACAAGGTCGAATGTCTTGGTCAGGTCCATGAACACTGCACCTGTATATAATTCTACCTTCATATTGTCCTGCAGGTTGTTTGTGAACCTGACCAAGGCAGTCACCGTGCTACACCCCCTCTTGAAACCATGCTGGGCTGATGTCATTTTTCTGTATCTCTCTAGATAATCCATATCTAGGAGTGCAACAGCCTTCCTGAATCTTACCAGTCAGTAATAGGAGTGATACTGGCCTATTGCTGCTTGGGTTGTTAGTCTGTCCTCCTTTAAAATGGAAATCATATATGCTTTCTGGCATTGTTTGTGTGATTAAAGATACGCTGAAAATTATTTGTAAGGGGTAAGCAAGTTCCTCTGCTGCTTGTTTGAGAATATTTGCCTCAACCAAATCTGATCTTGATTCCTTTGATTCGTTTAATCATTTTAAAGTAAAATTGCAAAATTATATTGTGGGCTTCACAGCCTGGAACCCTGGGGCAGTGATATCCTCTGTGCTAACAGTAAAAATGTGAATATGCTCTTTAGGTTTGGGAAGGGATCGTAACTCTAGCTGAGCTGCCAGTCAGCTAATCCTTCCTACTTCCTAGTCTTGCCCACTCTCCTCTGTATCGTGACGTTTAGCCAGGGAGAGCATGGAGTGCGTGCCCCATACAAGTACTGTATATGGGGCTAATTTTCTGAACGATTTTACAAACTTTAGACTGCCTGTTGAGAAAATTAAAGCCACCGCTTGACTAATAAGGTTTCTGTAGTCGAGTGGTGGCTTTCATTTTCCTAATAAAGGCAGTCTGAAGTGTGTAAAATCATTCGAAAATTAGCCCCATATCTTGTATAGAGCATGTCCCTTGCCTCCCCTGTCTAAACATCATGATATGGAGGAGGTGGGGGCTATGGCAGACTAGGAAGTAGGAAGGGATCAGCTGGCTGGCAGCTCAGCTAGAGTTATGATCCCTTCCCAAACCTTACAGAGCATATTCACATTTTTACTGTTGGCACAGAGGGGCTATCGCTGCCCCAGGGTAGCGGGCTGTGAAGCCCAAAGTCTTAGTAAGGGGAACGTACACCTTTACTTTAAATGCTTACAAACTTTCTGCCATGTGATCCATTTAAAATAAAACGTGGGTCTAATTTCATTTTTTTTGTTCCTCGTTTTTTTTAGACATTTCTTTAAAGTTACTGAGGTATTAAGTAGAGGTTTTATTTATGTCATTAGCTATTTCTTTGTTGTCAGATATCTCCCGGCCCCCTTTAATTAAATTAGTTATATATTTTCTTTCTTTTTGGGGGCTAATACATTATTCAGTCCATCCCAGAACTTGGAAATTTGTCATTTGTTCATTTTTGTAAAATTCACCTTTCGCCCTTTTTATTTCTTTTCTACACATTTTCCTTAATTGTCTGAGCTGGTTCCAGTCCCTTTCTATTTTTGAGTTCTTATAATGTACCCAAACAGCATGTCTATCTTTAGTAAGTTTGATTGCATTTATCCATTTATTATGTATGCCTTTTATTCTGAGTCATCCGGTTACAATCAAGTGCATTTCTGCATGGAATGTCAGTTGCCTCCATCAGTGCTATGCTATGAAGCTGGTCAAACTTGAAGGCCAGGTTCGTGGTCACTCCACAAGAGTGGTCACTTCGTCCCTGGCAGAGATTTCCTCTGTTCCTGTCGCTGATATTTGCAGAGCTTCCACCTGGAGCACAGTGCACACCTTCGTCAAGCACTACCGTGGATGTCCATGCCAGGCAGCATACCTCCTTTGGCAGGACAATCCTTAATGGACTTCTGTCCTGAATGAGCTCCAGCTCCTAAGCCTCTGCCCGGGGGACTCATCTCAGCTTGGTACTCTAACCCATTGGTATGAAATCAATGGTGAAGACTGGTTCCTAGAAGATCTTAAAATCTAATGCTCACCGTAGTTCTTGATCTTAATCTAGGAGCATCTTCACCATCGATTCACACAGCCACCCTCCATCGCCCAGGCCCCTCTTTCTGTTTGTTGGTCTTTCCCCTTGTTTTTGGTGTGGGCTGTGAAGACACTGCTTTCTTTGTTGTTGACCCTTCTTATGTGGGTAGCAAGTGCTATCTTATGCTCTTTATTTAGGTGCATTATTGTTAGGTTACGCTGCATCTCCTCAGTGAAAAAGGTACTGAGTCGGTTGAGGGCCAGTGCTGAGCTAAGCCATGTGAGGCTTGACGAGCAAAAGTCAGTCATAAACACTATACCATAAACAAATGTGAATACCTCACGAACTGTAACTGCCACACACAAAGTGGCAAAGTTGTTCAGCTCTAACAATGGTATGCAGTCAATTCTAAGCAATTTGTTTTACGCTAGCCAAAATACCCCCAAACTGATTTTTTTTTATAAAAAAAATATACACCATACCATAAACAAATGCAAATACTGATTGTTTTTTAGTAGAAACAGCAACATAAGCCCTTTTTTTTGTGGAAAACCTGTTGCACATCAACACAAAATTATGTTTCTAGGATCGTGGATATGTTGTTCATCCACACTTATTGGCATGTACCCTTCCACTTTAAATCTTGCCAGAAGTCTTCAAGCTGGCTCCTCCCACAGACCCGGTTGATATATATCTCAGCTCCACCCCGTGATGCCAGATCTTCCTTTCTGCTGGAAGATACAGATTGCCTCCCTCGTGCACACGCATTTTGTAGACCCTGGCTTTCAAAACTTCAGGTTTACCGAGATTAAAAACTGTGCAAGTTAGCGATCGCCTCTTTGTGTCATCGATCATGGAGGAGAAATCTTCCCTTGGATTTCGCCAGTGTCCTTGTGGCCAAAAAATGTCAGGCTCTGATCCCCATCTCACGTGCGTCTACTGCCTCGTCGGCCATGACATTTAGTCCTGCAGTTTTTGCCTGGCCTTCCATCCCAACGTCCTGGATGACCGCCTTGCATGTCTTAAACTGGGGAGACTGGAGAAGAGGAACCTTCCGGTGAAGTCCAAGGAGGCTGGGTGGGCAGTTTCTGCGGCTGCGGGTTCCGCTAAACAGCTGGAACGCATGATGGCATTCAAGAAAGAAGCTGCTTGCTCTTTGGACTCTCGAAGCCACTTTGTTCCGCTCAACCTGGGCTCTACTTTCTCGGGCTCCTTCAGGGAATTGTGCCTGTCTCCCCCCACTCAGGGAGAAGCGCCCGCGGGCTCGCACTCCTCCCGAGCCCGTAAGCAGGATAGGGAACCAAGCACGTCTTCGTCTCGGTGAAGGCGCTCTTGGAACTGAGAGAGGTCTCAGTCTCGGGAGCATGTGGTCTCAAGCTAGGCTGAGATCGCTTCCTCAGACACAGGCTTCATGGACCTTCCTTCTGGCAAGCCGACCGAGGATGTGGCCGATGAGGTCGAGATTGTTCTTGATCCTATCAACCTGCTGTTGTCGGCTCCAGTTGATGACTCTCTGGAAAGAACTCCAGTCCCCATCTTCCCCAATGAGGAGACCCAGCCCACTGGTGTCCCCATCGAGGACCCGGTTCTAGACCCCCAGAAGTCACTGGTCCCGCGGTGTCTCCCTAGCGACTGAGTCGGCCTGCCCAGTCTCGGTTGAGGTCTAGAACCCCCCTCATCAGGCAGGAGAGGAAGAAGGGCCATAAGCGCTCAGAGAAGCGTGCCACGGTTGTCTCGTCCTCCTCGGATGAGAGCTCCGTTGGAAACTCTGGCGCTACAAGGACCTCATTTGGCAGCAGTTGATATTGTCCGGCACAATCCGACTTCGACTCCTGCCCTGCCATTGCTTGGCTCTTGCCTCCTAGGCAAACCCTGACCCCTTGGAACTGAGCAACACAGTTCCTGTGCCTGTGGGGCTGGCGCAGCTGCCTGTTTGGCCTATACCGTCTCTCCACCGATTGTGGTGGAGCCGCCACCTAAGCAGCCTGTGGGAAGGGCTCTTCCAAAGAGGACTGACCAGACACGGACTTCCCGATGTCTGTTGGTCACGGTCACCCTGACCACCCTCAGTGGGTCGAGGGTGATTTGGGCTGCAGGTCGCTGTACCCGACTCTTCGGACTGATGTCACCAGGCTTCACTCTCATCCCGAGGATGATGAGTTATCTGTTGGCATGAGAATGGAGGAAGGTCCTTTCTCCTTCCAAGGGATTCTTCGCCTCATCTCTGATTCCACAGGGATGCCCTTGGAACCCATCCAAAAAAGACGCGGAGTACACTCTCACGGACATCCTCAAAAGAGGGGGATACCCCAATGGAGGCCTTTTCTGTGGCTGAGGGCATTGTTGGTCCGGCTCTTGAACTGTGGCAGAGTCCTGCCTCATGTCCTGCACCGTCTGCTCGCTTGGCCTGCAAGTACGGGGTTCTCATGGGGTCCCTTGCGGGGTTCACAGAGCACCCTTTGGCCGAGAGCCTGGTGACCGCCTCTGTGTTCAGGCATACTGGCAGTTCTGCCAACACTGACCGACTTCCGACAAAGAGTCCAAGCTTTTGGATCACTCAGGGTGGAAGGTCTATGTGGCTTCCTCCTTGGGCCTTCGATTAGGCAAGTTCGAGCTATCATCATGGCACTTTCTCTCATGCCATCCTCGGGTCATTAGACAGAGTCCTCTCACATCTCCCTCGGACATGCAGACCACGGTTAAGCAGGTCCAAGCTGTTGCCAATAGCAGCTCAGATGGCCCTGGACATAGGGACTCTTGTGCCCGATCGATGGCCACCGCAGTTGCCTGTTGCCCGCAGGGCTTGGCTGAGGCTCTCCTCCTTTCCGCAGATACCAGCATAAGTTAGCTGATGTGCCTTTCTTGGGATCGACTTGTTCGCCCAGGAGTGGCCGGTCACCTACAGTGTATAGAGCAGTCCAGTGCCACCTTGGACGCTACTTCTACTAAGAGTTCTTCGGGCAAGAACCAGCAGAAGAAGAAGAAGAAGCTTTCAGCACTCTTCCCTGCAGTTCAGCAGTTCTCCTTCCTTATTATACCAAACTGAAGCTTTGCAAGCTACATGCCTAGATCTGGAGGGCCGGTCTCGGCATGATAACCTCCGACTATATGATCTTCCTGAGAATATGGAGACAACCCCTATGGCACCATTTGTAGAGAACCTACTGCGGACGCTCTGGCTCATTTTCCATGTGGAAAGGGCACACAGATCCCTACAAAAGAAACCTACTGATCCTGCAGCCCACCCACTGCTCTGTTGTATTTAAGCTAAACTCTTTCAGTATGAAAGAAGAAATATTGAGACGTGTGTGAGTAAAAATATATCAAATATCTTATAAACAGGCTGTTCCTCGATGACGATTACCCTCAAGAAATACAATCTCAGAGAATCAAATACTTCCCCATCTTGAGAGTGTTGCGAGAGAGGTCCATTCCTTTACACACCCCTTATCCCTCCCGACTGAGAGTGTTCTGGGAAGATGGAGTGAAACTTTAATCGACACTCGAAGCACAGGAAGCACTCGAGAGGGGCGTGCCTATAGAAGAGAGTAGGACCCAAGATGCAGAGAAGCTGGGACCATTTAGACAGCGCACCATGTGTAGGAAGGCAGGGGGAAACAAGATAGTATCGCACACTGAAGCATTGCACAGAATCCAAATCATCATGAACAGAAAGGCAGCTCAAACTTGAACAGAAACCTGAACAAATAAATATATCTTTATGGTGTTTTCGCTGAGACCGTTCTCTTGTATCTCGAGCTACCGCTGAAGGAGCCTGAAATGGCAATGCCATCCCTTGGAAAAGTACTGAATTATTATCCACACTTTGGGTTTTCAGTAGGGGAATGGGGACTGCATGGGGGTGGATGCTTTGAGGAGAACATAGATACTGAACTGGTCAAATGGGACTTATGATGACTCAAACTTAATTTCTCTGTCAACTAGAATTGTTTAGCGTGCAGTTTATGCTAGATACTCTGCTAAGCCAGTAAATATGTGAATGCTTTATTGCTAATGCTTTGGGTCTTTTCTTTATTACCTACTGGTCTCAGTGCAATCTCCATTGTCGCGCTTAAGATGCTGTTAGTAACCCCACGATACCCTGAAAAGAACAGGGTGTAAAATTCATCTGTTACTGGGGCTGATCAGTTGAATTACAATGGATGCTGCCACTGGATCAGGACCTATTTTGATCTGCTTTTATAGGACATATACCTCTGTTGTCCTTAAGGTACATTCAGTTTCCTTACAATCGGCTGGAAGCAGGGTGTACTGATGCTTTATTGTCCTGTATCCTTAGCACACAAATAGGATGCCCACTGTTATCAAGGCTGTAGAGGAGATCCTCCAATAACAGAGGCATATGCATGCTTCCTTGTCCTCCTCCTTTGGGGAACACAGGGGCTAAAAAGGTAATTTAGCCCTCAACCTTGGAAGCATATATTTTATTGGTTCATAGGTAAATTATAGCCATGTTGGCTCTGAAGTTTGTTTTATACCTAGCAGGACGATTGGAATTTATAAATAAAGATAACTACTAACATACTAACATACTATTTGCCAGCAGATTAGGCCTTATGGTCTATCAAGTCTGCTCGAACCTCGATCCTTAGTTGGGTGCCGAGACCCTCCCATCCCTTGTGCTCCAGAAACCCCTATCATCCATCCCCACCCCCCCGGGACAGGACATCATCTGATACATCCACTTTCTGTGTCTGTCCCACCTCTCTTAAAGCTCTCCACTGTGGATCTCTGAACCAGCTCACCAGGCAGAGCATTCCAAGGTCCACCACCCTCTCAGTGAAAAACCTCCTCCTCTTTTCCCCTCACCCTTCCACCTTCCAACTTCAAACCATGCCCTCTGGTGATGCCTCCCTGCTTTAGTCTAAGATCCCTCCATGTTTACCCTATTTATTCCCTTGAGGTACTTGAAGACCTCAATCATGTCCCCCTGTCTCTCCTCCTCCAATGAAAACAGGCAGAGCTCCTCAAGTCTGTCCTCGTAAGTCAAATCCCTAGCCCTCGTATCATCTTTGTTGCCCTCCTCTGTACCCTCTCCAGGAGCTGTATGTCCCTCTTCAAGTGTGGTCTCCGTTGCTGTACACAGTGCTCAGGGTGTGGTCTAGCCAGTCCATTGTACAGCGGCAGAATCGCTTCCTTGCTCCTGGGGGTGATCCCCCTTACGATGCATCCCAGCATCCTGTTTGCCTTGCTAGCTGCTCTCCTGCACTGCTCAGTGTTATTCATACATGTATCCACCATGACCCCTAGGTCTTTTCCCCTGTTGAGGCTTCCAGCACCTCCTCCCAGGGTGTACCTGTGTTTAGGGTTTCCCGACCAAGATGCAACACCTTGCACTTGGTGATATTGAAATTTATTTCCATGTGTGAGCCCAGCTTTCCAGGGTGTCCAGGTCCTTGCAGGGCCAACCTCCCCTCTTCTCCCTCAACTACTGCTCCCATCTTGGAGTCATCCGCGAAGAGACTCATTTCACACCCTATACCATCCCTGATGTCTGATATGTATGCATTAAACAGGATTGGACCCAGGACCGAGCCCTGTGGTACCCCACTACCAACCTCTGTAGGGTTCGAGAGCTCCCCACAGACCACTACTCTCTGAGTGTCCAGCTATCCAGTTTTCAATCCATCTGACCATCAAAGGGCCTACTCCTAACCCCATCAGTTTCTCCACCAGACCATTGTAGACAGAGTCAAACGCCTTGCTGAAGTCCAAGAATAATACATCCACAGGCTTACCCTATCCAGTTCTGATGTTACCCATTCATAGAACTCCACAAGGTTGGTTTGACATGATCTACCTGGCACAAACCCATGCTGCCGACTATCCAGACCTCCCACCTCCTCCAAGTAAACCCCAATCGTTCCTTTAGTATACTCTCCATTAATTTTCCACCACGAGGTTAAACTGATGGGTCTATAGTTTCCTGGTACTTCCTTGACCCCTTTATGGATTGGTACCACATGTGCCTCGCCAATCCCTAGGTACCCTCCTGTCTCAAGTGACCTGTTGAAAAGCTCTCACCAGGGTGCAGCCAGTATGTCCGCCACTCCCATAGTACTCGGATGAATGCCATCCGGCCCAGGAGATTTGTCTTTCTTTAGGGCCTTGAGGGCAAACCACACCCTTTTGGTGGGATGGCATCATCATCCGTCCCCTCCACCTTACTGGTCTTTTTATCCTTATCCAGATGTGACACCCCTGGGGTACCTTTCCCTCCCTTTTGCTCCATTTCTGCTGCTCCCCTGATCCCACTCCCTGCCGCTTCTATCCCCTTTGTGCCTTGCTTTGTAGATATCCCATCCCCCTCCCTAGTGAACACAGAGGCAAAGTACTCGTTAAATACCTCTGCCTGGTCCCTCGCCTCTTCCACCCACCCTCCTTCTGATCTCAATCTGCTGAGATGGCCCTTAGTTTTTCTCCGCTCCCCAATGTACCGGAAGAACCCCTTTTCCCCTCCATGTATCCCCTGTGCCAGCCGATGCTCTTTACTGGACTTTGCTCCCCTCACCATACGGGTGACTTTTCTAGATGCAAGCTGGTACATTTCCTTATCCCTATCCTCTTGTTGTTTTATATTTTTGTAAGCCGCCTTCTTTTCTCTGACTGCTACCTGGACCTCACTGGACCACCAGCATGGTTTATGTGACCTTGCTCCTTACGTTTTCAACTTAGCGCAGATCCTGACTGCCTCATGAAGTCCCTGCTTTATGACCTCCCATCTCCTTTCCACACTTGTTGTTGAGGTAATCCCTTCAAGTGATCCTTGAGAATATTTCCCATGCCCATAAAGTCTGCCCCCTGAAGTCCACTGCCAGTGTCCTAGATCTCACCCCACTCCCCAATGCTTATTTGAAACCAGACAGTATTGTGGTCACTCCCAGTCAGGGGTCCTGTACAACCATGTCCCTTACCAGATCCCCATCTGCCAGAACCACATCCAGGACATGCCCTCCCTTGTGGGCTCCATCACATGCTGTGTTAAGAACACATCCTGGAAGCCATCCAGCAGCCTCTGCTCCTTGGCCACCTTAGAGGACATGGTTCCCCAGTTAGTACCTGGCATATTAAGGTCCCCCATCAACACCACTCCTTCCCCTTTTGGACCACACTGGGCAATGATGTTGTCCAGCAAACCATCCTCTAGAACATCACTCATCCCGGGGCCTATATACCACCCAGCTTGACCTTATCTCCTGCTGGGGATCGTGGAGTGACCCATAAGGCCTCCACGCTTCCCTCTGCCTCTTCTACCATAGCAATTTCTATGTCATCTCTAATGAACATAGCCACTCCACCCTCTGCCTCCTTTCTATCCTTCCTAAGCATAGTGTACCCCATACATTTAGGTCCCAGTCATGGTTTTGTTGGCCCACGTTTCGTGACTGCCGCCACATCCACCCCCTCGAACAGCATGGCCTGGAACTCTGGCAACTTGTTTCCCAAACTCCTGGCATTTACTAACACTAACCCCACCCTTATCCCTGATCCTTTTGTCGAACCCCACCCAGATTCCTTATACTTCCATCCTCCCCTGCTCCTCCTGAAACCTCCACCTCCAGTCTGTTTCCCCCCGGCTTGAAGGTTACCCCTCATCTGAGGGAGGGCTGGTCAGCCCTCCCTTATCCCTTCCCCTTACAAGTTTAAACCCCACCTTTCTGTATGTAGACAGCCATCCCTGTTTAAGGACTTCCTTCCTAATGGGGCAAGATGAAACCTGTCCTTGGCATATAGTCCCTTATCCTCCCAACTACCTTCTATATCAGCATGTTTTGGAGTGGGAGGGGCCACCACTGTGGGGGATAGACCTACTAATTGTGTCTTACTACAAACTGGGAGTATTTGACCTTACTTAATATGACACAACCCTTTGTCATATGCACTTACAGTGTGCATGGTATCACTAATCCCATTAAGAGAAGTAAAATTCTACAGTATATGAGGTGGGAGGGAGCTAACATTTTATTACTCCAAGAAACATCTTTCCCAAAGGAACATAAAAATTTGAGCGCTTGGGTATACCCAGGTGGTGACTTCCTCGTATCAGGGTGGAAGACGGGAGGGACTGCCATAATGATAAAACAAGGGTACATTTTGAACTCAGGGACCAAATTGTGGATAAAGAAAGGCGTTTTGTTCTTATAAAGGGCCTGCTAGATTGCCAGATGGTTACGTTGGCTTCTAGCAACAGATTTCACACTATATAGAAATCTTTTTAACCAGTTAACTGAATGGGCAGAGGGAAGGGTGATCTGTAGGGGGGACTTAAATCTTGATATTTCTGGGGAGGCAGGGATCAACCCATCCAGGGGAGAATAAATAAAACAAATAGAAATGTTAGAAAATTGTTACAGGAAATAGGTTATAATGACATATAGCAGTTTATAAATGGCCCCTCAAAGACGTACCTTTTATTCGCAGGCACATGACTCGTACTCTTGCCTCGACTTTCTAGTAGCCCCACAGGAACAACTGAATATGTTGCAAAGCATTTGGCAAGGTAGCTTCTGTCTCTCGGATTATGATCCTATTTTTTGTAAACTCCATCCACAGACCTCCCGAAGGAAAACCTTCTGGCGGTTGAACCTATCTCTCCTGAGAAATCTGGAGGTGCGGGAATCGATTACGGATACAATAACCCAGGCCCTATTAGACAGTGATACACAGGACTCCTCAATGGCTGTGATCTGGGATACCATTAAGGCAGTAGTGAGTGGAAGACTAATAGGAATCTCATCACACCAAAAGAAACACAGGAATCCGTAAACTTGCCTTAGAAACTCAAAAGTTTTAGAAGGTCTTCAGTGTGTGAAGCACTGCATGTACGATCCCAGAGCTTACCTCTTAAAGAAATAATTAAATAATATCCTAGACTATGCTGTTGAGCAGAAGCTAATATTCATAAGGCATAAACATTATGATGGGGGCCTAGATCTATGAGATTAATTGCAGGCTAACTGCGGCTCAGAGAGCCAAATCCTCTATCCTGAAAAATTAGACACCCCACTAACGCATCCTTAAAACTAATATTGCAGACATCTCTGAGGCCTTCCTCCAGTTTTATACAACGTTATATTCTAGGAAAACCTCCCCTTCTGATGAAAGCAATGGAATTTTTATCTCCCTGAACTTCCACTTTAACTCAGAAACAGTCCCTTTGTCTGGTAGCTCCATTTCCCACAAGAAAATAATAACAACAATTGGAAACTTAAAAACTGGTAAATGTCCCAGATTCGATGGTCTTCCGGGAGAGTTTTATAAAGCTTTCATCAAGACCCTCACCCCGATACTGGGCAGGTTGTTCACTTTTGTGAATACAGAAGATGGAATGATCCCACCATCCTGAAATGAGGCCATAGTCTCCATGATACTGAAATCGGGTAAAGACCTCTCAAATTGCTCCTCATTTCAACCCATATCTATACTGAACACAGACTATAAGATCTTTGCATCCATTTATGCAAGGAGACTTAAATAGTTTGCACTGTCCACAATACACACAGATCAGTGTGGTTTTATCCCAGGACGTCAGCCGCAGGACAATGTCAGATGTACAGTCTGTATTATTGCACATGTTCGAGCCCACAACATCCCTGCGGTTGTATTGGGATTGGATGCGGAAAAAGCATTTGATATGGTGTCACGGGAATTTTTAAGATGGGTACTGACAAGATTTGGCTTTCCGCACCAATTTATAGACACCATTTTCAAATTCTACACAAACCCTATAGGATACATTAGAGTGAATAGCCACATATCTGAGAAATTTCCCTTATATAGAGGAACTAGACAGGGATGCCCTCATTTCCCGCTCTTATTTGCTTATTATATTGAACCGCTGCCCCAATGTCTACGTCAGACCCAGGATGTTAAGGGTGTTGAGATGGCAGGCACAGAACAAAAGTTGGCCCTATTTGCTGATGATATACTTCTGTACTTTGCTAATCCGTATAGATACCTCTTTGAAGGCCCTCTTTCAGCACATACAGAAATTTTTCAATCTTTCCGGTTTCACTTTAAATATAAATAAATCGGAAGCTTTGACATTTGAATATAGCCCTCCCTAATCTCAAAAAACAATACCCGATTAAATTGGATAAAACTTGTATAAACTATTTGGGTATACAGATTCCAAAAGACCCGTAGTTACTTTTTAAACTAAACTACGTTTCTGCACCCCTTGCTTAAGACCATTAAACAGGAATTGAGGAGATGGGACCTTTTACACAAGAACTCTATCACTGAAGATCAACGCCCTGCCAAGATTTTTGTATTTATTTCAGTGTGTTCCATGTGCCCTATCCCCAAAAGAGCTCCTCTCTTGGCAAAAAACCTTAAACACATTCCAGTGGAACCAAAGGAGGCCAAGGATGAGCCTCTCCAAACTGTTTCTGCCCAAAGGATTAGGGGAAATAGCTCTCCCCTCACTCCAAAACTATTGGATCTCGGCCCAAATGCGTTTGGCACTACTATGGGGTGCTAAAGCATACCATGCAGTTTGGAAGCAAATTGACCTATCCAGACCCACCTCTACCCCACTCCCAGCCTGTTTATTCTCCCTACCCCACCTCAAAAAGGTTATCCAGGAAATCCCGCAAGCAACTACTACCATATTAATGGGTTGGCAGATGGGAATGAAGTACAAGACCTTCCAACAACATCTATAGAAGTATTGTTGGTTTGTGCTAACCCCGTTTGATGCACCAGAGCATAACAAATGGTATAGAAACCAGGCCATCAAAGGATTGGAGGTGCCATGGCAGTTGTTAAAAGGTAATGTGATTATAGACTTTTCAGAAGCCCAGAGGGTATACTCCTGGACAGAAAAAGATAGGCTATACTATTAAATCAGAGACTATATCCAAACACAAATTAGAATTACTGATCGAAGCCCTCACTTGAGGGAGGATAATACCCCCTTTTGACAAATCTGGGCCTCACTTCTGGGGGAAAAGGCAATATCTATAGTATATAAGTCACTTATACAACAAACCTCACATGCCATGGCGCCAGTTCAATCCAGATGGGAACAGGAGTTTGCACATCCAATATCCAGTAAAGAGTGGCTTAAAATTTGGGGAAACACGTGGAAAACTACCTCTTCTCCAATTTGAAGGGAGTTTACGTGGAAGGTTAGGGCGATGTTTTTTTCTGGTTCCCTCGGTAGTTGCTCTGAGGAACCCGGGAGCCGCCTCCAAATGTTGGAGAAGCAAGAGCTTCTCATAAACATATCTTCCTGGATTGCCCAAGACTGTCTGCCTTTTGACTTCAGGTATCACTTCATATAAAGTCAATGCTAGACATACAGAGCGCACTTAAGGGTGTTAATCTAATCCTGGGGATCCCACCAGTGGAGACCAAGGATAGAGCTAGCTTATACCTCTGGTCCATGTTCCTAAGCTCATCTTACAAATCCATAACCCAAAAATGGCTTCTCACAACTGCCCCCAATTGATATCTGATTGGAAAGCAATCATACTGCACATCTAGCATAATGAGCAGATTTCTTTTAAACTCCAGGGCAAGATGGATACCTATATTTGTTGATGG
Organism: Neoceratodus forsteri; assembly: GCA_016271365.2. Classification (NCBI taxonomy): domain Eukaryota; kingdom Metazoa; phylum Chordata; order Ceratodontiformes; family Ceratodontidae; genus Neoceratodus; species Neoceratodus forsteri. Next base: position 27,144,610 of record CM057455.1, on the reverse strand, counting down.
TCATGGTGGGAACTATATAGAGACTGACTTCAGTAGACAGAGCTCAGCCTAGACGATTGACTTAAAAGCTGACAGGTAATAAGACCGACCTCTGTGGATAGAGTGTATAGATATCTGTTAAGGAATGAAAACATGGATCTATTGTAGTAACTGTCCTCCCCGCTTCGTTACTTATATGGCTTCTTAACCAAAAACCTAAAGAATGAATTACAATATTTGTATAGGTAGTACCTTATGTTCCATCGTTATTCCCCTGCTTTAAGTTAAGTTATAGAATTAATTTTCAAGGTATTCTTGGTTTCCATTTTTAGAATGGCTGTATGTTGTAACAGCCTCAAAATGTATTTAAATAAGTGTTGATATATCAGATGTGGATGTAAGAAACTATATCTTTAATAAAGGAAGTATAAAAGAAAAAGGAATACTGTATGCCGTTAGAGTATAGCACCGCCCACAGAAAATTGATTGCCCAGTACAAGTGACGTAAGCATCTTTGCTCTTAACACACTGGCATTTCATTCATAAAAACATCACATTCATAAAGGACCACATATGTTAGGTTATGTAGTAAGTAACACAGCCCTACCCCATTACACCCTCTAAATCACTTCTGTGTATACAAATATCTGTGCAAAATGCATATTATGCCTCCACCTACATAAAAAATCTAATCCGCCTAACATATGTGGTCCTTCATGAATGTGATTTTTTGTGAACGCTGATGTTGACTTCCTCCCTACCCAAAATTTGCTCCCATCTGGGCAGATCATTGCTGTCAATAACCACGAAGGAGTGACATCCAGTATTTTATGGGACATGATTAAAATTGTTTTACGCAGTGAAACAATGACGTTTTCCTCACACTATAAAAATACTCAGGCAGAGCAACTAGATACTTTACAGACACAGCGGAAGAACCTCCAGAACCAACATGCTAGGGGAACCACTTGGTGACCCCTCCATTAGAAGCAACTCAACTGAGAAAACAAGCAGTTCTAGACATTAAAGCAGAGCTAGCCCTCCGTTTCTCAAGACAGAAATATTATGAAGGGGGATCCGGGGCTGCTCGTACCATAACTTGTCAACTTGGGCAATGAATAGGCCTAACAGTCATCACCCAAATCAGATGCCACTCCTCTGTAACCTTCTTAAAACAGCCCAAGGAGATATTGAATGCCTCTAAACAATACTACCAAACTCTTTACTCTTCCAGTACTACATGGAGCACTTAAGAACTTAGTGCTTATTTAGATGGCCTACATTTTCCTAAACTAAATCCCAACAAAGTCACCCTGTTAGAAGCCCCTGTTATATATGCAGAATTGGAGAGGGCTATTAAAAAGTTGAAGTCTGTTTAGAGCCCTGACCCAAACGGTTATATAAGAGAATTTTATGTGTCATTTTGGGACCTGCTTGTGCCATCTTTGCTGGGTACCTGAGAGGTGATGGAAGGGAGAAAACACCCCACCCACCTGGAAATTCAGCACTATTTCTACTATTCCAAAACCAGGAAATGATAAAACCCATTGTTTCTTGTACTGCTCTATACTGGTTTTAAACATGGACTATAAATTGTTTACAGCCATTGTAACCAAACAGTTGGAAGGTATCCTTTCCTCTATCATTAGTGGGGATCAGACCGGTTATCTTAGAAGCTAGACAAACACAAGATAACATAAAACATATCCTCCACATCTTCTACCCTTTACCATGCTACCTGGTTGAAACAACCTTTCCTTTTAATTAGTCTAGATATAGAGAAGGCTTTTGACTGGGTGGCATAGCCATTCCTAGCCATGACTCTGGGACATACATGTTTTTCTCGACAATTTGGGAGACTCCTTAAACAACTACGATACCCTGATGGCCTATGTGAAGGTGAATGGCCATATTTCTGTGTCATTTCCTCTTTTCAGGGGCACTCAGCAGGGGTGCCCACTTTCACCCCTGTTTGCTGTCTAATTGAAACCTTTAGCCCAAGTTATACAACAAAATGAAGCGATTACTGGTATCACCCTATTGGGCAGGTCACAAATATAGTGCTATGTGCTGACAGTTTATTAGTTAATCTAACCTCCCCTGGCCAGACCTTACCTCATTCTAACCTCATTAATACTCAGGTATTCATAACTGTATGCAGTCATCCTTGCAAGTAGAACTGCCCAGAGAGAATTTGTAACATTTGCAAATGATGGAATCTTTTGCATGAGCCACTTTTCAAATGCTGCCTTATACTAACTGCCTTTGTTCTAAACCCCTCGGATTTCTCTCTCTGCCTGTCAAGACTAGATGCTCAGAGATCCTCTCCTCATCATCTTTTGTTCTGACATGAGAAACTTTATAAAATATTATAAGTATTCTTTACATTTCATTTGCTGCCTTTTACTTTTTGTTATTTTAGGTAAACCCATAGTTTTAGTGTTTAAATTGTAAGTTTTCTCCGTTTCTCCCAGTTCGGTATAACTGGGGGTAAACCGAGGTTTATTTTATATTTATCGGAGTTTTCTGACTAAAAAAACTCCCATTAGTTATGCTTAATTTTATTAAATTAGTTTGTTTTAAGAACAGCTAATACCGGTTCCTGGACCGATAGCCTCGGTTAATTTTATCTCGTTTTCCAGGTCCTGCAGCGGTTCCAGAACTGACCACAACTGCTAAATAAACTTAAATCAAAATACTTCGTTTTAGCGGTTGCAACTGTTATTGGCTTTACATTGAAAATGTTACAAAAAGAAACTGGTGGTCCCGGTTTCAAACCTTGTATTCAGTGTGGTGAAATTTTGTTAGATCAAAAATTCTCTTGTTTTGCCTATCTGGACATGAACATTTAAAGTAGAGTGAAATCTGCATTACATGTCCTGGAAAAAACTACTGAAATGCCTGGATGAGGTTTAAAAAAAAAACAGAAAACTATCATCACCTAAGGGTCCCTCCAGCTTTAACCAGCTGACACCCCAAGTTACTGTGGGTAACTCCAGAATAAATACTGTAACTGCTACCTTGAGATGGGCATATCACGCAGTTTCAAGTGGCTTGTTGAATTGGCTGACTCCTGGTTCCCTCAGTGAAATTTAATAAACTAAGCACACATAACCCCTGCCATACCTCTCAACTGCTATGAATTCCGCATAGCGCTATGATTTTCACACTCAAATTTACCCTTGCTCCTCATAAGTTTACCGATGTTCCTCATAATGTTGGAGCTATTTCTGGACACACAAACTATTAAATCATTGAACTGAGCTGATAGAAACATTCCTTATCACTTATTATATGGGGTCCACTATCTGTAAATATAATATTGTTTAAAATAAGAAAGCGCTCCGCATTCTGACCCTTTGCTATGATTTTTGAAGGTCAGTGCTATGATTTTTAGTGCTGTGAGGTTGAGAGGTATGCCCCCTGCTGACAGCATTTTGGGGACTTCTGTGCCTGCTATAAAGCCTGCCAACTTCTTCAGAAATTGCAGGCTGGTTTTGATTGGGGAAGTATTTGCCAAGACAGGTAAGCACAGTTGTGTATTGCTTCCCTTGGCTATCATCACCTAAATGAATATTGTGAAATCTTTAAACTTTCCCAGGGGGAAAAAGTGTGGAGAAATGCCTGGAATGGCTAAAGAAAACACATTCAGGCTTTCAAGGGCTGTCTGTCTCTCAGCAGCAGACCTGTGCAAAGCAGTCTTCCTAATATTTAAAAGGAAGAATATGTAATTATTATGAAATGGAGGAGAACCTATTGAGTCTGAGCTTTCCTCTGAGCTTGAGTTTGTCTCTCCCTCAGAACATCTGAGGATCATTCCTGATTCTTCACATTGGTGAGAAAGATTGGGCTGACACCCACTAAAAGCTCCCATTTCTGTGAATAAATTCTTCAGGAAGATGCTTTAAAGAGTTTACAAACTCAAGCCTTCCCCCTGTGGATAAGAGGTGTATAAGAAATTTCAGCTGGACAGGAGGGAGCTGAAATTTATTCCCCCACCCTTTCCACCAAGGAGTGGTTAAAATGGCAGCCTGTGACAAGGCAAAGATACCACTGTCTTCCTGTCTTCTTAACCAGGATTCCAGGAAAAATTGACAACATGGTTTAAAAATTTATATTTATCAGGTGCCTTGGCCATCAGGCAGGCACACATTTCAAGCCTATGTCCATACCAGAGTCACTGTGGTAGTCGACCCCTACTATGTCAGCCAAGGCACTGACTCCCCTGTCAGATGATCTAGCTGAAACAGCTAAATTTGGTTTGAGAGCAGCCAAATAACAGTTCAAGTGGCTGCTGCCAGAATGGATGGCAAGTACAGTGGTTCAGAGGAGGTTTGCCTGGCTGCAGGTCACAGACCTCACTCAGGATACCCAAACCAAGGTTATAGACTTTCCAGTCGAGGGTAATTCCTCTTTGAGAAAGATAAAGGCTTAAATGAAAAGGTAATATATATATATATATAGTATATATACACACACACACACACACACACACACACACACACACACACCACAGCAAGACCCCTTTTTTCTATCAGGCTGGGGCTGTGCCTCAGTATCAGGAGTACCCACAGAAAAGTGGTCCTGGATGTAGTGAGTCAGTGATTGTCTCTGAACTCAAATTCCTTCCACTAACAACAGTGGAAAAAGGACTAGAATGGTTGCAAGAGAGACCAAATAAGGGTGCGTCAAGCTCTGACCAGCCAACACCCTCCAAATCTGCATGTGAAACTACTGTCTCTTAACTTACACACCCCTGAGAAGGGCGATTCAGTTTTTTTTTTTTTAAAGGGGCGTGTGAGTGGTCCGGCTGTTTCTCCGGTCCCCTCCACAAAAACCAAAAAGACAAAGCATGTCAAATCCCAGGAAAAACCTAAAGGGGTTTCTGGCACCACTGTACTTAAATTATTTTCACACTCCCATAAGGGAGTCTCACAGAAAGTACTTCAGGCTCAGACTCTCATCAGGTCACTCTCTAGGAGTGTACACAGTGGTCGATCACCTTTCAAAGATAATGTGTCACAGTTTCCCATATCTAGATGACTGGCTGGTGGTGGTAGAATCACTCCAGTAAGTGAGTCTGCAACTCACCTAGGGTCTCCTGGACTCCTTAGGGTCCTTGATAAATCTATAGAAAGTCTGACCTTCAGCCTGCTCAAACACTCCAGTTCATAGGAGCAGAGCTAAATACCCTGCAAGGCAGGGTCTACCTGCCCCTATGCAGGGCAAGAAGTATTCCACTAATAGTGGGCTCATTCAGGCTGAATGAACCCAAAAAAACCCACAAAAAAACTGCAAGATTGTTTTCTTCAGCTACTGGCCACATGGCATCTGCCAGTGGCACAGTCTTGGAATCCAGGTTACAGATCAGGGCCATTCAATGTCACCTCATGGCTCAATGGTGTCAGAGACAGGACCCTCTTTTAAAACTAATTCTAGTAACAAGAACATTGTTACAGGCCTCCAGTGGAGGAAAAGATGGAATCAATCTAAGGGAGGGGCCTCTTCCTTTTCAGCAGAGAGCCCCTATCAGTTGTCTGACAACAAATGCATCCCTACTAGAGTGGGACGCCCATCTGGGGGTTCACACTGCCTAAGACACATGGTTAAGTGCAGATTTACTCCTGCACATAAACCTGCAGGGGCTAAGAGAAGTGTTACTGCGCTAAAGGTCTTCACATATCTACTACAAAGGTGGTACAGGTCAGATCAGACAATACCAGCACAATGTATTACATCCATGAATAGGGGGACAAGGTTAAGCCCTCCTGCTCAGGACTTATGAAAATATGGAGTCTAGCATGCTCCATGGGTCCCTGCAGGATGTTAATTTGCCAGGTAGGGTCACTACCTTGGCAGATACCTTGACTCAGATCAACCAGTCCCATCAGGAATGGGCCTTGAATAGTCAGGTGGTGCAAGTTATCTTCAGAAGGTGGGACATACCAGAGGTAGACTTGTTCGCATCCCACCACATCCACCACCTGGCACAGTACTAAATCAGTCAGAGATCCGGGACCAATCCCCCTGGATTCTCTAGTTCTGAGTTGGCCAGGGAAGCATCTGTATGCTTTCCTTCCTTCCTGTTGGCATACAGTGCATTTCTCAAGCTCAGGTCCCGGCCAGCATCAGTGGTCTTGATAACGCCAGACTGGGCTAGGCAGACATGGTTCTCTCTGCTACTCTCCATGTCTGGTTCCAAACCAATACACCTTTTCTCAGAGGCACAACCTGCTAATCTCCAACTGGGAGGCTTCTGTACCCAAACCTTGGGTCACTCAGGCCCATGTCATGCCTTTTGAGGGCCTACTGTACAATATGCAGTCTTGCATCTTTTTCACAGTGTCTAGACTTTGTATGTGGTTACAGGAAGCCCTCCATAAGGAAACGGTACGCTTCAGAAGGGGAAAGGTTTACTATTGGTGTTCAGCCAGAAACTGTTTCCAGCACATGCTGGGGTCAAGCAGTGCTTGACTAACTTACCTATTTATATTCATTGTACTTGCAGTTCAGCATCCTCAAAGTCCACCTAGCTGCAGTATCTGCTTTCATATTAGTTGGACAAACTGTTTTAATGGCCCCAGATCCTAGCCTCAAAGAGGCTCTTTTAGGGCCTGGCACATATTCGGCACAGGCTGGTGTTCCAGCTGTGCTGGACTGGTTTACCTATTTGCTTTCACTGGGCTTGCAGACCAGTACCTTACAGGTCCACCTGGTTCCAGCATCTGTTTACTTCTCAGTTGGACAGAATGTTTTTCAAGCCTCAGACCCTGTCTTCAAAGGGTTCTTTAAAGGCCTGGTCCATTTACAACCCCTCACAGGGAACCACTGCCAGCATGGGACCTAGATATGTGTGCATAGTTATGTTCATGGGTCCTGCTTTTTGAGCCCTTGTTTTCAGCTTATTTGAAATATATAAAAAAAATGTATATATACTTTTTTCCTTGTGGTAATGATTTCTGCCACAAGAATCAGTGGCCTCAAGTCTCTGCATTGAATTGGACCTCATTTTAAAGGCAGGTTATATGTACAGTCTGTCAATTACGGGAGGTAATTCCTGCAGCAAACGGGTGACGTCAGTAAGACGGGGCCATATATTGCTCGGCTCTAGCAAGTGGTGCTAGTAAAGGGGAGTTACTAGTGGGGTGCCGTAGGGTTCAGTATTAGAACCGGTCCTCTTCAATATCTTTGTAAGCAACATCGCAGAGGGACTGAAAGGAAAAGTATGTCTCTCTGCAGATGACACAAAGATCAGCAACAGAGTTGATGCACAAGGTGGGGTGGAAAGGATGAGAAGGGACTTGGCAAGGTTAGAGGAATGGTCAAATGTATGGCGGCTTAGCTTTAATGCTAAGAAGTGCAAGGTAATGCACCTGGGAAACAAAAACCCAGGGGAAGAGTACACAATGGGGGGTGAGATACTAACAACAACAAAAATGGAAAGGGACTTGGGGGTAGTCATATCAGATGACTTAAAGGTGGGCAATCAATGTGAGAGGGCAGAAAGGAGGGCTGGGGGGATACTGGGATGCATAGGGAGAGGCATCACCAGTAGAAAACAGGAAGTTGTTATCCCTCTGTACAGACAGCTGGTGAGACCCCATCTGAAGTACTGTGTGCAGTTCTGGAGACCCAATCTCCGCAAGGACATAGACAAGATGGAAGCTGTCCAGAGGAGGGCAACTAAAATGGTGCAGAGTCTGCACTGGAAGACATGTGAAGAGAGACTAAAGGAGCTTAATATGTATAGCCTCGAGGAAAGGAGGGAGAGGGGGGACATGATAGAAACTTTCAAGTACCTCAAGGAATCAACAAAGTCCAAGAGGGTAGCATCTTTCAAAAAAGAGTGTGCAAGAACAAGGGGCACAATTTGAAGATAATGGGAGGGTGGCTCAGTGGTAATGTAAGGAAGTATTTTTCACAGAGAGGGTTGTGGATGCATGGAGCGGCCTTCTGGAGGAGGTTGTGGAATCAAAAACAGTGGTTGAATTCACGCATGCATGGGACAGCCATAATCTAGGGGTTGGGGGGTAGAAAGAAGTAGGCTGCTGGTTAACTAGGATCTACAGCTTATCCATTAGGTAGGGAAATGGGCAGACTGGGTGGCCCAAGCGGTCCTTATCTGCCATCAAATTCTATGTTTCTGTTAACTGCAGAGCAGAGCGTGGTGGTCTGTAGCTCTGGTACTAGGTGGCTGTGTGAAACAGACAAATTCTTGTGCATTTGAGGTGTACTGTAATTGACGCTGCTTGGCAATCTTCTCGGAGGTTGCAAGCTGCTGACTGCACTTAAGTGAACTTTAGTGTTTGGAAAGCACTTTTGGGGTTGCCAGATACTGATTTGCCTGCCTTTTTAAAGGCAGATTATATGTATAGTCTGTCAATTACGTTAGGTAATTCCTGCAGCAAACTGGTGATGTCAGTAAGACGGGGCCATATATTGCTCAGCTCTAGCGATCGGAGCCTGAGCGTGGAGTGGAGGCGCAGCGGGCAGAGGCCAGCAGCGTCAGCAGGGGAGGAAGGGGAGAGAAGGCCGGGCATTATTATTGGTAAATTACAACTGAATATTGGAATTAATCAGAGAGGGGAAAACTAGAAAAGTTGACTGGAAGCCTAACAGAGTCGGTAATCTAAACGGTGAGTAAATAACATAGCAGTTGAATTTATTGGCAGGAACATAAACGCGAGGTAAATAAGTTGAAAGTGAGTGTGAAGAAAAAGTAGTGTAGAATTTGTTGGGAATATATCAAAGGACAGTACATAATAAGAGAAGGAGTAAAATGGAACCGGATAGAGGTGAAAAACATGGGACATTGGAGGCACAAAACACAAATACTTTAAAATCCATTTTATCATCTGAAGGGGACTTACGGATCTATTGCAGACAATGTAAAATATATCAGATGGCAGAACTGGGTATAAACTATAATGAATGTGTGAAGTGTCAACTGAATAAGAAATTAACTCATATTTTAAAGTTGGTATTGGATAGATTGGAAATCTTGGGAAAAAAGTCAGATGGAGTGTACAGAAAGGATTAAAATTATGACTAATTTGAATAGAGTTGACGGAAATGAAAGAGGAAATGGGTCTGACTTGGGCCAAGGAAAGAGGAAAACACCAGAAGAAGAGGAAAATGCAAATAAAATGGAGGGAAAGGGAAGGAGAGATGTGAAAAGAAAAAGAAGTAGGGGAAGTCCACTGGAGCCAGTTCTGTGCTGGCTGAGGGGAGAGCCTGTAGTTGGTGAACAATTGGAAGTCGGGGAACCAGGTGAAATATCGGATGGGAGATAATGTTAGGGAAGAAATACATGAAAGTATACAGTTAAGTAATAGTTTTAGTGTCTTGGGAAATGTGGAACACATTAATGGGGGGAGAGTAGAGAGGGAGCACTCTGAGGACACAGATCAGGCAAGTCAGGAGTCAAGGCAAGTAATAGTAAACATAGGATCTATAATAACATTTACAGATCAATGTGTATTAATTTTACTGAAAATCAAGTTCATATGGTAGCTAATTTAGAAAACATTGAAGTACAAACTTTAAGTCAAGTTGACACTGATGCACCAAATATTTTTGTATTAGGAGATTCTATATTAACAAACCTGGACAGAATTATTTGTAACCCTAATAAAGCTACAAGAACTTTATCATGCTTCGAGGGGCTAGATTGGCGATCTTGCCAAAATGTGCCCCAAAATATTGCAAGGCTGTACCAGTCAGGATTTAGTTATTATTCATGTTGGAGTAAACAACATTTGGCATCAGTCAACTCAGACGATTAAAGAAGCATTTGTTGGACTGGCAAACATCTTGATTGAGATTGGAGTACATATTGTGATCGCTGAGATTCTACCAGTACCTAGGGCTAATTACAGTTTGATTTCTAAAATTAAACATATTAATTCCTGGCTCAGAGCATGGTGTCTTAAACAAGAATTAAATGCCTCACTTACTGGGAACAGTTTGATAATAATAAAGGTTTTTATGCTAAAGATGGCCTACACAAACAGAGTGGGAAGATGAACTGGGTCTAAAACTTAACACATACATAGATTATTTTTATGCAAAACTCCGGGGTCGAAAGTGAAAGGTTAGCAGGTTCCGAACAGATGACTCATAAATCTATGCCAATTATGTATAGGAAAGAACTAAATGCCAATATGAATGTCCTTCTATTAAATGCTAGGAGTCTATGTAATAAAATGGATGAACTTCAGGTAGTTTTACACAATGAAAATATTGACATTTGTGGTGTCACTGAAACTTGGTTTAGTGAGGGACAGTGGGGTCATAATATTAATGGATATACCTTATTTAATAAAAATTGAATATATTCCAAGGGGGGGTGGAGTGGCTATTTATGTCAGGGATAATATGACTTGCTCTGAAGTTGTTTTAGATAACAAACCTCCTGTGGGATTTGAAATAATTTGGATTCAATTCATTAATAAACAAATTTCAGTTACGTTAGGGTTATGTTATAGACCGCCATCAATGGACACCGCAAATAATGATATTATGTGTCACTACTTGGAGAATGTTGATTTTAAGACAGGTGTTATTCTTATGGGTGACTTTAATTATCCTGGTATAAATTGGACCTCAGTTAAAGGATCTAATAACCAGGAAAATAGATGTATTAGTGCTATGTCATATTTAGGATTGGATCAACATGTAAGTTTATCAACTAGAAATGATAATATTTTAGATTTAATATTCTCAAATATTAAAGGTGACAATGAGTTGGTTAGTATCATGGCTCCTTTAGGAAATAGTGACCACCAGATAATTAAATGGTCATTTAATTTCCCTGTCAATAAATCTTGTGGTAAAACCGAATTTAAAAACTTTAATAGTGCCAACTATGAGGTAATTAAGGAGTATTTATCAAATTGGAATTGGGAACAAGAATTAATTGGGCAACCTATAGAGAACATCTGGTTAAGAATCAAAGAAGAAATCCAATATTGTATTACAACTTGTGTACCAACAAGAGTTAAATACATTGGATTAAAGAGGTCTCCACCTTGGTTCACTAAGGAAATCAAAATGTTGGTCTCAGCAAAAAGAAAGCATATAATAGATACAAAATAATATTAATGATTTAAACTGGTCTAAATTTATAATTAAAGCCAAAAGGTAAAATCGCAATCAGAAGGGCAAAGCGGGAATTAGAGAGGAACCTAGTTGATATACATCATGACAACAAAAAAAGGTTCTTCAATTACATTGGCTCCCTAAAATATTCACCTACCTTAGTAGGAGCATTAAATATTAATAATGTTGATGTTAACGATGAACAGGTTATAGCTAATAAATTTAATGATTACTTTGGTAGTATATTTAAAAAGAAGTGTGAGTTCATGTGTTCAAAACCATCTAATTTAGACCCAGTGATCAATTTAGTGTGGCTGAAACCTTTTACATTATGGATTCCTTAAAATCATCTACATCATGTGGTCCTGATGATATTCCCTGCTATTTTTCTAAAAAATCTTCTACTGAACTAGCAGGAGCACTGACCTAATTTATTTAATGAGTCACTAAAGAAGGGTTTAGTAGTTAATGATTGGTGATGCTAGGTATTCCTATACATAAATCTGGATCTAAGAAGGAGTTAAATAATTACAGACCTATAAGTCTTACTCGACTGTATGTAAAATTATGGAGCGATTAATTCTAAGCAAATCAGCAATCATATTTTGGCAAATGGTCTGAATTGATATATTCCAACACGGTTTTCAACCTGAAGGTCATGTCAGACCAATTTGTTTGATTTTTTGATCCAGTCAGCGAGGCTCTGGATTTTGGTTTGCCAGTTGATGTGATCTACCTGGACTTTGCAAAGGCTTTTGATTCTGTTTCATATGATATACTGTTTAAATGCCTAGTCAATTTAGAACTTAATAATTATTTGATCAGATGGATAATACAATGGCTGTCAAATAGAAGACAGCAGGTATGTTTGAGGGTTTTTTTCCCCCATGGACACCAGTTACTAGTGGAGTTCCTCAGGGATCAGTTTTAGGGCCTGTGTTGTTCAATATACTTATAACAGGAATGAAAATAAATAATGGTAACTAGTTAATCAAATATGCAGATGATGCCAAACTAGGAGGGATTGTTAACAACTCAGAAGCTACATCTGTATTACAGGATAATCTAAATGATATTTCTGAATGGGTTAGTAAACATAAGTTGAAATTTAATATTGATAAGTGTAATGTTATGCACTTTGGAAATAATAATAAGTGTGCTAAATATTATATTGACAATCATGTCTTAAGCGTTATACATCTGTGAAAGATCTTGTGTTATTATTAATAACACATTAAAATTACTGAACACTTAAATTCTGTGATTAAAAATGTTCAAGACTTAGTAATTGTTTTTAGAAACATTAAAGCAGAGAGCCATCGATTATGGTCCCCTTATACTAGTATTATAAGAGCAAATTTTGATTACTGTTCTTCGCTTTGTCCTCCACACAGAGGGTGATATAATATCTAGGGAGAAGGTGCAAAAAGGTTTATTAGGAATATTATAGGAATGGGAAACTTGTCTTATGAAGAAAGACTTAAACGACTTAAGTTGTACAGCATGGAATATAGATCAATACGAGGGGATCTTTGTTTGCTTTACAAAGCGTCTAGAGATGAATACTTATTCGATACACTCCATTTGAAATGGAATACTATTACAGTCTCAACCCACTCTCATAATTTAAAATTATTTTTACCAATTAATCGAACTACTAAACGAACACAATTTTTTACTCAGTGAATAGTTCCAATTTGGAACTCACTCTCTTATGAGGTGGTGAATTGTGTAAGTTTGTCACAATTTAAATTTCATTTAGACATATTTATGAATGAATCTAAATTTGTTACCCACCTAGCTTAGGTGGCATGATCTTAATGGGCTAGTCCCCCGATCGTGTAATTTACCTATGAACCTAATACATTTGTAAGCATGATAAGGAAAATAGAATGGTGAGTAGTTTTTCAGGGGCAGGGGTTTTGGATTAATATGACATGGTTGACAATATATTTAAAACAGCAGGAAGGAACCGAGTGACAGTGTTACATGTGGGCATAAACAATATTCTCAGGAAAACACTGCCTGAAATGCAAAAAGACTATAAAAAACTAGTTGAAAAACTGGTAGAAAAGGGGAGTGAGATACTAATCTCTGAGATGCTGCCTGAGCCAAGAGCCCTCAGTATATAAAGAAAGAAGGATAGCTTTAACAAATGAATGGCTGTCAGAATGGGCTGAGACAAATGGGTACAGGTTTATAAGGCACTGGGGAGCCTTTTAAAATAAGAATGAGCTATTTGGAAGGGATGGATTGCACCTGAACCTTAGAGGTAGCAGGATTTTGGGAATGAGATTAAAGAACGAAATAGATTATTGTTTAAACTGAAGAAAAGGGCTCAACTACTGGTGGAGACTGTAGTAATAAATTAAAACAAAATAGGGTTCGGAAAGTTACAACACTGAAAGTGATATTCTTTAATGCGAGAAGTTTAAATCAGTTATTTATGTCAGAACTAGAGGTGCTGATAAAGGAAATTAAACTGGATATGATAGGGGTAGTAGAGACGTGGTGGAAAAATGAAAGTGAATGGAAGCACGATATACCAGGATATAAAGTAATAAGTAAAAACAGAGAGGGAAGAAAGGGTGGGGGAGTGGCTCTCTTTTTTTAGGGAATATTTGGAAGTTAGATTAATTGAGGACGATGTGGAATTAGGTAATGTAGAACTTCTAACAGTGGAGCTGATGGGAATAAGGGGCAGGAAATGTAGTATTGCAGTGTTCTATAGAGCTCCAGATACAAAGCAGAAGGATACAGACTCCTTTTACTATATATTGTAAGTCTAGCTGAAGATTTGATATTGTATTAATGGGGACCCAAATATACCAGGGATTACATGGAGAAAGAAACAGCAAGGAAACAGCATGGAATGTAGATTCCAGGAGGAAATAATATCAGTGGGTTTACAACAATGTATTCAAGAACCTACGAGGGAAGGGAATATTTTGGATGTGATTATAACTAATATAAAAGACATTATAAAAAACATTGCCGTACATCCGCATATAGGAAATAGTGATCATGGTTCCATACTATTTGACTTAGATTGGTCAGTGGAGATAGTAATAGGTTGTACGTCTCAATTTTTGTATAGAAAAGGGGAGTATGGAAAAATAAAAGATCTGTTACATAAAATCAATTGGGGAAGGATGATGAGAAACAAAGAAATAGAAGAGTCTTGGAGAGCGTTCTTGCAGGTAATAACAAATGTAACAGCAGCATACATCCCTCAAAAGTTAGTATACAACGGTAGGAGTGAAAACCTCATGGTTAAAAAGGGTTATTATAAGGTTATGTAAAAAAAAAGTGTTGTTTACTAGGATGAAGAAACAAATGACAGCGGAACATATTAATAAATATAAAAGTTGTCAGAGGAGACTTAAAAGAAAGATAAGGCAGGCTAAACAACATCTGGAGAGGAAATTATCAGTGAATAAAAATAAAGTTTCTTCGCCTACGTCAGTAGGCAGAGAAATGGAAGTTGTATGGCTGGTCCATTAACCAGTAATGGTGAAATTATATCTGAACCTCAGAAGATGGCGGAGGAGTTTGGTAAATGTTTTTCTGCTGTATTTGCAGATAATGGAAATAATGTGGAAATTGAGAATGAGGGTAGTGGTATAATAAATCCAGAATTATTAATAACAGAGTAAAGGGTAATGAGGAGAGCTATGGAACTGAATAGTGACAAGGCGGCGGGGCCGAATGGAATCCACCCATTCATGGTCAAAGAACTAGTACCAGTGGTCACAATGTTGGGTCAAAAGTCAATGGCTGAGGGGGTGGTGCCTGAGGATTGGAAAAGGGCATTTGTTGTGCCAATATTTAAGAAAGGCAGAAGGGATCAGGCGGAGAATTATCGACCAGTGAGCTTGACAGTGGTGGGAAAGATTATTGAGGGAATACTTAGTGAAGTTGTTAGGGAAATCATGAATAGTAAAAGACAGGTGGATAGGAGTCAGCATGGATTTACCTCTGGAAGATCATGTGAGGCAAATCTATTGATGTTCTATGAGATTATTAATGGCTGGGTCGATGAGGGGAACAGTGCTGATGTGGTTATGCTGGACTTTAGGAGAGGTTTTGACACAGTCCCTCGTGATAAAATAATTGAAAAGTTGAATAAGTTGGGGATTGATTACTGCATAGTAAAGTGGGTATCCCAGTGGTTGAGGGATAGAAAACAAGAAGTTAGGATAAGGGGCTGCTTGTCAAAAACACAAAAGGTGGGGAGTGGAGTCCCACAGGGGTCCGTGTTGGGACCCCTACTGTTTGGTATTTTTATAGGTGACCTGGAAATCAAAAGTCATAGCAAATTGGTCAAATCTGCGGATGATATCAAGATAGGTGGGATAGTAAACACCTTTGATGACAGATTTTTGTTTGGTACAGATTTGATTAAAATTATGGAATGGGCTGAAAAGAATGGTATGGAATTTAATGTTGAGAAGTGTGTAATAATGCATTTGGGAAAGCAAAATGTGCATCAAAACTATAATATAAAGAATTTTAAGTTAAGGATATCGGATTTAGAGAAAGATCTGGAGTTTACATTCAGAGTGACCTGAAAAATTGTTCAATCTGTAGAAGCGTGTCTAATAGAGCCATGTTTCTGGTAAATAGTGTGAGAAGGTTTTCACTCAAAAGACAGTGGGGTGTTGATGCCGCTGTATAAGACACTGATCAGGCCGATATTGGATTACTGTTCTACTGTTTGGAATCCATTTTAATAAAGGATGTAAATTAGTAGAGAGATAGAGGTCTTACAGCAAAATGATATCATGCTGTAAGGACTTAAATTATGAGGACAGGTTGGAGAAATTGGGATTATGGACCTTGAAGAATAGGAGAGTTAGAGGGACCTAATGAGACTATAGTATTACTAAAATAGTAATACAGGGTTTTAAATAATTGATTAGCAGTTTTTTTCTTGGGACTATACTAACTGTACAGAAAGTATTTATATGGATTTTCTAGAAGTGCTGTGTTTATTAAACACAGAGAGGCAAGAGCTGTGCATTTTCACAAAGATTTAGCAGTTTTATTATCAAAAAGGTTATTAATTTTGAGAGTTAAATAAATCCTTGTAATATGTTTAAAGAGATGAACTTGAAATTTAAATATAACCCATATCAGCTAAGGGACATGATAGACAGTTAAGAGAAATTAATGTAGGACGGAGATAAGAATAAATGTTTTTTAGGAAGAACAATAAAACTACCTCAGTAAGTGGTAGAGGCGGATAATGTGGTTAAGTTTAAAGAAAGATTGGATGGTTATCTCATTGTTGTTGGTAACTTCAGTTATCACCACTGAATAGTGGGGAAGTCTATGTGGGCTATGCCTTTTTGACTTCCTGTCTCTCCAGTATTAAATTTCATTCCACAGAAAGAAAATTATTCTGAGAACAAATAAGAAGTTTCTCTTTTAAATTACTTCTGATTTCCATTTGAATCAAACCATTATACATAAATACATAGATACATAGACCGTGTTGGCAGATAAGGGCCTACAGTCCACACAGTCTGCCCATCTTATCTGTCTTTTTCACTGAACAATTTAGTTCTGGTGAAAAGAGTCGTCATGATCCGTATGTCAAAGGAGCTTTTAGCTGTTACTTGAGAACCACTAAAGTCCATAGGCAGGACAGAAAACAGCTGTTCCTGACCTATGAGAGAATGGGAAAGGGTAACCCAGCATCAAAAGATCAATTTCTCACTGGATAGTACAGGTTTTCAGTTTTGTTATTCTAAGGCTGGAAAGGAGCCAACAGGGTTGAGGGCCCATTCCACAAGGGCACAGCTGCTACTGTAACAGCTGTCAGGGATGTTCCCCTGGGCATCTGTAAAGCAGCTACCTGGAAAACAGTACACACTTTTACAAAGCATTACAGGCTGGATATTCTCTTTTTTTTTTTTACTTAGTTGTTTAACCAGGTATAGCACACTATTTCAAGCTTTACAGCAGTGACCTAGGAGCACAAGGAGGTTAAGTGACTTGCTCAGGGTCACACAGTACTGAAGTGGAAGCTGTGGGATTCAAACCCAGGTCTGGCCTGCTGGATGTCACCAAATTTGCAGCTCAGAGCCTTAGACCACCGCGCTATACTGCCTCTCCAGGGTGATGCCAGGTTCGGCACAGCAGTCCTGCAAAGTCTGTTCCCAAAATAAGGTTCTTGTCCACTCCAAAGGTACTGCTTAGTAGTTGCATAAAGTTATGAATACCTGAGTATTACTGGGGTTAGAAGAAAAATTACTTACCATAGTAATCTTGTTTCTTCCAAGTGATACTCAGGTACTCATCTTTCTCCATCCTGCCTCCTCCTGGAACCATTTGCCTCTGCGCCCTGAATACTGTGCTCTCGGGTAGAAATGCTGTTTCTGACACACATGTTGTGACTGTGATCACTATTGTTGTTTCTCTCCCCCCTTTTCAGGTGATTTGGACATTCAAGGGTATCCTGTCATATGTTATGCCCTCCAGTTGGAGGCCCCCTTTTTTGGGTGTTAAGGAAGTTCCTCTGTTATTATTATGATTAATAGTGTTATTATTATTGTAATTATCATTATTACACTTCGTCCCCATGGGCCTGTCTTTCCAGGCTTCCAGGAAATCTGAGGGGTTTAGAACAAAGGCAGTTAGTATAAGGCAGCATTTGAAAAGTGGCTCATGCAAAAGATTCCATCATATGCATATGTTCCAAATTCTCTCTGGTCAGTTCTACTTGCAAGGATGACTGCAAAAATTTGTGAATAACTGAGTATCACTTGGAAGAAACAAGATTACGATGGCAAGTCATTTTTTTCTTCGTGACTTGGCCTTACATCCTTGGGACAACTGTCAGGATAAGTTGGACATGACAAAGACGGAGGTTCTTCAAGTGCATTATACACCCTCTCTCTCTATATAAGGAAAACTTACTCTTTTCATGGTAAAGGGACCCAGAACATGTTTAATATGGGACTTGCTTGATTAACAAAGTTAAGTAAAAGTTCAGAAAGTTTAATAAGGTTAACTCAACATTTGAAACAGCAGCAGAATACTAAATTGCGATCCAGGAATACAGTACATGACAATTTGGATGTATTAGAGACTGGGATAAAGAAATCGTTTTATAGAATATGTTTTTGGCTAACTTTCAACAATAGACAGGGAAAGAATAAAGAAGCATATGACACTGAAGATAGATTAGAGAGGTGGAAGAGTAAGAAAAGAAAGGGAGAAGATATAAAGCAAGGAACTTGGGACAGAATCCACTTATGATGGTGATACAAACTGTGAGAGCCTTATCTCTTAATATAAATGGATTAAATAATTCAATTAAGAGATCTTGCCTATTTCAGTATTTTAAAAAACATCCTGGCGATGTTGTATATCTCCAAGAAACACACCTTAATGAGAAAGAACATGCTAAATTGACATGGGAACGTTCTCAGGTATTTGCTTCCTCGTACCCCAAAGGGAAACGCTAGGGGTGGTGATTTTAATTCCCAGAACCTCATTGTTTCAGTTAGACTCACAGTTTGTCGACCCACAGGACTGCTTTATTATTTTAAAGGGAACATTATTTGGGGTACCAGTCACCCTAACAAATGTTTATTTCCCACCCCTATCTACGGCTGCCTGTATCAATAGATTTTTTGCTAAACTGCTTAAAAATCTACAAGGTTGTTTGATTGTAGGAGGGGACATTAACTTAACACTGAATACTCAATTAGATACATCAACACCTGTGAGATATCGTACTTCCCCGGCCCAGAAAGCATTCTGTTCCCAACTGAAATCACGGGGACTGACAGACATATGGAGACATTTTTCACCATTTCCAGAGGATATACATATTATTCACCTAGGTATGACTCTCATTCGCGGTCAGATTATTTTTTTATTTCGAAGGAGCACATAGATTATTTGCAAGCCATATCAGTGGGACCCAGATTTTTTTTCAGACCACTCCCCATTATTTTTAAAATTAGATTTTAAAATACCTAGGAAATCCACAGGGTGGCGCCTGAACACGGCTTTTCTCAAGGATAAATCCTTTATAGAAAACTTTCAATCTAAGATTTCTCAGATTTTAACAGAGAATTCAACCCCAGAGATATCAGAATACTCTGAAGGCGATGCTGAGGGGCCAAATAATTGCTTATGCAGCTTATAGAAAGAAAACATGGGAAAAGCAATATAAACAAATAAATGACGAACTTAAGAATTTACAACTGAATACAACTCAGTTTACCTCAGAAATTAAAACCAGATAAATCATAAAAAAGCCGAGTTACAAACATTATTTAGATGAAAAGACACAACAAGCCCTGATTTACCTTAAAACCTACAGTTACAAGGGAGGTCCAAAGGGATGAGTAGTTTAGCTAGGAGACTGAAAGGACATAGAACAGCTACTTGTGTAGCTCACCTCCTAGATCCTACAAGAAATTTTAAAGCAACAAATACATCACAAGTGATGGAGGTATTTCGGAACTGTTACACTCAATTATACAATGATTCCCCTCCTTCAAGTTTAATCCGGTTGGATGGGTTTTTGCAGTCTCTTTCGTTACTGAAGCTTATACCAGATGTGATAGAGAGACTGCGGGCACTGATCAGAATGGAGGAGATTGCAGGAGTGGTGAAGAAGAGCAAAACAATGAAAAACCCTGGCTGTGATTGACTACCTATGGAGTGGTATAAAACCTTCTATAAACAATTGCTACCCTTATTATTAAAAGTATTTAGAGAGATACAAGATGGCGGAACACCCCCACCCTCATGGGCCTATACGAATATATCACCCATATTGAAACCAGGAAAAATTCCAGAATTAGTAACTTCATACAGGCCAATTTCCATTCTAAATATGGATTATAAATTATTTATGTCCATGTGGGCCCACAGGATGGAGGAAATGATGCCCCTATTAGTAGACCCAGATCAGTCGGGGTTCATAAGAACTAGGCAGACTGCGTACAGTATCCGAAGAACTATCCACTTGTTGAATCATATAAACCAGAGGCAAATACCGGTGTTTTTTGTCAGCCTTGATGCTGACAAAGCTTTTGACCGGGTTAACTGGCTATTCTTGTGGAATACATTAGCAGTAATGGAATTTCGAAAAGAGATAATTAAAATTTTTTAAAAATGTATTCTAATCCCAACGCCTATATAAAAGTAAATGGCCAGCTTTCAAGGGTAATCACATTAACTAGAGGAACTAGACAGGGCTGTCCCTTATCTCCACTTTTATTTGCGCTTTATATAGAGCCATTAGCGCAGCTATAAGACAACATTTATTTATTGTTTATTTATTTATTGAAAATGTTTCACCAGGAGAGGCACAGTGAGCAACAAGATGCTCGTCTCACAGTGCGACCTGGGGAAGGGGGAGGGAGGAGGGTATACATAAAACATTCCATAGGTTGAACTTGGAGTCAAGCAATTCGAACAATTCTTGCATAGTTAAGTGTGGCTTTACAAACTTGTTACATGAGGAGACACTACATACATGTGCCACAAGAAGGGTTGTATAACATACTTGATTACACATCTAGAACTATTCATACTTACATAAGTGCCTACAATCTAGAGATTAATTTGAAGTATAATGCACCAAGTTGGTTGAGAGAACTGGAAGCCTGAGCTTGGGGCCAGGGAGAGGTGACAGGTCTGGGTAGTATACACAGGGAAAGATGAGAGGGTTGACATAGGGAAGATGTTGATGGAGAATAAGAAGGGGGATAGCAGAAGTGTCATGAGTGGGTTAGTGCATGGGTTGTTTAGGAAAATTTGTAAGACAGTCATTTGGGCGAAGGCCAGGGCACGTAAGGTGAGGAGGGGACTGATGGGAGAATCAGGCGGGGGGTAGGAGGTCAGGGGCATGTACAGTTGGGTGCATAGAAGTTAGTGAGGGCAGAGGATAGAAAGTGTTTGGAGGAGGAATGGCGGATTTGGGCCAGCAGGTCATTCCAGAGCTTAGGGAGGAGGTAAGAGAAAGCCGATTGGCCTGCAGAGGTCCTTGGTGAGGGATTACTAATAGCCTGGAGTCAGTAGACGTGAGGGTGGGGTTTGTCGGAGAAGATAGGGAGGAGACGAGGTGGGCAGAGAGGGAACCGAGCCAGAAATTAGAAACAAATTTAGCACTGTGAAGTAGGCGCCTGTTGTTCAGGGATGGAAGGGTCAGTGAATGGAAGAGCTCGCAGTGATTGGTACTGGGGATCAAGGGCAAAGTGGCAGAAAGCATTGAAGAGGGGTCAGTCTTGATAAGGTGGACTTGGGGGCAGAGCTGAGACAACATCGCAATAGTCGAAGGAAGGTAGAATAATTTTCAGGACTATTTTTTGTCTCACAGGAAGCGGGAGACTAGTGCGGTTTCTATAGAGGGCGCCGAGCTTAGGGCGCAGTTTTGACAGGATGGCGTCCACGTGTGTGGAAAAGGAGAGGTGGCGATCAAGCCAAACCCCCAGGTACCTAAAGGAGGTCATGTCTTCAAAGATGGTATTATTCAGGGTACGGAAGATCAGAGGGGATGTAAGTCTGGATAGCCTCTGTCTAGTGCCAAAAGTCATAGAGACTGTTTTCTTGGCATTTAGGGGAGAGTAGGTTGGAGTTTAACCAGCGTTGTACTTTGTTGAAGTTGGTCTGGAGATTAGAGGTGACTTCTTCATAGGTACTGCGGAAGTAAAGAGGACCGTGTCATCAGCGTACATGTGGATTGAGGTAGTAGAGCAAGCCTTTAGCAGATCATTTAGTAGGATGGAGAAGAGAATGGGGCCAAGGACTGAGCCCTGGGAACGACTGGTGGTAATAGGGAGCGGGGGGGATGTAGTCAGCTATTTTGCAGATTGGGTTCTATTTTTGTAGATAGGCTCTGAACCACATCTTGGCTGACGCCGATAACCCAGCACCTGATAGGCAGGATAATAGGCGGGAGGATACCGTATCGAAGCTTTGGCTAGGTCGATGAAAATTGAGGATATAATTTGTCCTTTGTCCATCCCAAAGAGGATGGAATCGTGAGTCTTAGTAGGGAGGTAGTGGGGGTGTTTTTTTCATTCAGAAGTAAAGGCATCCCTCTTGGAGGAGAGAATATACCATCTCACTATGCGGATGATATTCTGTTAACATTATTAGACCAGAAATCACTATTCCAAGGTATTGAAAATAATAACATACTTTTCAGTTTGCTGGATATAAAATAAGTGTACAAAACAGAAATTCTCCCATTAAACTTTATTCCTTCTCAATCTTTGAAAGATCAACTCCCACTAAAATGGAGAAATAATAAAATATTTAGGTGTTATCATCCCCCAGAAGTTTGATAATCTCGAACTTTTTAATTTGGAACCACTTACATTAGATATAGAAAGGATATTAGGGTCTTGGACACATCTTTTTCTTTCTTTTTCATCAAGAATACAAGCTATAAGAATGACAGTCTTCCCAAAGATACTGTATTTTTTCAGACATTGCCATTCACCCCATCTAGATTTTACAGAGTGATGTCCAGGTTTGTTTGGGCTGGAAAAAAGCCAAGAATTCGTTGGACAATGCTGAAGCTTCCAGTGGCTAGGGGAGGGTTAAATCTTCCAAATTTAAGAGAATGCCATAGAGCAGTGAACTTTAAAATTGTATTGTCCTGGTTAAACAAAAGAGTGGAAACTACATGGAAATCTATAGAATTTATATTAAATGATTTACATGACCCTTTCTTATTTTTTGTCCCATCACACTCTATACCAAATCTTGGGAATATACTTATGGAACTAGAAACACTTTAAAATATGGGGAGGAATTCGGAACCTCCAGGGTTTGAAGGAACATTTTCCTATTTTAAAATGTTGGCATTAGAACTAGAAATAGTGGCATCTGACCTGGGTCACATATTTGGGGAGTGGGGAAGATGGGGGTGAAAGTTGACCTACCAGTTCCTAGACTCTCACAGAGTTTTACCCTTTGCAGCTCTGCGGACTAGGTTTTGTTTACCAGGCACCCATCATTATCGATAGTTGCAGGCCAGGAAATTCTTACAAGAGAGAGGGAATTGATAGTAAAGGGCATGCCAAATCCAGTTCCACCACTGATGAATCTTTTATTTGAAGCTCTAGGAGGAGGACAGGAGCAAACCCAAATGATTGGCCTGATGTATAAATCTCTTAGAGATATTTGGAAGGAATCATCTAGAGATATATTAGCCCAGTGGAGCAGAGAGTGACATAGCCAAATAACATACGAGACATGGTTAGAAACTATCCAATATTCGATGAAAGCAACCCAAATACCATTTTGGTCAGAGTATATTTGGAAATGTCATGTCAGATATTTTATTACTCCAGATAAACTAATTTAAATATTTTCCAGTAAAGTATGGAATGTGCTGGAGGGAATGTGGTGAACCACAGGCAACTTTTATACACGTAATATGCTCCTGTTCTCAAGTGGTACCCTATTGGCAGGACATTACTAAAGGTTTAAGGCAATTAACAGATTCGGATATAGAATTGGCACTGTAAATGATAATGCTTTATAGTCGATCAAAGGGACAGATCCTTCCTCAAAAAAGTATGTTAGACCTTTACTTAGCAGTAGCCAAAAAAAAAACATTACCTGGTTATGGCATACAACTTTGGTGCCCACATTATCCCACTGGCATAAAGCTATGATAGAAGTCTATCAGTTGGAACGTATAGTTATAAATAGAATGGGGCAAAAATCCTCATTTGAGAACAGATGGAGACCCTGGGTTTTCTATATATTCCTCTAGATGCATCATTTGTCCCTTCAGAAATTGAAAGGAAAAGCTGTTAGATTAAATAATGAAGATGAGATTTCATACTCTCTTTGGAAATATAGGAGAAATATAAATAATAATAGTACTGTATTAATACTGATAAATTTCAGAGAACTGGAAATGTACATGATTACAAACCTGAATGTCTGCTGCTTGTATGTAAATATATATCAAGACAAGAAAATAAAGAATATTAAAACAAAATAAATAAAACTTACTCCTTTCGGTGGGACCTCCCTTCATTGAAATATTTAGGAGTGCATCTCATGGGGGACTGCACCCTTAGTTTCATGTAATTATGTCCCTTTACTATGACAACTTATCGCAGATATGGAGACCTGGAAGAATATCCCTCTTTCTTTGATTCAAAGAATTGAGTTGATTCATATGAATTTCCTCCCCGTGTTCTTATACTTAGCACAAACGCTTCCGGTAACCCCTGTAACCCCACTGCCAGTTTTTTTAGGGATCTCAATGAGAAATTTTCTAGATATATTTGGGAGACACAAAGACAGCATATTTGATGTTCTATACTACAGTTACCTAAGTGTCAGGAGGTGGTGGGGGCTTGGCTTTACTGGACTTGACACCATACCAGGGAGCAGCACAGCTCACACAATATTTGGGGGCTCAGTAATGATTATCAGGCCCTATGGAAAAGCCTGGAAATACAGGAGAAGGATTTACATAATTTAAACAAAATTCTACTTGCGCATTCCCTTCCCCCTCTAATTGAAATAACATGAAACCCATACACTTGTAATACCCTTAGACACTGGAGAAATCTATTAGAAGTACCTCTTTTGCGCTGGCCCAGTGGTGCTGAGGGTTGAGGCACTGGATGCCACACCTCGTGCCACGCTGACGACCCGTGTTTGGGAACGACCTCTGGTTGTCGGGGTGCTGGCGCGGGGCAGGGGCAGAGCAGGATCGAGCGCCTAATGGCAGCTCTTCTCTCCTGGGTGTTGTCGCCCCCCAATAGTTTCTTTTGTCACCAGGTGGCGCTCGTGGCAGTGCAGGCAGGAGAGTGCAGCAAGTCAGGAAGGTGTCTTGGAACATCCAGGACTGGGGGCGGATGAAAAATGGGGAAAAACACATAAAATACATAATGGGAGGGGGGAGTACCTCTTCTGCAGAGGTTCAGATATTTACTATACTTCCATATTTGGCCACCTTCCTCCCAGCTCGTATGGATCATAGATTCAGGGGCTCTGAAAGATTAGGTCTACACCTGGTGGCACATTTTCTCAAAGATGGACAGATAACACCTTGTTTGGAATTGCAACAACAGTATTTATTGCACCCCCAGGATAGATTCTGCTACTTACTAGTGGCGGATTGTGTTAAAAGCTGATAGGTTCAACTTTAGACAATACAGATATTCCTCCAGTGGTTACTGTGCTGCAGTCAGCATTGGAGAGTGCTGCTGCTCTCTCTCATATGATTTCTTATATCTATGATGCTTTACACCAGCTGCGGGCAGAATCGGTCGATACTATTAGAAGAGCCTGGGATGCAGATGTACACCACTCTGTTGAAGAATGGAAGCGGAAACATCTTAATTTATTCCATTTCATTACAGCATCCCATGGGTGGAAGGAATTTTCATGAAAAGTGACAGTCCGTTACTTGCCAGTCCCAACTTTACAACAGAATTATGCTGCTGGGGTGGTGCGGCTTGCTGGAGGGGCTGCATCACTCCCCAGCCACATATGGTCATATATTTTGGGATTGTCTGCTACTGAGGCCATTTTGGAAACCCTGAATGTGGCATTATCAAACATCTTCGAAACACCAATTCAGCTAATGGTGGAGCTTTTTCTGTTCTCTCAGTATGGAGGCCCACTACGTTTCCCGCCCACTAGAAAACTATTAAACATATGTCTATTGGCATGAAAAAAGCCATTACAAAAACTGGCTTACTCATAATACTCCCACGAGTTCCTTCTGGCAGGACCTAGTAATAGGGATATATAAAATGGAAACACTTACAGCACAGCTAAACCATCAGTCTGAAACATTTGAAATCTTATGGAGGCAATGGGTGTTGTACATCATGAGCCATCGGCAGGATTTTGTCCCCTGGGAAGTTGTGGGATGTGATTGCATATTAATTGGGGGCATGCTCTGTCGGCTGAGATCCATAACTGTAACACAGAGTTTTGGGGTACAGAAAACTTGAACCTTTGAAGCGAGATTGAATCTGTATGTCCTGATTAATAGGTCACACCCATCATACAGAGTCATGTTTATGCCTATATGGAGACCCCTCATTGCTGCTATGATGTGGTTCTTTATGATGTAGAGATCATATGGTCTCTTCAATCAAAAGTTATTTTCCTTATCAATGTATTTGTGGACTCTGAGCCTCACTACACATCAGTAAACTGTATATAACTAATATTTGCATCCTGCCTGTGTACTTACTGATCAAACCTTCAATACAATTTTATGAATGCGGTTATGCAGGTAATGTACTTGTATTAGTGTCTGTTGTGTCGTGTCTGTATTTTATAAGAATTTTTTTTTAATAAATAAAAAAAAAAGTTGCTCCCGCTGAGTCCTAGTGCCTCGAACCCCGACCCATCAGTGGTAATCAATAATGAAGATATTCCGGAAGATCAACAATTACGGTATGTACGTAATTTAATTTTTTCCCCTTCCGTTACATTTTTACCTTTTACTTGTAAATAGTAATACCCCTTTTCATATCACTTGTTTTGTGACGAATGTGAACCTGCTGCAGCAGACAATGCTCCCTCACCCTTAAAATGTAATTTCTGGTGGAGTATTGCTCAGATTTTTTGATAACTGTCTTCAGGCCATGCAGGGACAAAACTAAAGGCTGGCAAACTTGACTGCTCTGTTTTAGAGCCTGTGTTCTTGTGATCAGACTGTCTGGTTTCACTGACTCATATTAATGTCTTTTTCATGTTTTTGCCTCTCACAAGGACCTAAAAGGCACATTGGCAGAGGAACTGGATTTTGAAAATGAAGGGCGGAATTCAGAGCGCTGTGCTCAGGAGCTGAAGGACTTCAAATATGTTGTCATTCGAAGGTGTACTGGGATTTGACAAACAAGGTGACTTGGGCTGGTTAGGGAGCTAACTCTCAACAATCTGTGCACAAGGACTGCCTCCACTTCATCACTTGGGGGTGGTGAAGGAAGTAGCCTTGAAGGGATCTGTGCAGGAGCTTCCTGGACACCATCTTCACCACCATTCCTTGTCAAAAAATTTCATATACCTCCTGCACTACCTTCAGTAGCAGATCCATTTGTGAGCAGTCTTTCTGTTGTAATGAGAACAGGCATGTAGTTTGACACACACACAACTGGAAGCATGCAAAATTAACAATAAGTGTGCTGGCATTTTTTTTCCCCCACGTTCCACCATAGTTGCCAGTAATCAGACTTTCATAGGAAAGGTTCTGGAACTATGGATCTTCCAGGAATCAGTTATAGACAGATAGATAAAAATATTTTTTTATCAGGAAGTAACTTTAGGACTGTGAGGCCCTGTTTTACAAAGTTGTCCTGAGTATAAGCATAGAGTTACATGAGGTAGAAGCTTTAGTTACAACAGACTCATGACACACATTTAGGTAATGACAGTTGTACAGTAGGAACATGGGATACATAGAAACATAGAATTTGACGGCAGATAAGGACCACTTGGCCCACCCAGTCTGCCCATTTCCCTACCTACTGGATAAGCTGCAGATCCTAGTTAACCAGCAGCCTACTTCTTCTTACCCCCACCCCCCAGAATTGCCTTATGACTGTCCCATGCATGCTTGAATTCCACCACTGATTTTGACTCCACAACCTCCTCCGAATGCCGTTCCATGCATCCACAACCCTCTCTGTGAAAAAATACTTCCTTAAATTACCTCTGAGCACTTCCCCAAATACACATATTATTGCTCCCCCCAAACTAACAAATCGTATTTCCTTTAGATGATGCTATGTTTTGGGTCCAACGTACCATATTAACACTGTTGGAGCTAGTATGCTCAGTTACAGGTCCACCCCAAGCTCCCAACCTACGCACCATTGCATTTTGATTGTTGATAGGCAGTACTTACTGTAGGGCAGGGCCTTAGGTGAGGGGCCAATACATGATCATAGTGGGTAACTATGTTCCTGCATTAATGTCTTTCCGGATGTTATCTAATCTTCGTTTAAAGTGGCCTACATTTTTCGTGGTTCTGATTTCATGGGCTGTCTCGTTCCAGATCTTTGATAAGTAAAAAGGGTAACCCCTTTTGAGCGTGTAATATCTTAGGCTGCCATATACTGCTTTCATTGTCAATTTCCACTAAGTTTTGTACTCAGACTGGTTTCATTGTTACCTGCTGCTCACCTATTATGGACTGTATAGTGTTCTAATCTTTCACATGTTATTTTCTCTTCATGTATTATTTTCCGTTGTTAGCTATACATGTTATTGTGTAATGTTTTGCACTGAACTAATGTACAGTATTTGTCTAACTATCTGTTGTACTCTCCCGGGTCATGCCTGAAAATAGTCATTCTATGGCTAGTGCACTTAACCGGTTAACAAAAACTAACTAAATAAATAAAATCTTGTTTGCATCCTACTGTATGTGTTATTCTCAAACGGAATATCCAGGCATCTGTGTCTTAAATCTCTTAAACTGTGTTTTTTGAGAGTTTGTATTTTATTGCTGTTATCTCTGTTGGGGCCTCCAAATTCTACATACGCCTTTAGGCCTATGTGCTTTTTCTTGGTTTCTAGAGGATCCCAATTTAGTTGTTGCAGAAGGCTTCACCATTGATTCCCACTTATGGATCTGGGGCTAGAGGCACAGGAACCTGGGAGAGCACACTTTTTGTAGGGAGGGAGCCAGCGTTCACTACTGAGGATGGTGCCTGTGTACCTGCATGTGGTGTCGTGTCTCAGCCAATAACCATTGCAGGTTTCCTCACACACCTCAGTTCTGTTTTCCCACCATCCAGTGCATACCGTGGGAGAGATAGCACCTTAGTGAATTTGCCGTTGCTATTTTAATATGCAACACTCCCTGTTTATTTCTTCACGGGGCTTTTCTGCAGCGGACTGGCATCTGTGCTGTGTGACCTGCCTTGGTCTGTAGCAAGACAGGGATTTGTGTGACATCTGCTTCTCTGTGAACCACCGTACCCTGTAGATCTGTGCAAAGAGGTGAAGCCGTCCTACCCCCACCATTTGAAGGTAGGTGCTGCACACGTGCGACCAAGACACGGGCAACAGGCCTTTCCCTTGGGCCTCGGCCTGGGACCTCTGGTTCCAAGGAAGCACAGGTTCCTCCTTGACCACATTATGCTGAGGCATCACAGGCCCTAATGGATGTGTCTGGTGGACAGCCGGCTAGTACTGGGTGGCTGGGTGTGAACTTACCCCCCCGTCTTGCCTGTCCTGGGCAGCAGACATCCCTGGTGGTTAGGCCAAAGCTGTACCCTCGGTCTATACCGGTGGGCATTGTAGTGTTGTCAGGTGTCACCCATGCTGTTGTCATCTTTCGTGGTGACAGATTTGGGCGGCGCTGAAGTCGATGCCGGGACCCCTTCTTACACCATTCATAGTGTCTGGGGGAAGAGACCAGCTCCAGGGGCTGTTGTTCATCTGTATGCTGAGGTGGAACTTGTCATTTCTCCTGGTGCTGTGGCACAGAGGGTGAGGACTGTGATGAACGCTACAACAGTCATGGTGTCGGTCCTGCGCCAGACATTGGGTATGCCTCTGATGCCGCATGCAGTGCCAGGGCCATGGGTGACTCAAGGGTCTGTGCCAGGACCAGTGCCAAGCCCAGCACCAAGGGCGGTGCTGGTGGTGGGAATGAACCTGTCTTCGAGGATGTTGTCGACCCCAAGCCAGGCGCTGAAGTCAGCACCGGCTCAGGGTCTTACATCTAATGGCAACCCAGAGGCAGAATTCTCCCCAGAGCATCTGGACAACACTACCACTGGTGAAAACTGGGGCCATCCTACAAGGACTGTACAGTTTTGTTCTTCTCACCTGGGGCTCCCCCCATGGGCATCGATCGGGCCACTCCCTTAATATGAGAGGAACCCTTTAGGGTGACACTGCCTGATTCTCCCTTTGGGCAAGGTCCCCTGTGCAGGTCTGTGGCCCAGGTAGAGTCCCTTGAGGCCCTGGGTCTCATCCTCCCTCCAGGACCTCACCTTTTTTTTTTTTTTTTTTTTGAGTGGTTGCCCACATTCATGGGCCCTGAGATGCTACTAACATAGGAGCAACACAGATAGTTTTTGTTTTTTTGGTTCCCTAGATATCTTCCATAGGGACATGGGACAGTTCCGGCCCTTCTCCCCAGCACCAACAGCATCTGGGGGTCAGTGCCTCATCCCAATCGATGTCCTCCTGCAGGGACAATAAATCAGTTTTCCTCTTGTCCTTGGCTGCTGAATGGATTCTTGGTGGAGATGCTCCGGGTACTTGACATTTGGTTCCCTCAAACTGCGATCCAGCAGCCCTGCTGCTAGGAATCTTAGGGTTCCCACCGACGACACAGTTGTCATCCCTTCCTGGCCTAGAAACATCTATGAGGCATCAGTGGCAGTATGGAGGCATCCCTTCTCCTGTCCACCATCCCCAGGGACTGCCTCCTCTGGTATTCTGACCACAGGGTCTGCAGTGCAATACCTCTTCAGGGCCTGAGGTACTACAGATCCCATTGCGCTCTAGATACCTCACACCTGCTCGACCTCCAGATGCAGATTCCACTCAGACGAGTGTCTTTGGTAGGAAGATGTTTACCTCATCACACCTCTCACGTGCATATCCACACACCAGGCACATCAGGTGGCCTTCAGTCATCACCTGTGATTGCAGCTAGGTCAGCTCTTAACTGCCATGTCTCAAAGTGAGTTAGTCAGGCACGCCACTGGCCTTTCTGGGGGTGGAAGTAGTTCAGCTCCAGTCAGAGGCATCATATGATGCCAGTGAGATGGCCTCCAGGCTAGCAAGAACTGCAGTCTGCCTCAGGCAGGTGGGCGTGGCTGTGCCTTTCCTGTCTAGCACCTTTGACCCAGCATAAGGTATTACATTTCAGGAACTCATTTCTTTTCTCTCAGGGTCAGGTGGCAACTGTTGGGAACCTTGACTCCTGTGCCACAGTAGCCCCTGACTGGTCCCTGGTCTCTCCAGACCTGTAAGGAGCCCCTGCCCCCAGGTGCTCTCCCTGCAGAAAGCCAGCCCTCCCTCATAAAAATGGGCAGCTTGGTACTTGGACCCATAAGGAATCAGTGGTGAAGATTGATTCCGGTAAGATATGAAAATTTCATATTTACTGTAATTGCTGATCTTCCAAGGTATCTTCACCATTGATCAACATGCCTACCCACTATCCCCTGTTCTGATAGAGCCAGGGCCTCTGGGCAGCTCCCCCTGCTGGTGCTGGCAGCACCACATACTATTGGATCATCTCCTCAGTTGCACTCCCGAGGGGTTGTTTTTTCTGTTAACATATATAAAAGGATGTTGGGCACTCATACAGGATGTCCACTCACTAATGTATATCTGTGGGTGGACTGACTGGACAAGACGTCCTTATCTGCTGTCAAATTCTGTATTATAAGGTCCTTTGAGGCTGTCCCACCAACCAGAAAAAAGGGGTTTTGTGGAAGGTGGCTTCTTCCTCCTCTTTCCTTTCTTGTCCTCCTCCTGTCTGCCTGGGTTATATCCACTCTGTTGGTATATCTTTATTAGTTGCCAAATGCTGCATGTACCCTGGGTACTATCCAGTCTAACATCACTTGGCAGCTGCACTGCATGTGGGAGGTGCTATAGACCTTCTTGGATCACCTACACTAGCTCTTACACAGGGTACATCCCTGTGGTTGCAGGAGAAGCCAGTTACTTTCTTGATGGAATATTTCTTCTGACTATGTCAGACTGCCTTGGTTGGTATGCCCCTTTCTTCCCTGTGTGACTGGGCCCTCACAGAGCAGGCAGTGCTTCACGAAGAAAACATCCAAAGGCAGGGAGATAACTGCAGGTCGGTGTATTTATTTAAACAGCACAATACCGGAGATAAACAGGAACACACATTCTGCACAACCCAAAGCCCTAGCGCTTCGCTCGTAAACGTTGTCAGGGGGCCTCATTTACAGTGGGGTCCCAGTTCTGAGCATCCCCTCCTGCTTATTCCAGAGCCACATGCTCTGCACTGCCCTTTTCTAAGACCACTATCCATCTCCTGGCTAGCTAGTGGTGTGAGGTTCTGACTGTATACCCAGCTTCCCCTTGTGCCACCTAGTGTGCCCTGTCCTTCATTCCTGGGTGTTTCCTGTATCCCTTCCCTATCCTTTTGGGCTAGAAAGTCTCTAGCCTTCTCTTACTTTTCTCCACATTGTTTCTCTCCTCGCCAACAGAACTAAGGTGCATGAGGGGGCCGGGAACTGTTATTGTTTGGCACCAGCCACCACATGTAGGTGCACAGGCGCCATGCTCAGTAGCAGACATCGGCCCCGTCTCTGCAAAAAAAAGTTTGCTCCCACTGAGTCCTGGTGTCTCTGGCCCCAGATCCAGAAGTAGTAATCAATGGTAAAGACATTCTGGAAGATCAGCAATTATGGTAAAGTATGTATTTTTCCTTTCTGGAGTCCCTGCCTAAGAAAAGAGAAGACAGGCTAGAGGCGTTGCAGCATAAGGTAACCAGAACGATTCAGGGCTAACAGGAGAGATCCTATGAGGAATGGTTTATGGCACTGAACATGTACTCGCTGGAAGTCACAGGGAGGGAGGCGAGATAGAGAACTTCAGGTTGCTGAAAGGAAGGAGATTCCATCCGTATTGGTCCTTGGAAAACAGGAAATGATGGAAGGGTTGATGCATTTTATTGGACCAACAAGTGTCTTGTACAAAGATTGAATAATACACAAGCTTTCGGGGCCTCCCTTCTTCAGGTGAATAGCAAAACTGAGCAGCATAAGCAGCATATATATTCACTGTCGAGCAATTTAAAAAAAAAAAAAGGAAAAATAGCAGGAAATGAAATAGGGAAGTGGTAAAAGGGGACTAGAGATAAAAAGTCTATATAAGATGCAAAGTAAAAATGATGAGTGAGAAGAAAAGGGGAGGGGGCCTGGTCAGTAGGAGATGAAAGGAAGCTGGAAAGGGAAAAACAAAGGAAAAGATAAGAAAGATCTGAGATCAGAGGTAGGCTATAAGGGTAGAATAGACAGGAGATGCCAAGAAATGCATGGAAATTAAGACATAAAAGAATAAAGACCCAAATAGACAGGCGTGAGGTAGTATAAACAGTAGGTGTGAAAATAATCAGGAGTTGGCAGGACTGAGCTGAAGAGTTTGTAGGAGGCAGGAGAATGTAAAGGTAGGAAACAATATTAGGCAGTGTAACCCGTAAGTGGCGCAATCCCAAGGGCTACTACCCTGCCTGCTTGGCTAGTTGCAGGTTAAGGGCCTGGGTACTGAAACAAGTGCCTCCACCCGGAGGACAGAGTAGTTAGTAGCAAGGCTAACCTGCATACAGCCCTCCGGGACACTGTAACCCACCTCTTTCCCTCTAGTGGCCTAGACAATATGCAACAAACACTTTCACAATAGCCGCTATTCAGCATACAAATACCACACTGTTTGCACTTACCACTAGGGCTGGTTACACCATTTTGACCCTGGAGACTCCCTGTAAAACAAGGTTAGGCACAGCATATAACAACAGTACAGTGCTTTTGGTACAAACTGGAACCATAGTCGGATTAAATGCTAAAAGAGTTAGATCTGATTTATTCAGGGGAATTGAAGAAGGGAGGGGTGTAATCAGATTGATTGATTCTAAAACTGATCTAGTCAGGCAATTATGCATGCACTTTTAGTCCCTGCACAGTCACACGCTCTGGGTACCCAGTTGGAAGTAAGGTGGGCTAGCCTGGAACGTTGCCTGGGGTAGGCCGGCGTCGCCGCTGGTTGGGGCCCTGTGATGAAAAGAAAAGGCATGTACAACCACACACAGTTTGTAGGCCGGAGCCAGAAGGCTCAGTTTGTGAAGATTAGGCCAAACAAATCAGATGGCACACTTTGATTGAGCTGTTGTTGCAGGGAGCTACCCTGGTGTTTACTCACGCTACCCAGTACGGGACACAGGATGGACGAAATGGAGACTGCAGGATGACTTGCTGGTTTGCCAGGAGAAGCAGGGCCCACACGATTCACTGTGGTGTCATTCCTGTTCCTGGTGTTGAGCAGGGGGCTGATCCCCAGACAGGTCTCTCGTCGATGGTGTTCTCTGTGCCTGAAGTAGCTGGCTGGGCCAGTGTGGCAGGGCCAAGGCTGGGTAAGAGAGTTCAGATATCAGTCCGGGAAGGCTGGATGCAGCTTCCAGCAAGCGTGGCACAGTTAAACAGTGGGGAACCAAATTGCGACCCACTAAGTAGGCATTAAGCCACGATGGAGGTGTGCTCTAATGCTGGATTGATGCATGGGGGGGGCGGTGCGTGCCCGAGGCCCAGGGCCGAGGGCTACCACCCACCCCCCCATGCATCATTTGCATTAGAGCACACCGACGGAGTGGCTTAATGTGCTTGTTACATGGCCCGCGCGAGGATGGAGTCACCAGGAGCCTGCCTGGTGTGCGTCGAACAACATAATGCAGGGAGTGACAGCTGGGAGGAAACATTTTCACTGCACTTTGAAATGTCACTAGATACCAACATTAACATACTGATGTGGCCAACATATTCAGTAGCTGGAACTACAGAACATACTGCGGCTCACGCCGCAGTCTGGAAAATTCTACCGATCTCTTGGTATCTGCTTCATACCCGGCACTAGGTCTCATGCACTGTTCTTTCGCTTGTGTATGCGACCCGAATGCAGATTTGCCTGGAGCCCCCGGTGACTTCCCTGTGCCTCTCGCTCAGTCCTCCGACGTTGGCGTCTTGCTGGCTGCTGCTGTCTCTTCCCTCCATCGCTGCTCCGCTCGCCCCTCCCTCTCCCTCGGTGCTCTCGGCTCCTGCCGCCGCAAACTGCTCCTCGTCCCACTGCTGCATCAGACCGCCTCCTGTGCCCGAGAACCAGACGCGACTTCCCTGCATGCTCTATGCGTCTCGCCCTATGCTATCTCTCCATTCGGTGCCCCCTGGTTCTTGTCCCCCCTCCCCGTTTCTGTCGGCGGGTAGCTGGTCTCCCTGTTGGCCTGCCACTCTTGCGCCTCTGACAGTCGCTCCCCACCTGTGCCCAGTGCTGCTAGGCTAGGGGTCTGGCTCAATTCAGTACTACCATTTTGAGGACGGCATCTATCGTGGGTTAATACCCGCTCCAAGTTGGGCCCCGTGATGCCGTTTCACCAATCACCGGTGCCCATTCCAGCACTCTGATTATTGCCATGTAACAATAGCAAACAGCACATTTATAGTAAAGCAATCACCATACCACCAAGCGGATAGTAGTCTGGTTGCAATATCAGTGTCTCTGAGCAAGACCTGGAGTTCTGTGGTGAATGAATCTCCTGACAGGCCGATCACGTACACCAAATCTTCGGTCTTCTTCAGGTTCGAGTCTGGTCACAGTTCAGTGGCTTTGTCACACTCCAGTTCGGATACAGTCCGATTACTAAGCCTTTCAAAGGATTCCCTCTTGAGGGACAGCAGGCAGACAGGCCAAACTCAGCCTTTCCACCAATCTCCCACTCGAACTATGCAGGAGCAGCTGCTCGAATCACTCGAGCTGTTCACTCTCTAGACTGTACCTCCAGACTGACACACTGCAGCAGGCAGCTTGGGAATTTTCCTTTGGTCCAAAAGGTTCAATTTGTTGATTCATCTGTCTGTCAAAAACAAGGGCTCCACCTCCAGGTGCATTTAGGCCAAAGTCTCAAAATTACAATGCCTACAGAAATTCACTCCCACAAGACCCTTGGGGACAGACTCCATTTTAGGGTCCCCAAAGGTACTGATTGGCCCATTTTGGCAGTCCAGGACCAAGCTGGTGGTGAAAAACAGAACTGTCCATGCTGCCAGAAGGCAGGTTAGACAGAGTACAATATCATTACTATTCTAATAGATAATCAGCAAATAAATACAGCTTCTAATAGACCTCCCTCTGCGCAACTAGCGATGGCAGAACTAAGCGTTTATCAGGCAGCCCGGGCAGGACTTGAGCATAGAAGCACTCAGCCCCCTCCCAAATTAAATAAGCACCACGTTATAGGCAGCTCTTAAAGAGACAGAGCATAGAGGCATTAAGGTACTCTCACATAACACTTTTAAAACGTTAAGACACAGGATACCAGCCTGGCAGTGGGCATTCAGGCAAGCCCAAGGAAGACTTACGGGAACCCCCATTTGTAGGGGGGTTACAGTAGGAACTCAGAAAAAGAACAATAACGAGAAATACAGAACCAATGTATGATAATGTCAAGATTTAGTCCACAAATCTTATTATTTATCATTCATTGGTTCTGTATTCTCTTTGTTTCTGAGTTCTCTGTCTTTTTTTCCTACCTTACATCCTCCCTGCCTCTCCACAAACTCTTCAGCTCAGTCCTGCCAGCTCCGTGATTGTTTCCACACCTACTGTTTATACTACCTCACACTCTGTTTATCTGGGCCTTTGTTCTTTTATGTCTTGTTGGCATCTCCTGTCTATTCTACCCTTACAGCCTACCTCTGATCTCAGATCTTTATCTGTTCCTTTGTTTTTCCCTCTCCAGCTTCCTTTCATCTCCTCCCGACCAGCCCCCCCCTTTCTTCTCACTCATCATTTTTTTTTTTACTTTACATCTTAAATAGACTTTATCTCTAGTCCCCTTTTATCACTTTCCTACTTCACTTCCTGCTATTTTTCTTTTTTTTAATTGCTCGACAGTGAATATATATGCTACTTATGTTGCTCAGTTTTGCTATTCACCTGAAGAAGGGACCTGTGAGGCCGCGAAAGCTTGTGTATTATTCCGTCTTTGTACAAGACACTTGTTGGTCCAATAAAAGGTATCAATCCTTCCATCATTTCCTGAAAGGAAGGAAAAAGGTAAACTGTGATGAACTCTTCTGCTGGAATGGTGAGTCAAAAACTCAGATACATGAGTGGAAGCTGACTGGGGAGAACTGGGAGGGACATGAGAAAGTTTTACTTTGTAAAGATCATCAGTAGTTTCAAGTGTGACTTGGGCAGAGTTAAAATTTAATAGTTGTTTAGAGGGGTAACAGTAAGGCAGGGCAAGCAAAGCGGGAAGTGAGGGCATACACCCTGACTAGACATTAGGTCCCAGGGTAACATAGGGTATAACAGGGCAGACTACATGGACCCATGGTCTTTTCCTACTGACACTGTCGATGTTTGAGTGACTTTTCTGAAAGTGCTGCATGGTGAACTCTGTGGAGCCAAGCGATAGAGGACTCGTCCTGGCATGCCAGCTACATGGGTTCATACTCCAAGCCTGGGACATCAGGAGCAGAGGCCAGAAGGGAGGGCTCCGAGTATCCTTTGGGCGCTCTCCTTGGGGAGGGAGGGGGTGACACTGTGCTCAAGGGGCAGCTTCTGGTGCTGAAGGTGCCTTTGTTCATGTGGGGGACCATGTGCCGTCAGGCACCCCCCACTACCACCTCTGCTGCAACAGGGCATGAAAGTTTGGGTGTGGAAGATGAAAAGTGACGGAAATGATGCTGTGGCATGCCAGATGACAGCCTTTGCTGAATCTCCCCATGCCAACAGATCCCACCGTTGGTGCACCACAGGATAGGCCTCTTCAGCCAGCACTCCGGCAACTCCGAGCTTCCAAGTAGTCGTCACCATTTATTCCCACAAATGGATCTCGGTCGGAAGTGCCAGGAACTTGCAGGAAGAAAGTCTTTTGCAGTTACAAGGAGACCAACATTGGCTGTTGGCCGATGCATTGACGTTGTGCAGATGAACTAGCCAGTAACTGACGTCAGCCCCCTCCCTTCCTGAGTTCTGTTTTTCCTGCTATGAAGAGCACACAGTGGAAGCAAGTAAAGTCTGCTGCGTCAGCACTTCTATCCTTAGTTCACTGCTGTTTTTATCTGCTCTTTCAACACTGAATACCTTATTCAGCCTGAATTTGGCTCTGACAGTGTTTCGGCTCAGTTTTTTTTGAAGTTCAGAATCAATTTGAGTGCCTTTTTTTCCTCTGTTTATTATTTTGTCCATCGTGATGCCAAGTTTGTCAAAAGGGGCAAAGAAGAACTGATGCAGCCCCCTACCTCCGATGCATTGTGTGCCTCTTTGTGGATCCTATCACAGCATCAGATCAGCATCCAGAATTGTCACTCCTGCTTTGGGGACACCTCATTCTTCATGAACAAACCTGGCCTTGAAA
Source organism: Neoceratodus forsteri (assembly GCA_016271365.2). Taxonomy (NCBI): domain Eukaryota; kingdom Metazoa; phylum Chordata; order Ceratodontiformes; family Ceratodontidae; genus Neoceratodus; species Neoceratodus forsteri. The sequence goes on along the minus strand of CM057455.1, from coordinate 27,106,425 downwards.
TCCAGTTGTTTAAGTGAGGTTGTTCGCCCCCTCCTCTCCACACACTATTAGAGGCAGGTGATGCACCCGTGATGACAAGTGCAGAAGTCTGGGCTTTTCCCCTGTGTCCCTTCTCAGTATCTCTGGTGCTGAGGAAGTTCATGATCCTCCTCACACTCCCCTCAGTGAGACATCAGAGGCCTTGGAGGGTGGGTCTAGTGGACAGTTGGTTCCCTCTGAGGGACCGGCTGAGTGCCCCTCCACCAGTTTGTCTGTTCTTGACAGCAGACATTCCTGGTGGTGAGGCTGAAGCTATACACTTGGTCTACAGCAGTGGACTTCTTGGTGCTGCGGCCTAATGCCACCCCAGCTCTTGGTAGCATCCGCAGTACTGGTGAGTGGGGCAGTGGCAGCTGCAAGGCTAGGTCCCCTTCTGGTACCATTCACAGTGCCAGAAGAGGGGTTGGTACCAGAATTTCCCCCAATCAAGCGTCCAAGGTGGTTGTTATCTCCTCTCCTGAACACCCTTGTGGCCTTGAAGAGGAGGAAGATGACACTGCTCTTGAACACAGGGTGGGGGTAATGATGATGGCGCTGACCCTGGGACAGGTTCCAAGCACAACACTGATGACAGTGTCACCCTGGTGTTGACCCTGGGCCTGGTGCTGTGGACAGTGCTGGGATCTGGATACCCACAGCGGCAGTTTGGGTCCCAATGTTGTCTGCGATCCTGGATCTGGACCTGGTGCTTTTCACAATGCCATGTCAGTTCTTGGTGCTGTTCACGGTGCTGCGGCTGGCTCTAGAGGCGGTACCAACACTGGTGACATACAGAGCTTGGAGGATGGTGCCAGCGCTGGCTAGGGTTCCAGTTTCTTCCTGGAACCGGTGGCAGACATCATTACTGGTAAGGATGGGAGCTTCCCTGTGGGACTTCTATGGCTCTGCTTTCCTCAGTTGGGGGTCCCTTCACTAAGGGCACCGAGTGAGTCACGCCACTAAAATTGGCTCACTCCACTCAGGTAGTTTTGCCAGGACCCCCCCAAGAGGTGTGTGAGCATTCCTGTATCCCTAGCAGAGAGCCTGGAGCCTTTAGCGTTTAATCCCTCTTTGGCCTCTGTCACCCCTCTCTGAGTTGTCAGGTATCATCATGGGTCCTTTGGTCTTCTCACCTGGCCTCAGTATGGGAGGCGGCTGGTGCTCTCCACCAATTCAACCTACAGTCCAATCGGGTCCAGTTCAGACCCATGAGCCCAGCACCACCTCTTCCTGAGTTCAACTTCTGCTCCTCTGACTTTCTCTGAGGATGAGGGCTTCTCCCTTCATCTGTCCACAGATGCTGATTACTTTGTGTATCAGTGGCTTCTCATTGAGATGCTGAGGGAGCTGAACGTTGGATGCTTGTAGGTCGCAGTCGTGCATCCTTGCTGCTGAGACTCCTTAGGGATTTCGATGATGGCAGCTTTGTCATCCATCCTTGGCCTTGCCTTCGAGGAGGCATCAAGGACTATCTGGATCTGTCCTTTCTCGCCAGCTCCAGCCCCAAAGGGCATGCAGTGCAGGTATTGCACTCCCACGGGATATGCAAGGGCTATACCTCATCCATCGTCAGTGATTTTGGTGCTGCAGACCCAGATCGGGCCTAAACACCCTGTGCGTAACCAACCTCCCAAGGCTGACTCTGCAGAGGTAGATGACTGGGAGTTGGGTTTTAAACCCTGCATGCTTCATCATCATTATCTGCGCACCAAGCCCATCAGGCAGCTTATAACAAGCACTTGTGGTCACAACTAAGTTCCTAGCAGCAATGCCAGACCACAAAGTAACCCAGCAAGCCATTCACCTTTCTTCCCAGGGCCTGAAGCTGGTGAGACACCAGTGAAGGGCATTGTACAGTGCCGGTGAGGGAGCTTACTGGTTGGTGGGAACAACAGTCTTCAGTCAGCAGGCGGCATGGTTTTTTCGCCTTTCAGGTTGTCTCCTCTGGCCCAGTGTAAGATGCTTAATTTGCACTTGAGGACTTGCTTATTTTCCTGCAGGGTTGGGCATGAGCAGTGAGGACACCCTCCTGCTCCTGTGCCACAGGAACCTTCACCTGCGCTGACCAGTTTCAGGTCCTGCCAGAACTGTGAGGAGTCGCTGCTCTCAGCTGGTTCTCTCCCACGCAGAGGCCTGAGGGATATCTTCCCTCTGAGTGAGCCAGCTGCTCCCTATTTGGGAAAGCTTGGTACTCTCACCCATTAGGGGGAATGAATGAAAATTGAGTCTTGGAAGATATGATAATTACATACTCACCATAATTGTTATACTTCCAGAATATCTTCATTATTCACGCCCAACTCAGGTAACTGGCATTGCTCTTGCCACTCCCTCTCGGGAGGTGTTTTTCTCCTCCCTTTTTGAGGGTAAAATATATTTCTAGGGACATGCATATGTTTTTCAATCCACACTTACTGGCAGGTTCCTTGCCACTTTAAATCTTGCGGAAGGTCTTCAAGCTGCTCCTCCCACCCACCTGGGTGGTAAAACTCAGCTCCGCCCCATGGCGCCAGATCTTTCTTACAGCAAGCTCAGGTTCCTCCTTAGCGCTCTGCGTTTTAGGCTGGATTCACACTCTTGGTTAATCCGAAACTTATTTTAAGATTTACAAGACTTCGGTCTGTATCTTTCCTTGCGGCTGCGATGGACAAATCGACTCCCGGATTTCGTCGGTGCCCCTGTGGGCAGAAGATGTCCCGGACCGATCTGCACGCCACGTGCGTTTATTGCCTTGGACTTGGCCATGACTCACAGGCTTGAGAGTTGTGCAAATCCTTTTTGGCTTCAGTCTTGGAGGACCGCGCTACCTAGTTACTGTTGGGGCGACCCGAAAAACGTTATCCGGTTAAGTCTAAGGAGGCCCGTTGGGCGGTGTTCGCGGCTGCAGGCTCAGCGGAATAGCTGGAGCAGATGATCGCCCTTGAGGAGGAGGTGGCCCAGGCCGCATCATCATCATCCTCGGTCGTGGCATTTATCCCGCTCTCCTTCGAATCCTCCTACACAGCTTCTTTCAAGGAGCTTTGCCAGTCCCTCTCCACCAAGGGAGAAGGCCCTTCAGGACATTCCTCTCGGTCCAAGAAGAAGGACCCCAAAGGTAAGTCCCACTGTCGACGTTCGTGGGAGCGGGAGAGGTCCCCTTCCCTGGAGAGTCGACACTCGACTTTGATCGAGGTTGCGGCTAAGGCTGCTGGCTTCATGATATCCCCGTCAGGTCAGCCGTCCGAGACACCCGTCGATGCAGTCAAGATTTTTCTCGACCCATCGGACGGTCTGTCGACTGGAGAAGCCGACAAACCTTCTTCACCGGTTCCCCTGGTGGAAACCGAGGACTTGCCTGTGCCTCCTGTGCCGGAGTTCCCTGAACCGAGGGAGGAGCGGGTTTCCCCCGCCCCCTCTCAGACCCACCCTCGGAAACACCAAAGGTCTCGGTCTTGGACCTCTTCTCGGTCCAGCTGATCCCGCCGACATTGGCGATCTCGCTCTCGGCACCGTGGAAAGCGGCGGTGACGCTCATCCTTGTCTTCATCCTCTTCGGAGGATAGGCTCCAGCGCAAATTGCGTCGGCGCTACAAGGAGCTAATGTGTCAGCAGATCCTTTTGACCGAGAATAGGCCGACTTGGTCGTCTTCCCCGGCCATTAAGTGGGTGTCACCGGAGTGGTCGAAACAACCCCTCGTAGTGGTCGAGGAGCCGAAGCCGGCACCGGTTGTTCGGCCGAAACCGGCTGCGCCACCCATTATGGTGGAACCCCCGCCTCCACAACCTAAATTTGGGGCCCTGACCAAGGATTCTTGGTTGGGTCAGGGCTTGCCCCATCAGTTGTCGGTCACCCTCACTCCCGATCGACCTCGGCAGGTGGAGGGTGGCTCAGGCACTCGACAGCTGTTCGCAGACTCCTCGGAGTCTGATGATGATGACTCCTTGTTCTCCAGGCCACTTGATTTGGAGTCCACCGAGGGTCAGTCAGTGGACGAGAGCCCATCCTCGTTTTTGGGAATGCTTCGGCTCATCTCAGAGTCCACTGGGATGAAGCTCGAACTAATTTCAGAACAGGCCAAGTATCCCCTCGTGGAGATAGTGAACCGAGGGGATTTCCCCATGGAGGCCTTCCCGGTGGCCGAAGCCATTGTTGTCCCGGCCCTGGAGCTATGGCAACGGCCAACTTCTTGTCCAACACCTTCAGCCAGGATGGCTCGGAAGTATGCAGTCCCCACTAGTTCACTCTCTGGTTTCTCGGAGCACCCCTCTGCGGAGGGGCTCGTGACCGATAGCGTTTTCCGGCATTCCGGGAATGCTAGGGATGTGGACAAGCCTTCCGACAAGGAGTCCAAGAAGCTGGACTACTCTGGGTGGAAAGTTTATGCAGGTTCCTGGGAGGTCCCAGGGTGGTAGCCTGGGTTGCAAACTGGCTGCACAACAGGACACAGAAGGTAATAGTGAGTGGAACACATTCCAGAAGGGGGCACTAGTGGAGTACCTCAGGGCTCAGTACTGGGTCCAGTCCTCTTTAACATCTTTATAGGTGACACTGCAGAGGATCTGGAGGGAAAGGTATGCCTCTTTGTAGATGATACAAGATCTGTACAGAGTTGATAACAAGGGGCTAGAAAGGATGAGAAGGGATTTGCAAGGTTGGAGGAATGGTCCGACATATGGCAACTTAAGATTCAATGCAAAGAAGTGCAAGTAATGCACCTGGGAAACAAAACCCAGGAGAGGAATACACAATAGCAGGGAGGTTCTAACAACAACAAAATGGAACGGGACTTGGGGGTAGTCATATCAGATGATCTAAAGGTTGGTAAGCAATGTGAGAAGTCAGTAAGGAGAGCTAGGGGATACTGGGATGCTAGGAAGGGCATCACAAGTAGAAAAGGGAAGTGGTTATCCCTCTGTACAGACAGTTGGTGAGACCCCATCTGGAGTACTGTGTGCAGTTTTGGAGACCTCATCTACGCAAGGACATAGACAGGGTGGAAGCAGTCCAGAGGAGGGCAACTAAAATGGTGCAGGGTCTGCATCAGAAACCATATGAAGAGAGACTGAGAGAGCTTAATATGTATACCCTTGATGAAAGGAGGGACGGGGACATGATAAAACGTTCGAGTACCCTCAAGGGAATCAACAAAGTCCAGGAGGATAGCATCTTTCAGTAAAGAGATGTGTAAGAACAAGGGACACAGTTTAAAGATAGAGGTGGGACGGCTCAGTGGTAATGTGAGGAATTTTTTTTTCATGGAGAGAGTGGTGGATGCGTGGAACTGCCTTTCTGGGGAGGTTGTTGGGGCTAAAACAGTGGGGGGATTCAAACATGCATGGTACAGACACAAGGCAATTGTAGTGGGGGGTGGCAGGAAGTAGGCTGTTGGTTAACTAGAATCTGCAGCTTATCCAGTAGGTAGGGAAATGGGCAGACTGGGTGGGCCAAGTGGTCCTTATTTGCCGTCAAAGTCTATGTTTCTATGTTTCCTCCCTAGGTCTTCGTTAGGCCAGCTCGGCCATCCTGATGGCACACTTTTCACACGCCCTTTTGGGCTCCCTGGATGAGGTGATTCCTCATCTCCCAGCTGGCCTCCAAACTATGGTCAAGCAGGTGCAGGATCAGGGAAGGGCGGTGGCCAAACAGCAGCTCCAGACCTCCCTGGACATCGCTGATTCATGTGCCCGGTCAGTAGCGGCCGCAGTGGCCATGCACCGCAGAGCTTGGCTGCGGATCTCTACTTTCACGGCAGATACCCAGCACAAGCTGGCAGACATTCCCTTCTTGGGTACCGACTTGTTCGGTCCCGGGGTTGAGAGGCATCTTCACCGGATCGAGAAGTCTAATGCCACCTTGGACTCAGTCATGTCTGCTCAGAAGGACAAAGGCCGCCAGCAGCAGCGTAAGCCCTTTTGTCCTTCAGCCTCTGCGGCACAGCAGGCTCGCACTTGGCACCCCAAAGCCAAGCCTGCCACTTCCTCCAACAGGAAGCTGGGAGGGAAAGGTCCGGGAGGCTCCTCAGCCAGTCCTTCCTGCAAGCCTGCTCAGTGATGGGTTGAGGGTTGTTGCCCCCAACCTCGTCACTCCTTCCCAGGTTCCCCCCATGGGGGGACGGCTCTGCCACTTCATTTCTGCCTGGTCCAATATCACCACGGACCTCTGGGTTTTGGAAGTGGTAGGAAAGGGTCTGCCGCTGGAATTTGAGCAGTCCCCACCCTATCGAGCTGTCGCCCCACGGGGCCTACGGGGTCCGCAGCCTGTCTGTCGGCCAGTTGAGCCAACATTGCCCTGCTCCTCCAGAAGGAGGTGATCAGGGAGGTGGCCGACCCTCCTTCAGACCCAGGGTTTGTGTCCAGGTACTTCCTGGTCCCAAACCGGACGGGGTACTGGCGTCCCATTCTAGACCTCCATGACCTGAACAAGTTCCTAAGGTCTCGAACCTTCAGGATGGTCACTCTGGCTCAGATCATCCCATCCTTGGAACGAGGCATGTGTTTCTGTTCTCTGAACCTTCAGGACGTTCTTTCATGTCCCAATCCGTCCGTCCCACCAGCGATTCCTCTGCTTCAGAGCGGAGGGATCCCTTTACAAGTTCCGGGCCATGCCCTTCGGCCTCTCTCCAGCTCCCAGGGTCTTCGCCAAATGCATGGCAGTGGTGACAGCATTCCTGCGGCACCGAAGGGTCCAGGTATACCCTTACCTGGACAACTGGCTGATTGCAGCCTCCTCCAAGTCGGAGGTGGAGCCATCCAAGGATCTGGCCTTCCAGGTCTGCTCTCAGATTGGCCTCCTCATCAACGAGGCCAAATTGGAACTTGTGCCAGTGTAGGTGATTCAGTTAATCGGGACAGAGTTCAACTCTCTTCAAGCCAGAGCTCAGCTCCCAGCGGACGGGGCCGAGGTTCTTTCCTCCTTTGCCCAATCATTTCTGGTTGGGCAGTTGCGCCCTGCCTGGGACTTCCTGCACCTCCTGGGCCTCATGGCAGCCTGTACCAGCGTGGTCCATTGGGCCCGCTGGCACATGTGTCCCCTACAATGGGGACTGTCCCACCAATGGTCACAACGCTCCAGTCCTCTGGACCAGCCAGTGATAGTGACCCAGGAGATGGGGAACACTCTCCAGAGGTGGATCGTTCTCGCTTATCTGCAGGAGGGTATCCCATTTGTCCGCTCAGAGCCAATGGTCACTCTAACGACCAACGCCTCTCTGATGGGTTGGGGTGCCCATCTGGGGGAGCTCAGAGCGCACGGCCTCTGGTCCCCCAGGAGTCTCGATGCCACATCAACTTGCTGGAGCTTCGAGCAGTCCGACTAGTCCTCACTGCCTTTGCTCCATTTGTATGGGGTCAAGTGGTCCAGGTCTAGACGGACAACACCACGACCATGTACTACCTAAACCGCCAGGGCGGGACGTGCTTCTTGCCTCTGTGCAAGGAAGCTCTCCATACTTGGCCTCTCGTGGGCAGACTGGAGGCGGATCTCCTAGCCATTCATGTGGCGGGAGCCTCCAACACTCTGGCCTATGCCTTAAGCCGGATAGGTGCTGCATCTCACGAATGGTCTCTCCTGCCGGAGGTAGTACACAATCTGTTCTCCCATTGGGGCACACCTCAGGTGGACCTGTTTGCCTCCAGGGAGAATGCAAAGCTGAGGCTGTTTCATGCCCACCCCCCTCAGCAGGGCTCGCTGCAGGGGAATGCCTTCTCGAGGCCGTGGACCCCGGGCCTCTTCTACGCCTTTCCTCCATTTCCCTTGATCCACAAGGTGCTTCTCAAGGTGAGGAGGGACAAGGCGCAGCTGATTCTGGTAGCCCCAGACTGGCCCCACCAGTTCTGGTATCCAGATCTCCTCAGCCTCAGCTCCAGGCTCCCGAGACGGCTTCCAGCCCGCCTGGACCTGATCTCAGTCAACTAGGGGAAGGTATTCCACCTGGACTTTCAACCCCTGCACCTGTCGGCCTGGTTCCTGAGTGGCTAGAGTTCCAGGCCTTGGGTCTTTCTGACGAGTTCCTCAACGTTGTTGAGGCATCCCATAAGGAGTCGACCAGAAAATGCTGTGCCTTCAAATGGAAGACATTTTCCATTTAGTGTCATGATAAGGGGTTGGACCCTTCCTCCTGTTCCTTGGCAAGCATTCTGGACTACCTGTGGTCCCTTTCTCAGCTAGGGCTTCGGCCACTTACCTTTGTTGCACCTGGCAGCCATCTCTGCTTACCGGGCATGGGCGGGAAGCGGTCGGTGGTGCAGGAGAAGGTCGCGGCTTTTTTCAAAGGCCTTGATCTCATATCCCCTCCGGTGCTAGAACCTCCACCTCCATGGGATCTACTGCTGGTATTGGCTAAGCTCATTGGCAAGCCGTTCGAACCGATGCACAGGTGTGAGATCTCTCACCTGTCATGGAAGACCGCCTTCTTGGTGGCTATAACATCAGCCAGAAGGATGGGAGAGCTCCAGGCGCTTTCCATCGAGTCTCCTTATCTGGTCTTCCACAGGGACAAGGTTATCCTGCGCCGCCCCCACCCGAAATTCCTTCCGAAGGTGGTGTTGGAGTTTCGCCTTAACCAGGTGTTGAATCTGCCGGTGTTCTAACCCATTCACACCTCGGATGCCGAATATAGGCTCCATACTTTGGACCCTAGAAGAGCGCTCTCTTTTACAAGGAGCAGACGGCTGAAGTTCGGGAAGAGGTTCGTCTGCTGTTTGTCACCTATGCTGAAGCCGCACCTGGCAGACCTGCAGCCAAGCGGACGATAGGCAGGTGGGTCACGTCCTGCATAGATCTCTGCTATAGGTTGGCGGGCATGTAGCCTCCCAAAGGGATAAGAGCTCATTCTACCCGCCATACCGCTGCTTTCGGTGGCTGCTTCCAGGGACGTCCCTATCCAGGAAATCTGCAGGGCTGCTACCTGGAAGTCAGCACACACCTTCATTACCCACTACCATATCGACCTTGAGTCACGCTGGGATGCTGGTTTTGGGACCTCTGTTCTCCAGTCCTTATTTCCCAAGTAAGTATAGGGGGTACGCGCCTTGCCTCCCTCCTCCCTGAGAACTGCTATGAGTCTGCCAGTAAGTGTGGATTTATTTATTTATTTAGTTTTTGTTGACCGGGTAAGTGCACTAGACAAATCCTGCCTATTTTCAGGCACGACCCGGGGGAGGGGGATACAGATGAATGCCAATTGACCTTGAACCAGATTAAGCTGTTGGTGGTATTTTTAGTGAATGAGGGAAATTTGGCCAGGACACGGGAAATTCCCTGCTCTTTTACGGTAAGTGCCATGGGATCTTTAACATCCACCTGAACTACCACCAGTCCAGGCAGATGGGACCTCAGTTTAATGTCTCATCCAGAAGGCGTTGAACAACATATCCATGTCCCTAGAAATACAGGTTACTCACCTGTAACAGTAGTTCTAGGAATGGTATATGTTGTTCATCCACAAACCCACCTGGCCTCCCGGCTCGACGTGCAACCTGGCTTCCAGCGGCTAGATCTGGTGTCATGGGCGGAGCTGAGTTTTACCACCCAGGTGGGTGGGAGGAGCTAGCTTGAAGACCTTCCGGCAAGATTTAAAGCGTCAAGGAACCTGCTACTAAGTGTGGATGAACATATACCATTCCTAGAACTCCTGTTACAGGTGAGTAACCTGTATTTTTCTGTTATTCAAAGAAAGACAAAAGTGGGATGAGGGTCGCCATGCCCTCTTCCCAAAAAAAAAAAATCCTTGGGGAGTGACCATTCTCCCTATTACCTTAATTTTCCTCCCTTTCCATACTAAGGGATATCCTTGGGGTATATCCCTGTTGTTGTGGCTTTCAGCATTGACTTTACCTTGTCCCTACCTCTGAACATTCTGCCATGTGAAAGTGCCTGGAACTTGGGATAAGGCGCAGCTGTCTATTTGATTTTTCTGTATTACAGGGAGAAGCAGGTGTAGTCAGATTTTCTGTGCTACACTCCTCGGTTTGTCGGAGTACAGTTTTCTGTGTTGTACTCCTCGGATTGTTGGGAGTTCATGGTCTTAACGTTTTCACATTCATTACTACCTTCTTTTCATTGTTCGTTTCAGAGTGGCAAGAAGATATTTGTGTTCCCTGGACTCTGTCCAGTTACGCTGGTTGTTTCCCAACTCTGAAGGGAGCTCTGGGGGGTTTACCCTGCAAAATTGAGATTGTCCTCTTAGAGTACAAAGGTGTTTTTCATACAAGCTGACTCTTTACCATCTTAATTACATAGGGGTCCTTTTCAGGATCCCTGTGTATATGCTAGAGTTGTATGCCTGGGCTGCTGCCCATTTCTTTATCTCTACTATCCTGTCAAGGTAGCTGATAACAGGCTCTGGGTCTTCATAACGGGCAACCTTTGTACTGACCCAGTAGACCCAACCCTTAGTTCTTCTGTAAGTTAGTAGTTGGGTTTATTTTATTAGTTTTACATCCTCTGTCCTTTTCCAGTCCCTTTAGGCTAGGAGTCTATAGCCCTCTCTTTTTACTCATTTGTTTCTTCTGTTGGCAAACAGAACTGAGGAAGGAGAGTGCTGGCATCAGTTACTGGCTAGCTCATATGCGAGACTATATCGCTTCTGCCACATGGGCGGGCGCCACTAGCCATTGGTTGGTCCCCTTTTTGATGCAGAAGGCTTTGCTCCCCCAGAACTCCCTTTGTCACTATGGGGTAGGATAAATAGAATAAAAGTGAATATTTTCCCACTTTTCCCCCCATTAACATACTAAATGTCTTTCTCTACCTTTAAACTGGTTCAACAGTATTCATGCAGAAATTAATAGATTTATTTGGCAAGGTAAAATTCCAAGAATATCATTAAAAAGGTCATTTTGTCCTAAATTTCAAGGAGGATTAAAATCCCAAATTTCACTCTTTACTATATGGCCTCCCATGTAAACAGATATATAAAATGAATATTACATACACAACACTCTAATGGATATACACCTATATAGTTAGATTTAGAATTAAAAAACTAATGAAAAAATGTAAGATATCTCCTGAAGTTATTTGAATGTAAAATTTCAAAATGTCCCTTGTTTACAGAAAGAATCAGCCGTAAGTACCTCCTTAAAGGTCCACAATCAAATATGCAATTTTCTTAAAATTTCCTTTCATTTAGAAGTTAATTAACCCATTTGCTTTAATCCCAATTTTAAAATGTATGGGAAATATATAACTCTAGGAGATACTTGTGAAAATCCTTAATGGAAGGTAAAATCCTTTTAGATATGGGATATATCTTTCCACTGAGTAGTTTATTATCTAATCTTGTGACTGTGTGTGACAGAATGACACTTACTTGTCACCTCTACTGAATCTTTAACTGGCTGAACTTTGATGGGAGACACCGCTACCTCACCTGCCTACTTGCCAAAGGTCTTTCTGGCTCTCCCACCTGGCCTCTCAGAACCTACTCCAAACTGCCCCCAACTAGGGCCACCCATCTCTCCTCAAGATCCCCATTGTCAGTTCCCAGGTGTAGACATGCCAGGGCCAACGCACCTTCTACCATAGGGCACCCTCTGGATAAATGAACTCCCACCAGAAACGTCATCTCTTTTGAGTATTGGCCTTTTCAAGGCAGTGCTCAAGGAGGCGATAACATTCTCCAGTAGTTGTGATTGCCCTTATCATTTCCTCTGCTGAGTGCCCCCTTCCTCAGACTTTGACCCCCTTCTTTTTTCTCCTGCACTCATCCTCCTTCCCCCTTTCAGTTGCCTGTTGGACTCATGTTTCTATCTGTTTTTTACTTTACTTTGCTATAGTTGCTTATATATTGTTCCCTACCACACTGTTATCTGCATCTCATGTGTAACTCCCTGTCCCTTTTTCCTTCTCTGTGCATAAATTATTGACTTCGGGTCCATCTTAAGACCCTCGAAGCTGTAACCAGCCATATGTATATAACAATGACTAGGGGGTATACTTTACGACCCTGAAGCTGTTCCCTGCCAATTGTATATATCCCAGTTTGGTATTATTCATGTGTTGTACTGTAAATGTTATGTTTATGTATTTTGACATGGAGCCTTTGCAAAGGAGTCTATGACTCAAAGGATTGTATTTCCGATTATCTAACTAAAAGAGCTATGCCCAGCATGTTAATATTTAAATTATGCTTAAAGTCACATTTTGGACCTCTTCCATGGGTGCTCGATTTTCAAGAATTGCTAGATAAATTTAAGATTTATGGAGAAAGAAAACATTGTATTTCGCACATATAGTTAACACTTTTGTCTCTTAATTTACTTCCAATCAAATAACTCCTCGGTACTGGAGGACTTAACTAAAGAAGCTCCACAGAGGTGGTCATAATCTGGCGTAATACTTATACCTTTAGACAACCTGAAACTGTGGCAATTTAAAATTCTCCATAATGCCTATCTGACCCCTCATAAGTTGCGTAAGCTTAGGTATTTTGAAATCAAGTAAATGTATGGTATGTGACCTGGAAGAGGGCTTTGTCACATGGTGTGGAATTGTCCTAGATCCAGAAATATACGGGATAAAGTGAAAAGCAGCATATAAAGTCAGTTTTCCATATATCACATACTTTTAGCTTGGAAACTTGTATGTTAGGTAATTCAGATACTTTAAGTACTACTGAAGAAAAATCTATTATATCCCTAATAGCTATAGCTACAAAACAAGTAGTAACTAAGCATTGGGTTGGTAAAGAAGATATATCTATGAAGGAATGGATCTCTAATACTTTGCTTACTTTATAAATTTCAAAATTGAGTTGTATGTTTAATAATAAGCTTAACATCTTTTGTAAAAATTGGGGAAAGCTTTATAAATTAATGTTAGGTTGATTTAATTCAAGCTGTTACGTGTACATTTTAACTCTACAGCGCATTATCACTTGATGGATATTTGTTTTCTTGGATAGGTGCTAGGTTCTTAATTTATTACTTTTATTTTTAGTAGTTTAAGTATGATAGTTATACGTAAAATTAAGTCATCCTTGCTTCATTCTCATTCTACATAAGTTAATTGGTTAAAGTACAACTTCTAATATATGTTTTTTTAGGATACCTACATATAAAGAGAAACTGTATTTTTGGAGGCCTTTTCTCTTAGATTTTAGGACTAGCTGGGGAGGGTGGTAAGAGGTGGAGTGAGGAGGGATGTTGATTCAAGAGGGGTTATAGTTTGTACATATATGCTTTTCTTGGTTGTTGTTAAGTGTTGATTCTTTGAACATTTTTAATAAAGAATAGAATGTGCTTGTGAGGGAGGATAAAGATATGGGGGCGTGGGGAGCCCATCGTGACGTATAAAAGAGTCCACATTAACTTGTGTTGGGCTGATCTACTGCTTGAGTCTTAAATGGCACGTTAGTGAGGCTGAGTGCTCCTTAAAGGGACACTGTCAGCCTGTTTTTCATCACATTATTTCTAGTTAAAAACCTACATTTTATGATTGCTTACCTTCTCTGAAATTCATTGGTGTTGCTGTTTGTTTTGTCTGTCTCCTTGTTTAGCAGAACTGAAATGCATGCTAATGTATATTTACATACAACCTTGTTTTGTTTACAGTCCTGGATCTGTTCTGACTGAATACTTCCTGATCATTAGAAACACCTCTAAACAGTGCAGTCACTCATGAGGCAGTAGCCTCCTAAACTCTCGCTGCATCATGAGTGGATAGACTGTGTTGTGGGTGTTCCCAAATCCAGGAAAGATGCAGTTGGAGCTGATCAAGGAATGTAAAAAAACGTGTTATGGTGTGGTAACACCAGTATGGAGGGCAGTCTGTGTTTCACTTTTTTAAAGAAAAAAAGAATCAAAATCAAACTACCAGCTACATCAGCAATTTCAGAATGTTGGCAATCATAAAATAAGTTTTTTTTTAAATTAGGGACACTTTGAGACCTAAGCGGGCTGACAGTGTCCCTTTAAAGTGCTGCTAATGCAAAGCCAGCAGTTCATGGGGAGTAGGTATATTGAATCAGGGTGGGTATGTCTAATTGTTGTTTGCGCTGGCCTATTTTTTCTTTCTGTTACTGCTTTGTGTGTGTGTGTTTTCCCCCACAACAGATTGTCTGCAGTCCTGTTAAATGTAAAGCCTATGTCTGCCTGGGCGCGCATAGTGTTAATTACGCGGGTATTCTTTTTTTTTTTTCTTTTTTCTTGAATCCAATAACATTATACCGTTAATAACTCCAAGTATTTATGAGTGAGTTTATAGCATTCTGTCACTGCGTTTTGTTTTTTTAGAGTGCATCTTGTGAATGTTGTACACAATTGTGATTAAAGTTGACATGGACATTCCTTGCTATTTAAGCAATAAGGCATGACCAGGGGTTATGTTAATGGTCTGTTAATCACCCTCTAGCGGTGTAATGTTGCATGAGGCATAGCTGAGTGCCACATCCCCCTAGAGGGTGATTTACTGTCCATTAACATAACCCCTGGGAGTGCCTTATTGCTATTATAATAAAACTGTTTTTTTAACCAGTTTTAAACCATGTTCAGCATATGGTTAAGCTCTACATGTATGTTAATGCAGATTAATGTGTGTCTCCTTTTCAGAGGGTGCTGACGGCCGATTTCTGTGAAGGCTGCAAAATCAATAACATTGAGGAGATCAAGAGACAGGGCCTGAGTCTTCAGGATGTAAGTGCCTCAGACAGTTTGACAAACTAGTAACTATAGCTTTGTAAGGACAGAAAGGACTCCAGGTCCCCCCGCATGCCGCCTCACAAGCAGGGATGAAAGACTGAGGTGCTTTATCAGCGTATGTGAGGAGCAGCTCCCATAAACATCTTTAAATGCTGAGGAGGGGAAAGGGGCTTTTGTGTCATTCCTTGATGTCTCCAGGTTAGTAGTAACTGCCGGGTAATTGCATCATCCAACTAGGTATGCTGACATGCTCACAGAGCTTTAGGTCAGCACAGAATTCTGCCTGCCTCGCATTTCTGCAGCCAATTAGAGACCCAGTTCTAGTGTGTCAGCAGAAGTAGTTACTGCTAGCCCTTGGGCTTTGTAAATCAATACATGTGTCACAACATTTAGTATTTTCTCACTTTCAGTACTTACAGTACTGAAAAGTCTTTCCTTAAATTCAAATCATGTCTGTTTTATATCTGTAATTGGCTCTGATGTCTTTCAACACTGACTCCAGAAAGCTCCGGGTGTTCTGCCTGTCTACCTGCTTAAAATATTTCAGGGTGTTGTATAAAAAATCTGATCAAATCTGTTTTTCTTGTAGTCTGACATCTAGACTGGTGTCTGAGGTAAGTTGGGGTGCTTTTTTTTCTTGTTAGTGATAGCTGCCCTCCTTCAGCATTAGGTATGTGAGGGATCCTCAGAGCAGGAACTGCCCTTGCTCTTTCTAAGACCCATATTTTTTTCAGTCTGTTGGGGTATTTTAAAAAACAAATTGCTCATCAAATTGGACGTTTTAAAGCTTTTTAGCCATTTTTGTGAGTCGTCTATTTTTTCGAACCCTTTAACTAAATCATGCAAATGCTGGCATTTGATGGAGCTGATGGAATTCCTGCAGGTGTGTCATTTCCCCCACATTTTTGTTTTCATTTATTTATTCTCCCTTTCAGCTCACCCAGCCCTGTTTCCTACCATCCTGGGTCTTACCTTAGCTTTGTTACCCCCATGGATTACCCCCATAGCGGGATCAGGGAAAGAATGCCGTCTCCCACCCCAGTGACCCATTCCCAATGTGAAGCCAGGGCCCATCAGTAGTGCTGAGCCTGTGGTGGGCTGGCTGGCATCATCCTGCAAGATTGTCATTTTTTTTGTTTGGTTTTCTCTCCCTTGCCCCACCCACCTCCCTGAAGTCTGGCCGTGCCTCAGCGTGGCCTTGAACGTTGCTAGCCTGCCCCTGCTGGAGAGGCAGGCTCCCTGGCCCACTCCAGGGGTTGCTAGCACAGTGGAGCCAGACGTCCTCCCTCAATGACTGGGAGCACAGCCGCACGGCAGCACCTCTCCAGCCCTCAGGACCTCCCACACAACACTGTCCATTGGATCATCGGGCATCCCTTTTACCCGCATTTTGACGCAACTGCTGAAAATGTTTTCCATAAGTTCCAATAGAAGTCTAACATCTGCAGAGCCATTTTCACTTGTGATGCCTACAAGTGCAAAATAATTTTGGACCATACTGGAAAAAAAAATATTGACTCAGTTGTAGAATTTCTAAGCAAGTGTGTGAAATTCCCCCCACAATTGATATACTTAGCTTTCTGACACTGTGGCATTCTGCAGACCCTTTTCCTTCAACAAGAAATGCAAAGTGTCTCACGGAAGTGTTAGGCAGTCTCCATATGGTACATTTTGCCTATTCTCTGCGAGCAAGACCAGTGTTTGTTTCAGAGCTACCAGTCATCTGGTATGCTGGGGGATAATACGTCTGGTATTTCATTTGGCAGTTGCAGTGGATAGTTACATTGGTCAATCCCTCCTGAACAATCTAAATGAAACTGGTCAGAGAGGAGCCTGTCTGACACTCCCAGGAGTCAGCCAGCCAACCAAAACTCTTGAAAGAAATCACATGACCCCTGCCTTGAGTGGGGAGTCAACACAGACGTACACAGTTGAAGGGCTGAGAGGAGTAGTCCTGCTGCGCTGGAGACAAGAACTTGATAACAACCCCCCCCCCACACACACACACACACCGGACTATATAGAAAAAAAAATTGATGGCAGATAAGGACCACTTGGCCCACCTAGTCTGCCTGTTCCCTACATATTGGATAAGCTTCAGATTCTAGTTAACCAACAGCCGCCTTCCTCTTACCCTTCACTATAATTGCCTTATGTCTGTCCCATGCAATCTTGAACTCCCCCACTGTTTTTGAGCCCACAGCCTCCTCAGGAAGGCGGTTCCATGTGTCCACCACCCTCTCCATGAAAAAATACTTTCTGATGTTGCCCCTGAGCTGTCCCCCCTCTATCTTCAAACTGTGCCCCCTTGTTCTTGCACATCTCTTTCTCTCAAAGATGCTCCCATCTTGGACTTTGTTGATTCCCTTGAGGTACTTGAAAGTTTCTATACATATTAAGCTCCTTAAGTCTCTCCTCATATGGCTTCTGGTGCAGACTCTGCACCATTTTAGTTGCTCTCCTCTGGACTGCCTCCATCCTGACTATGTCCTTCCAGAACTGGGGTCTCCAGAACTGCACACAGTACTTCAAATGGGATCTCACCAACTATCTGTACAGAGGAATAACAACTTCCTGTTTTCTACTGGTGATGCCTCCCCCTATGTGTCCCAGTATCCCTCTAGCCCTCCTTACTGCCTTCTCACATTGCTTGCCTACCTTAAGATCATCTGATATGACTAACCCGAGGTCCCTTTCCAGTTTTGTTGTTGTTAGTACCGGCCCCCCCCCCCCCAATTGTGTACTCTTCTCCTGGTTTTTGTTTCCCAGGTGCATTACTTTGCACTTTTTAGCATTGAATCTAAGCTGCCATATTTGTGACCAGTCCTCCAACCTTGCGAAGTCCTTTTTCATCCATTCCACCCCACCTTGTGTATCAACCCTGTTGCAGATTTTTGTATCTTCTGCAAAGAGGCATACTTTTCCTTCTAGCCCCTCTGCAATGTCTCCTATAAAGACATTAAAGAGGACGGATCCCAGTACTGAACGCTGCAGTACCCCACTAGTAATCACCCTTTCTTCAGAGTGTACTCTGCTTACTATTACCTTATGCATCCTGTTGGTCAGCTAGTTTGTTACCCAGGCTATCACCCTGAGACCCACTCCCAGGGTGGCTAACTTGTTTATTAATCTTTTGTATGGGACTGTGTCAAATGCCTTGCTAAAGTCTAGGTAGGCCATATCTACAGCCCCTCCCTGGTATACTACTGTGGTTACCCAGTCAAAGAACTCTATTAGATTTGTCTGACATGACCTTCCCGCTGTGAATCCATGCTGTCTTGGGTCCTGTACCCCACTGGCCTCTAGGTACTGAGTAGTTCTTTCTTTCAGTAGTGATTCTATAATTTTCCCTACCACTGACGTTAAACTAACAGGTCTGTAGTTTCCTGCCTCTGCCTTGCTCCCACTTTTGTGAAGATTAATCACATCTGCCCTCCTGTAATCCTCAGGTACCACACCATCCTCCCATGATTTGTTAAAAAGGATAGTCAGTGATGTCACTAGATTACTCCTTAGTTCTTTTAGAATTTTTTAGTGAATTCCATCTTGTCCACCCTGAATTGTAGGAGTTCTCTCAGGACCCTTTCTTCTGTGAATAGAATGTTATCGACCCCCCCCCCATCCAGAGTGTTTCTGTTGCTTGGTTTAGGCACCCCCCTCTTCTTCTTCTTCTTTTGTGAATACTGAGCAAAAGTATTCATTCAGTAACATAGAAACAGAATTTGATGGCAGATGAGGACCGCTTGGCCCACCCAGTCTGCCCATTTCCCTACCTAATGGATAAGCTGCAGATCCTAGTTAACCAGCAGCCTACTTCTTTCTACCCCAACCCCCTAGAATTGCCTTATGACTGTCCCTTGCATGCTTTAATTCAACCACTGTTTTTGACTCCACAACCTCTTCCGGAAGGCCGTTCCATGCATCCACAACCCTCTCTGTGAAAAAATACTTCCTTACATTACCTCTGAGCCGCCCCTCCTCTATCTTCAAATTGTGCTCCCTTGTTCTTGCACACCTCTTTTTTTGAAAGATGCTACCCTCTTGGACTTTATTGATTACCTTAAGGTACTTGAAAGTTTCTATCATGTCCCCCCTCTCCCTCCTTTCCTCGAGGCTGTACATATTAAGCTACTTCAGTCTCTCTTCATATGTCTTCTGGTGCAGACCCTGCACCATTTTAGTTGCCCTCCTCTGGACAGCTTCCATCCTGTCTATGTCCTTGTGGAGATTGGGTCTCCAGAACTGCACACAGTACTCCAGTATCTCTGCTTTTCCACTGTCATCCTCTGCCCACCTCCCCTTCCCCTTTATTAAGCCTCACTATCCCTCCCTTTGTCTTCCTTCACTCCCTGATGTACCTATAAAAGGTTTTATCCCCCTTTTTAACAGAGTTATCTATCTTTTCCTCGGTTTGGGTCTTCGCTATTCTGACTGCCTTCCCCACTTCCTTCCACTTTAACTAATACAGTTCTCTGTCCTACCCTTTCTGTGATTCCTTATACTTCCTGAATTCTATCTTTTTCTTTCTAACCTTTCCTACCACCTCTTTTGAGAACCGTAGTGTTTTTTTTACTCCGTTTTTTATTTTATTTGCTTCACACAAAGACTTGTTTCCTCTGTGATGGCAGTTTTGATTTTTTCCCATTGTTCTTCTACCCCTCCTTCCTGCTCCTTTGTTAGTGCATTCCTTAGGCAGTCACCCATTTTGCCAGAGTCAGCCCTCCTAAAATCCAGTACTTTTGTCTTGGTATGACGTGACACTTCAGATGTGTTTATCGTGAGCCACACTGTTCGCTGGTCACTAGTTTCCAGATGGCTACCCACTTCTAAATCTGTGATCCTCTTACCATCTCCATTTTAGAGTACCAGGTCTAAGATTGCTCCCTCCTGTGTTGTTTCCAGCACAAGTTGTCTGAGGCATGCCCCCTACAGGGCATCGAGAATGACCCCGCTCTTGGATGTGGCTGCAACACATATGCTCCAGTTAACATCTGGCATATTCAGGTCCCCCATCAACAATATCTCCCCTTTTTCTTATATTCTAAGGATGCCTTCTATCATTTCTTTGTCCATTTCCTCCCCCTGAGATGGGGGTCTGTTTACAACCCCCGTGTGGATTGTGGTGCCATTACCTGTCTCCAAGGTGACCCACAGTGCCTCCTCTCTTCCCCATTTACTCTTTAGTTCTGTTGCTTTGATCCCATCTGGTATGTACATGTAATAGTCAAGAATAGACCAAGGTAGCTGTTGAGCAGAATGCATGGTAGCTGATCCATGGAGGACAAATACAAGCTAAGGGGAGAGACGGTCAGTAATTGAGGTAGAACAGATTAACCGAGGAGGGGATAAATGCAAATTAGGGGTGTTGCTTTCACAGTATACTGCAGTATAAGAAGTCTCAATATTGATACAGTGGGCAGTTTTTGATACCGCAGTAACCATAGTTTATGGTGTACCACAGTTTTCAAACAACATGAAGTCTTGCTATATTATGACATACGCAATGAGTCCCAACCTTCAAACTGCTCCCAAGGTGAAAGAGTTAACTTTCCATGCCAGGCATGGAACTTTGAGCGCAAGCTCGTTTGAAAACTCTGTCTGTTGTTCTTCAAACTCAAACTGTCAGATTCTTTACTCCGCCTCACTGAACAGTCGCTCCGGAGATTTCTCCTTCTGCTCGGTTCGTTTGTTGGTTAAAGTATTATTTTATCGTTTTTTTGACCAAAATTAAACTGCAGCCGGTCGGTTCAAGCTCTGTCTGTGGTATTGTAAGTAATAGATAGGCTTACATTTATATTTTTTCTGTGTGGAACTTGTAAACGCTTTTCGGTTCGGTTTGAACCGATCAGGTTATTTTCAAAATTTACTAGACCTTATTTAGAGTGCGGTTCCTGGTTCTTATCGGTTCTAAAAAACACGGATTTCATTACGTTTTTTTCCATGACCCGTGACACGGATGGGAACCGATAAGAGAGTCTTGCTTGGCGGATTGCCATAAACGGGCAAGTTTGGTTAGGCTGGCACTATGTCTGAGAAACCCAAAAGAAAAACTGGGCCCACTGGGTTTCAGCACTGTAGTGTTTGTGGGGAAGCCTTTGCTAAGGCTGACCCACACACCACCTGTGTGTACTGTCTGGGGTTTGACCACCTCAATGCAGACTGCCAGATTTGTAAGAATTTTCCTGCTGCCACCATAGAAAAGAGAGTTGGTAGGCTTAGGGAAAAGGAGGCCAAAAAGTCCGCTGACCTGGATGGCCAGCCCGGTTCGGTCCCTACCGAACCGGAGGGAGTGCCCTCTGACCAGGGCGATACTTCCTCGGGCAAATGAAGAGCTAGCTCTGAGGAGCCGGTTCCAACTAAAAGGACTAGAAAGTCAGCTGGTGTGGAGCCAAAAGTTCTCTCTCCAACCGCTGAGGAAATAGCTAAAGCAATTCAAATTGTCCAGTCACTTTCCCTGGTTCCGACCGAACCGACACCATCAGGGAAGCGCTCGGTTCGGCCGGTTCCACCGGTTCAAGATTATGAATTTGAGGATTTTTATGAACCAGAGGAGGGGGAAGAGGAGTATGAGGAGAGTGAATGTGGTTTTGAAAGTCTGGATGTGCCCATTGAACCGGATATCTCTCCAGACAGGCCGTCAGAGGTTTCTCCTCCCAGGCTCTCTGAGCCCCCTTCTCATTTTATGTTCTATAAAAACATTGCTGAAACTCTCCAGCTCCCTGTTGAGGAAGCTGTTGATGACCAAGAGGAGCCTGATTATGTAGAAATGATGGATATTCCAGAGTCTAGGAGACTGTCTATTCCTTTGTATAAATCTTTTCGGAAACAGACAGTAAAAATTCTAAAAACTCCTCACACTATACCTGCTGTTGATAAAAGGATGGACAAGAGGTATACATTATCAGGCTCTGATACGGAGTTCCTCACACAGCAATGCAGCCATGTGGGGGTAGTGCAGGCTGCAGCCTGTGTCAAGGCAAATATTCCTCTAACTTCACACCCCCCTAAAAAGGACTCCAGGAGGATTGATGCCATGGCAAAGAAACAGTACATGGCAGCATCTTTGGGACTCAAGACAGGCAAATTATATGGCTTATGCTGCTAGGTACCAGAAATCCAGATGGGATACTGTGCTGGCTCTAGCAAAACAGGTCCCTGACCAGCTTGCCAGGGAGCTGGAATGGTATTGAGGCATCCAAGGTGCAATTTCATGTTGCAGTAGACTCTAATGATGTGTCATCAAGGGTCATGGCTACATCTGTGGCACTTCGCAGAATGGCTTGGCTCAGATGTACTACCCTGTCACAGGATACCCAGTCTAAGGCCATGGATTTTCCTGTTGTGGGCAATTCTCTGTTTGGGGAGCAGACAGAGAATTACATGAAGAAAATGGATGAATATAGGACCACCTATAGGGTGCACAGGCCAAGGAAGGCAGGCCACTCCCCAAAGGCAGCATCCCAGGGCAGGGCAGGCCTTTCATAGGCCTTTTACCAAGCCCAGGCCTCGCCTTCTGCTTATGCCCAGAGGGGGTTCTTTAGAGGGAGAGGCAGACGGGCACAGCAAGCCTGCTTCCACCCCTCAGCCCAAAGCCCCTGCCAAGCAGGCACCCTGATGGGGTAGCCAGGGCCGATTCTCCTCTACCTGTAGGGGGCAGGCTGGCTTACTTTGTCCAGGACTGGAAGTCTCTAACATCAGACAAGTGTGTCCTGGAAGTAGTAAGCCTGGGACTGGTTCTCAGCTTCAAAAAATTTCCAAAGATGAGAACCAGGTCCTTTCCACCTGCAAATCCATCAGAGGCACTTGCCCTAGAAACAGATGTTTCTACCCTCCTGGCTCTCAGAGCTGTGGAAAGGGTTCCACCCCTACTCCAGGACAAAGGGTTTTACTCCAGGTACTTCCTTACCCCAAAAAGACAGGAGAATGGCGGCCCATCCTGGATCTCAGATACCTAAACAAGCACCTTTTAAACCAAAATTCAAAATGGTGACTCTGGGAATTATTTTACCCTCTCTAAGGCCAGGGGACTGGTTAGCGTCCCTGGACCTCAAGGATGCCTACTTCCATGTTCTTATCAGAAGCTCCCCGCAAAGTACCTCAGATTCGAACTGCCCTCAGGCCATTACAGTTCAGAGCAATGCCCTTCGGCCTCACCTCTGGCCCGAGGGCATTCACAAAATGCCTGGCAGTAGCAGTTGCCCACTTAAGGAGGCAAAAGATTGCCATCTTTCCTTACCTGGACGACTGGCTCATAGTAGGCCAGTCTCCAGACCAAGTCAAACCACACCTTCAGGTAACTCAGCAACTGCTCACATCTCTAGGTTTCCTCTCAATCTTCCAAAGTCAGTTCTAGAGCCTGTCCAGCTTCTCACCTTCATAGGCGCAGAACTGAACACAAAAGAGGCCAGAGCCTTCCTTTCTCTGGAAAGAGCAAGGATCCTGGTCTCTCTGGCCTCCTCTTTCACCCTGCAGGTCTCTCGACCAGCAAGGCATTTTCTGCAGCTCCTGGGGTACATGGCTGCTTCTACAGCAGTAGTGCAGGGAGCAAGATTTCAGATGAGGCGCATCCAGTTCCATTTGAGAGTCTTTTGGTCTCAAAGGAGAGACCCTCTGACCAAATTGATCCCAGTGACTCGAACCCTGATCCAGGCCCTTCAGTGGTGGCAGGACCAGAGCAATCTGAGACAGGGGTTCCCCTTCACCCCTCAGTCGCACTCCTTAATCCTTACTACAGATGCATCCCTCTTGGGGTGGGGAGCTCACTTGGGCGACCTCACTACCCAGGGATTGTGGTCCCCTCAGGAATCTCTGCTCCACATAAATCTGTTGGAACTCAGAGCAGTTTTTCTAGCACTTCAAGTTTTTTCCACCTCTGTTCAGAACAAAGTTGTACAGATCAGAACAGACAACACCACTACAATGTGGTACATCAACAAGCAAGAGGCACTCGGTCTATGGCCTTGTGCACCGAAGCAATGAAGTTGTGGTCTCTGGCGTATTCCCTGAACACCTCCCTTACGGCAGTTCACATCCCAGGCAAGGACAATGTCCTGGCAGATGCTCTCAGCAGGATTTCCCAGGGCCATCACGAATGGTCACTGGATCCCCTAGTATTGGAGGTAGTATTTGCCAGATGGGGCACCCCGCAGATAGATCTTTTTGCAGCCCCAGACAATCACCAACTTCCCCTTTTTTGCTGCAGGCCCCCAGTGTTGGGCTCAGTCCCTCTGGATGCCTTCCTTCTCAGTTGTGAAGGGAAGTTTCTCTATGCTTTCCCGCCCTTCCCTCTTCTGTTCAAGGTGCTAGTCAAAATCAGATCTCAACCCTGCAAGTGATCCTGATTGCTCCAGATTGGGCCAGACAGCCCTGGTACCCACTCCTTATGTCCTTAGCAGTCCACCTTCCCCTGTGTCTTCCCAGGAATCACAGCCTGTTAACCTGTGCTCAGGGGAGGGTTTGGTGCCCGAATCTCAAATCTTGAGGCCTGGCTCTTGAAGAGTTAGTTTGCTGACCTACACCTCTCCCAAGGTGTATTGGATATATTGAAGGCTTCTAGGAAGCCATCCACCAGGGCTACTTATAATTCCAAATGGAAGAGATTTTCCATATGGTGCTCTGGCAAGCATATTTCCCCAGAATCTGCTGACTTACCCACAGTCCTGGATTATATGGTGCATTTGAATACTTTGGGGCTGAGACCAGCTACCCTAAAAGTGCACCTGGCAGCCGTGGCTCGGTTTCTTATCAGCAGGTAAACCCTCTTCTTTGGCTCATCCTGTATTCTCCAAGTTTTTCAAGGGTTGCTTCATAACCCTCCATTCAGGGCCCCTGCCCCTGCTTGGGATCTTAATATTTGCATTGCTCAGCTTACGCAACCCCCTTTTGAGCCCTTGTCTTCAGCAGAGCTTAAGTACTTGACTTGGAAAACTTGTGTTTTTGGTAGCCATCACTTCTGCCAGGCTATAAGTGAATTCAAGCATTGTCAGTGGAGTCTGATTTTTCTCCTTTCATAGAGATAAGGTGGTCCTCAGGACTAACAGAAAGTTCTTGCCTAAGGTGGTTTCAGACTTCCACCTTAATCAATCTGTGTCTCTCCCTGTGTACTTCACTGGCCATTCCTCCTCTGGCGAGAGGAGACTGCACAATTTAGATGTCAAATGAGCCCTTAGTTACTACATAGAACGTACCAAGGGTCACAGGTTTGACTCCCTCCAACTGTTCCTCACTTATGGTGAGGTTGGTAAAGGAAAACCTGCCACTAAAAGATCCATTGCCAGGTGGATTGTCTCTTGTATCCAATTTTGCTGTGAAAAACTGGGTAAGGTTCCTCCCTCAGGCCTGAGAGCTCACTCTACCAGAGGTACAGCTGCGCTCTGGCTGCTGCCAGGACATCCCTATCCTAGAGATATGTCAAGCAGCTACCTGGAAAACAGTTCACACTTTTACCAAGCATTACTCCTGGACATCCAGGCTAGGAGTGATGCTCAGTTTGGCATAGCTGTGCTTCAGAGCCTATTTCCTAAGTAGGTTCTGTCCCACCTCCATGGAGGTACTGCTGTGTAGTCTGACATATGTGATAATATAGCAAGACTTCATGTTGTTTGAAGAAAAAATTACTCATCTTAGTAATGTTGTTTCTTCTAATGGAGTCTTGCTATATTATGACCTCCCCCCGCCTGCCCCTCTCAGAACCTCTACTTTTGGGATGTGGGTGGACAGTGCAGTGTTGGCACTTATTAGATGCCCACCTTATTTTTCACCCCTCCTTTTTGGGGTGTTTGGGTGTTATGTTTTTCATTTTTTGGATCCCCTGACTTGAGTCTTTGTTTTGGGACCAAGAAAAATGTGTTCTTATATTTAGTAGCCAGTTGGCTAGTGTAGGTTTACGGCTTCCACACAGAACCTTAGTGAGTTTTTGCTCGTAAAGATCTGACAGTTTGAGTTTGAAGAACAACAGACAGAGTTTTCAACCGAGCTCGTGCTCAAAGTTCCATGCCTGGCATGGAAAGTTAACTCTTTCACCTCCGGAGCAGTTCGCAGGTTGGGACTCACTGCATATGTCATAATATAGCAAGACTCCATTGGAAAAAACAACACTACTAAGGTGAGTAATTTTTTTCTTAAAGCCCTTTCAGCTACAGTACAGCCCACCTATAGTGGACACCTCTGTGCAGGGTGTTTAGTATTCGAGGTGTCCACGCTACAGAGTATATGTTCGATCAGCTGATCAGTTTTACTGCGGGTACAACACTGATTCTATTTGAAAGTGCTTATTTGTGGTTTTGTGTTGGGTTGGTAGCGTGATGGGTTAAAAAAACACTTTGTACACTCAAGCTGCAAGAAGTGTTTGTGTTTCTGCTTACCTTGAGCAGGAGGGCAGGGTTAAAAAAATAACTGCCACTCTAAAAAGAATGTTTCTGTATGCTGCTTTTTTTGTGTGTGTGCAGTATGCATGAATGCTTGTCTGGTGCATTCTGGTCTTTGTATTTTTTAACCGTACTTTCTCTGTGGCCTGTGTAACAGACCAGTCTGCAACGATATCTTCATGCTGCTCCATCACTCTTCTTGGTGTCAGGTGACCCTCACAGACATCATGTGCCGTTACCAGTGGCTCGGTCACTTTATCTGCCTCTTCCATCTTCTGAGTCTGGGCCTGCTGTGTCTTCAAGGGTCATGTAGGGCACAATGGTGAAGACGTTGTCCACTTTGGCTTCTATTTCTGTTCGATCACCTTGCTGGGACATTTATTCAAAATCATCTGCTCTCAAATCAGGTGGGGGCTCTTCATCTTCAGTCTCCTGTTTAGCCATGATCTCTATTTCGGCACTTGGTAAGTGAACACTCCTTTTACAAAATACTGAAAAATACCATCTTCTTTAGTGATATCTCATTCTATTGTGCCACATCATGGAACTGTAAGCTACCGGTGTCAGGACCACCTGGAGACGTTTGCTAGCTGTGACCATCCATGTTGACATGCGTCATTGTCACCTGTGTAGCATGAGTGGACCATCATGCTTCAGTCTTCTTCAAGGACATCTCCTCTATTAGGCCACACGTTTGGAACTATAGCTATCAGCGCTATGATCTCATGGAAACTTGCGCAAGCCTGGGGCTGCCCGCAGTGATGTGCCACATCTACGTATAAGCATGGGCAGCCCCATCAGTCTCAGTTCTTTTCCCACCATTGATCATCTTCGTTGGACCTGCTGATGGAAATGCCATTAACCTCGCTGTTGCCATCTATTCTTTTATTTTTACTTAGTATTTATTTTGTTGTGTCTGCATGCTGCTGAAGTCAAAAGAGCCTTCATTTTGGTAGTGTAAGTGTAGAGATAAAATTTACTAAGGTGACGCACATGGTTTATATATGCTGTCTGGGTCTGTCTCACAACGTGAGAACTTGAGGGATTTGCCAGAGCTTCAACCAGAGTACTCGGAGATGTTGTAAGAAAGCTCTAGAAAACTTCCTTCTTCTCAAGACATTGAAAACCATGGAGAAGGAACAGGGCCCAAAGTCTGTGTCTCCCTCACCGTCAGTCGAAAAGTGGCTGCTGAAATGGAAGGTTCAGGACAGGGAGTGGTAGTCATCGTGGCCCCCCCCCCGGACCATTGATGAGACACCAAGCTAGAGGCTTGGCTTAAGCACTGCCATACCTACTGTGGACAGTAGGAAACTGTCGTCATTGGGCACGTCAATACAAGTAGTCCCAGCCGCTATTTGGTGCACCGTCAACTCTCAGGCTGTGTTGGTGTCGTTTTCAGAAATTATAAGATGCATTCTTCCTGGATTACCAATGCAAGCAATTCCACTGACAGGGCCTTTTGGTACTCGGCCCTTGTAGACTGGTTCCATCGACAGGTTCCACTGGCATGCCACAGATTCCTCTCTCTCAGCCCCTGCCAGCGTCACGCCTCATTCTGTGGCTCCTGTCGATCAGGCTGATGACAAAGTGGAATATAGTCCAGACCTCAGGGATTTAAAGGAGGAATATGAAGAAGAACAATTTCTAGCACCTTGCTCTAGTTCTGCCCTCTCATCCTGCAATGAGTACTCAGTGCTTTATACACCGAAATCTCCTCCTGAGGATCCAGCTGTCCAAGCCATGATACAGAAAATGCAGTCTGCCGTGGGCTTTGCAGTGGAAGAGAAGGATTCCACAAAAAGGAGTGTAATGGAATTTTTGCAGGTGCCCTGCTCCCCCCTCCATTATAATTCCACCTGAATCAGGGATATTATTTCTGGTATTTCCCAGTACCAAAATGGACAGGGGATTTATGCCCCGTATTGGACCTTTGAGGCCTGAACCTATTTATAGAATACAAAACAGTTCCAGATGGTCTCGCTACAGTCCCTGTTTCCCTTTTTGCTGCAAGGGAATTGGTTGTCACCCCGGACATAAAAGATGCTTACCTTCTTGTCAGAATTTGCAGGTGCCACAGACAGTGCCTGCAATTTATGCTTCAGGGCTCTGTCGGTTTTGTGTCTTGCCCTTTGGCTTATCCTTGGCACCACATGTCTTTACTAAATACTTTGCAGTGGTTGCAGCCACCCTTCACAGGGAGCGCCATTATTGTTTTTCCGTACTTCAGTAACTAGCTTCTGAAGGCCCCATCACAAGAGGTGATAATTTACTGTTGCTTACCTGACAGTTCTTTGAGCAGGTGGGCATTCTAGTAAAAGAGCCAAAGTCAGTGCTCACTCCATGCCATTGGTTCCAGTATATAGAAGCAGTTCTGAGTACTGGGGTGGGCAGGGTATTTCTTCCATCCGACTGTGCCCGGACTCAGCTGGTTTTGATCCAGTGATTATGTTGTTGCCAGATGCCCATTACAGCTACTAGGCCTCATGACTGCCACGCTACTGACTGTCCCGCTGGGTCAGCTACATATAAGTGTACCACAATGATTCATTTGTGTCCAGTGGGCTCAACACTGGGACAATATGGAGTGTCTCATACAGGTGATTCCTCCTCTGAGTCAGTGCCTGCTTTGGTGGTTGGATCATTCCAACCTTGAAACAGGGTCTCCATCCATTTCTCTATCCCTCACCTCTTGTAGGGATGATGATGTGTGCCTTGGGTCCAGATGGGGTGCCCATCTCGGCCCATTTCAGACACAAGGCCATTGTTTTTTCTTGGACACTGTTCTTCAGCAGTACTCAGGAAATGAAGACTGTTCCACGTAGCCTACAGACTTTTGCTACCCTGCTTTGGGGTCACTGTATTTTGTATGTATGGACAACATTTCAGTTACGTACTGCAGCATGGGTGAAGGTGGGATGTATTCTTACCCTCTGCGCAGGAAAGCCATGAGTGTCTGGTATTGGGCCATGTAACATGATATGTTTCTTACAGCGGTCTTTCTGTCTGGTTCCCTTAACACCCTGGTGGTTGCCTCGGCAGGCCCTGGGTGCTCTTTCATGAGTTGGCGCTCTTGGACTTCATCATGGACAACCTTTTCGAAAAATGGGGTTTCCCAGACATTGACCTTTGTGCGTCTCCATACAGTGCAAAATTGATGCATTTCTGCTCACTTACTCCAGTGACTGGAGTGTTTTTTTTGTTGTTTTTTTTTGCAAGACTCATTGTTTCTCTTCTGGAAAGGGAGGTTTATGTATGCATTTCTCCCACGCCCTCTGATCCAGAGGGTTCTGGTCAAGCTGAAGGCAGAGCTGGCCACCTGGAGTCAGTTGGTCTCGTAGCAGTGGTGTCTCCTATCTTGCTCCCGCTATGGGCAGATCTTCTGTCACAGGAGGAGGGCCCTCTGGTGCATGCTGATCTTTGAACACTACAACGCCATGCCTGGCTCCTGAGGACATAGAAACTCTCTCGCTTTGGGATTTCCCCTGCAGTTGCTGCTGTTGAGTCCTACGCTGTCTACTTGGTAAACCTACTTCCAAAAATGGAAACTTTTTAAAGTCTGGTTACCCCCTGTCAGCTGGACCCTTTTATGTGTCCAGTCAGTTATGTCCTTGATTATCTCTTGTCCCTTATGGAGGCAGGCCTCCTGTATTCCTCGGGGAAGGTGCATTTGGCTGCAATATCGGCCTTTCATGCCATGACAGATGGTAAAATGACTGCCTAACTTGAGGTTCCCTGTATATTACTTAGAGGAATCCTGCCTCTGCTCCTTCCGGTCTGAGATCTGGTTCTGGTGTAGGCATTAATATGATTCTGGAGACCTTTACAGCTCCTCAGTTTGAGTCTGTTGCTGCTCGTGAGCTGCATTTACTCTCTTGGAAGACGCTGTTCCTTGTAGCCGTTATGTCTGCGAGACGAATTTGTGACTGGCAAGGTCTGGTTGCAGAGGCCCCTTATCCTTTTTTCTACAAGAATTGGGTTACCTTGTGTACCAGCCCTCGTTTTCTGCTATGCTAGTTTCTGACTGTACACTGAATCAGACTGTTGACCTTCTGGTTTACTTTTTGACTCCCACGGACAGCGGAGAACATAGTCTACATAGGCTGGACATCCAAAGGACACTGCATTTCCTACCTTGATTTATAAGGAATGTAGAAAATCCTCTCAACTACTTGTGACTTTTGACCCCAGGATGGTGGGCTCCCCTATTTCTAACCAGGGTCTTTCCAAAGGGTTGGACCGCTGTATTTACCAGAAGCGTGGTCAACAGCTTGCCAATCCTGTTCACACATTCACTAAACACTACATTCTGAGCATCTTCTCTCATCAACTTCTGGCTTTGGCCTTAGGGTAATTCAATCCTTCCTTTTTTTTATACTTATATTTTATTTTATTATTTTAATAGTATGCAAATAAAGTACAAGCTCAAGGGTAAAACCCCTGACATAGTGATTCCACAAATTTGATATACACATATTTTATCCTCTAATCTGGAACAGTAGGAAAGGGGGGAAGGAAAGTGAAAGTATCCGCTTTGAAATTTGTAAAGTCAGTGCCAGCCTTTTCAGTGGCAGAGGTGATACCCAAAGAGAGAATACAAAACGAAGTAAACACAGTTAACTAGATCTGCTGTTTAAACCTGGTGAAAGAAACAAAAACAGACATGTTTGTTTGGTTCTGGTACTGTGTGCCCCCCCAACACTAAAGGCAAAACTATTTCCCCCCAAAATGAGCATATTATCCTTAGAATCATAAAAGGAAGGGGGAAAAAAAGAAAGAAAATACACATTTGACAGAACTTCCAAATACAGCTGAGAAACAAAAATGCAAGCACGTGCAGTTAAAGCTGCGAAGTACCTAACAACATTCTATATTTAGATGGACTGACAGTTAACCCAAACCCCACAAGAAATAGATGTGCCACAGATAACTGACACCATTTTAAACAGACTCCTGTAAATTAAATGGTACTCCTACTGTCCATCTGTTCAGTCAACCATTATATAGAATATTCAACAGGGTCTGAGCCAGGCTTAATCAAAATAAATATTAGCAGTTGAGTCTCCTGTAGGGAGCAAGACAAATAAAATAAAAATAATCATCTGGGGCAAATGTCTAAAACAGTACTTGCAGTCCTTGCAGGCGTAAAGCCCAGAACATCACTGAAGTGCCAGTGTCATCAGCCGTCTTCAGCCTGCCCCTTCAGAGTCTTCACATCCACAACCTGTCTGGCTGCAAATTCCTCTTTACTTTTGGTGACCCATCTATCAGCATCTCCCACGTCGGAAAATTGCCATGAGTTCCCTCCATACACGACCCAGAGACGTGCTGGTAAAAGTATGGAGTGGAGAGTGCCTAGGGCTTGCAGAGGCTGTCAGACAACATCAAACTTTTTATGGCGAGCCCTAGTTTGAAAGGAAAGGTCAGGATATAATTTAACATCTTTTGCTTCTGTGGTGAGGGGACATGACGCCCTTGCTGCAGAAATGACCAAGTCTCGCACTTCCACACCAACAGTACTTAAGAGTACTGTTTGTGATTGATAAAAGAGAAAAGGAAGTGCAGAAGAAGAAGGAAACCACTTTGGTTCTCAAAAACAGTAGCAGAAAAGGTCAGAGCCAAAAGGCTGGCCTTCAGGAAATATAAGGGAATGCAGCGGGATGAAGATAGGGAGGCATACCAAACTTCTCTATGGAAGCAGGGAAGTCAGTAAGGCAGGCAAAGGCCCAAACTGAGGAAACATTAGCACAAAGAGTAAAAGAAGGAGACCAGACTTTCTGTAGATACATTAGTGAAAGGAGAAAGTCCAAAGAGGGTATTGCTAAGATCAAAGGAGATAAGGGGGCGTCGTGTGAGGAGGAGGACCATGTAAAAGCATCTATCCTAAATAGATACTTCTGCTCAGTATTTACTGAAGAGAAGGTAGGGTAGGGCAGGGCCCACAGCTCAGCACCATGGACACAGAGGGGAGGGAGGTGAGCACTAGTCCCTTCACAAAAGAAAGGGTCCTACAAGAGCTCGATAAGCTCAGGGTGGACAAGGCAATGGGACCTGATGGCATACATCCCAGGGTACTAAAGAAGCTAAGGGTGGAACTAGCAGAGCCATTAGCAGAACTGTTTACATACTAACATACTAAAATGCCAGCAGAATAGGCCTAACGGTCTTTCGTGTCTGCTCGTTTGGTCAGCCCCCACCCTGGGTGCTGACCTTGCTGTCCCCCTCGCCTTCTCTGGCTTCTCCCTTCCCAGTTCCGGATATTCTTGCTGCATTGGATTTTGCTTCCAGAACCCTTCCCCCCTGTACCTGTCCCACCCCCTCTTGAACCCCTCCACTGTCTCTGCCTCCACCAGCCCCCTAGGCAGTGCATTCCATGGCTCCACCACCCTCTCAGTGAAGTAGCACCTCCTCCTTTCTCCCCTGAATCTTCCCCCCTCCAGCTTCCACCCATGCCCTCTAGTGGCCCCTTCCTCCTTCCTTCGAAGCACCCTGACTGTTTCTCCCCTATTTACCCTCTTCATGTACCTGAAGACCTCTATCATGTCCCCCAGTCCCTTCTCTTCCAGTGTACATATTTAGCTCTTCGAGCCTCTCCTCATAGGTCCTGTCCCCAAGCCCCAAATCATTTTGGTTGCCCTCCTCTGACCCTCTCCAGGAGGTTAATGTCCTCTTTAAGTGTGGCTCTCCAAACTGCACGCAGTACTCAAGGTGCGGCCTCACCAAGCAGTTATTCAGAGGGAGTATCACTTCCCTCCTTCTGGAGGTGATCCCCCTAGCGATGCATCCCAGCATCCTGTTGGCCTTGGCTGCTGCCCTCCTACAAGTCTCAGAGTTGTTCATCTTGACATCCACCACCACCACCCCAGGTCCCTCTCAACCATTGAGTCTTGTAGCATCCCCGGGTGTACTTTTTGCCCAGGTTTCTGGCTCCCAGATGTAGTACCTTGCATTTCCCTGCATTGAACCTCAGCTTCCACTTTCTAGACCATCTTTCCAGAGCCTCCAGGTCCCCTGTAGGGCCACCCTCCCTCCTCCCCATCCACCACCGCCTCAGTTTGAGTCATCTGCAAAGAGACTCATCTCACTCCTGATTCCTGTCCTTATGTCAGATACGTAGGCGTTGAACAGAAGGGGCCCAAGGACTGATCCCTGTGGGACCCCACTAATGACCCTCCTTGGGGATGAGACTATCCCACCAACTACGACCCTCTGGGTCCGGTCCTGGAGCCAATTGCCTATCCATCTGATCATCTGGTTCCCCACCCCCATTTCTCCCAGCTTATCCAACAGAGTCTCTGAGCACAGGAGAGGTCCCAGAAGACTGGAGAAGGGCTCATCTGATCCCGCTGCACAAGAGTGGTAGCAGGGAGGAGGCAGGGAACTACAGACCAGTCAGTCTTATCTCAGTAGTGGGCAAGATTATGGAGGCACTCCTTAAGGAAAGGATAGTGCAACACCTGGAATCCATAGGAACACAGGATCCAAGACAGCATGGGTTTACAAAAGGAAGGTCTTGTCAAACTAATCTCATAGATTTATTTGACTGGGTAACCAGAGTGGTGGACCAAGGGGGAGCAGTTGATGTCGCCTATTTTGACTTCAGCAAAGCTTTCGATACTGTTCCACATAGAAGATTGATTAATAAGCTGGGTAGGCTCGGGGTGGGTCAGAAGTTGGTCAGCTGGGTGTCAGACTGGTTGACGGGCAGAAAACCGAGAGTGGTTGTAAATGGTATACAATCAGAAGAGATGCAAGTCACAAGTGGGGTACCTCAGGGATCAGTCCTGGGGCCAGTCATCTTCAATATCTTCATGAGTGACATTGCAGATGGACTGGAGGGTAAGGTTTGTCTGTTTGCAGATGACACCAGGATCTGCAACAGAGTAGTTGATCCAGATGGGGTGAGCAGTATGAGAAGAGATCTGGATAAACTAGCAAAATGGTCGGAAGAGTGGCATCTGGGGTTTAATGCAAAGAAGTGTAAGATCATGCACATAGGGAAGAGAAACCATGAAGCCACCTATAGGTTGGGAGGGGAGTTGCTGGCAGTCACAAGGGAAGCAAGAGACTTGGGCATCATCATCATCACCGATGACCTGAAATCATCCAAGCAGACCACTAAAGCAGTAGGTAAGGCTAGGGGAATGTTAGGATGTATTAGTAGGGGTATCACAAGTCGTAAGAGTGAGGTAGTAATCCCTCTTTACAAGACACTGGTTAGGCCCCATCTGGAGTACTGCGTGCAGTACTGGCGGCCATACATTCATAAGGACGTTAACCAAACTGAGGCAGTCCAGAGAAGGGCAACCAAAATGGTGCAGGGACTGCATCAGAAAACATATGAGGACAGATTAACGGAGCTCAATATGTATACCTTTTTTTTTTTTCATGGTTTTAACCAGGAGTAGCACACTAAGCTGAAAGCTTTTTTGCAGGTGCGACCTGGGAGCACGGGGAAGTTAAGTGATTTGCTCAGGGTCACACAGTATGCAAGTGGAAGCTGTGGGATTCAAACCCAGGTCTGGTTTGCTGGATGTCACCAGATTTGCAGTTCAGAGCCTTAAACCACTGTGCTATACTGCCTCCGAAGAGGCAAGAGCAAAGGAGGGAGAGAGGTGATATGATAGAAACATTCAAACACCTTAAGAGCATTAACAAGGTGAAAGAGTCTAACATACTAACATACTATTTGCCAGCAGATTAGGCCTTACGGTCTAGCGAGTCTGCTCGAACCTTAGATCCTTAGTTGGGTGCCGAGTCCCTCCCATCCCTTGTGTTCCAGAAACCCCTATCATCCATCCCCACCACCCAGGACAGGCCATCATCTGATACATCCACTTTTTGTGTCCGTCCCACCCTCTCTTGAAGCCCTCCACTGTGGATCTCTGAACCAGCTCGCCAGGCAGTGCATTCCAAGGGTCCACCACCCTCTAAGTGAAAAACCTCCTCCTCTCCCCCCCCTTCCACCTTCCAACTTCAAACCATGCCCTCTAATGATGCCTCCCTGCTTTAGTCTAAAGATCCCCTCCATGTTTACCCTGTTTATTCCCTTGAGGTACTTGAAGACCTCAATCATGTCCCCCTGTCTCTCCTCTCCTCCAATGAAAACAGGCAGAGCTCCTCAAGTCTGTCCTCATACATCAAATCCCCTAGCCCTCGTATCATCTTAGTTGCCCTCCTCTGTACCCTCTCCAGGAGCTGTATGTCCCTCTTCAAGTGTGGTCTCCAGTACTGTACACAGTACTCAAGGTGTGGTCTAACCGGTCCATTGTACAGCGGCAGAATCACTTCCTTGCTCCCAGAGGTGATCCTTCTTACGATGCATCCCAACATCCTGTTTGCCTTGCTAGCTGCTCTCCTGCACTGCTCAGAGTTATTCATACATGCATCCACCATGACCCCTAGGTCTTTTTCCCCTATTGAGGCCTCTTGCGCTTCCCCTCCCAGGGTGTACCTGTGTTTAGGGTTTCTTCGACCAAGATGCAACACCTTGCACTTAGTGATATTGAAATTTAATTTCCATGTGTGAGCCCAGCTTTCCAGGGTGTCCAGGTCCCCTTGCAGGGCCAACCTCCCCTCTTCTCCCTCAACTACTGCTCTCATCTTGGAGTCATTCGCGAAGAGACTTGTTTCACACCCTGTACCCTCCCTGGTGTCCGATATGTATGCATTAAACAAGATTGGACCCAGGACCGAGCCCTGCGGTACCCCACTACCAACCTCTCTAGGGTTCAAGAGCTCCCCACAGACCACTACTCTCTGGGTGCGCCCAGCTAGCCAGTTTTAAATCCATCTGACCATCAAAGGGCCTACTCCTAACCCCATCAGTTTCTCCACCAGACCATTGTGGGGGACAGAGTCAAACGCTTTGCTGAAGTCCAAGAATAATACATCCACAGGCTTTCCCCTGTCCAGTTCTGATGTTACCCATTCATAGAACTCCACAAGATTGGTTTGACATGATCTCCCTGGCACAAACCCATGTTGCCGACTATCCAGACCTCCTACCTCATCCAAGTACACCCCCAATCGTTCCTTTAGTATACTCTCCATTAATTTTCCCACCACCGAGGTCAAACTGATGGGTCTATAGTTACCTGGTACTTCCCTCGACCCCCTTTATGGATTGGCACCACATGTGCCTCTCGCCAATCCCTAGGTACCCTCCCTGTCTCAAGTGACCTGTTGAAGAGCTCCACCAGGGGTGCAACCAGTATGTCCGCCAGTTCCCATAGTACACTCGGATGAATGCCATCCGGCCCAGGAGATTTGTCTTTCTTTAGGGCCTTGAGGGCTAACCACACCCTTTTGGCGGAGATAGCATCATCCGTCCCCTCCACCTTACTGGCCTTTTTATCCTTATCCAGATGTGACACCCCTGGGGTACCTCTCCCTCCCTCTTGCTCCATTTCTGTTGCTCCCCTGATCCCACTCACTGCTACTTCTATCCCCTTCGTGCCTTGCTTTGTAGATATCCCATCCCCCTCACTAGTGAACACAGAGGTAAAGTACTCATTAAATACCTCTGCCTGGTCCCTCGCCTCTTCCACCCACCCTCCTTCTGATCTCAATCTGCTGAGATGGCCCTTAGTTTTTCTTTGCTCCCCAATGTACCAGAAGAACCCCTTTTCCCCTCCTTGTATCCCCTGTGCCAGCCGCTGCTCTTTACTGGACTTTGCTCCCCTCACCATACGGGTGACTTTTCTAGATGCAAGATGGTACATTTCTTTATCCCTATTCCCACTTGTTGTTTTATATTTTTTGTAGGCCGCCTTCTTTTCTCTGACTGCTACCTGTACCTCACTGGACCACCAGCATGGTTTATGTGACTTTGCTCCCTTACGTTTCAACTTAGCTCAGATCTTGACTGCCTCATGAAGTCCCCGTTTTATGACCTCCCATCTCCTTTCCACACTTGTCATTGATGTAATCCCCTTCAAGTGATCTTTGAGAATATTTCCCATGCCCTCAAAGTCTGCCCTCCTGAAGTCCACTGCCAGTGTCCTAGATCTCACCCCCCTCCCCCCATGCTTACTTGAAACCAGACAGTATTGTGGTCGCGCCAGTCAGGGGTCCGACAACCAGGTCCCTTACCAGATCCCCATCTGCTAGAACCACGTCCAGGACATGCCCCTCCCTTGTGAGCTCCATCACATGCTGTGTTAAGAACACATCCTGGAAGTCGTCCAGCAGCCTCTGCTCCTTGGCCATCTTAGAGGACATGGTTCCCCAGTTTGTACCTGGCATATTAAGGTCCCCCATCAACACCACTCCTTCCCCTTTTGGCCCACACTGGGCAATGATGTTGTCCAGCAAACCATCCTCTTGAACATCACTCATCCCTGGGGGCCTATATACTACACCCAGCTTGAC
Organism: Neoceratodus forsteri; assembly: GCA_016271365.2. NCBI lineage: Eukaryota > Metazoa > Chordata > Ceratodontiformes > Ceratodontidae > Neoceratodus > Neoceratodus forsteri. The sequence goes on along the minus strand of CM057455.1, from coordinate 27,069,052 downwards.
CTTATCTCCTGCTAGGGATCATAAGGTGACCCATAAGGCCTCCACGTTTCCCTCTGCCTCTTCTACCCTAGCAATTTCTATGTTATCTGTAATGAACATAGCCACTCCACCCCCTGTGCCCTCCTTTCTATCCTTCCTGAGCATAGTGTACCCCCATACGTTTAGGTCCCAGTCATGGTTTTTGTTGCCCCACGTCTCCGTGACTGCCGCCATATCCACCCCCCCCCAAACAGCATGGCCTGGAACTCTGGCAACTTGTTTCCCAAGCTCCTGGCATTTACTAACACCAACCCCCACCGCTTATCCCTGATCCTCTTTGTTGAACCCCAGCCAGATTCCTTATACTTCCATCCTCCCTCTGCTCCTCCTGAAACCTCCACCCCAGTCTGTTTCCCCCTTCCCCCCTTGGGCTTGAAGGCTACCCTCATCTGTAGAAGGGCTTCTGGTCAGCCCCTCCCTTATCCCTTCCCCCCCCTCACAAGTTTAAACCCCACCTTTCAAACACCATGAAGTCTTGCTATATTATAACAATAGCAGTCAGCCACTGCAGCTGAACTGCCCCGGAGAGGAAGGAGTTAACTCCAGAAGATCTGGAGTTCTACAGCTCGAGGGCGCTGTGCCCAAAGCTCTATCTGGCAGTTTCAAATGAAACTGTCAGATTCTTTACTCCGCTTCACTGAACAGTCGCTCCGGAGATCAGCTCCTTCAGCTCGGTTCATTCTCGGTTTAAAAGAGTAGTTTTCGGTTCATTTGAACCGGCAAAAGTCATTATTTTTACCGCATTTCGGTTCTAAAGCTCTATCTGGTAACCGTAAGTACAAAAAATTCAAGTCTGTGTGGAGAATTAATTATCGGTTCGGTTTTGAACCGATCGCTTGGTTTTTTCTGTCTTTTAAAACTGTACTGTGGGTTTTAGAGTGCGGTTCCCGGTTCTTATCGGTTCTAAAAACCGAAATTTTACGGTTTTCAAATACCATTGACACGCGTTAGGAACCGATAAATTGTCTTGCCTGGCACTGCCATCAAAAGGGCAAGTTTTGGTTAGGCTGGCATTATGTCTGAGAAACCCAAAGAAAAACCGGCCCACTGGGTTTCAACACTGTGATGTCTGTGGGGACGCCTTCCAAGGCTGACCCACACACCACTTGTGTCTATTGTCTGGGGCTGACCACCTCCTGTCAGACTGCCAGGTGTGTAAAAATTTCCCTGCAGCCACCCTGGAGAAGAGATTGGGCGGCTCAGGGCGAGAGGCCAAGAAGTCCGCTGACCCGATGGCCAGCCGGTTCAGTACCCACTGGACCAGAGGAGTGCCCCTCTGACCAGAGGCGAGACTCTCTCGGGCAAAGGAAGACTGGTTCAGAGGAACCAGTCCCAAGTAAAAGACAAGGAAATCAGGAGGTTTGGAGTCCAGAATTGTGTCTCCAACTGCTGCAGAGATAGCTAAAGCCATTCAGATTGTCCAGTCACTGTCTCAGGGATTTGTAGAACCACCAACAGTTGGTAAAGGTTGGTTCGTTCAGTCCCAGTGGTTCAGGATTTTGAAGTTGAGGATTTTTATGAACCACAGGAGGGGAGGAGGAATTTGATCAATATATGTGTGGCTGGGAGGGTCTGGGCGTCCCATCAGACGGGCATTTCTCCAGACAGACCTTTAGAATCTCCCCTATTCTGTCTGAGTCCCTTCTTTCTTTATTTTTACAAAAGGTTGCAGAAACCCTCCAGCTTCCTTTAGAGGAGGCTGTGGATGAGCAAGAGGAGCCTGATTATGTGGAAATGATGGATATTCCAGAGTCTAGGAGGTTGTCTATTCCTTTGCATAAGTCATTTAGGAAGCAAACAACAAAGATTTTAAAATCCTCATTCTGTCCCTCCTGTAGATAAAAAATGGACAGAAGGTATACTTTGTCAGGCTCGGATACAGACTTCCTTATTGAGCAGTGTAGTCATGTAGGTGTGGTACAAGCTGCAGCCTGTGACAAGGCTAATATTCCTCTGGCCTCACATCCTCCTGATAAGGATTCTAGGAAGATTGATGCCATGGCGAAGAAACAGTATATGGCAGCTTCTTTGGGACTCAGGCAGGCAAATTATATGGCTTATGTGGCTAGATATCAGAAATCTAGGTGGGACACAGTATTGCAGTTAGCCAAGCAGGCCATGGCCAGCTGGCTAGTGAGTTGGAACAGGTGGCTGCTGATGGCATTGAAGCCTCTAAAGTTCAATTTCATACTGCTGTTGATGTTAATGATGTTTCTTCTAGGGTCATGGCCACTTCTGTAGCTTCCCCGAGGTTGGCATGGCTCAGATGCACTAATCTGTCCCAAGATACTCAGTCAAAGGCTATGGATTTTCCTGTAGTGGAAATTCTCTGTTTGGGGAGCAAACAGAAAATTATATGAAAAGATGGATGAATACAGAACTACCTACAAAAGTGCCCAGGCTAAGGAGAAGCATGCCATGCCACAAGGCATGCTCCCAGAGGTAGGGGCAGACCCTTTTCCAGGCCTTTTACCAATTTAGCAGCCTCCTCTGCTGTCTCGAGAGGGTTTCTTCAGAGGCAGGGGTAGGCGTGGCGCTAGTAGACCGTCTCCCTCCCTCAGCCTAAGGCTGCTGCTAAGCAGGCACCCTGATGGGGTGCCCAGGGCCGTTCTCCTGTACCAGTGGGGGCAGGTTGGCCTATTTCAGCCAGAGCTGGCTGTCCCTAACTCGGACAGATGGGTTCTGAGGTAATAGGCAGGGTCTGGTTCTCAGCTTCAAATATTTTCCAAAGATGAGAGCCAGGCATTTCCACCTGCAAGTCCTTCAGAAGCCCTTGCTTTGGAAGCAGAGGTTTCTTCTCTTCTGGTCTGCAAAGCAGTGGAAGGGTTCCTCCTTGCCATCAGGGCAAGGGGCTTTATTCAAGATACTTTCTTACCCCAAAAGACAGGAGAATGGCGCCCATTCTGGATTTAAGATACTTGAACAAGCATCTGTTGAAACCAAAGTTCAAAATGTTAACCCTGGCAATGATATTGCCTTCCCCAGAGCCAGGGGACTGGCTAGCTTCCCTGGACCTCAAGGATGCCTATTTTCATGTTCTGATCAGGCCTTCCCACGAAAGTACCTCAGGTTCGAACTGCCCTCAGGCCACTACCAGTTCAGGGCAATGCCCTTCGGCCTTACCTCTGCGCCAAGGGTATTCACAAAATGTCTAGCTGTAGTAGTGGCTCATTTAGGAGGCAAGGGTTGCTGTGTTTCCCTACCTGGACGACTGGCTCATTGTGGGTCAGTCTCCAGGTCAGGTGAATCCACTTACAAGTCACCCAGCAGCTTCTCACTTCTCTGGGATTTCTGCTAAACTTACCAAAGTCAGTTCTGGAACCAGTTCAGGTCCTAACTTTCATAGGCGAGAATTGAACACAAGGTTAGCCAGGGCCTTTCTTCCTCGGAAAGGGTGGACAGACTCATCGCCTGGCATCCTCCTTTTTCCTCCTGGGTCTCTCGACCAGCAAGGCATTTCCTGCAACTCCTCGGACACATGGCTGCTTCCACAGCTGTTGTGCAGGGAGCAAGATTCCAGATGAGGGACATTCAGTTCCATTTGAGGGCCTATTGGTCTCAGAGGAAGGACCCCCTTACCAAATTGGTCCCAGTTACTCAATCCCTGATCCTGGCCTACACTGGTGGCAGGATCAAAGCAATCTGAAACAAGGGTTCCTTCATTCCCATTTCTCCTCCTCACCTCTCACCACGGATGCCTCCCTGTTAGGGTGGGGGGCTCACCTGGGCGACCTTACCACTCAGGGAGTGTGGTCTCCTCAGGAATCTCTGCTCCACATCAATCTTCTGGAACTCAGAGCTGTCTTTTTAGCTCTTCGGATCTTTTCAGATTCTGTCCAGAACAAAGTGGTTCAAGTCAGGACAGACAATACCACCACAATGTGGTACATCAACAAGCAAGGGGCACTCGGTCTTCAGCCTTGTGCATCAAGCAATGAAGTTGTGGTCTCTGGCTTATTCCCTGAACACCTCCCTGATAGCGGTCCATCTCCCAGGGAAGGACAATGTGCTGGCGGACGCCCTCAGCAGAATTTCTCAGGGCCATCACGAATGGGCTCTGAATCCACAAGTACTGGGGTCCGTCTTTGCCAGTTGGGGCACTCCTCAGATAGATCTTTTCGCGGCCCCAGACAACCACCAACTTCCTCTTTTTTGCTGCAGGCCTCCAGTTCTGGGCTCAGTCCCTTTGGATGCCTTTCTGTTGGATTGGAAAGGGAAGTTCCTGTATGCTTTCCCCCCCTTTCCTCTCCTTTTCAGGGTACTAGTGAAAATCAGATCTCAACCTTGCAGAGTGATTCTGATTGCTCCAGATTGGGCCAGACAGCCATGGTACCCTCTGCTCCTGTCCCTGGCAGTCCACCCTGCCCTGAGCCTGCCCAGAGTTCACGACTTACTGGCCTGTGCACAGGGGAGAGTGTGGTATCCGGACCTCAAGTCCCTCACCTCAAGGCTTGGCTCTTGAGGAGCTAGAATTTGTGATTTACACCTTTCTCAAGGTGTTATGGATATTTAAAGGCTTCAAGGAAGCCTTCCACTAGAACCACTTATAATTCTAAGTGGAAGAGGTTTTCCATCTGATGCTCTGAGAGGCAGATTACCCCAGAATCTGCTGATCTTCCCATTCTTTTGGACTATTTGGTCCATCTGAATTCCTTAGGCCTTAGACCAGCTACCCTGAAGGTTCATCTGGCAGCTGTCTCTGCTTTTGTGTCAGCAGGGAAGCCTGCCTCCCTTTCTTCTCACCCTGTGTTCTCCAAGTTTTTTAAAGGGTTACTTCACACTAACCCTCCCTTTCGGGAACCAGCTCCCGCCTGGGACCTGAATATTTGCATTGCTCAGTTAATGCAACCTCCTTTTGAGCCTCTGTCTTCAGCAGAACTCAAGTATTTAACTTGGAAAACCGTTTTCTAGTAGCTATCACCTCTGCCAGACGATAAGTGAGTTACAGGCCCTGTCAGTGGAAGAAGATTTTATCTCTTTCCACAGAGATAAGGTAGTCCTTAGGACTAATAGAAAGTTTTGCCTAAGGTGGTTTCTGATTTCCACCTGAATCAATCTATCTCCTCCCAGTATTTTTCACTGAGCATTCTTCCTCAGGTGAGAGGAGACTGCACAGCTTGGATGTCAAAGGGCATTAAGTTACTATCTAGAGCGCACCAGAGGTCATAGGTTGAATCCTCCAACTGTTTCTTACCTATGGCGAGGTTGGCAAGGAAACCTGCCACTAAGAGAACAATTGCAAGGTGGATTGTCTCTTGTATCAATTTTGTTATCAGAAACTGGGTAGAGTACCCCCTCAGGATTGAGGGCCCACTCCTGGGGGTACAGCTGCGTCTCTAGCGGCTGCTAGAACATTCCTATTCTGGAGATTTGTCAAGCTGCTACCTGGAAGACAGTTCACACCTTTACAAGCATTATTCCTGGATATCCAGTCCAGGAGAGATGCTCGGTTTGGCACAGCTGTGCTTCAGAGCCTATTTCTAAGTAGGTTCTGACCCTCCTCCATGGAGGTACTGCTGTGTAATCTGCTATTGTTATAATATAGCAAGACTTCATGGTGTTTGAAGAAAAATTACTCACCTTAGTAATTGCTTTTCTTCTCATGGAGTCTTGCTATATTATAACCACCTCCTCCTGCCCCTCTCAGAACTCCTACTTGGGTAGAGTGGCAAATTGGTGCAAGCACTGTGTCATGCCATTTTAGTTTTCCCTAACCCTGTTTTCCTTTGGGTTAGGGATCTAGATTGTTCTTTTAGGTTGTTTTTATTGCCCCTTCTTGGACTTGGAGTCTTGGGGGAAGGGGTTCATATGTGCTTGTCAAGGGTGGTAAAGCGAACCATAATACCATCAATCTTTGTTATTATGGTTCTGGGTGTTTCTTTGTTGTTTATATTGTTGTTATTACTACTGGTAGGTAGCCATAGGCTAGTGTAGTTTTCCACACAGACTTTTCCGTCCCTTTGATGTTGGCTTCAGAAGATCTGACAGTTTCATTTGAAACTGCCAGATAGAGCTTTGGGCACAGCGCCTTCGCGCTGTAGAACTCCAGATCTTCTGGAGTTAACTCCTTCCTCTCCGGGGCAGTTCAGCTGCAGTGGCTGACTGCTATTGTTATAATATAGCAAGACTCCATGAGAAGAAAAGCAATTACTAAGGTGAGTAATTTTTTCTTCTTGAATATAGTCAGCCATCCCCTGTTTAAGGACTTCCTTCCCTAATGGGGCAAGATGAAGCCTGTCCTTGGCATATAGTCCTTATCCTCCCAAACTCCATTCCAGTTCCCAACACCCCAAACCCACTTCTTCACCCCACTTCCTGAGCTAGTCATTAACCTCTGTGAGCTTCATTTTTTCTCCACTGAGGCCTTTGGTACTGGCAATATCTCTGAAAAGGAAATGTTGCATCCATTATCCCGACAGACTCTGGCAAGTTCTTGGAACCTTGCTTGGATTTCCAAAACGTTATTTACCTCTAGATCGTTAGTTCCCAAATGCACCAGGAAATCCGGTTTCCCTTCACAATCCCTAACCATTTCATACACCATGAACTTTGCTTTGTGCACTGTCAGCCCAGAGATACTCACTACCTTCACCTGGCTATGGCATCCACCCCCCTGTCCCTCCCACTGGATACCCCTAATCATCGAGTCTCCCAATAACAGAACCTTAACACCGCCATCATCCTTATGGTTACCTCCACTATGCCCTCTCAGCCCCTCTTCCCCCACCTTTATTCATGATCTCAATTCCTTGGGAGTCTTCCTGCCTTATTAGAGACCCTCTTGTCACCCTCCCCTTTCTGCCTCCCTCGTTATTTTGCCCACTTAACTCAAACCCCCTCTGAATAGGTGTCCCCTTTAACCCTCTCTTATCCGAACCATTTATCCTGGCCCTGATGGTTTCCTCTTCCTCAACACCGCCATCCTTCCCCTTGTCTCCCAGTTTCTCTCCAATCATGCTCTCCTCCCTCTTGTCTGCAATATGTTGCATCTCCCCCTTTTGCTTAACATTTATGTTTCCCCTTCTCCCTCTGGGGCTATTTCTATCCTTTCCATTGCCCATCTGTGATGCCCTATGGGTATCCGACTCCCTCCCCCCGGCCTCTGTATAAGTTTCCTCATTTCCACCAACCCCTTCCTCCCCCTCTAGGTTACTTAGTAGCTCAAATTTATTGTGACACTCTATGTCAGCCTCCATCAGGTAACCCGAGTTTCCCCTGACTGCACCTCTAAACTGCCCCTCTTCTTCCCCTCCTGCTCTGTTCACCTTAGGAGCTCCCTTCCCACAGTCTGCTGTTTTAGGCTTCCGCACAACAGCCCCTCCTGACTCTTCCCCCTCCACTCTCTTTGTATTCAGAATGTTCACCCTGTGCGCTTTCCCCTTAGCGTCAACATCCCTATCTAAGGGTCCTCTGTCCCTAATATCCCCCCTCCTGCTTGCTGTAACATAACGTCCTGTAATTTCAGAGTTGCCCCAGCCTCCCCTCAGCCCCACCCTTCTGCTGCCCATATCCACACCCATTATCCTTGGACACCCCCAGCTCCCCCGGCTTGCTCCTTAACCAATATACCTCACTCCTGATACAAGATAGCTGTCTACAGAGTGGGCAGCCTCCCTCTCTCCAGGCCCAATTGAGAATTATTGCCATCCCACAGCCTGTGCAGCCTACAACCCTTCCGAAGATGCCTACCATGATAGAATATGGCCACCCTGTTTATCCCCCTCTGTTTATAATGGCACACCACCTTTTCTCAGTCCCTTTCCCTTGGAGTACAGTTTCTCTCTATACTGACTGCAGTTATTTACAAACCCAATTTCAACCCCACCAATAAAGTTCCCAAGTCTCACAAACACATACAGTCCAGTGTGTGTTCAGTCCCACTAACAGTGTGTGTATGCAGACATTGGGTACCGTATGATGTCACAGGCCCACCAGCTTCTGTTGCTTCGAATTTCAGTCCCAAACAGAAATACTCAGCCCTTCAATCCCAACCTCCAGTGGCTTTTCAGTATTTAAGAAAGCCTACAAAACAGGGTGGGTGGGAGCGCTCTTACCAACACCAGGCAAACAACACATTTAAATTTCACTCTAATTATCACTGCCAAACAACTGTTCCCAAGCCTCCAAAGTTACAATATCACAGCCCAAGTAACAGTTCTAACTCAAGGTAATAATGTTTAACACATAGAACTAATTTCACTTACAAAACTATTCAAATATTTCAGTTAAAACAGAATATAACCCCAGACCTCTGTCCTTACTAGCCTTCTGCTTATGTTCCCAAGTGAACAAGTGAACATGTTTTAGGATAAGAAAATTAGCAGGACAAGAGGACACAGCATGAGATTAGAGGGAGGCCAATTAGGGGGTAATATGAGGAAGTTCTTTTTCACAAAACAGGTGGTGGATGCATGGAACGGCCTACCTCAGGAAGTGGTGGATATAAATACAGTGCAGCGCTTTAGACAGACATGTGATAGGCATAAGGGATCAATACAGATGAGTATGAATAGATAGGCCATTGGCAGAGCAAAGGCCGATGGCACATTTATAAGGTGGAAAAAGAAATGGGCAGATTGGATGGGCCTTGCAGTCCTTATCTGCTGTCAGCTTCTATGTTTCTATGATTAGGGGTGACTGAAGCAGTCATAGTGATTAACCAGATAAGCTCTTCAGAGCAATTTAGAGTTGAAAGATTCAGATAAAGGTAGGACATTGGTAAGCCACTGGGTTAAAAAGGACTGGAGACTGGAGCTCTCGGCACCCTCCGGGACCGCCACTCTCTGATATTACCAGACCACACTTTGTTTCCAGTGCCTCCAAAGCGGCTTCTCATCTGAGAATTCTTTTGAGTAAGAGTGGCCTCAGAAGCCATCGTGGCGGTGGACCTCTGGTCCCCATCAACCACACAACAGATAGGATCTCTCAGTTGTGCATCATGATCTTCAAGTTTAACTAAGGTCCTTTCCATTTTCACATCCATGGCTTGCAACAAAGTTTGCCATGATGGTTCATTGGGGGAAGCGGGCTGCCAGCTTCAGCAATACCCGTGTCTTTGTTTTGTTGAGATTGACGCTTAGAGGATCCTGCCTGCTGGCTCTTCAGGTAGGTCATGGTAAATCTGGTACCTGTACATTCCTCAGTCGCTGAGGAAGGCAGCAGAGCAGGTAGATTCTGAGGAAAAATTCAATTTAGTTAAGTTAGGTGGAGCTCATGCAGAGCAAAACCTGCCGAGAAGATTGCTGTCTAGTGCCCACCTCATTCAATCCTTTCTGTCTCCCACAGTGCTCTGGTACTGCCTGGAAATCCTTCAGTGATGTGGTTTAGTGAAGGGAGATGTCCGTGAAGAAGTTAGAATAGTTCCCTACTGTGATGAGCTAGCCAACTGCCAGTCATTATTTCAGATAGAATTCAGTTATATATATTTTTTTGATGTTATTCTGTGGATGTGTACATGCCACAAGAATGTCATTGTTAAGGCAAGGAGCACATGGAGAGAGAAAGATATTTGGATTTCTTTTAAAAATGCTTGACTTTCCTCTGACCTAAGAGGCAGCAGGAAGCTAAGGTTGCATTTCCAGGTCCCGTAACAGAGATATGACAAAATCAGTTCACCTGTCATAAACCATGAACTTTAGAGGCAGGATGCTCTAATTCCAGGAAACTGTTATGGTGTGTTGCATCTCATGAGGTGAGAGGACCAGGAACATCCTTTCTGGCAGATCTGTGTGAATTATCTTACAGGTGTCATAATTGTCAGGGAAGTATGACATCACAAGGTAGCTAGAAAATTATGTTGTGGGGAAAGTGTAAGAGTGACGTCTACTGGCCTAAAAGAGAAGGCCCCTTTGGGATTAGACTGTTCTTTTTCTTCAGGCTTCCTCCAGCTATAGAAGGAATTGAACAAGGGTCATTTGCCCTCATTTTTGCTGAGCATCTACAAGGGACACTCTCCTCCTGACAATACAAAGAAGCAAGACTGCCAGTGCAAAGGAAACTGAATTTTTCATTTACTTTCTTTGGACTTCAATTCACTACAGACTTAAGGCAGACTTTAGATAACAGTTATAGTGCATTTTTCATGTGTATTTTTTCACTTTTATTTCTGTTATTCTGTGACCAAATGAGTGCTTCTTTTAGTCGTAACTATGATTATTATTTAAGTATTTTAGTAAAAACATTTGTTTTTAAGAAACCTGCCTGATCGAGATTTTTCTTAATTGTGTGTGAATTGTGGGACAGTTATAAATAATCTGTGACAAATTGTTATTACTAAGGGGTGCCTCCATAAGCAACCAGTTGAGCAAAGATATGTAAGGGATATCTGGGTAGAGATAGAATACCAAAGTCTCAAGGAAGAGTCTGTAGGGATTTTGAACCAGATTGTTGCATGTCCTGTTGGAGAAGACGAAATCAGGAGCACACTGCTACCCCGAAGAGAGTGTGACGCCTGGATCTTCCCCATTTGTGTAACAACCAAGAAGGGTTCATATTTGGCTACAAGACTCAAGACTGGTATTGTGCCGTTATCCAGAGTTTAGAGGGACATGCTGGGTCCTCGTATCTCCCCCCCCCCATCATGGATTGCACTTAGGGGTGAGCACTGTGAGCTCATTGGACCTGACCTTCAGGAGTGGGTTCATGACACCTACCATAACAGATCTTCGAGAGACTCTCTTCTGCTGAGCCACAGCTTTCCCTCCCGCCTTCCCTCTTTTTATCTCAGGTGGTTTTGTGGTTATCCTGCCTACTATTGCACACTGGTTCTCCTCCTCTGCCTGATTAGGACGTACTAATTCACAGATTCCATAGCCTCTCCTGTGTGCCTGGTTTTGCTCTTGCTTGTTTTGGTCCCTGCCAGTCTGATCTTCTGAGTTTGTCTCTTGTGGGGAACTGAAGCATGATTTGGCCACCCATGTTATATAGGCAGTGATGGCACGTGAATGGCCCCAGCCATCAAAAGTTTCTGGGTGGTCTGGACACCCATGGCTTAAGTTCCATTATATCGCTCAATGGAGGAGATTCTTTGAAGATCTACTGTTACAGTAAGTAAAGAACAGTTACGTAAGAACTTGCCATAACAGTAGATCTTCGAGGGAATCGCTTTCATCAGGTCACATCTCTGGAACTACCACTGTCAGGTGACAGATCACATGGAAGCTTTTTCTGTAGCAGTCTACTAGGGGCGGCCCCTCTGACATCATATGCTAATGTCACCTGGATATATAAGCAAGGGCGGCCCCAGTCTCTCTTTAGTTCTTTCCCCGCCAGAGACCATACAAACTAGGCCTTCCACTAGGGAACTGAGGGGAGAGAGAGAGAAGAGGTTCCCAGCTATGAAGAGGCCAGAGCAACAGAAAAGCTAGACAGGAGACAGAGATAGAAGGGGGATGGAAGGTGGGGTAGCATGACCTGATGAAAGAGATTCCCTCTAAGATCTACTATTATGGTAAGTTCTTATGTAACTGTTCTGTCTTCTTCAGGAATATTCCTTTCATCAGGTCACACCTCTAGAACAAGTCCCAAGCAGTGCCAGCAAGCAAAACAGTCCAGATGTCAGGAGGCCAAAAACTTAAGAAAGAAGGCCCTGAAGCACAGCTAGGCCAAAGCCTGCCCTCATTCTAGAGGCAGTGTTTAGACTGTAGTGCTTTGTGAAAGTGTAGACAGTACTCCAAGTGGCAACAGCGCAGATCTCAGCTGCGGACATATTCCTGAAACAGGCAACCGAAGTGGCCATGCCTCTGGTGGAATGGCCATGAACCATGCCAGGAAGATCCTTACCGTACTTCATATAACAAAAATAATACAGTTGGCCAACCATTTGGACAAACACTGTTTAGAAACTGGAGTACCCTCTTCCAGGGGCGAAAGAAACAAACAACTGAGAGGACTTTCTGCAGTCCTTGGTACGGTGTGTATAGTACCTGAGGAGTTCATGCACATCTAAAATATGGAGCATTGCTTCCCCTGGATTGGTATGCTCCAGGAAATAAACAGGCAGGTGGATCGATTGATTTTAAATTAAACTCAGACACCACCTTAGGGAGAAACTTGGGATTATTACTCAGAGACACCCTGTCTTTGTGTAAAATCAAATAAGGCTGCTCACGAATGAGAGCCTGTAGCTCTGAAATCCTTTTGGCAGAAGTAAGAGCAACTAAAAATAATGCTTTCCACGATAGAAATTATAGCTTGCAAGATGCGGCTGGCTCAAAACAAGGCAGTGTCAGTTTTTCTAGAACAAAATTCAGGTCCCAAACTGGGACTGGATTACGGATAGGAGGCTTCAGATGGAGAATGCCTCGCAGAAAAGTATGGTCTCATCTAACTGGCTCATGGTGCAGCCTTCAGTGGGCACATGGAAGGCTGAGACATCAGACAGGTGCACCTCAATAGAGGAGTTTTGAAAGCCTGCATCAGACAGGGATAGGAGGTACTCCAAAACCTGGTTCACCAGCCAGATGAAAGGGTCAGGGTGACAGGTGGAGGCCCAGATGGCAAACCTCTTCCATTTCATCACGTAAGTGACCCTGGTGGAGGGCTTCCTAGTAGCCATCAGGACATCAGCCACCTTCTGAGGAACCCCTAACTGAGCAGTGGCTATGTCTTCAGGAGCCATGCATACAGCTGGAGAGACTTGAGATCTGGATGGACCAGGGTTCCCTGTGCCTCTGTCAACAGGTCTCTGCAAAGAGGTAAAGGAACTGAATGTGCCACAACTAGTCTTTGTAATAATGGAAACTATACCTCACTGTCATAGGGAGCTCCTGCCACTCTTGAGGACCGACCTTTTCTTGAATCTGTTGCAACAGATCTTCTATTTTTTAGCCTAATCTATTCTTTACAATTTCTAGTCCATAAGATTGGACACCTGTGGGTACCCCCTCCCCTTTCTTGACTACGCTATAGTGTCCTCTTTAATTTTACTTTTCCCTCTCAGGCCCTCGTACAGGGATGTTATTGTGGTGACCTCCGAGAATATGTAAAACAACAGGTTGTGTTCATCGTTGTTGGATTTAGTATGTAATAACACTACTGTCATAAAATACCTTGATGTATATACCTTATGTTTATGAAATCTGTAAATGTTGAAAATACCATTGCACTAGGTGTTTTTGATAAAGGTAAAAAGTTACTAGGGGACTGTATGATAAAAATTAAGTTAGTTGTGCTATTTAAAATGCTTGTAAATTGCTGTAAACTGAACAGTGTGAAATGTCATGGTGATTTGCATATATCCCATGATGCTTTGCATTATGGTAGTATGTATAATGTTGTATTTCTTTGAAACTTGGCTTATTGTCAATGGCCTTTGGAGTAACCCATGTTTTAGTGCTTCTGCACTGAGGTTCTTTGTTTTTAGCTTGTTTGTTTTGTTTTTTTATTTGAGCCCCCCCTACCCAAGCAAACAGGGCCCGCTTAGGGGAGGAGGCTGAGTCTCAACTGCTAAGTGAGATCAGAGATCAGTGTGAGTAGGTGCTGGCTAAGTGCAGAGAAAAGACATACATAGTCTGTTGCTACAAACTGATATACTGAAGAAGCAATATGTTATTGCTGAAGCTTATTTCCTGTATTCTGAATAAACATCACACAGAGATTGTGTGTTGAACCTGAAGTTTGGTGTCTGGTCCATCTGTTATCCCACAACCCCCTCCACACCGACGTGGCCAGAATGGCACCACCAGAATCAGAGTGGCCCCTTCCATTTGGAGCTTGATGGGCACTTTCTGAGTCAGAGGAAAGGGGGGGGGAGGAGGTGTAGAGAAAACCTCCCTTTCCAGGAAAGGAACGATGTGCCTCACCAGAAAACTCCAGGCCCTGGAACTGGCGTGTTTCAAGCTGCTGAATAAGAGCCGTGGTGAAGGAGATAAGTACCGCATTGAGGTAGACAGCTGGCATAGGGAGCACCATTGTCATCGGCTGCAATGGTGGGGGCAGAGAGCACAGCACCATTGAATCAGTGCCTATTACAGCAGAGCCGGGGGGGGGGACCAGCGCCTTTGGATCTTGTTGTGCAGGAGGTTGCAGCGCCGGGTTGGCACTGATGACCCGGGGCTTGACGGGTCTTCACCAGCCATCCGTTGGCTGGGAGAACTCACTGCCAGAGAAGGCCTGTAGGAATCCAAGGCCTGTGCAGCAGGAGAGGAGGTTGCTGAAATTGGTGATAGCACAATCCCGGATAAAGTAGAGGAAGCCAACGGGGATCTGGAGTGCCTCCAGAGGAGCGGTCCTTAGAGCATTCCTTGTCCCGGTGAGAGTGTTTCCCTGAAGACTTGTCCCAGGCCTTAGTGACCTGACAGCCCAAAGAAGAAGCCGGTGACTGAGATGGGGAGGGTCCCTGACAACCCCCTGCTCTGATCTAGCTGCTTGTTCGCCACCAGAAAGCTCAGCAGGGCATTCTTGTGTCATCACAGAGTAGTGAGGTTGGAACTTCTGGCAGAGTTCGCAGGCAAGACTAGTGTCGAGGCAACAGACACAGAGATCATATTCGTTGGTTGAAGCAGTCTTCCTTCTGATTCGAAGGCAAAGGAAAAATAACAGGTAAGTAAATTTTGACAAGAGCCCATGCGCATAAGGTTGATGGTGGGAAAGAACTGTGGAGGGAGTGGGGCCACCCACACTTATATATCCAGGCAGTGGCAGTGTATGACATCAGTACAGGCAGCCCCTAGTAGGTTGCTACAGAAAAAGCTTCCATGTGATCCTGGTGCCTGATGGCAGTAGTTGCAGAGGTGTGACCTGATGAAAGAGATATCCCTGAAGAAGATCTATTCTTTTCTAAGAACTGTTCTTTCAAACAACATGAAGTCTTGCTATATTATGACAATTGCAGTTTGTCCCACCATTAGAACTGCTCCGGAGGTGAAAGAGTTAACTTCCATGCCAGGCATGGAGCTTAGAGCGCGAGCTCGGTTAGAGAAGCTCTGTCTGGATAATTTCAAACTGAAACTGTCAGATTCTTTACTCCGCCTCACTGAACAGTCGCTCCGGAGATTTCTCCTACTGCTCGGTTCATTTCTCGGTTTAAACAGTATTTTCTCGGTTAAATTCAACCGCAAGTATTATTATTTTAACCGCAAACCGATCGGTTCAAGCTCTGTCTGTGGTATTGTAAGTAATAGACAGGTTTATTTCTGTGTGGAACTTGTAAATGTTTATCGGTTCGGTTCGAACCGATCAGGTTGTTTAAAACTTTAAAAAGTAAGCATTTTATTTATTTATTTATTTTTTATGAGCCCCTCGCCATTGCTCCTCCGCCATCCTCGACATGAGACCCCCTCCTTCAGCACCCGCGACTTACCCTTCGCGGCAGGTGGGAGCGACTCAACCCACCAGAACGGGTCCATGCCAGGGAGGCGCCCTCCGAATGGCGGACGGGAACGACGCTGCTGCAAGCTCCATTTTTCCCCGATTTTTCCGGCGGGCGTGGCGGCAATGACGCTAGCGACTGAGTACGACACGCCCCGCGCGCGCACTAGCTGCCGCCTGCCACGCCCCGCCCCTGTCCTCTGCGGCCGCGTGTTGTCAATTCTCCACCCGAGATGGAAGCAGTCCTCCGGACGCTCGATCCGCCTCCCGCCCGACCCCGACAACCCGTGCTCGTTCGAACACGGAGTCGCCGGGCGTGGCGCAAGGTTTAGCGACCAGCGCCCAACCTCAGCGCCACCGGGCCGGGCTAAAGTAAGCATTTTAAAGCTTTTAGAGTGCGGTTCCCGGTTCTTATCGGTTCTAAAAAACGGATTTCATTACGGTTTTTTCCACGACCCGTGACACGGTTGGGAACCAATAAGGTTGTCTTGCCTGGCACTGCCATTCAAAGGGCAAGTTTGTTGGTTAGGCTGGCATCATGTCTGAGAAACCCAAAAGAAAAAACGGGCCCACTGGGTTTCAACACTGTAGTGTCTGTGGGGAAGCCTTTGCCAAGGCTGACCCACATGCCACATGTGTCTATTGTCTGGGGTTTGACCACCTCAATTCAGACTGCCAGATTTGCAAGAATTTCCCTGCAGCCACCCTGGACAAGAGAGTTGGCAGGCTCAGGGAACGAGAGGCCAAAAAGTCCGCTGACCCGGATGGCCAGCCCGGTTTGGTGCCAACCGAACCGAGGGGTGCCCTCTGACCAGGGCGAGACTTCCTCGGGCAAACGTAAAGCTGACTCTGGGGAGCCAGTTCCAGCAAAGAAAACTAGAAAATCAGCAGGTGTGGAGTCCAAAATTCCTTCTCCAACTGCTGCAGAAATAGCAAAAGCTATACAGATTGTACAGTCACTTTCTCCGGTTCCGTCCGAACCGCCACTGTCTGGTAAAAGGTCGGTTCGGCTGGTTCCACTGGTTCAAGAATATGATATTGAAGAGTTTTATGAACCAGAGGAGGGGGAGGAGGATTATGAACAGTGTGAATGTGACTTTGAGAGTCTGGATGTGCCCATTGAACCGGACATCTCCCCAGACAGACCTTTAGAATCTCCCCCTACGCTTTCTGAGTCCCCTTCTCACTTTCTGTTTTATAAAAAGGTTGCTGAAACCCTCCAGCTCCCATTAGAGGAAGCTGTGGATGAGCAAGAGGAACCTGATTTTGTGGAAATGATGGACATCCCAGAGTCTAGGAGATTGTCTATCCTTACATAAATCATTTAGGAAACAAACAATAAAAATTTTAAAAGCTCTAATTCTGTGCCTCCTGTTGACAAGAAGATGGACAGGAGGTACACTTTTCAGGTCCTGATACAGACTTTCTTTCACAGCAATGCAGCCATGTTGGAGTAGTTCAGGCTGCAGCCTGTGATAAGGCTAACATTCCCTGGCCTCACATCCTCCTGATAAGGACTCAGGAAGATTGATGCCATGGCTAAAAACAATACATGGCAGCGTCCTTGGGACTCAGACAAGCAAATTACATGGCTTATGTGGCAAGATACCAAAAATCTAGATGGGACAGTGTCATGGCTTTGGCCAAACAGGCCCCTGGCCAGCTTGCCAAGGAGCTGGAGCAGGTGGCTGCTGATGGCATTGAGGCATCCAAGGTGCAATTCCATGCTGCTGGATTCTAATGATGTATCCTCTAGAGTCATGGCTACATCTGTGGCCTTCGTAGGTTGGCTTGGCTCAGGTGTACTAGTTTGTCACAGGATACCCAGACTAAGGCTATGGATTTTCCTGTGGTAGGAAATTCTCTGTTTGGGAGCAGACAGAGAATTACTTGAAGAAATGGATGAATATAGAACAACTTATAGGAGTGCACAAGCCAAGGAGCAGCAAGCCACTCCTCAGAGGCAGACCCCAGGGTAGAGGTAGGCCTTTTCACAGGCCTTTTACCAAACCCAGGCTTCTTCTGCTTATGCTCAGAGGGGGTTCTTCAGAGGGAGAGGCAGACGGGGTGCAAGCAGGCCTGCTCCCACCCCTCAGCCTAAAGCCCCTGCCAAACAGGCACCCTGATGGGATGCCCAGGGCCGGTTCCCCATTACCTGTAGGGGGCAGGTTGGCTTACTTGCTCAGGACTGGGAGTCTCTAACATCAGACAAGTGGGTCCTGGAAGTAGTAGGCCAGGTCTGGTTCTCAGCTTCAAAAATTTCCAAAGATGAGAATCAGATCTTTTCTACCTGCAAATCCTTAGAGACCTTTGCCTTAGAAACAGAAGTCTCAACCCTCCTGGCTCTCAGAGCTGTAGAAAGGGTTTCTCCCCTACACCAGGGCAAGGGTCTGTACTCCAGGTACTTCCTTGCCCCAAAAAAGACAGGAGAATGGCAGCCCATTTTGGACCTAAGATATCTGAACAAGCACCTTTTGAAACCAAAATTCAAAATGGTGACTGGCAATGATTTTACCTTCTCTAAGGCCAGGGGACTGGCTAGCTTCCCTGGACCTCAAGGATGCATATTTCCATGTTCTAATCAGAAGTTCCCACCGAAAGTACCTCAGATTCGAACGGCCCTCAGGCCATTACCAGTTCAGAGCAATGCCCTTCGGCTTTAACTCTGCCCCAAGGGTATTCACAAAATGTCTAGCAGTAGCAGTTGCTCATTTAAGAAGGCGAAGATTGCCATCTTTCCTACCTAGACGACTGCTCATTGTGGGCCAGTCTCCAGAACAGGTCAAATCACACCTGCAAGTTACCCAGCAGCTGCTCACCTCTGGGTTTTCTGCTCAGTCTTCCAAAGTCAGTTCTGGAACCTGTCCAGGTACTCACCTTTATAGGTGCAGAATTGGACACAAAGTGGGCCAGAGCCTTCCTGCCCTTAGAGAGGGTAAGGAACCTGGTGGCCCTGGCCTCCTCCTTCACTTTGCAGGTCTCTCGACCAGCAAGGCACTTCTTACAGCTCCTAGGACACATGGCTGCTTCCACAGCTGTAGTGCAAGGAGCAAGATTTCGGATGAGGGACATTCAGTTTCACTTGAGAGCCTTTTGGTCTCAAAGAAAGATCCCCTTTCCAAGTTGATCCCAGTGACTCGAACCCTGATCCAGGCCCTTCAGTGGTGGCAGGATCAGAGCAATTTAAGACTAGGGGTCCCCTTCATCCCTCCATCTAGCTCCTTGACTCTTACTACAGATGCGTCCCTTCTGGTATGGGGAGCTCACATGGGCGACCTCTCCACCCAGGGAGTGTGGTCCCCTCAGGAATCTCTGCTCCACATCAATTTGCTGGAACTCAGAGCTGTCTTTCTAGCACTTCAGGTGTTTTCTGCATCTGTTCAGAACAAAGTGGTACAAGTCAGAACAGACAACACCACCACAATGTGGTACATCAACAAACAAGGGGCACTGGTCTTCGCCTTGTGCACCGAGGCAATGAAGTTGTGGTCTCTGGCTTATTCTCTGAACACTTCCTCATAGCAGTTCACCTCCCAGGAAAGGACAATATCCTGGCAGATGCTCTCAGCAGGATTTCCCAGGGCCATCACGAATGGTCTCTGGATCCCCAAGTTCTGGGGATAGTTTTTGCCAGATGGGGCACCCCTCAGATAGATCTTTTCGCAGCCCCAGACAATCATCAACTTCCACTGTTTTGTTGCAGGCCCCCAGTGATGGGCTCAGTCCCCCTGGATGCCTTTCTCCTAGATTGGGAAGGGAAGTTTCTATATGCCTTTCCCCCCTTCCCTCTCCTAGTCAAGGTGCTAGTCAAAATCAGATCCCAGCCCTGCAAGATGATTCTGATTGCTCCAGATTGGGCCAGGCAGCCCTGGTACCCACTCCTTCTGTCCTTAGCAGTCCATCTTCCCCTGTGTCTCCCCAGGAATCACAACCTGTTATCTTGTGCCCAGGGGAGAGTTTGGTATCCGAATCCGAAATCCCTCAACCTCAAGGCCTGGCTCTTGAGGAGTTAGAGTTTAATGACCTACACCTTTCTGAAGGTATTCTTGAAATCCTGAAGGCTTCTAGGAAGCCTTCCACTAGGGCTACTTATAGTTCTGAATGGAAAAGGTTTTCCATCTGGTGCTCTGGGAAGCATATTTCCCCGGAATCTGCTGATTTGCCCATTGTTTTGGACTATATGGTCCATCTTAATTCTTTGGGCCTGAGACCAGCTACCCTGAAAGTACATTTGGCAGCTGTCTTCGCTTTTATTTCAGCAGGAAAGCCCTCTTCTCTTTCCACTCACCCTGTATTTTCCAAGTTTTTCAAAGGATTACTTCATACTAATCCACCTTTCAGGGACCCGGCCCCTGCCTGGGATCTTAATGTTTGCATTGCTCAGTTGATGCAACCCCTTTGAACCTCTGTCTTCTGCAGGAAGCAAGTATTTGACTTGGAAAACTGTTTTTCTAGTAGCCATCACTTCTGCCAGGCGATAAGTGAGTTACAAACCTTGTCAGTGGAGACTGACTTTATTTCCTTTCACAGGGATAAAGTAGTCCTTAGGACTAACAGGAAGTTTTTGCCTAAGGTGGTTTCAGATTTCCATCTTAATCAATCTATCTCCCTTCCAGTGTTCTTCACTGACCATTCCTCCTCGGGTGAGAGGAGGCTGCACAGCTTAGATGTTAAGAGGGCCCTAAGTTACTATATAGAGCGTACCAAGGGTCATAGGTTTGAATCCCTCCAACTTTTTCTCACTTATGGCGAGGTTGGGAAAGGTAAACCGCCACTAAGAGATCCATTGCCAGGTGGATTGTCTCTTGTATCCAATTTTGTTATCAGAAACTGGGAAAGGTTCCCCCTTCAGGCCTGAGGGCTCACTCTACCAGAGGTACAGCTGCGTCTCTAGCTGCTGCCAGAGACATCCCTATCTTAGAGATATGTCAAGCAGCTACTTGGAAAACGGTACACACTTTCACCAAGCATTACTCCTTGGATATCCAGGCCAGGAGGGATGCTAGATTTGGCACAGCCGTGCTTCAGAGCCTATTCCCTAAGTAGGTTCTGTCCCTCCTCCATGGAGGTACTGCTGTGTATTCTGCAATTGTCATAATATAGCAAGACTTCATGTTGTTTGAAGAAAAAATTACTCACCTTAGTAATGTTGTTTCTTCTAATGGAGTCTTGCTATATTATGACCTCCCCCAGCCTGCCCCTCTCAGAACTTCTACTTGGGTATGGGGTGGGCAGTCCAGTGTTGGCACTTATTTATGCCCATTATATGTTTTTCCACCCCTTCTGGGGGTTTTGGGATGTTGTGTTTTTATTTTATCTTATCTTATTTATTTTCTGGTCCCCTGACTTGAGTCTTGGTGTTGGGACCAGGAATATGTGTTAATATTTAGGTAGCCAGTTGGTTAGTGTAGGTTACAGCTTCCACACAGAACCTTAGTGAGTTTTTGCTCGTAAAGATCTGACAGTTTCAGTTTGAAATTATCCAGGCAGAGCTCTCTAACCGAGCTCGTGCTCTAAGCTCCATGCCTGGCATGGAAGTTAACTCTTTCACCTCCGGAGCAGTTCTAATGGTGGGACAAACTGCAATTGTCATAATATAGCAAGACTCCATTAGAAGAAACAACATTACTAAGGTGAGTCATTTTTTCTTCTAGGGTGTGAACCATTATGTGGTTCACATCCACACAGCCCACCCAGCCTCCCCTGGCAAGTGGCACATGGATCCTGCTTCCAGCATGCAAGATCTGATGTCACAGAGTGAAGTCTGGGGATATGCCACCCAGGTGATAGGAGGAACTTAGCTTAAAGACATCAGGCCAATGACATTGTTCCAGTGGAACTGCCAGAGTGTGGATGTGAACCATGGACCACTCCTAGAACTACGGTTACAGGTAGTAAACCTACTCTAACCCCAGGAATCCACTAATATTATTGCTCTTGCAGTGCTCCCTTAAGCCAGCATTGCCCCCGAGAGAACAGAATGCTCTGCTAATCATGAAATATTTAGCTCGTGCATCTATTTTCAAACTGCCCAGTGTCAGCTGCCTACATTCTACCTCAAATTTCATAGATACATAGACAGTGTCGGCAGATAAGGGCCTATGGCCCACCCAGTCTGCCCATTTGAGCTTGTAAGTTCAGTTTTTGTGTTTCTAGAAGTCTGGTGCCCCTTACCCCTGACAACCCCTGCTCTGATCTCTCTTCTGCGAAGTTCAGATGCCCTGGAGATCTCTCTCAATCAAGACAGATTCCTGTAGTGCACAGAGCAAAAAAACTTAAGTATTGTTGTTTTATTTTTCATTATTGCCTAGTGTCATTCTTCTTTAGTGTTTTATACCTCATTAGTTTTAAATTTAAACTCATCTGTTCCTTGCGGTTCCTTTGAACCGAGGGGCAACCCACCTTCTTTTTTTATTTAATCAGAACCTTTTTAGAGGGTTCTGGTTACTTTATTCTTTAATTTTATTTAATTTTGACCACTTTTCAACCAAGGTTTTTTGGTTTTCCTCAGCGGTTTCTCGGTTCTAGATCCGATTGGAACCAATAATTTTTTCACTTTATTGGTTCCTGAACCGACCGTTATTCTATTGAAACAGACTGCAAATATTTAAAAATGTAGTCTATTTTTTTGGTCGATTACTGATTCCTGTTTTCTATACAGTCAGACAAGCCTAAAAAGAAAGCAGGACCCCCTGGGTTCAAGAATTACTTGAAGTGTGTAGAGGTGTTTACCAAGGCAGAGAAGCATGATCTATGCTTGATCTGCCTTGGGCAACAGCATTTCAGTGAAGACTGTGATACTTATAAGTCCTTCCCTGTTAAGACGAAGGAAAAATGCAGGGAGAGGCTTAAAAGAAAACTAGAGGAAGAGTCCATGGTCTCCAATCAGTCCACCCCCTCTAAGACTATGGCAGTTCCTTCCAGAGCCTCTAAATACACCCCTGATATGGGTGAGGGCTCTGGCAAGAGAGGCAGTCAACCCACGGTCTCCCCCAGTGCCTGCCAAAAACGAAAGAAACCAAACACACCGACATCCCGGCTGAAACGCCTCAAGGGGTCCCTCAGGTGCCTATTAATGCTTCTCCTGCTGAGTTGACACAGGTTTTCACCTTACTCCAGGTGCTGCAGGGTTTATTACCCCTTCAGCAGCCTGTGATTGCTACTGCTGAAAAAGCAACTGTTGTTACCCCTCTTCTGCCTACTGCTACAGTGGCATATGAGGAGGATGACCAAGATGAAGAGGGAATTGAACCTGAGGTGTCACCAGAACAGGATTTTGGCTCCCCTTCCAGACCCTCAGAGGATTTCTCTTCCCATTTTTCTTTTGTTAAGAAAATGGTAGAGACTCTGGATCTACAGGAGGCATAATACATGGAGCTGACACCCTCAAAGGCTCCTTCTGCCTATCTACAAATTCTTTAAGAATAATAATAATAATAATAATAATTTTATTTGTATAGCACCTTTCAATATATCAAGGTGCTGAACAATTTTAAAAACAGTTCAAAACACTACATAAAAACAGAACATGTACATAAAAATCAGCATACCAACAAAATAAAATATTTATAATAAAATCCAAACATTAATAAATAACTTAATTATCTACAAAAGCCATATTCCACAGATAAGTTTTCAGATCTCTCTTAAAAAGCTCCACGGAGGTGCACTGCCGTAACCGACATGGTAGAGAGTTCCAAAGAGTGGGTGCAGCATGCGAAAATGCTCTGCTGCCGGAAGATTTTAAACTCACTCTTGAGATCTCTAACAACCCCATGTCGGCCGAGCAGAGTAATCGGTCAGGGCAGTAGGGAACCAGGAGGTCTTTCAGATAGGCTGGACCCTGGTCGTGAAGGGCTTTAAAAGTCAGTAAAATGACTTTAAAGGTGATCCGCCACCGCACAGGAAGCCAGTGCAGTTCGCGCAGCACGGGAGTGATATGACAGGACCTACTTGTCCCAGTCAATACCCGGGCTGAAGCGTTCTGCATCAGCTGTAGGCGACGGATTTCAACCCCAGAAAGCCCGGGCACAGGGCGCGTAATAGTCCAAGTGTGAGGATACAAAAGCGTGAACCAGAGTAGACAGGGAGTCGGACGGAACAAGGTGCCTAACCCTGGCAATATTCCTAAGATGATAAAAGGAAATCTTGACAACGGCTGACACCTGATCTTTAAGAGTCAGCCTGTCATCAAGAATAAACCCAAGGTTACGCACCCGTTCTGAGGACAGCAGAGATACTCCACCAAGGACAATTCCAGATGGTGCACCAATACCCGGCCTCGCCATCCAACCTCCTGGGTCCGCTACCAGCACCTCTGTTTTCTCCGAGTTCAACTTTAGCTAACTAGAATCCATCCAGTCTTGGATCTCCCCAGACAGTTGTTAAACACCGAGAGAGCTCCATCCTGGTCGGTGCAAAGACAGATAGAGCTGGGTATCATCAGCATAGCAGTGAAACCTCAGCCCATATCGTCTAATGATACCTCGAGGGCAGCATATATACTGCAAACAACATGGGTGACAGCACGGATCCCTGGGGCACTCCACAAAACAAAGAAATTGGGTCGAGGAAAAACTCGACACAACCTCTGCGATCTCCGGTAAGGAATGACGAACCATTGCAATACGGTTCCAGATATTCCACAGATTTGCCCCAGGCGAGCTAACAACACCATGTGGTCCACAGTGTCAAAGGCTGCAGAGAGATCAAGAAGAACAAGAATGGAACGCTCTTCTGATCCCTCGCCATCAGAAGATCATTTAACACTCAACCAGCGCACTCTCGGTGCTGTGTCTTTACGGAAGCCCGACTGGAAGGATTCAGACATTATGGATGGTTAAATGGTCATCCAGTTGAACCGCTATGACCTTCTCAATAACCTTCCCAATAAAGGGAGGTTAGAGATAGGCGATAATTAGAAAACAGTCCGGGTCCAAGGAAGCTTTCTTCAAAGAGAGTCACCACTGCCTCTTTCAAGGAGCAGGGAAACTCGCCTAATTCCAAGGAGCACCAGACTATTTGTGCCAGGACCGGACCGATGATATCAAAACAACCCAAAATGAGGGGAGTCGGACCGGGATCCAAACCACAACTTGTGGGATGCATAGAATGGATGATCCTCATAATGTCCACGAACTCAGGTCGTCGAAAGGAACTCCAGGAGAAATGAGGCACTGTCATCTCATGCTGTCCAAGAGCATCACCCATAGAGGTTACCGGACCCAGGTTCACTCTGATGTCGGCCACTTTAGTTGCAAAGTATAGAGCGAGCTCATCGCACTCTGCTTGCGTAAAAGCTTTCCAACATGCAGGCAGGCTGGGTTGCACAGTCTGTCTTCAGTTCGAACAGATGAGCCGTCGATTCTGAGCAACTGCAATCTCCCTGGACAGGAATTCTGCCTTCTTATGGGTGATTGCAGATTGATAGCTAATATAATGTTCCATCAATCTAGAGTGGTCGGCATCCAGGGCGGACCCTGCCAGCGACGCTTAACCTTCGCCCTGTCTCGTGATTCCCCTCAAGGTCCCATCAAACCATGGGGCTCTGGGGGCGGCGGATAGGGGCGCCACGAACAGGAGCAATAGAATCTAGAGCCGCGTGTGCCTTATTATAGGCCAGCACCAATGCTTCTGGGCTATTGCTCACCGAATCGAAGGATGACAGGTCAAGGACCGCCGCTAGACCTTGTGGAGTAACATTCAGAATGGGCGGTACCTGACCATCTCCACAGGGGCTGGTCTTCTCAGGGGGGTGCAAAAATTGAACCTCACGATGTGGTGATCAGACCAGGTGACTGGTTCCACCCCCATGTCGGATACGTCGATCCCTAGAAGGAAGACCAAGTCTAAAGAGTGTCCAGATTTATGCGGGCAGTGGAAACCACCTGTGTGAGGCCCAAAGAAGACATCAATTGGAGGAAGTCATTGCCAAAATTTGAGAGTTCATCGTCGACCCAGGCGTTGAAATCACCCAGAACCATCAATCTGGGTGACTCTAACGACATGTCGACGAGGAAGTCTGCTACTTCCTGCAAGAAACGTCTCCCATCTCCGGGTGGACGGTAGATGAGAACGATTCGAATGCCTACACCTGCTACGACTGTGCACTCAAAAGACCCAGCCTCACCTACTACCACATTCGTGAGACCCAATTCAGTCTTAAAACAGACTGCAACCCCGCTTCGGTCCAATCTCGGCGTGTATCACCGAGTACCCGCCGGAATCGTGGCCTCCAAAATAGGGCCAGAGTTTTCATCCAGCCAGGTCTCGTGATGGAGCCAAGTCAGCCGAACCAACAAGATCGGCAATAATAGCGGTCTTATTCCTAATAGACCCGCATTGCATAACACCGTCCGAGTTGGACAAACTTCGGGGTTGTCAAGCCCATCTGCCCACTGATTTCAGTAGTGCCCTTGGGTATGGATACCAGACAGGAAAACCTCAATCTGGATTCCATTTACCCAGGCGCCTTCTGAACCCTGACTACCCGATCGATGAACCCGCTCGTTCATCCACCCCTGTTCGACAACCCCCCACGAGCAATGCCCAGCGCTCTACAGCGCTGGTAGGTGTCAAAATGAAGAGGAGGAGTGACAAAGGGGCGAAGGGCGTGAAGCGAGGAGGATGAATAGTGCACCACCGTGGAGGCTAAAGGCCAGCACATGTTGCAACTTAGATAAAATAAACCAAAACCCAAGACAAACTATTTAACAATCGGCCAACAAAAAATATAAATATAACCTTAAGGAAAAAGAAAAAAAAAAAAGTCTACACCTGAACTATTACCCACCCCCCCCCGGATTGCTCTCACCACCGGGAAGAAGAGGGCGAGGCACTCTCACTGCCTAGCCCTCGTGGGATATAGCAACAGAGGACAAAGAAACTAAACCTCCCAAGTTCTCTCACAACAGGGAGGGTGGTGTTATTTGTTCCTTCCTCACAGGAAAGAGACAGAATAAATCAAAAACTAAATAAACATAAAAAGCTGAAGGACACGAAGACCTCTCACCACCAGTGTCCAAAAGCCATAATCATCATTCACTCAAAACAAAAAACAAAACAGAACAAAAACAAGGTTCCTTAAAATTAATATATCCGTAACAGGCAGGAGACAGTTAAGTATGGCGCAGAAAAAGTCAAGGAATTTTGCCGAGGTAGTTCAGGAATCCATAAAATTTGGTCCAGAAGAAGTCAGCTCGATTTGTGCCCCATTTTATCTTTAAAGGAGTCAAAGCTACCTTACCAAAAGAATCATGAAAAGTACCACAAGTAACAGTCTCGTGGTTCAAAGGGGTAGAATTACTCAGCCAGCTCCCCGACTAGAAAATACCCCAAACTCCCTGCAAGCGTAAAAAGCTCCAAACCAGACACCTACCGGGCATTTGACAACAGAGGCTGACGCCAAAGTTTCACAAGCAAGTTAATAAGGAGAAGTCTCCAAAAAAGCCCTACTCAAATGAAACACCTCAGCACTCTAAATTTTCGAGCTGTTCAATGCTTTAAAATCTTAACCTCAGCAAGATCAGACAGCCCAAAAGTCAGGATTCTGGAAAAAGAAGAGAAGGGCAAACCTAGCCAGTGTCACTCCATCACGAATCCACCACCAGGGTTCTGCATATCGTAGAGACAACGGGCTCTTCAAGCCCTATTCCCACAGAATGAAAACACCTCTCCGCCACGAAAAAGTTCGACCAAAAGCCCAGAGCCACCAGCCACAAGACAACGCAAAACTCCTCGACCTCTCCAGTCCACCAAAGAGTCCCAGGGCAGCAAGTCTTCACATCCACACGAACCAGAGGGCTCCCCGCCCCTCCGCTGAACTCCTGGCCCAAAAAACTGAAGACTGAAGGAGTGAGCAAAACGAGCCCCACCCATGCTCCTCCACTGAACTAATCCCACCAAGACTCCGAGAACACCACCGCAGGTCCGTGGGAAACAGAAGTCTCGACCGTGTCCTTCACTCAATAGTTCCTGCCGGGACACCAAAAAACACCAACAAAAGTCCATAAAGTTCAAAAAATAAATAAACTAAATAACGCAAAAAACTAAAAATCAAACGATCAAACGAAACTCAAAACGCAAGCGACGGCAACACGCCCAGCCTGGCGGCCATCAGTACATCCGGGAAGTGCACTACCCAACATCTCAACCAGCATATTGGAGGATGTTTTAGAAATCCTAAAGGCTCCCACTACAGTTACACCAACAGACAAAAGTGTGACAGGAAGTATCAGTTAAAAAGATCTGGTGCTGAATTTCTTTTTAGTCACCCAGACCACTAGGGTATTGTACAGCAGGCTGCCTGTGAGAAAGCTAAAACTCCCGTATCTTGTCACCCCGCTGAGAAGAATTCGAGAAAGGTGGACAGCATGGCAAAAAAGGGGTTCCTTTCGGCATCCCTGGCAATTTGTCAAGCCAGCTACCAGGCCTATGCAGCCCTTCATCAAAAAGCTATCTGGCAGTCAGTAGTGGACAGTGCTGATGCTAACCCCTCTGTAACAGTGTCAGAGTTGCTAGACACAGCAAAATTGGACTTGGAGGCTTCCAGATACCAATTTCAGATGGCAGCTGACACCAGTGATACAGCTGCAAGGTGGATGGCTGGTACCATTGCTCTAAGAAGATGTGTCTGGCTGAGGGCTACCAGTCTCAACCAGGACACCCAAACTAAGGCAATCGACTTCCCTGTCGAAGGCCACTCTCTTTTTAGTGCCCAGACTGAGGCATGTATGAAAAAGTAGACAAATATAAAGCTACATCTTCCTTGTCAATCTTCACCATTCATTACTTCTTGGGTGTAGCCGGAGGCGCACCCGCCACGGAAGCTTTTTTTTTTTTTTTTAAAAGTCAGCTCTAACGGCGCCATCCTCGAGATTGGCATTGCGCGTGGGGCGGCGTTAATTCTGGACTCCTCCTCCATCTCAGTTCTGTTTCTCCCGACGTCGAGGCTGCACCTGCTGTGCGGTAGCGAGAAGTGAGAAGTTTCGCAGTCAATATTTTTTCCAACTCCTCGTCGTCCTCAGTGTTACACTCTACGCCATACCTCGGTAAGACCGTTCTTTTTCTATCTGTAAGGTGTCAGGTGTTTTCCTACTGTTTTTTGCCTTAATTGTTTCACATTATGTCCGGTTCTGGAGCGGAGCGTTTTTCGAAGACGGGCGGCGCCCCGATGCTCCTGTGGCCGGCATTTTTCCGTCTCGGACCGGCATGATGTGTGTCTTCGTGGCCTGGGACCCAACCATGACGTGGATTCGTGCGACGCTTGTTTCTCCATGGACCGTCGCGTCCTCGAAGTCCGCGCATTCAAGCTCGGCAAGGCCCCACTGACCTTCGGGGGACGGCGTCGCTCAAGGGATTCCCAGGTAAGGTCTCTAGGCCCGTCCTCCGGGTCCCCTCCTGGGCCTATACGGTCCACGGAGGAGGGAGCTTCCTCCTCTTCTCTTGCCGAAGAGGAAGCTTCTTTCGCGGTGTCGGGGGAACGTAGCGGTCCCCTCCGGGGCCGCGACGGTGACACCGGCCGGCAGTCACCTCCTTGAGGTGCAGGCTCCCCAGTGTCGAGGCCCATGATTTCTGGGCCGACACGGTGGATCCTCGACGCCGCCTCCAGGCGCCCGTTTGGATCCCGGTGCTGTTCGCGGTGCCGGTGATCGGCGGCGCGCAGAGGGCGGCGCCGCTTCTGGCCCCTGGCGCCGCTGGCGGTGCTGGGCTCGAGCCACCCGCGCGCCGGTCGGTTTCTGACGCTGGAGCGGCGCTGTACGGCTGCTGGTGCTGCAGGAGAGGTAGGGCCGGGTCTGGCTGTCGCTGGTGTTCGGGGGTCCGCGCCGCCTCTGGCACCGCGCCGTTCACGTGCCGTTGTCACGGGACCCCGGTGGCCAGTATCGAGGTCCTGCTGGTCTCGCTTCCTCGGAAGCCGACGACTGGATGTGGACCCATCCTGGTACCTCACCTCGGAGTCTGGTCTCCTGGCACGGGTGCCAGGCGGCGAGCGGGCTCTCCCACTGTCCCCTCCCGTCCTCCCTGAGGGCCTCCAGCTGGGGTGGCCTTGAGTCCCAGAGGAGTGATGTGGTGGGACTATGAGAGGCTCCTCCCGGGGACCGGTGACAGCTGCCCTCCGGTGCTGTTGCTCCCTCTGGGGGTTGGAACGCTGTGGTCGAGGAGGAGGGCTCTCTCAGAGTCCGAGGGTTGAGGGGCAGGGGACGGTGCCCTGGTCTCGTTGGCCACCTCTGGTGGGTGGCTAGGAGCCGCAGTGCTGAACCCGCCTTCCCCTCTGGGGCTCTAGAGTGCCCTCTGTGGGCTTGCTGTGGGCTGCCCTTCTGGAACCATGCAGTCCGGGTTCGTCACAGGGGAGGTTCTCTCCTGGGCTCTTCCAGGCTCCGCCTCAGGGTTCCGCCTTCGTGCCTGGTTTGTTGTCCGGGACCCCGCCAGCTCGGGCTCCGTTCCCTGGATTTCAGAGTCCTGGCAGAGGTCAGTTGCCTCCTTGTAGGTGCCCTTCTCCCATATCTCTGCCTCCACCCCCTCCGCTCCCAGGCCATGTCGGTCCTACGGGTCCGTTATCCTGGGAGCAGTTCAGGGGTTCTGCGGCGGCCTTCCCCTCATACGTTAGATATATGCATGAGCGGGTCTTTCGACTCTCCCCACCGCCGCAGGAGTCCTCTGAGCATTCAAGCTCTCCATCATCCTCGTCTCCCTCCTCTGAGGGAGAGGAACCCCCTGCTCATCTCTCCTCCGATGCTGATTTCACCGAATATCAGCGATTCCTTTCGAGGATGGTGAGGGACCTTCGGATCTCTTATGTAAGGAGAGACAATACCGAACGGGAGACGCGTGAATTCCTTGGAGAATTCAGTGCCCAGCACCTGGTGGTACCTTCCTGGCCTATCACCTTCCAGGAGGCGCTATCCGCTTCCTGGCAGTCGCCAGCCGCCCCTTCTCCAGCCCCGGCTGACTGCCGTCCGAGGTATTGTGCCCTCGGAATCCCTGGGTACTCTTCCCAACCCGCCCTCTGGCTTGGTGTACCTAGAGACTCCTCCGGCGCCGCTGTTCTGGCGCACGACCCCACCGGATCCGGATTCTCTACAGTTCGACCGTGGGGCGAAGAGTGTTCTTCTTCTCGCAAGGTTGCTTGTATAGCATCTCATCAGGCTCATCACGCTGCCTACAATCGGCATCTGTGGTCGATGCTCTCTCAACTCCTAGCATCAATGCCTGATACGGAGCAAACCAGACAAGCTGTTGCCCTCTCTGCTATAGGCCTGGAGCTGGCAAGACACCAGGCAAGGGCATCTTATGACGCCAATGAGGTGGCTTCCAGGCTTGCGGGGACAGCGATCTGCATTAGGCGGACGGCATGGCTGCGTCTATCACGGTTGTCACCCCTGGCCCGGCGTAGGGTGATGCGCTCCGCCTTCTGGGGGACCCGTCTCTTTTCCTCCAGAGCTAGGAGACTTTTGCAGGGGCTTCCTCCGTCTCCGCGTCCTCGGGAGGCACCTCCTAGCTCTTCTCCCACTTAGGCTTTTCTCTGTACTAGCCAGGGTCTTCCCCTTCTGTTTCTCACCAACAGGAGGCTGGGGGTCTTGTTCCTCAGGGTTCTAACCTTCCCTTCTAGGGGAAGGGGGCTTGCATTCACTCAGTAGTAATGAATGATGAAGATTGACAAGGAAGATATGAAAATTACGCACTCACCGAATTCTTGATCTTCTTGTATCTTCACCATTCATTACTGATCCCACCCACCTTCCCCAGTGGTCTCCTCTGGGCGCCTCCTCCCGTCTCGTTCCTCTCTCTTATTGGCCTTAATGCAAAAAAAAAAAAAAATTTTTTCTGTCTTTGCCATTCTCTTGAATGGTTTCCAGGGAATACTTTACTCTAAGATTCATTGGCATTTATTTGCAGAAGTGCTGGGTCGTGAGGGAGATGCACAACTGTCGCACCGCCATGTTTTCAGGTGAGGCACTTCTGGGGACTCTGTCTAACACTGTCTGGGCAGTTATTAGTCCCAAGAAAACTTCTGCTAATCAATTACTAAGCCCTGGAATTCCTCCCTCTTTTTCCCAGAGTGAAGAGGAACGAGTACGGTTATAAAATTCTTTTCCTTAATGCTGAGGGAACTCTTTCGGACTGCTTTATAGTGCAATCCCTTGCCTTTTCAGGTCATGTTTCCTCATAAGCCTGTTAGCCATGCGCTGTCTTGACACCTTTTACAAGGACCCTTCAGCAGACATTGCTGCAAGAAAAGACTTACAGCCGCCATAACCTTGCTAGCTTCAAGTCTCTATCTGCCTTGACATAGCAAGTCCGATTGAGTCCTCTATATTTTCTTACAAACCGCCTTCAAAAGGCTCAGTTTCTTCCTATATTTCTTTCGAGCAGCTCTTATCAAGCTGCTTATGCCTTAGTCCTTTCCCAGATGGGCGCTTCCGAACAGGGTCTGCTCAATCAGTCCAGGAGCCCTCAACTAGGATAAAGGAACTTGGCATGTTGGGAGTCCAAAGACTCTGCCTCCTTGGTCTGTCTAGCGGGTTCGGTGAACCTTCTCTTCAACCTACCAATAGGAGTTCTTGCTCCTTGTTAGTTCGGAGCCTTAGCCAGCCTCTCAGCCAACAATGCTCACTGGCATTATTGCCTCTTCAACATGCCACTCTTTCTTCTTTCTTCTACTTCTTCATCCTTTCTTCTCATTCCTTTCTCTCTGTTCCTCCCTAGAGTCGCCCGAAAGGAGGCCCCAGATCCCTTAGGCAGGAATACTCTCTCCGCTGTCTATTCTCTATCGGCTTGTTCCTTTTCAGTTTATTTCCTCCTTGCTATCCCTTGGCTAGCTTGCCCGCTTTCTTTTTCACACTATATTTTGCCTCCAGCTCACAGAACTGAGATGGAGGAGGAGTCCGAGATATAACGGCCGCTCACGCATGACGCAATGCCGGTCTCGAGGGCGCGCCTGCTAGAGCTGACTTTAAAAAAAAAAAAAAGCTCCGTGATGGTGCGCCTCCGGCTTACACCCAAGAAGTAATGAATGGTGAAGATACAAGAGAAGATCAAGAATTACGGTAGGTACGTAATTTTCATTTTTTGGAGCAACTCGACTAGAGACAGGCCCTCTACTTCAGCTTCGTCTTATTCTAGGGGAGGCAGGGGCAGGTCCTCTTTTAGGAGGCCTTTCTTTCAGGTACAGGCTGTTTCCCAGCAGCAATATCAACCACAGCAGACTGGATTTTACCGAGCTAGAGATAGAAGGGGTTCTCAGAGAGAATCCCAATCTGCTCAGCCTCAGCAGCAAGCAAAACAGAACCCCTGGCTTTTCCCTTCGGGCAGACTCACCCACTATTTCCAGGAATGGTTAAAAATAACCACAGACAAGTGGGTCCTGGAAATAGTGAGTCAGGGTCTCTCCCTTAGCTTCAGGTCCCCTCCTCCTCCAAGGTTAAAACATTTTGCACCAGCTCCCTTCTCGGAAAGAAAACTACTGGAGCAGAAGGTACAGGCCCTACTGGTGGCAAAAGCAGTGGAGCCTGTCCCCCACAACCAAAGAGGGCAAGGGTTCTATTCCAGATATTTCCTAACAACAAAAAAGAATGGAGAGTGGCGGCCTATACTAGACCTTAGACTGCCAACAGGCACCTGGTAAAGCCCAGGTTCAAAATGGTCACAATGGCCATGATTTTGCCAACTCTGCAAAAATGGGACTGGCTAGCCTCCTTGGATCTAAAGGACACATATTTCCATATTCCCATAAGGGAGTCACACAGAAAGTATCTCAGATTCAGACTCCCCTCAGGCCACTACCAGTTCTCAACACTTGCCTTCGGCCTTACCTCTGCACCAAGGGTCTTTACCAAGTGCATAGCAGTAGTAGTGGCACACCTCAGAAGACTGGGTGTCACAGTTTTTCCTTATCTGGACGATTGGCTAATCCTAGGGAAATCCCCCAACAGGTGTCGGACCACCTTCAAGTAACCCAGGATATGCTGCTCTCCCTGGGATTCCTTCTCAGTACCAAAAAGTCAGTCCTGAACCCTGTGCAGGTTCTGCAGTTCATAGGTGCAGAATTGAATACAGTAGTGGGAAGAGCTTTTCTCCCTCAGGAGAGGGCAGAAAGCATTCAGCTTCTGGCAGGCTCATTTGCCCTGGGCAGGCCAAAGCCAGCAAAACAGTTTCTTCACTGTTGGGGCATGTGGCTGCAGCAACAAGCACAGTCATAGGTGCCAGGTTTCAGATGAGAGATATTCATTTCCACCTCAGAGCACACTGGTGCCAAAGGCGGGATCCCCTCTCAAAGCCAATAACAGTCACACAAACGTTACTGCAGGCCCTCCAATGGTGGAGGGAACCAGAACATTTAAGGGAAGGGGTTCCATTTCTGCAGGAGTCTCCTTCCCTGGTTCTTACAACCGACGCTTCCCTGCTTGGTTGGGGTGCTCGCTTAGGGGATCACACCATCCACAGTACCTGGGAGAGTGCAGACTGACTCCTGCACATAAACCTGCTGGAATTAGGAGCTGTTTATCTGGCCCTTCAGGTTTTCTCTCATCTCATACAGGAAAAGGTGGTACAAGTCAGAACAGACAATGCCACAACAATGTATTACATCAACAAACAAGGAGGGACAAGGTCCACTCCTCTGTGTACAGGGGCAGTGAAGATATCGAGCCTTGCTTACTCTATAAATGCCCCTCTACAGTCAATTTATCTGCCAGGCAAGGACAACACCTTGGCAGATGCCTTGAGCAGGATTAACCAAGCCCATCACGAATGGGCATTGAACAAGCAAGTGGTGAATGCTCTATTCAGGAGGTGGAGGACCCCAGAAATAGAGCTTTTTGCTTCCCCCCAAAATCACCACTTGCCTTTTTATTGCTGCAGGGCTCCAGTGAAGGGGACAGTACCAATGGGATGCCCTGATTCTGGGTTGGACAGGCAGGTACCTCTATGCTTTTCCTCCTTTTCCTCTGATACTCAGGGTGCTCATCAAACTCAGGTCACAACCAGTTTTGATGATTTTGGTAGCCCCGGATTGGACAAGACAGCTTTGGTACTCCCTGCTGCTCTCAATGTCTGTGAGCAAACAGATTAACCTTCCTCAGAGGTACAATCTACTGACTTCCTTTCAGGGGAGGGTAATGTACCCCAATCTCAGGTCTCTCATGCTCAAGGCCTGTCTCTTGAGAACTTAGAATATGCAGATTGCCAATTCTCTGAAGGAGTTTTAGAAGTCCTTAAGGCTTACAGGAAGCCTTCCACCAAGAAAACCTATGCCTCAAAATGGAAAAGATTTTCCATTTGGTGCAGTGACAAGGGTATAGTCCCAGCCCAGGCCGGGATCCCAACGCTTCTTGATTATTTGTCTCACCTACGCTCCCTGGGGTTGCAGTACTCAACTCTGACAGTGCACTTGGCTTCAGTTTCAGCATACCTTTCAGCTAGAAAGGATACCTCCCTGGCATCAAACCCTATATTCAGAAGGCTCTTTAAAGGGCTATCTCATTTGTTTCCCCCCTTACAGGGAACCAGTGCCAGGATGGGACCTTAATATTTGCATTGCCCAGCTTATGCTTCCGCCCTTTGA
Source organism: Neoceratodus forsteri (assembly GCA_016271365.2). Lineage (NCBI taxonomy): Eukaryota > Metazoa > Chordata > Ceratodontiformes > Ceratodontidae > Neoceratodus > Neoceratodus forsteri. Next base: position 27,034,143 of record CM057455.1, on the reverse strand, counting down.
GCCTATGGCATCTGCGTAGCTTAAATTTCTTACCTGGAAGGTAGTTTTTCTGGTAGCAATCACTTTTGCCAAAAGGATAAGCGAGTTACAGGCCCTCTGTGTGGAGAAGGACTGTTTCTTTCCCCAGGGACAAGGTAGTGTTGAAAACTAATAGGAAGTTCCTCCCCATTGTGGTTTCTGCCTTCCATTTATTTTATTTTATTTAGATTTTGATAACCGGGTAAACCCACTGAGACCAGAGGTCCCTTTTTCAGGGGTGACCCGGAATTAGTTACAGAAAAGACATTTAGAAACAATGATTTTTTTTTACAGTAGTTACATATGTTGCACAAATAGACATTAGCGACAGAATATATCATCGACAGTATACAGGAGTAAAGAAGGATTCACAGTACAGACTCAAGTATTATTTACAGTAGCTACAATTTGGTACACAAGTGTAGAGTAGAAACAATATACTGTACATGATTCGTAGACAGGCTGTTATGACATCAAGTTTCATCTCCAATTATTAGGGAAGGAGATAACAACAGTAAAGTGACATAAAAGCTTAGGAGATACTTCCAGGAATGAGGGGAGGTTCAGGCAGTGCAGAGGAGAAGAGACCTGGGCTTGGGAGCCAACGGTTACAGCCACAGAGACTGAGGTTTAGAAGATATAGCTTGAGCCCAGACTTGAATTGGGTAAGGATGGATGAGTCAGCCAGCAGGCTGGGTGGAAGAGAGTTCCATAGGTGGGAGGCAGCAAATTTGAAAGAGCGTTTGCCTTGGTTTGGGCTAATCCTAGGGATGTTGAGTGGATGATTCGCTGATGATTGCAGGGTTCGGATTTGTTCTTTGGAGGAGAGTAGTCCTGTAAGGTGGGGAGGGGGACCGAGGGTAGTGAACTTGAAGGCAAGGCACACAACAGGGTAAGCTATCTTGTGCTGAAGTGTGGGCCAGTTTAGATCCTTAAGTGCCTCACGATGATGCCTCCTAGGAGAGGAGTTTTTGGCAAAATGAGCCACACGGTTATAGAGTACGGAAAGTTTGCTAAATTCCGTCTCTCGAAGGAACTGCAGTAGAGTGGCTCCATATAGGATGAAGGGGAGGAGATTGCAGGTAGCAATTGACCATCTTGCAGCCGAGGATAGGGAGTTTCCTAGACGGAAAAGGAGGCCAAGTTTTTGGTGGGTGGACCTAGTTATGGAATCAATGTGGGGTCGGTAGGTCATTTCTTGGTCAAGATGGATCCCAAGGTATTTGAAGCTAGCCAAGACCTCGACTCTCTTTCCTTGGTTTGTGCAGATCTGGAGCAGCTTACTCCTGTTGGAGCCCAGTCACCTTGAGCCAAACAGTACGGCTTTAGTTTTTTCCTCATTGAGTTTAAGAGAGTTTGCGGAGAACCAGGTCTCAAGTAATGAGAGACCATTCTGCAGTTTCGTGGCTATAATACTAGGTTGGGGACCACTGCAGTAAATGACGGTGTCATCCGCATACAAAATGAGTTTGCTGAGGGGGCAGTTCCCCTCAGTGTTATTGAGGAAGAGTGAAAAAAGCAGAGGGCCCAGGATTGAGCCTTGGGGCACCCATGCAGTAGCGGGTCCAGGGACAGACTGGGTACCCTTCTAGCAGACTTTTTGGGTACAGTCACTCAGATAGCTCTCAAACCAGGAGAGAGAGTGGGGATCCAGTCCTAAGTGCAGGAGTTTTGATAGAAGGAAGTTATGACTGACCAAGTCGAAGGCCTTAGACAGGTCAATGAAGAGGGCACCTGTTGGGGAGCCTTGGTCCATAGAGGCAAGGATGTCCACAGTGAGCCGTATGAGGGCAGTATCAGTACCATGGCCCTTCCTAAAACCATGTTGCACCTCAGCTATGAGAAGGTGCTGCTCCAGGTAGTCCTGAAGCTGGTTAGAGACTAGTCTTTCCTGGATTTTCCCAAGGGTACTAAGTAGGGAGATTGGTCTATAGTTTCCCAGGTTGTCTCGGGACCCGCTTTTGTGGACAGGGACAACCGTCGCTACTTTCCAAATTTTTGGGACACCACCTTCCCAAAGCGATCTGTTTATGAGTAGGGTGACTGGACGGGCGATTGCCAGGGCTGCAGCCCTCAGTAGGTGAGGTTCAAGCTGGTCATGTCCTATCGAGGAGGAGGGGTTAATTTTGTGCAGGAGAGGTAGTACCTCTGACTGATTGACCAGCTTTAAATGGAATTGAGGCTGAGGGTACAACCAAGTATCTCCAGCGAGATGGGAGGTCCACTTGTGTTGGTGAAGTGGGCACCAAAAGCCTCCGCAGCTGCTGATGGGGTATTGGTCAGTGAGTCCCCTACCAGGATGGAATCCGTTTGACTATTTGAGAAGCCTTTGAGGAGTATGTTTATGTGTCCCCAGAATATTTTGGGGTCCCGTAGGTGCTTAGTTTGGAGGTCATGTAAGTATTGTGATTTGGCCTGTTTTGAGGCTTTTTTACACTGGTTTCTCAGCTCTCTGTACTTTTCCCAGTCAGATTGTTTGCCATTGTATTTGTGGTTGCCCCATGCTCTGTCCCGGAGGAGCATGGAATGCTTGAGAAACGGGTTCGACCATTTATGGCATTTTCCCTGTACCCTGAGCTTTTTTATAGGAGCGTGCTTATTTGATGCCGACAAGAAGGCTTGAATGAAATATTCAAGAGCCTCATCAAGTGTGGGAATTGATACAGTCTGTAACATTGCCAGTTTTCTTTACTGAACACTCTAGCTAAGGTGAGCGTAGATTGCACAGCTTAGATGTAAAAAGAGCACTGAGTTTTTACATGACTCATACCAAAGATCATAGGCAGGACAGACAACAACTGTTCCTCACCTATGGGGAAGTAAGTAAAGGTACTCCTGCATCAAAGAGGACTATCTCTTGACGGATAGTGCAGTGAGTCCAGTGTATTCAGTTTTGCTACTCAAAGACAAGGTTCCTCCCTCTGGAAGTACAAGGAATCACAGAAGGAACAGGACAGAGAACTGAATCAGTTAAAGCAAAAGGAAGCTGGGAAGACAGTCAGAACAGCAAAGGCCCAAACCGAGGAAAAGATAGCCAACTCAGTTAAGAAGGGGATAAACCTTTATAGGTACATCAAGGAGCGAAGGAAGACCAAGGGAGGGATAGTGAGGCTTAATAAAGGGAGGGAGGGTGGGCAGAGGTGACTGTGAAAAGGCAGCATACTAAACAAATATTTTTGCTCAGTATTTACAAAGGAAGAGGAAGGTACCTAAAACAAACAGTAGAAACACTCTGGATACAGAAGTTGATACCAGCCCATTTACAGAAGAAAGGGTTCTGAAAGAACTTTTAAAACTGAAGGTGGACAAAGCAATGGGGCCTGATGGGATTCATCCCAGAATTTAAAGAACTAAGGGTAGAACTAGTGACACCACTGACTACCCTCTTTAACAAATCATGGGAGGATGGGGTGGTACCCGAAGACTGGAGGAGGGCAGATGTGATTCCCCTTCACAAAAGTGGGAGCAAGGCAGAAGCAGTAAACTACAGACCTGTTAGTTTAACCTCAGTGGTAGGGAAAATGATGGAATCACTTCTGAAGGAAAGAATTGTTGAGTATCTAGAGGCCAGAGGGGCACAGGACCCAAGGCAGCATGGATTCACAGCGGGAAGGTCATGCCAGACAAATCTGATAGATTTCTTTGACTGGGTGACCAAAGTAGTTGATATGGGAGGGGCTGTGGACATGGCCTACCTAGACTTTAGCAAGGCATTTGACACAGTCCCACACAAAAGGTTAATATATAAGTTAGCCAGCCTGGGAGTGGGTCCCAAGATGACAGCCTGGGTAAAGAACTGGCTGGAGAATAGGTCACAGAGAGTAATAGTAAATGGAGTCCACTCTGAAAAAAGAGGGGTTACTAGTGGGGTAGCGCAGGGTTCAGTATTAGGACCGGTCCTCTTCAATGTCTTTATAAGCGACATTGCAGAGGGACTAGAAGGAAAAGTATGTCTCTTTGCAGATGACACAAAGATCTGCAACAGAGTTGATACACAAGGTGGGATGGAAAGGATGAGAAGGGACTTGGCAAGGTTAGAGGAATGGTCAAATGTATGGCAGCTTAGATTCAGTGCTAAGAAGTGCAAGGTAATGCACCTGGAAACAAAACCCAGGGAAGAGTACACAATGGGGGGTGAGATATTAACAACAACAAAAATGGAAAGGGACTGGGGTAGTCATATCAGATGACCTAAAGGTAGGCAAGCAATAGGAGAGGGCAGCAAGGAGGGCTGGGGGATACTGGGATGCATAGGGAGAGGCCTCACCAGTAGAAAACAAGAAGTTATTATCCTCTGTACAGACAGCTGGTGAGACCCCATCTGGAGTACTCGTGCAGTTCTGGAGACCCAATCTCCGTAAAGACATAGACAGGATGGAAGCTGTCCAGAGGAGGGCAACTAAAATGGTGCAGGGTCTGCACCGGAAGACATATGGAGAGAGACTTAAGAAGCTTAATATGTATAGCCTCGAGGAAAGGAGGGAGAGGGGGGACATGATGGAAGCTTTCAAGTACCTCAAGGGAATCAACAAAGTCCAAGAGGGTAGCATCTTTCAAAAAAAGAGGTGTGCAAGAACAAGGGGGCACAATTTGAAGATAGAAGGGGGGCGGCTCAGAGGTAATTTAAGAAAGTATTTTTTCACAGAGAGGGTTGTGGATGCATGGAACGGCCTTCCAGAGGAGGTTGTGGAGTCAAAAACAGTTGTGGAATTCAAGCATGCATGGGACAGTCATAAGGCAATTCTAGGGGTTGGGGGTAGGAAGAAGTAGGCTGCTGGTTAACTAGGATCTGCAGCTTATCCATCAGGTAGGGAAAGGGCAGACTGGGTGGGCCAAACGGTCCTTATCTGTCGTCAAATTCTATGTTTCTGTGTTTCTCTGGTCTTAGGGACCACTCTACAGGGGGCACAGCTGCCACTATTGCAGCTGCCCGAGAGGTAACTCTAATGGAAATAAGTAAAGCAGCAACCTGGAGGTCATTCCACACCTTCACTAATCATTATAGCCTGGACTCCCAGTCCAGGAGTGATGCCAGATTTGGCACAGCAGTCTTGCAGAGTCTTTTTTCCTAAATAGATTCTGGTCCACCTCCTTGAGGTATTGCTGCATAGTCTGCAAGAGTAATATTAGTGGATTCCTGGGGTTAGAAGAAGAAAATACTCACCTGTAGTAATCTTGTTTCTTCCAAAGGGATCCACTAATATTATTACTCCCCGCCCTTGCCTCCCCTTTCAGAATCAGTAACAAGAAAAATCCACTCCACAGCTGATAAGATGTATAGTTGGAGTGGCATGCCACCTGCTGGCACCTTCTAGTAATGTTTTAACTTGTAGATTTTTTTCTAAAGGCATATCTGACTTCAGAAAAAAAGAGGAAATTTGTTTAAACTAGTCCTTTGGTTAATGTTGATCTTACTTCGAGAAACGGCTCTTGCAGCAGGTTATACCAGTAGGACTGAAGCCGGAAGGCGCCAGGACCCCACAGAAATTTTCTAGCTAGCAGTATCAAGCGGGGACTGCCCCCGACGGCAGGCATAGAAACTAAGAAACATAGACTTTGACGGCAGATAAGGACCACTTGGCCCACCCAGTCTGCCCATTTCCCTACCCACTGGATAAGCTGCAGATTCTAGTTAACCAACAGCCTGCTTCCTGCAACCCCCCACTATAATTGCTTTGTGTCTGTCCCATGCATGTTTGAATTCCCCCACTGTTTTAGACCCAACAACCTCCTCAGGAAGGCTGTTCCATGTATCCACCACTCTCTCCGTGAAAAGAATTTCCTCACATTACCCCTGAGTCATCCCCTCTATCTTTAAACTGTGCCCCTTGTTCTTACACATCTTTTTTCAAAGATGCTACCTCCTGGACTTTGTTGATTCCCTTGAGGTACTTGAACGCTTCTATCATGTCCCCTGTCCCTCCTTTCATCAAGGGTATACATATTAAGCTCTCTCAGTCTCTCTTCATATGGTTTCTGATGTAGACCCTGCACCATTTTAGTTGCCCTCCTCTGGACTGCTTCCATCCTGTCTATGCCCTTGCGTAGATGAGGTCTCCAAAACTGCACACAGTACTCCAGATGGGGTCTCACCAACTGTCTGTACAGAGGGATAACCACTTCCCTTTTTCTACTTGTGATGCCCCTTCCAATGCATCCCAGTATTCCCCTGGCTCTCCTTACCGCCTTTTCAGGCATCATACAAAAGGGGGCAGTCCCCCAGAATCCCCAGTTCTTTTCCCGCTGTTGACTCGCCAACATCGGTCTCACAGATGCCTGTTTCAGCGAACGACGACTTCAACTTCCAGCATTTATTAAACTACATGTCGGCATCTCCTATTCCTTCCACAGAAGGACACCCTTCCAAGTGTGCCTGCGGCAAACAGATCCCTTTCAGGGATCTTCATTCGGCCTGTCTGTGGTGCCTAGGCCCGGAGCACGACACCAAGGTCTGCCCCTTTTGTCAGCAGTTTAACAGCCGCACCAGTACCACCGTGAGGGAAACTACCTGCTGCAAGAGCTGGTCTCGAAGCTCTACTGTTACGTAAGTTCTTACGTTAACTGTACTTTATTTGCCCAGTTGGGCATTATTTTTCTATAATTATTTAAATAGTGATTCACATGTTGTTGTGGTCTCTTTGCAGGCTTCTAAGAAATCTGAGGTAGAATGTAGGCAGTTGACACTGGGCAGTTTGAAAATAGATGCACGAGCTAAACATTCCATGATTAGAATAGCATTCTGTTCTCTCTGGGGCAGTGCTTGCTTAAGGGAGCACTGCAACAGTAATAATATTAGTGGATCCCTTTGGAAGAAACAAGATTACTGCAGGTGAGTCATTTTTTCTTCTTCCTGTCTTCATTGGCGGGACTGCATCACGGAGGTAAATTTTTTTTTTTTTTTTTATCACTGTAGCCCCCGGAGAGTTCCTCAGCAATCCAAAATCTCCACAGTGCAAGCCTGCATAGCCTGATCATAATGGTGCCTCGATCCAGGGGCTGAATCAGGCATGTTGTGTTTAGCAATAGAAACACAAGACTTGTATTCTTCTAGCTGGTAACATGAGCATGGCCAAAGAATTTATCCAGAAGTAATGCTGTCTTCCGGGTGTGCATCATCTTATTCCAGGATCGCATCCACTCTGTAAAAATATCACCTGTCATCCAGGGTGCACGGTTGGATTAGTAGGTGCTGTACCCTGCCATCCTCTTCCTCCCCAAAAGCAATGTGGCTGGCCAATTTGCCGATGACTAGGTCAGTCTTCTCGGTCCCAGTCCTGTTGTAGCAGGTGCTCTTTTGGCTTTCTTTATTCTTGCTGGCAACTCAGATTTAAACATGAGCATTCCTGACCCCACACACTGGTATTAAAATAAGGCGGTTTTGTCGCAGTTAAAAATGTGTAGCTCATAATCAGCGAGTACTCCGGGCAACACGTCTGCCAGCCACTGCTCCGCACTAACAGTGTCAGCACTTTGTGTTTCTCCATGTGTTCCCCGTAACCTGATGATTTTGTTCCTCAGTTTCCACCTGTGTAGCCTGTCAAGCAAGGGAGAAAGGTTGTTTTGCCTAGGGCCACAGCACACTGTTATGTCTTCTCTGTTAGGAGAGGGATACTGATTAAAACACCCCTGCTCCTGGCACTGGAAAACCTCCATAGAAACACCTCTTGAATATCGTAGTCCTTGCTGTCCCTTTTGTGCTTTCTGTCTAGGTTCTGGTTATTGTATCAGTCATCAAGCAGCTTTTCGTGATACTTCAGTATAACAGATAGTGTGGATTTTGGCATACTAAAGCATAATGACAGATCCCTCAGATTCATTTTAGGCAGTCTGGATCTCGTTTAGTATCTCAACCTTCCTAACAAGGCTAAGAGCACTGCATTTAAGAAGCACATTGTCAGTGGCATAGAAACAGAAGTTGACTGCAGATAAGGACCATTTTGCCCACCCAGTCTGCCCAGATTTCCCTACCTACAGTGCAGGTGCAGACCCTACTCTGTCTCCGGCTTACACCCCCCTTCCCATTATTTCTGTGATTCCCTTGTGCCTATCCCACTTGTTCTTAAGTCCTGTGACCATTTTAGCCCCCACCAGTTCCACTGGGAGGCTGTTCCAAGTATCCACCACCCTCTCTGTGAGAAAGTATTTTCCTCATGTTTCCTCTGAGCCTCCCCCCCCCCCCAGCTTCATATTGTGCCCCCTTGTCCTTGAACATTTTTCTCTTTGGAAAATACTCCCTTCCTGTACCTTGTTCAGACCTGTGAGATAGTTGAATTTCTTTATCGTATACCCCCATTCTCTCCTGTCTTCTAGGGAGTACATACTTAAATCTTTTCGCCTTTCTTTGTGGGACTTTTGATCCAGGCCCTGCCCTCCTTTGTACCACTTCTACCCTGTCTATGTCCTTTTGGAGATGAGGCCTCCAGAACTTGGTACTCGAGATGGGGGTCCCACCAGTGATTTATACAGGGCAGCAGCTAACAGTTAACTGAAACCTAAATCCTGTCCCTGCCCAGCCCTTTTGTACTGTGCTTACAAAACCGCTGTAAATAGGTGCTATTAACACCTCTTTGTGTGCTCTCATTACACTGGCCATCTGCTATGCAGGAGCTGCTTAATGCAGTATAGTTACATTTATTAAAATGGGTTTAGTGAGGACAGCTTTTGACATGAGAAGAGTGTCCGCTTAAAGCAAGCGTCTGCTATAAGTGGGTTGCACTACAGTTGTTTTGTATTTTTAGGGACGGTCTCTTTCACTAATGCAAGAGTTTGAGGAGACTTCTTTTTGTACGAAGCAAGACTACAACATGTCTGTAATACCGTGGTACCACGATAACCAGGGTGTTACATGTGACAGATCTTACTTCGAGATACAGCTCTTGCAGCAGGTTACACCATTAGAACTGAAGCCGGCAGGCGCCAGGACCCCACGGAAAAATTCTAGTTAGCTATCTTCAGCGGGGACCGTCCCAGCGCTTGATCCTGCCTCCAGCGTCAGGCGTGGTACATAGAGGCGGTCCCGCCAGGTTCTCCAGTTCTTTCCCCTCGACTTGCATGCCTCGCACCGGGTCTAGTCTGGCGCAAGGACGTGTGGTTGCAGAGCTTCGGGAATTTCATCCTACTTCAAGAATTTTTCGCTGATGTCCCTCTCCGACCTCTGGGCATACATCGGTGTGCTTACGGGAAGCAGATCCCCTTAGGACCCCACACGGCCCTGCGTCCGTGCCTGGGCCCAGAGCACGATACGCGGCCTGTTCTCTCTGCCAGGGTTTAATAGCCGACAAGGATCCGGCGCCAGAAGGCTCTTCAGGCGCTCCTGCTGGAAGAAAGTTGAAGCCATGTCCTCTAAAGGGAATCTTCAATCCCACAAACATGCCGAAAAGAAGAGAAGGGAGAAGGACCCTTCCAGGTCTCCGACGAGGGCCTCCGAGTCCCGCAGCTCCGGGTCGAAGTCTGACCGGTCTCCATCCAGGGCCTCTTCTCTCCCCCTGGCTGCAGTTACTGTTTCTCGCTCTTCTCAGGCCCCTCCCGCCAGGCCGTCGTCGTCCTCCACCACCAAGGCCTCGGCGAAGTCCGGGGAGCGTCGCCATCACTACCATAGGTCAGGTTCCCGCCCGTCGGCACCCGACATCCGGGCCTCTTCCGTTCCACCCCGCAAAACGTTGGAACTTACCCCTCTGAAGAGGCCGGTAGACCCAACGCCGGCTCGACCTATGGCTCGACTGTCCGCTATCCCTCCTCGGAGCCATCGTCGACCGCGAGACCGCCGCCGCTGTTTTCACCGGACGCCGTTGGGGACCGACGTCCGCCTTGCCTGCGAAGAGGACTCCTGTGCCTCAGACCGTCGTCGGGCAGGAGTCGCTGACGGAGGAGGATCTAATGCAGCCCAAAGACCAGACGGGCGACCCTGGCCTCGTGCAGTCTCCTAGGGCTCCCTCGCTGCCGCCCGAGGTCCCTGTGGAGCCGTCGCCGGGACCCGACGACCGCCCTCCGGCGCCTGGGCGCCGTGGGATTGTCTTTTAGTGGAAGTGAAGGATCTCTTCACATACTGGTGGGACACCATCAAGAGGATGTGGTGCCCACTGCTCCTCCTCCTCCGGCCCGCCCCACCTATACCTGCGGGTCGACTGGCTGCTCAGCCTCCCAGGAGTCCAGATCTCCTCCCAGGGGTCGATCAGATAAGAGGAGACCTCCGTCAAGATCGTCTTCTGGATCACCCAGCCCCAAGAGATCCAGGGGACACCAACGTTCACCGTCGACAGAGGACGCGGGATCAGTTTACTCCACCTCTAGATCCCCATCTCCAATTTCCATCCCTTCTCCGGACCCATGTGAGACGCCACGGTCTCCTCCGGATGACCCCTCGTTCATGGATATCGTGCGCCATATCCAGGAGAATATGGGGTGGGATGCGGAAGAGTTAGACCCCGAGGCTATGCCTTGCCAAGTATCTTCGGCAAAAGGACCCCAAGCCTGTGGTGGTACCACCCTTGGTGGACACTTTTGTGGACGTCACCAAGGCCACGTGGAAGCGTCCACATTCGCTCCCGGCAGTGCCGAAGAAAGCTGACCGTCTATACAAGGCTCCAAAGGAGGACCAGTATCTGATGCAACAACCTCAGGCCGATTCTCTGGTCATCACAGCCTCACATGGCCGGTCACAGAGGCCGCAGCATTTGAGCACACTGCCCCCGGATCCAGAATCCAAGCAATTGGACTCTCTGGGCAGGCGCACGTATGCTTCCGCTACCTGCGCCATCAGATCCTTAAATTACTTGACCCACATGGTTCAGTTTCAGAACGCTCTGTGGGAACAGGGTCTGGGGATAGCTGAGAAACTACCCGATGGTGAGCAGAAGGAGGAGATGCTCCAGCTCCTCCGCACGGGTTCAGGCGTGGGGACCCAAGTGCTTGAGCATGCGATTCCGCGCAGACTCATCGGCCCGAGCAGCAGCCTCCGGCGTTTGCCTCCGGAGACACTCCTGGCTCCGTGTCTCTGGCTTTACCCCGGACGTCCAGAAGAACATTATGGACGCCACTTTCGAGGGAGATGTTTTATTTGGTAATCCTTCTGAGAAGATTTTTACCAAACTGCAAGAGGCCGGGAAGGCAGTGAGGTCGGTCCAGGCCATGTACCGACCTAGGCTTGGTTCCTTTCGTAGGACCCAAAGCCGTTTTCGTGGGTGGACACAGAGGCAGCAGTCTCGGCCCGCCACACACCAGAGGGGTCTGGCTCGTAGAACCCAGGTAAACAGCCCGCTAGCCGAGGTCAGCGCCCCTAGGCCTACCCAGCAAATGGGCCCATCTGCCGCCACAGCCTGACTCTTTTCCGCCCCGCCCTCAGGATCAACGGAAATTATGGTCGGGGTCGATTAGTAACTTCCTGCCGGGATGGCAGGCTATCACCACAGACAGGTGGGTTCTGCAATTGGTCAGTCTTGGCCACTTTATAGAGTTCGCAGAAAAGCCACCCTCGAGGCCTCCTCTGCTCTCCCGGCATCCGGGTCAGCACAGAAACTTAATTTGGCAAGAGGTACGACTCCTAAAAAGGGGCGATAGAGTATGTCCGGAGAACCAGAGAGGACAAGGATATTATTCCCACTTCTTCCTGGTTCCAGAGAAAACAGGGACCTCCGTCCGATTCTGACCTCAGCGACCTCAACATGTCGGTCGCATACAAAAGATTCCGATGGTGACTCTTCCGGCCTTATTCCATGTTGAAACAAGACGCCTTTCTAGCGCCCCTAGACATGCAGGACGCCACCTGCATATCCCCATAGCTCAGGCGCACCAGAGGTTCCTGCGCTCGAGTTCCCACCACCATTTTCAGTTCCGAGCGCCTGCTCAGACTGTCATCCACACCAAGGGTCTTTACCAAGTGCATGGCAGTCGTGGCAGCGCTCTCTAAGGAGACAGGGCTACCTGTGTTCCCGCACCTCAACGACTGGCTTCTCATGGCCGCCCAGAGGTTGTTGCTTGTGGTCCAGAGCACTCAAGACTTGTTCCAGTCTCTAGGCATTCTCATAAATTACGAGAAGTCTCTCTGTACTGCCGCAGAAACTGCAATTTATAGGCGCAGTTCTGGACACTGTCCAGGGAAAGCCTTCTTCCGGGCTACAGAGCGGAACGATCAGGTCCCTCATAAGGGATTTGTCTTCAAACAAGATCGTACCTGCCAGGTCGGTCCTTCGGCCTGCTCGACACATGGCTGCGCTATTCCGACGGTCCCTCTCATCGGCTCCACATGGGTAACCCAGTGGATGCTCAAGAGGTGCAATGGGACCAAAGGCAAGACCACTTGCAGCATCCGGTCAGGATCACGAAATCTGTGATCCGCGACTGGCAGTGGTGGCTAGCCCTCGGGTCGCTTTCCAAGGGCATCCCGTTTGTAGCGCTGTCCCCGGAGGTAACCCTCACCACGGATGCTTCAGGTCTCGGGTGGGGGGCACACCTGGACGGGGTGAAGTCTCAGGGTTCGTGGACCCCGTTGGAGGCTCATCTCCATATCAATGTTCTAGAGATGAGGGCGGTCCTCTATGCCCTGCAGGCTTTTCAGTCAATAATCCCACCGTGCACTCTCCTGCTTCAGACAGACAACACGGCGGTGATGTATTACCTCAACAAACAAGGAGGCGCACACTCTTACCCCCTTTGCAGGGAGGCCATGAGAGTGTGGGATTGGGTAATCAGACACGGCACAAACCTGATTGCTGTACATGTTCCCGGGGTGGACAACACAATCGCAGACGGCCTGAGTCGCTCCCAGGCCAGAGTCCACGAGTGGGAACTTCTTCAGGAGGTGGCAGAGGATCTGTTCCTTCGATGGGGAACTCCAGAGCTGGACTTGTTCGCATCCCCATCCAACGCAAAACTGCCCAATTTTTGCTCGCTAGATCCAGGGCCTGGTGCTTTCTGGCGAGACGCGTTGTCCCTCTCCTGGGCAAACAGATTCCTCTATGCCTTCCCTCCCTTCCCGCTGATCCAAAGAGTTCTTCTCAAGCTGCGTGAGGAGCATGCACAATGATTCTGGTGGCCCATTCTGGCCCAGACAGATCTGGTTCCCCTGCTGGTACAGCTATCTCGGAACCCCGCCTCCTGCCGCCAGCTCCCACCTACTGTCTCAGGAGAATGGTTCGTTGCTCCATCCGGATCATGCTTTCTGAACCTGCATGCTTGGCTCCTAGAGACATAGCCATCTTAAGGCCACGGGTCTCGCAAGAGGTTGCAGAGGTTCTTTCTGCAGCCAGAAAGCCGCAACGATGCGCCTGTATGCCATGAAGTGGCGCCGCTTTTTGTTTATGGTCACGGCTCGTGATCTTTCCCTTTAGGTTGTCCTGTGGGAGTAATTTTGATTATCTCTCCTCTCTTTTTCATTCAGGCCTAGCCTACTCCTCTATTAAGGTGCACCTTTGCGCTATTTCTGCATACCACCTTCCGGTGGGACATCGCACTGTTGCTCAATTAGATGCATCTCGGGAATTTCTTAGAGGAGTGTTACACCTTAGGCCTCCCATTAGGGACCCGGTGCCTCCATGGGATCTGCTCTTTGTCTTGGAACAGCTCACACTCCCTCCCTTTGAACCTGCCGCGGATTGCGAGCTACGTTTTCTGTCGTGGAAGACGTTATTTTTAGTTGCTGTTAGTTCAGCTAGAAGGATTTCTGAGCTTCACGCTCTCATGTGCAAAGAGCCTTATTTAGTTTTCCACCAGGACAGAGTATCCCTGAGGACGAACCGTAAGTTTCTGCCTAAGGTGGTTTCGGCACTCACTCTAAACCAGGATATTGACCTTCCGGTCTATTTCCCGAGTTATTCTAATAGAGGAGAGGCCTTGCTCCACACCCTGGATGTTCACCGCAGCCTGAGGTATTACCTCAACAGAACTAAACCCTCTCGTAGTTCTGACCAGCTTTTTGTTTCCTTCTATCAGAGAATGATGGGCCATCCAGTATCCAAACAGACCCTGTCTCGCTGGCTTGTTCAGTGTATTTCATACTGTTATGATATTAAGCAGAAGCCCCTCCCGGGTTCTATCTGGGGTCATTCTACCAGGGGGATGGCTACTTCCTTTGCAGCACTTAAAAACGTCTCCATCTCTGCTATTTGTGCTGCAGCCACTTGGAGTTCTGTGCATACCTTATCAGGCATTATAGTTCGATGTCAGCCCGCGTGAGAGACGGTTTCGCTTCAGCGGTGCTGCAGGGTCTCCTGTCCTAAGTCAGACCTGAATGTTTTTCCTTTCATTTTACCTCCTCCCCGATCTTCTGGCAGCGCATTGCTTGGGAATCAGTCCTATGAGGGATTGTTGCAAGAGCTGTATCTCGGTAAGACAGTACAGTTACGCAAGAACTTACCGTAACAGTAGATCTTCGAGAACAGCTCTTGCAGCAGGTACCTTCCCGCCCACCTTCCCCCTTGGAGGAGGCATGGTTCTGCTCCCTCTTTTATTGGGATTTTCTTCATTATTGTCTTATGACGGTGGATCCTCGGTCTCCCCTTCTGATGTCATCCTGCGGCCGGGAGTCTCCGGCGGAAGAACTGGGGAATCTGGCGGGACCGCCCCCTTATGTACCACGCCTGACGTCGGAGGCGGGACCGGCGTCAGGGCCGGTCCCCGCTGAAGATAACTAGCTAGAATTTTTCCGTGGGGTCCTGGCGCCTGCCGGCTTCAGTCCTAATGGTGTAACCTGCTGCAAGAGCTGTTCTCGAAGATCTACTGTTACGGTAAGTTCTTACGTAACTGTACTTTATCATACAATCAACATGTCATACTGTGAGCTCCCTAGTGTAGACTCTTGATCATAGTTTGCAGACTAGGCTCAGTAGATAATGGAAGGGAAAATTAATGAGTGGCATGCTCTTCCCTTTCTCCTTGAACCTGTGTGTGCATGCCCATTTAACAGTGAATAAAAGGATTGCAGACTGATTTGTCTGGTTTGCCCCATTATATATCTCCCTCATAATTTTCTTACAGGTTGCTGACAAGTTAATCCGGGTGTTTGCAGAGCAAATATTTTACACAGGATTCATCCACGCTGACCCACATCCTGGAAATGGTAAGTTTGACTTGGTTATGTAAAAATCAAAAATCAAAGACAATTTAACTCAGTAATTACAAAACAGTAGCTTAAAACTCATCTGGTTGCTAATGCGTGTTGTGGCTGTTTCCCTTAGGGCCTCCAGCCCACCTAACTGTAATCCTACCACACCTCTATCACTGCCTCTGTACTCCATTACATCCCCTCCTAATCCATCCATTGTCTCCTCCTTCCCTTCCTCCTTCCCCCTCCCCAGTCCCCCCGCCCCAGCTCGTCACTTGTAAGCTTTCTCGGCTCATGGTACCCTGTAATTTTGGTCCTGCTCCGCCCAACAACTGGCCCCTAGGAATTTCAGTTCCTGCCCTTAGTACTGGACTCAGCTCCACCCCCTCAACACCTGGCACTTTTGCAATCTATACATCTCTTCTGAGGATGCCCAAATCCTGGCTGATTCATGCTCTACCCCCTCCTGTAGTTGTCCTCTCTGCTTCCTCCTCCCGTGCACGTTCCCCTCCCTCTGTCTTTTCCCCTGCATTTTGCCCTTTATTAGTAAATATGGTGTTATTTACTTAAAATCTCATTGCCTTGTAACCACTTTGATAATGCTTAACTGTAATTGATGTTATGACTCTTGATGTGTATCCATGACGTGGAACCCATGAAATGAGCTAGGTTTAATCCGAGAAACTCAAATAAAAATAAAATAAATAAAATACAGGAAAAATCTGTGCTTGAAGAAGTGGGAGAGTAGACTTACTGAAAATGGGAGGAAGTATTTTTCCGCACAGTGTGCTAAACCCATGGAACAAGTTACAAGATAAGTAGTGGAAGTGGGCAATGTTAAATCTTTAAGGCTTGTAGAAAAAAGGGAGACTAGATGGGCCAAGTGTTCCTTTTCTGCCAACAGATTTCTGTGTTTCTGTTTAGGCATCAGAATGTTCTATTGTTCATAGAAACATAGACCTTGACAGCAGATAAGGACCGCTTGGCCCACCTAGTCTGCCCATTCCCCTACCTACTGGATAAACTGCTGATCCTAGTTAACCAACAACCTATTTCTTCCTACCCCCCACAAGAATTGCCTTATTTCAAACAACATGAAGTCTTGCTATATTATAGACATTAGCAGTTTGATCCAGCTCTAGAACCGCCCCGGAGTGAAATGGTTAAAACCATTCCAAAATAGAATTTTGGCACGAGAGCAGCTCTATCTGTGTCATTTCAAACTTGAACTGTCAGATCTTTACGAGCCAAACTCACTAAGGTCTGTGTGGAAGCTGTAACTCACACTAGCCAAATGGCTACCCAAATAATAACAACCATTGATGGTCCCAACACCCAAGACTCAAGTCAGGGGACCAGAAATACTAACACCATTCTAATAATATGAAATGGAACATAAGTATAATAAAACACACACACGCGTACACATACACACCCCCAAAGTCCCAAAGGGGACAAAATGCTAACAGGACATAAGTAGTGCCCACACTAAGTTGCCCGCACCCCACCAAGTAGAGGTTCTGAGAGGGGCAGGTTGGGGGGGAGGTCTATAATATAGCAAGACTCCATTAGAAGAAACAACATTACTAAGGTGAGTAATTTTTTCTTCAAACAACATGAAGTCTTGCTATATTATAGACATTAGCAGAATACGCAGCAGTACCTCCATGGATGAGGGGCAGAACCTACTTAGGGAATAGGCTCTGAAGAACAGCTGTGCCAAACCGAGCATCTCTCCTGGCCTGGACATCCAGGGAGTAATGCTTGGTAAAAGTGTGTACCGTTTCCATTAGAAGAAACAACATTACTAAGGTGAGTAATTTTTTCGTCTGTCCCATGCATTACTGAATTCCCCCACTATTTTTGACCCCACAACCTCCTCAGGAAGGCCGTTCCATGCGTCCAGCACCCTTTCTGTGAAAAAATATGAAATGTGAAAAAGATAGCCAACTTGGTTAAGAAGGGGGATAAAACCTTTTATAGGTACATTAAGGAGCAAAGAAAGGCTAAGGCAGGGATACTGAGGCTTAATAAAGAGGAAGGTTGTTGGACAGAGAGCAGCAGTGAAAAAGCAGGGATACTGAACAAATATATCTGCCAGTATTCACAAAGGAAAAGCAGGGGGAGATACCTAATCCAGTCAATAGAAGCGCTCTGGATAGTGGGGTTGATATTAGTCTTTTCACAGAAGAAAGGATTCTGAAAGAACTCCTAAAACTGAAGGTGGATAAAGCAATGGGGCCTGCTAGGATTCACCCCAGAATTCTAAAAGAACTAAGGGAAGAACTAGTAACACCACTGACTACCCTTTTTAATAAATCATAGGAGGATGGTGTGGTTCCTAAGGACTGGAGGAGGGCAGATGTGATTCCCCTTCACACAAGTGGGAGCAAGACAGAGGCGGGAAACTACAGACCTGTCAGTTTGACCTCAGTGGTAGGGAAAATGATGGAATCACTTCTGAAGGAAATAATTGTTGAGTACCTAGAGGCTAGTGGGGCGCAGGACCCAAGGCAGCATGGATTCACAGCAGGAAGGTCATGTCAGACAAATCTAATTGATTTCTTTGATTGGGTGACCAAAGTAGTAGTCAGTGAGGGCTGTGGACATGGCCTACCAAAACTTTAGCAAGGCATTTGACACAATCCCGCACAAAAGATTAATAAACAAATTAGCCAGCCTGGGAGTGGGTCCCAGGGTGGTAGCCTCGGTAAAGCACTGGCTGGACACCAGGAAACCAAGGGGTAATAGTAAATGGAGTCCACAGTGAAGAAAGGGGGGGTTACTAGTGGGGTACCGCAGGGTTCAGTACTGGGGCCTGTCCTTTTTAATGTCTTTGTAAGTGACATTGCAGAAGGACTGGAAGGAAAACTGTCTCTTTGCAGATGACACAAAGGTCTGCAACAGAGTTGATATGCAAGGTGGGGTGGAAAGGATGAAAAGGGACTTCTCAAGTTTGGAGGAATGTTCAAATGTATGACAGCTTAGATTCAACGCAAAGAAGTGCAAAGTAATGCACCTGGGAAACGAAAGCCCAAGGGGAGAGTACACAATGGGGGGGTGAGATACTGTCAACAACAAAAATGGAAAGGGACCTGGGTTTAGTCATATTAGATGACCTAAAGGTGGACCAGCAAGGTCAGAAGGCAGTAAGGAGGGTTGGGGGATACTGGGATGCATAGGGAGAGGCATCACCAGTAGAAAACAGAAAGTTGTTGTCCCTCTGTACAGACAGTTGGTAAGACCACATCTGGAGTACTGTGTAAAGTTCTGGAGACCCCATCTCTGCAAAGACATAGACAGGGTGGAGGCTGTCCAGAGGAGGGCAATGAAAATGGTGCAGGGTCTGCACCAGAAGACATATGAAAAAAGACTAAAGGAGCTTAAGATGTATAGCTTCGAGGAAAAGAGGAGGAGGGGGGATGATAGAAACTTTCAAATCTCTCAAGGGAATCAACAAAGTCCAAGAGGATAGCATCTTTCAGAAAAAAAGATGTGCAAGAACAAGGGGGCACAATTTGAAGATAGATGGGGGATGGCTCAGAGGTAATGTGAGGAAGTATTTCTTCACAGAGAGGGTTGTAGTTGCATGAAACAGCCTTCCTGAGGAGGTCATGGAGTCAGAAACAGTGGGGGAATTCAAGAGTGCATAGGACAGACATAAGGCAATTCTAGTGGGGGGTAGGAGGAAGTAGGCTGTTGGTTAACTAGGATCTGCAGCTTATCCGTTAGGTAGGGAAATGGGCAGACTAGGTGGGCCAAGCAGTCCTTATCTGCCATCGGATTCTGTGTTTCTCACATTGCCCCTGAGCCATCCCCCCTCTATCTTCAAATTGTGTCCCCTTGTTCTTGCACATCTCTTTTTCTGAAAAATGCTACCCTCTTTGACTTTGTTAATTCCCTTGAGGCACCGGTACTTGAATGTTTCTATCATGTCCCCCCCTCCCTACTTTCCTCAAGGGTATACATATTAAGCTTCTTTAGTCTCTCTCTTCATATGGCTTCTGTTGCAGACCCTGCACTAATTTAGGTGCACTCCTTTGGACTGCTTCCATCCTGTCTATGTCCGCAGAGATGGGGTCTCCAGAACTGCATGCAGTACTCCAGATGGGGTCTCACCAACTGTCTGTACCGAGGGATAACAACTTCCTGTTTTCTACTGGTGATGCCTCTCCCTGTACATCCCAGTATCCCCCCAACCATCAGTACTGCTTTCTCACATTGCTTACAACATTTAGTCATCTGATATGACTACCCCAGGTCCCTTTTCATTTTGTTGTTGTTACTACCTTCCTCCATTGTGTACTTTCCTCTGAGTTTTGTTTCAGAGGTGCATTACTTTGCACTTCTTTGCATTGAATCTAAGTTGCCATACGTCTGACCATTCCTCCAACCTTGCTAAGTCCCTTCTCATCCTTTTCACCCCCCTCTTGTGTATCAGCCCTGTTACAGATCTTTGCGTCATCTGCAAAGAGGCATAATTTTCCTTCCAGTCTCTCTGCAGTGTCACTTATAAAGATATTAAAAAGCAACAGACCCAGTACTGAACCCTGCAGTACCCCTCTAGTAACCCTCCTTTCTTCAGAGTAAACTCCATTTACTATTACTCTCTGTATCATGTTGTCCAGCCAGTGTTTTACCCAGGCTACCACCCTGGGACCCACTCCCCAGCTGGCTAATTTGTTTATTAATCTTTTGTGTAGGACAGTGTCAAATGCCTTGCTAAAGTCTAGGTAGACCATGTCCACAGCCCCTCCCTGGTCTACTACTTTGGTCGCCCAGTCAAACAAATCGACTAGATTCGTCTGACATGACCTTCCTGCTGTGAATCCATATTGCCTTGGATCCTGTGCCCCACTGGCCTCTAGGTACTCAACAATTCTTTCCTTCAGAAGTGATTTCATCATTTTCCCTACCACTGAGGTCAAACTGTAGGTCTGTAGTTTCCTGCCTCTATCTTGCTCCCACTTTTGTGAAGGGGAATCGCATCCGCCCTCCTCTAGTCCTCAGGTACCACACCATTCTCCCATGATTTGTTAAAAAGGTTAGTCAGTGGCATCACTAGTTCTCCCCTTTAGTTCTTTTAGAAGCCCTGGTCCAGGATGTCTGCTGTAGCGGGAAATAGTTGAAGTTGGATCAGGGTCTCATGGCAAATAACATTACTGGGTAATACTGTTATATTGAGGGGGAATAGAGGCCATCACCCATCAAGTTCACCCTCCCCCAGTCTTAGTGGTAGTATTCCAAATCAGTTCCCTCCCTCATATAAACATCGATCCTAGATTTAAACAGTCTCAATTTCTTGCTATTTAGAATGCTGACTGGTAGTGAGTTCCACAAATGTATTATCCCTTGTGTAAAAAAAAACAATTGCCGTTAGTATGTTTTGTAGGGTATTGAAACCATTCTACCCTCATGTCCCCTAATATTCCTCTGCCATCTTACGTGTCAGTTCTAGTTGGTCCACCAAGCCCTGCTCTGAGATGATATTGTACATAAGCAATAGGCCGCCCCCTTTTTTTCCCAATCTCCAATCTGTACAGACAAATCATCTCCAGTCTCTTCTCATATACGTCTATAGCCCTTGCACATATTTGGTAGCCTTTCCCTGTAGCCTCTCTGGCATTTTTATATCCCATGCTGATACTGGTTCATTATATTGGTAGCCATGATCTAAAATGGGAAAAATAATCTAGTTGAGGTGTGACAAATTATCTGTATAGTGGAAGTAACACCGTCTGGCTTCTTGACACAGTATTTAATTCATTGGGGAAAGGAAGGTCACAAGTAGGGGGCCTCATAACAGAATTTGTGTAGGTGAAATAGGTGGATCGCCAGGCTTTGGGTTCCCTGAGGATTTCTGCCGTTGGTAGTTTTCTCTCTGCATAGCGTCGAGGTCCATGACTTGCCTTGGTGCTGCTCCTCCCTGTTACTCAGTGGCTGTAGGTGCTTCACATAATACTGCATGTGGCAGCTGCATGGATGGCAAGAGATGAATACGATGGGCCATTGGGCTTCTGTTGTCTAGCATTTCCTGTGTTCATTTGTGAAACTGTTCACAGCCCGATTATTGGCCATTATAATCCAGGTTATTCCTGAGTAAGGAGAAATAGGCTCAGTGTACTCACCCAATTAACAGATAAACTGAATAATCCCATCCCCACACTGACACAACTGTTAATGGGATCACGTGACTGTAGAGTGATGGGTTTGCATTTTGCTCTTTTGCAGTGCTGGTAAGAAAGGGCAAGGATGGAAAGGCGGAGCTCGTTTTGCTGGATCATGGACTTTACGAGTTTCTCAAGGAAAAGTAAGAACTAGACTGAAAAGATAACATGCTTTAATTCTGTTATACCAATAATCAACAAATTAAAATGAAAGTGCTTGTCGTCGAACACCCTGGATGTAGTTCAGTCATCCACACTGTGGCAGAGTCACTGAACATGCTTATCTTCTGCAAAGGATTCCAAAGCTCAGCTCTACCACCCACTCCTTTCTCGTCTTGTCTCCATCCCACAGTTCTTTGCAGGGAAACTAGGATTTACTGTTTCTTGTAAATGTTTTTCAATGTTTTTGGTTTTGTCTTGCACTCATTCTGTCTCCCACATCTCTAGCTCCCTGCTCATCAATGCTGTGTATTGGCAAAGACAGCCTAGCTTTAAAAATTGTGTAGTGTGAGTTTACTGTGTTGGTAACGGATGGCCACAATTTGTGTGTACACTGTCTAAATGTTGACCCCAATGTAAAAAATTGATCTTCCAAGAGTTATTCCCCTCCATGGAACCCCACTCTTTGGACTTAGGCTGGCGGCACAAGGACCGTGCGGGGACTAGAACTTTTGGAGCCCATCACACAGTGCCATGCATGTACTGTGGTGGGGCTATACCGTCCTAAATTTTTTTTTTACTGAGGGGGAGGCGGTGGTGTTAATGAGAGAGTAGCGCTGCTTTGTCAAGACTCCCCCAACACCAAGATATAGCCTAACTGAGGTGAGGTAGCACCCTATATGAGCGCCTATTATTGGGTGACTCAATATGAGCGACTCAGTAATAGCGCTTGAAAGTGAAACAACTGGTGGAAGAAGTTGCTATATCCTGTAGAGCGAGTGTAGCAGGGAGCTACACTTGCTACAGCAGGATATGGGATGGTGTTTGGCTTAGCTCTGCCGAGCTGGCCATGTAGCATAACGGTGTACACTACCGCCTCTTGAGTCAGCAACCCAGGTTTTGGTCTAGTGGCAGACAAAATAAAAAAAAAATATATATATTTCTATTTTCTTGTAAGTCCGTGCCTCCCGCAGAGTTGATTATATTTATTTGGGGGAGGGGGGCACGGGGGGCTTACCTCCCACAGGGTGGTATGCCCCCCTGCATAAAAATACATATGGTGTTTTTTCTTGGGATGTGGTAAACCACCGCCTCTAATGTCTGCTTCACCCTGTTTATGTTGGGTGGTTTTATTCTTTTCTTTTTGGTCAGCGCTCATTAGGAGTCGCTGTTATCACATAATTCCCTGAGGTGAACAAGGATCCCTGTTAAATATAATTAAATATTTGCTTGCCTTTCTGCTGTTGTTAGC
Source organism: Neoceratodus forsteri (assembly GCA_016271365.2). Classification (NCBI taxonomy): domain Eukaryota; kingdom Metazoa; phylum Chordata; order Ceratodontiformes; family Ceratodontidae; genus Neoceratodus; species Neoceratodus forsteri. Next base: position 27,011,510 of record CM057455.1, on the reverse strand, counting down.
CCATCCTGTCCTGTCTTTCTACCTCATTTCTGGGATGTGCACTTATGAACCCTTTCCTTTTTTAGACTCTTCTGCCCTGTTTCCATTTCCATCCCTTTTGGCTTTTTCTATTGTTTCTTTCTGTTTTGTTTGGGCCTAGTAGCCCTGGGCTGGTTGCAGCCACATTGTCACTAGGGTGGCTTGTATATCTGAAAAAATTGCGCCCTGTTGGTCAGTAACCTGGCCTGTACTTTAAAATAAAAAGAAGCTGCAGTTAAAGTGCACATGTTTTCTGGGAGAATTCTAATAAGCAGCCATGATTTTTAATGGAACATAAACATAGAGGATAACATATGGGCAACAGTTAACAACCACACTGTGTGCACTTCTCGAGGTTGCTGTGACAACCTGATAGACCTCGAGCTTAAGAGGTGTATGGTTGTCACGGCAACCTCGAGAAGTGCACACAGTGCGGTTGTTAGCTGTTGCCCATACATTATCTTGAATAGTTGTATGGGCAGAAACAGCCATAAAAGTTAAAAGTTCTGCATTTGAGAAACAATAATGAACACAACATTGCGCTGCTATTCTCTCCATCACCCCCCACCATCCTGTGGTATCTCGCAACATACCACTTACCTTACAATTGAGAACGAGAGGAATCTGTCTGTGAACAGGCAACATTTTAAAATTGCAGAACTTTGTAAAATCACAGGCTGAACACAATGAGATTAGCCAACAAAAAACGCTTAAAAATAAACACAGAAAAGTCCTACATTTATGTCCGAGAAACAGCCACTAATGCAGTCGGGTCATCTGACACAGGTCAGGTGTCTGGCAGGGTCAGAGTGTCAAGGTTGAGATGATATCCGTTGATTGCAAGGAGGAAGACAGAGCAGCTTACTTCAGACATGAAGGTACCTGCTAGAATGGGGGGAAACAAATGAAAAAAATATCAAAACTCATGTTTTAGTATTTACAAAGCTGCTGCTTTAAACGTTCGTTGATGCCGCGGAGAGCTGTGGCACGCAATGACATTCCATCATGTTGTACCATCGTGGTGACACACTCAGGATGGTACAACAGTATCCTGACATCACATTGATGGTACAACAGACCTGTATTTAGATAGAAAATGGCATACAATAAGGCTCTCCCATACATTACAGTGTTGTTTCCAATTTGGGATAAAATTGTAAATGTGGACATACATGAAGTCTGTTTTATTACTCCAGTGCTTGCTTTGTGTTTTTGTTTTGAAGTAGTCCCCTTTATTCGTCATTTAGGATCCTATATTAATGTAGCCTCTTTCCTGCCCAATATATTTTTTTATTACTTAGCGGTTCCAGAACCCAGTGACGTCAGTTGAGCTGAAGATTGCCATAAAGCAGAACACAGTGACATCGGCTCAGCTGATGTCATTGTGTTCTGCTTCATTGTAGTCTTCATCTGCTCCGCTGATGTCTCTGAGTTCTGGAACTGCTAAGGTGTCAGTATTGCTCACTTGGTAGCACAGATTTCAGGAACAAGAGAAAACTGGAGCTCTCACCGCCCATATGAAGCACATACAGACGTCTACTGAGCTGTGAAGCACTCAGTTTTATTAAGTGCATTTCTACAAAAATAAAATGCCAAACATATGAGCAGTTCAGAATACAAAATTATAACAAAAGTATAGTAAGAGGAGGCTTGATGGCCCATCAATCTGCTTCTGCCATCAGATTCTATGTTTCTATGTAAATTTTAAAATTTCAAGAGTTACAGGTCCATATGCATGTTCATATAAAACATGCCGTAGACATACAAAGATACTGTTAGTTAAAAAGATGGCTTGGCAGCCAGCAAGATATCTTAATTTCTTAGCACTCAGTGCCTCTTGTCACAATTCTAAGTAATCCATCCTAACTACAGAACCTACCTTTCGACACGTCACGGAGTCCAGTGAGGTAGCATCAGTAAAGCATCTTGAGACCAAGCAGGAAGAAATCAGTTTAGAAACGACTGAAGTATCTTTGAAGATGTTTTTTTCTTCAGCTGTTAGCTTGGCGTTAGGCTGAATCTTTTGAGTACAGAATGGCTCCCACAGCAGTGACTGAACTCAAACAGATGTTTGACTAGTTACTGGCACAAATTAACTGGCTGGAAGTTTTGGCACAGAGGACAAACACAGACATAATACATCGGCACAGAGAACAAACACAGACATAATACAAATAGCCCAGAGTCAAGTGTTGCCAAACAAAAGGTGTTGGACACTGGAGACTACACTGAACACCTCATCACCCACATTACAGATTAGGATCAAGCCTTATGCGTGCTATGAGGCAAAGTTGAAGATCTGGAGAATTGGGACTGGTGAAACAACCTCCACTTCACTGGCTTCCCAGAGGGCTGTAAGGGAAAGAATGTTAACTGATTTTGGAAAAAGACATTCCCTGACCTGTTAGGCAAGCAGTGCTCTGACAGCATTGAGATTGATCGCTTTCATCGCCCTTTGACTCCCCCTCCCCAAACACAGTGAGAGGCCCAGGCCAATAGTGTTTAGATTCCTCAGATTTATGGACAAAGAAACAAAATGATCTGGGTCGGATTGAAAGGCCACTTAATCTGGAAGGGGCTGTCATCAAGATAGTTACAGAATTTTTGCAAGAGCTGTCGGCCCATAGGAAGGCCTACACTTCTGTTCACAAGGCCTTCATGGATCTCGGGGTCCCTTACAGTCTTCACTATACATCAGCCCTACGTCTTACCAAGAACGGAGTCAAGCAGCAGTTTGACACCCCAGAAGTGGCTGAGGCGTTCATTTCCAAGGTCTGGCCACATACTGACTGGCTGAAATACAAACCAGCAAGGAGTGAAGGGAGAAGGACATGCGGGTCCAAGCTATGGACACAACACGAGCACCTGAAGCCTGAACCATCAAGCACCCAGATACGGCCCTTCACTTCCCTTCTATTGATGAAGACCCCTGGTATCCCTCTCACAAGCAAAAGCACCACAGTCGGAAACAAAAGTCAGGGAAAGGAGATGCCAGGACCAGTTCCCCGGGCCTAGAAGCAGGAGTGGCAGTAAAAGTATGGGCATGCAGCTTTCCTTAGAAGCGAACTCAGCTCTACTAAAAAGCAGCAGGTTTTTTTTATTTTTATTTATTTAAGTCTCAGAATTATAATACCTTTGAGTCAGAGACTCATTTACAAAGGCTCCATGTCAGAGGGTGCTCATACAGAAGATACAGTGCACAAAGGTTTCAGGCAAGGATATACATCATACAAAGTGGATATAATGGCAGTAGAATACAGACTTTGGCAGGAATCACAGCAACACACTAATTACTACAGCAGGAGAAACTTTGAGGAAAACACATTTAATGGCAGTAGGATATTGCGAAAGCAATCCGAAAAGGACTTTGTTAAATACAGAGGATTAAGGAATTAAGAAGGACAAAATGCAGGAGGTAAGAAGGGAAGTACTAAAATAGTCAGTACACAAGGTAGAGTAGGGGAAGTATTTGGCTAAGCAGAAACCGTCTGAGTTGACTTAGTCACCAGTAACTAGTAGAGGGGGAGAAATGGGGGGTGGTGGAGTGCTGGGCACCCGCCCAGGCTAGAGACAGTCCACAGCTGTTGGTATCAAGTAGGTGCTGATGAGTTTGGATTTAAAAGGACCTAGCTTGGGTTCTGCTAGGACAGCAGAAGGGAGGCTATTTAGCCTTACAGGTGCTCTATATATGAATGCCCACTGTCCTTGGGCAGTCCTACAGAAAAGGACTTGGTATGAGGCTTTGGTGGAACTCCTCATACCATGGTGGTAACAGTCCGAGTAAGGAGTTTCTGTGCTGAGGGAGGAGTGAGACCAAGGCATATCTTTTTAGCCAGTAGACAGGACTGGTAGGTAAGCCTGCCTCTGAAGTTTAGCCAACTAGTTTGGTCATAGAGGTCACAGGTGTGGGTGAGCCTGGTCGCACCTGTGACCAGACAGCAGGATTTGTTTAGGGCAACCTTAATTCTATTAAGTATAGTGTCAGTTGCAGAGCCGTAGATGACAATCCCATAATCAAGTATGGAAAGGACCGAGCTTGTTACTGCAAGGTGAAGGACATCAGTGGTCATACAGTTCCTGTGCCTGTAGAGTAGCCCAATTCTTGTGTTCACAGCCCAGCAGACTAGGTCAGCATGTTCATGATAGGATGGAGAGCAGCTGAGGAGTATTCCGAGATATTTGAAGCTGGTAACTTGCTCGAATGGTATGTGGTGGCTGTTGAGGATGCTCAGGCACGCCCCCTTACGTTTGTTTTGGGTGCTGTCGAATAACATCACCTTAGTTTTTTTTGTAATTCATTATGAGTTTGTGGAGCACAAACCAGTACTGTATTTCGGTGAAGCTCTTTTGAAGGGTGTTCTCCAGGGGAAGGGGGTCTGGGCGACTGAAAAAGATGGCTGCATAATCTGCATAGAGGAGCAGATTGCTGGAGCAGGCTTGTGGAAGGGTGTTGCGGAAAAAGCTGAAGAAAAGGGGACCAAGAATAAAACCTTGGGGGACGCCAGACCGAATAGGTAATCTGGAGAAAAGAGTGTCGAGGATTTTGACATGCTGCAGCATTTTCCCACTTAGGTAATTGGTGAACCAGGAGGTGGCATCTTGAGAGAAACCGGTGGCAGGGAGGGCAACTACTAGGAGGGCATGATTAACCGTGTCAAAAGCATTGGTGAGGTCAATATAAATAGACCGTATAATGTGACCACGGTCAAGAGCTTTATGGATAAAATCGGTAAATTCAAGAAGGGCTGAGGTGGTGCTGTGCCTCTTCCTGAAGCCGTGTTGCTGGTGGCATTGAAACATAGAAACATAAAACTTGTTGGCAGAAAAGGACTGCCAGGCCCACCCAGTCTGCCCAGTATGCCTAGCAAACCGCTAGGACTTCCCTTCCACCCACCCTCCCTCCCTGGAACTACCAGTCCCTTGTGACTGTCCCACACTGTCTTGAAACCCCCCACAGTTCCTGCCTCCACCACCTCTCCTAGGAGTCTGTTCCAGCTGTCCACCACTCTCTCCGTAAAATAGAATTTTCTGATGTCCTCCCTGAATTTCCCCCTTACTATCTGCATATTGTGTCCTCTTATTTTTGATTTATCCTTTAGCTGGAAGATATCCCCTGCTGTTACCTTGTTGAAACCCTTGCTATACTTGAAGGTCACAATCATGTTCCCCCTTTCCCTCTGTCCGAGGGAGTACATATTGAGGTCCTTCAGCCGTTCCTCATATGACAGAGGCCAGAGTGCCCCTACCATTTTTGTCACCCATCTCTGGACATGCTCCACCCTCTTCTCATCCTTCCTAAGGTATGGCCTCCAGAACTGGACTCCGTATTCAAGGTGTGGCCTGTCAAGTTGCCTGTACAAGGACATTGTGACCTCCCTCCTCCTGCTAGTTATTCCCCTGCCGATACAACCCGGCATCCTACTGCCCTTGCCACCACCTTCTCACACTGCTTCTCCACGTTCAGGTCCTGTGAAATGTATATGCCAAGGTCTCTTTCCAGCTCGGTAACCTCTAGGGCTTGTCCTCCCATACTGTATTTTTTGCCCTGATTATTTATGCCTAAGTGCATGATTTTGCATTTTTTGATGTTGAAGGTCAATTGCTAGAAACACAGAAATATAGACTTTGACGGCAGATAAGGACCACTTGGCCCACCCAGTCTGCCCATTTCCCTTCCTATTGGATAAGCTGCAGATTCTAGTTAACCAGCAGCCTACTTCCTGCAACCCCCCACTATAATTGCCTTATGTCTGTCCCATGCATGTTTGAATTCCCCCACTGTGTTAGACCCCACGACCTCCCCAAAAAGGCAGTTCCATGCGTCCACCACCCTCTCCATGAAAAATAATTTCCTCACAATACCCCTGAGTCATCCCCCCTCTATCTTTAAATTGTGCCCACTTGTTCTTGCACATCTCTTTTTCTAAAAGATGCAACCCTCCTGGACTTTGTTGATTCCCTTGAGGTACGTGAAGGTTTCTATCATGTCCCCCCGGCCCTCCTCTCATCAAGGGTATACATATTAAGCTCTCCCAGCCTCTCTTCATATGGTTTCTGATGCAGACCCTGCACCATTTTAGTTGCCCTCCTCTGAACTGCTTCCATCCTGTCTATGTCCTTGTGTAGATGAGGTCTCCAAAACTGCACACAGTACTCCGGATGGCGTCTCACCAACTGTCTGTACAGAGGGATAACCACTTCCCTTTTTCTACTTGTGATGCCCCTCCCTATGCATCCCAGTATCCCCCTGGCTCTCCATACTGACTTTTCATATTGCTTACCCACCTGTAGGTCATCTGATATGACTAGCCTCAGGTCCCTTTCCATTTTTGTTGTTGTTAGTACCTCCCCTGCCATTGTGTACTCTTCTCCTGGGTTTTTGTTTCCCAAGTGCATTACTTTTACCTTCTTTGCATTGAATCTAAGTTGCCATACGTCTGACCATTACTCCAACTTTGCCAAGTCCCTTCTCATCCTTTCTACCCTCCTCTCTTGTGTATCAACTCTGTTACAGATCTTTGTGTCATCTACAAAGAGGCATACCTTTCCTTCCAGACCCTCTGCAATGTCACCTATAAAGATGTTAAAGAGGACTGGACCCAGTACTGAGCCCTGAGGTACTCCACTAGTAGCCCCCTTTCTTTGGAACGAGTTCCATTCACTTATTACCTTCTGTGACCTGTTGTGCAGCCAATTTGCTACCAAGGCTACCACCCTGGGACCCACTCCCAAGCTGGCTAACTTGATTATTAATCTTTTGTGCGGGACTGTATCAAATGCCTTCCTAAAGTCTAGGTAGGCCATATCCACAGCCCCTCCCATGTCTATTACTTTGGTCACTCAGTCAAAGAAATCAAGTAGATTCGTCTGACATGACCTTCCTGCTGTGAATCCATGCTGCTTTGGGTCCTGTGCCTGGCTGGCCTCTAGGTACTCAACAGTTCTTTCTTTCAGAAGTTATTCCATCATTTTCCCTACCACTGAGGTCAAACTAACAGGTCTGTAGTTTCCTGCTTCTGCCTTGCTCCCACTTTTGTGAAGGGGAATCACATCTGCCCTCCTCCAGTCCTCAGGTACCACCACCCCATCCTCCCATGATTTGTTAAAAAGTGTGGTCAATGGTGTCACTAGGTCCCCCCTTAGTTCTTTTAGGATTCTGGGGTGAATCCCATCAGGCCCCATTGCTTTGTCCACCTTGAGTTTTAGGAGTTCTTTCAGGACTCTTTCTTCTGTAAATGGACTGGTGTCAACCCCTACCCAGAGTGCTTCTATTGTTTGGTTTAGGTAACTCCTCCTCTTCTTCTTTTGTGAATACTGAGCAAAAGTATTTATTCAGTATCTCTGCCTTTTCACTGTCTCCTTCTGCCCACCTTCCCTCTCCTTTATTAATCTTTACTATCCCTCCCTTAACCTTTCTATGCTCCCTAATGTACCTATAAAAGGTTTTATCCCCCTTCTTAACTGAGTTGGCTGTCTTTTCCTCGGTTTGGGCCTTTGCTGTTCTGACTGCCTTTCCCACTTCTTACTGCTTCCATTGATACAGGTCCCTGTCATGCTCCTTCTGTGATTCCTTATACTTTTTGAATGCAGCTATTCCCTGGACCATTCCTCCAGCTTCTCCAGATCCCTGCACATGCTCTCAGTCCCTCAGGCTTATCTACTCTATTGCAGACCTTTGTGACGTCCTCGAATAGACACACTCTTCCCTCTAGCCCCTCCGCTATGTCCCTTATAAATATATTGAAAAGTAGTGGCCCAGTACTGACCCTTGAGGTAACCCACTGGTGACCATACCTTCCCTTGATGTACCCCATTAACAATTACCCTCTGCCTTCTGTCCTCCAACCAGTTTTGCACCCACCTAACCACTAGTGGCCCCAGCCCAAGGCATCTCATTTTGTGCAGTAGTCTCCTGTGCGGCACAGAATCAGATGCCTTATTGAAGTCGAGATACTCAATGTCTGTAGATCCCCAATGATCCAGCTGTCTTCTGCAGTGTGGGAATAGAGCCAGAGTTTAGGGAAAGGTTAAAGAGGTGAGTTAGGGGGACTGCAAGCACATGACATGCAATCTTTAGAAAGAATGGGTCCAGAAGATCTGCTCCTGCACTTTTTTTGGTATCCAGATGCCATAATAGATCCTCAACTTGTTTCAACAGTATAGGTTTGAAGCTAAAGGAGGAGTCAACTCTTTGATCACCAGTATAGTGGGAGCTTAATTGATCCCTTAATAGGTTAGCTGGGGAGGAGTCAAAGGCAAGGCCAGCTGTTGTGAAGTGGTTGTTGAATGCATCCAGGATTTCCATTGTGCCAGTAATGGGGATATAGTTACTGTGTAATTGGGTTGGAAGGGGGTTGTTAACATCCTGGCCAATCATACCCTTGATGGTGCCCCAAAATCTAACAGTATTATGGTAGGAGGTCGAGCTCGACAGGTGAGTAGGCAGCCTTTGCATCCCTAACTTTCCTGGTGCATTTATTCCTGGCTTTCCTAAAGATCACCCAGTCCATGATATTTTTAGTTTTTCTTGCTACTTTCCAAAGTTTATCTCTCTCCAGCAGTGCAGCTTTGAGGTCAGCTGAAAACCAGCGACAGGATTTGTTTTTTATTCGGATACTAGAGATTGGGGCATGGGTGTTAAGGACATTTATTATAATGCTGTTTAGCACCTGTGGAGCTTTTTCTACAGAATGTGCAAGATAGAACTTTTGCCAGTATGGAGAGTAGGCTAGATCATGCAGATATCCTTCAATATTGGTGTTTTTCTTGGATCTCCTCATGAGGAATTTTGCAGGATCTGTTTTAATGCTGTTGGATCTTACCCCTGCGATGGGGCAGTGGTCACTTATGTCGCATAGGAGCACTCCAGCATGTGTGAATAGATGTGGTTTACTCACTAGCATGATGTCAAGTAGAGTACTGTTACTACTATTCCTTGCATTTAGTCTTGTTGGTTCATTAATTAACTGTCTGAGCCATAGGTGTCATAGAATGATACCAGAGGTGTAGCTGCCTGGGTGAGCCAGTTGAAATTCAGGTCCCTATGATAATGACTTCTTCAGTACAGGACTTGACCAGGTTTCCAGGTGGGATAAGAGCTTGTGTTCAGCAGAGGGGTCTGTAGCATCCAATTAAATGGAAAGCTGCTGTATTGGGGAAAGAGACTTTTAGAGATAGAACACAAATTCCTTGGGCATAGATGTTGCAGCAGTACAGGATACAACTAAACCAGCTTTTACATATATGGCTACTCCGCCTCCCCTTGTTTGGCGATCAGCTCTGAATAGCTGGTAGTTAAGTAGGTTAACTTCCCTGTCCATTGTGGTGGTCTTGAGCCATGTCTCAGTTATCACAAGAAAGTCTGGCAGGGTATGGGCTACCCAGGCTTGTAGCAATGTAAATTTTTTCAACAGACTGCACACATTAATATGCAGGAACCTGAGGCCTTTAGTTGAGGTTAGATCTAATGGAGAGGTGATACTTTCAAGAGGTCCAGGGTTGATTTCCACATTACCAATACAGAGCAACAGGAAGATCAGTAATTTCATAAGAATTGCCAGTGATAGGAAGAGGGGGCTGTCTTTGGTCCTCCTTTTTTTATTCCGTTGCCACTCTTTGTTTTGGGTGCTCCCTGTGGATTTAAGGTAGTGTGTCGGGATACCAATTAGCAGATTGACAACTAGACTTAGTAAGGATCTATATACCCAGCAGTGGGGCCTTGGCTGAAACATATATGTGGTGATATGTGTAACTTTGTGGTGATTGTACCACTGTAGTCGATGCAGCAATGGCAAGGCATATGTGAGGGTTTGGGTGTCAGCCACGGGGGATGTTCCAGAGAAACTAGTCGGGTTGACCACTTTAGATTGTATAATAGGGTCATCTTCATTGTGGAACCCTATGGCTGATAGTGACAGGAGTATCAGTAGCAAGCTCCCCATTCTGAGGGGGATATTGATAGTTGGCAATAGGGAGTAGCGAAGTTGCTGATTGGTTGGATCAGCAAGCTGGTGTGACTCTCTGTTGGTTTAGAGAAAAGTGCTGTGGGCGGGGAAGAGATTTCAGTGGGAAGATGCCTATAAATTAACACACAAGAAGGGGAAGGGGTGGTGGGCAAAAATGTTGCACCTTTCCCGACTGCTCCCTCGCTGTTCCTCCTGGCCTTGTGGTTCCCAAGTTCAGCTAGATGCCGCCGACCGCCCGCTGGCGGAGCGAAGCCCCAGCGCCCAGCTGGTTGCTGTGGGCTGAAGGAAGCTGGCTGGAGAGAGACAGAGGAGGGTGCAGCAATTAATAAAGGCAGTAGCAAGCCTTTTTCTGAGTGTCACTGACCAAATCTGCACTACAAAGGACTGGGGGGGGGGTCCTGTGGCGCCTCAGCGTCTGGCCCACCTTACATAGTCAGACAAGGAGCTGCAATTACTTTAAAGAGCAGTAAAACTTATGAAGGGGGACCACATCTACCCTTCTCCAGTCATCAAGGATCTCCCCCGTTTCAAGGACCTGTTGAAGAGGCTAGTCAGAGGTACCGCTAGCACTTTGCTGAGCTCCCTCAGTACCCTGGGGTGCATTCCATCTGGCCCCATTGCCTTATGCACCTTCAAACCCTCATGCTCCCTCAGGACCTCCTCAACCTGGAAAGGATTGGAGTCACCCCCCCCCCAATCATCTCATGTTCCCTGATTTTCTTGATGCCCCCCTCCTTTTCTGCTGTGAACACCAAGCAAAAGTAGCTATTGAGTATTTCCGCCTTCCCGCGGTCATCCTCCACCAACTTCCCTTCCCCGTTTTTCAGCCTGATTATCTCTACCCTTTGGCCTTCTCCTTTCGCTCACATACCGGAAGAAGGTTTTATCCCCCACCTTGACTGTGTTGGCTGTTTTCTCTTCCATTCTTGTCTTTGCCCTCCTGACCTCCCTACCTGCTTCCCTCTGCTTCTCCTGGTATACAGCTGTATCCTCCTCCCTCTGTGTCCCCTTATACTTCCTAAACGCCTTTTTCTTTTCCCTGACCTTCTCTGCCACTTCTTTATTGAATCAAAGGGGCTTCCTCCGTTTCCTATTTTTAGTTACCCTCCTGACATAGAGGCTAGTGGCCTCCACTATTGCCCCCTTTATTTTACCCCACATTTCCTCCAACTCCCCTTAGTTTTCCCACCCCACTATTGCTTGATGAACACTTTCCCCCATTTTCTGAAAGTCTGCATGCTTGAAGTCTAGCACCTTCACTAGTGGCTGATGTACCTCAGCAGCAGACTTTTCAACAGTGAACTAGACAGTGCTATGGTCACTTGTGCCTAGGTTCTCTCCTACGGATATCTCATGCACCTGTTCCCCATTCGTAAGTATTAAATCAAGGACTGCCCCCTCCCTGGTCAGTTCTCTTGCGAACTGTTTCATGAGTGCCCCCTGTAGGGAGTCCATGATCTCCCTGCTGCCAGCAGATGCTGCTGATGGGGCTTCCCAATCCACGTCTGGCAAGTTGAAGTCCCCCATCAGCAACACCTCCCCTCTGTCCGCCATCCTCTGGATCTCCTCCATCATTTCCCTATCCACCGCCCCCTGCTGCACTGGTGGTCTGTAATTCACCCTGGTACGTATTACCTCTCCCTTTCCTGTGTCCAGAGATACCCATAAAGCCTCTACTCCCCCCCCACCTACCCATTACTTCCATAGCCTTAATGTTCTTTTTCACATATAGGGCAACCCCTCCCCCTCTTCTATCCACCCTATCCTTTCTAAAAAGTACATACCCCGGTATTGCCATGTCCCAGTCCTGGCCCTCATGACCCCATGTTTTTGTGATTCCCACAATATCCAGATCCGCCTCAGCCATGCCCACTGCTAAATCTGGGATCTTGTTTTCTAGGCTTCTGGCATTGGTGCACATGGCTCTCCATACGCTTGACCCACTTAGTGGTACCCCATTGCTTGTTGCCTTCCCTACCCCTCTAATCTTGTTTTTTCCATTCTGTGGGAAGGGCTGATAGCCCCCCATTTCTCCCATCCCATGGTGTGGGATTTTTCTGCCCCGAGTCAGTTTAAATTATAGTTCTGTTCATGAAATCTCCAAGTTGCACCTTAGCACTGCTGTGCCTTCCCTGTTCAGGTGCAGCCTGTCTGGGGCAAATAGGCTATCATCTCTCCTTGTTGTCCCCCAGTCCCCTACTAATGCATACCCCATCTGTACACACCATCCCGCCAGCCACCTATTAAATTCCTCAATCTTCAGCCCCTCTCTGTGCTTGCTGTTGGTACGGGCAACACTTCCGAAAAAGCCAAAGATCTGAACCCCAGGTTGCTGCAGAACCTCGCAAATGCCCTAAACCTTGCCTGTACTTCCAACAGGCTGTGCCTTGCCAAGTCATTTGTTTCAAGGTGGAACACTAGGTGAGTCCTTCCATCCTGCTGTCTCCCCTCTGACGGGATATAATGGATGACTTCAGTTGCTGTCATACCTGGTAGGCACTTGACCCATATTGTACTTTTTTTTGTCCCCCTACCTCCCAAATGAATTCCTTTTATTATCGAGTCCCCAACGATTAAGACCCTTCCCTCCACTGCCTTCTGCTTGACTTCTTTTGCTATCATTTTCTCAGCCCCTTGCAGTTCCTTAATTTCACTCTTTCCACTTCCCTTATTTCCCCCTCTTTTCCTCTGAGCTCTTTTCTCCTTCTGCTCCCTACATGCTCCCAGTCCCCCGCAGGCATTATTCCCTGAACCACCTCCCCTTTTTCCACCATCCATCTGCTCTATCTCCACCCCCCCCCCCGTCTGCTCCTTTCCCTTGCCCTGACTGAAGTTTCTGGTGCCTGAGTAGCTTCCTCGTTACCATCCTGTTTAGGGCCCCCAAGGCCTTCTCTCGCAGCCCCCTTCCTCTTGTGGGTTTACTCTGTGTGGAGGGTTGTAGGATAACAGATGGACCACACACCGAAGTTCAACACACAATCTCTGTGTGATGTTTATTCAGAATGCAGGAGATGACCTTAAGCAATGGCATATCCCTTCTTCAATACATCAGTTGGCAGCAACAGACTATGCATGTCCTTTCTCTGCACTTAGCCAACACCTACTGACTCACTGATTTCTGATCTAACTTAGCAGTTGAGAGTCAGCCTTCACCTCCTAGCAGGTCTTGTTGCTTGGGTAGTGGGGGCTTAAAAAAACAAAACATGCTAAAGACAAAAGAAACTCAGTGCAGAATCACTGAAACCAGGGTTACACCAAAGGGCATTGACAATAAACCAAGTTTCAAAGAAACATATCATCACACATAGTTCCCAAATGCAAAGCATCATGGGATACATACAAATCAACATGCCATTTCAGATTGTCTCAGTTTACATGCATTTTAAATAGCACAACTAACTTACTTTTTATAATAGTCAACTAGTACTTTTTACCTTTATCAAAAACACCTAGTGCCATGGTATTTTCAACATTTACAGGTTTTATACACATAAGGTATATACATAAAGGTATTTTATGACATAGTGCCATTGCATACTTAATCCAACCATGAGGAACAAAGCCGGTTTTATATCAGTTCGGAGGTCACAGCAATAACCTCCCTGTACAACGATCTGGGAGGGAAGAGGAAAATTAAAGAGGACACTTTAGCATATTCAAGAAAGGGAAGGGGGTGCCCATAGGCGGCCAGCCTTATGGACTAGAAATTGTAAAGGATAGATTAGGCTAAGATGTAGAAGAACTGTTGCAACAGATTTAAAAAAAGGTTGGCCCTCAAGAGTGGCAGGAGCTCCCTGTCACACCCTGTTTGGGGTGTGATAGCCTCAGCTACCTTATCTCTTGTTGTGCCCTCCTCTGTGTTCTTTTCCGAGGGGACAACCCCCCCTTCTCCTGTCTCCTGAGTTTTCCATTTTGCCTGACACTCCTGTCCCCCAAGAGTCCTCCATTGCCCCAAGTTGTTTGGTCTCATCCCCATTCAGTGCACCTAGTGGTGCAAATCTTTTTTCGTGTTCTATGCCTGCTGCCGTAGTTGTTCCTGCTGGTGCCCCCAACCCCTTCTCTTTCCTTATGTGCAGGCTTGGGACGCTTGTACCTTACCTCCTTCTAGTACCCTCTGCCCTTCTCACTGCCTCTACCTGAGCCCCCAAAAGTCCCCCCCCCCGTTGCCCACCATACCCCCTTTCCTGCTAGCTTCCTGACCCCTGCCCATTTCAGCTTCCGCCCAGACCCCTACAACTCTTCCATTCCATCCTCTACTGCCTCTGCCCCATCTTACTATCTTGGTGGATCTCCTATCCTCCCTTCACCCCCGCATCCCATTGTCCACCTCAGCCACCTGACCATCTCCCTTATTTATGCCAGCTGCCTACACACCATGCAGCCCCCCATCTTCCAAGCCATATCCAGCACTATGGCCTACCTACACCCAGTATACCCAACCACCCGTCCAAATATACCTCCTTCTCTTTCAGTCATTGGGTAATAGGCATCCAAGTTGGTCTCATCCCCATTAGGAGGCAGTGTTGCGCAGTGGTTTAAGGCTTTGAACTGCAAATCCGGTGACATCCAGCAGACCAGACCTAGGTTTGAATCCCACAGCTTCCTCTTGCATACTGTGTGACCTTGAGCAAGTCACTTAACTTCCCTGTGCTCCCAGGTCGCACCTGTAAAAAAGCTTTCAGCTTAGTGTGTTACTCCTGGTTAAACAACGAAATAAAAAAAAAATAGTCTGGGTACCTTGCCCTAGCTCTGTCCTCGTTCGTTCCCCAATTTCACTGCCAAATTGTTTTCCCCTCCATTCTCCACAACCCTACTATAAGTACAGCAACAACTCTATATGTTTGTTCTCTTAAATTGACAGCTTGGATGCCTATTACCCAATGACCTATCAAAAGATGCACAATGCTCCTTTACCAATATTACTCCCATTAAGATTGTACTTGGCGAGGTATTCGGTCAGTTGATCAGATACAGTCCTTTCCAACACTTTAGACAGAAGGGGAAGGATGGAGATTGGATGGTAGTTGCTTTGGGAGGCCCTGTCACCACTCTTGTGAACTGGAGTCACTACAGCAGCCTACCACTGTTGGGGGAATTGTTCTAGACAGAGGGACAGATTTAGTAGTTTGGTGAGGGGTGATATGGCGGCGTCAAGTGCGAGGTGTAATAGCTTGAGGTCCAGAGTATCACTACTGAATCTGGATTTCCCAAGAACTCACTGGATGTACTTTTTGGCTTCAGGAGGGGAGACAATCTGGAAATGGAAAGGGAGGATAGAAGTGGGACGAAGGTTCAAACGTAAACCAGATGAATTAGGATTAGAGAAGAAGTCGGGGGAGGACACTGCTAAGGTCTGTAAAGGCGGTGTTAAAGGTGTCAGCTATGAGCTGGGGGTCTTAGGTTATGACACCATTAGTATGTAACATGGACGGGGGGGGAGTGCTGGGTTTGCTGGTGAGATCTTTTACATTATCCCAGAATTTCCTCCCATTCCCCCAGGTGGAGGAAAGGCTATCTTTGAAGTAGGCCACTTTAGCAAGGTGAGTCTCACGGGTGCAGGCGTTCCTGGCTGTCTTGTACCTCTGCCAGTCTATAGGGCTGTCAGTGGCCATTGCGTTTTGCCAGAGGTGTTCCCATGTGACCATAAGTTTAAGCTGCATGGAGGTGATCTAGGGGTTACTGGAGCCTTTGATTACCCGTTTTCTAAAAGGTGCAAAGATATCACAGGCCATATTAAAAGTGGAGATGAAATACGCCAAGGCATGGTCAGTGCTGTTGGTCGAGTCAAGGGGGGACCAATCACAGTGTAGGAGGTAGTCCTGGAACAGCTTTAGCTGTCCTCTTTTCAGGATACAACTATACGATGGTTTTACGGGGAGTTTGGGGGAGCAGTTTGACTAGCGACAGAGAACCGGAGAGTGGTTGCTGAGCGAGTCAGGTAGGACCTCAGTGTTTGAGAATCTGTTCACGTGGTTAGTAAGTATAAGATCTAATAGAGTACTGTTGCCAGTTCTGTAGTTGACCCTTGTGGGAGAGGTCACAAGCTGAGATAGGTCTAAGGCAGCGGCACCATCCCTGAATGGGCCGGCTTCAAGGCCCACCCAATTAATGTTAAAATCACCCAGTAAGACTACCTCAGAGTGATTGGGCAAGTTGGAGACTCATTCCAGGACAGAATTGAAGCCATTTGTGATGTCTCATGGTGGGGATATAAACAGTACTGTAAGTGATTTACTCTTCTTGCCTATCGCAGTTTTGGCTGCCAGTGTCTGAGCACTGTTCCTGGAGGAGATTTTCGGAAGGATATGTCCCTGTAGTGAGCCAGTTAGATAGATGGCACCCCGTCTGTCTTCCCTGAAGAGCGTGTACTCATTTAGGGCGACAGCAGAGTCTGGTATTTTGGGGGACATCTAGATTTCCAACACAGCAAGGACGCCTGGTCTGTGTTGCACAACCCAGATCTGGAGGAGGTCAATTTTAGGCAGTAGGCTGCAGATGTTAACAGAGGCGAACTTGAGACCATTTGAATTGCTGATGGTGGGAGGGGGTTGTGACCCAGGCCCTGGGTTTGGGTGCACATTACCAGACAGCAGTATTAGGAGAAGGCATTGATGCGTTATAGCCGCTTGAGATTGGGTCTAGTTCTTCTAATGGAGGTCCCATTCTTAGAAATTGGTTAATGGGTGGGATGGGGGCTGTGAGGCCAGAAGTAATGTGGGAGCACTAATTAGGGGAACAGAGCAGCAGATTGGCCCAATGAGATTAGGAGAGAGGTATGGTACTGTACTTGCAGTACCAATGTCCTGCCAGGCTCGAGCTATGTGCAGTAGGATAGAGGTTGGTGTGGACTTTGCACTTATGGGAATAGCGGGGTAGGCAGACTATAAGATAGTAAGGGGCAAGACAAGGCATGTAAGGTGCCCCATGATAGTAGGAGCTTAATGTTAGGGCAGATAGGGTAAGGAGGGTTGATAGGGAAGCAGTGGACTGGATTGTGAGATGAAAGAGCGTGTGGGTTAGGAGGCATTTGATGCCCCAATAGATAGAAAGTTTCAGTAGAGGGGCTGAGAATGTGCTAATAGATAGAAACAGTTTCAGCAGGGGGTCTGAAAATGATCGATAGGCAAAAGGGGGAACAAAAAGGGAAGAAATTGTGATGCCTCTAGTGGCCAACTCTTATAATGAGCAAATGGAAAATTGAGCAAAAAAAAACAAACTCTGAACAAATAATAAGCACTGAACGAGCCATTCGAGGGCTAGCACTGATAGCAGGGAGCAGTGAAAGCTGAAGTTCACCCCATTGCTCCAGGAGGGAGAACTCTCACCAGAAACAGCAGACAGTAGATCCAGGACCAGCAGATCAGCCCAACACCTGGGCTGAGGCAGTAAGATTGGTTACAGCTGCAATAGGCCTCCCATCAAGTAGCTCCTCCTGCACCAAAGACCCATACATCACAGCTGCAGCCCACCCAACTGCTCTCCCAACATGAACAAAAGTAACTGCACATGTCTGCAACTCGAAATGTACAAGGGGGTTCCGCCCTACCCGGCTGCTCTCCCAACATGAACAAAAATAATTGCACATATCTAATACTCTAAATGTGCAAGGGGGCTCCGGCCCACCAGACTGCTCTCCCAACATGAAAAAAATTATTGTACATGCCTACCACTCCGAACATGCAAGGAGTTCTTTTATACCTCCTGATATAGCAGAACTGGATCTGGCGAGCTTAAAGCATATCAGGACTGTGCTCTTCAAAGGGGGAATAACAAGATAATCCTTTTACTCCAGTTCCAGTTCACTAACTTTTCCTCCCTCAGCAGATATTGAACATTGTAAGCTTTTTTTGGACTGTAGTTATGTTGCCTTTTTAAAATTTGTTTAACTTGAGGTTTAATGGGTTCGTGAAAGCAAAAAATACTACACAGGGAGACGGTTGCCACCAAACAAATCTTCAGTGCAAAGAGAGTAAAAACAGAGCACTCACCGCCTTGAAGAGATTCACAGACTCACAGACATGTGTGCTTGGTCCTTTATTAAGTATAGCAAAAACAATAAGCACACTGGGCTTATCCCCTGTTACTTTTCACTGACCCCTTGCACAGTGGCTTGTAGCAGTAGTGGTATCTGCTAAGAGGCTCCTACTGTGTAAATGGGAGATCCACTGAAGTTGTAACCACTAATGAATGGCTCAGTGTTTTGGGGCAACTGGCTACATTGAAATGACTGTCCCACAGGAACGCTAACACTCTGAATGCCTATCAGACCATTTGACAGGGATATTTGGAGTCCATTTACTGCCATAATAAGTAGGTTTAGGGCATTTTCGGAGAAGATAACTGGTATGAATTCCCTGGGTAGTAACATTCCTCAGTCCTCTCTGGCATCAGTAGCTTTCCCATAGATGAATTCAAGTACTACATGAATTTGTCTGGACTGTGGGCCCGCTTTGTGCTATTCGTGCATATAGCCATTTATCTTTGTATTGGACTGTTTATTGTTATGTTTGTATGTTAAATCTGGGCGGACAAGTGTGTCATCGAGGCAAAGGTCAGGAAGCATAGGAAAACCAGGATCAATTGTGAAATTTGCAAGTAGCGTTTTATTATCAGTAACGATAAAATGAAAAAAAAATGAAACTTATTACAGGCAGTTCAAACAAAATAAAGTCTTTCATCTGAGGGTATCTCTAATTCTAAATTTCAATCTCTCTCTCCCCCCAACAAAAGATTGTGCTCTTTATGTATAACGTCTTTCCCTAGCAAGTATCATCTGCATCCTGAGCTCGTTAAGATACAGTACATGTCCTGTTTTCACGCAATGTCCCCAAACTTGTCAGTTTCTTTCCTTGCAGGTGCAACGAAATAGAGCATTTTGTCCCAGAACTGATCAACTGTTGACGACTCTGCAAATCAGGTTGTGGAGGTCAGACTGCATCGCAGCTGCATCTCAAGGTTAACCCCCTAAGTTCCAGATAGCTTTTTTGCAATCATAGAAACAGAAATGTAGAAGATGACAGCAGAAGGAGGCCAATGGTCCAGAGTTTCTGAGATCTACTAACCAATCTCTGGATCTAGCCCCCACCCGGCTTCTGACTGTTCCTGACCTGTTTCATTTCAACAATGTAACTATACACATTTTCAAACCAGAGAACCCACTTTGACATAAAGATCTGCATATATAGTTGGCCCACCAGCACAGTGGTTGTGTTTCTGCTTGCGATGCTGATGACCCGGGTTCAGAAGCGAACCCGAGAGTCAGAGGGCCGGCCGGGGGGAGGGAGGGGATTGAGCATCCCACGGACAGCTCGCCTCCTCTGAGGGGAGGGTGGGGTAGCGTATTTATTTTCAACCTTTGGAATTCTTAATTCTAATGTTTTCCATTTTATTACTTTAGCCATTAGCATTAAGGAGGCAGTATATTGTAGTCGTTAAGAGCACTGAACTACAAACCTGGAGACCTAGGTTTGAATTCCATACGCCCCTATTTGCATACTGTGTGACCCTGAGCAAGTCACTTAACTTTCTTGTGCTCCCAGGTCGCACCTGGAAACAAGCTCTGGCTTAGTGTGCTTTTCCTGGTTGAAGAATCCCCCATTGCAACAAAACCATTACACTGTGGTTACCCATTTATTTTTCTTAATGTATCTCCCAGCTCTGGAGGAAGTATACCTATTTTCTCAGAATGCCACCTCTTTCTCCAGGTGGTCTTCCTTTCTGTTTCTCCTGGTCTCTGGGAAGTAAATGCTTTTTTCTGTGGAGTAACCATAACCTTCTTTTTGAGGGTTACAGCCAACATTAACTGGCATGCACCACAGGATCTACTGTAGGTTGCTACCTGCCAGTAGACTGCTTGCCAGTAAAAATATGGCAGAAGGTTTGCCAAGGTTTCCCTCTTACTTAGACTGCTCCCAATGAGACCAGTGTATGCCCACTGTATCACCTGCATCCCACATTTGGTGGAAACAACCACCTGTGCTTCTATTTTGTTTAACTTGGGGTTAGGACGTAACCTGAATATTACCCCTTTTCGTGACAATGTAATGGGGACGGCTCTGTTAACCACCCCAGGGCCACAAAGTACACCATCAGTAGTTTTCACATACTGGTATAACCTGCAAATGTGTATCCTCATGTTGTAGCATACTCCAGTCTTTGAATCTCCAGGGAAGCCCTGGTTTAGCAAAAAGATCAGTTCCTTCAGCTGTCTCACGGGCTTCTTCCTCATCTTCCAGCTGCTCTGCTACATCTCAGATTACATGATCTGCATCCCGGGGTGGCCTTTCTTCTCCACCACAATCAAGCGCCTCTTTATTGGCAGTCTCTGCACTGCTCACACCTGATCCTCCATGGCCCAGCACCATGCATTCCTCCATCACTGATTCTGGATAAGCAGGATACCACCCGGGAAACACAGGAAGATGCAGATGCTCCATCTCCATCTTGGGTATAATGGATCTGAACTGGTTCTCTGTACTTCAGCTGGACTCCCTCTGACTGCAACAGATGGGGTCTTTCCTTGCCTCTCGACTTTGTCCAACTTGTTCAGGGTCTTGCCTTTCTTGGCAGACTCACAGTGCCGCCCCTGTGGATTACCTGGACCCCAGGGTATGTCTGCTCAGCCTCCATCTATCATTCTGTGAGCCAGTTCACCAGTTTTGTTAAGGTTTTCACCATCTGCATCATTTCCTTCACTGCCCAAATGTCATCTTGGCCATTCTATGGCATCTCTATTAGGCGCACTATTGCCAGCCATCTGTTTGATGGTCATGCCTATTCTTTTTTTTTTTTGTAAACTTTATTTAAAAGTCAGCAGTTGTACAGTACAGTTAATAAAGCTGAACAGTATACCAAAGATTAAATATACAATTCAAGACTGATACAGACATTCAATTTTTATAGCAGTCTGGAAGACACCTACTAACAGTATGTCCTACTACATTCGTGAGGCAACTGAGAACCAAGTCTCTCCACTCCACCTTGTCTCAGGATAAGGTCTACAACTCTAAGAATCTAAGAATTATTTGGAATGCCAACGGTTTCCCAAAGCTTCCAACTTTTTCCCCCGGGCCCTCTATTCCTGAGAGTTGCTTAGAAAACTGGAAACCAAGTGTGTCCTATAGCCTCCTCAAGGAGTGCCAAATCTGGTGGTATTTAGAAGCCTGGTTCAAGGCCAGATATTGCATGTGTTCCAGTTTCATGCATTGAAGTAAAGTTTTTGCCCATTGTGCCACAGATGGCAGCAGTTCTGATTTCCAGTGTTGTGCCAACAGCTGTTTACGTACCACTATGCCCAGTTGGCGCAATGGATGGTCTGCCCACTTTTCACCTTGTCCCCCCTTGGGAATGCGAAAAAATATGTCTATTGGATCTGGAGGGCATTGAATAGCCAACACTCTGTTCAATATAGTTATTATTTCCTGCCAGAAGGAACACGCTCTTGGGCAGTCTCAAATCATATGAAAAAAAGAGCCCATGGAGACTCTACACTTAGGGCAATATTCTTCTTTTTGAGGGCCAATTCTGTGTCCTAGAGCAGGGGTAAAGTAGGATCTATTGAAAATATGATAGCGAATCACCCTAAGTGTATTATTTACTGAGCACTGTAGTCCCTTTTTCATAACTATCTCCCAGTCCCCACCTGTTAGTCTTTCTGGATATACGTCAGCTTCCCACCTACTTCTTAACTGGTGAAATGGATCTGGAAGGACTCCCAGCAGCAAATGATAACATTTCCTCAGAGGTCTGGATTTCCATGTGACTGACGTGTTAACAAAGATTTCCTCCAGAGGGGAATGCTGGAACAGGGAGGGAGACTGCCTACCCATTCCCATAGCTTCCTGTTTGGCTCTGCACTTAATATAGAGGAAAAAGTGAGGTGTTTAAATTATATTTGCCTGCTAGTGTCTGAAGTTCTAGGAGAGTACATTCACTATATAGATGAGAAATAAAGTTCAGGCCTCTTTACCTCCAATTAGACAGGGTCTGCTTCAGTGGGGCCGGCACCTGGCCAGTTTCTATAAAGTGTGTTCTGTGTAGGTCTCTGGAGACATAGAAATTGGACAGTTTAGGATTTTCAGAACCTGATTCCAGACTTTGAAGGAGGCTCTTGTGAAAGGATTTTTAGGAGGCTCAAGCTCTCTGGTGAAAAGGGCTTAGGGCAAAGAGATGTTCATACAGTGGGGGAATCTTTGTCTATGATTTCCATTTCTGCCCAAGCTTTTTTCTCTCCCGCCATGGAAGTAAGGTCCCAAATAAATGTCAGCTGGGCAGCCATGTAATATAGCTTGAGATTGGGTAGTCCCAGGCCTCCCTTATTCACTGGCCTCCACAGGATGACCTTTTTTATATGGGGCCTACATCTTTGCCAGATCAAGGAGGTAATGGCACCCTACATTTTTTTAATGTAGGCATTAGGGATCCAGATTGGTAGGGTTTGGAATAAGTATAAACTTTGAGGAAGAATATTCATTTTTACAAGGTTAACTCAACCTATAAGGGATAAAGGGAGTGACTGCTATCTTCGACAATCCTTTCTAATTTTATTAATGATGGGCTTGTAATTTAACTCTCTTAGTTGCAATAATTTATGAGGCAGCCGAATACCTAAGGATTTGATTTCAGAAAAGGGACTGACTGTCATGCCTGCAATTTGAATACACTTACCTTTAGTTCCTAGAGGAAGCTATTCGCACTTCCTCCAGTTAATTTTGTGGCCAGACAGTGGGCCAAAGACATCGAACAATTTTGTCAATGCCGGCGAGGCTTTATCTGGGTTAGCTATAAAGAGCAGGACATCGTCCACAAACAAGGAAATGTTGTGTTCTCTCTTTCCACACCTGAAACCCACTATGTCGGGTTTAGCATGGATGGTGGCAGCCAGGGCCTCAATGATGAGTACATATAACAAGGGCGATGGGGGCAATCTTGCCTCGTACCCCAAAAGAGTTGAAAGGAAAGAGAGAGAGAGACACCTTACTTCGAGTGGGAGCTCTTGCAGCAGGCTATAACCATTAGGACTAACGCCGCAGGCCTTAGGACCCACTGGAAAAATTCTTAGCTTGCAGTACCCAGCAGGGGCCGCACACCAACGTCAGCTCTACCCCGACATTAGTCACGGTACATAAGGGGGCGGGCCCTGGCTCCACTCCAGTTCTTTTCCCCGCCGCGACCCACTCACGTTAGGGAAGTTCTTCACTATTATAGCAGTTACCAGTAAAACTTTTGGAGTTTTTCCTTCAGATTTCAACAGTTATTCTTCTTTTTCGACTACAGTACGGCGTATGTCGTCTCCGTTGTCAGTATCCTCCCCTAGAATGAAGAGGAACAAGTGCAGTTGTGGCCTCCAGATACCATCCAAAGATGGCCACTCCAAGTGCGTCTTCTGCCTGGGTCCAGACCACAAAAGTGGAGCCTGCAGCACTTGTAGAGGCTTCACCAGCAGGATGAGGATTCGACGCCTGAAGGCCCTAAAAGCCTACCTCTTAGAAAAACAGATGGATGTCCTGCACACCTCGGAGGACAAGGGGAAACACCGGGACAAGCCCCGTAAGTGTTCCTGGGACAAGGACCATAGACGGTCCCATAATCGGTCCCGTTCCTGCTCCCCCTCCAAGAAAGCCTCTTCCTCCTCAGGCTCAGGAGAACACTGTAAGGATAAGAAACAGAGCCCTCCCGCCAAAAATATGACGCCGGTCAAGGCGGGACTATCTGGCAAAAAGCAGGCTTTGCGTGAGTAAGGCCTCTTCGGCTAAAGCCTCGGCCCTACCCAAGAAGGCCTTGGCTTCTCCAGCTTTGGACAAGCCACCGAGTGATAAGGACACCCAGACAACGCCTCCGGTAAAACCGACACTGGTCTCGACACAGATGCCGGTGGAGGTTCCTCTGGTGGGAGACACTTCGGTGGAGGGGACAAATGCTGACATTACGGCGACCCCCAGATCTTCCACTTCGCACGACTCTTCGGGGGGACTCCCCCACTCGTGCCCTCCCTGATCCTCCGGTTTCTCTGGGCACCTTCCTGGGAACAGCAGCCTCTGTTTTTAACAAAGAAGAGCTGCAAGAGCTCTTCTCCTTTTGGTGGAATCAGGTGAAGAGAGAAGAGACTTTACTGAAGCCTGACCAAACACCGGTTCCCGACTGGCTGGACAACCTTGAACCCGAGGGCCTTCCCACTCCTTCTCCGAAGAAGAACCCTGAGCGGCTGCTTTCAAACAACATGAAGTCTTGCTATATTATGACTGTTGCAGTTTGTCCCACCATTAGAACTGCTCCGGAGGTGAAAGAGTTAACTCCATTCTAAGAATGGAACTTAGAACTCGAGCTCTATTAGAGAAGCTCTGTCTTGGTTATTTCAAACTCAAACTGTCAGATTCTTTACTCCGCCTCACTGAACAGTCGCTCGAATTTCTCCTACTGCTCGGTTCATTTCTCGGTTTAAACAGTATTTTCTCGGTTAAATTCAACTGCAGTATTATTATTTTAACATAGATCGGTTCAAGCTCTGTCTGTGGTATTGTAAGTAATAGACAGGTTTTATTTCTGTGTGGAACTTGTAAATGTTTATCGGTTCAGTTCGAACCGATCAGGTTAATTAAAACTTTAAAGTATAAGCATTTAAAGCTCTTAGAGTGCGGTTCCGGTTCTTATCGGTTCTAAAAAAAGCAGGATTTCATTATGGTTTTTTCCATGACCCGTGACACGGTTGGGAACCGATAAGGGTGTCTTGCCTGGCACTGCCGTTAAAAGGGCAAGTTTCTTGGTTAGGTTGGCATCATGTCTGAGAAACCCAAAAGAAAAAACCGGGCCCACTGCGTTTCAACACTGTAGTGTCTGTGGGGAAGCCTTTGCCAAGGCTGACCCACACACTACATGTGTTTGTTGTCTAGGGCTGACCACCTCAATTCAGACTGCCAGATTGGTAAAAATTTCCCTGCAGCCACCCTGGATAAGAGAGTGGGCAGGCTCAGGGAACGAGAGGCCAAAAGTCCGCTGACCCGATAGCAGCCCGGTTCGGTGCCAACCAAACCGAGGAGTGCCCTCTGACCAGGGCTTAGACTTCCTGGCAACGTAGCTGGCTCTGAGGAGCCAGTTCCAGCTAAGAAAACTAAAAATCAGCAGGTAGGAGTCCAAAATTCCTTCCCCAACTGCTGCAGAAATAACAAAAGCTATACAAATTGTACAGTCACTTTCTCGGTTCCGTCCGAACTGCCTCTGTCTGGTAAAAGGTTGGTTCGGCCGGTTCCACCGGTTCAAGAATATGATATTGGAGATTTTTATGAACCAGAGGAGGGGGAGGAGGATTATGAACAGTGTGAATGTGACTTTGAGAGTCTGGATGTGCCCATTGAACCGGACATCTCCCCAGACTGACCCTTAGAATCTCCCCCTATGCTTTCTGAGTCCCCTTCTCATTTTTTGTTTTATAAAAAGGTTGCTGAATCCCTCCAGCTCCCATTGGAGGAAGCTGTGGATGAGCAAGAGGAACCTGATTTTGTAGAAAGGATGGATATTCAGAGTCTAGGAGATTGTCTATTCCTTGCATAATTCATTTAGAAACAAACAATAAAAATTTTAAAAGCTCCTAATTCTGTGCCTCCTGTGGACAAAAAGATGGACAGGAGGTACACTCTGTCAGGTCCTGATACAGAATTCCTTTCACAGCATTGCAGTCATGTTGGTGTGGTTCAGACTGCTGCCTGTGATAAAGCTAATATCCCTTGGTTTCACATCCTCCTGACAAGGATTCCAGGAGGATTGATGCCATGGCAAAAAAACAGTATATGGCAGCCTCTCTGGGACTCAGGCAAGCAAATGATATGGCATATGTAGCAAGGTTTCAAAAATCTAGATGGGACACTGTCATGGCTTTGGCCAAACAGGCCTCTGGCCAGCTTGCTAATGAGCTGGAGCAGGTGGCTGCTGATGGCATTGAGGCATCCAATGCTGTGGATTTTAATGATGTATCCTCTAGAGTCATGGCTACATCTGTAGCTTTTCGCACGTTGGCCTGGCTCAGGTGTACTAGCTTGTCACAGGATACCCAGACTAAGGCTATGGATTTTCCTGTGGTAGGGAATTCTCTGTTTGGGGAGCAGACAGAGGAATTATATGAAGAAATGGATAAATATAGGACTACCTATAAGAGTGCTCAGGCCAAGGAGGCGCAAGCCACTCCTCAGAGGCAGACCCCAGGGTGGGGGTAGGCCTTTTCACAGGCCTTTTTACCAAACCCAGGCCTCCTCTGCTTATGTTCAGAGGGGGTTCTTCAGAGGGAGAGGCAGACGGGGTGTGAGCAGGCCTGCTCCCACCCCTCAGCCTAAAGCACCTGCCAAACAGGCACCCTGTTGGGGTGCCCAGGGCCGATTCTCCTTTACCTGTAGAGGGCAGGTTGGCTTACTTCGTTCGGAACTGGGAGTCTCTAACTTCAGACAAGTGGGTCCTGGAAGTAGTAGGTCAGGGTCTGGTTCTCAGCTTCAAAAAATTTCCAAAGATGAGAATCAGATCTTTCCCACCTGCAAACCCTTTAGAGACCTTTTCTTTAGAAACAGAAGTCTCATCCCTCCTGGCTCTCAGAGCTGTAGAAAGGGTTTCTCCCCTACATCAGGGCAAGGGTCTGTACTCCAGATATTTCCTTACCCCAAAAAAGACAGGAGAATGGCGGCCCATTTTAGACCTGAGATATCTGAACAAGCACCTTTTGAAACCAAAGTTCAAAATGGTAACTCTGGCAATGATTTCGCCCTTTCTAGGCCAGGGGACTGGCTCGCCTCCCTGGACCTCAAGGATGCCTATTTTTCATGTCCTAATCAGAAGCTCCCACCGAAAGTACCTCAGATTTGAACTGCCCTCAGGTCACTACCAGTTCAGAGCAATGCCCTTCGGCCTCTCCTCTGCCTCAAGGGTATTCACAAAATGTCTGGCAGTAGCAGTTGCTCATTTAAGAAGGCAAAGGATTGCTGTCGTTCCCTACCTGGACGGCTGGCTCATTGTAGGCCAGTCCTCAGAACAGGTCAAATCTCACCTGCAAGTTACCCAGCAGCTGTTCACCTCTCTGGGCTTATTGCTCAATCTTCCAAAGTCAGTTCTGGAACCTGTTCAGGTGCTCACCTTCATAGGTGCAGAATTGGACACAAAGCAGGCCAGAGCCTTCCTACCCTTAGAGAGGGTAAGGAACCTTGTGGCTCTGGCCTCGTCACTTCACTCTGCAGGTCTCTCGACCAGCAAGATACTTCTTGCAGCTCCTGGGGCACATGGCTGCGTCCACAGCTGTAGTGCAAGGAGCAAGATTTCAGATGAGGGACATTCAGTTTCACTTGAGAGCCTTTTGGTCTCAGAGAAGAGACCCCCTTTCCAAGTTGGTCCCAGTGACTCGAACCCTGATCCAGGCCCTCCAGTGGTGGCAGGATCAGAGCAATTTAAGGCTGGGGGTCCCTTTCATTCCTCTGTCTCACTCCTTGACCCTCACTACGGATGCATCCCTCCTGGGGTGGGGAGCCCACTTGGGCGACCTCTCCACTCAGGGAGTGTGGTCCCCTCAGGAATCTCTGCTCCACATCAATTTGCTGGAGCTCAGAGCTGTCTTTCTAGCACTTCAAGTGTTTTCTGTGTCTGTTCAGAACAAAGTGGTACAAGTCAGATCAGACAACACCACAACAATGTGGTACATCAACAAGCAAGGGGGCACTCGGTCTTCGGCCTTGTGCACCGAGGCAGTGAAGTTGTGGTCTCTGGCTGGCCTATTCCCTGAACACTTCCCGCATAGCAGTTCACCTTCCAGGAAATGACAATGTCCTGGCAGATGCTCTCAGCAGGATTTCCCAGGGCCATCACGAATGGTCTCTGGATCCTCAAATACTGGGGATAGTTTCTGCCAGATGGGGCACCCCTCAGATAGATCTTTTTGCAGCCCCAGACAATCACCAACTTCCACTGTTCTGTTGCAGGCCCCCAGTGTTGGGCTTAGTCCCCCTGGATGCCTTTCTCCTAGATTGGGAAGGGAAGTTTCTTTACGCCTTTCCCCCCTTCCCTCTCCTATTCAAGGTGCTAGTCAGAATCAGATCACAGCCTTGCAGGGTGATTCTGATTGCCCCAGATTGGGCCAGGCAGGACTGGTACCCACTCCTTCTGTCCCTAGCAGTCCATCTTCCCCTGTGTCTCCCCAGGAATCACAACCTGTTAACCTGTGCCCAGGGGAGAGTTTGGTATCCGAACCTCAAATCCCTCAACCTCAAGGCCGGCTCTTGAGGGCTAGATTGCTGACCTACCTTTCTCAAGGTGTTCTTGAAATCCCTAAAGAAACTAGGAAGCCTTCCACTAAACTACTTATAATTCTAAGTGGAAAGAGTTTTCTATCTGGTGTTCTGGAAACATATTTCCCGGAATCTGCTGATTTGCCCATTGTTTTGGACTATATGGTCCATCTTAATTCTTTGGGCCTGAGACCAGCTACCCTGAAAGTACATTTGGCAGCTGTCTCTGTTTTGTTTCAACAGGAAAGCCCTCCTCTCTTTCCGCTCACCCTGTATTTTTTTTTTTAAAGGATTACTTCATACTAATCCACCTTTTAGGGATCGGCCCCTGCCTGGGATCTTAATGTTTGCATTGCTCAGTTAATGCAACCCCCTTTTTTTGAACCTCTGTCTTCTGCAGAGCTTAAGTACTAACTTGGAAAACTGTTTTCCTAGTGGCTATCACTTCTGCCAGGCGCATAAGTGAGTTACAAGCCTTGTCAGTAGAAACTGACTTTATTTCTTTCCACAAGGATAAGGTAGTCCTCAGGACTAACAGGAAGTTTTTGCCTAAGGTGGTTTCAGATTTCCATCTTAACCAATCTATCTCCCTTCCAGTGTTTTTCACTGATCATTTCTCCTCTGGCGAGAGGAGATTGCACAGTTTAGATGTTAAGAGGGCCCTAAGTTACTATATAGAACGTACCAAGGGTCACAGGTTCGAATCCCTCCAACTTTTTCTCACTTATGGTGAGGTCGGAAAAGGGAGACCTGCCACTAAGAGATCAGTTGCCAGGTGGATTGTCTCTTGTATCCAATTTTGTTATCAAAAACTGGGGAAGGTTCCCCCTTCAGGCCTGAGGGCTCACTCTACCAGAGGTACAGCGGCATCTATAGCTGCTGCTAGAGACATCCCTATTTTAGAAATATGTCAAGCAGCTACCTGGAAAAGCGGTATACTTTCACCAAGCATTACTCCCTGGATGTCCAGGCCAGCAGAAATGCTCGGTTTGGCACAGCTGTGCTTCAGAGCCTATTCCCTAAGTAGGTTCTGTCCCTCCTCCATGGAGGTACTGCTGTGTAGTCTGCAATAGTCATAATATAGCAAGACTTCATGTTGTTTGAAGAAAAAATTACTCACCTTAGTAATGTTGTTTCTTCTAATGGAGTCTTGCTATATTATGACCTCCCCCCCAGCCTGCCCCTCTCAGAACTTCTACTTGGGTATGGGGTGGGCAGCCTAGTGTGGGCACTAGTTATGCCCATTATATATTTTCCACCCCTTCTTGGGGTTTTGGGGTGTGGTGTTTTTATTTTATCTTATATTACTTCTCATATTATTATATTATACTATTACTTTTGGTCCCTTGACTTGAGTCTTTGTGTTGGGACCAGCATTGGTGTTAATATTTAGGTAGCCAGTTGGCTAGTGTAGGTTACAGCTTCCACACAGACCTTAGTGAGTTTTTGCTCGTAAAGATCTGACAGTTTGAGTTTGAAATAACCAAGACAGAGCTTCTCTAATAGAGCTCGAGTTCTAAGTTCCATTCTTAGAATGGAGTTAACTCTTTCACCTCCGGAGCAGTTCTAATGGTGGGACAAACTGCAATAGTCATAATATAGCAAGACTCCATTAGAAGAAACAACATTACTAAGGTGAGTAATTTTTTCATCTCGCCCGCTCTCGAAGGCCAGTTCCCGGTCCCAGTCAATCGGGCAGCCGTCGTTGGTCCTGGTCAGCCCAGGAACCGATCCCACTCTCCTAGGCAGGCCCGCTCCCGACGCCGATCCCCAGGCCGATGTCATTCGTTGCTCTGTCATCGGTCCCGTAGCCGTCGCCGGTCTTCAGACTGACATCGGTCTGGTAGCTACCGACGCTCGAGCGAGAAGAGTCCTAGGCGCAGCTCAGGCTATTCTAGGCCCAGTAGCAGGTTGTCTTCTCCTGCTTTCTCATCCCTCTCATGGGTTGATGGTTCCCGGGGGAGAAGGACCAACTCCGCTCGCCTCCTGATGACCCAACCTGTATGGATGTCATGAGGCACATCCAAGCCTCCAGTGAATGGGAGACTGAGGACCTGGATCCACAACGCCATCGACTGGCCCATTATCTGAGGCAAAAGGAGCCCAAGCCTCTAGTGGTGCCTCCTTTAGTGGACACCTTCCAAGATTTCACCAGGATAACTTGGAAGCATCCAGCCTTAGTCCCGGCTGTTCAGAAAAAGTCAGATAGGCTATATAGAGCCCAGAGGGATGAGCCTTTCCTGGCGGAACCCCCTGAGATGGACTCATCAGTCATCACGGCTGCTCACAGCAAGTCTAAGCACCTAAGCTCCCAGCCTCCTGACCCAGAATCCCACTACTTGGACCAGGTGGGCAAGAAGGTCTACTGTGCCTCCACCTGCTCCATTAGATCCCTCAACTTCCTCACGCATATGGTCCAGTACCAGAATGCATTGTGGGAGAGAGGGCAGGAGCTAGCCAATGCCTTGCCAAACTCCACACAAAAGATGGAGCTTCTGAATATATTAAAATCGGGCTTGGACGTAGGCACGCATGTTCTCCATGCCTCGTATGACATTGCAGATACGGCGGCCAGAGCGTCAGCGTCAGGTGTCTGCCTCCGGCGCCATGCCTGGTTGAGAGTCTCAGGTTTTCATCAGGATTTGCAGTTCGGAATCCAGGACCTCTCATTCCAGGGTTCCGTCCTTTTTGGGCAGGAGATGGAGTCTCTTATCTCTTGTCTCCAGGAGTCAGGCAAATCTATCTGGTCTGTCAAGCAAATGTACAGAGGGGACCAGAAACAAGTGAGACAACGACCATTTCATAAGCCCTCACTTGCTCAAGCCCATGGAACCAACTGGGCCAGAGAGGTGGCTTCAAAAGGAAAGCTGTCAACCAGCAACCTGGAGGCGCTCCTTTTCAAGGTCCCTAGTCCTTCCAAGCCTCTCTGCCTACTCCCAGCTCCACCCAGTGACTCCTCCCTCCCGACCCCCTTCAGAGGACATACCACGGAAGGCAGTAGGGGTTGCTTCTCCCTTCAACTGAAGGGTTGGAGCTCTATTACAGCGGACTAGTGGGTCCTAGACATTACAAGGAGGGGATATACGCTGGAGTTCACTGAAATTCCCCCAGATAGTCCACCAAGGTTCTCAAGATATCCTTCTTCTCACATACCTCTCATAGAAGAAGAGATTCAGGCTCCCTTGCGAAAAAGGGCAATAGAACCAGTTCCTCTGCAGCAGCGGGGGAAGGGATATTGCAACCACTTTTTCCTAGTTCCAAAAAAGGCACAAGATCTTCGGCCCATCCTGAGCCTCGGCCCCTTAAACAATTATATAAAGTACCGAAGGTTCAGGATGGTAACCCTTCCAGGTCTTATTCCTCTGCTGCACAAGGGAGACTGGCTCTGCTTCCTAGACATGCAAGATGCATACATGCACATCGGGGTCTCCCCACAGGAAGTACCTGAGGTTCCACTTCCAGGGGGGAGCATAATCAGTTGTGGGTTCTTCCGTTCAGCCTCTCCTCTGCTCCTCGAGTCTTCACCAAATGCTTGGCAGTGGTAGCTGTGGCTCTAAGGCGCCAGGGACATTATGTCTTCCCTTACCTCGACAATTGACTGCTTGTGGCTCTGTCAAGGATGCACCTCCTTCAGGCTCTCGGAGACACCTGTACTCTGTTCCGAGAGGTGGGGAATCACCCTGAACCTTCCAAAGTCTTCCCCAGAGCCCAGCCAAAGACTCTTCTTCACAGGGGTGGTCCTGGACTCAATCTAGGGCATGGCGTTTTCTACCTCCAGAGAGGGGCAATTGCCTGTGGGAGATAGCCGGATTGGTCCTAGTAACTCCTCTAGGGTTACCACCTGTCCTACGTTTCGCAGGACAGTCATGATTTGGGCAGCTGTGTCCTGCGTCTGGGGCACATGGCAGCAGCCATCCCTGTCACTCCTTTGGCCCGCCTCCACATGAGAGTCCCACAGTGGATGCTCAGGGTGCAGTGGGATCAATGCTCAGACGACTTAGATCACATGGTCGAAGTCGCAGAGCTAGTCAAGAGGACCCTACTTTGGTGGCTGGACCCTCTCAATGTAGAGAAAGGGGTCCCTTTCCATCAGGAGCCCCCAGATCAGACCCTAACGACAGATGCATCAGATTTGGGATGGGGGTGCATCTAGGGGCCCGCCAAACACAAGGGATCTGGACCCCAGAGGAGCACGACCTCCATCATCAATGTCCTGGAGATGCGAGCGGTCCTCAATGTGCTGCATGCCTTCCAAGAGGACCTTGTCCCAGGCTCTCTCTTTGTTCAGACGGACAACATGGCGGTCGTCTTTTACATCAACAAGCAAGGAGGGACACACTCCTACCCCCTATGCAGGGAGGCGATAAGAGTCTGCTACTGGGCACTGGAGCGTCACATCTGTTTGTATGCATTGCACATTCCAGGCATCCTAAATGACTTGGCAGACAGCCTAAGCATGTCTCAGTCCAAGACGCATGAGTGGGAGTTACTTCAGTCGATAGCAGACCAGCTCTTTGACACATGGGGTCGTCCAGAGCTGGACCTCTTTGCGTCCCCACGAAACGCCAAACTGCCAACTTTCTGCTCATGCCAGACATGTTGTCCCTTTGTTGGGCAGGGAGGTTTCTTTTTGCCTTCCCACCCCTCCCTCGCATTCAGAGTACTGTTGATACAGACCGAGGGGGCTCAGATGATTCTAATTGCCCCATTGTGGCCTTGGCAGATTTGGTTCCCACTACTTCAGCGGTTGTTCTCGGAACCTCCAGTCCCGCTCCCAATATGCTCACAGTTGCTGTCCCAGGATCGGGGCACACTGGTACATCCAGGTCTCAGGTCTTTGCACCTTCATGCTTGGCTCCTGCAGATGTAGCAAAATCCAGGTATGGTGTCTCCCAGGATGTGGCAAACGTCCTTGTCTCGTCGAGAAAGCCCTCTACTGTCTCTCCACTTATGCTATGAAGTGGAAGCGTTTCTGCTTATGGGCGTTGTCTCACCGTCTGGGTCCCCTTACCTGTTCAGTGAACTCAGCATTGCAGTATCTCCTCTCCTTATACCAACAAGGCTTGAGCTACTCTTCAATAAAGGTGCACATGTGGGCCATTTTGGCATATCATGTCCTCTTGGGGGATAGAATCTTAGCCCAACTGGACGCGGCCCGCACCTTTTTACGGGGTATTCTGCATATGAGACCTTCCATTAGGGATCCTATCCCTCCCTGGGATTTCCTGTTTGTGTTGGAGAAGCTCACTCTCCCCCCTTTTGAGCCAGCGACTAATTGTGAGCTGCGTTACCTTTCCTGGAAGGTTTGTTTTTTAGTAGCTGTTACTTTAGCTCGAAGTTGATGTGTAAAGAGCCTTATTTGGTTTTTCACAGAGAAAGGGTTTCCCTTCAAACAAATCCTAAGTTCCTTCCTAAAGTGGTCTCAGAGTTGACCCTAAACCAGTCGGTTGACCTTCCAGTTTATTTTTCTTCTCCTTCCAATAGGGGAGAAGCTGTACTTCACACACTGGACATTCACAGGGCACTGAGGTACTACCTCAAGTGCACAGCTACACATCGTAATCGGAGCAACTGTTTGTGGCCTTTGCGCCACAATACTTGGGCAAACCAGTGTCTAAGCAGACTGTTTCTAAGTGGCTTGTCCACTGTATTGTGTTTTGCTGTGAGAAGCACAACAAACCCCTTCCAGGCCCAGTTAGGGGTCACTTCACGAGGGGAGTCTCAGCTTTTTTTGCCGCCTTGAAGAATGCCTCTGTAAGAGTCATCTGTGCGGCAGCCACTTGGAATTCTGTGCATACATTTGTGAAGCACTATAGCTTGGACATTGCATCCAGACGCCGTGCCGATTTTGGCTTGGCAGTCCTTCAGGGACTACTGTCCTGAGTTGCTGTGTTGCCAACATTATTCCATCCTTCCTCTTCCCGGGGTTAGGCACCTCCTTGGTGCTGGACTGCTTGGGGATTCAATCCTAATGGTTATAGCCTGCTGCAAGAGCTCCCACTTGAAGTAAGATAGCACAGTTACATAAGAACTTACTGTAACAGTAGATCTTTGAGAAGAGCTCTTGCAGCAGGAGCTGCTTTTCCACCTTCCATCCCCCGAGTGAGGTGTTCAGTACAGCATCTACAGGCTTCACTTCTTTCTGTTGTTAGGGCCTGTTCGCAGATCTTGGCGGGGGAACTGGGGTGGAGCTGGGGTCTGCCCGCTTATGTACCGTGACCGACATCAGGATGCGGCTCCTGCTGGGTACTGCTAGGTAAGAATTTTTCTGGTGGGTCCTAAGGCCTGCGGCATTAGTCATCTCGAAGATCTACTGTTACGGTAAGTTGTTACATAACTGTACTTTTCATTTGTTAAGATTTGCACTGTAGGAGACTGGTACAATGTAGATACCCAGGAATGGAAGCACTGGCCAAACTTACATTTTTCAAAAAACTGTGAACATAAAAGACCATTCCACGCGGTCAAATGCTTTTTCTGCATCTAATGCGAGAAGGCCTTGACCACCGCCCTCCCAGCCCTCCATTACTATATAATATTTGAGTGCAGGCGGAGGTTGTCCTTAGCCCCCCACCTATAAAGCCCCCCTGGTCTTGATGCACCAAGCTGGGCAGGACCTCCTCCAGGCTCTTGGCTAATATTTTAGCAATAATTTTGTAGTCTGCATTTAATAATGAAATGGGCCAATAAGAGCCACACTTCTTTGGGTCCTTACTTGGCTTGGGAAGCACTGTAATAGTGGGTAGATGCTGTGAGGAGGGGAGGTGCCCAGTGTCCAGTGCCTCTGCTATCACCCGAAGCATCAGGCAGCGCAGGTCTGCCCAAAATACTTCATAAAATTCAACGGGGATCCCATCTGGGCCTGGTGCCAGCTCCAACCTGGATGACCAAATGGCTTTTTTCAACTCCCTTTCTGTTAAGGGCCTATACAACCTATCTTTAGATTGGTGGCCTAATTCAGGAAGGGTGATGCCACTCAGGAATTGTTCTAGTGAAGTGTTTTGGGGAGTTTGGGACATATATAAAGACTGATTAAAGGAACGAAAGGTGTCATTTATTGTCTGGGACTCAGAAGATGTATCTCCAGATATAGTTCTCGAGTGGTCCAGATTCTGATACCAGTAGGTGTTAAAGTCTCCTCCCAAAATTATATTATTCAGAAAGGGAGCTAGGGTCATTGCTAGTTTATATAAAAACTCCAGGCAATCAGAGTTCAGGCTGTATAATGAAACCAGCGTATACCTGTTTCCATCCACAGTGGCATCCACAGTGATACATCTCCTTTGGGTATCCACTGATGTAGAATGAATATGAACCCGTAAAGAGGGCCTAAACCAAGTGGCAACCCCCTCGTGCCTTAGATGTAAATGGAGCCACCTTGAGTTGATTCCTGTCATCGAGGCACAGGTCAGGAAGCACAGGAAAAACCAGGAGCAGTTGTAGAATCCACAAAAAGTAGTGTTCTAGTATATTTCAGGCAGGTTCTGGCAGGGACACAATGTCCCAGATCTGAGGCTCCATCCCCACAGCTTTTGCAAAAGGCTTAAAAATTGTACTAAGGTAACCTCTTGAGTTTCCAATAGCTTTTGGCAATCATCTCAAATTATAATTATATACATTTCAAAACTTAACACTATATAATTTCTAAACAGAGGGATCCCTGTATCAGTTACATTTCCACATAATGATTTACATATATTTTTATACCAGTAGATATGCAAGGGAGGAAAAGACAAACAGTAAGGGAAGACTGAGAGACAGTGAGAGGCAAATAATTGCAAGACTATCGGGGTGATCAAATCCTAGGTCTCACGGGAAAATTTGGTTGTGCAACCAGACAGACAAGAGACAGGAAACATTTAAACACTTTCTCTATAGCGACTGGGTCCTGTTCAACCCTGCCACATACACCCCCTTTCTTAAGAGGGAACCTGTTTTATCAAACAGGCTTCCAAAACTTTCTATTAATTCTGTACTAGCATTAGCTTCTATCTTTTAGAAATTAAGCACATGTGCAGAATCCTTTTTTCTGTAACGGTACAGCAAACAGTAAAGTGTAAATTTGTACATTTGTTTTTCAGCCTTCAGAACCCTCAATTCCTGATCCATATCTTGACAGAAAATCAGCATTGTTGTTCTCTTTACCAGAATTGTGTATCACCTTGAATTTAAATGGCTGTAGTGCCAGGTGTACCACCTTGTGATTCTGGATTTTTTTATCTTTCATTTGATTAAGCCAAGAGAGGATTGTGATCTGTTGTAAGTACAAAGTCGGTTCCTAGCAAATAAAACTTAAGGGACTCCATGGCCCACTTTGCTGCTAAACAGTCCTTTTCAATGGTATAGTACCTTTTCTCAGTGTCATGCAACTTTCTACTTATGTACAGAATAGGATGTTCCGTGCCATCTATATTTTGACTTAGGACTGCACCTAGGCCTACCTCTGGAGCATTTGTTTGTAACAAAAATGGTTTGTCAAAGTCTGGGCTTCTCAAAACAGGGGCTGAACATAATGCAGCCTTAATGGCTTGAAAAGTTTAATCACACTCGGGGGTCCATTTCACATTATTTGGGTATCGTTTTTTCATGAGTTCAGTGAGGGGAGTAGCTAGCTCAGCAAAGTTGGGAGCAAATCTCCAATAAGAGCCAGCCAGCCCTAAAAATGATCTGACACGTTTCTTTGTTTTAGGGACAGGGCTGTTAGCTACAGCTTCTATTTTAGAAACCTCTGGCTTAACTTCTCCATTTCCCAACACATAGCCCAGATATCTGGTTTCCTGCATGCCCAGTGCACATTTGGTAGGATTAATAGTCAGACCTGCATTTTTGATAGCTTGGATAACTGTCCATAGGTGTTCCAGGTGGCTTTTCTAGTGACAGGGGCTACTTTCTGACACTGCACAGGAATTACAATAGACAGCAACAGCTTTATGAATTCCAGGTCAGTAAAATCTATACAGCAATCTGGCAAGGGTATGTTCCCTCCCTGAGTGACCAGCCATAGGACTATCATGTGCTATCTGTAACAACTCTGTTTTGTACTTCTGTGGTATAACCAATTGTTCTGTCTATTCTGTGTCTTGAGGTTTAACCCAAACTCTGTACAGTAACGCATTACATTTTTTAAACACTGGTCCACCCTGTTTTGGTTTCACCCCCAGCTCCTTAAAATAACCCTGGAAAGAAACATTGTTAGCTTGTTCTGAAAGAAAATAATCTGTTATCAATTTAGGCTCAGCATTTTCATATGTTAACCCCTTATGTCCATCAGTCATTTATTGCCACAGTTTCTTCAGGCATTGTCTTTCTTTCCTGGATTTCCAAATCTTGGAGCTGTGCTCAGACAAGTCCGAATCAAAATCGGTGAAAGGAAAGGAGTCCTCACCATCTGAAATTTTCTTTGCCTGAGCTCTTGTCACCACAGCTGCTGAAACATCAGGATTTTCTCCTTCTTTGATTAACTCAGTAAATCCTGGAAAGTCATTTCACAGGTATAGGTAACTTAGGTACTACCCCCACTTTCATTTGGTGCAACATACCCTTAATGGTCAGAGTCACTTGGGTGATGGGATAGTATTGAGTGTCCCTGTGGATGCAGATGACACCAGTACCTGGTCCATTTGCACAGTGTTTTCCCAGCAGTTCAACATGCATTAGGATCTGTCTGCTTCCTGAATCAGTAAGTCCCTTCACAATTTTGTCTCCCACATTCACATTGATTATATACTTGCCCCAGTTTGCCAAGGACAAATCTGCTTTCTCCAGTGTCACTCTTCTTATGGCAATTTTTTGCAATATGACCTGGCTTATTACAGTTATAGCAAGTAACGTCTTTGGGCACAGATTTGTTACCCCCACCAGAGTTCTTATCAGACTTGGAGTTTAAATGGAAACAAGAGTGTCTTACCGGTGCTTGGCTGTTACCTCGCTGCTGTGGCATTTGGGCGTTTGACCATTTGGTAGTCCTCGGCCAAAGAAACAAGCCTTTTCCCCACTTTCTGGTCGGTGTTCCTTTACCCAAAGCTGCACATCTGTAGGCAGGATGTTGATGAATTGCTCCATTGTAAATGTGTCGATGCTCTTTGGGACTGTTTTGCCCTCTGGTTGGAGCCATTTTATCAGGAGTTCATTGAGTCGGGTAAAGGCTTCTCGAGGATTGTCGACTGAGTTGTACTTTAGAGATCAAAGTCTTGGCCTGTAGGTCTCTCCTGAGATGTCATACCATTTCTGGATTTTGTTTTTCACCAGGTCAGAGTTTTCTGACTGTGTAGTGTCCATATTGCTGTAGGCAAGTTGGGCTTTCCTGTCAGGTAGGGTACCATTCTGATTGTCCATTGCTGCTTTGGCCATTGGCAGGCTGTGGCAACTCTTTCAGAAGTTGTCAGGTATGTCTCGATGTCATCCGAGGGACACAACTTTGTAAGTTTAATGGCTTTTAATTTGCTTGTGTTTTGTTGCTCGTCTGGATCTGTGCCAGATCCTCTGCCTTTGATAGCTTGCAAGGCATCTAGCCATCACTGCTCCTGTCGCTGCATCTCTTCTTTCATCTGCTGCTTAACTTCTCTCCTCTGTTTCTCCGTCTCTTTTTGTTGTATAGCCCACCATTTGAAAAAGTCCATCAGGCTTTCAGGTTCTGTCACTGCATGTTCTTTTTCCACAACTTGTGCTGGCTGTATAATCTCAGACTGGACTTCTGTCTCTGCTAGTTTGGCTTCCATTCTCCTAGTAACCACTCCTGGACTTGCTATTGCAGAATCCATCCCTTTCGCTTCCCTGGTACTAGGTCCAGTACCCACACACAAAACTCCTGGCTTTGAGTATGCATGGCGTAAATCCCACTTTTGGCATCATTTTTCGTTGAGGCACAGGTCAGGAAACATAGGAACAACCAGGAGCAGTTGTAAAATCCACAAAAAGTATTTTATTTGTACTGGCAGTAACAAAAAATAAACTTGTTCTGTACAGCTGTTTACAAAGGCAGAATAAAATAGTGAAGATCCATCAGCGTTTTCCTTCAATCCTCTGTGTGCCCCTTTTTTCAAGCAATTGCAGCTCTACTGTAAGTCCTTGCAACTCCCCTTCTTAACAAGCATCCTGTTTTGTCTAAAGTGTTCTAGTATATTTAAGGTAGGTGCTGGCAGGAACACAGTGTCCCAGAACTGAGGCCCCATCTCCACAGCTTTTACAAAAGGCTTATAAATTGCACTAAGGTAACCTCTTGAGTTTCCAGTAGCTTTTTTGCAATCATCTCAAACTATAATTTTATACATTTCAAAAATTAACACTGTATAATTTCTAAACAAAGGGATCCCAATATCAGTTACATTTCCACATAATGATTTGCATATATGTTTATACCAGCAGATATGCAAGGGAGGAAAAGACAAACAGCAAGGGAAGGCTGAGAGACAGTGAGAGGCAAATAATTGCGAGACTGTTGGGGTGATCAAATCCTAGGTCTCACAGGAAAATTTGGTTGCACAACCAGACCGACGAGACAGGAAAGGAAAGAAAAACAGGTTCCTCACCTGCAACAGTAGTTCTAGGAGTGGTATATGTTGTTCATCCAGACTTTTTTGGCATGTCCTTTTCTGCCTTCAATCTTGCCAGAAGGTCTTCAGGCTGGCTCTTGCCACCCACTTGGGTGGTATAACCCTTGGCTCCAACCCATGATACCAGATCTTAGCCCGCTGGACGCCAGGTTGTGCATCTCAACCAGGGAGGTTGGGTGGGTCAGTGTGGATGAACAACATATACCACTCCTAGAACGAATGTTACAGGTGAGTAACCTGTTTTTCTAGGGATGTGGATATGTTGTTCTTATCCACACATGTTGGCAGACTGCTAGCAGTCTTCTGGGAGGAGAGAGGCAAGGCGCACACCCCCTACTTAGGGAACAGAGACTGGAGAACTGAGGCCCCAAAACCAGCAACCCTGGTGTGACTCAAGGTCAATGTGGTAATGGGTGATGAAGGTGTTTACTGTCTTCCAGGTAGTGGCCCGACAGATTTCCTGGATAGGGATGTCCCTGGAAGCAGCCACCAGTGCAGCGGTATGACGTGTGGAATGAGCTCTTATCCCCTCTGGGAGGCTCCTTGCCCACCAACCTATAGTAGAGATCAATGCATGATGTAATCCATCTGCCAATCGTCCGCTTAGCTGCAGGCCTGCCAGGTGCGGCTTCAGCATAGGTGACAAACAGCTGGCGAATCTCTCCCCGAACTTCCGCCATCCTCTCCTTATAGTAGGAGAGAGAATGTCTCAGGTCCAGAGTATGGAGCCTGTACTCGGCATCCGAGGTGTAGTTCGGATAGAACACAGGCAGAGTCAACACCTGATTAAGGTGAAACTCTGACACCACCATTGGAAGGAATTTCGGGTGGGGACGCGGACAGCTTTGTCCCTGTGGAAGACCAGATAGGGAGACTCCACCGAAAGTGCCTGGAGCTCCCCCAGTCTTTTTGGTGAACATGATAGCCACCAGGAAGGCGGTCTTCCACGACAAGTGTGATATCTCACACTTGTGCATTGGTTCAAATGGCTTGCCCATGAGTTTTGCTAAAACCAGCAGTAAATCCCACGGAGGTGGAGGTTCATGCACCAGAGGGGATATGTGATCGAGGCATTTGAAAAAGCGCCAGGACACCTTCTCCTGTGCCACCATCTGCTGACCGGCCCGTGCCCAGCAAGCAGAGATGGCTGCCAGGTGCACCTTAAGGGTTGAAGACCAAGACCCCACTTAGACAGAGACCAAAGGTAGTCTAGAATGTTTGCCACTGGACAGGACAGAGGATCTAAGCCCTTGCCCTGGCACCAAATGGAAAACCTTTTCCATTTGAAGGCGTAGCACCCTCTGGTAGACTTCTTTCTGGATGCTTCCACTACTGTGAGTACATCCTCAGAGAGACCCAAGGCCTAGAACTCTAGCCGCTCAGGTACCAGGCTGTCAGATGCAGGGATTGAAGGTCCAGATGGAGTACCTTCCCCTGATTGACTGATACCAGGTCCGGGTGTGCTGGAAGACACCTCGGAAGCCTGTTGATGAGGCTGAGGAGATCTGGATACCAGAACTGGCGGGGCGAGCCGGGGACTACCTGGATCACTTTTGCCTTGTCCCTTCTTACCTTGAGAAGCACCCTGTGGATCAAGGGAAAGGGAGGGAAGGCGCAGAAGAGTCCTGGGGTCCACGGCCTCGAGAAGGCATCCCCCTACAGCGAACCCTGCTGAGGGGGGCTGGCGTGAAACAGCCTCAGCTCGGTGTTTTCCCTGGAGGCAAACAGGTCAACCATTGGTTTGCCCCAGTGAGAGAACAGGCTGTGAGCTACCTCTGGATGGAGAGACCATTTTTTGGGATGTCTTGCCTATGCAGCTCAGAGCATCAGCCAGTTGATTCGAGGCTTCTGCCACATGGATGACTAGGAGATCTGCCTGCTGTTGGCTCATTGTTTCCCTGCACAGCAGCTGGGAGTGCGTGTTGCCCTGTTTGTTGAAGTAGTACATGGTCGTGATATTGTCTGTCTGGACTTGAACCACTTGACCCCAAAGCTGCTGAGTGAATGCTGACAACACCAGTCTGTCCACTCTGAGCTCCAACAGGTTGATATGGTATTGGGATTCCTCAGGGGTCCAGAACCTGTGGGCCCTGTTGTTCCCCATATGGGCTCCCCAGCTCGTAAGAGAGGCATCAGTTGTGAGGACAACCGTCGGCTCGGGGCGGACACACGGGATCCCTTCTTGCAACCAGTCTAGGACGGTTCACCACTGGAGAGCATCCCATATCTTCTGGGTCACAGTGATTAGCTGGTTGAAATGACCTAGGCGCTGAGTCCACTGGGCAGCCAGCTCCCATTGAAGGGGGCGCATATGCCACTGGGCCCATCAGACCACTGTGGTGCAGGCCGCCATGTAACCCTGAAGGCGCAGAAAGTCCTGGGCAGGGTGCAAGTGCCCAACCAGAAATGACTGGGCAAAAGAGGAGAGAACCTCTGCCCTGTCTGCCAGGAGCCGTGCTCTGGCTTGGCAAGAGTCAAGCTCTGCCCCGTTGAAGCATATCACCTGAGAAAGCACAAGCTCTGACTTGGCCTCGTTGATCAGGAGGCCAAGTTGAGAGCAGGTCTGGAGGGCCAGGTCCCTGGACCTCTCCCACCTCTTACTGAGTGGAACCTGCCAAGAGCCAGTCATCGAGGTAAGGATACACCCTGACCCCTCGACACCTGAGATGGGCTGCCACCACTGCCATGCATTTGGTGAAGACCCGTGGGGTCGATGACCGCCTGAATGGCATGGCTCGGAACTCTTATAAGGTTCCCTCTGCCCTGCAGCGGTGGAACTGCTGATGGGACGGATGGATAGGGACATGGAAGAATGCGTCCTGGAGATCCAGTGAGCAGAACCACATGTTTTGCTCCAGGGATGGTATGATCTGAGACAGAGTTACCATCCTGAAGGTGCGTGGCCTGAGATACTGATTCAGGTCGTGCAGATCTAGAATGGGGAGCCAGCCCCCCATCCGCTTCGGGACCAGGAAGTACCTGGAAACAAACCCTGGGTTGACTGGAAGATCTGCCACTCGAACCACTGCCTCCTTGAGGAGGAGCTGGGCTATGTCGTCTTTCAGAGCCAACTGAGTGTATGCTGATACATAGATACATCGACAGTGTCGGCAGATAAGGGCCTATGGCCCACCCAGTCTTCCCATTTGATACTCTCTTCTGTTGTGGGGTGTGGGCTTGGCTGGGAGGGTACTGCTCAAATTCCAGAAGCAGACCCTGGCCAAGCACTTCTGAGGCCCACCTGTCCATGGTAACAGCGGACCAGGCGGAAAGAAAGTGGCGGAGCCAGCCCCCCATGGGAGGGCCCAAAGCTGGCGTGACAGGGAGAGGGGTGGCCACCCCTATCTTGTCACTGGGCAGGGTTGGAGGAGGAGGTTCCAGGACCTGAACCCCGACCTCCTTGTTTGTGGGCTGGTGGAGGCCCGGACTTGGGCCAAGGGCGCCAAGTCTGTGCCTGCTGTTCCTGCCCACCATGATAGGAGGGCTGCGGGGCCACAGGAGCAGGGTGCCGAAAAGGCTTTTCCTTTTTCTGCTGCTACTTGGCGTGAGTTTGTGCTGGGTATCCGCCATAAAGGTGGAAAGCCTCAGCCAAGCCCAGTGGCATGAGGCAACCATGGCTGCCACCGAACGGCCGCAAGAGTCCCCCAGGTCCAAAGTCGTCTGACGCTGCTGCTTGGCAATGGGACGGCCCTGGTCCCAGACCTGCTGGACAGTAGTCTGAAGGTCTGCGGGGAGGTGCAGGAGAACTTCATCTAAGGAGCCTAACAGGGCATGAGAGAAGTGC
The DNA here is from genome assembly GCA_016271365.2 of Neoceratodus forsteri. Taxonomy (NCBI): domain Eukaryota; kingdom Metazoa; phylum Chordata; order Ceratodontiformes; family Ceratodontidae; genus Neoceratodus; species Neoceratodus forsteri. The sequence continues at coordinate 26,967,940 of CM057455.1, read as the reverse complement.
GCCATGATGATGGCCAAGCTTGCCTGGCAGAGGCCTAAAGAGGAGGCTGCATAGACCTTTCTGGCAGTGGGGTCCAGTTTTTTGGACTCCTTGTCCTGGGGTCTGTCAGTGTCAGCAGAGCTGCCTGTGCATCTGAACATAGAGGCAGTCACCAACCCCTCAGTCGAGGGGTGTTCCGTGAACCCCAAGAGGGACCCAGTGGGCACAGCATACTTGCGGGCCATCCGGGCAGACAGTGCTGGGCAGGAGGCAGAATGCCGCCAGAGCTTCAAGGCCGGGCCAACAATGGCTTCGGCCACAGGAAAGGCTTCTATGGGTGTAACCCGTCTTTTAAGGATATCTGTAAGAGAGTATGCCACTCTTTTTTCTGGACAGGCTCCAGGGGCATCTCCATGGATTCGGAGATGAGACTGAGAATCCCCTGAAATGACGAAGGGCCCTCATCCATCAACAGACTACTGATACACTCTCACCCTTGGGATGATGAGTCTAAGTCGGTATTAATCCGAATCTGAAGAATCTGGATAAATCAGTTGGCCACCACCTGGGGCAATCAGGCGTAAGTGTGACCGATATCCTGTGTGGGAGTCCTGGAACCATCCGAGAATCCTTCGTAGGGAGCCCCTCCTGAAGGCTGTTTAGGCGGCGGCTCCACTACAGTGGGTGGAGACACCGATTTTGGCTAAACCAGGACTGGTTTGGTTGGCTCCTCGGGTGGGGGAACTGATTTGACCGGTTCCAGAGGAGTCGCCTTCTGCCTAGGAGGCGAAAGCCAAGTATTGGCCAGAGTAGAAACCATGGCTGGCTTCTGTCCAGACAGAATCAGCTGCTGCCACATTAAATCCTCGTAGCATTGACAGAGTTTCCGCTGAAGCCTCTCCTCATTCGAGAAGGACGAGGATGTCTGGTGGCATTGCCTCTTTTTGGAGCACTTATGCACCTTCCTCAGCCTGTCAGTTGAGGGGGTCTGAGATCTCGACCTTGATCGGAGTAGCCTATTTGGTCGTTCGGGAGACACCGGGGAAACCAGTGATTTACCCGGATCAGGGACCAGCTCCTCAATGGGATTCCCAGCAAGCTGGGTCTCCTCATCAGGAAGTGGCAGGACTGGAGTCCTAGTCAAAGAGTTGTCTGCCTCTTCGGATGACGGGATCAAGAGTGATTTCAGCCTCGTTGATTGAGACCTCGGTCGACTGGCCAGATGGCAAAGCCGAGAAGCCAGTGGCCAAGGAAGCAGTTTCGACCGAAGTCGAAAGTGCCGTCTCCTGGGACCTCGGTTGCTCATGATCCCAAGAGCGTCTCTGCGGAGACGAAGAATTTTTCGGAATCTTGTCCTTCTTACAGGACCAGGAGGAAAGCGAGCCTGCAGGTCCCTCACCCTTAGTGGGAAGGGAATGGCACAGCTCCTAGAAGGAACCCGAAAACATGGAGCCCAGGTTGAGGTGAACAAAAATTTACCAAGAAGAGGATTCTGCGACCCGCACCGCTTCTTCTTCCAAAGTCTGCATCTTTTCCAACTGCTCGGCGGACCCCGCAGCTGTGGAAACCGCCCACCGGGCCTCTTTTGATTTCACCGGAGGATTCTGTTTCTTGGGTCTGCCCAACTTAAGGCGTGCGAGACGATCGTCGAGGACGTTCGGGGGAAAAGCGAGGCACATGTCGCAAGTCTGGGTGTTATGGCCAACACCCAGGCAGTAGATGCACGTGGTATGCGGATCGGTGCGCGACATTTTTTGGCTGCATGGACACCAGCAAAATCCGGGGGACGATTTATCTTCCATGACCAAGTACAAGTACAGTCGCTGGCTCAAACGAGCCGACTTTTGAGAAGAACTGAAGGTGTTGAAGCCAGGGCCTACAAAAAACATGAGCAGAGAGGAGGCAACCTAAATCTTCCAGTAGAAAGGAAGATCTGGCGTCATGTGGGGGAGCCGAGGGTTATACCACCCGAGTGGGTGGGAGGAGCCAGCTTGAAGACCTTCCAGCAAGATTTAAAGGGGAAAGGGACATGCCAACAAGTGCGGATAAGAACAACATATCCACATCCCTAGAATAGATTCTTGCATTTAAACACTTTCTTAATAACAACTGGGACAGGGTCCTATTCAACCCTGTCACAGTCCCCTCAAGAAGAGGCCAATTTATCTGCTTCTTCCTGTGTCATGTACAATTCTTGCAGGAAAATTACATCCCCCTTAATTTTCTTTGTGTATGACCAAACCCTATTTCGTTTTACTACAGTTTTGAGGCTGTTGACATTCCATGACATAAAATTCAAAGGAGCCATAATGAAATATCAGTTAAATGACTGAACTGTAACTGGATTAAGTATAACATCTGAAAAGAACATATAGCCTCATATTTCCTTGCTGACCTTTTAACTTTCCCCCATATATATGTATTTTCTTTTTGTAGTTTTTCCGATCTTGCTTCGCAAGGGTTCCTGCAGTAGGGCTTCACATATAGGACTGGGCCCCCTGGCATCAGGACCACACGGCAGACTTGTACTAGCAGTACCCCCCCCGGTGTCAGGTGATGGATGTCTGCATGACTATAAAAGGGGCAGTCCCCCACCCACCCTCCAGTTCTTTCCTGCCGTTGACCTGTATTGTGAGACCTAACGCGGTAGAACGGCTTCAGTCGCCTGCCATTTTCATTACATTTTCTCGTATCTTTTTTCCAATTCTCCTTAAAGAACATAGCAGTGTATGTCATCTCATCGCCCCAAGAAGAAGTGTTCCAAGTGTGGCACGCAGATTCCACATGGGGATGACCATTCCCACTGTGTCCTGTGCCTGGGGCCTAAGCACAACTCTACCGAGTGTTCCATCTGCCAGGGCTTCAACTAGGCCACGCGTACCTGTCACAAGAGGACCCTTGATGCCCATTTACTGACCCAAAGACTGGCATCGATGGTGAAAGAGCTCCAGGAACTGAGGGAAAGATCGTTGTCGCTGGCCTCGGAGAAAAAGAAGAAAAAGGACAAGGAGGGACGCCGGGAGCAGAGCCACTCTCCACAGAGAAAATCCAGCCAGACAACCAACGACATCTCAGGTGGGCCCTCCACCTTCGTGAGTACCCCACCTCCAGGGCCTTCATCTGTTCCAGCAGACCGGATGCCCTCTTCCCTCCCCGCTGAGGTCAGCGGGAAGTCGGCATATTCTCTTCAGAGGATCCAGCTAAGGTTCCTGCTTCAAGCCCTGCCGCTAAGTCGCCCTCCGGCTCTGCCACTGGGCGCCCGCAGCCTCACTCTAGCCTTCCAGCTTCTGTCAGCCCGGCCTCGGCCTGTAACATGGTCAATGGTTCCTCTGTCAGTCGTCAGGCCGCCACCTCTAAGTCAGATGCCTAACCACCCAGCGCCTGCGTGGTGTCTTCTCTCCAGTCAGACTGTCTTGTGGACTCTGAAGCCAGGCAGAGAGAGCTTGCAGGTCCCTCTTCCTCCCGCCAGGGTTCTCCCTCTAGGGAGTCGCTGTCCTTCTCCGACCTATTTGGGCCTGATCACCAGGACCCTCTCTCGTTGGATACCTTACAGGATCTGTCAACAGGGACTCTTCCTGAACTCCCCCTTTCTCCAGGTTCTCTTCCACTGACAGATTCTCACCTGATTCCAGATCCCTCGCCGGACTCTTTTGGGGGTGATATGGACCCTACTCCCTCGGGACCCTAACGGATTCCCCCTCCTACCCTGCTATCTGATCCGCCACCTAGCGGTCCTTCACCACCGCCTCTGGTGGGGCCCTACATTCCTCCATCTGGCCTGACCGGGTACTATCCTGGGTACACACCACAATACCCGCAGTTTCCGGCGCCGGGGGGTCCATCACCAGGATACCTTCCTCTGATGCTGGGATACCCGACGTCGGGTCAGGAAGTTCATTGTCAGGGTTACCAGTACCCTTACTGGTACCAGACACCTAGCTACCCCTCTCATCCTTCAGGATACCCAGGTTATCCGCCACCCCACCATCTCCACCTCCCCCACCACCGCACCCGGAACAGGAGGCCATCCCTGCATGTTGAAAGGATACTAAGTCCCAACTATTCCAAGAGTTGGGCCAACCTCAGATAGTGGTCAGGGCCACCCCACCTCTCAGAGTGTTACCGGGTAGCCCGGCACCTTCTAGTCAAGTCTCGGACAGAGACTCTGGTGTTCTGCCCTTGGTTATAACCGAACATAGGCTCCTGATCCCAGTATCAGAGGCCTCTTTGCCCAGCTGGCTAGAATCATCTGACTCAGATGAGGATTCTGATGTGGGGGACCAGTCAGAACCTCACTCTCCTATCGAGCCCCAGTCCAAAGAATCTCCAAAATCACCTCCAGAGGACCCTTCCTTTGCGAAGCTTATCTGGACTATCCAGAAATCCTGTGGATGGGCCTTCCAAGAACTGGATCCCAAACACAGGAGGTTGGCAAAGCACCTGGATCTGGTCAGTGCGGCCCCCCTCCCCATCCCTTCTTGAACGGGGCTGCATGAAGACTTCATATCCACAATCTGGCAGCAACAGTTGTCCATACCGGCCATTTTGAAGAAGGCCAATAGGACCTACCACCCCTCGGAAGGGGTTTCCCACCTGACTGCCCAGCCTAAGGCTGACTCTTTTGCAATCATGGCTGATCATGATAGAGCGGCCCAACCCAAACATCTCAGTGCCTCCCCTCCAGATAAGGAGTTGAAGCAGATGAACCAGGACAGTCGTAAGATCTTCACCTTTTCCACCTGCGCCATTCGCTCCTTAAATTATGTGACCCATATGGTGGCTTTCCAAAAATCCTCCTTATCAGATCTGGAAAAGGATCTCCAGGAGATATCCAATGAGCAGCTCAGGAACAAACTTCTGGAGAAGGTTAGGATGAACAAGTCATCCTGCCGCCATGCCTTCTGTGCCACCTATGACTCAGTGACACAAGGTGTAGCTACTGGCATCTGCCTTAGACGCCTAGCTTGGCTTTGCCTGCCGGGGTTAGCTCAAGATGTGCAAAGTTCTCTTTTGGACGCTCCATTCAGGGGTCCAGTTCTGTTCGGTGGCGACAGCAAAGACATTATCACAGAGCTGCAGGAGAGTGTTAAATCCGTTGAAGGATGTCCATTCCATGTACCATTCAGGACAAAAACAATGGCAGCAGCCCTTTTGCCACCAGTGGAAATGGAATAAGCAGAAGCAGGGCAGATGACAGACCAAGCATCGTGCCCAGGGTTCTGGTGCTCAAACCCCCCGCCCCCGGCCAAGTTTCCCAAGACTGCCACTGGGGGTAAAGCACCCTTCCCCTCCACGTTCTGACTCCCAACTCCCCCTCCCACTCCCTCCTATTCCCATGGAGGAACTGGTGGGGGGAAGATTTGGCCTCCACCTGGACGGGTGGAAGGCCATCACCGCAGATGCATGGGTTCTTCAACTCATAGAAAGAGGTCACTCTAGAGAGTTCCTGGAGAGACCTCCCTCCAACCCTCCAGGAAGGTCGTACTACCAGTCAGGCCAACAGCTTCTGGTCTTTCAAGAGATTCAAGCCCTACTGCAGAATGCAGCCATAGAGCAAGTACCACCAGAACAAACAGGAAGCAGATTTATTCCTACTTCTTCCTGGTTCCCAGATAGATGGGGGAGCCAAGACCTATCTTAGATCTCAGCATGCTCAACCTCTTTGTAGAATACAAGAGGTTTCGCATGCTGACTCTCCAGGGACTGTTACCCCTGCTCCTACCCAGCACTTGGCTATGCTCTTTGGATATGCAGGATGCCTACCTCTATATCCCCATTTTACCAGCCCACCACCGCTTCCTGGGGTTCTTTTTTTTAGAGCATAATTTCCAGTTCAGAGCACTACCATTTGACCTCTCTTCAGCACCTTGGGTCTTCACCAAATGCCTAGAAATGGTAGCGGCATCCTTACACCGCAGGGGCATTTATGTGTTCCCATATCTGGACGACTGGCTTTTCTCAGCCCCTTCTCTGGACAGCCTGAAGGAATCCCTTTTCTCCAGCCTGGGCATTTCAGTCAACTTCCTCAAGTCCCAACTGATACCCTCCTAGCGCCTCCAATTTATTGGAGCAGTGCTGGACATGGACCTGAGCAAGGCCTTTCTTCTGACCGACCAAGCAGAGACCTCAGTCTCTCAAGCGGCGCTTGTGGCTTCATCCCAGTGGACCATGGTGTGGTTCTTCCTATGGCTGCTGGGGTTAATGACGGCCACAATACTCACAGTCCCTTTGGCCAGACTGCACATGAAGCTTACCCAGTGATCTCTTCGAGTCAAGTGGGACCAGCGCCTGGATGTCATGGACCAGAAAGTCCTAGTCTCCGACAGCCTGCAAAAGGATCTCCTTTGGTTGCAGGACCCCAGCCAACCTAACAGTGGGGTTCCCTTCTCACCCTCCATCTCCCTCCATGATTCTCACCTTAGATGCCTTAAACATGGGATGGGGAGCACATCTGGGAGATCATCGGACCCAAGGCTCTTGGTCTCCCTTGGAGGAGAACCTTCACATTAACATTCTGGAGATGAGAGTGGTGCTCTCTGCACTCCAGGCCTTCCAGTTGCTCGTGACTCCGGGAACACTTCTTATCCAGACAGACAACATGGCAACTGTCTGGTACTTAAACAAACAGGGAGGCACCTGCTCGTACCCTCTATGCAGGGAGGCAATGTGGGTGTGGTACGGGGCAGTACAGCACGGCCTATTCCTGACAGCAGTCTACGTGCCAGGGGTTCACAGCATTCTGGCGGACAGTCTCAGCCAATCAGTTGTCACGGCTCATGAGTAGGAACTAAAGCAGGCAGTAGTAGAAGATCTGTTTCTTCAATGGGGCCGGCCACACCTGGATCTCTGTGCCTCTCCATCCAAACACAAAACTACCCAGCTTTTGCGTGCTCGTTCCTGGGCATGGTGCTTTCCGGCAAGACGCACTGTCGCTTTCCTGGACAGGGAGCTGTCTGTGCGCTTTCCCTCCCTTTCCTATTCTTCAGAGGGTCCTGCTGAAGCTCCAAGCAGAGGGGGCGCACATGATTCTAATTGCCCCCCTGGCCCTGGCAGATTTGGTTCCTGTTGCTACAGCAGTTGTCACTGGAACCTCCAGTACCACTTCCTCTCTCTCACGACCTTCTGTCCCAAGAGCAGGGCACCTTGGTACATCCAAACCCCTTCATCTTCATGCATGGCACCTGTGGACTTAGCGATCTTTCGCTATGGCTTCTCTTCTGGAGTCACTCAGGTCTTAGTGTAGACCAGAAAACCCTCCACCAGATCCACCTACACTATGAAGTGGAAGAGATTTTCCATCTGGGCATCAGCAAAAGGCCTAGACCCATTTTCCTGCTGGGCCTCCCAAGTTTTAGAGTACCTCTTGCATCTTTCAGAGTTGGGCCTCAGTTATTCCTCCCTGAAGGTCCATCTCTCTGCGGTTTCGGCCTACCACCTTCCGGTGGAAGGCAAAATGCTAACTCAGCTAGAGGTTTCCAGAACTTTTCTGAAGGGGATCCTTCACATCAAACCTCCAGTCCGGAATCCTGTTCCTCCCTGGGTCTTAATTTTATGTTAGAGCAGCTTACTTTGCCCCCTTTTGAACCAGCAGCAAGCTGTGATATGTGTTTTTTAGCGTGGAAGACGCTCTTTTTAGTTGCTATCACTTCAGCTCGAAGAGTTTCAGAGCTTCAGGCTCTAGTTTGTAGAGAGCATTATTTAATTTTCCACTGAGACCAGGTGGCTCTGCGGACTAATCCCAGTAATCCATCCCTTAGAAACATAGAAACATAGAATTTGACGGCAGATAAGGACCGCTTGGCCCACCCAGTCTGCCCATTTCCCTACCTAATGGATAAGCTGCAGATCCTTGTTAACCAGCAGCCTACTTCTTCCTACCCCTACCCCCTAGAATTGCCTTATGACTGTCCCATGTATGCTTGAATTCCCCCACTGTTTTTGACTCCACAACCTCCTCTGGAAGGCCGTTCCATGCATCCACAACCCTCTCTGTGAAAAAGTACTTCCTTAAATTACCTCTGAGCCGCCTCCTCCCAAATCTTCAAATTGTGCCCCTTTATTCTTGCATGCCTCTTTTTTTGAAAGATGCTACCCTCTTGGACTTCGTTGATTCCCTTGAGGTACTTGAAAGTTTCTATCATGTCCCCCTTCTCCCTCCTTTCCTCGAGGCTATACACATTAAGCTCCTTAGGTCTCTCTTCATATGTCTTCCAGTGTAGACCCTGCACCATTTTAGTTGCCCTCCTCTGGACAGCTTCCATCCTGTCTATGTCTTTGCGGAGACTGGGTCTCCAGAACTGCACGCAGTACTCCAGATGGGGTCTCACCAGCTGTTTGTACAGAGGGATAATAACTTCCTGTTTTCTACTGGTGATGCCTCTCCCTATGCATCCTAGTATCCCCCAGCCCTCCTTGCTGCCCTCTCACATTGCTTGCCCACCTTTAGGTCATCTGATATGACTACCCCAGGTCCCTTTCCATTTTTGTTGTTGTTAGTATCTCACCCCTCATTGTGTACTCTTCCCTGGGTTTTGTGTACTCTTCCCTGGGTTTTGTTTCAAGGTGCATTACCTTGCACTTTTTAGCATTGAATCTAAGCTGCCATACATTTGACCATTCCTCTAACCTTGCCAAGTCCTTCTCATCCTTTCCACCCCACCTTGTGCATCAACTCTGTTGCAGATCTTTGTATCAACTGCAAAGAGACATACTTTCCTTCATGGTCCTCTGCAGTGTAAACATAAAGACATTGAAGAGGACGGTCTAATACTGAACCCTCTTGGTACCCCACTAGTAACCCCTTTTTTCAGAGTGGACTCCATTTACTATTACTCTCTGTGTCCTATTCTCCAGCCAATTCTTTACCCAGGCTGTCCTCTTGGGACCCACTCCCAGGCTGGCTAACTTGCATATTAATCTTTTGTGTGGGACTGTGTCAAATGCCTTGCTAAAGTCTAGGTAGGCCGTGTCCACAGCCCCTCCCTGATCTACTACTTTGGTCACCCAGTCAAAGAAATGTATCAGATTTGTCTGGCATGACCTTCCCTCTGTGAATCCATGCTGCCTTGGTTCCTGTGCCCCTCTGGCCTCTAGCTACTCGACAATTCTTTCCTTCAGAAGTGATTCCATCATTTTCCCTACCACTGAGGTTAAACTAACAGGTCTATAGTTTCCTGCTTCTGCCTTGCTCCCACTTTTATGAAGGGAATCACATCTGCCCTCCTCCAGTCCTCGGTACCACCTCATCCTCCCATGATTTGTTAAAGAAGGTAGTCAGTGGTGTCACTAGTTCTACCCTTAGTTCTTTTAGAATTATGGGATGAATCCCATCAGGCCCCATTGCTTTGTCCACCTTCAGTTTTAAGAGTTCTTTCAGAACCCATGCCGGATGTTAACTGGAGTGCAGTTGCATCTGCCACTTCGAAGAGTGCAGTTATTCTAGATGCCCTACAGGGGGCATGCCTTAGACAACTAGTACTGGAGCCCACTCGAGAGGGAGCGATATTAGACTTGATTCTCTCAAATGGAGATGGAGAGAGGATCACAGATGTAGAAGTGGGTAGCCATCTGGGAACTAGCAACCATCAAACAGTATGGTTCACAATAAACACAGCAATAGAGTCAAGCCATACAAAGACAAAAGTACTGGACTTTAGGAGGGCTGACTTTGCCAAAATGATTGAGTGCCTAAGGAATGCACTAGCAAATGGTCAGGAAGGAGGGGTGGAAGAACAATGAAGAATAATAAAAACTGCCATCACAGAGGTAACGAGCCTTTGTGTGAAGCAAATAAACAAAACAAGACGATGTAAGAAACCACTATGGTTCTCAAAGGAAGTGACTGAAGGTTCAAGAGAAAAAGAAAGCATTCAGGGAGTACAAGGAATTGCAGAAGGAGCAGGACAGAGAACTGTATCAGTTAAAGCAAAGGAGGCTGGGAAGGCAGTCAGAACAGCAAAGGCCCAAACCGAGGAAAGATAGCCAGCTCAGTTAAGAAGGGATAAACACCTTTTATAGGTACATCAGGAGCAAAGGAAGACCAAGGGAGGGATAGTGAGGCTTAATAAAGGGAGGGAGGGTGGGCAGAGGGAGACTGTGAAAAGGCAGAGATACTAAACAAATATTTTTGCTCAGTATTTACAAATGAAGAGGGAGGTACCTAAAACAAACAGTAGTAACACTCTGGATACAGAAGTTGATACCAGCCATTTACAGAAGAAAGGGTTCTGAAAGAACTCTTAAAACTGAAGGTGGACAAAACAATGGGGCCTGATGGATTCATCCCAGAATTCTAAAAGAGCTAAGGGTAGAACTAGTGACACCACTGACTACCCTTTTTAACAAATCATGGGAGGATGGGGTGGTACCCGAGGACTGGAGGAGGGCAGATGTGATTCCCCTTCACAAAAGTGGGGGCAAGGCAGAAGCAGAAAACTACAGACCTGTTAGTCAAATGTGTGGCAGCTTAGAGTCAATGCTAAGAAGTGCAAGGTAATGCACCTGGGAAGCAAAAACCCAGGGGAAGAGTACACAATGGGGGGTGAGATACTAACAACAACAACAGGTGGAACCCCAGTCCCCAATGAAGCCAAACCCCTGTGCTCCACACCATTTTTTCAACCATTCATTAAACTGCATGGTGCAAAGTACCCTCGCCTCACTCATGCCATTGACAGGCAGCACCTCTGAGAAGGATACTGTGTGTGCTACTTGTCTTAGGCCCCTCCCAATTCTACAAAGTCCTTCTGCACTGCTCTGATCTCATGATGAGCCAAGTCATTTGTCCCTAGGTGGACAATGACGTCCATCTCGAACTCCGTGTAGCTGTTCTCGTGATCCTGAGGATCGCTTCCTGTCCCTCAAGCCATGGCACCAGGCAGGCACCTTACTTCAGTTTTCCCTGCTCCCCAGTTCTATCCCTAATAATTGGGTCCCCACAGGGGCTGCTTCCTTTCCTTGTGGTGTCCTCTGCCTCCTTCCTGTGGGCCTCCCTTGTGACAGTTGTCCTCAGCCTCCTTAGTCTCCTCTGCGGGTGCATCCATAGGGGAGCTATGCTCCCACAGAATGGTGTATGGATTGTGGAGTGGAACAACTGACTGGGTGTGCCTTTGTCCCACCATCCTAACCCTCCCTGACCCCACTGTGGTAAAACTGCTGTGCTTTCTTCGCAACCTCTGAGGTAGTGGTGGTGGCTATGGTGCTCCCTGGATGGGGGAGGTTCCTTTCCTACCATCCATTGTGGCCTGGGGGAAGGTTCCCTTCCTACTGTCCAGTGTGGCCTGAAGACGGGCAACTTCCTCCCTCAGGGCAGAGAGTTGTCTGCAAATAGGGCAGCATCTCAGCCTCCGGAAAGACTCCCGGAAGACTGTTGCCCCACAGCCATTACATTGCACTACTCCCCACATGTTTATCTATTTTTTTTTTCTTTCTTGCTAAAGTGCTATCGGAATTGACTCTTAATCAGAATGTTGAACTGCCGGTGTTTTTCCCAGAACATTCCAACTGGAGGGAGTATCTTTTGCACACCCTTGATGTGCACAGGATTTTGAGATATTACATCTCAAGGACTAAGGATGTTTGTAAATTGAATCAGCTCTTTGTAGCCTTTGCTCCCAAGTGCCAGGGCAAGGCCATTACGAAACAGACTCTGTCATGTTGGCTGGCAAATCGTATTTTCTACATTTACCAAGTATGGGGGCCTTCAAAGAGTGCGATTGAGGGCCACTCTACTAGGAGTGTGGCCACTTCCACTGCCTTTTTCAGGAATGTGTCCACTGCGGACATTTGTGCAGCGGCTACTTGGTTACCTGTCCACACCTTCACAAAGCATTACAGTCTGGACATTGCCTCTAGGTGTAGGGCTGGCTTCGGCCTTGCAATCCTGCAAGGCCTTCTGTCTTGAATAGAACTTTAGTTGACAGACATTTTCCCCCTCTCGGAACTTCATCTCCGACTCCTCCTGTTTGTTTGACTGTTTGGTATTCAGTCCTGTATGTGAAGACCTGCAGGAACCCTCTCGAAAAAAGGTACAGCAGTTACATAAGAACTTACTGTAACAGTGGATCTTCGAGAGAGGTTCCTGTAGTATGTCTTGATTACCCACCCACCTTCCCCCAGCTTCTGTATTTTATCTCTTTATTCCCTTTCCAGGACTTTGTCTCATCCAGGGCACAGGGTCTCAGGAGTTTGTCTCTTCCTTTTTTCTGCCTCCTCTCAAGAGGTCTCTGTCAGAAGAACTGGAGGGCGGGCTGGGGACTGCCCCTTTTATAGTCACACTGACATCCATCGCCTGACGCCGGGGGCGGTCCCTGCCGATGATTGCTAGCTACAAGTTTGCCATACGGTCCTGTCGCCAAGGGGCGTAGTCCTATGTGTGAAGACCTACTGCAGGAACCTCTCTCGAAGATCTACTGTTATGGTAAGTTCTTATGTAACTGCTATTCTCCCCCCCACCCGAGGCCACGGCATACACATGCATGTGCACACGTGGTGGCGCAGGAACATACCAGGATCCGGTGGCCCCTTCCACCCCTCTCCAGACTTATGTTGCAGCTCCTTGCCGCCTGTTCATCCCACCAGACTTCCATACAGTGGGAGCGAGACTATGGAGGAGCAGGCATCTGCCCCTTGGAGGGGAAAGCCGCGGCTCAATCCCACTCCAACTCTCCCCCCAAACTGGCACCCCGGTGACCCGAGGTCATTCCCGAACCTGGGTTGCCGGCATAGCGCGAGGTAAGGTGTCCAGTGCCTCAACCCTCAGTGCCACCAGGCCGGCTAACCTTTTCACTTTTAACCAAAACCCCCAGACCCAAACAGAACCCCTCCCTCTCCTCAGAAAGTCAATATTCCCTCCCTCACCCTTCTTTCCTTCATTTTTGTGTTGCCCACTGTCCCCCCCGATCAAGCGCTATCTTTAGTACCCCCTTTATATCCAATTCTGTATAGAGTTCCCACCAACAGTCCCCCCTTCCCTTGCCCCAAATATAACCAACAACTTAAGTAACAAAACACAACAAGCATTAGAAAATTAAAAACTTGAACAAACAAACCCCCAGGTCCGCCCCAGATGGATAGGACCAACTTACCCACTTCTTTGTGTGGATACTGCCGACTGAGCAATCCATCCAACATATATATAGTAAGCCAGTCTTGTTCCCCATACAATGAAATAGCCAAGATGTATGACGTATGTGTAAAAGAAAGGAGCCCCCCCAATCAGAGGAACTACGTATGCATTCCACAAACATGGAGTAGTCAAAAAAAACAAAACAGAACGATCTTATACTGTATTTATCAGACATATTATTCAGTCTCATTAAAGTGCATTTTGAGCAAGCATGGACTGGGAAAGGCGGGGAGCCGAACTAAGGCCGTCACAGACAGAGGCCTCTCCTCCCAACCTGCCCCCCCACCCAGGCCTGTTTCAGATTAACCTTTAATAGCTCAGATGGCCTAAATAAAAGAAAAATCCAAGCTCGGCCCTTAAGTCATCTTCCCCTAAACAGAAACCTTTTACCCTCTTGTGAAATTGCAACAGTTAACTTCTCTCATTTATTAAATTGCATGATGCTGTATGTTAAGTGCAGTAACAGTAATACATACCCTGCCCTCCCCGAAACAAACCCCTAGCTCAAGAAAAAGACAAAAGCAGCCTCACTCTCTGCATGTCCATGGTATGTTGTCCATAATACTCCACTACCTGTTTTCCTGAACTAGTAATATTTATTGTAGGAAGTGTTCTGCACTCGGAGTTCTTCTGATCATCCATGTGGCACGGCAAAGCATGAGGATACTGAGGGACACTTCAACCAATACTGAGGGACACTTCAACCAATATCAGAGATCTTATGATTATGCCATTCATCCTAACAGGTATAGTAAGGGTTAAGTCCCTCTAGTGTCGGATGTTAAGGTCGACCCCTTGTATGTTTAACAGCCAGCCAATTAAGAGCTGCACGCGGGGAAGTTCCTTCACAGGGTCCAAGGTACGAGGGGGGAGTTGTGGAGCCAAGCCTAATAGGCCTCATTCGAGTTACGGGCTATGCCAGCCTAAAGGCCACCCCACGACTCCCCATGTCCCCTCAAAGTAGATACAAGCCCAGAGTACCTTTTCTCTGCTTTTCTAGTGTCCTGGGAGTCCTCTCGGGGTTCCATCTGATGCTTCAGTAGATCTTCCTCAGTTCAGATATAATTTGTTGCGGCCTCTGGATTCATGAACGATTTGGTGCCCTTACCCTGTCTCCGGATTAATAAGCGAGCTGGGTATATTAGAGCAAAAGACCATTGGAGAGCATGGAACTTCTTCTTAATCTCCTGATACGCCTGTCTCTCCACCTGCAGCTGTCAGGAATATTCAGGGAAGATGCTGACCCGGCTTTTTTGCTCAGTTAGTGGGCCCTTCTTTTCTCGCATCCTCCAGCACCAATTGCCTATCTTGATATCTAAGGAATTTAATTATAATGTGTCTAGGTCGTTCCTCTGGGCCGGGTTTGCGACCTGGGGTGCAGTGGGCTCGCTGACTCTCCAACAGGATAGAATCAGGGAGCTGAAGGTTTTTGAGGAGCCATTTTTGCATGAAGCTTGAACAGTTAGGGCCCTCCATTCCCTCCGGCATACCAACCACTTGTATGTTGCATCTTCTCTCCCTGTTCTCATGGTCGTCTAGTCCCATCTTAAGCTTGTCTGTTTCTTTCAGAGTGCTGCTTAACGATGACTCTAACCAGTGCACTGTATCTTCCTGAGTGCTTTCGTGTTCTTCTGTTTCACAGATCCTGTTGGTAGGTTGTTCCACCGTCTCTCCTATGGAGTTAAAAGTTTGCTGAAGGTGGTTCAGCTAAGCTGTAATATTTTCAAATCCAGACACTATGTGTGTCGTTGAACCATATTTGAGATCCATAATAATTTTTTCCATGGCAATTGAGATGGTGCCGAGATCAGACACTGTCGACAGGCTCACAGTTCTTCTGATGCTGTTTTGGAGGCCCCTCGCGTGGTAGGTGCATCGGGGTCCAACCCTCTCTGTCCATCTCCTGATGTTTTAAAATTAAGTTGGGCTTGTTTTTTGACATGACGTGCTGTGTAGCCCAAGAACAGTCTCTAGGAGCAAGATGAGTAGTAATAAAGTAGTCCGAGAGCAGGATGGCTGAAATATATACCGGATTGCTACAGAGCTCTAAAATTAAGCTGCCGTCTTAGATCCTGGCTTGGCCACACCCCCAGTCATGCCTATTCTTGACACACCTCTGCTGGATTCTTGTCTGGCCACCCTTGTCAGACCTGCTGTTTGTTGTATAGCCCACCATTTGAAGAAGGTAGACATGCTTTCAGGTTCTGTCCCTGCCTCTTCTTCTTTGGTCACTTGTTCTGGCTCTACAGTCTCAGTTTGGACTTTTGTGTCTGCTTCTAGTTTGGCTGCCATTCTTCTGGTAATCATTTATGGGCTTGCTGTCACAGATCCATACCTTTCTTCTATGCTTCCCTGGTAACAGGTCTAGTACCCACACACAAAACTCCTGGCTTAAAGTATGCACAGTATAAAACCCACTTTGACACCATCTGTCATTGAGGCAAAGGTCAGGAGGCATAGGAAAACCAGGAGCAGTTATAAAATTCAGAAGTAGCATTTTATTATCATCAGTAACAATAAAATAAAAAAAAATAATTGTACAGGATAGCTCTTATACAGGCAGTTCACACAAAACAAAGTTCTTCATCTGAGGGTATCTCTAATTATGAATTTCTGTTTCGCTCTTCTTCCAACAAAAGATTGCTCTCGTTATGTAAGCAATAAGACACGACGGAGTATGAGAAGAACATATATTACCGCACGGCTGGGGCATTGTAAATCACAAGGCCAACAGGCCGAGTGACTTCAGCCCCAGCCGTGCGGTAATATATGTTCTAATTATACCCCGGAGGGTCTTATTACGCTTATAAAATGGAGAAATTGCAATAGAAATAAAAAAAAAAAAAAAAAAGGAAATTCAGTTTTTGCATTCAAATATTGTTTTATTTGATTAGTGTCCATACGCAAGGGGAAATAGTTCCCTTTCAAGTGCAACCTTTATTTCGTTCCGGGAGTCCTCAGTTTTGTTTAAAGCATTTTCATTTACAAACTGGTGCCTGCTTTTTCCCACCACTGCTTTTGAATCTGACAGCTGTGACTTGCTACTCACTGCGGTTCTCGGAGGATCGCTGTTATAGTCGGCAGCTTTTTGACAAGGAATGCTGGTTTCCTTTATGTTAGTTTCATTTCTAAATATTTCCTCTAGCTCCTCTTCAGTTAAGCTAATATTGAAATTGACAGACTCGTTCGACATGTTTGTATGCAGGGTGCTTAATGGGATAACAAGCTGGCTAACTGAGCCTTTGTGAACATTCTATGTTTGGCATGTTCAGTACTGAACATTCTAATTCAGAGTATTGATTTCTGACCGCTCTTTTTTTTTTGTATGTGTAATACACATATGACACTGATTTTCTAGCCAATCAGTGAGCTTATATTTTCATGCCCATTTTATAAATACAGTATAATATATTTTCTTGGCAGTTAACTGCTGCATCCTGAGCTTGTTAAGCTACATATCTTGTTTTCACGCAGTGTCCCAAAACGTTGTCAGTTTGTTTCTTTGCAGGTACAAAAAAGTAGAACATTGTATCCCAGAACTGAACTGCTGTTGACAACTCTGCAAATTACATTGTGGAGGTCAAACTACATCTCAAGGTTAACCCCCTGAGTTCTAAATAGCTTTTTGCAATCATTTCAACCAGAGCTCAGTTTCACATAGAGAGCCACATATATTTTTATAACCACAGATAATCAAGTTGGGGGGAAAAGATAGAAACAGCATGTGAAGACAGAGACAGTGGGGGAGATTATGAGACTGTCAGAGTGATCAGTTCTTGGGTCTCACAAGAAAATTTGAGTGCACAGACACACAAGTGACAAAAAAAGTGAGGATGGAACATATCCTTGCTTTTAACTCTTTCTGCATAAGAAGTGGGACAGGGTCTTATTCAACCGTTTCACAAAGTGCCTCAGCTCACTTATGCAATTCAATTCAATTCAAACTTTATTTCTGTAGCACCCTTCACAAACCAGGGCGCTGTACGTAAGATCAAATACAGATAAAAAATTGAGGCAGGAAGCTAAAATACATTAATCATTAAGGAAGGCTAAATTAAATAAATATGTTTTTAACTCGCTCTTAAATCTGTCAACGGTCAGGCATTCTCTTAGCCAACGAGGTAGAGAATTCCACTGGGTTGGAGCCGAAAAAGCAAAAGCACAGGTGCCTGATGTTTTTAATCGTACCCTGGGACTCTCTAGCAATCCCTTGTCGGTGGATCGGAGAGGATGGGAGGGGCAGTAGGGTATCAAGAGGTCTTGCAGGTAACTGGGTCCCTAATCGTGTGGGGCTCTGAAGGTTAGCAAGCCAACCTTAAAGGAGATCCGTCAGTGACTAGGCAGCCAGTGCAGTTCGTGGTGCACAGGAGTAATATGACTGGACCTAGAAGTCCCAGTCAGAAGCCTGGCTGCCACATTCTGCACTAGCTGCAAGCAGCGGATATCAACCCCTGGAAGCCCTAGGTAGAGAGAGTTGCAGTAATCAAGGCCGATAGTGATGAAGGTGTGGACCAGTGTTGGTAGATCATCCGGTGGAACCAAGTGTTTTACCCTGGCGATATTTCTCAGATGATAAAAAGAGGATTGACAACAGCTGACACCTGAGACCGCAGTGTCAGGCCGTCGTTATGAATAACGCCAAGGTTGCACACTTCGTCTGAAGCAGCGAGCTGTATGCCATCGAGTAAAACACCCAATGCCTGACCAACTCGCATACTTGCCCCCGGATGACCAGGGTCCACAACCAGCACTTCAGTCTTATCCAAATTCAATCTCAGCCAACCAGTACTCATCCAGGTTCTGATCTCGGTAAGGCAGTTGTTTAGCACAGAGAGTGCAGCATCCTGTCCGGGCAGAAAAGACATATACAGTTGAGTATCATCTGCATAGCAGTGAAAACTCAAAGTGTATCACCTGATGATATCTCCAAATGGTAGCATATACACTGCAAACAACAAGGGGGCCAAAATGGAGCCCTGTGGCACCCCTCAAGACCGGGAGTAAGTGCCAGAGGAATAAATTCCGGTGGTAACTCTCTGAAGCCTGTCTGCGAGGAAAGAATGGAACCATTTGAGGACTGTACCAGACAGACCACAAAACAGCCGCAGGTGCTCCAATAGCACATCATGGTCTACAGTGTCAAATGCTGCCGAGAGATCAAGAAGGACCAGAATGGTACAAGCCTTTCGATCTCTTGCCATCAGGAGGACATTCAGTATTCGGACCAGTGCAGTCTCCGTGCTGTGCTTCTTCCTGAATCCAGACTGGAGAGTATCATAGACATTATGAGTTGTAAGATGATCATCCAGTTACAGCGCAACTACCTTTTCGATAACCTTGCCAAGAAATGGCAGGTTAGCGATAGGTCGGTAGTTGACAGGACAATCTGGGTCCAAGAAGGATTTCTTAAGGAGTGGTTGAATGACCACCTCCTTTAGGGGTTCTGGAAAGACCCCAGTCTCCAAGGACCTCCAGACAATTTTAGCAAAAATCGGGCGGATAACGTCAACACATCCCGATAAGAGGGGTTTCGGGCCCAGATTGAGACTACAGCTGGTTGGATGCATTGTCTGGATGATCGTCTCAATATCCATGAATTCTGGCTGGCTGAAATCTGACCAGAAAGACCAAGTGCACATCCCATCCTGCCGATCGCCACAAGTCCTCATAGGAGAAACTATGCCGATGCTAGACCTGATGCTGGCAACCTTATCTGTGAAGAATCGAGCAAATTCACATCTCAGCTGAGAAAAAACTTCTCTGGGCTGAAGACAGATTGGATTGCACAATCTGTCAACAGTCCGGAAAAGCTGAGCTGGTCAATTCTGCGTGGTAGAAATCTCACCGGACAGGAATTCTGCCTTCTTACAGGTGATTTCTAGCTGATAGCCATTATAATGAGCCATCAGTTTCAGCTTGTCAGCATCAAGGCCAGACTTTCGCCAGGTTCTCTCCATCCTTCGACCAACTCGCCTCAGGTCCTTCAAGGAACCATCAAACCAGGGGTTCCTTGGGCGAAGAGTGAGGGGTCGAACACAAACAGGAGCAGTCTTGTCCAGGGCATCTCCCACAGCCTTATTATAGGCTAATACGAGATCACCTGGACTCATGCATTCACCCGACAAACCCGATAGGTCCAGTACCGCCGATAGGTCATTAGGAGTAGCTCCCCTCAAAGGGTGGTACTGGACCATCTCCATTGGGGCAGACCTATTAGGGGGACTCTGAAACTGAACCTTATGGTGTGATGGTCAGACCAGCTGACTGGTTCCACCCCCAAATCAGCTATCTCCATATCCAAAAGAAATATCAGGCCCAACGAGTGACCCCCTATATGGGTTGAGAAGATAACTACCTGTGTAAAGCCCAGCGTTATCATAAGCTGGAGGAGATTTTGCAGAGTTGTATCTAATTGTGTTTCCAGCACTTTGTACTGTCCTTTGAAAACATACTGTAGAAGCGTGGAATTTGTCAGCAGAAAAGACATTTCCAATGAAAATATTAAAGTAACAGTGTAATGAGAAATGTTTATCCAAAAAGCTAGTTTCAGCTACAGATAAAAATCTTAGCATACCTGTCAAATCTGCTTTTCTAGGCACCTCCTGTGCTGCACACAGTTGCTAAGTTTACGTGTGCGTTGTAACCCCGTTCAAGCAGTGAAAAAATTGGGATAGAAGAAAATATTGCAGTTTACAGATACATGTAAACCTGATCAGTACTCTATTTTTATTTTATTTTTTTATTTATTCAAGTGTTTCACCAGTAAGGCATGCTGAGCAATATAGCTCATTTACAGATGCGTCCTGGGAGGAAGGAGAGGGGGGAGGAGTGCAAGTACATAGACACAGGAATATAAGATAGCAGTGGTTATGAAAAACATACATAGCAGTCAAATACACTACATCAAGTATAACTTGATAATAACAATACTTACAGCATAAATACAAAGGCACAATGAATTCATAGCAGCCACGCACGTACATCAACAATAGCCTGATATTATGCAAAATTTGCAAGATAATACAAGGGCAGAAAGAATATATTGTAGCAGCAATATACTCAAGGTAAGAATGGGTAGGCAGCTAAATTGGCAAAAGGGCAGCAGTTGCTAGGGTCCAGAATTGGGGTAGCCCAGTGGGTCTGTAGGCTGGAGGGGGTCCAGTAGGTTAAGGGAGGGAGTGGAGGGGTCACAGTAGGAAGGGAAATAGAAGGATTTTGGCAAGAGCAGGTAGTAGTTGTGTAATCATATACTAGGGAGGGGGGAGAGAGATTTGTGTGAGGTGACATTGCGGATGGGGAAGGGGAGAATGTTCCACAGTTTAGGGCAGCGGAATGAGAAGGTTGATTGACCAGTGGAAGTAGAGCGATGGGGGATTGCGAAGGATTTTAGGTCAGAGTTACAGAGGGAGTAAGTGCGTTGGGAGGAAGCGCTTAAGGGGGAAGAAAGATAGGAGGGGAGAGTACTAGACCAGAATTTGATGATGAAAGTGACAGTATGGGACAGCCGTCTGGGCTCCAAGGATGGGAGGGACAGGGCTTTATATAGGTCACAGTGGTGAGTACGAGGAGGGCAGGATAGAGAAAAACAACAGAAAGAGTTGAAGAGCATGTCCAGTCTAGCTAGGGTAGTTTTGGGGACGGCACTGTAGACTATGTCAGCATAGTCAAAGGTGGGGAGGATCATTTTCTGCACTGTTGCACAACGGGCAGGTTGAGGAATGCAATCCTTGTTACGGTATAAAGCAGCAAGCTTGGGGTGGAGGTCCTTTTGAATTGCATTCATGTGTGCCAAAAAGTCCAGATGGTGGTCTAGCCAGAACCCAAGGTATCTAAAGGTTAAGACATTTTCAATAGGTGTACCATCCAGTGTATGGAAGGCGGGGGGATATGAGTTTAGATAGCCTCTGTCTAGTGCCGAAGGACATTGAGACTGTCTTTTTGGCGTTCAGGAACAGCTGGTTGGACTGGAACCAACACTGGACCTTGCTGAAATCATGTTGTAGTCTAGCTTCCGCTTCAGTGGGAGAGGTACATGACATGTAAAGGATGGTGTCATCCACATACATGTGGATTTGGGAAGTGGAGCAGACTATAGGGAGATTGTTGAGAAAGATAGAGAGTAATATTGGGCCAAGTACTGAGCCCTGCGAGATGCCAGTGGTGATGGGAAGGAAAGGAGAGAGGGAGGAGGCAATCTTAACTGACAGATCTGCCTGACAGGTAGGATTGAAACCATGCTGTGGCTGAGGAGGTGAGCCCAGCAGCAGTGAGTTTATGGAGGAGAAAGGAGTGGGATACAGTGTCGAAAGCTTTTGCTAGATCAACAAATATGGCGGAGGTAACATGTCCCTGATCCATATTGGTGAGTATGGAGTCAGTGAGCCGTAAGAGGCAGGTGGTGGTGGAGTCAGACTGGATAGGGGTGAAAAATGAGGTGGAGTCAAAGTAGGGGTTGAGCTGAGTGAGGACAATACATTCTTGAAGCTTTGCTAGAATGGGAAGTAAGGAGATTGGATGATAGTTCCCTGGGGTAGTGGGATCACCATCTTTGGGGAGAGGAATAATGGTAGAGCATTTCCAGGTTGAGGGAATCAAGGATAGGGAGAAAGATAGGTTTAATGGGGAGGCCAGAGGGGCAGCAATAGCAGGGGCGGAGAGGAAGAGCAGATTGGGGTCTAGGCCATCTGGGCTCTTACCCTTGTTGGGTTCAGGGCATGGAGGGCCTTTAGAACCTCATTTTGCGAGATGAAAGAGAAAGAGAAGGGAGAAGTGGAAAGGATTGGTGTAGGTTGAGGGTTTGGTGAGGCGGCGAGCATACATGTGAGGAGAGTGCTGAGGAGCGAGGAGGCACAGGATATAAATAAGGTGTTGAAAGTTGCGACCAATAGAGGGTCAGAAAGAGTAGCATTGCCATTGATGAGGGTTGGGATAGGGGAATGGGAGGGGGAGAGAAAAGGGATTTGACAACCCTCCAGAACTTAGAGGGATGACTTAAGTTAGTGTTGAAGGATGTGGAGAAATATTCTGATTTAGCATATTCGGACACCTTAGTGCAGGCATTTCTAAGGTGTCAGTAATGGAGAAGGAGAGTATGGGATCTGGATTTCATGTAGGCCTTCCAGGCCTGGTCCCTGGCACATATGAAGGTCAATAGTTCAGCATTTATCCAGGGGAGGTGTGAGCCTTTGATGCTTGTTAGTTTAGAGGGAGCGTGCAGGTCCCAGATTCCCAGAAATTTTGTCTATAAATAGTTGGGGGCAGTGTCAGTTGAGGATCCTGTGGTATAGGGGACCAGTCTGTTGGTATAAGTCATTTAGTAGGGGAGCTAAGTTTAGAGAGCGAAAAGAACGTAGAAGGATTAATTGGGGGGAGGGCTTTAGTCTGATAGAGTTTACGGATACAGAAAATCATGTGGTGATCGCTGAGGGAATCTGGGAGAAAATCGGACTCAATTATGTGGTGAGGATGTGAGGTGAGGGCTCAGTCTATTAGAGTGTGTTTGAGTGATTTATGGTTGAGTCTAGTAGGAGAGATTGCGACAGGGAGAGTCTGCCACTCTTGAGGACTGACCTTTTCTTAAATCTGTTGCAACAGTTCTTCTATTTCTTAGCCTAATCTATCCTTTACAATTTCTAGTCCATAAAGTTGGCCACCTATGGGCACCCTCTCTCCTTTCTTGACTATGCTGTAGTGTGTGCTTTAATTTTCCTGTTCCCTCTCAGGTCCTCGTACAGGGAGATTATTGTTGTGACCTCCGAGCTGATGTAAAACAACACAGTAAAATATTTGGGAATAATGATTAATACCTCTGTGACCCCTGCTGACCACTGTTTAACAGTTGTTCGATCTGCTTGACATATGATCACTAGAATAAAACGCTCCTTCATGACTAGATCTGAGCAACTTATTATTCCCTTTTTAACAGTTATGTCCGCCCACTATTAGATTACGGATCACAGGTCTGGTTACCATAGTCGACCAAAGATATTAAATTAATAGAAAGCATACAGAGAATAATGACTAAATATGTGCCCAGACTTAAGGACTGTACATACCAACAAAGACTGTTAGAAACAGGTCTACACTCATTAGAGGAATTTAAATATTTGTTGACCGGGATAGGCATGCTGAGTAGAGGCTCATTTCCAGGTGCGACCCAGGGAAGGGGAGTGCAGGAGTACATAGAAGATAATACACAAACTGTGATACATACAAGATAAATACTGTAGTTATAGGCAGTATTGCAACAAGATTCAGGAGGAGTACATCATCATCACAGGTCATTTGTAAACTAAAAGATCTCAGATTTATCAGCTAGGTCAGAAAAGGACATCATTAGTTACATTTCCAGGACGTGAGACCTGAGACACTGGGAGACCAGAGCCTCAGCATAGGTGCATCGTCAGGGGCTAGGATTTGTAACTGCTGTGTATTCATTCTAGGTCACCTTGGAAAGCGGAGGAGGGGGGTTGGTAGGAAATTAAGTTAAGTCTGGCAAGTGAGGTAAGAGGATGTGCATCTAATGGAGGGGGTATGCTTGTTCCATAAGCTGGGGAGCCGATAGGAAAAAGCAGCTTTGCCAGATGATGAGGATGGGCAAGGTATGAGAAAAGATCTTTGGTTCCTGTGTCTTAGAACATAGGGGGTGTCCGGGGCCAGGGAGAGACTGTCCGCCAAGTAGGAGGGTAGCATATTAAACCAAAATTTAGCTGTGAGGTTTATAGAGTGGATGTAGCGCCAGTGGGACAGAGGGGTAATATCAAGGAGGGAGTATAAATTGCAGTGATGAGTTTTAAGGGGTGAGTTGGTGGTGAAGTGGCAAAAAGAGTTTAGAAGTGTGTCAAGCTTCATTAGGGTGGTATCTGGGGCTGTGCCGTAGACCACGTCAGCGTAGTCAAAGATGGGGAGGATCATCTTTAATAAGATTTGACATCTGGCAGGAAGTAGGAGGGAGTCTCTGTGCCGGTAGAGCATGCCTAGTTTGGGGCATAGTTTAGTGACAATAGCATCTATGTGATGCGAGAAAGATAAGTGGTGATTGTGCCAGACACCCAGGTACTTGTACTTACTGACCTGGTCAAGGGGGGTACCGTCTAGGGAAATGATTGGGGAGGGAAGGGGGGTCTGCTGATTTTCTGTGTTGTACCAGAAAGCATGGGTACAGTTTTGGATGTGTTTAATTTTAGTTGGTTTTGTCTAAACCAGTGTTGAATATTGTTGAAGTTTTTTGGAGGGTAGTTTGGACTTCGTTTGTAGAAGAGTCTGAGATACAAAGAGGATAGTGTCATCCGCATACATGTGTATGTTGGATTTAGAGCAGGTGGAGGGAAGGTCATTTATGAAGAGTGAAAAGAGGATGGGACCAAGGACAGAACCTTGTGGAACACCTGCGAGAATAGGGTGGGGTGGGGATGAAACGTCAGCAGTTCTGGCAGTCTGTACCTTGTTGGAGAGGTAGGAGCTAAATCATTGTAAGGAAAGAAGACAAAGAGGAGATGCAAGAACTCATGGATGAGTGTAATATTAAATATAGTAGTGTCAGGTAGTTTAAGATCCCAAAATAAAAAAAATTATATTTCCAAAAGCCGCAGCTGTTAAGAGAGACAACTTTTACACAGAGTAGTAAGGGCATGGAACAGGCTTCCACAATCAGTGGTAGATAATACTACACTAGATACTTTTAAGAACTCTCTGGATAATCTTTTTTATTCCAGTCATTTATTGGTTAAGTTACACACTTACATGGGAGACATTCTAGATAGGCCTTGTGCCCCCTTATGTCTTAAATGTCCTAGTAATCCTAGTATGGCTGTGTTTCTCGTTGTTGGATTTAGTGTGCAATTACGCTATATTTATAAAATAACTTGATGTATATACCTTATGTGTATGAAACCTGTAAATGTTGAAAATACCATAGCACTAAGTGTTTTTGATAAAGGTAAAAAGTATTAGGTGACTGTATTAGAGAAATTTCATTACTGGGGTAGCGATATAAGAAAACCCCCTGCTGTGTTATTTAAATGTATGTAAATTACAGATTGTTTGAGAGGCCCTTTGGTACCATGCATTCCTGCTGTAAACTGAGCCAGTCTGAAATGTCATGGTGATTTGCATATACATCCCATGATGCCCCACAGCCCCTCCACAGAGATGATTAGCTGGGTTAAGTGTATTGAGCTTACTTTGGAGCATATTTTAGAGTTAGCAGAAGATAGCCAATCCACATCTTAGTCTCCCAAGGATGTATAGCTTGCCAGACGTGGCATGAGAAGTTGTAATAGTGATAGGTTCAGCTATGAAGGTAAAGATTAATGGTACCATCTCAGATGCCAGGAAAGTCATGGTCGGGGTCCTGCAAGTGTCCATACTGGACCTCCTCCTGTTTAGCCTTTTCGTAAATGACCTCCCAGCGGCGTGCCCCTCTGCCAAAGTCCTGCTCTATGCAGATGACATGGTGCTATTCCTTAGAGGCTCCTGCCAAGACATGCTGACCAGGAACCTGCAGTGCAACTTCGACCTGCTGCAGAAATGGTTTAACACCAGCCTCCTAGTACTCAATAGTAAAAAGACTAAGACAATGCTCTTTACCAGTCACCAGAAGAGGAAATCCACCACACCGTTTAAAACAGCACTCAATACGGACTCCACCCTCGAACAGGTTCACTTTGTCCGGTAGCTGGGGGTCACAATCGATGAGTCCCTGTCTTTTGACGAACACTTAATATCACTAAGGTTGCAAACAAGAAGTTGGAGACACTCTACAGACTCCGCTTCTGCCTCACCCTGAAGCCAGGCTCCAGGCGGTCAGTGGCACAATCCTGCCAATCTTAGACTATGGAAACGTGGTTTATGGTACTGCCACAGACACTAGCCTACACAAAGTCCACCTTGCCCTCAATAAAGCATGCAGATTTGTCCTGGATGCAGATCGCATCATGCACACCTGTGAGCTCTAAATAAGGACAATGTGGCTCCCCCTCCAGGACAGAATAAAGCTCCATACCTGCTTACTAGGAAAGAAGGCCCTACTGGGACTGGCACCTGTCTCCCTACAGGCGTTATTCAGACCTGCCCCAGGTGAGCATGCCACAAGAAGTGTTTTCAGTCATGCCTTAACTGTTCCTTTCAGGAAATCAGCCCTGGGGAGGCGTGTCTTTGTGGGAAGGGCTCCCACCTGGCTAAACGAGCTTCCAAACTCAATCACCAGCCTTCAGCACCTAGGGCACTTCAAATCCGAACTCCGTAAATCCATCTCTCCTCCAGCCCGCTGCCTGTGTCAAACGTAATCCCAGCATCTGGCCCACCACTCAACTGCCCATTTGCTCTGACCAGGTTGCACCTACTCCCCCTTCTCCTCCCCCTCTGTACCAACTCCCCCCCCCCACTTATCCTTTGTCCATTACCCCCTCACTACCTCCCCTCAATCTTCCCTCTGTCCAGTTCACCCACACTACCTCCTACCCGGTCCCCTGTCCAC
This sequence comes from Neoceratodus forsteri, assembly GCA_016271365.2. Taxonomy (NCBI): domain Eukaryota; kingdom Metazoa; phylum Chordata; order Ceratodontiformes; family Ceratodontidae; genus Neoceratodus; species Neoceratodus forsteri. The sequence goes on along the minus strand of CM057455.1, from coordinate 26,941,358 downwards.
TTCCTCTGCCCCCCACTCCTCCCCTCCACCTGCTCTCTGTCCAGTACAACCACACTACCTCTAGCCCATTTTCCTGACCTCTTTCTACCTCCTCCCATTCCCTCCCACCTACCTGCAGTTGCCGAACCCCAACTTGTCTCTCTACACTTAAGTTCTCTCAGATGGCTGCACATTGTGTACCTCCACTAGGAAATTGACAGTGCTACCAGCTGCTTCATTCATGTCTTGACTTGTGTAAACTGTCAATGTATTTGCTACCCCTTCCTATGTAAACTTTTTGTTAGTAGAACAACCCCAGTGTCAATTTGTCTGCTGTAATTATGTTGTTGCAAAAAAATGTATCTTCTTAAGTGCTGACGAGGATCCTTTGTAAATGAGCTCTTAGCTCAAAGATTTGTAATTCCGAGTTACCAATAAATAAATAAATATGGTGGCTGTAGGGAGACCAGGGCGACAGTAAGTGCCAGGTATGTATATAGTCAATGTAAAAGGGATGGAAAGTTTGATGAAGAGTTCATATTGGGATGAGGACAAGATAGAATAGAGGAGTATCGTGGTTGGAGGATAAATGCATTGCGAGACCTCTGCCCTTGGGGGGTCAGTCTTGCCTGATTAGAGAGTAACCAGGAATAGAGAGATTGTAGTTGGGTATCTTGTGGAACAGCCAGGTTTCTGAGAGTCTGGCGCTAACCAGGTTGCTTCTCAAACCGAGTTGAAAGTATGGGGTTCACAGGAATCGATGCCTGTAGAACCCAAATGTGCACTGCATGTAAACTGGATCAGTTGTTAATTCTGTATCCATTGCCAGTATTCTAGAGACACTTATGTAAATTGAATTGTGTCTCTGGAACCGGAATGAGCTGTTCATGTATACTAAACAACATTGTAACCAGAGCCACCAGCACCGATCCTTGTTCCTCAATTGCAGCACACATGTAAACAAGGTAAATGAGTACTCTTTAGTTTCACGGTCCTAACCTTTGCCAGGTTTACAGTGCTGTTTCTAAGCCAAATGGGCAGCCATCTTTTTTTGGTTTGGTTTTTTTGTTTTGTTTAACTTAAAAAAAAAAAAAAGCATTAAAACTATAGTAACATAGTAGCTGTTGGCAGAAAAGGGCTCATTGGCCTATCTAGTCTACCCTGAAACTTTTTCTACCTACTGTGTGGCTGCAGATCCTAATTGATCTGTGGCATTCCCCTCCCCACCCTGTTTGTAAGATCTCCTGTGTCTATCCCATGTGTGCTTAAATCCTCCCACCATGTTGGTACCACCACCTGCACCGCTAGTCTGTTCCAGGTGATTATCAACCTTTCCGTGAAGAAGTACTTCCTTACATTACTTCTGAGTCTCTCCCATCCAACATCAAATTATGCCCCTTGTCCTTGAGCATCTCTTTCTATGTAGTATACTATCCTCCTGTACCTTATTGATGCCCTTAAGGTATTTGAATGTCTCTTAGCATGTCTCCCCTTTCTGTTCTGTCCACAAAAGAGTAAGTAAGTTAAGTAAAAATGTATTTATATGAAGCGCCCTTTCCAAAGCTCAGGGTGCCTTTACAAAATCTCAAACACCATTTACATTTCTGAAAATGCTTGTTTGAAAAGACAGGTCTTAAGAACTTTTTTAAACCCTTCTACAGTCAGGCTGTTGCGTATCTGGCAAGGTAGAGAATTCCACAGGGTAGGTGCCATAAAAGCAAAAGTTCTTCCATCAGATGTTTTCAGGGTTACCCTGGTAATATCTAGCAATCCGTCGGCAGAGGATCAGAGGGAGCGGGAGGGGCAGTGAGGAGTCAGGAGCTCTTTCTGGTAGTGGGGTCCCAACCCATGTAGGGCCTTATAGGTCATCAATGCGACCTTGAAAGTGATCTGCCACTGTATAGGCAGCCGGTGCAGTTCGCGCAGCACAGGTGTTATATGGTTGGATCTCGGGCTTCCAGTCAACTACCTAGCTGCCGCATTTTGCACCAGCTGCAAGTGTCAGATATCCACTCCTGGCAGCCCTAGATAAAGGCCACTGCAGTAATCAAGATGACTGGCAACTAAGGCGTGGACCAGGGTAGGAAGATCCTCCGATGGAACCAAATGTTTCACCCATGCTATGTTCCTTAGATGGAAAAAGGATGATTTGACTACGGCCGACACCTGTGCCCTCAGGGTCAGGCCCACGTCAAACACCAAGGTTACGCACCTGTCCAGATGCCATAAGCGGGGTCTCCCCAGAAATAAACCTGAGGGTTTTCCCGTCCATGAGCTTGACATCCTTACCCCTGGCTCCACTACCAGTACCTCTGTTTTTCCTGGGTTTAACTTCAGCCAGTTGGTACTCATCCAGTTCTGTATCTCCAGCAAGCAGTTGTTAAACACTGCACTTGAATTGGACTCCTGCTCGGGCACAGAAGATATGTAGAGTTGAGAGCCATCAGCATAGCAGTGAAAACTCAACTCATACTGTCTAATAATGTCCCCCAATGGGAGCATATACACCGCAAATAACATGGGGGACAACACCGAACCCTGTGGTACCCCACAGCGCAGGCAGTGAGAGGCTGAGGAATAAATCCCCGACACTACTTCCTGAGTCCTACCCTGCAGGAAAGATTGAAACAAACTGGACCACCCCACCTTAGTCCACAGAGAAACCACAGGTGTTCTAGCAATACCCCATGATCTACAGTGTCAAATGCTGATGAGAGATCAAGGAGAACCAAGATAGAATGAGCTCTCCGATCTCTCGCCATCAGGAGATCATTCAGTACCCGTACAAGAGCCGTCTCAGTGCTATGCCGCTTCCTGAAGCCAGACTGGAGAGGGTCACATATTTGGTTCTTTGAGTCATTCCTTGCAGCTTTTCTGATGCATTCCATGCACCGTCTTGGTTGCCCTCCTCTTTACCACCTCCACCTGATCAGTGTCCTCCTTGAGATGGGGCCTCCAGAACTGGATACAGTACTCCAGGTGAGGCCTCACCAATGACCTATACAGGGATAATACCACCTTCCTCCTGCTTATTTCCCTCCCTATGCACCCCAGCATTCTACTAGCTTTTCCTACTGCCTTGTCACATTGCTTTGCCACCTTGAGGTCATCAGATGCGATGACCCCCAAGTCTCCTGTTTTGTGGTTGCCACCTCCTCTTCCCCCCCCCCAGAGGATATGCATCCCTTGGGTTTTTGTGCCCTATGTGCATAATCTTGCACTTTTCAGCACTGAAGTCCAAATGCCTTACTTTTGATCATTCTTTAGTGTTTTCAGGACATTCCTCATTCTGCCTACCCCCCTCTTCTGCGACCATTCTTTTGCAGATTTTTGTGTCGTTTGCGAACAGGCATACTTTTCCTTCCAGCCCTTCTGCAATGTAACTAATGAAGACATTAAATAGTACCAGTCCAAGAACTGCCCCCTGTGACACCCCGCTGGTTGCCTCCCCTTTCTCCGCGCGTACTCCATTTACTACCACACTCTGGCTCCTGTGACTTACCCATTTTACTACCTTTGGCCCTACTCCAAGGCTGCCCAACTTGTTTATCATTCTGTGCAGGATGGTGTCAAAAGCCTTGCTGAAATCTAGGTAAACTATATCCGCTGCCCCTCCCTGATCCACTTCCCTCGTCACCCAGTCAAAAAAAATCGATGAGGTTTGTCTGGCAGGATCTCCCCACAGTGATCCCATGCTGCCCTGGATCTTGCAGCCCACTTGCTGCAAGGTACTCCACAATCCTTTCTTTCAGTAGTGTTTCTATTATTTTTTCCACCACTGGTGTCAGTCTTACTGGTCTATAGTTCCTTGCCTCCTCCTTATTCCCACTCTTGTGTATCAGAACCATGTCTGCCCTCCTCCAGTCCTTTGGTACTACCCCTTTGTCCAATGATAGGTTAAACAGGACTGTCAGAGCAACAGAGAGCTCTTCTCTCAGTTCCCTCAGTACCCGTGGGTGTACCCCATCCAGGGCCATTGCCTTATTCACATTTAATCTCTCTAGTTCTTTGCGGTTTCTCCCTTCCGAAAAAGGGCTAGTGACTACCTCCCTTCCCTTAATTCCTTCATCCTTTATTTTTGGCCCTTCACCAACCCACTCTTTAGTAAATATTGAACAAAAATACTTGCACAATATATTTGCCTTCTTTTGGTCCTCTTCCACACACGCCCCCTTGCCCATGTAGTCTTACTATCCCTGCCTTGTTCTTTCTCCTTTCGCTTATATATCTGAAAAATGTTTTATCCCCATTTCACTATTCTGGCTGTATTCTCCACTGTTGGTGCTTTAGTGTGCCTAACAGCTTTTATTGCCTTCCTGTGCTTCATCTGATATCCTTCTCTGTCCTCAGCCTTCTGGGTTTCCTTGTACCTTTTGAAAGTTAACCTTTTTGCCTTAACCTTTTCTGCTACTTCCTTGGAGAACCATAGTGGTTTCTTCTTTCTCCTGTTCTTTCTAACCTGCCTGACACAGAGGTTTGTTGCCTTCTTGATGGCTGCCCACTTCTCCTTTACCCCATCCTCTTCCCCTGTATGTGCTAATGCTTCCCCAAGGCACTCTCTCATTTTCCTGAAATCAGCCTTCCTGAAGTTCAGGACCTTCATTCTAGTGGGGTTTGTTTCCAGCCCTGTTCTAACCCTGAACCACACCATGTGATGTTCATTTGTCCCCATGTGGTTTCTTACAGTGATGTCTGTGACACTGTCGCTGTTTCACAGTACCAGGTCTAGTATGGCCTCCCCTCAAGTGGGTTCACCGACTTGCTACCAGAGGAATGCCTCCTGCAGGGAGTCTAGGATTTCCATACTTCTGTTTGTTTCTGAAGCTGGGATGCTCCAGTCCACATCCAGCATATTGAAATCCTACTAGCAATACCTGCCCTTTGTTAGACATTGCCCTGATTTCCTCTAACATTTCCTTATCTACTTCCTCTTTCTGTGCTGGAGGTCTGTAGATCACCCCTGTTCTAATCACAGCTCCCTTCCTTGTCTCCAGTGTCACCCACAGTACCTCGGATTCTCCTTTTTCTCTTTGTATTTCTGTGACTTTTATTGACTCATTCACATAGAGATCCACCCCCTCCCTTTTTGCCCACTCTGTCCTTTCTGAATAGCGTATACCCTGGTATGGCTGCTTCCCATTCTTGGTTATTGGACCAGATCTCTCTGATTGCCACTATGTCTGGGTCTGTTTCTGCCATGGTGGCCTACAGATCTGCAGCTTTGTTGCCCAGACTTTGAGCATTTGTACATATCACTTTCCAGATCTTACTGCCCCTTCCTCGTTTTTGTCAATGTGCCCACTCCTAACCTTTCCCTTCTTTCTCTTACTCACTTCTCTTCCTTTTACTCTCTGCTGTACTCCTTGTATTAGGCCTTTTTGCGATTCTTCACCCTTCGGACTCTCGTTGTTGTTTGTTAGCGTGTGGGGGTGAACAGTCCCTGCCCTTTTACACTAGTCTATCCCCCTCCTTGGCTAGTTTAAATGCCTACCAGTGTAACATTTAAACTTTTCCGTGAGGGGCTCAGTTCCCCTCCTAGACGGATGCAGGCCGTCATCTCTGAATAGGCCTCCATCCATCCAGGTGGTTTACCAGTCCCTAGTGAATCCGTATCCCTCCTCACCACACCATTTTTTTCAACCATGTGTTGAAATTCCTGGTGCGGGTACTCTTGTCTTCTCCCTTGCTGTGGACAGGTAGCACCTCCGAGAATATAACTGATTTCGCCACTTGCCTTAGGCCCCTCTCTAGTTGCCTGAACTCTTTCTGAACAGCTTCTGGCTCATTCCTAGCCATTGTCCATCTGCTCCTTCTTCCTGACACCCTTACAGGCAGTGGAGGTGGACTGGGTGGTTTCTGTTGGGTGGGAGTGAAGGTCCTCCTAACCCAAGACACCTCGGCCCGGAACCTGTCAGCCTTATCCCTCAGTCCAGAGAGGCACATATTCAGGTCCCTCTATTTTAAGACCAACCTCCAGCCAAATTCTGGAAGCTGATTCACCCCCTTTTCAATCCCCCAGCCCAGTCCACTGTTACGGTCTTCATGGTTAATGTTTCAACAGTCTCCGACCTTCTCTGTGTTGCTGCTCACTTCAGTGAGTTTTTCACTACTTTTTCTCTCCACTTCCCCTGCCCCCACCTTTTCCTGGCTCCTCTCCTCTTCTCCCACCTCCAGCCTACTCTCCACCACACCCCTCTATGGGGTTTTATTCCCCCCCATCACTAACCAGGATACCATGCTTGTCCTTTCCCCACTTAGCCTGTCTAAATCTAGCCCTGATGGCCTAGACCTTAAACTTCACTGTCTTTCAGCTTTAAAAATCACCTTCCCCCTCACTCACCTCTCAACAGATCATTCACCCTCTGAGCTGTCCTTCAGTCTTGGAAGCTTGCCAGATTCCCTCCCCCCCTCCCCCCCCCCCAAACAAGGGGGGTGATCTTTCCAACCCTGGCAACATCTGACCCATCTCCTTCCTCCCCTCTCTTACAAAGCTGCAAGACAAATTTTGTCTACTCAAACTTCCTCCACTCTTCCAAGTTACTCTCCCTCTTCCGGTCTTGTTTTTGGAAGCACCATTCCACTGTCTCCTCCCTACTGTGGGTCACTAATGCCATCCTCACAGGGATGTATCAGTGACACCTTGTGGCAGCCATTTTCATCACTCTGGTCAAAGATTTTGGTTTGATGGCCTATCCATACCTCTGGGACAAGCTGAGTGCTGTTGGCCTCTCAGCCCCTACTGTTGAGTGGTTCCTATCCTACCTCTTGGGCCTTCAGCAGTTGGTACAGGTAGGAGGCGTCCTTTCCCATCCTCTACTAGTCCAGGCTGGGGTCCTACAGGGCTCCATCTTGTGTCCAGTCCTCTTCTCCATATTCCTCAATGACCTCCTCTCTTCCTATGCCAACTCGCATATTCACATGTATGCTGATGACACAGTTCTCTACACTTAAGGCCCCTCGACCGTGACAGTGGAAATCTTGCTCCAGCAAAATTTCCACAGTGTGCTGTTTTGGTTCCAGGCCAGTCAACTCCGGGTCAACACGGTGTCCATGACTTTTGACACCTGTCAGAAGCTGGCTGGGCTTGCCCTCCTCCCTGCCTTTTCCACCCTGAATGGCACCCCTTTGATGTGGTTCCTTCCTTCAGGTATCTCAGAATTAGGGTTGATCGTAGGCTTGACTTCTCTGTCCACATAGCCTAGAGCTTAGAGTAATCTGTGAATAAGCTTGGTACATCCAGCTGACCTGGGTTTGATTCTTACAACTTCCACTTGCATACTGTGTGACTCTGAACAAGTCACTTAACCAGTTCAAAGCTCCCAGGTCACCCATGAAAACAGGCACTTGTGCCAAGTGGGCCTTACCCAGTTGACAAAGAATAAATACAGTAAATATGCTTGATACTAGGGCTGACTTCTCTGCCGCATTGATGCCATCCCCTCCAAGCTCCACCCCAAGCTTGGAGTCTTGTGCCGTAACAAAACTGCCTGTCCCTGCAGGTCTGCCAGGAGTTGGTTACCAATATGGTGCTCCGGATCTTCGACTGTGTAGATGTGGTTTATGGTACCATCCTTTTCTCTTTCCTTGCCAAACTGGAAACCCTCTGTAATGCCTTCTTTCATTCTGCTACCAGCTCACCTCCTTGTACTCACCACTTCTCCCTCTACTCCTCCTTATCTCCTCACATCGCCAGTTCTATTATGCCTCTTTCATCTCCGGATATTGGTGTGGGTCTCTATCATCTTACCTAGCCACACTCCTCTCTCCCATTCCCTCTGCTTCATACTCCCTCTGCTCCAGGGATCCTCACACCTTCTCCCTCCCCCACCCTTACTTCTCTTCCGGGCAGTCAGCTTTCTCCTTTCGCCTTCCCTTCCCTCTGGAACCTGTTCCCCATCTCTGTCCATCTCCCACCTCCACCATTTTCCTTAGGCACCATACTAAAGCTCCTCCCCCTCCTGCTCCTGTCATTCCCAACGTGACTACCCAGGGCTAGCTCTGTTTTTTATGTTGCCTTGCACATGAGCAAGCAACATCTTGTGGTAGTAGCAGAAATGCAGAGGTGTGTTAGTGTTGGCGAATGCAGGACACACTTTAGTAGGTGCGTTCCTCATTCCCCAGTTACCCAGCATGCTAGCGCTGACACAAGAATTATGTAAAGTGCCACCATCTTAAAAGAAATGTGCTGCTGTAATCGGAGGTGAGCTCATCATGCAGCGGCACAGATGACAGCCTCCCGTACATGCCTTTCCTGGTGATACATTTTAATAAACATGTGCCGCCACACAATCCCCAAAGAAAGCCAACATCGAGGTGCAATCCCCATGTCAGAATGTCCCCCCATTGTGTGGCACACTGAGCCCACCCTAGTGTCCTGCCGCTCACACAAAGCTGACCATGTTGGCATGTTCCTTCCCACACCCTCATTGTGTCGCACACTGGGACCCCATCCCAGTGTGGCCAACATTTGTTTCATTTCACCTGTAAAGAAAGAAAATGGTCCCGTAATGTTCATTTTTTTTTCTGTACCGGAAAACCAGAAAACAGTCCCTCATTGTCCACGGCGCCCCCCTCCCCTAACCCACACCCATCATCTATGCACTTACTTCCCCAACCATCCCCCACCCCATACTTACCTCCGAGGTCTGGTACTGCTATCTTCGTGGCTTGGGAACACATCTGTACTCTTCAAAGCTGAACTGCAAAATGAAGAAATGCTGGTAAACTGCATAATGGCATAAATTGGGGGGAGCGGCATAAATTGGGGAGGGGGGCAATTTAGGTGGATATCGCAGCCATTTTTTTGCATTTTGGCTCCAAATTTTCAACATAGGGTTCTTGGGAAACCCACCTCAAGAACACATGCACTGTCATCTTGTTTTTCGGTCCCAAAAAGGTAATTTCACGGTCAGTGTCACCTTTCGGGACCAAGTAACGAAACAGCAGTGTGGCTGTTTATGAGGTGGATTCCCAAAAAGCCTATATTGCAAATTTGGTGAAAAAATTCCAAAAATGACTGTGTTACATGCATTGCACTGTTTCCACGCACGCTCGTAACTTTGACAATTTTTCATATTTTCACTCCAGATTTTTAACATTGCCATTTTTTCACATCTCCTTATGAACAGTACAGCTGTCATTTTCACATCCTGCCCGTGCCGCTCTTCACATCTGGCGACAAATGGTGCAGTCGCTATGGGAAATCAATATTCGGGACAGATTAACAAAATCACAGTGCCACTGTTCATGAGTGGAGGTCCCAAATGCCTATGTTAAAAATTTGCTTAAAAAATCACCAAAATAATTAGAGTATGGCGTCGTATACACAAGTTTCACGCACGGTGACTTCACCAGTTTTCATATTACTCCAGATTTTCAACATTGCCATTTTTTTATACCTCCTCATGAACAATGCAGCTGTCATTTTTCACATCCTGCCTGATATGTGTTTTCGCACCTGTGGCACCAAATGGTGCAGTCGCTGTGAAAAATCACCTTTCAGCTAATGAACTGATAGCGCCACTGTTCATGAGGTGGGGTCACAAACAACCCATGTTGAAAATTTGGAGTGAAAATACCAACAAATGCCTGGGACTTTAAGGTTTCCCTCGGTAACGCCCCACCCTGTAGAGACTGAAAGGCGTCAGGGGTGTGACTTGGAATTCAAACAACATGAAGTCTTGCTGTATTCTGACTATTGCAGTTAGGTCCTGTCTTTCAACTGCCCCAGAAAACAGAGAGTTAACTTTCCATGGCCAGCATGGAACGTTCAGCACGAGTTCAGTTGAAGCCTCTGTCTGCTGTTGTTTAAACTCCAACTGTCAGATTCTTTACTCCGCCTCACTGAACAGTCGCTCCGAAGATATCCTTTGCTCGGTTCAAAAAAAGTCGGTAAAAGTGTTGTTTTTTTCGCTCGGTTTCTACTGAATTTCTGTTACTGAAACCAGTCGGTTTAAGTCTCTGTCTGTGGTACCGTGAGTACTAGATAGGTTTTGCATTTAGTTTCTGTGTGGAACTTGTAAACATTGGATCGATTAGGTTTGAACCGATCAGATTGGTTTTAAAAAACTTGAATTTATTAGAGTGTGGTAACCGGTCCGTATCTGTTCTAAAAAAAAACGGATTTAATTACGTTTTTTTCTAAGACCCGTAACACGGTCAGGAACCGATAGGGGTGTCTTGCCTGGCGGATTGCCGAAAAAAGGGTAAGTTTTGGATAGGATTGGCCATGTGTGAGAAACCCAAGAAAAACGGGCCTATCGGTTTTAATATCAGTGTTTGTGGGGAAGCCTTTGCTAAGGCTGATCCCCACACCACCTGTGTTTATTGTCTGGGGTTTCACCACCTCAATTCAGACTGCCAAATTTGTGAAAGTTTTCCCAAACCTACCCTGGATAAAGGTAGGTAGACTAAGGGAAAGGGAGGCGAGGGGTCAGTGACCTGGATGGCCAGCCCGGTTCGGTTCCGGCGAACCGGAAGGAGTGCCCTCTGACCAGGCGAAACTGCGGGCAAAGGAGAGCCGATTCTGAGGTCGGTTCGATTAAAAGAAAGAGAAGGGAAAAATCATCCGGTTCGTATCCACAAATTCTTTCTCCAACTGCTGATGAAATAGCCAAATCAATAAGGATTGTTCAGTCGCTAACTTCGGTTTCCAGTTGAACCAGCACCATCTGTCAGGGGCTCGGTTCGGTCGGTTCCCCTGGTTCCGGATTATACTTTAGAAGAATTTTATGAACCGGAGGAGGAGGAGGAGGGAAGAGTATGAGGATAATGATGATGATGATGATGGTGATTATGAAAGTCTGGATGGCTATTGACCCGGACATCTCCCCAGACAGACCTTCAGGTGTTTCTCCTCCTAGGCTTTCTGAGTCCCCTTCCCACTTTATGTTTTACAAGAAAGTGGCTGAAACCCTCCAGCTTCCAATGGAAGAAGCTGTAGAGGATCAGGAGGAGCCTGATTTTGTTGAGATGATGGACATCCCAGAGTCCAGGAGATTGTCTGTTCCCCTCCATAAATCTTTTGGGAAACAGACATTTAAAATTCTAAAGACTCCTAATTCCATACCTCCTGTGGACAGAAGAATGGACAAGAAGCATACCCTTTCAGGCTCAGACACGGAGTTCCTTTCCCAGCAATGCAGCCATGTTGGGGTAGTGCAGGCTGCTGCTTGTGATAAGGCAAATATTCCCTTGGCTTCACATCCCCCAGATAAGGACTCCAGGAGGATTGATGCCATGGCAAAGAAGCAGTACATGGCAGCATCTTTGGGACTCAGGCAGGCTAACTATATGGCCTACACAGCTAGATACCAGAAGTCCAGGTGGGACACTGTGCTGGCTCTGGCTAAACAGGCCCCTGACCAGCTTGCCAGGAGCTGGAGCATGTGGCTGTGGATGGGATTGAGGCATCAAGGTGCAATTTCATGCTGCTGTGGACTCCAGTGATGTTTCATCTAGAGTCATGGCTACATCTGTGGCCCTTCGGAGGATGGCTTAGCTCAGATGTACTAGCCTATCACAGGATACCCAGGCTAAGGCCATGGATTTCCCTGTCATTGGTAAGTCTCTGTTTGGGGAGCAGACAGAGAACTACATGAAGAAGATGGATGCGTACAGGACCACATATAGGAGTGCTGGGCCAAAGAAAGGCAAGCCACTCCCCAGAGACAGCATTCCAGGGGCAGGCCCTTTCAAAGGTCTTTTTACCAAGCCCAGGCCTCCTCTTCTGCTTATACTCAAAGGGGGTTCTTCAGAGAAAGAGGCAGACAGGGAATGAGCAGGCCTGCTTCCACCCCTCAGCCTAAAGCCCCTGCCAAGCAGACATCCTGATGGGTCTGCCCGGACCTATTCTCCAATACCTGTAGGGGGCAGGCTGGCTTACTTTGTCCAGGACGGGAAGTCTTTGACATCAGACAAGTGGGTCCTGGAAGTAGTAAGCCAGGGACTGGTTCTCAGCTTCAAAAAATTTCGCAAGATGAGAACCAGATCCTTTCCACCTGCAAATCCATCAGAGACCCTTGCCCTAGAGGCAGAGGTTTCTTTCCCCCTGGCCCTCAGAGCCGTAGAAAGGGTTCCTCCCCTACACAGGGACAAAGGATTGTACTCCAGGTACTTCCTAACCCCCAAAAAGACAGGAGAATGGCAGCCCATCCTGGATCTAAGATATCTGAACAAGCACCTTTTAAAACCAAAATTCAAAATGGTGACTCTGGGAATAATTCTGCCCTCTCTAAGGCCAGGGGACTGGCTAGCCTCCCTGGACCTCAAAGATGCCTATTTTCACATTCCCATCAGGTGCTCCCACAGAAAGTACCTCAGGTTCGAGTTTCCCTCAGGCCACTATCAATTCAGAGCAATGCCCTTTGGCCTAACATCAGCCCCAAGGGTGTTCACAAAGTACCTGGCAGTAGTGGTTGCTTTCCTAAGAAGAAAAAAGATCTCCATCTTTCCATACTTGGACGACTGGCTCATAGTGGGTCAGTCTCCAGACCAAGTCAAGTCACATCTGCAAATAACTCAGCAAGTGCTCACTTCCTTAGGATTCCTCCTCAACCTTCCAAAATCAGTTCTCGACCCAGTACAGCTCCTCACCTTTATAGGGGCAGAGCTGGCTACAATAAGGACAAAAGCCTTCCTTCCCCTGGACAGGGCAAGGACCCTTATAGAACTGGCCTCTTCCTTCACCCTTTGGGTGTCTCGACCAGCAAGGCATTTCCTGCAGCTCCTGGGCCACATGGCAGCCTCTACAGCAGTGGTCCAGGGGGCAAGATTCCAGATGAGGGACATTCAGTTCCACTTAAGAGCCTTCTAGTCCCAAAGAAAGGATTCCCTTACCAAACTAGTCCCAGTGACTCGAACCCTGAGCCAGGATTTGCAGTGGTGGCAGAATCAGGACAATTTGAGACAGGGAGTTCCTTTTGTCACTCAGTTTCATTCAGTGATACTCACCACAGATGCCTCCCTGCTGGGCTGGAGAGCCCACTTGGGGGATCTTACCACCCAAGGGCTGTGGTCACCTCAAGAATCTCTGCTTCACATCAATCTCTTGGAACTCAAGAGCAGTGTTTCTGGCACTGCAAGCCTTTTCCAAATATGTACAGAACAAGGTGGTCCAGATCAGAACAGACAATACCACCACAATGTGATACTTCAACAAGCAAGGAGGCACTCGGTCTATGGCCTTGTGCACAGAAGCAATGAAGTTGTGGTCTGTGGCCTATTCCCTGCAAACCTCTCTGATAGCAGTTCACCTCTCAGGGAAGGACAGTGTCCTAGCAGATGCTCTCAGCAGGATATCCCAGGGCCATCACGAATGGACCCTAGATCCTCTAGTTCTGGAAGTGATTTTCTCGAGATGGGGCACTCCACAGATAGATCTTTTTGCACCCCCAGACAATCACCAACTTCCTCTCTTTTGTTGCAGACCCCCAGTCTTGGGTTCAGTCCCCCTGGATGCTCTGATTCTGAATTGGGAAGGGAAATTCCTGTATGCTTTTCCCCCCTTCCCTCTCCTGTTCAAAGTGCTAGTCAAGATCAGGTCTCAACCATGCAAAGTGATTCTGATTGCTCCAGACTGGACAAGACAGCCCTGGTACCCTCTGTTGCTGTCCTTAACAGTCCACCTTCCCCTGACTCTTCCCAGGAATTACAACCTGTTGATATCCTCTCAGGGGAGGATTTGGTATCCAAACCTCAGATCTCTCAATCTCAAGGCATGGCTCTTAAAGAGTTAGAGTTTGCTGAATTACATCTTTATCAAGGGGTTCTGGATATCCTTAAGGCTTCTCGAAAGCCTTCCACCAGAAAGACTTACAACTTCAAATGGAAAAGGTTCACTATTTGGTGCTCTAATAAGCATATTTCTCCAGAATCTGCTGGGTTGCCTACAGTCCTGGACTATATGGTTCATCTTAATGGCTTGGGACTTAGGCCAGCTACACTTAAAGTGCATCTGGCAGCTGTTTCTGTCTTCTTGTCGTAAGGCAAGCCTCTCCTCTGTCAGCCCATCCTGTGTTCTGTAAGTTCTTCAAGGGGTTGCTGCACCAATCCCCTTTAGGGACCTTGCTCCTGCTTGGGACCTTAATGTTTGCATTGCTCAGCTTATGCAACCCTCCTTTGAGCCTTTGTCCTCTGTAGAGCTTAAGTACTTGACTTGGAAAACTGTGTTTTGGTAGCCATTACCTCTGCCAGGCGTATCAGTGGTGCAAGCCCTGTCAGCGAGACCTAGTTTCATCTCTTTCCATAGAGAGAAAGTGGTCCTAAGAACTAACAGGCAGTTTTTGCCTAAGGTGGTTTCAGATTTCCACCTTAATCAGTCTGTGTCTCTCCCTGTTTTCTTCACTGACCATTCCTCCTTTGGAGAGAGGAGGTTGCACAGCTTGGATGTTAAAAGGGCCCTCAGCTACTACATAGAGTGCACCAAGGGTCACAGGTTTGAGTCCCTTCAGTTGTTCCTCACATATGGAGAGGTCAGTAAGGGCAAACCTGCCACTAAAAGATCTATTGCCAGGTGGATTGTCTCTTGTATACAATTCTGCCATGAAAAACTGGGTAGAACACCACCCTCAGGCCTGAGGACTCACTCTACTAGAGGTACAGCTGCTTCCCTGGCTGCTGCCAGGGATATTCCTGTCTTGGAAATTTGTCAAGCAGCCACCTGGAAAACAATCCATACATTCACCAAGCATTACTCTCTGGATATCCAGGCTAGGAGTGATGCTCGGTTTGGCACAGCAGTACTTCAGAGCCTATTCCCAAAGTGGGTTCTGTCCCTCCTCCATGGAGGTACTGCTTGGTAGTCTGCAGTGGTCAGAATACAGCAAGACTTCATGTTGTTTGAAGAAAAAAATTACTCACCTTAGTAATGTTGTTTCTTCTAATGGAGTCTTGCTGTATTCTGACCTCCCCCCACCTCCCCTCTCAGAACTTGGTTTTTGGGATGTGGGTGGGCAGGAGCAGTGTTGGCACCCCAGAGGTGCCCTTTTTCACCCTCCTTTATTTTGAGGGTGTGTTGTGTTTTGTTTTTTGGGTTTCCTGACTTGAGTCTTTGCTTTGAAACCAAAAAACCCTTTCTTAATAAATTTAGTTGCCAGTTGGCTAGTGTGAGTCTTACAGTTTCCACACAGAACTTCTAGTGAGTATTGCTCGTAAAGATCTGATGGTGGGAGTTTAAACAACAGCAAACAGAGGCTTCAACTGAGTTTGCGCTAAATGTTCCATGCTGGCCATGGAAAGTTAACTCTTTGTTCTCCGGGGCAGTTGAAAGGCAGGACCTAACTTCAATAGTCAGAATACAGCAAGACTCCATTAGAAGAAACAACATTACTAAGGTGAGTAATTTTTTCTTGTCAGCTGTAATGTTCATGCCATTCCATCCCCACCACCACCCTTCAGCCAGTGACAGGCATCAAGGTGTGCCTTGGACTCTTCGGCCCCAAAGTTCACCCCATTCTCCTATACTGCATGCAGCTCTGCTTATTTCCATATGGAATGGGGTGAGCATAACGCCTGAAGACCCAAGGCACACCCCAATGCCTGTCATTCTCTGCAGGGTGGGGGTCGGGTTGGCGTCAGTTCAATACTTCATTGCCATTACTATTATGCATCTCTCTAACTCCTGCACTACCAATACCCATGCCAGCAAGACAACATTCGGCATTGACAAATGCTTGTTGCCACTGGACTCAAAAAGATATTTATTGTTAAACAGCAATATTTATAACTGTTTGGTACAATCAAATGCTGATTAAAAATAAGTCCTGCTTGCCATGTGGTGCACAAGCAAAACTTTTGGAGGCGATAATGGCGAAAGAAAATAAAAAGCTAGAGCTAGCCCTTACCACTCCTCTCCCTGGGGTCAGTTCTCGTCACTACAGTCACTGCACTGAATTGTTTCAACATGCTGTTGTCAATTTAATTGGTCATTGGTGTTGCTCATAGTACAAATTTCTGTCACCTTTGTTACTTGCACTTGCGCCGTGTTGAATTGTTCACTGTTTGGACTTACTTTTGGAATTCTTCTTTATTATTGTTTATGATTTATGGTGTTCCCTTTTCTCCCAGGTCACACCTGGAAATGAGCCTTGACTCAGTGTGCCTTTCCCAAGTACCAGTTTTCAAATAAATAAATTAATACAGAACTGGAATTCCCTTGGGGAAACAGTAAGCATGTGAGCACACATAAAGCCATAACCTGCACTAAATTAAGGATTAAAAGGAATGCTGGTGTGGAGGGGTTGTGGGATAACAGATGGACCAGACACCAAACTTCAGGTTCAACACACAATCCCTGTGTGATATTTATTCAAAATACAAGAAATAAGCTTCTGCAATACCATATTCCTTCTTCAGTACATCAGTTTGCAGCAACAGACTATGAATGTCCTTTCTCTGCACTTAGCCAGCACGTACTGACACTAATCTCTGATCCAAATCACTAGTTGAGATGTAGCCACCACCCCATGCAAGCTCCATTTGCTTGTGTAGTGGGGGCCCAAAAAGAAAAAAAACAAAACAAACTATAGACAAAGAATCTCAATGCAGAATCACTGAAAGAAGGTCTACCCCAAAGGGCATTGGCAACAAATCAAGTTTCAAAGAAATACATCATCATACATACTTCCATCATGAAGTGCATCATGGGATATATGCAAATCATCATGACATTTCTTACTTACGTTTACAACAATATTACATGCATTTTAAACAGCGCAACTTGATTTCTGTAATATTTGCCTAATACTTTTTACCATTATCAAAAACACCTAGTGCCATGGTATTTTCAACATTTACAGGTTTCATAAAGTATGTAAATCGAAGGTATTTTATAACATAGTACTATTACATACCAAATCCAACAACAGTAAACACAACCTGTTTTACATATTCTCTGAGGACACCACAATAACCTCCCTGTACGAGGACCTAAGAGGGAAAAGGAAAATCAAAGAGGACACCATAGCACAGTCCAGAAAAGGGAGGGGGGGTGCCCATAAGTGGCCAACCTTATGGACTAGAAATAGTAAAGGATAGATTAGGCTAAGAAATAGAAGAAGTGTTGCAGCAGATTCACGAAACGGTCAGTCCTCAAGAGTGGCAGGAGCTCCCAGGTCACAGCTGGTATGAAAAAAGCAAAAAAGTGGTCAAGAAAAGAGAAAGATGCTAAAAAGTAAAACAATAAGGCAATTATTATTTTACTAAGGGTTCTGTCAACCAGTTTTTTGACACATCCAGTTATTTCTTTCCCTATCTTCTGGTACTCTGATCTGGTCAACCTGGCAGTTCGGGAGGTATTCCAGATTCCACTTCAACGGGATCTGCCAAGTCAAGGACCCTTGTTCCACCCAGGAGCAGGTGACTAGTTGCAGGTCATCTGCAACTAGTCACCTGCTCCTGAAAAAAGGCACTTGCGTGTTCTGGGAAGCAGTTTGCATTCGTAACATGATAGGATTTGGATAACATTCGACTGAGTGGGGCAGAGGGTCAGGGATCTGACCCAGAAAGGCTTCAGTGTGAAAATCTGAGACTTTCTATGGGCAGGGTTTAAAGGTATTTCGCTCAGTACCCTGTGAGTTTAGGTCTCGATGCTGGATCAGTCCTCTGACCGCTCTAGCAAACCTCTCGGACTCTAATGCAGCTGTTAATATATTTTTTTTGCAGTTGTCTGCAGAACCAGACCGACTTAAAGATCCCAGGTACCTCCATGGGTAACAGATCTGTTTAGAGTAGTCCACAGAATCAGACTGATCTGTTCATCCTTGGTACCTCTGTACTTATGTAACCCATTTCTCAATGCTGTATGTGATCCGTCTTTTGAACCATTATCCCAGGTCTTGAAATAATGTCTCTAGCAAGGCTTGCTTCTTTGTAGCTATGTGATCTGCGAGAAGGGTCATCAAGCTTCAGGCAGCATCATGTAAGGAGCCTTATTTTGTCTTTCACCAGGACAAGTTTGTACTGAACCTTCCTTTTCTGCCAGTGGTCCCTGTGACTTTCCATGTCAGCCATATGTTTAACCTTCCTTGTGCACAAAACTTACCAACGACAGAGAAACAGCTTCACAAATTAGATGTTCACTGGATGGTCAGAACGTGCCTGGCAATAACCTGTTGACTGTGGATGGTATCACAAAGAGAAATGCTTTCTTCCCCTATAGGTCAGCACATATGTGACACTGATATTTCTTTCTTTCTTTCTTATTTGTTGATTTGTACGTTTTAACCAGGAAAGAAGTACTGAGTTGTGACACCTTGTTTTTAACTGTATCGGGGGGGGGGGTTGTTACATGGACCTGTCCCAGTGACGTGTAGAATATTGGCCAGGACACAAAAAGAAACATATAAGTCAGCATTAAACAATATTAAAATGTCTTCAGAAATGCATTTACAGGGTGCTGCAGAGTATACTTGTTACAGTTGATTTGTTGATATGTCTACGGACAGCTAATATTCTTCAAGTGAAACTACCTCTGGCTGGAAGCTGCAATACTGAACATAGGATTTGCAAGAAAGCGAGTTGTGCTCACAACAGAGGGAGGTGAACCTTACAATTGTCTTTGGTTTGTAGCAGATATTCTGCAGGTGGAGGTTACTTCTAACTGAAAGGTGAAATAAGGAACTTAGAAATATCAAGAAAAGACAGTCTTTCAAGCAACAGTGGGAGGTGGATGTAGTTTTACTTTTGTTCCAATTCTTAAGATTTTCAGTGCAGGAAGAGTTTAAACCCTGGACTAAGAATTTATCATAAGTCCTGAAATAAGTGCAGGTACAGGTTGTGTAATTGACCCAGACAGTGCCCTAGGGGGTGGAAACTGTTTTTTGTGTTTATCTGTGTGTGCCTTAAAAGGCCAGACCAGACTTTGTCAGAAAGTGCTTACATCATAGCTACTTATCAGCCAATAGCTTTGGTAACAGACTTGAGAACAATAGTATTATAAGCAAGTGTTTTATAGCAAACTCATCAGAACAGCTAATATTCTTCAAGTGAAACTACCTCTGGCTGGAAGCTGCAACACTGAACATAGGATTTGCAAGAAAGCGAGTTTTGCTCACAACAGAGGGAGGTGAACCTTACAGTTGTCTTTGGTTTGTAGCAGATATTCTGCAGGTGGAGGCTACTTCTAACTGAAAGGTGAAATAAGGAACTTAGAATTATCAAGAAAATACAGTCTTTCAAGCAACAGAAGGCGGTGGATCTAGCTTTACTTTTGTTCCAGTTCTTAAGATTTTCAGTGCAGGAAGAGTTTAAAGCACGACTGACTTATTTTGGGGCCGACTGCTTTCAGAGAACAAACCACCAGGCTGTTTTGGGGCTGGGGAGGTTTACCTGTGTCTGACTTGGATGTCTGGATTTTTCTCTGTTTGATTAGCAGGGTATTTTCTCTGTCAAATTGTTGTGTAGGGCATCTTGCTGACAGGAAGGCACTCATCACAGCGGTGGGTCAGAGCTTTTAGCTGATTGTTTTGTGAGGGCACAGTTTAGGCCCAACCCTTCCACCCCTCACCCCACACCCCCTGGAAATAGTTCCTTTATACCTGGGGTTCTGACATCATTTCCTCAAGAGTGCAAGGTATATCACTGTCATATCCTCTCTAGCACACTGCACTGACAATATAAGCATACACATTGTATAATATATATATTTCTATATAACAAACCAATCACACACACACACACACACAAACAAAAGTAGATAAACATGTGGGGAGTAGTGCAATGTAATGGCTGTGGGGCAGCAGTCTTCCGGGAGTCTTCCTAGAGGCTAAGATGCAGCTCTATTTGCAGACAACTCTACCCTGAGGGAGGAAGTTGCCCATCTTCAGGCCACACTGGACAGTAGTAAGGGAACCTTCCCCCAGGCCACACTGGACGGTAGGAAGGAAACCTCCCCCATCCAGGGAGCACCAGAGCCACCACCACTACCTCAGAGGTTGCGAAGAAAGCACAGCAGTTGGACCACAGTGGGCTCAGGGAGGGTTAGGATGGTGGAACAGAGGCACACCCAGTCAGTTGTTCCACTCCACAAACCATACACCATTCTGGGGGAGCATAGCTCCCCTATAGATGCACCCGCAGAGGAGACTAAGGAGGCTGAGGACAACTGTCACAAGGGAGGCCCACAGGAAGGAGGCAGAGAACACAAGGAAAGGAAGCATCTCCTGGTGGGGGACTCAATTATTAGGGGGATAGAACTGGGGGGAGCAGGGAAAACTGAAGTAAGGTGACTGCCTGGTCCCATGGCTTGGAGGGACAGGAAGCGCATCCTCAGGATCACGAGAACAGCTGCACGGGAGTCTGAGCTGGACGTCATTGTCCACCTAGGGACAAATGACTTGGCTCATCATGAGATCAGAGCAGTGCAGAAGGACTTTGTAGAATTGGGGAGGGGCCTAAGACAAGTAGCACACACAGTATCCTTCTCAGAGGTGCTGCCTGTCAGTGGCATGAGTGAGGTGAGGGTACTTTGCACCATGCAGTTTAATGAATGGTTGAAAAATGGTGTGGAGCACAGGGTTTGGCTTCATTGGGACTGGGGTTCCACCTGGAGGACACCAGCCTATACTGACAGGATGGTCTGCATCTGTCCAGGAAGGGAACAAGTCTTTTGAGCAGTCGGTTTAAATGCTTCATTGGCAAGCTTTAAACTAGTCAAGGGAGGCACTGATAAGCAGCAGGAAAATCCCAGTCTCTCCCTACAAAACAGGGTACTAAATGAGAAAAAGACCGAGGTAGAGAGGTCAGTGGGGGATGCTGCAACAGAAGGTAAAGCCATCAAAAAATGGAGAGCAGTGAGTACCAATGCCCGTAGTCTGAGTAACAAGCTTCCTGAATTAGTGGCCTTGATGGAGGAGAACATCTGGATATCGTGGCAGTCACAGAAACATGGTACACACAAAACCATGACTGGGACGTAAACATACCAGGATACACTATCTACAGGAGGGACAGGAGGATAAGAGAGGAGGAGTAGTTCTTTACATAAGGAAGGAATCAAAGCAACAGAGCAAAGGGTAAACAGGGAGGAGAAAGAAGAAAGCTGTGGGTAAATTTGGAGACCGGCAATGGCCACAATCCGCCGGGAGTTGTATACAGACCCCTTCTCAGGGGAGGAAATGGACAAGAAATGATAGAAAGTATACTTAGAATGGCAGAAAAAGGGGAGATATTGCTGATTGGTGATCTGAATATGCCAGATGTTAACTGGAGTGCAGTTGCAGCAGCCACTTTGAAGAGTGGGGTTATTCTAGATGCCCTACATGGGGCATACATTAGACAACTAGTATTGGAGCCCACTCGAGAGGGAGCAATCTTAGACCTGGTTCTCTCAAATGGAGATGAGGAGAGGATCACAGCTGTAGAAGTGGGTAGCCACCTGGGAACTAGCGACCATCGAACAGTGTAGTTCACAATAAACACAGCAATAGTCAAGCCATACAAAGGCAAAAGTACTGGATTTTAGGAGGGCTGACTTTGCCAAAATGGGTGAGTGCCTAAGGAATGCACTAGCAAATGGGCAGGAAGGAGGGGTGGAAGAACAATGAGGAATAATAAAAACTGCCATCACAGAGGTAGCAAGCCTTTGTGTGAAGCAAATAAACAAAACGAAACAATGTAAGAAACCACTATGGTTCTCAAAGGAAGTGGCAGTGAAGGTTCAAGAGAAAAAGAAAGCATTCAGGAAGTACAAGGAATCAAAGAAGAAGCAGGACAGAGAACTGTATCAGTTAAAGCAAAAAGAAGCTGGGATGGCAGTCAGAACAGCAAAGGCCCAAACCGAGGAAAAGATAGCCAACTCAGTTGAGAAGGGGGATAAAACCTTTTATAGGTACATCAGGGAGCGAAGGAAGACCAAGGGAGGGATAGTGAGGCTTAATAAAGGGGAGGAGGGTGGGCAGAGGTGACTGTGAAAGGCAGAGATATAAACAAATATTTTGCTCAGTATTTACAAAGGAAGGGGAGGTACCTAAAACAAACAGTAGAAACCATGGGATACAGAAGTTGATACCAGCCCATTTACAGAAGAAAGGGTTCTGAAAGAACTCTTAAAACTGAAGGTGGACAAAGCAATGGGGCCTGATGGATTCATCCCAGAATTCTAAAAGAACTAAGGGTAGAACTAGTGACACCACTGACTACCCTCTTTAACAAATCATGGGAGGATGGGGTGGTACCGAGGACTGGAGGAGGGCAGATGTGATTCCCCTTCACAAAAGTGGGAGAAAGGCAGAAGCAGGAACTACAGACCTGTTAGTTTAACCTCAGTGGTAGGAAAATGATGGAATCACTTCTGAAGGAAAGAACTGTCAGTGTCTAGAGGCCAGAGGGCACAGGACCCAAGGCATCATGGATTCACAGCGGAAGGTCATGTCAGACAAATCTGATAGATTTCTTTGACTGGGTGACCAAAGTAGTAGATCAGGAGGGCTGTGGACATGGCCTACCTAGACTTTAGCAAGGCATTTGACACAGTCCCACACAAAGATTAATATACAAGTTAGCCAGCCTAGGTGGGTCCCAAGATGACAGCCTGGGTAAAGAATTGGCTGGAGAATAGGACTACAGAGGTAATAGTAAATGGAGTCCACTCTGAAGAGGGGGTTACTAGTGGGGTACACATGAGGTTCAGTATTAGGACCAGTCCTCTTCAATGTCTTTATAAGCGACATTGCAGAGGGACTGGAAGGAAAAGTATGTCTCTTGCAGATGACACAAAGATCTGCAACAGAGTTGATGCACAAGGTGGGGTGGAAAGGATGAGAAGGGACTTGGCAAGGTTAGAGGAATGGTCAAATGTATGGCAGCTTAGATTCAGTGCTAAGAAGTGCAAGGTAATGCACCTGGGAAACAAAAACCAAGGGGAGGAGTACACAATGGGAGGTGAGATACTAACAACAACAAAAATGGAAAGGGACCTAGGGGTAGTCATATCAGATGACCTAAAGGTGGGCAAGCAATGCGAGAGGGCAGCAAGGAGAGCTGGGGGGATACTGGGATGCATAGGGAGAGGCATCACCAGTAGAAAACAGGAAGTTATTATCCCACTGTACAGACAGCTGGTGAGACCCCATCTGGAGTACTGTGTGCAGTTCTGGAGACCCAATCTCCCATAAGACATAAACAGGATGGAGGCTGTCCAGGGAGGGCAACTAAAATGTTGCAGGGTCTGCACGGAAGACATATGAAGAGAGCGAAAGGAACTTAATATGTATAGCCTCGAGGAAAGGAGGAGAGGGGGACATGATAGAAACTTTCAAGTACCTCAAGGAATCAACAAAGTCCAAGAGGGTAGCATCTTTCAAAAAAAGAGGTGTGCAAGAACAAGGGGCACAATTTGAAGATGGGGCGGCTCAGAGGTAATTTAAGGAAGTATTTTTTCACAGAGACGGTTGTGGATGCATGGAACGGCCTTCCGGAGGAGGTTTTGGAGTCAAAATCAGTGGTGGAATTCTAGCATGCATGGGACAGTCATAAGGCAATTCTAGGGGGTGGGGGTAGGAAGAAGTAGGCTGCTGGTTAACTAGGATCTGCAGCTTATCCATTAGGTAGGAAAATGTGCAGACTGGGTGGGCCAAGCAGTCCTTATCTGCCATCAAATTCTATGTTTCTATGTTTACCACTATTTAAATAATTTTGTATTGTTTATGATGTATGTGCTGTATCTGACCTGGGTCACCAAGGAAAATGGGCCCTTTTAACTAAGTGCTCCCAGGAAAGCAGATAAACTTCTACTCCCCTCCCTCCTGCCATTATGCACTGCAGTGTCAGTATTGGGTATTAGCCCCTGTTGCAGGATGAGAATCCACAATCTTTCTGTCTTCTGGCCCTAGAGTTGATTCTGTAACCTGACGAGTCACTGACACTGTATCTCTGAGACACCTATTTGTTCCCATGTCGTTGACACACAGGTCAGAAAGCATAGGAAGACCAAGAGCAGTTTTAAAATTCACAAGTAATGGTTTATTATTATCAATAACTGTAAAATAAAAATTAAAAATTGTTTAGTATAACTATTTACAAAGGCAGTACAGACAGAGAAAACAAAGTCCTTCTTCTGAGTGTTTTTTCTCAGTTTGAAAGTTTCACATATATTTTTATAACCGCTGATATGCAAGGAGGAAGAAAAGACAGAAACAGCAAGGGAAGGCAAAGAGACAGTGAAAGGTGGAGAATTGCAAGACCATCGGAGTGATCAGTTCCCAGGTCTCACAGAAAAATTTGGTTGCGCAACCAGACAGATGAGACAGAAAAAGAGAGGATAGAACAGATCCTTGCGTTTAACCTTTTCTGCATAACAAATGGGACAGGGCCTTATTCAACCCTGTTACATACCCCCTCTTTAAGAGGGAACCGGTTTAAAAAAAACAGGTTTCCAAAACTTTCTATTAATTCTCTTCTAACGTTAGCTTATAACCTTTACATTTCACTGCACATGCAGTATAACAAACAGAGAAGCTGAAACTCACACATTTTATATTTTTCAGCCTTCAGAATTATTTATTCCTGTTCCATATCTAGACAGAAAATCAGCATTGACATTCTCTTCTCCGGATTTGTGTATCACCTTGGATTTAAATGGCTGTGTGCCAGGTACCACTTTGTGAGTCTGGAATTTTTATTCTTCATTTGGTTAAGCCAACAGAGAGGATTATGATCTGTTATAAGTACAAAGTCAGTTCCTAGCAAATAAAACTTAAGGGACTCCATGGCCCACTTTGCCTCAAAGCATTCCTTCTCTGTGGTGCTGTACCTCTTCTCTCTGTTGTGCAACTTCCTACTGATATATAGGGGATCCGTATGAAATCCCGACATTTGAAATCCCAACACCGGATTCCCGTCAAGTTTGTAAGCCCGATATTCGATTGCCTGACATCCAAAATTCTGACAAATGCGGACAATAACATTCAACATTCATCAAGAATAGCATGTGACAATAAATAAATAAAATTAAAAAAACAACTTTTAGAGGCCGTAAGCAGGTACAAATTACTGATAACAGAAGCAGAAACAAGCAGTGCAGTCACTGATCTGTCTAATGTGCAAAGCAATCTGACAAAGATTGGACTCAAACACGGATCGAACCCAGAGCTTGCTGTAAACACAGATCGGAGACAAGCCAGCGTCTGACAGTAAATAAATATAAGTAATCCAAAAATGCTGTGCAATGTGAAAATGGGGCAGCAAGATGTAGAATACGCAGCACAGACCGGCAGATCAGACACAAACCAGCATCTGATGATATATATTTATGCCCAGCAAGTAAATAAGTAATTACGTGTGTTTATAAATAACTGCAAGCTCTGCAGACTTTTTTTGCCTTTGGGCTAGATCTGTGTTTGTTTCTGATCTTTCTCTGACTGCTTGACGCCGCATATTGAAAACTGCTTTGCACATCAGTCAGATCAGTGACTGCACAAGTGTTTATTTTTTCTGCATCTGCTTGTGGCAACTTGGTTTTAGTTTGAGTTTTATTGCCATACCATAAACTTGGTTTTAGTTTTATTGGCATACTGCTTTGCAAATTAGTCAGATCAGTGTTTATTTTCTTTTTAAACCACTGCACATATAAGATGCCGCTGCAGCCTGTCCGAGCTGTGTTGAGATTTGGTCACACAACCACCAGTCAGGATTCTGAATTTGTCGGTAGTTATACAGTCAGGATTTTGATGTCGGGCTTTAGCGTGTCAGGATTTCTTAGGTCAGGATTAAATGCCTAACCCATATATAGAATGAGATGTTCCGTCCCATCTATATTTTGACTCAAGACCACACCTAGGCCTACCTCCGATGCATCTGTCTGTAACAGAAAGTGTTTCTCAAACTCTGCAGGGATTTATTTAACTCCAAAAATTGTTTAGCGTTTTGCTCATAAAAGTGCTAAAACATTGTGAAAATGCATAGCACTTGCCTCACTGTGTTTAACAAACATAACACTTCTAGAAAACCTATATAAATACTTTCTGTACAGTTAGCATTGTCCCAAGAAAAAACTGCTAATCAGTTATTTAAAACCCTGCTCTGGGCTTCTTAAAACAGGGGCTGAACATAATGCAGCCTTAATGGCCCGAAAAGCTTCATCACACTCAGGTCCATTTTACATTATTCAGGAACCATTTCTTCGTAAGTTCAGTGAGGGGAGTAGCTAACTGGGTAAAGTTTGGAACAAATCTCCAATAATAACCAGACAGCCCTAAAAATTACCTGACTTGTTTCTTTGTTTTAGGGGCAGAACTGTTAGCTACAGCTTCCATCTTAGAAATCTCTGGCTTTACTTTTCCATTTCCCAAAACATATCCCAAATATCTGGTTTCCTGCATGCCCAATTCACATTTAATAGGATTAATGGTCAGACCTGCATTTTTGATAGCTTGGATAACTGCTCGTAGGTGTTCCAGGTGGCTCTTCCAGTCTGGACTGTACACCACTACTTCATCCAGGTACGCAGCACAGTAACCAGTGTGAGGAGATAAAATTACATCCATGTACCGCTGGAATGTCATGGGTGCACCAAGTAAACCAAATGGCATGGTGGTGAACTGATAGAATCCAGTATGGGTGGCAAATGCAGTTTTGTCTCTGAATTCTTTAGCTATGGGGATTTGCCAGTAACCCTTGGTGAAATCGAGGGTACTTATGTACTTGACACTCCCCAGTCTATTCATCAAGTCATCTATTCTGGGCATAGGATAACCATCAAATTCTGACACTTGATTATGTTTCCTAAAATCAAGGCATATTCTTACACCCTCTTTTTTTTTATTTACAATCACCATTGGTGATGACCAAGCACTTCTCAACTCTACTATGATACCCAGTTCTTTCATTTTTTTTTGTATTTCCTTAACCACGTCTGCTCTTAACCACTCGGGTAACTTGTATGTTGTTTGTCTGATAAGACGAGCATTCCCTGTAACAGTATCCTCTTTATCACTTTCTGGTAAAACTTGCAAAGTAGCCTTTGATGTATTTTCAACCCATTTCTTCAGGAGGTTAGCATGGTATATCTTGGTAGGATTTTTCCTATCAGGGGTCTCAGTTTCATAGTTAACTGTGCCAGTATATCTAAGCACCTTATAAGGCCTTTGCTACTTCATTAATAGTTTATTTTCTGTGGTGGGTAACGGTAGCAAGACATTTTTGCCAGACTCAAAACCTTTTTCTTTTACCACATGGCCATAATATGCCTTCTGCTGGTTTTTAACCTCTTCCTAATTCCTATGGGCAATTTCAGCATATTTGGCCAGCTTCTTTCTAAGGGCACACATATATAATGTAATAGTTTTTTTCTGACTGGGGTTTTCTTCCCATGTTTCTTTTATTGCATCTAGTGGCCCTCTAGGTTGTCTACCATACATCATTTCAAATGATGAAAAACCTGTTGATGTCTGTGGCACTTCTCTGTAAGCAAAAAGCAGGAAAGGGAAGTATGGGTCCCAGTCTTTCCCTTCCCCTTTTACAAACCTTTTTAACCTGTGTTTTAAGGATTGAGTAAAACGCTCAACAAGACCATCTGTCTGAGAGTGAGAAAGGGAGGTTCTTATGGCAGTGATACCTAGTAGGCAGTACAGTTCCTTTAGTGATGCAGCACCAAAATTACTACCCTGATCAGTAATAATCTCTTTAGGTATGCCCGCCCTGCTGAAAATGTTGGCAAGTTCTGCTTCCACTTTTGGAGCTGTGACAGTATGCATTGGAATTGCTTCTGGGTATCGAGTAATATAGTCACATGCCAGAATGAATCAGTTTCTCTTTTTACTTTTGTCTAAAGGGCCAGCCACATCCATTGCAATTCTCTCAAAACGCATATCTGTCAAAGGTAGGGGCACCAGGGGCACCTTGTCTTTTTTTAGTCACTGTGGCTACTTTATGACATTCAGCACAGGAACTGCAGTAGGTAGCAACATCTTCATGAATTCCAGGCCAGTAAAATCTATACAGCAATCTGGCAAGGGTGTGATCCTTCCCTGAGTGACAAGCCATAAGACTATCTTGTGCCATCTGTAACAACTTAGATCTATACTTTTGTGGTATAACCAATTGTTCTGTCTGGTCCTGTGTCTGAGGTTTAACCCAAACTCTATTCAGTAATCCATTACATTTTTTAAACATTGGTTCACCCTGTTTTGGTTTCATCCTCAGCTGTTTAAAATAACCCTGGAGAGAAACATTGTTAGCTTGTTCTAAAACAAAATCACAGTTATCGGTTTAGTTTCACCATTTTCATATATTAACCCCTTATGTCCCTTAGTCTTTTGTTGCTACTGTTTCTTCAGGCATCGTCTTTCTTTCCTGGACTTCTAGATCTTGGAGCTGTGCTCAAACAAGTCTGAATCAAAATCACCAAAAGGAAAAGTGTCCCCACCATCTGAGATTTTCTTTGCCTGAGCTCTTGTTACCACTGCTGCTGAAACTGCAGGGTTCAGTTCATCTGAGATTAACTCAGTAAATCCTGGACAGTCATTTCCAATAACCATGGGTACAGGTAACTTGGGTACTACCCCCACTTTCATTTGGTGCAACACCCCATTAATATTCAGGGTCACTTGTGTGGTAGGATAATATTGTGTGTCCCCGTGGATGCAAACGACACCAGTACCTGGTCCTTTTATATAGTGTTTTCCCAGCACTTCAGTATGCACTAGGGTCTGTCTGCTTCCTGAATCAGTAAGTCCCTTTACAATTGTATCTCCCACCTTGAAATCTGTTAAATACTTGCCCTAATTTGCTAAGGCCAAATCTGTTCTAGTTTTGCTACCATTCTTCTTGTAATCATTCCTGGACTTGCTACCACAGAATCCATACCTTTCCTCTGTGCTTCCCTGGTAACAGGTCTAGTACCCATGTACAAAATTCCTAGTTTGGAGAATGCACGGTGTAAATCCCACTTAGGCTGACACCATCTGTCGTTGAGGCACAGGTCAGGAAGCATAGGAAGACCAGGAACAGTTGTAAAATGTGCAAGTAACATTTTATTGTCAGCAACAGTAAAATAAAAAATAAAAATTGTTCGGTATCACTATTTACAAAAGTAGTACAAATAGAAAACAAAGTCCTTTTTCTGAGTGTTTTCTTCTCAATTTCAAATGTCAGTCCCTCTAGCAAAAATATTGCTGCTCTTTTTGTAACAAGCCTTTGCCAGGGAACTCATTAAGGAAAACATCTTGTTTTTCTCATGGTGTTCTTGTCAGTTTCCTTGCAGGTGCATCAAACAGAAGATGGTGACCTTTTGTTGATCGCTCGTCAGAGAGTTTGCAAAGTGCATCGCAGGTTAACCCCCTGAATTCCAAATAGCTTTTTGCAATCATTTCAACAGTATAACTATACACATTTCCAAGCAAGGGGAATCCCAGTTTCACATAAAGTTTCACACAAAGATTCACGTATATTTTATTACCGTAGATACGAAAGGAGGAAGAAAAGACAGAAACAGCAAGTGAAGGCAGAGAGATAGTGAGAGGCAGAGCACTGCGAGATTGTCAGAGTGATAAGTTCCTAGGTGTCACAAGAAAATTTGGTTACACAACCAGACAGACAAGAGACAGAAAAAGGAGAGGATAGAACAGATCCTTGCGTTTAACCCTTTCTGCATAACAAATGGGACAGGGCCTTATTTAACCCTGTCGCACCCTAAAAGGCCACACATCTCTGACTGATATTTGTTTCTCGGTAGGGACAGAACAGCATTGTGCAAACTGTGGCGCTCCATTGTCGTCCGTGATGAGGCAGCCATGAAGAAATACTCTTCACAGCTGGGAGTTAAAGGTGAGTGAGACAAACAGATACCATCTTTCCTGTGCATTAGAAAGGTTTCATTCTGCCGGCCCAGTGGCGTGGAGGGCCAAGGTATTGCAGCTTACCTCCTTCCACACCAATGACCCGTGTTCAGTGGCGGACCTGGATCACTGGGGATTGGACGGAGAGGGAGAGGGAGAGGCTCAGGCATCCATGGGGCAGCTCTTCCCTCCTGGGGAGGGTGGCTTGGCAGTCTTGCCGAATGACTGCCCCCAGGTGGAGGCTTGAGGGAAGAATGGGGCAGGGATGCCAATGATGGAAGGGTGCTATGGAACTCTGCAGTGTACGCGCGCCTCCATGTGTGGATCTCAGCAATATGGAGGAAGAGAAAACAACAGAAAATGGGAGTGCTGCAGGAAGCCCAGACCGCGCATCCAACCCTCAGCTCAACCCCAGCATCTGGATTTGTGTACTAGGGGAGGATGGCCCTCCCCTCCCTGGCCCTGCCTCGGGGAGAAATCCATGGGAGATTTGCCGGGGGGGGGGCAGGAGAAAGCAGCATGGTCACGGTTGGATGTGAGCCCGACTGCTAGCTGTCCCGTGGGGAGAAAAGGAAGGAGGAAAAAAAAAGGTTTCATTGTGGCATTTAGAGATGTTGTTATAAAATTAAGAGTTATTTTTTTTTTCCTGGAGGGGAGGGAGTGGGATGATGATTAGGGATCAAGTACAAAGCTGTCTGCAGATGCCCCCATAAGGCAATGTGTAGATCTTCTGCAAGGTTTCCTCCCTGTTTTGTGATCTTGTGCGAGAGGCACTTGGACCCCACATGACCATAGATCTTTGCCGATGTGGACATCCTACAGTGTTGCATGACCATGTTGTATAGATTATGTTGAAAGAGCCTAACTGCTTTAGTTCTTTTTTTTCTCCATCATCAGAGCACCATTGGATCTCAATGGGACTCATATCTCTCACCCTCCTGCCTCACAAATCAGGGACACGGCTTGAAAAAATCAGGGACAAAGGACCAAAATCAGGGACACATCTTCAAAATTAGAGATATACACCCAGAAAGCTGGTAGAATATGGGGCTTAGTGCAAAATGCATTTTCTAAGCAAGAACAAGTCTGTAACTTTAAATATTGACATTATTGTGTGCTTACAGTTTCCACTGTTTAGCCACGGAAACGCAAATTTTAGGAGGAACAGAGTAAGATTTTGAGGCAAAATCAGGGTTGTCCCTGAAAATCAGGGACAGTTGAGAGGTATGCTGGGACTTAGTCTCATTTTATGTTTTATCTAAATGCAGGGTGTGTTTTTTCTTCATGCATTGCCATTTTTTTCCCTTCACATCTGCAGTCTGACATGAGACAGGAACAAAATCCAAAGGGGTCAATTTGTTGGAGCTGCATCGTGCTGTAAGATTGTTAATCAATCAATCAAAATCTTAATTTATCCAGGTGAACACCATTGAGCAAAGCTCATTTCCAAGATGGACCTGGGTAGAACAAGGCCAAAGTACAATACATTTACATAAAACGAAACAAGGGTTTACAATAATTACAGGATTCAAGGTAACTAGCAGAAATAATAGCACAAATAAACATACAAGCAGTTTGGAGCTTTCATGTGATGTCGGCAGTATATACACAACAGTACCTGAATAGGATTAACATAGGTACAAGGTTAACTTAATTTCAGTGGAAAGCAGACAATATATACACACACACATCAGCCAGGGCAAACCAACAAATCACAGGAGATTCAGGACAAGGCGAGGGATACCAGAGGGACTACAGAGAAGGAAGGGGAGGGGGAATGAATGGTATGGGGGATAAGGATGAAGGACAGCAAGATGAGTAAGGGGAATAACAAGGGCATCGGGGCAAGGGAGACAAGTCTCAACCAACGGAGAAGAACTCCTTCCACATGACAGGAGGAGGAGGAATTACAGTGTGAAGATAAGAGTTGATAGTGAAGGAATGACTAGGACAGTGATCTAGTGATGAAGTAAAACAGGTAATAGATGGAAAGAAAGGAGGGGTTGGGAACTGACTGACCATATAACAATGCTGTGAAGAGCCAGGCAGGATCAGTGCGAGTACTGCAAGTGCAGAGGATGACTAAGGATAGGGGAAGCAATTACAAAATTCCTTAACGGAACGAGCATAGAGTGTCTTGAAGACAGCCAGGTTGACAGGGATGCTCAGTTTCAACATTTTTTGCAGTTTATTCCACAAAGAGGGCAGGACAGAGCTTATGGACGCTCTACCAAAGTGTGATTTAACCTTGGGTACTTTCAGGGAAATAAAGGAGGAACTTCTCAGTGTGTACTTTCGTGTCACACTTAACGGAGGACAGTCAGCAATATATTGGTGCCATTTTTTTTGGTGCCTGCTCTGAAGGTCCATAATACAGCATTTCTGTTCTGCCTGTATTGCACAATTAAAGCTTCCAGCTTACATCATTCTACCGCAGTCTCATGTGCCATCTTTTTCGTTTGGACCTTTTTGACATGGGACATGACATGAGGCTGGAAGAGGTAGACTAAGGGTAATGTGAGAAAGTATTTCTTCATGGAAAGGGTGGTGGATGCATGGAACAGCCTCCCAGCGGTGGTGGTGGGGGCTAACTCAGTAGGGGAATTCAAAAATGCATGGGATAGGCATAGAGGAACCCTAGTGATGGGAAAGAGAATAAAACCGGAGATCAAGTAGGGTCTGTGGTTTTTGCAGCAGGTTGGGAAAATGGGCAGACTGGGTGGACCTAGCAGTCCTTATCTGCCATCAGTTTCTATGACATCTGTTCCTAGTAGGTATTGCATTGAGAGGTATTTTTTTTTTCTAATGTTATACTTGAAGATTTTTCTTCTTAACGGCCTATGCGGTCAAGTAAGAAACCTTTGCAGTTCTTCCATGCAGCAGGAAGGTACCATTTAATGACCCCCTTTTCAGGTGATTGTAGTGACTGGTACTCAACCCCGACTACCCACAGCCCATGCTGTAAAGTGCTCACTTCAAGGACAGCGACGGCACGCTGGCGCCCCAGGTTCGCGTCCCAAGCTTGGGTACCAGGAGCAGAGGCTGGCAGGAAGGGGGATTCAGAGCGTCCATTGGATGCTTCCCTCCCAGGAGGGTGGGTCGGCCTTGACACCCTTGGGCGGATTAGGCGTGATGGCAGGGACATGGTGCCTCCCACCCAGGGTTCCATGCTTACGCATGGCTGAGAACTGCTGTGGGTGGGGTTGAAAACAATAAAAATAGGAGCTTCCCGCCCAGCCGGATGATGAGTGCCAGCCTCTGCCACCATGAAGCCCCGGAGACAACTCAGAGCAGCTCCACAGCACCCAGCATACGCTGTTTGGCTGATAAGGCACTCCCGCCCCCCCCGAAAGAAAGGGATCTGCCCAATGAAGGGATACGTCAGGTTTCCTGGGGCTGCAGTAGGAGTTGGTGGCTGGCAGCAGGGGTCAGATGGGGCTGGGACCTATGCATTCTGAAGGGTGGCTGGACGGGGGTGCGAATGGGGTGGAGCATAACTAGAACGTGTGACAAAAAGGCAAGACAAGCGCTTAGGTGTAAGCCTCTTGAAAGAGAACTGGATCCTTCTAAAAGGGTCAACGTATCAGTGTCCTAGTTCAAGTTGAACTCAGAGTTTTCTGTGTGCTACACATCACCCAGCTTGTGTTCATCTGACTGCATGTGTCAAAGAGAAATTGAAGTGCCACCATCCCATTCGTGATACATGGTATTTGTTCAGGTTGCTGTAACCCCATTCAGTCTCAGCAAAAGGAGGGCAACAGTGTGCTAGATCCGAACTTTCGTTGCTGCCTGTAAAATCCTGAAGACCAGAAATAAGTGACATTGAGTTGGCTTCCAGTGATGACAGTGGATTGACCTGCCTATTGCTTCAGTATCTGTCATGCTTATTACCAACACAGCTACACCCTTAGTGCCTTGCTGGTAGTGCTGTTTCACTGGTGTCGTCTCCTCAGGTGGTTCCTATTTCAGTGTCATACAGCATACACAGCCCCCCCCCATTAGGAAAAGCTTTCTGAACCTTAATCATTCATTTGCTTTATGTTTATTGTTTTATTCTGTATTTATTTTATGACGATAACGTGTTCACGTACTTCCCTGTAAGGTGCTGTATGCCTCCGGGGAAGGGCTCCTATATAAGTGAAATCTACTACTACCAACATAACTGGCCTCAGTTAGCAGTTACAGTTCGCAATAACTGAAATACTGAAATCTTTTTCCACTTCTGTAAATATTAGCCAGTGCTGACAAGGTATTACAGTGTACATTAACAGGTTCAGCTCACATAATCGCTGCTACATCTGAGTGTATATCCTCATTGAAATGGCACTCTGCATATTCTTTTTTTTATTTTAACTTTATGCTTATTGTTGTATAAAAACAAACATACAGTTATTTTTCCAAGCAAATAAATAATTCTTCCATGAGGGTGCCACTCCTCTAATAAAACATTAATATCCTTCCGTGCTTCTAGATACATCCTTTGGGGGGAAGAAGATGTATTTAAACAGAAGATTCATTATTTCAAGTTGCTGTATCTGGAGTCCATAAGTTGCATGGTAAAAGAAACTAAATTAGAAAAGAATATGTCCATAGTCCATTCCCCCAGCCAGTGAGAGAAACCACCACCACGCTTGGTCATAGTATTTGGGCACTAAAATAATGCCCTATTTAAGCTGATATGTTACTGTAGAACCCCCACATTCTCTACAAATCTAGGCGCTGGTAAAAATTACACTAATTTTGTTTAGCTGAACTGGGCATAAACACAATAGCCTGAGATATGGCTTTATTTGACTGTTACTTACAGTGCTTATCAATCTCCATTTTATTTAAAGAAAACTTCAGTAGTTTAAACAATAGGTAAAAAATAGCAGTAAGTCTCTAAATCAGCCACCTCCTGCAACAGTGTACACTGGGGTTACCGTATAACCAACAAAACACAGCAAATTAAAAGTTCTTAGCTACCCCTTATCTAATCGGGTAACTAAATAAACCTGCACATCTTCAGGGTGCATTCTCGTCCTCAGAAGAAGGAGCTTCTTTCTCCTGTTCTCTAGACTGGGTGTTGCTTGTCTCTGGGACCACTTCATTGCTTCGTTAGGGTCAGTGAACATGAAGACGTGGCTCTGATGCACAATTTGCAGCTTTGCAGGGAAAATAAGCCCATGCGAGATTCCAGCTTCCCTCAGCAATGCCCGTACACCATAACATTTTTTTCTCTTTTGTCAGGTAGCATACCCGATGTCAGGAAACAGATGAACCTGTTCCCCGTCACACAGCAACGTTTTTTTTTTTTTTGCATGAGCAGGCGCCAGGAAAAAGTCCCTTGAGCCAGTACCATCAGTAACTACGACTACTGCCCTAGGAGCCTCCAGGTTGAGTGATCTGCCTCGGGTGTTCACCCGATATGCTTTTTGCAGATGATGGATCTAATTGGAGACCTCTTCCCCTAGTTGCTGAGCCAGCCATTCCTTAATGAAGAAAAGGAGATGTTCCCCCTCGCTGTCCTCTGGTAGCCCCAACACGCGAAGATTCGCCTCCCTCGCCTGATTCTCCAACATCTCCAGATGATTTTTCAGGTGGATGCTGCTCTTTATTACTGTTGCTACAGCTCCCATTGCTGAGTCGGCCCGCTTTGTTGCTTCTTCTGATGCCCCTTGTACTGCTTCTACTGTGGCCTGAAGACCAGCCACCTTATTTGCAATGCATCAGATTTATCAGATAGCCCTCCGACAGATGCGATCAAGTTTATTTAGTTTTATGCCGATCGTTTGTAGAGACTCTTCCGAAATCGTGTCTGGGTTTTCGGTAGTTAGGCCTGATTGAGACCTCGTGGCTTGAGGAGTAGCTAAAGTTTTAGATCTGGCACCTTCACCCGTAGTCCGATCTTTTCGAGGATTGTCCATGGTGTGCAGATTTCCTCAGGCACCGATTTCACCTCGTTCAGCTCAGTTATTTAGCAGGAAGAGCACGTTTTTTGTCCAGTTTTATAGAGTGGATACCAAGCTTTACAGAAAGGTTGCCATCTTATTCGTGCTCCACAGCGCCCCCCCACCTACATATTATTATTAATGTTCATAGCAAAGACGGCTCCCCCACAGCAGACCCGCAGAGTAGTTGTATGCTGTATTTATTTATTCAGACCATATTCCCACCTGTGCAGACTTGGATAACTTTTCCAGATAGGCACCCCAAACAGTTTCAGTGTTAGTCTTCCTAAGGTGGTTTCAAACCTAGTGATCACACCAATTTAAAGGTGAATTGCACTGAATCTATCTATAGTTTACACCAGTAGAGGCAGTTTGTATGAATACTGATTCAGTTTCTGTTATTTTTCCAGCTACGCAGGCTTTTCAGTTATCCTAGTGGAGGTTTCAGATTTACATGCTGCCATTAAGAACCATTTTAGAACTGTATGATGTAGTTTATGTCCCTGTTCTGCTGTTGTTGGTACAGTGCGTCTGTGTTGTACCATGGAATTCAGTGGTTGAGAGGTCATGAACTGCATCGCACAGTTCTAAAATGGCAACACAAGAGTATAAATCAGAAACACCCACTGAGGCTACTAATAGACCCATGTAGATGGAACAATAACAGAATTTGAACTGGTACTTAACTATATATGCTACTGGGGAAGATGGCTTACAGGCTCAGCACAGTTCTTTAAAAACCTTGCATATGTATAATTTCAAAATACTCTCACTGCGTAATTCATTGGCGCATTGTGTCATATTTCTTATATTTGAAACAAACTCTAAACATGCATTTCATTTGGACAGAAACATACTTACAACAAGCATTTGTCAATGCCGAACATTGCTTGCTTATATTTGTTGTGTAGGTGTTTGGCACTGACACTGCAGAGGCGATACTGCAGCATTTCTGACACTCATGTAGTAAGCAAGGGAGGCACACCTGCATATGGGAGGCTATCAAACTGTAGAACTGGTCTCTCTCGTGGACAGCAGCCAGGTAGCAGAAAAAACAGAAGAATCCAGGGAGAGATCAGCCATATGGGGGGGAGGGGCGAAGCACGGCCACGCGGAAACAGACGGCAACAACCTGCCTGCACGCTGAAAGCAAGGAAGCAAGTGCCAAGGAGGTAAATAATATAATTATCTTTTTTTTTTAATTACGGCATGGGGTAGCGGCTCTAGAAGGACAGAGCTGGGAAGCAGGAAGCCAAGGGAGGACTGCAGGAGGCCCGCGGATTGCCAAAACCCAGGAAGGGCCAACACAGGAGATGGTGAAAACAGCATAGGGAGGAAAAAAAACCCTAAAAAGGTTGTGTATCGGGTGCAGTCACCCCGTTACAGTCAACCTACCAAACATAATGTATAATAGTGGGACTTACCAGCCCTAGGGAGCCAAAGGTAGGAATCTGAAGGGGTGACATACAGTGAACCTGTAAAATATAAGAATAGAAAATAGATCACAGAGGATCCACAGCTCTTAAGGGGGTCCAATAGGGCAGAAGGGACAGGATAGACATAAAATGGTACTTATCTGATAGGAGCCCTCGTCCTGTCAGACCAATAAAAAATAAAATGGAAAATAGGTTAATTGAAAGAGAAATAAAGAAAACAAAAACAGAGTAAAAGAAGTTAGGTTTGGGGAAGGGGACTCAGCTAAAACTCCTTTGCCCCTAATGGTGGCCGAGTGGCCAGTAATTTTTTTAGTAGCCCAGGTGGTCTAGTGAAGTCTAGTGGGGCGCTAGTAGCCCTTTTGGATAAATAAAGATTCTTTGGTGGTCTCGTGGGCTAGGAAATGCCAGAGGAGGCCACTGTGCAAAAAATATAGCCCTTGTAGTGTAGGGGGCTAGCTCCTGAAGTGGCTGGGCTAGCATCTTTATTTAATTAAATAAGCCATTTCTTGGGGTCAAATGGGAGCCCTTGTATTGTGTGGGCAGTGTTGGAGGGCTTGTGTGTGCAGTGGCAAGAGAGCCAGTTTGGGCTGCAGTAGCAGCCAACCGTTAGTGCAGCTGTGCTTTGTAGGAGTGCCTGCGGGTTTTCTAAACTCCCAGCTCACACGGAGCTTAGGCTGCGGCCTACTCCGCATGGGTGGGAGAGAGGACAAAAGAAATCACCAGGAGGAGGCATATAGAGAAAGTGCCTCACCCCACCTTCACGAATCACCACTCCGGCAGCAGAATTTCATTAGTTTATGCCTTACGGGCTCTTTTGTTAAGGAGGCAGCCAGGGACTGGAGCAGGAGTAGCAAAGGAGCTGCTTTTAAGTCAAGCCACTCCGGTGACAGTGGAGCAGAGAGAGAGAGAGAGAGGAGAGAAGCAGCAGGGAAGCTGCCATTTACATACCTCAACACTCTCGCTGTCATTCTTGCTCTCTTTTGAGGTGCTTTGCACTCTGTGACTGCGGGGAAGGGAGGGGGACCCGAGATTTGTCTGCCACTCGGTCTCTCTACTCTCTCTAATTATCCAGGTGCATGGCTGGGAGCGCTCGGTCATCCTTGCTGCACTGTCACTGTGGGGTACTCAGGAGATGCAAAACAGACAGACTGACAGAGAGAGGAGAAAGGGAGAGAGGAAGTTGCTCTCTTTCAGCAAGTGTTTTCCTTACAACATGCACCTGTGTCTGACAGTGCAGATGTACTGGCAGGGAGCAGGACAACAGGGTGGAGGAACAGCGGGCCGGGGGATGTGTGGAACAGAAACAGAAGAAGAAAAATGAGTGCTCTCTCATTGGAGCGGTTCATTTGTTTCAACTACACAGTTTCCACCCATAAACTGTGAACCACTGTCATGCTTAGCTTGCATGATCGTTGGTCTGTCAAGAATAAGCCCAACGCAGCTTGACCTGCATCGGGATAGTCAGTGACACACCTCTGAAATGCCGTTCTCTGTAGCAAAATGTTTCATGCACAAGCAACATAAAAAGCTATCAAAAATGGATCTTAAAAAAGAAGATTCCCTATATTAGGATATATGTATAAGGGCTAGTAAGCCTCCATCATCACTTCGTTTCCTTTCCAAACGGAGAGAGGTAACTGCTATGTTCAAAAGGAATACAGTAATTCAGCCATGGAGTAGGGTCTGTAAAGATTTAATTTGTAATGCTCAATTTCAAATAAGATCCTTAAACCTCTTCAGTAAATACTTTTGGTTTAATTTGCTCTGTTGATGAAAATATGGGGGTGGGGTGGGTGAACTGGCAGATCTTTCACAGTATTCCAGAAGTTTAAACTAAGTACTCCATCAAGTGGATAATGAAACCTCTTCTTACACTGATGTTTATCCTGAGCTTATGGTAATTAAAGACATTGTGATGTTCAGGACCCTGTCAGATTTTAGTAGGAAAAAATCCACTTACTAAAAATCTTTCTGTTCTAGCCTGTCCTGTTCTTTACCTCTCCTGTCCGTTCCATCTTTCTAAGAATATGTTGTATAGACATTTTCTCATAGGACCAAGGAGCTACCAGCTGGCAACCCTCCCTCATCCCCTGCTCCTTCTCCTGTACTTCCCTGTCTTGCTTCTCATGTTCTTTGTTTTTTTGGGTTTTTCCTTCCTTCTCTCTCTGCTGGATTACAGAGACCCCCCATTTTTCTTCTTCCATTTTCTCTCTGCACTCAGTATGTAGAGGACACTCCCCCTTATAAAATTAGATTTACTGGGTCTGTAATAGCACACTCCTGAAACTGTGGAAAGGAGACAGTTTCTCCCCCGCCCCTAAAAATTAGTAGTTTGTTAAAATAATAAATTTACTCTTTAAGGCAGGAAGGGGTTAATGTTTACAAGTCTGAGCTGCCCTTTTTTTTTTTTTTTTTTGCTTGGTTATCTCATGACGGACAGCTAATTGAGTGGGGTGGGGTGCTGAGAACAAAAAGTTTAAAGGAAAACTACACCCAAAACCTGAAAAAATATATGTTGTGCAGAGTGTTTTAATTTGTATGTGAAGTTCTAGTGTTTCCTTCCCTCTGACTGGTATTAGGAGTTTTTCCCAAATTAGCCTGCTAGCTTTATGCTAGTTTTACGACCCCTGGGGATCTCCATACCTGATAGTGTAATTGTATTTCTGGTTCCCACAGTGCATTTTGTCTCATGTGACTGTGATGTAAGAGAGACCCAACATTCAGCACACGCATGCCAAACAAACTAAATATCTTGGAAGCTTTACAAGTTGTACAAAAATTACCAGCAGCAAAGTTTTTCAGGACAGTAAAACCTTTAGGATGAGGGTGGTCACTAAGCTGAATTCTACAGATTTTAAAATATAGCCATCTCTTGATGTGAACTGATTGTAATGCAATGCTTTCTGCTGGATTTATGAGCTCTGCTACATCACCATTACATGAAACAAGGTGCATTGTAGGACAAAGAAATGCAATAAAACTATTTGATATGGAGATCTCCAGGGGTTGTAAAACTACCCTAAAGCTAGCAGGCTAATTTGGGAAAAACTCCTAATACCAGTCAGAGGGAAGGAAACACTAGAACTTCACATACAAATTAAAACACTCTGCACAACATATATTTTTCAAGTTTTAGGTGTAGTTTTTCCTTTAAAACAGCAGAGCTATAGGAAGGCTTAGAAGGGGCTGTCAGACATTCTGAACTCTCGGAGAAGCGGCAAACCGTGTAACAAAGCTGAAGCTGCAAGGTATTACTTAGAATGGGGGTTCTACAATTTTGATACAAGCAAGAATTTCTAGAGCAGATATAGAGTGCAACAGACTTGCTGAGCATTTGGCCATTCTGTTGCCATGTGACAGTTTATATTTTTGTTACTTTTATTGCTGGATTAATAAAACAACACTATTTGTGCCATGTACTTTTTTCCATGGTGTCTGTACTTCCTGACTCTGTCTTCTACCACAGAAATAGCAAAGCTCAACCCTGGCTCAACCACTGAGTTTTAATCTCATTTCTTGTACGTTTTTTTTAAAGGAAAACACTCTTCATTGAAATAACCCCACCATCCACTGGATAAACCCCAAATTAGGAGTTTCATTGACAAAAATAATTTTTTGATTTCTTTCTGGTGTTTTATTTCAAGTTGTGAATCCCCAATTATGTAAACAGTGGGCGCGCTGCATGGCGCCATTTCTAGTGTGAGCTCGACTTGACGCAACTCACTTGTAATATCCATACTCCCCACAGGTTGCTTATGGAAGCCTGCGAAGTACCTTTTTTTTTTTTTTTTTAAATGTATTTTTATTAACAAACTTTTCATGTCAGACGTGGTCAATACAGTGATGTCTAAGAAAGTTCATTTTACATACAGGCACAGCAGTGTTAGATTATGGTACTACAGTTCAGAGTAGGCATGCACTTTATCAGTGCTTAGTCCACGCTTAGTTAAAACCTCCCCAATTTACAGAGGTTTTGGGGGACTAAAGAACCAAACTAGAACACTTTAGGATCAATCAAATTCTTTATCCAGGTGAACACCATTGAGCAAGCTCGTTTACAAGGTGGATCTGCATTACACAAGTCAAGTAACAGTGCATTTATATACAGACAAATAGACAGTAGATGCAAGAGTACAAGAGTACAACAGTACAAGTAGGCCTGTAATAGACAGGATAAGTAAAAATACATTTGGGTTCAGGTAAAAGACAGTTGGTAAGGGTATACATAACAATAGGGTAGCAAGTCCTCAGTTTCAGTGATTTCTGTAGCACATTCCAGAACTAGGATTGTTGGAAGCAGTTGCAGGCTTCTGTAATGTATTTTGAGTATAAGGACTCAAACACAGTAATACTAATAGAAGTCCTTGGTTTCATTGATTTCTGTAGCACATTCCAGAGTGACGGTAGAACAAATCCTATGGCAGCTCTCCCAAAACACGTTAGGGCTTTGGGCACTTTCAGAAAAATCAGTGAACAGCTTCTTAGGGCATAGGTTCCAGGCATATTGAGAGTCAGGCAATCAACAATTTACTGCGGAAGTTTGCCAGTGATAGCTCTGTATGTCCAGAGAGCTGCATTTTTATTTTGTCTGTAGTGTAGGGAGGTCCAACCTACGGCCGCATATAATGAGCAGTGATGGGTAGAGAAGGGGAGACCAGTGATGAAGCGCAGGGCTCTGTGGTAAAGTATGTCCAATTTACCGAGGTATGAAGTAGCAAATTGGCTGTATATAAAGTCGGCGTAATCAATTAGGGAAAGGAACGTAGACTGAACTAGCTGTCTCTTGGCCTCTGTAGTTAGGCGGTTTAACCTGAAGAAGATACCTAGTCTGTGCCTCAGTTTTTTAACAAATCCTCCAGGTGGTCTGCAAAGGAGAGTTTGAAGTAAGTAAGCAAATATTTATTTCTATAAGGCGCCCTTCCAAAGCTCAGGGCGCCTTTACAATAAACCTTCATACAATATTAAAAACCATAATTATAAGCAACATTTAAATTCAAAACACAATCCAACACAATTCAAGTCACTAAAAATGCTTGGTTAAAAAGGAAGGTCTTTAAAGCTTTTTTAAAGCTCTCTACAGTCAGGCTATTGCATATCTGTCTAGCCAGACCCCCAGGTATTTGAATTTCAGCACAAATTCCAGGGTTTCTCCTAGGAGGGTGGTGATGGGGGTAGAGCAGGGTAGGCTGCATGGTTAATAGGTGAAAATAGCCACTTTGTCTTTTTGCGTTAAGTAGCAATTTTTTACTAAGGAGCTGGTATTGAAGTATGTTGAAGTCAGCTTGCAGGTCACTACAGGCAGTTTCAGGAGTTGTACAGCTTAGGTAGATCACTGTATCATCTGCGAACAGATGAATTTTCGCCTCATTGATGCCTGAGTCTATATTGTTGATGTAGATGGCAAATAGGAGTGGTCCCAGGATGGATCCCTGCGGGACGCCTCTTTTTAACAGATTTGAGGGGGAGAGTTCACCTTCGGCCTTAACCTGTTGGTGCCTGTCAGAAAGGTAGTTGTGGAACCAATGCAAGGAGGTAGAATATCGACCAATAGCTTTTAATGAAGAAAGAAGGAGGCAGTGGTCAACAGTGTCGAAGGCCTTACTTAGGTCTAGAAAACCGGCGCAGACAAATTTTTTGTTCTCTAGCACGCGCTGCCAGTCATTTGTCACCTTGGCCAGGGCCGTGATTGTACTGTGTTCAGTTCTGAAACCAGATTGCATTGGATTTAGCAGGTTAGTATCTTCTATGAAAGATTTCAGCTGGGCATTCACGATTTTTTGCAGAAGTTTTGATAGTACCAGGATAAGGGAGATGGACCTGTAGTTGTTTAGATCACAGGGGTCTCCGGATTTAAACAACGGAATAATAAGTGCGGTCTTCCACAGTTTGGGGAGGGTCACTTGAGAAAGGGGCAAGTTAAATAGATGCGTAATAGGTACGGCCAGGACATGATAGGCAATCTTTAGGTAGTATGGATCGAAGGTGTCAGTGCCAGCACTTTTTCTGGTGTCCAACTGGAGGAGGAGATCTTCGACCTCTTTTAGTGAGGCAGTAGAGAATGAAAAGACTGCATCTGAGGGACTAGATTCTGAAGGTTGCGTGGTAAGCTGGAGCGTAGGTTGCGTGCAGGTGAGTTATCAAAAGCTAGCCCTGCAGTAGCAAAGTGATTGTTGAAAGCTTGTAGTATCTCTTTATTGTTGTTGATAGTTACATTATCAGAAATAATTTTTGAGGGGAGAGTGTTTCCTGCGGTATTACCATAAAGTTATTTTATTGTGGACCAGAACTTGGTAGGGCAGTTGGAGGCAGTATTCAGTTCAGAGTGATAGAAGTTGGACTTGGTTTCCCGAATTAGCTTTGTACAGTGGTTTCTGGCTGTTCTCAAAAGATGGCAGTCTTCGGCTTTGTGGGATTTGCGTGCTAGTTTCCAGAGCTTGTCTCTTTAATAGTGCTGCCTTGATGTCTGCTGTAAACCAACAGCACTCTTTAGCCTTTATGCAGGTTTTGCCTAAGGGTGCGTGGGTGTTAAGAGCGCTGGATACAATTTTGTGGAAAATGGCATATGCTGTTTCTACTGATTTGGCTAAATAAAAGGTCTGCCAAAGCAGGGAGGCTTTCAGGTAATTGATATGTGCAAGCGGGTCAGAATTCCATTTTGATCTTTTGGTAGAGAACTTTGCTGAGGCTGTTGGTTTAGGGAAACATAGAAACATAGAATTTGACGGCAGATAAGGACCGCTTGGCCCACCTAGTCTGCCCATTTTCCTTCCTAACTGGTAAACTGCAGATCCTAGTTAACCAACAGCTTACTTCCTCCTACCCCCCACTAGGACTGCCTTATGTCTGTCCCATGCATTCTTGAATTCCCCACTGTTCTTGACTCCACGACTTCCTCAGGTAGGCTGTTCCATGCATCTACCAACCTCTGTGAAAAATATTCTCACATTACCTCTGAGTCTCCTCTATCTTCAAATTGTGCCCTTGTTCTGCAACATCTCTTTTCTGAAAGATGCTACCCTCTTGGACTTTAATTCCTTGAGGTACTTGAAAGTTTCTATCATGTCCCCTCTCCCTTCTTTCCTCAAGGGTATACATATTAAGCTCCTTTAGTCTTTCTTCAGTATGTCTTCTGGTGCAGACCCTGCACCATTTTGGTTGCCCTCCTCTGGACAGCCTCCACTCTGTCTATGTCTTTGCGGAGATAGGGTCTCCAGAACTGCACACAATACTCCAGATGGGGTCTCACTAACTGTCTGTACAGAGGGATAACAACTTCCTGTTTTCTACTATCGATGCCTCTTCCTATGCATCCCAGTATCACCCCAGCCTCCCTTACTGCCTTCTCACATTGCTTGCCCACCTTTAGGTCATCTGATATAATTACCCCCAGGTCCCTTTCCATTTTTACTGTTGTCAGTATCTCACCCCCCATTGTGTACTCTTCTCCTGGCTTTTTGTTTCCCATGTGCATTACCTTGCACTTCTTTGCATTGAATCTGAGCTGCCATACATTTGACCATTCCTCCAACCTTGCCAAGTCCCTTCTCATCCTTTCCACTCCATCTTGTGTATCAACCCTGTTGCAGATCTTTGTGTCAGTCTGCAAAGAGACATACTTTTCCTTCAGTTCCTCTGCAATGTCACATATAAAGACATTAAAAGGACGGTCCCAGTACTGAACCCTGGTACCCCGCTAGTAACCCTCCTTTCTTCACTGTGTACTCCATTTACTACTACCCTTTGTGTCCTGTTGTCTAGCCAATTTTTATCCAGGCTACCACCTTGGGGCCCCTCCAAGGCTGGCTAACTAGTGTATTAATCTTGT
Organism: Neoceratodus forsteri; assembly: GCA_016271365.2. Lineage (NCBI taxonomy): Eukaryota > Metazoa > Chordata > Ceratodontiformes > Ceratodontidae > Neoceratodus > Neoceratodus forsteri. The sequence goes on along the minus strand of CM057455.1, from coordinate 26,896,417 downwards.
GTGGAACTGTATCAAATGCCTTGCTAAAATCTAGGTAGGCCATGTCCACAGCCCTCCCTGGTCTACTACTTTGGTCACCCAGTCAAAGAAATCTATTAGATTCATCTGACACGACCTTCCCATCATGAATCCATGCTGCCTTGGGTCCTGGCCCCACTGGCCTCTAGGTACTCAACAAATCTTTCTTCAGAAGTGATTCCATCATTTTCCCTACCACTGAGGTCAGACTAACTGGTCTGTAGTTTCCTGCCTCTGTCCTGCTCCCACTTTTGTGAAGAGGAATCACATCTGCCCTCCTCCAGTCCTCAGGTACCACCCCATCCTCCCATGATTTGTTAAAGAGAGTAGTCAGCGGTGTCACTAGTTGTACCCTTAGTTCTTTTAGAATTCTTGGGTGAATCCCATCAGGCCCCATTGCTTTGTGCACCTTCAATTTTATTAGTTCTTTCAGAACCCTTTCTTCTGTAAATGGACTGGTATCGACCCCCGTCTTCAGAGTTTCTCTTGTTTGGTTTAGGTACCTCCCCCTCCTCTTCCTTTGTGAATACTGAGCAGAAATATTCGTTCAGTATCCCTGCTTTTTCACTGTCCCCTCTACCCACATTCCCTCCCCTTTATTAAGCCTCAGTATCCCTCCTTTGGTCTTTCTTCGCTCCCTAATATACCTATAAAAGGTTTTATCCCCCTTCTTAACAGAATTGGCTGTCCTTTCCTCGGTTTGGGCCTTTGCTATTCTGACTGCCTTCCCAGCCTCTTTCTGCTTTAACTGATAAAGTTCTCTGTCCTGCTCCTTCTGTGTTTCCTTATATTTCCTGAATGCTATCCTTTTCTCCTTAACCTTCCCTGCCACCTCTTTTAAGAACCATAGCGTTTTTTTTCTTCGTTGTGTTTTATTGATTTCTTTTCACAAAGGCTTGTTGCCTCTGTGATGGCTGTTTTGATTACTCCCCATTGTTCCTCAACCCCTCCTTCTTGCCTGTTTGCTAGTGCTTTTCTAAGGCACTCTCTCATTTTCCCAAAGTCAGCCCTCCTAAAGTCCAATACTCTTGCTTTTGTATGGCTTGATTGTATGGCTGTGTTTATTGTGAACCACACTGGTGATCACTTGTTCCCAGATGGCTACCCACCTCTAAATCTGAGATTCTTTCTCTGTCCCCATTTGAGAGTACCAGGTCTAAGATTGCTCCCTCCCGAGTGGGTTCCAATACTAGCTGTCTGAGGCATGCCCCCTGTAGGGCATCAAGAATGACCCTGCTCTTGGATGTGCCTGCAGCAAGGTGCTCCAGTTAACATCTGGCATATTCAGGTCTCCATCAACAATATCTCCCTTTTCTGCCATTCTAAGGAAGCCTTCTATCATTTCCTTGTCCATTCCCTCCCCTGAGATGGGGGTCTGTATACAACCCCCATGTGGATTGTGGTGCCATTTCCTGTCTCCAGGGTGACCCAGAGTGCCTCATCTGCTCCCTGTTTACTCTTTAGTTCTGTTGCTTTGATCCCTTCCTTTACATAGAGAGCTACTCCTCCTCCTTTTTTACCCTCCCTGTCCCTCCTGTAGATTGTGTATCCTGCTCTTATGCCAGGGACTGCTCTTATGCCAGCAATAAAGCAATGGTCACTAACATCGGCAGAAAAGATCCCAGCATGGGAGAAGAAATGGGGTTTGCTTACTAGAAGTACATCTAATAGTGTACTTTTCATAGGGTTATTCTTACTGATACGAGTAGGTTCATTAATAAGTAGAGTGAGCCCATGAGAGTCACAGAAGGATTTAAGTGGAAAAGATGCGCTTGACAGCCACTCATAGTTAAGGTCCCCTAGTATAATTGTTTCCATTGTGTCGGTACTCATAGTAGAAGATAGGTGGGACAGGAGCTGTGACTCTGAGGACGGGGGTCTATAACATCCTATGACACGGAGGGCCATTGATTTAGATATTTCAGTTTTTAAGGACAGGCATTCAAAGGCATTGGCAATTGATGTACTGTCCAGGGTAGCGACTGTAAACTTGTGCTTAACATAGATGGCTACACCACCACCTCTGGTTAGTCTGTCAGCTCTGAAAAACAGATAGTTGGGGATATTGACCTCTTTGTCTGGCGTGGGTGGACAAAGCCAGGATTCAGATATGACAGGTACATCCGGCTCCGTGTGGATAGCCCAAGCCTGTATTAAGGTGAGTTTCTTTGAGAGGCTACACACATTAACATGCATAAAGCTGATACCTTTATACTTCGTGACTTCAGACGGTGAAGGAATTGCTTGTATAGGACCAGGGTTAAGTTTAACATTACCTGAGCATAGCAAGAGGAGGAGTACAACTTTCCTCAGGGCAACAAGTGGTAATTTGGAAGAACTAAACCTTCTTTGGCTAGTGGAAGTATTGACGTAAGAATGCAAGGTCCTATTCTTTGTACTGTTCAGTCCTAGTGATACACATGCTAAGACCCTAGCTGTATGACACCCGTAGATGCAGGTACTGGGCCAAGTAGGTAACATTCCTTGGGTGGGTAACGAGATGCTAGTGGCTGTCCGAGAGGGAGACTCAGCTGAAAGGGGGTATGACAACTAGGGGGCATAGCACGAGTTGTATAGGGACTCCATGAGTAGACATTCTTATGGTAGGGGTAAGAGTCCTCTAGGGGGGAAAATTCCATCTGGCGTGTACCCTAATAAGGGTAGGGTACATAAGCCGGTAAATAGGTAGAGCCAGGTCGCAAGTTCCTTGGTTAAAGTCTGGGGGTCAGAAAGAGAAACAGTTGCAAGGGCTTAATCTGGGCAAGGTATCACCAGGTAAGGTTACGCGCCACGGGGTCTGAAAAGGGATATAGGTGCCGATACCACTTGAAGGGAACAAGGAGATGTTTCTATGGCACAGCGACTAGAGATAGTTACGAGAAATCATAAACCTGATCTAAGAAGTATCACCAGCTAAGGCTACACACCACAGGGTCAGCAAAGGGATATTGGCTCTGAAACCACTTGTAGGGAGCAAGGAGAATTTACTATGACACAGTGGCTAGGGGCAGTAGTAAGAAGTCACAGATCTGGTCTGAGATGAGTGGTAGTGGAGACTGCGGTGTGTTAGTTGAGATGGGACACTTGAACCTGAAGCGGCAGCCCAAAATTTATATGTCTGTGGGTGTCCTAGGGAGGCGGGGAGGATAGATTTGTAGGAAAGCCAATGGCAGGGGTGGGTGGGGCAAGGAGGTCTATATAATAATGGTCAGGGAGGGGGATGGTGTGCGGGCGTAAAATATGCGGCTTTGCCGTACCTCTCTGGGTCTGGAGTCCGAGCAAGTGGTCTCGGTCGGCGGCTTTGGAAGCACCGACCGCCCTGTGGCCACGGTTCTTGCAATGGATGAGCTGGGAGCCCTGGAGGGTTCTCGGCTGAAGGAGAAGAGAAAGCGAAGCCAATTAGTACTGGTCCCAGACAATGGTCGAGCTACTCAGTGACAAAACTAATTTACAAATGAAAGGGGTCGATTTCCTTGGCGCCCTGAAGTCTGGGCGGCAGTTACAGAGGCAAAGGAAAGGGCTGTTTCACTTAATCAGTCTAACAAGAGCAGTTTGCAAGTATTACAGCTTTTTTAGGGTAGGGTACCAGCTGTCTTCTGTAAGGCATGCTTCTACTGTTATTAAGGTTTATGTGAAGGTGTTTAATGTTGATTCGTCCAATCATAGGTGGGGGGGGAGAAAAGACTAATTATATATATCATTCTAAATATTGAGGTGCCACGGGGGTCAAACGATAGTCAACCTGAGAGGACAGGGAGAGGTTAGGAAACAGCAGGGAACCCAAGGACCCAAGGGGCAGCTGTAGGCCGAAGATGGGGGGGGGAGTATATAATACTCAGGGTATCATCTGCTCCATCTGGATGAACAAAGCTCACTTTTATCGTGTAATGAATGGGTAATCCTCTCCATCTTATATATCTGGTTAGCTATGTTTCTCCAGTTCTTGGTAGTGGGGACCAGGGTGGTCAGCCACGCCCTTGTGATGGCTTTTTTGGCTGCTATAAGCAGGATGCCCAGAAGATAACATCAGAGTGATCTGCAGTATTCCCAAGGGAAGCTCATTAGAAGGAACAAGTCTGTGGTGAAGGGCACTGGCGTACCATAGAGCTCCTCCAGTTCCAGCTGAAGAGCCTGAAAAAAGGGTTGGAGAGCCGGGCATGTCGACATCACATGTGAGATGTGCCCTGGGTTCACCGCAGCCCCTCCAGCATTGTTTTTTTTTTTTTTCTTTCAGTTGTTTAAGCAGGAGTAGCACACTAAGCTGAAAGCTTTTTTTACAGGTGCGACCTGGGAGCACAGGGAAGTTAAGTGACTTGCTCAGGGTCACACAATATGCAAGTGGAAGCTGTGGGATTCAAACCCAGGTCTGATCTGTTGGATGTCACTAGATTTGCAGCTTAGAGCCTTAAACCACTCCGCTATACTGCCTCCTGTGATCCTTTTCCGGTCTGATAGTGTGCTGTAATAACTGGGGTCCTGAAATATCTAATCAGGTGCTTCCAGAAGTATTCCTTCCATTGGGAAGAGCTGATAATCCTGGAGGGTACTCCACTGGTCAGGGGGTTATTTGGATGTCTAGTTCCTCCTGCCAAGTTTGTAGAGTTCAGGTGAGGGGGTTCTCTATAGAGTCTATCAGGGCTCTATATAGGTATGAGATAAGGTGTTAAGTCATCCCTATCTTTAGGATGGAGCTAAACATGGTGCTAAGCGCAGGGTGAGATTCGAGGTGATATGCTCCTACAGGGGGGTGTAGTAAAAGTGTTGGATTTGGAGGAATCTGTAAAAATGATTCTGTTGGAGCCCATATTTCTGTTGTACCTCAGCAAAAGTGTTAAATACGGAGCCTGAGGTGAACTGAGTGAGGTATTCTGGGAGAACATCTAGCCCATTGTCAAAAAGCTAAATCTGCACATGCTGGGGAAAATTCTCTAGGTAAGAAATTGGACAGATCATGGGTAAGAATGGAACTAGGTGCAGTGCCCTACGTATTGAAGACCAGACTCTCAAGTGACTCAGTGTCCATAGGGGTTAAGGACCCCCCTGTGGAATCTGCAGTGTCAGGTTGTAGAGTCTGCCATAGAACTCAGCTGAGGATTGAGCCTCTTGTTCCATCTCCAGCCAGAGCGAGCGAGGAGAGCCCACTTGGCGTAGTACTATAAATCTGATATGTGATGCCCAATGATAAAGGCCACCCCTTTTCCTAGGGATATATAGAGAGAGCAGCTTTACTCGTGGGCATTGCCCAGCCCAGATGAAACTTGTTATTAACTTGGGTATTTGTTTGAAGAATTGTGGGGGTAGAGCTATAGGGATATTTTGAAATAGATAAAGCACCCTGGGGAGTATAAACCATGTGCACCACGTCTGTTCTCTTGGAGAGGCTAAGTGGAAGTACTCTCCATCTTGTGAGGTCCTCAGTAATCTGAGTGATAAAGGGGGCGTAGTTGTTTAGGTATGCTTTATTTGGGGAGTGAGCCAAGTAGCCTCTGAGATATTTCAATTTTTCAAGATCCCATTGAAAGGGGTATAGCCGAATGAGTTCCGGTGGAGGGAGAAAATGGAAAGTAAGGGCTTCAGTTTTAGTTGTGTTAACTTTATAGCCTGATATGGATCTGTATTCTTCAATAATATTAAAGGTTGTTGGTAAGGCTGAAACTGGGTTATCCAAATACAATAAGACGTCATCAGCATACACGGTTATCCGGTGTTCCCTCCCCCCCATCCTAACCCCGGCAATCCCGGGAGCTTCCCTCATAGCCTGCGCCAAGGGTTGAATATGCAGTGCGAATAATAGTGGCAATAGGGGGTCACCCTGTCTAGTACCACAAAGCAAAGTCCTCTGAGTGATGCCCCGAGACCTTAACACATGCTTGGGGGCTGCATAGAGATTTTGTAAAATCTTTACAAAGTGGTTGGGGACGCCAACTTTTTTCATCATGGAGTACAAGAAACTCCAGGAAACCCTGTTGAATGCCTTTTCAGCATCTGGACTAAGCAGCATCGAAGGGATTGACAGGATTGCATTTCTTGAATCAGGTAAAGTGCTCTTCTGATGTTATCAGTGGTCGTTCGTTTTTGGACGAATCCCGTCTAATCTAGTGCAGTTAAGGAGGGCAACATCTCTTCTATTACGTGGGCTAATATTGACATAAAGTATTTATAGTTGGTATTTAATGTTGAGATAGGGTGGTAGGAGGGGCAAAACTGCGGGTTTTTATTTGGTTTTAGAATCACGGAGATCACTACTTGTGCCCAGCTGGAAGGGGAGGGATTACCATCTTGTATGTCACTGAGGGTCTGTAGGAGGGAAGTTATTGTATTATTTTTACTAATCTTATAAAATTCTGCACCAAAACCATCTAGTCCTGTGCTTTCATGGTTTTTGAGTGGGTTATTACCCACTCAAGTTCCCCTGTCAAATTGGTCTTACCAGGTCTTCGGTTAGAGAGAGTAGAGTAATTTTTGCTAGGAAATCAGTGATAGCTTCTGGGGAGTCTGGTTGTTCCGGAGTGTATAACCCTTCATAGTAATCTTTAAATGTGTTAACTGTGTCATGTAATGTAGTATGGAAGGTACCTGTTGTTGGGTGTTTGATCATGGCTATCACCATGGCTCGTTTTTGTTTTCGCAGCTGGTAGGCCCACCTCATAGAATTTCTGATGTAAAAAAAAGTCAGGGCAAGCTCTGTTTGCTGTAGGCAGGGATCATCCAGGGCAGACTTTACTTGTTTCATCTGTTGTAGCACTCAAGCGTTATCCTGCTGATGTGCCTGCTGTAAGGAGTGCAGGGTGACTTCCATCCTTGCTGCCTCTCTTCACGGAGTTTAGTTTGGGCTGAGGTGTACTGGATGATGTGTTCCCTTAACACCGCCTTCAGGGTGTGCCAGAGAATCACTCTGGGGATCTCTGGGGAGTCATTCTCCTGAAAGATCTCCTTTGATTTTTCCTGGAGGAAATCACAGACTTGCTTGTTCTTAAGGTAGTAAGGGTTCAAGTGCCACCTAGTGGAGCAGCGTTCTTGACCAGTGCTCCATTTTGTGATTACTGGGGCGTGATCTGAGTACAGGATATCTCCTGATTTACAGTCTGCTAGGTGGGTTAAGTTTTCAAGCTGGGCGTAGCAATGATCGATGCGTGAATAAGACCTGTGTACAGAAGTATAGTGGGTATAACCCCTAGTACGGGGGTGGAGGGATCTCCAAACATCAACCCAGCCCACCTCTCTAATGAATCACTTAAAGGTTTTATGGGGTACAGGTTGTGGTCTGTATTCGGTGTTGGTAGAATCCCAGCTAGGGTATGGGGTAATATAGAAGTCTCCAGCTAAAATTAGCAGACCCTTAGTGTGGGTGACCACCTTGTCTAGAAGGTGCTTTATTGTTTTAGATCTGGATCCTGGGTGGGAGGTGGGGGAGAGATATAGGTTAGCAAGAGTGACCTCTGTATTGTAGAGCCTACCTTGGGCTAGTATGAGCCAGGTCTGATCAAGAACTGGAGAACTGAAATGGGGTGTGATGTAGGATCAGTATTGCAACACCCCTTTTCCTGTCAGTGTGGAACGAGGGAGAGTAAACCACTTGGTACCCAAATTTAGTCAGCTTGCTGTGCTCTAATGAGGACAGGTGGGTCTCTTGTAAATAAATTATATCTAAGTGAGATTTCTGAAGGAGGGTCATTATTTGGGAGCGTTTAATGGGGCTTGTTAGGCCATTAACATTAAAAGAATAGACTTGCATATGTTATGCCATCATGTAAGGTTCTTGGGACTCTGCTCACTCATCACACTGTCTCCGGGACGAACACTTAGTGCCACTCTGTTCCTTGGCCTTGTTCACCATCTATTAAAACACACTATTAGAACTAGAACTTGGGAAGGAACTATGGGATAACTCCATACTGCAACTTGCAGACAGTTAACTGCCATTGGGAGTGCCAGCTGGGCTACCTCCAAGGCGTAATGAGAATTGTGGGTTTCCAAGACCAGGAACCCTTGGTAGGGGCCGGATGGCATGGTGTATACCTTGCCAAGGAGACATGGGTTCCTGTTGGGACCCAATAGACGAAATACGACGTCCAGTAGAAATGTGGGGGAAGGGAAAGAGTTTGAGATGTCATGAGTTGTTTCAGCCTTAGCCTAACTATAAACTCTAGATTGTCACTACACGATTCCTATAGTAAGTAGCCAGTGAGGTTCTCTGTTGGGGGCCTAAAGCTTGAGGAAACAACTATAAGGATAACAAGAAGCTAGGAGGATAACCTTTAGTTACCATAACCCCTGAACTCAGGGGTTGAGGCAAAACCATACAAGTACAGGCACCCTCCTCCCACCCACTTAGGAACAGTGTCCCTATACCTCATGGTGTCAAAAGGGCTTATTACCAAGTAACAGGGTTGGATGTGTTCCATTTTCAACATGTATTCTGGTTCACCCTCCCGGCTGCCCACTCACCACCTCCCGACCACCCGGGGGTGTCTAAGCTAGGCGCAGTCACTTATTTGGCATGCTAGATAGTTACAGAATAGATGGATGGGGGTATTCATAAGGCACATTCTGACTGTGTGCCACTATCCCCGGGGTGCATTCAGTGGTAAGGCCTAATGTGACCCACATCTCGGGGCCTAACCTCAGGGAGCGAGAGCACTATTGCTCTAATCACTGCAAGCCAAAAACTGAGGTGACAGCGTGCAAGATTTCTTGGTACTGGACTGACCACAGACTAATAGGTCCATAATATCTAGACTGTTTTCTATCTTAGTCTAGTCAGGCACTCAAGGGCAGCCTCGGTGGGGGTTGGGGGGGCAACTCGAATTGCATCTCACCCCCCCCCCCCATACACCAGAATAATAGAGCAGGAATCAGGTGTGAACTGGAAGGGGGAGCCAGTCCACAACGTAACTTATATGTTCAATGTTAAAATAATCCTTAAAGTTCATATTAACAGTAAGTGTCTGGTAGCTTGTCACATTGCATACATTTCTGTCCGGCAGCCCCCTTAAGTAAGAGCCTCCTGCTAACCTGGGACTTCTCCTTATGGGTTTCTTTTAGTTGTGAAATGGCCCCCAGTAGGATTATACCTAATGGTTCCAAAATTAGTTAAAAGTGAAATGCGGTGACATTCTGAGATAATCGAAAGCAATAGGGAGTGGGGAATGCAGTTTAATGGTGAAGCTGGCTGGGGGGGTGGCAAGCAGTTCGACACTCACCACAAGGACCATAGGAGCTAAGTATCTTATTGTTCTGCTCAGAGCGCCTATTAACCTATGGAAGTGAAGCGTCTCTGCATAGTGAGGGAATCAAGGTTCAGGGTGGTGTTTCTGTAAGGGCTTATTTTTTGGAGCACTGCCACGTGGCCATCACCATTTTGCAGAATGCCATGAGGAGAGGCCCACGTTGCTGCAGTCTGCCAGCAAGCCTAAGAGGTTCGGAGCCCCGCACTGCAAGATTGGTGATGGCCACTGAGTCAAAAATATGGGGAGGGTGAAAAATGTTGGCAGGCCAAGGGGGTTCGGGGTATAGGGGAGATAGGCAGAAGTGCTCTCTACGATGCCTATTGTAATGTTTTGGTTCGGGGATCGGGGGACTATTAGAATCACCTTGCGAATATTAATCTGGGGGCTTTTCAGAGATTCAGTGGGGACCAGGAGACAGTATAAGTCAGGGCAGCCTTTAAAGGGAGATTACCAGACCTACCTCCGGAGAATCAGCTGCAGCATTCTTGAGATGTTCTCTCACTGGGTCTGGACTGGAGCAGGCTGGCCGTTCATTCTGTTTTGAAGGGTTGCCACAATTTTTTGTAGATCTGTAGTGCCCTGTCCGCACCTCTATTGCCTTGGCAAGGCAGTCTGCTAGAGCTTCTGGGCCAACTTTGAAGTGAGTGAGGAAGATTCTTGCTGGCTAGGAAGACGGGTTGGAGGAAGCACTATCTTCCTTTTGGTGAGATTTGCAATAGCTTCTTCAGCCGTCTCGTAGGTTCGGGTACCCTTCTCAAAAACAGCCACCTGTTTTGAGGGGGTATGGTGTGCAGAATTTTTCTTTTAGTTGCTTCATTGCCTTCATTACAGGAGCATAGGCCCATATTCAGCTCACAATAGCTGGGGGGTAGTCGTTGAAGTAGACACAGGAGGACTTGTACTGCACTACCCCCTTCTGCCAAGCTTTATGAAGTTTAAGTTCTTTTTTCTGGTACCTCAGGAATTTTGTAATTATTGAGCATGGCCTGGAGCTGGTTTGTGAGGGCTTCAGACCGATTGCACGGTAGGCACGCTCAATCTGTAGGGTGAAGGAGGAAGGGATCTCTAGTTCACTCTTTAGAAATTGCTGCAGAAAGATAATCATGTCCATACCCTCCTCCCCTTCAGGGATCCCAGTGATCCGTAAGTTATTGCGTCTGTTGCGGGCCTCTGCGTGCTCCACACAGTCCTGCAGGGCTCCAATCTCCTGATGCAGCTGAACCATGGCTCTCTCGATAAAATCAAGCCTGGAGTCTGATGCAGTTAATTGGTCCTCAGTGGCATCCTGGCGTTGAAAAAGTTTATCTACGTCCATCCAGAGGGCTGTGGTGGTAAGCCTCATCTCGTTTCAGAAGTCTCTTAGCTCTTTCAGAATAAGAGCCATTTGTTTTTCTAAAGCTCCGTGACCACGGCCTCCCAATCTGGTAGGCTGGCTTCTGCTGCAAGATTAGGAGTCCTCACTGTCAGAGTGAAACCGGTTCCTTTCAGTAGAGCCCTCCGGCGATGTAGGGGCTGCCCCTTCTTCTAGGCATCTTTTCTCAATATTGAGAGTTTCTGCCTGAGTTTAGTTGCTGGAATCATGAGTTTTTAGCTGTTTTAATTTAGGCTAAGGCAGAGCTCCATTTTCACGAGGGTTCCTGGGTCATGACGTCACTGGAAGTTCGCAAAGTACCTAAAAGTCATTATATTACCTTGCTCTGTTTCTTTCTGTAGTCCATGATTTTTAAAAGGGGTTCTTGTCTTATAAATCATCCAAGTTGTGATAAACATAAGCACCAATGGCAAGATAACCGTCTCATAGGTCAGGTATCTACTATTTTAATTTTAGTACGCCAGTACAAGCTGTGATCCCCACTGATCTTCCTGGACATAAAGTCGCCACCAGTCATTCACACTAGTGGGACTACGCCGGAGGCTTTAGGACTGAGCAGGAGCCAAAAATCTTCAGGAGGGCTGGCGCCAAGGTAGGACTGTGCATGCACAGCGCCGCAAGACCAACTCGCGTCGTATATGCTATCTGAGTGTTGACCCTCCAGCTGCCTCAGTTCCTTTTTTCCTGCCTTCGATTGCACTTCAGTGACGTTGCTCACCCGCCAGGAGTCAAGTCTTCACGTCTGTATAACAGCAGCATTAGTCGTTCAGTTTTTAGTATATCCTTTATTATTTATTTATTGAAAAAAAATGGTTTTGTTCATTTTTGACAAAAATACAGAAGTCTTCAGCCCGCCTTCGATGGAGTCAACCATAAACGGGGCCAGTGACGGTAAGGAGACTTAGCTTGAAGGCTTTTTTTAGCAGCAGGGCTGGATCCGGTCTGCCGCCCTCTGTGGGGGGGGTCTGACTACAGGCAGTCCAGTGCTTGAGAGGAAGGGCACTCCTCTTGAAAGCGCAAAAAGAAGCGGGCCCATTCCTGATCAAGGCCGGGGACCTGGTACCACTTGGCCTCGAGTTCTTCTTCGTCCCACCAGTCGAAGAAGAAGCAATACTAATCAAGGTCGCCCTGTGGTACGTCTGCACAGAGATCGTCGGTAGCGGGGGACAAGAGGCCAACCCCAGCTCCGTCGAAGTCACCTGCGGTTTCGGTTTCCAGCGGCCGTGATCCTAATCTTCGGAGTCCTTCCCCGCCCCCCTGGGGTCCTCCGGTAAGCAGTTTCATCATTGGGCCACTCTTATGGAGCAGTGGGTCCGGCGGTTGTCCTGACTTCCTGTGCCTGCGTAGCCGACCCTGAGCCCTGGGGGCCTCGGACCCGCGGGTAGGGCGGTTGGGGTCCACATAGTTGCGCGACACCTTCTTTGGTGCTGTCGATGCTGCACTTTCCTGCTTCCCTCTCCCCCTCACATAGCTGTGGCACAGAGGCCAGCACAGGTACTACCTTCTCCTACTCATGTTTTCGGGTCTTCAGCCTTGGGTGCCTCGGTGTTGTGGTTGTGGTCTCTAGGCACTCGCCCAGCGCTGGTTGTTGTGCTGTCCACAGCTCTGGCCTTGGCAGTGCCGGCGCCACCGTAGGTGCCGGGGTTTTCGACTCTGATTCAGGGAGCACCTCCTCCTGCTCTCCTCCCTCCTTTTCCTTTCTATACTATCCCTTCTGGGCTAGTAGGAGATAATATTGAGTCTGATCCTGATCTGCGATTAGGGGACGATTTGGATGAGGATTCATCCTTTTGAATGGAAAGTAAGCCCTCTACTTCAGGAGAGCCCTTGGTCGAGGACATATCCTTTAAGTCTCTCCTGAAGAATATGAATTCCACCCTCTCTCTCAAGACTTCAGAGGTGGATCCTGGGAAGCTGTTAAGCCTTCAGTATCTGTATGTCCCTGAAATCCCTGTGGAACTGACACCTCCAGTACAGCCCTCTTTCGAGACTCTTTCACAGACGGTGTGGGACAGTCCGGCACTTATTCCTTCTGTGGCTAAGTCCATAGACAGGGAAATACGCTTCCCCCCAAACCAGTCCTTGCCTCTGAAGCCTTTGCGGATGCCATAGTGGTCTTGGCAGAGAATGACAAAGCCGTTCTTCCTCAGAAGTATACGGCTCATCCAGTAAATAAAGAATCCCACAAGATCGACACGCTAGGGAAGCGAGTGTTCACCGCTGCTACCCTAGGAATGTGTATTGCTAGCTACCAGGGCCATTTCTCTAAATATGACTGTACTCTCTGGCACGCGCTAAAAGCCACTGTGGAGGTCTTCCGGAGTCGGACGTTAGCTCAGAGCTTCTCCAAACCATTACTAGAGGCATTGAGTCCAACAATCAGCATCTTAAGGCTGCTATGGACACTTTTTGACACTGCTTCAAGAGCAACGACAGCTGGGATATGCACCCAGCGTCACTCATAGTTACGGACTTCGAGGTTTACAAATGATGCTCAACAGTGAATCATGTATTTTCCATTTGATAGGGTTTATCTCTTTGGCCCACAAGTGGAGCAGGCAGTAGAGGCCACTGAGAAAACTGTGACTGCTATTAAGACAGTCAGGTTGGCTGCTGCTGCTCCTCAATGAGGTGGACATCGCCGGCAGTTTCATAATAGTCTGTCCTTTCGTGGCAAAGGCCGAGGGGCTTTCAAGAAGAACTAAGCCCCCCAGCCTCAAAAGAAAATGCAGCAGAAGGCACAGGGTCCAAAGGCACCTAGTGCCACCCTCTGAAGACTTGACTCATGTCCCACTTCAGCTACCTGAGGGGGACTCTTCTTTGGCAGTAGGGGGGCCATCTGACTCAGTTTTACAACCAGTGGAAGTTAGTCACAACGGACAAATGGGCCATCAGGATAATTTGCGAGGGTTACTCTCTTAAGTTTTCAGACAACCCTCCGGATAATCCACCCAAATGACAGTCCAAATTGTCTATCACTCAATCAGACCACCTCGCTTCCGAGATTCAAGGCCTCCTGAACAGTAGGACAGTAAGAGTAGTTCCGCAAACAGAACGGGACACAGGTTTCTACTCCCACTACTTCCTAGTCCCAAAGAAAATGGGCAGTATGCACCCTATTTTAGACCTAAGGAAGTTAAACAAATTCATCTTCAAAGAGAAATTCAAGATGATATTACTCGCTACGCTCCTACCTCTGATTCATCAAAATGATTGGCTGGCTTCCCTGGACATGTAGGACACCTACCAACATTTAGCAGTGCACTCAAGCCACCACAAGTACCTCCGCTTTGTGGCTCTGGGCCAGCACTACCAATTCAGAGTCCTGCCCTTTGGGCTGTCTTCAGCGCCTCAAGTCTTTATGTAATACTCTGCATTATGCTTATATGTGCACATACATAATACGTGTAGCTGGGCATTCCAGGACCAAGAATTGGATTATAAATTGCTTGTAGGCTAAAACCTGAAGAGATATATAAAAGCACTTTTGGGACATGGCAAAAGGTACCAAAGAAAATATTTCTATAAAAAGAACATTTTCTATACCAGACAAAGAAGGCCGGATCTGACTAAGTCCTAACACCTACGTAAGCTATGAAAAACATTTATTAGTTACGCAAGTAGGAAAGTACATGTAGTTACATCCTTAGGAAGAACAGATACAGATGGAAAACATAATTTTCTGACTTATTTTTGTTAGCACAGGAATCTTACAACACCCTTTTCCTTTAGATATATATGGCTTGCTTCCTGGAAAAGGTAGTTGGTAAAGTTATTACGTCATGGAACCCTATTTAAAGGGCAGCCTGATCAGCGCCATGAGTCAGGAGAGCTCAACAGAGCTCGGGACGAATATCGGAGACTTTGGGGACTTTTGAAATTGAAAAAGGCACCAGTTCAGGTGGCAGCCTTATTTAAAGGGCAACCTGATCAGTGCCATGAGTCGGGAGAGCTTAACGGAGCTCGGGGCGAATATCGGAGACTTTGGGCACTTTGAAATTGAAAAAAGCGCCAATCCAGGCTGCAGACCTATTTAAAGGGCAGCCTGAGCAGCGCCATGATCGGGAGATCTCAGCGGAGCTTGGGACGAATATCGGAGACTTTGGGGACTTTTTAAAACTTTGCCCACCCACCCGGGATATCACATTATTATATGGACTGGCCTGGAGAGAGGTTCTCTGGAGGTTGACCAATCAGGGGCTTAGACTAATACTTTAATAGCTGTGTTATCCTTGGTCTAGTCAGGGAAAACCTGTGCATGCAAGCGGGTTTGTGATACTACAGGCACAGGGAGGGTGAAACTACGCTAGGATATACTATATGATTGTTACAGAATAATAATACAGTAACTGAGGGGTGATAAAGTGCTAAGCTGTACTGTATGATTGCTACAGGATACTACACTATTTAACTGATGTGATTTAAACCTGCAGTACCCCTTTCAGCAGGGAGGCAGTAATGTGACAAGTTGTGGAGAAAACAAAAATTGAGTAGGAAGAGGACATATCAGTTGGGTAGGGTGCATATCCGAGAGTAAGGCCTGAAACAAAGGATGGGGCAAAAATGGGGCAGGTGCCGCATGTCACTAGGGCAGGCATCTTTGGGAGGGTGGTGGGGTGCACGGGGTGTGGGTCTGC
Source organism: Neoceratodus forsteri (assembly GCA_016271365.2). Taxonomy (NCBI): domain Eukaryota; kingdom Metazoa; phylum Chordata; order Ceratodontiformes; family Ceratodontidae; genus Neoceratodus; species Neoceratodus forsteri. The sequence goes on along the minus strand of CM057455.1, from coordinate 26,881,160 downwards.
CATGATCCTGGACTGGGCTTGGAGGAGGAGAGGGGGTTTACGGTTTGTGGCCATCTGGCTAGTTTGAAGGAGGAGCTGTGGAGGTTAGGGAGGAGCCTTGATGACAGGGCAGGTGAAAATGGTAAGCATTGTGGCTGGGGGGGGTGGTGAATGAGGATGGAAGGGACGGAAGGGGACAGAACAACTAGGGCCTGAAACTGACCCCAGTACCAGAGGCACAGGCAGAACTAGGAGGGGGGGCCCTCTGGCGGGGGGAGGAAGAGACCGCAAGGAGGATCAGGGAGCTGGCAGATGGCTGCGGGTGGAGGAGGGACAGGGGTGGCTCAGAGGAGGAGCAAGTAGGAGGAAGCAAAGAGGGGGTGAGAAGTAGGAGGGTATTGACTAAGAACAGATTCGAGCCTCTGCTATTGGAGAGGGAGGAGGAGGAGGATAATACTAATGGGGAAGGACAAGCTGGGAGGGGTGCGGGCTGGCAAAGGTAGGAGTAGGAAAGGCGTGGACGGAAGGGATGGGGGCTAGTAAAGAAGGAGGGGATGGTATGGGAGAAGAGAAGACTAGGGGCAGGGAGAAGGATGGGAGGGACACCACTAAGGGGGTCGAGGGTAATGGGTGCTCAAAATCGGCAATGGAGGGGGTAGGGGAGGGGATGGAGATCAACAGGAGTGGAGGGGAAATCGATAGGGGAAGCCCAGTAGGCAGACATCTGGCTAGTAAGGAGATTAAGGTGGATGGAAGAAGCAGGGCGGAGACAAGGAGTGAGGAAGAAACAGAGGAGGCAGTTGCAGGAGACACAGGGTGCAGCTGGAGTGTGTGTGTGGGGCAGGGCAGTATGAACTCTGAAGAGGAGGAAAGGGTAAGAGAGAGGAAGGTGTAAGGGACATGAATGGGGGGGTTCTCTTGCTGGGGGATTCTATACTGAAAGGGGTCAGGTGGGGAAGAAGGGGGGAAAGGCACAGCCATATTTGGGTTGAAGCTATTCCTGGGTTGACCACAGTAAGAGCAGGGCAGACACTGCTCAAATGCGCATCTAAGGGAAGGAAGAAACCTCACTTGGTGTTGCACATGGGTACCAATGACTTGGGGGAGACTGTAGAAGTGGTGAAGGGGAGGTTTGAGGAGTTGGGCAGGCAGTGTGAGGGGATTGGGGAGTCAGTGGCATTCTCGGAGGTACTCCCGGTACCATGTGCGAGCACTGGGAGGAAGAGAAGGATAGAGGTGTTCAATTGTTACCCCTCTGGCTGAGGAAATGGTGCCACACCAAGAAGTATGGTTTAGTGACAAACTGGGATAGGATCTGGGGGAATAGTGACTTGTGCTCAGGAGACAGGCTACACTTGAGCGGGGAGGGGAGTACTAAAGGGTTGAATAGAGGGGTATATATCAACTAAGGTGTATTTAAACTGAGGGGGTGGCAAAAGGACTAAGGTTAGTAAACAAGTCTGGATAGGGGAGCCTAACAAGCTCCCCCTCCCAGATATGGGTAAAGGTAAAGGCAGAGGCGAAGCGACTCAGGGAAGGGGCATGCAGGGTAGCCAGCGTGAAGAGCAGAAAGCACCACCACCCAGTAGTAACAGGGTGGATAAAGGGTGTGGACTACCGAGAGGAGGAGAGCAGACCAAGGAAAGGAGGGGAGGGAGGAAGGAGGGATACGGATGGAAGGTGGTCTCCCTAAATGCAAGAAGCCTGTGAAACAAAATTGCAGAACTTCAGGCACTACTTTCAGAGGGGAAGGTGGACATTGCTGCAGTAATGGAGACTTGAGCCATCGAGTTCCACGACTGGGATCTGGCAATCCCAGGGTACAGCATATACAGGAGGGACTGGGGAGTTGGAAGGGGTGGTAGCACTGTATGTGAGAGAGGGGATAAACTACATGAGAGACAAGGGAGAGGAGGGGAGGACGGAGGCACTTTGGGTGCAGCTTCTGGACTCCAAGGGTAGGAAGCTGAGGATGGGAGTGGTGTACAGACTACCAGTCCAATCGGGGGAACTGGATGGGGAGTTGGCAGAGTAGATGAGGAGGATGTGTATGGGGGGGAGTGTGGTGAAAGTGGGGAATTTTAACCTGCCAGGGGTCAATTGGAGCACCCCTGCCACCAACAGTGCCAGGGAGCAGATGCTCCTGGATGCGATCCAGGATGGCCTTCTGACACAAATGGTAAGTGGACCTATAAGGCTTGGTAACACATTAGACCTGGTACTGGCAAATGGGGAGGCTGTGAGGGAGGTAAGGGTTGAGGACCCATTAGCCGGTAACGACCACCCAACAGTGTGGTTCATTCTTACATTGGGCAGGGACACTAGAAGCACCAGCACTAAAGTGATAGACTTTAGGAGGGTGGACTTCAGGAGGATGGGTGAAATATTGCAAGGGAGACTCCAGGATATAAGACCGGGGATGGATGCAGAGCAGAAGTGGGAAGTTATTAAAGCTGGGCTAATAGAGGCCACAGTAGCCTGCACCAGGGCTAAGAGTAAGAAGGGCAGAGTCAGAAAACCATGCTGGATGAACAGTGAAGTGCTGCAGTGGGTGAGGGCAAACAGGGCTGCATATCAAAAGTACAGGACAACTATGAAGGAAGAGGATAAGGAGGCATATGGGAGTTGGTCCAAGGAGGTGGCCAGGAGAGTGAAAAGAGCCAAGGCCTCCAGGGAATTAAGGTTAGCACAGGGCATAAAGGGAGGGTAGAAGGACTTCTTTAGTTATGTCAGGGAAAATAGGAAGTGCAAGGAGCATAGTGAGGTTAAAGTAGGGAGGGGAATGTGTGGAAAAGGGAGAGGATCAAGTGGAAATACTGAATGAATACTTCTGCTCGGTTTTCACTAAGGAGAGGGATGGACCACTACCAGTACAGACTGGGGTGGTGGGGGAAGGGTGGCAGGGGGCGACAGACAAAATGATCATAGGGAGTAGAGTGCTAGAGGGGCCGAGGGTGCTAAGGGTGGACAAGGCACCAGGTCCTGATGGCATCCACCTCAGGGTGCTGAGGGAGATAGCAGAGGTGTTGGCCGAACCGCTGGCAGATTTGTTCAACACCTCCCTGGAAACGGGGTGTATGCCTTAGGACTGGAGGGTGGCCCACATGGTGCCCATACACAAGAAATGGAAATTACGTACCTACCGTAATTCTTGATGATCTTGGACAAAGTCTCCACCACTCAGTCACACTAATGGGATCTACGCTGGAGGCGCTAGGACCCAACGGGAGCAAACTTTTTTGCAGGAAGGCCAGCGCCAGAGATGGAGCCGCGAGCCTCTGCTCGTGCGCAATGACTATCTCAGCGTCGACTCTTCAACCGCCTCAATATCTTTTTTTCTCCGAGGAGGTGCAGCGTAATTAACCTAGAAGGAGAGCGTAACCAAAAACTGGACATAAGATAGTCCGGAAGAACCGTATAAGAAGGGTCAAGAAAGAAGTCTTCACAGCCTAAAGATTGAGGGAGTGAAAACCAACAACAGAGGTGAGCTCGGGGGATGGTGGGCGGGCGTGTGAATGAGTGGTGGAGACTTCATCCAAGAAGATCAAGAATTACGATAGGTACGTAATCTCCACCACTCATTCACACTAATGGGAGAGTACCGAGCTAATAATCCCCCGAGAGGGTGGCAGGAGAGACCAAGAGCTCACAGATTTAGGACAGAAGTCCATTAAGGATGGTTCTGCCAAACGAAACATGTCATCTGGCATGGACATCCAGGGCATAGTGTTTGGCGAAAGTATGCACTGAGCTCCAGGTGGCCGCATTGCAAATATCTGCAATGGGGACATTGCAGATTTCTGCCAGGGATGCCGCAACCACTCTAGTAGAGTGAGTGTACACTCTGCCTTCCAGCTTAACCTGCGCCATGGAATAACAGTGGCAAAGGCATGCCACCAGCCATGCTGAAATGCATCTGATAGCAACAGGCTGACCCAGCCGGATCTTGCTGAAGGAAACAAACAGTTGTTGAGCTTTGCAAAAATCTTTTTTTCTATCTAAATAGAAACGCAAAGCTCTTTTGACGTCCAAAGAATGAAGAGAATGCTCCCCTTCATTCTGGAAGTTCGCAAAGTAAGTAGGAAGGATCAAAGGTTGGTTTAGATGGAATTCTGAAACAACCTTAAGGAGAAACTTAGGATGGGTCCTAAGAACTACTTTGGCTTTATGAAATACAGTATAGGGAGGGTCTGTGACCAAGGCATGTATCTCAGAGACCCTGCGGGCCGAGGTAATGGCCACCAGGAAGGCCGTTTTCCAAGTGAGGAATTTCAACTCACAAATAGCTAGAGGCTCGAAAGGTTTTCGAGTGAGCATGTCTAGCACAAGATTAATGTCCCAGGCTGTGACTGGACGTCTGATAATAAGGTCTGGTATGCAGAATTCCCTTAAGAAACCTCAACCACAGGTAACTGAGCCAGTGACAAGGAAAGTACTGGCTCATGATAAGCTGAAATGGCACAAAGGTGAACCTTGACTGTAGAGTATTGCAGACCTGAATTTGAGAGGTCCAAAAGGTACTCTAGAACTTTATTTGGTGGGCAGGAAAAAGGATTCAAAGAGGATTTTGCACACCAGAGCGAAAAATGCTTCCATTTGGCTGTGTAAATTTTCCTTGTGGCTGGCTTGCGCGCAGCCAGAAGAATATCTGAAACTCTGCAGGAGACATTGAACCTGTTCACTTCTATCTCTTCAGGAGCCAAGCATGAAGGTGAAGCGATCTCAGATTGGGATGGACCACAGGCCCCTGAGTCAGAAGGTTTGTCTGAAGGGGAAGCGGTTTCGGAGGGGTTTCAGACATACTGTTGAGTATCGGAAACTATATCTGCCGAGGCCAGAAAGGAGCAATGAGGATCATTTTGTTCCCTTGGGACTCGAACTTGAGAAGTACCCTCTGAATTAGAGGAAGAGACGGAAAGGCATATAGAAAGCGTTTTGTCCACTGCAGCCTGAATGCATCCTGACAGAAAATGCCAGGCCCTGGATTTATGGAGCAGAAGAGAAGCAGTTTTGTGTTGAGTGGGGATGCAGAAAGGTCCAGGTCTGGAGTGCCCCACTCTGCAAATAGTGACTGAACTACGGTTGAGTTGAGAGACCATTAATGAGGGTCTGTCTCTGTTCTGCTGAGACGGTCTGCCAGTTCATTCTGCACTCCCAGCAGGTAGGCTGCTTGAATTAGAGCCTTGAGCTCCAAGCACCATTCCCACACTCTCATCGCTTCCCTGCATAAGGGGTAAGAGTGAGCCGTCCGTTTGAAGGAGAATGTTCTTGTGACAGAGAATGTCCTTCAAAGTCCGGACTGCATAAAGGACGGCTCTCATTTCTAAGACATTTATGTGAAGCTGGGACTTGTCCTGAGTCCACGTACCTTGAGTGTGGAGAGTCTGACAGTGAGCTCCCCACCCCATTAGGGCCGCATCCGTGGTAATGGAAATCTGATGATCCAGAGGAGCAAAGGGATACCCCTCCAGAAGATTGTCCACTTGCGACCACCAGGTGAGTGACTTCTTCAGAGGTTCTGTAACCTTGATGAGAAAGGATTGAGGGTGAGTGGTTGGGGACCACTGAGTACTGAGCATCCATTGAGAGGTTCTCATGTGAAGGCGTGCTAGGGGTACCAAGAACATCGAGGATGCCATGAGACCTAGCATCCAGTGTGGCTTAGGCATTATAAAAGCAGGTCACTCAAATTACAACTTCCTGTTGCTAGCCTTTTTTCTTACTAATTGCCCTCCATCCCACCCGCCCTAAGCCAGTTCTACTTTTATAGCCACTTGATTTGACTGTCAGCAGGAACTTCCTGTTTGGCAGTAGGAAGGGAAGGATCATAGTGAAACATTGGTTTTGTCAACCCTGTGTGGTACCATTTGCTTGTAACTGACTCTTCAGTGAATAGCAGAGCATTGTGGGAACCTGGAGGACTAGCAATAGGCTAGTATACCTCCTACCCCAAAACAACAGCTCTCTGTTAAAGCACTGTTGCCTGGTGGTTCTCTTGCCCTTTTAAGGGCTTGTAAACCTTCAACTCACAGAATCTTGCTGAATTTAAGTAAATACTGTTATTTTTACTTCGTGCCGAAACCGGAAGTCAACGGACACTTAATTCCAGTTTTCAGCTTAAACTTGCCCTCTGGCAAGCGGGGCGGCGTGTGTGAGAGACACGCTTTGAGAGAGACTGCGCGTTTGCGCGTGTCTGCTGGGCACTCTGAAACTGCTGGCATTAGACAAACTTGGATAAGATAATTTTAGCATATCCTCTACTTAGTAAATATACACCTATAATAATGGAAAAAGAACTTAGTAAGTGTATGCAATGTTTGATGTACAGTGAGGGAAAGAATGGCAGCGAGTATGTATGTGCTAATTGCCATCTGATTACTACTCTTGAAGCAGAGATAGCGTTTCTGCTTAATATTAAACCAGTTTCTACTGATATTAGGGAATTGGAAAGTTACATTGATCTTATGGATGAACAACTTCATTCTAATGAACAATTTCCTTCATATTTAGGTAGCATTTCTATGCCTCCTGATGAGGAGACAATTGTAACGACTAGTACTAGTATACCTGTTGCCTCTGCCCCTCTTATAAGGTGGATGATTATCCGCCCTCTTCTCATTATAATGATGACTGGACCTTTGTCACAAGCCTCTTAAAAAAGGAGGCGGTCAAATACACAATAGTGCCCTATTGAAACTCGTAATAGGTTTGAGCAATTGACTGTATCAAATAATGAAGTGCTACATGATTTATCCTGAGCATCACCCTCTGTTGATAATAATGGTTTAAAAACACTTTTCAGTCAGGAGTTAATGCCCATGAATATTTGTCCTAGTAAATCTCAAGCTACCAAATCAATACCTATTAAGTTAATCGCTCCAGAGTGTGTTAAACAATCACCTGTTTCTGATTCTTGTACCCCTACTGTCTCAAAACAAGTGTTAGTCCTGGGAGATTCAGTCATTAAGCACATTGACAGGGCGGTATGCAATAGTGACGAGAGCAACCTCACTTGTTCTAGCTTCCGTGGGGCCAGGGTATCTGACATTACCTCCATGATGCCTAAAATTTTACAAAATGCGGGGGGAAATTCACTGGTTATCATACATGCCGGTGTTAATGATATAAACGACACCCCATTTAATCAGTTACAACAGGACTATGTGGCGTTATGTAACCTGTTACTTGATAGGGGATGCTGTGTATGTATATCTGAAATTCTACCTGTCTGGAGAGCAACATCTACCATGACGCAGAAAATCAAAGCCCTAAATGAATGGCTGAGAAAGTGATGTTTTAAGCAGGATATACCCTGTATTACACACTAGGAATCATTTTCAGATCGTTCTTCCTTGTTTTGCTGGGACGGTTTACATCTCAGTCGTAGGGGTAGTACACTTATGGGGAAAAGTATCACTAAAATCATAAATCATTGTTTAAACTAAAAACAATGGGGGAGAATGGGTCTATTCCCAAGTCTCTGAATACTTACCAAAATATTATTACAACTAAATGTAAATTCCTAGTTTTGTGTGCAAGATCTTTAAACCAACTCAAATTAGCAGAACTCGAAGCCAAATGTAAAACTTTAAATATAAGTGTGGTGGGAGTAACTGAAACTTGGTGGGACGCATCCTCAATTTGGTCCAAGAAATTCAGGTTATAAGTTATATCATAAAAACAGATTAGATAAGCAAGGCGGTGGAGTTTGTATGTACATACAAAATGATATTCCTTCTTTTGAAGTGTGTTCTCCTTTCCTTTGGAGCATTATATAGAGTTAAAATCTTATTGAAGAGCAGTCCTATATAACTATTGGTAACATTTATCGACCTCCATCTGCAAATTCAGATTACACAACTGATATGTTTAAAGAAATTACACATTTTTCAGAATCTCAAGATACTGTAATATTTGGTGACTTTAACCTCCCTCATATTAACTGGACTTATTCTCAGGACAGTCCTATGCCGAGAAAGGACTAATAGATGTGGTAGTTAGTACTGGATTACAGCAACTTGTTACTGAACCCTCTCGAGGTCCTAATATTTTGGATCTATTATTTACTAACATAGAGCAACAAATTAGCAATTTATAAATTTGGGATCCACTTGGGACCAGTGATCATTCATTTATTCTTTTGAAATTCAACAGTTTAAAACTACACAAAGGAAGTTATACTGTACAAAAATTATAATAAAGCAATTTTTTCTAAAATCAATGAATACTTACAAAACATAAACTGGGAATCTAATCTTCTTAATTGTACAACACAACAAGCTTGGGAACTTTTTTAAAAACATTGTACATTATTTGGAAAATACCTTTATTCCATCTAAGAGGAAATTTAATAATAAAGGAAAAATTCCCCCTTGGTTCAACAAGACAATTAAAAAGCATATTAAAATAAAAATTAAACTTTTTAGGAAACTTAAGAATAGTTCTGTTCCATTTAAAACTACTCTATTACATAAATACAGAGTATCTGTGAAAAACTTAAAAAATTCTATTAAATTGGCAAAAAATAAGCTAGAATTTAAACTAGCTCACACAAAAGACTGTCACAAATCTCTTTTCTCCTATATAAATAGTAAAAAAGGTGTATCAAGGACCATTGGTCCCACTATAACCTATGGCTCTTCTCTATCTGATATAGAAACCTCAAATCTCTTTAATAAGTACTTTTGTTCTGTCTTCTCTCAAAAGTCACCTATTGGTACATTTAAAGTTCACCACATAGATTATCATAGGTTCTATCCAACTGGCATTATACAGGCTATCAAAAAACTAAAAAAAAAATACTAGTCCTGGCCCAGACTATTTTCATCCATGGTTTCTGATCGAAACCTCCATAAATATTTCTGTACCTCTGTCAATTATCTTCAACAAATCCTTACAAGAAGACATTGTACCAAATGATTGTCATTCAGCAATAGTTACTCCCATATTTAAAAAAGGCAATAGATGTTCTGTGCTAAATTATCATCCAATTAGGCTGACCTCAGTGGCTGGTAAATTAATGGAACGAGTAATGAAGTCCCTAATAGATCAAGATTGTAAAAAATTAGGAATTTATGATTCAAATCAGCATGGATTTACTCCCAAGTATTCTTGCACCACCAATCTGATATCTTTTTACAATAATATAAGTATTCTACTAGATGTGGGTATCCCTACTGATGTAATTCTTTTGGACTTTAGTAGAACTTTCGATAAAGTCTCACATGAAAAACTCATTACTAAAATGCACAATCTAGGTTTGTCACCTGATATTGTCAACTGGACTTTAAACTGGTTGACAAATCGTTCTCAGAGAGTCAGAATGAATAATATCTTGTCTGATTTGGGTAGTGTGACAAGTGGTGTACCACAGGGGTCTGTCTTGGGACCAACATTGTTTAATCTCTCTATCAGTGATTTACAAACAGGGTCAAATAACTTCATGGTTAAATTTGCAGACAATACTAAATTGGGGGCAAGGTTAATAATCAAGAAAATATTTCTGCATTAAAGAAGGATTTGGAAAAATTAACATTTTGGGCAAATGAAAATCCTATGCAGTTTAATCAAGACAAATGTTTAGTGTGCATTTGGTGTAAATAATCCAAAAACGATATATTATATAAACGGACTACCACTTCACTCATCAAATTGTGAAAAAGATTTAGGGATATATGTTAATAATAAACTTACATCAAATGATCACTGTGTTAGAACTGCTTGCATGACCAACAGACTTTTGAGGCAAATAAAACGCACTTTTGTTAATCGCACTGAACAATGCCTTATTCCATTGTATAGGGCATACATTAGACTGTATCTAGACTATGGCTCCCCTTTCTGGAATCCAAACCAAAAAAAGACATAGCAATTCTTGAACAGGTTCAAAGGAGAGTAACTAGAATGATTCCAAGATTAACAAACTTGGATTATCAGAACAGATTAAAAGCTACTGGTCTCTTCTCTCTTCAAACTAGAAGATTAAGAGGTGATATGCTTATGGTTTTTAATTTAATAAATTCACCAGATCTAATGGAAAAATGTGGTCTAACACTTTCCAAAAGGAGACATGTTCAGAGACTGCATAATAAACAGCTTGAAGTAAAACTTATAAAACCAGCAAAAGGGGAAACTTTTTTCCAATAAGAGCATCCATTGTATGGAACACCTTGCCACAAGAATTGGTAGAGGCAACTAGTGCCACTGTCTTTAAAAACAAATTAGATGTTTGGTTGAGGGATAATAGATAAATAATGTTCCACATAGTGTGGGGAACAGTCTCGATGGGCTCTGGTCTTCTTCTGTTCTTTCATACCAAGTAAGATAGCTCAAACCGAGCTGTTCTGTCTGATGTATCGGGCCATCTGTAGGATATCGCTCCTTCTGTCCTCTGGTAGAAACGCTTTTGCACAGGAGGTGTCCAGAAGAGTTCCTATGAAAAGGAGCCTCTGGAAGGGCTGCAGCTGCGATTTCTTGAGGTTTAGCAGGACTCCCATGGACATGACAACGTCTGAGGCCGTGGCTACGGCATCGAGAGTTCCTTGTCCGGAAGGGCTCGCTAGAAGCCAGTCGTCCAGATATGGGAACACTTGTATTCCGACTTTTCTGAGATGTGCTGCGAGAATTGCACAACACTTTGTAAAAACTCGTGGCGCTGAGGATAGCCCAAAGGTCAGGACTCTGAACTGATAATGTTGTCCCAAAGCCACAAACCTTAGGTATTTGCGATGCTTTGGATGAATAGGAATGTGTTGGTAGGCATCCTGCATGTCCAGGGAGGCTAACCAGTCATGTTGATGAAGCAAGGGTAACAGGGTCCCTAGCGATATCATCTTGAATTTCTCTTTGGGAAGAAATTTGTTTAATTTTCTGAGGTCCAAAATGGGGTGCATGCCCCCGGTTTTCTTTGGCACTAGAAAGTAATGAGAGTAAAACCCTGTGTTCCGTTGATCCAGTGGAACTACTTCCACTGCCCTGTTGTTCAGAAGGCCTTGTATCTCGGAGGCAAGAAGTTCTGACTGAAGAATTGACAGCTTAGGCTGCCACTTGGGGAGACGATCTGGAGGGTTCTCTGAAAAATTGAGGGAATATCCCTCGCGGATTATCCGAAGGACCCATTTGTCCAAAGTTATGGACTTCCACTGGTTGTAGAATTGAGTCAGACGACCTCTCACCGCTAAAGAGTCCAGCTCGGGCAGCTGAGGTGGGACTTGGGCCAGAAACTCAGAAGGCGGCGCTGGGCGCTTTGGGTCCTTGCGCCTTCTGTTGCGTTTTCTTTTGAGGCTGAGGGGCTTGATTTTTATTAAAACCTCCCCTGCCTTTGTCTCGAAAGGACTGATGGTTATGAAACTGGCGTTTAACACCCCCTCGAGAGGAGGCGGGAGGAGGTTGAGCCAATTTAATGGCTGACCTAGTCTTTTGTGTGGCCTCTAGAGCCTGTTCTACTTCAGGGCTGAAGAGATACACACTATCGTAGGGCAACGCCATGACCTGTTGCTGGGCGTCATTTTTGAAACCTAAAGTGCGCAGCCAGGAATGGCGGCGGGTACAAATGCCTGCCGCCGCCTCTCGGGAGGCAGTATCGAAGGCATCCATAGCTGCTTTAACCTGCTGGTTGTTGGACTCGATGCCCCTGGTTATGGTCTGAAGAAGCTCTGAATTAGTGTCCGATTCCGGTAGAGCTTCAACCATTTGTTTGAGCGAATGCCAAAGAATATACTCATATTGAGAGAAGTAGCCCTGGTAGCTGGCGATATGCATACACAGGGTGGATGCAGCAAAGACTCTCTTACCTAAAGTATCTATCTTCCGAGATTCTTTGCTTATAGGTCGAGCTGTAGTAGTCTGAGGAAGGGCGACCTTATCATTCTCTGCCAAGACTACAATAGGATCTGCAAAGGCTTGGGAGGCCAAAATGGGTTGATCCTTGGGAGCAGCATACTTCCTATCTATGGACTTAGCCACAGTAGGAATGAGAGCAGGATTATTCCATACAATTTGAGAAAGCGTCTCAAAGGAGGTTTGTACCAGGGGAGTTAAATCCATAGGGATGTCCGGAACATGAAGGTATTGGAGTCTTAAAAGCTTCCCAGGATTGATATCCATAGTCTGGAGAGAAAGAGTGGAATTCAGATTTTTCAGCAGAGACTTAAATGACAGGTCCTCGACCACAGGCTCTGTAACAGGATTAGATCCTGCTCCTTCCACATCATCACCCAGTCTAAGATCTGGGTCAGGAGTATCATCTCCTGACAGTCCAGGAGGGACTGCATGGACAGGAAAGGATTGAAAATCAGCAGAAAAAGAGGAAGGAAAAGAAATCGGAGAGGACATGCCCTGAAGATTGGCAGAAGAAAAGCCTGGCCTCGGCGCCGAAAGGTTGCACGACGCCGAGAAAGCAGACAGCGCCGAAGAAGAGCACGGCGCTGAAAAGCTGCACAGCGCTGAAGACGCCAGCGCCACATGGCACTGGGAAACCTGACAAGCTGAAAAGCTGCAGCGGCGCCAGGGGCCCACTAATGCCGATGGCACCGAAACCAACCCAGGCCCCGAAAATTAGAATTTGATGGAAAAGAAGGAAGAATACCAGGAGACAGAGACATCGGTGTGGCCCCTGCACTGCAGCCATATGAAGAGGGATAACACACAAACCTTGCAGGTCGGCTGACACCGAAGAATTTTGCTTGTGACTAGGGCCAATCGCCTTGCCCAATCCTCAGAAAACCCGAGGGACCCTGAGTGGCCGGGCCAGGCAGCTGGACCAGCCTCCGAGCCCATTGCTCCGTGAAGAGCGCCCCACTGATGAACTGCTCATCGGAAGCCCTACCAGAAGGTGGGGAAGGGCTCCGATCTCGAAGAGGTCGGATACCAGAACCAGAAACCGGCGACTCTGAACGAGGAGACCGGCAACTGACCCCAATGACAGATCGTCGACACGCAGACATATCAGAGGGCGACCTCGAGTGGTGCCTTCTCTTTTTTGACCTACGGGTCGAAGAAGAGCTCGAGGCTGAACGGTGCTGAGAATGAGACTGTTTACTTTTATGCTTCCGGGGAGACCGCCCATCCCCTCGGGCATTGGACCGTCCGTTGTCAGACCCCCCCTTCCAGAGAAGACGGCAGACCGGAACCAGCCCGGCTGACTGAACAGCTTTCATTCGAAGTCTCCCTACTGTCACCTGACCCACTCATGGTTGACTCCGTCAATGTAGGCTGAGACTTCTTTCTTTGATAAGAATAAATTGTCGTAAGCGGTACTTTATTCGAAAAATACTACAAAATAATAAACTGAAAACTATGCTGCTAGTTTAAAGTTTGACTCCTGGCGGGCAAGCGTCGTCGTCACTGAAGCGCACTCGACGGCGGGAAAAAAGGAACTGAGGCGGTTGGAGGGTCGACGCTGAGATAGTCATTGCCGCACGAGCAGAGGCTCATGGTGCTGCTCCTCGCGGCTCCATCTTTGGTGCTGGCCCTCCTGCAAAAAAGTTTGCTCCCGCTGGGTCCTAGCGCCACTGGTGTAGATCCCATTAGTGTGAATTAGCGGTGGAGACTTTATGTCCAGGAAGATTGTGCCTAGGGATGAGCCAGGAAATTATCGGCTGGTCAGTCTCACTTCCATAGTGGGGAAGCTTATGGAGATGATTTTGAAGGAGAGGCTGGTGGCATTCCTCGAGGGTAATGGCCTCCAGGATGGGCGGCAACATGGGTTCGTCTCAGGGAGGTCTTGTCAAACAAACCTAATCGAGTATTATGACTGGGTAACTAGGGATCTAGATGGGGGTCATGCGGTAGATGTCCTGTACTTGGACTTCAGCAAGGCCTTTGATACAGTGCCTCATGGGAGACTGGGGGAGAAGCTGACTGCAGTGGGGATGGGGAAAAGCTGGCATTATTGATAGAGAACTGGTTACAGGGGAGGGTGCAGAGGGTGGTTGTTGGGGGAGGTCTCGACACCCAGAGCAGTGACAAGCGGGGTGCCGCAGGGTTCAGTGCCGGGCCCAGAGCTGTTTGGGCTCTTTGTCTCCGATCTAGCACATGGAGTTGGGAACAGGGTTAGTCTGTTCGCAGATTATACCAAAATGGAGTCGGTGGTGGACGAAGAGGACAGATGGAAACAACTGCAGGAGGACCTAACCAAACTAGAGGCATGGGCAGAGAAGTGGCAGCTAGGATTCAGTGCGAAGAAGTGTAAGGTGATGCAGTTTGGGGAAAAAAAACATAGAAGGGACTACTGGTTGGGTGGGGTGAGGCTAGGGATCACTGAGGAGCTGAAAGACCTTGGGGTGTTGGTAACAAGGAGCATGAACAACTCAGCCTAATGGAGAAAAGCAGTGGCTGAGGCAAACAGGATGCTGGGTTGTATCGCAAGGGGTTTCTCATCCAGGCATAGGGATGTGATCCTGCCTCTACAGGTCCTTGGTCAGGCCACATTTGGAGTACTGTATGCAATACTGGAGGCCATATCTGAAGAGATTTAAAACTACTGGAGGGGGTGCGAAGGAGGGCAACAAAATTGTTAAAGGGGATGGAAGGAAAGGACTATGAAAGTCAGGCTGCTGGAGCTGAATATGTATACACTGGAGGAGAGGCGGGATGCGGGGATATGATTGAAACGTTCAGATACTTAAGGGGGGTAAATAAACCTAGCACTGAGGGGCATTTAAACTGAAGAAAGGTAGGGAGGCAGGGGCACGGGCTAGGTTGGAGGGGCGATTTAAGAGAGATGAGGAGGCACTACTTCACTAAGAGGGTGGTGTCTAACAGGAATGTTCTACCAGTGGGGGTGGTAACATGTAGGACAGTCTTTAAGAGGGAGTGGGACAAAGCAAGAGGAAGGTTCGGGGGGGGGCAAGGGCTGTGGCAGGTATAGGAGGAACGGTGTGGGAGGAGGCTGAGCAGCTGCAATCTAAGGTGTTAGGTGCACACTCGGGCAGACTTTGATAGACCGATCAGTCTGTTCTGCTGGCTGATTCGTATGTTCGTATAGTGAGTCCTTTGTACTCCATATAACCAGGGGTGCAGATGATGAGGTGGAGATCTTCGCCTTCCTGCTACAACCTTCATACTGACAGAGGGGTAATGGAGCTGAAGCAACCTCCATACTAGAAAGGCATTTCACAAGTCCTCGAGGCTGAGATGTCTGAATGAAGGCACTGTTGGGTAATTATCTCTCTTTTATCAGTACATAATTAGAAATATTTTCCTTTTGTATTTTCTTGCCAAACTAGAATAGTTCTGTTATTTGTAACTTGCAACATGCTATGTAATAAACTTGGCAGATAGTATACAGGAAGTATCTGTGTGTTACATTCTTTTTGGTGTTTGATTTTATACCCTCGAAGGCCAGGTTAGGACCCTGATCTTATAATCTAACATTTACAAAGTGGTTTGCAGTGCTCACAGCACATATCAGGAAACTCTGAATTCAAGTATTCCTGTATCTGGACGATTATCTCTTAGTAAGCTCCTCCAGACAAGGGACGCAGGAAGCGGTTGCCGCAGCATCCAAGTTCCTCACATCCATGGGAGTTCTGTTGAATCTAGAAAAGTCGCAGCTTCAGCCCTCCCAACAACTCCTCTTCAGAGGAGCTCTCCTGGACACCTCCAGGGCAAGAGTCTTCCTTCCAGAAGACAGGAGAAACGATATCCTCCAGATGACTCGCTTCATCAAGGAGAATGACTTGGTTCGAGCTCTGTCGTTGCAGTGGGTGCTGGATCTCATGGTGTCATCGGTGTTCATGGTGCCTCTGGCTCACCTACACTTCAGAACCCACCGTGGATGCTCAGTCCTCAGTGGTCCCCGACCACACATCCGCAGTCCTTTCACATCAAGGTGACACAACCCCTAATGGGATCACTCACCTGGTGGACTCAGGAAGACAACTTTCTTCGAGGCTTTCCCTTTGCCCCACTGGAGACACAGATCACCATCACCACAGATGCATTTCTGATGGGCTGGGGAGCTCACTGTCAGGATCTCCACACCCAGGGTCTGTGGAGTCAGAACAAGTCTCAGCTACACATAAATGTCCTGGAAATGAGAGCTTCCGAGCCCTGAAGGATATCCTCTGTCACAAAGTAATTCTCCTTCAAACGGACAACAAGGCAGTGATGTATTACATCAACAGGCATGTTGGAGCACACTCTTACCCTCTGTACAGGGAAGCCATGAGAGTGTGGGAATGGTGCCTCGAGCACGAAGCCCTGATCCAAGCAGTCTGCCTACTAGGAATCCAAAGCGATCTAGCAGATCACCCCAGCAGAACAGAGGCAGATCCACATGAGTGGTTTCTCAACTCAAACGTTATGCAGTTGCTCTTCGAAGAGTGGGGCACTCCGGACCTGGACCTTTTTGCATCCCCACTCAATATAGAACTGCCTCTGTTCTGCTCCAGAAATAAAGAACCTGGCATTTTCTGTCAGGATGCGTTCAGACTGTGGTGAACAAGATGCTTTCTGTGTGCATTTCCTCCTTTTCCCTTAATTCAGAAGGTGCTGCTCAAGCTGGAGGCACGGGGGGGGGGGGAAATGATTCTCATCACCTCATACTGGCCTTGTCAGATTTGGTTTCCATTAATCAACAGATTATCAGAGGTCCCACCAAGACAACTACCACTTCAAATGGACCTTCTGACCCAGGACCCGGTGATCCATCCCAACCTGAGGTCCCTTCATCTCCATACCTGGCTCCTGAGGAGATAGAAGTAGGTAAGATTCAATGTCTCCCATAGAGTCTCTGACATTCTCCTAGTAGTGCACATACCAGCCACTAGGAAAACTTCATGGCAAAGTGGAAACAATTCTCCACCTAGTGAGCAAAGTCCTCCCTGTACCCCTTTTCTTGCTCACCAAACAAGGTATTAGAGTACCTGCTAGACTGGTCAAAAGCAGGGCTGCAATATGACAGTGAAGGTACACATCTGTGCAATTTTGGCTTACCAACGAGCCTATCCACAATATGGCAGTGGCTCAGCTGCCCTTGGTTAAGAGGTTCCTTAAAGGTATCCTCCACACTAGGCCACCAGTCAGGAGACTGGTAGCAGCTTGGGATATCAACCTTGTGCTAGACGTATTCACTCATAAACCTTTTGAGCCTCTAGCAACCTGCGAGTTGAAGTTCCTGACGTGGAAGTCTGTCTTCCTTGTAGCCATTACGTCCACTCGCAGGGTGTCTGAAATACATGCCCTGGTCACAGACCCTCCTTACACAGTATTTCACAAGGACAAGGTGATTCGCAGAATTCATCCTAAATTTCTTCCAAAAGTAGTCTCAGAATTCCACCTGAACCAGCCCTTGGTCCTTCCGACCTACTTTGTGAAGTTTCAGAATGAAGGGGAACACGTACCCTACATTCTCTGGATGTAAAAAGGGTTTTGCGGTTCTACATCGACAGAACAAAAGAGATCTGCAAATCCAACAACTCTTTGTCTCATTCAGCATGGCCAAGCTGGGTCAGCCTGTTGCCATCAGGTGCATTTCGGCATGGCTGGTAGCATGTCTCCACCATTGCTATTCGATGGCGCAGGTCAAGCTGGAAGGCAGGGTGTACACGCACTCTACCAGAGCAGTCGCAGCATCTCTGTTAGAAATTTGGGATATGCCCATTGCAGACATCTGCAGTGAGGCTACTTGGGAGTTCTGTGCATACCTCTGTGAAGCACTGTGCCTTGGATGTCCATGCCAGACAGCAGCCATCCTTTGGCAGGACAGTTGTTAATGAACTTCTGTCCTGAGTGAGCTGTTTTCTCTCCTGCTGCCCTTCTCAGGGGATTATTTTGGCTCGGTACTCTCCCACTAGTGTGAATGAGTGGTGGAGACTTTATGTCCAGGAAGATATGGAAATTACGTACCTACCGTAATTCTTGATCTTCTAGGACTCTACCACTTATTCACACTCCCATCCACCATCCCCTGAGCTCAGTCATCTTTTTTTTGCTCTTCAGTCCCTCGTTGGCTGGGCTGTGAAGACACTATTGAGTTGACCCTTCTTACATGGATCATACGGACTATCTTATGTCCGACATGGGTTCGTTTACTAGGTTAGTTTACACTGCATCTCCTTGGTAAAAAAAGGTACTGAGGCGGTTGGAAGGTCGACACCGAAATAGCCTATATGGCTCAAGCCAGTCTCATGGTGCTGCGCATGCATGGTCCTACCTCGGTGCCGGTCCTCCTGAAGATTTTTGGCTCCCGCTCAGTCCTAGTGCCTCTGGTGTAGTCCCACTAGTGTGAATGAATGGTGGAGACTTAGTCCAAGAAGATCAAGATTGACAGTAAATACGTAATTTCCATTTCTGTCTTTCTGTCTCATGTGAAGATCCCTCTCACTTCAGTTTTCAAACACAGTGTTGGTACATAAGGGCTCACAGGTGACCAGTGGGAGCTTGGTAAATAGGAGATGGCCACACCTCTCCTGCTCGTGTGGTATTGAAAAACATAGCAACCTCAACTCTGGCTAATCCTCTTGAGTTTTAGCCACATTTTCCTGGTCTCTTGAGCAGCACTTGGTGGGGGTGCATGGCTACTGATTGTAATCTAAGCTTGTAACTACTTCCGTACATTTTCCTAGATACTTTATGAAAAAAATAAAGTTCTCCTAGACATTAAGTAGAAAAGGAGGTGTTTTCCTGTTGGAATTATTGCATTAGTTAATACTCCTTGTTGCATATTTTCCTTTTTTTTGTTTTGTAAAACTTTATTTACCATTTTGCAGAGTACATATCCATTGGTCAATAGAAGTTTAATACTCTAGTTCCATTTATCAAATTAATCACATCAATCTAACCTTACAGAAGTTAGATTATCATTCTTGTACATTCAGAAGTCCCCAACCTTCTAAGAATAAGAAGTAACAGGTTTGTGTAACTTATAAGATGATATATACATAATTCCATACACTGTACATATTTCCAGAGACTAGGATGTACATGTAAATAAGATCTCCCAAAAAGGTTAGGGATGTGTTTAAGGCCCCCATATGGTCCTATCTACCCAAGTAACTGAAATCCATTTCACAGCTTTTGTCCTAGAGTTGTGTCTTCCCTCCCAGGTACTTAAAACATATGTAACCAGTTCTGGGTCTTGGCTTGTTCTAACTGACCCCACATTTTTTGGTACTTATCCATCTGACATCTAACATTATATTGGATTCTTTCCATTGTCATACATTCTAAGAGGGAATTCAACTAAAAAACTAACGTGGGGACCTCATTAGACATCCAGTACAGTAAAATACATTTAATTGCTACTACCACTCCTAGTCTGTGGAGATCCTCATATGGCCTGGTCCGATCTCCATGGCCCACATAAAGTCCCAGGAGACTGTCCTCCGGATCCAACCCCAGTGGGCACCCCAACACATTTGCCAAGATTTCTACAACCCCACCCCAGAAAGTCTGAATCCTCAGACAACTCTATATCATATGAAGAAAGGATCCTGAGTGGACACATCTGGGACAAAGGTCCATTGTCTGGGGATCTATTCTATTTGCCAGTTCTAGGGTAAAAAATGCTCTAGCAAAAATATTATACTGGATCGTCCAGAGTTTTATTATTGACTGAACACTTTAATAAATGTTTTATAATCTGCAACCAGTCCCCCGTCAGTCCACCTGGTAAAAAATCTTGCTCCCATTTTGCCTTTATTCTTCCCATGGGATCCTGACAGACCCCCATAAGTATTCTATAGCAGCATCGTATAGGTTTAAAATTCTCATCCTCTTTCGGCCCTACAAATAATTCCTCCATAGGAGACTGCATCAGCTTCTGACCTCCTAGCCCGCTAGAGTACATTTTCCTCTGAAGCCTAACCCACAAGAAGTAGTGGGAAGCATTCAGGTTAAAGTTTCTAACCAGAAAGTTAAAATGCACTGCTTGTTCATCTTGCCACAATTGACCCACTTTATATGAACCCTTTGTTTCCCATATTGTAAGAGTGTTAATATCCCGTCTATTCTTAACAGGGTCATCTATCAGTAAGGCAGAGAGTTCTAGGTCTGGCGAAAGAGATCTAGGATGCTGGAGCATAGTATGGGCTTCTTTCCAGGCCGTAAGAGTCGAGTTTGAACAGGGGTTTTGTAATTTGACATGTTCACCAGAGTACAGAAATGTAATCATATTATAATAATGAGAGCCTCTCCCTCCATCTTTAAACTCCACCCAACCCGGGTGTGCTGGATTTTACTTTGAGATACAGCTCTTGCAGCAGGTTACACCATTAGGACTGAAGCCGGCAGGCATCAGGACCCCCCGGAAATTTTCTAGCTAGCAGTCTTCAGCGGGGACCGCCTCCGACATCTGTCCGACCCCCGACATCAGGCGTAGTACATAAGAAGGCGGTCCCCCCCAATCCTCAGTTCTTTTCCCGCCGTCGACATCACAAGTATCGGCTTCTCGGTCCTTTTTCTAGCATGCGACAACCTTTAGAGCTACGACGATTTCGTCTTCCTTCACGACTTTGGATTCAACTGATGTCCTCTCCAAATACTTCTCTGGAGGGTCACCAATCGAAGTGTGCCTGCGACAAACAGATCCCCTTCAAGGATCCACACTCGGCCTGCGTGTGCTGCCTAGGCCCAGAACATGACACTAAGACCTGCTCCTTCTGCCAGGGCTTCAACAGTCGCACCAGGATCCGCCGCCAGAAGGTCCTTCAAGCGCTTCTCTTAGAGGAGAAACTGAAAACCATGAACAAAGAACCTTCCTCCAGGGGGGAGTCGTCAAGTAAAACCCACAAGCACTGGGATAAACACCAGGAAAAGGAAAGGCCTAGGTCCCCTGCGAGGGCCTTGGACTCCCGAAGCTCCGGCTCGCGATCGGACCGCTCTCCTTCCAGGGCTCAAGCGCAACCTCCCCCCGGTTCAGGTCAGATCCTCCAGCGGTTCCTCTTCTTTGCAGCCCCTGAAGACTTCCAGGCCGTCTGCATCTTCCACTCCATCTAAGGCCTCGTCGAAGTCGGGGGAGCGCCATAAATCTTCTTCCCGCCAGCGGGACTCCGACGCCTGGTCGATTTCCCAGCCTCCGCGTGGGTCGGATCCGGTTCCTTGCAAGACTAAGGACCTGACGTCCCTCAAACAGACGTCGGACCCGACGTCTGCCCACCCGACGTCTGCCAAGCATCACCGGCGCTCCCAGGAACCGGCAACACCAAAACACCCGTCGCCGGCCAGGCGTTCGCCTCCGAGGGTGTCGGCCAGGGGACCGCCGTCGGCTACCCCAGAGAAGGGGACCGCACCACCGTCGCCAGTTGGCGCCGGTCGGAAGGACTTGTCGGAGGAGGATACCACACAGCCCGAGGACTAGGCGGACGACACCGGAGATGCCGGGCTCCCACGGGAACCTTCCCCGGAGCAGGAGACCCCTGGGGGCCCGACCCCGGCGACAGGCCACCAGCGCCGGGCCTGTCGTCGGACATGAACTTGGCAGAGGTAAAGGAGCCCTTTACCTTCTGGTGGGACACCATCAGAAAAGATGTGGTCGCCACACATCCTCCTCCTACTCCGACTCCGCCTCCTCCTACTCCTTCACCGCCTATGCCCCCTCCTTCGCCCAAGGGGCCCATAGGACGGTCGCCAACCCCCAAGGAGCAAACACCACCTCCTCGGGGCAGATCCTCAGATAGGAGAAGACCTCCGTCCAGCTCCACCTCAGGGTCTCCCAGTCCCAAGAGACCCAGACGACGTCGGTACACCCCGTCTGGGGAGGATTCTAGATCTGGCACCTCAGGGTGCTCCAGATCTCCTTCTCCCATCAGCATTCCCTCTCCGGACCCACACGACCTACCTAGGTCTCCGGATGATCCCTCTTTCGCGGAGATCATGAGGCACATCCAGGAGAATATGGGGTGGGATGCTGAAGAGCTCGACCCTGAGAGACAACGCCTTGCCACTACCTTCAGCAGAAAGACCCGAAGCCTGTGGTAGTGCCGCCCTTGGTGGATACCTTTGCGGACGTCACCAAGGCTGCCTGGAAACGTCCGCATTCCACCCCAGCAGTGCCGAAGAAGGCTGACTGCCTATACAAGGCCCCTAGGGAGGACCAGTATCTGGCGAACCATCCTCTGGCTGACTCCCTGGTCATCACTGCTTCGCATGACCAGTCGCAAAGACCTCAGCATTTGAGCACACAGCCACCGGACCAGGAATCCAAGCAATTGGATGTCCTGGGTAGGCGCACTTATCCGGCTGCGACTTGCGCCATCAGGTCACTGAATTACCTCACCCACATGGTTCAGTTCCAGAACGCACTGTGGGAACAGGCACAGGACCTGGTCGAGAAGATGCCTGATGGTGACCAAAAGGAGGAGCTTTTGAACCTCCTCCGCATGGGTTCAGATGTGGGGACCCAGGTGCTCAGAGCCACATATGATTCTGCGGACTATTCAGCCAGAGCTGTAGCCTCAGGCGTGTGTCTCCGGAGACACTCTTGGCTCCGTGTCTCCGGTTTAACCCCGGACGTCCAGAAGAATCTTAGACGTCCCTTATAATGGCGAGGTCCTATTTGGTGGAGCGTCCGAGAAAGTAATCACCAAACTTCAGGATGCAGGGAAGGCAATCCGATCTGTACAGGCCATGTACAGGTCTCGGCCCAGTTCCTTTCGTAGGAACCAGAGCCACTTCCGTCGCCTGCTACAAAGGCAACAGCCACATTCCAGCCAACAGCAGAGGGGCACTTTCACCCGCAAAGCCCAGGCCAAGTCATCTCCAGGCAGAGGCCAACGATTTGCAAAGTCAGCACAGCCTGCCGGATTGAACGCTGCCACAGCATGACTCCTTCCCGGCCCCCGCCCCTCCTCAGGATCAACAGGAAAAGAAAGTCGGGGGTCGCATCGCACGCCACTTGCCAGGGTGGCAGTCGATCACCACCAACAGGTGGGTTCTGCAACTGGTCAAAAAAAGGCCACTATATACAGTTTGTAGGCAGTCCACCCACAAGACCTCCCCTGCTTTCCCGATATTCGGGTCAGCATGCCCTGCTCATACAGCAGGAGGTGCTCGCACTTCTGGAAAAAGAAGCCTTAGAGCATGTTCCAGAGAACCAGAGAGGACTAGGGTACTATTCTCACTTCTTTCTGGTTCGAGCTGTCATGGCACCTCACGTATTTACGAAGTGCATGGCGGTCGTAGTGGCGTCTCTGAGGAGACACGGCCACTACGTGTTCCCATACCTGGACGACTGGCTTCTCATGGCATCCTCCAAGGAGGCACTGATGACGGCCATTCACTGCACCTAGTCCCTTTTTCAGTCACTGGGTATTCTCATCAACTACGAGAAGTCAATCCTGGTGCCATCCCAGAAACTGCAGTTTATAGGAGCAGTTCTGGACACCATCAGAGGGAAAGCTTTTCTTCCCTCAGACAGAGCAGAACACATCAGATCCCTCATCAGGGACCTGTCGGTGAAGAAGACCGTCCTGGCCAGATCGGTCCTTCGCCTGCTCGGACACATGGCTGTGGCCATTGCAACAGTCCCGCTGGCACGTCTCCACATGCGGCTAACCCAGTGGATACTAAGGGTGCAATGGGACCAAAGGCAAGACCATCAGCAGCAGCCAATCTGAATCACGAATGCCGTGATTCGGGATTGGCAATGGTGGCTAAATCCGGGGAACCTCTCCGCGGGAGTTCCCTTCATAGCGCCGTCTCCGACTGTGACACTCTCCACAGACGCCTCAGGGCTCGGGTGGGGAGCACACCTGGACGGTGTTCAGTCTCAGGGCCTTTGGACAGCCCAGGAGTCTCATCTCCACAACAACATTTTGGAAATGAGGGCAGTCCTTTACACTCTGCAAGCCTTCCAGTCGGGGATTCCACCAGGTACACTCCTGTTACAAACAGACAATACCGCGGTGATGTATTACCTCAACAAACAAGGAGGCACTCACTCCTACCTGCTTTGCAGGGAGGCCATGAGAGTGTGGGAGTGGATGTTGCAACACCTGATTGCAGTACACGTCCCGGGAGTGGACAACACCGTCGTAGACAGTCTGAGCCGCTCTCAGGCAAGAGTCCACGGAGTGGGATCTTCTACAGGAGGTGGCAGAGGATCTGTTTCAAAGATGGGGCACTCCAGAGTTAGACCTTTTCGTGTCCCCATCCAACGCAAAACTGCCCAATTTTTGCTCGATAGATCCAGGGCCTGGTGTTTTCTGGTGAGACGCGTTGTCCCCCTCCTGGGCGGGCAGATTCCTCTTTGCCTTCCCCCCTTTCCCATTGATCCAGAGGGTTCTCTTGAAACTGCGCAGGGAGCATGCGACTCTCATTTTGATCGCGCCTTTCTGGCCCAGACAAATTTGGTTCCCTCTTCTGCACCAGCTATCCCGGGAACCTCCAGTTCCATTGTCAATCAGCTCCCATCTGTTGTCTCAGGAGGCGGGTTCATTGGTCCACCCAGACTTACGTTCATTGAACCTGCACGCTTGGCTCCTAGAGACATAGCCATGATGCGATATGGGGTCTCGCAAGAAGTGGCAGATGTACTCTCTGCCACCAGAAAACCGGCAACCCACGCAACGTACGCCATGAAATGGCATAGATTCTGTTTGTGGGCTCAAGCGCGCAGTTTTTTGCCGTTAGACTGTCCCGAAAAGCTGGTTCTGGACTACCTGCTTTCCCTTTTCCACTCAGGACTGGCTTACTCCTCGATTAAAGTGCACCTTTGTGCAATTTCTGCTTACCTTGCCCCAGTAGGCCGTCGGACGGTGGCCCAGCTGGACACTACTCATGCCTTCTTAAGGGGAGCCCTCCACCTTAGGTCGCCCATCAAGGATCCAGTTCCTCCTTGGGACTTACCCTTCGTCCTGGAGCAGCTTACACTGCCACCTTTTGAACCAGCTGCGGATTGCGAGCTATGTTTTCTCTCTTGGAAAACGTTATTTTTAGTTGCTGTTACTTCGTCGAGAAGGATCTCAGAATTACATGCTCTTATGTGCAAAGAGCCTTATTTGGTTTTCCATCAGGACAGGGTATCCCTAAGGACAAACCCAAAGTTTTTGCCTAAGGTGGTTTCAGCCCTCACCCTTAACCAGGATATTGATTTACCAGTGTATTTCCCAAGGTACACTAATCGAGGAGAAGCCCTTCTGCACTCCCTCGACGTTCAT
Source organism: Neoceratodus forsteri (assembly GCA_016271365.2). Taxonomy (NCBI): domain Eukaryota; kingdom Metazoa; phylum Chordata; order Ceratodontiformes; family Ceratodontidae; genus Neoceratodus; species Neoceratodus forsteri. The sequence goes on along the minus strand of CM057455.1, from coordinate 26,856,081 downwards.
CGGTGCCTCAGATACTATCTGACCAGAACCAAACAGTTTCGAAAGGCGGACTAACTTTTCGTCTCCTTTGCTCACAGGTTGAAAGGAGCTCCTGTCTCCAAACAGCCACTCTTGAGGGGGCTCATCCAGTGCATCACTTTCTGTTATGACAAGCGCAATAAACCCTTATCAGGCACGGTCAAGGGTAATTCCACAAGGGGGGTGGCTACTTCCTTTGCGGCGTTAAAGAACGTCTCCACCTCAGCTATTTGCGCTGCAGCCACTTGGAGCTCTGCATACCTTTATCAGGCATTACAGTCTGGACATTGCATTGAGGCGAAGAGCAGGGTTCAGTCTAGCCATCCTTCAGGGACTTCTGTCCTAGGCTCGAGTAATATCTGGATCTCTGCCTTTTCCTCCTCCCAGTGGCGCATGATTACCACTATTGCTTGGAAATCAGTCCTAATGGTGTAACCTGCTGCAAGAGCTGTATCTCGAAGTAAGATAGTACAGTTACATAAGAACTTACTGTAACAGTAGATCTTCGAGAACAGCTCTTGTAGCAGGTACCTTCCCGCCCACCATCCCCCTTCTTTTGGAGGTAGGTCGTAGTCAAGCACCCATCTTACGGGATGGGACGTTCCTATTCTATAGTGTTGACCATCTGGTGACGGATCCTTGGTCTTCTCTTCTGATGTCATCCAGCGGCCGAGAGTCTCCGGCGGGAGAACTGAGGATTATGGGGGGACCACCTCCTTATGTACTACGGCAGCGTCGGGCGGGACTGACGTCGGATTCGGTCCCCGCTGAAGACTGCTAGTTAGAAAATTTCCGTGGGGTCCTGACTCCTGCCGGCTTCAGTCCTAATGGTGTAACCTGCTGCAAGAGCTGTTCTCGAAGATCTACTGTTACGGTAAGTTCTTACGTAACTGTACTTTTCTCCCTTATCAGGTCTAGAGTATGGGCCAGCATAATAGTGCTTGACACTCGGGAGGTCTAACCCCTTTATCAATTGGAAGCCATAATATTTATTTTTTAATTCTAGCTCGTTTCCCCTGCCAAAGAACTTGTGTGATGGCGCCCTCTATTGATTTAATGTATTTCTTGGGTATACACAATGGAAGTGTCTGAAAAATATATAGGCATTGTGGTAGAACACTCATTTTAACCAGATTCACCCACCCCAGTAGGGTAAGAGGTAGAGCCCTCCAGACAATGCATTGTTTTATTTTTTGAATCACCGGAAGGATATTAGCTTTAGCCATATGGAACATTTTTTGTTGTCAGTTTTATACCCAGGTACTTAAGTGAGATAGAAGGAGGGATCCTCGCATCTCCCAGGGAGAGGGTGGTTCCAGATTTCCCCATGGGCATCCACTTGCATTTGGACCAATTTATCATATGTCCTGATAATGGACCATAGGTTTGAAAAATTTTAAACAGAATGGGCATTGCCTTGTCTGGATTTTTAAGAAAAAGCAGAATATCGTCCGCAAATAACGAAATCACGTTTTTGTTTCCATTCCGAATAAGACCCTCGATTTGTTCTTCATTTCTAATTGTCTCAGCCAGTGCTTCAATTGTAAGAACATAGATTGGGGAGAAAGAGGGCACCCTTGTCTAGTTCCTCGGGACAGGGCAAATGAAGTCGATGTTATGTTATTTGTTAAGATCTGAGCTTTAGGGCTCCTATATAATGCCTGGATCCATCCCATAATTCTTTCCCCAAACCCGAACTTGCGCAGAACTGCCATCATAAAAGGCCATTCTACACGATCAAAGGCCTTTTCTCCATCAAGTGTCAAAAGATCTTCTCCTTTCCCTTCCCGTCCCTCTATGCATTATGTTTAGGGTTCTTCTTAAGTTATGTCTGGCTTACCTACCCTTTACAAATCCCCCCTGGTCCATATGAATCATTTTAGGTAGATATGTTTCCAATCTGGAAGCAGTAAGCTTTGCTATCACCTTATAATCCAAATTAAGTAAAGATATTGGGCGGTAAGAGACACATTTATTGGGATTTTTCCCTGGTTTAGGCAGCACCGTGATTGTAGCTAGTGTTGGGGGGAGCTCCCTCGTTTCCAAAGCATTCTCTATCATCTGAAACATCAGAGGGCCAATTAGGTCCCACATCACTTTATAAAATTCTGTTGGGATTCCATCAGGCCCAGGTGCCCTACCTCCATTTGCCTTCCAGACTGCCCATTTTACCTCCTCCAAAGAAATTGGAGAGTCTATGGTTGCCGATTTCTGAGACCCCAGAGATGGCATTTGAATACCATTTAGGAAAGAGGAAACATCACTCCCTACTGGAAATTCCGAGGTATAAAGGGAGGAATAAAATTATTAACAGAAGTATTAATTTCTTGTTGGTCATAAGTAATATTCCCTGCCGTATTTTCAATAGAATTGTTCGATCTGCTCTTTTCCCCTTAATTAGACTGGCAAGCCACTTTCCTCCCTTATCACCTTCAAAGTAGTTCTGTGATTTTGTTATTAAATTCCGTTCTATTTTTAAAGAAGTCTGTTGTGATAGCCGCCCCTTAAGGCGACTCAAGTCTCTTGAGATGCCTAATGAATGATTTTTCATATTTGCCCTCTCCAACCTCCCTGTCTCACTCTCCAGTTCCCGCTTCTCCTCGATCGAATTCTTACTCCTGAATGTTGCATACGAAATAGTCTCCCCTCTTGTGAAGGCCTTAAAACAGTCCCATACATTATTAATACCAGCGTCTTCTGGGAGGTTAAACTCCAAACATTCCTCTATTTTACTCCTAATCTGTTTAATATATGAGGGATCCTTCAGCAATGTTGGGTCCATGCACCGCTGAGTTTCTGCTTTTTGGCCTTTTGGTGTTAAAATAGTTATTTGCAATGGGGCATGACCCGAGACCACCAGGGGGCCATATGATGCCTCACTAATGCCTCCCAATATGTCTGGAGGAAGGAACACATAGTCCAATCTGGTGTATAGCCCATGGGCATGGGAGTAGAATGAATATACCCGCTCCCCTGGATGCATATATCGCCAAGCCTCCTGTAGTGCTCTTCCCTGTGTTAGGGCTCTAAGGGCTGCTGAGCTCTTAGGAGGGGGTCCCGTCCTTCCCCTAGAATGGTCCCATTCCTGGTCCAAGTAAGTATTAAAGTCCCCGGTTAAAATTATCTTATCAGGGAAAGGTCCTAGGGTAACCCCTAATCTTGTAAAAAAAAATCTGGCGAGTCAAAATTTGGCCCATAAATGGAACTCAAAGTAAGCCTCATAGACCCCAATTCCATCTCAGCCAACACATATCTGCCCTGGTTATCAGAGAGAGTCGAGAGCACTTTATGGGGGATCCCAGGCCGGATCCATATGGCCACCCCCTTAGCTTTGGACGTAAAAGGGGACACCAGCAGATAACCCCCCCAAGAGGCTGCCAGTTTTTAAGCCTCCACTTTATCCATATGAATTTCCTGCAAAAAAAAATATCCCTCTTCAACTTTTTAATAGTTGTCCATATCTCTTTTCGCTTAGCCACAGTTTTATGGCCATTAACATTCCATGATAAAAAATGTAACCAATCCATAAGGTATCCTTGATGTTATTATACATATCCTTCTGTGTAACAGGCATAATGGTATATGTAACGCTGAATGAAAAACAACAGAAAAACTGAACAGTCCCCAAGATATCACCCCTTAACCTCTCAACTGTAACATTATAACCATACAAAAGTCTCTCCAACGGGAGAAGACATAACTTTGGAACAGTTACCAACCTTACACTCTTAACCGTCACCTCCCCCCACCCCACATTCCATTACTGTACAACCTCTTAACTTTCATGGATAGAGCTTTCAATCCATCAAAACCATTATTTACCTTGTATTTGGTATTTCCAGAGCTCACTAATCCGGAGCCCTCTACACCTCTTTCCCTTCCATCCCATAAGCCCTCCCCCCGACTGGCAGGAGAAAATATCCCCATCCTTGAAGACGAGAGGAAGCAAAAAGCAGAGGGGGCGCTTGGAGATGACCCTCAACCTCCCAAAGCTGAAAGGACACTCCGTGGCCAGGACGAACAGGGCTCTCGCTCTCCCCCCCCCCCCCGTATCCACTACCACCCTTCTAGTCCCTCTCCGAGCCATTCCCCAATCTTGAGTTTCCCAGGGGTGAAACAACCCATTTACAATGCTTCACACAGTTTAAAACCAACATTGCTCCAACGACCACATTTATATTTTAAAGACAGGTAAATCAGTATTGTCCAACATTACCTTCCCCCCCCCAAGCCCTCATACAACCCCCTTCACCTGCCCTCCAGAGATGGTTCCCATCAACAGTAGCATCTTTTTGTCCACTCATACCCCCTTCCCCGTCCCCCAGTGTATTAGATATTTAAACACCAGCTCTCTCTTCCCACCAGACGGGGGGTGATTTAGAGAAAGAAAAAGTAAATTTGTTGGTTCTCTGACCATTCCTTTTTATTTTAAAGCTCCCTCAGTTTAATTTACATAAGCAGAGCAAAGATTGCTCCTACTACCTCCTGTACCCGATCTGGTTAAGGGGTCCACAATATTCCACACATCTAGACCAGTAGTACTGTATTTATCTTTCATCCCTTCATTCACACACATACTAGGGGCTAATCTCTGGAAAATAACTCCATAATAAGCAATGTACCAGTGTTTCCCAAAGGTCACACAGTAACTTAGGTCCAGTATGAGTCATGGTCCATGTATATTCCACAAGACTTTCACCCCTTATCAAGTGGGCCTAATAAAATATAACATAAACAAACTTCCCCATGTCTAAAAAGGCCACACAAACTGACTTGCTGCTTGATCTCCCCAGCATTATGCTGATCAAAATGGGCTCCGCAATGCAATACAGTTCAACTCTGCGTCCCTGCCTTTATAGGCCCCTTCTTGGAGTTATGGGACAATGGGAGAAAACAAAGCCTTGAACAGTCAGTCGCTAGGAATCCACTAGCTCTGCATTAATCCCAGCTGTAGGTACCATTTTACTCACTTTTTTGTCCTTGTATCAGCAGTAAATTTCTTTAGGGCTCTCTGCGCCTTCTCTCTTCCTTCAAATTCCCCACGAACTGCAGGGCCTCCTCCACTGAGGTGAACGAACGCAGTGGTTTTCCTTGAGGCCTTACAACAAGGTGGGCAGGGTAAATCAGGGAAAACTGACAATTCATGGCATGCAATCTTGTCTTCACCTCTGCAAACGCCTGTCTCTGTTGCTGCAATTGAAAGGAGTAATCGGGGTACGTACTCACTCGGCTCTGCTGCACCATTAAGGGACCATGGGCTCTGGCTTTTTCTAGCACTCTGTCAGTCCAAGTAACTGAGAAATTTTACTGTCATGTGGCGTGGTCTCTGATCCGGAGCGGGTTTGGCCCCAGGTGATCGATGAGCTCATTGGATCTCCAGTTTTATCTCAGGTGGGAGATTCAGCTCTTGTTTCAACCACTTTTGGATATAACTTGCACAATCTTGACCTTCCACAGATTCAGGCAGGCCCACTATTCTTATATTATAGCGCCTTTCCCTGTTTTCATGATCGTCGATGTTTTGTTTCAACCTTTCAATATCTTTCAGTGCTTTTTGTAAATCAGTATGCATTACATTACTAGCGTCTTGCTGAGAACTCACTCGGGCCTCCATTTCCTCAATCTGCAGCTTGTGAGCATCCACAGTCTCAGATAAAACATTGTCATTTTGTTGAAGATGCTGTAATTGGGATGTTACATTCTCAAATCCTGTTTCCATGCGAGTCCCTAAATCATGTTTTAAGTCTTGTATTAGTCTCTCGATTGATCCGTAGTGCTCTGCCATCATTTGTTCTGAGTGCAGTTCCTGCTGATTAAGCATGTTGCCAGAAGAGGTCTCAGGTGAGTCCTATGGATCAGTTAGTCCTGTAGAACAAGATAGGCCCTTGTTGGTTAGCTGAGATTTAGATATGTTAAATGAAATCCTTGTTTGATTTTTCGTGCATTTTGACATTATTAGGCATTTATCTTTCCTTTAGCTACTATTATTTAGTCAAAGAACCAGTAATTAGTGCAGGATGGAAGAGATATTCGATGGATTGAACCAGAGCTCAAGATTAAGCTTCCATTCTGCTCTGTAGCTTGGCCATGCCCCCATATTTTCCTTTTTAAAGCTCAGTTTACGCACTGGTGGGCCCTGTTGAAGGACTTGGTGAGCAAGTCTTTTTCTCGCAGCATGTTGTCCTTGTCAGCTTCAGGTGTCCAGTGCTACTCTCTGACATGACGCTAACCCAGGGATTTATTTAACTCAAAAAATTGATTATCGTTTTGCTCATAAAAGTGCTAAATCTTTGTGAAAATGCATAGTTCTTGCCTCAGTGTGTTTAACAAACACAGCACTTCTAGAAAATCTGTATAAATACTTTCTGTACAGTTAGTATAGTCCCAAGAAAAAAACTGCTAATCAATTATTTAAAACGCTGTAACCTGCGCCAGCTGCTCAGGGTGGATCACTCACCACTCACCACTGACAAGTGTGTCTTGAAGCGGGACAGTTGCTTCCTGGATCGGTAAGAGCAACCTTTACATCACCCCCAGAGAATGTACGTAAGTTGACAGGGTCGATGGCAGAGTACCTACAGAACGGGGCGGTGGAAAAAGTACTGGAGTCAGAACCAGATAGAGGCTTCAACTCCAGATGCTTCCTTGTTCACAGGAAGACGGGCAACATGCACTCTATCTTAGAACTCGGGCACTTGAACAGGTACATGAGGTGCAAAAAAGTCTAGGATGGTGTGTCTGGGATTCCTCCTTCTGTACTTGAGATCCCAGTATTGGCTGGTGTCCTGAGACATGTAGGACTCATATCAGCAAATCCCTGTCATGCCCAACCATAACAATTTCCTTGGCTTCTGTGTTGGCCTCAAACACTACCAGTTCATAGTTCTGCTTGAACTGCCTATTCAGAGTCTTGAGGGCTAGCCTCTGTGCTGCATATCTTGACGCCCATGGGAGTTCTACTGAATCTGCAGATATCTCAATGGAGTCTCTCCCAGAAACTGCAGTTTATAGAAACATAGACTTTGATGGCAGATAAGGACCGCTTGGCCCATCTAGTCTGCCCATTTCCCTACCTACAGGATAGGCCGCAGATCCTAGTTAACCAACAGCCTATTTCTTCCTACCCCCCACAAGAATTGCCTTATGTCTGTCCCATGCATTCTTGAATTCTCCCACAGTTTTAGACCCCAGAACGTCCTCAGGAAGGCTGTTCCATGCATCCACTACCCTCTCTGTGAAATAATACTTCCTCACATTGCCCCTGAACCGCCCTCCTTCTATCTTTAAATTGAGTCCCCTTGTTCTTGCAAGTCTCTTTTTCTGAAAGATGCTACCATCTTGGACTTTGTTGATTCCACTGAGGTACTTAAAAGTTTCTATCATGTCCCCCCTCTCCCTTCTTTCCTCAAGGGTATACATATTAAGCTCCTTTAGTCTCTCCTCATACGGCTTCTCTTGCAGACCCTGCACCATTTTAGTTGCCCTCCTGTGGACTAACCTCTATCCTGTCTATGTCCTTGCGGAGATGGGGTCTCCAGAACTGGACACAGTACTCCAGATGGGGTCTCACCAACTGTCTGTACAGAGGGTTAACAACTTCCTGTTTTCTGCTGCTGATGCCTCTCCCCATACATCCCAGTATACCCCCAGCCCTCCCCACTGCCTTCTCACATTTGCTTGCTAACCTTAAGGTCATCTGATATGATTACCCCCAGGTCACTTTCCTGTTTTGTTGTTGTTACTACCTCCCCACCCATTGTGTATTCTTCCCCTGGGTTCTTGTTTCCCAGGTGCATTATTCTGCACTTCTTTGCATTGAATCCTAGCTGCCATACTTCTGACCATTCCTCCAACCTTGCCAAGTCCCTTTTCATCCTTTGCACGCCTCCTTGTGTATCAACCCTGTTGCAGATCTTTGTGTCATCTGCAAAAAGGCATACTTTCAAACAACATGAAGTCTTGCTATATTATGACATATGCAGTGAGCCCCAGCCTTCGAACTGCTCCGGAGGTGAAAGAGTTAACTTTCCATGCTAGGCATGGAACCTTGAGCGCGAGCTCGGTTGAAAACTCTGTCTGTTGTTCTTTAAACTCAAACTGTCAGATTCTTTACTCCACCTCACTGAACAGTCGCTCCGAGATTTCTCCTTCTGCTCGGTTCGTTTGTCGGTAAAAAAGTATTATTTTTCGGTTTCTTGACCGAAATTAAACATAACAGTCGGTTCAAGCTCTGTCTGTGGTATCGTAAGTAATAGATAGGCTTACATTTTATTTTCTCTGTGTGGAACTTGTAAACGTGTTTTTCGGTTTGGTTTGAACCGATCAGATTGCTTTTAAAACATTCTAGTCCTTACTGGAGTGCGGTTCCCAGTTCTTATCGGTTCTAAAAAAACGGATTTCATTACGTTTTTTTCCACGACCCATGACACGGTTGGGAACCGATAACGGAGTCTTACTTGGCAGATTGCCACTAACGGGCAAGTTTGGTTAGGCTGGCACTATGTCTGAGAAACCCAAAAGAAAAACCGGGCCCACTGGGTTTCAGCACTGTGGTGTTTGTGGGGAAGCCTTTGCTAAGGCTGACCCTCACACCACATGTGTATATTGTCTGGGGTTTGACCACCTCAATGCAGACTGCCAGATTTGTGAGAATTTTCCTGCTGCCACCGTGGAAAAGAGAGTTGGTAGGCTCAGGAAAGGAGGCCAAAAGTCTGCTGACCGGATGGCCAGCCGGTTGGTTCAACCGAACCGAGGAGGTCCCTCTGACCAAGGCATACTTCCTCGGGCAAACAGCGAGCCAGCTCTGAGGAGCCGTTCCAACTAAAAGGACTAGAAAGTCAGCTGATGTGCCAAAAGTTCTTTGTCCAACCGCTGAGGAAATAGCTAAAACCATTCAAATCGTCCAGTCACTTTCCCCCGGTTCCGTCCGAACCGACACCATCTGGGAAGCGCTCGGTTCGGCCGGTTCCACCGGTTCAAGATTATGATTTAGAGAATTTTTATGAACCGGAGGAGGGGGAAGAGGGGTATGAGGAGAGTGAATGTGGATTTGAAGGTCTGGATGTGCCCGTTGAACCGGACGTCTCTCCAAACAGACCGTTAGGGGTTTCTCCTCCCAGGCTATCTGAGTCCCCTTCTCATTTTAAGTTCTATAAGAAAGTTGCTGAAACTCTCCAGCTCCCTATGGAGGGAGCTGTTGATGATCAGGAGGAGCCTGATTTTGTAGAAATGATGGATATCCCAGAGTCTAGGAGACTGTCTATCCCTTGCATAAATCTTTTCGGAAACAGACAGTAAAAATTCTAAAAACTCCTCACTCTATTCTTCCTGTTGATAAAAGGATGGACAAAAGGTATACATTATCAGGCTCTGATACAGAGTTCCTCACTCAGCAATGCAGCCATGTGGGGGTAGTGCAGGCTACAGCCTGTGACAAGGCAAATATTCCTGTAGCTTCGCACCCTCCTGAAAAGGACTCCAGGAGGATTGATGCCATGGCAAAAAAACAGTACATGGCAGCATCCTTAGGACTCAGACAGGCAAATTATATGGCTTATGCTGCTAGGTACCAGAAATCCAGATGGGATACTGTTCTGGCCCTGGCAAAACAAGTCCCTGACCAGCTTGCCAGGGAGCTGGAACAGGTGGTTGCGGATGGTATTGAGGCATCCAAGGTGCAATTTCATGCTGCAGTAGACTCTAATGATGTGTCTTCTACGGTCATGGCTACATCTGTGGCACTTCGCAGAATGGCTTGGCTCAGATGTACTACCCTGTCTGGGATACCCAGTCTAAGGCCATGGATTTTCCTGTTGTGGGCAATTCTCTGTTTGGGGAGCAGACAGAGGATATATGAAGAAAATGGATGAATATAGGACCACCTATAGGGTGCACAGGCCAAAGAAGGCAAGTCACTCCTCAAAGGCAGCATCTTGGGGCAGGGGCAGGCCTTTTCATAGGCCTTTTACCAAGCCCAGGCCTCCTCTTCTGCTTATGTCCAGAGGGGGTTCTTTAGAGGGAGAAGCAGACGGGGTACAAGTAAGCCTGCTTCTACCCCTCAGCCCAAAGCCCCTGCCAAGCAGGCTCCCTGATGGGTTGGCCAGGGCCAATTCTCCACTACCGGTAGGGGGCAGGCTGGCTTACTTTGTCCAGGACTGGAAGTCTCTAACATCAGACAAGTGGGTCCTGGAAGTAGTAAGCCAGGGACTGGTTCTCAGCTTCAAAAAAATTTCCAAAGATGAGAGCCAGGTCCTTTCCACCTGCAAATCCATCAGAGGCACTTGCCCTAGAAAAGAAGTTTCTACCCTTCTAGCTCTCAGAGCTGTGGAAAGGGTTCCACCCCTACACCAGGGCAAAGGGTTGTATTCCAGGTACTTCCTTACCCCAAAAAAGACAGGAGAATGGCGGCCCATCCTGGATCTCAGATACCTAAACAAGCACCAAAAACCAAAATTCAAAATGGTTATCCTGGGAATTATTCTACCCTCTCTAAGGCCAGGGGACTGGCTAGCCTCCCTGGACCTCAAGGATGCCTACTTCCATGTTCTTATCAGAAGCTCCCATCGAAAGTACCTCAGATTCGAACTGCCCTCAGGCCATTATCAGTTCAGAACAATGCCCTTCGGCCTCACCTTGGCCCCGAGGGTATTCACAAAATGCCTGGCAGTAGCAGTTGCCCACTTAAGAAGACAAAAGATTGCCATCTTTCCTTATCTGGACGACTGGCTTATAGTAGGCCAGTCTCCAGACCAGGTCAAACTACACCTTCAGGTAACTCAGCAACTGCTCACATCTCTAGGTTTCCTTCTCAATCTTCCAAAGTCAGTTCTAGAGCCTGTTCAGCTTCTCACCTTCATAGGCGCAGAACTGAACACAAAAGAGGCCAGAGCCTTCCTTCCTCTGGAAAGAGCAAGGACTCTGGTTTCTCTGGCCTCCTCTTTCACCCTGCAGGTCTCTCAACCAGCAAGGCATTTTCTACAGCTCCTGGGGCACATGGCTGTTTCTACAGCAGTTGTGCAGGGAGCAAGATTTCAGATGAGGGACGTTCAGTTCCATTTGAGAGCCTTTTGGTCTCAAAGGAGAGACCCTCTAACCAAATTGATCCCAGTGACTCAAACTCTGATCTGGGCCCTTCAGTGGTGGCAGGACCAGAGCAATCTGAGACAGGGGGTCCCCTTCACCCCGCAGTCTCACTCCTTAATCCTTACTACAGATGCATCCCTCTTGGGGTGGGGAGCTCACATGGGCGACCTCACTACCCAGGGTTTGTGGTCCCCACAGGAATCTCTGCTCCACATCAATCTGTTGGAACTCAGAGCAGTTTTTCTAGCACTTCAAGCTTTTTCCACATCTGTTCAGAACAAAGTTGTACAGGTCAGAACAGACACCACCACAATGCGGTACATCAACAAGCAAGGAGGCACTTGGTCTACGGCCTTGTGCACGGAAGCAATGAAGTTGTGGTCTCTGGCTTATTCTCTGAACACCTCCCTTATGGCACTTCACCTCCCAGGCAAGGACAATGTCCTGGCGGATGCTCTCAGCAGGATTTCCCAGGGCCATCACGAATGGTCACTGGATCCCCTAGTACTGGAGGTAGTATTTGCCAGATGGGGCACCCCGCAGATAGATCTTTTTGCAGCCCCAGGCAGTCACCAACTTCCCCTTTTTTGCTGCAGACCCCCAGTGTTGGGCTCAGTCCCTCTGGATGCCTTCCTTCTCAGTTGGGAAGGGAAGTTTCTCTATGCTTTTCCCCCCCTTCCCTCTTCTGTTCAAGGTGCTAGTCAAGATCAGATCTCAACCCTGCAAGATGATCCTGATTGCTCCAGATTGGGCCAGACAGCCCTGGTACCCACTCCTTATGTCCTTAGCAGTCCACCTTCCCCTGTGTCTTCCCAGGAATCACAACCCGTTAACCTGTGCCCAGGGGAGAGTTTGGTACCCGCACCTCAAATCTCTCAATCTCAAGGCCTGGCTCTTGAAGAGTTAGAGTTTGCTGACCTACACCTCTCCCAAGGTATATTGGATATCTTGAAGGCTTCTAGGAAGCCTTCCACCAGGGCTACTTATAATTCCAAATGGAAGAGATTTTCCATTTGGTGCTCTGGCAGGCATATTTCCCAAGAATCTGCTGATTTACCCACAGTCCTGGATTATATAGTGCATTTGAATACTTTGGGGCTGAGACCAGCTACCCTAAAAGTGCACTTGGCAGCCGTGTCTGCTTTCTTATCAGCAGGTAAACCCTCTTCTCTTTCAGCTCATCCTCTATTCTCCAAGTTTTTCAAGGGGTTGCTTCACACCAACCCACCATTCAGGGACCCTGCCCCTGCCTGGGATCTTAATATTTGCATTGCTCAGCTTATGCAACCCCCTTTTGAGCCCTTGTCTTCAGCAGAGCTTAAGTACTTGACTTGGAAAACTGTGTTTTTGGTAGCCATCACTTCTGCCAGGCGCATAAGTGAATTACAAGCATTGTCAGTGGAGCCTGATTTTATCTCCTTTCATAGAGATAAGGTGATCCTCAGGACTAACAGAAAGTTCTTGCCTAAGGTGGTTTCAGACTTCCACCTTAATCAATCTATGTCTCTCCTGTGTACTTCACTGACCATTCCTCCTCTGGCGAGAGGAGACTGCACAGTTTAGATGTCAAAAGAGCCCTTAGTTACTACATAGAACTTACCAAGGGTCACAGGTTTGACTCCCTCCAACTGTTCCTCACTTATGGTGAGGTTGGTAAAGGGAAACCTGCCACTAAAAGATCCATCGCCAGATGGATTGTCTCTTGTATCCAATTTTGCTATGAAAAACTGGGTAAGGTTCCTCCCTCAGGCCTGAGGGCTCACTCTACCAGAGGTACAGCTGTGTCTCTGGCTGCTGCCAGGGACATCCCTATCCTAGAGATATGTCAAGCAGCTACCTGGAAAACAGTTCACACTTTTACAGCTAGGAGTGATGCTCGGTTTGGCACAGCTGTGCTTCAGAGCCTATTTCCTAAGTAGGTTCTGTCCCTCCTCCATGGAGGTACTGCTGTGTAGTCTGCATATGTCATAATATAGCAAGACTTCATGTTGTTTGAAGAAAAAATTACTAAGCTTAGTAATGTTGTTTCTTCTGATGGAGTCTTGCTATATTATGACCTCCCCTCGTGCCTGCCCCTCTCAGAACCTCTACTTTGGGATATGGGTGGGCAGTCCACTGTGGGCACTTAGTAGATGCCCACCTTATTTTTCACCCCTCTTTTTGGGGTGTTTTTAATTTTTTTGATCCCCTGACTTGAGTCTTTGTTTTGGGACCAAGAAAAATGTGTTCTTATATTTAGTAGCCAGTTGGCTAGTGTAGGTTTACGGCTTCCACACAGAACCTTAGTGAGTTTTGCTCATAAAGATCTGACAGTTTGAGTTTAAAGAACAGCAGACAGAGTTTTCAACCGAGCTCGCACTCAAGGTTCCATGCCTAGCATGGAAAGTTAACTCTTTCACCTCCAGAGGAGTTCGAAGGTTGGGACTCACTGCATATGTCATAATATAGCAAGACTCCATTAGAAGAAACAACATTACTAAGGTGAGTAATTTTTACTTTCCTTCAGTCCTCTGCAATGTCACTGATGAAGACATTAAAAGGACTGGACCCAATACTAAACTGCGGTACCCCACTAGTAACCCCTCTTTCTTCAGAGTGGACTCCATTTACAATTACCTTCTGTGTCCTGTTGTTGCAGCCAATGTTTTACCCAGGCTACCACCCTGGGACCCACTCCCAGGCTGGTTAATTTGACTATTAATCTTTGTGTGGGACTGTGTCAATGCCTTGCTAAAGTCTAGGTAGGCCATGTCCACAGCCCCTCCCTGGTCTACTACTTTGGTCACCCAATCAAAGAAATCTATTAGATTCGTCTGACATGACCTTCCTGCTGTGAACCCATGCTGCCTTGGGTCCTGTGCTCCACTAGCCTCTAGGTACTCAACTGTTCTTTCCTTCAGAAGTGACTCCATCACTTTCTCTACAGAGGTCAGACTGACAGGTCTGTAGTTTTCTGCCTCTGTCTTGGTCCCACTTTGTGAAGAGGAATCACATCCGCCTTCCTCCAGTCCTTGGGTACCACACCATCCTCCCATGATTTATTAAAAGAGTAGCTAGTGGTTTCACTAGTTCCTCCTTAATTCTTTAGAATTCTGGGTGAATTCCATCAGGACCCATTGCTTTGTCCACCTTCAGTTTTAGGAGTTCTTGCAGAACCCTTTCTTCTGTGAAAGGACTGGGATCGACCCCCTATCAAGAGTGTTTCTGTTAATTGGATTAGGCACTTCCCCCTCCTCTTTTGTGAAAACTGAGCAGAAATATTCGTTCAGTATCCCTGCTTTTTCACTGTCCCCCTCTGCCCACCCACCGTTCATTCTATTCAGCCTCACTATCCCTCCCTTTGTCTTTCTACGCTCGCTGATGTACCTATAAAAGGTTTTATCCCCCTTCTTAACTGAGTTGGCTATCTTTTCCTCAGTTTGGGCCTTTGCTATTCTGACTTCCTTCCTGCTTCCTTCTCGTTAACTGGTACAGCTCTCTGTCCTGCTCCTTCTGTGTTTCCTTATACTTCCTGAAAGCTATCTTTTCTTCCTGACTTTCACAGCCACCTCTTTTGAGAACCATAGTGGCTTTTTCTTTCATTCGATTTGTTTATTTGCTTCACAAAAGCTTGTTGCCTCTGTGATGGCAGTTTTAATGATTCCCCATTGTTGCTCCACACCTCTTTCTAGCCTGTTTGCTAGTGCTTTTCTGAGGCACTCTCCCATCTTGCCAAAGTCAGCCTCCTAAAGTCCAGTACCCTCACTTTTGTATGGCTGGACTCTGTAGCTGAGTTTAACGTGAACCACACTGTTTGATCACTTGTCCTCAGATGGCAACCCACTTCTAGATCTGAGATCCTCTCACTGCCCCGCTTGAGAGCACAAGGTCTAAGATTGCTCCCTCACGAGTGGGTTCTGAAACTAGCTGTCTAAGGCCTGCCACCTGTAGGGCATCAAGAATGGCCCTGCTCTTGGATGTGGCTGCAGCAAATGTGCTCCAGTTAACATCTGGCATATTCAGGTCTCCCATCAACAGTATCTCCCCTTTCTCTGCCATTCTAAGAATGCCTTCTATCATATCCTTGTCCATTCCCCCCCCTGACATGGGGGTCTGTACACAACCCCTGTGCAGATTGTGGTGCCCTTTCCAGTCTCCAAGGTGACCCACAGTGCCTCCTCTCCTCCCTGTTTACTCTTTTGTTTAGTTGCTTTTATCCCTTCCTTTACATAGAGAGCTACTCCTCCCCCTCTTCTCCCCTGCCTGTCTCTCCTATAGGTTATCTACCCTGGTATGTTAACATCCCAGTCATGGTTCTCTGTGTACCATGTTTCTGTGACTGCTATGATATCCAGGCATCCCTCTTCCATCAAGGCCACCAGCTCAAGGAGCTTGTTGCCCAGACTATGGGCATTGGTATTCATTATCCTCCATTTCCTGATGGCCTTACTCCCTTTTGCCCCATCCATGCCTTTCTTGCCTTTGTCACTTTCTCCATTTACCCTTGCCCTTCTCCCTATCGACACCTCTATGTTGGTGTTTGCTGCACTTACTACCTTGATTATTTTGGGGGCTAAGATTTCCCTGCTCCTTTCCAGTGCCTCCCCCCCTTGGCTAGTTTAAAAGCTTGCCAATGAAGCATTTAAACCTATCACCTAGGATCCTGGTTCCCCTCCCGGACAGATGCAGCCCATCATGCCAGTATAGGCTTGCATCACTCCAGGTGGACCCCCAGTCCCCAATGAAGCCAAATCCTGAGCTCCACACCAGTTTTTCAACCACTGATTGAATCCCATGGTGCGGAACACCCTAGCCTCTCCTATGCCATAGATGGGCAGCACCTCCAAGAAGGTTACCGTGCGTGCTACTTGACTAAGGCCCCTCCCCAATTCCACAAACTCTTCCTGCACTTCTGTAATCCTTTTCTTAGCCAGGTCATTTGTCCCTAGGTGGACAGTGACATCCAGCTCCCTCCCCTGTGCAGCTGCTCTGGCAATCCTGAGGATTCGCTCCCTGTCCCTCCAAGCCATGGCACCAGGCAGGCACCTTATCTCCCTCTCCCCTTCCTCCCCCAGTTCTACCTTCCTAACAATGGAGTCCCCCACCAGGAGTTGTTTCCTTCCCCTGCAGGGTCCTCTGCCACCCTCCTGTGGGTATCCTTTGTGGAGGTTCCCAACATCCTCCTTGGTCTCCACTGGGGTGCCTCCATAGAGGAACCACACTTTGCCAGAATGGCATAGGATTGTGGAGAGGTGCAGCTGGAGGATCGCCTCTGTTCCACCACCCTCACCTCCCTGAGCCCACTGTGGTCCAACCGCTCCTCTTTCTTGGCAACGGCAGTGGCACTGGTGGCCCCTGGATGGAAGAGGAGGTCCCACAAATCCTGGCCAACTCAGCCTGGAGATGAGCAGCCTCCTCCCTCAGCCCACAGAGGTGCCTGCAGATGGGACAACACTGCATCCTCCAGAAAGTCTCCCGGAAGACTGCTGCTCCACAGCCACTGCACTGCACCACTCCAATCATGTCTTATATCTGGCCCCTTAACTGTTTGCAATCCTTACTCTTTCCTCTTTTTTTTTTTTTCTCTCTCTTCTTACTTTCTGCCTGTGTGCCCTTTAAGCTCCTGATTGTCCTGTTCTGAGACAAGAATATCCTATATTTCTCAGTAGACCACTTACTTGCTCAGAGGCAGACCTTCAGCAGCTAGAGGGGCTGGAGAGCTACTCTTGCCCTTCTAGGATGGTGGGTCTTTGGTTGTTCTGTGATCACTCACTTCCTGCTCCCAAACAGGAAGTTCCTGTTGTCAGTCAAATCCTGTGCCTATAAAAATAGAACTAGCTTTGGGAGGGGAGGTAAGGAGGGCAATATAGTCCCAGTAGAGAAGTTCAGTCACACAGCAGTCCTTTCTCCTGGTGTCTTCTGCCAGGTGCAATTCTAGATATGACTGTGGCGGGGTTGAACTGGACCTTGTCCCATTTGTTATGCAGAAAGAGTTAAAAGCAAGGATCTGTTCTATCCTCTCCGTTTGTGTTTCTTGTCTGTCTGACAGCGCAATCAAATTCTCTTGTGAGACCTAGGAACTGATCACTCTTGACAGTCTCACAATTCTCCCCCTCCTGCTTTCTTCCTGCCTTAATTTGTTGTTTCTTGTTGTTGCTGTCTTTCCTTCCCCCTTGCTTATCTGTGGTTAAAAATAAATGTGAATCTTTGTGTGAAACTGTTGGTTTGAAAATGTATCTAGTTATATTGTTGAAATGATTGCAGAAAGGTATTTGGAACTCAGGGGGTTAACCTTGTGATGCAGTTTGACCTCTACAGGTAATTTCAGAGTTGCGTCCAGGAGATTAGCTCAGGGAGACAATGTCCTATTTTGTTGCGCATGCAGGAAAGAAACTGACAAAGTTTTGATACATTTTGTGATAAACATGAGGTATCTTACTGAGCTTAGGATACAGAAGTTAATTGCCAGTGAGAGAGTGATTGAAATTTAGAATTAGAGATCCCTGAGAGGAATTCCTTTGTTTTGTTGGAACTGCTTGTATAAAAGCTACCCTGCACAATTTGTATTTTTATTGTTATTAAAAATAATAAAACGCTACATGCGAATTTTATTACTGCTCCTGGTTTTCCTATGCTTCCTGACCTATGCCTCGACAACAGTGACTCAAGTCCACTCCTTTCTCCCAGAGGACAGGGTGGACTTAGTGGTCCACATGACCTACTATGTCAGGGAACGCTCCCAAATGATCATGCATTCCATGCGTAGGAGGAGGCTAGGTCTCATGGCAGCCACAGTGTTCACAGGCTGCATAAGAGAGCATCTCAGTGACTGCTAAGGGTGCAGTGGTGGCAAGCATCTCACACTCGGAACCTCCCCATACCAATGACAGATCCCTTGGTTAATTAGCTGCTGGGGTGGTCTGCCAAGGAGAATGTCTTCCAGGGCTTCCCCTTCACCCCACCATAGCTGCAGGTAACCTTCACCTCATACACCTCTTCACTGGGATGAGGAGCACATTATCAGAATCTTCAAACCAAAGTGTACTGGAGATGAGGGCTGTTCTTTGCAACCTACAAGCACTGTCAAACTTAATACGACACAAGGCAGTTTATCTCCAGATAGATAACAAGTGTGTCATGCTGCTCCTCAATAAACAAAGAGGAACTCAATCCTACTTTCTCTGCAGGGAAGTGATGAGGGTGTGAGAGTGGTGCCTCAAGAACAACACCTTGCTTAAGGGAACTTAATTGTCTGGGTTAGAAAATATCCTGGCAGATGATCTCAGTTGAACAGGAGTGGATCCTCATGAATGATCCATAGTGGACCACCTTGTCTGGTCCCTTTTGGATCAGTGGTGAGTGCCAGAGTTGGACCTTTTTGCATCTCCCCCACCCCCAATGCAGAATTGCCATGCCTCTGCTCCAGAAATTGAGACAGTAGTGCATTTTGTTAAGATGCATTCAGGCTGCAGTGGACAGGTAATTTTCTTACACCCTGTCCTTCCCTTAGATCATCCCCTGATGGAACACTAATGCTAGGAGAGAATCCAGGAACTTGTCCCAACTACGAAGAAAGAGTTCTTCCTTCCTCTTCAGCATATAGGTCAGGCACTCCATTGACAGAACCTGTATTCTCCACTGTATCATTGTGGGAGTCACACAGGATACCCGGATATTTTAAATACACTGGCATGCCAAGACCAGCAGTACCTGAACCCCGCTGGTATGGATCTCCAACTGCAGTTGAAATTCTGTAAATGATCTTGCCCCTTCCCTAGTAAAAATATCCCCCACACAACTCACACCCTTCTCTTCCTGCTTCTTATAGCCCTAATCCTCTAATCCAGATAGGAATGCTGGGTTGCCTGCCACCAGTATCAGCACTGTGTAATCCTCACCTGCTTTTCCACGGTGTCTTAACATCCCTCCAGGCATTCAAGGTCATCCTAGCCAAGTGATTATGCCCTCCCACAGCATTGTATGGTCTTTTCCCATAAGGCACCAGGTAGACATAGGCTCTCCCTGGAAGTGACTCATCCTCCAGATCCAACCAACTAGCTGCCTCCCCCCCATTCATCCAATCTTGAATATATCTGTGCTGGATAGCTAAATAATACCCCTTCAGGTCTGGAAAACACAGCCCACCATTTCTGTTCCACTGTTTGGTCTCTGGAGGCTCATCCTGGTCCTCTTGTTTTGCCATATAAAGCCTGTAAACCCCTTCTCCAGCCTCTCAATGTCTGCCCGTGTTGGCTCCATCGGTAATATCTGCATCACTTATAGTATCCTTGGCAGCACATTCATCTTGAGAAGATTCATCCTCCCTAACCAAGAGATGGAGAGTGCTCTGTCAGTGTTGTGTTGAACAGGGGTTTGTAGTTTAAAGCATAAAGGCCCCTATAACTTGCCCTACCTTGATAACCCAAGTACTGTACATGAAGGCTTCCTCCGCCACTTTAAACCAGCATTCACAGATCTCACTCCGGGTAGGCTTCCACCCTAGTCTCAACAGTGACATTGGATTTGGGGCAAATTTAGGCATTTTCCTGAGAAGGAAGCAAATTCTGCCACAACCTGCAATAGAGCAGGGACCGTAGTGCTCATCTCAGTCACAAAAATGAGGAGGTCATCAGCGTAAAGTGTAATCTTGTGCTGTCTTCCTGAAGCCCCCCACTACCCTTCTGATATCCTCCACCTCCCTTTTCTTTATCGCCCAAGGCTGTATTGTCAACATGAATAGAAGGGGGGATGGGGGCACCCTACCTCGTGCCTCTCTGCAGGCTGAATTCCTCCGAAAGTGCCCCATTTACCAAGATATGGACCCTTGGATTATGATACCCGGAAACAGTGCACCTTTAGTGAGATTAGTCCTGGCTGCCCACATCTGGCTGTCCCCTTCAGTTAATAAACAACAGAAGTCCAGTATGCCCCCCCCAAACAGGCCTGTAATGGAGGATTTTTCCAATCTCTCATGTCCCAAATAGGGTCTCTTAGTAATCAAACTTTGGCCAAAATGTGAACATGCCAAACCACTACCTCAGAGTGGCCCCAGTCGGTTTAGTCCTGCACTTTATAATGTAAAAAAATACCTAGCTGATAAGAGCTAGAATCCTGCTGCTTCATTCTCTGCTTGCAAAGACAATACATCAGCTTCCTTGTCTCACATTTATAAAGTGTAGTCCCCTTCAATTAATAACTTGGAGATCTCCCTTCCAAACTACGCCACCCTATGAAAGGACCAACCCTCCAAAAAGGGAGGTGGAGTAATGTTCTACGTCCACTGCAACCTAGAGGCTGAAATTCACGAACCTCTCTGCTCCCCGGTGTCACAGTATGAATGGCTGCTCATCAGCATCTCAACGGGCCCCAAGAATTTAAAAATGTGTTGTCTACAAACCTCCCATAGCAAGACAGAACAGCCTAACTGACCTTTCTCTTATGCTGAATCATCTCCCTCCATCTGAATTAATAGTATTAGGCGACCTTAACTTAGCATAGAAACATAGCCTGTGATAGCAGAAGGGACCATAAGATCCATTTAGTCTGCCCAAGACCTACATTCTTGAATGCTCCAACCGTCTTTGCCTCCCCACTCCTTGGGGGAGGCTGTTCCATGCGTTGACCACCCTCTCTGTGAAAAATAACTTGCGTGTGTTGTTCCTGAACTTATCCCCCCCTCGCTTCATATCATGACCTCTAGTTCTTGTAAAACCCTTGACCTGAAATAGGTCCTGAACCTGTACCCTATTTATTCCCTTCATGTACTTGAAGGTTTCAGTCATGTCTCCCCTCTCCCTTCATTGTTCCAAGGAATTCATGTTGAGATCCTACAGTCTTTACATACGAACATACAGAAATTGCCAGCCGAAAAACGCCTCTTTTTTTTGTGTGTGTCTGTTTTTGCGCCTCCCTCTGCATTTCGGCCAGCCTCTCTTTCAGGCCACCTAGGACCTACTCATCCCAGGCAACCCCCGTCGCCAGCTGCCGCCACATACTGTAGCCCCCTCCCCCAGTGTAACCCGACGTATCCCTTCGTCAGGCGGGTGTGACAAGGTAGAATAGAACCGTGTCCCATTTGTTGGAGAAAGTGTGTAAATGCAAGGATCTGTATTCTTTCCTTTTCTGTCTCCTGTCTGGTTGCTCAACCAAATTTTCCTGTGAGACTTCGGACTTGATCAACCCAAACGGTCTTGCAATCCTTTGTCTCTGTGTTTTCTCTTGCTTTCTGTTTTTCCTCCCTTGTGTATTTAGATCTTCTAATATAAAATATATGAGAATCAATGTATGGAGATGTACCTGATATTGGGATCACTTTTGTTTACAAAATTGTGTTACTGTTGAAATGTATATGTATTTATACTTTGAGATAACTGTAAAAAGCTAGAGGTTATTTGGGTGCAAATGCCTGAGCCTTTTGCAGTTGCTGTGGGGACCTCGGGAAGCTCTCAATGCTCTAGTAGCTCCTGAAATTTACAAAGAACAGGATACTTGCAAAGGATGGGGGTTTAAAAAGACTTATAAAAACAGCTAAGTTCAGCTGCAAGGGAGATTTTTTTTACAAGAAAGATTTAATTTGCTTCTGTACATAGTTATTCTAAACATGTTTATTTTATTTTATGTTACTGCAACTACTAATAAATAGTGTTGTGGAATTTTATAACTTCTTGGGTTTTACCTATGCTTCCTGACCTGTGCCTCGACGATAGTGGGTCCTCTCCTTCTGGAGAGAATGTGCCTTACGGCTTATCTGTTTGGCCCTGGGTGCTGCTGGGGTTGGTCTCGGCTGTCCAGGGGCTCCATGACTGTGAGGGTCCAGCGGCTGTCATCCGGTCGGCAGAGGTGCCATTTTCCATGTTCTGAAAATCAGTTAAATGCACAGAGGGTGCTTTAAACATGGATTATACAAAGGATTCCCGTCTCTGTCTTTATGGAGCCTATATGCAGCTTATGGGTTGCTTTAAACTAAGTTTTAAGCCACAGGAACTTTTAGCCTCATTAAAAAAAGGGGCACATTATTTTATAGCCTTTTATTGTATATTCATAGTATGTGTTAATAGTTGAGTATTTGATATACCTCTATAGTTGCACCACAGTACTAAAATATGGTTTATTTGCTAATATTGTTAGTCGGTATCAAAGCCTTGACGCATCACTCAGATTCTCTTTTAGGGGCGGCTCGTGGTTCAAGGGTACACCATGATTTTGCTTAGAGTAAAGGAGATGGTTTTTGGTTGAGATTATATATTGTTGCCATGTCGCTATGATCTTCTGTTCCTTGAAATTGTGAGAGCAAGAAATGTTTACAAAGGATGAAATGTACATAATTGGATAGGGGTTTTAGTAATTATCTGCCTAGCCAGCCGCTGGACTTTTCAGGTGTCCTTTCCCAAATAGTGGGAATCATGATAGGATCAGTATCACCCAAGGAATTTACTGGACCACTTAGAATTTGCCCTATCGGCATACAAGTCTCCTTATATAGGGGAGACCAGATATTTTATTCAGAATTTAGGTGACATGGTGAGTCTCAGATGAGTAACAGGAAAGTTGATTGCTAAGGGCAATACATGTATTTTAACAAAGCTTGATACCTGAAAGTCAGGCATTCCTTCTGTAATTCTTTGTTTCCCAATAGCTGCCACCTATCTGTAGGGTTGAAGTTTACCCAAAGGCTTTGAACAATTATTAACTATACAGAATGGTCCCACTGGAATCAGTATTGAACATGTTGATTGTTGATATTCTAAAAGTAACGTACAAGGCATTGTTATTGAAATTATGACTAATTGTTATAGAAGGCAAATTCTGTTAATCTGAAATATTTCCTGCACCATTTTACATGTGGTGCTTATACTATGTGAAAAGCGTTTGTGAAGTTTTTTTTTTTTATTTGTTCTTAATTTGTAATGACTTATAGTCGAACAAATAAAGCTTATTTGTTCATTTCATTCCTAAAGTCACACAGCTCCTCAGCCCAAGCCTGCTTTTGCTTCTGATAACCTCCCCGTCACGACCTCCCGCCTTATACTAGCTAATCTCACCCACTGACCAATCTCTGTCACATTTTTCGTTCTCCTCCTCCTCCTTTCTCTATCCTCAATTCTACCTTTGTTTATTACATTACAAGCACTTTTGTATATTACATTGTATATTTACAAGTATTAGCACCATATGTGTTCTGGAGACCCAGTCTTCGCAAAGACATAGACAGGATGGAAGCTGTCCAGAGGAGGGCAACTAAAATGGTGCAGGGTCTGCACCGGGAGACATATGAAGAGAGACTAAAGAAGCTTAATATGTATAGCCTCGAGGAAAGGAGGGAGAGGGGGGACATGATAGAAACTTTCAAGTACCTCAAGGAATCAACAAAGTCCAAGAGGTAGCATCTTTCAAAAGAGGTGTGCAAGAACAAGGGGCACAATTTGAAGATAGAGGCGGCTCAGAGGTAATTTAGGAAGTATTTTTCACTGAGAGGGTTGTGGATGCATGGAGCGGCCTTCCGGAGGAGGTCGTGAGTCAAAAACAGTGGTGGAATTCAAGCATGCATGGGACAGTCATAAGGCAATTCTAGGGGATGGGGGTAGGAAAAAGTAGGCTGCTGGTTAACTAGGATCTGCAGCTTATCCAGTAGGCAGGGAAATGGGCAGACTGGGTGGGCCAAGCGGTCCTTATCTGCCGTCAAATTCTATGTTTCTATGTGCCCATGTTTGTCTACAACTTGCTGTAAATTCATATGTATTCACTGTAATTTGTTTTCCTGTTTGTCTGTGCTTCTGCACCCAGGTCATGCCTGAAAAGGGTACTGGTTACCAGTGCACTCACCCAGTAAACAAAGTTAAATAAAGAAACCTCCCAGTGCAGCCTCTGGAGGATGACCAGGCTACAAGCCCTACAGCTGACTACCCCTTCCAGCTTGCCTGCATGCATGAACACACTACAGTGTTTGGGGTTGTTCAGTATGTTTAGCATGGTTAACCAAAGGAGATCCCTTTCTGAAGAGTTTACCAAGGCAGTGAAGTACTAGCTTTAATAAAATGCATTAAAATAAAAAAATAAATTCAGCGTGTAACTGCATGTTAGAAATATTTAGTTGAAAAAGCCTGGGTGATGGCAGACTCCATACAAGCCCCTCTGGGATAGGCCATTAGCCGACACAAACTGCAGTTGCCTCCTCTAAATTGGTCTCTATTTCTGTAGCATTGTTCTTAGGTGTCTCATTGTTACTAAGAACCCATGTTTGTGTCTGTCCACAGACTACTTCCTCTTCTGTGAGATTTTAATGCAGAGACCCATTTCAATGGGTGAATTCAAGCTGTCAAACATCCTGACCCGCGAGGAGACCGTCTACATGCAGGACATGGCCAAGAACCACTTTGATCGCATCATGCAAGTACTGAAGGATTTGCCCCGTCCCATGCTGCTGGTCTTTCGAAACATTAACACAGTACGCTGCATCAACATCAACCTTGGCGCATCTGTGGATAGGTATTTCCTAATGGCTAAAAGGTAAATGCCACAACAGCACGCTACCTTTGTTCAGGAGTCACCACTTCAGTCTGAATTTGATCTGGGCCAACAGCTTCAGTTTCTATTTATTTAGGGGCCACAGTTGCAGTCTGCCTTTGTTTGGGGGCCACTACTGCTATCTGCATTTGTTCAAGGACCCCAGCTACAGTCTACCTTTGTTTATGGAGCACAGCTGCAGTCTACCTTTGATCTTTCAAGAATCGACCTTCTCCGTAGAGTAGCAGTGTTTGGTTTTGTAGCCAGAGTGACAGGACTTTGTGGCATACAAACCTTTTGGGGCTAACTGTGCTGGTGCCTATCACTGATGCATGGTGGCATCTGGGCACCAGCAGAGTAAATTGGGGCATGAACCCCAACTTCCTCTGTTACCTTTTCACACCAGCGAAGTGCAGTGCTTTCCTCGTTGGGGACCAGAACATTAGTTTGTGTACAGATAGCATTCTGATCTAGCTGGTTGTCTTTCTATAACCTTGTGTAACCGCTGTTTTGTGTTTGTTACAGGTTTTTTTTTTTTAATCACAGCTGCTGTTTCTACACAGACACCCCTTTCTGCCCCCCAGCTCCATCCCGGAATTACGGGGCTTACCTTATGCCCGGCCCAGGAGTGGTGCCTCCGGGGAGTTGGTCATCATCCTGCCACTGGGAAGTTTTCCTCCTTTATTCGCCCCTTTTACACCCCATGCACCGTGCAATGGGTGCTGCAGCTGTCTCCACTTCCGTGGAGGCAACCAAGCACCCTGGGCGCAGGCAAGCCCTCCTAGCTGTGCCATTTGCAGCATAGGCCCCCCCCACACCCCTGAGGAAGGAGAGCTGTGATGCTCAGTCTTTGCCTCCCCTGCCAGCCCCTAAACGGCCCGAGTCCGTTCCCGAACCCGGATCGCTGGCGTGGTGCAAGGTGCGGTGTCCAGTGCCTCAACCCTCAGCACCACCATGCCGTGTTTGTTACAGTTTCGATAGATTTTCCAGGAACTGAGGCTGGAATCACTAGGACCCTGAGGGAGCAGATTCTTTGCAGGAGGGAGATGACTTCTGGTACTTGTGCACCATACGTGGTGCCAGCACACGCACCGGCCAGTAACTGTTGTTGGCTTCCTCATGCACCTCAGTTATGTTCTTCTCACCATAGCGTGTAAACCGTGGGAGTGACAGCACCTCAGTTCCTCTTCATATTTCAGCCTGCGTCACTGTAAGAAGTTACTTGCAGTGCTGTTTTCATTTAATTTTCTTTTCACACAGTGATGAAGTCCAAGAAAAAGGGGGCTAAGAAGAGAAAGTCCTGCAGCCTCCTGTAATATGTCACTGCCCCTGTGGGCAGAAGATGACGCAGCAGACCAGTATCAGTACTGTTTGGCCTGCCTTGGCCCTCAGGATGATATGGACATCTACAGTTTGTTGGACTGCCATACCCTTAGATCTGCTCAGTGAGGTGAGGTCACCCGGCCCCTACCCACTAAGGTAGGCATTGCATCGGTGAGGCCATAGCACCTTGCCTCTGGACCCGTATGTCCTCTTCAGCCTCACCCTGTTTGAGGCATCAGAGGCTCTGGTGGGCGACTCTGGTTTACGTCAATCTCATTCTGGGCAGCCGACTCTGAACCCCTCACAGTCTGGCTGCTCTGAGCAGCAGACATCCCCAGTGGTGAGGCTGAAGCTGTACAGTCTTCTTTGAGGGTATCTCAATCATCAGGTCACACTGTAGGAATTTCACCATCGGTGAAGCAGGATCCACACAGAAGATTTTCAGCAGTACCACTGGGACAGCCCACTTTGACATCACCTGCTGACGTCACCAACCCTATAAAGGCATGAGTGGCCTTGCTTCCTCCTCAGTTCTTTCCCCTGGAGACTAAGGGAGCATCCCTGTGCCATGGGGGATCAAATAGAGAGAGAGAGAGAGAGGTGCCCAGGCCAAAATAAAAGGTTGAATACACCAGTTAGCCAGTTCTGAGAAGAGAGACCCATAATAGGGGGATGGTGGGAGGGAAGGCGGACCTGATGACTGAGATACCCTTGAAGACCTACTGTTACAGAAAGTTCTTATGTAACTATTCTATCTTCGGGGATATCTCAGTCATCTGCAACAAGGTAGACACTCCGGGAGGGGTGCAAAAAATGAGGAAGGACCAAGGTAAACTAGAGGAATGATCAAGAGTGTGGCAGCTAAGCTTCCATGCAAAGAAGTGCAAAATCATGCATTTGGGGCACATGAACCCAGGGGAGTCTTACGTGATGGGGGGTGGCAGATACTGATGGCCACCAAACAGGAAAGGGATCTAGGTGTAATCATATTAGATGACCTAAAGGTGCTCATTCTGGGCAGCTGGCTGCAAACCCCTCACAGTCTTTCTGCCCTGAGCAGCAGAGGTCCCCAGGGGTGAGGCCAAAGCTCCATGATCCTTGGGGGTATCTCGGTCGTCGGGTCACACCATAGGTACTTCGCCGTCAGTGAAGCAGGATCCACAGGGAAGATTTTCAGCTGTACAACTAGGGCCGCCCATGCCAGCATCATCTGCTGACGTCATCAACCCTATAGTGGCATGAGCGTCCCCACTCCTTCCTCAGTTCTTTCCCACAGTTGACTAGTTTGCATGGGTCTCCACAGAAGCTCCGACAGAGTTTTGTGCCATTTTTTGCCTACAGCTTTTTCAAACTTAGTATTTTAGAATTTCTTTTTCTAAAGAGATTCTTTTATTTTGTTTATGTTGAGAGTTATTCCTTCAACTTGTCTTTGCCATCGCTGCTGCTGTGGAAAGAAGATTGCCTCTACAGGTGAATACTCTCTCTGTGTCTGATGTCTTGGGCCTGACCACAAAGTCTCCAACTGTGAGCTGTGTCAGAAGTTTAATCAAACATTCCTCAGGCGATGCAAAAAGGCACTTAAAAATGTCCTCATGGAGCAACATGTAGCCAATTCTGGGCAGGGGTCCTCTGAGGTCCCAGCTTCCCAGTCGCCAGCAGGGTCATTGAGCTCCCATGCAGCTAAAGCCCAAGACAAGTCTTCCGGGAGGGGGGGTCATAAAAACAGACTGTAATCGGGACTGCTCCCCCTGGCGGTGGTCCTGCTTCCTGACTGCCTCTTCCTCCTCATCTGGGGTACTTCGGTTGTGGCTGCGCTGACGAACAAATCTGCTGTCCAGGTCTCTGTCCCTACCAGGCTAATACCAACAATGCCTCCGCCCAGTGTTCAGCGCGGCCAGTCAGTGGCCCTCCCGTGTAGGTCTAATGCTTCCCCAGTCCCTCGGGTTACGGGTTCTTCGGGCTCTGGGGCCTCTCTGGCGGTCATCGCTTCCTGCGCAGTTGACACAGTCTTCTGCTGTTGTCGACCTCAATGAAAATTTGACTAAATTCACTTCTGTGATAATTCATCAGTTAGGTGCATTTAGGCGCACATCACCTGCACCGTTGACAGCATCATCATCGACACCACCTCGGCCTTCGTGGGCTGCCCCCTGCAGACCATCATCTCTATATCGGACCTAGAATTGGAACAGGTCAACATCGAGGAGGAGTTGCCATCCCAATCTTATGCTTTCTGAGGAAGAGGAGGAACCCTTCTCCTCAGACAGATCAACAGCTTCCTTAGTGAGTGAAGGATTCTATCAAACACACCCCTAGGTCTCCAGGAGAACAGGCCATCCTGTGCAAACAGGCCATCGAGCCAGTGCCCAGGTGCCAGAGAAACAAAAGGTTTTATTCAGACAACATGAAGTCTTGCTATATTATGACTAATGCAGTTTGTCCCACCATTAGAACTGCTCCGGAGGTGAAAGAGTTAACTTCCATGCCAGGCATGGAACTTGGAGCGCAAGCTCAGTTAGAGAAGCTCTGTCTGGAGGATTTCAAACTGAAACTGTCAGATTCTTTACTCCGCCTCACTGAACAGTCGCTCGGAGATTCCTCCTACTGCTCGGTTCATTTCTCGGTTTAAAACAGTTTTCTCAGTTAAATTCAACCGATTATTATTATTTTAACTAAACCGATCGGTTCAAGCTCTGTCTGTGGTATTGTAAGTAATAGACAAGTTTATTTCTGTGTGGAACTTGTAAATATTTATCGGTTCGGTTCGAACCGATCAGGTTGTTTTAAAACTTTATTCTCAAGCATTTGAAAGCTTTTAGAGTGCGGTTCCCGGTTCTTATTGGTTCTAAAAAAAAACAGATTTCATTATGTTTTTTTCCACGACCCGTGACACGGTTGGGAACTGATAAGGGTGTCTTGCCTGGCACGGCCAGAAAAAGGGCAAAGTTTTTTATTAGGCTGGCATTATGTCTGAGAAACCCAAAAGAAAAACTGCCCATTGGGTTTCAACACTGTAGTGTCTGTGGGGAAGCTTTGCCAAGGCTGACCCACACACACATGTGTGATTGTCTGGGGTTTGACCACCTCAATTCAGACTGCCAGATTTGTAAGAATTTCCCTGCAGCTACCCTAGATAAGAGAGTTGGTAGGCTCAGGGAACAAGAACCAAAAGTCGCTGACCGGATGGCCAGCCCGTTCGGTGCAAACGAACGGAGGGGAGTGCCCTCTGACCAGGGCGAGACTTCCTCGGGCAAACGTAAAGCTGACTCTGAGGAGCCAGTTCCAGCAAAGAAAACTAGAAAATCAGCAGGTGTGGAGTCAAAAATTCCTTCTCCAACTGCTGCAGAGATAGCTAAAGCAATACAAATTGTCCAGTCACTTTCTCCAGTTCCATCCGAACCACCACTATCTGGCAAAAGGTCGGTTCGGCCGGTTCCACCGGTTCAAGAATATGATATAGAAGAGTTTTATGAACCAGAGGAGGGGGAGGATGATTATGAAGAGTGTGAATGTGACTGTGAGAGTCTGGATGTGCCCACTGAACCAGACATCTCCCCAAACAGACCTTTAGAATCTCCCCCTACGCTTTCTGAGTCCCCTTCTCATTTTCTGTTTTATAAAAAAGTTGCTGAAACCCTCCAGCTTCCATTGGAGGAAGCTGTGGATGAGCAAGAGGAACCCGACTTTGTGGAAATGATGGATATCCCAGAGTCCAGGAGATTGTCTATTCCTTTACATAAATCATTTAGGAAACAAACAATAAAAATTTTAAAAGCTCCTAATTCTGTGCCTCCTGTGGACAAAAAGATGGACAGGATGTACACTTTGTCAGGTCCTGATACAGAATTCCTTTCACAGCAATGCAGTCATGTTGGGGTAGTTCAGGCTGCAGCCTGTGATAAGGCTAATTTTCCCCTGGCTTCACATCCTCCTGACAAAGACTCCAGGAAGATTGATGCCATGGCTAAAAAACAATACATGGCAGCGTCCTTGGGACTCAGACAAGCAAATTACATGGCTTATGTGGCAAGATATCAAAAATCTAGATGGGACACTGTCATGGCTTTAGCCAAACAGGCCCTGGCCAGCTTGCCAAGGAGCTGGAGCAGGTGGCTGCTGATATTGAGGCATCCAAGGTGCAATTCCATGCTGCTGTGGATTCTAATGATGTATCCTCTAGAGTCATAGCTACATCTGTGGCTTTTCGTAGATTGGCTTGGCTCAGGTGTACTAGTTTATCACAGGATACCCAGACTAAGGCTATGGATTTTCCTGTGGTGGGAAATTCTCTGTTTGGGGAGCAGACAGAGAATTATATGAAGAAAATGGAAGAATATAGAACCACTTATAGGAGTGCACATGCCAAGGGCCGCCACTCCTCAGAGACAGCCCCCAGGGGTAGAGGCAGGCTTTTCACAGGCCTTTTACTAAAACCCAGGCCTCCTCTTCGCTTATGTTCAGAGGGGGTTCTTCAGAGGGAGAGGCAGACGGGGTGCAAGCAGGCCTGCTCCCACCCCTCAGCCTAAAGCCTTTGTCAAACAGGCACCCTGATGGGGTGCCCAGGGCCGGTTCTCCTTTACCTGTAGGGGGCAGGCTGGCTTACTTCGTTCAGGACTGGGAGTCTTTAACATCAGACAAGTGGGTCCTGGAAGTAGTAAGCTAGGGTCTGGTTCTCAGCTTCAAAAAATTTCCAAAGATGAGAATCAGATCTTTTCCACCTGCAAATCCTATAGAGACTTTTGCTTTGGAAACAGAAGTCTCAACCCTCCTGGCTCTCAGAGCTGTAGAAAGGGTTTCTCCCCTACACCAGGGCAAGGGTCTGTACTCCAGGTACTTCCTTACCCCAAAAAAGACAGGAGAATGGCGGCCCATTCTGGACCTAAGGTATCTGAACAAGCACCTTTTAAAACCAAAATTCAAAATGGTGACTCTGGCAATGATTTTACCTTTCCTAAGGCCAGGGGACTGGCTAGCTTCCCTGGACCTCAAGGATGCCTACTTCCATGTTCTTATCAGAGCTCCCACCGAAAGTACCTCAGATTCGAACTGCCCTCAGGCCATTACCATTTCAGAGCAATGCCCTTCGGCCTTACCTCTGCCCCAAGGGTATTCACAAAATGCCTGGCAGTAGCAGTTGCTCATTTAAGAAGGCAAAGGATTGCCATTTTTCCCTACCTAGACGACTGGCTCATTGTGGGTCAGTCTCCAGGCCAGGTCAGATCACATCTGCAAGTTACCCAGCAGCTGCTTACCTCTCTGGGCTTTCTTCTGAATCTTCCAAAGTCAGTTCTGGAACCTGTCCAGGTACTCACCTTTATAGGTGCAGAATTGGACACAAGGCAGGCCAGAGCCTTCCTTCCCCTGGAAAGGGTAAGGAACCTAGTGGACCTGGCCTCCTCCTTCACTCTGCAGGTCTCTCGACCAGCAAGGCATTTTCTACAGCTCCTAGGACACATGGCTGCTTCCACAGCTGTAGTGCAAGGAGCAAGATTTCAGATAAGGGACATTCAGTTCCACTTGAGAGCCTTTTGGTCTCAAAGTAAAGATCCTATCCAAGTTGATCCCAGTGACTCGAACCCTGATCCAGGCCCTTCAGTGGTGGCAGGATCAGAGCAATCTGAGACAAGGGTCCCTTCATCCTCTATCTCACTCCTTGACCCTTACTACAGATCGTCCCTTTTGGGATGGGGAGCTCACATGGGCGACCTCTCCACCCAGGGATTGTGGTCCCCTCAGGAATCTGTGCTCCACATCAATCTGTTGGAACTCAGGCCGTTTTCTAGCACTTCAGGTTTTTTCTGCATCTGTTCAGAACAAAGTTGGTACAGTCAGAACAGACAACACCACTACAATGTGGTACATCAACAAACAAGGGGCACTGGTCTTCAGCCTTGTGCACCGAGGCAATGAAGTTGTGGTCTCTGGCTTATTCCCTGAACACTTCCCTCATAGCAGTTCACCTCCCAGGCAAGGACAATGTCCTGGCAGATGCTCTCAGCAGGATTTCCCAGGGCCATCACGAATGGTCACTGGATCCCCGAGTACTGGGGATAGTTTTTGCCAGATGGGGCACCCCTCAGATAGATCTTTTTGCAGCCCCAGACAATCATCAACTTCCACTGTTTTGTTGCAGGCCCCCAGTGATGGGCTCAGTCCCCCTGGATGCCTTTCTCCTTGATTGGGAAGGGAAGTTTCTATATGCCTTTCCCCCCTTCCCTCTCCTGTTCAAGGTGCTAGTCAAAATCAGATCTCAGCCCTGCAAGATGATTCTGATTGCTCCAGATTGGGCCAGGCAGCCCTGGTACCCACTCCTTCTGTCCTTAGCAGTCCATCTTCCCCTGTGTCTCCCCAGGAACCACAACCTGTTAACTTGTGCCCAGGGGAGAGTTTGGTATCCGAATCTCAAATCCCTCAACCTCAAGGCCTGGCTCTTGAGGAGTTAGAATTGCTGACACCACACCTTTCTCAAGGTGTTCTGAAATCCTAAGCTTCTAGGAAGCCTTCCACTAGGGCTACTTATAACTCTAAATGGAAAGGTTTTCTATATGGTGTTCTGGGAAGCATATTTCCCGGAATCTGCTGATTTGCCCATTGTTTTGGACTATATGGTCCATCTTAATTCTTTGGGACTGAGACCAGTTACCCTGAAAGTGCATTTGGCAGCTGTCTCTGCTTTTATTTCAGCAGAAAGCCCTCTTCTCTTTCCGCTCACCCTGTATTTTCCAAGTTTTCAAAGGATTACTTCATACTAATCCACCTTTCAGGGACCCTGCTCCTGCCTGGGATCTTAGTGTTTGCATTGCTCAGCTGATGCAACCCCCTTTGAACCTCTGTCTTGGCAGAGCAAGTACTGACTTGGAAAACTGTTTTCTAGTAGCACATCACTTCTGCCAGGCGCATAAGTGAGTTACAAGCTTTGTCAGTGGAGACTGACTTTATTTCCTTTCACAGGGATAAGATAGTCCTCAGGACTAACAGGAAGTTTTTGCCTAAGGTGGTTTCAGACTTCCATCTTAACCAATCTATCTCCCTTCCAGTGTTCTTCACTGATCATTCCTCCTCTGGTGAGAGGAGGTTGCACAGCTTAGATGTTAAGAGGGTCCCAAGTTACTACATAGAGCGTACCGAGGGTCACAGGTTCGAATCCCTCCAACTTTTTCTCACTTATGGTGAGGTTGGGAAAGGGAAGACTGCCACTAAGAGATCCATTGCCAGGTGGATTGTCTCTTGTATCCAATTTTGCTATCAAAAACTGGGAAAGGTTCCCCCTTCAGGCCTGAGGGCTTACTCTACCAGAGGTACAGCTGCGTCTCTAGCTGCTGCCAGAGACATCACTATCTTAGAGATATGTCAAGCAGCTACTTGGAAAACAGTACACACTTTCACCAAGCATTACTCCCTGGATATCCAGGCCAGGAGGGATGCTCGGTTTGGCACAGCCGTGCTTCAGAGCCTATTCCCTAAGTAGGTTCAGTCCCTCCTCCATGGAAGTACTGCTGTGTATTCTGCAATAATCATAATATAGCAAGACTTCATGCTGTTTGAAGAAAAAATTACTCACCTTAGTAATGTTGTTTCTTCTAATGGAGTCTTGCTATATTATGACCTCCCCCCCAGCCTGCCCCTCTCAGAACTTCTACTTGGGGTATGGGGTGGGCAATCCAGTGTTGGCACTTTTTTGATGCCCATTTTTTGTTTCCACCCCTTCTTTTTGGGGTGTTTGGGTGTTGTGTTTTATATTATATTATCTTATCTTATTTTCTGGTCCTCTGACTTGAGTCTTAGTGTTGGGACCAGGAAAAATGTGTTAATATTTAAGTAGCCAGTTGGCTAGTGTAGGTTACAGCTTCCACACAGAACCTTAGTGAGTTTTGCTCGTAAAGATCTGACAGTTTCAGTTTGAAATCCTCCAGACAGAGCTTCTCTAACCGAGCTCGCGCTCCAAGTTCCATGCCTGGCATGGAAGTTAACTCTTTCACCTCCGGAGCAGTTCTAATGGTGGGACAAACTGCATTAGTCATAATATAGCAAGACTCCATTAGAAGAAACAACATTACTAAGGTGAGTAATTTTTTCTTCCAGGTTCTTCCTGGTCCCCAAAAGAACCAGGGATCTGAGGCCTATTTTAGACATCAAGGACCTCAATCTGTATGCCCAGTACAAAAAGTTCTGGATGGTAACTGTGCCAGGTCTAATGCCCCTTCTCAAGCAGGGCGACTGGCTGTGTTCTGTGGATATGCAGGACGCTTACCTGCACATCTTGGTATTCCTTTCTCACAGGCGGTTCCTTTTCCAGGGTGAGCATTACCAATTCAAAGTGCTGCCCTTTGGCTTGTCCTGTGTGCCACAGGACTTTACCAAGTGCTTAGCAGCAGTGGCTGCGGCCCTCAGAAGGGAGAGGCTATACATTTTCCCATGTCTGGATGACTGGCTCCTAAAGGCCCCATCCAGGGAACATCTCCTATGGACTCTGGAGAGAACTCTTCAGTTATTTCTCTCCCTGGGCATTATGGTCAGTTTCCCCAAGTTGGTTCAAGTCCCATCCCAAAGGCTGCAGTTCATAGGGGCAGTCCTAGACTCTGTGCAGGGAAAGGCCTTCCTGCTTCACACCAGGGTGGAGTGCCTTATTGCTTAGGCTCACAACATAGCCCAGAGCCGTTATATCCCTGCCAGGGTATACCTGAGGTTGTTGGGGCTGATGGCGGCAGACATCCCCCACTGTTCCACTGGCCAGGCTCCACATGCATATTCTCCAGTGGACTCACTGAGTACAATGGGACCAGTGCAAGAATGAACTAGATCAGTTAATGCTGGTCTCCTCCCCAGTCCACAGAGTGCTGCAGCGGTGGGTGGATGGATCCCCTGAATCTGCTGTAAGGGGTCCCATTCCAGATCTCCTCCCCCCAGCAAATTCTCACCACAAATGCTTCCAGTTAGAGCTGAGGTGCTTATCTGGGTCCCATAATTTCTTTTTTTTTAATTCTTTATGGTCTGGACCCCCCACCCTTCTGAAGAGAGCTCATCCCAACCCCTAGGTCATCCCCCCACGCCCAGGCTTGGGTGCCCCTTCCCCACGGTCCTTCATATCTTGCCCTGGCTAACCCCCCTGGGTGGGCCCACGGGAGCGGGACCCCCCTCCCCTGGCAGACACTAGTGGCAGTAGGCACGGCAATGGAGGAGATCATTATGTGTGGGGGTCCTGAGGATTTTTCAGTGCTGTTACAGTGGTACCTGGGGAAGGGGACATGCAGTGGACGTCCCGCGTCCACTCCGCCCTGTCAGGTGATGGCACTGGCAGGAAAGAATCCCAGCCTCCGTCAGAGGTCTGTGATATGCCGGACACTCTACCCACTCCCCCCCAGAGAAGGACAGCAGTTGCAGGAATGCTCAGTCCCCCCCCCCTCGACTGACCCTCCGACATCCCAAGTCCATTCCCGAACCTTGGTCGGTGTCACAGACAAATGCCCTGCCTCTATGCCAGCGGGCCGGCATCTTGGTCCCTTTCAAATGGAGGGCTGTTGGTCCCAGATCGAAACCTCCCTGAATATCAAAGTCCTGGAGATGCGGGCGGTTTTATATGCCATGCAGGCCTTCCACAGTCATCTCCTTCTGGGTCAACTGTTGATTCAGCCTGACAACCTCAGTGTCGTGTATTGCATCAACAAGCTGGGGGGGGGCACATTCTTATCCTCTCTGCAGGGAAGCCATCAGAGTGTGATACTGGGCATTAGACCAGAGTTTAACTCTCCCAGCAGTTCACATCCCAGGAGTGCTAAACACTCTGGTGAACATCCTCAGCCAGACATAGTCCAGCATACATGAGTGGGAACTCTTCTCATCCATCGTAGAAGATCAGTTCGACAAATGGGGTCATCCAGAGTTGGACCTTTTTGCATTCCCGCTCCCCCAGTTTTTGCTCACTTGATCTAAAACTTGGAGTTTTCTGGTGAGACACATCCCTCTCTTGGAGTGGGAGGTTCCTTTACGCCTTCCCACCCCTTCCTCTGATTCAGAGGGTGCTAATCAAACTGCAGATGGAGGGGGGCCACCATGATTCTGGTCCATTCCAACCTTGTTAGATATGGTTTCCATTACTACAGCAGCTAGTGGAGGTCCCTCCGGTCCCTCTCCCTGCAGGAACCTGCTGACTCAGGCTCAGGGGACCCTGGCAGACTAGATGGGCTATATGGTCCTTATCTGCCGACAGATTCTATATTTCTATCCCAACCTCAAGTCCTTCCATCTATATGCTTGGTTCCTGAGAACGTAGCCATTGCAAGATTTGGGGTTTCCAATAGGGTAGCGGATCTCATAGTGGCTGCTCGGAAACCCTTCACTCGAGCCACCTATGCCATGAAGTGGAAGGGATTTGCCATCTGGGCTGGCAAGCATAATCTGGACCCTTTCACTTGTCCAGTGAACCAGATTCTGGACTACCTGTTATTTTCAGACTTGGGTCTCCAGTACTCCTTCCTCAAGGTGCACCTTTCAGCTGTCTTGGCTTTTCATAAGCCAGTGGGTGACCACACCATAGCTCAGCTGGATGTGTCCCGTACTTTCTTGAGGAGCATCCTGCAACTGAAACCTCCAATCCGTTCCCCTGTCTCAGCTTGGGATTTGAATTTTGTTTTGGAATGATTTACCCTGCATCCTTTCAAGCCAGTCGTGACTTGCGAGCCCCGCGTTCTTTCCTGTAAAGTACTATTCTTGGTTGTTATTACTTATGCTTGAAGGATTTCCTAGCTTCAGGCCCTCTGGTGTGAGGAGCCTTATTTGATTTTTCACAAAGACGGGGTGTCTTTGTGCACAAAGCCTAAGTTTCTCCCTAAGGTGGTATCTGAGTTTACCCTCAACCAATCTTATCCACCTTCCTGTTTATTTTCCTGAGTGTGCCAGTCCAGGGGAAGCACTGCTCCATAAGTTAGATATGCGCAGAACTTTGAAGTATTACCTGCTTCGGTTCAAGGAATGTAGAAGGTCGAAGCAGTTATTTGTTTCTTTCACCCCAGATAGAGAGGGCATACAGGTTTCTAAACAGTGTTTATTTAAATGGTTGGCTGATTGTGTTGTGTTCTGCTTCAACAAGTACAGCAAAGAATTGTCTTGAGCAGTTAAAGCTCATTCCACAAGAGGCATGGCTACCTCTATGGCTTGTTTTTGTGGGGTCTCAGCCGCTGACATTTGTGTGGCTGCCACCTGGAGTACCATCCATACTACCACCAAGCACTGCAGTCTGGACATTGCCTCAAGAGCCCATGCAGGATTTGGCAGGGCTGTGCTGCAGGGCCTCCTGTCTTAAGTTTAGGGTTGGCCTTCCTCCCAGACTGTCTAGCTGCACGTGTAACTGCTTGGGACTCGTTCCTACGCCGTAACCTGATGACTGAGATACCTCCAAAGAAGATAGAAGATCTTATTTCGAGAAACAGCTCTTACAGCAGGTTACACCATTAGGACTGAATCCAGCAGGCGCCAGGACCTCACAAAATTTTGTAGCTAGCAGTATAAGCGGGGACCGCCTCCGACATTGGTCCCGCCCTCGTCGTCAGGCATAGTGCATAAGGAGGCAGTCCCCCAGAATCCCAAGTTATTTTCCCACCGTCGACTCGCCAGCTTCGGCCTCACGGTCCCACTCCAGTGCATGATGACTAAGAACTTCTCACACTAGTTTTACCAAACTAATGTCAGCATCTCCAGCTCCTTCTTCAGAGGGACACCCTTCCAAGTGTGCCTGTAGAAAACAGATCCCCTTCAAGGATCCTCATTCATCCTGCCTGTGGTGCTTAGGCCCGGACCACGACACCAAAGCCTGCTCCTTCTGTCAAGGGTTCAACAGCTGCACCAGGATCTGCCGTCAGAAGGCACTTCAGGGGTACCTTTTAGAAGAAAAAAACTCAGTAGAATGGATGAAGAACCTTCCTCCAGTGGTGAGTCGTCCTCGAAAGCCCACAAACACCGGGACAAGCACCAGGAGAAGGCCAGGTCCAGATCCCCTAACCGGGCCTTAGACTCGCGTAGCTCAGGCTCCATGCGATCTGACTGCTGTCCCTCCAGGGCTCGTTCTCAGCCCCCTCCGGTTAAGGTTAAGGCTACAGGCAATTCTTCAGCTTCGCTTCAGCCCTTAAAGACTTCCAGGCCTTGGGCTTCCTCCTCTCCCTTCCAGGCCTCATCCAAGTCTTCTGACCAGCACAAGTCTTCCTCTTCTACCCGACGTCGGGACCCCGACTCCATATCGTTCTCCCAGCCTCCCAGGAGTCCGGATCCACCACCCAGAAAGACAAGAGACCTGACGTCCCTAAAGTGGACAACGGACCTGAAGTCAGCCAGGCATTCGCCGGAGCTGAGGACGTCGGCCAAACACCAGATGTCGGCCAGGCATTTGCCGGACCTGAAGACGTTGGCCAAGCGACCGACATTGGCCTCTCACTTGCCGGAGCTGAAGACTGCCCCCCAGTCACTAGTGGACACCAATCACAGGGACTCCACTGAGGAGGACACAACATTGCCAGAAGACCAGGCAGGCGACACAGAGGACGCCGGGCTTCCCAGGGAACCTTTGCCCACCCCGAAGACACCTGCAGATCCGACGCCAGACCCCGACGACAAACCACCGGTGCCAGGCCGTTGTTGGGCATGAACATACAAGAGGTTAAGGATCTCTTTACTTTCTGGCGGGACACAATCCGGAAAGATGTGATCCCTGTAAAATCTCCTCCTCCTCCTACTCCTTCACCTCCTACTCCCCCTCCTCCACCACAGGGGCCAGCAGGATGACACCAACCCCTAAGGAGAATACTCCACCTCCTAGAGGTAGATCTAAAGATCAGAGAAGGCCTCCCTCAAGATCTCCCTCAGGGTCTCCCAGCCCCAAGCGACCCAGACGTCATCGGTACATTCCGTCAGGGGAGGACTCCAGATCGGATACTTCTGAATTCTCCAGATCTCCTTCTCCACTCAGCATCCCATCACCTGACTCACAAGACCTACCCAGATGATTCCTCCTTCTCTGAGATTATGAGGCACATCCAGGAGAACATGGGATGGGATTCTGGAGATCTTGACCCTGAGAGGTAGCGCCTTCCCCGTTATCTTTGGCAGAAAGATCCCAAGCCTGTGGTAGTACCACCCTTGGTGGACACTTTCACGGACGTCACCAAGCCTGCATAGAAGCGTCCGCACTTCACCCCCGCTGTGCCAAAGAAAACTGACCTCCTGTACAAGACCCTGAAAGAGGACCAGCAACCTCTGGCTAACTCCCTGGTCATTACGGCCTTTCATGACCAGTCCCAACGACCGCAGCATATGAGCACACAGCCACCTGACCAGGAATCCAAACAGTTGGATGCCCTGGGGAGGCACATGTATGCGGCTGCTACATGCTCCTTCAGGTCCCTGAACTACCTGTCTCACATGGTTCAGTTTCAGAATGCCCTGTGGGAACAGGACCAGGACCTTATTTATTTACTTTATTTATTTACCACAGAAGGTAATTGTAAATGGAGTCCACTCTGAAGAAAGGGCGGTTACTAGTGGGGTACCGCAGGGTTCAGTATTGGGTCCAGTCCTTTTTAATGTCTTTATCAGTGACATTGCAGAGGAACTGGAAGGAAAAGTATGCCTTTTTGCAGATGACACAAAGATCTTCAACAGGGTTAATACACAAGGAGGCGTGGAAAGGATGAAAAGGGACTTGGCAAGGTTGGAGGAATGGTCAGACGTATGGCAGCTAGGATTCAATGCAAAAAAGTGCAAAATAATGCACCTGGGAAACAAGAACCCAGGGAAAGAATACACAGTGG
Source organism: Neoceratodus forsteri (assembly GCA_016271365.2). Taxonomy (NCBI): domain Eukaryota; kingdom Metazoa; phylum Chordata; order Ceratodontiformes; family Ceratodontidae; genus Neoceratodus; species Neoceratodus forsteri. The sequence continues at coordinate 26,816,380 of CM057455.1, read as the reverse complement.
GTGGGGAGGTAGTAACAACAACAAAACAGGAAAGGAACCTGGGGGTAATCATATCAGATGACCTTAAGGTTAGCAAGCAATGTGAGAAGGCAGTAGGGAGGCGGGGTATACTGGGATGTATAGGGAGAGGCATCAGCAGCAGAAAACAGGAAGTTGTTATCCTCTGTACAGACAGTTGGTGAGACCCCATCTGGAATACTGTGTCCAGTTCTGGAGACCCCTTTTCCTCAAGGACATAGACAGGATAGAGGCAGTCAGAGGAGGGCAACTAAAATGGTGCAGGGTCTGCAAGAGAAGCCATATGAGGAGAGACTAAAGGAACTTAATATGTATACCCTTGAGGAAAGAAGGGAGAGGGGGGACATGATAGAAACTTTCAAGTACCTCAAGGGAATCAACAAAGTCCAAGAGGGTAGCATCTTTCAGAAAAAGAAACTTGCAAGAACAAGGGGACACAATTTAAAGATAGAAGGAGGGTGGTTCAGGGGCAATGTGAGGAAGTATTATTTCACAGAGAGGGTAGCGGATGCATGGAACAGTCTTCCTGAGGAAGTTGTGGGGTCTAAAACTGTGGGAGAATTCAAGAATGCATGGGACAGACATAAGGCAATTCTTGTGGGGGGCAGGAAGATATAGGCTGTTGGTTAACTAGGATCTGCGGCCTATCCTGTAGGTAGGGAAATAGGCAGACTAGATGGGCCTAACGGTCCTTATCTGCCGTCAAAGTCTATGTTTCTATGTTTCTATTTATTTAGCTTTTGTTAACCAGGTAAGTACACTAGACAAGCAATTTGCCTATTTTCAGGTACGACCCGGGAGAGTACAGGAAATTACATACTTACACACTTGGGACAAAGTGGTACATAATTAAGAACAGGTCACACATCATGAGACTACAAGGTAGGATTATACATCACATAACTAGGAACAGGTTACACATCATGAGACTACAAGGTAAGATTACACATCCCATGATTAGGAACAGGTTATACGTCAAGAGACTACAGGTAAGATTACACATCTTGCATCAAGTTTGGGGCAGTACAGAAATACTACATTTTAAGGGCTAGCAGTTTTGTATGGATGCAAGTGCTAAACATATGTCATATTAGGTTTTGACATCCGTAGGCCGATGCACTTTTAAGATAGCTCCATGGGGCAGAGCGCAGGCTGCCCTGGGAGGGGGCAGCACGGACCTGGGTTGGGAAGGTATTCCAAAGTTTAGGGGCACATGCGCCTTTAAGTACTCTGAGAGTTGCCCTGCCACAACTTTCTCTAGTAGTTTTGCTAGTCGCCGACAGGATAGATATAGGGCGATAGTTCTCTATCAGCTTAGGGGTCCCTTGTTTAAGGATTGGAACTATCCTGGCAACCTTCCATATGTCTGGGATAACTCCAGTTGCCAGGGACAGATTGAAAATGTGTGCCACCAGAGGTGCCAGCCAGGGGGCACCAAGACTGAGGAGCTTGGGTTCTAAGCCATCTTGTCTGGCACTTGAGTAGGGGGAGAGTCCCACTAGCAGTTTCTGCACCTCTTGAACTACCACTGCCCTGAACAGAAAAGGCAGGCGGAGTGAAGATGGTGCTGTGGGCTGATTGCCACTGACACCATCATCATTTGGGAATGACGAGGTGTACTCCGACAGATCCGCAAAATAATGGTTGAAGGAGTTGGCAATGGTTTCCGAGTTGTTACAGCTCGAACCATCAATTATCATGTCTGTGGACTCAGTGCTCTGTGTACCACTCACAACTTGTTTAATATTTCTCCAGAACCTTCTAGGATCCCTAGCCGAGTTCAATAAAGCAGATTTGCAAAATTCACTCTAGGCAATCCTAATGTTCTTTTTGCATTCATTTCTGAGTTGTCTATATCTCAGAAAGATGGCTTGGTCAGCCATGGCCTTGAACTTGGCCCAGCACTTATCTCTGGTGTTGAGGAGTGCCAGGAGGCTACCATGAAGCCATTTAGTAGCCATTCCCCTCACCCTCCGTCTGATGACCTCCACCATCAAGACCTCCCCTGCTTCTCCCTTTTGGACTGTCATCGGCACCTAAGGTATTCACGAAGTGCATGGCGGTCGTAGCGGCGACTCTGAGGAGACAAGGCTACTACATGTTTCCCTACAAATTACTGGATGGCGACCAGAAGGTGGAGCTCCTAAACCTTCTCCACACAGGGTCTGATATGGGAACCCAAGTGCTTCGAGCCGCATATGATTCCATGGACTTGTCTGCCAGGGCTGCAGCTTCGGGCGTCTGTCACGGGAGACACTCCTGGCTCCATGTCTCCGGCTTTACCCCGGACGTACAGAAGAACATTCTTGACGTCCCATACAATGGGGAAGTCCTATTTGGTGAACACTCAGAGAAGGTTAACACCAAACTCCAGGATGCTGGGAGGGCGGTTAGATCCGTACAAGCCATGTACAGATCAAGGCCTGGTTCCTTTTGTAGGAACCAGAACCGTTTTCGCAGCCAGCAACAACAGCAGCAACCACGTTCCGGCCAGCAACAAAGAGGCACCTTTCATCATAAATAAGTCTTCCCCAGGCAGAGGCCAACGTTACATCAAACCAGCCCAGCCTGCAGGAACCAATGCTGCCACAGCATGACTCGTTCTCGGCCCCAGCCCCTCCTCTGGATCAACGGGCACAAAAGGTTGGGGGTTGCATCGCTCGCCACTTTTCAGGGTGGCAGTCGATTACTGCTGACCAGTGGGTTCTTCAGTTGGTCAAGAAAGGCCACTTTATCGAATTTCTCGACCATCCACCATCAAGACCTCCCCTGCTTTCCCGTTATTCGGGTCAGCACACCCTGCTCATACAGCAGGAGGTCCTTGCGCTTCTCAGAAAAGAAGCTATAGAGCACGTACCACGGAACCAGAGGTGCAGGTTATTATTCTCACTTCTTTCTGTTTCCTAAGAAGATGGGACCGCCATCCGATACTGGATCTCAGCGACCTCAATGCTTCGGTCCTATACAAATGCTTCCGCATGGTGACCTTTCCAGGTCTGATACCCATGCTCAAGCAGGGCTCCTTTCTAGCGTCCTTGGACATGCAGGACGCTTGCCTGCATATATCCATCGCTCAAGTGCACAGGAAGTTTTTGCGCTTTGAGTTTCAGGGTCACCATTTTCAGTTTCGAGCTCTCCCTTTTGGACTGTCATCGGCACCTCGGGTATTCATGAAGTGCATGGCGGTCATAGCGGCGACTCTGAGGAGACAAGGCTACTACGTGTTTCCCTACCTGGATGACTGGCTTCTCATGGCATACAGGAAAAAGCTTTCCTACCCCAGGACCGAGTGGATCACATCAGATCCCTCATCAGGGACTTTTCGGCAAAGAGTACTGTCCCAGCCAGACAGGTCCTTTGCCTGCTTGGACATATGGCTGCGGCCATTGCAACAGTCCTGCTAGCCTGTCTCCACATGCGGGTGACCCAGTGGATGTTATGGGTCCAGTGGGATCAGAAGCAGGACCATCTGCAGCTCCCAGTTCGGATCACAAAGGCCGTAATCTGGGATTAGCAGTGATGGCAAGATTCAAAGAACCTATTGGTGGGGGTCCCCTTCATTGCATCGTCTCCGATTGTGATGCTCACCACAGATGCCTCAGGGCTCGGGTGGGGAGCACACCTCGACGGTGTCAGGTCTCAGGGCCTGTGGGCAGCCCAGGAGACTCATCTCCACGTAAATATCCTGGAAATGAGAGCAGTTCTTTATGCCCTGCAGGCTTTCCAGTCGGATAACCCACCGGGTACTCTTCTGTTACAAACAGACAATTCCACGGTGATGTATTACCTCAACAAACAAGGAGGCACCCATTCCTACCCACTTTGCAGGGAGGCCATAAGGGTTTGGGATTGGGTTCCACAACATAATGCAAACCTCATTGCTGTTCACGTCCCAGAGGTGGACAACGTCATCGCAGACAGCCTGAGTTGCTGTCAGGTCAGAGTCCACGAGTGGGAACTACTCCAGGAGGCAGTAGAGGATCTGTTTCGCAGATGGGGTACACCAGAGTTAGACCTTTTCGCTTCCCCATACAATGCAAAACTGCCCAATATTTGCTCGCTAGATCCAGGGCCTGGTGTTTTCTAGCGGGACACGTTGTCCCTCTCCTGGGCGTGCAGATTTCTTTATGCCTTCCCGTTGATCCAGAGGGTCCTCCTGAAGCTTCGCAGAGAGCAAGCGACACTGATACTTATCGCGCTGTTTTGGCCCAGGCAGATCTGGTTCCCTCTACTACATCAGCTGTTCCAGGAACCTCCAGTGCCTCTGCCAATCAGCTCTCACTTACTGTCTCAGGAGGCGGGCTCCTTGGTCCATCCAGACCTTTGTTTGCTGAACCTGCATGCCTGGCTCCTAGAGACATAGTCATTATGCAATACAGGGTCTCGCAAGAGGTAGCAGATGTTCTAGCGGCTACTAGAAAACAGGCCACCCATGCTACTTACACCATGAAATGGCGCAGATTTTGCCTCTGGGCTCAGGCGTGGGGGTTTTCGCCAGTGGATTGTCCAGAAAGGTCGGTCTTGGACTACCTCCTATCTCTTTTTCAGACAGGCTTGGCTTACACCTCGATAAAAGTGCACCTTTGTGCCATCTCGGCCTATCACACTGCTATAGGCCAACGTCCCATAACTCAGTTGGACACAACACGAGCCTTCCTGAGGGGTGTTCTCCACCTTAGACCTCCGATTAAGGATCCTATTCCACCATGGGATTTACCCTTTGTCCTAGAGCAGCTTACGCTGCCACCTTTTGAACCAGCCGTGGACTGCGAGCTACGCCTCCTTTCATGGAAGATATTGTTTTTAGTCTCTGTTACTTCGGCCAGAAGAATTTCTGAACTTCACGCACTGATGTGCAAAGAATCTTATTTGGTTTTCCATCAGGACAGGGTACCCCTACGGACTAATCTGAAGTTTCTGCCTAAGGTGGTCTCAGGTCTCACTCTTAATCAGGATATCGGTCTTCCATTTTACTTTTGTAAATATTCTAATCGAGGAGAAGCTCTGTTGCTCACTTTAGAGGTGCATAGGTGTTTTCGATACTATCTAACCAGAACCAGACACCACCGAAAATCTGACCAGCTTTTTGTCTCCTTTGCCCACAGGATGATGGGAGCTCTCGTTTCCAAACAGTCGCTTTCCAGGTGGCTCATACATTGTATTACGTTCTGTTACCAGAAGCATAACAAACCCTTACCAGGCACAGTTAAGGGTCATTCCACAAGGGGGGTGGCTACCTCCTTTGCGGCCGTAAAGAACGTGACCACTTCAGCCATCTGCGCAGCAGCCAGTTGGAGCACGGTGCACACCTTCATCAGGCATTATAGCCTGGACGTGGCATTGAGGCAAAGAGCAGGTTTTGATCTAGCAGTCCTTCAAGGGCTTCTGTCCTAGGCTTTGGTTCTACTAGGGATTTCTATCTTCCCTCCTCCCAATGGTGTGAGATTGCCAGTATTGCTTTGAAATTAGTCCTAATGGTGTAACCTGCTGCAAGAGCTGTTTCTCGAAGTAAGATAGTACAGTTACGTAAGAACTTACCGTAACAGTAGATCTTCAAGAACAGATTTTGCAGCAGGTACTTCTCCCCCCCATCCCCACTGAAGGTAGATTTTGTTCTGATGTCCTTCTCCTAGGATCAGGTGTTTTCAACACCTCTCTGATTGCCACTTGATGGCAGATCCTCAGTCTCCACTTCTGATGTCATCCAGCGGCCGTGAGTCTCCGGCAGGAGAACTGTGGATTCTGGGGGACCGCTTCCTTATGTACTATGCCTGACGTCGGGGGTGGGACCGATGTCGGAGGCGGTCCCCGCAGAATACTGCTAGCCAGAAAATTTCCGTGGGGTCCTGGCGCCTGCCGGCTTCATTCCTAATGGTATAACCTGCTGCAAGAGCTGTTCTCGAGGATCTACTGTTACGGTAAGTTCTTACGTAACTGTACTTTCTTTTCCTGTCGTCGATTTGCCAACATTAGCCTCACAGTCCCACTCTAGCAAACGACGCCTTGAACTTTCAAGGTTTTACTCTAAATGTCTGCATCTCGGGACTTCCGGTGACGTCACGGCATAGATGCAAGCTTAGTCTGTGACGCTCTGAGCCAGGCAAGCTTAAAACCCCCATAAATAGCTATAATTACTAACCAAGATGTCCAAAAACGCAGGGGGACACTCACAACAAGCGAACAGAGGTAAATCCCGGCAAGAACACAAGGCTAATAACAGAGATGCAGTCAGATTAAAACCAGGCCCAGCTAGCAGGACCTCCTCGCAGCAGGGCCGGTGTTCCCCGGAGTGCAACACGGACGGAGAGACAGAACAATTATCGCGGTCCAGATTCGAGAGGCTCCTACATGAGATCACCGAGTCAAGAAAAGAAAATTAACAAGAATTCAGAGTGGTTCAACAACAGCTATCAGCCTTTGAAACCCGGGTCAATCAGCTTGAGGAACGGCTTTCAGAGACAGAGGACACAACTACACAAATGACTAAGGTGATACAAACCTTAGTACTGCAAACGGAAACCCTGAAAGCAAAATGTTTGGATCTTGAAGGGCGATCCCGGAGAGAGAATTTAAGACTGTATGGCCTCCCGGAGGACTTGGAAACAATCCCATTGTCAGCTTTCCTTGAAAACATGCTGAGAGATATTTTGGACCTTCCCCCCACCATGTCGTTCCGCATTGAAAGGGCGCATCGCGCACTACAGGCGAAACCATCTGACCCTTCTGCCAGACCAAGATCGATCGTCTTTAAACTAAACTCTTTCTCTGCAAAAGAAGAAATGCTAAGACGAGCCTGGGCTAAGAAGGATGTAAGATGTCTGTCTCATAGACTGTTTATTGATCATGATTACCCGACAGAAATACAAACAGAGAGAATGAAATACCTGCCTATTCTGAGAGCCCTCAAAGAAAAATCTGTCCATTTTCATACTCCCTATCCAGCGAGGCTGAGGGTCTTTTAGGAAGATGGCACTAAGATCTACTCATCTGCTGAGGAAGCTCTGGAGGCTTTGGGGAAGCACGGACTCACGGTCAAGGAGAGGAGGAACCCAGATTCGGCTGTAAGGGAATGCTTCAATCAGCAAGAGTTGAACAGGAAGTCGGGGGAACTAGAAGAGGGGCGCACACAGAACTAATAGACACTATTCAGAAGCTCCTCTCGAAGAAGGCAAGGCATGGCGACCCCCCCCCCAATGAACTGGTGACAGCGAAGAGCAAAACCTCCACCAGCAATCTAAGATGCTACCAGCTGGTGCTAAAAAGGGGGGAAAAATAAAAAACATGCTGAAATATTAAGACATCTGAATGGTACAAAATTGGAACTCTCTGTAAGGCCAAAAGAATAACTGGGAAACCCTAGAGACCTTGTACAAACATGTATGATCTACCCCTCGTGGATGGGATAAGTAACTTTTTTTTACTCTTGGAATCCCCCTCCCCCAATCTCTGCCTTAGGAGGTGCAAGGAAACGGAATAAACGAGCAAGCACTAGATGCAGAGGCAGGAAGACCTATGTCCCTCCTCCCCCTCCCACCCTTGGGGGGGGACCCCGAAGATTGAAACATGGAGGGGTGAATTGTTTGTGTGCAAACCTTGGAGGTTTAGACACCTCAAAGCTTCAATGAGGTTAGTTTGGTTAAAGAGGGTGAAGGTACAAGGTGGAATTACTAGAGTTAGGCCAGAGAACCCTCTCTGTAAAAGATACAATGCCCAAGAGGCTAAAATTGGCCATGCCTGGCTCAGTGTAGGTGTTGTCCTGGTTTTCTATAGGCGCAACACAAAGGAGCCTACTGATATTCAGGCTCTGGGGGGGGGCCCCGGAAACGGAGTGGTAAATACCTCCCCCCCCCCGTCTTTCCCATTTAGGGAGACAAAGGGGCTAACATCATAAGGATAGCCCCCAACCTTGGAAGTACGTTAGTTATGCAAGTTCTAAGAGTTGAAATGTTACTAATGTTTAAAGTTGGTTGTATAACCATGGTTTATAAAGCAGGGCAAAGGTATAAGGCAGGTGTCAGAGTGGCCGTTCTGAAAGTAGTATACACAGGTGGAAAGTGGGGCAACTACCAGGGGAGAAATCCAGGTAAAAGAAGGGTATGGAAACTAGGAAATATCCCCAAGCTCAGGAAATGACACAGACTTGGGTGGTATGCATGTATAATGTGCATGGTTTCACCAATCCAATAAAGAGGGCTAAGATACTTCAGTCTATGAAACGACAGGGGACAAATGTTTTACTATTACAGGAGACCCATCTCTCAAATGCTGAACATAAAAAATTCGAGAAAATGGGTTTCTCCCAGGCGGTTGCCTCATCATATAGGAGAGGCAGGCGTAGGGGTACGGCGATATTGATCAGAAAAGGTACCCCATTGGAAATAATAGACAAGGTAATTGATCAAGAGGGTAGGTATGTCCTTATCAAGGGCCAAATGGAAGGTCAAAAAATAACGCTCACCTCAGTATATATCCCCCCGGCCTTGGAATTCTCAATATATCAGAAGTTTTGGTTGAAATTAGTGAGCTGGACAGAGGCGCCTTAATCGGGGGTATACCCTGGATATCACAGGGGAGGCTGGATCTACCCAGACCAGAACCTCAAAGTTGGGTAGAGAAGTACAAAAGCTGGTGCAGGAGCTGGGGTTCGAAGATATTTGGAGGCAACTGAGGGGGTCAGACAACCGGCGCACTTTTTATTCCCAAGCGCATGATTCGTACTCATGTCTGGACTATCTAATAACACAGAGGGAGCATTTAGGTAATATAAAAGCAGTCTGGCAAGGGGATTTTTCCCTTTCGGACCATAGACCCATCTTTTGCAAAATAAATGTCCTAGTCCCCAAAAAAAGGACATTCTGGAGACTCAACATATCAATTCTTAGAGATAAGGAAGCACAGGAGGAGATCTCCAGAACCATAACTCAGGCAGTACAGGATAATGATGTGCAAGGGACATCGACACCAATACTATGGGATATGCTGAAAGCAATAGTGAGGGGGAAATTATTGCAATCTCTGCATTTAAAAAAAGACAGAGGGAGGAAGGGAGAGTTCTGTTAGAAACTAAGATAGCCAATCTAGAGGAAGATCAGAAAATAAAAAAACTGTAAAAAGAGAACCAGGGAATTGGAATCCCTCAAAAAACAGCTAAACAATATCCTAGACTATGAGGTGGAGAGAAAGTTAGTTTATCTACGTCATAGGTATTACAGTGGAGGCCCGAAATTCACCAAAATGATTGCAGCCCAATTAAGGAACCGAAAGGCCAAGGCCACAATAATTAAATTTAAGCACCCATTCACCGGAGCCATGAAAACCACCACTGCTACTATAACAGAGGCCCTGCGAGACTACTATTCCTCTCTATACACAGAGTATTTGAACCCTCCAGAAGGAGAGATTCAGAGTTTCTTGTCCGCCCTTCAACTTCCTACCTTGACCCCAAAACAAGGAGAGATGTTGTTAGCCTCAGTTTCACTAAGGGAGATTGCAGCCGCGTAGGACACTTAAAACAGGCAAATGTTAGGGGACAGATGGGCTCCCGGGTGAATTTTATAAGGCCTTTACTAAGGAATTGGTGCCATTATTACTTAAGGTGTTTGCTTCTGCTACCTCACAGGAGGGAGAGATCCCCCCATCCTGGAACGAGGCTATAATCTCATCCATACCCATGGAGGAAAGAGATCCGACCCTATGCTCTTCCTACCATCCCATCTCGGTGCTAAACACCGATTATAAAATATTGGCCACTATACTATCCGAACGTATGGTAGAGATCGCTCTGTCATTAATAAATATGGACCAGAGCGGGTTCATTCCTGGCAGACTAGCCCAAGACAATGTCAGACGTACAGCCTATATTATAGAACAAATTAAAGATAGAAGTACCCCAGCGATCGTATTAGGACTAGATGCGGAAAAGGCTTTCGACAAGGTTACCTGGAAATACCTTAAAGAAGTCCTCCTCGCTTTTAAGTTCCCTACTCCCCTGGTGGAGACCATCTTCAGATTTTACAGAAGCCCCATAGGATATATAAGGGCCAATGGCCACATCCCTGAGAAATTCCTTTTACAGTGTGGGACTAGACAGGGATGCCCCCTGTCCCCTCTCCTGTTCACCTTTTATATAGAGCCACTTGCCCAGAGCCTAAGACAAGCGCAAGAACTGCAGGGAGTGATGGTGGGGGAGCGTAACAGAAGCTGGCCCTGTTCGCTGACGACATCCTGCTATATATAGCGAACCATGATAAATCCCTACATACACTGTTTACCCATATCGAACGCTTTGCTACCTTCTCGGGTTTCATCCTTAACGTGGGTAAGTCAGAAGCCATGACCTTCAACTTCCACCCGACCCCTTTGTTTAAAAGACAATTTCCAATCCGTTGGGGGAAAGAAAGTATTAGGTATCTAGGAATACAAATCCCTATAGACCTGAAAAGCCTATTTCCCCAAAATTATGATCCATTAGTACAAAAAATAAAGCAGGATCTGGGTAGATGGTCCTTGCTCCCCACAACATTTTATGTGAGAAATTTAACCCTTAAAATAAATATTCTCCCGAGGTTCCTATACCTATTTCAGTGTGTTCCATGTCCCCTCACATCCAAAGAATTGCTCTCCTGGCAAAAACTGCTTAACAATTACATATGAGGTTACAAAAAGCCTAGAGTAAGCTTCTTGAAGCTCATACTCCCGAAAGATAAAGGGGGTATTGCCCTTCCTTCTCTACGCGAGTATTGGTTGGCCTCTCAGGTGAGGTTGGCCTTGCTGTGGGGAAACCAAAACTACCAGGCACGTTGGAAGCAGATTGATGTGATGAGAGAGGGACATGTCCCTCTTAGGGTGGCCCTTTTCTCACCTACACACCTCAGGGTGAACCTGAGAACAGCCCCATTCACAACCATGTCTTTTCTCATAGGCTGGCAGATGGGCATAAAGGAGAAAACTTACCAGTTTCATGGCTGGAAATATAAATGGTTACTTTTGATCCCAGCATTCAACAACCCCTGGTACAAACATCAATTAAGTAAAGGACTAGAGGCTCCCTGGCAACTAATGAGAGGTCATGAAGTAATATCCTTTGAGGAGGCAAAAATAAAATTTAAATGGACTGAAAGAGACAGGCTATTTTATTATCAGATAAGAGCTCACATTGCTAGTCAACTAAGGTTACAAAATAAAAATACTTGGGTCATAGGTGCGGACCCTCCGTACGAACAAATATGGTCCTCGCAGTATGGGGAAAAAGCAATAACGATCTTATATAGGTATAACATCCATCGATCGGAAAATGCAATGGCCCCAGTACAGTCAAAATGGGAGCAAGAGACTAAACATCCAATGACCACTACAGAGTGGGAAAGGGTATGGAGAGGTACTTGGGCTGCCACCTCATCTCCAACATGGAGGGAATTCGTTTGGAAGGTGCAGGTGAGATTTTCCCTCGTCCCCTCCACAACACACATGCGGAATGGAAGGGCTGCCACTAGGTGCTGGAGGGAGTGTGGCGAAGAGAAAGCCTCACAAATACACATTTTCCTGGAGTGTCCGGTGTACGTAGTTTTGGAACTTAATCTGGAACAGATTAAGAAGGTACTGAATATACAGGAGGAGCTGGAACGTTATCACTTAATCCTCGGCTTGCCACCCTCAGAGATAAGGGATAAGGCCCAGAAATACTTATGGGCAATCTTGTTGGCCTCAGCATATAAGGCAGTAACCAAAAAATGGTATCAAAAGTCCCCTCCCTCCCTTGAGGAATGGAAAGCAATAACACTACAAATTAAACGAAACGAGCAAATTACACTCGGTCTGCAAAACCGACTGGGAGTCTATATATCAGGATGGGCAAGATGGGAACTTTATCAGGAGGAGAGTGGGGAGTGCCTGGTAGAAGTGGACTGAAAGGGAGAGGATGCGAGAGGGTAAACACAGGTCCCCAGTAGGAATATGGAGACCCTTATGGTAGTTAAAGGACTAAAGTCCAAATGTGTTAACACAGAATAGCCACCATAAAAGATAGACCCTGCCTGTTTTCTTTCTGTTTCAATTTGTTACTTCTTTCTACGATTAGTCAAACCAATTGCCCGAAATTAATTAATGTGTATTTCTATTCTTTCTTGTTCTATCTTTCTTCGAAAAAAGGCTTGTGATTGGAATAGAGATAATTGATGCCTGAAGATTGTAAAATAGATCTGTACACAAAATAGAATGTGGATTGATAAGATGATTTTTAAATGATTATGCAATGTGTACCTGTAAGTTGAATGATGCAATAAAATAATTATAAAAAAAAATAAATGTCTGCATCTCCAACTCCTTCCTCAGAAGGACGTCCCTTCAAGTGTGCCTGCGGCAATCAGATCCCTTTCAAGGATCTACGTTCATCCTGTCTGCGGTGCTTAGGCTCGGAACCCGACACCAAGGCCTGCTCCTTTTGCCAGCGGTTCAATAGTCGCACCCGGATCCGCCGCCAGAAGGCATTTCAAGGGTTCCGCTTGGAAGGAAAGTTGAAAAGCATGGACAAAGACTCTGCCTTCAGAGGTGAGTCTACCTCTTAAGTCCCATAAGCACCGGGACAAGCATCGGGAGAAGGCCAGGTTCAGATCCCCTAACCTGGCCTCGGACTCTCGCACCAGCTCAGGCTCCACGCGCTCAGACCGCTCTCCCTCCAGGGCTCACTTTCAGCCCCCTCCAGTAAAGGTTAAGTCTTCAGGCAGTACTTCAGCTTCTCTGCATCCCATCAAGACTTCCAGGCTTTCAGCTTCCTCAACACCCTCCCGGGCCTCCTTGAAGTCTACAGACCGTCACCGGTCCAAGTCCTCTTCAAAACCTCATGCTTCCTCAGAGAGACACCGGGACTCTGACGCCAGATTGGCCTCGCAGCCTCCTAGGGGTCCGGACCCCCCTCCCAGGAAGACTAAGGACCTGACGTCCCTAAAACAGACGACGGACCCGAAGAAGGCTACCGACCCTTCATTGGTTAGCATACATCAGACCAGGCGTCGGCTAAGCCCCAGTGACGTCAAGTGAGACATTACGGAGCAAGACTGCCTCCCGTCACCGGTGGACTCCGGTCACCGGGCTGTACAGAGGAGGACCTGACGTTGCCTGATGACCAGGCAAGGTGACAGTGAGGATGCTGGGCTTCCACAGGAGCCTTCACCAAACCCGGCGACACCCTTGGACCCGACGCCCGATACCAGCGACAAACCACCGACACCAGGTCCGTCGTCCGGAATGAATATTCAGGAGGTCAAAGACCTCTTCACCTTTTGGTAGAACACAACAAAGAAGATCGTGATCCCAGTAAAACATCCTTCTCCTACTCCTTCACTTCCTACTCCCCCCCTCCACTGCAGGGGCCAACAGGAAGACCACCAACCCCCAAAGAACCTACTCCACTTCCTAGGGGAAGATCCAAAGAACAGAGAAGGCCCCCCTTCAAGATCTCCCTCAGGGTCTCCCAGTCCTAAGTGACCCAGATGTCGACAGTCCACTCCGCAGAGGGATGATTCTAGACCTGACACCTCAGATACCTCCAGGTTTCCTTGTCCAGTCAGCATCTCATCACCTGACCCACAAGACCTGCCCAGGTCACCTCCGGATGATCCCTCTTTTTCCGAAATCATGAGGCATATCCAGGAGAACATGGGATGGGATTCAGAAGATCTCGACCCTGAGAGACAGCACCTAGCTCATTACCTTCGGCAGAAGGACCCTAAGCCTGTGGTGGTGCCACCCTTGGTGGACACCTTCGCGGACATTACCAAGGCTGCGTGGAAGCATCCGCACTCCACCCTCACGGTGCTGAAGAAAGCTGACTGCCTGTACAGGGCCCCTGCAGAGGTCCCGTACTTGGCACAACAACACTTGGCTGATTCCCTGGTCATTACGGCCTCCCATGATCGGTCTCAGTGACCACAGCATCTGAGTACACAGCCACCGAACCAGGAATCCAAGCAGTTGGATGCCCTGGGGAGGCGCATGTATGTGACTGCTACATGCTCCATCCGGTCACTGAACTATGTGACTCATATGGTTCAGTTTCAGAATGCCCTGTGGGAACAGGGTTGGGACCTGGTTGACAAACTACCGGATGGCGAGCAGAAGGCGGAGCTCTTGAACCTCCTCTGCACAGGGTCAGATTTGGGGACCCAAGTGTTGAGAGCCGCATATGATTCTGCGGACTCATCTGCCAGGGGCGCAGCTTCAGGCGTCTGTCTCCGGAGACACACCTGGTTCCGTGTCTCTGGTTTTACCCCGGACGTACAGAAGAGCATCGTGAAAGGGTCACCACCAAGCTTCAGGACACCGGGAAGGCAGTAAGGACTGTACAGGCCATGTACAGACCCAAATATGGTTCCTTTCTTAGGAACCAGAATCATTTTTGCAGCTGACAGCAGTGACAGCAGCCACGTTCTGGCCAGCAGCAAAGGGGCACCTTCCACCGTAAGGCCCAACCTAAGTTTTCCCCAGGCCAAGGTTAGCGGTATACCAAACCGGCCCAGCCTGCGGGGGTAATGCCATCACAGCATGACTCCTTCCCGGCCCCTGCCCCTCCTCTGGATCAATGGGCAGAAAAGGTCAGGGGTCACGTCGCTCGCCACTTTTCAGGGTGGCAGTCAATTACCGCCGACCAGTGGGTCCTTCAACTGGTCAAGAGAGGTCACTTTATAGAATTCCTCGACCACCCACCGTCAAAACCTCCCCTGCTTTCCCATTATTCGGGTCAGCACGCACTGCTCATATAGCAGGAGGTGCTCGCACCTCTGGGAAAGGAAGCTATAGAGCACGTACCAGGGAACCAGAAAAGTGCAGGTTACTATTTCCACTTCTTTCTGGTTCTCAAGAAGACAGGGGACCTCCGTCCGATACTGGATCTCAGCGATCTCAATGCTTCAGTCCTTTACAAACGTTTCCACATGGTGACCCTTCCCGGTTTAATACCCAAGCTCAAGCAGGGTGCCTTCCTAGCATCCTTGGACATGCAGGATACCTACCTGCACGTACCCATTGCTCGAGCGCACAGGAAGTTCTTGCACTTTGAATTTCTAGATCGTCATTATCAGTTCTGAGCCCTCCCTTTCGGACTGTCATTGGCACCTCGGGTGTTTATGAAGTGCATGGCAGTCATAGTGGCGGCTCTAAGGAGACAAGGCCACTACGTGTTCCCCTACCTGGATGACTGGCTCCTCATGGCATCCTCTCGGGAGGCTCTGATGTCCACAATCCACTGTACTCAGTCCCTGTTCAGGACGTTGGGCATCATTATCAATCGGGAGAAGTCACACCTGGGTCCGTCACAGAATCTGCAGTTCATAGGTGCAGTTCTGGACACCGTCCAGGAGAGAGCTTTTCTGCCCCAGGACCGAGCGGAACACATCAGATCCCTCATCAGGGACATCCTGGCAAAGAAGACAGTCCCAGCCAGACTGGTCCTTTGCCTGCTCGGACACATGGCTGCGGCCATTGCAACAGTCCCGCTAGCCCGTCTCCACATGCGGATGACCCAGTGGATGTTACGGGTTCATTGGGATCAGAAGCAAGACCATTTGCAGCTTCCAGTTCAGATCTCGAATGCCGTAATCCAGGATTGGCAATAGTGGCTAGATTCAAAGAACCTGTCAGCGGGGATCCCCTTCATTGCACTGTCTCCGATTGTGATGCTCCCCACAGACACCTCAGGGTTCGGTTGGGGGAGCACACCTTGATGGGGTCATTTTTCAGGGCTTGTGGACACCCCAGGAAGCTCATGTCCACATAAATATTTCAGAAATGAGAGCAGTTCTTTATGCCCTGCAGGCCTTCCAGTTGAAGATCCCACTGGGTGCTCTCCTGTTACAAACAGTCAGTACCGCAGTGATGTATTACCTCAACAATCAAGGAGGCACCCATTCCTACCCACTTTGCAGGGAGGCCATGAGTGTGTGGGATTGGGTTCTACAACACGGCGCAAACCTCACTGCTGTTCATGTCCCAGGAGTGGACAGTGTAATCGCAGACAGCCTGAGCCACTCTCAGGCCAGAGTCCACGAGTGGGAACTACTCCAAGAGGTAGTAGAGGATCTGTTTCACAGATGGTGCACACCAGAGTTAGACCTTTTCGCGTCCCCATCCAACGCAAAACTGCCCAATTTCTGCTCGCTAGATCCAGGACCTGGTGTTTTCTGGCGAGACACGTTGTCCCTCTCCTGGGTGGGCAGATTCCTCTACGCGTTTCTTCCCTTCCCGTTGATCAGAGGGTCCTTTTGAAACTCTGCAGAGAGCAGGCGATGCTGATGTTTATCGTGCCTTCTTGGCCCAGACAGATTTGGTTCCCTCTGCTACACCAGCTGTCCCAGGAACCTCCGGTGCCTCTGCCAATCAGCTCTCACTTATTGTCCCAGGAGGCAGGTTATTTGGTCCATCAGGACCTTTGCTCTCTGAACCTGCACGCCTGGCTCCTAGAGACATAGCTATCATGTGGTACAGGGTCCCGCAAGAGGTAGCAGATGTTCTAGCAGCTGCTAGAAAACCAGCCACTCATGCCACATACACCATTAAATGGCACAGATTTTGCCTCTAGGCTCAAGCACGAGGACTTTCCCCGATGGATTGTCTGGAAAGGTCAGTCCTGGACTACCTCCTGTCTCTCTTCAAGGCAGACTTGGCCTACTCCTCTATTAAAGTACACCTTTTGTCATCTCAGCCTATCATACACCTATAGGTCGACGTCCCATTACTCAGTTGGACACAGCATGAGCCTTCCTGAGAGGAGTTCTCCACCTTAGACCTCCGATTAAGGATCCTATTCCTCCATGGGATTTACCCTTTGTCCTGGAGCAGCTCATGCTGCCGCCTTTTGAACCAGCCGCAGATTGCAAGCTGCGTCTCCTAACATGGAAAACATTATTTTTAGTTGCCGCTACTTCGGCCAGAAGGATCTCTGAATTTCACACACTGATGTGCAAAGAGCCTTATTTGGTTTTTCACCAGGACAGGGTGTCCCTAAGGACAAATCCAAAGTTTCTACCTAAAGTGATCTCAGCTCTCATCCTCAATCAGGACATCGACTTACCAATGTATTTTCCTAAATACTCTAATAGAGGAGAGGCCCTGTTGCACACGCTAGATGTGCATAGGTGTCTAAGATACTACCTGACCAGAACCAGGCACCACCATAAATCTGATCAGCTTTTCGTCTCCTTCGTCCATAGGATGATGGAGCTCTGGTATCTAAACAATCACTGTCCAGGTGGCTTATCCATTGTATCACGTTCTGTTACCAGAAACATAACAAACCTTTACCGGGCGCAGTTAAGGTAATTCCACAAGGGGGGTGGCTACCTCCTTTGCGGCCATGAAGAACGTGTCCACTTCAGCCATCTGTACACGAGCTACTTGGAGTGCTGTGCACACCTTTATCAGGCATTATAGCCTGGATGTTGCATCACGGTGAAGAGCTGGTTTTGGTCTAGCAGTCCTTCAGGGACTACTATCCTAGGCTTCGGTCCAACTTGCGATCTCTACCTAGCCTCCTCCCACCTGCGAGGGATTTCCAGTATTGCTTGGGAATCAGTCCTAATGGTGTAACCTGCTGCAAGAGCTGTCTCTCGAAGTAAGATAGTACAGTTACGTAAGAACTTACCGTAACAGTAGATCTTCGAGAACAGTTCTTGCAGCAGGTAGTTTCCCTCCCACCATTCCCTCTGGAGGTATAGTTGTTCCGCTATCTCTTTTCTAGGATTAGGTATTTTTAACACCGCCCTGAATACCTTTTGATGGCAGATCCTCAGTCTCCACTTCTGATGTCATCTAGCAGCCGGGAGTCTCCGGTGGGAGAACTGGTGATTCTGGGGGACTGCTCCCTTTTATATGATGCCTGACGTCAGGGGGTGGGGCTGACGTCTGGATACTGCTAGCTAGAAAATTTCTGTGGGGTCCTGGCGCCTGCCGGCTACAGTCCTAATGGTGTAACCTGCTGCAAGAGCTGTTCTCGAAGATCTACTGTTACGGTAAGTTCTTACGTAACTGTACTTTATGTAAGAACTTACTGTAACAGTAGATCTTCGAGGGGATCTCAGTCATCAGATCTGTCTTCCCTCCCACCATCCACCTTCTTGGGGTTCTTTACTGGAACTGGCTATCTGGTGTATCCAGCCTTTCATATAAGCCTGAGCACCTCTATCTCTCTCTCTCCTTGGTCCCCCAGGGCTAGAGCTATGCTCCCTTTGTCTCTGGGGGAAAGAACTGAGGAGGGAGCTGGGCTGCTAACGCCTTTATAGGGCTGATGACATTGGCAGATGACATCGGCATGGACAGCCCCAGTTGCACTATGGAAAATCTTCCTTGTGGATCCTGCTTTACCGACGGTGAAGTTCCTATGGTGTGACCTAGTGACTGAGATCATCTCGAAGATCTACTGTTATGGTAAGTTCTAACGTAACTGTTCTTTTGGTTTACACCAGTGGGCACCTCAGTGTAACATTCTGATGCTACCAGTGCTCCTGTCACCGTTTGTGCTAACAGTGAGTTGGGCAGTGCCAGATGCAATGCCGGTGCCCCCTCCAGCACCATTCATGATGCCAGAAGAGGAACTAAAAACAGGGCAGTTGCGTGTCCAGTTACAGAGGTGGAGGTTTTTCTTTTCTCTAATGTCGTTAGCGGCACAGAGGAGAAGGACAATGACACCTCCAGCGATGGCCATTGTGTTGGTCCTGGGGTGTGCGACGCTGGTAATGGTGTCATCCCTGGGATCATCCTGCAAGCAGCATCAGAAATGACTCCGGAGTGAATCCATTTCCAAGGAAGTCATTGACTGAGAGCCTGGCTCCAGCTCGGAGTCTGATGGTGATCCAGGGGTGGTGTTCTCTCCAGTGCCACAGACTGGTGCCTTCACTGGTGAATACCAGGGCTGCCCTATAGGACTATACTGTTCTGCTGTCACCTAGGGGAATCCCCCCCCCCCCCCGTGGGCACTGACCAGGTCGCTCCTGTGATGTAGGATGACCGGTTTGAATCCTGCCAGGTCCTCCCTTCAGGCAAGGCCTTCTGCGCAGCCCTGGTAGAGGCCCACAGAAAGGTCCACATCTGGGGTTACCCACTCGCCAAATAGTGATCTCATGATGACTGAAGCTAGTGACCACTCGTGAGGCTCTGCTGTTGCTTTGCTTATTTCGTCTGCCTGAGTTCTTTTAGTCCTGGCAGGTACATTGCTTGGAACAGGATCCCCTTTTCCAAGCACCATTCCCACACTCTTGTTGACCCCCAGCAGAGAGAGGGTGTGAGTGCTTCACCTTGTCTGTTGACACATAGTATGTGCCAGACTTGTTGTCCATATGAAGAAGGACTATCTTTGGCTGACTGTGTCCACTAAGGCTGTTAGACCTTAAAGAACAGCACACATCTCTAGTACTTTTTTGTGGAGATGTATTACTTTTGAGTCCCAGGCCCCTTGTTTCTGGAGACCCTGTCAAGTGGGCTTTCCCACCACAGTAAGGAGGTATCTGTGCTACGAGTCACCTCTGGCTCCAGTTGGGAGAAAGGAAAACCCTGGAGGAGGTTTGCCTCCACTGACCAGGGGAACTCATGAGGGGTTTGGTTACCTGGTTGGGGTAGTTCTGAGGTTGTGATGCTTGAGACTACTGGGTACTGAGCATTTACTGAGTTGTTTTCACATGCAGCCTTGCTAGGGGTACTGTGAACACTGAGGATGTCATGATTCCCAACATGTCTTGCATTTCCACAGATGCAAGATAATCCTGTTGCTTCAGGTAGCATAGCAGGGATCCTCTGACATTGAGTTGACAAGGGAAATTGCCTCCGGGGGCGAGGGGGTCCAACAACTCCAGGGAGTACCCATCTCATATGATCCTCAAAATTAATTTCTTTATCGAGATTGATTCCCACTGATAATCAAACTGGGCAGTCCCCCACCCACCCAGCAGGAGGAGTGGTCCACTTCGAGCAGTGTGACAAGGTTCAATAATACCCTGTTTTGTTTGTTATATAGAAAGAGTTAAAAGCAGAGATGTCTTCTATCCTCTCCTTTTCTATCTGATTGCACAATCAGATTTTTTTGTGAGACCTACCAGCTGATTGCTCCGACAGTTTCATGATTCTCCCTCTCCCGCTATCTCTCTACCTTCCCTTGCTGTTTCTGTCTTTTCTTCCCCCTTGCTTATCTGTGGATATCAAAATATATGTGAGCTGTGTGTGAAACTGTTTGAAGCTGGGATCCCTTGGTTTGAAAATGTGTATACTTGTATTGTGTTTGGACCACATCTGGAATGTGCCACAGCTGTGGTCTGTCATTGTTTAAGAGCTGCAGTTAGCGTTTGTAGTGAAGACTGTCTCCTCTGGAACAGAAATGTACAAAACATAATGTTTCTCAGTGTCGTGCAATGTGATGGCTAATGCAAAATGCACGGGTTGGCGGGGGGGGGGCTGCATGGCAACAGGGAGTCCATATACAGAAGGTGATAAAATGTACTTCCCTCCCTGTCATCACACTCAGTAGTGCCTGCTGAAAAACATACATTTCGAGGGCAAGGGGAGCATGGCAGTGGGTACGCACTATGTGGTCGGAAAATGCAGACTCATTCTCTGGCAGCTGGCACCCTACTGACTGTACTGGTTGTGGCAGCTTCTGCTTTAGCCTGGGCTGTGCCTTTTCCTTAAACTGACTGAATTTCTCAGATGGTGGGGTTTCTACATAAATCAGTTCATTGTCATTTGGTGGATCATGGGTCACTGCCCGCTACTTCTGAAGGAATGTTCTGAATTTTGTTTGCAGTGCTGTGAGGGGGTGGAGCCGGATTCAGACTGAGAAATCGAAAGGACTTCACAGCTTCAGCATCTTCCGTTGGCTGCGGATGGTGTGGGAGGGGATGGTGTTTGAAATCGCCTTGAGGTAAGGGAGGAGTGGCTACACTGTAACAAAATGGGAATATGATGTTTGGGGGACAGAACTGTAACAAACAGGGAATATAGTGTTTTGGGGAGGTCTCGAACCAAATGGGAAATATGGTTTGTGTGTGTGTGTGTATGTATGCATGTTGGTTGGTTTCAGTCAAAAGGACTTCACAGTGCTGGTCTCCGGGTGGGAGGAGGACAGAGCTCCCCTTCACGACCCTGCCACAGGGGGCAATCCATGGTGGATATGGGGCTTGGTGGACCAGGGAGTTTAGTCGCTGGGTGAGGGAGATTGGGATGAGGCAGAGAAGCCGCCTGTGATGCACCCAAAGAATAAAAAACTTCTATGGAAACAAAGGGCTTCACAGCATCAGTTGAGTTTCAGTGTGAAAAAGTGCCAAATAATCCACTTGGGGCTTTGAAACCCAGGGAAGGAGTACAAAATGGGAAGGGGGGTGCTGACGACCACCAAGCAGGAAAGAGACCTGGGAGTGATCATACTGGATTACCTAAAGGTAGCCAGGCAGTGTGACAGGGCAGTTGGTGGAGCAAGTGGGATGCTGGGGTGCCTAGGAAGGGGTATCACCAGCAGAAAAAGGGAGGTGTTGTGCCTCTGTATAGATCAGTGGTAGGACCCCCACCTAGAGTACTGCATTCAGTTCTGGAGACAACATCTCAGAAAGGACATAGACAGACTAAATGTGCAGAGTGTGCATCAGAAGCCCTGCGAGGAGAGGTTAAAGGGCCTAAATATGTACACCCAGGAAGGGGGTGAGCTATGACAGAGACATTTAAATACCTCATGGAGTAAACAAGGTACAAGAGGGAAGTATTTTTTGGAAAAAAGTGCTCAAATACAAGTGGGCATGCTAAGCTGAAGGGGGTAGATTCAGGAGAGATGTGAGGAAGTATTTCTTCACAGAAAGAGTGGTGAATTCCTGGAACAGTCTTCCAGCAGAGGTGGTGGGGTCACATGGTGGGGTTCAAGAACGCATGGGAATCTTAGGAAAAGGGAAGGGGGGGTGAATGGGCCGGAGATCAAGCAGGATCTGCGGTGAGACCGTAGGTAATGGGTATTGTGGTGTGGTAAGGATAGGCATAAGGGAATCTTCAGGAAAGGGAAGGGAAGGGGTGAATGAGACAGAGATCAGGTAGGATCTGATACTACAGGGAATAGATATTCAAACAACATGAAGTCTTGCTGTATTATGACAATTGCAGTGAGTCCCCAGCTTCGAACTGCCCCAGAGATGAAATAGTTAACTTTTCCATGAAGCATGGAACTCTGAGCGTGAGCTCGGTTAGAAAGCTCTGTCTGCTGTGCTTAAACATAAACTGTCAGATTCTTTACTCCGCCTCACTGAACAAGTCGCTCCGGAGATTTCTCCTTCTGCTCGGTTCATTTTGTCGGTTTAAGAAGTGTTTTTATTGGTTTTCTATTTAAAATTAACCGAAATTAAACCGCAACCGGCTGGTTCAAGCTCTGTCTGTGGTAACGTAAGTAATAGATAAGTTTTACTTTGAAATTTCTGTGTGGAACTTGTACACATTCATCGGTTCGGTTTGAACCGATCAGGTTGTTGGTAAACTTACTAGTCCTTTGTAGAGTGCGGTTCCCGGTTCTTATCGGTTCTGAAAAAAACGGATTTCATTACGGTTTTTTCCACGACCCGTGACACAGTTGGGAACCGATAAGGGTGTCTTGCTTGGCGGATTGCCATAAACTGGCAAGTTTGGTTAGGCTGGCATTATGTCTGAGAAACCCAAAAGAAAAACCAGACCCACTGGGTTTCAACACTGTAGTGTTTGTGGGGAAGCTTTTGCTAAGGCTGACCCACACACCACATGTGTGTATTGTCTGGGGTTTGACCACCTCAATTCAGATTGCCAGATTTGTAAGAACTTCCCTGCTGCCACCATAGAAAGAGAGTTGGTAGGCTCAGGAAAGGAGGACAAAAGTCCGCTGACCCGGATGGCCAGCCCGGTTCGGTACTAACCGAACCGGAGGGAATGCCCTCTGACCAGGGCGAGACTTCCTCGGGCAAACGAAGAGCCGGTTCTGAGGAGCCAGTTCCAGCAAAAAGGACTAGAAAGTCAGCTAGCGTAGAACCAAAAGTTCTCTCCCCAACTGCTGAAGAAATAGCTAAAGCAATTCAGATTGTCCAGTCTCTCTCCCCAGTTCCGACCGAACCGACACCATCAGGGAGGCGTTCGGTTCGGCCGGTTCCACCGGTTCAAGATTATGATTTTGAGGATTTTTATGAACCAGAGGAGGGGGAAGAAGAATATGAGGAGAGTGATTATGGTTTTGAAGATCTGGATGTGCCCATTGAACCGGACATCTCTCCAGACAGACCCTTAAGGGTTTCTCCTCCCAGGTTTTCTGAGTCCCCTTCTCATTTCATGTTTTATAAGAAAGTTGCGGAAACTCTCCAGCTCCCTGTTGAGGACCAGGAGGAGCCTGACTATGTAGAAATTATGGATATTCTAGAATCTAGGAGACTGTCTATTCCTTTGCATACATCTTTTCGGAAACAGACAGTAAAAGTTTTAAAAACTCCTCACACTATACCTCCTGTGGACAAAAGGATGGACAAGAGGTATACCTTATCAGGCTCCGACACTGATTTCCTCACTCAACAATGCAGCCATGTGGGGGTAGTGCAGGCTGCAGCTTGTGACAATGCTAATATTCCCCTAGCTTCACACACCCCCCCGAGGAGGACTCCAGGAAGATTGATGCTATGGCAAAGAAACAGTACATGGCAGCATCTTTGACTCAGACAGGCAAATTATATGGCTTATGCTGCTAGGTACTAGAAATCCAGATGGGATACTGTGCTGGCTCTAGCAAAACAAGTCCCTGACCAGCTTGCCAGGGAGCTGGAACAGGTGGCTATGGATGGTATTGAGGCATCCAAGGTGCAGTTTCATGCTGCAGTGGACTCTAATGATGTTTCTCAAGAGTCATGGCTACATCTGTGGCTCTTCGCAGGATGGCCTGGCTCAGATGTACTACCCTGTCTCAGGATACCGAGTCTAAGGCCATGGATTTTCCTGTTGTGGGCAATTCTCTGTTTGGGGAGCAAACAGAGAATTGCATGAAGAAAATGGATGAATATAGGACCACCTATAGGAGTGCACAGGCCAAGGAAAGGCAGGCCACTCCTCAAAAGCAGCTTCCTAAAGGCAGGGGCAGGCCTTTTCATAGGCCTTTTTACCAAACCCAAGCTTTCTCTTCCGCCTATGCCCATAGGGGGTTATTTAGAGGGAGAGGCAGATGGGGTACAAGCAGACCTGCTTCCCCCCCTCAGCCCAAAGCCCCTGCCAAGCAGGCACCCTGATGGGATTGCCAGGGCCGATTCTTCTCTACCTGTAGGGGGCAGGCTGGCTTACTTTGTCCAAGACTGGAAGTCTTTAACAACAGACAAGTGGGTCCTGGAAGTAGTGCATGTGGACTGGTTCTCAGCTTCAAAATTTCCAAAGCTGAGAACCAGATCTTTCCACCTGCAACTCCATCAGAGGCACTCACCCTAGAGCAGGTCTCTACCTCCTGGCTCTCAGAGCTGTGGAAAGGGTTCCTCCTCTACACCAGGGCAAAGGTTTGTACTCCAGGTACTTCCTTACCCCCAAAAAAACAGGAGAATGGCGGCCCATCCTGGATCTCAGATACTTAAACAAGCACCTTTTAAAACCAAAGTTCAAAATGGTGACTCTGGGAATTATCCTACCCTCTCTAAGGCCAGGGGACTGGCTAACTTCCCTGGACCTCAAGGATATCTACTTCCATATTCCCATCAGAAGCTCCCATCGAAAGTACCTCAGGTTCGAGCTGCCCTCAGGCCATTACCAGTTCAGAGCAATGCCCTTCGGCCTCACCTCTGCTCCAAGGGTATTCACCAAATGCCTGGCAGTAGCAGTTGCCTATCTAAGAAGGCAAAAGATTGCCATCTTTCCTTACCTAGACGATTGGCTCATAGTAGACCAGTCCCCAGACCAGGTCACTTTACATCTTCAAATAACGCAGCAACTGCTTACCTCTCTAGGTTTCCTTCTGAATCTCTCAAAGTCAGTTCTAGAGCCTGTCCAGCTTCTTACCTTCATAGGCACAGAACTGAACACACAAGAGGCCAGGGCCTTCCTTCCTCTGGACAGGGCAAAGACCCTAGTCTCCCTGGCCTCCTCATTCACCCTGCAGGTCTCTCGACCAGCAAGGCATTTTCTGCAGCTCCTAGGGGTCACATGGCTGCTTCCACAGCAGTTGTGCAGGGAGCAAGATTTCAGATGAGGCACATCCAGTTCCATTTGAGAGCCTTTTGGTCTCAAAGAAAGGATCCTCTTTCCAAGTTGATCCCAGTGACTCGAACCCTGATCCAAGTCCTACAGTGGTGGCAGGATCAGAGCAACCTGAGACAAGGGGTCCTGTTTGTCTCTCAGTCTCACTCCCTAGTCCTTACTACAGATGCATCCCTCTTGGGTTGAGGAGCTCACATGGGCGACCTCACCACCCAGGGTCTGTGGTCTCCCCAGGAATCTCTGCTCCACATCAACCTGTTGGAGCTCAGAGCAGTTCTTCTAGCACTTCAAGCTTTTTCCAAATCTGCTCAGAACAAGATTGTATAGGTCAGAACAGACAACACCACTACAATGTGGTACATCAACAAGCAAGGGGGCACTCGGTCTATGGCCTTGTGCACCGACGCGATGAAGTTGTGGTCTCTGGCTTACTCCCTGAACACCTCCCTTACGGCAGTCCACCTCCCAGGCAAGGACAATGTCTTGGCAGATGCTCTCAGCAGGATTTCTCAGGGCCATCACGAATGGTCACTGGATCCCCTGGTCTTGGGAGTGGTATTTGCCAGATGGGACACCCCGCAGATAGATCTTTTTGCAGCCCCAGACAATCACCAACTTCCTCTTTTTGGCTGCAGGCCACTAGTGTTGGGCTCACTCCCCCTGGATGCCTTAGCCTTCAGTTGGGAAAGGAAGCTCCTCAATGCCTTCCCTCCCTTCCCTCTCCTGTTCAAAGTGCTAGTCAAAATCAGATCCCTATCCTGCAAAATCATTCTGATAGCTCCAGATTGGGCCAGGCAATCCTGGTACCCACTCCTACTGTCCTTAGCAGTCCACCCTCCCCTGTGCCTTCCCAGGAATCACAATCTGTTAACCTGTGCCCAGGAACGGGTTTGGTATCCGAACCTCAAATCTCTCAGTCTCAGTGCTTGGTTCTTGAAGAGTTAGAGTTTGCTGATTTACACCTTTCCCAAGGTGTAATTGATATATTGAAGGCCTCAAGGAAGCCTTCCACCAGGGCTACTTACAATTCCAAATGGAAAAGGTTTTCCATATGGTGCTCGGAAAAGCATATTTCCCCAGACTCTGCTGATCTACCCTCAGTCCTGGATTATATGGTCCATCTGAATTCTTTGGGGCTGAGTCCAGCTACCCTGAAGGTTCACTTGGCAGCTGTGTCTGCTTTTATTTCAGCAGGAAAATCCTTTTCTCTTTCAGCTCATCCTGTATTTTCCAAGTTTTTTAAGGGATTGCTTCACACCAACCCTCCATTCAGGGCCCCTGCCCCTGCCTGGGATCTTAATGTTTGCATTGCTCAGCTTATGGAACCTCACTTCGAGCCCTTGTCTTCAGCTGAGCTTAAGTACTTGACTTGGAAGACTGTGTTTCTGGTAGCCATCACCTCTGCCAGACGCATAAGTGAATTACGAGTGTTGTCAGTGGGGCCGGATTTTATCTCCTTTCACAGAGATAAGGTGGTCCTCCGGACTAACAGGAAGTTCCTACCTAAAGTAGTTTCAGATTTCCACCTTAATCAATCTATTTCTCTTCCAGTGTACTTCACTGACCATTCCTCCTCTGGTGAGAGGAGGCTGCACAGCCTAGATGTGAAGAGAGCCCTTAGTTACTACATAGAGCGTACCAAGGGTCACAGGTTTGACACCCTCCAACTGTTCCTCACTTATGGCGAGGTTGGTAAAGGGAAGCCAGCCACTAAAAGATCCATTGCCAGGTGGATTGTCTCTTGTATCCAATTCTGCTATGAGAAGTTGGGTAAAGTTCCCCCCTCAGGCCTGAGGGTTCACTCTACCAAGGGTACAGCTGCTTCTCTGGCTGCTGCCAGAGACATTCCTATTCTAGAAGTATGTCAAGCAGCTACCTGGAAAATAGTTCACACTTTTACTAAGCATTACTCCCTGGATATCCAGGCTAGGAGTGATGCTTGGTTTGGCACAGCTGTCCTTCAAAGCCTA
This sequence comes from Neoceratodus forsteri, assembly GCA_016271365.2. Taxonomy (NCBI): domain Eukaryota; kingdom Metazoa; phylum Chordata; order Ceratodontiformes; family Ceratodontidae; genus Neoceratodus; species Neoceratodus forsteri. The sequence goes on along the minus strand of CM057455.1, from coordinate 26,789,198 downwards.
TTCCGTAAGTATGTTCTGTCCCTCCTCCATGGGGGTACTGCTGTGTAGTCTGTAATTGTCATAATATAGCAAGACTTCATGTTGTTTGAAGACAAAATTACTCACCTTAGTAATGTTGTTTCTTCTAATGGAGTCTTGCTATATTATGACCTCCTTCCCTGCCTGCCCCTCTCAGAACCTCTGTTTTGGGATGTGGGTGGGCTTTACGGTGTTGGCACTTCATTTTGCCCACCTTGTTGTTTTTGTACCCTCGCTTTTGGGGTGAATTGGTGTTATGTTTTTCGTTTTTTGGGTCTCCTGACTTGAGTCTTTGTTTGAGACCAAGGAAATGTGTGTTTAGGTTAGTAGCCAGTTGGCTAGTGTAGGTTTACAGCGTCCACACAGAACCTTAGTGAGTTTTAGCTCGTAAAGATCTGACAGTTTATGTTTGAAGTGCAGCAGACAGAGCTTTCTAACCGAGCTCACGCTCGTGAGTTCCATGCTTCATGGAAAAGTAAACTATTTCATCTCCGGGGAAGTTCGAAGCTGGGGACTCACTGCAATTGTCATAATATAGCAAGACTCCATTAGAAGAAACAACATTACTAAGGTGAGTAATTTTTTCTTGTGGTATACTGTGGTGGGGGGGTTAATTGTAACTGATGTATGTTTTGGTGAGGAGGGGCTAAACTGTAACAATATGGTGATGTGTTATTGGAGGGAGGATCTAAACTGCAACTGAAATGAAGGATATGCTGTTTTGTTGGGGGGGCTGAACTGTGACTGAAATGTGGAATATGGTGATGAGTTTTGTGCATGTGGGGGGCTAAATTGTAACTGGAAATTTGGTGGTGCATTATGGGGGTGACAGAACTATAACAAACATGGGAACATTTTTCCGGGGGCTTGAACTGGTATCAACATGGGGAATATGGTGAGTGGGACGGGTGTGTGTGTATCTCTCTCTGACTCTGTGTGTGTCTGTGTCTGTCTGAACTGTAACCAAAATGGTGTATATAGTGGAGTTTTGTGGTGGGGGGCTGAACTGTAATAGTAATGGGGAATGTGGATGGTGGGAGGGCTCTGCTTGTTTGGTAAATGTGCAAGGAATTGTACATAGAAACCTAGGAAATGCTAGAAAAGGGGCAGAGATCTTCTCTGTCTACTTTAGGCTGCCCACAACTCAAACCAATAAGATCCCCTATAGGGTGGCTGGCTTTCTTTCTCTGGGCTGAGTTACAGATATGGCACACTGTTAAGTCCAAATGAGGACGAAACACGTGTCTATGTCTGCTGTTCTCAACCTTTTGCTGATTGTACTGTGAGGCCTTCCGGCACCATGCAGTGCTGCTTAAAGTTGAACCAGTCCGAATTAATTCATGGGCATTTGCACATGCTTCCAATGATGTTTTGCATTATTGGGGTATGTGTGATTTGTGTTTTCTTCAAAGATTTATTGTGTCCACTGCCTGCCATCCAGGTAGCATTCACTGTAATGCAGAACAGCTGTAGCCATTGTGAAATGGCAGAGGCGTTAGCACTATGGTAAGGAGAACAATCCGTGCTAGGAAACCTCTGGGAAACTGAGGTCACGTGTTGGCCCTGTTCCTCCCAGGCCCAGTCCTGCTTCTACTGTGAAGTCCATTTATTGTGAGCCCCCCCATGCACCTGCTCTTCCACGAGTCAGTCTTCACCATTCAGTCACACTAATAGGTCTAAGCTGGAGGTGCTAGAACCCTGCGGGAGCAAAGCGTTTTGCAGCTTAGGGAGGGGACCGATATCAGTGCTGGCGCCACCTACGAGGCTGACAAACTGACCTCATGCACATTAGCTAGTCAATAACTGATGCCAACCCCCTCCTCAGTTTGTTTTTTGCCGCCATCAAGTGTGCACTGTGAAAGCAGCCTGAGTCATTTTAACTGCGTCACAGTTTTCGCCTCTGTTTGTCACTGCCTTCATTTGATGCTGAATACTGTTCTCGTTTAACAGCACCATTTTTTTTCTCCCAGTACTGCTTTTCTTTATCCTGCAACACCAACCCCTTTTCTTATATTTTTTGTTATCTTGACCATCAGTATGCCATGTCCTAAGAAGCAAAAGAGTAAGAAGCACCCCATGCTTCAGTGCCCCAGCGGGAGTTCTGTCGCTGTCCAGGATTGGCATCTGAAGTGTTGGATCTGCCGTGGATCAGACCATGATATGGACTGATGTGACACCTGCTTCTCAATGGACTGCCACATTCTGAAAATTAGCACATAGAAATGCGATCATTCACCTCCCACTTTTGGAGGTGGGCCTCACACCAGGGAAGTCATGGTAAGGTCTCTGGGCCTTTTCCTCCTGGGCCCCTTCCAGTACCTCTGGGATTGAAGAAGACCAGGGTCTTCCTTGTGCTTGCCTCACCAAGATGTCAGAGGTCGGGGGGGGGGTTTGGACAGCCGGCTTCCTCCAGGGGCTGACTAAACCCCCCCCCCCGTCCATTGGCCTTTTGAGACACTGGATGCCACTGGTGGTGAGGCCAAAGCTATACACCTGGCCTACATCACTGGGCACCTCGTTGTCACAGCCTTGTGCTGCCTCCAACTCCTGGTACCAAAACCAGTACCAGTGAGTGGGGCAGTGCCAGCCGTAAGACTGGGCCCCCTTCTGGCACTGCCTGAGGTGCCAAAAGAGGGGTGGATTGCAGAGTTGACTCTGACTCCGAGCTTGAGGTGGTAGTCATCTCCTCGCCTGAGTGCACTAGTGGCCTGGAGGAGGATGACATCGTCAATCTTGGGCTTGGAGAAGGGACGTCGATGAAGGAGACCACCCTGGGCCTAGTCCAGAACTCGACACAAGACTTGGTGTCACTCTTGCTGTTGTCCTTGGGCCTGGTGCCAGGACCCATTCTGGTGCTGCCCGTGGTGCTTGGTTGGGTTCTAGTGCCACTCTCAGTGCTGGGTCTGGTCTCGGTGCTTTTTGAGGTGCCAGGTCTGGTTCCAGTGCCACTCACACTGCCGAGTCCTGGTGCTGACTCTGAGGGTAACCCTGGTCCTGGAGTTAAGCTTGTGGGGTTGGGGGGCAGTGTATGTTTATTTTAATTTATTGAAAACTTCAGAGATTACCGTTGAGCACAAGTGCTCATTTACAAAGGTTCCATGTCAAATACGTAGTCACAGAAAACATTATAAGTACAGTAAGCAGTTCCAGTGGAAAATGCAGTTGATTCAGGCTCCAAGTGCTTAAGGCAGGTCAGTTACATACAGTTTTGAAAAAAATCGATATAGATAATTATATAAAAAGTCACATGTTATGTACAGCGAGAAACTGAATAAAACTGCTTAACCGTCTCAATTACATTTTACTGCAAATGCAGACCGCAGAGATCTCTTAAACTGATTAAACTTGGAGAGATTCTGTAGTGCATCAGGCAATTTGTTTAACCAGTTAGAGGCCCTACGGAGCTGGTGGTACAGTGTCTCCAAAAGCATGGATGGGTGCTGAACAAGAAGAGTCAACTAGTGCTGATGCAACGCATTTCCCATCTGGGGTCAATCATAGATACATACTGCAACATAGCGACCCTGTCAGAGTTCCATCTTGAGCAGGAAATTAATTTACCCGTTTTCACCCATCGGACGTGAGGCATAAACTCCCAGCTGGTCAATGGGAAAAGGGCTGTGTATTGCTCACCTAAATATCCGCAGCCCTCTTATGTAACCTAGCCGACCTTGAGGCTTGGGTAACTATATAAGCCTGATATACTATGTACCACAGAAACCTGGCTAAAGCCATCCATTCTGGACTCACGCTTGCTCTCTTCCCAACTACAGTGTCATTCGCCAGGACCATCTCTCCCCTAAAAGGGGGGGTGGGGTAGCAATGTTTTTTAAATCTCATCTAAACTGCTCTGCTCTACCTGCCCCTCTCCTCCCTTACTGTGAGTTACAGCACTTTCTCCTCCTTCTTGGAGGTGCAAAGAAACTCCATATTCTAGGGAAGTGGGTATAATGTTAGTCTACACTTTCTGGCAATGTCCTTTCCCTTTAAGATGTGCCAGAATGTCTTCAAGCTGGCTTCTCCCACCCAGGTGGTAAATCCCCTAGCTCCACCCAGTGATGCCTGATCTTCCTTTCCGCTGGAAGAAGAAGGTTCACGCCTTACCACTTTCACGTTGATGAGTCCCTTTGCGTTTTATTTTCTTCAAACTTTAATAAAAACTTGTCTTCAGCCTACTGGGATACATGGTGGCCTACACCTGCGTGGTCCATTGGGCCTGCTGGAGAATGCGCTCTCTGCAGTGGGACATGACTAGCCAGTGGTCTCAGCACAGGGGTCACTTCGACTAGCTGGCCACTGTGACCCAGCAAATGTGGGATGCCCTCTAGTGGTGGTGGTTGGTCCCGGAACATCTGCAGGAAGATATCCCATTTGTCTGCCCAGAGCTAACTGTCATCCTGACAACCAATGCCTCCCTCATGGGCTGGGGTGCCCACCTGGGGAAACACAGAGTACACAGGCTGTGGACCCCTGAGGAATCCTGGTGCCACATCAACCTGCTGGAACTTCGGGCAGTTCGGCTGGTGCTGACTGCTTTTGCGCTACACCTTCAGGGTCAGGTGGTCCAGGTCCAGATAGGAGAACACCACAACCATGTACTGCCTCAAAAAGCAGGGCAGGACGCTCTCCCTTCCCCTGTGCAGGAAAGCTCTCCGCGTGTGGACCCTTGTGCGCAGCTTGGAGGCTGATCTCCTGGCCATCCATGTGGCCAGTGTCTCCAGCCAGCTGGCGGATGCTCTCAGCCCTGTGGGTGAGGCATCTTATGAGTGGTCTCTCCATCCAGAGGTAGTGCACAGCCTGTTCTTCCAGTGGGGCATCCCTCTGGTGGACCTGTTTCCCTCCAGGGAGAATGCAAAGCTGTGGCTGTTTTGTGCCTGCCCCCCTCAGCAGGGGATGCTTTCTCGAGGCCCTCCCTTAATTTTTCTTGATCTACAGAGTGTTGCTCAAGGCAAAGAGGGACAAGGCACAGGTGGTCCTGGTAGCTCCCAACTGGCCATGCCAGTTCTGGTACCTTGATCTCCTCAGCCTCAGCAGCTGGCTCCCAAGGCATCTTCCACAATGCCCAGAACTGCTCTTGATCAGTTATGGGAAGGTTCTGCACCCAGATCTTCAATCCCTGAACCTGACAGCCTGGTCCCTGAGCAGCTAGAGTTCCAGGCTTTGGGTCTCTCCGAAGATGTCCTCAACATTATTGAGGCTTCTCAGAAGGAGTCAACCCAAAAATGCTATACCTTCAAATGGAAGAGGTTCTCCATTTGGGGCCAGGGCAAGGTTGGACCCCTTATATTGTTCGGGGGCTTGCATTCTCAACTACCTTTGGTCCCTCTCCCAGTCGGGCCTTCGGTCGACAACCCTTGAAGTGCACCCGGCAGCCATCTCTGCTTACCAAGTGCGGGCAGGTGAGCAGTCTGCGTAGGAGTAGGTGATATCATGCTTTTTTAAAGGCTTTGATCACATTTCTGCTCCGGTGCATGAACCACCACCACCTTGGGACTTGTTCCTGGTTTTGTCAAAGCTCATGGGCAAGCCATTCGAACCAGTACACAGTTGTGAGATGTCACACCTGTCGTGGAAGACTGCCTTCTTGGTGGCTACCACATCAGCCAGTAGAAACAGGAAGTTCTTATTCTTCTGTATAGACAGTTGGTGATTCCGCATTTGGAGTACTGTGTGCAGTTTTGGAGACCCCATCTCCGCAAGGACATAGACAGGATGGAGGCAGTCCAGAGGAGGGCAACTAAGATAGTGCAGGGTCTGCACCGAAAGCCATACGAAGAGAGACTAGAGGAGCTTGATATGTATACAGTCGAAGAAAGGAGGAGAGGGGGGACATGATAGAAACTTTCAAGTACCTCAAGGGAATCAACAAAGTCCAGGAGGGCAGCATCTTTCAGAAAGAGATATGCAAGAACAAGTGGGCACAATTTGAAGATAGAGGGGGGACGGCTCAAGGGCAACATGAGGAGGTATTTTTTCACAGAGAGGGTGGTGGACACATGGAACGGCCTTTCTAAGGAGGTTGTGGGGTCAGAAACAGTGGGGGAATTCAAGAATGCATGGAACAGGCATGAGGCAATTATGGTGAGTGGTAGGAAGAAGTAGGCTGTTGGTTAACTAGGATCTGCAGCTTATCCAATAGGTAGGGAAATGGGCAGACTGGGTGGACCAAGTGGTCCTTATCTGCCGTCAAAGTCTATGTTTCTGTGTAAGGATTAGTGAGCTCCAGGCACTTTCGGTGGAGCCTCTTTCTCTGGTCTTCCATTTAAACTAGCCAAGGGGGAGGCACTGAAAGGAGCAGGAAACCTGTCCCCCCAAGGTAAACACCAAGATCGAGATGTCGATAGGGAGAAGGGCAGGGGTAAATGGAGAGAGTGACAAAGGCAATAAGGACAGGGATGGGGCAAAAAGGAGTAAGGCCATCAGGAAATGGAGGGTAATGAGTAGTCTGGTCAACAAGCTCCCTGAACTGGTGGCCTTGATGGAAGAGGGATGCCTGGATATCGCAGCAGTCACAGAAACATGGTACACAGAGAACCATGACTGGGATGTTAACATTCCAGGGTACATTATCTACAGGAGAGATAGGGAGGGGAGAAGAGGGCCGGGGGAGGAGTAGCTCTCTATATAAAGGAAGGGATAAAAGCAACTGAGCAAAAGAGTAAACAGGAAAGAGAGGAGGCACTGTGGGTCACCTTAGAGACTGGAAATGGCACCACAATCCACACGGGTTGTATACAGACCCCCATGTCAGGGGGAAGGAATGGACAAGGATATGAAAGAAGGCATTCTTAGGATGTCAGAAAAAGGGGAGATACTGTTGATGGGAGACCTGAATATGGCAGATGTTAACTGGAGCACATTTGCTGCAGCCACATCCAAGACCAGTGCCATTCTCGATGCCCTACAGGTGGCATGCCTCAGACAGCTAGTTTCAGAACCCACTCGTGATGAGAGAGAGCAACCTTAGACCTCATACTCTCAAATGGGGACAGTGAGAGGATCTCAGATCTAGAAGTGGGTTGCCATCTGGGAACAAGTGACCATCAAACAGAATCAAGCCATACAAAAGTGAGGGTACTGGACTTCAGGAGGGCTGACTTTGGCAAGATGGGAGAGTGCCTTAGAAAAGCAGTAGCAAACGGGCTACAAGGAGGGGTAGAGCAACAATGGGGAAACATCAAAACTGCCATCACAGAGGCAACAACCCTTCGTGTCAAGCAAATAAACAAATCAAAATGAAAGAAAAAGCCACTATGGTTCTCAAAAGAGGTGGCGGGGAAAGTCAGGGAGACAAAGATAGCATTCAGGAAGTATAAGGAAACACAGAAGGAGCAGTACAGAGAGCTGTACAAGTTAAGGCAGAAGGAAGCAGCGAGGGAAGTCAGAATAGCAAAGGCCCAAACTGAGGAAAAGGTAGCCAACTCGGTTAAGAAGGGGGATAAAACCTTTTATAGGTACATTAGGGAGTGTGGAAAGAGAAAGGAAGGGATAGTGACTGAATGGAATGGACGGTGGGTGGGCAGAGAGGGACAGTGGAAAAGCAGGGATACTGAATGAATATTTCTGCTCAGTATTCACAAAAGAGGAGGAAGGGGAGGTGCCTAATCCAATTAACAGAAGCAGTCTTGATAGGGCAGTCGATCCCAGTCCTTTCACAGAAGAAAGGGTTCTGAAAGAGCCCCTAAAACTAAAGGTGGACAAAGCAATGGGGCCTGATGGAATTCACCCCAGAATTCTAAAAGAATTAAGGGGAGAACTAGTTAAACCACTGACTACCCTTTTTAACAAAACATGGGAGGATGGTGTGGTACCTGAGGACTGGAGGAAGATGGATGTGATTCCCCTTCATAAAAGTGGGACCATACCTCTCAACCTTTCTTCCTTGAAATGTGTGACAAGATGTGTGACAAATGACCAAAATGTGTGACATATCATCAAACTTGGCACTACAAGTTCAGAACACTATTGCTGTCAGTTCACTAATGTTAATAATGTTTGCTGATAACAAAGCATAGTAGATAGTTATGAATTTCTGCTTTTAAGTCTCAGTGGGAAACATGGAATATCCCCTTCTTCATGTGGGACAGAGGATTTCTGAGGGGTAAAATGAGTGACGTACCTCGTAATGTGTGACAGTTGAGAGGTATGAGTGGGACCAAGACAGAGGCACAAAACTATAGACCTGTCAGTTTGACCTCTGTGGTAGGGAAAGTGATGGAATCACTTCTGAAGGAAATAATTGTTGAGTACCTAGAGGTCAGTGGGGCACAGGACCCAAGGCAGCATGGGTTCACAGTGGGAAGGTCATGTCAGATGAATCTAATTGATTTCTTTGACTGGGTGACCAAAGTAGTACACCAGGGAGGGGCTGTGGACATGGCCTACCTAGACTTTAGCAAGGCATTTGACACAGTCCCACACAAAAGATTAGTAGTCAAATTAACCAGCCTAAGGGTGAGTCCCAGGGTAGTAGCCTGGATAAAACATTGGCTGGACAACAGGACACAGAAGGTAATTGTAAATGGAGTCCACTCTGAAGAAAGAGGGGTTACTAGTGGGGTACCGCAGGGTTCAGTACTGGGTCCAGTTCTTTTTAATGTCTTTCTAAGTTACATTGCAGAGGGACTGGAAGGAAAAAGTATGCCTCTTTGCAGATGACACAAAGATCTACAACAGGGTCGATACACAAGGAGGCATGGAAAGGATGAGAAGGGACTTGGCAAGGTTGGAGGAATGGTCAGAAGTATGGCAGCTTGGATTAAATGCAAAGAAGTGCAAAATAATGCACCTGGAAAACAAAAACCCAGGGGAAGATTACACATTGGGGGGAGGAGCTAGTAACAACAACAAAAATGGAAAGGGACCTGGGGGTAATCAGATGACCTTAAGGTTAGCAAACAGTGTGAGAAGGCAGTAGGGAGGGCTGGGGAGTATACTGGGATGTATAAGGAGAGACATCACCAGCAGAAAACAGGAAGTTGTTATCCCTCTGTACAGACAGTTGGTGAGACCCCATCTGGAGTACAGCGTCCAGTTCTGGAGACCCCATCTCTGCAAGGACATAGACAGGATAGAGGCAGTCCAGAGGAGGGCAACTAAAATGGTGCAGGGTCTGCAAGAGAAGCCGTACGAGGAGAAACTAAAGGAGCTTAATATGTATACCTTTGAGGAAAGGAGGAGAGGGGGGACATGATAGAAACTTTTAAGTACCTCAGTGGAATCAACAAAGTCCAAGAGGGTAGCATCTTTCAGAAAAAGAGATGTGCAAGAACAAGGGGACACAATTTGAAGATAGAGGGGGGATGGCTCAGGGGCAACGTGAGGAAGTATTTTTTCACAGAGAAGGTGGTGGGCCGATGGAACAGCCTTCCTGAGGAGGTTGTGGGGTCTAAAACTATGGGAGAATTCAAAAATACATGAGACAGACACAAGGCAATTCTTGGGGGTAAGAAGAAATAGGCTGTTGGTTAACTAGAATCTGCAGCTTATCCTGTAGGTGGGGAAATAGGCAGACTAGGTGGGCCAAGCGGTCCTTATCTGCTGTCAAAGTCTGTGTTTCCACAGGGACAGGGTCGTCCTTCGCTCCAACCCGAAGTTCTTCCCAAATGTGGTGTCTGATTTTCTTTCTTTTTTTTTTTTTTTATATATGTTTTGTTAAAGGTTTCTGTGAGACACGTACAATGTTATTTGTCATTACAACAGAAGAAGTGAAAAGTCTGTAATAACTTATACAGTACATTTACCAGATAATCATTGATCTTACTTGGAGGGGGAGCTTTTGCAGCAGGTAATACCAATAGGACTCTACCGCCAGGCATTAGGACCCCACGGAAAACTTCTGGCTAGCAGTCTAAGGTGGGGGACCGCCCCCAACATCGGCCCCACCCCAACGTCACCCCTGGTATAAAGGGGGCGGTCCCCCAACAGACCTCAGTTCTTTTCCCACCTTCAGCCCACTAATATTGGCTCCATGGAGCCTCTTTTCAAACAACATGAAGTCTTGCTATATTATGACAATTGCAGTTTGTCCCACCATTAGAACTGCTCCGGAGGTGAAAGAGTTAACTTCCATGCCAGGCATGGAACTTAGAGCACGAGCTTGGTTAGAAAAGCTCTGTCTGGAATATTTCAAACTGAAACTGTCAGATTCTTTACTCCGCCTCACTGAACAGTCGCTCTGGAGATTCCTCCTACTGCTCGGTTCATTTCTCGGTTTAAAAGAGTTTTTCTTGGTTAAATTCAACTGCGATTATCATTATTTTAACTGCAGACCGATCGGTTCAAGCTCTGTCTGTGGTATTGTAAGTAATAGATAGGTTTATTTTCTGTGTGGAACTTGTAAATGTTTATCGGTTTGGTTTGAACCGATCAGGATGTTTTAAAACTTTATTTTGAAGCTTTTAAAAGCTATTTAGTGTGCGGTTCCCAGTTCTTATCGGTTCTAAAAAAACCGGATTTCATTACGGTTTCTCACGACCCATAACAGGTTGGGAACCGATAAAGGTTTGCCTTACCTGCTCGGGAAAAGGGCAAGTTTTTGGTTAGAGCTGGCATTATGTCCAGAAAACCCAAAAGAAAACTGGCCCACTGGGTTTCAACACTGTAGTGTCTGTGGGAAGCCTTTGCCAAGGCTGACCCACACACCACGTGTTTATTGTCTGGGGTTGACCACCTCAGTGCAGACTGCCAGATTTGCAAAAATTTCCCTGCAGCTACCCTAGATAAGAGAGTTGGTAGGCTCAGGGAACGAGAGGCCAAAAAGTCCGCTGACCCGGATGGCCAGCCCGGTTTGGTGCCAACCGAACTGGTAGGAGTGCCCTCTGACCAGGGCGAGACTTCCTCGGCCAAACGTAAAGCTGGCTCAGAGGAGCCAGTTCCAGCAAAGAGAACTAGAAAATCAGCAGGTGTGGAGTCAAAAGTTCCTTCTCCAACTGCTGCAGAGATAGCCAAAGCAATCCAAATTGTCCAGTCACTTTCTCCGGTTCTGTCCGAACCGCCACTATCTAGCAAAGGTCGGTTCGGCCGGTTCCACAGTTCAAGAATATGATATAGAGGAGTTTATGAACCAGAGGAGGGAGGATGATTATGAGCAGTATGAATGTGACTTTGAAAGTCTAGATGTGCCCATTGAACCGGACATCTCCCCAGACAGACCTTTAGGAGAATCTCCCCCTAGGCTTTCTGAGTCCCTTTTTTATTTTCTGTTTTATAAAAAAGTTGCTGAAACCCTCCAGCTTCCTTTGGAGGAAGCTGTGGATGAGCAAGAGGAGCCTGACTTTGTAGAGATGATGGATATCCCAGAGTCCAGGAGATTGTCTATTCCTTTACATAAATCCTTTAGGAAGCAAACAATAAAAATTTTAAAGGCTCCTAATTCTGTGCCTCCTGTGGATAAAAAGATGGACAGGAGGTACACTTTGTCAGGTCCTGATACAGAATTTCTCTCACAGCAATGCAGCCATGTTGGGGTAGTTCAAGCTGCAGCCTGTGATAAGGGTAATATTCCCATGGCTTCACATCCTCCTGACAAGGACTCCAGGAAGATTGATGCCATGGCTAAAAAAACAATACATGGCAGCGTCCTTGGGACTCAGGCAAGCAAATTATATGGTTTATGTTGCAAGATACCAGAAATCTAGATGGGATACTGTCATGGCTTTAGCCAAACAGGCCCCTGGCCAGCTTGCCAAGGAGCTGGAACAGGTGGCTGCTGATGGTATTGAGGCATCTAAGGTGCAGTTCCATGCTACAGTGGATTCTAATTATGTATCTTCTAGAGTCACGGCTACATCTGTGGCTTTTCGTAGAGTGGCTTGGCTCAGGTGTACTAGTCTGTCACAGGATACCCAGGCTAAGGCCATGGATTTTCCTGTGGTGGGAAATTCTCTGTTTGAGAGCAGACAGAGAATTATATGAAGAAAATGGATGAATATAGAACCACTTATAGGAGCGCGACAAGCCAAGGCAGAGAAGCCACTCCTCAGAGGCAGCCACCCAGGGTAGAGGCAGGCCTTTTCACAGACCTTTACTAAACCCAGGCCTCCTCTTCAGCTTACGTTCAGAGGGGGTTCTTCAGAGGGAGAGGCAGACTGGGTATGAGCAGGCCTGCTCCCACCCCTCAGCCTAAAGCCCTTGCCAAACAGGCACTCTGATGGGATGCCCAGGGCCGGTTCTCCATTACCTGTAGGGGGCAGGCTGGCTTACTTCATCCAGGACTGGGAGTCTTTAACATCAGACAAGTGGGTCCTGGAAGTAGTGAGCCAGGGTTTGGTTCTCAGCTCCAAAAAATTTCCAAAGATGAGAGCCAGATCTTTTCCACCTGCAAACCCTTTAGAGACTCTTGCTTTGGAAACAGAAGTCTCAACCCTCCTGGCTCTCAGAGCTGTAGAAAGGGTTTCTCCCCTACACCAGGGCAAGGGTCTGTACTCCAGGCACTTCCTTACCCCAAAAAAGACAGGAGAATGGCGGCCCATCTTGGACCTAAAATATCTGAACAAGCACCTTTTAAAACCAAAATTCAAAATGGTGACTCTGGGAATGATTTTACCCTCCCTAAAGCCAGGGGGACTGGCTAGCTTCCCTGGACCTCAAGGATGCTTACTTCCATGTTCTTATCAGAAGCTCCTACCGAAAGTACCTCAGATTCAAACTGCCCTCAGGTCATTATCAGTTCAGAGCAATGCCCTTCAGCCTTACCTCTGCCCCAAGGGTATTCACAAAATGCCTGGCAGTAGCAGTTGCTCATTTAAGAAGGCAAAAGATTGCCATCTTTCCCTACCTAGACGACTGGCTCATTGTGGGTCAGTCTCCAGACCAGGTCAAATCACACCTGCAAGTTATCCAGCAGCTGCTTACCTCTCTGGGTTTTCTTCTCAATCTTCCAAAGTCAGTTCTGGAACCTGTCCAGGTACTCACCTTTATAGGTGCAGAACTGGACACAGAGCAACCAGAGCCTTCCTTCCCTAGAAAGGTAAGGCCCTGGTGGCCCTGGCCTCTTCCTTCCTCTGCAGGTCTCTCTCGACAGCAAGGCATTTCCTACAGCTCCTAGGACACATGGCTGCTTCCACAGCTGTAGTGCAAGGAGCAAGATTTCAGATGAGGGACATTCAGTTCCATTTGAGAGCCTTTTGGTCTCAAAGAAGAGATCCCCTATCGAAGTTGATCCCAGTGACTCGAACCCTGATCCAGGCCCTTCAGTTGTGGCAGGATCAGAGCAATCTGAGACAAGGGTTCCTTCATCCCCTATCTCACTCCTTGACCCTTACTACAGATGCGTCCCTTTTGGGATGGGGAGCTCACATGGGCGATCTCTCCACCCAGTGATTGTGGTCCCCTCAGGAATCTCTGCTCCACATCAATCTGTTGGAACTCAGAGCTGTTTTTCTAGCACTTCAGGTTTTTTCTGCATCTGTTCAGAACAAAGTGGTACAGGTCAGAACAGACAACACCACTACAATGTGGTACATCAACCAACAAGGGGGCACTCGGTCTTCGGCCTTGTGCACCGAGGCAATGAAGTTGTGGTCTCTGGCTTATTTCCTGAACACTTCCCTCGTAGCAGTTCACCTCCCAGGCAAGCACAATGTCCTGGAAGATGCTCTCAGCAGGATTCCCCAGGGCCATCACGAAAGGTCACTGGATCCCCGAGTACTGGGGATAGTTTTTGCCAGATGGGGCACCCTTCAGATAGATCTTTTTGCAGCCCTAGACAATCATCGACTTCCACTTTTTTGTTGCAGGCTCCAAGTGTTGGGCTCAGTCCCCCTGGATGCCTTTCTCCTCGATTGGGAAGGAAGTTTCTCTATGCCTCCCCCTTCCTCTCCTGTTCAAGGTGCTAGTCAAAATCAGATCTCAGTCCTGCAGGATGATTCTGATTGCTCCAGACTGGGTCAGGCAGCCCTAGTACCCTCCTTCTGTCCTTAGCAGTCCATCTTCCCTGTGTCTCCCCAGGAACCACAATTTATAACCTGTGCCCAGGGAGAGTTTGGTATCAAATCTCAAATCCCTCAACCTCAAGGCCTGGCTGTTGAGGGTTAGAGTTGCTGACCTACACCTTTCTCAAGGTGTTCTCAAATCTTAAAGCTTCTAGGAAGCCTTCCACTAGGGCTACTTATAACTCCAAATGGAAAAGGTTTTCCATATGGTGTTCTGGGAAGCATATTTCCCTGGAATCTGCTGATTTGCCCACTGTTTTGGACTATATGGTCCATCTTAATTCTTTGGGACTGAGACCAGCTACCCTGAAAGTGCATTTGGCAGCTGTCTCTGCTTTTATTTCAGCAGGGAAGCCCTCTTCTCTTTCTGCTCACCCTGTATTTTCCAAGTTTTTCAAATGATTGCTTCACACCAATCCGCCATTCAGGGACCCTGTGCCTGCCTGGGATCTTAATGTTTGCATTGCTCAGCTGATGCACCCCCCCTTTGAACCTCTGTCTTCGGCAGAGCTTAAGTACTTGGCTTGGAAAACTGTGTTTCTAGTAGCCATCACTTCTGCCAGGCGCATAAGTGAGTTACAAGCTTTATCAGTGGAGACTGATTTTATTTCCTTTCACAGGGATAAGGTAGTCCTCAGGACTAACAGGAAGTTTTGCCTAAGGTGGTTTCAGATTTCCACCTTAATCAATCCATTTCTCTTCAGTGTTCTTCACTGACCATTCCTCCTCTCTGGAGAGGAGGTTGCACAACAGATGTTAAGGGGCCCTAAGTTACTACATAGGCGTACCAAGGGTCACTGGGTTTGACTCCTCCAACTATTTCTCACTTATGGTGAGGTTGGGAAGGAAACCTGCCACTAAGAGATCCATTGCCAGGTGGATTGTCTCTTGTATCCAATTTTGCTATCAAAAACTGGGTAAGGTTCCCCCTTCAGCCCTGAGGGCTTACTCTACCAGAGGTACAGCTGCGTCTCTAGCTGCTGCCAGAGACATCCCTATCTTAGAGATATGTCAAGCAGCTACTTGGAAAACAGTACACACTTTCACCAAGCATTACTCCCTGGATATTCAGGCCATGAGGGATGCTCGGTTTGGCACAGCCATGCTTCAGAGCCTATTCCCTAAGTAGGTTCTGTCCCTCCTCCATGGAGGTACTGTTGTGTAGTCTGCAATTGTCATAATATAGCAAGACTTAATGTTGTTTGAAGAAAAAATTACTCACCATAGTAATGTTGTTTCTTCTAATGGAGTCTTGCTATATTATGACCCCCCCCCCCCCAGCCTGCCCCTCTCAGAACTTCTACTTTGGGTATGGGGTGGGCAGAGTCCAGTGTTGGCACTTATTGATGCCCATTTTATGTTTCCACACCTTCTTTTTTGGGGGTGTTTGGGTGTTGTGTTTTATTTTATCTTATCTTTTTCTGGTCCCCTGACTTGAGTCTTGGTGTTGGGGCCAGGAAAATGTGTTAATATTTAAGTAGCCAGTTGGCTAGTGTAGATTACAGCTTCCACACAGAACCTTAGTGAGTTTTGCTCGTAAAGATCTGACAGTTTCAGTTTGAAATATTCTAGACAGAGCTTTTCTAACCGAGCTCGTGCTCAAAGTTCCATGCCTGGTATGGAAGTTAACTCTTTCACCTCCGGAGCAGTTCTAATGGTGGGACAAACTGCAATTGTCATAATATAGCAAGACTCCATTAGAAGAAACAACATTACTAAGGTGAGTAATTTTTTTCTTGCAGTCGACCACCATTTTGCACCTTGCATAGTTACCGTTCGTTAGTTATTTTCATTCAGATTTTTTCAAGTATTAGTGCATGTCTTCTTCATCTTCTCAGCGGCAGAAGTCGAAGTGTGCGTGTGGCAAGCAGATCCTGGCGAGGGATAACCACTCTGCCTGCCTCATCTGCTTAGGCCCAAACCACCGGCCAGACGACTGCCTGCACTACCAGAAATACAACAGCAAGACCCGCATCCACTGCTTCAAGACACTCAAGGCCTACCTGCTAGAACAACAAGCGGCCACCATGCAGAGGACCCATTCAGGACACAGCTCTTCCTCTTCAGCTAGGAACTCCTCCCCCAAAGAGAGAGATTGGGCGGGAAACACCACAACAGGGATAACAATAAACTTTATTTATATTGCACCTTTCCAAAACCAAGGCGCATTCCAAAAAGATTAAATACAAACAAACAGACAATAATATAAAAACTATTAAGAACAAGTAAACATTAATAAAGGCCATATGTCTTATTCCATGAAAAGGATTTAAGCGCCTGTTTAAAGCTCCCCACGGTCGAACACTCCCTTAACCGATGAGGTAGAGAATTCCAAAGGGTTGGTACCACGAACATAAAAGCCCGGGCACCAGCTGATTTCAGTGTGACCCTAGGGATCTCTAGCAACCCCTCATCGGCTGAGCAGAGTGACCTCACGGGGAGATAAGGAGTCAGGAGATCTTTCAGGTAGTCAGGGCCCAGATTGTGTAGGGCTTTAAAAGTCAGTAATCCAACTTTGAAGGTGATCCGCCACTGAAATGGTAGCCAGTGCAGATCCTGCAGCGCCGGAGTAATATGTGATGTTCTAGGAGTACCCGTAAGTACTCGAGCTGCGGAATTCTGCACCAGCTGCAGGAGGCAGATATCAACCCCTGGAAGCCCAAGGTAAAGCGGATTGCAGTAGTCCAGGTGTGAAGTCATAAAGGCATGGATCAAGGTTGGTAGATTGCCAGACGGAACAAGGTGCTTGATTCTGGCGATGTTTCTCAGATGATAAAACGAAGATTTTACCACTGCTGACACTTGAGATCTTAAGGTCAGCCCATCATCTAGGATCACCCCCAGATCTTGCACTCATTCAGAGACCAGTAACTCGACATCCCCACAAAACACTCCAGAAGGGGAGCTGGCCACAGGACCCCCTGTCCGGCGATCTGGATCCAAAACCAACACCTCAGTCTTCCTAGAATTCAACTTCAACCAGCTCAAACTCATCCAATCCTGAATTTCCTCCTGACAGCATTAAATGGGTATCATCTGCATAACAGTGGAAGCCCAACCTGTACCATCTCACAGTGTCTCCGAGGGGAAGCATGTACACCGCAAACAACATGGGAGACAATATAGAGCCCTGAGGAACCCCACAATAAAGCGAAAAGAGATCAGAGGAGAAAAGCCCTGTCACCACCCTCTGAGATCTTCCAGGATGGTATGATGTGAAGCATCTGAGCACAACCCCAGACAGTCCAAAAATACATCTCAGGTGCTCCAAAAGAACCCCATGGTCGACATTGTCAGATGCTGAAGATAGATCCAATAACACCAGGATAAACAGTTTTCTCTGGTCTCTTGCCATCAGGAGGTCATTGAGCACCCGAAGCAGCACAGTCTCAGTACTGTGCCTCTTTCGGAAACCTGATTGGAGAGGTTCATAGATGCTATGGATGGTCAAGTGGTTCTCCAGTCGGGCTGCTACCACCTTCTCGATTACCTTCCCTGCAAAGGGAAGGTTCGAGATAGTTCTGTAGTTAGTCAGACATTCTGGATCCAAAGATGTTTTTTTCAACAAGGGTGTCACCACTGCCTCTTTCAAGGACAGGGGATATACACCCTAGTGAAGAGAGGACCAGACAATCTGTGCTAGAGCCAGTAGAATAGAATCTCCACACCCTAAGAGTAGGGGTGTGGGACCTGGATTTAAACTACAGGAGGTAGGACGCAGCCCCTGGACAATCTGCATAACATCCACGATTTCCGGGCAGTCGAAGGTACTGGACATCCGCAACTAGCATAGAACGTGCCAAACCGATGTCTGCCCTAATGTCGGCCACCTTAACCACGAAGAACCGAGCAATCTCATCACACTGTGATTGTGACAACACTCTACGGAGCTGTAGACAGGTTAGGTTGCACAATCTGTCCACAGTTCTGAAAAGCTGAGCAGGTCAGTTCTGTGCGGCAGAAATTTCCCTGGACAGGAAATCTGCCTTCTTACGGGAAATTTCTGACTGGTAGAATTGATAATGTTCTAACAGTCTAAGGCGGTCGGCATCCAGGCCAGACCTCCTCCAGCAACGTTCTAACCTGCGTCCAATTTGCTGCAACTCCCTCAGAACCCCATCAAACCATGGGGTTCGAGGTCGGAGGGAGAGAGGACGCACACAAACTGGAGCAATAGAATCCAGGGCAGAGGTAATGGCAGAATTATAAGCCACAACCAATGCCTCTGGATCATTGCTATGCACAGGAAGCTCTGATACATCAAGAACCACTGCAAGGTCATTAGAGGAAACATTCTGTAAAGGACGGAACTTGACCATCTCCACAAGGGTCGGCCTACAAAGGGGGTGGTGGGGTGCAAAAATTGAATCTCACAATGTAGTGATCTAACCAACTGACTGGTTCCACCCCCACATCAGAAGCCTTGATCCCCAGGAGGAAGACCAAGTCAAGAGAATGGCCAGCTTTATGAGTAGCAGTGGTAACTACCTGTGTTAGGCCCAGTGAATCCATTAACTGGAGAAAGTGTTGTCCAAATTGTGAGAGTTCATCGTCGATCCATGCATTAAAGTCATAAGGAGAGAGCCAGATCAGAGTCCCGCCCTAGGTCCCCTCACAAGCCTTTTGCTTCTTCCACCTCCAGCGGGAGGCTGGAATCCGTTTGCCCCAGTTCAACGGCTGTTGCCGGGGCTTCTTCCAAGAGGACGACTGCCTCCAGTCACTCAAAAGGCAAGGAATCTTCAAGTCATGGGTGTTCATCTGCCCCTGTGTTCCTGGCTCTTAGGCCCCACATGCAGATGCTTGGGTCGGCGCCAGAGGGACAGGTGTCTTCTGTGGGCGAGAAAGCAGACTCTGCCGCCTGAAAGTCCTCAGGGTCCTCCGACAGGCACAAGGGGTCGGGCAACTCATCTGGTCGCCAGGAGATCATTAGACACTGAACGCCTCCTCCACCCGAAGATAGGGCAATGTCAGCCTCAGAGGGTCAACAGACTATGGGCCACTCCGATGCTGCATTAGATATGGACCAGGCGCTCCCCTATCAAAGTGACCATCTACTCCAAAAGAGCTGGCATTGGATCAGTTGCCCAGCATGCCTAAGGATCGGATGCAAGGGGCCTATAGATAGTCAGCTGCCCCTCCACCTCCACCTACTCCTAAGGAGCCAGACACCAGACCCCAAGGAGGCTTGGCTCCACCAGATAAGGCCCCAACACCTGAGACACCTGAAGACTAGCCTGAGGACCAGGTGTTGGCTCCTTAAGGCACCACAGGGACTGACGCCAGGCCCCTGGAACATCCCTACCTCACCGCCACTACCACCGGTGGTACCTTTGGTGGAAGTAGGGGCCCTGTTCAGCTCTTGGTGAAACAACAAGGAAACTACCCCCTATCCCAGCCCCACCCAAGGAGCCCTCACCTCAGAGACCCAGACGTCCTCTCCAACGCCAGATCGTCCATCATCAGAGGATGATGACCTGGGGTTGCCAGGTCCCAGTGATTGGAAAAGGCACCTATCATAAGTTCCCTCCTCCAGGGGACGCCCACACTCTTCCTCAAGGGAAGATGCAGGGGGATCTTCCTCAGATTACTCATCAGAGGACAAGCCACCTTTACCTTCTCTGGATCACAAAAGGACTCCCCACAATCGCCTCCGAATGATCTGTCTTTCCTGGATGTGATGAGGCACATCCGGTCCCTAAACCAGTGAGGCACAGAGGAGCTTGACCCAGACCGCGTCTGGCCAGGTTCCTCGGGCCGAACGACCCAAAGCCTTTGGTCATCCCCCCACTTGTTGAACCCTTCCAGGACATCACAAAGTTGGCCTTTAAGCACCCATCTACTATGGCAGCCGTGTCCAAGAAAGCAGACCAGCTTTATAAAACACTGAAAGGGAGCCCCATCTTAGTGAATAGCCAAGGGCTGACTCTATGGTTCTCATGGCAGCGCACGGCAGAGTGCAGCAACCAAGGCACACGAGTTCTCAGCCTCCAGATCCACAGTCAAAGAAACTGGACCATATGGGCCGCAAGGTCTACTCCTCAGCCAGCTGCACCGTCAGGTCGATGAATTTTTTGGCATATATGGTCATGTACCAAAAATCCCTTTGGAGTAAGGCTTTGGATTTGGTAAAGACCCAGCTGGACCCGGATGGAAAATCAGAGCTCATGGCTGTCATCTAGTCGGGAATTGATGTTGGCAAGCATGTACTGTGGAGCTCTTACGATTCTGCAGACATGGCAACCAGGGCAGCAGCAACAGGGGTATGCATGAGGAGACATGCCTGGTTGTGGGTCTCTGGTTTCCAAGAAGACTTGCAGAATGCCATACTGGACACACCCTTTCAAGGGTCTGCCCTTTTTGGCACAGACAGAGAGAAGGTAATAATAGGACTTCAGGATTCGGGCAAGGTGGTGTCCGACATATACAGAATGTACAAGTCGGAGCCACCCACAGCTCAGGGCATAACACCTTTCGTAGGAACCAGGGTCAACAGGGCAGACGCCAGCAGCAGCAAAAAAGGGATTCAAAAGAAGAGGTCCTCCCCTGGCTTCAGGTACCCAGGGCCCCCAAAGTGCCAAGACAGCCAGACTCCCCTTTGCCTACCCCTTCCGCTATGGCATGACTCCCTGACGGCCTTTCCTCTTCTGACGGAAGCACAAGGGAAGGATGTAGGAGGGAGGTTCCTCCTCTACCGATCAGGATGGACCAGCACCACCACAGACCAATAGGTCCTCCAGATTGTCGAAGGGGGTACTCTCTGGAGTTTACCCAGATTCCACCGGACAGCCCACCCATCCCCTCCCACTACTTCCTCTCCCACATGGTGCTCCTGTGAGCAGAAATACAAGCATTGCTCAAGAAAAGAGCAATTCAAGAAGTACCCCCAGCTCGAAGGGGCAGGGGGTATTACTCCCACTTCTTCCTAGTCCTGAAGAAGACCGGGGACCTCCGTCCCATTCTGGATCTAAGACAGCTCAACACCTTCAAGTACAGAAGGTTCAGAATGGTGAAACTGGCAAGCCTGTTACCCATGCTCCATCAAGGAGACTGGCTCTGCTCCCTGGACATTCAGGTTGTTTACATGCATATAAAGATTCTGCCATTACACAGGAAATATCTCCACTTCATCTTCCAAGGAGAGCACTATCTGTTCAGGGCACTACCATTCGGCCTTTCATTGGCACCTAGGGTCTTTACCAAGTGCCTGGCAGTAGTGGCGGCAGCTCTAAGGAGAAAGGGTCATTATGTCTACCCTTACCTGTACAGTTGGCTTCTCATAGCTTTATCAGAAGACCAGCTATGTCAAACGCTGTGGGAGACGTTCAGCCTGTTTCGAACCTTGGGCATCATTCTTGGTCTTCCCAAGTCATGCCCTTGGCCCACCCAAGGGCTACAGTACATTGGACTGGTTCTGGACACTGTCCAAGGAAAGGCCTTTCTTCCCGAGGACCGAGCAGTCAGGCTGCTGGAGGTCGTTCGCAGAGTGATGACCTCCAACCAGGTCCTGGCCAGAGTAGTGCTACAGCTCCTAGGCCATATGGCCGCAGCTATCACCACAGTCCTTTCTCTCGTTTGAACATGAGGGTCCTGCAGTGGAACCTCAGAGTTCAGTGGGACCAAGGGTCAGATGACCTCAATCAGCCGATCTGGGTGTCCAGTGCGGTTCATCAGTCCCTGGATTGGTGGGTCACCCTGGCTCATCTAGACACGGGGGTCCACTTCCAGCATCTCAGTCCTCAGCAAATCTTGACGACAGATGCCTCAGGACTGGGCTGGGAGGCACACATGGCATCTCATCAGATATGGGGCTTTTGGAACTCAATAGAGTGGATTCTCCATATAAACATTCTGGAGATGAGAGCCATCCTGTATGCCTTACAGGCATTCCAAGCGGTACTCTCACCCAGGCCCTTGCTGGTCCAGTCAAACAATACCCCAGTAGTCTTCCATCTCAACAAACAAGGAGGCACTCATTCTTACCCCCTATGCAGAGAAGCTATGAGAATGTGGGTTTGGGCAGTGGATCATAACCTGGATTTCACAGTAGTCCATTTTCCAGGAATTCTCAACGTCCTCATAGACAGCCTAAGCTGCTCTCTCTCTCAGAGCCATGAATGGGAACTGCTGCAGGAGGTCATAGATGACATCTTCGGAAGGTGGGGTCGGCCAGAACTAGACCTCTTTACGTCCCCACACAATGCCAGACTGCCCAATTTCTGCTCACTAGATCCAGATCCTGGTGTTTTTTGATAAGATGCATTATCCCTCTCCTGGGCAGGGAGGTTCCTGTACACACTCCCTCTCTTCCCGCTTCTTCAGAGGATACTACTCAGGTTGCAGGTGGAAGGTGCCCGCATGATCCTGGTTGCACCCTTCTGACTGTGGCAGATTTGGTTCCTGCTGTTACAGCAACTGGCATTGGAAATTCCAGTTCCATTACCCAGTCCACTCATTTGCTGTCCATAGAGCAGGGGACACTAGTTTATCCGGATCTCTGGTCACTACATCTGCATGCATGGCTCTTGCAGACTTCATTAGGGACAGATTCGGAGTATCCCCCAGGGTGGCAGTTCTCGTGGCAGTGAGAAAGCCCTCTACTAGGGCAACATATGCCATGAAGTGGAAGTGCTTCTGCTTGTGGGCAGCCTCCCATTCTCTGGATCCTTTCAGCTGTCCGGTGGATTCTGTGCTGGAGTATCTTCTTTCCCTGTCATACCTGGGCCTTAGCTACTCGTCCATTAAGGCACATCTCTGTGCATTTTCAGCTTATCACGCATCACTGGATGGGAAGGCTCTGGCACAGCTGGACCTATCTATGCAAGACATTTTTAAGAGGGATCTTGCATATTAAACCACCTTGGAGAGATCCAGTTCCTCCTTGGGACCTCTTGTTTGTGTTAGAAAAGCTTACTTTGTCTCCCTTTGAGCCAGCCACAAATTGTGAGCTACACTTTCTCTCTAGGAAAGCATTATATTTAGCTGTCATTACTTCCGCTTGGAGGATTTCTGAGCTGCAGGCTCTGATGTGTGAAGAGACCTATCTTGTTTTTCACAGGGACAGAGTGGCCTTGTGTACAAATCCTAAGTTTCTGCCGAAGGTAGTGTCTGAGTTTACCTTAAACCAAGACATAGAACTACTGGTTTACTACCCAGAATGCTCAAACAGAGGCGAGGCCTTGTTACATACTCTGGATGTATATAGACTTCTTCGTTATTACCTTGATCACACCCGATCCATTTTCCAGAAAGACAGATTAGTGGTTTGTCTCTTTTGCCCAAAGGATAATGGGGTCTCCAGTGACAAAACAGATATTGGCCAAGTTGCTGGTCAGTTGCATCATATTCTGTTGTCAGAAGAACGACAAACTCTTACTGGGACCAGTCAGGAGTCACTGCACCAGAGGGGTTGCAACATCCTTCATGTCCCTCAGGAACATTTCGACAGCAGATCGTTGTGCAGCTGCTACTTGGAGTTCGGTCCATACCTTCATTAGGCATAACAGTCTGGATGTTGCTTCCATAAGGAGAGCAGGTTTCGGCCTCACGGTCCTACAGGGACTTCACTCCTGAGGTCCCTAGGGCACTGTTTTTCCCAGGCCTCCACCCTTGTGACCTGGGCTTCTTGTTAGTATTGCTTGGGACTCAGTTTTATTGGTATTACCTGCTGCAAGAGCTCCCCCTCAAAGTAAGATAGTACAGTTACGTAGGAACTTACCATAACAGTAGATCTTTGAAAGGTGCTCTTGCAGCAAGTGGCTTTCCCTCCAACCTGCCCCCAGGGTTTAGTAATTGTTCTTTTCTGTGGGTGATGGGAGATTCTCCTTGGTTCCCCATCTTGATTATCAAGCCACATTTCCGGTGGGTGAACTGAGGTGGTGCCAGCGGTAACATTGGGGCAGGACCAATGTCAGGGGTGGACCCCCACTTTAGACTGCTAGCTGGAAGTTTTCCTTGGGGTCATAATAGTCCTATTGGTATTACCTGCTGCAAGAGCTCCTCTCAAAGATGTATTGTTATGATAAGTTCCTACGTAACTGTACTGTCTTGATTTTAGATAATGATAGTAATAACTTATAATAAAGCATTTTATCAGTGTTGGAGATTTTTGGATTTTTCCAGAGAAATAAGAAATAAAAAGGGGGACACAGGGTACACAAATATCCGTTAGTCACTACCTATCCATCTTCCTCCGGAACCCCTACCCGACCCCCATCAGAGATCCAGGACTGTTTTAAGGGACAAAGTGTAAATCTAATTGTGCCATGTACCAATGCCATTTTGTTAAAAAATTATCTAATTGGTCACATAGTGAAACCGTCAGTTTTTCCATTAGATAGACATTTGTTATTATCGTTCTCCATTCTGGGATAGAAGGAATATGCATCGTCATACATCTTCTTGTGATTGCTTTTTTTTTTTTTGCTGCAAGCAAGAATATTGGCAGAAGAGTTTTTCTCCATTGTGGCACAATGGGTAGGAGTACTAATTGGCTGTGTCTGATTTTCACCTTAACCAGGTGATTAATCTTCCAGTGTACTTCACTAGTCACACCTCGGAGGCGGAAAACAGGCTCCATACTCTGGACCTGTGGCGAGCAGTAGCCTGTTATAAGGAGCATATGGCTGGAGTTTGGGGAGAGGTTTGCCAGCTGTCGGTCACCTATGTTGAAGCTGCACCTGGCAGACCAGCAGCTAAGAGGACCATTGGCAGGTGGATTGTATCCTGCATCAACCTCTGCAATAGGCTGGTGGGTAGGAAGCCTCCCATAGGGCTAAGGGCTCATTCCACCCATCATACTGCTGCCTTGGTGGCTGCTTCCAGGGACATCCAGGAAATATGTCGGGCTGCTACCAGGAAGTCGGCACACACCTTCATTTCCCATTACCACATCGACCTTGAGTAACTGGTTTCGGGGACTCAGTTCTCCAATCTCTGTTCCCTAGACAGGGGGTGTGCGCCTTGCCCCCTCCTCCCAGGAGGACTGCTAGGAGTCTGCCAGAATGTGTGAATAGAACATCATATCCACGTCCTTAAAAAAACAGGTTGCTCACCTGTAAAAGTAGTTCTAGGAGTGGTATATGGTGTTCATCCACACTGACCCACCTAACCTCCCCTGGCAAGTGGCACACTGTCTTTGCTTCCAGCAGGCAAGATCTGGCATCATGGGGTGGCCCTAGGGGAGTTACCACCTGGGTGGGTTGGAGGAGCCAGCTTGAAGACATTCCGGCACATCTTAAAGGGAAAGGACACTGCTGGAAAGTATGGATGAACATCATAAACCATTCCTAGAACTACTGTTACAGGTGAGTGACATGTTTTTATGTGTGCCTACAAACCCCCCAGGTAGGAGGCTCTGCTGGTCTGACCGAACTCCTCTCTTATGCTGCCTCAGCTAACGGCCATAATGATATTATCAGTCTTTGGGACATTGACCTGGACCGGTCCAACTAATCCCCTAAAACCTATAATTCCATTTTTCAGGAGTATAACCTCCACCAACTTATCATGGCTCCTACCAGAACATGTGTGAACTCGGGGCTCTAAAACATTAATTGATTGGATCCTAACAAATAGAACTGATAGGGCAGCTGGAGCAGGAATCCTCTCAGATGCTATCTCTGACCATTCTCACATTTTTGTATTTGGTGTGCTCATGCTCCCCCTCTGAAAAGTCATAACCTTCCGTGACTTCTCCAGACTTGACACTATCCTGTTTCTTAATGATCTGTCTATGGTCGACTGGTCCTTCCTATATGCCTCTGAAGCCCTTGATCTGTTCCTAGCACAGTTCTGTGCATTACAGAACCAGCATACTCCCACCATATCCTGGCTGATCCGTGGGGCCCTGTCATCGCAACACAGGTCAGGGAGCATAGGAAAACCAGGAGCAGTTGTAGAATTCACCAAAAATATTTATTTACACTAGCAGTAACAAAAAAAATATATATACTTGTTCAGTATAACTATTTACAAAGGCCAAATAAACAGAAAAAGTCCATCTGAGTTTTTCTTCAGTCTCTGTGTCCATTCTTCTCTTTCTAAGCAATTGCAGCTCAGCTCACTGAGTCCTTCCAACCTTCATTCTTAACAAGCATCCTGTTCTTGTATGTTTCAGGCAGGTGTTGCAAGAAAACAGTGTGCGTGAGCTGAGGCCCCTTTTCCACAGCTCTTCTGCAAAAGGCTTAAAAATTGTACTAAGGTAACCTCTTGATTTTCCAATAGCTTTTTGCAGTCATCTCAAACTATAATTATATACATTTCAGAAATTAACACTATATTGTTTCTAAGCAAAAGGGATCCCAATATAAGTTACATTTCCATGTAGTGATTTGCATATATTTTTATATCAGCAGATATGCAAGGGTGGAAAAGAGACAGAACAGCAAGTGAAGGTTGAGAGATAGCGAGAAGCAAATAATTGTAAGACTGTCGTGGTGATCAAGTCCTAGGTCTCACGGGAAAACTTGGTTGCGCAACCAGACAGATAAGTAGACAGGAAAGGAAAGGAAAGAACAGAACAGATCCCTGCATTCAAACTCTTTCCATAACAATTAGGACAGGGTCCTATACCACACTGTCACAGACCCCCACCAGATGGCTTAGCAAGGATCTCCTAGCCCAACTAAAATCCTGAGATTGCTGTAAGTTTAAATCCTCTGGCAAACTGGCTGATCTACAGGAATATCAATCAAAGACAAACTTCTTTAAATGTGCTACTAGTCTAGCCAAGAGCGCCTGCTATAAAAACATGCTAATCAATGCTGCTGGTGACCCTAAACAATTCTGAGTACATATTAAGAATTTCATGGGGGCTACGCATTCTCTATCCTCCAATGACATGGTTCTTAATAGCACACACTATAACAATCCTGCCACAATTGCCAACTCCTTTATTCTACACTTCTCTGATATATTAACTTACACTAGTTTCCTTTCCTGCCACTAATGCTACCACCCTTGACTCTGTTCATGCCCCCCCCCGCACCTCTCATTGCTTTCATTTTCAGGTGGTAACCAACAAAGAGGTCTGTGATCTTCTAAGGCCTATCTATGACAGCTGCAGCATTGGTGCTGATGGCATTGAGCCCCAACTTCTCAAATTAGCCACCCCTCTTCTTGCCTCATCACTGGCTAGAATCTTCAGTTTGTCGCTTTGCTCTGGGATTGTCCCCAATATCTGGAAGACAGCCGGGATAGTCCCCATCCTTAAAAAAGGAGACCCTAAGTCAATCTTGAATTGTAGACCTGTTAGCATACTTCCTGTGCTTAGTAAACTACTAGAAAAATGTGTCTCCCTCCAAACAACTACTTTCCTTCATGGTCATAACCACTCTTCTCAAGTCAAAATGACTATGGACTCTAGCCTTTTAACTGGAGCAGTCTTCATTGACCTTACCAAGGCCTTTGACCTTGTAGACCACACCTTATTTATGGCTAAAATCACTCTTCTTGGTTCGTCCCACCCTCTCTGAGGTGGTTGCATGGCATAGCAGCTACCACTCTGACAGACAGCAATACGTTAAATACTGCTCCTGCTCCTCTGAGCTCTCCAGCATCAACAGTAGTGTACATCAAGGCTCCAACCTTGGCCCCCTTCTCTTTTATTATTATTGGAATTTTGGTTACCGAGTAAGCCCACTGAGACCATGCAGTCCCTTTTTCAGTGACGACCTGAGTGTCATTGGCAAACACAGTACAATAGATGAATACAGTAATAATATTCAGGATACAGAGAGATTTAACAGTGTTGCAAAAATTATTACAGTGGAAAGCCAGGTAAGTAACTTAAAACAGATCAGACATTAAGCATATATATATAAATAAACAGGATAACTAATATTATATAATATATACATAGCAGGAACACGAGGGCAGGTGCATTAGAAGGTACATCTATCAGAGTACTAGGCATTAACAATGCTATA
This sequence comes from Neoceratodus forsteri, assembly GCA_016271365.2. Lineage (NCBI taxonomy): Eukaryota > Metazoa > Chordata > Ceratodontiformes > Ceratodontidae > Neoceratodus > Neoceratodus forsteri. The sequence goes on along the minus strand of CM057455.1, from coordinate 26,761,321 downwards.
AGGGTTATTTAAAGCAATTGCAGAGGAGGGGGTTAGTAGGAAAGAGGTAAGCTCTTTTTAGGAGGAGGATAGGCTGGGGCAGGAGAGTAAGTTAGGGAGGAGGGAATTCCAAGCAGTGGGAGCTGAGAAGGCGAATGAGCGCTTGCCCGAGGCATTGCATCTTCTGGATTGCCAATAAGAGTAAGGAAGTAGATCTAAGCGTGTGTGTGGGTGCTTTTTTGTAAATGATTCCCCTTAGGCAAGGGGGATTAAAGAGCTTAGTAAGTTTGAATACAAGGTATAAGGTGTGAAACTGTAACCTTGAGTCATAGATAGGCCATTGAAGAGAATATAGGGCCTCACAGTGGTGTTTTCTGGAGTCTGCTCCATGGGCAAAACGTCCAATCCTATGGTAGAGTTGACGAACCTGTGCAAGGGAAGAAGATTGGGCGGAGAGTAGTAGACGGGCACCAAAGAACAAAATAGGGAGAAGGGAAGTTGATGCAATCTTTTTACAGGCGGCATTGGATAAAAGTGGTCGGAGGCGGTATAAAAAACTGAGCTTCTGGTTTACCGTTTTGGTAAGCTGAGTTACATGATGCTCCATTGAGAAGGAGGCATCTAAGTGAACCCCAAAGTATTTAAAAGTACTAACCACCTCTGTGGGGTCTCCTGACTGTGTACTGATCTGGAGAGGTTTGGTAGATTTGGGGGGACGGGTTATGGAAAAGCATAGCTTTTTAATTTTTTTATATTTAGAATTAGGTGATTGTCAGAGAACCAGGTCTCGAGCACAGTGAAATTAAGCAATAAGGCATGACCAAGGATTATGTTAATGGTCTGTTAATCACCTTCTAGGGGTGTACTGTGGCACGAGGTGTAGCCGAGTGCTACATGCCCCTAGAGGGTGATTAACGGACCATTAATATAATCCATGGGAGTGCCTTATTGCTATTATAATAAAAAAAAATTTTTAAACAGTGTTAAACCTTGTTCAGCATATGGCTAAGCTCTACATGTATGTTAATAAAAGATTAACATAAGGCTGTTAGAATGTTTGCAGCCAATCAGAAAGCTCCATTTCTTAGACTCTTTATATAATTAGAGTTAAGACTTTGGTTAAGCCAGTGTGTATTGTTAGATGAGCGGTATAAGATTGCATCATCAGCATATAATTGCACGGACGCACTGCCACAGAAGTTGGGGAGTTTGTTGATAAAAAGCGAGAACAGTATTGGGCCAAGAATAGAACATTGAAGTATTCCTTGAATAGGAGAGTGAACCAGACCATTTTACGCTTTTCGATCTTCCAGTGAGGTAGTCATGGAACCATGTAAGTGCTAAGCGATCTAGACCTAATTGATGTAATTTACCAAGGAGAAGGTGGTGGTTGACTAGACTGAAGGCCTTAGTCAAGTCAATGAATATTCCACTGGTTAGAAGATTAGCATCACTTACATTAAGAATGTCAGTCGAGACTTTGACAAGGGCTGTGGTAGTACTATGGCCCTTCCTGAAGCCATGCTGGCAGTCCGTGAGAAGATGATGTAAGTCTGGGTAGGATTGTGGCTGAATGTGCAGGATCTGCTCCAGGATCTTAGCCAGTGGGCAGAGAATTGAAATAGGCCTATCATTTTCCACAGTGTGGATCCCCCCCCTTATGGAGGGGGACCACCACAGCCACTTTTCAAAGACTTGGCACTTCACCAGAGAGGGTGGATCTGTTTAGAAGATCACGGACAGGTGCAGCAAGTGCTGCTGCCCCTAGTTTGAGAAACCTGGGTTCTAATGTGTCATGGCCAGGGGAGCTCTCTGACTTGAGATTTGATAATAGCCTGAGGACTTCTCTTCTAGTGGCTATTTTTGAGTGGAAAATGGGTCGGGAGCCAAGAGCAGCGTGATGCTGAGTAGGAATAGAGTAATCCGAGACTGGCGGCAGGTGAGCTGTGTACCTGTCAAGGTCAGTGAGGAACTGATTAATTCCTTCTGCAATGGACGTGGGGATCTTGAAGGAGGTGGCTGCCAGACGATATGGAGCTTGGACATTGGGTCAATTTACCTTTGATCAAAGAATTGATATGTTTCCAGAATTCTTTGGGCTTTCTGAGATTCTCAGTCTGAAGTGAGTGGAGATAGGTATGTTTAGCACCCTGTATCCTACTTTTACACTTATTTCTCAGCTGTCAATAGTATAGCCAATCAGAATGAAGGAGGCTGTGTTTATAGGTCTTCCAAGCTGCATCATGACTCTTCATGAGGGTCCTGATTTCAGTAGAGAGCTAGGGTGCCTTAATACCCTTAAATCTACATCTAGTAAGTGGAGCATGTCTGTTGATAATGTTTTTAAAGGTAAGGATAAAATGATCAAGTGCCTGGTCTGTTGAGGGGAGGTGAGTAATGGGTGTCCAGTCAGCATTATTAATAGACATTGAGAAATGGTCTACGTTAAACTGAGACATTTTCCTGCATTCATGTATTATGGGTGGTGGGGCATCAAAATTATTACGCCACACACAGTAGGTAGGAGAGTGGTCACTAATACAATCGGGTAAAAACACTGACTGTTTTGATCCTATGTGGGCAGTTGGATGGTAACCAATCCAACAGCGTTGCAGTACCTGTTTTGGAGTTATGTCTTGTGGGCAAGGAGATGAGTTGGGTGAACTTTGTGTCAGAGACTAGGGTATGGGCCTTGTTTTTGTGGGGGGACAGCCAGTCAACATTGAGATCTCCACAGATTACTGTGTCATGATGGGGGGAGAGCTGACAGTGCCGACATAAGGGAAGGCAGTTGATTGGAAGCGTCCCGCGGAGGTAGGTAAATACATCCAATAAGTAGTTTCTTAACATTGCCTAAAGTTAGTGAGATTGATAAAGATGCTGCATTGGGAGGCATGCCAGGGGGAGAAGAGATCAAAGTGACATGAAATTTAGACTTAACAGATATTAAGACACCTCCCCCCTTTCTACCGAATCGGTCATGCCTGTGGCAGGAGTACCCAGGGAACTCAATTTCATGTTGTTGTATACCGGGCTTCAACCAAGTTTCTGTTATGCCAAGGATGTCCAGGTTGAGATTAGTTGCCCATGCCCGAATCTCAGCAGTTTTAGGCCAGAGGCTTTGAGCATTTTAATGAGCAATTTTGATGCCTTTTTCCCTCAACGTGCAAGGGGCAGAAGCAGATAGAGGACTCTGAGGGCCAGGGTTAACTTCAGTGTCACCAACTAGAAGAAGGAGTAAGGACAAGTGTATGGCCGGAGTTAACTTTAAGAAGTGTGGGCCTATGATATTTATGCTAATCCTACATAACAAGTGCAGGGAGGTTCGGGTACATACCTTAAGGTAGTAGGCATCCTTTTTTTGCATGAGACGAGTGAGTTGAACAGGAGGTGAATTGTTGACATAGGTTTGGCTAAAATAGAGGGGTGAGGATTCTTGAGGCAGGGGGGCTAGGCACTATGCAATAATTCTATCGAGCAGAGAAAAGGATAAGATAAATAATAATGCAATAGCACTGCCCAGCTTGGCCATGCTGTAACCTGACACAGGACAATGATGATGGGCAATCTTCTAGAGGCCAAGCCTCCTGCAATTATTTGTAGACAGAGTAACCGCCGGGGTATAGAGATTGTTAGCAACTTCACTTCTGAAAAGTCACAGTAGCGTGGTGAGACCTAGGAAGATATAATTCTTCAAATGGCGAGGGTACAGAGGAGAAAGACGACTTGCAGTAGATCTCGAGGTGTTTAACGGGGATCTCCTTATCAAGAGAAAGTATGTAATAGAGGGGAGGAGTGAGAAGCAACCCACTTCTTTTCCATCTTCATCAACGTCATCTCTTCTAATATCACTCACTTTTCATCCCCTCTTTATGCTGAAGACCTCGTCCTCTACCACAGTGCTAAGGACATTGCAGACGTTAATTCTACCCTCTCCTCAGACTTTTGCCATATCCAGGACTGGCTTTCCAGGAATAGACTAGTTCTCAACACTAGTAAAACTCAAGCCATGCTCTTTGGTTCTGCCCCTAGATGTAAGAAATGCCACAACCAGCTAACTGTCTTCTGTATTTTTTTTTTATTTTATGTTTATTCATTATATAATGTATGGTAGAATGTTGTTATCTACCAAAATCGGGAATCTTTTCCCATGGTTGTTATGCCATCAATGTGATGTCACTTTGTTGTTAAACCATCGAAGGTATGTCACATCGCTGGTATAACAACCAGGATCAATCTGCGTATGCTTGGTAGAGGAAGCGAGTGGCTCCCCGAAACAGGCGCGGCGGTGAGAACTTGACCTGCAGTGGCATAAATTACTTCCCGTTAAGGTACCTTCTTCTTTTCTTCATTCTTTATGGCAGCCATACACTATAAAATATAAAGTATGGGGTCCCGATCGGTGACCAACTTGTTAACGGTCTTGAGGTTGCCATGGCGACATACACCTCTCGAGCGTCGCTCTCGAGGTTTACACGATCGCCATGGCAACCTCTCGACAGTTAACAAGCAGGTTACCGATCGGGACTTATACATTATCCTCTATAGCAGATACTGACATAGAAGGACACTTGGTTCCAAAGCATATAAATGGATACAGGTATATAGATAAAACAGGATATTTTTCTTATCTCCCAGGGTTACAACATGGGAGAGGAAGTTCAACTGAATTAACAGTTGTAAGTATAGAAATATATCATAATGCCTTTACAGCCATGACCATGGACTGTATAATCAAATAAATGCCCGAAAAGTCCTGAGGTACCAGTTCCAGTAAGTCAAATAATGACTTAATAAAGTCCATGTCGACAAAACAATACCAGAGTATAACGGTAAGAGAAGCAAGCCATCGAGCCTTCACTCCGACTGAAAATGGCCTGCAGTAAACTCTATCCAACATCATCTCACAACTTTAAACATTAGTGAACAGGATACTTAAAACCCCTATACAGATTATGAAACTCCTGGAAACACTAGTTCAAAGTCAACTGAGGCGGTCAGTTCAAGGGAGAAAAAGAGAAATACATCTCAGCCCTCTGTGCATTACTCTACCACCTCAGCTGCACACATGAAATCCACCTTGATCTTCAGTAAACGCTTACCTGCCTCTGAATAATCAGTAAACACATAGTTTTCCCTGCATAAGAAATTCTAAGCTTCACAGGAAGCAAAAGAGAGTGACTAAGTCCCAAAGATTTTAACTCAGTACGGACTGCATCAGATGCCTTCCGGCTCTGGCAGGTAGCAAAACTAAGGTCCGGGAAAAACAAAATGTTTGGGCCTTCTGGTAGTTGGAGGGGGCCTTTGGTTTTTGCAAGCTGCAGAATCCAGTCTCCAATGTGCTCACCCGCTGTCACAGTCGAAACAGTGCATAGAGGATCCGAGACTTGTGGTGGTTTCCGGGGGATGATTCGATAAACCTTGAAGATGGAGTGAAATCCAGCAGACTTTGCAGCAAGTGGTAAGTGTAAAACAATAGGTCCTCACCCTCCAGTAGTCCCAGCAAGCGGACATGGGTTAGATGAGCTCCGTTTTCTAGGCGCTCCATTCCTAGGCATAACAATTTGTTTTCTGCAACCAGCCCAACAGTCACTGCTGTTCGATCCAGTGATTCCCTTAATAACCGGGCATCAACAATAAAAACCTCCACTTTAGCTTCCAGTGATGTGACACAATTATTAAACATGTCCAGTTTAGGATCCAAAGCTTTAACGGAAGTGTCAAGGGCCTGCACAGCCCAGAGCATGGCACTATTAGAGGGTTCCATGCTGCCGCTTGCTCCAACCTCCAAGCCACCAGGAGCTGCACCATCAGGCTGCTTGTTGTGTTTCCCCTTCCCCGACTCTTGTTGCCCTGTTTTCCGAGGGTTCTCCATAACATCAGTCTTCGATTTTGAAAGATGGGATTGCCAGGGACTAGTACTGTAAAAGTACGTGTTTGGATAAAGTCCAAGCTTAGAGTAAGATTATATTTTAGTCGCTTTTTTCAGTGAAGTATACAGCGCTGTTAGGGTTGCGTCTGGTTCAGTTGGCTGCTAGCCATGCTCCCCCCATCTCCTGTATTGATGGATCCATTCTTAACAATGTTCAATCCTTTAAATATCTTGGTATCACCCTTGATCCCTCCCTTGACTTCAGCCTCCACACCCCCATCACCTGGAAAGCCGTAAATTCCAAGACTGATCTGGCCTGTAGAACCAGACATGTTCTTTCATCCTCTGCTTGTGTTGCCATAGCCCAGAGCATACTTCTGCCAGCCCTTACTTGTGGCTCAGTTACTTATGCCGGTGTCTCTGAAACAAGTCTACTCAAATGGAACAGCACTTATAATAATATATGTCGTTTTGCACTGGCTTCGCATCATCGAACCCATCAGTGCCATCTCTACAGCAGCCTTCATTGGCTCTCATCCATGGCCCACTGTCTCTACTCAGTGTCCTGACAGATGATATCTCTCGATCTGGTGTTCCCCCTACTCTAGATAATTACTGATTCCTCAAAACCCCCACTATGCCCTCCGCTCTGGTGATCAGATGCTGTTCCAAGTACCCAGATGCAAAACAGCCATGGGTGCCCAAGCCTTCTCTCACATTGCACCTGTATACTGGAGCTCCTTACTTTCAAATATCTGCCTCACCTTTATGCACGCCTGTGTTTTTTTTTTTTTTAATTCTTCTTTTTATTGTGTTTTCAACTTATATACATATAAGTCATCAATGCTCACATATTTTAAAAACATTCATAGCTTTCCATATTGTACAAGCAATCTGTAAAAAGCAATATGGAATTCATACAGAGTAATGTGCACTACTTAGTTTTACAGCTCCAAAGCTGGGGCATCAGATCCAGGCCTTCGACCCATAAAGCAAGAAAATTAACACTTACGACTTGGGGTACTGTGGATGGCTTGTTCACGGGCCCTGTTGTTAGAGGCACCTTATTAGGGTGCCTTAGCTCTTAATGAGCCAGTGTCTCATATTTCATTAAGTGAATCTTTCGAAGGCAAGGCGCCCAGCTATGTTTCAACTAGTGTCTTCTCTAAAAGGAAAAAATAAGGTGAGTATTTGATTATTGTACTGGAGTTTACATTATCTCCCATTCCAGGGTTCAATCTGGAAATAGCAAGCATTACACTTTTACACATCTCCCACACCAAAAGTCGCTATTATTTCCCTCACTCCTCACCGTCCCACTGCCTCAGCTGGGAAAAGCGATGTGTGGACTTCTGCCTCGTGGGGGTGCGGGAGCGCCGGGTCCAGGTCTTCAGAGTCGATGCTTCCGCTGTCTCCACCTAGGGCCCAAGGGACGCAACTAAGCTGTGGATCCTTAGGGGATAAAGGCAGGATCTTTTAACATGTAGTAATCGAATCCATCTGGTGGTAAACTTCTCTCCTTGTTCATTTAAGCTAAGTGTTATTTTTTCCATATTGTAGATCTGCTTCATGATATCCCATCAGTCTTGTATTGAAGGGGTTTTTATTGTTAACCACTGTCTAGTAATTGCTTTCTTCGCCACCGTAAGAAGGAGAGAAAGCAAGTATCTAGTGTTAGGGCCCCTGTGTGGCTTAGGGAAGGCATAGGGGCAAGGTAAGGGGTAAGGTTCGCCTGTGACTCTCTGCATAACCTCCAGCACTCTGCTGTATTATTTGAGGAATAGTGGCTAGTGACCACTGGGGATCTAAAGTAACGGATCAAGTTCTTCCATACGTATTCACGCCACTGGTGTGAGCTAGACACCCGGGCTGAGCAATAGCACGCCCGCCTCCAGTCCTCCAGAGAAAACCGATATCCCATTTCCCAGGTCCACTGTGCGCGGATTTCCCTTTGTGAGTTGAGGGTTTGGTAGTACAGTTATATCAAGTGGTCTTGTTTCTGGGAGTTGTTTAGTTGAATTTGACTCTGGATCAGTGCCGGATAGCCCTCAGAGTTCCACATAGATCGTGGAAGATTTTCCGCATAGTGTCGCAGTTGGAGGTAGCAGTAGAAGTCCTTGTGTAGTAAGTGGAACTTTTTTTGGATCTCTGCTTACAGTAGGTCCAGATACTGCCTTGTGTCACTATCTGCACCAAATACTTTAATCCATACTGCTCCCAACTCTGGAAGCCATCGTCTATGTTGTTTGGAGGGAAGTCAGTTAGGCTAGAAATTGGGCAGATGAGTGCTTGATAGGGTGACAGTAGCTGGGATTTCTTAAGGGAAAGCCAGTTCTTAAGCTGGTCCACTAGCCACAGATTTGGGATCTGGTGTATTCTTTTCCCCGCTTCCCGTTGGTATATGGCCCGGAAATAAGCTTGGTCGTTCATTAGTATTTTTTCTATTTCTAACCAGTGTGGACTGGAGGTTCTAATTTGTTGGGCCATTATATGTACAAGGGTTATTGCCTGTTGATATAACTTTAAGTTGGGGACTGCTAAGCCGCCGTCCTGGTGTGGGAGGGTAAGTATCTTTAGGCGGACTCGGGGTTTTTGATTAGCCCATATAAATTTCACTATTAGGCGATTTATTTTTTGGAAAGTTTGTAGTGGTACATATAAGGGGATGTTTTGGAATAGTTATTAAGCCCTCGGGAGTGTAATCATTCTGATTAGGTCTATTTTCTTAGATAGGCTGAGGGGCAGGGTTGCCCAGGCCTGTAGGTCCAATTTTAGTTGTGTAACAAATGGAGTGTAATTGTGCTTATAATACGTTGTAGGTGCCTGAGGTATGTATATGCCCAGATATTTCATCTTCTGCAAGCTCCATCCGCCTGGAAGAATGTCTAGGATGCTCTGTGTAGGGTAGTAATGGAAGGTGAGAATTTCCATTTTAGTCAGGTTTAGCTTGTATCCTGACACCAAACTGTAAGGATCCAGGATTTGTTTCTCTGCGGGAAGCGATTGCTCAGGATTTTGGAAGTATGAAAGAATGTCATCTGCATATAGGGCAAGACGATGTTCTGTATCCCCTATCTTGATCCCCTCAACCAGCTGGGATTCCCGAATTTGTTGCGCCAAAGGTTCAATAACTACGGCGAACAATAGGGGCGATAGAGGGCACCCCTGTCGGGTTCTCCTCTGGAGTTGGAAGTAGCTAGAGTGATGTCCGTTCACCTTCACGCATGCCTGGGGGGCAGAGTATATATTCTGAAGGGTTTTTATAAGGGCAGGGGGAAAGCCAAATGTATTTAAAGTTAGATATAAAAAGGGCCAGGCACTCTATCAAAAGCCTTTTCGGCGTCTAGGTTTATTAGAACTGAAGAGCCTTTAGACTTTTGCATTTGATGAACCACATGAAGAGAGCGCTTGATGTTATCGGTGGTGGTGCAGGACTTCACAAACCCCGTTTGGCCTTTGTGTATTAATAAGGGAAGGACCTGATCCAGATGGTGTGCCAATATGCTCATAAAGAATTTATAGTCTTGATTAAGTACTGATATAGGCCTTTAGGAAGTGCAAATTTGCGGGTTCTTACTGGGCTTAGGAATCACGGAGATGGTTGCATAGGACCAGGACAGGGGCGGGGGGTTCTCCCTCCAGCACCGAGTTAAAAACACGGAGAAGTGAGGGGGTGATCTGGGCTCTAGTGGCCTTGTAGAACTCAGCGCCATAACCATCTGGCCCTGGCGATTTTAGGGATTTAGCGTTGGCTATTACCTTCATCATCTCCGCTTCCATGATGGGCATAATCAGGGATTCCCTGTGTGTCTCCATGAGCTTTAGGAGTGTGACTGAGCTTCAGCAATCCACCAACTGTGCTGGGGTGAGTATAGTCTTGGGGGTGTATAGAGCCCTATAAAATGTAGTAAAGGCATCCGCGATGTCTTGTGTTTTGGAGAGTGGCTGGCCCCCTAGAGGGTGCCTTATGGATGCAATCGTTGCGGCTTTCTTCTGTTGGCGTATTTGGTACGCAGGTAGACGCGTGGCTCATGGCCTGACTTCGTAGAATCATTGCCTTAAAAAGGTTAGGGCAGTTTCGATCTGTTGCTGGGCCAGGCGGTCAAGCTCCCGTTTAGTTTGTTGTAATTGGAGGAAGATGGATTCGTCACCCTGTTGATGCGCCATTTGAAGAAAGTGGAGTGTGTCTTCTAGTTTGGCCCTATGTTCTTTACGCTGCCTTCCTAATTCTGCAGTATATTTATGTGTCCTCTGAGGACTGCTTTGATCATGTCCCAATGCACAGACGGGGTCGAGTCTGAGGAAGGGTTGTCCGTTAAGATTTCGGTGACCCTCTCCGAGAGGAACTCGCGGAACTTTTTAGAGCGCAGATGGTATGGGTTTAACCTCCCACTGCGTATTTCTAGGTTGGAGGCCCAGGTCCCAGAAGGTGACCAGAGGGGCGTGGTCTGAGATGGAAATATCTCCCAATTGGGCATCATGTAAGGTTCCCAGATTTTCTATTTGGGTGTATGCATGGTCTATATGGGAGTAGGTATGATATACCGAGGAGTGGTAAGAGTAGTTTCTTGTCTGTGGGTGTAGTCTCCGCCATACATCGCACCACCCCACTTCTGAGATGAATCTTCTGAAGAACTTTTGCGTGGCTGTTTGTTTGTGGGGTCTTCTGCTGGAGGAGTCAATCAGTGGGTCTGTGGTCAAGTTAAAGTCACCCGCCATCAGAAGGATACCCTTAGTCTTCCAGACTGTCTTATCTAGTAATGGCCTTAAGTGTGGGACAGTGATGCCCGGAGGGAGATAAACATTCACGAGTGTTACCCATTCGTCATTAAGTTTTCCTTGGACAATGACCAGCCTACACTCTGGGTCTGACCAAGTGGACTCTGTCTTAAATGGAATGTGTGGGGGCCACTCCTCTTCGCCTGCCATCTTTACAGGAAGAGTGGTAGACCTGTCCTCTGCTTAGCTGGGGTAGTTTGGCATGCTCAGTGGGATTCATGTGTGTTTCTTGGAGGAACACTCTGTCCGATTTAGATCTTCTGATGTAGGCTAGAGCCTTAGATCTTTTAATGGGAGAGGCAAAGCCATTGACATTCAAGAATAATAGCTTCAACCTAGGGGCATGCATCTTAGTAAGTCAGTATAGCGCTTGTTACCCGGCCCTCCGACCTCCCTGCGAGGCATCTCCATTAACCAGTGCAAGACTTGTGCTTGCACACAGTACTGATTGAGCGTGATGACTTTTTGACTAACAAAACAACACCAACACAACAATGTATGTAGACATTCAGTTAACAGAGGTATCAAAAACCACATTGTGGCCAACATGGTCACATGAACAGGAACTGATCAACTGGCACTTCCACTGATCCGGGCAGAGCCCTGATCTGGTGGTAGGGATGTAACCCTTCTGTTGTGGCCCTTATTTATTCTGGGCTTTAGGTACCAATGGTACCTATGGGGAAGAAGGTAATAGGATCAGTGGCATATGCAGTCGAGCCACTGGCATCCCTGAGATCTTGGATGGTCTGAGAGGGATGCTAATGGTTTGATGGGAGGGTTGGCCTTCCTCTACCTCGGTGGGGAGGGGGTACCCCCATCCAGGGATCCGGCCGTACGTATCTCTTTCGCTAGCCCACCGTCGGTAGGATGAGAGGAGCAAGGGCCAGAGCCGGTCAGGGAAACCCTCACTGACCTCCGTCCTTGCTAGTGGTGCTCTCCGCGGTGCATGGCATGACAGTATATCTGGTACCCGACTTGGATTGCTGCCCTTGCAGCATCGGTTACTTGTGCTGCATCATGCCTGCCACTCACGGCTGATCCCGCCAAATCAGTCGGAAATTTTGCCACTGCTTACCATCCAGGGTACAGGTGAGAGCAGGCAACCTGTCCCCCATACGCCCCTAGCGACCCTGTTTGTCTGATTCCATGGAGTGGGGCTACCTCAGCCTCACCCCGATTGTCCAGGTTGGGATTATATAATTGCTTTGGTCCATCATGTCTCCAAAAGTACCCCGCCTCTTCATCCCTCCCCACCCTGACCCTTCTGTTAAACTTCCCTACCCAAATTTGTATGTAGTTTACCCTTATAGAGCTGCTTCTCTAATTCTTCAACTTGCTCCCCCTCCCAGTAGACCCCTCCCCCAAAACCCCATTCCCCTGTTTGGCCCACCCACCTTTTTCCTGTTTTACCCACCCTGAACCCTCAGATACGTTCCCCAATATCGGGGAAGAGTCTTTTATAGTATCTGCTGCTCTAAGGCCACCACGCAGCCAAAAGTAGCTGAATCAGTGTCCCGGTGCTGCTGAGGGCCTCAGAGACCCGCGTGGATTGTCCCACTTTCAGTGTCGTCTGGGATCCGCAGGGAAGAAAAAAAAGAGAGTTACAGTCCACCTCTTTTGAGCCCTTTCCCCCCCTTCCCTCCACCCGCACAGGAGTTGACTCGAAGGGTTAGTGCCCTTTCCCACCCACCATTACAGGTGCCTTGAAAGGTAAATTCCATTCAGGAGGCTATCGGGGGACTTCCCCCCCCTCCCTCCCACCCTCTTGCAGGATCTCCTCCTAATTCCCTCCAGTTCCCTATGTCCCACTCACCCTCCGCACACTCCCGGAGAGAGGGATGCATGTCTACGGCTGATTGTTCCCAGGAAAAAGGGAAAGCTTGTCTGCCGGCCGCTCCCTCTGCCTAGGCTGCCTGAGGTGATGAGAAGAGAATGGAAGGGAGGCGCCTCTCAATCTCGCACGACCCGAAGGCCTAGGCCCCAGCGACGGCGCCTAACTGACTCGGACAGTGCGAGGACAGTCTGTATGAGAGCCCTCCAGCCCTTCAATCCATGACTCAGGTCCGAGGACTTACCTTCTGTGTGCACCTGGGACTAGTACCAAACCCCGATCCCCACCCGAGCAAGCCCCCAGGGCAGCTGCCATGCTGCCACCCTTCCCTCCCCAGATCGCTTCAACCCCCACCCACCCACCCACCGTGTTGTAGTCCGCTAGGTCGCTAACATATGCGATAGGCGCCCAGACTACCTCCCCCAATTTCAGCTTCTCTGCTGCCTAGCTTTTTAAGAGCGCCCAGGCACTCTGTTTGGAATTTAATCTCCCATCGAGCTCCAACAGTAGCCAAGGGATCTATGCGATCATCGAATAAGTGTTGAGCCGCTCCCTCCTCCTTGGCCTCTAATGGAAGTTTGGGCAACATACCCTCAGGGTTACTTTGAATTTTAAATTGTTGACACTGCCCACCAATGAGTACAGGAGTTAACCCCCGAGCGTCTAGTCGACCCCCCTGCCCCAAGGCCTACCCCCCCAATTCCCTTCCCCAGAACTAGCATTTCCTTACTGGACCTGACATGATCTTAGTAGCAGTACTTTAGTCAGAACACTTCCCCACATTAAGTCCATTCATTATACTTGCGGTAGTTCATGTTTTGGGTGCCTGTGGGTCCTCGACTGCTTCCTGTGGGTTTTGGGTCCTGGACTTCAGGGTGCTGATGATTTTTTGGATGGTCTCCACTCCCTGGCATCGTCTGGAATCCCGCTGACTGCTGCTCCAGGCTTTTTGTGCAAGTTTGACAGCGATGGGCATCTCGGTGCTAGGGTGCTGCTGGGGGATCTCCATCTTCCTGGACTTAAGCTCGGTGATAGCTGTTGCCACACTTTCAAATGTGAGGGGCCCTTCCTTAAACTGGATCACTATTTTCAAAGGATAGAGGGTCCTGAAACGTATGCCTGCCGCTTTAAGGGCCTTCATGACGTGTATATACGCCCTCTTACGTGCCATCACTTCTGGGGAAAAGTAATTTTCAAGATACAGCCGGTGGGACTTATAGAAGACCATACCCTGTTTCCAGGCTGTGTGGAGCACCGTTTCTTTTTCCTGGTTTTGGAGAAATTTAATCAGGATCGTCCGGGGGCGAGCACCTGCTGCAGGCCTGGGATCTGGTCTGCACACGCTCCATCTCGAGCAAAATTGTTTCAGGTAAATTGAGCGTTTCCCTTAGTAGCCTCTATATGAAGGGGTATGATTTATGCGCCTCCGCTTCCTCAGGGATCCCAGAGAGTCGGATATTGTTCCGATGACTCCTGCTTTCTGCATCTTCCGCGCGGTCCTGTAGGCCTTTCAGCTGAGTGTGGAACTGGATGATAGCTCGCTCTGTCTCCTCCACACGCTTGTCTGTCTCGGTAATCTGCTCTTCATAATCGTCCTGCCTTTTCTCAAGTTTGCCCAGGTCAGTTCACAAAGCGGTCGCGGTGGACCTCATCTCCTTCCTGAAGTCCCTAATTTCTGCTAGCATTTGTGCCATTTGCCTTTGGAGGATGGAGTGCGGCACCTGATCGGCGTTTAATGTGCTGTGGCGGGAGGCCAACAAGGCCCACGCGTCTCCGCTGTCTGAGTCTTCATCATGGGATCTCTCCCCATCCAGGCGTTTCAGGGTCTTGTGGGTAGCATCTCCTCTCCTTCTGGGCATACTGGTACCTCTTACTTTATATTGTATATGTTTTAGCTTAGGTATAGCTGTTAATTCAAGGTAATTAGGAAAATCTCAGGGAGAGCCTCGCGACCTAAGCTGCTGCTCGGCTCATGACGTCACTGGAGTCCCCTATGCACCCCAGTTTTAAACACTACCTCAGAGGTCATCTGCTACAGTCAGACCTCTGCTTTCATTTCCCCTGAAGTTTTGGTACCCTTTACAGCTTTGCTGGACCTGCCCTTGACCGCAGCCTCACTCCTTGCACTTAATGCCCACTGTCTTCATCAGCTCTTCTCAGTCTTTACCTCCCCTTATTGCTATCTTTCCTCCTCCTGCCAGGGTGCTCAATATCCTACTGCTATGCACTTGATTTTCTCAAGTATATCCTGTTATTTTGCCTTTTGTTAGAATTATGTATTCCTGTCATTGTTACTGTGCCTTACTGTTGTTTATACCTATCCCTTTGACTTTTTCATATTACTGGTGTATTTTGCGGACTATGATGATTCTCTACTTCCCTTTGCTCTGTTCTATGATTTTGGCATTTTATGTACTTCTGTTACTCTGTATTGACTGTATTTGTAGTCCCTTGTACTCTCCCAGGTCGTGCCTGGAAATAGGCAATTTCTACGTCTAGCGCACCTACCCGGTAATCAAAAATAAATCAGACATGATTCCTACAGTTTGTTGTGGTAGCTTGTGTCTTGTTTTTTTTTTTCTGTTTTCTGTTAGGGAAGATTCATACTAGAGTTCTCTGCAATGGACTAAGAAGTTGGCCTTTGGCCAGTCCATATTACTTTGGATAATGCATCATCCTACAGGATGGACAAGGGATACGTGTCCATGACCTGGCAGCAGTACAGCAGAATGGCTAGTGTCTCACCAGTACTGCCTTAAGTCAGTTCAGGCCAGTGATACCGCTACCACCGTTCTCTGAGTCCATCTCCTTTCCTACTTCCTCTCCTGAGGAAGAGGATTTTTCCATTCACACGTCCTTGATGCTGAGTACTCTACATATCAGCGGCTTCTGATGGAGATGTTGCAGGAGCTGAACGTGGGGTCCTACATTGTTCACAATACTGCTACCCTGGCACTGATATTCCTTTGTCATCCCACCTTGGCCTTTTTCAGAGGCATCTAGGAATGCCTGGCTCTGCTTATGCCCCTTATCCAGCCCCTTGCAACGTCCAGCGCAGATATTGTCCTTCCTTGGGGTCTGCAGGAGCTATGCAAACATAGATACCACTCGCTCATGCTGTGAATGGGTGCTTACCGAAAAATGACAAACAGCCAGCTACTGCGGCAACACTTAGCAGAAAATGTACAAAAAAGGTTGCTGCTCATGTAGAAAAGTTAAATCCAATCCTTTATTCCACAGGAGAGAATAGACCGCACCAAATCCTGTTTGGTAGCTGCTTGTCTGCAGGAGCTATACCTCACCCCACCTTGGGGAAGTCGGTATTGCAGACCCCCTCTGGGCCTAAATGCCCTGTGCATGACCCCCACCCCACCCCCACTGTGCGGAAAGGGATGCTTGGGGTTAAAAGGTTTTTTTTCAGCGGCACACACTGTGATGTGCATTGTTGCCCATCAGACAGCTTATAATAAGCACCTGTGGGTCCTAGCTTCATTGCCAGACTGTGAGTTAGCTAGACAGGCCGTTTGCCTTTCTGCTGAGGGCCTGGAGTTGGCAAGGCACCAGACATGGGTGTTGGTGCAGTGCCAGTGATGCAGCTTCCAGGCTGGTAGGAACAGCTATCTTCAGTCAGTGGATGGCACGCTTTCGCCTTTCCTGGTTGGCACTCCTGGCCGGTGTAGGTTGCTCAATGCGTATTTCCAGGGGACTCGCTTCTCCTGCACGGTCAAGCATGAGTTCTAGGAATGTGAACATGATGTTGTATCCACACTTCTGGCAGTTGCCTTTCCCCTTTAAATTTCGCCAGAAACATCGTCAAGCTGGCTCCTCCCACCCACCCGGTTGGTAACTCCCTCAGCTCTGCTCCATGATGCCAGGTCTTTCTTTCCACCGGAAGAAGCAGGTTCCCTCCTTACCACTGCTGTGTTGAGTAGGCCCTCATGCTAAAATCTTTGGATTTACTTCCAAATTTTCAAAACTACAAGTTTTGTTGTCTTCAGCTCGATCTACAGTCGCAACCACAATGGACAACAAGCCCACTCCCAGGTTCCGTCAGTGCTCTTGCAGGCAGAAAATGTCCTGAACCAACCCACACTCCACGTGCGTCTACTGCCTGGGACACAAGCATGATCCCCAGGACTGCAACTTTTTGTCACTTATTCCCCCGACTGTTCTCGAAGACAGTCTCGCCTGCCATGAGCTTGGCCGACTGGGCCAATGGAACCCACTCGTCAAATCCAAGGATGCCCATTGGGTGGTCTCTGGAGCTGCGGGGTCTGCTGAACAGCTTGCAGTGTTGAAGAGGAGGCATCCCAGACTCCACCCTCCCTCTTCAACTTCTGCCTTCATACCACTCCAGCTGGGCTTGACTTTTACAGGGTCCTTCAAGTAATTGTGCCAGTCTGCCAACTTTTGGCCAGGGGCCCTTGGGGCACAAATTGAAATCAAAAGAGCCAAAAAAGAAAAGAAAGGACTTGTTGACTTTCATGGGATTGGGAGCGCTCTCGGTCGAGAGCTTCTAACTCCTGCGCTTCTCCGGATCAGACTTCAGTCGAATCCTCGACGCAGGCCACGTTAGCCCCATCAGGCCAGTTGGCCACGATGCTTATTAAAGTCCCAGACGAGATTTTTCTCGAACCGACCAACCAGTTGTTGACTGAAGAGGCTACAATTCTTTGCCCAGGACTCCAGTCCTGACTCAGACCATCAGAGGGATGGATCAGTCCACTGACCCACCACCTCTGGTCGATGACCAAGACCCAGAGGAGCCTCAGCGTTTAATGACTCCCTCTGAGCCCTGCTGCTGATCCCCCGGCAGTCGAAGTCGAGGTCTTGGTCCTGTTCCTGTGCAGGGTTTTAAATAATTGATTAGCAGTTTTTTTCATGGGACAATACTAACTGTACAGAAAGTATGTATATAGGTTTTCTAGGAGTGTTATGTTTGTTAGACACAGTGAGGCAAGTGCTATGCATTTTCACAATGTTTCAGAACTTTTATGAGTAAAACGCTAATTAATTTTCAGAGTTAAATAAAACCCTGCTGTGGATCGAGTGCCTGCCGCTGACTTTGGCGCTCCCGCTTCTGACACCTTGGGAAGCGGTGCCGCCGCTTCTCTTCACCCTCATCTTCCTCTGAGAAGAGGCTTCAGTGCAAATTGCATTGACACTACGAGGTCCTTATGTGGCAACAGCTGGTGTTCACCGGTATGAAATCGACCCCGGCTCCTACACCGGCCATCACCTGGCTTTCGCCCGACTGGTTGATGCCTTCTCCACCTAAAGAGCCGACCAAGACGGTCCTGGCTCGGCCGACCCTGACGTCTCCACCGATTTCAGTGGAGCTGCCACCTGAACAGCCGACCTTCGACTAAGGAGTCTCAGCTGGTCAAAGAGCTTCCCCATCGGCTGTCAGTTACCATCACCCCTGACCATCCTAGAGGGTCAGTGGGGACTCTGATGGTCGACCACTTTTCAGTGACTCTTCGGAGTCCAAGGGTTTCTCTCGACCAAAGAAGGTCCTACTTCCTTCCTGGGCCTTCTTCTATTACTGATCTCTGAGTCCACGGGGATGAAAATGGAGCCCATCCAGAAACGGGCCCATTACCTGCTGACCTGCTGACTGAGATCCTCAACTGGGGGATTCCCCGATGGAGGCCTTCCTGGTAGTGGAGGTCATTCTTGGCCATGTCCTGGAGCTCTGGCAGCGCCCAGCTTCCTACCCTGCACCCTCCTCCCGGATGGCCTTGGCTGAGGATCTCGACCTTCACAGCAGACACTTAGCACAAGTTGGCAGATGTTCCTTTCCTGGGCACCGACTTTTAGGGCCCGGAGTCGAGAGCCACCTCACCCACATTGAGAAGTCCAATGCCACCTTGGACTCTGACATCTGCCTAGAAGGACCCCAAGGGTTCCAAACAGCAGCAGAAACAGAAGCTTTTTCAGTCCACCTCTACTCCTGCAACCAAATCAGCCCAGCCCCAGGCTGGTCAGCAGGTCCAGGCCTGGCGACCTTGGCCGAAGTCAGTGGCCTCAATCATCCGTAAGCCTGGGGGCATAGGCTCTGGCGGCTCCTCGGCTGGACCTTCCTCCTCCAAGCCTGCCAGGTGATGGGATGAGGGGTGCCTCCCTCATGCCCATCACGCCTCCCCTAGGTCCTCCTGTGAGGGGCCAGCTCCACTACTTCCTTTCCACCTGGTCCGCTATTACCATGGACAGGTGGATTCTTGAAGTGGTGGGTCAGGGTCTGCCTCTGGAATTCGAGCAGTACTCTCCATGCTGAGTCAGTGCCCCATGAGAAGACTTGGTATCTACAGACATTCTGTCAGCTCTCAGAGACAACAAAGCCCAGCTCCTCCTCAGGGAGTTCATGTTTCCTGTCACGGATCCTCTGGAACATCCAGGGTTTGTCTCCAGGTACTTCCTAGTGCCAAAACAGATGGGGGTCTGGCACCCCATTCTCAATCTGTATAACCTGAACAAGTTTCTCAAGTCGCGCACCTTCAGGTTGGTAACTCTGTCTCAGATCATAGCATCTCTAGAGCAGAATATGTGGTTTTGCTCCCTGGATCTTCAGGACACGTTCTTCTACATCTCGATCCATCCATCACACCGAAGTGTCCTCCGCTTCCGAGCCAAGAGAACCCTCTGCAAGTTCCAGGTGATGCCATTCGGCCTCTCCTGGGCCCCCAGGGTCTTCACCAAGTGCATTGCAGTGGTGGCAGCTTACCTGAGGTGCAGAGGGATCTAGGTTTATCCCTGCCTGGATGACTGGCTGATCGCAGGTCCTTCCAAGAAGGAGGTGGAGCGGTCCAGGGACTTTGCCCTCCAGACCTGCATCGACCTTGGCCTCCTGGTCAGTGAAACCAAGTCAGAAATCGTGCCTTCGCAGGTGATCAACTTCATCAGGGCAGAGCTCAACTCTTGCAGAGCCAGTGCCTGGCTCCATGGAGAAGGCTCTCTCCTCCTTTGCCCGATCATTTTGGGTTGGGCAGTTGCGCTCTGCCTAGGACATCCTACGCCTGCTGAGTTACATGGCAGTATGTACTAGCGTGGTCCAATGGGCCCGCTGTAGAATGTACTCTTTGCAGTAGGAGTTGGCCAGTCAGTGGTCTCAGCGCAAAAGTCACTTCGACCAGCTGGTCACTGTGACCCAGCGGATGTGGGATGCCCTCCAGTGGTAGTTAGTCCCTGAGCATCTGCAGGGAGGGATCCTGTTTGTCCGCCGAGAGCCGATGGTCTTCCTGATGACCAATGCCTCTCTCATGGGTTGGTGTGGCCACCTGAGGGAACACAGAGTCCATGGGCTGTGGGCCCCCAGGAGTCCCACGCCACATCAACTTGCTGGAGTGCCTCACATCTGGGATCAGGTGGTTCAGGTCCAGATGGACAAAACCACAACCATGTACTACCACAACAAACAGGGTGGAATGCACTCCCTGCCTCTTTGCAAGGAAGCACTCTGCATGTGGGCCCTCATGCGCAACCTGGAGGCCAATCTCCATGCCATCCACGTGATAGGACCCTCCAGCCGGCTGGGGAACCCCCTCAGCCGTGTGAGCGAGGCATCTCACGAGTGGTCTCTCCACCCAGAGGTAGTACAGTTTGTTCTCCCAGTGGGCACCCCTCAGGTGGACCTGTTCGCCTCAAGGGAGAACACAAAGCTGAGGCTGTTTTGTGCCTGCCTCCCTCAGCAGGGAATGCTGTAGGGGGATGCCTTCTCCAGGCCCTGGACTCCAGACCTCTTCTGTTCTTTCCCTCCACTTCCTTTGATCCACAAGGTGCTCCTCAAGGCCAGAAGGGACAAGACACATGTGATCCTGATGGCTCCGGGCTTGCCCGGCCAGTTTTGGAACCCCGATCTCCTCAGCCTTAGCAACAGACTCCTGAGGCATCTTCCTGTATGCCCTGACCTGCTCTCCATCAGTCAGGGGAAGGTTCTTCATTCAGACCTTCAATCCCTGCACCTGACCTCCTGGTTCCTGAGCAGCTAGAGTTCCAGACTTTGGGTCTCTCCGAAGATGTCTTCACTGTCATGGAGGCATCTTGGAAGGAGTTGACCAGGAAGTGCTGTGCGTTAAAGTGGAAGAGATTCTCCATTTGGTGTCAGGGTAAGGGGTTGGGCACTTTGTCCTGTTCGGTGGCTAACATCCTTGATTACCTATGGTCCTTCTCTCAGTCAGGCCTTCATTCGATGATCCTTAAGATGCACCTGGCAGCCATCTCTGTTTACTGGGCGCAGGCTGGTCAGCAGTCAGTGCAGGAGAAGGTGATCTGGTGCTTTTTTAAGGGCCTTGACCACATTTCTCCTTCAATGCATATACCACCACCTCCTTGGGATTTGCTGCTGGTTTTGGCGAAGCTCATGGGCAAGCCATTTGAACCTGTGTACAGGTGCGATATGTTTCACCTGTCATGGAAGACTGCCTTCTTGGTGGCTATCACATCAGCCAGAAGGATCAGTGAGCCTCAGGCATTTTCGGCAGAGCCTCCTTACCTGGTCTTCCACAGGGACAAGGTTGTCCTGTGCCCCAACCTGAAGTTCCTTCCAAACGTTGTGTTGGATTTTCACCATAACTAGGTGATTAATCTGCTGGTGTGTTTTATCAACCACACCTCAGAGGCTGAGCAGAGGCTCCATACTCTGGACGCAAGGTGAGCGCTCACTTATTACAAAGGGCGCATGGCTAGAGTTCGGGGAGAGGTTCATCAGCTGTTTGTCACCTACATTGAAGCTGCACCTGGCAGACCTGCAGCCAAGCAGATGATTGGCAGGTGGATTGTATCCTGCATTGATCTTTGTTATAGGTTGGGGAGTAGGGAGCCTCTGGTAGGGCTAAGGGCACATTCCACCAGCCATACCGCTGCATCGGTGGCTGCTTCCAGGGCTGTCCCTATCCAGGAAATCTGCAGGGCTGCTACCTGGAGGTCAGCACACACCTTCATTTCCCATTACCACATTGACCTCGAGTCATGCTGGGATGCTGGTTTTGGGACCTCAGTTCTCCAATATCCGTTTCCTAAGTAGGGGGTGTGTGCCTTGCCTCCCTTCTCCCAGAGAACTGCTAGGAGTCTACCAGAAGTGTGGATAGAACATATCCACATCCCTAGAAAAACAGGTTACTCACCTGTAACAGTAGTTCTAGTAGTGGTATATTGTGTTCATCTACACGGACCCACCAGACCTCCCCTGGCTTTGGTGCATAACTCGGCTTCCAGTGAGCAAGATCTGGTATCATGGGGCAGAGCCAAGGGAGTTACCACCTGGGTGGATGGGAGGAGCCAGCTTGAAGGCATTTCCGGTAAGATTTAAAGGGGAAAGGCATCTGCCAGAAGTGTGGATGAACATCATATACCACTCCCAGAAAGTACAGTTACGTAAAAGCTTACCATAACAGTAGATCTTTAAGGAATGTCTCTTGCAGTAGGTAATATTTTTGGGTATCCAACAGAGGTCGCTGTGGCACATGGTTGCTTTTCTAGCAGTTTTTCACCAGGGATCACCGCACATGCCATCAGCTTCCTGTTTTCCTATATAAATCAATAAATGGGTCCTAGTATCCTCAGTTCCCCAGCAGTTCCAGCTATAAGCAGAGGACCGAGGGAGCCGAGGTATCAAAGGAGTCCCAACTCCTAGTCATTGGACCAGAACTTGCTCTCTTAGAGAAGGAGGGGGATGGAGGGCAGGAGCAAGCCGACTGCAAGAGACACTCCTCAAAGATCTACTGTTATGGTAAGTTTTTATGTAACTGTACTATCTTTCACGGAGTGGTCTCTTGCAGTAGGTAATACTTGTGGGATAAATCCCAAGCAGTAATGCCCAGATGGGAGGACAGTCATGATAGACGGCCTTGTAGGACTGCATGGCCGAAAGCCGTCCTATGTCACGAGGCAATATCCAGATTGTAGTGCCTTGTGAATATATGAATCATTGACCAGGTAGCTGCATTGCAGATACCTGAAATGGAGACTCCTTTAAAGCAAGCCGCAGTGGTGGCCATAGCTCTAGTGGAGTGGGCTTGGACAGGTCCAGGTAAAGGCTTGTTGTATCTTTTGTAACAAAATGTAATACAGTTTGCCAACCAGGATGAAAGAGTACATTTAGCAACTGTAACAGGGTGCCCCTGTTAAGGAAAGGAGAGCTGTTAAAACAATGTGTCCTTTTGAAATATTTTTTTGCTTTCCTGTTTTTTTTTTCTTTCTTATCTCTCTCCCCTTTTCTTTCATGTCAGGGTGGCCAACCTGACATCTCTTAAATATCCTTACTCTCCCTTTTAGAGCCAGTCCTTTAAAGAATTCTTGCAAGAAAGTACGTAAAAATATTGTAGGATGAAGCACCCTGCTTTAGAAATAAAAAGAAGGAATACTTACTGTAAGAGCGCTTTGCACTGCTGTTCCGAAACGAAGGACATCTTGAATGTGCGCACAATCATGCAGAAAATGTGCCGCACATTCGTGTAGGATGCTGTGCACATTCACAGAGGAAAAGACACCCGCATTAGCATTTGACAGAGGAATTCTGTGCTTTGCGAGTTGCAATGTACCTGTAAGCGCAGGTCACAGGGCAAAGGAGCAGAAAAGTAAAGCGTTTCTTGTGGGCTTTTAGTTAAGAGAAAGCTGCCTTTTGCAGCAGAGTAAATAGCCTGCTAGTGCCTATTGAAGCAGAGTGCTTCAATGAAAAGCGAAAGTGCCATTTAAGACAGTAAAGTGAAAGTGTTGCTGTCTAGTACAAGGACACTACAGTCAGGGAGTAAAATAAGCTCGGTAGTGTTCTTACATTATTAAAGGATGTAGAAGTGTTCAGCTCAGCGCAGAATCTGGTACCTGGGTACTGTCAGAGGGAGCTGTCAGAAAAGCAGGCTAAAAGGAAAGTCAAGCTGACGGCTGACAGTCGGGTTGTCTTGAAATATGAGATGTGTTATTTTCCAAGGGCTAACATACTGTATTGCAGAGCCCTGCTTGGCAAAAGCATGCAGGCTGTATTTAGAGCACTTCCTTAAGGTTTAAATAAGTAAAATGTTTGCCTATTACCAAAATAAATGTACTCTACCGTCAGGTCTTCTGGCTGGCAGGGGAATGTATATAGGGAGCATGGCCCTTATTTGCTATTTCCTGTCCAGGCTGGGTATTCCTGTATGGCAGCAGTAATAAAGACAGAATATAAGAAATCTCTTTTACCAGCAATCATGTCTTCTGTGGAGCGTCCTACTATACGATTGGCAGCCCAGCAAATGGCTGCTCTTAACAGTAGCCTTAGGGAGCGATGTCACCATTAGTAGGAGGAGCAGATACCTGAGTGATGCGTAAACCCATCTAATTATGTTTTTTTGTAAATTGTAAGGCTTCTGTGATTTTCTATGTTACATGATGGTATTAGTTGAGCTTAAGGTGACATTAGGTAGACATCCTAGTCATGGTGAGGCAACCTAGGAGCCAAATAAAATACTATGTTTATTAATTGAGAGGTCACATGCTTGGGATGTCACCTCTATATCCTATATAACCTCTCCACCAGGGGGCTAAAATTTAGAGAGGTCAGTCTCTTCTGTCCAGCAAGAAGGAAGGACGTGTGAGTGTTTACACATGGAGTGATATTGATATTGATTTACAGAATGGAGAGCAGGGATTCTGAGAGAAGACTTGCCGGAGTATATTATTTTGATGTGAAGTCTAACATCTTATTATTTTCCTTTCTGTAAATATCAAGTGACTTTTATTGCTTTAATATTTTATTTTCTGATTTTTACAAATAAAATGATAAACGCAGTTCATGTGTTTTTTTATGCACTTTATCTGGCTGTCTGGTGTCCGTCACTGAATTCCAAGCACTTACAGCAACCGGGAGGCCATCACGACCCAAGCAGAAGAGACGAACAGTTGAGACGTCTTTCTATTGGATTTTGTCCGATTAATATAGTAGCATAATATGCGATAGACATCTAAAGTATGTAGTAGATGTTCACCCTGATTGGAGTAGTCAGGATAGTAGACAGGAAGCTCCAAGGACTGATCTAAAGTATGTTCAGAGATGAAGGAAAGCAGAAGAAAGGAAGGACCTGTCTTTGTGGAAAATCACGTAAGGTTCCTTACACATGAGGGCATGAAGCTCGGAAATACGTCAAGCAGAGTGACAGCCACCAGAAATAGGGTTTTCCATGAAAGAAAATGAAGTTCACAAGTGGCTGCTGGCTTCAAAGGCTCAAGGGTCAATTTTTCTATCATAAAATTGAGATCCCACGGAGAAGTGGGTCTTCTAATAGGAGGTTTGTATGTAACTTTCCTTTCAAAATCATCTTAGGTAGATGATGTTGGTACGGTAACCTGCCATCCAGAGGTTCATGGAAGGCCGAGATGGCAGCCAAGTGAACTTTGATGGAAGAGTAACTTAAACCAGACTCAGATAATGAGGCCAGGTAGTCCAGAACCTTCGTAAGTGGACAAGAGTAAGGGTCCAAAGATCGAGAGGCTGACCATATGGAAATTTTTTTCCATTTGGAATTGTATGTTGCTCTTGTTGCTGGCTTACGGAAGGCCAAGAGAATATTGGCAACAGGGGAGGACACTTGTAATCTAGTTATGAAAGCATCCTCAGGAGCCAAGTTTAAAGATGTAAAGCTTCAGGTTGGGGTGTAGGAGAGACCCTTGACACTGAGTCAAAAGGTCTGGTCTGATCGACAACGGGATGGGGTCCCGTACTGACAGTTGTAGGAGTAGGGGAAACCACGTCTGGCGAGGCTACATTGGGGCTTATGAGTATCATTGTGGTGGTTTCTAACTGTAGTTTCAATAGAGTCCATTGCAGGAGTGGGACGGGGGGGGCGGGGAGCATATAAGAAGAGTCCTGTCCGTGGTTGGGACAGGGCATCTATACACCATCCCTTTTTGTTTGGGATAATGGAAAAATACCTGGGAAGACAGTGATTCACTGGGGAGGCAAACAGGTTCATCTGTGGAGTGCCTCATAGGTTGAAAATTTCTTGGAGCACTTGCTCGTGAAGTGTCCATTCGTGAGTTGTGGACTGGCAACTCAAACGGTCGGCTAATTGGTTGCAGTGTCACGGTAAGTGGACAGCTGTTAGCATCAGTTGTTACTGAATGGCTTCTTGCCAAACCGCAAGGGTCTCCATGCAGAGGGTGTGAGATTTTGTACCCCCTTACTTACTGAGGTAGAACACACTACTGCAGTGTTGTCTGATTGGAGCAGTAACAATCCTAGTGCGAGGCAGGGACAGAACGCTTGGAGGGCTAAACAGACCGCTTTCATCTCTAGGAGATTGATATGAGACTGATGGGGACAAGTCTGCCACCAGCCTTGGGTCTGGTAAGGACGGAAGTGTGCGCCCCATCCTTGTAGGGAAGCATCCGTAGTTAACGTTTGCAAGGGGGGGGACCTGAAAGGCATTCCTTGATTCAGATCGATTCTGATTGTCCACCATGTCAGGGATAACTCCGGGGAGGGAGTAACCATAATTTTGTCTTCGAACTGTCTTGTTTTTTTGGGACCATTGATTCTGGAGGGTCCACTGGCACAGGTTTCATGTGGAGATGGGCGAATGCAACCATAGGAATGGCAGCGGACGTGTGACCCAGAAGGCGCAGCATTTGTCTGGCTGTGACTGTTTTCGGAGTCTGTATGTGTGATGCCAGAGATATAAGTGTGTCCTGCTGGGCAGGCGGGAGGTAAGCCCTGGCTGTAACTGTATCTAGGACAGCTCCAGTTTATTAGACTGTGTCTGATTTGGACTGGACTTTGGCCAATTGACTGTGATTCCCAGATCTGCAAACATTTTCAGGGTAGCATCTAGGGAGACAAGCAGAGCTGCTTTGGAGTCTGCTTTTATTAGCCAATCATCCAGATATGGAAAAATGAAGTGCCCTTCTCTTCATAAGGCTGCTGCCACCACCGCTAGGCACTTGGTGAACACTCTTGGGGCCAATGAGACGCCAAAAGGGAGTGTCCAAAACTGATAATTTTGACCCAGTAGGTGGAAGTGCAAAAATTTATGGTGGTCAGGGTGGATGAGGATATGTAAGTAGGCATCCTTCATGTCTAGGGTGCAAAGCCAATTGCTCTGTTTCAGGATCGGCATGATGGCAGGTACGGTGATTATGCAAAAATGTTTGTACTGAATGTAAAGCTTCAGTTGTCTGAGATCCAGTATTGGTCAGAGGTCTCC
This sequence comes from Neoceratodus forsteri, assembly GCA_016271365.2. Classification (NCBI taxonomy): domain Eukaryota; kingdom Metazoa; phylum Chordata; order Ceratodontiformes; family Ceratodontidae; genus Neoceratodus; species Neoceratodus forsteri. The sequence goes on along the minus strand of CM057455.1, from coordinate 26,734,686 downwards.
CATTTGTTTGGGTACCAGAAAGAAGTAGGAGTAAAATCCTGTTTGATGTTCCAGAAGGGACACAGGGACGATGGCCTCTTTGGTCAAAAGGGCTGTCAATTCCTTCTGTAAAATGGGTATATGATCTTGAGGATAATGAATCTTCTGTGGAGTGCAAGGGTGTGGGGTGGAGAGAAACTCCATAGTATGACACTTCTGTATAATCTGAAGTACCCATTTGTCTGAGGTGATAGTCTGCCAGGCCTCCAGATAGAGGGCAAAATGACCCCCCACAGCCTCCAAGGCCTGGTCGAGGAGGCAGGGAGAAAGCCCTAGTGTGTCACTGGGAGGTGGGCTGTGCAGCTCCACCTGAAGGGCGGGAGCGAGCACCCCGGGCAGCAGAGGTGTTGCCTCTGGTGGATTGAGCATGACCGCTGAAGCCGCCTTTATTATTACCTCTGTATCTTCCACCTCTTTTGGAATAAGAAGAGTGTTGAGTATGGTAGGTTGTAGCTGAAGTATGATGCATGCCATGGGCCGTACAGAGTGTTATGCCTGATGCCTACAAGTCATCCAGTAAAGTTTGAGTACCTGGCTCGAACAGCTTGGACCTGTTAAAGGGGGCATTAGCTACTTTATGTTGTATTACGAGGGGCAAAGCCTGAAACGCAAAGCCAGGCAGTGCGACACAGAGTGATACCAGTGGCTAATAGTCAAGCTGAGGTATCTACAGCATCATATCTATCCCGACCTGAGAAGGTGATGAAAGACAGAATTACCAGTTGTCACTGTAGCCAATAATTTATCCCTTTCCTGTGAGGGAGGGAGTTTATTGATAAGCTCAATGGCAGATGATCCCAGGGTACACTGAAATTTAATCATATGACCCATATAGTTTAAGATTCTGATGTTCAAAGCACCTGAGAAAAAGACCTTTTCCCCCTAGACAGTCAATTCTTTGGGATTCTTTATCAGAGGGTAAGGAGCTCATGTGCTTGGGTTTTTTAGTTTTTAGTACAGTCATGAACGGCGGTAATGACCACAACATCTACCTCTGAAATACCAGACAGAAAGGGGTGGTCCAGAGGAGCCTGATATAGATAATCTGCTTTGCGGGGAACAGCTGTAACAGCTGAAGGCTGATGCCAGGCAGCCAGCATGGCATTCTGGTAGGTTGGTATTAGTGGGGAACCACTAAAACCGGCTCCTCAGGTAACTCAAGGTATTCTGCCACATCCTTACGTTGTTTGTCATATTCGGTAGTGGAGAATCCCATGACCTTTTGAATCTGAACCATGATTTCACTAAAGGACGGGTCATCTGGGGGAGAAGCTGCCAAAGGTATAGACAGATCCTCATCCAGAGAAGCGATTACTGAATAGGGGGATTCAGGATTGGGAAAATCCAAATCTTGAAACTCTTCATCCTCAAGCTCACCGGAGAAATCAGGTGGCAATTCTTGTTCATCTGACAAATAGTCCTCTATGAACGGAGGAGGAGACCAGGGTGGTATGGTATCCCTGTCACTATGGAATCTTTTAGGCAGAGGAATAGGAGATTGAGGAGGATCACCCAGCTCTTCGGAGGGCTGAGAATGCCGCATGGCATGTAAGACCTGTCTGTCTACGTTGGTGATGTCCCTTTCCTAGGATGGGGGGGTGAGAAGGGCATGGTGGGAAACAAGAGGGGTGATAGAGGACATGGGATGCGTCATATAAGCAGGTCGCGCCCCTGGGTGGTAAAGACCAGGGTCCCAGTCTCTGTTTGCCTGACCTCTATAGGAAGCCACCTGTGAAGGCGGAGGGGCAGTCAATAAGGCATAAGCCATAGGTTTCCCCTGAGAAATGCAGGGTCTCGTCGATGGGCCCGCAGGGGAAAAGGGGTTATTTTCACTTAAAATGTCAGATGCCGTTGACGGTAGAGGAGCCCTCATCGATGGAGCAGCAGTATATTTAGCTGCATGTAAAGTGCTGCAAAGCATCATCGACAAGAGGGTATAAGCCTCCATCGACGGAGCAGTCACAATTTGAACTACATTTAAAGTGCTGGAAAGGGCCATCGATGAGAGGGTATGAGCCCCCATCGGCAAAAAAGTGTTTAAAGGATGCGCCGTCGATGGAGGGACACCTGAAACGGTGGCCAGCAACAGGCGATGAGGCAGGGAGTGTGAGAAGGGTTTCTCCTTCTTTTTCTGCCTGGAACAAGAACCAATAGAGGGGGAGCCCTTGTTATGAGCTCCCGGTTCTCCAAGAGAGAGATTTTCTGCTCCATCAAAAGATGTTGAATTTCAAGCAACCGTCATCGATGAGTTGCCTGATTAATTTCTTGACATAAACTGCAGGAATTAGTGTCCTGTGTGGGTCCCAGACACCTTACACAAAGTGTGTGGTTGTCAAAGCAGTATGTCTTCCTGCCGCAATGGGAGGAACGAAATAATGCTTGTTTCTTTGAAGAATCTGTAGACATTCGTCTTAGTTCCAAATTTCTTGTCAGTGACTGCTACACAGAAGTTGCACTAGCTGCTGCGCAAGCTGAAGATGGTGGGAAACTTTATTTATTTATTTTGCTTTTGGTAACCGGGTAAGTGCACTAGGCATAAGAATGTCTATTTTCAGGCACGACCCGGGAGAAAAAAGTTTAAATACATACAAGATGCATGTGACGCAGCACGTGAAAGCAGTACAGTTCAGAGGGAATAACAATACTAAGGGGATGAAGAGACAATTGCTTGGACAGAAATGATAGTGTAACATGTTACAGTAGTATGCAGATTACAATACAGATTGGAACAAGTAAACACAGGAAAATCAAAACAGAAAGGGGACAGGCATTTGCAAAACAGTACAACAAGTGCCAAACTGAGTGGTTAATGAGCAGGGGAGAAGAAGGGAGAGTGGTAGGAGGAGAGAAAGAGGGGGTGGTGAAGAGAGAGTGGGCATGATAGGGTATGAGAGAGGAGGGGAAGAGGTATCAAAGTGGATTATCTAGAGAGGAAAAAGTAAGGGCAAGGAGAAGGTAAAGGTTCAAGGTGGGTTAAAGCAAGTGCAGGGGTTTGTGGTACGCAGATTCTCACGGTGAAGTTTCTTAAAGCTAGCATGGGTGGTCGCTTGATGGATAGAAGTAGGTATAGAGTTCCAGTGTTTAGGAGCCATGTGAGAGAACTGAGGATACCAGGGACCATCCACATTTATATAGGAAACAGGAAGCTGATGTCATGTGTGGGCAGTCCCTGGTGAAAAACTGCTTGAAGAGCTGCCGTGCACCACAGCGACCTCTGCTGGATACTCAAAAGTTTTACCTACTGCAAGAGACCACTCCGTGGAAGATCTACTGTTACAGGTGAGTAACCTGTTTTTGTCGGGCTGCCCTCCTGCTCCTAGGCTATGGGAGGCTCTGCCTGTTCGTGACCAGTCTTTGGTCTTGTCAGACCTCTGAGAAGTCTATGCCTTCAGTGGTTACCTCCAGCAGAGGGCCAAGGGATATTTTTCACCCAGGATGAGCCAACACCTCCCCCATTTTGGAGAAAGCTTGGTACTCGGAACCATTAGTGGGACTGAACAGTGACGATTGATTCTTGGAAGATATGAAAATTATGCACTCACCTTAATTGTTGATCTTCCAGAATATCTTCACCATTCAGTCATATGCCTGATCGCTATCCCCCACTCAGGTAAGAGCCAGGGCTTCTGGGCAGCTCACCCTGTTGTGCATTGCACACTGTTATCCTTGCCACTCCTTCCAAACCTCTTTAGGGATATTTTTTTTTGCTTCCTTAGAACTCCCCATCTCTCTTTGTTAGTGATATCTCATCTCATATACCTGTTGCTACCTTGCAAAAATGTCATCCTGTCCATACCCCTAAGCTTCTCTCTTGCAGCGAGTGGAAGTGAGATTCTTGGCACTATATTCCCTAGCTTTTTGAGGTGGGTGCTCTTTACTTAGCTGTGAGAACTCTAGTTTCCATATATTCTTGCTTTTTTCTCTCTCACTTCTTCACTCCTTGGAGTGGCAAGAAAATAGTATTTGTGCTTTCAGATTCAGTCCCTTCACACCTGCTATATAGAAACATAGAAGTTGACGGCAGATAAAGACCACAAGGCCCATCCAGTCTGCCCATTTTTTCTACCTTATGAATGTGCCATCGGCCTTTATTCTGTCAATGGCCTGTCTAGTCATGCTCATCTGCATTGCTCCCTTATGACTATCCCATGCCTGTTTGAAGCCCTGCACTTTATTCATATCCACCACTTTCTGACGTAGGCTGTTCCATGCATCCACCATCCTTTCTGTGAAAAAGAACTTCCTCACATTACCCCTTAATCGACCTCCCTCTAATCTCATGCTGTGTCATCTTGTCCTGCTATTTTTTCTTACAGTGAAACATGTTAGACTCTTTCACCTTGTTAATGCCCTTAAGATGTTTGAATGTTTCGATCATATCACCTCTCTCCCTCCTTTGCTCTTGGGTATACATATTGAGCTCCGTTAATATGTCCTCATGTGTTTTCTGATACAGTCCCTGCACCATTTTGGTTGCCCTTCTCTGGACTGCCTCCATTTTGTTAATGTCCTTGTGCAGGTGCTGCCTCCAGTACTGCACGCAGTACTCCAGATGGGGCCTAACCGGTGTCTTGTAAAGAGGGATTTTACTCCCTCTTATGACTTGTGATACCCCTACTAATACACCCCAACATTCCTCTAGCCTTACCTACTGATTTCAGGTCATCTGTGATGATGATGCCCAAATCTCTTTCTTCCCTTGTGATTGCCAGCAACTCCCCTCCCAACCTGTAGGCAGCTGAAGGGTTTCTCTACCCTATGTGCATGATCTTACACTTCTTTGCATTAAACCCTAGTTGCCTCTCGTCCAACCATTTTGTCACTTTTTCCAGATCTCTTCTCATTCTGCCCACCCCATCTGGATCATCTACTCTGTTGCAGATTTTGGTGTCATCTGCAAACAGACAAACCTTACCCTCCAGTCCATCTGCAATGTCACTTATGAAGATATTGAAGAGGACTGGCTCCAGGACTGATCCTTGGGGTACCCCACTTGTGACTTGCATCTCTTCTGACTGTATACCGTTTACCACCCCTCTGTTTTCTGCCTGCCAACCAGTTTGCCATCCAGTTGACCAACCTCTGATCCACCCCGAGCTGACCCAGCTTATTAATCAATCTTCTGTGTGGAACAGTATTGAAAGTTTTGCTAAAGTCAAGGTAGGCAACATCAACTGCACCCCCTTGGTCCACCACTCTGGTTACCCAGTCAAAGAAATCTATGAGATCAGTTTGACAGGACCTTCCTGTTGTAAACCCGTGGTGTCTTGGATCCTGTGCTGCTATGGATTGCAGGTGTTGCATTGTCCTTTCCTTAAGGAGTGCCTCTATAATCTTGCCCACTACTGAGGTAAGACTGACTGGTCTGTAGTTCCCTGCCTCCTCCCTGCTGCCACTGTTGTGGAGCAGGATCACATGAGTCCTTCTCCAGTCTTCTGGGACCTCTCCTGTGCTCAGAGACTCACTAAACAGTTCTGCTAATGGCTCTGCTAGTTCCCCCCTTAGCTCATTTAGTACCTGGAATGTATGCCATCAGGTCCTATTGCCTTGTTCACCCTGAGCTTAGCGAGCTCTTATAAGACCCTTTCTTTTGTGAATGGACTTGGGCACACCTCTTTCCCCCCGTGTCCATGGTGCTGAGCTGTGGGCCCTGCCCTACCTTCTCAGTAAATAATGAGCAGAAGTATCTATTTAGGATAGATGCTTTTCCTTGATCCTCCTCCACACATTCCCCCTTATCCCCTTTGATCTTAGCAATACCTCCTCTGGACTTTCTCCTTTCACTAATGTATGTATAGAAAGTCTTGTCCCCTTCTTTTACTGTTCATGCTAGTGTTTCCTTGATTTGAGCCTTTGCCTGCCTTACAGCCTTCCCTGCTTCCCTTAGGGAAGTTTGGTATGCTTCCCTATCTTCGTCCCGCTGCGCTCCCTTGTATTTCCTGAAGGCCAAGCTTTTGGCTGTGATCTTTTCTGCTACTGTTTTTGTGAACCAAAGTGGTTTCCTCCTTCTTTTGCTCTTGCTTTTCTCCCTAACACAGTGGGATGTTGCTTCACATATTGCATCCTTAATGCTTGCCCACTTTGCCTGTACTCCCTCACCTGTATTTCTTCATGCCAGGGCTAGCTTAACTCCATTGGCCATCTTATCAAAGTCAGCTCCTCTGAAGTCCCATATTTTTGCTTTGGAATGGGATGATTTAGTTCTAGTGGCCAAATTGAACCATACTATGCGATGGTCACTTGCCCCCAGGTGACCTTCTACCTGAAGATCTGTGATCCTTTCCCCATTAGTCAGTACTAGATCCAGGATAGCTCTGTCTCTTGTGGGTTGTTGTACCAGTTGTTTGAGGCCCTCCCCCTGCAGGGAATCCACTATGTGTCTAGTTCTGGCAGATGTTCTTGCTGGTATTGACCAATCTGTATCTGGCATGTTGAAGTCTCCCATTATCAGAACCTCCCCATTAGCTGTCATGTTTTGTATATCTTCTAACAGTTATGTGTCTATGCCTTCCCCCTGGTATGCTGGTCTGGAGGCCTGTAGACAACCCCAGTTCATATGACTGTCCCATTTCCTGTTTCCCGGGTGACCCACAGTTCTTCTGGCTCTTTATGTGTATTCTGAATTTCTGTAGCTTTGATATTCTCATTGGCATAAAGGGCCACTGCCCCCCACCCCCAGTCTCTTCTTCACAGCACATAGCCAGGTACTGAAGTCTGCTCCTGTGGAGCATAGTTGAAGTTTACACTTTTCTATTCATTGTTCACTTACAAGTACAAAACCTCTTACTAGATGGCTTCCATCTCACTTATTAGGCCTCTGTGTGCCAGCTAGAGCTATATGCCAGGCCTGTGCCCTTTCTCACCACCTTCCTGCCCAGGTGGCTGAGATGGGCTCTGGCTCAGATACCCACTACCCTTTTGTTTCTTACGGGATAAGAAGGTTATCTCCTGCTGTTTTGGGAAAGAGGACCACAGAGCAAAGCTGAGTGCTTCTGTCAGCCCAAAAGAGCATGCAATAACCTTCCTATCCTGTAAGAGACACCCCTCACTAGACAATATTAATACCATGTATTATGAAGCCGTGGAACTGCCTCCAGTTGAAAAGAGAACAGAAAGTTTCGGGAAAATGGTCCCTTTGTTTGTGCTGTTATTACTGTCCCCCCACCTCTGTTGTTTAGATAGGGTTATGGTACATTCCATCAGCAAACTTTATGCTGCTTACATGCCGTGTAATGATGGCAGTAGGGACCAAGTGTAGCCACATCGGTTTTATTCTGTTTACAGTCCGTCTGAGTGAGCCTATGTCCTAACTGAAGGAGCTGCCGCAGGAGTGGGGCGGTACGGGGTCGACAGTCCTGGAGATGAGCCTGGACTTAGAAATTGTCCTGCTGCTCCCATACGATGAAACACAGAAACATAGAATTTGATGGCAGATAAGGACCGCTTGGCCCACCTAATCTTCCCATTTCCCTACCTAACAGATAAGCTGCAGATCCTAGTGTGGTAGAGTGGGAACCCCCTCCCCCTGGACAAACCTCTGCTGTTCTCTATTCTGTTATTTTTCTTTTAAATCTACTGTAGTAGTACTAGTTTATTTCTATATTTATTTTTTTCCTTTCTCTATCCTTTATTTTCTACTGTAATAGGGTTGGCCTCCTATTATAGTACATTCCTCTTGTTTTCTCTTTAGGATTTGTTCAGGAGGTGGAAAGTTCCACATATCACCAAATGAATGTCAGACTGTAAAGGTAGACACTCGATATGTATACCCCCTCGTTGAACTCAGTATGTAGAGGTTATAGCTGTGTTGGAATTCTTGCTCATTAGAGCAAGGAGAGTGTTGCCGACATGCCCTGTTTCCCTGCTGCCTCACTCACATTGGGCTGTGAGCGTCTTACAGAGACAACTAGGCAGGTACAAGCAGGAAGTGAATAAAAACAAAACAAGACAAGACTCATAGCAGCTTTTTCTACAGTTATTTTCCCTTTTCTTGTTCCAACCTGCACACAAGGACTGTGCCTGCCTGGTCTTTCAATGACCCAGTCCAGATAAAATAGAGCACGTCAGAAAGAAAACAAGAAAATAGTTAAGTTTAAAAGTTACCTGACGGAGGTGCTTAGGAAGGAACTCCTTCAGCTAGACTTCAGAGCAGCCTAAACAAAGCTAATATTTAAAGTGACAGTAGCAATTTAGATCTAGTAATCATAATCACTGTTAGTGAAGGTGTTTATTTTATAATGGAGACATTTCATTTTCTTTTTGGGTTAAAGGCTAAACCTTACCTGCCTAACACTCCACACATAGTTCCTGCCTGTAGGAAGGCACTCATAGGACTGAATGCTCCTCTCTGTCCTGCTTTTATAACAACATTCAGAAGGAGGTATTACATCAGAGGGAGGAGTCAGGGTGTTAAGGTGTCCTATTAGTATGCAGTTAAAATTATTATGATTTATACAAAATTTATAAAACTTTATTTGATTCAGCCAATCTAATGGGCTTATAAATATGATATAATGCAACTAATGACCTCAGTTACCGCCCAAATGCATGTATTAGTGTAGATTAATTCCTTGTATTAGTATTAGGGGCGAGTGAGTGTAACATGATGTCATCAAGTAAAGACTATATAAAGACTTCAGGAAGCCTGATTCAGATGGATGTTGGACACAGAGGATGGTGGTCCTGTTAGTCTGATGGGATCACCCTGTGTGAATTTTGTTTGTTTTAAACTATGAAAGTTATTTTCTTTTCATTGCTTCAGTGGATGAGTTTGATTTGATATGTAACAGAAATAAATCCTTTTAACACACTAAGCCAGTGTGTTTTCTACAACTCAGAACTGTCTTGTGTTGTCACTTAACCCACACTTCCACACCTAGTTAACCAACAGCCTACTTCCTCCTACCCCCCATTAGAATTGCCTTATGTCTGTCCCATGCTTTCTTGAATTCCCCCACTGTTTTTGACTCTACGACCTCCTCAGGAAGGCTGTTCCATGTATCCACAACCCCCTCTGTGAAGAAATAATTTTTCACATTACCTCTGAGTCGTCCCCTCTCTATCTTCAAATTGTGCCCCCTTGTTTTTGCATATCTCTTTTTCTGAAAGATGCTACCCTCTTGGACTTTGTTGATTCCCTTGAGGTATTTGGAAGTTTCTATCATGTCCCCCCTCTCCCACCTTTCCTCGAGGCTATACCTCTTTAGTTCCTTTAGTCTTTCTTCATATGTCTTCTGATGCAGACCCTGCATCATTTTGGTTGCCCTCCTCTGGACAGCCTCCACCCTGTCTATGTCTTTGCGGAGATGGGGTCTCCAAACTGTACACAGTACTCCAGATGTGGTCTTACCAACTGTCTGTACAGAGGGCCAACAACTTCCTGTTTATACTGGTGATGCCGCTCCCTATGCATCCCAGTATTCCCAAGCCCTCCTTACTGCCTTCTCACATTGCTGGCCCGCCTTTAGGTCATCTGATATGACTACTCCCAGGTCCCTTTCCATTTTGGTTTTTGTCAGTATCTCACCCCCTATTGTGTACTCTTCCCTTGGGTTTTTGTTTACCAGGTGCATTACTTTGCACTTCTTTACATTGAATCTAAGCTGCCATATATTTGACCATTCCTCCAACCTTGCCAAGTCCGTTTTCATCCTTTCCACCCCACCTTGTGTATCAACCCTGTTGCAGATCTTTGTGTCATCTGCAAAGAGACATACTTTCCCTCCAGTCCCTCTGCAATGTCACTTATAAAGAAATTAAAAAGGACTGGCCCCTGTACTGAACCCTGCAGTACCCCACTAGTAACCCTCCTTTCTTCACTGTGAACTCCATTTACTATTACCCGCTGTATCCTGTTGTCCAACCAGTGTTTTACCCAGGCTACCACCCTGGGACCCACTCCCAGGCTGGCTAGTTTATTAATCTTTTGTGCGGGACTGTGTCAGATGCCTTGCTAAAGTCTAGGTAGGCCATGTCCACAGCCCCTCCCTGGTCTACTGTTTTGGTCTCCCAGTCAAAGAAATCAATTAGATTTGTCTGACATTATCTTCCCACTGTGAATCCATGCCGCCTTGGGTCCTGTGCCCCACTGGCCTCTAGGTACTCAACAGTTCTTTCCTTCAGAAGTGATTCCATCATTTTCCCTACCAATGAGGTCAAACTGACAGGTCTGTAGTTTCCCGCCTCTGTCTTGCTCCCACTTTTGTGAAGGGGAATCACATCAGCCCTCCTTCCGTCCTTAGGTTCCACACCATCCTCCCACGATTTGTTAAAGAGGGTAGTCAGTCGTGTTACTAGTTCTACCCTCATTTCTTTTAGAATTCTGGGGTGAATCCCTTCAGGCCCCATTGCTTTATCCACCTTCAGTTTTAAGAGTTTTTTCAGAACCTTTTCTTCTGTGAAAGGACTAATATCAACCCCCCATATCCAGAGTGCTTCTATTGACCGGATTAGGTATTTCCCCCTGCTTTTCCATTGTGAATACTGAGCAGAAGTATTTGTTCAGTATCCCTGCTTTTTTTCAGTGTTGCTCTCTGCCCAACCACCTTCCTCTTTGTTCAGCCTCAGTATCCCTGCCTTTGTCTTTCTTTCCTCCCTAATGTACCTATAAAAGGTTTTATCCCCCTTCTTAACTGAGTAGGCTATCTTTTCCTCGGTTTGGGCCTTTGCTATTCTGACTGCCTTACCCACTTCCTTCTGCTTTAGCTGGTCCAGTTCTCTGTCCTGCTCCTTCTGTGTTTCCATATACTTCCTGAATGCTACCTTTTTCTCCATTACCTTCCCTGCCACTTCTTTTGAGAACCATAGTGTTTTTTTCTTTCGCTTTGATTTGTTTATTTGCTTCACACAAAGGCTTATTGCCTCTGTGATGGCAGTTTTGATGTTTCCCCATTGTTGCTCCACCCCACCTTCTTGCCTGTTTGCTAGTGCTTTTCTGAGGCACTCTCCCATTTTGACAAAATCAGCCCTCCTCAAGTCCAGTACCTTCACTTTCGTGTAGCTTGACTCTACAGCTAAGTTGATCGTGAACCTGTTTGGTGGTCGCTTGTTCCCAGATGGCTACCCACTTCAAGATCAGAGATCCTCTCTCTGTCCCCATTTGAGAGTACCAGGTCTAAGATTGCTCTCTCCTGAGCGGGTTCCAAAACTAGCTGTCTGAGGCATGCCCCCTGTAGGGCATCGAGAGTGGTCCAGCTCTTGCATGTGGCTGCAGCAAAGGTGCTCCAGTCAACATCTGGCATATTCAGGTCCCCCATCAGCAATATCTCCCCTTTCTCTGCCATCCCAAGGATGCCTGCTATCATTTTCTTGTCCATTTCCTCCCCTTGAGACGATCTGTATACAACCCCTGTGTGGATTGTGGAGCCATTTCCAGTCTCCAGGGTGACCCACAGTGCCTCCTCTCCTCTCTGTTTACTCTTTAGCTCTGTTGCTTTGATCCCTTCCCTTAGATAGAAAGCTACTCCTCCTCCTCTTCTTCCCTCCCTGTCCCTCCTGTAGATTGTGTTATGTTGGCATCCCCAGGGTTTTATTTAACTCTAAAAATTGATTAGCGTTTTGCTCATAAAAGTGCTAAATCTTTCTGAAAGTGCATAGCTTTTGCCTCACTATGTTTAACAAACACAGTACTTCTAGAAAATCTATATAAATACTTTCTGTACAGTTAGTGCCGTCCCAAGAAAAAAACTGCTAATCAATTATTTAAAACCCTGATCCCAGTCATGGTTCTCTGTGTACCATGTTTCTGTGACTGCCACAATATCTAGGCATCCTTCTTCCATCAAGGCCACCATTTCAGGGAGCGTTTTACCTAGACTATGGGCATTGATACTCATTACCCTCCATTTTTTGTGGCATTATTTCTTTTTGCCCCATCCCTGTCCCTACTGTCTTTGTCTTTTTCTCCATTTACTCCTGCCCTTCTCCCTATCGACTACTCTATGTTGGTGTTTACCTCACTAATTACCCTGATTTTTTTTTGGGGGGGGGGGGCAAGGATTTCCCTTCTCCTCTTTAGTGCCTCCCTCCTTGGTTAATTTAAATGCTTGCCATTGAAGCATTTAAACCCATCACCTAGGATCCTGGTTCCCCTCCAGGATAGATGCAGACCATCGCGCCTGTATAGGCCTGCATCTCTCCAGGTGGAGCCTCAGTCCCCAATGAATCCAAATCCCTGAGCTCTGCACCAGTTTTTCAACCAGTCATTGAATCCCATGGTGCGGAGTGCCTTAGCCGCATCCATGCCATAGGCAGGTAGCACTTCCGAGAAAGTTACCATGTGTGCTACTTGTCTAAGGCCCCTCCCCAACCCACAAACTCCTGTTGCACTGCTGTGATCCCATTCTCAGCCTGGTCATTCATCCCTAGGTGATAATGACATTCAGCTCCCTTACCCTTGCTGCGAGGCCTTGATGAGAGGCCAATCACTGACCTGCTGTGGTACCAGGTATTCCGGAGATTACTAAAGTGCTGTACTTGCGCCGTTGGTACCAGGTGAACAGCACTGAGGACAAGGAGTTTCTGATTTATGTGTGTTGTGTTAGTACACCATTTGTATGTAATAGGGTCCGAGACTGTCTGTTACTTTAGAGAGCACATCAGGGAGAAATAGCAGGAACTGGGTAAATGGTTCTGGGATTTGTGGGAAAGAGAAATCGGAGAGGATTATGTTCTGTATAATTTTACAGACGGTCGGGTGTTGGATGATAAAGAAACTGCCTTTTTTAACTTGGGTTCCTCTCTCACAGCTGATTCTGCCATGGCGATTCCGACAGGAAGAGCATGACAAGGCAGTGTCACTATGGTGGGAATCAGCTGTGTGGACGAGCATGAGGCCACAACTGTTCGCTGAGTAAGAGGTACAGTAGTACTGCCATCTGATTGGCGGAGGCAGTTACACAGCATTATATTATTTTTTATATACTGTATCCCTTTCCTGTCCCTTTAGGCTAGGAGTCTGTAGCCCTCTCTCTTTTGTTCCCTGCTTGCCTACTCTCTGGAAAAGAGCACTGATGGTGGTGGTGGTGGTGTGGGGGGGGGGGGTGATGGTTACTGGCTGACTCATGTATGTGATGTTAGTACTTTAACTTCATGGGCGTTGCCAGCATCCGCATTGATCCTTCCCTATGCTGTGAAAGATTTTCCTCCCGAGGAGTCCTAGCACCTCTGGTTTAGACCCATTAGTGTGACTGAATGGTGACAATATTCTGGAAGATGGAGAATTATAGTACATATGTAATTTTCATTTCCTCCCAGACCTGCTTCTACATGTGAGGTACATTCATAGTGAGCTAGCCTTCCCCCAGGTGTTAAACCTGTTGTTCTCTGTGTCAGTCTTCACCATTCATCACTGGTAGGTGGTTGGCCAGAGACAGGCACCCCGCGGGAGCAATTTTAAATTTTTTTTGTAGGAGAGAGGAGTTGGCAGCACCTACGAGGCTGACGCACTGTGTGGTGCTCGTGGGTTGGCCAGTAATGGTCGTTGGCTCCTCCTCCACCTCAGTTCTGCTTTTCCCACCGTTGAGACAGCACCTTGCAAGTAGCTCATGTTTCTTTACTGCAACATAGCGGGCTAGTCTACGTTGATGCCTCACGGAGTCGTCGTTCCTTGGAGCCATTCAACGCCATTCCTTCAACTCCTTTACTTCAACTCTGCCTCGGTTCTGCAGCCCACTTGATGCCATTATATCCAGTAAGATCTTTCTTTTATTTTAAGTGGCGTCAAGTCTTTTACTGTTGCTTGAATTTTACCATTGCATCATGCCTGGTCCTAGGGACAAGAAACGTTCGAAAGAAATGGGTCGGCCTCCTATGCATCAGAGTCCCTGAGGCCAGCAGATTTCTGTTACCAAATGGCATGATGTTTGCCTTGCCTGTCTCAGACCCCAGCATGACATGGATACCTGCAATGCCTGCTTATCTATGGACCGCCGCGTTCTGGAGCACCACGCGTTAAAAGTTAGCAGGGCTCTGTCAACTTTAAGGGGCAGCGTCATTCTGGCCGGTCCAAGCACAGATCTCTCTACCCTCCCTTTGGGTTCTTTCCTGGGCCTACATGGTCTGGTGAAGAGGGGGCCTACTTTTCTTCTTGCCTTGCCATAGAGGAGGTTCCTACCTGGTGCTGGAGGGCCAGTCCAGCTCCGTTCAGGGCGAGACCAGGAGCAGCGCTCCGGCAGTCACCTCTTCGGTGGTACAGGCTCCCCACGGCTGCGGATCTTGGCATGGGGCATTCCTTGGCACCACCTGTTAGCGCCACCTCAGATGCCCAGGCCATTCACGGCTCTGGTGATCAGGGTGATGCCGCAAGGGGTACGGGGCCAGTGTGGCATCACTGGAAGGAAAGCCCCCGGGGCTGTCAGTCTGGAGCTCCTCTGGATCGTCTCCTCTTCGGAGCCAGATGACTTGAAGGCTGATCCGGACTGGCAGTCTGACTCCTCGGAGTCTGAGGTCTCTCCTAGTCATAGTACCCTTGTGCCTTCCCAAGTGCTTCCTCCTGTGGCTCCGGTGACTGTGGCCGATGCCCACCGACGAGGTTGAGTGGACAGGGTAAAGGAAGGTGACACACTTACGTGGCCTTCTGGGGTTGGGGAAGAAGCCGCAGTGCTGAGCCCAGTTTTTCTTCTTAGTCCCCTTCGAGAGAGTCCTCATTGGGTAGGTCTGGGGACCGCCCTTTTGGATCCATGTGGCCCTGGTCCCCTCATAGGGAAGCATCCCCTTCAGGGCTAAGTGCCGACCATTTTATGTTTCTTGACAGGTTGCTGAATTTGCAGATCTGCGGATTCCCATTTATGCCAGGTTCACCTGTAGATTCTTCCAGCCTGGCAAAGGCGCATCACATACTCTGACAGATTCCCCTATGCCTCTGCGTCCAGCTCCCCTACGCCTAGGCCATGTTAGTCCCTTGGGACCTTTGATCTAGGAACAGTTCAGATCTTGTGCTGCGGATTTCCCCCAATATGTTAGGGCCATGGATGAACAGGTCTTTCGACTGGTTCCCCTTCTGCAGCCGGAGTCTGACTCCACAAGCTCCTCGACCTCCTCCATGGAGGAAGAGGAGCCGCCCATGTCTCCTCAGATGCTGATCAAACCCTGTATCAGCGCTTCCTAGCGAGGCTGGGCAGGGACTTGCACATTACCTGCTATGCCCATCACAATACCAAGCGTGCCATGTAAGCCTTCCTAGGCAAGTTCAGGGCACACCATTTGCTGGTCCCTTTCTGGCCAGTTCCTTTCCAGGAGGCGTATAGCAGCTGGCAGCTTCCATATTTTTTTTTTTTTTTTTATTATTGTAGTCTTTAGTTACCGAGTAAGGCCCACTAGGCACAAGTACCTGTTTTCAGGGGCGACCTGGGCGCACTGGGCAGTTAAATGACTTGCTCAGAGTCACACAGTATGCAAGTGGAGGTTATGAGAATCAAACCAAGGTCTGGTCTGCTGAATGTTCCAAGCTCGTTCACAGTTCGTTACTCTAACCTCTAGGCTATACTGCCAGCCTAGGCTGGAAGCAGTATTGTGCACCCTGAGAGTCTCCAGGCTCTCTGCCTCATACCACTTCAGGACTGACGCATCTGGACACTCTTTCTGGGCTTCAACGTCTGGTCCGTGGCTGACCCCCTGATCCTGACTCTGCAGAGTTCGATTGCCTGGGGCAGAGAGTTTGCTCCTCTATGTAGATGGCTCTTGCCATTATTTCACATCATGCACACCACGCTGCCTATAACAGGCATCTGTGGGCAACTCTAGATCAGGCTGTAGCATCGCTGCCCGATTCGGAGGCTACCTGGCAAGCCATAGCCCTCTCTGCTGTATGTCTGGAGCTGGCAAGGCACCAGTCAAGGGCATCTTACAATGCTAATGAGGTTGCTTCACGACTTGGAGGGACAGCGTTCTGCATTAGGCGGAGAGTGTGGCTTTGCCTTTCGAGGTTGTCACCTTTGGCCTGGTGTAGGTTATTGGCCTCCTCTTTCCAGGGGACCCATTTCTTTTCCCGCAGGGCGAGACAGGTATTACAGGGGCGCCATTCTTCTCCCAGGGATCGGGGAACCCCACCTCGCCCTGACCAGTCCCGGGCCTAACTAGCCAATGGTGGGTCTCTCCCCATTTCCCCATGGGAGGGCTGAGGAATGTTATTCTGTCAGGATGTCTTGGGCCCTTCATGGGGAGCCGGTACTCACCCCAGTGATGAATGGTGAAAATTGACACAGGAAGATATGAAAGTGCGTACCTATAGCAATTTTGATCTTCCTGTGCATCTTCACCATTCTCACTGAATCCTACCCACCTTTCGCTCTCAAGGCTTCAGTCCCTGAGCCGTGCCACCTCCGTGCTCACCCCCCTCCTTACTCTGCTGGGGCGTACTCTCCCCTTCTCCCCTGGTGGCCTGTTGAAGACCTCTATGGGAGTGTCTGAGGAGTGCAAGTAGGACCTCTGTTTGGGCTAACTTAGGGTTTTTTGGTGGGCCCCTTCCTTTTTCCTGGGTCTAACCCCCAGGGTCGACTAATCCCCTTGGGTCACCTACCTTTGGGTCTTCTGGGAAGAGGAGGGTTCTGGGGCTGATTAAAACTCCCTCTGTCCCTTGTTTTTCTATCTTAGTGTCCCCTTCCCCGGGGGGGGGGGCACTTTAAGTGAGGTTTCCTTTCTTCCCCTCTTTAAGAACCCTTGGGTTCTTCTGATACTCGGTAGTGGGATAACCCCCTGTGGAACTGGGATTTAAGGAGGAGGGAGAGTCTTGCCCATCTTATTAGGTTTCTTCCGGGTTCTCTTGGATATCCCTTGTTGTTTTACCCTTGCCAGCTTAAATCCAGAATGGGATTTGGCCTCCTCCATGTCCCCTTAAATTCGTTCTCTCTTTATCTTTCCTTCCCTTCATGTCCGTGTGGCTGTCCAGGGACTGGGGAATTTTTCAGCCCTTTACCTCCCAGGCCCTACTCCTCCTCTGTCCTCTGGTCGGCCAATTTCTTTTTCAGTTTACACCCTTTCATTTTGACGTCTCTTGGGCTCCCTTGCCCCGCTCTTATTTTTCTCCATATCCTGTTTTTCTTCTGTCTCTCCGGCGTACAGAACTGAGTGTGGAGGAGGGAGCCAATGTCACACTGGCCAACCCACAGCGCCTATGCAGGCGCCGGCCCCATGGACGGGCGCCGACTCTCCCTCTCTACAAAAAAAAATGCTCTCAAGAGGGTGCCAATCTCCCACCAGTCATGAATGGTGAAGATACACAGGAAGATCAAGAATTACAGTAGGTACGCAATTTTTATTTCTTCCCAGGCCAGGCATTGCTTCTGCTGTGAACACTTATTGTGAGCCCTCAGATGTTGCACCTGTTCCTTCCAGGTCAGGTCTTGCTTCTGCTGTGAAGTCCACCAGTTGTGAGCTCCCCCCCCCCAAATCCCCCAGGTGTTGCAGCTGTTCATCCCAGGCCAGGTACAGCCTGTACTGTGAAGTCCACTCATTGTAAGCCCTCCATCTGCCAGGTGTTGTACCTTTTTCTTCGAGGTCAGGTACTGCTTCCACTGTGAAGTTCACTTATTGTGAGCCCCCAGCCCCCTAGATGTTGCGCCTGTTCCTCCCAGGCCAGGTCCTGCTTCATTGTGAGCCA
Organism: Neoceratodus forsteri; assembly: GCA_016271365.2. Classification (NCBI taxonomy): domain Eukaryota; kingdom Metazoa; phylum Chordata; order Ceratodontiformes; family Ceratodontidae; genus Neoceratodus; species Neoceratodus forsteri. The sequence goes on along the minus strand of CM057455.1, from coordinate 26,717,051 downwards.
TCCCTCACCCAGGAGTTGCAGCTGTTCCTCCCAAGCCAGGTACTGCATCTGTTGTAAAGTCCACTCACTGTGTGCCGGCCTTTCCCTCAGTGTTGTGCTTTTTCTCCCAGGACAGGTGTAGCTTCTGCTGTGAAGTCCAAACATTGTGAGCCCGCCATCCCTCAGGTGTTGCACCTGTTAATCCCAGGCCAGGACTTGCTTTTGTGTGAAGTCTGCACATTGTGATCCCCTATCCTCCAGGTCTTACATCTGTTTCTCCCCGGCCAGGTTCTGCTTCTGCTTTGAAGTCCATTCATTGTGAGCCAACCTCCCCCAAGTGCCCCAATTCCTCCAAGGTCAGGAACTGCTTCTACTGTAAAGTACATGCTTTGTGAAACCCCTATACCCTAGGTGTTGCACCAGTTCATCTCAGGCCAGCTACTGCTTCTCCACAGAGCTCCACAAAGTTTTCCCCACCATCAGAAAGTTTGAAATGGCGAAATTCTGCCGTGAAATGCAGAATTTCGTCCTCAAACAGCAGAATTTTACCCACGAAGTATGGCATTTTGGCAAATTTCAGTCATTCGTGAGCAAAATTCTGCAATTCGCAGGTGAAATACCACACTTCGTGGGTGTAATTCTGTAATTTATGGGTAGAACTTCACCATGTGGAATTTGCGGAATTCACGGATTGATCCGCAGAGCGAGGTTTGCCACCTTCATCCACCTCTACAGGTGTTGCACCTGTTCCTCCCAGGTCAGGTACTGCTTCTGCTGTGAAGTATGCTTTTTATTGCAAATGCAAAAGTTAACAGGAACACCTTGAAAATGGGATTAATGATCCTAATGGTGTTATTGTACTACCTTTCCTGTATAAAAATACATAGAAACAGAAACATAGACTTTGATGGCACATAAGGACTGCTTGACCCACCCAGTCTGCCCATTTCCCTACCTGTCGGATAAGCTGCAGATCCTAGTTAACCAACAACCTACTTCTTCCTAACCCCCCACCAGAATTGCCTTATGTCTGTCCCATGCATTCTTGAATTCCCCCACTGTTTTTGACCCCATGACCTCCTTGGGAAGGCTGTTCCATGTGTCCACCACATTCTCCATGAAAAAATTACTTTCTCACGTTGCCCCTAAGCCATCCCCCTCTATCTTCAAATTGTGCCCCCTTGTTCTTGCACATCTCTTTTTTCTGAAAGATGCTACCCTCTTGGGCATCGTTGATTCCCTTGAGGTATTTTAAAGTTTCTATCATGTCCCCTCTCTACCTGCTTTCCTCGAGGGTATACATATTAAGCTCCTTTGGTCTGTCTTCGTATGGCTTCTGGTGCAGACCCTGAACCATTTTAGTTGCCCTCCTCTGGACTGCCTCCATCCTGTTTATGTCCTTGCATAGATGGGGTCTCCAGAACTGCTCGCAGTATTCCAGATGTGGTCTCACCAACTGTCTGTACAGAAGGATAACAACTTCCTGTTTTCCACTGGTGGTGTCTCTCCCTATCCATCCCTACTGCCTTCTCACATTGCTTGCATACCTTTAGGTCATCTGATATGACTACCCCCAGGTCCCTTTCCATTTTTATTGTTGTCAGTACCCCCCATTGTGTACTCTTCCCCTGGTTTTTTGTTTCCCAGGTGCATTACTTTGTAGTTATTTGCATTGATTTGAAGCTGTCATACTTTTGACCATTCCTCCAACCTTGCCAAGTCCCTTCTCATCCTTTCCACCCCACCTTGTGTATCGGCCCTGTTGCAGATCTTTGTGTCGTCTGCAAAGAGGAATACTTTTCCTTCCAGTCCTTCTGCATGTCACTTATAAAGACATTAAAAAGTACCGGTCCCAGTACTGAACCCTGCGGTACCCCGCTAGTAACCCTCCATTCTTCGGAGTGGACTCCTGTTACTATTACCCTATGTGTCTTGTTGTCCAGTCAGTTTTTTACCCAGGCTACCACCCTGGGACCCACTCCCAGGCTGGCTAACTTGTTTATTAATCTTTTGTGTGGGACTGTGTCAAATGCCTTCTTAAAGTCTAGGTAGGCCATGTCCACAGCTACTACTTTGGTCACCCAGTCAAAGAAATCTATTACATTCATCTGACATGACCTTCCCGCTGTGAATCCATGCAGCCTTGGGTCCTGTGCCTTGCTGGCCTCTAGGTACTCAACAGTTCTTTCTTTCAGAAGTGATTCCATCATTTTCCCTACCACTGAAATCAAACTAAGGGATCTGTAGTTTCCTGCCTCTTCTTTACTCCCACTTTTGTGAAGGGGAATCGCATCTTCCCTCCTCCAGTCCTCAGGTACCACACCATCTTCCCATGATTTGTTAAAAGGGTAGTCAGTGGTCTCACTAGTTCTCCCCTTAGTTCTTTTAGAATTCTGGGGTGAATCCAATCAGGTTCCATCGCTTTGTCCACCTTCAGGTTCGGAAGTTCTTTCAGAACCCTTTCTTCTGTGAAAGGACTGGTATCAATCCCCTGTCCAGAGTGCTTCTATTGATTGAATTAGGTACCTCCCCCTCCTCTTCTTTTGTGAATACTGAGCAGAAGTATTCATTCAGTATCCTTCCTTTTTCACTGTCACCGTCTGCCGACCACCCTCCCCTTTATTAAACCTCACTATCCCTCCTTTGGTCTTTCTTCGCTCCCTACTGTACCTATAAAAGGTTTTATCCGCCTTCTTAATCGAGTTGGCTATCTTTTCCTCGGTTTTGGGCCTTTGCTATTCTGACTGCCTTCCCTGCTTCCTTCGGCTTTAACTGGTACAGTTCTCTGTCCTGCTCCTTCTATGTTTCCTTATACTTCCTGAATGCTATCTTTTTCTCCCTAACCTTCTCCACCACCTCTTTTGAGAACCATAGTGGTTCTTCCTTCATTTTGATTTGTTTATTTGTTTCACACAAAGGCTTTTTGCCTTTGTGATGGCAGTTTTGATGTTTCCCCGTTGTTCCTCCACCCCTCCTTCTTGCCCCTTTGCTAGTGCTTTTCTGAGACACTCTCCCATTTTGCCAAAGTCAGCGCTCATAAAGTCCAGTACCCTCACATTTGTATAGCTTGACTTTACTGTTTGGTGGTCACTTGTTCCCAGATGGCTAGCCACTTCTAAATCTGAGATCCTCTCTCCATCCCATTTGAGAGTACCAGGTCTAAGATTTCTTCCTCCCGAGTGGGTTCCAACACTAGCTGTCTGAGGCATGCCCCCTGCAGGGCATCAAGAAATGAAAACTTATACTACTACTGAAGTCCACTCATTGTGGAGCTCCCCATCCCCCAGGTGTTGCACCTGTTCCCCCAGGCCAGCTGGATGCTTCTGCTGTGAAGTACACATATTGTGAATCCCCATCCCCCAGGTGTGTCACTTGTTCCTCCCAGGCCAGGTACTGCTTCATTGTGAGTCCTCCCATCCCCCAGATGTTTCACCTCTTCCTCCCAGACCAGGTGATGCTTCTGCTATGAAGTACACACATCGTGAGCCAACCTTCCCTCAGGTGATTCACCTGTTCCTCCCAGGCCAGGTACTGCTTCATTGTGAGCCCCTCCATTCCCCAGGTGTTGCACCTGTTTGCACTGCTTCTGCTGTGAAATCTATTTATTGTGAGCCCCTGTTGCACCTGTTCCTCCTAGGCATACTGCATCTGCTATATACAGCAGTTATGTTATTCTCCCTATCGGAACTGATACAGCTTTCTTTTAAAGCAGTAGTTCATGGTACCACATGCATTTTGTGCCCATAGTGGCACTCCATTATTGGAAAGGAGACATCACAGCTCAGCTGGGCTAGCCTGAGTAACTACATTGTAACATTTGTGCCCCTAGTGTCACACCCGTCAGAAAGGACATATCACATCTCAGCTGGTTTAGCCTGGGTAACTAAGTAACTCAAACATGCACCGGCCCGGTGGCACTGAGGATTGAGGCACTGGATGCCACACTGGCAACCCGGGCTCGGGATCAGACTCAGGACACAGCGGGTCGACAGGGGAGGGAGAGGATCGAGTGTCCAGAGGACTGCTCTCCTTTCCTGATGTGGGGTCACAGGGGGTCCCCGCTCTGTAGCAACTCCCGGTGGAGACCAGGGGCAGTACATTGCAGTGATGTTGACAGGCGTGAGGGCGGCATGCCAGCGGAGGAGCCGCAGGGTCGCAAGTACACTGGGGCTGAGATTTCACGGAAGCCTCCCCGGAAGGGCCAAGTAGGAGACAGTGACCCCAGTGGTCGATGCCCACATCGCCAATACTGAACCACCTCCCCACTGGCTCTCCAGTCATCTAGATTCCAGAAAGGTTGCCACATAGGAGTGGCGGTCCCACCCGGGTGGGGCTTAGATCCTGGGGGCTGGCCATGTCTACAGGCTTGGGAAGGGGGCAACAGCCCTTGTGCTCCTGGTGGTGAGAGGGGTTTCAGGTGGGGAGTAGAGGCGAAGACAGAGAGGGTACACCAGAGAGATGCCCTGGCCCTCTGGAGATAAAGTGTAAAAAAAAAAAAAAAAAAGTAACTTGAACATGGTGACTAAGAAATGTGGTGCCACAGACCTGAATTTGGGAGCACAAGTGCACAGTAAGTATCTGCATTGGGGTTGAAGAGAAGTGTAGGATGTAAAGAAGTGTTTCAAAAATTGAACACAAGCTGCTGCAGTTCTTCCTGCTTGCACCTCTTCCTTTAGGAGCTTGTTGCATAGGCACTCTGGGTGAAAAATGCTTTCTTACATTACCCCGGTTCTTTCCCCCTTAAACACAGAGTATACACTCTGATTCTTCTGGCCAAATCTCTGCCAAGGCAGAGTGCAAAGACTGTGGGTTTATTTCTGATGGGCTGTCTTTTTTCCACAGGTTTGAGATTCTGAGAATGAAGGCCACTGTCTCAATATTGCGGTTACTGATTCACTTCAGCCTCCTTCCGCAAGATGAGCACATCTGCGAATACCTCCAGTCCTAGCCTGTGCTGTAGCTCACCAGAGGTGATGCCATTCCAATGCCTTATACCTCATCAATTGACTCGGTCAGCTGCTGTGGCAGAAGATCTGGAAGCTGTGCGGGACATTGAAGGTCTGAGACCGATGGGTACGGCCAGTCATGTGAATTTCAGGGTCTTCTACAGTGGGAATAGCCACATCATCTGCTGCGCTGCACCATGCAAGGGTGTCGACAAGTCCCCAATAACCCTAATCAGCCATCTGTCATGAGAGTTCTAACATCTAAGGCTCTTTTCCTGACTTTCTAACGGAAAATGTGTGTTGTCAAAGCCACACATTCAGTGCAGGTTGGGGGATGAGGGAAGGGTCCCACATTAGTTGCAGGCCAGGCAGTAAGGAGAGCCTCTTGTAGAGATTGCAGGTCTGGGATTCAGGAAGGGTCCTGCATTAGCTGTAGGTCAGGCACTGGGGAAGGTCTAGTACAGGGGAAGGGTCTTACATAGGTCATAAGTCAGGGATTGCAGAAGGGTCCTGCATCTGTCACAGGTCGGGTATTGAGGGAGGGTCCCACAGAGATCGCTGGTGGGTTACAGGGGAAAGACTCCCACATAGATTACAGATCGGGGATTGTAGATAGAAATCTGGATCTGGTATAGATTAGGCAATGGGGGAGGGTCCCATAGAGATCACTGGTGGGGAAGAGTCCTACATAAATTGCAGATCAGGGATTGGTCAAGAGTCCTGAATAGATTGCTACTGAGGCATTGGGGAAGGGTCCCACTGACATCACACGATGGGTATAGGGGAAGGGTCTTACATAGGTTGCAGGACAGACATTGGGGAAGGGTTTAATACAGACTACAGATCAGGCACCAAAGAGGGATCTCACAGAGATAACTTATTCTTCTCCTTCCCAACAGAAGTCCCAGTTATTTGACTCTAACCTTGTACGATTGCCTTCACTGTGCCTTCTCCAGTTTTACAGTAGCTTTTGTGTATCTGAGCTCATAACTTAAAGAGCAGCTGACACCTTAAGGGCAGACAGCTTGTGGCAAGGAACTACCTGCCCCAGGATCCAGCCGAGCCCTCCACCAATGTTTTTTTAGCCAGTCATTATTGTTATAGTTACCTAAGAAGAACCACAGCCTCCCTTCCATATATATTCAAAGCCATCCACGGAGTGCCCCCTGAAGCCCCATCCAGAAAACTGCCTTTTGATGACACAAAGTAGGGAAGGGGCTGCAGTGCTATAGATAGCATTATATGCTGTTGGGGGCAGCAGCAGCCTTTACATGTAACTTCTATTTATTACAGGCACTTAATGTTTTAAGAGGAGTAGCGCATGTAATACTAAGCCCCCTTAACCTGTATAAGTGCCTGTAATAAGTAAAGGTTTCCGTAAAGGCGCTGCCCTGATAGCATTATAATACTACTATAGCCCTACAACCCCTTTCCTACTGGCCATTAAAACTAAGTTTTTGAGCAGTGCTGCGGGAGGCGCTTGGCAGCTGGCTTTGAATACGGAAGGGGGATCGCGGTTCTTCATAAGTAAATATAACAATAATGACTGGCTAAAAAAATATTTTGGGGGGGCTCAGTCAGGTCCCGGAGCAGGCAGTTTCTTGCCATGAGTTTCCTGTCACAAGGAAAAACATGTGTCAGTAGCTCTGTAATACACAACATTATTGTCTCCATTTCCCTTTATATGCATCCTGACAGCCTGTTATAAGCAGCAGCATATTTCCTTGCATTGTATTTTACCAATAAATATATATTTGATACCCTTAGAGTTATCATGTGTGTATTTTAATTCCTTCAGGTATTTTTAAGATAACATTTATTACTGTGTTTGTAATTCAAGTCAGAAAAGATGGTCACAGCTAGCTGTTTAAAAGGAATGCTTCTGTTCAGGTTATTTTTTTGACTGTAAATATTAAAGGCATACTGTCAATGAATTAGGGTGATGCCAGCACACGTTTCTGGTGGTTAGCAGGGCAGCACCACACCATAGTGTTACATTTTGTCATGGTGTATGTGGAAGGAGAGCAGAAACCTTTCAAAACTTTAAAACCTTCATGGCCACACCATTGGTGCATTGGTAACCCTAGTGCTGGCAGTGATAGTGACAGCGGTTTGGGAACTAGGCAGTGTCGTCAAAGTCCATCTAAAGGAAGGAAGATTGAGTGTTCTAGCTGATGGTGTCCTCTGGGAAGGGTGGGGCATTGGCTCCTCCACAACACTTCTGCATGGGTGATTATGAGTGGCAGTGCAGCGGAGGTGCTGTCGGGGGGGGGGGGGCCCTCAGTCAGGCTCTGCACAGCAAATGTGTGCATGTGCTTGGGACATTGTGTGTGCTGTTATCCCAGAGGGTGGTACAGAAGAATGGAAAAACCCTGGTGTTTACAGGATGGTCCTAGCATCTCCCTCCACCAGCCACACCTGCACCAGAGGCTTCCCCAACCTGCTTATCCAGAAGGAGGTGGGAGATATTTCCTGTCTATGGCTTGTCCGCACCACAGGGGAAGCTGGGGGGTCAGTGAGGCTAAGTGCTGGGGACAAAGGAGGAGAGGGCTGTGGGGCAGCACCAGTGACAGGGTGGTAAAGGAACTGTAACAAGCATTTGTCAGTGCCGAGCAGTGGTTACATGTTTAACACTGGCACTTCCCTGAGCTCCCTTTGTACCATGCAGTGTGCTCATCTGGACCCCTAGCTTTATGTACTTTGAAGGCAGCAACTTCTTTCAGTAACACCTATTTAAATCCCACCCTCATATACACCCAGCACCCGCAATTGTTTTTTCTGCTGAAAAAAAACAAACAAAACTTTTAATGGGGACCGGCAGAAGCTGCCCGCCTCCACAGCTGGCCCCTTCTTATAACCTAATTTAAGTGAGAGGCAGCAGCACCAAGAATGCAGAGTAATCCCCCAAATTTAAGTGAGAGGCAGCATCAAGAATATAGAGTAATCCCCAAATTTTAAGCAAGAGGCTGCAGCGCAAGAATAGAGTATCCCCCACAACAAGTAGTGACCTCTCTTTGGATATAGAATCTTTATATTCTAATGTTCCTTCCATCTGACCGTTTTGGAGGATCGTCAGGCACGCCTCAAGCTGGGGAGACCGGAGCTTCGCAATCCACCAGTAAAATCTAAGGAGGCCAGGTGGCGGTTTTCAGCCCGGCTGCGGAATCCGCCCGAGCAGCTTCGAGCAAATGGCGGCCATCGAGGAGGAAGCCGTAGCTTCAGCCAGCGAGGCTCCTTCATGCCTCTCAACTTGGGCTCCACTTTTCAGGATCCTTTCGGGATTTGTGCCTGTCTCTCCTACCAGGGTGGCGCCCTCGGGCTCGCACTCCTCCCATCTTAGGAAAAAGGATCCTAAACCTTCTTTGGGTCGAAGAAGACGCTTCTGGGACCGGGAGCGGTCCGAGGTCTTGACTATGGTCGAGATCGCCTCCTCGGCTGCCGGTTTTTCAGTCCTTCCGTCTGGACCAGGCACAGAAGTCGAGGAGACGGCTGAACTGGCTGAGATTTCTCTCGACCCCATAAGAGCCATTGTCACCGACACCTGTCAATGATTCCTTGGAGAGAACGCCTATTCTCTCCTTCCCGGACGAGGAGACCCGTCCCCTGGGCCTCCCGATCGAGGGACAAGAACCGGATCCTCGGTTTTCACCGAGTCTGGTTTCTCCCGATCGACAGAGCCAACACTGTCGGTCTCGATTGAGGAGTAAGTCCTCTTCGGTCAGTCGACCCAAGAAAGGACACAAACACTCCCGGAAGAGGCGCCGCCACCGTTCCTCATCCTCCTCGGATGAGGAGAGGCTTCAACAGAAGATCCGTCGATGCTGCGAGGATCTTATGTGGCAGCAACTCCTGCTAGCAGGCCAGAAGCCGGCTTCCTCTGTGGTCCCGGCTATCACTTGGCCTCAGCCTCTTCGGCCTACTCCGACACCGATTTCTATGGCATCGGTGTGGTCGGTTACATCCCCCCCAATATTGGTGGAACCTCCACCAAAGCTGCCCCTTGAAGGGGTTCCTTCCAAGGAAGACTGACAGTCTTCAGGTCTCCCTCACAGACTGTCGATTACGGTCACCCCTGATTGCCCTAGGCATATTGAGGGAGATTTAGGTGGACAGCCTTTGTATCTGGACTCCTCCGATTCAGATAATACTGGCCTTCATTCTCATGATGAGCTGTCGGTGTCAGGCTTGGAAGAAGGGCCTTTCTCCTTCCAGGGCATCCTTCGACTCATTTCAGAGTCCACAGGGATGCCCCTGCAGCCTATTCAGAAGAGGCAGAATATCCCTTTACGGATATTCTTAAGAGGGGGGATACCCCTACAGAGGCCTTTCTAGTCGCTGAAGCCATAGTTGGCCCGGCCCTGGAACTCTGGCAGCGTCCTGCCTCCTGCCCAGCTCCGTCTGCCTGCATGGCGCGAAGTACGCGGTACCCACAGGGTCCTTGGCGGGGTTTACTGAGCACCCCTCGGTGGAAAGCCTTGTGACTGCTTCAGTGTTCAGGCAGATGGGCAGCTCGGCGGATACTGACTGCCCTCCAGACAAGGAGTCCGAACTTATGGACCACTCGGCCAGGAAGGTCTATGCAGCATCTTCCTTAGGCCTTCATCAGGCAAGCTCAGCAGTGATTATAGCACACTTCTCTCACGCCCTTTTGGGGTCGCTGGATGAAGTTCTTCCTCACCTCCCAGCTGACTTGCAGACCACGGTCAAGCAGGTCAGGGACCAGGGCAGGGCTGTTGCTAAACAACAGCTCCAGACTGCACTGGACATGGGTGATTCCTGTGCCCGTTCACTAGCTGCAGCGGTATCCACTCGTCGCAGGGCTTGGCTGAGGATATCCTCCTTTCCCGTGGATACTCAGCACAAGCTAGCTGATGTGCCCTTCCTTGGCACCGACCTCTTCGGGCCAGGAGTGGCAGGTCATCTGCAGCGCATCAAACAGTCTAATGCCACCTTAGATGCCACTTCTGCTAAAGGTTCTTCAAGTAAGAACCAGCAGAAGCGCAGGAAGAAGCCCTTTCGACATTCTTCCCCTGCAGTCAGACAACCACCCTTCCAGGGGGTCAGCAACAGCAGCAGGCTCAGGCTTGGCGCCCTAGGCCCAAGCAAGGTCCCAAGCAGCCCCGCAAAGGAGGCTGAGGTGCTGGTCCAGGTGTCTCCTCCTCCTCCTCTAAGCCTGGCCAGTGACGGGCCGGGGTGGCCTCCCACATACCCGTCACACCAGCTCTGGTCCTCCGGTGGGGGGCCAGCTCCACCATTTCCTTTCCGCCTGGTCTGGTATCACTTCGGACAGTGGATTCTAGAAGTAGTCGGGCAGGGTCTGCCCCTAGAATTCGAGCAATTCCCCAGCCGAGCCCGTGCCCCACGAGAGGAAAGGATCTCAGTCACCCAGTCCCTTCGGGACGACATTGCGCTACTCCTCCTCAAAAGAGGCGATGGCCCGAGTGCCGGATGCTCCTTCAGACCCAGGCTTTGTCTCCAGGTATTTCCTGGTGCCCAAACGGACGGGGGATTGCCACCCCATTCTAGATCTGCACGACCTGAATCAGTATCTCAGGTCTCGCACCTTTCGGATGGTACTTCTGAACCAGATCATACCATCTCTGGAGTGAAACATGTGATTCTGTACACTGGATCTTCAGGACGCCTATTTCCATGTCCCTATCCATCCATCCCATCAGCAGTTCCTCTGCTTCAGGGTCGAAGGGACCCTGTACGAGTTCAGAGCCATGCCGTTTGGCCTGTCATCGACCCCAAGGGTCTTCACCAAATGCGTCGCAGTGGTGGCAGCCCATCTACGGCATCAGGGGGTTCGTATTTACCTCTACCTAGATGACTGGCTCCTGGCGGGTTCTCCCCTTCAGGAGGTGGAGAGGTCCAGGGACCTGACCCTCGAACCTGCTCACACTTGGGCCTTCTGATCAACGAGGCCAAATCGAACTGTACCTTCTCAGGTGATGGGCTTCATCGGGCAGAGCTCGACTCTTGTCAAGCCAAAGCTCGGCTCCCGGCGGACAGGGCGGAGGTTCTCTCCTCCTTTGCCCAGTCATTTCTGGTTGGGCAGTCGCGCCCTGCCTGGGACTTCCTGCGCCTCTTGGGTTACATGGCGGCGTGCACCTCAGTGGTCCGATGGGCCAAACTGCACATGCGCCCCCTTCAATGGGAGCTGGCTGCCCAGTGGTCTCAGCGTCAGGGTCTCTTCAACCAGCTGATCACAGTCACCCAGAGGATGTGGGACACTCTCCAATGGTGGACTGTCCCGAGTCATTTGCAGGAAGGAATCCCATTTGTCCGCCCCGAGCCGACAGTCGTCCTTATGACCAACGCCTCTCTCATGGGCTGGGGAGCCCACATGGGGGACAACAGGGCCCACGGCCTCTGGACCCCCGAGGAGTCCCAATGCCACATCAACCTGCTGGAGCTCAGAGCAGTCAGACTGGCACTGTCAGCTTTTGCTCCTCAGCTCCGGGGTCAAGTGATTCAAGTCCAGTCGGACAATACCACGACCATGTACTACCTCAACAAACAGGGCGGCACGCACTCCCGTCTGCTATGCAAGGAGGCGCTCGGACCTTCGTCAGCAGCTGGGCGGATCTCCCGCCATCCACGTGGCAGGAGTCGCGAACCAACTAGCGGATGCTCTCAGCCGCATAGGCCAGACATGCCACGAGTGGTCTCTCCATCCAGAGGTAGCTTACGATCTGTTCTCCCATTGGGGCAAACCGCTAGTGGACCTGTTTGCCTCAAGGGAGAACACCAAGCTGAGGCTGTACCATGCCCGCCCCCCTTAGCAAGGTTCGCTGCAGGGGGACGCCTTCTCGAGGCTGTGGACCCCAGGCCTCTTTTACGCCTTTCTTCCATTTCCCTTGGTCCACAAGGTGCTACTCAAGGTGAGGAGGGACAAGGCAAAGGTGATCCTGGTAGCCCCAGATTGGCCGCGCCAGTTCTGGTATCCAGATCTCCTCAGCCTTGGCTGCAGGGCCCCGGAGCAGCTGTGTACATGCCCGGACGTGATATCACTGAACCAGGGGAAGGTCTTTCATCCGGACCTTCAATTCCTGCACCTCACAGCCCGGTTCCTGAGCGGCTAGAGTTCCAGGCTTTGGGTCTTTCTGAGGATGTCTACACCATGGTGGAGGCATCTCGAAAAGAATCGACCAGGAAATGTTATGCCTTCAAATGGAAGAGATTTTCCATTTGGTGTCAGGGTAAAAGCCTGGACCCCTTATCCTGCTCGGTGGCTAACATTCTAGACTACCTTTGGTCCCTCTCCAAGGGGGTCTTCGATCATCGACCCTAGGGGTGCACCTAGCAGCCATATCGGCTTACCGGGCACGGGCTGGTCAGCCAACGTTGGCTCAGGAAAAGGTGATCGGGCGCTTTTTCAAAGGCCTGGATCACATATCCCCTCCGGTGCATGAACCTCCACCTCCGTGGGATCTTTTGCTGGTTTTGGCAAAGCTCATGGGCAAGCTATTCAAAGCCATGCACAAGTCTGCGCTTTCGCACTTGTCGTGGAAGACGACCTTCTTGGTGGCTATCACGTCAGCCAAAAGGATGGGGGAGCTCCAGGCGCTTTCGGTGGACTCCCCCTATCTGGTCTTTCACAGGGACAAAGTTGTCCTGTGCCCCAACCCGAAATTCCTTCCGAAGGTGGTGTCAGAGTTTCACCTCAACCAGGTGTTGACTTTGCCGGTATACTACCCTAACTACACCTCGGATGCAGAGTACAGGCTCCATACTCTGGACCTCAGGCGTACTCTCTCCTACTATAAGGAGAGGACGCGGAAATTCGGGGAGAGGTTTACCAGCTGTTTGTCACCTACGCTGCAGCCGCTTCTGGCAGACCTGCAGCTAAGCGGACTATTGCAAGATGGATTACATCATGCATAAGTCTGTGTTCCGAATTGGCAGGCAAGGAGTCTCCCAAAGGGATAAGAGCTCATTCTACCCACCATACTGCTGCTTCGGTGGCTGCTTCCGGGGACATCCCTATCCAGGAAATCTGTCGGGCTGCTACCTGGAAGTCAGCAAACACCTTTATTACCCATTACCACATCGACCTTGAGTCACGCCGGGATGTGGGTTTTGAACCTCTGTTCTCAGTCTCTGTTTCCTAAATGCAGGGGTGTCGCCTTGCCTCCCTCCTCCCAGAGAACTGCTTGGAGTCTGCCAGAAAGTGTGGATGAACAACATATCCACGCTCCTAGAAGAACAGGTTACTCACCTGTAACAGTAGTTCTAGGAGTGGTATATGTTGTTCATCCCTGTCTACCGACCTCCCGGCTTTAGGCGCACAACCTGGCTTCCAGCGGCTAGATCTGGCATCATGGGGGTGGAGATTTGTATTTACCACTGGTGGGTGGAGGGAGCCAGCTTGAAGACTTCCGGCAAGATTTAAAGGGGAAAGGAACAATGCCAGACAGTGTGGATGAACAACATATACCACTCCTAGAACTACTGTTACAGGTCAGTAACCTGTTCTTCTGCCTGTTAGATATATTGAATTCCATGGAGGAATGTAGTTTTCTAATGCTGTTTTCATTCATTGAATGTTTGAAGTAATTAGTATTCTGCCTGTTAGATATATTGAATTCCATGGAGGAATGTAGTTTTCTAATGCTGTATAATTGTTAAACTAGTACTGCTGTTTTTATTCATTGAATGTTTTAAGTAATTAGTGTTGTGCCTGTTAGATATATAGAATTCCATGGAGGAATGTAGTACTGCTTCATTGTTAGACACGTTTTATTTGTGTTTTTTAATTGATGTAATTTGTCATGTGATCTATTCTAGGGTTATTTATGTGTGTGTTTTCTGCCTCATTTAGCCTTTGATAAAGGTCAGTGGGACCAGAAACACGTCAAGCAATTCAGTAAATCCTTTAAAATGTTTCCTTCTGGGCCAAGTTCTTTTGTGGTGGTGAGTGCCTGGATTTGTGTTTTGACTTTTAGTTTTCCATGGCACCCCGTCCTAGAGCAAGCTCCTTTGTGGTTTAAGTAGTGACCTGACCATTCCATCCCCCCAGTGCCCAATTCTCCTTATTAGGAGAAGGCAATTGCTGCAGCCACCCACCAGTCCAGCACAGCACAACCCTTCCCTCCTTCACTGCCGAGTGTCAACTTCTAATGAATGAAACCGAGCTACTTGTTGCTATAGTACAGCCAGCAGGTCACACTGCAAAAAATTACGTTAATGCATCAGTTAGGATTTTTATTAGATTGTCAAAAGATGGGAAATTCAGTGTTAGGGTTCCCACCCCTACCACCCCTCCCCTACCCTCCACACAACAACAGGTGTCACGGTGTGCCGTGGGTTCATCAGGCCCAACTCTCACCCCATTCCATGTGTAAACAAGCTGAAATGGTATAGTATGGGAGAATGGGGTGAGGAGGCCTGATGACCCCATGGCACCCGACGCCCTGTTGGTGTGTAGAAAGTGAGGTGTGTGTGGAACCCCACATCGAATTCCCAGCTTTGATGATTTAATACAAACTCTAACTGATGCACTAACATAGTTTTTGCAATGATAGTATAATAGTAGCCTTATTTTACTGTGGGAGCACAGGGTCCGATTCTGCAAAGTTATGTATCATAGAATAAATTCAACAAACACACATAACTTGGGCATTTTCAGGAATTTTTCACCAGATTTTTAAAAAATGGCTTTTGGAGACTACACATCACGAACATTGGCACTGTCATTTCGTCAATCTGTCCCAAAAGTTGATTTTTCAAAGCGGTCGCACTATTCTGTGCAACAGGTGCAAAAACATGTTTCTGTTAGGATGTGAAAAATGGCAGCTGCATACTGTTCATGAGGAGGTGTGAAAAATGGCAATGTTGAAAATCTGGAGTGAAAATATGAAAACTTGTCAAGGTTATGGGCGTGCGTTTAAATTGCACAACACGCGTTTGTAACGCAGTCATTTTGTTGAAATTATTTCATCAAATTTTCAACTTTTTTTTGTTTTTCAGACCTTACCTCATCAACACTGGCACTGTGATTACTGAAAATCTGGAGTGAAAATATAAAAAATTGACGAAGTTACAAGTGTGCGTTTAAACTGCGCAACACACGCTTGTAGCACAGTCATTTGTAGGACTTTTGGCACCAAATTTTAACATGGGGTTCTTGGGACCCCACCTCATGAACACTGGCACTGTCATTTCATTAATCGGTCCTGAAAGATGGTTCTGCGCAGCAACTGCAAAATCACCTTTCGGGACCGATTAATGAGATGACAGTATCAGTGTTCATGAGATGTGGTCTCAAGAACCCTATGTTGAAAATTTGGAGTCAGAATTTATAAAAATGCCTGAGATATCAAGATAAGTTGAAAGCCTCATTGACAGCCATTATATGGTTTACTTTGATTCCTTCAGTTTGTGGTTCGCCTTTGAAGAGTGCAGACGTGTGACGGTCCAGAGAATATTGCAGCCGCTGACCTCTAGAGGTAAGTATGAGGTAAAGGGGGGGTAAGTGGAGGTAGGTGCACAGAGGGAGTGTCGGGATGGGCAAGGGAGGACGTGGGGAGATGATGAGGGACCATTTTCTTTTTCCAGGTTTAAAAAAAAAAAAGATGTCATGGGACTGTTTTCTTTTTCACATGTACATTATACATTTGGGGACACTGGGAGTGGGCTACCCAGTGTCCTATACTGTTGTTGGGGGGGCTACTACTGGCACGGGGATTGGGCACCCGCTGTTGGCAACATTAAATCAAATCAGGAGGATGGGGGGCTGTTTTGTTGGTCTAGGGAGGAGATTTATTTTGGACACTGCTGTTGCAAGACTTCACCTTTCACTCTATAAGCCGATCAGCTGTTTACTGACGTGGGCTTCATGCAACTCAAAGGACCAAAGCCCTCTCTGGTTGTAGCAGCTTTGGTCCTTTGAAGTGCGTGACCATTCAGCCCACCTAGCAGAGAATTGCTTCAGGACTACACTGAGTGATTATTGGTGCTGACTGCCAAGCCCAATATAAGCCCCTGGTTTTGTGTACTGCAGTGAAACATAGAAGTTGATGGCAGATAAGGACCACAAGGCCCATCCAGTCTGCCCATTTCTTTTTCTACTTTATAAATGTGCCATCAGCCTTTGCTCTGTCAATGGCCTATCTATTCATGCTCATCTGTATTGCTTCCTTATGCCTATCCTATGCCTGTTTGAAGCCCTGCACTGTATTCATAGCCACCACTTCCTGAGGTAGGCCATTCCATGCACCCACCACCCTTTCTGTGAAAAAGAACTTCCTTACATTACCTCTTAATCAGACTCCCTCTGTGGGCTCGGCAGCGACACACACCCAAAATCCTGTATTGCAACAATACATTGGTTTGCACATGTGCGCAACCAACATAAAAATGAAAATTGAAAGAATTAAATAAAATGAAAAAATGAGTATGGTGATGATTTTTGCCAGAAATACATTATTCAAACAACATGAAGTCTTGCTATATTATGACTATTGCAGTTTGTCCCACCATTAGAACTGCTCCGGAGGTGAAAGAGTTAACTTCCATGCCAGGCATGGAACTTGGTATGACTCGGTTAGAAAAACTCTGTCTGGAAGATTTCAAACTGAAACTGTCAGATTCTTTACTCCGCCTCACTGAACAGTCGCTCCGGAGATTCCTCCTACAGCTCTGTTCATTTCTTGGTTTAAAACAGTTTTCTCAGTTAAATTCAACCGATTATTATTATTTTAACCATAAACCGATCGGTTCAAGCTCTGTCTGTGGTATTGTAAGTAATAGACAGGTTTATTTCTGTGTGGAACTTGTAAATGTTTATCGGTTCGGTTCGAACCGATCAGGTTATTTTAAAACTTTATTTAAAAGCTTTTGAAGTCGGTTCCCAGTTCTCATCGGTTCTAAAAAGCGGATTTCATTACGGTTTTCCACGACCCGTGACACGGTTGGGAACCGATAAGGGTGTCTTGCCTGACACTGCGGAAAAAGGGCAAGTTTTGGTTAGGCTGGCATTATGTCTGAAAACCCAAAAGAAACCGGGCCCACTGGGTTTCAGCACTGTAGTGTCTGTGGGAAGCCTTTGCCAGGCTGACCCCACACCATGTGTTTATTGTCTGGGGTTTGACCACCTCAGTTCAGACTGCCAGATTTGTAAAAGTTCCTGCAGCTACCCTAGATAAGAGAGTTGGTAGGCTCAGGAGCGAGAGGCAAAAGTCCACTGACCGGATGGCCACCAGACGGGGTGCCCTCTGACCAGGCGAGACTTCCTTGGGCAGGCGTAAAGCTGACTCTGAGAGAGCCAGTTCTAGCAAAGAAAACTAGAAAATCAGCAGGTGTGGAGTCAAACATTCCTTCTCCAACTGCTGCAGAGATAGCTAAAGCAATCCAAATTGTCCAGTCACTTTCTCCGGTTCCGTCTGAACCGCCACTATCTGGCAAAAGGTCGGTTCGGCCAGTTCCACCAGTTCAAGAATATGATATAGAAGAGTTTTATGAACCAGAGGAGGGGGAGGATGATTATGAACAGTGTGGATGTGACTTTGAGAGTCTGGATGTGCCCATTGAACCGGACATCTCCCCAGACAGACCTTTAGAATCTCCCCCTAGGCTTTCTGAGTCCCCTTCTCATTTTCTGTTCTATAAAAAAGTTGCTGAAACCCTCCAGCTCCCATTGGAGAAAGTTGTGGATGAGCAAGAGGAACCTGACTTTGTGGAAATGATGGATATCCCAGAGTCCAGGAGATTGTCTATTACATAAATCATTTAGAAACAAACAATAAAAATTTTAAAAGCTCCTAATTCTGTGCCTCCTGTGGACAAAAGATGGACAGGAGGTACACTTTGTCAGGTCCTGATACAAATTTCTTTCACAGCAATGCAGCCATGTTGGGGTAGTTCAGGCTGCAGCCTGTGATAAGGCTAATATTCCCCTGGCTTCACATCCTCCTGACAAGGACTCCAGGAAGATTGATGCCATGGCTAAAAAACAATACATGGCAGCGTCCTTGGGACTCAGACAAGCAAATTATATGGCTTATGTGGCAAGATACCAAAAATCTAGATGGGATACTGTCATGGCTTTAGCCAAACAGGCCCCTGGCCAGCTTGCCAAGGAGCTGGAGCAGGTGGCTGCTGATGGTATTGAGGCATCCAAGGTGCAATTCCATGCTGCAGTGGATTCTAATGATGTATCCTCTAGAGTCATGGCTACATCTGTGGCCTTTCGTAGACTGGCTTGGCTCAGGTGTACTAGTTTGTCACAGGATACCCAGGCTAAGGCTATGGATTTTCCTGTGGTGGGAAATTCTCTGTTTGGGGAGCAGACAGAGAATTATATGAAGAAAATGGATGAATATAGAACCACTTATAAGAGTGCACAAGCCAAGGAGCGAAGCCACTCCTCAGAGGCAGCCCCCAGGGTGAGGCAGGCCTTTTCACAGGCCTTTTACCAACCCAGGCCTCCTCTTGGCTTATGCTCAGGGGGTTCTTCAGAGGGAGAGGCAGGCGGGGTGCAAGCAGGCCTGCTCCCACCCCTCAGCCTAAAGCCCCTGCCAAACAGGCACCCTGATGGGGTGCCCAGGGCTGATTCTCCATTACCTGTAGAGGGGCAGGCTGGCTTCCGTTCAGGCCTGGGAGTCTTTAACATCAGACAAGTGGGTCCTGGAAGTAGTAAGCCAGGGTCTGGTTCTCAGCTTCAAAAAATTTCCAAATATGAGAATCAGATCTTTTCCACCTGCAAATCCTCTAGAGAATTTTGCTTTGGAAACAGAAGTCTCAACCCTCCTGGCTCTCAGAGCTGTAGAAAGGGTTTCTCCCCTACACCAGGGCAAGGGTCTGTACTCCAGGTACTTCCTTACCCCAAAAAAGACAGGAGAATGGCAGCCCATTCTGGACCTAAGATATCTGAACAAGCACCTTTTAAAACCAAAATTCAAAATGGTGACTCTGGCAATGATTTTACCTTCTCTAAGGCCAGGGGACTGGCTAGCTTCCCTGGACCTCAAGGATGCCTACTTCCATGTTCTTATCAAAGCTCCCACAAGTACCTCAGATTCGAACTGCCCTCAGGCCATTACCAGTTCAGAGCAATGCCCTTGCCTTACCTCTGCCCCAAGGTATTCACAAAATGCCTGGCAGTAGCAGTTGCTCATTTAAGAAGGCAAAGATTGCCATATTTCCTACCTAGGCGACTGGCTCATTGTGGGTCAGTCTCCAGACCAGATCCAGATCACACCTCACGAGTTACCCAGCAGCTGCTTGCCTCTCTGGGCTTTCTTCTCAATCTTCCAAAGTCAGTTCTGGAACCTGTCCAGGTACTCACCTTTATAGGTGCAGAACTGGACACAGAGCAGGCCAGAGCCTTCCTTCCCCTAGAAAGGGTAAGGAACCTGGTGGCCCTGGCCTCCTCCTTCACTCTGCAGGTCTCTCGACTCTGCAGCTCCTAGGACACATGGCTGCTTCCACAGCTGTAGTGCAAGGAGCAAGATTTCAGATGAGGGACATTCAGTTCCATTTGAGAGCCTTTTGGTCTCAAAGAAAAGATCCCCTATCCAAGTTGATCCCAGTGACTCGAACCCTGATCCAGGCCCTTCAGTGGTGGCAGGATCAGAGCAATCTGAACAAGGGTCCCCTTCATCCCTCTATCTCACTCCTTGACCCTTACTACAGATCGTCCCTTTTGGGATGGGGAGCTCACATGGCGACCTCTCCACCCAGGGATTGTGGTCCCCTCAGGAATCTCTGCTCCACATCAATCTGTTGGAACTCAGAGCTGTTTTCTAGCACTTCAGGTTTTTCTGCATCTGTTCAGAACAGTGGAACAGGTCAGAACAGACAACACCACTACAATGTGGTACATCAACAAACAAGGGGCACTCGGTCTTGACCTTGTGCCCGAGGCAATGAAGTTGTGGTCTCTGGCTTATTCCTGAACACTTCCCTCATAGCAGTTCACCTCCCAGGCAAGGACAATGTCCTGGCAGATGCTCTCAGCAGGATTTCCCAGGGCCATCACGAATGGTCACTGGATCCCCGAGTACTGGGGATAGTTTTTGCCAGATGGGGCACCCCTCAGATAGATCTTTTTGCAGCCCCAGACAATCATCAACTTCCACTGTTTTGTTGCAGGCCCCCAGTGTTGGGCTCAGTCCACCTGGATGCCTTTCTCCTCGATTGGGAAGGGAAGTTTCTATATGCCTTTCCCCCCTTCCCTCTCCTGTTCAAGGTGCTAGTCAAAATCAGATCTCAGCCCTGCAAGATGATTCTGATTGCTCCAGATTGGGCCAGACAGCCCTGGTACCCACTTCTTCTGTCCTTAGCAGTCCATCTTCCCCTGTGTCTCCCAGGAACCACAACCTGTTAACTTGTGCCCAGGGGAGAGTTTGGTATCCGAATCTCAAATCCCTCAACCTCAAGGCCTGGCTTTTGAGGAGTTAGAATTTGCTGACCTACACCTTTCTCAAGGTGTTCTCGAAATCCTGAAAGCTTCTAGGAAGCCTTCCACTAGGGCTACTTATAACTCTAAATGGAAAAGGTTTTCCATATGGTGTTCTGGGAAGCATATTTCCCCGGAATCTGCTGATTTGCCCATTGTTTTGGACTATATGGTCCATCTTAATTCTTTGGGACTGAGACCAGCTACCCTGAAAGTGCATTTGGCAGCTGTCTCTGCTTTTATTTCAGCAGGAAAGCCCTCTTCCCTTTCCGCTCATCCTGTATTTTCCAAGTTTTTCAAAGGATTACTTCATACTAATCCACTTTCAGGGACCCTGCTCCTGCCTGGGATCTTAATGTTTGCATTGCTCAGCTGATGCAACCCCCCTTTGAACCTCTGTCTTCGGCAGAGCTTAAGTACTTGACTTGGAAAACTGTTTTTCTAGTAGCTATCACTTCTGCCAGGTGCATAAGTGAGTTACAAGCTTTGTCAGTGGAGACTGACTTTATTTCCTTTCACAGGGATAAGATAGTCCTCAGGACTAACAGGAAGTTTTTGCCTAAGGTGGTTTCAGATTTCCACCTTAATCAATCTATCTCCTTCCAGTGTTCTTCACTGATCATTCCTCCTCTGGTGAGAGAGGCTGCACAACTAGATGTTAAGAGGGCCCTAAGTTACTACATAGAGCATACCAAGGATCACAGGTTCGAATCCCTCCAACTTTTTCTCACTTATGGTGAGGTTGGAAAAGGGAAGGTAAGGTTCCCCCTTCAGGCCTGAGGGCTCACTCTACCAGAGGTACAGCTGTGTCTCTAGCTGCTGCCAGAGACATCCCTATCTTAGAGATATGTCAAGCAGCTACTTGGAAAATGGTGCACTCTTTCACCAAGCATTACTCCCTGGATATCCAGGCCAGGAGGGATGCTCGGTTTGGCACAGCCATGCTTCAGAGCCTATTCCTAAGTAGGTTCTGTCCCTCCTCCATGGAGGTACTGCTGTGTATTCTGCAATAGTCATAATATAGCAAGACTTCATGTTGTTTGAAGAAAAAATTACTCACCTTAGTAATGTTGTTTCTAATGGAGTCTTGCTATATTATATCTCCCCAACCTGCCCCTCTCAGAACTTCTACTTGGGGCATGGGGTGGGCATTCAGTGTTGGCACTTTTGATGCCCGTTTTTGTTTCCACCCTTCTTTTGGGGCGTTTGGGTGTTGTGTTTTATTTATCTTCTCTTATCTTATTTTCTGGTCCCCTGACTTGAGTCTTAGTGTTGGGACCAGGAAAATGTATTAATATTTAAGTAGCCAGTTGGCTAGTGTAGAGTTACAAGCTTCCACACAGAGACCTTAGTGAGTTTTGCTCGTAAAGATCTGACAGTTTCAGTTTGAAATCTTCCAGACAGAGCTTTTCTAACCGAGCTCGCGCTCCAAGTTCCATGCCTGGCATGGAAGCTAACTCTTTCACCTCCGGAGCAGTTCTAATGGTGAGACAAACTGCAATAGTCATAATATAGCAAGACTCCATTAGAAGAAACAACATTACTAAGGCAAGTAATTTTTTCTTACTAACACAATTGTATGATGTTTTAACTTACATATCATATTCTAGATGTGATCTAACCAAGGCCTCCATCTAATCTTAGATGTACTTTCTTTGGTCCATCTGTTCCCTTTATCTATCCCCACATCCTTGTTATATTTTTGACAGCTGCCAGATACGGCCTGATATCTCATGGAAGCTGTCTTTTCTAGGGATGTGGATCTGGTGCACTAGTCACACTTCAGGCAGTCCTTCCTTCCCCTTTAAAACTTGCCGGAAGGTCTTCCAGCTAAGCTGTTCCCACCCACACGAGTGGTATCCCCCTCAGCATCGCCCCGTGCCATCAGATCTTCCATTCCACTGGAAGCATCATTGCAGCGCTTGCATGTTGTGTAGGTCTAATCTTCAGCTCTTCAAGTCATTGGCGATTGCTGGTTTGCATCTGGGTTAATACCCCTTTTTTCTTTACATATGGAGCGTGACAAGCATAAAACAGGTCCAGAGTTCAAGCGGACTGCTTGTTCCCAGAAAATGTTGCACACTGATCCTCATACCTCGTGGGTCTGTTGCCTTGGGGCCCAGCATGATCCTCAGGTTTGCGGCCTGTGCCAGTTCCTTCAGCCCTCCACATTGGAGGACCGCTGTGCCTGCCTCCTTTGACTGGATGAACAGGACCCTCCCGTTTGGTCCAAGGACACCCACAAGGCGGTCCCTGCAGCAGCCAGATCGGTGGCAAAGCTTGCTGCTTCCGAAGAGGCTGCGGCCCAGGCTGCATCAGGCGTGGTTACATCCACCAAGTTACTCCCGGTGGGCTTGGGTGCTTCATTCACTGGAGCATTCCGGGACTTGTGTCAGTCCCTACTTACTCTCAGGGAGGGCCCATGCTGAGGGTCTAAATCTTTGCAGGCCTCTAAGCCAAAGAGGTCCTGTCGTACATCATGGGATTGGAAGCATGCTTGCTAATCCTGTTCTCATGATTCTGCATGGCTCAATGGCTGTCGAGCCGTCGGCTTTGACTGACACTTCTGTAGTTCAGGTCCAGGCCACAAGCCCCTTAGTTTCCCCATCAGGGTTGCTAATGGAGACGCAGGTCAACCAGCTAGTCGAGATCCTTCTCAACCCGTCAACCCATTGTTAGAGGACAGTGGGGATGATTCCCTTTAGGACTCTGGTCCTACGGCCCTCTCACAGGAGGGGCTGGATAAGCCAGCAATTTGTCCGTCTCCCTTGGGAGAACGACCACCACGGGGTTCCTCAGTGCACGCACCTTCCTGTGTCTCCTTTGACAACCTGCCTGTTGTTGTTTGAGGTCCCAGAGAAGTCCCAGTCGGGATCTCGGTCGAGATCTAGGGACTCCTGGTGTTCCTGCTCCCATTCATCAGCCAAGAAGCACTGTCAGCACTCCTCGTCTTTGGACAAGGATTGGCTCCACCATAGATTGCAGTGCTGTTATGAGGGATTAGTCTGTCTGACAACAGTGGATTCTGGGCTATGGCCATGCTCCACCGCAGTCTATGATGGTTCCCCTGGCTGAGCCGATGCCAGCTTCTCCACTGATTCGGTTGGAGCTCCACCTCCACAGCCCTTGCATGGGGCTCCTTCCAAGGCTACCTGCCCTGCTTCCAGATTTCCTGGCAGGCTGTCAGTGCTGATCATCCACTCAGATGAGCCACGGATTTTCCATGGGGAGCCTGGGTTGATACGAGTGTTTGAGGAGTCCTCAGTTCGAACACATCCACACCTCCCTTCAGACTTTGACCTTTGATTGGGAGTCCTTCAAGGAGTTCACTTGGGAGCATGGACGGTTTCTTTCAGGGCCCTGCTTTTGTTTGATCTTGTCTGTGGGACTGGTCCAGAAGTGGGCCAAGTACTCTGTGACTGACATTCTGGACAGGGATGACTCCCCTGGGATTGCCTTCCCTGTCGTGGAGGACATTCTTGGTCCCGCCCTTGAACTGTGGCAGTCTCCTGCCTCCAGTCCTGCACCATCAGCATATATGGCCCACAAGTATGTGGTCCCCACAGGGTCTCTGCCCGGGTTCACCGATTGTCCTTCAGCCGAAGGTTTGGTAGCTGACTCAGTGTTCTGGTGCACAGGCAATGTTGGGAACATTGTCAAGCCTCCTGACAAGGAGTTGAAAAAACAACCACGTGGCAAAAAAGGTCTATGCTGCTTTGTCCCTGGGCCTTCAGCAAGCCAGTTCAGTCATGATGGCCAACATTTCCTGTGCTTTTTTGTGATCTTTGGAGCAAGTTATCCCCTGCCTTCCTGCAGATTTGCAGCTGGCGGTTAAGATGGTCCAGTACAGGCCAGTCCACTGGCACATCAGTGGTGCTACTGCTTGCAACACCAGAGATCTGGATTCAGGAACGAGCCTGGGAGCTGGAGGGCTGGCCAGGGAGGGGAAGCTTGAGCATCCGATGGACAGCTTGCTTTTCCTGGGATGATGGCCCATATGCTGGTCTGACATTTGGTGAGGCCAGAGGCCAGCTGCCAATGCCACAGAAGGAGAGAGGGCGTGGCAGGACGTCAGCGTATGTGTCTTGATGTCATAGAGCAGTTGTGACTCCAGGGATTATAGAAGGGAAAAACAATCAGGGCCTGGCGGAGCACACCGGCAAGGATGGTGCCCCTCACCACTCTACCTGTGAGGCTGCAACAGGGGGCCTAATGAAAACAAGGAAGATTTGGGGATTCCATCCACCCCAACCCCGCATGGGGGTGCCTGAACAGTGAATCGTGATGGGTCGGTGGAGCTAAGCCAGGTACTGGGGGATGAACAGCAAGTTAAAAAAAAAAAAAAAGATCCAGTACCAGGGGCACTCAGTGGTCAAGCAGCAGCTCCAGGCAGCCCTGGACATCAGCGACTCCTGTGCCAGATCCGTAGCTACTGCAGTCGCCATGCTGCACCGTGTGTGGTTTAGAATCTTGACCTTTATGGTGGATGCCTAGCGTAAGTTGGCAGATGTCCCTTTCTATGGGTACTGACCTGTTTGGGCCAGGTTTGATGGTACGCCTCACTTGAGATTGGGAAGTCCAGTGCCACTCTGGACTCCATTACATCCTCGCAGAAGGACAATGCAGGCCAGAAACAAAGCAAAAGGCCCTTTCAGGTTTCTGCCCTACTTGGCACCTCTATCCAGACCTCAGCAGCCCCAAGCAGGGCAGCACCAGGCCTGGTGACCCAAACCTAAGTTAATTCTGTCCCCAAGAAGTCCGGAGGCCGGGGGGCCGGGGCTTCCTCAGCAACCAGCACTGGAGCTGCCACCAAGCCTGCCCATTGGCAGGTCGGGGGGGTGTCATTCTCCCACCTCTCCTGTCCTGCCCATGGACCCCCGTGGGGGTCTGGATCCACTATTTTGCACATGCCTGGTCCATCATCACATCGGACAAATGGGTGCTCTAAGTGGTGAGCTGCAGTCTATCCCTAGACTTCAAGGCTCTCTCTCTCCCCCGCATGGTGTCCATGGACATGTTGTCCGCCCTTCAGAAGGACATTGCCCAGCTTCTTCAAAAAGACATTGTGGGACTTCCAGTGGCGTAGCACCTAATGGTGGCTTAAACCCATCGCTCCAGAACCACGGATAGCTAAAATAGATATTAAAACTATCAAGCAGTAATTTTCTAAAAATACCATCCTCAAGTGGGCTAAGTAGAGGCAGCATGGGAAGACAAAAAGACCTCGCTTCACTGAAAAATGTTTTGCAGCTTCAGGAAGAGCAGCCTGTTAGTCCTACATTTTCACAGTCATCTGTTACAACAGCCTCAGCGTTGAAGACTCCGACTCAGAATCCGCCTTTACTTTCACTAAGGCAGATGGGCACCGATGCTGAGTATTCTTCATAGAATTGATTCCAAGATCTCTAGCCTGCAATCGGATTTTAAGAAATTGGAATCCCACACCTCAGCAGTGGAAACACACGTGGATACTATACAAAATGAACATATGGCGTTCAGGCGATCTCTCGCCTATCTTCATCGGAGAGAGCGCGAGCTAACAAATAGGGCAGAAGACGCTGAAACCAGGGCCAGGAGGAACAATATCCATGTTTTTGGAGTTCCTGAAGGGAGTGAGCAAGTTGATGTAATTGGGTAACTGGAAACCTGGCTTCAACAGGAATTAGATCTCCCCGCAGATTTCGAGTTTGGCATCGAGAGGGCTCACAGGGCAGTAGAGCCCAAACCCAAACCTGGGGCTTCCCCAAGGTCCATCATCGTGAAGTTTCTCAAATTTCCTGCTAAGGAGAAGATACTTTGCATGGCCTGGGACAAAAACACCTGAAATTAGATGGGCAGAGGATCTTTTTGGATCAGGACTTCCCTCCCAGTATGATGGCAAAATGGAAAAAGTGTTATATATGGTTAAGCGGCTTCAGGATAAGGGGTTAAGAGCATATCTTAGCTATCCTGCCAAGCTATGGCTTCTTGAGGAGAAAAAGTGCAGGTATGATAATCTGTTGCACACTACCCCACGTTGGAAGAATTAGAATTCAAGTACCTAACACCAGTTCAGAACAAGCAGAGGCAGAGATCGAGAATTTATTTTGGGAATCGCCCTGGGGCACAGCACCATAGGGCAGAAGAAGGATTCATTGTTACCTTTGTACGCAGATGTTGCCCGTTGGGTTCTTACCGACACCTTCCCCTTGATCTGCATGGCTTTTGGTGGTTTGGTTATGTGCCTTGACTTCCGGGCTGTAAGGATCTGGGAGTTTTCTTTTCGATTGGGGCCATTGCTGGAATTATATCCTGTAGTGTGAGGAACTGAGGTGAAGTAACTGGAGTTCCAAGCTGGCTAACTATGGTTTGGGTGTATTTCTGCACGCCCACCTATACATACATACATACATACATAGACAGTGTCTGCAGATAAGGGCCTATGGCCCACCCAGTCTGCCCATTTGAGCTTGTAAGTTCAGTTTGTTTTCCTAGAAGTCTGTTGCACCTTACCCCTGACCTCCAGAATTCCTTTTATGTCTATCCCATGCATTCTTAAATCCTGTGATTGTTTCAGCCCCCACCACTTCCTCTGGCAGGGTGTTCCATGTCCACCACCGTTCTGTGAAGAAATTCTTTCTCATGTTTCCTCTGAATCGCCCCTCCTCCAACTTCATCCCATGCCCTCTAGTCCTGGAACATCTTTTTCGCTTAAAAATAGTGTTTTCCTGCACCCTGTTCCTCCCTGTAAGATACTTGTATGTCTCTATCATATCCCCTCCTCTCAGAGGACTCGCCAGTTTTGTATTACTTTACTCATTTGATTTCCTTTCTGGATGTAGCCAAGGTTTGGAGACTCACAGAGAGAGACCTGCTGAGTTTAAGCATTTTGTTTGGCACTGGCCATGAGCTTAAATCTTAAAGCTTGACTGTTTTTTGTTTTCTCTAGCCTCTATGTTAGGAGTTTACAATATTAGGAGATTTTATTACATAAACCCATTTGGGGGGCAATACTTTCCCACTTATTTAATAGGCATTATCATTCCTCAAGATTTTCATTGGTTATTGTACAATTGTGAAAGGTTAAAATAATCAAGTTATTTAATCAAGTTTTTCACTAGTTGGTCTCACAGGTTAATAAGACTTCCTTCAAGGGCCTTTCTGTACGAGCCCTGTGGAGGGGAAGGGGGAGGGGGCAGAAGGAGGAAACTGTCCTGGGTTTACTGTAACCTGTTGGGGATTTTTCAATTTCTTCACTTGCTGGTCAGTAGATTAATTACCTTTGCACACCCGGGGTGACCGGATGGGGGTTTGCCTCAGTGGAAGTCCTTGAACAAGAGGAGAAGAAGTAACCCAGTCTGATTATGGCTGGTTCACCCATGGCACAATTGTGCTGAACTCCTCTACTACATTTGGAGGGCTTCGTGTCCTCAGTGACCTTTCTGAATTCAGGGGTCACCAGTACATTACTTGTGGTGGCACCTAGGGGCGGGTGATAGATCTTGCTGCCCACTATGTAAACTTACTACAGTTTTGGCCAACCAGTAGCTCCAGTTGAGCTTACCTCCTGGCCTATAGTTTCTAACGTTTCTAAAGATTGTTTGTTACATGTTTGATATTATGGTTTTTTTTGTATGTTTATTGTGTTAACTGTGGCTCTGGAATTGAGATATGGGGGTGGACAGTATTTGGGACCTTTTTTCATTGTCTTAAGGATGGGATCACTTAATATATGCTCAGTAAATGTGAAGGTAATTAATAAAGTTACTAAAAGGGCCAGAATTCTGAAAGAGCTTAGGGACTTAAAATGTGATGTAGCTTGTTTACAGGAAACTAAGCTTAGTCAGGTGGAGCATGCAAAATTGCATAGAATCTGGGTGGGCAGGGTTTTTTCGGACTCTCACCCAACGTCTGCTAAATCAGGGACAGCTATTCTCCTGAAACGTGATCTTCCTTTCTACACTCACTCAGATTCACAAGGAGGAGGTGGGTGCTGGTGACAGGAGAATTATGAGGTAGCCTGTTACATATACTTTCAGTATATGCCCCTACCCCACCCCGGTCCCTTTTTCAGGGTACTATTCCTGAGAATTGTTGGTCTAGATCCGGTCACCTCCTAATAATGGGTGATTAGAACTGTGTAGAAAACTGTCAATTGGATAGAAATCTGGGTAAGACAGGCAGGGGAGGTTGCACAAGACTGCTGCACACCCCAGTGGCTGAATCAGGGCTAGTGGATCTGTGGCGGTGGCAACATCCCCAGGTTAAAGATTATACATTTTTTTGCTCCAGCTGCGAATGCCTACTCTAGACTGGATAGGATATATTCCTGGAATTCTGAGGCACACCTCTTTGGGGAGGTTAGAATGCTCCATTTCCTCAGATCATGCAATGGTTCAGGTAGAGGCAAACTGGGAGGTTAGGACCCCATGAGGTCCTGGAGACTAGACCCTGGCCTGATGTTGGATAAATCCTTAGTATTAAAGCTGAAGGAATATCAGCAACAGAAATAACTCAAAAATTAAAACCTGAATAATGGTAAGGCTCGGGGATGGATGGCTATGTATCAGAATTTTACAAAACTTTCTTAGACTCGCTCCTACTGGTATTACAAGACACATATAATGAGTTGTGGAGGGGAGAGGGGGCAGTCCCTAGATCCTGGAACTTGGCTCAGATTTCTGTGATTTTGAAACCAGATAAGGATCCAGAGGATTGTAGATCTTACCGGCCGATCTCACTTTTACCAGTGGATCTAAAAATCTTCACTGAGATATTAGCCGATTGGCTCCAGAAAATAATAGGCTGTTTAGTGCACAAGGATCAGACCGGCTTTATCTCAGGGAGATTTCTTCAAGATAACATTCATTGCCTGTTGAACGTGATCTCAGCACAAAAAAATACCAAACATCTTCAATTAGCTATTAGCATGGATGCTGAGAAAGCGTTTGACAGGGTGGACTGGGTATTTCTGGGTGAAACCCTAAAAAGATTTGGCCTGGGAGAGAAGTTTGTCAATGTTTTTAATAATCTATACAAAAACCCAGAGGCCAGAGTCAGGTTCAATGGACACCTCTCAGAGAGATTTTCCCTTAGGAGGGGTACAAGGCAGGGCTGCCCCCCTCTCTCCACTCCTTTTGCCTTGTCTCTTGAGCCTCTCGCTATAGAGATTAGATCCAACCCTTGATCCAGGGTGTGGAGGTTGAAGGCCACACCCAAAAAAATCACATTATATGCAGATGATTCTGTTTTTTTTATCACACCCAGAAACCTCTGTCCCAGCCTTAACTCACTCTCTGGAGGAATAAGGCACATTAGCAGGTTATAAAATTAACCTTCAAAAATCTGAAACACTGATCCTCAGTGGGACCCCCTCAAGGGACTTTAAAGCATCCTTCCCTGTTGCGTGGGCCAAGAGAAACACAGTCAAATATTTAGGTATACATGTTCCAATTGACCTCTCCCTCTTATATAAAAATAATTATGCCAAATTATTTCAGGCCATACAGGCTGATATAGCCAGGTGGCGACTACTTCCCCTGTCACTGTATGGTAGATCACAAACTCTCAAAATGAATGCCCTACCTAGGCTTCTGTTTCTATTCCAAACCCTTCCAATTCAACTCCCTAGACAATTCTGGGCTAACCTACAAAAAGAGGTCCAGGACTTTATCTGGAATAGGAAAAAAACAAGGTTAGCTAGGAAATTATTACAAGCCTCTAGGGGTAGGGGAGGCCTGGCCCTCCCGAATTTTTATTATTATTTCCTAGCTGCTCAGGGTGCTCAGTTGTGCTCTTGGATAAAACTCCGGGTTGACTCCAGTTGGTATCACTTAGAGGAAGCTGCAGTTCACAAATGGGCTCTATAGGCGGTTCCCACGAGCAACATGCCTACATCCATAATCAGAGATCACTAGCCCATGGATCCTACACTTATTCTGGATTCTTAAAAGTTGAGAAGGGTCACTGGCACTCAGAGAGGACCCGGTCCACTTTCCCTAATAAGATTTGAAGCCTCACTTATTCCCCGAGAGAGTCAGGATTTAATTTGGGCACATCACGTCACTCCACTTTTCCCAATGCATCGAGAGGACCAACTGTCACTCCTTTACTCTTCTAAGAGACAAGTACCACCTCTGTCAGGAGGACCATTTTAGATATCTACAAGTCCGACACTATATCACCTCTGAAAACAGGTTACAGAAAATTACTAGAGAAAAGACCCTGCTAGAGGAGTTTTTTTATTGCAATAGCAGGGTCAGAAATATCCCACACCCCCTTGCTCAACTATATGAGATTTTAATTAATCTAGACAACCCAGCCTTAGAAAAATTTAAACAAAGATGGGAAACAGAGCTAGGGATTTCGATCTCACAAAAAACCTGCGACAATAGACTGAACAAGGGTTGGCAGGTGACAAGCTCTCGTTCCTGGCGAGAATTTCACTGGAAGGTCCTTCTGAGATATTTTCTTACACCCACTAAAACAAAACACTTTAAAGTGGGAAGTTCTGAGCTCTCTGTTGGAGGTGTGGGGGGCCAGGAACCCAGCACATATATTTTGGGATTGTTCCAGAATCAGTAACTTTTGGAAAGAAGTACATGGGTACATGCAAAGAGTATCTGGCCTACAGATCCCTCTTGGAGGGGAGGAGATGGTGCTGGGGCTTCCCTGCTTGGTCAGAGGTCCCAGACGGGAAAGGCTTCTACCACAGATTATGTGAGTGGCAGCTTTGAAGTCGATCACATCGAGATGGCTTCCCCTCACCTCCAACAATAGAGGATTGGAAGGTCAGAATGAGACAATTGAGTCCATGGAGCAGATTACCTATAGTCTAAGACAGGGTAGGGAGACATTTGAGGCCATCTGGTCTCTAGCAAGCCTTGGAATTGAGTTAGGAGCCCCGGACATTTCACCAGAAGCCCTAGGTATTTCATTAAGGAAAGGAAATAATGTCTAGATGATCTTTCTTTTTAAACAGTAAAATTTTATAAGGAGCCAAGGATTAAAATTATGCTAAAAGCTGAAGGAAATATCAGGATGCTAAAGTTTAGTTTTGATTGTTATATTAGTTATCTAAATGTATTGTCCATTTGTCAAGTCAGTTCTGAATTTTGGTAACTAGATAAGTCAGCCCAGATCATAGACAAGGTCATTATCCCTCGTCCGAGAAATGGATACGGGACAACTTAGTCGGGGACAAGATGGAAAAAGGGGAGGTTAAATGACTAAGACATGTACTTTTATATAATTTTACTAAGTCTAACAAGAACCTACTGAATTGACTAAAACTTTCCTGATGAATCCATCGACAAAGTTGTTGTTCTGTGTAAAGATATGACCTATTAAGAAAAGTTCATCTAATGGAACTAAGTAATGTTATGTAAGTAGACATAATGGGTACTCAATAAAATATGAAGTGAAAAAAGTTCCTAAAAAAAAAAAAAAAGCTGA
Source organism: Neoceratodus forsteri (assembly GCA_016271365.2). NCBI lineage: Eukaryota > Metazoa > Chordata > Ceratodontiformes > Ceratodontidae > Neoceratodus > Neoceratodus forsteri. Next base: position 26,685,287 of record CM057455.1, on the reverse strand, counting down.
AGGAAGAGATCAATGGGTTCCTGGAAGATAATAGGGTGACAGATACTCCCCTTAGAATTATCTGGGATGCTCTTAAAGCCTTCCTGTGGGGCAGATTCATCAGCCATGCAGCCTACTGGAATAAGCTTCACAAGAGTAAACTCTCACTAGCTTTAGCATCCAAATAGCCCATCTGCAGGCTTCCCAAGCTGCTCCTGTGGCCCTGGCTCTCCGAGCAGGCCACAGCTAACAGACTACCCGACTGACCCCCCGACAGATTCAGACAGCCCATCTGAGGGCTTCCCAAGCTGCTCCCATGGCCCTGGCTCTCTCCGAGCAGGCCACAGCTAACAGACCACCCGACTGACCCCAGGACAGATTCAGACAGCCCACCTGTGGGCTTCCCAAGCTGCTCCTGTGGCCCTAGCTCTCTCCCAGCAGGCCACAGCTAACAGACCACCCGACTGACCCCCCGACAGATTCAGACAGCCCGTCTGCGGGCTTCCCGAGTTGCTCCTGTGGCCCTGGCTCTTTCCGAGCAGGCTACAGCTAACAGACCACCCGACTGGCCCCCGGTCAGATTCAGACAGCCCATCTGCGGGCTTCCCAAGCTGCTCCTGTGGCCCTGGCTCTCTCCGAGCAGGCCACAGCTAACAGACCACCCGACTGACCCCCGGAAAGATTCAGACAGCCCATCTGCGGGCTTCCCAAGCTGCTCCTGTGGCCCTGGCTCTCTCCGAGCAGGCCACAGCTAACAGACCACCCGACTGACCCCCGGAAAAATTCAGACAGCCCATCTGCGGGCTTCCCAAGCTGCTCCTGTGGCCCTGGCTCACTCCGAGCAGGCCACAACTAACAGACCACCCGACTGACCCCCGGACAGATTCAGGTATGCACCGGACCTCCGAAGCACGGGGTTTTGAATGTCACTGTTTTGACTGGATGCCCAGTGGAGGAACCAGGCACTGATTGGCAGCTTTACTCCTTGGCTGATTTTCCAACGCCTGGCGCTTCCTGATCTCAGGGAAATCTCTTTCTGTGTTGTCTTCTGGACTGAATTTTTTCAGTAAATACAGTAAAATACTGTAGACCCCAGCGAAATGTGGGAGACTTGGAGTCACTACTGATTATATAGCCTGTGAATTAGTAGGTTGTAACAAGATATGGGTAAAATCTGACCAGCCTTATTTTGAAAGGGTACCTATCTTATGGTTGTTTCATATGCCAAGTAGTACCAAGGCAAAACTGTGTCATGATGATAACCATGTCTGTAACCAGATTGGTAGATATCATCAACTTGGACTGGGCTGGGTTGTCTGGTCTTCAGATCTCCAACACTTGGGCATCAGTCCTCAAGCAAGTTTGGATGAGAGTTGCTAAGAAGGGAGGATTCCCACTTAAATTGACAGAGTGGTCCCCTATTAGGGCATGTGCAGATTTCCTTCTATTGTACTCAGACTTGGGTTTTCGAACCTGGGAGAGATTGGGCCTTTGTAGAATTGGGCAACTATTTGATTCTCAAAATTTTAAGAACGTCACTCAACTGAAGCAGGCATTTGGACTTTCAAATAGAGATCAGATTTTACAAATCCAACACTTCCTGAAAAATAAGGTTTTCCTCCCCAGGCTCACTAGTCCTAATTCCCTTGTGGATTCTTCCTCCATGGTTTCTGGTAGTCACCAGGCCCACCTGATCTCCCAAATAGTCTCCTTTTTTAACACACTGGTGCAGGACCCCTATGAAAGCTTGTATCCAAATGGGAGAAGGAACTGGGATGTCAGTTAACTACTGCAGACTTGCAGCAGATATGGTGTGAGGTGCATTGATCTACGCCTTCTGTCCTCGGAAGCTTTTCGCTGGAAAGTTAATATTAGATTCTAGGGACACGGATATGTTGTTCATCCACACTATCTGGCAGGTTCCTTGCCGCTTTAAATCTTGCGGAAGGTCTTCAAGCTGGCTCCTCCCACCCACCGGGTGGTAAAACTCTCAGCTCCGCCCGTGGCGCCAGATCTTCCTTACGCTTGGGAGCTCAGGTTCCCTCCTTAGCGCTCTGCGTATGGAGCTGGATCCTCATTCTTTGGTTCGCCTGAAACTTATTTTAAAATTTTCAAGATTTCAGTCAAGTTTCTCTCTAGCAGCTCGATGGACAAATCGACTCCCAGTTCGGTGGTACCCTTGTGGGCAGAAAATGTCAGGACAAACCCGCACTCCACGTGCGTCTACCTCTCGACCTAGAATATGACCAGGCCTGCGGAGTTATGCCATTCGTTTTCAGCCAATGTCCTGGAGGCCGCTGCCCGGTTACAGCTTGGATGTCCTGAGAAGCGCTACCGACCGTGAAGTCAAAGGAGGCCTATTGTGGTTACTGCAGCGGCTGGCTCGGCTGAGCAACTCGAGCAGATGATCGCCCTCGAGGAAGAAGCGGCACAGGCTGCATCATCCTCTTCCTCGGTTGCGGCATTCATCCCGAACTCTCTGGGTACCTCATATTCAGCTTCTTTCAAGGAGCTTTGCCAATCCCTTTCCACGAAGGGAGAGGGGCCATCGGGACATTCCTCTCGGTCCAAAAAGAAGGACTCAAAGGGTGTCCCATCGTCAGCGTTCGTGGGAGTGGGAGAGGTCCCCTTCCCCGGACAGTCGACACTCGACTTCGGTCGAGGTTGTGGCTAAGGCCGCTGGCTTCACGGTGTCCCCGTTGGGTCAGCCAGCTGAGACACCCGACCCGTCAGACGGGCTGTCAACTGGTGAGGCTGACAACCCTTCTTCACCAGTTCCCCTGGTGGAGACCGAGGACCTGCCTGCGCCTCCGGTGCCGCAGTCCCCGGTTAAGGCTTCTGAGCTGAGGGAAGAGCGGGTGTCCCCGGCCCCTTCCCAGACCCGTCCTCGGAAATGCCGAGGATCTCGATCTCAGTCTCGGACATTGTCTCAGTCCAGCCGATCCCGACGATATCGGTGGTCTCGGTCTCGGCACCGAAGTAAGCGGCGCCACCAATCGTCCTCGTCTTCCTCCTCGGAAGAGGAGAGGCTTCAACGCAAGTTGCGTCAACACTACGAGGACCTGATGTGGCAGCAGTTACTTCTGTCCAGGAACAAGTCGACGCTTGTCGCTTCCCCGCCACCAAGTGGCTGTCACCTGAGCGGGCTAAACAACCCCTCGTGGTAGCCGAGGTGCCCAAGCCTGGGCCGGTTGTTCGGTCGAAACCAGCTGCCCCACTGATTGTGGTAGAACCTCCGCCTCCACAACCAAAATCGGGGGTGCCAACCAAGGACTCTCGGTCGGGTCAGGGCCTGCCCCACAGGTTGTCGGTCACCCTCACTCCCAACCGTCCTCGGCAGGTGGAGGGTGGCTCAGGCCACAGGCAGCTCTTCGCAGACTCCTCGGAGTCCAATGATGACTCCTCCCTGTTCTCCAAGCCCATTGACCCGGAGTCCTCAGGGGGCCAGTTGATGGACAAAAGCCCATCGTCCTTCATGGGTTTGCTTCGGCTCATCTCGGAGTCCACTGGGATGCAGCTCGAGCCCATATCCAAGTGGGCCAAGTATCCCCTGATGAAGATATTGGACCATGGGGATTCTCCCACGTAGGCCTGTCCGGTGGCTGAAGCCATTGTGGACCCAGCCTTGGAGCTCTGGCAGCGGCCTGCTTCCTGTCCTGCGCCTTCGGCCAGGATGGCCAGGAAGTATGTGGTCCCTACCGGCTCTTTGCTCGATTTTTCAGAACACCCCTCTGCCGAGGGGTTGATCACCAACAGCGTTTTCCGGCGTTCCGGGAACGCTAGGGATGTGGACAAGCCCCCCGACAAGGAGTCCAAAAAGCTGGACTATGCTGGGCACAAGGTGTATGCTGCATCCTCCCTTGGCCTCCACCAGGCCAGCTCACCTGTGCTGATGGCACACTTCTCCCACGCCTTGTGGCTTCCTGGATGAGGTGATCCCTCATCTCCCGGCTGACCTGCAGACCACGGTCTGGCAGGTCACGGGACCAAGGGTAGGGCAGTGGCCAAACAGCAGCTCCAAACAGCTCTGGACATTGGAAACTCCTGTGCCAGATTGGTTGCGACCGCGGTGGCCATGCGCCGCAGAGCATGGCTGAGGATATGCACCTTCACGGCGGATACCCAGCACAAACTGGCGGATGTCCCCTTCCTGGGGACCGACCTCTTCGGCCCTGGAGTGGAAGTTCACCTCCAGCGGATTGAAAAGTCCAATACCACTATGGACTCGGTCACCTCCGCCCAGAAGGACAAAGGCCACCAACAGCAGCAGCACAAGTCCTTTCGTCCTTCTGCGCCTGCGGCACGTCTGGCCCACCAGCTCCAGGGCCAGCAGGCTCGTGCTTGGCATCCCAAACCCAAACCCGTGGCTTCCTCCAACAGGAAGCGAAGGTAAAAGGCCCAGGAGGTCCCTCAGCCGGTTCCTCCTCTAAGCCTGCCCAGTGACGGGTTGAGGGTGTCGCCCCCAGCCCGTCACTCCCTGTGGTCCCTCGTGGGGACGGCTCTGCCACTTCCTTTCCACTTGGTCCGTTATCATCATGGACCTGGGTTTTGGAGGTAGTAGGAAGGGCCTGCCCTGGAGTTTGAGCAAGCCCGCCCTTCCGAGCCGTCGCCCCTCGGGGAGCTATGGGGTCCACAGCCTCTTTGTCGGTTCGCCCGAGCCGATGATGCCCTGCTCCTCGAAAAGAGGTGATCAGAAAGGTGGCGGATCCTCCTCCAGACCGGGGTTTGTGTCCAGGTACTTCCTGGTCCCAAAGCGGACGGGGGGCTGGTGCCCCATTCTCGATCTGCATGACCTGAACAGGTTCCTAAGGTCTTGTACCTTCAGGATGGTCACTCTGGCTCAGATAATCCCGTCCTTGGAACGAGGTGTGTGGTTCTGTTCTCTGGACCTTCAGGACGCGTTCTTTTGCATCCCAATCCATTCGGCCCACCAGGGATTCCTCCACTTCAGAGCAGAGGGATCCCTTTACGAGTTCTGGGCCATGCTCTTCGGCCTTTCCCTAGCTCCTAGGGTCTTCACCAAATGCATGGCAGTGATGACAGCATTCCTGCAGCGTAGGAGGGTCTGGGTGTACCCCTACCTGGACGACTGGCTGATTGCAGCCTCCTCCAGAGCGGAGGTGGAGCGGTCCAGGGATCTGGCCCTCCAGGTTTGCTCTCAGGTTGGCCTCCTCATCAACGAGGCCAAGTCGGAATTGATGCCAAAGGAGGTAATACAATTCATCGGGGCAAAGCTCGACTTTCTACAAGCCAGAGCACGACTCCCGGCGGACAGGGCCGAGGTTCTTTCCTCCTTTGCCCAATCATTTCAGGTTGGGCAATTGCACCCTGCCCGGGACTTCCTGCGCCTCCTGGGCCTCATGGCAGCCTGCACCAGCGTGGTCTGTTGGACCCGCTGGTACATGCGTCCCCTTCAATGAGGGCTGGCCAGCCAGTGGTCACAGCACTTTGATCCGCTGGATCAGCTAGTGACAGTGACCCAGGGGATGTGGAACGCTCTCCAGTGGTGGACCATTCCAGCACATCTGCAGGAGGGCATCCCGTTTGTCCGCCCCAAGCAGATGGTCTCTCTTTCGACCGATGTCTCTCTGATGGGTTGGGGTGCCCATCTGGAGGAGCACAGAGTGCACAGCCTCTGGTCCCCTCGGGAGTCCCGATGCCACATCAACCTGCTGGAGCTTCAAGCGGTTCATCTAGCCCTCACCACCTTCACTCCATTTCTACGGGGTCAAGTGGTTCAGGTCGAGACGGACAATACCACGACCATGTACTACCTAAACCGCCAGGGCGGGACGTGCTCCATGCCTCTGTTCAGGGAAGCTCTCCGCATTTGGTCACTTGTGTGCAGCCTGGAGGCAGATCTCCTCGCCATTCATGTGGCAGGAGCCTCCAACACCCAAGCCGATGCCCTAAGCCGGATAGGGGCTGCGTCTCACGAGTGGTTTCTCCTGCCGGAGGTAGTACAAGATCTCTTCTCCCACTAGGGCACACCTCAGGCGGACCTGTTTGCCTTCAGGGAGAATGCAAAGCTGAGACTGTTTCATGCCTGCCTCCCTCAGCAGGGCTCGCTGCAGGGGGATGGCTTCTCGAGGTCGTGGACCCCAGGCCTCTTCTATGCCTTTCCCCCATTTCCCTTGATCCTCAAGGTGCTTCTCAAGGCGAGGAGCGACAAGGCGCAGGTGATTCTGGTAGCCCCAGACTGGCCCCTCCAGTTCTGGTATACAGATCTCCTCAGTCTCGGCTCCAGGCTCCCGAGGCGGCTTCCAGCCCGCCTGGACCTGACCTCAGTCAATCAGGGGAAGGTGTTCCATCCGGACCTTCAATCCCTGCACCTGACGGCCTGGTTCCTAAGTGGCTAGAGTTCCAGGTCTTGGGTCTTTCCGACGAGGTCCTCAACGATGTTGAGGCATCCCGTAAGGAGTCGACCAGAAAATGCTATGCCTTCAAATGGAAGAGATTCTCCATTTGGTGTCAGGGCAAGGATCTGGACCCTTCCTCCTGTTCCTTGGCAAGAATTCTGGACTACCTGTGGTCCCTTTCAAAGCAATGGCTTCAGTCGATGACCCTTAAGGTGCACCTGGCAGCCATCTCTGCTTACCGGGCGCGGGCCAGGAAGCAGTCAGTGGCGCAGGAGAAGGTGGTCGGGCAATTTTTCAAAGGCCTTGATCACATATCCCCTCCGGTGCGAGAACCTCCACCTCCGTGGGATCTACTGCTGGTATTAGCTAAGATCATGGGCAAGCCATTCGAACCGATGCACAGGTGTGACATCTCTCACCTGTTGTGGAAGACCGCCTTCTTGGTGGCTATCACGTCAGCCAGAAGGATGGGAGAGCTCCAGGTGCTTTCCATCGAGTCTCCTTATCTGGTCTTCCACAGGGACAAGGTTGTCCTGCGCCCCCACCTGAAATTCCTTCTGAAGGTGGTGTCGGAGTTTCACCTTAACCAGGTGTTGACTCTGCTGGTGTTCTACCCCAGTCACACCTCGGAGGTTGAATATAGGCTCCATACATTGGACCCTAGAAGAGCACTCGCTTTATTATAAGGAGCGGATGGCTGACGTTCAGGGAGAGGTTTGCCAGCTGTTTGCCACCTACGCTGAAGTCGCACCTGGCAGACCTGCAGCCAAGCGGACGATAGGCAGGTGGGTCACCTCCTGCATAGATTTCTGCTATAGGTTGGCGGGCATGGAGCCTCCCAGAGGATAAGGCTCCTTCTCCCCTCCATACGCTGCATCGGTGGCTGCTTCCAGGGACATCCTATCCAGGAAATCTGCAGGGCTGCTACCTGAAGTCAGCACACACCTTCATCACCCACTACCACATCGACCTTGAGTCACGCCTGGATGCTGATTTTGGGGCCTTGGTTCTCCAGTCTTTATTTCCCAAGTAGGGGGTGTGCGCCTTGCCTCCCTCCTCCCAGAGAACTGCTAGGGGTCTGCCAGACAGTGTGGATGAACAACATATCCATGTCCCTTGAAATACAGGTTACTCACCTGTAACAGGAGCTCTAGGAATGGTATATGTTGTTCATCCACACTCCACTCCAACCTCCCCCAGCTGGAAGACAACCTGGCTTCCAGCTGGCTAGATCTGCATCATGGGGTGGAGCGAGAGTTTTACCACCTGGGTGGGTGGGAGGAGCCAGCTTGAAGACCTTCCAGCAAGATTTAAAGCAGCAAGGAACCTGCCAGACAGTGTGGATGAACAACATATACCATTCCTAAAACTCCTGTTACAGGTGAGTGACCTGTATTTTTAGCATCAGTCATCCAACATTATAGTCCATGTCAATTTATGTTGGAGGGTTGTGGGAGAGGCACGCATGCTAATGTTTTGGAGTTGCCCCAATAAATGGGTTTTGGCATCTTGTGCTCCAAGAATCAGAAACGATACTCAGACACCCTTCCCTTTGAGCCTCAGTATTGGATCCTGGGTATTCTCCCACAATGCTGATTATTAAGGACCTAAAATTCTTGTTCTATATCTTAATATCGGCTGCCCAGAAATGAATCATTAAAACTGTTGAGAGGAATCCCCAACCTTAGAACTATGGTACTTATTTGTCAGTAAATTCAATTGATGGAAAAATTAACAGCTCAATTGAGATTTCAGATGGACAAATTCAAAGCAGGTAGATGCCTTTTTATTACCAAGCTGATAAGGAAAACAAACGATTCTGGATATTCTGGCTGAGCTTTCTTAAATTGGGGAAGGAGGTTGTCCCTTTTTCTGATGGCTTTGTTGTATCTCCCGAAATGACTTACCCTCACGCTGGGTCTCCTCCTCCAGCTATCTTTTCCTGCTGATTTGTGAGTACATAAATTCACTGGATACATACTCATGAAGACAGGTTTATTCCCTTGGGTGCTTTAAGGCCCCATCTGAATGATCTGACCCTTTCGATTTAATTTAATTGTCCAAGCTCTTTTTGTAGTGTGGTCAGGCTTTTCTTTGCCCAATCAACCCCCACCATTTGATGGATTGGCAGATAGTAACAAATGGAATAATGGAGTATACCCTGAGCCATATGTTTGGTGTGTTTTTTTTTCTTTTCTCTTAATTTTATGAAGGAAGGGAATGCACCTTTTCTTCTTGATACTGTCGTGTGTTGTGAAGGGTGTTAATTTTCTTTTCATTCTTTCCATTTTGTCTGTATTTGATTTTCTCTGTAGATTGTCTGTGTATAATTTGTGTTGTCATGTTTGGAAATTAAAATTATAATTTCCAAAAAAAAAGAGACATTGTGGCCCATGTCCCAGACTCCACGGCCAGTCCAGAATTTGTCTCCAGATATTATCTGGTTCCAAAATGAACTGGAGGTTGGCACCTCATATTGGATCTTCATGAGCTCAATTAGTATTTGAGGAAGCACAAGATCTTCTTCGGGGCATCTCAGTCATCAGGTTACAGTGTAGGAACCTTCACCGTCAAAGACAGGAATCCACACAGAAATGTCAGCAGTACAACTGAGGTCGTCGACATCCGCCAATGCCAGCAACCCATATAGGCGTGGGCAGCCCTACCCCATCTCAGTTCTTTCCTGTTGTTGACTTGGAAGCACAGGCTCTCATGGAAGAGCCTTTTGCAGTGTTTCACCCTTTTCGCCTATGGATGCTTTTCTCAATTACTTTCTACGATCTCTTTAGAGATTTTCCTTTTTGTTTATGTTGAGAGTTAATCCATCCTCTTCTTCTCTTTCTGAGCGCTGCCACTGTGGGAAGAAGGTTGCCTCTACAGATGAATGCTCCATTTGTGTCTGCTGTCTTGGGCCTGACCACAAAGTCTCTGGACTGTGAGCTCTGCCAGAAGTTTAACAAAAAACCTTTGGGTGACACCAGAAGGCTCTCAAAAATTCCTGATGGATCACTGTAGCCAACTCTGGGCAGGGGTCCCTCAGGGCCCTAGCTGCTCAGTCGCCCACCCGATTGTCAAACTCCCAGGCTTCTAATGCCTGAGACAAGTCCTTGGGGAAAAGAAACAAAAAAGACCTGGATCGCTTGCGCTTCCCCTGGCAGCCATCCTGTTCCCTGTTGGCCTCTTTGTCAGTGGTGGCTGCCCCGATGAAGAGACCAGCTGTCCAGGTCTCTGTGCCTACCAGGCCCATACCGACAGCTGCGCTGCCCACTTCCCAGAGCACCCCAGCCATCGTCCTCCGGGTTGTCCATCCCTCCTCCATCGACGACGCTGCTCCATCGAAGCCTGTCCCTTCCTCTCTGAAGGCTGTGGGCTCCGGCTCTCAGGACGGCGGCTCATTGGCTTCTGTGCCGTTGAAACCCCCCCCTCGATGATGACTGTGGATCTGAATGAAGTGCTGATAAAGTTCACTAACGTTCTAGTGCAGCAGTTCAGTGCCTTCAATAGACCTTTGTCGCTGGCATCATTGGCGGCAACTCTGTTGTCGACACCGGCTTGTCAATTCGATGCCAGACCCAGACAAGGAGGTTGACTTTGAGAAGAAGAACCACCCTGAGCTCATCCTCCTGGATGATGTAGAGGATGAAGAGGAAGAGGAGGAAATCCTAATTTCTGACAGTGCCTCCCTCCTCAGTCAGTGAGGACCAGTTATGCACACCCCCAAATCTCCTCCTGAGGATGCTACCTTCTTTAATGTCATGAAGCAGATGTTTGCCACTATGGGCTTGCAGACTGTGGAGGAGGATGTCACTAGAAAAGACCTGGTGGACTTCCTGGATGTTCCCAAGTCTCCCCCTAAGATTATCCCTCCTTTGCTGCCAGCCCTAAAGAATGATGCTACAGCAGCCTGGCACAGACCAGACATTGTGCCAGCTATGCCACGCAGGGCAGACAAGCTTTACAATGCCCCTCAGGGCCTTCCTTATTTTATGGCCCAGACCGAAACTGACTCTGTGGTCATCAAGGTGGCCCATGACAGGTCTAAGGCACCTAACCACCTTAGTTCCCTTCCCTCATACAAGGAATCCCATAGGATTGACCTCTGAGGTAAAAGAGTTTACGCCTCCTCTACCTTGGGTCTAAGGATTGTAAACTACCTGTCACATATGGTTAAATTTCAGAATGCCAACTGGAGAAAGGGGAAAGGTGCTGCTCAGGCCCTTCCAGATGGTTTCCAGGAGCAGGAATTGCTCCAGTGTTTGCAGACTGCAGAAAATGTCAGCAAATATCTCCTCAGGGACCTTTATGACATGGCTGACACAGTAGCCAGGGCAGCTGCCACAGGCATATGCCTTTGTAGGCACTCCTGTTTCAGGGTCTCTGGATTTGCAGCCGATGTGCAAAACAAGGTGCTTAGTGACCCTTTCAGTGGCATTAAGCTCTTGGCCCTAATGTTCAGGACCTCATCAATGATCTGCAGGCCTCTGGCATGGCCATCAAGTCAGTGCATTCCCTCTACCACACTCAGTCCCATGGCAGAGGGTGATCTCCTTTTCGTAGACAGGCCAAAAGGCCAGGTTCGAGCCCCTGGCACCCAGGGAAAGTGCAGAGCCCAGGCCTCCTTGCCTGCCCCCTCCAATGCTACAGCAGCGACAAAGCATCCTAGAAATGATGGACCAGCTTCCTCAGCTGGTCCCTCCTCAACCTGACTCCTTGCCAGACCCCCTTTCTGGCCCCAGACCCAGGAGGTGGTAGTGGAGGTCGGTTCTCCCTCCATCTAACTCAGTGGAGAACCATAACTACGATGCATGGATCCTGCAGGTCATGAGGCGGGCCATATCCTGGGCTTATTCAGCAGCCTCAAGACACCTCCCCACCCTCCAACTATCCCTGGCTCACTTGTCTGTTCTCCTGGAGGAAGTACAGTCTCTACTTCACAAGCAGGAAATCAAACTGGTGCCAAGGCAGCAGAGAATCCAGGGTTTTATTCCAGGTTCTTCCTAGTCCCAAAAGACCAGAGATCTATGGCTGGCAGTATAGTCTAGAGATTAGAGGAGCGAGGTGTGAGCGAGCTTGATACATCCAGCAGATCAGACCTGAGTTTGAGTCTCACAACCTCCACTTGCATATTGTGTGACTCTGGAGCAAGTCACTTAACCACCCAGTGCTCCCAGGTCGCCCCTGAAAACAGGCACTTGTGCCTAGTGGGCCATACCCGGTTACCAAAGACTAAAATAAAAAAATAAAATAGAAAATTTGAGACCCATTCTAGAGCTGAAGGACCTCAATCTCTTTGTCCAGTACAAAAAGTTCCAGATGGTGACTCTGCCAGGCCTCATGCCCTTTCTCAAGACCAGGGACTGGCTCTGTTCACTAGACATGCAGGACACCTACCTGCACATTTTGGTCTTTTCTCCTCACAGGAGGTTTCTTCACTTTGCATTTCAGGGTGAGCATTACTAATTCAAAGGTACTGCCCTTTAGCGTATCCTCTGTGCTGCTTGTCTTTACCAAATGCTTAGCAGAAGGCCGGCAGCTCTCAGAAGGAGGGACTGTACGTTTTCCCTTACCTGGATGATTGGCTTCTCAAGATGCCATCCAGGGAGCAGCTCTTGTTGACTCTGGAGCACACTCTCCAGCTCTTCTACTCTTTGGGTATAATGGTCAACCTGCCCAAGTCTGTTCTAGTACCGTCCCAAAACTGCAGTACATCAGGGTGATTCTGGACTCAGGGTAGGGGAAGGCCTTCTTACCAAAAACAGGGCGGAATGCCTTATGGTCCATGCTGAAGAAGTTGTCAAGAGTCAGTATATTCTAGCCAGGCTGTACCTCAGGTTCTGGGTCTAATGTCTGCGGCCATCCCCATCGTCCCACTAGCCAAGCTTCACATACATACCCTTCAGTGGACCCTCTGAGTGCAATGAGACCAGCCTACGAAAAATTGGGCCAGAAAGTTCTGGTCTCCTCTCCAGTTTGCAAGGTATGGCAGTGATGGATGGACCTCTTGAACCTTCTTCAAGAGGTTCCCTTTCAGATAGAAACATAAAAACATAGAATTTGGCGGCAGATAAGGACGCTAGCCCACCTAGTCTGCCCATTTTCTGACCTAACAGATAAGCTGCAGATCCTAGTTAACCAACAGCTTACTTCCTCTTACCCGCTCCTAGGACTGCCTTATGCCTGTCACATGCATTCTTGAAGACCCGTACTGTTCTTGACTCCACAACCTCCTCAGGGAGGCTGTTCCATGCATCCACAACCCTCTCTGTGAAAAAATACTTCCTCACATTACCCCTGAGCCGTCCCCCTTCTAACTTCAAATTGTGCCCCTTTGTTCTTGCACATCTCTTTTTCTGGAAGATGCTAGCCTCTTGGACTTTGTTAATTCCCTTGAGGTACTTGAAAGTTTCTATCTTGTCCCCTCTCTCCCTTCTTTCCTCAAGAGTATACATATTAAGCTCCTTTAGTCTTTCTTCGATATGTCTTTTGGTGCAGACCCTCCCCATTTTGTGCCCTCCTCTGGACAGCCTCCACTCTATGTCTTTGCGAGATAAGGTCTCCAGAACTCACAACAGTACCCCAGATGGGGTCTCACCAACTGTCTGTACAGAGGATAACAACTTCCTTTTCTACTATTGATGCCTCTTCCTAAGCATCCCAGTATCTCCCAGCCTTCCTTACTGCCTTCTCACATTGCTTGCCCACCTTTAGGTCATCTGATATAATTACCCCCAGATCCCTTTCTATTTTACTGTTGTTAGTATCTCACCCCCATTGTGTATGCTTCCCTGGGTTTTTGTTTCCCAGGTGCATTACCTTGCACTTCTTTGCATTGAATCTGAGCTGCCATACATTTGACCATTCCTTCAACCTTGCCAAGTCCTTCTCATCCTTTCCACTCCATCTTGTGTATCAACCCTGTTGCAGATCTTTGTGTCACCTGCAAAGAGACATACTTTTCCTTCCAGTTCCTCTGCAGTGTCACTTATAAAGACATTAAAAGGACGGTCCAATGCTGAACCCTGCAGTACCCCGCTAATAACCCTCCTTTCTTCACTGTGTACTCCATTTACTACTACCCTTTGCGTCCTGTTGTCTAGCCAATTTTTTATCCAGGCTACCACCTTGGGACCCATTCCAAGGCTGGCTATCTTGTGTATTAATCTTTTTTGTGGGACTGTATCAAATGCCTTGCTAAAATCTAGGTAGGCCATGTCCACAGCCCCTCCCTGGTCTACTACTTTGGTCACCCAGTCAAAGAAATCTATTAGATTCATCTGACATGACCTTCCCATCGTGAATCCATGCTGCCTTGGGTCCTGTGCCCACTGGCCTCTAGGTACTCAACAATTCTTTCCTTCAGAAGTGATTCCATCATTTTCCCTACCACTGAGGTCAAACTAACTGGTCTGTAGTTTCCTGCCTCTGTCCTGCTCCACTTTTGTGAAGAGAAATCACATCTGCCCTCCTCCAGTCTCAGGTACCACCTCATCCTCCCATGATTTGTTAAAGAGAGAGTCAGCGATGTCACTAGTTCTACCTTAGTTCTTTCATAATTCTTGGTGAATCCCATCAGGCCCCATTGCTTTGTCCACCTTCAATTTTATTAGTTCTTTCAGAACCCTTTCTTCTGTAAATGGACTGGTATCGACCCCGTCTTCAGAGTTTTCTCTTGTTTGGTTTAGTAACTCCCCTCCTCTTCCTTTGTGAATACTGAGCAGAAATATTGTTCAGTATCCCTGCTTTTCGCTGTCACCCTCTACTCACATTCCCTCCCTTTATTAAGCTTCAGTATCCCTCCTTTGGTCTTTCTTTTGCTCCCTAATGTACCTATAAACGGTCTTATCCCTTCTTAACAGAATTGGCTATCCTTTCCTCAGTTTGGGCCTTTGCTATTCTGACTGCCTTCCCAGCCTCTTTCCCTTTAACTGATAAAGTTCTCTGTCCTGCTCCTTCTGTGCTTCCTTATATTTCCCGAATGCTGTCTTTTTCTCCTTAACCTTCCCTGCCATCTCTTTTGTGAACCATAGCGTTTTTTTCCTTCATTGTGTTTTGTTGATTTGCTTTACACAAAGGCTTGTTGCCTCTGTGATGGCTGTTTTGATCACTCCCCATTGTTCCTCCACCCCTCCTTCTTGCCTGTTTGCTAGTGCTTTTCTGAGGCACTCTCATTTTCCCAAAGTCAGCCCTCCTAAAGTCTAGTACTCTTGCTTTTGTATGGCTTGATTATATGGCTGTGTTTATCATGAACCACACTGTTTGGTGGTCACTTGTTCCCAGATGGCTACCCACTTCTAAATCTGAGATTCTTTCTCCATCCCCATTTGAAAGTACCAGGTCTAAGATTGCTCCCTCCCGAGTGGGTTCCGATACTAGCTGTCTGAGGCATGCCCCCTGTAGGTCATCAAGAATGACCCTGCTCTTGGATGTGCCTGCAGCAAAGGTGCTCCAGTTAACATCTGGCATATTCAGGTCCCTGATCAACAATATCTCCCCTTTTTCTGCCATTCTAAGAAAGCCTTCTTTCATTTCCTTGTCCATTCCTTCCCCCTGAGATGGGGGTCTGTATACAACCCCCATGTGGATTGTGGTGCCATATCTTCCTGGACATAAGTCTCCACCACTCATTCACACTATTGGGTATAGCGCCGGAGGCACTAGGACCCATCGGGAGCAAACTTTTTGCTGGAGGGTCGGCGCTAGAGATGGTGCCGCGGGCCCTAGCTCGCGTGGCAATGACTATCTCGGCGTCGACCCTCCAACCACCTCAGTTCCTTTTTTCCCGCTGTCTAGTGTGCTTCAGTGACGACGTCGCTCGCCTGTCGGGAGTCAAACTTCAAACTGCAGCATAGTTTTCAGTTTTTATTATTTTTATAGTATTATCACGATACAGTATCGCTTAAGTTATTCTTATTTTTAAATTAAAACGATAAAGAAGTCTCGGCCTACTTTGACGGGAGTCGACCATGAGCAGGTCAGGTGATGGTAGGGAGACTTCGTATGAAAGCTGTTCAGTCAGTCGGGCTGGGTCCGGTCCGCCGCCTTCTCCGGAAGGGGGGTCTGACAACGGGCAGTCCAATGCCCGGGGGATGGGGCGGTCCCCGCGGAAGCATAAAGCCAAATGGTCGCATTCTCGGCACCGTTCGGCCTCGAGCTCTTCTTCTACCCACAGGTCTAAAAAGAGAAGGCATCACTCGAGGTCGCCCTCTGATACGTCTGCGCGTAGGCGTTCAGTTATCGGGGCTAGTTGCCGGTCTCCTCCTTCGGAGTCACCAGCAGCGGCTTCTGATGGCCGACGCCTTCGACATCGGAGTCCTACCCCGCCCGCAGGTAGGTCTTCAGATGAGCAGTTTCATCAGTGGGCCGCTCTTTTGGAGCAATGGGCTCGGAGGTTGGTTCAGCTACCTGGCTCGTCGCTTGTGGGCTCTCGGGCTCTCTGGGCGACAGGGTAGGGCGGTTGGACTTTCCTGGTCGCGCGGCTCCTTCTTCGGTGCCGTCGACTCCGTGCTTAGGTGTTCCCCACATGGCTGCGGCGCAGGGCCACACCGATGCCCTTATCTCCTGTCTCCTTTCCTTCAAAGCCTGCTTTCGGTTTCTGGGAGTTCCTTGGCACCGTCTCGCACGGTGCCGCCCTATCGCTCATGTGCATGGCGGCCTTCTCGGTGCCACCTGCTGCAGCCGGGCCACGCTGCTCATGTGCTGTGCCAGTCAAGAGTGCCATTTTCGCGCCCGCGGCGGTTCCTCAGAGCATGCAGTTCTTGGCGCCAGGCGCCCTGCGCCGGGGCCTCAAGGACTTCCCTTTGTCTCTTCCTCCTTCCTCTTCTAGCTTTCATCCCTTTCCTGTCCATACAGTCCCTCCTGGACTGTCAGGAGATGACGTCGAGCCTGACCCAGACCTTCGGCTGGGTGATGAAGTGGACGAAACAGGATCTTTTATTGCTACAGAGCCTGTGGTCGAGGACCTGTCCTTAAGTCTCTGTTGAAGAATCTGAGCTCCACTCTTTCTTTCCAGACTACAGACATCGATCCTGGGAAGCTGATAAGACTCCAATATCTTCATGCTCCGGAGATCCCTACGGATTTGACTCCTCCGATTCAACCTTCCTTCGAGACGCTGTCTCAAATGGTATGGAATAATCCTGCTCTTACCCCTTCGGTGGTTAAATCCATTGATAGGAAATACTCGGCTCCCAAGGATCATCCTATCTTGGCATCCCAAGCCTTTGCGGATCCTATTGTAGTCCTGGCAGAAAATGACAAGGTAGTTCTTCCTCAAACTACTACAGCTCGACCTATCAACAAAGAGTCTCGTAAGATAGATACATTAGGTAAGAGAGTCTTTGCTGTGTCCACTCTAAGTATGCGTATTGCCAATTACCAGGGTTATTTTTCCCAGTATGAGTATATCCTGTGGCATTCTATCAAGCAAATGGTTGAAGCTCTTCCGGACTCTGGACTCAAAGCCAGAGCTCCTTCAAACCATTACCAGAGGTATTGAATCTAATAACCAGCAGGTCAAAGCAGCCATGGATGCTTTCGACACTGCTTGTCGTTCACAGCTGCTGGTATTTGTACTTTCCGTCACTCCTGGCTGCGTACCTGGTTTCATGAATGATGCGCAACAGCAGGTGATGGCGTTGCCTTTGGCGGCTCTTATCTTTTCGGTCCTCAGGTAGAGCAAGCTCTAGAAGCTACACAAAAGACTAGGTCAGCCATTAGGCTGGCTCGACCCCTCCTGCCCCTTCTCGAGGGCATGTCAGTGAGACAGCAATTTCATAATCGTCAGTCCTTTGCGGCAGAGGCAGAGGAAGTTTCCATAAGAACCAATCTGCCCAACCTCAAAGAAGCAGCAACAGAAAGCGCAAGGGCCCAAAGCGCCCAGCGCTACCTTATGAGTTGCCGGCCCAAGTCCCATCTCAACTGCCCGAGGTGGACTTTTCCTCTCCAGTGGGAGGTCGTCTGATGCACTTCTACAGCCAGTGGAAGTCTATAACCTCAGACAAATGGGTCCTTCGGATAATTCGCGAGGGTATTCTCTCAATTTTCTGGAGACCCTCCGATTGTCCTCCCAAGCGACAGCCCAGGCTGTCAACCCTTCAGTCAGACCTTCTCACGCAGAGATTCAGGGCCTTCTGAACAACAGGGCAGTAGAAGTGGTGCCTCAAGCGAAACACAGGTTCTACTCCCACTACTTTCTGGTTCCAAAGAAGTCTGGGGAATGCGCCCCATTCTAGACCTCAGAAAGCTAAACAAATTTCTCCCCAAGGAGAAATTCAAAATGATTTCTCTGGGAACCCTGTTACCCTTGCTTCATCAACACGACTGGCTAGCCTCCCTGGACATGCAGGATGCTTACCAGCACATTCCTAGTCACCCGAGGCATCACAAATTCCTGAGGTTTGTGGCTCTGGGTCAACACTATCAGTTCAGAGTCCTGCCCTTTGGGCTATCCTCGGCGCCGCGAGTCTTTACAAAGTGTTGTGCAGTTCTCGCAGCGCATCTCAGGAAACTCGGTTTCCAGGTGTTTCCCTACCTGGACGACTGGCTCCTAGCAAGCCCTTCCAGACAAGGGACTTTGAACGCTGTACAGACGGCCTCTCACCTTCTTACGTCCATGGGAGTTCTGCTGAACCTCAAAAAGTCTCAGTTGCAGCCCTCCCAGAGACTCCTTTTCATAGGGACTCTTCTGGACACCTCTTGTGCGAAGGCTTTCCTTCCAGAGGACAGAAGGAACGATATCCTTCAGATGGCTCGTTACATTGGAGAGAACAGATCAGTTACAGCTCTCTCGATGCAGTGTATGTTAGGCCTCATGGCATCCTCTGTGTTCACTGTACCCCTAGCACGGCTGCACATGAGAACCACTCAATGGATGCTCAGTGCTCAGTGGTCTCCAACCACTCACCAGCAGTCTTATCCCATCAAGGTGACAGAACCCTTACAGAGGTCCCTCACCTGGTGGTCTCAGGAGAGCAATCTCCTGGAGGGATTTCCCTTTGCTCCTCTGGATCATCAGATTCCATTACCATGGACGCATCGCTAATGGGGTGGGGAGCTCACTGTTGTGCTCTCCACACTCAGGGGTGTGGACTCAACTCAGTCCCAGCTTCACATAAATGTCCTAGAGATGAGAGCCATCCTTTATGCGGTCAGGTGTTGAAGGACATTCTCTGTCACAAGACCATTCTCCTTCAAACGGACAACAAGCAGTGATGTACTACATCAACAAGCAGGGTGCTCACTCTACCCCTTATGCAGGGAAGCGATGAGGTGTGGGAATGGTGCTTGGAACACAAAGCTCTAATTCAAGCGGTTTACCTGCCAGGTGTACAAAACGACTTGGCAGACCGTCTCAGCAGAACAGAAGCAGATCCTCACGAGTGGTCTCTCGACTCAGTCATAGTTCAGTCACTATTCGAAGAGTGGGGAACTCCAGACCTGGACCTTTTTGCATCCCCACTCAACGCAAAACTGCCTCTCTTCTGCTCCAGAATTCCAGGGCCTGGCATTTTCTGTCAGGATGCGTTCAGGCTGCAGTGGACAAAACGCTTTCTATACGCCTTTCCGCCCCTTCCTCTAATTCAGAGAGTACTCCTCAACTTCGAGTCTCAGGGGACCAAGATGATTCTCATTGCTCCCTTTTGGCCTCGACAACTCTGGTTTCCACTACTCAACAATATGTTGGCAGTTCCTCCGAGACCACTCCCCTTGCAGGTGAACCTGTTGACTCAGGGTCCGTGGTCCATCCCAACCTGAGATCGCTTCACCTTCACGCTTGGCTCCTGAAGAGTAGAAGTGAACCGGTTCAACGTCTCTCGAAGAGTTTCAGACATTCTTCTGGCTGCTCAGAAGCCAGCCATTCGGAAAACTTACACATCTAAGTGGAAGCGTTTTTCACTCTGGTGTGCAAAGTCCTCTTTGAATCCCTTTTCCTGTCCACCAGACAAGGTTTTAGAGTACCTTATGGACCTCTCAAATTCAGGTCTTCAGTACTCTACAGTCAAAGTTCACCTTAGTGCCATTTCAGCGTATCATGAGCTGGTCTCTTCTTTGTCTCTGGCTCAGTTACCTATGGTTAAGAGATTTCTTAAAGGAATTCTGCATACCAGACCTCCTATAAGGCGTCAGTTGCAGCCTGGACAACTGTATGCTAGACATGCTCACGCAAAACCTTTCCGAACCTCTGGCTACCTGTGAGCTAAAATTTCTCACCTGGAAGACTGCCTTCCTAGTGGCCATTACCTCAGCCCGTAGGGTCTCTGAGATGCATGCCCTGGTCACAGACCCTCCGTATACTGTGTTCCATAAGGACAAAGTAGTTCTTCGTACTCATCCTAAATTTCTTCCCAAGGTTGTGTCAGAATTCCACCTAAACCAACCTTTGGTCCTTCCCTCTTACTTTGCGAACTTCCAAAATGAAGGAGAACGTTCTCTTCATTCTTTGGATGTTAAGAGGGCTTTTGCGTTTCTATCTCGATAGAACCAAGAATTCTCGCAAGGCCCAACAACTTTTCGTTTACTTCAGTGAGACCCGGTTGGGTCAACCTGTCGCTATCAGATGTATCTCATCATGGCTAGTGGCATGTCTTCGATACTGCTATTCCATGGCACAGGTTAAATTGGAAGGTAGGGTTTACGCTCAGTCTACCAGAGCGGTCGCGGCATCCCTAGCGGAAATTCTCAACGTGCCTATTGCAGACATCTGCAATGCCGCCACCTGGAGCTCGGTGCATACTTTCATTGAGCATTATGCACTGGATGTTCATGCCAGGCGACATTCCACCTTTGGCAGAACTATCCTTAATGGACTCCTGTCCTAGAAACGTGAGCTCTTGGTCTATCCTGCCGCCCTCTCGGGGGATTATTAGCTCAGTACTCTCCCAATAGTGGAATGAGTGGTGGAGACTTATGTCCAGGAAGATATGAAAATTACGTACTCTACCGTAATTTTGATCTGCTGGACAAGTCTCCACCACTCATTCACACGCCCACCTCCATCCCCGAGCTCACCACTGTGTTGGTCTTCACTCCTCAAATCTTTAGGCCGTGAAGACTTCTTTGTTGACCCTTCTTACCACGGGTCGCCTGGACTATCTTATGTCCGGGCCTAAAGTTAGGTTATTTTAGTTTAGTTGTGCTGCACCTCCTTGGTAAAAAGGTACTGAGGCGGTTGGAGGTCGGCCTGAGATAGTCATTGCGCGCGCTGGCAGCACCATCTCCTGGCGCGACCCTCCAGCAAAGTTTCTCCCGATGGGTCCTAGTGCCTCCGCACTATACCCAATAGTGTGAATGAGTGGTGGAGACTCGTCCAAGAAGATCAAGAATTACGGTAGGTACGTAATTTTCATTTCCTGTCTCCAGGGTGACCCAAAGTGCCTCATCTGTTCCCTGTTTGCTCTTTAGTTCTGTTGCTTTGATCCCTTCCTTTACATAGAGAGCTACTCCTCCTCCTCTTTTACCCTCCCTGTCCCTCCTGTAGATTGTGTATCCTGGTATGTTGACATCCCAGTCATGGTTCTCTGTGTACCATGTTTCTGTGACTGCCACAATATCCAGGCAACCTTCTTCCATCAAGGCCACTAGTTCAGGGAGCTTGTTACACAGACTACGGGCATTGGTACTCATCACCCTCCTCTTTTTGATAGCCTTACCCCTTTTAGCCCCATTTCTGTCCTTACTGCCTTTGCCTTTTTTTTTACATTTAAATCTGTTCTGTTCCCTAATAACTTCTGTACCTTGGTGTTTACCTCACTAATCACCATGTTTTGTGGGGGGAGGCTCTGATTTTCCTGTTCCTTTTCAGTGCCTCCCCCCTTGGCTAGTTTAAATGCTTGCTAATGAAGCATTTAAACCTCTCACCTAGGATCCTGGTTTCCTCCCCGGACAGATGCAGACCATCGCACCAGTATAGGTCTGCATCCCTCCAGGTGGCTCCCCAGTCCCCAATGAAGCCAAAACCCTGAGCTCCACACCATTTTTTCAACCACTCATTGAATTCCCTATTGAGAAATGTCCTAGCATCTCTCTTGCCATAGACAGGCAGCTCCTCCGAGAAGGTTACCGTATGCGCTACTTGTCTAAGGCCCCTTCCCAACTCTACAAACTCCTCTTGCACTGCTCTGATCCCATTCCTAGCCAGGTGTCATTTGTCCCTAGGTGGACAATGACATCCAGCTCCCTCCCTTGTGCACCTCCTCCCAAAGTCCTGAGGATTCGCTTCCTGTCCCTCCAAGCCATGGCGCCAGGAAGGCACCTTACCTCGCTCTCCCCTTTCTCCCCCATTTCTACTCCCTTAATGATTGAGTCCCCCACCAGGAATTGTTTCCTTCCCCTGTGGGGTCCCATGCCACCTTCCTGTGAGTCTCCTTTATGAAGGTTCCCAGCATCCTCCTTGGTCTCCACTGCAGGTGCCTCCATAGAGGAACCACTGTCCACCAGAAGAGCGAATGAATTGTGGAGAGGTACAGCTGGAGGGATGCAACTCTGTTCCACCACCCTCTCCGTCCTTGAGCCCACCCTGGTCCAGCCGCTCCTCTTTCTTGGCAACCTCTGAGGTAGTGGCATTGGCCCTGGTGGTCCCTGGGGGGGAGGAGGTTTCACGAATCCTAGCCAGGTCAGCCTAGAGACGGGCAACCTCCTATCTCAGACCAGAGAGGTGCCTGCAAATAGGGCAGCATCGCAGCCTCCAGAATGTCTCCCAGAACACTGCCACCCCGCAGCCATTGCACTGCACCAATCCTATCATGTCTTATTTTGTGTCCCCTCTACTGTTTCTCTGGATGCTTACTCTCTCCTCTCTTTACAAATCTCACCCTACCTGTTCTGGGACAGCAACTTCCTATCTTCTTCAGTAGCCTCTTTCTTTCTTGCTCAATATCAGACCACCAGCGGCTGGGGGTGAGCTACTTTTCTACTTTAGGTTGACAAAACCAATGTTTCTCTATGACCCTTTCCTTCCTACTGCCAAACAGGAAGTTCCTGTTGACAGTCAAATCTAAAAGTTCTGTTTTACCTGCCCCTCGCACCTCTCCTGACTATTGTGACTTACTGGACGGTCGCTTCACTGCACACACCTGTCCCTAACTCTATACAGGTTAACGTCTATATTACTTATTACACTTTTGCCTGTCCCTTCTTACTCCCCGGTCCCTATTCATTACAGCCCTTGATCTAGGGATCCAGTGTATGTAGGGTACTTCCTATAGAATGGAGTCTCCCAGGGCCCTAGGGGTATCATCCTGCCCCTCCCGCACTGTCGTCCTTACTGGTCTCTTCCTGGGACTAATTACCCTCCAAGTGGTAACTGCCCCCACCCATACCGCGGTGTTAACTGCGATAGGCTTCCCCTCGAGGTGGATGACTATACCTTTTCTAATCTCCTGGCAGGCGCTGGGAGACCCTGCACTCACATGCGTGTCTGGTACCTAGGCCCATATTGTATCGCACCAGGGTAAGGCGACGCCCAGCCCACAAGCCCTTGACCAGGAGCTCCTCCTCCAGAGGGCACCTCCTGTGGCTTTTCCTACTGATCCTAGCCTTGGCTGGAGACATTGAACTTAATCCTGGCCCCACCCCTCAGGCCTCTGCAATTCCTCAGGACTGGCGGCTGGGAAAGGGGTTAAAAGTGGCTCATCTCAACATTCGCAGTCTCCTTCCCAATCTGAACGAGCTTGTCTCATGGGTCGCACTCTACAAGCCTGATGTCCTTGGTATAACGGAAACCTGGCTCAAGCCCTCAATTCCTGACTCAGTCTGTGCGCTCCCAGGCTACGAGCTCATACGACTGGATAGGTCTCGCAACAAGAGGGGAGGAGGCATCCTAATATACTATAGGAGCCACCTTAAAGTATCTTTGGTGACCCACCAGACTTCCCTACTGTCCCCTGTTGTGCTCCTGCTTGGTAATGCCAAAAAATTACATGTCGTATGCACCTATAACCCCCCAAAGGGAGGGCTCCAGGGCCTCGCCCACCTCCTGGACACTGTTGGCCCTAGCATTGGTGACAACGAACTCCTAATCCTGGGGGATGTGAACTTGAATTGGTATGGTGGAAATGCCAAACAGTTCGAACAGCTACTTGCCAGCCTAACCCTGATGCAACTTATACAGGAGCCTACCCGACGGTCGGCTAACGGTGCCTCTAGCTCCCTACTGGACTGGATCCTGTCAAATCACCCCGAGTGGATCTCCTCAGCAGGTACCTTATCTGACTCCATCTCAGACCACTCTCCGGTCTTCTGCGTATGGAAAAACCACTCCCCAAAGATTCCTCACAAAATCATCCACATCAGAAACTTCTCCAGCTTTGATCCAGATGCATTTATGGAGGATCTGAGGCTCACAGACTGGTCAGGGGTGTATGGTGCCACCGACCCTCTACAGCCCAGACAGGTTTCTCAACACCTTTGGGGCCCTGCAAGACAGGCATGCCCCAACTATTAGATGGAGAGTCAGGGGCATCCACAAAATGGCTGCATGGGAGCCTCCTTGCCCTCATGCGGGCAAGAGACAAGTGCTGGGCACACTTCAAATACTCCCTCGACCAGACCCTGCTGCAACAATATAGAACACTCAGAAATGAGTGTAAAAAAGCCATCAGGGCCGCTAAAAATGACTACTGCAAGGCTGCCCTTCTTAGCTCTGCAAATGACCGAGAAGGTTCTGGAAATATAAAGGCTCTGGTCAGTGGGTCCTCCAACTCGGGAGTTACTGACATGATCATTCAAGGAGCTCCTGCAACAACCCACATACGATTGCTAATGCTCTCAACTCCCACTTCACTGACCTATCTACACTCTCCCCACATGTCTCAACTGACAGGAGTGCAAACTGCCCCTCATCCCCAGACTGGCAGGTGTCCGACCCCCACAGACCTCCTTTCCATCTAAGGGCGGTGTCAGACAAGGAGGTGCTGTCTCTTCTCTCCGGCCTCTCCCAGTACTCCAGCCCTGGTCTAGACCATCTGGAGCCTAAGTTTCTGAAACTTGGAGCCCCTCACATCGCCTCCCCAGTGGCCCACATTGTTAACCTGTCCCTTGCCTTGGGGGTGATCCCAGAAATCTGGAAGGTAGCCAGGGTTGTCCCTGTGCTAAAGCAGGGCAACCCTAAAGTCCCTGACAACTATCGGCCGATCGCCATTCTTTCGGTCATCAGCAAGTTACTTGAAAAGGTAGTAGCTGAACAACTCTCCGAGTACATCCAGGCCCATGAATTGCTGTCCCCTGCCCAGCATGGTTTTCGAAAAGGACACAGCACAACCACGGCCCTGATCGCTGTCTCCTCCAGTATCAGAACAGCTATGGACCAGGGGAAACTCTCTGGAGCCGTGTTTATTGACTTGTCCAAGGCCTTCGACCTTGTTGACCATGACCTGCTCTGTACTCAGATGAGGTCCCTTGGCTTGTCTCCCTCCGCTCTGAACTGGTTAATTGATTACCTGCATGGCAGAGTACAGCTAACCAAATTCAATTAAGTCCTCTCAGATCCCCTACCCGTGACCTCTGGCGTTCCTCAAGGCTCGGTCTTGGGACCCCTTCTCTTCTCTCTCTCTTTGTCAACCATCTCCCTGCTGTGGTTACCAATTGTAGGGTCATCCTGTATGCAGATGAGCTGGTCCTCCTGGCCCACTCCCAGGACACAGCCACCCTCAATCTCCACCTGTCTGAGGACTTTAAGAACATTCAGGCTTGGCTAATCCTACAGAAGTTGGTCTTCAACTTGAAAAAAACGCAGGCCATGCTATTTGGCTCATCAGCCAAGATCCATGCCTCTCCTGTCCCTCTCCGAATCGATTGGGTTGATGGTGCTCCCCTTCACACTGTGACCTCTCTCAAATATCTCGGGGTGACGCTTGACCCTCAACTTTACAGGGTCAAACACAACGCAACTCCTGCTGCTCGTCTAGCCCTTGCTAGAGGAGTACTACTCCCTTCCCTCAGCTATGATCTCCACCTATTTGCACGTACCTCGAAAGCCCTTCTTACTCGGTGGCACACGACATACAATAACATCTGTCGTTTTGTTCTGGCTGCCCCCCACCTCACCCATCACTGTGAACTCTATGACAAGCTAGGTTGGCTTTCCCCGGCCAGTCACCTAAATTTTGGACTAGGGTGTCTTGTGAGCAAAGTGATCAGCACTGGTTCCCCCCCGGGACTGGCTCAGCTTCTCTCTCCAGCTGACCGCTCCTCCTACTCTCTCAGGTCCCAGGGTCCTGGGATACTAAAAGTACCTCCAACCCACACCCTTATGGGGGACAAGGACTTCACTGCATGTGCTCCTAAGCTCTGGAACACCTTTCCTGAGCAGGTTGCACTGCCCTCTCCCATCCAGTCTTGGGCATCTGTGGGAGCATCTGGAAGCTGGCCTCATGCTGCAAGTGTCATAAGCCTCCCTAGGCGCATCGTCCTAGGTACTAATGCCTACGATCTCCTGTTACTGGAACACCAACTGAATCAATATCGGTTTGCTGATTTTGCTCCAGCTTTCCTTATGCACTTGCCAATGCTACAGATGTTCAATGTTGCTTAATGCTTGCTCACTATGTTTTCTGCCACTTCCTGTCTTACATATGATTCCTATCCTGCCTGTTTAATTTTTGTACTATGTTACAATATGTTCTGTTTACCTGCTACGCTGTATTGATGTATCTGTAATACCTGTTGTACTCAGCCGGGTCGTTCCTGAAAATAGGCATGTAACTTGCCTAGTGTACCTACCCGGTTAACAAAAGCTAAATAAATAAATAAATAAAAGTAGAACTGGCTTTGGGTGGGTGGGATGGAGGGCAAGTAGTAAGAAAAAAGGCTAGCAACAGGAAGTTGTAATTTGACTCACCTGCTTTTATAGTGTCTAAACCACACCCCCAGGTAAGCTCTCTTTCCTTCTACTGGTTTAGCAAAGTGAGCTAATATAGTACCCTTCACTTAGGGTTACCACCTGTCCTGAGTTTCGCAGGACTGTCCTGATTTGGACAGCTGTGTCCTGCAAAAAAACATGAAAAATACTAAATGTCCTGACATTATAGTAGGAAAAATATTTTCTGACTTTCTTCTAAATGTTGCAAAAAACTATAATAGCTTGGCTAAATACCTGAAAATGATAAGAAACACTAGAAACAACTTAAAAACTATCACATATAGTCTTAATTCTGATTATTTAGTGAAAACAAATCCAATGCATTGGTCGAAGTTATATATTGTCCTGAAAAAAATCATGTTTCAGTAAGAAATGTCCCACTTTGGGCTTCCTAAAAGGTGGTAACCCTACCTTCACTGCACAGAATACACACTGACCTTCTTTCTTTTTTTTAACCCTAAATAAGTCCCCTTCTACTGCTAATAAAGTTATCTGTCTACTTAATCTTAACAGACACCGATTCCTGCTGAGATATACATTTTAAATTAAGAAGAAAATGTAGCTTCTTTTAGTTAGCTGCTTTCTGCTCTACAAGCAAGGCTAGCAACAGAAAGTTGTAATTTGACTCACCTGCTTTTATAGTGTCTAAACCACACCCCTAGGTAAGCTCTCTTTCCTCCTACTGGTTTAGCAAAGTGAGCTGATACAGTACCCTTCACTGCACAGAATACACACTTTCTTTCTTTTCTTTCTTGTTTTAACCCTAAATAAGTCCCCTTATACTTCTAATAAAGTTAACTGTCTACTTAATCTTAACAGACACTGACTCCTGCTGAGATATACGTTTTAAATTAATAAGAAAATGTAGCTTCTTTTAGTTAGCTGCTTTCTGCTCTACAAACAAGGCTAGCAACAGGCAGATCTCTTTACAACATCAGATTCTAACCACAGATGCTTCAGGCTAGGTTGGGGAGCTCATCTGGGTCCTTACTAAACCCATGGCTTTTGGTCTCAGTGGGAAGCAGCTCTGCATATCAATGTCCTGGAGATGACAGCAGTGCTGTATGCCTTACAGACTTTTCAGGAGCATCCAGGCCAGCTGCTGGTGCAGTTGGACAACCTGAATGTCATCTGCTACATCAACATACAGGGCGGGACTCACTCATACCCCCTTTGCAGGGAGCCATGAGAGTGTGGTATGGGGCACTGGAGCACAATCTGACACACTCTGCGGTCCATGTGCCAGGCATCCTAAACATCTTAGCAGACAGCCTCAACAGGGCTCAGTCCAGCATATGCAAATGGGAGCTTCTCTCATCCATAGCAGAAGATCTGTTCAACAGATGTGATCATCCAGAGTTGGACATCTTTGCATCCCCAGACAACACAAAACTGCCCAATTTCTGCACGCTAGATCCAGGGCCTGGAGTTTTCTGGTGAGATGTGTTGTTCCTCTCTTGGGAGCGGAAGATTTCTCTATGCATTCCCACTAATACAGAGGGTGCTGATCAAGCTGCAAATGAAGGGGGCCACCATGTGGTAGCTCCATTCTATCCCCACCAGATATGGTTCCCTCTTCTTCTGCAGCTGGCAGCGGAACCTCTGCCCCTTTGCAGGAATCTGCTGACCCAGGACTGGGGGACACTGGTCCATCCCAACCTCAGGTCCCTCCATCTGCATGTGTGGCTCCTGAGGATGTAGCCATTTGCCAGGTTCAGGGTCTCTAACAGAGTGGCAGATGTCCTGGTGGCCGCCTGAAGGCCTTCCATCCATGCCACTTATGCCATGAAGTGGAAGCGGTTTGCCATGCGGGCTGCCAAGCATTCCCTTGACTCTTTCTCCTGTCCTGTGAAGCATGTCCCGGACTACCTGATTTCTTTGTCTGACTCAGGCCTCCAGTATTCCTCCCTCAAGGTCCACCTTTTGGCTGTTTCTGCCTTTCATGAGTCCATGGGTGGCGGCACGATTGCTCAGCTGGATGTTTTCTGTACCTTCCTTAGGGGCATCCTGCTTCTGAAACCCTCAATCTGTTCCCCCTGTCCCAGCTTGGGACTTGAATTTTATTTTGGAAAAGTTGACCCTGTCACCTTTTGTGCCAATCGCGACTTGCACTTTCTCTGTCTTGGAAAGCACTCTTTTAGTTGCCATTACTTCTACTCGAATAATTTCAGAGCTTTAGGCCCTCTGGTGCGAGGAGCCTTATTTGATTTTTCACAAAGACAGGGTGTCTATGCACACAAATCCTAAGTTTTTGCCTAAGGTGGTTTCAGAGCTTGCACTTAATCAAGTCTATCCACCTTCCTGTTTTTTTTTCCTGAGCGTACCAATCCAGGGGAAGCACTGCTCCATACACTAGATGTGCGCAGAACTTTGAAGTATTAATGTATCTGCTTTGGATTAAGGAGTCCAGAAAGTCTAAGTAGTTTAATTCTTTTGCCCCAGGTAGAGTGGGCACTTCAGTTTCTAAGCAATGTTTGATAGGATAGGCAAAAGGGGTGGAGGGGTAATGATCTACTACAGGACAGGCCTCAATGTCACTGTCCTCCCCACTCCTGTCTCCTCACCTCCCCTCGTTGAGTCCCTTTACGTCACGCTTATGCTTGGAAACGTTAAAAAAATCATCATAGGGTGTATTTATATGCCCCCCAACCCTGCCACTACTGGCCTGTCTCCTCTCCTTGCATCCTTAGGCAGCCTCCCAAAGCATGACCTCATCCTATGTGGGGACTTCAACATTGATTGGCTTCACCCCAATATTGGTAATGTCCGTGCTTCACTTGCCGATGATAATCTTACCCAGTTAATCCATGATCATACACGAGTCGATCCAAAATCTGGCAATCCTACCCTGCTAGACTGGATGGTCACCAACTGCCCACTTAAAATCAGATCTGCTGGCACGCTGTCAGGTTGCATAGCGATCACTCTCCCACCTTCTGTGTGTGGAGAAACAGCTATACCAACCCTCCTCCCAAGATTTCTGGGATATGACTAAGTTTGATGTCAACAGGTTCCTGTCATCCATTAACACTACAGACTGGGAACCCATTATTACACATCCAGATATAAACCTAGCCCTGGACTTCCTAATCTCCACTCTCACCAAAACAATTAACCAACACGCTCCTCAGAAGAAATGCAGATCCAAGGATGTTAAAGCCCCATGGCTGTCCGGGGATATTGTATCTCTTATGGCCCTCCGTGACAAAGCATAGCAAATGTATAAACAGAGCAGACTCCCCTCGGACTGACTTATTTACAGACCACTCAGGAATAAGTGTAAAAATTCTGTACAAAAAACCTTAGACACCATCTCAAATCTCTTAAAACTGAGCATCTTAGTAACCCCAAGGAATTCTGGAGACAAGTTAACTCTTTAGTAAAGGAAAGACTGTAGAAAACCTAGTTAATTCTGTCAATGGCTCCACCATTGTCGACCCAATCACCATGGCCACTGGATTCAACAATTTCTTCACTGACCTCCAAAAATACATCTCGATCTTCCACAACTCTCCCTCTCTTCATACGACTCTCCTGCCCAACTTAGAGGGGGCATCCTGAATTCCGTTTGAAGCTAGCCACACTCAAAGAGGTGCAGCAACTTCTATCTAACTTAAAACCGGAGGGCTCTCCTGGATATGACTCGCTGGAACCAAAATTTCTTAAGCTGGGTGCCCCTGCCCTAGCTCACCCCATCCATGACTTGTTTAACCAGTCCTTCCTCTCTAATTGTGCCAGATAAGTGGAAGGTGGCAGTAATAGTCCCGGTCCACAAAGGGCGACCAAACTTATCATAGAAAACTATCGCCCTATAGCTCTACTTTCTCACCGGCCAAAAATCCAAGAGTGTATCGTTTATAATCATCTCCAAGACTACCTCAACTCCCACAATCTGTATCATCCTGCCAACATGGTTTTAGAGAGAATCACAGTACTCTCACTGCACTCACAAAAGTAACATCAGACATCTTCCACTCAATGGATAAGGGTCAGGCCACTGGAGCCATATTCGTGGATCTTACAAAAGCATTTGATCTCATGAATCACAGGCTTCTGCTACAC
Source organism: Neoceratodus forsteri (assembly GCA_016271365.2). NCBI lineage: Eukaryota > Metazoa > Chordata > Ceratodontiformes > Ceratodontidae > Neoceratodus > Neoceratodus forsteri. The sequence goes on along the minus strand of CM057455.1, from coordinate 26,655,032 downwards.
CAGCTGCATCTACTTGGCCTGGACCACAATGCACTGTGCTGGATCAAGAGCTATCTGTCTGATCGATCCCAGAAAGTTAAGTGGGATGGCCCCAGTCGGAACAAAACAGTTTCCCATGGTGTCCCGCAAGGTTCCATCCTGGGCTCTATGTTATTCTCGCTCTTTATCAGTGATCTCCCAACCACTGCGGGGTGCCACAGTTCATCTATACGCAGATAATGCCATCATCTACGGCTTCTCCAGTTATAGACCAAATCAGTTGAGACATTGCCTCAGACTTTGCCTCCTGGAAGCCTGGTTCCAGTATAATTATCTTGTTCTCAACTCAAAGAAAACAAAATGCATGATCTTCGCTCATCAGCCTGCACAAAAGCCTAATCTAGCTACCCTAGTATTTCTACTATCAAGGAGACTCTCTGAGGTAGTCCACTCCATTAAATACCTGGGTGTTACCTTGGACCCTGCCCTCTGGTTCAATTTCCATGTCTCTTACACTATCAAAAATCTCAACCAGAAACTCAGACTCCTCTATAGCATTCACCCACACCTCACACTTGCCTCTTGCCAAAAATAGCCTCTGCATCACTCCTTCCCCTCCTATCCTATGCTGCACCCCCCCCTCCTGTTCACTAATTCCTCCTCCATGTCCCTCGTCTCTCAGGCATACCACAGGGTTGGTTGTTTTCCCATGGGGGCACCTGCCCACTCCCACCATTGTGATGTTCTCATCTCTCTGGGGTGGTCCTCCTATGAAGCAAAACTGAGATACTCCACCCTGAGCCTCATGTTCAAGCTTGTCCACAAATTCACCCCTCCTGCCTTAGGGAACATATACACCTCAAACAAGCACCACACACTCTTCACTGTGCCCTCTCTCCTCCCTTCTCATCTTCCCCAAAATACATCTTGCTGTATCCAGATGCTCCTTTCATATGCTGCTCTGACTGGAACCCTCCTCCATTTTCTCCTGCTCCTCTCTCTCACAATTTCAATCCCATCTGTCTGCCTTTCTCTCTATTACCTGCTCTTGTTTTTGCTGAAGGGTGCCTACCCAGAAACTCCTCTACCTTCCCTACGGCTGCCTCCTCCTGCCTTATTCTTCTCCCACTCCACTACTGCTACACCTAGCATAATATGAGAATAATACGTGGAAAATCTCTGATCCCAGCCATTTCATGTATATTACTAGTATACTTACTATGAAGTTTTGTACCATAACTGCCCTGTATATAGACTTCTCCTCTACCTAGGCTTGCATCAGGCCGTTGACTTCGTACATTGCTTGTCAAGAGAAAGTCTGTAGTCAATTGTTTGAGTTCTTGCAGTATTTTGTCTTGACATATACTCTGCCTAATGCCAGCTTTGTAACATAAGAAATGCATTACTGGTTGCACTTGTAACTTCGTGGTTGATTCTTGACCTCGGGTCGACCCTGAAAAAGGGATTGTAATTGTCTCAGTGGACTTACCTGGTTACCAAAACTCAAATGTTTGTCCAAATGGTTGGCAAATTACATTGTAACATGGCATAAATACAATCACAGAATAACTATCTTACATTGGACAGACAGCATCTGGTGACTACAAAGCAATTATGGATTAATGCCACAGTAGATCCATGGTTGCTTGTGTAGTACCACAGTTATCCACAATACGTTCCATGGCAGAGTTTTAATTGTTTCTAACCCCAGTAATACTCAAGTATTCCTAAAATTCTGCAGTGTCCCTTTAAGTCAGGACTGCCTGGAGAGGATACAACACATGCAAATGATGGAATCTTTTGCATGTGACAACTATTCAAATGCTGCCGTGAACTAACAGCCTTAGTTCTAAACCCCCTCAGATTTCTCTCTCCACCTGTCATGTCTAGTCGCTTGGAGTTCCTCTCCTCAACTTCTACCTGTGACATGACGAAACTTGTATATAAGTATATTTTTCTTTAATTTGCTACTTTTTACTTATTGTATTTTTTAAGCTAAACCCAAGTTTTAGTGTTAATTTGGGTATTTTTATTGGTTCCTCCTGGTTCGGCATAACCGTTGGGGAACTGAGGTATTTTAGTTGTTTTCGGGGTTTTCAGACTAAAAAACCCTGTTAGTTTAGTTTAATTTTAAATCTTTTATTTTTGTAACTGCTTTATCAGTTACTGAACCGAAAACTCGGTTCACTTTTTCCTCGGTTCCCAGTTCCTCTCGGTTCCAGGACCGACCACAACCGCTAAATATTAGTTAAAACTTTTAAATTATTTAGTAGTTTACATTTTTATCAGTTACCGATAAAATGTTGGAAAAGCCTAAAAAGAAAACCAGTGAACCTGGTTTTAAGAATTGTACTGATTGTGGGGAAGTGTTTGCTAAGGCAAATAAGCACAGTTTGTGTGTTGCCTGCCTTGGCTATGATTACCTGAAGGAAGACTGTGACTCTGCACCTAGTGCTCGACCAATCAGTTCTGCTGGCTCTGAATCCAGGTTTGCTGCCTGATCTCCCTGAAGTCGTGCAAGCATTTTCGTCCGCCCTGTGAAAGCTGCTGTGATTTGCTTCTCGGCCGCACTTGGATTGCTGCTTTATTTCTATTTCTGGGACATATTTTTGGCCCTCCCCTGACCTTTATGAAATACATCTCCTCCCCCACAGGACACTGCCCCCTGCCCCTCTCGCATCCCTGATTATCTTCAACAGACACTCCTCTTAAAGGGACCTGCTCTTTCCTGTGTATCTTTCTCTCCCACCACCCACTCTTCACTCATAATTCACACTCAACTCAAAGCAGCCTGCCACCAGTTATCCAGTAATAGCTCTAGATATGTCTCCCTGTGGCTGCTGGCTCCTCATAGCATCTACTGACACTATATTGAGCAGCCCCCCACAGTGCAAAGTAGTATCTATTCCCATACACAGGGATGGATGTCCCAGTTCTACATCTGCTTCAGCTATCCCCTTATTCTCTGGAAGTCAGTATCACTGTAATTGGCTACTGTCTACAAATGATACCGTATATCCCCACCCCCTTATCACAAGTTTGATTCCCATGTCTGGAAATTCCACTTAGCGGTCCGCTACTCGCTACCGGAATACACGCACCCGGAAACAGATTAGATGTCCTCAGAATGCTCATGTTACTTCTTCTCCTATCTGGCATCATACATCCCAACCATGGCCCTAGAATCACTGATCATAGTCCAAAAAACAGGTAAAATCTCAATTGCGACCATCAACATTTGCAGCCTGTTACTGAAGTCAGATTCCCTGCAAGCCTGGGTGGTGCAGCATAATCCTGACATCATCTCAGTGGTAGAAATCTGGCTCACACCAAGGAACACTGATAATGAAATCCAACTGTCGGGCTATACCTCTTTCTGCCTAGACAGGCTAGGTAAAAGGGGTAGTGGATGTGTACTCTTTATAAAGAACCACTTCAAGGGTTGAATCCTGCCTCATATCACCACTGGGAAGAATTTTATTTATTTATTTATTTAGTTTTTGTTAACCGGGTAAGTGCGCTAGTCAGCAAGTGACTGTTTTCAGGCACGACCCGGGAGGTACAATTACAATACACAAAGAGTACAGCCAGATTATTAAGACAACGAGTACAAAAAATGCAGAGAGAAATACATATGGCAATGTAAGTTATTCAAATCCTAGCTGTTAAATTGATCATTGGGTCCCAGGGTAAAGGATTACCCATTGTCATGGTCTACTTACCACCATACGAACAAAAAGAGGGCTTCAGTATGCTTATTGAACACCTTGCAGGCCTACAAACCAACACTGACATTCTAGTACTGGGGGACTTCAACATAAACTGGCTGTCCCCCCGGTGCAGCACCCTACAGAGATACAGTTGCCACTCAAGACCTACACCAGATGGTAGACTCACCCATATGCACCAACTATCAATCAGGAAGTAACACACTAATAGATTGAATCCTCACAAATCGCCCTAAGAGGATCACCCACACTAATGTACTAGCAGATTCTCTGAGCGATCATTCCACTGCCATATGTTACTGGACAAATAAGGCCCCTAAACCCTCTGTAAACTTTGTGACAGCTAGAGTATTAACAAAAGGTCAGTTAGGAAATCTCAAAGAGCGACTCCAGCAGCAAAGCTGGTTAGACGTATTCTCTGCAACAGATGTAAATGTTGCACTGGAAACTTTCACAAACATCTTTAACACTGTCTGTGATGCCTTTGTTCCTGTCACCAAGTGAAAGGTTAAAGGGTCACATAAGTCCTGGATCACCTCACAACTTCTAAGCCAACTTCAGACCAGAGATCACCTGTGGCACAAGGCTTGTAGCACTAGGGTCAGCTCTGACATCCAAAAGTATAAGGCAGCCCATAATAAATGCACCGAGGCCATCCGCCAGGTGAAAGCACAATATTTCAGGGACAAGTCAAATAACACTTGGGGCGATAGACAACACTTTTGGCAGAATATAAAAGCTCTAACAGGTGGTACTGAAAAAACAACCCCAACAACGCTCAATCTAAATGGTAACATAACACAGGACCCTAAAGCAATAGCTGATATATTGACAGACCTGTCTGGTGTCCTCCCTCGACTTCCTAAAACCAACACAAGCTGTACTACATCTCCCCCCCCTAAAACCCTGGCGACAAACACCACCACCCCTTTCTACCTCAGGGTAATTATAAAATCAGAAGCAAAAAAATACCTCACAAAAGTGTTGGGGAAGACCAGGCTTAGCAGTGATGGACTTGAACTGAAGCTAATATTTTCTTACCCTTGACGAGTTCTGACCCGCTGACTAGAATAATAAACCTCTCCCTCATAGCTGGTAGCTTTCCAGAAATCTGAAAAGCAGTAGTAACCCACTCTTCAAAATGGGGACAAGCTACTGCACACCAACTACAGATCTACTTCTGTTTTACCACCCATCTCCAAAGCACTGGAGTGAGTAGTCTATAACCAACTGATAGACTACCTAGACAAGCACCAACTACAGTGTGCTCAGCAACATGGATTTCGCAAACAGCATAGCACTACAACAGCTCTGCTTGAATTCACAGGCTATCTACATGATGCACTGGATCAAGGGCACTTGGTGGGCACAATATACATTGACCTCACCAAGGCCTTTGATACAGTCAACCATTCTTACCCCAGGAGTTCTTTGCATCAGTTACAATAGCAATTAGCTGGCTAGGTGCAACTGGCCCGGAGGTATGCCTTTAGAGAATTATAATGAGCTAGGCATCAGCCAATCAAAGCATAGGAGGGAGTGTCCTGAGTGAGAGTAGCCTGAAGGGCTTCAGAATTTTTTCTCCACGGACTGAGCAACACTGCCACAAGGTGCCTCTCAACTTTCCTTGTTGGCACCCTTCTATTGGCTTATCTTGGTAAAGTTTTCCTCACAAACTTACATTTTTAGTGTGCTGAGTGTAATTTTACGGGTTTTTTTTAGCAGTTGTTCTTTTTGAACATCTGCGTTATTTTTTTTTTTTACCACAACTGCGTTATTTATTCGATAATTTTGCCGCATCCACTTATTTTATTCTCGTTTTTCACCACGGATGCTTATTTTTGACGATTCTTCACTTTTTATTGCGATTCATGAAGGAACCGTCGAACCTTTGCTTTTTGTCTTATTTTTTACCTCAGACCTCACAGGTCCCTACCGCGAGGCAACCAATTGTCTTTCAAATTTTGACAGCTGCTGCTGGGGTCTCTGATGCTTGGCAAGGTCAGAGATTCCCAGAACTACAGAAAACTGGACCTAAAAGTGTCAACTGTCACAGGACTGGCTTCACAGCATTTACAGAAACCTGTGTTTAGTTGTTGACTATTATTGCTGGGTTCTCTATAGATTAGCATGGCACAGATTCCTAGTACTACAGAATACTGAAAAAAAAAACTGTCACAGGACTGCCTTCATAGCATTTACATAAATCTATGCTCAGTTGTTTTGAAAGTGTATCAATGGCCACAGGACTAGCGTAACAGCCTTTACAGAAACCTGTGTCTCAGTTGTTTGTGGTCCATCTATTGGTCTCTTTGCACAAAATTGGCAATAAGAAAGCAAAGAGACCTAGAAAATAAATCTGGCTGAGAAAGAAGCCTCCAAGTCCCAGCCAAAAGAAAAAATATGAAAAATAAAAGCATCCAAAGGGGCTGATGAAGTTGCTCCCAAGTTTAAAAATAATACGTGTTGAAGTGTCTGTACAAAAAGGAAGCAGATCAAGCTGCTGAAATGGCCAAAAGATAGTATGCAAAGATGACAACACTCCTGTTGTTCCTGGAAATCTATTAGTGAGACAACAGGAGGGTTAAAACATAAAGAAAATCAAAACATATACAGCCACAGCCTGCAGGATCTCCCATCTGTGCAGGACATGGCAAAAGCATCAATCAATCAATCAATCAATCAAATGTTTATTTATTCAGGCGAGCATCATTGAGCAAGGCTCATTTACAAGATGGACCTGATAAGGTCAAGGTTCGAGTTGATGCACAGCAATTACATCACATACTTATGAGACAGTTATACATACAGAAAAAAGAAAATGTTATTTATAGCACAATAATATACAGAGAATTCACATGTTAAAGCTTGGCAAGAGAAAGTTAAACTAACATCTACAATATGTACAGTACATATATATATCACAATGAGGAGCCATGACAGTCACTCACATAATGAGTACAAGGATGGTGAAGGGAATATTGGGTGCCATATACTGGCGGTGTCTGGCTGGAAGGAATATGCCATATGTGATTGGAATATGGTTTTGTGGGATGACTATTCTATCTCTAGCGGTAGCAACTGCATTTCTCTGTGAAGAAGGCTGTACAGTGCTGCTTGAAGGATGTAAATGGAATGATAATGGACAGTTTTAGGGATTTTTGTAGGGTGTTCCATGCTGTGGCTATGGCTAAGCATGGGGTCTATACTTCAAACCCCAGGAAATCTTACTGTATTCTGCCTTATGCAGTATGGTCTCACCATAGGATTGCCCCAGAGCCGAAATGGTTAATAGAACCTATGCAAATGATGGAATGCTAGGCTCCAGCTTGGTTTTCAAATCACTGTCCCTGGTAAACAGCTTCTAAACCGTCAGATTCTTTACTCCGCTTGCCTCAGTCAGACGTCTCCAGAGAGCACTCCTTCATCACATGAAGAAACTTTATTTTTCTCAGTTTTATCACTAGTAAAGTTTATTTTATTTGTATTCCTTTAATTGTCCTTGATTTTCAGGTAATAATTGTTTAGATTTTGAGTTAGAGGGGTAAGTAGTCATTTTCTTCCTGGTTCTTTAACCGAGAAGGAACCGACAGTCTCCCTATTCTGTGTTAATTGTATTTTAAATTTAAATCTTTATTTCCGACTCAGTATAGTCGGTTAGTTTGTGTTGTTTTTTAACTGGGGTAATTCCCAGTTTGTGGGTCTAATTTCAATCGGGATAACTCCTGGACTTGTTTATTTTGAAAATTCCAGGGTAATTCCTGGTTCTTATCAGTTTTACAACCGCAAAAAAAAAAAAGTCTGTGGTATTTAGGCTATGTCACAGAAAGCAAAAGGAGAACAGGACCCACAGGTTTCCAGCACTGTACCGAATGCGGGAACTGTTTACAAAGCAGATCCACACCTTATTTGTTTGTTCTGTCTGGGGTCTGACCACCTGGACAGACTGTGAAATTTGTGCCAATTTTTCTCAGTCTACCATTGATAGAAGGCCATTGAGCAGCCAGATGAACCGCAGGGGCTGTCCTGTGACAGGGCGCTAGCTTTGCTAAAAAAACAAATCGGATAAGGCTGCTGAACCATCCATCACAGCTAAAAGAAGAAAAAGAAAAGCACCAGGAACCGCAATTGAAGCCAACTATGGTTCCTTCGGCTGAAGAGATCGCTAACACGATTAGGATTATTCAGTCCCTTCAGTCCCCGGTTCTGGTTGGGAAGCAACCGGTTACCCAAACTCCTGGTTCACAAGCAATCCCCGGTCTAATAGACCAAGGTGAGGATCTTTTTGGGATGCTGAATTGGGAATTGAGACTGATGATGAAGATGAGGATTATGGGGAACCTACTGACCCAGACCAGATTCTCCTGACAAGGGAACAGAGGATTTACCTCGTATTTTGCTTTTATGAAGCAAGTGGCTCAGTCCTTGACCTCCCATCCCAGGAAGATATAGAGGATGAGGAGGAAAAGGATTATAAAGAATGATGAATGTCCCACCATCAAAAGGTTGCTTCTTCCGCTCACAGATCCTTAAGGAAGCAGACCATGAAGGTGCTGCAAACTCCCACTTCTGTCCCACCCACAGACAGAAAGGTGGACAGAAAGTACTAGGTAGCCAAGGCTGGGGCTGATTTCCTTTTGGGCATCCCAGCCATGGAGGTGTGGTACAGGCTGCAGCTTGTGACAAGCTGGCATCCTCTGGCCCCCACCCTCCAGACAAGGATTCTAGGAGGGTGGATTCCATGGCAAAGAAAGTTTATCTAGGATCTTCCCTGGCTATTAGGCAGGCATCTTATATGTGGCCTATATAGCCAGGTACCAGAAAAATATGTGGTCCCCGGTGCTAGAGATTGCCAAGGCAGCCCCTCCTCCCATGGCTGCTGACCTGGAGAAAGCTGCAAAAAGGGGAATTGAAGCTGCAAAAACACAATTTAGGATGACAATGGGTGCTAATGACACTGCATCCAGGCAAATGGCATCTTTTGTGTCACTAAGGAGGTTCGCCTGGTTTAGGACTACCAACCTGATGCAGGATACTCAGAACAAAGCCATGGATTTTCCTTGTGACCCTGTGTCTCTGTTTGGGGAACAGAGGCATACATGGAAAAAAATGGACATGTACAAGTCTGCCTACAAAAGTGCAGCAGCTAAAGAGAGGGCTGCCAACCCCCAGAAGCGCCATGCAAGGGGTGGCAGAGGTAGAACTCCTTATAGGCCTTTTTTCCAGCCTCAAGTTTTTCCCCAGTACCAGCCTAGGAGATACTTCAGGGGCAGGGGCGGTGGCCGCACTAGTCCCAGTGTCCAGCCAGTAGCACAGTCCAAACAGACTCCCTGAGGGGACTGTTCGGGTCACCTCCCCAATTCCAGTAGGGGGCAGGTTGGCCTGCTACTTCCAGGAGGGGGACAATATCACAGACACGTAGGTCCTGGAGGTAGTGGGCCAAGGACTTGTCCTCAGCTTCAAGGCTATGCCAAAGCTGAGGTCAAGGGCCTTCAAACCCTCTTCCCTATCAGAAACAGCCCTGCTGGAAAAGGAAGTTTCAAGCCTTTTGCTGCTGAAGGCAGTGGAACCAGTCCCTTCCACCCACATAGGAAAGGGACTGTAGTCAAGGTACTTCCTCACAATAAAGAAAACAGGAGTGGCAACCCATTCTGGATCTCAGATACTTAAGCATCTGACAAAACCAAAATTCAAGATGGTCACCCTGGCTACCATACTACCTACCCTAAGAAAGGAGACTGGCTAGCATCCTTGGATGTGAAGGACACCTACTGTCACATCCCAATCAGAAGGTCACACAGAAAGTACCTCAGGTTCAGGTTGCCATCAGGTCATTACCAATTCAGGGCAATGCCTTTTGGACTGACATCTGCTCCAAGGGTGTTCACAAAATGTCTAGCAGTGGTAGTGCCACACCTAAGGCGACAAGGGGTGTCAGTGTTCCCCTACCTAGATGATTGGCTAATAGTGGGCCAGTCGTGCCATCAGGTAAGGGAGGCTTTGTCAATAACACAAGACATTCTCTCCTCCCTGGAGTTCTTAGTGAACCACAAAAAGTCTGTTGTAGAACTAGTTCAGCTGCTCAGATTCATAGGGGCAGAACTGGATACACAAAAAGGGATGGCTTACCTGCCTCAAGACAGGGTGGACATCCTTATCCAGGTAGCCGATTCCTTCAAACTGCATGTTGTTAGGCCACATGGCAGCCTCCATAGCAACTGTTCCAGGGGCCAGGTTCCAGATGAGGGACATACTGGTCCCAAAGAAAGGACCCTCTTTCAAAGTTGGTTCCAGTCACAGTCACTTTTCTCCAAGCCTTGCAGTGGTGGCAGGAAAGAAACAATCTCAGACAAGGAATGCCCTTCCTGCAACAGATGCATCCATCCTAGGGTGCAGAGCACATCTGGGGGACTAACCTGCACATGGAAAAAGCAGGAATCTCTCCTACATATCAACCTTTTAGAACTCAGAGCAGGTCTTCTGGCTGTTTAGTCACGTGTTAATCAGGTCAAAGGAAGGTGATCCAGGTCAGAACAGACAACACAACTACCATGTACTTCATAAACAAGCAAAGGGGAACAAGGTCAACCCCCCTCTGCACAGAGGCAATGAGAATCTTGGCCTTGGCATACTCCCTGAATGTGTCCCTCTCAGCTGTCCATCTTCCAGGTGGATGCCCTCAGCACAATAAACCAGAACCACCACGAGTGGTCACTGAACAAAACAGGTCTTGCAGACCATTTTCAGGAGATGGGGCACCCCAGAGGTGGATCTGTTTGCAGCCCCAGACAATCGCCAGCTCCCACAATATTTCTGCACCCCCATCAAGGGCACAATTCCTCTGGATGCACCTCTGTTGGACTGGATAGGGAGGGTTCCTGTATGCTTTTCCTTTGTTACTGAAAGTACTAAAACTCAGGCTTCAGCGAGCCTTAATGATCCTCATTGTCCCAGATTGGGCCAGAGAGCCTTGGTACTCCATGCTCCTATCATTGTCAGTAGCCAAGCCAAACTGTCTCCCCAGGATGTACAACCTACTATTATCCTCACAGGGCAGGATCATGTATCCCAGCCTATCATCACTCAGACTCAAAGCATGGCTCGTGAAGACTTAAAGTACGAGATTTATGCCTCAGAAGGAGTCATGGATATACTCAAGAGTTTCCAGAAAGCCTTATACCAAGAAAACCTACGCCTCTAAATGGAAAATATTTTCCTTTGGTGTCAGGTAAGGGCTTGGACCATGCCCAAGCTAGTCTCTCTCTAGTCCTGGACTATATGACCCATTTGCATTCCACAGGTTTAAGTATTTCCACCTTGAGAGTGCATCTGGCAGCTGTCTCAGCTTATTTATCAGCAGGTAAGGCATCTTCCTTGTCTTCAAAGCCAATGTTCAAGAAATTTTTAAGGGTTACTACATTTGCATCCACCACACAGGAACCAACCCTAGGTGGGATCTGAATATTTGCATTGCTCAACTTATGCAGCCCCTGTTTGAGCCCATGTCCACAGCAGACCTCAAATATGTCACTTGGAAAACAGTGTTTCTGGTAGTCTACACTCTGCCAGAAGGGTCAGTGAGCTTCATGCACTATCTACAGAGCCTGGTTATATTGCTGTTCATAAACAAAGTAGTTCTGAGAACTAATAGAACATTTTTGCCCAAGGTGGTATCAGAGTTCCACCTCAATCAGTTTGTTACTTTGCCAGTCTTCTTCACAGACCATTTCACCGCAGGTGAGCGTAGGCTGCACAGCCTAGATGTGAAAAGGGCAGTCAGCTACTATGTTGACCACACAAAGGGTCATAGACAGGATCAAATTCAGTTTTTCCTCATTTATGGAGAGGTGGGAAAAGGAAAACCTGTCACAAAACGATCCATTGCACAATGGATTGTAGCCTGTATTCAGTTTTGCTATAGCAAGGTGGGTAAGCAACCACCCGCAGACCTCAGGGCCCATTCAACTAGGGGTACTGCAGCTTCTCTAGCAGCTGCTAGAAATATCCCTCTAGTGGACATTTGCAAAGCTGCAACTTGGAAGACAGTTCATGCATTCACCAAACATTTTGTTTGGATGTCCAGGCCAGAGGTGATGCCAGGTTTGGCACAGCAGTCCTGCAGAGCCTGTTTCTAAATAGGTTATAGGTCCACCTCAAAGGCACTGCTTGGTAATTGGCATAAGTCAGAATACAGTAAGATTTCTGGGGTTTGAAGAAAAATTACTCACCTTAGTAATCTTGTTTCTTCTGTGGAATCTTACTGTATTCGAGCCCCTCCTTCCTCACCTGCAAAAAACTATGGTCACTGCATTACAGCTGTGTTATAGTTGTTGCAGACCTGGAGGTATCTGAAGATCTTATATGTGTCAATCTTCACCATTCATCACTAGTGGGTATAGTACACTGGAGCTAGGACCCCATGGGAGACTTTTTTTTTCATCATGGGCTGAGTCGACACAGAGCCGGTGCTGCCCTCGAGGTCGACGGTCCACGTGGCACTCGAGGGTTGGCCGTTAGCTGCCATCAACTTCGCCCCAGCCCCAATTCTTTCTCTCCCACCATTGAATGTGGTACCTTGCGAGAGACTGGTAGTTAGCTGCCTAGTCTGAAGCGTTAGTTTCTAAGTTGATAGTTGCCTCGGTTCTGCTCGCCTGCTTGACATCACTTCTTACCGGTAAGACCTTTTCTTTTATTTAAGCGACATTGAGTACTGTTTCTGTTTTATTTTCCGTTCGGTCATGTCTCGTCCGGGGGGCAAGAAAACATTGAAAGTGGGGTGGCCCCCCCCATGCGTCTGTGCCCCTGTGGCCACCTCTATTCTATGATGGACCAGCATGACCGTTGCCTTTCCTGCCTCAGCACTGACCACGATATGGATAACTGCGACATTTGCTTCTCGATGGATCACCGTGTAATTGAGAACCACGTGTTAAAGGTTGGATGTACACTGCCAACTTTCAGAGGACGAATACACGTTTGCCGGACCAAGGCAAGGATTCTCAGTCCTTCCTCTAGGTCCCTTCCCGGTCCTATACAGCCCATGGAGGAGGGAACCCCGCCTCTTTCAGGCTTGCTGTGGTGGGGAGTTTCTTCTACGGTGCAGGAGGCCCAGGCCAGCCCCCTTGGGGATCAGTTGGGAGGTACCGCATCGGCAGTCACCTCTTTGGTGGTGAAGGCTCCCTCAATGTCGTGTTCTGGGCCCTTCAGGGCTGGACCGGCACCGTCCTTGGGGCCGCTCTTGGTCCCAGCGCCATTTGTGGCACTGTGAGTTTTGAATGCTGTGCCACGGTCGGTGTTGGGCCTTCTCTCAGTGCTGCCATTGACTCTGATGCTGTTCGTGGCATCGGAGTTCTCAGCGGCACTGGATGTGGTGGTTTGGAGGTTTCTGGTTCTGGACTTGGTGCTGTGCACAGTGCCGTCCTTGGCCTCAGTGCCGCTCGCAGTGCTGGGGATGGGGTCAGCACCCTGGTTGGGGCTGCCCCTGGAGCGGCGCTGGGGGTATTATGCAGCGCCGCATTCAGGGCCACGCCTGACTTTGGTGCCACTCGCGGTGCCGGGGTGGGTGTTGGTGTCAAGCTCGGTGCCGTGTTGGAATTGGAGGTCGGCGGTGCCGGGGGGGGAGCGCAGGGCTCAGGATCGCGCCTGACTCCAGTGCCACTCGCACCGCTGGGGTGGGTGTTGGTGCCAGGCACGGGACTGTGCTTCCCTCTGGTGGCATTGGTGGCACCGAATCTCAGGGTGCTCCAATTTGTGGTCCAGGAATTGGAGGGGCTCGGGGAGTTGTCTGGCATCGTGCTTCGGAGCCTGCCTCTTCGGAGCCGACGCTGGGTCTGATCTAGACTGGCTCCCAGGTTCTTCGCACTGACCCCCACCAGCCTTCCTGTGGGGTCGTTGTCGCTGTGGACCTTAGGGTCAAGGGGTCTGACCAGCCAGTGTTGGTCCCTGTGACTACTGCTGTGCAACCTGGGATCACTGGCACTTCTGTTCCTCCTGTTGGGGCACCCCCTCCTTGGTGTGTTTGGACAGCCCAAGTTTGGGGCAGTCCAGGGTGCACCAGGAGGGGGAGGATTCGGTTCTTTGGGTGTACTCCTCGGAGACCACCTGAAGTTGCCAGCTGCCTAGGTTGGTGGCTATGAGGACGAGGTCCCTCTCCGATTCCAAAGGGTTGAGAGGTAGAGGTGTGGCGCGGCGCACCTTCCCCAGAGCCCAGCCGGGTTCTGGGAGGAGTCGCAGCGCAGACCCTTGCCTTTCCCTGGACGAGTCCCCGAGAGGGACTTTTACTTCTGAGGTCAGAGGCCATCCTTCTGGACTTGCATGGTCCCGGTTACCTCACGGGGGGATTTCGTCCTTTGGGCACAGCTCTGACCGTTTCGACCCAGTTGAACGGCTGTTAGCTGCGGCGGCCTTCAGATTCCCCTCCCTGTGAAGGGTTTGCTGTTGACCCCCCTGCCCTGACAGAGACCGTTCTCCTGTTGCCAGGAGCCTGTCCCCCGAGCCTCTGTCTCCATCCCCGGTTGTCCCAGGTATTCCTGATCCTCGGGGACCTCTCACCTGGGAACAGTTCAGAGGTCCTGCTGCACATTTCCCCACCTACTTCCATGCCCTGGACCAGCAGGTGTTTCACCACGCTCCTGTGCAGCCGGACCCTGAACCTGGGAGCTTGTCTTCACCCTCTTCTCCCTCTATGGAAGGAGAGGAACCTTCAGTCCACATCTCCCCAGCATCTGAGCTGTCCTCCTATCAATGCTTCCTTGCGAGGATGTTAGACGAGCTCCACCTTACCCCAGTCAGCAATCCCGAGCATGTGACATGTGCCTTTTTAGGCGAGTACAGTGCAGCCCACCTGGTGGCTCCCACCTGGCCTATTCCTTTTCAGGAGACATCACATCGGCTCTGGCTACGTCCCTTTTCCACTGTACCAGCCCCAAGGGACCTACGCCAGTGGTATTGCACTCCCCCTGGGTCTCCAGGTTCTCTGCCTCATCTGTCTTTGTGTTTGACCTCCTTGGACACCCCCTCTGGGCCTCGCACCCCTTACCGTGACCGCCCCCAGGACTCTGACTCTGCGGATTTTGATTTCTGGGGGAGACGAATGTTCTACTCAGCAAGGATCTCTCTTTCAATCACAGCACATCAGGCCCACTTTGCAGCCTACAACAGGTTCTAGCTTCAATGCCTGATTCGGAGGAAACTAGGCAAGTGATTTCCCTCTCTGCGCAGGGCCTAGAGCTAGCAAGGCACCAAGCAAGGGCATTTTATGATGCCACTGAGGTGGCATCCAGAGTAGGTGGGACAGTGATCTGCCTTCGGCAGGCAGCATGGCTTCGCCTATCCCGGTTATCACCCCTGGCCCGGCGTAGGGTGATTTACTCTGCATACTGGAGAACCCATATTTTCTCCCGAAGGGTAAGACAGAGGCTTTTGGGGCACCCTGCTTCCCCCACTGGGGGATCCCCATCTCGCCTGGACCAGTCCCAGGCATCCCCAGGCCTGTAAGGGTTCACCCCTTCAGTGTCTCAGCCACTGGAGGCTGAGAGACCTAGTCCCTTGGGGTAGTTCAGGGCCCCCTTTGGGGGGCTGAGTACTCACTCACTAGTGATGAATGGTGAAGAGCGACACAGGCAAGATATGAAAATTACGTACCTAATGTAATTCTTGATCTTTCTATGTGTCTTCACCATTCATCACTAACTCCCACCCTCCTTCCCCCTGTGGACCTCAGTCTCTGGACTCCCTCCTCCCCCTGTGTCTTCTCTTTCTTCGCTCTCCTCTCCCTTGCGATTAGGCGGGAGGGGACTGTGAAACACACAGGGGTAATACCTCAGGGGTTTATGTGGAATATGGGGGCCTTTCCTCTCCTCCCTTATTCTAGGGGTCTGGAGTGTTGGGGCCCCTCCCTCTCCCCACTCTTTCAGTGTATATTTATATATGGACTCAGAATTTGAGCTCACATTTTCTCCTCCTATGCCTTATTGGCTGTTTAAAATCCCCTTTTTGGGAAGGAGGGAAGGAGAGTTTGAGACACACCTCAGCCTGCACTTTCTTGTTGATTGGTCTCTAGACCTAGGCTGCTTTCAAGTTCTGGCTTGCCTCCTGCAGCTGAACTCTGTAGTCCAGGGCTGGACTATAATCTTCTAAAGATATCAGTGTGCATTGCTGCTTCTGGAGTGTGCTACTCTTCCCCGATCTCTCCTTCTCCTTCCAGAGATTGGGGCCCCTTCTCCCCAATTTCCTATTTTAATCTCTTCTTCTGTCTCCTCTGTTGTTTATTTCTCCTTTTAGTTTATTATTCCTTTCCTTTTATCTATCCCTTAGGCTCTCTTGCTTCAACCCACCTTCTCTTCCTTACACTCTCCGACGTGTCAGAACTGGGACTGGGGCGGAGTCGACAGCAGCTATCGGCAACCCTCGAGTGCCATGTGGAACGTCGGCCTCAAGGACGGTGCTAGCCCTGTGTCGACTCTGCCCATGATGAAAAAAAAAAGTCTTCCACAGGGTCCTAGCTCCAGTGCGCTATACCCACTGGTGATGAATGGTAAAAATACACAGAAAGATCAAGAATTACGGTAGGTAAGTAATTTTCATTTCTTGTTTTTGGGCATCTGTGACTTGAGTCTTAGTGATGCCAATTTGAAAGTTTTTTTCTAAGGAAGGATACTTCCCTTAAATTTATCCTTACTATTGTCTGGGAGGGTTGTTGTTATTAATATTATTATCATTACAGTAGCAGGAAACTGTGTAGTGTATGCTTCGCTAAGAATCTGACGGTTTAGAAGCTGTTTACCAGGGACAGTGATCTGAAAACCAAGCTCGAGCCTAGCATTCCATCATTTGCATAGGTTCTATTAACCATTTCAACTCTGGGGCAGTCCTATAGTGAGACCATACTGCATAAGTCAGAATACAGTAAGATTCCCTTAGAAGAAACAAGATTACTAAGCTGAGTAATTTTTTCTTACAGGGGCTAGTATGCATTCTTCCACGGTTCTCTCTTCCAGAGACTGTGAGGGTGATACAGATGATAATAATTTTATGATGCTCCTGACATGAATTTGGAGGGCCTAGAACCCTGAGCACTGGATTGCCTGTAGTCAGACCCCCCTTGGTAGAGGGTAGCAGACCAGACCCAGCCCTGCTGACACCACAGCTTTCATGCAAAGTCTTCGACCGTCACCTGCCCTGTTCATGAGTGGAAGCCCGTCGAGGCTGAGGGCGACTTCTGACAAAAATGTACTTACTAAAATTTACTTATTTATTTTCTTTTAAACTGATAATAAAACAATAAAACTAATAAGATTATAGCTGCCATTGCATAGATATGAAGTTCTGACTCCTGGCAGGCGTGTCATCATCACTGAAGCGCACTCGACGGCGAGAAAAAAGGAACTGAGGCAGTTAGAGGGTTGATGCTGAGGTAGCCTATATGGCATGAGCCAGTTCTGTGGCACCACGCATGCACGGTCCTAACCCAGCACCTGCCCTCCTGAAGATTTTTGGGCTTCTGCTGGGTCCTAGTGCCTCCGGCGAGTCCCATTAGGTGTAGATGACTGGTGGAGACTTTATGTCCAGGAAGATCAACTCTGCTCAGTGCAGCAAGGCGGCAGCAAAGGCTGACAGACTGCTGAGATGTATAGCTGAGGGAATCTCCTCCAGGAGTAGGGAGGTGATCCTTCCTCTATACAGGCCCTGGACAGGCCACACCTGAGTACTGTGTACAGTACTGACGCCCAGTCCTGAAGAAGAATATCAGATTGCTGGAGGGGTGCAATGTAGGGTGACAAAGATGATCCAGGGATTGGAGGAAAGACCTATGAGGATAGATTGGGTGAGCTGAACATGTACTCCTTGAGGAGAGGAGGATAGGGATATGACTGAAAACGTCAAGTACCTGAAGGGGATAAATCAGGTGAATGCAGAAGGATCCTCCAGCTTAGAAGATGTAGGGATACGGAGAGCAGCTCAGGTTGGGGGAGATTCAGGAAGGAAATCTGGAGATATTATTTCTCAGAAAGGGTGGTGGACAGGTGGAATACTCTACCTAAGGAGGTGGTTTCCTGTAGAACAGTGGGCAGCCTTAAGAAGGTTTGGGACTAGGTAAGGGGTGTTAAGATGAAGAGGGTGGAGGGTGGGACAGCTGCAAGTTAAGGGGCTAGCTGTAAATTTGAGCAGACTCAATAGACTGTATAGGCCTGCTTCTGCTGGCATTTTCATTATGGGCATCTGTATCAATGGGCCCCAGTTTCAAGGAGAGTGAGTTTCTGGTGAGATCGTCTCTCACAACTTTCAAGAGCAGATTGGTCTCCTGGAAGCTCTGATAAGAGCAGGGAGGTCCTGGCCTGTATTAAGGCTACAGCCACTCAAGCGTTGTCCGGGCCCAGATGGATGCTGCTGAGTGGTACAAAATATTTGGACTGGAGCTCCTGCGAACTGCCTTATGATGTTTGGGTTGGTGGTTGACAGTGAGCCCCGGCATATGCCACTTTGGCGCCTCCCAAAACCAGATAGGGATGTCATGGATACATTGGCATATTGTCCTATATCTATCTTGAGTATAGATTACAAGATTTATATGGCTCTGTGGGCAGTGAGACTTGAGGCTATCTTACCCTCTCTCATTCACCTGGACAAGGCCAGATTTTTTAAGCAGAGAAACACCATGGACAACACAAGGAAAGTCCTTACCCTCCTAGATTATATTCAAACTAGACATATCTCCGCAGCTCTGCTGAGTTTAGATGCGGAGAAGGCTTTCAATAGGGTGTCCTGGTCTTTTCTGTGGGATGCCCTGTCGAAATACCAATTCCTGGAATCTTTTTTTTTTTTTTTAAAGCTTTATTCCTTCTCACCTGGCTCCACTCGGCTGGGACATCCCGACCTATCTCCTGACCTACACACCTGACATCAGGCCACCTCCTCAAATTCTCCCACGGCTTACCACCCATGGCAGGGTGGTGAGGAGACTTCCCCCCAATGAAGCTCTGCTCACATGAGACAGATCTGGATGAGGGGGTGCCATTCAGGGTTTGGCCATGGAGGTCGGAGGCACATGCTGCCCAACTCCAGCCATTATCCACTTTTTGACACCCCTGGAGATGAGGCATGCAATGACACCGACAGAGGGAGCATATACACATCTGCATGCTTGCCCTTCAGGTGTCTGCCCAATTTCCATCGTCATGCTGCCCCCCAGCCTCCGCTAGGGTCCAGTCATGGACCAACCAATGATGTCCCCCCTTCCCTGGAGAAGGAGAGCAGTCCCTTGGATGCTCAATCCTTCTCCTCCCCTGCCAACCCCCGGCAGCCCATGCTTGTTTCGGAACACAGGTCGCCAGGGTGGTGCGAGGTAAGGTGACCAGCACCTCAGCCCTCACCGCCACCAGGGCATGCCCAGGATCTTTTTTAAATGGCTCCAAAATATTTACACGGCTCCGAGGGTCTGCATCCGGGTGAATGGGGGAATTTCCCCACCCATACCCTTAACTCATGGAACGAGACAGGGATGCTCCCTGTCCCCACTTCTTTTTGCACTCTATATGGAGCCCTTGGTGACTACTTTGAGAGGGGCAGAAGGAGTGGAGGGGGTCCCTGTGGGCCAACAAGAATACAGAGTGAGCCTTTTTGCAGACGATAGAAACAGAGAAACATAGACTTTGACAGCAGATAAGGACCACTTGGCCCACCCAGTCTGCCCATTTGCCTTCCTATTGGATAAGCTGCAGATTCTAGTTAACCAACAGCCTACTTCCTGCAACCCCAATTTTTGTATTATGGGCATCTGTATCAACGCCCCCAGTTTCAAGGAGAGAGTGAGTTTTCTGGAGGATACATCTCCCAACTTTCAAAGGACCAGATTGGTCTCCTGGAAGCTCTGATAAGAGCTTGATGTCCTCTTGATGCTCCTCTCTCCGGAGAATCCATTCCTGGGAGTGGGAACTCTACAAAAGTATGAACGGATGGCAGGATTAAAAATTAACACCACAAAAACTTGGGTTCTTCCATTTAATTTCAGTCCCTGAGACACATTACGGCGACCATGCCCCTTGAGATGGCACACAACCAAAATGAAATACTTGGGAATATACATTCCTCTGGACCTAGGGGTCCTGGATCTTGTAAATTACGAACCTTTAACATTAATCATATAATCAGACCTAAACAGGTGGTCAGAATTGCCCCTATCATTTTTCCAGTGGATTGAGATCATACGTATGACTATTTTGCCCCATCTACTCTACCTATGTCATAACATCCCTTTACCTGACTTCCTTCTACTTTAAGTCCTGGGATAGGATCATTTGAATTTTATATTTGGGGAGTCATGAGATATGTCTCTCCATTTTAAAGTTGTCCCTGGCCCGGGGAGGGGTACATTTACCCAGTTTGTAATTGTATGCCAAATCCACCTTTTTAAGGGTTCTCTTTCTATGGCTATCTAATACTTATGAGGCCCTGTGGAAGACCATAGAATTTGTTATCAATGACCTGCATGACATAGACAAGCTGTTATTTTCTTCTGGGGGCAGATCCTCTCCACTTAGAGACTTTACCAGACCTATATCAAATATAATTAAGCTGGGGACACCAGAGAGCCATTTTACAGGTCAGCAGCACTCCTGAAAGCTCTCTCCATAGGGCTGCAAAATCTTCAAAAAAACTTGTTTTTTAAGTTGATTTATAATAAGATAAAGTCTAAATCTCAATGCAGCATATTTACCTGAATGGACTAATCCCAAGTTTGACACAAGCCAGACAAAGGGGCAGTAGCAAGGACTGCAAAAAGACCAGCCTACTCAAGCTCACAAGGCCGAGGGTCCTTCGAGTGGTAGTGGAGCCACCAACAATGCGGTATCGGCAGAGCTGCTGTCACAGACCATGGATTCCAAAATTTAAAAAAACTCTGCAGAAGCTAAAGCAACATGACACAGCGATTCTGCAACTCACCGGGTCTGTAGCAGAAGCAGACAAAAGAAAGACTATCACGCTTGCCACAATCACAACTTTAACTAAGGAAAATGGCCAACTCAGAGGGTGCACGGGGACCCTGGAAAATGAAGTGAGATCCATAAATATTAGAATTGTTGGTCTCCCTGAAAGGGTTGAGGACATCCCTCTCCCGCTCCTACTAAGCTGTCTCAAAGATAATATACAACTGATGAGGACTTCAATGGAATACCTAATTAAGGCATATAGAGTTAACCCCAGGGTCTGGCCAGCAGATTCTACACAGCCTTGTACCATACTACTCAAATCCAGGGGTTCAGATGTTCGAGACATGGTGCTCGCTGCAGCTAGAGTGGCTTACCCGCTCAAACTTAATGGCGCAGATCTCAAATTTTATCCTCACCTATCCTACCAAACTCGTGCCAGAAGAAAGTGTTTTGATGCTGTACGCCATTGTCTTCGCAGCCTGGGGATTATTCACTCTTTTTTACTACCAGCCTGGCTTTGAATTATATATGGTGGGAATACATGGCAGTTCACGAGTCCACAAGATGCAGGGCAGTGGTCGGAGAAGGTGGAAAGGAATCGCAGCATGCAGAGCACCCTCTGATTCCAGGTTCAGTCTTGGAGGACTCGAACTCGGGACTGTGAGTGTAATTGATAAAATATAACAGCTTTGAAATGGATGGTAAACACCTTCCTTGGTTTATTTGTTTAAACCTGTAAGGAGAGTTTTATCTCTGATGACCTGCTCAAATATTGTTTGGTGGGTATTTTGGATGGGATTTACACTTTGACTGTATAAATGTAATATGTGCTATCTGGATACAGCATATCATCGGTCAAAATGTCTTTTTGTTTCTCCCATTGTTAATGCTCACTACAAGGGTTTACTGTACTAAGGCAAAAAACAGAATGTATGTTGTGTAATTCAGGGCTGTGTGGCTCAATAGTAAAATATTGATAATGGTATCTAAGACTGTTCATAGAAAGAAGTTTTTTTTCAATATGCCTTTACACTGTTATATTTTGTGGTGTTATCTTAACAGAATTGTGACTGGTATATTTGTAACCTGGCTTGGAGGAAGGCTTTTTTAAGGAGTCATGACTTAATTTCTGTCTTCTACCTAGTCATGCAACAGGTTTACTCAGCAGTTTCTCTGAGAACTGCCTTTTCTCCCTGTATGTTTTCTTCCTAAAGGACACACCTTATACCACTGAAGAGGCTGGCAAATGTCAATGGACTTTTGGATTATACTTAAAAGAACTATACCCCAGGACTAACCCTTCTACTACTGTACAAGAATACATGGACACTTATGTACTATGCTTATCAAAATTGTGGAGCGTATGTAATTTTTTCTGTTTCCATGTATGAGGAAATGTGGATGTTAATATGTCTAAAATTAATAAAGTTTGTTTGTTGAATTTTGTTGACCAGTAAGCCCACTGGGCCTAGAAGTCCCTTTTCAGGGGCAACTTGGGGAGGGAGAAGGGGATACAGATGGAAAGCAACTGAAATTGAAGCAGATTAAGCTGTTGGTGGTATTTTTAGTGAACACAAAGTACAAAAAAATATATATTTAATTAAGCTGTGGTAGTCTATGAAAAGGTTTCAGGGGTATAAACACATTTTTTGTTACTGCCAAATGATCTTAAAAGATTAACTTTTTCACCCAGCATGGACGGATCTGGCATTCACTAGATGGCACAATTTGGGCTTACAGTATGTTTATCAATTCCTGGGGAAGGAGGGAGTGCTTCCATTTGGATCATTAAAGAAAGATTATGAACTTCTGTCCAGGGATTTCTATAGATATTTACAGGTGCAGAATTATATCTTGCACCAGAGAATCATCACTGCTAAATTGCCTTCTCCTTTGCCCCCTCTTCTCAAAGTGTTAATTGATTTCTTAGGTAATACTTGGGACACCTGACGGAAATGCATATAAAATTTTAAGGGAGGGTCCGGTGACTCCAGGCTCTCAATCCTGGAGGGTAGAACAGGGATCTTGAATTAGAGATCTCAGATGTCTCCTGTATGAAGGTGTCTCTCTCTGTGGTAAGAAAAATGACTGCAATAATCTTCTTTCTTCCAAGGGGTCCTCTAGCATCAGTAACTTTAGCAGTTAGCTGGCTAGGTGCCACTGCCCTGGAGGTATGCCTTTAAGAGAATTTTATTTAAATGAGCATTGGGCAGTAGCCAATCAAAAACCAAGAGGGAGTAGTGAGCTGAGTGAGAGCTGCCTGAAGGCTTCAGATTTTTTTCCTAAGGAAAACAAGGGCACATGCCCCCAAAAAAGAATCAACAGGATTCAAAAAACATACAAATGCCCACAAAAGTGGAAATAGGAAAAAAGAACACAAATTAAAAATGCATCAATAAGAACTCCAAATTTGGTAAGAGATGTGATACAGAGCCTTTCTATGATAGGTGAACCGGGGAGGAAGGGTGGGAGCTTACTGATGCTAAAGGACCCCTTGGAAGAAAGAAAATTACTGCAGTGAGTAACTTTTGTTTCTTACCCCAGGAGTCCTTTAGCACCAGTAACTTTAGCAGACTACCAAGCAGTACCAAGTGAGAGGTGGGCAGAGAACCTACTTAGGAAACTGCCCTGCCAAATTTGGCATCAGATCTGGTCTGCACATCCAGACTATAGTGTTTCATGAAGGTATGCACAGATTTCCAGGTAGCTGCTTTGCAGACATCCAAGAGGGGAATGTCCTTTGCTGCTGCGAGCGAGGCTGCAGTGTCCCTGGTGGAATGGGCCCTGAACCCCACTGGAGGTTGGTGACCAGCTTTCTTATAGCAGAATCTAATACAAGAGACCAACCAACAGGAAATGGTTCTCTTAGTAGCTGGTCTCCCTCTACCTATATCCCCATAGGTGAGAAACAACTGAGTGGAAGAGCCTCTAGATTTTCTAGTATGCTCTAGGTAGTGAAAGATGGCTCTTTGACAGCCAAGCTGTGGAACATTTGCTCGCCAGGAGTGGATTTCTCAGTAAAGAAGACAGGCAGGGTAATGGACTGGTTCAAGTGGAAGTCTGAAACCACCTTAGGCAGAAATTTCCTATTTGTCCAAAGCGCAACCTTATGATTATGAGGGATGATGTAATTTGGCTCAGTGCACAGGGCACAGTAGCTCTGAAATCCTCCTGGCAGAGGTGATAGCTACCAGAAAGACTGTCTTCCAAGTTTCAAACTTGATGTGAGCAGGGGACATAGGCTCAAAGGGTGGCTTCGTGAGCCTATCTATGCAAAGGTTCTGGCTCCAAGAAGGGACCGGCTCCCTGATTGGAGGCTGGAAGTGCAAGAGGCCTTTGAAAAACTGTTTAAATATGGCATGGGAAGAAACAGATTTTGTCTTTCCCACCGAAAGAGGCTGAAATTGCTGCCAGGTGTAGCTTGAGGAGGATGGTGCCTCCCCCAACCTCTGTGCCACCCTATCTTCTTTCCCCTACCCAGCCCAAACAGCCCTTACCCATGTCCAGCCCCATGCCCTGTTTGTCTCTCCCTTTTCTGAACTTAAGATAGTACTTAGCAATGCCTCTAATGATACGATTCTTGACCATGATGTTGTATATATTGTAACATAGTATGCTCACTATGTATTTGAACTGTACCTGTCATAAACACCTGTATCTTGGTTGTATGTTACATATACTGTAATTTGTGTCTGTACTTGATGTGGAGCCTTTGTAAAGGAGTCTCTGACTCAAAGGATTGTAATTCCGAACTACCAAATAAATAAATAAATAAAGCCTGATGCCTGTAAGTGTACCAGGTAGTCTAGCAGCTGAGGGTCTGAAGCTGAAAAGGGTTTTCCCTTTTTGCTCTTGCACCAGAGGGAAAACCTTTTCCATTTGGCTGCGTAAGTCTTCTTAGTGTTCGGTTTTTGAGCCATTCTCAGTATCTTAAGGACTTGTTCAGAGTAATGGATGGAAACTCTAACTCCTCAAGAACCAGACCGTGAAGTGAAGAGAGTGTATGTCTGGATACTGCACTCCTGTCTGAGGAAGGGTCAGCAAAGTGATTTGGAGGCAGGTGAATGGGTCTGCTGCAGGACATTGAGAGAAGGAGGGTACCAGGCTTGTCTGGGACAATCCCGGAGCCACCAGGATCATTGATGCAGGCTGTTGTCTGAGTTTCAGCAATACCCTGCTTATCAGAGAAAGGGAGGAATGTGTAGGAACCTCCCTGTCCCGTCTAGGATCAGGGCATCCAGAAGAAGGGTTTCCAGGACTGGGGTTCTGCAACAATACTGAGGAAGCTGAAAATTGAGGGGCGAGGCAAACAGATCCACTGCTGGTGTGCCCCACCACCTGAACACTGTGGCTAGTACTTGTTTGTTCAGGATCCATTCACTCTGGCCTTGACTGATGCGACAGAGTATCCACCAGGGTACTGTGTTTGCCTGGGAGGCGAACAGCTGAGAGACCAGCTCCCAGGGAGAAGGCTAGAGACCACAGCTTGAGGGCTTCCTAACAGAGTATTCCAGTCTAGTCCCACCCTCCTTGTTTATGTAAAACATTGCAGTGGTGTTATCTGTTCAAATTTGAACAGCCTGCCCTTTTATGCTGGGAGCGAAAGCTTTGAGAGCTAGAAAGATTGCTCTGAGTTCCAAGAGATTTTTGTGAAACTGTGACTCTTCGAGAGTCCAGGTGCTGCTTGTATAGCCGTCTGCCTATTATTTGTATCATATTTGCTATAAATATACTGTATGTTTTTTGAATTTCTGCTTGTGAAATATGGCAGTCAGCACAAGGCATCATGGAACCTTGGATTTTCAAAAATATATTCTCTCTCTGAGTGGAAGGAAACAGCTAACTTCAAAAGAAACTGACACATGCCTAACAAAACCTGTGTGGAAATAGTAAAAGTCATGTTTCTCAGAGAGTTGGCACTTTGAAGTGAAAAATTGCCTTTTAATGAGGTGACAGGAGGGAGAATGCTTCCTAGACAGTCTATGTGAAAAATCTCACAGTGTTATGAAATAGCTCATCAGGATGTTCTTCTAAAGATCAAAGGGGTAATTCTGACCTGTCATAAAGCATGCTGCTCACTAAATAGGAAGAATATTTTTTTTATTGGCTTGTTTAGCAGTGTGCAGTGGCATGTGACTAATTCAGTATCCAGGAATGAGAGTGACCTCACAGCCAGCATCACCACAGAGCTGTGACCTCACAAGTTGGGTGGGACCCTTCCCCCACTCTCCCCAATATTGTCAAATTGCTGAGGGAACATTGCATACTTATGTTTGGACTTTCAAGAGACACTTGTGTTCTGGACCGTTAAGAAGCAATAATTTCAGCACCACTATTTACCAGCTGAAACTGGGGTAGGATCAGTTACTCAGTACAAGACAGTTTCTTTATACTTGTCAATTTATTTTTATGACTATACCATTAATGTTATATGTTCTGTGTTTTGTATTTTATTTACTATTTTTAATTTTAGTACACTCTGTTTTCCTTGAAATCCTACCTGAGCCATATTCTCATTTTGAGTGTGAATGCTGGGACAGTGTTGATAATGCTGACATAACTGTTTAAGTGCTTATAGTGTGTCACCATATGCAGCCAGGTAAAACAATACCTAGGTCTCAATTGAGTCAGAAGGGGCATTGTGAACTAGGTTGTGTGCCCACTGGGTTAAGTATTGCACTGCTTTCCCCAAAGAGGGTGTGATATTTGGACCTGTTACCTGGGCATGCTAGTGAAAAAGGGTTCATATTTGAACCCCGGACTCGAGACTGGTAGTTGCTCAGACCCAAAACAGACAGGAGGGTGTCCCTGCTTGTCTCCTGTTCACATATTGCACTTTGAGGTTGAGCACTGTGGAAGCAGACAGCCTGACCCCTGGAGTGCATTTGTGATGCCGCTTACTGAGGTACCATCCAGATGTGCTCCCCACCCCAAGAGGGAGGCATCTGTGGTAATCACCTTTTTGGGAAACGGAGTTTGGAAGTGTACCCCTGCCTGTAGATTTGCAGGGCTCTTCCACCATAGCAGGGTTTGGAGGAACTGCTTCATCATAGGTATCAACTTTGAAAAGTTGTTGCTTCTCTGAGACCAGCGGGCTCTGAGGTAGGCCTGCAGGGGTCACTCCCTGTACCTTACTCCTGGGATCACTGCAGTCATTGCAGCCATGTGTCCTAAGAGTTTGAAAAAAATGTCTGGCTGGTCTTCGTTTCCCCTGGATGAAAGAATCTGCCACTGAAAGGAAACTCTGAATTCTTTCCTGCAGGAGGAAATCATATCCTTTCTGAGTGTCCAGCTGGGCTCCTATGAAGGTGAGCAGCTGGCTGAGTTCTGCGTGAGATTTCTTTAGGTTTGCCAGGAAACCCAGGGACTCCAGAGTGCGTTCTGTAAGGGAAAAGGACTCCTTGACCTGGCAAAGGACTTTGCTACTATGAGCCAGTTGTCCAGATAGGGGTAGAGAGCGACATCTAGTCTCCTAAGGTGTGCTGCTACCACTGTGAGGCACTTGGTAAAGACTCTTGGGGCTGAGGACAGACCGAAGGGCATTGCGGTGAACTGATAGTGACCTGAAGAAAGTTTGAATCTAAGGAACTTCCTGTGATATCACCTTATGGGAATGTGGAATTAAGCGTCCCTTAAGTCCAGGGAGGATAGCCAGTCTCCCTGCTGTAAGGACTGCATGACCAGTGACAGAGTGACCATTTTGAACTTGTTTTTTTTTTTTTTTTTAGATGTTTGTTTAAATATCTGAAATATAAGATAGATTACCACTCCCTAGTTTTCTTTTGCATTAGAAAATACCTGAAATAGAGGCCCTTGCCCTTTTCGTGGGCGGGGACCCTCTCCACCACTCGTAAAGCCAGAAGGTTTTGTACCTCCAATTCCAACAGTGGGATCTGTGTTGGGAACAGAGGTCTTGAAACCTGGGTATGCTTGAGGTCTGGCATCTGCTTGAACTGTAGTGGAAGACCCTTCTCCACTATCTCCTGCACCCACTTGTCTGACATAATGAAGAACCAGTGCTGAAGACAGTGGGAGAGTCCGCCTCCACCGGAAGTGGGAGGTGACCTGGATACTCACATCAGGACTTAGACTGTGAGGCAGACGGCTGGGTAGAGGTGGCTTTTCTTGGCCTGTTCTGCCCTTGCTTCTCAAAGACCCCTGTACTGACCGAAGTCAGACTGGGATAGGGGTTATAAGGCCTGAGGAAAAACTTCTGCCCCTACACGCCTCTGGGCGGGATCTCTGAGGGTGGTGGGCTTAGGTTTGACGATTGCTCAGCAGGCATTTTGTCCTCATCAACTTTTTTCATGTAGTCAGTGGTTCTGTAATCAAACATCACGGTTTGATCACAGGGAAAATCCATGGCCTTGGTCTGAGTGTCTGTGGTTAGACTCGTCATGCTAAGCCAGGAGAAGCGTCTTAGAGAGATAGCATGGACCATCACCCTAGAGGCTTCATCACTGTTGTCTGCCATGTGGAATTGGTAGCTTCCAAGGCAGTTTTTATCGAATCCACCAGCTCCTGCACCATAGAAATTGACCTAATGCGGGCAATGGCTAGGACAGACTTGCAAAGGGCTTTCTGATATTTGGCTGTGAATGCCATGTATGAAGAAAGTCTTAGAAGCAGGGAAGCTGTGGCATACATTTTCTTTGCTATAAAGTCAATTTTCTTGGAATCCTTGTCTGGGGGTGAGGGGGACAAGGAGACTCCAGCTTTCTCACAAGCTGCCTGCTGCACTGTACTCTTGTTGCTAGGGTGTGCAGAGAGGAACTCAGTACCATTTCTAGACAATCTATATTTTCTCTCAATCCGCTTATCAACCCCCGTCACCGAAGTGGGGTGCTTAAGCACCTTCATTGTATTTTTTCTAAACGCATTATAGATAGGGACAACCAGGGTCTTGGTGGTTGAAAGACCTCTCATCTCCCTATAATCTTCATCTTCATTGACATCCTGGTTGGGCTCTTGTGAAGGGAGGTCCAGGGTGTCTAGCATATTTTGTATTAATGTAAACATAGAAGAGGAATCCTCCTGGTCACCTGGTGGGTCCCCGAGAGGAGGGTCCGGGACTCCTGTGGCTCAAGGCCCTCAAAATCCATGTCAGGGGCATCGTAAAATGTTTTCCATCATTTGCATCACCCTCACAGTTCTATGGAAGAGAGAACTGTGGAAGAGTGCTTGCCAGCCCCAGTAAATAAAGGGCCCATCTTTTGTAGGGTCTGAAACAGTTGCCATGCTTTTTCCGTATCTTGCACAGATGGAAGATTCTATGCAAACTTTGGTTGTATGTGTTTTGTTTTTTTCTGTATGCTTTAAGCTGCCTGTTGTCTCGCTATTGACTTTCCCAGGAGCAACAGGAGCATTTTTGTCTTGACAGAGTTTCTTTTTAGCCACTTCATCGGTGGCTTGATCAAGCTTCCTTTTTTCATCACTTTTATTATTTTTTTAATTTGTGAGGAACTTCATCTTTGGAAACTTTATTTTTTGGCCGGGATCTGGAGGGTTCCTCAGTACCTCTGCTTAAATTTTTATTATTAGTACTTTTAGATGGCTCCTTGTCAGAAACCTTTGATTTATCCTCAGTCATAATAATCAAAGGCTTGTCTGCTATATAGCCAATGTAAGCAGGAGGTAGTATAACTCAGTGGTTTAAGGCTCTGAGCTGCAAATCTGGAGACCTGGGTTTGAATCCCACAGCTCCCACCTGCATATTGTGTGACCCTGAGCAAGTCACTTAACTTCCTTATGCTCCCAGGTCCCACCTGGAAACAAGCTTCAGCTTAGTGAGCCTCTCCTGGTTAAACTATTTCCCCTTTCCTAAGCAAAGCAAACCAGTCCTGGACCTTACAAACCGAGTGCAGGTTTCTGTGAAATGCCACCGGCCAGTCCTGCCCCAGTTAATTAACTCTGTCTGTTGCAAGTGCCTCTTTCTTTTGTAGTACTGGGATCTATACCAGTGCCAATATTAATAGAAAACCGTAATACTGGTCAACTGCACAAGTTGCTGTTGAATGCCACCAGCCAGTCCTGTGACAGATGATACCTTAGGTCCAGTTTCTTCATATATTTAAGGGTTTCTCTGTAATTGCCAATCCTGAGAAAAATCTCCAGGCACTGTTGAGGTTTGAATTCCAATGGGGGTACTTCGCGGTAAAACCCGTGAGGTCTGAGGTAAAAAACAAGGCAACTGTCCCTAATTCAATTGTTCCTTGAAGAGTTAAGTTAAAAAAGGGAGAAACCATCGAAATTAAGCACCCGTGGTAAAATTAGCGTTAACAATGAGCAGTCGCGGTAAAAATAAAGTCAGAATAGCGTGGTTGTGCTAAAAAATGAAAATTAGTGCGGTGATAATGAAAACGTAAAACTTTCACTCAGCCCACTATAAGAAAAGAAATATGAGGAAAACTTTACCCAGTTAAGTGCTACGAGGCTGTCAACAAGGAAAGTTGAGAGGCACCTCAGGGGCACTGTGCTCAGTCCAGTAGAGAAAAGATTCTGAAGCCTTCAGGTAGCTCTCAGCTCACTCCCCCTCCTGATTTTTGATTGGCTATTGCCCAGAGCTCATTTAAATAACATTTTCTTAAAGGCTCTGGGGCAGTTGCACCTAGCCAGCTAACTGCTAAAGTTACTGATGCTAAAGGACTCTTGGAGTAAGAAAGGTCACTGCCTCCCCATTGTGGAGAGAATTTGCCTGGAAAAATAGAAGCCAGTATTTTCGTTCCCCTGTATACTTGACTAAATACCTCCCAGACACCTATGGGTACTGTTGGAGGAAGTGCGAATGCAGGTTGGCTGATCTGGGGCATGTTTTCTGGGATTGCCTACTTTTAATGCCACTCTGGTGCTCTCTGCAGGTAGCCCTGTGTGAGTGCCTGGGGGAACCAGTAGAGCCAAAGGTAGAGTCTGTCTTACTGTCCATCTGTCCAGACCACTCCCTCCTTGGCATCAGACTCCATATATTTATTGGCTGCTAAGAAGGCAATAACCCGTAAATGGATGACCATAATCATTCCATTGCTGACAGATTGGAGAACTATTGTGGCCAATATATATAAAATGGAGTGTTTAACTGCAGAATTGCATGACAAATTGTCCAATTGCAGCACAAAATGACAGAAATGGATATTTTATCTGGCAGAGGTTGACCCAGAGGGGAAGAAGGGGACGGGGATCTAGGACCCGTGTTATTTCTGGGCGGAGATGTTCTGTGAGATAGCTAAACTAACAAGATAATTGAGCTACCATAATTCCTTTCAGAGCTGAGTATGTGCTTCAGCTCAAACAAACTCTTATCCAGTTAAAGATAGACTACTGTCCATGACTGATTATGTAAGTCTATTGCATCAGTTGAAATACTGTATGTGTGTTCTCACATTTTTTTTATAAAAATCAAACAAAAATTATTCACATGTATTTTTATACCAGCAGATATGTGGTGGGGGGGGGAACAGAAAAGACAGAATATCAAGATAAGGTACAGAGAAAGTGAGCAGAGAATTGCAAGACCATAGGGGTGATCAAGTCCTTGGTCTCACAAGAAAATCTGGTTGTGAAACTAGACAGAGAAGAAGAGAATAGAACAGAGCCTTGCATTTAAACATTTTCTACATAACAACTGGGACAAAGCTGTATTTAACCTTGTCACACACGTGATAGATGACTATATTGCCTGCTCTCCTGCTTAACAGTCGGCAGAATATCCTGCTCAGACTCTGAATCTGGCAGAGTCTCTGCAAAGACTTTAGCATGCTCCAGAGGGTATACTCATGTTCAGAAACATAGAAATATAGACTTTGATGCCAGATGAGGACCGCTTGGCCCACTTAGTCTGCCCATTTCCCTACCTATTGGATAAGCTGCAAATCCTAGTTAACCAACAGCCTACTTCTTCCCACCTCCCCATCAGAACTGCCTTATGTCAGGCCGACCGGTGGCGCTGAGGGTTGAGGTGCTGGGCGCCACATCTCCGCCACACCAGTGACCTGGTTCAGGAATGAGCCCTGGCCGTCGGGGGTCAGCAGGGGAGAGAGAGAGAGGATCAAGCATCCGTAGGACAGCTCTCCTCCCTCTGGGGAAAGATCCAGGGCTCGCCCGGCACAGCAGCGGCCCCCAGTGGAAGCCAGAGGTACTGCACACGTCAGGGCTGCAAGTAGAGGGACTGAGCTGTGGCAGACGTTGGAGGACGTCATTGCACGTCCGAGCTCTGGGAGGGAGGGGCCACACAAGCTACAGAAAAAATCCCCACTCCTGGGGATAGGCGAGGAAACACCTCTGCCTCCGAGCCACACTCCCAACACTGGGCCCTCCCTCTCAGGCCCAGCTTGCAATGACAACAAGCAATAGTATAAGAGCGGCCCTTCTCCAGGGGTTCAGATCCGGGGCTGTGCTGGTCAGAGCAAGAGAGTGAAAGGTCTCAGGTGGGAAGTAGAGCTCGGAAGGTGGGAGACTGCCAGAGAGTTCTCCAGGTAGTGGCACAGAAAAGAGTTGGGGGAGAACTGCCTTATGTCTGTCTCCACATTCTTGAATTCCCCATGTGTCCACCACCTCTGTGAAAAAAATACTTCCTCACATTGTCCCTGCGCTGTCCCCCCCTCTATCTTCAAATTGAGTCCCCTTGTTCTTGCACATCTCTTTTTCTGAGAGATGCTACCCTCTAAGATGTTGCTGATTCCACTGAGGTACTTGAAAGTTCTATGATGTCCCCCCCCTCTTTCCTCCAGGGTATACATATTAAGCTCCTTTAGTCTCTCTGTGTATGACTTCTGTTGCAGACCCTGCACTATTTTAGTTGCCCTCCTCTGGACTGCCTCCATCCTATGTCATTGCGGAGATGGGGTCTCCAGAACTGCACGCAGTACTCCAGATGGGGTCTCACCAACTGTCAGTACAGAAGGATAACAACTTCCTGTTTTCTACTGGTGATACCTCTCCCTATACATCCCAGTATCCTCCATCCATCCTTACTGCTGTCTCACATTGCTTGCTTACCTTTAGGTCATCTGATATGACTACCCCAGGTCCCTTTCATTTCTGTTAATACCCCCAAATGTACTCTTCCCCTGGGTTTTGTTTCAGGTGCATTACTTTGCACTTCTTCAGAGAAGAATATCCTTGCTAGCTAGCTATACTCATGCCCAGGGTGGGTAAAAGCTAATTGCCACAGTGTCAGTTTTGTATAACTCCTATTGGTGGAGTGTGCAGTGACCAGGATAATGGCCTCGTCGTTCTCAGTGAGAATAACAACAGCATCAGTTATGGGCTGACTAAAATACACTGACTTACTTTTAGGAGCAGTGCATTTCCTGTATGTCTGCTTGGGACAGCTGCCACCGAAGCAGGTCTTTGCCAAATTGCATCAGACAAGGTCTCTAGCACAGGTTGGCTACGAAGAACTAAACTGATCGGCATATTGGGCAAAATCAGGAACTTAAGTTGGAGGTGTCTAACCTGGTCAATGGCTGGTGGTTCAAATCCAATGCAGAGTGCATATTTTGAGCAGAGCCTGGAAAGACAGGCCTTCATGAAGTACAGACACAGGAACTCAGTCTGAGTCCTTAGTAAGAGTCATCATTATCACCTTTGGAGGTAATGAGGTTGGGATTTAACTCATTTCCCTCTACACACTCTTCGCAAGGAAGATAGAAGAGAGACCAGGGTTGCAGGGCTGACAACAACGCAGTGCGGGGATACGGTAACATCAGTCCCAAACCCAAGGGGCAAAGTACCAGTGCTAGAGGCAGTGCCAGAACAAACACCACGGGTGGGTCCCAACACCGCATACTACAGGTACGGGCTAGACCACAAAAGGACCCAAACCTGACACTGGACACGACACTGGAACCTGCGTTGAAGACCCAGCAGGCACTGGTGTGACCGGCGATGGCACTGTGGCTGTCCCCAGGACAACATTGTTAGCACTGATCCCAGCAAGGACCTGAAGGCTGTTGCTGCAAGTGAACACTCTTTTGGGCCCAGTGGCACTGCATGTGACGTCAGTCCAGCTGCCTCCAATGGGCAAGGGACCAGTGCCAACTGGGCCAGATGCTGCACCCACTGCTCCATAAGTGCTACCCACTGGAGTCCTCACTTAAAGACAGGGACTCTGAGCCTGAGACATTGAACTCCCAGGCCTAGACATTTCTGGTGTCACAGTTGATGTTGGGGACCTCTTACTCTGTGAAGTTGAATGTCTCACAGCAGATCTCGTAGAGTGTGACCTCGACTAGTGTAATTTCTTCCCCGTCTTGTGAGAAGAGGCTGAGGACAGCGGTACTTGGACCCTGCCAAGTGAATGCAGGATAGGTAATGCTTCTTTTTGTACTTACAGGATGACTGCCTTTCCTCCTGAGAGCTGGACCACCCATCATCAGACCCCTCTCTGAAGGACAGAGTGGACCGGACACTAACCTGCTGTCAGAGCAGCCTGCCTCTTCCAGCTCTCTACCATCCTCCATGGTTGTTGAACGCTGATAATGGGCAGGGCTGAGAAACAAAGTTATTTAAAATGATAAATACTAAATTAACCCAGTCGGCCCGGTGGCACTGAGGGTTGAGGCTGGACACCACACACACCTCACTGGTGACCCTGGTTTGGGAATGAGCTCTGGATGACAGGGGTCAGCAGGGGGGGGTGTGAAGTTGGATTGAGCTGCCGGCTGTATCTCCTTTCAGGGAGGGTAAAAGGGCCTGTGCAGCCCTAGTGGCTCATGGTGGTGGCCAGGTGAAGCAGCACACATGGCTCAAAAGTAAGGGATAAGGAGCTGCAGCAAGACATCCTGCAGGTGGGTGTGGGAGCGTGCCCACACTCCACTGGTAGTCACTGCATGCTGCGCTCCTTGGGGAGGGACAAAGTAGAAAACAAACCTTCCCGTTGGTAGGCGAAGGCGGGTCTAGGGTTAGTAGGTACCACGTCCACTTCCAGATTCCAGGATGTTCTCCAGGTTCTCCTTTCACTCAGTGTCACCCACCAGATACTACAGATACAGCGCCAGTAGGGTGACAGCAGTCCTTGCCCCGGGGGACTCAGATCTGAGGGGTCCGGGGGACACGGCGAAGTGGAGAGTGCCCCACCAGGAGTGGTATCTGGACTTCAAGAGGACAGGATAAGCCTGCACTAACGACTCAACTAGAGAGAGAGTCCAACGGGTAAGGCAGAAGCAGAGTTAAAAAAATTATAAATTAACCCAATAATAAACTCTCATTTTAAACACTAAAATTTAGAACTGAATGCTGCTGTCGTGAGGGCTCCCATATCTACAGGGATTCCTGTATTTTACAGGGAAATTAAGCCATCTACAGGGAAATTGTTCCCATGGATTTACAGTGGCTATGCAGGAAACCAGAGCTTTTCAGCTTCTATAGGAAATAATGTAATCTACAGGAAAAATACCCCGCAGTTTCAGAGAAACTGCCAAATTAATCTGGGAGCACTGCTGTAGTATAGACATGGTTCTGACTCCCAACAAGCGTGCAATATCATCACTGATGCATACTCAATGGTGGGGGAAAAAAGGAACTGAGGCAGTTGGGGGCTGACGCAGCAGTAGAACAGTGGCTGTGTGCATGGACTTGTGACTTCATACCTTTGACTTATTTAGTTTTTGTTGACTGGGAAAGAAGAACAATTCTGCCTATTTTCAGCCTCGTCCCGGGGAGGGGGGATACAGATGGGTGCCAACTGACATTGAACCAGATTAATCTGTTTCAGGCGTGCTGCCTGAAAAGTTCTGGCTCCTACTGTGTCCTGGTGCCTCTGACTCAGACCCACTAGTAGAAGCAATAGTGAAGATGGATTCTTGGAAGATTACTCCCAGAGGGCAGCGGTGATTGGATGCAACTGCCCTGCCACAGCAACTTGCCTGTTCAGGCTCCCTACTCACCATACTGTTGTTGACTGCTGTAGAATGGCAGGTCTGTGAGGAAGCTTTAGTCTTTTTGTATATTTTACTTATAATTTTAAAATAATCCATGTACATATAAAAACATTTAGAATTCATATACATTCACTTGTTTATCAAAAAATGAAAATTATGTACCTACCGTGATTCTTGAACTTCTTTTGTATCTTCACCATTCATCACTGCTGGGTGTAAGCCGGAGGCACACACCTGCAGGAGTTTGTGTGTTTTTTGGGGGTGCGGTGCTGATGGTGCAGCGCATGAGGGCCCATGGCCTTTAGGTACTGAAGGCTCCTCCACCCAGTTCTGTTCTACGGAGTGGAAAGAAAAGGAGGCTAGAAAACCAAAGATGAGGAAGAGAGCCGAGGGATAGGAAAAGGAAAGGATATAAACTGGAAAAGGAATGAGCCAACCACAGGACAGAGAGTATAGAACTTTTTCCTAACCGGTCTTAAGGCCCCAGCCCCTGGGCGGCAGCACAGGAGAGAAAGAGAGAACGAAGAGAGAGAGAATGAAAGAGAGGAGGAGACGAAGAAGAAGGAATAGGAGAGGGAGGGGGAAACCTCTGCTGTGCTCAGCTGGAAGACCATTGGCTCATTTC
This sequence comes from Neoceratodus forsteri, assembly GCA_016271365.2. Classification (NCBI taxonomy): domain Eukaryota; kingdom Metazoa; phylum Chordata; order Ceratodontiformes; family Ceratodontidae; genus Neoceratodus; species Neoceratodus forsteri. The sequence continues at coordinate 26,618,896 of CM057455.1, read as the reverse complement.
AGCCTCAAAACCCTGAGGGGAAGAAGGCACAGGAGCAACACCACACCAGGGTGCCTGCTCCTGGACGGAAAAGGTCGCGAGGGCTGCCTGCACGGGCCTTCCCCTACCCCCACCCCCCGAAGCTCTGACTTAAAAACACCACACCAGGTAATTAAGAATTGCTCAGCATGCGGTCAGCGACTCCAGTACTCCGGACGTTATTATTCCTGCTTTTGGACCCAAAATAACTTTTAGTGCAGTGCCTGTACAGCTCCCACATCACTAGCACGCCTGGCCCTGCCGTTTCTGCCTCACTGCATGCCTTGGCCTTGCGCTCTGCCTTACGAGCTGCTGCTGCTTTGGGAAGTGCTGGAACTTGGCGCCTTTCGGTCGGCGCATGAATGAAGACAGTTTATTTATTTTTGCATTTAGCCTCGATCTGCAAGCCATTTTGTACTGTTGCCTTAATTAAGGGCCTCGATGGTATGCGCTTTCCGGCAACTCTGACTGTTACCTTAATTTGTGCTGAGCCATTTAAAAGACGTTGGTTGCCTTAGATTACTGAGTTAGCCATCTCATGACTTTTTGTTGCCTTTGCCTTAATTTTCTGGATTTAGCCATTTTTAAAATACTGGATTTCGTCATCTTTAATGCCTGTGGTTGCCTTAATAGCCTTTTTATGCCTGTGGTTGCCTTATGTAGCACCAGCCATTTTGTGTAGCTAACCCCCTTTCACAACAGCCACTACAATAGCCTTTTGAATGCCTGTTGTTGCCTTTTATGATGTTGGGCCAGCCATTTTGTTTAGCTAACCCAATACAAGAGCCACAACAATAAAAAGTTAATTGTGTAACCTTTGTGCCAACTTTTTTCACCTTATAGCCTTGTACAGGACTTGTACCAGTTAAAACATATTTTAACCAACTGTGTAAATCGCTTAAGCAACATAGCCACTCTTACAGGGCTGATTCTTTAATCCTCTGCCTGCCTTAAACTGCTCTCCTCCCACGTCCACCACTCGTACCCCTGCTCCTATTCTGCTCCTCCCTCTGTCTACAGCTATAAGTGCTCACCCCTTCTTTTTCTCCCTTAGGGTGCCTGCTCCTGGACGGAAGAGGTCGCGAGGGCTGCCTGCACGGGCCTTCCCCTAACCCCACCCCCCGAAGCTCCAACTAAAAAACACCACACCAGGTAATTAAGAATTGCTCAGCATGCGGTCAGCGACTCCAGTACTCCGGACGTTATTATTCCTGCTTTTGGACCCAAAATAACTTTTAGTGCAGTGCCTGTACAGCTCCCACATCACCAGCATGCCTGGCCCTGCCGTTTCTGCCTCACTGCATGCCTTGGCCGCTCTGCCTGACTGCCTGCTGCTGTAGGAAGTGCTGGAACTTGGCGCCTTTCGGTCGGCGCATGGATGAAAACAGTTTATTTATTTTTGCATTTAGCCTCGATCTGCAAGCCATTTTGTACTGTTGCCTTAATTAAGGGCCCCGATGGTATGTGCTTTCCGGCAACTCTGGCTGTTACCTTAATTTGTGCTGAGCCATTTAAAAGACGTTGGTTGCCTTAGATTACTGAGTTAGCCATCTCATGGCTTTTTGTTGCCTTTGCCTTAATTTTCTGGATTTAGCCATTTTTAAAATACTGGATTTCACCATTTTTAATGCCTGTGGTTGCCTTAATAGCCTTTTTATGCCTGTGGTTGCCTTATGTAGCACCAGCCATTTTGTGTAGCTAACCCAATACAAGAACCACAACAATTGAAAGTTAATTGTGTAACCTTTGTGCCAACTTTTTTCACCTTATAGCCTTGTACAGGACTTGTACCAGTTAAAGCATATTTTAACCAACTGTGTAAATCACTTAAGCAACATAGCCACTCTTACAGGGCTGATTCTTTAATCCTCTGCCTGCCTTAAACTACTCTCCTCCCACATCCACCACTCATACCTCTGCTCCTATTCTCCTCCCCCCTCTGTCTACAGCTATAAGTGCTCACCCCTGCTTTTTCTCCCTTAGGGTGCCTGCTCCTGGACGGAAGAGGTCGCGAGGGCTGCCTGCACGGGTCCTCCCCTACCCCAACCCCCCGAAGCTCCGACTAAAAAAACACTGCACCAGGTAATTAAGAATTGCAGAGCATGCGCTCAGCAACTCCAGTACTCTGGACGTTATTTTTCCTGCTTTTGGACCCAAAATAACTTTTAGTGCAGTACCTGTACAGCTCCCACGTCGCCAGCACACCTGGCCCTGCCGTTTCTGCCTCACTGCATGTCTTGGCCTTGCGCTCTGCCTTATGAGCTGCTGCTGCTGTGGGAAGTGCTGGCCCCGCCAGCTGTGCTGGCTGCCCCACTGCCCCCACCACCACCCATGGTCATCACTCCGATTGATAGCGGAGGTCACGTGTTGCGCCAAAACCTTATCAGCCCACTTTGCTATTGGCAGGCTATACTGTCCTGCCACTAGGGGCATTCCTACTTCCCCTATCGCCTCTACAGTCAATTCTTGCTAACCATCCCTGTAGAATCTAGTCTCCCTGTTATACCATTGCGAGCCCCCCCCCTTAAGTCCCACTCCCTCCCCCTCACCCAGCCCTGCCTGCTTCTCTCAGCCAGCCTCAAGTTCTCGCCGTGTCTCCCATCCTGCTGGAAGGCCCAAACTCCCCCCCATGGCTCCCCTGGGTGTGAAACCAATTCAACACACCTAGGTGAGCTCCTGGCTTTCCACCGCCTGCCTGCTGCTCCCTAATAGCCTCCTCATCCTTCAGCAGCGGCCACTCACTGCCCGGTTCTCTCCTGCCGTTGGGACCTTTCCCCTGCTGTATACACTCACTGGCCAGCCCACGACCTAGGGACATGGCCCCTCATGCATGGACTGGTCACTCAGCCAGCAGTCTGGGTCGCCTTGCCACCCCGGCCCCCTACACACCCCCCACAGCCTGGTGTGTGGCCAAAGGTCTAAAAAATAGCACACCTTAACATCCACAGCATCCTCCAGAACCTTGCAGAACTAACAGCTTGGGTAGCCCTCTATAAGCCTGACATTTTGGGCATCACTGAAACTTGGCTCAAGCCCAGCACCCCTGACTCTGCCTGCTCCCTCCTAGGCTATAGCCTTGTCCAGCGTGACAGGGCAGGTAGTAAGCGCGGCAGGGGTGTGCTCCTATATTATAAGGTGCACCTAAATGTGTCCACAGTTGCATACTCACCCCCGATCCCCCAACCCTGTGAGTTCCTCCACACCCACCTCTTCCTAGGGAATACAAAAAGGTGCATCTCGTCTGCGCCTATAACCCACCGAAGGGAGACATAATAGGGCTCTGCTCCCTGCTTGAGCAACTTAGGGACAGGGTTGGCTCAAATGAGCTCCTCATCCTAGGGGACCTAAACCTCAACTGGCTAGGGCCCAACCATAAGCAGATCGAGCCGCTGCTCTCTGGCTTTGCTCTCAGTCAGGTCATCACTGAACCCACTAGGCTCTCCCCCCGTGGAGACACTGGGACGCTCATTGACTGGGTAATGAGCAACCGACTCGACAAAATCATCCACTCAGGGATGCTCCTGATGCCATCTCTGACCACTCCCCAACCTACTGCGTATGGGGCTCTAACTTGCCCAAAGTCCCCAGTTGAGTGCTCCTGATGAGGAACTACTCTAAATTTTTAATTAACAACTACCTCGAAGACCTACAGGGGGTTGACTGGTCCAGGATCACTGCTACAGATGACCCTGTTGCAGCCCTAGACCATTTCCTTGCAGTATTTGTTCCACTGCAAAATAGGCACGCACCCTTCTCCAAGAGGAGAGTTAGAGGCACAGCTATGAAGTGGCTCCATAGTGACCTTCTCCCTCATGAAGCAGCGTGACAAAAGCTGGAAGTAAAACACAGGCTCTCTCACAATATCGACGACCTCCTGGAGTATCGCCAACTAAGAAACTCCTGTAAGAGAGCCATACGTGCCTCAAAAAGTGAGTACTGCAGAGCTGCCCTGCTTGCCTCGTGAATAACCCCCAGCGCTTCTGGATAAACATGAAAAACCATGTTGGGGGGTCGGCCAAGGAACAACTCACTGACATGCTCATCGGGGGTACTAACTGTAATAACCCCCTAACCATTGCCACTTCTTTCAACCGCATGTTCTCAGACCTGCCGGCTCGCACTCCCTCCCTATCCTCTGCCCCAAAACCTCTGAGTGCATCCCCCCCGTCCCCCCTTCTACCTTAAACGGATCACTGTTGGTGAGACCCAAAAACTCCTTGCCGGCCTCTCCCACCACATGGGAGCTGGCCACGACAACCTAGAGCTGAAGCTACTTAGCCTGGGGGCTCCTCTCCTTGCCCAACCGGTCGCTCACATCTTCAATGCTTCACTTATCTCAGGGATCCTCCCTGACATATGGAAGGTTGCTAAAGTTGTCCCTGTCCTTAAACATGGTGACCCAAAAAGATGTCAATAATTATCGCCCCATTGCTATACTATCGGCTGCCAGCAAGCTCCTCGAAAAGGCGGTTGCTTCGCAACACTCCTACTACCTCCAGGGACACGATGTTCTATCCCCTACCCAGCACGGTTTCAGAAAAGGGCACAACACATCGACTGCCCTGGCCGTGGTTACCACCAAGATCTGGTCTGCGACTGACCAAGGCAAATTGACCGGGGCCATATTCATTGATCTATCTAAAGCCTTTAATTGGGTGGACCATCCCCATCTCCTCTCCGCCCTGCAGTCTCACGGATTCTCCCTCCGTGCCCTTGACTGGTTCACCAATTACCTAGGGGGGTAGGCAGCAATACACTTGCTTTAATCGAACCCTCTCAACTGTCTCCCCAATGAACAGTGGGGTGCCCCAAGGATCCGTCCTTGGACCCATCCTGTTCTCCCTGTTCATTAACGATTTGCCCTCTGCCACTACCGATGAGCACCTAACTCTTTACGCTGACAACCTAGTCATCCTAGCCAGTTCACAGAACATCATCACATCAACTCCCAGCTCAACTCTGATTTCTCTCTTATCAGGAACTGGTTTGATGGACACAAACTTACAGTGAACCTGAAGAAAACGCAGGCCATGCTCTTTGGCTCCATGGCCAAAACCTCCTCCTGCACGATCCCCTTAAAAATCCATGGGTCAAGTGACTCCCTTCTTCCGAACATTGACTCTGTTAGATACCTAGGAGTTACCCTCGATCCTCAACTGGATCTCTCCTCGCACATTCGGAACATTTGTAAAGCGACGAATGGCAAGCTCGGCCTAGCCTACAGAGCTAAAGACTGCCTCACCCCGCAGCCCGGATTGCTATAGCCAAGGGGATTCTCCTTCCCACACTCTCCTACAGGCTTGTTGCCTTTGCCTCTGTCACGACCTCTAGTCTTGCCAAATGGGACACCACCTACAACAACATATGCCGCTTCGCACTCTCGGCTCCCCGCCTCACGCACCGCTGTGAGCTCTGTTCTCGATTGGAGTGGCTACTCCCAGAAAAACTCCGGATCTACATCCTTGGCAACTTCATCGACAATATAGTTAGAATGGCCACTCCTGCCTTGCTCGCTCTTCCCCTAAAACCCACCTCCCCCGTCTACAACCTCAGATTGTGTGCAACTCAGGCCCGTCTGGTCCCCAAGACCAGCACCCTCACAGGTGATCAGGCATTCACTGTCCATGCGCCAAAACTGTGGAACTCCCTTCCGGCTCATGTTCGTGCCTCCCCCTCTCACCCTTGCTTCAAATCATCCTTATGGAACTTCCTAAAAACTGCGCCCACCTGCCTGTGTTAAGCATAAACCAGGCACCCCCTCCCCCAGTGTGCAGTTCTCCTAGCACTATCTCCTCTGCTGATTACCCTCCTTAGGCACTTACTGCCCCAGGTGGAGTGGCGTTATTGCTCTTAATCATTATTCTCCCCCGGTCTAGCACTGAGTCCTCTCTCTCACTACAGGCATCTAGGCCAGGCTATAACACACATATGTACTACTAACAATTTTTATGTTTTGCTCCTGCTTGTGTTGTTCTTGCTGTGAATTCTTAATTGTTATTTGATGTTATCGCTGTATTACCCAATGGCGGAGCATATTGCTCCAGTATGTAACCTCTACTGTATTATCCACTGTCAGAGCACCTGGCTCCTGTATGTAACCCCTACCCTATATCTTGTGTTCATGGATACCCTGTAACTCTCCCGGGTCGCACCTGAAAATAGGCATTTTGCTGTCTAGTGTGCTTACCTCGTTAACAAAAGCAAATAAATAAATAAATAAACATGAGACAATTCTGTCCAGAAATTACCCCAATAAGAAAAGAGGGACAGCGTGAAGGAACAAAATGGAGGGAAGTCCCCAAGGGTCCTCCCACAGAATGTACTGAGAAAATCCCCACCTCTATAAGAGCCCAAAACGGGTATCCAAGCCACATGTGAGGACCCCAAGTATACCCCACTGAGAACCCTGGGGAGTGCCCTCCAAGTTCAGGGTGAGGATTCTACTCGCCACCCTCTGAGGTTGGGTGCTCTGTCACTTTTTAGAGAAGGAAACCAAGGGTCCTGAGGTACCAGGGGGACTCTGCCCCGCAAGCAGGGTGGTAGCGCCAAGGAGCTGAGGCCCAAGAGAGGAAGGTGGGCGGGAATCAGTAATGAATGCTGAAGATACAAGAGAAGATCAAGAATTACGGTAGGTACATAATTTTCATATTTTCCTTGTCAGTCTTCACCATTCATTACTGCTGGGTGAATGCAAAGCCACTCGGAGAGGGCCTGGCACTGCCCTGAGGGAACAGATTCCCTTAGCCTCCTGCGGGTGAGGCGCAAGGGGGGAGACCCCATAGCCCTATTAGACCATACATGGCCTAAGGCTGATCAGGCTGAAGAGGTGTCCCCTGTGGCCAGTGGGACGGAACATGCCCTTGCAAGTTCCTCTTTGCCCTGCAGGAGAAAAGACGTGTCTCCTGGAAAGCAGAGGAAGTCACCCTACTCCAGGCAACAAGTGACAACCTGGACAGACGAAGCCATGCTGTCCACCTGATGCAGATTACTGTCCCTCCCAGTCTGGAGGCCACCTCATTGACATCATAAGATGCCTTTGCTTGGTGCCCTGCAAGCTCCAGACCCTGCGCAGAGAGGGCAATGGCTTGTCTAGATTCCTACGAATCAGTCAAAGATGCTAACACTTGCGCTAACATTGACCACAGGTGCCTGTTGTAGGCAGAGTGGTGAGCCTGATGTGAACTGATAAAAAGCAGCACACGAGCCAAAAAGAAAACTCTTCTTCCTCACCAGTCAAACTCAGTGTAATCCGAATCCGGGGGTCGGTTGTGCACCAGGTGTTGAAGCCCGGAAGCAGTATCTAAGGCCAGTGAGGCAGAGAATTGAGAGACTTTTGGGGAGCGCAATACCTCTTCCCACTGGGGCTGGAATGAGGTGGCTGGTGACTGCCAGGTGTGGACTGATGCTTCCTGGAAGAGAATGGGCCAGGAAGGTACCACTAGGAGATGCGCACTAAACTCACTCAGGAAGGAGCGCATCTCCCGTTTGGTATTGTGTCTTACCACGTGGGATATATGGAGTTCCTGTACCAACCTTGAGAGGAACTACTGATATGCAGTAAAATCAGCATTGGAGGAAAGGTGGAATGAACGGTCCTCTTCTTCAGAAGAAGAAGCCGAGGAAGTCGAGGAACTTGAGTGCTCAGAGTCCTCCTGCGGTGGTGGAGACAGGTGGAAGGCCTGCTCATCCATAGCTTTAACATACCTAGGGAAGGCCGCTGCAGTGGCCCTGAACATCTCCCAGGTTAAGGGCCCCATAGGGCCCACATGGCCAGGGAAAGGTGGATTTGACTGCAGAGGGATTGGGGAAGAGCACCTTACTGAAAGTGCCTGGCCTTTGCCAGGGCTCTGAGACCTCACTGAAGGTCCTCTAGCTCGAGGGGGATCCAGGGGTCAACCCAGTCAGTGTACGCTGATGTGAAAACATATCCTGGCTGAGCCCTGAGGGGGAATCTCCCCTGTGATGCAACCAAGGTTGCATGGATCCAGAAGGGCAATCCCCAGCACCACCCACCAACGGCACCTCTGAGGACTCTGAGGAGGAAAAGTGAAGCTCTGCACTGTGATTCCTCCCCACCCCCCGCAGGGAAGTGGAAGAGGGCCACCATGCTTCACCCTTGCCCCTCAACCCCTTGAACTCTCAGGCCGCCCTGTTCCTTGACCCCAGTACTAAGGGGTCCCCTGATTCCACAGGCCCTCTGAGGGAGGCCGCAGAAGCAGAAGTCCCCATCCCAACTGAAGGAGCCAAAGCAGCACCAGACATGGCAGCTGCCCTGGTTCCTGAGGTTGAGACTGCCACACCATGTCCTCTGGGACTGCTATCCACCATGGAGCATCCGACACCGGAGTTGGCAAGGGGGCTCACAGAGACCACAAATTCTGGGGAGTCCGAAAGGCAAACGCTGGGCCACCTGGTGCTGTGTCCAGGGGGGCTCCCTGACCCTGGGGCGTCGGGACGCCAGTCTGGATCAGCCAGCGAGTCATCCTCCTCCTCCTCCGAAGAGACCATGCATACCACCAGACTAGCAACCCCGGGAGCCCCAGAACTGATGGCACTGACACAGCACCACCTATGGTGCTGCCCTGATCACCAGCACTGCGAACAGCACCAGGATCCAAAGTGGCGCTGGCAGGTGGCACCGAGGGTCTGCCAGTACAGGGCCCAGCAGCCGTGGGCCACAACACCGGGGGAGCCTGCACCTCCGAGGTGACTGCCGTGGTGGTGCTCCTGATCCAGCTCTGCAGGGAACTGAGGTGTTCATCCAGTAGAAATCTCCTCAATGGCAAGGCTGGAATCTGAGGAGGTTTCCTCCTCACCGAGCCATATAGACCTGGGAGGGGACCCGGAGGCAGGGTCACGAGATCTTGCCATGGCATCCCTAGAATGAAGCCATTCTCCAAAAGTTGGCAGGGCTCTGCCAAATTTAAATGTGTGGATTTCCAAAATGTGGCAGTTCATGGAGAAACAGGCATTGCAGTTGTCCATATCATGGTTGGGACCCAGGCATCGCAGACAAACATCATGTCGGTCCGTCACAGAAAAATGCCATCCACAGGGGCACAGACACAAGGGGGTATGGCCTGCTTTGGATTTTCTCTTAGCCCCCAAACCAGACATGACACGAAAAAAATCCAACAAATTCACAGGAAAAAGACCCAGCACTGTTGGCAATAATAATAAAAGGAACGGTTTTACCGGTATCCAATGGCATTGGGTGAAATCAGAAACGGGAAAGAGAAGTAGCAAAAATGGTGTTGAAATACTGAACAGGCCCAATGATGCAGCAAGCAGTGAAACTCGTGCAGCAGGTGCGACCTTGCCAGGAGAAACAGAACTGGGACGGGTGAGGAGACTGCAGCACCTAACGGTCAACCCGCGTGCGCCTTGTAGGCAGTGCCGGCTCCCCCCCACCCAAAAAAAAAATGCTCACATGCAGGTGGGCACCTCTGGCTTACACCCAGCAGTAATGAACGGTGAAGACTGACAAGGGAAGATCATTGGCACACCCGATAAAGCTCTCCAAGTGTATGACTGGCAGACCTATTCTGCATAATAAAGCTAAAGTTCAAGTTAAAAAAGTAACAAAAACTTCCTTATAGGACAGCAAACAGCAGTCATTAGCAAGTTTTAGTATGATCACATTAATTGATAAACAGAATAGTAAAATGAGTTTTTCTCATATTTTGTCTTTATTACCATTTCCTATAATATGTAGGCCCTCCAAACCATCTCCCCTCCTATCTGGTCAGTGTCCTTAAGCTGTTCACCAAGGTTTACCTCCCAAACCCCCCTCTATGCTGCTCACCCTTCCTCAGTATCATCACCTCCTAACCAAACTTACCCTTTTTTCAGCAACCGCCAGGCAAGACTCCCCTATCAGTTCCTAACCGAGTCACGGGTCTTGGCAAAAAACGTACTAAAACCCTTTTTTTTTTTATAACCGATACAGACCGGTAACCACACACTAAAGTAAAATACAAAACTTACCTGAATGATCGGTTCAGCCAAACCGAGCTACACTTTTTACAAGTTCCACACAGAAAACAGAACAAAACCTATCTAGTACTCATGGTACCACAGACAGAGACTTGAACTGACTATGCAGAAACAAAATTTCAGTAGAAAACCGACCGAAACCGACACTTCAACCGACTTCAAACCGAGCTGCAGGAGAACTCTGCGGAGCGACTGTTCAGTGAGGCGGAGTAAAGAATCTGATGGTTGCAGTTCAAATTACAACAGGCAGAGACATCAACCGAGCTTGAGATGAACATTCTATGCCCTGCATAGAAAAGTTAACCCATTGTTCTCCAGGGCAGTTTAAAGGCTGGGGCTAACTACACTTGTCAGAATACAGCAAGACTTCATGTTGCTTGAAAGCAGGGATACTGAATGAATACTTCTGCTCAGTATTCACTATGGAAAAGCAGGGAGGAGATACTTAATCCAGTCAATGGAAGCACTCTGGATAGGGGGTTGATATTAGTCCTTTCACAGAAGAAAGGGTTCTGAAAGAACTCTTAAAACTGAAGGTGGATAAAGCAATGGGGCCTGATGGAATTCACCCCAGAATTCTAAAAGAACTAAGGGAAGAACTAGTAACACCACTGAATACCCTTTTTAATAAATCATGGGAGGATGGTGTGGTACCTGAGGACTGGAGGAGGGGTGGCTATGATTCCCCTTCACAAAAGTGGGAGCAAGACAGAGGCAGGAAACTACAGACCTGTCAGTTGGACCTCAGTGGTAGGGAAAATGATGGAATCACTTCTGAAGGAAAGAATTGCTGAGTACCTAGAGGCCAGTGGGGCACAGGACCCAAGGCAGCATGGATTCACAGCGGGAAGGTCATGTTAGACAAATCTAATTGATTTCTTTGACTGGGTGACCAAAGTAGTAGACCAGGGAGGGGCTGTGGACATGGCCTACCTAGACTTTAGCAAGGCATTTGACACTGTCCTGCACAAAAGATTAATAAACAAATTAGCCAGCCTGGGAGTGGATCCCATGGTGGTAGCCTGGGTAAAACACTGGCTGGACAACAGGACACAGCGGGTAATAGTAAATGGAGTCCACTCTGAATAAAGGAGGGTTACTAGTGGGGTACCGCAGGTTTCAGTACTGGGACCGGTCCTTTTTAATGTCTTTATAAGTGACGTTGCAGAGGGACTGGAAGGGAAAGTATGTCTCTTTGCAGATGACACAAAGATCTGCAACAGGGTTGATACGCAAGGTGGGGTGGAAAGGATGAGGAGGGACTTGGCAAGGTTGGAGGAATGGTCAAATGTATGGCAGCTTAGAGTCAATGCAAAGAAGTGCAAAGTAATGCACCTGGGAAACAAAAACCCAGGGGAAGAGTACACAATGGGAGGTGAGATACTGACAATAACAAAGATGGAAAGGGACCTGGGGATAGTCATATCAGACGACCTAAAGGTGGGCCAGCTATGTGAGAAGGCAGTAAGGAGGGCTGGGGGGATACTGGGATGCAAAGGGAGAGGCATCACGAGTAGAAAACAGGAAGTTGTTGGCCCTCTGTACAGACAGTTGGTAAGCCCACATCTGGAGTACTGTGTACAGTTCTGGAGACCCCATCTCTGCAAAGACATAGACAGGGTGGAGGCTGTCCAGAAGAGGGCCATCAAAATGGTGCAGGGTCTGCACCAGAAAACACATGAAGAAAGTCTAAAGGAACTTAAGATGTATAGCCTCGAGGAAAGGTGTGAGAGGGAGGACATGATAGAAACTTTCAAATACCTCAAGGGAATCAACAAAGTCCAAGAGGGTAGCATCTTTCAGAAAAAGAGATGTGCAAGAACAAGGGGGCACAATTTGAAGATTGAAGGGGGACAGCTCACAGGTAATGTGAGGAAGTATTTCTTCACAGAGAGGGTTGTGGATGCATGGAACAGCCTTCCTGAGGAGGTCGTAGAGTCAAAAACAGTGGGGAAATTCAAGAATGCATGGGACAGACATAAGGCAGTTCTAGTGGGGGGTAGGAGGAAGTAGGTTGTTGGTTAACTAAGGTCTGCAGTTTATCCGTTAGGTAGGGAAATGGGCAGACTAGGTGGGCCAAACGGTCCTTATCTGCCGTCAAATTCTATGTTTCTACATTTCCTGGTGAGTATATCTATTATTGTTTGATAGAAGGCTGGATCTAGTATAGATGGTGAATGCACACTCCCAAGTGTCCATTCCTTCCCATAAACTTCCCCTACTTTAGCAAACATTTGTCAATGCCGAAAGTTGTCTTACTGGCATTGGCATTAGTAGTGCACGAGTTAGAGAGATGCATAACAGGAATGGCAGTGAAGTATTGAACTGATGCCAACCCCACCCCCACCCTGCAGAGACTGTTAGATGTTGGGGTGTGCCTTTGGGTTGTCAGCCATAACGCTCATGTCATTTTACCTCACTCTACCCTGTAGACAACTACAAATGTCAAGGTGTGCCTTGGGGTCTTCGGGACCTATGTTCACCCCATTGCATAAGGAAATACGCTAAGATGGGTGCAGTATAGGAGAATGGGGTGAACTTTGGGGTCAGAAATTCCAAGTCACACTCAATGCTTGTCACTGGCTGCAGGGTGGGGGTGGGGGTGGAATGGCATGAGCATTATAGCTGACAATCCCAAGTCACACCCCTGACGCCTGTCAGTCCCTACAGGGTGGGGCATTAAGGTTGGAAACCCTAATGCCTTGGACATTTGTTTGTATTTTCACTCCAAATTTTCAACATGGGCTTTTTGTGACCCCACCTCATGAACACTGGCACCATCGGTTCATTAGCTGAAAGGTGATTTTGCACAATGACTGCACCATTTGGTGCCAAAGGTGCGAAAACACATTTCAGGCAGGACGTGAAAAATGACAACTGTACTGTTCATGAGGAGATGTAAAAAAAATGGCAATGCTGAAAATCTGGAGTGAAAATATGAAACATAGGTGAAGTCAGAAGCGTGTGTAGGAAAGTACCGTAACAGTAGATCTTCAAGAGAGGCTCTTGCAGTAGGTAATTACATATTGGACTGATGCCGTCAGACGTCAGGACCCCACGAAAAAATTTCTAGCTAGCAGTCTCTGGCGGGGGACCACCCCTACGTCAGGTGACCGACGTCAAGCAATGTCAGTATAAAAGGGCGGTCCCCCATGCCCGCCTTCCAGTTCTTTCCCGCCAAAGGCCAAAAGGCGAGACAAGAGAGAAGCGGATATTTCCCATCCTGGAAAAGGAGCTGAAAAAGCTTAGGGGAATGGAGGGCAGGAAGGTATTACCTACTGCAAGAGCCTCTCTTGAAGATCTACTGTTACAGTAAGTTCTTACATAACTGTACTATCTTACTTCTAGAAAACTCTTGCAGTAGGTAATTACATATAGGACTGAGTCCGAAGCAGTCTGGAACAAGGAGAAGCAAACAGGAGGAGAAAACTACTCAGAAGTAGACCCTCTGGCTGTGAAGGTCTTAGGAAAGGAGACCTTGCACAACAGCCAGCCCGAAGCCTGCTCTACGGCGAGAGGCAATGTCCAAACTGTAATGTTTCATAAAGGTATGGACAGAAGTCCAAGTAGTGGCTGCACAAATATCAGCCACTGATACATCCTTGAAACAAGTCGCAGAGGCAGCGAACCCTCTGGTGGAGTGGCCTCTGACTTGACCCGGCAGGGTTTTGTTGTACTTGTCATAACAGAAAGTGATACTATGAGCCAACCATTTAGATAGGCGTTGCTTAGAAACAGCATGGCCTTCTCTTTTATGAGCAAAAGAGACAAACAGTTGATCAGTCTTTCTGAGATCCTTTGTCCCACTGGTGTAGTATCTCAGAATCCGGTGAACATGCAAAGTATGCAGAAGGTACTCTCCTTGATTGGAGTGCTGTGTAAAGAAAGCAGGTAACTCCATGGATTGATTCACTGTAGATTCCACTACCACCTTGGGAAGAAACTTAGGGTTGGTACACAGAGCCATACGTTCCTTGTGAAAAATCAAGTATGGGATTTTGCACATGAGGGGCTAAAGCTTGGAAATCCATCCAGCAGAAGTAATGACCACGAGGAAGAGAGTCTTCCACAAGAGGAACTTAAGATCTGCTGAGGCTGCTGGCTCAAAAGGAGGCAGAGTAAGCTTCTCTAGAATAAAATTCAGATCCCAAGGAGGGGCAGGAACCCGGATAGGGGTCACAAGTGGAGGACCCCTCCAAGAAAGGTCTTAGAGACCTCCAGCTGAGTGAAGGTCCTGTCTGCAAAAGGGACATGGTAGGCCAAAATGGCTGCCATATGGACCTTCAAGGATGAATGACTGAGACTCAGGTCAAAGAGGTGCTGAAAGTAATCCAAAAGCTGCCCAACAGAGCACAAGAAAGGCTTGAAATCTTTGGAGGTGGCCCAGATGGTGAACTCTTTCCATTTCGGCATAAGTAGATCTAGTGGAGGGCTTCCTGGCCTCCACCAGAATTTCACCCACTTGGGGGAGGGACCCTGAATCGGGCTTCAGCTACATCTGCAGAAGCCATGCGTGCAACTGAAGGGACTTGAGGCCTGGATAGACCAGTGTCCCCTGATCCTGGGTCAGCAAAAGTCATGACAGAGGACGAGGAAGAGGAGGTTCCTCTGACTACTGTTGTAGAAGACAGAACCAAACTTGCTTGGGCCAGAAAGGAGCAATCAGAATCATTCGAGCTCCTTCTGAATTGAGTTTCTGTAAGACCCTCAGTATCAATGGGATCGGGGAAAAGCATAGACGAATCTGCCCTTCCAGTCTAGAGACAGAGCATCTCTCAAAAAAATGCAGCGCCCCACAGCGAGCGAACAGAAGTCGGGAAGTTTTGCATTTTTTTTTTATTTCTTTTTATTAGTTGTTGGTTACTTCATACTGTACAATTACTTTCATACATTCCGTGATGATCTTAAAACAGGTATAGATCATATATAGATGTAACATTTTGTATTGCTTTAAAGTAACATGGTTATTTGCCTAGGTTAGGGACCTCCCAACCTGCCAGTCAGAAATCCTTCCATGGGACCCCGGTTGTCTTATGAGGAAATGCCCATGCTCCACCACATATCGCACTTTTTTTTTCTTTTTTCCTCCTTTCCCCTTTCTTTTTCTCTCTCTCTTTTTTTTTTTCTAAGAAAAGAGGGGGAAGAAGGAGAGGGAAGGGGGAAAGGAGGAGAGAGGAAGGGAGAAAGGAGGGGAGAAAAAAAGGGAAGTTTTGCATTTTGAGGGGAAGCGAACAGGTCTATCTGTGGTGTTCCCCAATGTAGGAAGATATCGTCTGCAACCCCCTGATCCAGTTCCCACTCATGAGCGTGAGCAGACGACTGACTGAGGCTGTCTGCCAGCGCATTCTCGACCCCTGGGACATGAATGGCCGTGAGGTGAAGGTTGTGCTGCACTGCCCAATCCCAAACTCGCTTTGCCTCCCTACAAAGAGGGTAGGAATGAGTTCCCCCCTGTTTATTGATGTATCAAACCACACGCATATTGTCCATCTGTACAGCCAAGTGTCCGGGAAGCAGATAGAGATGCAGAGCCTGAAGAGCATACAGTACAGCCTGAAGCTCGAGCACATTGATGTGAAGAGATTTCTCAAGCTTGGACCAGGAGCCCTGGGTCCTGTGTGGCCCAAGATGGGCTCCCCAACCTTCGGCCGATGCGTCCATAGTCAATGTCTGGGAGGGGAGAGGAAGACAGAAGGGAACTCCCCGGCAAAGATTCTCCTGACCCAGCCACCACTGCAAGTCCCGAGCCATGGGGTGGAGACCAGAAGAAAAAATTACTCACCTTAGTAATTATGTTTCTTCTAATGGAGTCTTGCTGTATTCTGACTATTACAGTTAGCTCCAGCACTTGAACTGCCCTGGAGAGAAAAGGGTTAAAATTCTATGCCAGGCATAGAACGTTGAGCTCGAGCTCGGTTGAAAACTCTGTCTGCAGCACTTTGAAACCCAACCGTCAGATTCTTATGAGCTAAAACTCACTGACTTTAATAATGTGGAAATTGTAAAATTTCTACTAGCCAACTGGCAACAAAGCTTTTAGATTCCTAAAAGACTCAAGTCAGGAAACCCAAGAGCCAGGTAATAAAGCACAAAAATGTTTAACTAATCAAACCCAAAGCACCCAAAACAACAGAAAGTGGGCTGAAGACACCCCTGGGGTGCAACACTGCAGCTGCCCACCCACTTCCCAAAAACAGGTTATGAGAGGGGAGGCAGGGAGGAAGGTCAGAATACAGCAAGACTCCATTAGAAGAAACATAATTACTAAGGTGAGTAATTTTTTCTTCAAACAACATGAAGTCTTGCTGTATTCTGACTATTGCAGACTACCAAGCAGTACCTCCAAGGAGGAGGGACAGAACCTACTTTGGGAATAGGCTGTGAAGTACTGCTGTACCAAGCCTAGCATCACTTCTAGCCTGGATATCCAAAGAGTAATGCTTGGTGAAGGTATGAACTGTTTTCCAAGTGGCTGCTTGGCAAATTTCTAACAAAGGAATATCCCTGGCCGCAGTCAGAGATGCAGCTGTACCTCTAGTGGAATGAGCCCTCAGGCCTGAGGGTGGAATTTTTCCCAGTTTCTCATAGCAGAATTGGATACAGGACACAATCCACCTGGCAATAGTACTATTGGTGGCAGGTTTGCCCTTACCTACTTCCCCATAAGTGAGGAACAACTGGAGAGAGTCAAACCTGTGACCCTTTGTACATTCTATGTAGTAACTAAGGGTTCTTTTAACATCTAAACTGTGCAACCTCCACTCTTCTGAGGAAGTATGATCAGTGAAGAACACAGGGAGAGACATAGACTGGTTTAAATGGAAATCAGAAACCACTTTGGGTAAGAACCTTATATTGGTTCTAAGGACCACCTTATCTCTATGGAATGGAATGAAGTCAGGTTCAACTGACAGGGCTTGCAATACACTGATACGTCTGGCAGAGGTAACAGCAACCAAAAATACAGTTTTCCAAGTCAAGTACTTGAGCTCTGCTGAGGACATAGGCTCAAAGGGGGTTGCATAAGTTGAGTAATGCAAACATTTAAATCCCAGGCAGGAACAGGATCCCTAAAGGGGGAATTGGTATGAAGCAATCCTTTGAAAAATTTACAGAATACAGGGTGAGATGACAGAGAGAAAGGCTTCCCCACTGACAGGAAAGAAGAAACAGCTGACAAACATACTTTGAGAGTAGCTGGTCTGAGGCCTAGGCCATTAAGGTGAACCATATAATCCAGAACTGTAGACAATTTAGCAGTATCTGGGGATATGTGCTTCTTGGAACACCAAATGCTAAATCTTTTCCATTTGAAGTTTGAAGTTTTTCTGGTGGCAGGCTTTTGAGAAGCTTTCGATAACCTAAGATTCTTCAGGTGAAGCTACCTCTGGCTGGAAGCTGCAACAGTGGACTTAGGATTTGCAAGAAAGCGAGTTGTGCTCACAACAGAGGGAGGTGAACCTTACAGTTTATAGTTGTCTTTGGTTTGAAGCAGATTCCTTAGGAAAGTTAATATTCTTCAGGTGGAGGATACTTCTAACTGAAGGGTGAAATAAGGAACTTAGAATTATCAGAAAAGGCAGTCTTTCAATCAACAGAGGGAGGTGGAGATTGTTTTACTTTTGTTACAATTGTTAAGATTTTCAGTGCAGGAAGAGTTTAAACCCACAGTGATTCAATACTGTTTACTGTGTCCTTGTGCACAGCTGACTTGCTTGGAGTTAGTGATTGACTGTTTGCATTTCAATCTTTGTAATACTGTGAGTTATTCACTTGGCTAAGAATTTGTCATAAGTCCTGAATTGAGAGCAGGTTACAGGCTATGTATTTGACCCAGACAGTGCCTAGGGGGTGGAAACTGTATTTTCTTTTGTTTATCTCTGTGTGCCTTAAAAGGCCAGGCCAGACTGTGTCAGGAAGTGCTTACATCACAGCTACTTATCAGCCAATAGCTTTGGAAGAATCTTACAGGCATGATAGTACTAATTTTAGCAGGCTCATCAGATAACCTAAGATTCTTCAGGTGAAGCTACCTCTGGCTGGAAGCTGCAATACTGAACATAGGATTTGCAAGAAAGCGAGTTGTGCTCACAACAGAGGGAGGTGAACCTTACAATTTACAGTTGTCTTTGGTTTGAAGCAGATTCCTTAGGAAAATTAATATTCTTCAGGTGGAGGATAATGCTAACTGAAGGGTGAAATAAGGAACTTAGAATTATCAGAAAATGCAGTCTTTCAATCAACAGAGGGAGGTGGAGCTTGCTTTACTTTTGTTACAATTGTTAAGATTTTCAGTGCAGGAAGAGTTTAAACCCACAGCAACTCAATACTGTTTACTGTGTCTGTCCTTGTGCATGGCTGACGTGTTTTGGGGCTGACTGCTTTCAGAGCACAAGTCACCACGCTGTTTTGGGGCTGGGGAGGTTTACCTGTGTCTGACTTGGATGTTTGGATCTTTCTCTGTTTGATTAGCAGGGTATTTTCTCTATCAAATTGTCATGTAGGGCATCTTGCTGACAGGAGGGCACTCATCGCAGTGGTAGGTCAGAGCTTTTAGCTGATTGTTTTGTGAGGGTACAGTTTAACTATGAAGAGAAGGAATCAAAGCAACAGAACAAAATGGTAAACAGGGAGAAGAAGAAACACTGTGGGTCAATTTGGAGGCAGGCAATGGCACCATAATCCGCACAGGGGTTGTATACAGACCCCCCTCTCAGGGGGAGGAAATGGACAAGGAAATGATAGAAAGTATACTTAGAATGGCAGATAAAGGGGAGATACTGCTGATGGGTGCTCTGAATATGCCAGATGTTAACTGGAGTGCAGTTGCAGCAGCCACTTCTAAGAGTGGGGTTGTTCTAGATGCCTTACAGGGGCATGCCTTAGACAACTAGTATTGGAACCTACTCAAGAGGGAGCAATCTTAGACCTTGTTCTCTCAAATGGAGATGGAGAGAGGATCACAGATGTAGAAGTGGGTAGCCATCTGGGAACTAGTGACCATCGAACAGTATGGTTCACAATAAACACAGCAATAGAGTCAAGCCATACAAAGGCAAAAGCGACATTGCAGAGGGACTGGAAGGAAAAGTATGTCTCTTTGCAGATGACACAAAGATCTGCAACAGAGTTGATGGAAAGGTGGGGTGGAAAGGATGAGAAGGGACTTGGCAAGATTAGAGAAATGGTCAAATGTATGGCAGCTTAGATTCAGTGTTAAGAAGTGCAAGGTAATGCACCTGGGAAACAAAAATCCAGGGGAAGAGTACACAATGGGGGGTGAGATACTAACAACAACAAAAATGGAAAGGGACCTGGGGGTAGTCATATCAGATGACTTAAAGGTGGGCAGGCAATGTGAGAGGGCAGTGAAGAAGGCTGGGGGATACTGGGATGCATAGGGAGAGGCATCATGAGTAGAAAACAGGAAGTTGTTATCCCTCTGTACAGACAGCTAGTGAGACCCCATCTGGAGTACTGTGTGCAGTTCTGGAGACCCAATCTCCACAAGGACATAGACAAGATGGAAGCTGTCCAGAGGAGGGCAACTAAAATGGTGCAGGGTCTGCACCAGAAGACATATGGAAAGAGACTAAAGGAGCTTAATATGTGTAGCCTCAAGGAAGGGGGGGAACATGATAGAAACTTTCCAGGTACCTCAAGGGAATCAACAAAGTCCAAGAGGGTAGCATCTTTCAAAAAAAGAGGTGCGCCAAGAACAAAGAGCACAATTTGAAGATGGGGTGGCTCATAGGTAATGTAAGGAAGTATTTTTTTCACAGAGAAGGTTGTGGATGCATGGAACAGCCTTCTGGAGGAGGTTGTGGAGTCAAAAATAGTGGTTGAATTCAAGCATGCATGGGACAGTCATAAGGCAATTCTAGGGGTTGGGGTAGAAAGAAGTAGGCTGCTGGTTAACTAGGATCTGCAGCCTATCCATTATGTAAGGAAATGGGCAGACTGGGTGGGCCAAGCGGTCCTTATCTGCCGTCAAATTCTATGTTTCTATGTTTCTTTGAGAATATCCAGAACCCCTTGGGACAGATGCAAATTTGCATACTCTAACTCTTCAAGAGCTATGCCTTGAGATTGAGAGACTGAAGATTGGGGTACCAAATCCTCCCTTGAGAGGAGGTTAACAGGTTATAATTCCTGGGAAGAGACAGGAGAAGATGGACTGCTAGACACAGCAGCAGGGGGTACCAAGGCTGCCTGGCCAGTCTGGAGCAATCAGAATCACTTTGCAAGGTTGTGACCTTACCTTGACTAGAACCCTGAACAGCAGAGGAAAGGTAGAGAAGGCATATAGAAATTTCCCTTCCCAGTTCAAAATCAGAGCATCCAGAGAGACTGAGCCCAAGACTGGGGGTCTGCAACAAAACAGAGGAAGTTGGTGATTGTCTGGGGCTGCAAAGAGATCTCTCTGGAGTGCCCCACCTTGAAAAAATCTCTTTCAACACCAAAGGGTCCAGGGACCATTCGTGATGGCCCTGGGAAATCCTGCTCAATGCAACTGCTAGCACATTTTCCTTTCCTGGGAGTGGACTGCTACCAGAGAGGTCTGTAGAGAATAAGCCAGGGACCATATTTTCATGGCTGCTGTGCACAAGACCGTAGACCGAGTGCCTCCCTGCTTGCTGATATGCCACATGGTGGTGGTGGTGGTGGTGTCTGTCCTGACCTGAACTACCTTGTTCTGTACTGACAGAGAGAAAACTTGCAGGGCCAGAAATACTGCCCTGAGCTCCAGGAGGTTGATATGAAGAAGGGATTCCTGAGGGGACCACAGTCCCTGGGCTGTGAGAGACCCCAGATGGGCTCCCCACCCCAATAGGGAAGCATCTGTGGTAAGGACCACAGAGTGAATCTGAGTGACAAATGGAACTCCCTGCCTCAGATTGTCCAGATTCTGCCACCATTGAAGGGCCTGGATAAGGGTCTGAGTAACAGGGACTAGTCTGGTAAGGGGATCTTTCCTTTGGAACCAAAAAGCCCTCAGATGGAACTGAATGTCCCTCATCTGAAACCTGGCCCCTTGGACCACTGCTGTGGATGCTATCATGTGGCCCAAAAGCTCAAGAAAATGCCTTGCTGGTCGAGAAACCAGAGGGAGGAAGGAAGAGGCCAGCTGTGAGATGGCTGTTGCCCTTTCCAGAGGAAGGAAAGCTCTTGCCTTGACCGTGTACAGCTCTGCTCCTTTAAAAGTGAGAAGCTGTACAGGCTCGAGAACTGACTTGGAAAGATTGAGAAGGAACCCCAGGGAAGTGAGAACTTGTTGGGTCACCTGCAGATCTGACTTGACTTGGTCTGGGGACTGGCCCACAAGGAGCCAATTGTCCAGATATGGAAAGATTGAAAACCTTTTTCTTCTTAAAAAGGCCACCACTACTGCTAAGCACTTTGTGAACACCCTTGGGGCTGAAGTTAGGCCAAAGGACATTGCTCTGAACTGGTAATGGCCTGAGGGCAATTCGAACCTGAGGTACTTTCTGTGGGAGCACCTGATGGGAATGTGAAAATAGGCATCCTTGAGGTCCAGGGAGGCTAGCCAGTCTCCTGGCCTTAGAGAGGGAAGAATTGTTCCCACAGTCACCATTTTGAATTTTGGCGTTAAAAGATGCTTGTTCAGGTATCTCAAGTCTAGGATGGGTCGCCACTCCCCTGTCTTTTTTTGGGTAAGGAAGTACCTGGAGTACAGACCTTTGCCCCTGTATGGGGTAGGAACTCTCTCTATGGCTCTTAAGGCCAGTAGAGATGAAACCTCTGCCTCTAGAGCAAAGGTTTCTGATATATTTGCAGGTGGAAAGGATCTGGGTATCATTTTTCGAAAATTTTTAAAACTGAGAAATGGAAATTACGTACCTACCATAATTCTTGATCTTCTTGGACAAGTCTCCACCACTCATTCACACTAATGGGATCTGCACCGGAGGCACTAGGACCCAGCAGGACCAAGCTTTTTGCTAGAGGGTCGGCACTAGAGATGGAGCCACAAGGAGCGGCACCGCGAGCCTCTGCTCGTGTGGTAATGACTATCTCGGCGTCGACCCTCCAACCACCTCAGTACCTTTTTTTCCGAGGAGGTGCAACATAACTAACCTAGAAGGATAGCCTAACTAAAAACTGGACATGATAGTCCAGAAGACCCATATAAGAAGGGTCAAAAAAGAAGTCTTCACAGCCTAAAATTGAGAGAGTGAAGACCAACAACAGAGGTGAGCTTGGGGGATGGTGGGTGGGCGTGTGAATGAGTGGTGGAGACTCGTCCAAGAAGATCAAGAATTATGGTAGGTATATAATTTCCATATCTTCCTGGACATAAAGTCTCCACCACTCATTCACACTAACGGAAGAGTACCGAACTAATAATCCCCCGAGAGGGCGGCAGGAGAGACCAAGAGCTCACAATTTTAGGACAGAAGTCCATTAAGGATGGTCCTGCCAAATGAAAGATGTCATCTGGCATGGACATCCAGGGCATAGTGTTTGTCGAAAGTATGCACTGAGCTCCAGGTGGCCACATTACAAATATCTGCAATGGGCACATCTCAGATTTCCGCTAGGGATGATGCGACCGCTCTAGTAGAGTGAGCATACACTCTGCCCTCCAGCTTAACCTGCACCATGGAATAACAGTGGCTAAGGCATGCCACCAGCCATGCTGAAATACATCTGTTGGCAACAGGTTGACCCAGCCGGGTCTCGCTGAAGGAAACAAACAGTTGCTGAGCTTTGCGAAAATCTTTTGTTCTATCTAAACAGAAACGCAAAGCTCTTTTCAATCAATCAATCAATCAATCAATCAATCAATCAATCTTTATTTATTTAAGGTGCCTCTCTTAAACCAAGGCGCCTTTACAAATTACATAAAACAATAAATATTTAAAACAAGATTAAAATAATTAACAATCATTAAAAGCTTTGTTAAAAAGGTAGATTTTCAAAGCTCTTTTAAAGCTTTGGACAGTCGGGCAATTTCGTACCTGACGAGGTAGAGAGTTCCACAGGGTTGGGTCCATAAAACTAAAAGATCTTGCCCCTGAAGTTTTTAAGTGAACCCTGGGAATCTCTAGCAATCCCTCGTCAGTGGATCGGAGAGAGCGGGGGACAGTAGGGACGAAGGAGATCTTCCAGGTAATCTTTTGACGTCCAAGGAATGAAGAGAACGCTCTCCTTCATTTTGGAAGTTTGCAAAGTAAGTAGGAAGGACCAAAGGTTGGTTTAGATGGAATTCTGAAACAACCTTAGGAAGAAACTTAGGATGGGTCCTAGGAACTACTTTGTCTTTATGAAACACAGTATATGGAGGGTCTGTGACCAAGGCATGTATCTCAGAGACCCTGCAGGCTGAGGTAATGGCCACTAGGAAGGCCATTTTCCAAGTGAGAAATTTTAACTCACAGGTAGCTAGAGGCTCGAAAGGTTTTTGAGTAAGCATGTCTAGTACAAGATTAATGTCCCAGGCTGCGACTGGACATACATAGATACATAGACAGTGTCAGCAGATAAGGGCCTATGGCCCACCCAGTCTGCCCATTTGAGCTTGTAAGTTCAGTTTATGTTTTCCTAGAAATCTGTTGCCCCTTACCTCCAGAATTCCTATATGTCTTTCCCATGCATTCTTAAATCCCGTGATTGTTACAGCCCCCACCACTTCCTCTGGTAGGGTATTCCACTTGTCCACCACCCGTTCTGTGAAGGAATTGTCCCTCACGTTTCCTCTGAATCGTCCTCCCTCAAACTTCATCCCATGCCCTCTAGTCCTGGAACATCTTTTTCACTTAAAAATAGTGTATTCCTGCACCCTGTTCCTCCCTGTAAGATACTTGTATGTCTATCATATCCCCCCTCTCTCCCTCCTCTCCTCCAGGGAGTACATGTTCAGTTCCTTCAACCTGTCTTCATAGGACTTGTGATGCAATCCATGCAACATCTTTGTTGCCCTCCTCTGAGCCTTCTCTACCCTGTCTATGTCTTTATGTAGGTATGGTCTCCAGAACTGTACACTGTACTCCAGGTGGGGCCTCACTAGTGTCTTGTATAGTGGAAGTATGACCTCCCTTTTCCTGCTGGTGATGCCCCTGCCTATACATCCCAGCATCCTATTTGCTTTACCTGCTGCCTTGTCACACTGTTTCCTACTTTGAAGTCATCAGAGATGATAACCCCAAGATCCCTTTCCTGCTTGGTGCATGCTATATCCTCACCCCCCAAATGATATATTGTGCCAGGGTTTTTGTGCCCATATACATTATCTTGCACTTCTTTGCATTGAATTTCAACTACCAAACCCCTGATCATTCTTCAAGTTTCTGCAGGTCCCTTCTCATTCTGTCTACACCCTCTGGTGTGTCTACTCTGTTACAGAGATTTGTGTCATCAGCGAACAGTGAAATTCTGACTTCTAGGTCCTGTGCAATGTCACTGATGAATATGTTGAATAGGACCGGTCCAGCACTGATCCCTGTGGTACCCACTGGTCACTCTTCCCTCTGTGGAGTGACAGCCATTACCACCACCCTCTGTGTCCTGCCGCCCAGCCAGTTACCTACCACCACACTACTGTCCTGCCCACACCCATGTTCCCCAGTTTGTGTAATAGTCTTCATGTGGCACAGTGTCAAAGGCCTTGCTGAAGTCCAGATAGGCCGTGTCCACTGCCCTCCCTGATCCACCTCCCTAGTCACCCAGTCCAAAAATTCAATGAGGTTGGTCTGACATGACCTCCCTGGTGAAACCATGCTGCCTTGGGTCCTGTAGTCCATTGACAACCAGATATTCCACTAATCTCTCCTTCAGTAGTGCTTCCATGATCGTCCCACTACTGAGGTGAGGCTGACTGGTCTGTAGTTCCCTGCTTCCTCTCTGTTCCCACTTTTGTATAAGGGACTACATCTGCTGTCCTCAGTCTTTGGGTACCTCTCCTGTTTCCAGTGATTGGCTAAACAGGATAGCCAGAGGTTCAGCCACCACCTCTCTTAGTTCTTTAAGGACCCTAGGGTGCACCCTATCTGGCATGAGTGCTTTATCAACTCTTATTACTTCCAGTTCCTTCAGGACCCTTTCTCATGTAAAGGGACTTGTGTCCATTTCTGTACCATTCCTCACCCTTGTACTCCTTCAGACCCATTACCCTCCTCTTCCTCAGTAAAGACTGAGCAGAAATACCTGTTCAATATGTCAGCTTTACTGTTGTCATCCTCCATGACCCCATCCTCCCCTTCAGTCTCACTATCCCTCCTTTGTCTTTCTTTTCCTTATGTACCTGTAAAGGTTTTGTCCCTCTACCCACTGATTTTGCAATGTGTTCTTCTGTCTGAGCTTTGGCTTCCCTTACTGACCTCCTGTCTCTCTTTGCTTTTCCTGGTACTTCTCCCTATCCCCTTCTGCCTGTGTCTTTTTGTATTGCCTGAATGCAATCTTTTGGCTTTCACTTTCTTTGCTACCTCTTTGAAAACCATAATGGTCTCCTCTTCCTTGTCCTCTTGCAAACCTGCTAATGCATAATTCTGTTGTTCTTGTAATCCCCATTTTAAATACCCCACTGTTCCTCAACCCCTGATTCCTGTCCCATTCCCTTAATGCCTCTTTCAAGTATATCCCATTTTCCCAAAGTCTGCCCCCTAAAATCCAGGATACATGTTTTTGTGTGGTTTGGTTCTGCTCTTTCTGTGATTTCAAACCACAATGACTGGTGGTCACTGTTTCCCAGGTGCTCCCCCACTTTACCCCATCACACTGTCCCTGTTTGTGAGCACAAGGTCCAGTATTGCCTTCTGCCGAGTTGGTTCCATGACCAGTTGCTTGAGGAAGGCACCCTGAAGG
Source organism: Neoceratodus forsteri (assembly GCA_016271365.2). NCBI lineage: Eukaryota > Metazoa > Chordata > Ceratodontiformes > Ceratodontidae > Neoceratodus > Neoceratodus forsteri. The sequence continues at coordinate 26,593,057 of CM057455.1, read as the reverse complement.
AATCCAGGATAAATCTGCTCCTAGTTGATGCTGCTGCTGGGATGCTCCAGTCCACATCTGGAATATGAAGTCTCCAACCAGTACTACCTCACCCTTGTCTGCCATCCTTTGGATGGCTAGCATCAACTCTATCTGTTTCTTCCTCCTGGGCTGGTGGTCTATAGACCACACCTGTCGGATGGCTGTCCCCATTTTCCTTTCAAGCAACCCACAGTATCTCTCCCCATTTGTTCCTCCTGGATCTCTGTGGCCCTTATGTCATTTTTCACATACAGTGCCACTCCTCCTCCCTTCCTGCCTGCTCTGTCTCTTCTGAATATGTTGTAGCCAGGTATGGCCATCTCTCAGTCGTGGTTATCATTACACCAGGTTTCAGTGATGGCCAGAATGTCCAGGTCTGACTGCACCATGACAGCCTCCAGATCTTCCATCTTATTTCTAAGGCTCCTAGCATTTGCACACATGGCTTTCCATGATTTGACCTCCCTAGACTGTTTCGCTGTTCTACTCCAGCCCCTTCCTTGGTTGTCCTTTATCCCTGGTTCTCCTTGCTGTCTGCCCTTCTGCTGAATTTTGCCCCTTTTCTGCCCTATCCACCTCTTGGGCACTAATCTCCATCTTTGCACACTGCTTTGCAGAGATAGCCACTCCTCTGGTTCACTGGTTCCACTGCTAGCTGTGGGGTGAGCAAGTTGGTACCCTCCTTGCTGGCCTGCCACCCCCTTTGCTAGTTTAAATGCTTGTCAATGTAGCATTTAAACTTATCATTAAGTCTTGGATTCCCCTCCAGGATGGATGCAGGCCATCAGGCTTGAACAAACCTCCATCCCTCCAGGTGGGTCCCCAGTCACCAATGAATCCAAACCCTTCCTCACAGCACCAGTTCTTCAACCATGAGTTAAAGTTCCTGGTGCATGCACTCCTATGCTCTCTCTTGCCTCTCGCAGGTAGTACTTCTGAGAAAGTGACAGAAGTAGCTACTTGCTTGAGACCCCTCCCCAATTTCCTAAACTCTTCCTGAACTTCCTTTGGCTCCCCATTTGCCAGGTCATTAGTACCTAGGTAGATAATGACATCCAGCTCACCCTCCGTCTTGCCTTCCAGTGATCCCCAGGATCTTCCTTCCATCCCTCCATGCCATGGCACCTGGTAGGCACCTCACCTCCCTGTCCTCCCCCTCCTGTGTTCCTAGCTGTATCCCTCTTATGATAGAGTCCCCCACCAGGATTCACTTCCTCCTCCTCTGGGGTCCACTGCTTTTCCTGCTGAGGTCATCTCCTTGGCTAACCTCCACATCCTTTCCTTCCACTTCTCTGGGTACCTCTATTTGGTAGTCCCCATTTGCCAGTGTGGCATATGAGTTCTTGAGTGAAATAGGATCTGGGATGTGCCTCTGCCTGACTGCTCTAACCCTCCCTCAGCCCACTGTCATCCAAGTGCTCCTCATTCCCGGCATCCTTTGAGGCAGTTGCATTGGACTGGGTGGTCTCTGGATAGGGGTGATGGTACTCCTGACCCAGTTTACTTCTGCTCTGAGTCTGGCTACCTCATCCTGCAGTCCAGAGAGATGCATGCAGATAGGGCAGCACCTCAGTGTCCAGAAGGTCTGCCTGAATATGGCTACCCCACAGCCATTGCATTGCACCACTCCCCACATTATACTGCTATTCCACTACTTATCTGCTACTGAAGCTCTCCTAGTTCCCTTTTCATTAATTTACTGTCCTAAAAATCCTGCCACTGATCCTCAGATAATTTTCTTAAAAAAAAGAAGGAGAAAAGAAACCAATAAATAAATAAATGAGTCAAAACACTTGTCATGCTGAGGGTGGGCTTCTTCCCCCTTATGCCCCTCCTACTTCACACCCCTTACTATACCCTGTGTTTAGCTCCTGTCAATCAGATTTAACAGGGCATATAATTAAGAGTTGGGGGAAGGGGGGCGATTTGCAGCAATTAAAGACAGCACAGAAATACACCACACCTATGTTTTAAATTTTCAACAGCCCAAAAACAATTCTAAGTAAAGACAACAAAGAAAGTACACTGTCACTAAAAGCCCACAATCTAAGTTTGAAAAAAAATAACAATTACCAGTTACTCTAAAACACTGAATTGAATATGTTTCCTTCCTTCCTCCCCCTTCTGGCTTCTTCTGAGAAAATAAAACTCACATGCTACCTCAACTCTGACTAAGCCCCACCTCCAGTTATCACGTAGCTGAGGTCAGAGGCCAGACAATTTACACCCCTCACCCAACTACAGGGCAGTCAGACAAGCCAAGATAAAATTTGCAGCAATTAAAGACAGTACAGAAATACACTACCACTATGTTTTAAATTTTCAACAACCCAAAAACAATTCTAAGTAAAGACAACAAAGAAAGTACAGTGTCACTAAAAGCCCACAATCTAAGTTTAAAGGAAAAATAGCAATTACCAGTTACTCTAAAACACTGAATTGAATATGTTTCCTTCCTTCCCCTTCTGGCTTCTTCTGAGAAAAAAAAAAAGACATCTGATAGGAGGTCTGGTATGCAGAATTCCCTTAAGAAACCTCTTAACTACAGGTAACTGAGCCAGTGACAAGGAAAGTACTGACTCATGATCAGCTGAAATGGCACAAAGGTGAGCTTTAACAGTAGAGTATTGCAGACCTGAATTTGAGAGGTCCAAAAGGTACTCTAGAAGTTTATCTGGTGGGCAAGAAAAAGGATTCAAAGAGGATTTTGCAAACCAGATCGAAAAACGCTTCCATTTGGCTATGTAAGTTTTCCTAGTGGCTGGCTTGCGTGCAGCCAGAAGAATATCTGAAACTCTGTGAGAGACATTGAACCTGTGGTGCCAAGCGTGAAGGTAAAGCGATCTCAGCTTGGGATGGACCACAGGCCCCTAAGTCAGAAGGTTCGTCTGAAGGGGAAGCGGCTTCGGAGGGGTTTCCGACATACTGTTGAGTAATGGAAACCATATCTGTCAAGGCCAGAAGGGAGCAATGAGGATCATTTTTGTCCCCCTGGGACTCGAACTTGAGAAGTACTCTCTGAATTAGAGGAAGAGGCGGAAAGGCGTATAGAAAGTGTGTTGTCCACTGCAGCCTGAACGCATCCTGACAGAAAATGCCAGGCCCTGGATTTCTGGAGCAGAAGAGAGGCAGTTTTGTGTTGAGTGTGGATGCAAAAAGGTCAGGTCTGGAGTTCCCCACTCCCTAAATAGTGGCTGAACTATGGTTGAGTCGAGAGACCATTCTTGAGGATCTGTCTCTGTTCTGCTGAGATGGTCTGCCAGTTCATTCTGCGCTCCCGGCAGGTAGACCGCTTGAATTAGAGTTTTGTGCTCCAAGCACCATTCCCACACCCTCCTCGCTTCCCAGCATAAGGGGTGAGAGTGAGCACCGTCCTGCTTGTTGATGTAATACATCACTGCTCTGTTGTCCGTTTGAAGGAGAATGTTCTTGTGACAGAGAATGTCCTTCAAATCCCGGACTGCATAAAGTACAGCTCTCATTTCTAAGACTTTTATGTGAAGCTGGGACTCATGCCGAGTCCATGTACCTTGAGTGTGGAGAGTCTGACAGTGAGCACCCCACCCTATTAGGGACGTGTCCATGGTAATGGAAATCTGATGATCCAGAGGAACAAAGGGTTACCCTTCCAAAAGATTGTCCTCTTGCGACCACCAGGTGAATGATCTCTTCAGAGGTTCTGTCACCTTGATGAGAAAGGACTGAGGGTGAGTGGTCGAGGACCACTGAGTACTGATTATCCATTGAGAAGTTCTCATGTGAAGGCATGCTAGGGGTACAGTGAACACCGAGGATGCCATGAGACCTAGCATCCATTGCATTGAGATAGCTGGAACCAAGCTGTTCTCTCTGATGTATCGGGCCATAGGAGGTACAGAGTTAGGAGACCTAAGAATTTTTTGTGTCTGTTTCCCAAAGGACTTATGGAGGGGAATAGACAGTCTCTTAGACTCTGGGATATCGCTCTTCCTGTCCTCTGGAAGAAATGCTTTCGCATAGAAGGTGCCCAGAAGAGTTCCTATCAAAAGGAGCCTCTGGGAGGGCTGCAGCTGTGATTTTTTGAGGTTTAGCAGGACTCCCATGGACGTGAGAAAGTGTGAGGGCGTGGCTATGGCATCTAGAGTTCCCTGCCTGGAAGGACTTGCTAGAAGCCAATCATCCAGATATGGGAACACTTGTATTCCAATTTTTCTGAGAAGCGCTGCGAGAATTGCTCAACACTTTGTAAAAACTCATGGCGCCGAGGATAGCCCAAAGGGCAGGACTCTGAACTGATAGTGCTGTTCCAAAGCCATGAACCTTAGGTATTTGTGATGCTTTGGGTAAATAGGAATATGCTGGTAAGCATCCTGCATGTCCAGGGAGGCTAACCAGTCGTGTTGATGAACCAAAGGTAACAGGGTTCCTAGCGATATCATTTTGAATTTCTCTTTGGGAAGAAATTTGTTTAATTTTCTGAGGTCCAAAATGGGGCGCATGTCCCCAGTTTTCGTTGGAACTAGAAAGTAATGGGAGTAGAACCCTGTGTTCCGCTGATCCAGCGTAACTACTTCCAGTGCCGTGTTGTTCAGAAGGCCTTGTATCTCAGAGGCAAGAAGTCCTGACTGAGGAATTGACAGCTTTGGCTGCCACTTGGGGAGACGATTCAGAGGTTTCTCTGAAAAATTCAGGAATATCCCTCTCGGATTATCCGGAGGACCCATTTGTCCGAGGTTATGGACTTCCACTGGTTGTAGAATTGAGTCAGATGACCTCCCACCGCTAAAGAGTCCCCCTCAGGCAGCTGAGGTGGGACTTGGGCCAAAAACTCAGAAGATGGCGCTGGGCGCTTTGGGACCTTGCGCCTTCTGCTGGGTCTTCTTTTGAGGCTGAGGGGTTTGATTTTTATTAAAATCTCCCCTGCCTTTGCCCCGAAATGACTGGCGGTTATGAAACTGGCATTTGTTAACATCCCCTCGAGAGGGAGCGGGAGGAGGTCGAGCCAATTTAATGGCTGACCTAGTCTTTTGTGTGGCCTCTAGAGCCTGTTCCACTTGAGGGCTGAAGAGATACACACCATCGAAGGGCAACGCCATGACCTGTTGCTGGGCATCATTCATGAAACCTGAAGAGCACAGCCAGGAATGACGGCGGGTACAAATGCCCACCGCCGCCTCTCGGGAGGCAGTATCGCAGGCGTCCATAGCTGCTTTAACCTGCTGGTTGTTGGACTCAATATTCCTGGTTATGGTCTGAAAAAGCTCTGAATTAGTGTTCGACTCCGGCAGAGCTTCAACCATTTGTTTGAGCGAATGCCAAAGAATACACTCATATTGAGAGAAATAGCCCTGGTAGCTGGCAATACCCATACCTAGGGTGGAAGCAGCAAAGACTCTCTTACATAAAGTATCTATCTTATGAGATTCTTTGTTTATAGTTGAGCTGTAGTAGTCTGAGGAAGGATGACCTTATCATTCTCTGCCAAGAATACAATAGGATCCACAAAGGCTTGGGATGCCAAAATGGGTCGATCCTTGGGAGCAGCATATTTCCTATCTATGGACTTAGCCACAGAAGGAATGAGAGTAGGATTATTCCATGCCATTTGAGAAAGCGTCTCAAAGGAGGGTTGCCCCGGGGGAGTTAAATCCATAGGGATGTCCAGAACATGAAGGTACTGGAGTTTCAAAAGCTTCCCAAGATCGATGTCCATAGTCTGGAGAGAAAGAGTGGAATTCAAATTTTTCAGCAGAGACTTAAATGACAGGTCTTCGACCACAGGCTCTGCAGCAGGATCAGAACCTGCTCCTTCCACATCATCACCCAGTCTAACATCCCGGTCAGGCTCAATATCATCTCCTGACAGTCCAGGAGGGACTGTATGGACAGGAAAGGAATGAAAATCAGCAGGAAAAGAGGAAGGAAAAGAATTCGGAGAGGAGAGGCCCTGAGGATTGGCAGGCAAAGAGCCAGGCCTCGGTGCTGAAAAGCCGCACGGCACCTACAAAGCAGACGGTGCCAAAGAAAAGCACAGCACCGAGAAAGCCAATGGCACCAAAAACCCACATAGCGCCAACAGGCCGCATGAAATTGCACCATGATGCCTCAATCCCATCAGCAGCCACCTCCTCTAGCTCCTTGGCTAGCTGGGGGGAAACCTGCTTAGCCAGTGCCAGTACAGTGTCCCACCTGGACTTCTGATACCTGGTTGTATAGGCCATATAGTTAGCCTGCCTGAGTCCCAAAGATGATGCCATGTACTGTTTCTTTGCCATGGCATCAATCTTCCTGGAGTCTTTGTCTGGGGGTGTGTGAAGCCAAGGGAATGTTTGCCTTGTCACAGGCTGCAGCCTGCACTACCCCAACATGGCTGCATTGCTGACAGAAAAACTCCATATCCGAGCTTGATAAAGTGTACCTCTTGTCCATTCTCCTGTCAACAGGAGGTACAGAGTTAGGAGACCTAAGAATTTTTTGTCTGTTTCCCAAAGGACTTATGGAGGGGAACAGACAGTCTCTTAGACTCTGGGATATCCATCATCTCAACAAAATCAGGCTCTTCCTGATCCTGTACAGCCTCCTCCATGGGAAGCTGGATGGTTTCAGCCACCTTTCTGTAAAACAGATAGTGGAGAGGGGACTCAGAAAGCCTAGGAGGGGAAACACCAGAAGGTCTGTCTAGGGAGATGTCCGGTTCCACAGGCACATTCAGACTTTCACCATCATCACCATCTTCTTCAAAATCCCCCTCCTCTTCAAACTCTGGTTCGTAAAAGTCTTCAGGGGAATAATCTTGAACCGGGGGAACCTACTGAACTGAGCCCCTGCCAGAAGGCGCCGGATCAGTCAGAACCGAACGAAGCGATTCAACAATCCGAATCGCTCTGGCTATCTCTTCGGCGGTTGGAACATGAAGGTCTGGATCCAAACCGGCTGATTTATCTTTATGCTTTCTTTTAGTAGGAACCAATCCCTCAGGATCGGCTCTCCTCTTGCCTGAAGAAGTATCGCCCTGGTCAGAGGGCACTCCTTCTGGTTCGGTACGAACCGAACCGAGCTGGCCTTCCGGGTCAGTGGATTTCTCGGCCTCCTTATCCCGAAGTCTACCTAACCTTTTTTCCAGGGTAGGCTTAAGGAAATTCTTGCAAATTTGGCAGTCTGAATCGAGGTGGTCAAACCCCAGATAGTAAACACAAGTGGTGTGGGGATCGGCCCTAGTAAAGACCTCCCCACACACACACTGCAGTGTTGTAACCCAGTGGGTCCGTTTTTTTCCTTGGGTTTCTCAGACATGACCAACCTAACAAACTTACCCTTTATCCGGCAACCACCAGGCAAGACTCCCCTATCGGTTTCTCACCCTGTTATGAGTGTTGGAAAAAAACGATCAAATCAAGTTTTTTTTAAAACTGATATGGACCGGTAACCACACACTAAACTTTTCCACAAAAGATCTACTAAAGGATCGGTTCAGTCGAACTGACCGAAAAATACAGTTTTTACAATTTCCACAAAAGAACTATCTAAGTACTTACAGTACCGCAGACAGAGTCCTGAACCGACAAAATGGAACTAACTGCGGAATAATTTTGGACTAACTGACAACTTTAACTGACTTTTGAACAGAGCAAAGGAGAAAATCTCCAGAGCGACTGTTCAGTGAGGCAGAGTAAAGAATCTGACGGTTGGGTTTCAAAGTGCTGCAGACAGAGTTTTCAACTAAGTTTGAGCTCAACATTCTATGCCAGGCATAGAATTTTAACCCTTCTCTCTCCGGGGCAGTTCAAGTGCTGGAGCTAACTGCAATAGTCATAATACAGCAAGACTTCATATTGTTTGAACAAGCTGATCCAAGTCGTCCAGCAGCTGGTCCCACTGAGACTGAAGCGTCCACTGAGAGATTCTCATGTGGAGCCGAGCGTGAGGGACTGTCAGAATCGCAGCTGCCATGAGCCCGAGGAGGCGAAGGACCGACCTTGCGCTGACCCGCCTGCAGCTGGACAACAGGCTGACCTGAGCCTGGAGTGTGGCTGCCCTATCCGGTGGCAGGAAAGCCACGCCAAAGGTCGTGTCCAGGATGGCCCCGATGAACTGAAGCCTCTGGGATGGGACCTAGTGGGACTTGATGTGGTTGATGGTAATACCCAGGCAGGTAACAACCTGACGGGTAAGGGAAAGGAAGCGCAGGAGTTCCTTTCTGGATCTGGCCACCAAGAGCCAATCGTCCAGGTATGGGAAAACCTGTACCCCCTGGGTACGCCACTACTACCAAAAGACATTTGGTGAACACTCAAGGAGCCGAGGAAAGACCAAATGGGAGGGCCTTGAACTGGTAGTGGTCCCCCTGAAATGTAAAACGCAGGTACTTGTAGTGGGAAGGGCGGATAGGAATATGTAGGTAAGCATCCTGCATATCCAGGGCACATAGCCACTGTCCCAGCCGGAGAAAGGGCAAGAGACTCTGCAGAGAGAGCATCCTGAACCTCTTGTACTCCACGAACAAGTTCAGGGAGCTGAGGTCGAGAATCGGCCTCACGTCCCCTGACTTCTTCAGGACCAGGAAGAAATGTGAATAGTACCCCGTCCCCAGAAGAGAAGGGGGAACGGGTTCTATCGCCTCCTTCACCAGAAGGATGGAAATTTCTTCCCAAACTAGAAGAAGATGCTCCTGAGAGTATGACGACCTTGGGGGGGGTTTCGAGGAGGTTTCTGAAGAAACTCTATTGAGTGTCCTTCTGCAATCAACTGAAGCACCCAAGTGTCTGAAGCTATCCTCTCCCAACCCAGAAGATGGAGGGAGAACCTCCCTCCTACCGGTTCCTCCAGAAATCCCAGAGGCTGTGGGTGAGGGAAGGAGTCAGGTGGTGTGAGGCAGCATTGCAGCTGAAGCTGGGTGGGTGGGTCTTGGCAGCCGGTGGGGCCCAGTGTTTATTGGCCCGCTTTCCCTGTGGTTTCGCCTTTTGCTGAGTCTGTCTGTGAAAGGGATGACGCTGCGGCTGAGGGGGTTTGTACATGAAGTCCACAGACTTCAGTGCAGTCCCCTTCTCCTGCAGATCAGTGATGTTATCCTTGACATCACCACCGAACAGCACCGAACCCCAGAAAGACGCGTCCTGGATAGCGGACTGCACATCCGGGACCAACCCTGACACGTGGAGCCAGGCATGTTGCCATAACCCCACGGCGAAAGCCAAGCTCCTTCCAGCAGCATCCACTGCATCATACGTCGCACAAATAATGTGCTGACTGGCCGAACGTGCAGAGCAGACAAGACCAGCCACTTCCTGTTTCACCTGCGAATCAGGAAGGGAGTCCAACTTGGATTCCACCTCACTCAGAATCTATGTCTGGTAATCCTCCATATGACCAACATAATTCAGGGCTCTGATTCCCAGAGTGGAAGAAGCAAAAACCTTCTTGCCATACTGGTCCAGAAGACAGGATTCTTTGTCAGGTGGCGACGAGCTCAGATGCTTCGGGTTAGCTGACCATGAGTGGCGCTGATCACGACCAAGTCAGCCCAAGGGTGGGAATTAAGGGAATCAACACCCTCAGGAGCCTGATATAGCCTGTCCGACTTCCAGGGAAGAGGGGCTATTGCCGATGGTTGCTTCCAAATGGTGGAAACAAGGTCAGCATGAGGCTCAATCCAGGGTGGCACGAGGGTCAGAGCAGTCTCAGGCAGATCCAGGTGCGCAATGAGCTTTTTACGCTGTGGATCCAGCTCCAAGGAGCACCGCTGATGAACCTCCTGGATTTTGTGCAGCAACTCCGTGAAGGAAGGATCCTCCGGAGGGGACTTCAGAGGAGTCCTAGGCCTGGGTTTATCCGGAGGACGGTGCTCATCATCTGGGTCGGAGCAACCATCGGAGTCATCTGAGGTGTCCAAGGAGGAAGAAGAAGACTCCCCCTCCCAGCATGAGGGAGGAATGGACCCCTTGGGAAGCCCTTGGGGAAGCGTATCCTGCCCCACCCTGGAGCCGGAGGGCTTGCCTCTGGTATCTGGAGGTGGGGAGGGAGTCACTCGTCTCGTGCGTATGGAAACCAGGATCGGCACCATCACTGGGAGATGACTCTCCACCTCCCTGGTGCATTGAGCCTTGGCCTCAGCCCACCAGGAGGCTAGAGTCTCCTTCAAATACACCGGTGGCTGAGGGGGCGGTGGAGGAGGAGGAGGGGGGGGATACGGATACTGAGTGTACCTGTATGGCGCGTATCCGTAACCCGACGGTGGGTAACCAGGTGTCGGGTAATGAGGCACCATATACTGCGGCGTCGGATAGGCCGGCATCGGGTACTGTGGCACTGGATACTGCGGAACCGGGTAAGATGGGGTCAGATACCCAGGAGTCTGCCGGGGCTGACAGCCCGGCCGGAGGCCCAGCAGGCGGGCCTGGGACAGGAGGCCCAGTGGGCGGTGGGCCCAGCATGGGGGCAGCATCCGGGAGAGGGATGTCACCCGGAGTAGGCAGAACCAGCGTCGGGTCTGGCATCCGGGGAATCGACGTCAGGTCATCCAGCCCAGCAGGAGGGGGACCTGACTGGGGCACAGCAAGATCCTCGGCATCACCCCGGGAAGGAGGGGGAAAAATCCCAGGGGTCAGGCTGAGGAGACCCATGGTCCCCGGAGGGCAGCGAAGGCTGCTGGGAACGGCGGACGAAAGGGGGTCTGGCATTGGCTCAGCCGTCGCGCTGTCGTCAGGCAGCCTGATGTCCAACTTATCAGTGGAGTCCAGGCAGACGTCAGAGGAGCCGACGTCTGACTTAGCGGACCATCGCCCGAAGCAGGCTGCGAAAGGAGAGCCACCTGGTTGGAGTGGAACAGGGTCATCGCCACCGAAGGTCAGCGACAGCACCCCACCTCCATCACGGGCATTAGAAACTGACATCCAGCTTACTGGAGCCACTTAGACCAGAAGGTCGCACAGCGATAGCCTTACCGGCAGTGCGGGCCTCAATAGCCAGGCACCGAAGGGCGAGCCTGAGGCAGGCAGGCGGGCTGATGCTGCCTTGGGAAGCCTCCAAGATGGCCGTCGTGGAGCAGTCCCCGGGGGGGGGGATGTAACCTGTAGCGCGGCGACTCCAGCCAAAGTTGCGGTGGATGAAGAGCCCCAGTCCCGGTGCTTCTCCTTATCCTTCTTGCGATGGCCTTCGGGGGAAGTGGAAGCCTGCTGGAGCTTTTTCAACTCCTTCTCCATGGAGGACATTTTCTTCTTAAGTATGTGGGCCTCCAGGGACTGCTGCCTCTGTCTGCGGGTGGCGGCATTGAATTTCAGGCAGTGCTGGTACTTCTCCACCTGATGATAAGGGCCCAGACAGAAGAGACACTGGGAATGGCCATCCTTGTCCGGGAGTTGGGCACCGCACATGTCGCACTTATTCTTGTGCTCGGAGGATGTAGGGGACGACATACACCACCGAAAAATTAACAATTTTGTCGAATAAATAAATAAAAAATGACGGTAAAACTACCGACGACAGAGTTGATGAGTGTTGAACTTTACCGTGAGGCGCTGACACGAGCTATCGTCGGGAAAGAACTGGAAGGTGGGCATGGGGGACCACCCCTTTATACTGACGTCGCTTGATGTCGGTCACCTGACGTGGGGGCAGTCCCCCGCTAGAGACTGCTAGCTATAAAATTTTCCTTGGGGTCCTAACACCTGCCGGCATCAGTCCTACATGTAATTACCTACTGCAAGAGCCCTCTCGAAGTAACATCTGCGCAACATGCTCTCGTAACCCAATTATTTTTGGGATTTTTTAACCACATTTTCAACATAGGCATTTTGCGACCTCCCTTCATGAACAGTGGCACTGTGATTTTGTTAATCTGTCCCAAAAGTTAATTTCCCACAGCAACCACGCTATTGTGTGCCACAGGTGCGAAAACACATTTCGGATAGGATGTGAAAAATGACAGCTGTCCTATTCATAAGGAGGTGTGAAAAAGTGGCAATGTTGAAAATCTGTAGTGAAAATATTAAAAATTGTCGAAGTTATGAGTGTGCGTGGAAATTGCGCAATGCACACTTGTAACAAAGTCATTTTTTGGAATTTGTTCACCAAATTTGCAACATGGGCTTTTGGAACCCCACCTCATGAACAGTGACACTGTCATTTTGTTACTCTGTCCCAAAAGGTGATTCCATGTAGTGACTGCAAAATCACCTTTCGGGACTGAGTAGTGAGATGACAGTACATGTATGCATGAGATGGGGTCCCAAGAACCCCATGTTGAAAATCTGGTACCAAAATTCCCAAAAATGGCCGAGATATCCACCTAAGTAGAACCCCCCCATTGCGTGCCATTATAAAGATTACTGCATTTTGTTCAGCTCCCGGTCGGCTTTTGAAGAGTTCAGATGTGTTCCTGCTCCACAGAAGATTGCAGCGCTGGCCCTCTGGAGGTAAGTATGGGGTGAGGGGAGGTGGGGTGCGCAAAGGGTGGGTGTGGGTCGGCGGAGGTGGTGAGGCAGGACGACGAGGGGCCATTTTTTTTTCCACAGGTAAAAAAAAAATGAAACCAGACTTCGGGACTGTTTTCTTTATTTACAGATTCAAAAATTATTTTGGGCATGCTGGGTGGGCTACCAGTGTGCCACGAGTTTGGGTATGATGCCAACGGGGATTGGGCAGCCCCATTGGCAAAGAAAGTGTGTGTGGGGGTGGGACATGATGCTGACAGGGATTGGTCCCCTCGTTGGCAAACAAATTGAACTGGGGGGGGGAGAAAGACATGCTCCCAGTGTGCCACGAGTTTGGGGGGGCATGATGCCAATGGGGCTTGGGCCCCCTGTCAGCAAACAAATTGAATGGGGGGGGCGACATGCCGACACGGGGACTGGGCATCCCCAATGTCAGCTCTGGTGGGGATTGTGTGACGGGTGGTATGAGCCGCCATATTTATTGGAATGTTTCACCAGGAAAGGCACGTAACGTAGCCTCGGCATCTGATGCGCCAATGAGGAAACTGCACCTCACTGGAGTTGCAGATTTCTTTCAACTCCATATCTCTCTTTGAAACTGCTGTCATCGCCAGCATGCTCAATGATTGGTGGCTGAGGGACGCACCCAGTAAAGCGCTCCCTGCATTCGTCACAACTCTGACACATCTCTGAATGTGCTACTACCGCAACTTGTTGCTTGCGCAAGACAACATAAAAATGTAGCGGTCCTCCAAGGAGTCTTTGACCGTATGGTGGATCGTAAATGGGAAGCTCTTGTGCAACAATATGGCCACTCCTCTCTTATGAGAGTTATACGAAGACACGTGGCAGGCCCCAACCCATCCTCCCACTAATTTGCTATGTTCCCTAGGGGCCAGGTGAGTTTCCTGAAGCAGTGCTACTCTAGCCCCTTTTTGCTTAAGTGCAGTTAATACTTTAGGTCTCTTAGCTGGAGATGTGAATCCCTTCACATTCCAAGATATCATGGCTGTGGATTGATCTTTTACCATTTTTGTACTGGAAAAGTTCCCTTACTCTCCTCCTTAGATGGCAACCGATCCCTATACTTATTTTATTTATTTAGCTTTTGTTGACCGGGTAAGTGCACTAGACAAATCCTGCCTATTTTCAGGCACGACCCGGGGGAGGGGGATACAGATGAATGCCAACTGACCTTGAACCAGATTAAGCTGTTGGTGGTATTTTTAGTGAATGAGGGAAATTTGGCCAGGACACCAGGGAAATTCCCCTACTCTTTTCGATAAGTGCCATGGGATCTTTAACATCCACCTGAACTACCACCAATCCAGGCAGATGGGACCTCGGTTTAACGTCTCATCCGAAAGACGGCACCTCAGAAATGCAGCACCCCTCTCATGCTGCATTACAGTGTCAGTACTGGGATATTAACCCAAGTGCCAGATGTGGGAACTGAACCCACAGCCCTCTGATCTCCCGGCCTCAGAGGTGAGTGTGCTACCTACTGAGCCACTGACACTGCTAAAGTGTCATTGGCAGTGGTGGGATACACAGGATACTGTTCAGAGAGCCCCTTTTTTCTGAGCTTCGGATGAAGAACAATCATGTGGTCTGTACAAACAAGTGAAACAATGAACATCAAACAGGTAAACATCTAAACAATCCCCCCCCACCCCGGTGCTTCAGTATCCTACCTTCATCCCATTTACAATCTAATGTTTTATAATACTCCTCCCCAACTGTATGTATGTTTTGTGGATCCTGTTATCCTCATATCCATCCCCTACGCCCCCTCCCCCTGCGTCACAATTAAGTAGCCCTTTACTTTTGCGTGTGCTTTTGTTACCTTTTTCCCATCAACTGTTACCTACCATGATAGTGCTTCGATCCCAGTCAGTTTAAGCCTTACATAGGGTACTTAACCCTGGATGCCAACCCCCATAGCCCTGTTTGCCTCAGTCAAGGCAATCTGGGCCTTTCCCCCCTCCATAGCAAGGTGTATGCTCCCCCTCTCGGGCAAGAGCCACCGGATGTGACTGTCCAGTCCATCTGATCCATATCAGTCCCACGGAACCACAGCGTAGATCCACACCCCCCCGTCCTAGTTCCAGCCCCAATTTTCCCCTTTGCCATTGGTTAACATACTTCTGCTGATTTTCAATGCTCACTGTCGAGATTTCTCCCCCTTAGTAGCATTTATGTTGTTTTTTGTCCCCCCCCCCACCATGATGAGCGGGACAGGAGCGGGGCGACCAACTTTGGTCCACCACCCCATTTAACCAGTCTCGTCCCTTTCTGGAATTAGCATGGTTAAGATTTCCCCTGCCCCTTCAACCATCATATTGTCAGCCTCTACCCCTATCCCTTCCACCCACTTCCCATATCCACCCCATCTTATTTACAGTCCAATTTTGTGGTGGTAGAAAAGTCTATTCCAGACCTCAAACAGCCCCCAGGAGTCTGGGGCATGGCCTGTGCCCACAAATGTTCGCGCAAAGCTCTCCATCAGCCCCACCAACCCACCAGAGTTCTGCTGCTCTCTCGTCACCCTTTTGAGCTGCTGCCATATGATGTGACTCACAGATCCATTCTTCAGCCACCCGGCCTGCAATCCTGACAGTCCAAAGTCCCTTTAAGTGGGTTTCACTGCCATTACAAACATGCAGGCGCAAGCCACACTGTCCTCCGTACAAATTCCTAGGCCAGTCCCGGGTCTCAAATATTTATTCATAACAGGCCGGTATTCCAGTAGCAGTCCCTGGCCATGTGCAAAGCCAACAGTTCATGCTGTGCCGTCAAAAGCCCAGTTTCCCGAAGGCTGAACTCACCAGGCACCAACTAAATCAGGCGGGAACATGGAGGGGAGTGCAAGTTAGCTGCAGAATTTTCTAAGTCCGTATGGCAAAAGCCAAGCTGGAGTGAATGTGGATCCCCCACTAAGGTCCTCACGTGGGTAGTCTGATTCCCTAGGAGATACGCCATGTAAAAGTGTTCAATAAAGATTTTCATTGATAATGTATGAAGTTTGGAACCATTTTCTCACCTGCGCTTATTCTTTTTGTACCAGTCATCAATAAAAGCTTGTAACTTCCCTGGCTCCCAGAATGAATATGTGGCCCCCTCTGAACGTACCTTTACTGTAGCAGGGTATCTCATGAAGAATTCAGGGCCTCTTTCTCTCATGCCATCCATTTGGTTATTTAATGCCTGCCTCTTCCTTTGAATTTACGCTGACGTATCTTGGTGCAGTGAAAGTTTGTGGTCCTCACACACTAGCTCCTGCTTCTGAAAAACTGCCATGATGTCTTGGCGGTCGGGGAAATGGTGCAAGCAGAATATCACCTGTCTAGGCGGTTGATCATTGGGTGGACGTGGAACCAGGGCCCTGTGTGCTCTCAGTTTTTAGCCTGCTGTTTGCTAGAGGCATCCCCAGCAATTTGGGCAGTGTCTCTGTGCAAAAATCCATCAAGCTTCCTCTTTCAGCTCCCTCCGGGAGGCCTCAGAGCCTCAAGATCTTCCTGGAATAAAAGTCTCCACCAATCATTCACACTAATGGGACTACGCCGGAGGCGCTAGAACCCTGCGGGAGCCAAAAATCTTCAGGAAGGCCAGCAATGGGATAGGACCACGCATGTGCAGCACCATGAGACTAGCTTGACCCTCCAACCACCTCAGTTCCTTATCTCCCGCCAAGTGAGTTTCGATTACGACGTCGCTCGCCTGCCGGGAGTCAAGTCTTCGACTATACGACAGCAGCCATAGCCATTCGGTATTCGATTAATTTACTACTTTTAGTGTTCTTTTCTTATTTAAAAAAAAAAAAAAAAAAGAAGGAAGAGAGAAGATGAACAAGAGGAAGAAATTCTCAGCCTGCCATCAACAGAGCTGACCTTAGATGGTAGGGAGACTTCGTTTGAAAGCTGTAATGGCAATGGGGCTGTGTCTGGTCAGCTGCCCTCTGCAGAGGGGGGTCTGACCACAGGCAGTTGCTCGGCGGGGGGGGGGGAGGACAGTCTGCCTGAGGCACAAAAGCAGCGGGCCCGTTCCCGACCTTGATCGAGGACTCGGCTCTGCTCGACCTCCAGCTCGGTACCACTCGAGGTCGCCCTCTGGTATGTCTGCACGGGGATCATCGGTGGTGGTGAATGGTAGGCCTGACCTGACTTTGGTAGGGTCCTCTGTGGCTCTGTTCTTAATGGCTGCAATCTTCAACATCTGTCTCTGTCCTCGATGGGGCCTCCAGTGAGCAGTTTCACTTCTGGGCCGCTCTTTTAGAGCAGGGGGTACGACGTCTGCCCAGTTGAATTGGCCAGTGGACCCAGTTCGGGGGCCTTTAGGCCTTGCAGCCACTGGGTCACGGCCTAGTCGGGCGGACAGAATGTATGCAGTACCTTCTCTGATTCCATTAACACTGACCCCGCATGCTTACTCCCCTCACCTTTTCCTCTGCAGGGGTTGGCATGGGTACCGCTTTGCTTCCCCTTTTTTCTTCAAGTCTAGGGCCAGGATGCCTGACACCATGTGTGGTGCTGGTGCCACGGGTGATGCCTGCGCCGTGAATAGCGCTGAACTCCTCTACGCTGTTCTGGGTGGCAGTGTCTCTTGTGATTCAGGCCTGGACCTGCCTTTTGTAGGTTCTTCTGGAATAGAAGTGGATCTGGATGAGTCTCTCCCTGTCCTACTTTGTTGGAGATGCAGTGGATGACTCATTTTAGAGGCTGGAATTTATTTAGTTAGTTTTTGTTTACCGGGTAGGTGCACTAGCCAAGCCAATGACTATTTTCAGGCATGACCCAGGAGGGTACAGTACAGCAATGCATACAGAAACAAACATGACTGATAGCAACATACTTTAACAATAACCAGTATTTCAGTTGACAAAGAGTAGAACAAATAGGAGTAATCTTGGGTAGGGAGAGAATGGTATAACTGAGAAACCAAGGTACACAAGAACATAGTTATCTACAGTAAAGTTATTGAGTTCAGATACAAAAACAAGGTTCAGATAACCGTAACACATTTAGTGATCAACAGTTAGGTATAGGTGGCAAATTCAGTCTGGACATAAGTGCCTTGACAACAGTACTAGGTAGGCTGGATAAGTTTAGGGTTCGGCTAGCAGCAATGGGAGGTAAGACAGCAGGACCGTAGAGACCATAGAGAAGAATGCAAGCTTTCTGTATCAGCAGAGCCTGTGATGGAAGATCTTCTTTTCAGTGTTTCGTCAGGGATAAGGGGTCCACCATAACATTTCAGACTTCATCTGTGGAGCAAAGCAGACTTCTACATCTGGAGTTCCTTCAGTCGTCAGTACAAGTACACCCTGTGGAACACACTAAATTCAATGGTTGAGAGACTCCCGGGCTCTACTGCTCCATTGATAGGGGCATATAGCCCAATAATCAGCTAAAAGCTTTTATAGACCCCTATGACTCCACCCCTAGGGTGGCTACCATTGGCAGCAGGTGATTAACATCTCATTGGCAGTGATTATTGGTTCGGTCCTCAAATTGAGCTCTGGAGGGCATTCAGACTCCTGCTGCCCCTCAGAGGGACGGCACCATTGTCATTTTTGTGACAGGCAGTCCTTCATAGCCGGCCCAGTGGCACTGAAGGTTGAGGTGCTGGACCCCACACCTCGTACCACACCGGCGACCCATGTTCGGGAATGGACTCTGGTCGTCGGGGGTTGGCGGGGGAGGACAGGGCATCCATAGACTGCTCTCTTCTCCTGGGAGGGTGGAGGTATCATCGGTCACTGTAGGAGCGACCTCTAGCGGCAGCTGGAGATCCACTGCAGTGGAGACAACGTAAGGGTATGGGAGATGTGGCGGACATCCTGTGGGCGAGTGCAGGAGCGTGCCCGTCTCACGCTGGACGTCATTGCACGTCTGAACTCCTGAGGCAGCCACAGTAGAAAAATCCCCATCCTCGGGGCTAGGCGATGGCACCACTACCCCCATAACCACACTCCAATTACCAGGCACTCTCCTCTCCTGGGCTGAGCACAGCTCGGCGCATCAGACTGTAGATAGAGTGCCCTGGGGCGGAAAGGGCGGCCCCACCTCGGGGGGTTCAGAGCCAGGGGGTGGGGCCGCCAGGCTGGTGCCAGGAAGCAGGAAGATGCCTCAGGTAGGAGGTAGAGCTTGGGGCAGTAGTGGCTGCCCAAGAGAGTTCCTTGAGCGATGGAGCAAAAAATAGAAGCTACAAAAAAACAGGTAGTCCTTCCAAGGTAGAGATCTGGAAGCCTTTATCAGGAAGCAACTCCTCAACTGCAAAAAAAAAACAACAAAAAAAACCCAAAAACAAAAATCACAGCAGAGGGCACAGGGACCAAAAGGACCCAGTACCATCCTCTTGAATCCTGTCCAGGTCCCACCTCGGCTGTCTGAGGTGGACACCTCTCTGCAGTAGTGAGAGGCACCTGATTTGGTTTTAAAACTAGTGGAAGTCCAATCCAGCAGATGTATGGGTCATCAGGATTGTCCGAGAGGGATACTCTCCCAATTTCACAGAGATTTTTCCTAGACTCAGGTGGCAGCCCAATCTGTTTGCCTCTCTGTTAGATCCTCTTTCCTCGGAGACACAGGGCCTCAGAGCAGTAGAAGTTGTTCCACAGCGAGTCGGAACACAGGTTCCTACTTCCTTTGTTTGGTTCCAAGATAACAGGCAGCATGCGCCCATTTCCCGACCTTGAAAGGTTAAACAAGTACCTATTCAGGGAGTTCACTACAACCTCGGTATTAAAGCCTTCACTTTCTGGACGTTTGGCTCCGAGCCAGTCCATCTGGGCTAGAGTCTCAGGAAGCAGTTGCCACAGCTTTTCAGTCACTTTCTTTCAGGAGGGGTTTTCTGATTCAGGGAAGGTGCCAGATTCACCTTCCCAGCAGCTCCTTTTCATAGGAGCCCTCCTGGATACCTCCAGGGTGAGGGTTCTTCCTTCCAGAGAATGGAAGAGATGACATCTTCAGATGCCTAGTTACTTCATGGAAAGCAATTCTGTCCAAGCCCTTTTTGATGCAGCAGATGCTGGGACTTTTGTCTTCATTTGCAACAAACAGTGGTCTCCAACCATGCATCCACAATCCTCTGCATAAATGACAGAACCTCGGGCAAAATTACTTACATGGTAGACACAGTTGGCCTAGTTTCTGCTAGGTCTACACTTACCCTCTAAATCCCAGCTCACCATCACCAAGGTTGCACTCCTGATTGGTTGGGGAGCTCACTGTCAAGACCTCCACATTCAGGTGTGGAGCCAGGAGGAGGAGCATCATCTTCTCATAAATTTCTTAGTGATAAGAGCTGTCTTATACGCTTTACAAGTCCTGAAGGAGGCCCTCTGCCAAGAAGTGTTCTCACTTCGGATGGATGACAAAATTGTAACTTTTTTTTGTAGCTTCAGTTTTATTGAATATCAAATGAGTTACACAGATTTTCTTAATCAATACATCTTTGCCATCTAATTTACATTCAGCTATAGGTAAAAACTGTGTTAGTGTCAATTACACATTGATCCAGAATTCAGTGTTTTAGTATTATCACACTTAATTTGTGATCTTCCGTAGTGTTGAACCAGATTTTATGTTTCAATCATAACATCTGAGGGAAAAAGGGAAAAAATGAAAATGACGTACCTACCGTAATTATTGATCTTCTTGGACGAGTCTCCACCACTCATTCACACTAATGGGATAGCGCTGGAGGCACTAGGACCACGTGGGAGCAAACTTTTTGCTGGAGGGCCGGCGCCAGAGATGGTGCCACAAGGAGCGGCACCGCGAGCCTCAGCTTGTGTGGTAATGACTATCTCGGCGATGACCCTCCAACCGCCTCAGTACCTTTTTTTCCGAGGAGGTGCAGCGTAACTAACCTAGAAGGAAAGCCTAACCAAAAATCGGACATAAGATAGTCCGGATGACCCGTGTAAGAAGGGTCAACAAAGAAGTCTTCACAGCCTAAAGATTTGAGGGAGTGAAGACCAACAACAGAGGTGAGCTCGGGGGATGGAGGGTGGGCATGTGAATGAGTGGTGGAGACTCGTCCAAGATGATCACAAATTATGGTAGGTACGTAATTTCCATATCTTCTTGGACATAAGTCTCCACCACTCATTCACACTAATGGGAGAGTACCGAGCTAATAATCCCCTGAGAGGGCGGCAGGAGAGACCAAGAGCTCACAGTTTTAGGACAGAAGTCCATTAAGGATGGTCCTGCCAAAAGAAAGATGTCGTCTGGCATGGACATCCAAGGCATAGTGTTTAACGAAAGTATGCATTGAGTTCCAGGTGGCTGCATTGCAAATATCTGCAATGAGTACGTTCCGAATTTCCACCAGAGATGCTGCGACTGCCCTAGTAGAGTGAGCGTACACTCTGCCCTCCAACTTAACCTGCGCCATGGAATAACAGTGGTGAAGGCATGCCACTAGCCATACTGAGATACATCTGATAGCGACAGGTTGACCCAGCCGGGTTTTGCTGAAGGAAATAAACAGTTGTTGAGCTTTACAAAAGTCTTTTGTTCTATCTAGATAGAAACACAAAGCTCTCATGATGTCCAAGGAATGAAGAGAACGCTCTGCTTCATTTTGGAAGTTCGGGACGTAAGAGGGAAGGACCAAAGGTTGCTTTAGATGGAATTCCGAAACAACCTTAGGAAGAAATTTAGGATGGGTTCTAAGGACTACTTTGTCTTTGTGGAACACAGTATACGGAGGGTCTGTGACCAAGGCATGTATCTCAGAGATCCTGCGGGTTGAGGTAATGGCCACTAGGAAGGCCGTTTTCCAGGTGAGAAATTTTAGCTCACAGGTAGCCAGAGGTTTGAAAGGTTTCCTAATGAGCATATCTAGCACAAGATTAATGTCCCAGGCTGCGACTGGATGTCTTAGAGGAGGTCTGGTATGCAGAATTCCCTTAAGAAACCTCTTAATCACAGGTAAGTGAGCCAGTGACAAGGAAAGTACCGGCTCATGATAAGCTGAAATGGCACAAAGGTGAACCTTGACTGTAGAGTACTGCAGACCTGAATTTGAGAGGTCTAAGAGGTACTCTAAAACTTTATCTGGTGGGCAGGAAAAAAGATTCAAAGAGGATTTTGCACACCAGAGCGAAAAATGCTTCCATTTGGCTGTGTAAGTTTTCCTAGTGGCTAGCTTCCATGCAGTCAGAAGAATATCTGAAACCCTGCGAGAGACATTGAACCTGTTCACTTCTATCTCTTCAGGAGCCAAGCGTGAAGGTGAAGCGACCTCAGGTTGAGATGAACAACAAGTCCCTGAGTCAAGAGGTTCATCTGAAGGGGAAGTGGTTTCAGCAGAGCCGCCGACATACTGTTGAGTAGTGGAAACCACATCTGTCGAGGCCAGAAGGGAGCAATGAAGATCATTTTGTCCCCCTGGGATTTGAACTTGAGAAGTACCCTCTGAATCAGAGGAAGAGGTGGAAAAGCGTATAGAAAGTGTTTTGTCCACTGCAGCCTGAACACATCCTGACAGAAAATGCCAGGCCCTGGATTTCTGGAGCAGAAGAGAGGCAGTTTTGTGTTGAGTGGGGATGCAAAAAGGTCCAGGTCTGGAGTTCCCCACTCCGTGAATAGTGACTGAACTATGGTTGAGTTGAGAGACCATTCTTGAGGATCTGTCTCTGTTCTGCTGAGATGGTCTGCCAGTTCATTCTGCACTCCCGGCAGGTAGACCGCTTGAATTAGAGCCTTGTGCTCCAAGTACCATTCCCACACTCTCATCGCTTCCCTGCAAAACGGGTAAGAGTGAGCACTGCCCTGCTTGTTGATGTAATACATCACTGCTTTGTTGTCCGTTTGAAGGAGAATGTTCTTGTGACACGGAATGTCCTTCAACGCCTGGACCGCATAAAGGATGGCTCTCATTTCTAATACATTTATGTGAAGCTGGCACTCGACTTGAGTCCACATACCTTGAGTGTGGAGAGCCTGACAGTGAGCTCCCCACCCCATCAGGGATGCATCTGTGGTAATGGAAATCTGATGATCCAGAGGAGCAAAGGGATATCCTTCTAGGAGATTGATCTCTTGCGACCACCAGGTGAGTGACCTCTTTAGAGGTTCTGTCACCTTGATGAGAAAGGACTGTGGGTGAGTGGTTGGGGACCACTAATTACTGAGCATCCACTGAGAAGTTCTCATGTGAAGGAGCGCTAGGAGTACAGTGAACACAGAGGATGCCATGAGACCTAGCATCCATTGCATCAAGAGAGCTGGAACCGAGTTGCTCTCCCCAATGTGACAGGCCAATTGAAGGATATCGCTCCTCTTGTCCTCTGGAAGGAAAGCCTTCGCACAGGAGGTGTCCAGAAGAGTTCCTATAAACAGGAACTTCTGGGAGGGCTGCAGCTGCGATATCTTAGGTTTAGCAGGACTCCCATGGACGTGAGAAAGCCTGAAGCCGTGGTTATGGCGTCCAGTGTTCCCTGCCTGGAAGGACTTGCCAGAAGCCAATCATCCAGATAAAGGAACACCTGTATTCTGATCTTTCTGAGGTGTGCTGCGAGAACTGCACAACACTTTGTAAAAACTCGTGGCGCCGAGGATAGCCCAAAGGGCAGGACTCTGAACTGATAATGTTGTCCCAGAGCCACAAACCTTAGGAGTTTGTGATGCTTTGGGTGAATCAAAATGTACTGGTAAGCATCCTGCATGTGTAGGGAGGCAAGCCAGTTGTGTTGATGAAGCAAAGTTAACAGGGTTCCTAGTGAAATCATTTTGAATTTCTCCTTGGGCAGAAATTTGTTTAGTTTTCTGAGGTCCAAAATGGGGCGCATGCCCCGGGTTTTCTTTGGAACCAGAAAGTAATGGGAGTAGAACCCTGTGTTCCCTTGATGCAGTGGAACTATTTCTACTGCCCTGTTGTTCAGAAGGCCCTGTATCTCGGCAGCGAGAAGGTCTGACTGATGGGTTGACAGCATGGGCTGTCGTTGGGAGGACCGATCGGAGAGGTCTCCACAAGATTGAGTGAATACCCCTCGATGGATTATCCAGAGGACCCATTTGTCTGAGGTTATTGATTTCCATTGATTTAAGAAGAGTGTCAGATGACCTCCCACTGCTGAGGAAGAGTCCACCTCGGGCAGTTGAGGTGGGACTTGGGCCAAGAACTCAGAAGGCGGTGCTAGGCGCTTTGGGTGCTTGTGCCTTCTGTTGCATTTTCTTTTGAGGCTGGTGGGCTTGGTTTTTATGAAAACTTCCTCTGCCTTTGCCTCGAAAAGGACTGACGGTTATGGAACTGGTGTTTATTAACACCCCCTCAAGAGGGGACAGGAGGAGGTCGAGCCAACTTAATGGCTGACCTAGTCTTTTGTGTAGCTTCTAGATCCTGTTCTACTTGAGGGCTGAAGAGATACACACCATCAAAAGGCAACGCCATTACTTGCTGCTGTGCATCATTTGTGAAACCGGAAGTGCGCAGCCAGGAATGACGGCGGGTACAAATGCCGGCCGCCAACACTTGGGAAGCAGTATCGAAAACATCCATAGCTGCTTTAACCTGCTGATTGTTGGATTCGATACCCCTGGTAATGGTGTGGAGTAGCTCTGACTTTGTGTCCGAATCCGGTAGAGCTTCAACCCTTTGTTTGAGTGAGTGCCAAAGGATATACTCATATTGAGAGAAATAGCCTTGGTAGCTGGCAATACACATACCCAGGGAGGAAGCAGCAGTGACTCTCTTACCCAAAGTGTCTATCTTACAAGATTCTTTCTTAATAGGGTGAGCTGTAGTAGTCTAGGGAAGGACGACCTTATCATTCTCTGTAGAAACTACAACAGGATCCATGAGAGGCTTGGGGCGCCAAAATAGGTCGATCCTTGGGGCTGAGTATTTCCTATCTATGGATTTAGCCACGGAAGGAATGAGAGCGGGATTATTCCATACCATTTGAGACAGCGTCTCAAAGGAGGGCTGTACCGGAGGAGTCAAATCTGTAGGGATCTCCGGAACATGGAGGTATTGGAGTCGTAGCAATTTCCCAGGATCGATGTCTGTAGTTTGGAGACAAAGAGTGGAATTCAAGTTTTTCAGCAGAGACTTAAAAGACAGGTCCTCGACCACAGGCTCTGCAGCAGAAATGGAACCTTCCACTTCATCACCCAGTCGAAGGTCTGGGTCAGGCTCAATGTCATCTCCTGACAGTCCAGGAGGGACTGCATGGACAGGAAAGGAGTGAAAATCAGAAGGAAATGAGGGAGAAAAAGCATTAAAGGAGGAGGATTCCTGAAAAGCGGATGACGCCCTAAGAATCCCCGGCGCCGTAGAAATGCACGGCGCCGAGAAGCAACAGGGCGCCGAAGATGGCGCCGAGAGGCCAGATGGTGCTGCAACTCCACATGCGCCGATGAAGCACCGAGCGCCAGGGCGGTGCACGATACCACGAGTGCGAAGAAGTGCAGCATGGCGCCCGAGAGGCGAGATGACACCGTGACACCACCTGCGGTGCTGGCGAAGCGCACGGCACCCAGGACAGCGCCAAGCAGGTGGCGCCAAGAAGCTCAATAAGCGTGACAGGCGCGCTCAGCGCCAAAGACGAAGATGGCGCCCGCCACGACCAGGGAGGCTCAATTGCCCTACCTGGTCTCCCAAAAGTCCGAAGGCCCTCGGTGACGGGCTAGGCAGTTGGACCAACCTTGAGCTCATTGCTCCTATAAGAGGCCACTGATGAAACTGCTCATCGAAGACCTACCAGAGGGTGGGGTAGAGACTCGATGTCGGCTTGACTACCAGAAGCAAGCCGAGCTCTGAAGGAGACCAGCAACTAGCTCCAATAACTGACCATCTACGCGCAGACATATCAGAGGGCGACCGCGAGTGATGCCTTCCTTTTTTTTGACCTGTGGGCCGAAGAAGAGCTCGAGGCCGAACGGTGCCGAGAATGCAACCATTTATTTTTATGCTTTCGAGAGGACCGCTCGCCCCTTCAGGCATCGGACTGACCATTGTCAGACCCCCCCCCTCCGGAGAAGGCGGCGGACCGGAGTCAGCCTGGCTGACTGAACAGCTTTCATACAAAGTCTCCCTACTGTCACCTGACCCGCTCATGATCGACTCCGGCAACATAGGCTGAGACTTCTTTGTAAATAAGAATAAACTTAAACGATACTTATTCGAGATATTACTACAAAACAACAAAACTGAAAACTGTGCTGCTAGTTTGAAGTTTGACTCCCTGCGGGCGAGCGACGTCGTCACTGAAGCGCACTCGACGGCGGAAAAAAGGAACTGAGGCGGTTGGAGGGTCGACGCCGAGATAGTCATTATCGCACGAGCTGAGGCTTGCGGTGCCGCTCCTCACGGCTCCATCTCTGGTGCTGGCCCTCCAGCAAAAGGTTTGCTCCCGCTGGGTCCTAGTGCCTCTGGTGCTACCCCGTTAGTGTGAATGAGTGGTGGAGATTTATGTCCAGGAAGATTTAAACTTCTAACACTTTAACTCACAGGAAATCTAAAGCACTCCCTAGGTATTTTTGCTTTACAAGTATCTCTTACAAAACTTAATGTGCGGCATCAGCCAGTTCCCCTATATAATGATGCCAGGGGGACCAAGTTTGTATAAAACCCTCTCTTTGTAATCTCAGACTACTGGTAATGCTTTCCATAGCCTCTTGTTGCAAAATCTTGGCCTTTCAGTCTTGCACCATAGGAGGGAGTGGGGACAACCATCTGGAGGTGATGCATTTCAGGGCTGCCACTCGCATTATTTGGGCAAGTTTGTTGGACAACCTGGTTCTGAACAGAAGGGTCGGGAGGCCCAACACCAAGTCCTCTCCCATTAAGGGGATTTGTAGACCAGTAATGTTTTGTATCTGGGTGTGTGTGGCTCTCCAGAATGTCCAAATTTAGGGGCAAGTCCAAAAAATGTGTGTTTGGGGTCCTATGCTCCCACACAGATCAAACAGGTGCTGTCCAAAATGTTTTACAGCGGTAGGAGTAAAAAAAAACAAACAAGATTTTCCAGGGAAATTCTCTCCAGGTGGGTGAGCTTGTGATTGGCCATTCCCTTGCCAATCGTCTGTCCCAGTGAGCCTGTGATATGGAGATGGATAGTTCTGTTTCCCATCTCTGTTTTACCTTATCTAATGTAGTAGAGCTATTGGCAGTCAGTATTCTATACAGTTGTGAAAGTTGGTATTTTCTTTGTGACTGCAAAATAAAAAAAATTCTCTAGTTCCATTCTGTCTCAACTTATCAGCTGCGTCCTGTTTGTTGAAATATAGTGACGCACCTGTGGGTATCTATAATGATCCTCCCTATGGAGTGAGAACTTATTTGTCAGTTGGGCAAATGAAAGGCACCTCTTGTTGTCTATACATTGAGGAAAGGTTGCCAACTTCTGAGTTGCCCAGTACCGATATCCTGTATCTGACCTCGGTGGAGCGAAGGAAGGTTCAAATCTAATCGGGGTATAAAGGGCCTGGTCCTTCTGGGGTATGGGTAAGCTTTCTAAGTTTTTTTTTTTAATTTCGAGAGAGTGACTGATCCAAGGGTTAATCAGCATCCCCTGTATGTGTATTGGTATTGCGTTAGTCGGTAGGGCCCAAAGTGCCCAGCCTTTAAGGGCTTCTTCCTCCAAGTGGTACCAGCCCGATTCCTCCCTACACTCGGCCGAAGTACACAACTGTGCTCGCACCCCCCACTCCTTCAGGCTCCGCAAGTCTCCTGCTAGCCCCACTGTTCTAACCCAGCCCTCCTCTAACTCCTCGTATTGTAGCCAATCCCCGGGATATCCCGGTGTATTCCTTCACTGGGCGTGTCCCCCTCCTGTGAGGGGGAAGGCACCAGGGGAGAGGGATGACCCCAACACACTATCTTTCCTTACGGCCCAGGGATGCTGCTGCGGAGGAGGCCCCGGGAAGGCACTGGAGGCACACACGGGGACAGAGAGCCATCATCCGGCGGCCAGCGAGCAATATTTCCTGTTTTTTTTCCCTGAGGTGCGTGACATCCGGACGTCAAGGCAATAGCCGACGTCTGCCATGCACCACCCACCAGTGAACCCCGACATGTTGCCCTACCCCTGGCTTCCACTAGCGGTCGCCCAACACCAGGTTGCAGCCTGTAGCCCTCCCTCCCTGGAGACAACAAGCTTTTGGGACGCTCAAGTGGTCTCCCCCTGGCCGGCCCTTCAGCAACCTGAGCTCGTTCCCGAACCCGGGTCTCTGGCGTCGCAAGCAGAAATCCAACCGCTGCGCCAGCAGGCCAGCCCCTTTTTAATTTTTTTAATGATCTCTGTTCTTGTAATTTGGGATTCTAGTTGTTATCTGTGTTCCCTTGTGAGTTTAGGCAATTTAAGCTAGTTTAGATATGTCAAGATGTTTTCTGATGGAGTGGTCTCCTTTCTACATTATATAACTTCTTATAATAGTCATGGAATTGTGTGGCAATTAGTGAGGGGAAACATATGGATAGTTTTGTTGTCACCTGCCTTCAATTTCAACACTGTCCTGGAAGCCATTTCCTTACGGAGCTGCCAGGCCATTAGTCTTCCGACTCTAGTGCCGTGTTCATAATACTTTTGTTTGGAATATCTGAGCTGGCCTTCAATTTGTGTATCTAACAATTTAAGTTTTAGTTTTAATCTATTAAGTTCTATTTTAGTGGTTTGGTCTAGGGTCAATTGGTGGGCAGTCTCAAGCTGTGAAATTTTCTGTTTCAACTCGCATCTTTCTTTAATTCTGGTCTTCTTATGCCAAGAGGCGTATTTGATTATAGCTCCCCCAAGGTAGCACTTAAGTTCATCCCATCTGACACCCGCTTCAGTGTCCTCCGGTGGGTTAAGTGCTAAGAATTATTTTGTTTTGCCCTGAATTAAGTCCTTAAAATCATTATGTGTCAGTAAACTAAATTCAAGTGCCAAACAGATTCGGTTGGACTGGGGATTCATTCTATATCAAGAGAAATTGGGGCATGGTCTGACAAACAAATATTGCCCACTTGAGGACTGTTAACATGTTGTTGTAAAGTGTTAGAGGACACCAAGAAGAAGTCAATCCGGGAGTACATTTTGTACTTAGGAGAACAGTACATGTAATCCCTCTTTTTTTGGGTGGGAAACTCTCCAATTATAAAATGGATGGGCTATATCAGCCAATCAGAATGCTAGCTACCCATGCATGAAATATGTTTCATGCATGGGTAATAACTAGTACTGAAAAGCAGGACTGCATCACATAATCAGTGTGCCATTAGAATGCTGGTTTATTGAATGCCGCTATTTTTTACTCTCGCTAATGCTGCTTACTCTTTTCCTAACCGTGCTCACACCTCGCCGCAGTAGATAAACAGAAATGCTGTCTCAGCTAGTAACTGCGCTCACACCTCACCACACTAGTAAAAGTTTGAGGGAATATTCTTTTCGGTTCATTTCGGTCCAGCAGTTTGCAACCAGGAAAGAGAGTGACAGAGTGGCAGCAACAGTCAGTGTGCTCTGTCATCGCCAGCAGTTTGCGACCGGCAGGGAAACAGAGACAGCGGCAGCAACACACAGTCTAGTCTCCTCAGTCTTTCGTCTCAGTTTTTGTCACAGCCTGATGTCGGCGGGAGACAGCTGACATACCTTCAGAGCTCCGTGGCAATGTGGACAGAGAGCGAGAGAGGGACAGCAGCAGTCGCAAACATGCTCATGAATATTTAAACAATGCCACGGAAGCACTATTTTATCATGACTTAGGAACATAACATCTTTTTTCTATAAACAAGCATGCTTTTTCTAACTACAAAAAGTAAAATAAAGTTAGGATCTCATTTTATAAGTGCAATAAGACATGCCAGGTGTGTGCATAGAACAGATTTTACCACACGCCAGGGGCTAAAGGTACTCAGCCAAGACCTCGTGCCTTATTACGCTCCTGGCCATGCGGTAAAATCTGTTCAATTCACACCATCATGTCTTATTGCTTATATGTCAACCAGTGACAGCTCGGAGCAAAGCCAAGTCAAAACCCTGCTTGTACGGGATGGGCCAGTGGATCTAGAACCCACCCTGCCCAGATGTAGATCAGATACAGAGTTAAAGTCCCCTCCTATAATGATTAAACTGTGCGGATCTGTAATTGAATCTGAGATCACCCTGGACTGGAAAGAAATTTGTTACTGTTCCTCATTTGGAGCGTAGAGATTTAGGAGGGTGCAATGAGTTCTTCTTTATTCCCCCCGAATGCTCACATACCTGCCGTCTGCATCTGACTCTACATGAGATTTTTAGAGGAAGATTCCTCCGTATCAAAATGACTACTCCTCTTCTATTATTTTGTTTTTGGTATTCAGCAGTGTATACCTCCCCCACCCAGCCTCGGCACAGTTTCGTGTTTTCTGCAGTCCCCAGATGGGTCTCCTGTAAGAATACTATGGCTGCGTGTTATCTTTGCAACTCATGAATGATACGTGACCTCTTTACAGGGCTGTTAATGCCTCTCATATTCCAGGATACAATCCTTAACTCCCCCATAATGACATCTGTGTTTTTTGATTACCATTCACGGAACATCCAATCACCTGTGTTTGAAACATGAACTTCAGAACATAACTAAAAAAATGGAACTTGTCTGAACTATTTACAACCTGCCACCATGGTAAGAGGCAACTGTATTTGGTACTTCAGGGTGTGTATATACCAGTATCCTCACCTCTGGAACTATTCTACAAGATGAGGCAGGAGATTAATAATTGCTAACCTCCCTACCAGAACTAGCCCTTTAAATTGGGGTTTGTTCCAGCTGGGTGGTAAATCATCGCCCAGTGGGCAATAGGCAGCCCTTTTCCCAAGGCATGACTCAACATTATTATGTAGATATCTTTTCAGTGTTAAGGTAGGGCAGGCTCTCCCTGGTGGGGCCTCGCCTCGGTGGCAGCTAACAATTAAATATTCTGAGCTTAAGGGATACCCTCCAGGTCATAAGGTGATACAGTTAGTATGAGAAGGAATTCCGGCCATGTCATGAAGAAGGGCCACACAGCCCCCCGCCATGGGCTTTGGCCCATCTCTCTGCAGACATCTGTCGAATGCCATGATTTGTTGTTCAGAAACAAGAACTGGTCATAGGGGGCACCACTAAAAGGTCCATAGCCCACAGGCTTTCTTGGGCTGTGCTGGGTCCGACTCAGAGAGTAGTGTCAGGGATTTATTCCTCGGCCTCTCACTGCCTGCCCTGTGGGGTGCCACAGGGTATGGTGTTGTCCCCCATGTTATTTGCAGTGTATATGATCCCATTGGAGGACATAAGATGGTATGGGCTGCGTATTCATTGCTATGCTGATGATTTTCAGCTCTACATGTCTTTTATGCCCGGGCAGGAGTCTGATTCAATCACAGTGCTTAACTACCGCCTGCTGGAGATACAGAACTGGATGAGTGCCAGTTGGCTTAGGTTGAACTCAAGTAAAACAGAGGTATTGCTGGTGGAGCCAGGGATGAGGATGTTAGGCTCATGGGTGGGGAAACCCTCAGGTTTATTTCTGGGGGGACATCTCTTATGGCATCTGGCCAGGTGAGTAAGCTTGGTGTTATGTTTGATGAGGGCCTGACCCTGAGGGCACAGGTGTTGGCTGTAGTCAAATCTTCCTTCTTCCATCCAAGGAATATAGCACGGGTGGAACACCTGGTCCCATCTGAAGATCTTCCTGTCCTAGTCCACGCCTTAGTTGCCAGTCTTCTTGATTACTGCAATGTCCTCTATCTAGGGGCTGCTGGGGGTGGATATCCGCCGCTTGCAGCTGGTACAGAACACGGTTATCAGGTTGTTGACTGGAAGCCCTAGATCCAGTTATATAACACCTGTGCTGCTCGAACTGCACTGGCTGCCTGTACAGTGATGGATCACCTTCAAGGTCGCGTTGCTGACCTATAAGGCCCTACACGGGTTGGGACCCCACTATCTGAAAGGACTGTTTTCTTACTGTCCCTTTTGCTCCCTCCGATCCTCTGGCGAGAGATTGCTAGAGGTTCCCAGGGTAACCTTGAAAACATCTGGAGGAAGAACTTTTGCCTTTATGACACCTATCCTGTGGAATTCTCTACATTGTCAGATATGTGACAGCCTGACTATAGAAGGGTTTAAAAAAAAACTTGAAAACTTTTTTATTTGAACAAGTATTCCAGGAAACTGAATGTCTGTGATGTTTAAATGTGTTTTAATTATTATGGATTTTAAAATGATGTTGAAATTTTGTGAAGGCTCACTGAGCTCAGGAAGGGCACCTTCTATAAATAGATTTTACCTTACCTTACCTTTAGTCTATAAAGGTATGTTCGGTCATGGTGGAACCAAGTTCGGCTAAGACCGTGTGGGTAACCCTCCGGTTCTCCACCTTGGTCCCTTCCATAATTGCCATGCAAGACCCAGCAAATCGAACCCGAAATAAAAAAGCATTTTCAAATCAGCATCCTCTTGGACACTGTTTATAGGCCAAAACCCTCCACGGGTGCCTCCCTTAAGGTGCCTTCATCTGTGTCTACTCCCCCCCAGTGGGAGTTCACCACGCGACTACAGCTCGTCGGGTCACCCCTAAGTCAAAAACTGATGAAGAACTATATAAAAACCTCCAAATAGGTTGGATGTTTAAGATGTTACTGTCTGGGGGACTAATCATATGAGAGGAGGCTAAGGGAGTTGGACATGTACTCGCTGGAGGACAGGAGGGACGGGGGGGACATGATTGAAACCTGTAAGTACATGAATGGAATAAACAAGACAGGTACAGAGGGGCTGTTCAAAGTAAGGGAGGGGAGGGACACCAGGGGCCATGATATGAGACTGGAGGCAGGGAGGAAGGTTCAGGAGGGAGATGAGGAGACGCTTTTTTACAGAGAGGGTGGCGGCTGTGTGGAATGCGTTACCTGCAGAAGTGGTATCCAGTAGAACAGTGGACTGCTTCAAAAGGGGATGGGACAGGACAGGGGGGAGGGTCAATGAAGGGGAAGGGTGGAAGGGAGGGGCAGCTGCAGAATAAGGGGTGCTAGCTGCACATTCGAGCAGACTTGATAGACCTCTAGGCCTTTATCTGCTGGCAAATTTCATATGCTGAATGCACTTATGTTCCTTTGCTGCTCAAGACAGGCCCCCCACCCGCCGGACACAGGGCCCGCCAACCGAACCCCCACTTCCCGCTGTATACACACCCAGTCCCATCTTAAACTGTCAAACATGATATTTAGTAGATCCTTGTTATTTAAAAGCAATATCAATGACTGGTATGTTCTGTATATTCACCACTGTCGAAGAAATTAGAACAAACTAGGATAAAGTTCTATGTGGATAATCCTGGCTAAACTTAAATATCCTTTCCTGGAGGTAATATCTGAGACCCCATACATAAACAAAGCCCAAAGAGCTAACTCATATCAATGAGATCTCAGGTTGCCTCCCCCCCGCCAGTATGTAGCAGGTGGTCACCAGGGTGGCGTCCTCCAAAGATCTTCATGTCCCCAAGAAGAATTTTGTAGATAAAATCTCAAGACATAATACTTAGCAAAGCCAGTTTTCAGTCTGTGTCCAGGGGTTCTGCCCGAGATGTCTCCTGCGAATCCGTTGTCGGGGTGGTGGGGGCCTCTCTACAGGGTACTCTGTTCCACACACTGTTAGGTTCCCCTGCACCCAGCATGATGATGTTTTTAGATCCTTTTACTTGCCAGCTCCTTCTCGTGAGGGCTCTCTCTCTCTCTGCATAGTGCCATCTTCTGGTATCTTTATGCCTTGTTTCCTGGCCCAATTAATAGCTTCGTCCATTTCGGAAAATCTCTGCCAACCTTCCGTGGTATGTGTCTTAATTCTGGCCAGGTAGTCTAGTTGCGTCTGATGACCTGCTTGTCTAGCTGATTTAACCTTCTGTCTGTGGGCCAGAGTCTAAGGAGCATAGTCCCGATCCATAAACAATTGTACGCCCCCCAAATAGATTTGTTTCTTGGACCATGCTAGTCTAAGCAGCTCTTCCTTAATTCTGTAGTCCATAAAAGCCATGACCATGGAGCGTGGACGTGCCTTAGGATCTTTTGGTCTGGATAACAATGATCTGTCGGCTTGAATAATACCCAAGTCTCTGTCCTTGTTGAGGTTTAGAATTTCTTTCAGGAAACTGTCCATAAATTGAGACATGCTCCCAGACTCTGTGCCCTCAAGTAATCCGTGTAAGTGTAGATTGTTTCTTCTATTTCTGTTTTCGAGGTCCTCAAGTAGTTGTAATGTCAGTTCCCTTTTATGTAAATCAATCAGAGCAGCATTGTGAATGTCTGAGCCAGTTGTGTATTCAAACATTGTGTTCTCCAAGCGGTCCGCTCGCTCAGTTAGCTTAGTTATACTGTGCCTGTCTTCTGTAGCTTTTTGGTTTAATCTGCTTAGTGTTTCATTCATTTGTTGAAGAGTGCTACAGAGCGTTTTTGAAGTGATAGTGAAATACTCTTCGACTGGTGTGTTAGGGGTCGCGGTTTGTGCTATTAGCTAGAGATCTCCGCGTGGAGTGTGGCCTGCAATTGGGAGCCTTGCTGGTTGATTTTCAGTTTAGGATGCAATCTGCTCGACCCATCTTTATTTTTATGTTTCAGCGGCATCATGAAGTCCTCGATACTTTGATATTTAGACAGGGTGCTGTTTTTTAGTTGGTGGATGAGGCAGGATGTGTATTGTCAGAGTCAGGAGCTCTGGAATCAGGCTTCCATTTCTAGGCAACCGGAAGTCTGAATTGTGATGTTTTCATCAACAAGCAGGGTAGAGCACCCTCCTACCCTCTCTGCAGGAAGGCCGTGGGGAGGTGAGGGTAGTGCCTTGAGCACACTGCGTCAATTCAGTCATTGTGCAGTCACTATTCGACGAGTGGGGCAGTCTGGACCTGGTCCTTTCTGCATCCCCTTTAAACACAAATCTGCCCCTATCCTGCTTCACAAATCCAGACCCTGGTGTTTTCTATTAGGATGTATTCACTGCAGTAGGGCAAATGGGGGCAGGATGATTCTCATCATCCCAGACTGGCCTCGACAGATATAATTTGCTTAAACAGTCGGTCAGAAGTTCCTCCGAAGCAACTCCCTCTACGAGTGGACCCTCTTGACACAGGACTTTAGTTCATCCTTCCTGCGCTTCCTTCACCTCCATGCCAGGCTCCTGAGGAGATGAAAGTGGGCAAGTTTATGTTTCCAGACAATTGTAGAAATCTTCTTAGCCGCACACAGACCTTCCGCTAGGAGGACTTACATGGCTAAGTGGTTTCACTTCACCATCTGGTGTGTAAAGTTTCGTCTGGACCCTTTTGGTTGCCCACCAAGTAAAATTTTGGGGTGCCTCACGGACCTGTCGAATGCAGGTCTGCATTTCTTGGTGGAGAATGTTCACCTCTCTGCATTTTCGGACTATCTTGAGCCAGCAGACAACATGTCACTGGCTCAGTTACCATTAGTCAAGTTTTGCTTCTCCCTACTTACTTAGTTAACTTCAGAACGAAGGAAAGCTCTCCCTTTATCTCTCTGCATGTTGAGGGTTCTACGATTCTATGTCGACAGAATGAAGATGGTCAGCCTGTTGCCATGATTTGTATTTCTGCTTGGTTAGTAGCATGTCTTCGACACTACTAATCCATGGCACAACTCAAGTTGGAAGGCCGGGTTCTTGCCACTCTACCAGAGCAGTTGCAGCTTTCCTAGTGGAGATTCGTAATGTGCCTGCTGCACATATCTACAAGGCTGCAAGTTGGAACTCAGTGCATACCTTTGTAAAGCACTATGTTCTGGATGTCCGTGCCTGACAGTTAACTTTCTTCAGCAGGGCAGTCCTTATGGACTTCTGTCCTGAGTGAGCACTGTCTCCTACCACCCTACTCGGGGGGAGGGGGGGTTAGCTCAGTACTCTCCCATTAATGTGAATGAATGGTGGAGACTTTTAGTGCAGGAAGATATCGAAATTAGGTACTTACTGTAATTCTTGATCTTCTTGGACGAAGTCTCCACCACTCATTCACATGCCCACCCACCATCCCCCAAGCTCACATGTTCCATTTTGTCTTCACTTCCTTGTTGTTCAGGCTGTGAAGACATTGATGAACTGACCCTTCTTACATGGGTTATCCGGGCCTTCACATGCCCAGAAGATAGGGTTAGGTCTTCTTTCATTAGTTTATGCTGTATCTCCTTGGTCGAAAAGGTACTGAGGCAGTTGGAAGGTCAATGTCGAGATAGCCTATATGGCGCGAGCTAGTCTCGTGTCGCTGTGCATGCACAATCCTATCCCAGCGCTGGCCCTCCTGAAGATTTTTGACTCCTGTGGGGTCCTAGTGCCTCCGGCGTAGTCCCATAAGTGTGAATGAGTGGTGAAGACTTTGTCCAAGAAGATCAAGAATTATGGCAAGTACGTAATTTCCATTTATTTCTCCTACTATAGTTCTCCTGGTAGTCCAGAGCCTCCCATAACTCCTCCATGTCCTTTTCCAGCTTACCAATTTTGTCTGGCACTCCCCGGTTGGTGTCCTCCATGTTCGATACTCTTGTGTTCTAACTCATCGAGCCGGGTGGAGTGTTGTTTTAGATCAGCAGTTATGTATGAGATTAATTTTTTGAACTGGTCCCAGCGTGAGTTAATGCATGTTAAGATCTGTTCTGTGACTGCTTTGCTGATTAAGGTGATCTTGGTGGCCGAGAGGAAAATCGGGCCTGCTTCACTGGTCATCCCCATTGTCCTCTAAGCCTGCTTTTCTGGCATTTTCAGACCATTGACAGGACAATTTATTTGAGGCAAGGTAATCATCCATATTAATATGAACATATGAATTTGCCAGCAGAAAATGGAAATTACGTACCTACCGTAATGCTTGATCTTCTTGGATGAGTCTCAACCACTCATTCACACTAATGGGACCTGCGCCGGAGGCACTAGGACCCAGCGGGGGCCAACTTTTTTGCTAGAGAGTTGGCACCAGAGATGGAGCCGCGAGGAGCGGCACCTTGAGCCCCAGCTCGTGTGGTAATGACTATCTCGGCCTCAACCCTCCAACCGCCTCAGTACCTTTCCCCCCCAAGAAGGTGCAGCGTAACTAACCTAGAAGGATAGCCTAACCAAAAAAACTGACATAAGATAGTCCGGACGACCCGTATAAGAAGGGTCAACAAAGAAGTCTTCACAGCCTAAGATTAAGGGAGTGAAGACCAACAACAAAGGTGAGCTTGGGGGATGGAGGGTGAGCATGTGAATGAATGGTGGAGACTCGTCCAAGAAGATCAAGAATTACAGTATGTACGTAATTTCCATATCTTCCTGGACATAAAGTCTCCACCACTCATTCACACTAATGGGAGAGTACCAAGCTAATAATCCCCCAAGGGGGCGGCAGAAGAGACCAAGAGCTCATGGTTTTAGGACAGGAGTCCATTAAGGATGGTTCTGCCAAAAGAAAGATGTCATCTGGCATGGACATCCAGGGCATAGTGTTTGTGAAAGTATGTACTGAACTCCAAGTAGCCGCATTGCAAATATCTGCGATGGAGCACGCTGCGGATTTCCGCTAGGGATGCCTGACCGCTCTAGTAGAGTGAGTGTACACTCTGCCCTCCAGGTTAACCTGCACCATGGAATAACAGTGACGAAGGCATGCCACCAGCCATGCTGAAATACATCTGATAGCGACTGGTTGACCCAGCTGGGTCTCGCTGAAGGAAACAAACACTTGTTGAGCTTTGCGAAAGTCTTTTGTTCTATCTAAATAGAAACGCAAAGCTCTTTTGACATCCAAGGAATGAAGAGAACGCTCTCCTTCATTTTGGAAGTTCTCAAAGTAGGAAGGAAGGACCAAAGGTTGGTTTAGATGGAATTCTGAAACAACCTTAGGGAGAAACTTAGGATGGGTCCTAAGAACTACTTTGTCTTTATGAAACACAGTATACAGAGGGTCTGTGACCAAAGCATGTATCTCAGAGACCCTGCGGGCTGAGGTAATGGCCACTAGGAAGACCGTCTTCCAGGTGAGAAATTTTAACTCACAGGTAGCTAGAGGCTTGAAAGGTTTTCAAGTGAGCATGTCTAGCACCAGATTAATGTCCAAGGCTGCGAATGGACATCTTATAGGAGGTCTGGTATGCAAAATTCCCTTAAGAAACCTCTTAACCACAGGTAACTGAGCCAGTGACAAGGAACGCACTGGCTCATGATAAGCTGAAATGGCACAGAGGTGAAACTTAACTGTAGAGTATTGCAGACCTGAATTTGAGAGGTCTAAAGGGTACTCTAGAACTTTATCTGGTGGGCAGGAAAAAGGATTCAAAGAGTATTCTGCACACCAGAGCGAAAAAAGCTTCCATTTGGCTGTGTAAGTTTTAATAGTGACTGGCTTGCGTGCAGCCAGAAGAATATCTGAAACCCTACGAGAGACATTGAACCTGTTCACTTCTATCTCTTCAGGAGCCAAGCATGAAGGTGAAGTGAACTCAGACAGGGATGGACCACAGGCCCCTGAGTCAGAAGGTTTGTCTGAAGGGGAAGTGGTTTCGGAGGAGTTTCCAACATACTGTTGAGTAGTGGAAACCATATCTGTCGAGGCCAGAAGGGAGCAATGAGGATCATTTTGTCCCCCTGGGACTCGAATTTGAGAAGTACTCTCTGAATTAGAGGAACAGGCGGAAAGGCATATAGAAAGAGTTTTGTCCACCGCAGCCTGAACGCACCCTGACAGAAAATGCCAGGCCCTGGATTTCTGGAGCAGAAGAGAGGCAGTTTTGTGTTGAGTGAGGATGCAAAAAGGTCCAGGTCTGGAGTTCCCCACTCTGCGAATAATGACTGAGCTATGGCTGAGTCGAGGGACCATTCGTGAGGATCTGTCTCTGTTCTGCTGAGACGGTCTGCCAGTTCGTTCTGCACTCTGATAGGTAGACTGCCTGAATTAGAGTCTTGTGCTCCAAGCACCATTCCCACACTCTCATTGCTTCCCTTCATAAGGGGTAAGAATGAGCACCACCCTGCTTGTTGATGTAATACATCACTGCTTTGTTGTCCGTTTGAAGGAGAATGTTCTTGTGACAGAGAATGTCCTTCAAAGCCTGGACTGCATAAAGGACGGCTCTCATTTCTAAGACATTTATGTGAAGTTGAGACTCATCCTGAGTCCACGTACCTTGAGTGTGGAGAGTCTGACAGTGAGCTCCCCACCCCATCAGGGACGCATCTGTGGTGATGGAAATCTGATGATCCAGAGGAGCAAAGGGGTATCCTTCCAGAAGACTGTCCTCTTGCAAACACCAGGTGAGTGACCTCTTCAGAGGTTCTGTCACTTTGATGAGAAAGGACTGAGGGTGCATGGTCGGGACTACTGAGCATGGAGCATCCATTGAGAGGTTCTCATGTGGAGGCGTGCTAGGGGTACAGTGAACACCGAGGATGCCATGAGACCTAGCATCCGTTGCATTGAGAGAGCTGACACCGAACTGCTCTCTCCGATGTATTGGGCCATCTGAACCATATCGTTCCTCCTGTCCTCTGGAAGAAATGCTTTCGCACAGGAGGTGTCCAGAAGAGTTCCTATGAAAAGAAGCCTTTGGAAGGGCTGCAACTGCGATTTTTTGAGGTTTATCAGGACTCTCATGGACGTGAGAAAGCGAGAAGCCGTGGCTATGGCATCCAGAGTTCCTTACATGGAAGGACTTGCTAGAAGCCAATCGTCCAGATATGGGAACACTTGTATTCCGATTTTTATGAGATGCGCTGCGAGAAAGGAAAATTACGTACCTACCGTAATTCTTGATCTTCCCTTGTATCTTCACCATTCATTACTTACTGGGTGTAGCGGAGGCGCACACCGTCACGAGGCTTTTTTTTTTTTTAAAGTTGCCTACGGCCCGCCCAGAGCGGCGCCATGCGTCATGCGAGGCGGCGTTATGCGACCACTCCTCCTCCAACTCAGTTCTGTGAGCCGGAGAGGCAAAAGTGAAAGCAGAAAATATAGATGGCGAGGCAAGATAGCGAGGATAGCAAAGCAAGGAAGAATGAACTGAAAAGGAATAAGTCGATGGAGGAAGGACAGAGAGATAAGAACATCCCTAGCCTAGGGAGTGCAGGGCCTCCTTACCTGGGCGACTCTAGGAGGAGAGATGAGTAAGGAAATGAGAAAATAGAAGAAGAAGAAGAAGAAGAGAGATGGATGTTGAAGGGACCAGAAGGCCCAATGAGCATAGTTAGCTTGTAGCTGAAGGCTCGACTAAAGGGGAAGCAAGAATCCCTGGAGATAGAGCTGAAGAGAAGGTTCACCGAACCCACTAGACAGACTCAGGAGGGCATAGTCCTCATCTTCAACATGCCATTGTTCTTGACACCCACTCGGCTCTGGCAGCGGAGGGCTTTAAGTGGAGGACAGCCGAGGAGGGAAGAATAAAACCCAGCAGTATGAGAGCGCTGCTCAGGGTTTAGAAATAGAAAATGTAAGCCTTTTCAGGCGCTTCAAGATAGAAATGGGACTCAGACTGACTGCCACGCCAAGGCTAGGGCTGTTAAGATTGGATATGGTCAGCAGAGTCTACTGTAAAAACTGTCCAGGAGGACACTTAAAGGAGAAACCACTAGCAAAACAGCGAGAAGGATAGCCTACCTTCTCATTTGCCTTCTTGTTTGATTTCTCCATTTTTTTTTTTTTACAGATAAAATTTTTTTTTTTTTTTAACTGAATGCATGACCCAGATACCAAGATGCCTATAGCAGTCGGAGAGATTCCCTCAGCATTTTTTTTTTTTTTAAAGAGAAAGGAACAGACGTACTCGTTCTCTGCTCTGCAAGGTAAGAATAGAGGGAATCAGATTTCAGGGCAACTATCTGAACACGGGATTGCAGGATCAAACTGAATAGCCTGAGCCAGGCCAAAACCCCAGAGGTATCTTGCCATAAGAATAGCAAGAGATAGTTGTGCAGTCTGATCGCCAATGCAATCCACAGATGGCCCATGAATCTTAGAGTAAGTAATTTTCTGGATTTAGAACCCCTCAAGAAAGATCTTTTTTTTTTTTTTTTCTTTTTTTTTTTTTTTTTTCCGGAAAATTTAAGGAATTTTCCTATATTTATATAAATGCAGAGAGAGAAGGAGGCGGGAGGTGGAGAAGCCACAGGAAGAGGCACTGAGGGGATGGTGGGCGGGTGTAAGTAATGAATGGTGAAGATACAAGAGAAGATCAAGAATTACGGTAGGTCAGTGAATTTTCCTATCTTCCCTTGTCAATCTTCACCATTCTTACTTCCTGGGTGATAGCTCCTCTTCCCTGGAGGGGAAGAGGCCATACCTGAGGGAACAAGACCCCCAGCCTCTGCTGGTGAGAAACAGAAGGGAAGACCCTGGCTTATTCAGAAAGCCTAAGAGGAGAAGAGCTGGAGGTGCCTCCGAGGACTGAGGAGACGGAGGGAGCCCCTGTAAAAGTCTCTAGCTCTGGAAGAGAAAAGACGGTCCCCAGAAGGTGGAGCGAATCACCCTACTCCGGCCAGGGTGACAACCTGGAAAGACGGGCCATGCCGTCGCCTGATGCAGATCGCTGTCCCGCAAGCCTGGAAGCCACCTCATTGGCGCCATAAGATGCCCTTGCTTGGTGTCTTGCCAGCTCCAGGCCTACCGCGGAGAGGGCAACGGCTTGTCTGGTTTGCTCCGTATCAGGCATAGATGCCAGCAGCTGGGACATCATCCACCACAGATGCGGTTGCAGGCAGCGTGGTGAGCCTGATGTGATGCAATACATGCACCGCATCGAGCAGAAGAGAACACTTTTCGCCCTCAACGGTCGAACTGGAGAGAGCCAGATCCGTGGGCGGTCGTGCGCCAGGCAACGGCGCCCAGAAGGAGTATCCAGGTATACCAAACCTGAGGACGGTTGGAAGGGAACCTAGAGACTCAGAGGGGGCAATACCCACGCTGGCAGTCCGCTGGCTGGGGAAGAAGCGTGACCGACTGCACGACGGATAGACGCCTCCTGGAAGGGATAGGCCAGGAAGGTACCACCAGATACTGGGCACCGAATTCACCAAGAATTCACGCGTCTCCCGCTCGGTATTGTCTCTTGAACGAGGAAATCAGGAGATCCCTCACCATCCTCGGGAGGAAGCTGATATTCTGTGAAATCAGCATCGGAGGACAGATGAGCAGGGGTTCCTCTCCCTCGGAGGAGGGAGACGAGGATGATGGGGAACTGGAATGCCCAGAGGATTCCTGCGTGGGTGGGGAGGGTCGAAGACCCGCTCATGCATGTACCTAACGTATGAGGGAAGGCCGAGAGAACCTGAACTGCTCCCAGGATAACGGACCCGTAGGGGCCGACATGGCCTGGGAGTGGGGGTGTGAAGGCAGAGAAGATGGGAGGGGCACTCATGGAGGCAACTGCTCTCTGCGAGGCTCTGGAATCCGGGAAAGGAGCCTGGAAGGGGATCCCGGATATCAGACCAGGCCGCAGAAGCGGAACTCTGGGGAAGCGGAGCCTGGAAGAGCCTGGGGAGAACCTCCCCTGTGACGACGCTGGACTGCATGGATCCAGAAGGGCAGTCCGCAGACAGCTCGCCGAAGGACACCCTAGAACCCTGGAGGGAGGGCGGTTTGCACTGCCCTGGCCACCCCCCCGAGGTGGTCAAGGAAGACCGAGCAGCAGACCCTGCCCCTCGACCCCTCGGACTCGAGGGGCCCTCCTCC
The DNA here is from genome assembly GCA_016271365.2 of Neoceratodus forsteri. Taxonomy (NCBI): domain Eukaryota; kingdom Metazoa; phylum Chordata; order Ceratodontiformes; family Ceratodontidae; genus Neoceratodus; species Neoceratodus forsteri. Next base: position 26,550,983 of record CM057455.1, on the reverse strand, counting down.
TCGACCACGATCCCCTGTCCCTAGAGATGACAGCACCCGTAAGGTAGCTGTCACAGAGCCTCCAGAGAGCCTCCTCATGCACCCCGCCTGCCCCAGGAGGCTCCGGCCACCCCAGCCGGGGAACCCTCAGGAGCCGCGAAGGGGACAGAGGAGGGCCAGCTCGCCGCCTGGCACCTTCTAGCCACCGGGACCCAGACTCCGAAGAGTGGTGCAGGATGGTCCATCGTCCTGAATCATCGCCCTCCGAGGAGGCACTGACCAGCAGGACCTCAATGCTGGCCACCCCAGGGGGTCCCCGAGGCTCTGGGGCATGAAGCAGCCCATTACCAAGGGAGGCGCCCGCTCGCCTCCCCTCACGCCCGGTAACAGCAGACTCCACACCCACAGCGGCGGCGGGCGGCACCGCCCTGGAGGAAGGACCAGGCCTGCAGCGCGGGCGCGTCAGAAGCGGCCAGGCGCGTCGCGCCGCCCTGTCCCGCCAGCGCCCCGCGAAGCAGCGCCAAGGCCCAGCAGCACCAGCGAGCGCCGCCCGATCACCGGCGCCCCGAGCAGGCGCCGAGATCCAGCGGCGCGCCATCGGCGCCGCTCTCGTTCACCGTGCCGCACGAACGGCGCCAGACTCAAACGGCACCGAAACGGGCGCCATCTCAATCACCGCACCGCCGAACGGCGCCAGGATCGAAACGGGCGCCGAAAAGGCGGGCGTCGAGGGAGTCTACCCAGCCAGGGCCCAAAAGACAAGGGCCTCGCCACGGGGAGCCTGCACCTCCGGAGGTGACTGCCGAGGCGTGTCGGCGCCATGCCCCGGAGGGACCACGACGCCCCCGACACCGCAGAAGGCTCCTCCTCGGCAAGAAAAGACGCAGGAGACCCTCCTCAGACCGTGATAGGCCCGGAGGGGCCCGGGAAGGGCCTAGAGACCTTACCTGAGAATCCTCGAGCGACGCCGCCCCTCAAAGGTCGGCGGGGCTTTGCCGAGCTTGAACGCTCGGACTTCGAGGACACGGCGGTCCATGGAGAAACAGGCGTCGCACGAATCCATGTCATGGTTGGGTCCCAGGCAACGAAGACAAACGTCATGCCGGTCCGAGACGGAGAAATGCCGGCCACAGTAACACCGACGCATAGGGGCGCGGCCCGTCTTCGAAACACGTTTAGCTCCGGACCCGGACATAACGCGAAATCAACAAGAAAAAACAGTAGGAAAACACACCCGGCGCCGCTTTAGAAAGAAAAAAGAACGGTCTTACCGATCGGCGTCGAGTGTGTGGAAAAGAGGAGTCGCTGACGCAGTGGAGAATGGACGCTCCGAAAACAGGTGCTGCCTCGACGGCGGGAGAAACAGAACTGAGTTGGAGGAGGAGTCGGTCGCTACTGACGGCCGCCTCGTGGCGTGACGATGACGTCGCTCCAGCGAGGGCGGTCAGTAGGCAACTTTTAACAAAAAAAAGCCTTGCGGTGCTGTGGTGCGCCGTCCGCTTACACCCAGAAGTAATGAATGGTGAAGATTGACAAGGAAGATCTGCACAACACTTTGTAAAAACTCACGGTGCGAGGATAGCCCAAAGGGCAGGACTCTGAACTGATAATGCTGTCCCAAAGCCATGGACCTTAGGTATTTGTGATGCTTCAGGTGAATAGGAATGTGCTGGTAAGCATTTTGCACGTCCAGGGAGGCTAACCAGTAGTGCTGATGAAGCAAAGGTAACAGGGTTCCTAGCAATATCATTTTGAATTTCTCTTTGGGTAGGAATTTGTTTAATTTTCTGAGGTCTAAAATGGGGCACATGCCCCCGGTTTTCTTTGGAACCAGAAAGTAATGGGAGTAGAACCCGGTGTTCCGTTGATCCAGCGGAACTACTTCCACTGCCCTGTTGTTTAGAAGGCCTTGTATCTCGGAGGCTAGAAGTTCTGATTGAAGAATTGACAGCCTGGGCTGTCGTCTGGGGGGACAATCCGGAGAGGTGTTCAAAAGATTGAGGGAATTTACCCCTCAAGGATTATCCAGAGGACCCATTTGTCTGAGGCTATGGACTTCCATTGATTGTAGAAGTGAGTCAGACGACCTCCCACCGCTGAGAAAGAGTCCCCCTCGGGCAGCTGAGGTGAGACGTGGGCCAACAACTCAGAAGGCAGTACTTGGGTCCTTGCGCCTTCTGCTGCGTTTTCTTTTGAGGCTGAGGGGCTTGGTTTTTATTAAAACCTCCCATTTTTGCCTCTTAAGGACTGATGGTTATGAAACTGACATTTGTTAACACCCCCTCGAGAGGGAGCGGGAGGAGGTCGAGCCAATTTAATGGCTGACCTAGTCTTTTGTGTGGCCTCTAGAGCTTGTTCTACTTGAGGGCTGAAGAGGTACATACCATCGAAAGGCAATGCCATTACCTGCTGCTGTGCATCTTTCGTGAAACCTGAAGTGCACAGTCAGGAATGGTGGCGGGTACAAATGTCTGCCGCCACCAATCGGAAGGCAGTATTGAAGGCGTCCATAGCTGCTTTAACCTGCTGGTTGTTGGACTCGATACCCCTGGTTATGGTTTGAAGAAGCTCTGAATTAGTATCCGATTCCGGTAGAGCTTCAACCATTTGTTTAAGCGAATGCCAAAGTATATACTCATATTGAGTGAAATAGCCTTGGTAGCTGGCAATATGCATACCTAGGGTGGAAGCAGCAAAGACTCTATTACTCAAAGTGTCTATCTTACGAGATTCTTTGTTAATAGGTCGAGCTGTAGTAGTCTGGGGAAGGATGACCTTATCATTCTCTGCCAAGACTACAATAGGATCCACAAAGGCTTGGAATGCCAAAATGGATCGAGCCTTGGGAGCAGCATATTTCCTAGCTATGGACTTAGCCACCGAAGGTATGAGAGCAGGATTATTCCATACCATTTGAGACAGCGTCTCAAAGGAGAGCTGTATAGGAGGAGTCAAATCCATAGGGATGTCTGGAACATGGAGGTATTGGAGTCTTAATAGTTTCCCAGGATCGATATCTGCAGTTTGGAGAGAAAGAGTAGAATTCAAGTTATTCAGCAGAGACTTAAAAGACAGGTCCTCGACCACAGGCTCTGCAGCAGGAATAGATCCTATTCCTTCCACATCATCACCCAGCCTAAGGTCTGGGTCAGGCTCAATGTCATCTCCTGACAGTCCAAGAGGGGCTGTATGGACAGGAAAGGAGTGAAATTCAGAAGGATTTGAGGAAGAAAAAGGATTAAAAGAGGAGGAGTCCTGAAGGCTGGATGACACCCTAACAGGTCTTGGCATCAAAGAAATGCACGATGCGAGGAGCCACATGGCACCAAAAAGCGGATGGCGCCGAGAATCCCGCTAGCGGCAGGCCACATGGGCACCGGCGACGCGCTGATGAAGTGCATGGCGCCGAGGATGGTGCCGAAAAATCAACGCGCCGAGACGACGCTCAACATATGCGGGCCGCCAGACGGTCACCGAAGTGTGCTGCCGACGCCAAGAGCATCAAAACATCCCAAGACTCAAAACAGTATTCGAGGAGAAAGAAGGATGAATACCAAGAGACAGACGCATCAGTGTGGCTCCCTCACAGCAGCCCTGTGAGGGGAAAACATCTGTTGCAGGAGCCGACGCACTCCAAGACGCGCCACGCGACTAGGGAGGCTCAACCGCTCTACCTGATCCCCCAAAAAGCCCGAAGGCCCCTGAGTGACCAGGCCAGGCAGCTGGACCAACCTCTGAGCCCATTGCTCCATAAGAGCAGCCCACTGATGAAACTGTTCATCTAAAGAGCTACCAGAGGGCAGGGTAGGGCTCCGATGTCGAAGACGTCAGCTACCAGAAACAGAAACTGGCGACTCTGAAGGAGGAGACCGGCAACTAGGCCCAATAACTGACCGCTCACGCGGGCGACCTAAAGTGATGCCTTCTCTTCTCGACCTGTAACAAGAAGAGCTTGAGGCTTAACAGCTTAGAAAAGCACCGCTTACTTTATGCTTTTTTAAGAGGACCCCAACTACCTCGGCATTGACTGTCTAGTGTCATACCCCTCCAGAGAAGGTGGCGGACCAGACCCAGCCAGGCTGACTGAACAGCTTTCATACGAAGTCTCCCTACCGTCACCCGACACGCGCATGGTCGACTCCGTCAATGTAGGCTGAGGCATCTTCTTTAAACAAGAATAAATAAACTAAGTAATACTTATTCGAAATATTACTACAAAATAATAAAACTGAAAAACTAAGCTGCTAGTTTGAAGTTTGTCGCCCGGCGGGAGAGCGACGTCATCACTGAAGTGCACTCGATGGCGGGGAAAAAAGGAACTGAGGTGGTTGAATGGTCGACGCCGAAATAGTCATTACCACACAAGCTAGGGCTTGCGGTGACACTCCTCGCAGCTCTATCTCTGGCGCCGACCCTCAAGCAAAAAAGTTTGCTCCTGCTGGGTCCTAGTGCCTCTGGCGCAGATCCCATTAGTGTGAATGAGGGGTGTAGACTTTATGTCCAGGAAGATCAGGTTTTATGGTCTATCAAGTTAGTCTACTCGAATGCATAGCTAGCACCCTTATACTGCAGCTGCCCCCCCTCACCTTTACCCCCCTTGCACCCTGGACCATACCCTTTTAAAACTTCCCACTGTGCTACAGGATACTACCTCCTTGGGTAGTGATCCATTTCTCCACTACCCTCTCTGTGAAAAAATGCCTCCTCATCTCTCTTCAATATCTTCCACCCTCCAACCTGAGACCATGCCCTCTGGTGTCCCTTCCTCTCCTCAGCTTAAATATCCCTTCTGTGCCCAGTTTGTTAATCCCCTTCAAATATTTGAAGGTCCCAATCATATCCTCCCCATCCCTCCTCTACTCCAGGGTGTGTATATATTCAACTCAGTCAGCCTGTCCTCATAAATGTTGCCCTCCAGCCCATGGATCATCTTAGTTGCCCTACGCTGCACCCCCTCCAGCAATCTGATCTTTCTTCAGAAAGGGATGTCAGAACTGCTCGCAGTACTCCAAATGTGGCCTGACTAGTGACCTGTGCAGCGGCAGGATCACATCTCTATTTCTCAATGAGATTCCCCTCACAGTACACCCCAGTATCTTGTTGGCCTTAGCTGCCACCTTCCTGCACTGAGCTGAGTTGTTTATGTTACCCGTTATGATCACCCCTAGGTCTTTCTCCTACTCTGTGACCTCTATCTGAACACTTCCCAGCTGGTAGCTCCTTCCTGGGTTCCTTGCCTCGAAGTACAAAACCTTGCACTTCTTCACAGAGAAGCTCAATTGCCACTTTTCCGACCACTCCTCCAGTTTGATCAGTTCCTCCTGTAGCTCCTGCTACCCCTCTAAGTCGTCCACCACTGCCCCATCTTGGTATCATCTGCAGACTGATCTTGCTCCTAATGTCATGTGAGATATCCAATATGAATAACCCAAAAACCACCGGACCCAGAAATGAGCCCTATGGCACTTCGCTTGTCGCTGCCCTTGGGGAAGAGAGTACCACCCCCACCACCTGTTGCTGCCTCCCCTTCAGCCAGTTCACAATCCAGTTTACCATCTTCATCCCTGCCCCCACATATTGCAACTTACCCCCCAGCCTCCCATGAGGCGCTAAATCAAAGGCCTTGCTGAAGTCTTAATACAGCACATCCACTGCATGACCTTTATCCAGTTCCCTCGTTACCCAGTCATAGTATTCAATTAGGTTGGTCTGGCAGGATCTTCCAAAGACAAATCCATGCTGCTGACTGTCCTGGTATCCATTTTCCTCCAAAAAGGTCACCAGCCTCTCTTTCAAGATTGCTTCCATAAGTTTTCCTACAATGGATGTGAGGCTTACAGGTCTGTAATTGCCTGGTTCATCCTTTGGGCCATTCTTGTGGAGGGGCACCATGTGAGCCATCCTCCAATCCTGTGGTACGCAACCTGTGTCCAGGGAGGTGTTGAACATGTCCGTCAGTGGCCCTGCCAATACCCCCGCCAGTTCTTTAGGCACCCTGCCTTATCCACCATGAGTGCCTGCAGACCCTCCAGCACCCTGCCCTCCGTAATTACCCCATCTGTCACCCCTCCTCCCCTTACCCACCTTTCCCATCCCGAGGTAGCTGTCCACCCTTCTCCTTCATGAACACATAACAGTACTCCTCATTTAGTGCTTCTGCCTGTTCTGCCCCCTTCTCCATCCACTCCCCGTCCTTCCTAATCCTCATTATCTGGTCCCTGCAGCTTCTTCTCTCCCTTAGGTATCTGAAAAAGTCTTTCTCCCCTTCCCTGATGCCCTGTGCCAGCCTTAACTCCCTGGAAGCCTTGGCTGCCCTGACCAATATGGTTACCTCCTTGGACTTCTTCGCGTACTATTCCTGTGTTCCCCCACCAGACTGCTTGAACTTCCTAAAAACAGGTTACTTACCTGTACAGTAGTTCTAGGACTGGTATATGTTGTTCATCCACACTTATTGGCAGAGTCCCTTTCCCTTTAAATCAGGTGGTATAACCCTTGGCTCTGCCCCATGACACCAGATCTTAGCCCACTGGAAGCCAGGTGTGTGCCTCCGGAGTCATGGAGGTCAGGAAGGTCCGTGTGGATGAACATATACCGCTCCTAGAACTACTGTTACAGGTGAGTAACCTGTTTTTCTAGGATCGTGGATATGTTGTTCATCCAGACTTATTGACAGACTCCTAGCAGTTCTCTGGGAGGAGGGAGGCAAGGTGCACACCCCTTACTTGGGAAACAGAGATTGGAGAACTGAGGCCCTAGAACCAGCATCCCGGCATGACTCAAGGTCGATGTGGTAGTGGGTAATGAAGGTGTTTGTTGTCTTCCAGGTAACAGCCTGACTGATTTCCTGGATAGGGATGTCCCTGGAATTAGCACTCGATGCAGCAGTATGGCAGGTAGAATGAGATCTTATCCCTTTGGGAGTCTCTTTGCCTGCTAACTCGTAGCACAGACTAATGCAAGATGTAATCCATCGAGCAATCGTCTGCATTGCTGCAGGTCTGCCAGAAGCAGCTTCAGCATAGGTGACAAACAGCTGGTGAACCTCTCCCCGAATCTCCGCTGTCCTCTCCTTATAATAGTAGAGAGCTCATCTCAGATCCAAAGTATAGAGCCTGTATTCGGCCTCTGAGGTGTAACTGAGGTAGTACACCGGCAGAGTCAACACCTGATTAAGGTGAAACTCTGACACCACCTTCGGAAGGAATTTTGGGTGGGGGCGCAGGACAACCTGTCCCTGTAGAAGACCAGATAAGGGGAGTCCACCGAGAGTGCCTGGAGCTTCCCTGTCCTTCTGGCAGATGTGACAGCCGCCAGGAAGGCCGTCTTCCATGACAAGTGCGACAAATCACACTTGTGCATTGGTTCAAATGGTTTGCCCATGAGCTTTGCCAGTACCAGCAGTAGATCCCACGGAGGTGGAGGTTCATGCACCGGAAGGGATATGTGATCCAGGCCTTTGAAAAAGCACCCGGCCACTGTCTCCTGTGCCAACGTTGGCTGACCGGCCCACGCCAAGCAAGCAGAGATGGCTGCCAGGTGCACCCTAAAGGTCGATGTCCGAAGACCCCCCTTGGACAGAGACCAAAGGTAATCGAGAATGTTAGCCACTGGACAGGACAGAGGGTCAAGGCCCTTGCCCCGACACCAAATGGAAAACCGCTTCCATTTAAAGGCATAACACTTCCTGGTCGACTCCTTCCTGGATGCTTCCACTACTGTGAGGACATCCTCGGAGAGACCCAAAGCCTGGAACTCTAGCCGCTCTGGTACCAGGCTGTCAGGTGCAGGGATTGAAGGTCCTTCCCCTGACTGAGTGATACCAGGTCCGGGCAAGCCGCTCCAGGGGCCTGTTGCTGAGGCTGAGGAGATCTGGGTACCAGAACTGGCGTGGCCAGTCTGGGACTACCAGAATCACCTGCACCTTGTCCCTCCTCACCTTGAGGAGCACCATGTGGATCAAGGGAAATGGAGGGAAGACGTAGAAAAGGCCTGGGGTCTATGGCCTCAAGAAGACATTCCCCTGCAGCGAGCCCTGCTGAGGAGGGTGGGCATGAAACAGCCTCAGCTTAGTGTTTTCCCGGGAGGCCAACAGGCCCACCAATGGTTTGCTCCAGTGGGAGGACAGACTGTACACTATCTTTGGATGGAGAGACCACTCATGGGATGTCTCGCCTATGTGGCTGAGAGCATCAGCCAGTGGGTTTGAGGCCCCTGCCACATGGATGGCTAGGAGATCAGCCTCCAGATGGCTCATGAGTGTCCAGATGTGGAGCACTTCCCTGCATAGCAGCCAGGAATGCATGCCACCCAGTTTGTTGAAGTAGTACATGCTTGTGGTATTGTCCATCTGGACTTGAACCACTTGACCCCATAGCTGAGGAGCAAAAGCTGACAGTGCCAGTCTAATTGCTCTGAGCTTCAACAGGTTGATGCGATAACAGGATTACTCAGGGGTCCAGAACCCGTGGACCTTGTTATCCCCTCAAGTGGGCTCTCCAGCCCATGACAGAGGCATCGGTCATAAGGACGGCTGTCGGCTCGGAGTGGACAAACAGGATCCCTTCCTGCAACCGGCCTGGGACGGTGCACCATTGGAGAGCATCCCACATCTTCTGGGTCATAGTGATAAGCTGGTCAAAATGACCATGGCGCTGAGTCCACTGGGCAGCCAGCTCCCACTGAAGGGGGCACATGTGCCACTGGGCTCAACAGACCATGGAGTGCATGCTGCCATGTAACCCAGAAGGCAAAGAAAGTCCCAGACAGGGCACAATTGCCCAACCAGAAATGATTGGGCAAAGGAGGAGAGAACCTCCACCCTGTCTGCTGGGAGCCGAGCTCTGCCCCAATGAAGCACATCACCTGAGAAGGCATGAGCTCCGGCTTGGCCTTGTTGATCAGGAGGCCGAGCTGGGAGCAGGTCTGGAGGTCCAGTTCCTGACCTCTCCACCTCCTGCTGGGTGGAACCTGCTAAAGCCAACCATCAAGGTAGGGGCAAATTCTGACCCCCTGACATCTGAGGAGGGCTGCTACCACTGCAATGCATTTGGTGAAGACCCATGGGGCCAATGACAGGCCGAATGGCATGGTTCAGAACTCATATAGGGTTCCCTCGGCTCTGAAGCGGAGGAACCGCTGGTGGGATGGAAATCCAGTGAGCAGAACCACATGTTTCACTCCAGGGATGGTATGATCTGAGAAAGAGTGACCATCCAGAAGGTGCGTGACCTGAAATACTGATTCAGGTCATGCAGATCTAGAACAGGGCGCCAGCCCCGTCTGCTTGGGAACCAGGAAGAACCTGAAAATGAAGCCTGGGTCTGCTGGAGGGTCCACCACTGGAGTTACTGCCTCCTTGAGGAGGAGCTGAGCAATGTTGTCTCGGAGAGCCAACTGAGTGTGGGTGGATACCCTCTCCTCCTGTGGGGCTCGGGCTCAACTTGGAGGGTACTGCTTGAATTCCAGAGGCAGTCCCTGGCCGACCACTTCTAAGACCCACCTGTCCATGGTAACAGCAGACCAGGCAGAAAGAAAGTGGCAGAGCCAGCCTCCCATGGGAGGACCCAGAGCTGGCGTGATGGGAGTAGGGGTGGCAGCCACCACCCTGTCACTGGGCAGGCTTGAAGGCAGAGGATCCAGGGCCTGAACCCCGGCCTTCCTTACGGGCCTGGGAGGGTCTGGGCTTGGGCTGGGGGTGCCAAGCTTGAGTCTGTTGCTGCTGCTGATCCCCTTGAAAGGAGGACTGCTGGGCCACAGGGGAAGAGTGCTAAAAGGGTTTCTTCTTCTGATGCTTCTTGGGACCAGAAGAATCCTTAGCAGAAGTGGCGTCCAAGGTGGCACTGGACTGCTCAATGCACTGAAGGTGACCAGCCACACCTGGACCAAAGAGATCGGTGCCCAGGAAAGGCACATCAGCTAGTTTGTGCTGAGTATCCACCGGAAAGGAGGAGGGCCTCAGCCAAGCCTTGTGGCAAGAGGCAACTGTGGCTGCCAGTGAACGGCCATGAGTCCCCGATGTCCAGAGTCATCTGGAGCTGTTGTTTGGCAACAGCACAGACTTGGTCCCGGACCTGCTTGACTGTGGTCTGCAAGTTTGCAGGGAGATGTGGGGGACTTCCTCCAAGGACCCCAAAAGGGCATGGGAGAAGTGTGCCATGATGACTGCCGAGCTTGTCTGATGGAGGCCTGAAGATGAGGCTGCACAGACCTTCGGGCAGAGTGATCCAAATATTTGGATTCCTTCTCAGGAGGTCTGTTGGTATCGGTAGAACTACCAGTACGCCTGAACACAGAGGCGGTCACAAGGCTCTTGGCTGAAGGGTGCTCTGTGAACCCCGCAAGGGACCCTATGGGCACTGCATACTTGTGGGCCACATGGGCAGATGGAGCTGGACAGGAGGCAGGGTGCTGCCAAAGTTCTAAGGCCAGGCCAACAATGGCCTCAGCCACAGGAAAGGCTTCCGTCAGGGTATCCCCTCTCTTGAGGATGTCAGTGAGAAGGTACTCCACCTTTTACTGGATAGGTTCCAGGGGCATCCCTGTGGACTCAGCGATGAGGTGAAGAATGCCCTTAAAGGATGAAGGAACTTTCTCCATCTCTATCCCACCAGCCAATTCATCATCATCCTCTGGATGAGAATGGAGACCAGTTTCATCCGAATCCGAGGTATCCAGATACAGTGGTCGACTGCCCCCACATCACCCTCGACTCGCCAGGGGAAATCAGGGGTGACGGTGACCGAGAGATGCTGGGGAAGCCCGGTGTCTGGTCTAGCTTCCGTAGAATGTGCCCCTTCCACAGGCTGCTTGAGCGGTGGTTCCACCAAAATCAGTGGAGAGACCGGTTTAGGCTGAACTGGAGGTTCTGCTGGCTCTGCGTGCGGAGGAACCGACTTAATCGGCTCCAGAGGAGTTGGATTTGGCCTGGGAGGCGAAAGCCAAGTAATGGCCGAGGTAGGCTTGTGCCCGGACAAAATCAGCTGTTGCCCCATGAGGTCCTCATAGTGCTGCAGAAGCCTCTTCTAATCTGAGGATGAGGAAATTTTTACAGTGCTTATGGCCCTTCCTCGGCCTTTTGGTCAAGGGGGACCTCGATCGAGATCAGATGGGCTGACTTGATCGCTCGGGAGACTCCAGTGGGACTCCTCGGGGAAAACAAGGACCGGAGTCCGAGAGAGGGAGTCTGTGACCAGAGTCGGCGACAAGTGGTCGATTGGGTTGAGAATTATCTCAATGTCGTCGATCGACTGGCCAGATGGCAAGGCTGAGAAGCCAGAGGCCGGACAGGTGATTTTGACCGAGGTCAAAATGGCCAGTTCCTGGGACCGAGATCTCTCCTGATCCCAAGAGTGTCTCCATCGAGACGAAGATGGTCCCAGGTCCTTCGCCCGCTTACAGGACCAAGAGGAGTGTGTGCCAGCAGGGCTCTCACCCTTATTTGGGAGAGAGTGGCACAACTCTTGGAAGGAACCCGAGAAAGTTGAGCCCAGGTTATCAGGAATGAAGAAGCTCCAAGAGGAAGATTCCGAGGGATGAGCTGCTTCCTCCTCGAAGGGTTTCATGCGCTCTGATTGATCGGCGGATCCCGTGATCGCGGAAACTGCCTACCAGGCCTCCTTGGATTTCACCTGTGTGATCCGTTATTTGGGCTCCTCAGCTTAAGGCATGCGAGACGGTCATCGAGGACGACAGGTTGGAACTCGAGGCAAAACTCACACGTCATGATGTCACTGCCGACACCCAAACAATAAACGCATGCAGCATGTGGTCAGTGTACGACACCTTTTGGCCGCATGAACACTAGTGAAATCTGGGGGAAGACTTGTCTTCTGTGATCGAGGAAAAACAATCGCAATCGCTAACGCGAACAAGGCGAATTTTCAGAATAACCAAAGGTTTTGAAGCCAGGGTCTACTAAATGCGAGAGCACGAAGGAGGCAACCTGAATCTTCCAGTGGAAAGGTAGATCTGGCATCATGGGGTGGAACCGAGGGTTATACCACCCGGGTAGGTGGGAGAAGCCAGCTTGAAGACTTTCTGGCTGATTTAAAGGGAAAGGAACTCTGCCAATAAGTGTGGATGAACAACATAGCCACAATCCTAGAAAGCTTTTTTTGCTCTTACCCTTTCCAAAACCTCTTTGTTCAGCCAAATTGGCTTTTTAGCCCTTCTCTTCTTGCTCAGCGTCTTGGTACATGACCCAGTAGCCTCAATCAGCCCCCGGCATCAGCGTGCGTCACATAAAAGGGGCGGTCCCTCGCCCACCCTACAGTTCTCCCTCCGGAGGCCCAAGGGCATGGCAAGAGAAAGAGAAAAAGCCCCTAAAAACAGGAGAGAAGAAACTCAGGGGGATGGAGGAAGGGAAAGCAGTACCTACTGCAAGAGTTTCTCTTGAAGATCTACTGTTATGGTAAGTTCTTACGTAACTGTACTATCTTACTTTGAGAGGGCTCTTGCAGTAGGTACTAACCGACAGGACTGAGTCCCAAGCAGTTCTGAACAAAGAAGTTAGGGAGGACGACATAAAAAGCTGTCCACTAAAGGCCTGGCAGGAAATGTCTTACGACAAGATGCCCTGCAGGACCGCCAGGTTAAACTCCACTCTGCGGCGTGAGGCAACATCCAAGCTGTAGTGCTTGGTGAAGGTATGGATGGAAGTCCTACTAGCAGCAGCGCAAATCTCTGCAGCTGAGACGCCTCTGAAGCACGCGGCCAATGCTGCCATGCCCCTAGTAGAAAGACCCTTCGCCTGGAAGGGGTTTGTTGTATTTGTTGAACAGAAGGTAATACAGTTGGCCAACCATTTGGAGAGACTGTTTGGAAATGGCATAACCCTCCATCTTTGGAGCAAAGGTTATGGCCCTTAGTTTGGTTGATGTAATACCTCAAGATTCTATGCACGTTCAGGGTATGAAGGAGGTGCTCTCCTTGGTTAGAATATTCCATGAAGAACACTGGGAGCTCAATCGATTGATTGAGAGTGGATTCTGCCACCACCTTGGGAAGGAACTTAAGGTTAGCCCACATGACCACCCAGTCCCTGTGAAAAATCAGATAAGGGATGCAGCACATCAATGCCTGGAGCTCGGAAATTCTCTGAGTGGAAGTGATAGCCACAAGGAACAAGGTCTTCCAGGACAAAAAATGCAAATCCACCTCCACTGCTGGCTCCAAAGGAGGCAGCGTGAATTTATCCAGAATAAAATTAAAGGTCCCAAGGGGGGCTGGACTGCAAATGGAGGCTTCAATGGAGAACTCCTTTGAGGAAAGTCTTGGAGACCCTAAGTTGAACTGCTGATTTGTCTCCCAGAGGGAGATGATAGGTGGAGATGACTGATAGGTGAACCTTCAGGGAGGAGTAACTGAGACCCAGGTCGAACAGATACTTGAGATAATCCAGTATCCTGGCCACAGGGCAGGAAAAGAGTTCCAGAGACTGGGATTCAGCCCAGATAGAAAAGCACTTCCACTTCATGGTGTAAGTGGACCTGGTGGAAGCCTTTCTGGCCTCCACCAGGATATGGACTACCTCTGGAGAAACCCCAAAGCGGGAATCCGCTAAGTCTGCAGGAGCTAAGCGTGCAGATGAAGGGACTTGAAACTGGGTGCACCAGGGTCCCTTGGTCCTGGGTCAACAGATCCTGGAAAAAAGGGAGGGGAAGAGCTGGCTCTTCAAAAACTGGTACAGAAGAGAGAACCAGACTTGCTTCGGCCAAAAGGGGGCAATGAGAATCATTTGCGTGCCCTCTGCCCGGAGCTTCTGTAGAACTCTCGGGATCAGTGGGATTGGAGGGAAGGCATAAACGAACCTGCCTCTCCAAGACAGGGACAGTGCATCCTGCAAAAAAACATCTTGCCCTGGAGCAAGCGAGTGAGCAGAAAGCAGGAAGTTTGGCACTGGATGGGGATGCGAACATATCTATCTGAGGCATTCCCCAATGGGAGAACAGAGCATTTACGACGTCCTGTTTTTTTTTTATACTTGTTTTATTTTATCGTTCAACTTACAAGCACACATAGCATAATCACAATTAGAGTCACCTTGTCAATCCACATTACCGTTTAGTGTACAAATCTATTTTATAAGCTTTAGACATCAGTTCTCTCTATTCAAAACACCAGCCTTTTTTTAAATTAAAAAGCAAGATAAAATAAAATTACACATTAATTAATTTCAGGCAAATGGTGTGACAAACTATGGAAAGAAGCAACATAAATTAAAAAGAAAAACAGCAGGCAGGGTCCATCTTTTATGGTGGCTATTCTGTATTATCACATTTAGACTTTAGTCCTTTAACTACCATGGGGGTCTCCATATTTCCAGTGAGGACTTGTGTTTACCCCTCTCATGCTCCCCACCTCTCAATCCACTTCTACCAAGTGCTACACACTCTCCTCCTGATAAAGTTCCCACCTTGCCCATCTCGATATATAAACTCCCAGTCGGTTCTGCAATCCGAGTGTAATTTGCTCGTTTTGTTTAATTTGTGTTATTATTGCTTTCCATTCCTCAAGAGAGGGAGGGGACTTTTGATACCATTTTTTAGTTATTGCCTTATATGCTGAGGCCAGCAAAATTGCCCATAAGTATTTCTGGGCCTTATCCCTTAGCTCTGAGGGTGACAGGCCGAGGATTAAGTGATAAAGTTCTAGCTCCTCCTGTACATTCAGTATATTCTTAATCTGTTCTGAGATTAGGTTCCAGAAACTACGTATACCCAGACAGTCCAGGAAAATGTGTATTTGCGAGGCTATCCCTTCGCCACACTCTCTCCAGCACCGAGTAGCAGCCCTCCCATTCCATAAGTGTGTGGTGGAGGGGACTAGGAAAAATCTCACCCGCACCCTCCAAACAAATTCCCTCCATGTCGGAGAAGAAGTGGTAGCCCACATATCTCTCCATACCTTTTCCCATTCTGTAGTGGCCATTGGGTGTTTGGTCTCTTGCTCCCATTTCGACTGTACTGGGGCCATTGCATTCTCCACTCGTAGGGTGTTATACCTATATAGGATTGTTATTGCCTTTTCCCCATACTGTGAGGCCCATATTCATTCATATGGAGGGTCCGCACCCATGACCCATGTGTTTTTGCTATGTAATCTTAATTGACTAGCAATGTAGGCTTTTATTTGGTAATAAAATAGCCTGTCTCTTTCAGTTCATTTAAATTTTATTTTGGCCTCCTCAAAAGATATTATTTCATTACCTCTCATTAGTTGCCAGGGGGCCTCTAGTCCTTTATTTATTTGATGGTTATACCAGGAGTTACTGAATGCTGGAATCAAGATTAACCATTTATATCTCCAGCAATGGAACTGGTATGTTTTCTCCCTCACGCCCATCTGCCAGCCTGTGAGAATAGCTAGGGTTGTGAATGGGGCTGTTCTCAGGTTCTCCCTGAGGTGTGAAGGTGAGAAAAGGGTAGCCCTAAGAGGGACCTGTCCCTCTCTCGCCGAGTCAATCTGCTTCCAACGTGCCTGGTAGTTCTGGTTTCCCCACAGCAAAGCCAACCTCACCTGAGAGGCCGACCAATACTCACGCAGAGAGGGAAGGGCAATACCCCCTTTGTCCTTCGGGAGTATGAGCTTTGAGAAGCTTACTCTGGGCTTTTTGTATCCCCATATGTAATTGTTTAGCAATTTTTGCCAGGAAAGTAATTCTTTGGATGTGATGGGACACGAAACACACTGAAATAGGTATAAGAATCTCGGGAGGATATTTATTTCAAGAGTTAAATTTCTTGCATAAAATGTTGTGGGGAGCAAGGACCATCTACCCAGATCCTGTTTTATTTTTTGTACCAATGGATCATAATTTTGGGGAAATAGGCTTCTCAGGTCTGTAGGGATTTGTATTCCTAAATATCTAATACTTTCTTTCCCCACTTAATTGGAAATTGTTTTTTAAATGAAGGGGTCGGGTGGAAGTTGAAGGTCATGGCTTCTGACTTTCCCACATTAAGGGTAAAACCCGAAATGCTGGCAAAGTGTTTGATAAGGGTAAAAAGTGTATGTAGGGATTCACGACGTCCTGTTTTAACTCCCACTCATGAACTCTTGCTGAGGAATGACTGAGGGCATCTGCCAAGGAGTTTTGAACCCCACGTGCATGAAGTGCTGTCAAGTGAAGGCTAAGTTGAACAGCTCTGTCCCAGACTCTCATGGCGTCCTGACATATCGGGTAGGATTGAGCCCCCTGTCTGTTGAGGTACCAGACAACACACATGTCTGAGTGTACCATCGTCGGCCCAGAGAAATGAGGGATTGAAAGGCCTGTATGGCGTACAGGACTGCCCTCATCCTGGGCACGCTGATGTGCAGCTGGGATTCCTCCGGTGACTAGGTCCCCTGAGCCCAGTGGGACCCGAGATGGGCCCCCCACTCGGTTCCTGAGGCATCCGTCATGAAGTTCTGGGAGGGGAGCTCAAGGCAAAATGGCATTCCCTGGGAGAGGTTCTCCAGGAGCAACCACCATTGAAGATCCCTATTCATGGGGTCGGAGATGAGGACCTCTTGATCCAGATCATCCACTGCCTGGTCCCACTGGGCTGTGAGGGTCCATTGGGAAATCCTCATATGCAGCCTGGCCAGATGGACTGTAGGAATGACTGCCACTATAAGACCAAGGGGGTGGAGGACCTTCCTGGCAGAGACAGTGAGTTTGCAGAAGCAAACCTGATGAATATAGGAAGTTGCTGGCCCAGAACAGGAAGGGTGAGAGTTGAGAGGAGAGGAGAGGAGTAAGCATACAGAGAAACAGGAGAGGGGACACAAAATAAGACATGATAGGAGTGGTGCAGTGCAATTGCTGTGGGGCAGCAGTGTTCCAGGACACATTATGGAGGCTGCGATGCTGCCCTATTTGCAGGCACCTCTCTGGTCTGAGGGAGGAGGTTGCCCGTCTCCAGGCTGACCTGGCTAGGATTCGTGAAACCTCCTCCCCCACTCAGGGACCACCAGGGTCAATGCCACTACCTCAGAGGTTGCCAAGAAAGAGGAGAGGCTGGACCAGAGTGGGCTCAGGGAAGGAGATGGTGGTGGAATAGAGTTGCATCCCTCCAGCTGTACCTCTCCACAATTCATACACTCTTCTGGTGGATAGTGGTTCCTCTATGGAGGCACCTGCAGTGGAGACCAAGGAGGATGCTGGGAACCTTCACAAAGGAGACCCACAGGAGGGTGGCGTGGGACCCCACAGGGGAAGGAAACAACTCCTGGTGGGGGACTCAATCATTGGGGGAGTAGAAGTGGGGGAGGAAGGGGGGAGGAAGGTAAGGTGCCTGCCTGGCACAATGGCTTGGAGGGACAGGAAGCGAATCCTCAGGATCGTGGCAGCAGCTGCATGAGGGAGGGAGCTGGATGTCATTGTCCACCTAGAGACAAATGACTTGGCTAGGAGCAGCTGCATGAAAGAGGGATCTGGATGTCATTGTCCACCTAAGGACAAATGACCTGGCTAGGAATGGGATCGGAGCAGTGCAAGAGGAGTTTGTAGAGTTGGGGAGGGGCCTTAGACAAGTAGCGCATAAGGTAACCTTCTCGGAGGTGCTGCCTGTCTATGGCAAGGGTGATGTTAGGGTACTCCTCACCAGGAAATTCAATGAATGGTTGAAAAACTGGTGTGGAGCTCAGGGTTTTGGATTCATTGGGGACTGAGGAGCCACCGGGAGGGATGCAGACCTATACTGGGGCGATGGTATGCATCTGTTCAAGGGGGGGGAACCAGAATCCCAGGTGAGAGGTTTAAATGCTTCACTGGCAAGCATTTAAACTAGCCAAGGGGGGAGGCACTGAAAAGGAGCAGGGAAATCCCAGCCCCCCCCCCACAAAACACGGTAATTAGTGAGGTAAACACCAAGGTAGAAAAGTCATTAGGGAGCAGGACAGAGGTAAATGTAAAAAAAAAGGCAAAGGCAGTAAGGACAGGGATGGGGCTAAAAGGGCTAAGGCCATTAAAAAGTGGAGGGTGATGAGTACCAACACCCGTAGTCTGTGTAACAAGCTCCCTGAACTAGTGGCCTTGATGGAAGAGGGTTGCCTGGATATTGTGGCAGTCACAGAACCATGGTACACAGAGAACCATGACTGGGATATCAACATACCAGGATACACGATCTACAGGAGGGACAGGGAAGGTAAAAGAGGAGGAGGAGTAGCTCTCTATGTAAAGGAAGGGATCAAAGCAACAGAACTAAAGAGTAAACAGGGAGCAGATGAGGCACTCTGGGTCACCCTGGAGACAGGAAATGTCACCACAATCCGCATGGGGGTTGTACACAGACCCCCATCTCAGTGAAGGGAAGGAAATGATAGAAGGCATCCTTAGAATGGCAGAAAAAGGGGAGATATTGTTGATGGGAGACCTGAATATGCCAGATGTTAACTGGAGCACCTTTGCTGCAGGCACATCCAAGAGCAGGGTCATTCTTGATGCCCTACAAGGGGCATGCCTCAGACAGCTAGTATTGGAACCCACTTGGGAGGGAGCAATCTTAGACCTGGTACTCTCAAATAGGGATGAAGAAAGAATCTCAGATTTAGAAGTGGGTAGCCATCTGGGAACAAGCGACCACTAAACAGTATGGTTCATGATAAACACAGTCATACTATCAAGCCATACGAAAGCAAGAGTATTGAACTTTAGGAGGGCTGACTTTGGGAAAATGAGAGAGTGCCTCAGAAAAGCACTAGCAAACAGGCAAGAAGGAGGGGTGGAGGAACAATGGGGAGTAATCAAAACAGCCATCACAGAGGCAACAAGCCTTTGTGTAGAGCAAAGCAACAAAACACAAGTACCTCAAGGGAATAAATAGGGTAAACATGGAGGGGATCTTTAGACTAAAGCAGGGAGGCATCACCAGAGGGCATGGTTTGAAGTTGGAAGGTGGAAGGGTGAGGGGGGAAAAGAGGAGGAGGTTTTTCACTGAGAGGGTGGTGGACCCTTGGAATGCTCTGCCTGGTGAGCTGGTTCAGAGATCCACAGTGGAGAGCTTTAAGAGAGGGTGGGACAGACACAGAAAGTGGATGTATCAGATGATGGCCTGTCCCAGGGGGGTGGGGATGGATGATAGGGGTTTCTGGAGCACAAGGGATGGGAGGGTCTCGGCACCCAACTAAGGATCTAGGTTCGAGCAGACTTGATAGACCATAAGGCCTAATCTGCTGGCAAATAGTATGTTAGTATGTTAGTATGAAAAAAACACAACAGAGAAAAAACATTCAAAAGAGGTGGCAGGGAATGTTAAGGAGAAAAGGATAGCATTCAGGAAATATAAGGAAACACAGAAGTAGCAGGACAAGAGAACTTTATCGGTTAAAGCAGAAAAGGCAGGGAAGGCAGTCAGAATAGCAAAGGCCCAAACCGAGGAAAGGATAGCCAACTCTGTTAAGAAGGGGATAAGACCTTTTATAGGTACATTAGGGAGTGAAGAAAGACCAAAGAAGGGATACTGAGGCTTAATAAAGGGGAGGGAATGTGGGCGAGAGGTGACAGTGAAAAGCAGGGATGCTGAACAAATATTTCTGCTCAGTATTCACAAAGGAAGGGGAGAGGGTTACCTAAACCAAACAAGAGAAACACTCTGAAGACAGGGGTCGATACCAGTCCATTTACAGAAGAAAGGGTTCCAAGAACTACTAAAATTGAAGGTGGACAAAGCAATGGGGCCTGATGGGATTCACCCAAGAATTCTAAAAAAAACTAAGGGGCAGAACTAGTGACACAGCTGACTACTCTCTTTAACAAATCATGGGAGGATGGGGTGGTCCCTGAGGACTGGAGGAGGGCGGATGTGATTCCTCTTCACAAAAGTGGGAGCAGGACAGAGGCAGGAAACTACAGACCAGTTAGTTTGACCTCAGTGGTAGGGAAAATGATGGAATCACTTCTGAAGGAAAGAATTGTTGAGTACCTAGAGGCCAGTGGGGCACAGGACCCAAGGCAGCATGGATTCATGATGGGAAGGTCATGTCAGACAAATCTAACAGATTTCTTTGACTGAGTGACCAAAGTAGTAGACCAGGAAGGGGCTGTGGACATGATCTACCCAGATTTTAGCAAGGCATTTGATACAGGCCACACAAAAAATTAATACACAAGTTAGCCAGCCTTGGAGTAGGTCCCAATGTGGTAGCCTGGATAAAAAACTGGCTAGACAACAGGAAGTAAAGGGTAGTAGTAGTAAACGGAGTCCACAGTGAAGAAAGGAGGGTTACTAGTGGGGTACCACAGGGTTCAGTACTGGGACTGGTCCTTTTTAATGTCTTTATAAGTGACACTGCAGAGGAACTGGAAGGAAAAGTATGTCTCTTTTCAGATGACACAAAGATCTGCAACAGGGCTGATACACAAGATGGAGTGGAAAGGATGAGAAGGGACTTGGCAAGGTTGGAGGAATGGTCAAATGTATGGCAGCTCAGATTCAATGCAAAGAAGTGCAAGGTAATGCACCTGGGAAACAAAAACCCAGGGGAAGCGTACACAATGGGGGATGAGATTCTGACAACAGTAAAATTGGAAAGGGACCTGGGGGTAATTATATCAGATGAACTAAAGGTGGGCAAGCAATGTGAGAAGGCAGTAAGAAAGGCTGGGGGGATACTGGGATGCATAGGGAGAGGCATCAATAGTAGAAAACAGGAAGTTGTTATCCCTCTGTACAGACAGTTGGTGAGACCCCATCTGGAGTACTGTATGCAGTTCTAGAGACCCCATCTCCGCAAAGACACAGACAGAGTGGAGGCTGTCAGAGGAGGGCAACCAAAATGGTGCAGGGTCCGCACCAGAAGACATATGAAAAAAGACTAAAGGAGCTTAATATGTATACCCTTGAGGAAAGAAGGGAGAGAGGGAACATGATAGAAACTTTCAAGTACCTCAAGAGAATCAACAAAGTCCAAGAGGCTAGCATCTTTCAGAAAAAGAGATGTGCAAGAACAAGGGGGCACAATTTGAAGATAGAGGGGGAACGGCTCAGACGTAATGTGAGGAAGTATTTTTTCATGGAGAGGGTTGTGGATGCATGGAACAGCTTCCCTGAGGAGATTGTGGAGTCAAGAACAGTGGAGGAATTCAAGAATGCATGGGAGACATAAGACAGTCAGAGTGGGGGGGTAGGAGGAAGTAAGCCGTTGGTTAACTAGGATCTGCAGCTTATCTGTTAGGTAGGAAAATGGGCAGACTAGGTGGGCCAAGCGTTCCTTATCTGCCGTCAAATTCTATGTTTCTATGTTTCAAGGTTTCGATCCAGTCTGGAAGAAGGAATGCTTTGCCCAGCTGGGTATCCAACACTGCCACAATGAATTGAAAGCATTGGGAGGGAACCAAATGAGATTTAGCCAGACTGACTGTAATACCCAGCCTGGAGAAAGTCTCCAGGGTAAGGGTGTGGCGCAAGATCCTCCTGGGAGGGAGCTGCAATCAGACAGTCAAATGTGGGAAAACCTGGCCCCGTGTGTGAGGTAGGCTGTCACTACTGCTAAACACTTGGTGAACACTCAGGGTGCCAAGGAAAGGCCAAACGGAAGGGCCCGAAACTGAAAGTGCTCCTCTGGAAGCAGAACCAGAGGAATCTGCGATGGGCTGGGTGGATCAGGATGTGCAGCCAAGCGTCCTGCATATCCAGGGCGAATAGCCATTGACCCACTCTTAGAAGAGGCAGAAGAATCAGAAGAAAGAGCATTCTGAACCTCTTGTAAGTCACCATAAGATTGAGGGAGCTGAGGTCCAAAATTGGCTTTAGGTTGCCCGTCTTCATGGGGGGCCAAGAAAAAGTGGGAATAATAGCCTGTCCTGCAAAACTGGGAGGGGTTCCAAGGCTTCCTTCAGCAGGAGACCATTTATCTCCTCTCAAACCAAAGGAAGATGGTTTCGGGGGTAAGAAGGGCTGGGAGTCTGGGAGGGGGTGGCTAAGAGAACTCAATGGAGTGCACTTGAGCAATCAGTTGGAGCACCCAAGAGTCCATCGTTATCCTCTCCCATTCTGGAAAGTGATGAGAAAATCGACTGCCTATGGGCTCCGCTGGAAAGACGTCCAGAGGGAGAGACAACAAGGTAGTGGGCGGGGCGGCAGCACCTGCAGTTCTGCAAACCTTGGCTGGAGGAACTTTTGCTGCTGAGGCAGCTCCTCGTTTATGCTAACAACGGCGCTGCGCCTGTCTATACTGCCATTTAGACTGCCTTCGAAAGGATTGTTTCTGGCCTTGAGATTTGTGGTACATAGATTGCACAGACCTCAGGGCCTGCCCCTTATCCTGTAAGTCAGTGATAATATCTTTTGTATCCCCGTCGAACAGGACTGACCCTCTAAAAGGGGTGTCCATAATAGCTGACTGGATCTCAGGGGCCAGACCTGAGAGACGCAGCCAGGAGTGCCTGCGAAGGCCAATGGTAAAGGCAGAGGTACATCCCGCCGAATCCACTGCATCATAAGTGGTGCAAAGCATGTGGCAACATGTGGATCTGACTGAAAGAACCAGCTCATTCAGTTCCTGTTTAATAGAGGAGTCTGGAAGGGCATCTATTTTGGAGGAGATCTGTCCTAAAATAGATTTCTGGTAATCCCCCATGTGGCCTACATAGTTAAGGGCTTGCATCCTCAGGGTGGAGGAAGAGAAAATATTTTGACCGTACTGATCCATGGTTTTAGACTCTTTATCCGGAGGAGTGGAGCTAAGATGCTTAGGATTGGTGGTCCTGTCATGCGCAGCACTGATCACCACTGAATCAGCCTTTGGTTGAAGACTTAAAAAGTCTCTGCCCTCTGGGAATTGGTACAATCTATCTACCTTATGAGCCAAAGTGGCCAAGGAGGATGGTTATTTCCAGATAGTGGTTATAAGACCTTCATGAGGCTCCAACCAAGGGGGGATAAGGGTGGGAGGAGCCATGGCCAGGTTTAAGTGCTTCGCCAGCCTCTGGCGTTGCACGTCCTGTTCAACTGATTTCCAGTCATATGCAGCCTGGATTTTTTTGAGAAACTCCAGAAAGGAGGGATCCTCCGGAAGAGACTTCAGGGAATCCTTCAGTTTGGGAGCCACTGGGGTGTGCGGCTCACCCTCTGGGTCCAAGGGGTAGCCATCGTCAGAGTCTGAAGACTCAGAGGAATTAGAAGTATCCCCGTGGGGCAAAGGGAGGTCCACCAGCCTGGAGGTATCCGAAGGGCGGGTATACGCCCTAGAAGGCTTGCCTGCAGGTGGACCAGGAGTGGGTCCGGGGTCCGGCAAAGAAAACCCTTGAGGTTGACGTCCCTGGTCCAGCATCAGGACTGGTGCCAGGTGACATCGGTCCAGCTCTGACATCAGATGGGACCTGGCTTTGGCCCCCCAAGTGGACTGCAGTGAATCCTTACAAGAAAAGACATGCCAAAAAATTGCAAAAAGGAAATTAAACAAAAATAAAAACAGCATCAATTAAAATAAATTCAACATAAAATACAAACTGCAATGATGTGTATACCTGGAACAGATCAGAACAAATCTGTAAGCATTATGATATGAAATTTTAACTCTGTTCAAAGCTGTTTCAGTAGCAGAACAGTACACTGGCAAATCATACCCAATACAGGGAACCGAAAGCTTTTTAGAATTAAAGGAAATACAATTACGGAATCTATATATAGTTGGCCAAGTCCACTATCTTCAGATATGAAAGCAGAGACCCCAGATATTTATAACAAAAAGGCTGCTGTTTGCCATGGAAACCACATCCCACCTCTCTGAGGTTCGGACTTCTTACATTCTAGACCCTTAAGGGTTATTTTCTTTTCATTTGACTCCGTAAGGATGTCCTCAACATGTTATCCAAAGAGATATGTCCCCATTAAAGGGCACATTATCTGCTTATGGATATCGGAAGCGAATCTAGGGGTTCTCAGCCAGGAATGCTTCCAGATACAAATCTCTGTAGTAGCAGACAATGTTGCTCTTCTTTTATGCTTTTTTTTTTTTTTTTTGGTAACTGGGTGTAAAAGGGTCTGGCAAACGAACGTAGCCCAGGCCTAATATTCTGAATAATTGCTCAAGTAGCTACAGCATGGCTTAGTTCTTCCCTTATGTGTTCCTTCCTGTGTTGTTTGTTTGTATCTGTACTATTTATGTACATAGGCTGGCCACTTATGATTGTAGTTCAGTTTTATGTCTGTCCGTTTGTCTTTGTTGCCCCCCGCCTTTTTAGCTAAGTCATAACATCAGTTGCCAGCATTATTCAGCCAAATGAAACATTGTGTTGATGGATGTAGAAATGGCTCATTTTGGGCAGTTTAAATATAGTGTTTATGATTTGTCCCTTCTGATATTCAGGACCTTGGTATGAGAGCTAAGGTCAGTTGTATCCTTGTTTAAAGAACGCTGAGAATCTCTGGATAATAATAAATAAACTCCTTCCCCTGCTCAAAGCAAATAGCGAGTGTATTTTAATTACGCTCCTGTGTGACTGCTGATTTCAGTCCCAAATGAGCTGCATGAACGTGTGCATAGTTGTGCAGCTTGTATTGCCGATTTCGCCTAAAAAAAGGCTTAAAATGCTAAAACTCGACCCGGAGCTGCCTGTAAAGCAGAGGTGCTTCACTTTTAGCCTTACAGCACCTCTCAGTTTGGCAGCTCATGGAGCGACTCCCTTTCTCCAGCCTGTTCCCTTCCATAGCGTCTGCACAACAACATTTAGGAAGCAAACATTAGTGTACATAATAAAATACAGCATAAAGTGCCCTACACAGTAGATAGTGCTCTGATATATTGGCAAGGCAGGGTAAAAGTAAAACAAATAAATAATAAAAAAAGGGTTTTACCCTCTGGCTTGTAGTTCTGGTGGCTTGGTAGGGCTCTCTTTGTAAGTTCTCTCCCTAGGAGCCGGCCGGCCATTGTTCTGTTTATTTTATAGGGAAAAGAGATACAAGGGGAAGGGGCTTATTCCACAAGTGTATAATTTTGATGATTTAGGGAGAATTATTCTGTCATAAATTCATTGTATGTAATCTTCTGTTGCTGGAAAAGATTTACATCTGTTTAAGCACAGTTTGTAGAAATTCTGACAAAGTTTATCCAAATATTTAAACATTTCATTGACAGACAAGTCTGTCAACCAATCAAAAGCATTCTTATCATATATATAGCCAGCTAAGGCAAAGAGATGTCAGATGTAGCTGAGGGTGTTGTAGGGCAAACACCCACCTAAACTAGTGCCTTCTAGTTATGCTGCCACACTATGTTCTTTTTGTTTGGTGTGACGATGAAGTAACGCTTCTGTATGCTACCTGATTTAATTTTAATTTCTTTTGAAGGAAACAGTCCACTTTTGTATTATTTTTTTTGGAAACTGACAATAAATCTACTGCGGAGAGTATCCTAGAAAGAACTTCTGTGTCCTAGTCCATCTGTATCCCAAAGCCTCTTACACTGGAGTCAGAAGTGGGATACTGGTTGGTGCTACACCCAACTGGGGGGTCTGTAACAAGACTCTGGTGGACTTCAAATGCAAGAAAAAAAAGCGGATTCTAGTTCCTTGCCAGGAGTGGTTACCCATTCAGTGGCAGCATCCTATCAACTACCTCTTCTACCTGGTTTGGACCCTGTGGTAAGAAGAAGAGAAGGGAAACCTGCTACAAAGATGGAAGAAGAACCAATGGCACAAGCAAGTGGAGGAGGTACTGGGGAGGAAGTACCCCCTCTTGAGACCCATGAGCTGGTGAGATGGCTGTGCATGCACCAAGTAGAAATGGAGAAACAGAGGGAAAAGGATAAGAGAGAATATGAGGCCAGGTGGACTGATACATTAAGGGCCATACAAACTTTGGGCACCAATCATCCACTTGAACAACCCCTTGGGGGGCATAAAGACATTAAACTGGTCAAACTAACCAACAGTGGTGATATAGAAGCCTACATCCTGATGTTTGAAAGAGTGGCAGTGGCATGTGCATGGCCCAGGGACCAATGGGTAATCCGTTTGGCACCATACCTAACAGGAAAAGTGCAGCTAGCCTACAGCCACATGGAAGTTGCCCAGGCAAATAACTATGACCAAGTCAAGGTTGCCATTATGAAACAGTATGATACCAATACTGAGACATACCGTCAACGTTTTCGGACCTATCATTATCAGACTTCTGACAATCCTCAAGATGCATATGTCCGCTTGAAGGATTTATGTTTAAAATGGTTGCAACCCACCACAAGAACACTGGACCAGATATTAGAAACTATTGTTTTGGAACAGTTTATTAGAATATTATTGTAATACGTCCAACTTTGGGTGAAGGAGCACCGGCCAGAGACTTCAGAAGTGGCAATTCGTCTTGCAGAGGACTACATAGCGGCCCGACCTACCCGTTCAAAGGGAACAGTATCCCATGGACATCAAACTCCAGCAGTCAGACAAACTTCACCTTCCCTTACTCTGGCCACCTCTCCAGTAGGGACAAAGATCTATCCAAAGACGAGTAAAGGATATAATCCAGACATCATTTGCCGAGAGTGTGGAGGGAAGGGACATATAGCACGGTTTTGCCCTAAGAAAAAGATTGAGCCTACACATCTAGCCCTAGCTAATTGGGGCCAATATATGCTTCCAGTACAGATAGGAGATAAAACAGTGCAAGGGCTCCTTGATTCTGGGAGCAGACAGACTCTGGTTCAAACATCTTTGTTAGATCCAATAACTGTATGTGGACCACACACAACTGGAGTCACATGTATCCATGGGGACACACATCACTATCCTCTTTGTGATACGGTGTTGACTGTGCAAGGACAAACACAATCTATGAGGGTAGGTGTTGTCCCAAATTTACCTGTACCCATACTTACTGGACATGACCACCCACATTTTCAATCATTATTAACTGACAGTCTTTCTGCAGTGGTTACCAGATCCCAGGCTAGAGACAGCCTAGAACAAGTATTTCTATTTTCTGAGGACATTTTCAGAGAATCTGGGAAAGAAAGAAAGTCAAGAGCTCAGAAAAGAAAGGACAAAATACAGTGGACTCAAACTAAAAGTGGGGAATGTGATAATGTCATAAAAACTGTCATAGAGGGAAGAGACTTTAAAACTGCCAAAAACAAGATGCTAGTTTAAAGGATTGTTTTTCTCAGATGTCTAATGCTAAAGGAGGGTCAGACAGGTATAGAATAAACAATGGTTTGTTATACAGAAAATGCATCAACCCAAAGACTGGGGAAGAGGTACATCAGTTTGTGGTTCCCCAACCATATAGACAACAACTCTTAGAAATAGCTCATAATATACACCTAGCAGGACACCTGGGTAGAGACCACACATTGAGCCGCCTGTTGTACCCTTTTTTGGGCCAGGAATCCACGAACAGGTTGCAGAGTTTTGTAAAAGCTGTGTGGAATGCCAAAAGGTAGCCAAAATAGTGAAAAAGGACAAGGTACCCTTACTTCCCCTACCCTTAATCACAACTCCATTTGAACGTATAGCCATGGATGTGGTAAATCCCCTCCCTAAGAGTGCAAAAGGAAACCAGTATATCTTAGTGATTTGTGACTATGCCACTAAATACCCTGAAGCCATACCTTTGCGTAATGTCACTGCACCTAAGATAGCTGAGGAATTAGGCAAACTTTTTAGTAGGGAAGGTATACCAAAGGATATCCTGACTGATAGGGGTAGTAATTTCTGTTCGGCTTTGCTAAAAAGACTATATAAAATTTTAGGTATCACTGCCATACACACTACCCCCACCACCCCCAAACTGATGGTTTGGTAGAGCAGTTCAATCAAACCCTCAAGAAAATGCTACAAAAATTCAGTCAGGAGGAAGGTCATAGATGGGACATATTACTACCCTACTTGATGTTTGCATACAGAGAGGTACCCCAGGCCTCTACAGGATTTTCTCAGTTTGAATTGCTATATGGGCGTAACCTCCGAGGCCCTCTAGACCTCATAAAAGAAGAATGGGAAAAGGGGCAAGCAACGCAGGGCCTGAAACCTAATGACTATATTTATCACCTCAGGGAGAAGATAGCAAAATACATGGAAAAGGCACATCACATTAACACCAAACATCAGGATATACAGAAATTACATTACGATAAGGGGACAGGTAGTAAAGAATGCAAAGAAGGGGACAAAGTTTTATTGTTGCTTCCATCCACAGAAAATAAGCTATACATGAAATGGCAGGGGCCATATACAGTACTTAAACGAACAGGACCAGTAACATATCAGATAGAATTAGCGGACCAGAAGAAGAGATGTAATGTATACCACGTTAACCTATTAAAAAAATGAGTAGAAAGAAAAGACCCTTTTGTTGGATATATACACCCTGAACTCCCCATTAGTGAACTAGATTTAGTATACCAAAGACTAGAAAACAAAGGGGGTATCAATGATATAAATATAAATCCCCAATTAACTATGCAGCAAATGGCTGAGTTACACACTGTGTTACAACCATTTGCTAATTATTTCACAGGACCACCGGAAAGAGTGAAAGATGTTCACAAAATAAATATTACACAGAAAGAGACCATAAGACAAAGACAGGGCTGCAGCTAGCAATTCCAGGGCCCCGGGCAGGCAGTCAGATGAGGGCCCCTGTATCCTTGACAAAGTAAGCCGGGGGTCTGGGGGGTTTTGGTGCTCTCAGGTGAGTTTTGGGGCTGTTAGTGAAGCTAAAAACAAGATTTTGTGAAGCACACTTCAAGGAGTCACAGAAAGAATAATGAATGTGACAGAAGCACTCACAGATTTCCCACAATTACCTACCCCAATGCCATTTTCAATGAAGGAATGTACTTTTAGCCTGGAATCTTATTCATATTTATAACAACAGAAGAATTTTTTTTATAAATGTGGTCTGCTGCCAGCCATGATGTAAATCCTCATAATTCCCATGATGGCTGGCAGTGGTCCGAATGCAGCAGACAATTTGTGAACCTTTCCTAGAAAGTTACCCTTACTCATACTTCAGAACTCTCAAAAACATTTTCCTTATGAAGTCTGTCTTGTCCTGCTTTAACAGCCTTAACACAACCCTACCAGATAAGTTATTCTCTGAAGTAATGCTTTCTAATATTTTCCTTATCCCCCCCCCCACTTTGAATGCCTTCTAATTCTATGTACTGTATGATGCAAACACAAGCCGACCCGAGAGGAATAACAAGGGAGCAGCATCCAGTACCCTTAGCTTATCAGCCACCCACAGCTTACTTTGCACAGACTGATACACAAAGCATTTCTGCCTGTCACTCCACATATACTACAGGGGGTGCTGAGAATGGAGCAGCACTTCCTTTTCTTTATGTCAATAGGTATACACCAACAGATGCTTCTGCACCATACACAAAGGGATCGCAATTGGGCCTATCATCCAAAAAGCACCAATTGTTTTTTTAGTTTAGCCCACTTCAAGGAGTCACAGAAAGAATAATGAATGTGAAAGAAGCACTCACAGATTTACCACAATTACCTACCCAGACCCAACAGATGACAAGGTGGTTAGGCACTGATCCCTGCCTCAGACTATGCAACAGTTTCAGAGCTTGAAGACTGGAGTGCCCACCCAGGAATTCAGCCCTCTGAGAAGGGGATGCCATTGCCATCACAGTGAATATGCTTTTTATTCCTTTTTTTTTTTTTTACACTTATGCATGAACACAAGGGAACCATTTCCAGAGAATGCAGATATTCACAAAGGAGGTTTATGTATCAGTTACATATGCCAGCAAACTCAGACTGCACACAAAGAGCCGGAGATGTCAGATACCAGTCTGGCAATTAATTACTCAATCAGAAATCAGAGATGTGGAGCATGAAAATGCTCTGGACTTAACAGAAACCCAAAGTGCTTCTTAGCATGATAACATAACAGCTTGACAGAAAAATGGTAATACGTTTGACTTCTAAACTTGGGGATGAGTTAGCTGGGAGCTCTTGTCTGAGGAACTAGCACTTGCACATAGACTACTTTTATAGGGAAGAAGTCATTGACAGGATCTGCTGTATTGTATTTTGTTCAAAATGTTGTTTATACCTCAAATTTCCTCTGTAAAAATGTATAAGGGCCTGACTGTCACTTTGCCCTGTAATGTATGTAAATAGTTCAATTAAAATCTATTTACTATATGGATCTAAATAATGAATATCAATCCCAATATTTGTTATTTTGATGACATTTAGACTGCACCCCTGAAACAAAAAAATTATTTTCCACCTCCCTCATTGCCCACGACTAGTTCTGTGGCCACTGTGACAGTCAACTCCCATATCCTAATCTCTCCAAGTCTTATAACACATAAGCAAAACAGACATGACAAGGCACTGGTAGCCCTTACCAGGCTGGATTCTGGAGGGATGTCTGGACAACTTAAGGACAGTGGAGTGAAGAGAACGACTGTGACAGTCACACCGCTACAGATGAGGCGACAACGCGAGCATTAAGGCTTGTGACCTGACCCGACTACTGGGCAGTAGCTGAGTGCCTGATGTACTTAACTCCGGTGGCGACCTTCCCAGCTCACTAGCTGACTTCTTGCTTGCCTTTGCTTTGATTGCCTCTGCCTGATCGGAGTCGTCTCCTTGTGGTCTACCATCTACTGGTCCTCTCTCTGACTGACACAAGCAATCCCTCTCTCGAGTCTCTCTCTTCTGACTCAGGGCGGCAAATAGGGTGTTGCACTGCACTAGGCACCGATGCCATTCCCGCTCAGAACAGACGCACAGGACAGTAAGGAAACAAACGTCAGCATGTTTAGCAGGGGTGTGTGCGGCGCTGGCCGCTGTAATATCATTTTCTTTACTGTCCGGGGGGGGGTGTCATTTATGCAACAGCAATGGTAGGACTAATGCATAAATAACCCCCCCCCCGATGGCAAAGAAAAAGGTTTTACAGTGGCATCACGCGGTGCCGATAACATCTTGGATGGACAATAACAAATACAAAAGATTATACTTTTGAGCGCAGAACGCTGCTCAGTCCGGTGGGCCCCCATTAATGATGGGCCCGGGAAAAAAGTCCCGGTTGTCCCCCCATAATGGCGGCCCTGGACAAAGACCCTACAGAATTCCAGAAAGATTGAGGGTCGATGTGGAAAAAGAACTTCATAAGATGCAACAGTTGGGAATTATTGAACCATCCCATAGCGAATGGAATTTTCCCATCGTAGTTGTAGGGAAAAAGGAGGGCGGGGGTTCGAATCTGTTTAAACTTTAGATGCTTAAACGAAATTTCTAAATTTGACAGTTACCCAGTGCCACGCATTGATGATATCCTAGACCATCTGGGGAAAGCACAATATATCACCACCCTCGACCTGACTAAAGGATACTGGCAAGTTCCCCTAGATACTAATGACAAGGAGAAAACAGCCTTTAGCACCCCATTGGCCTATTTCAGTTTACCATATGCCTTTTGGGCTTCACGGTGCTCCTGCCACTTTCCAAAGACTCATGGATAAACTTCTGTCACCACATGCAGCTTTTAGTGCAGCCTACATGGATGATGTGGTCATATTTAATAAAACCTGGTCTGACCATCTACATCATCTAGCTGCGGTATTAGATACCATAACTACAGCAGACCTAACCATTAACCCATCAAAATGTTCCTTAGCCATGCAGGAAACTGAATATTTAGGATTCCAAATAGGTGGGGGCATGGTAAAACCTGTAAAGTCAAAAACTGAAGCTGTAGCTAACAGTCCCAGACCTGTAACAAAAAAAGATGTTAGATCCTTTTTAGGACTTGCCAGCTACTACCGGCATTTTATACCTAATTTTGCAACATTGGCTAGTGTACTCACTGATTTGACAAAAAAACGCCAATCTGATAAAGTAGCATGGACCCCTGCCTGCGAGAAAGCGTTTTCTGTAATTAAAGCAATATTATGTTCTTCTCCTGTACTACGTACACCTGATTTTACATTACCCTTTATTTTACAAACTGATGCATCAAACTGTGGCATTGGAGCTGAGTTATAACAAATTATTGAAGGGGATGAGCATCCCATAATATATATTAGCAGAAAATTGCATGAGAGAGAAACCCGATATTCCACCATAGAAAAAGAATGTTTAGCAATATGCTGGGCCACTGAAGCATTGCGGTTCTATTTATGGGGAGTTGAATTCGAACTCTGGACAGACCACAATCCTTTATGCTGGTTGAATGTCATGAGAGACCACAACCCTCGCATAATGCGATGGTATCTGACATTGCAACCATACTGCTTTAAAATTAAACATCGGAAGGGTACCGAATACAAGAATGCAGATTTTCTATCAAGATATGGCTATGAAAGCAGCCAAGGCAAGTCCTATACAACAGACCTCGGGGTATGTAAAAGTAATAGTAATAAAAAGCCTTAGCAATAGTGAAAGGCACTGTATTTCACAGTAATGATAAGGAAGACTTTGATAATGGGACCCCGAGGCGGAGCCTGAGGAGTGGGTGGGCTTTGGCTCCATCTGTTTCTAGTAAGAGATCTGAACCTGGCATAGGACTCAAATAATCAAAAAAAAAAAATATATGTTTTTTTTTTTTTTTTTATCTTAAGTGGGGAGGAGAATGTAAAAGGGTCTGGCAAATGAACGTAGCCCAGGCCTAATATTCTGAATAATTGCTCAAGTAGCTACAGCATGGCTTAGTTCTTCCCTTATGTGTTCCTTCCTGTGTTGTTTGTTTGTATCTGTACTATTTATGTACATAGGCTGGCCACTTATGATTTTAGTTCAGTTTTATGTCTGTCCGTTTGTCCTTGTTGCCCCCTTTTTTAGCTAAGTCATAACATCAGCTGTCGGCATTATTCAGCCAAACGAAACATTTATTGTGTTGATGGATGTAGAAATGGCTCATTTTGGGCAGTTTAATTATTGCATTTATGATTTGTCCATTCCGATATTCAGGACCTCGGTATGACAGCTAGGGTCTGTTGTATCCTTGTTTAAAGAACCCTGAGAATCTCTGGATAATAATAAATAAACTCCTTCCCCTGTTCAAAGCAAATAGCGAGTGTATTTTAATTATGCTCCTGTGCGACTGCTGATTTCAGTCCCAAACGAGCTGCACGAATATGCGCATAGTCGTGCAGCTCATATTGCTGATTTCGCCTAAAAAAAAAAGGCTTAAAATGCTAAAACTGGCCCCGGAGCTGCCTGTAAAGCAGAGGCACTTCACTTTTAGTGCTACAGCACCTCTTGGTTTGGCAGCTCACGGAGCAACTCCCTTTCTCCAGCCTGTTCCCTTCCATAGTGTCTGCACAACAGTAGTTAGTTAGGAAGCAAACATTAGTGTACATAATAAAATACAGCACAAAGTGCCCTACACAGTAGATAGTGCTCTGATATACTGGCAAGGCAGGGTAAAAGTAAAATGAATAAATAATAAAAAAAAGGGTTTTACCCTCTGGCTTGTAGTTCTGGTGGCTTGGTAGGACTCCCTTTGTAAGTTCTCTCCCTAGGATCCGGCCGGCCATTGTTCTGTTTATTTTATAGGGAAAAGAGATACAAGGGGGAGGGGCTTATTCCAAAAGTGTATAATTTTGATGATTTAGGGAGAATTATTCTGTCATAAATTCATTGTATGTAATTTTCTGTTGCTGGAAAAGATTTACATCTGTTTAAGCACAGTTTGTAGAAATTCTGACAAAGTTTATCCAAATATTTAAACATTTAATTGACAGACAAGTCTGTCAACCAATCAAAAGCATTCTTATCATATATATGGCCAGCTAAAGCAAAGAGATGTCAGATGTAGCTGAGGATGTTGTAGGGCAAACACCTACCTAAACTAATGCCTTCTAGTTATGCTGCCACACTACGTTCTTTTTGTTTGGTGTGACGATGAAGTAACGCTTCTGTATGCTACCTGATTTAATTTTAATTTCTTTTGAACGAAACAGTCCGCTTGTGTTTTTGTATTATTTTTTTTGGAAACTGACAATAAATCTACTGTGGAGAATATCCTAGAAAGAACTTCTGTGTCCTAGTCCATCTGTATCCCAAAGCCTCTTACACTGGGTAAGGCCCACTAGGCACAGGTGCCCATTTTCAGGGGTGATCTAGGAGCACTGGGGCGGTCAAGTGACTTGCTCAGAGTCACACAGTATGCATGTTGAGGTAGTGGGACTCAAACCCAGGTCTGTCTGCTGGATGTACCAAACTCATTCACGGCTCATTTCTCTAACCTCTAGGCTATACTGTCAGCCATGCTGCATCAGAAGAATGCATAGCAACCTACAGCTGGTGATTTTTAGACTCAAACCTCCGGAGTGATATCTGCCAGGAGGTCTTGTTTTGCAGAGGGCTCCTCCATGAATATGGGCATTCACTGTCCTCAGAGTTACCTTGTTTCCAAATTTTTTTTCATGCTCCTCCCTGACCCCTCCTTTGAGCCGCTCATGCCCCACTACTGCCACCATGCCACCGTTGCCATTTGGTGCCGTCTGCAGTGGTCCCCAGGTAACCCAATGTAACCCTTCATCGGATGGGTCCTCCATCCTCTGGGGAGAAGATCCGGCGGCCTTCATCCGGACAATTGGGGGAGATTTTCTAGTTTTCTGCCCCTCGTCCCTCCGGCTGCATCCAGCGTCCCCTCTGATGTAGTCGCACAGGTGCTGTGTGTGTACCCAAGCTGCAGCGCGGAGTCGCCGCGGGGGGTCACTGCAGGCGGTGCAACCAGCACCCCCCCCGGGAGGACAGTGTCTGTTGGGACGCCCGATACCCTTTCCATGTCGGCCTCTACTCCTGACGTCCTGGGATCGGGGCGTGAACCTGGGTCACTAGCGTGACAGGCGATCCCTCATCACCTGGTGCCACAGAGCCAGTGGTTACCAAATTTTAAATAAAGGTAACATAAAAAAGATCTCGGCTACAGTTCAGAGTTTGTCCCACATCAAGTACTCATACTTTTATGTGTGGGCCTGGTAGCTTGCAATTTGTAGGCCTGGTGAGGCTGAAGCAAATACTTTCCTGCACTACTCCTTACCAGTAGAGGTGAAGTTGGTGCAACTCAGTGATTTTTATGTTTGCTTGCGTGCATGTGCAAGAAACATACTGTGGCAGCTTGCTGCAGTAACGAGTTGTGGAGGCATGGCAGTGTTGTTGCCAATGCAGGCAGCCCGTTTGGGGCTGGTCTATGTGGCACCAAAAGAGTATCATGCTGTTCATGACAGTAGTAGTGCAGCCACCAACTTGAAACAAACTGGCCGCTGCAACCTGGGAGCACCCCATGATCAACAATCAGCTGTTTTTGCGGGGTGGTCCCTGACTGCAGAAGCCAATTACAGCTGCATTGTCTGGGGTCCCCTTTCTTTTTTTTAATTTCTTTTTATTCAGTAATTTTCTGTCAAATACACAATGGACAGAGCAGACTGCAGACAGATTCATATGATGTACAGTACGGTTACAAACGTGATTATCATTTAACAGGAAAAATAACGAGACATTCACTGTTTTATCTAGTATATTTAAATGCATTCGATTACCTAACAGATGAAGCCATGGGTCTGGAACTGGACAGGGAAATATTATAAAGCAGGGATATTACATAATTGAATGCCCCATATTTTGTCCCAGTGAGGTTAAAGGGAAAAATCTAAATTCAGAGAGGTAATATGTTGGGTCCACTGATTCCACTTTCGCGCTTGAAGGATGGAACATCCTTGTAGTTCTAGATTAAAAGTCTCAGCTTTATAGATTTCAGACATTATTTGTCTCCAGTTTTGCACTGATGGAATCTGTGATCTCATCCAGCATCTCGTGATCACTTTCTTTGCAGCCACGAAACATATTGGGAGTATGGTCTTCTCCCAGGGGGGAGCATGGTCCAGGTAGACCCCCAAGAGGAATTGTTCTGCGGTTAGTTCAACTGGTTCAGAGAACAGAGTGGTTAGTTCATTTTTGAAGAGTTAGCCAGAAAGACATGAGATATGGGCAGGTCCAAAAAACGTGCGAGAGGGTGGCCCGGGGGCACCCACAGTTTCTCCAGCACCTTCCAAATGTGTCCGGGAGATATTTCATTAGGACTGAGGGGGCTCTAAAATATCTAGAGCGACATTTCCATGCAAATTCTCTCCAGTACGGAGATGAGGTCGATTTTATCTCAACCAGTGTTGTTTTTAACCATGTGTCTGAAGAGATTTGTAGTTGTAGGTCTCTATTCCAGGAGGACAAAGTTAGGATTGTAGCATTAGGGAGACCGGATCGTAATTCTGTGTATATTAGGCCAATTAGATGGGTTCCCACTCTCCCCTCACTCACATCAATGAATAGTTTAAGTAATTTCAGCAGAGGGGTAGGTATTCTAGGGGGTATTATATTATTGTGTAGGAGATGGTTTCGAATTTGAAAGTAGCGAAAAAGGTCAGAGGGCCTTACAGAAAATTGAGATTGGAGCTTATCAAAGGGAATAATACCTTCAAGGGAAAGAAACCGATATATGGGGATAAACTTGTGAGGGGGGGAAGGGATAAGGGAGGGGCTGACCGAAGCCCTCTCCTCCAGATGAGGGGAGTAGCCTTCAAGCCCAAGGGGAGGGAAACAGATTGGGGGTGGAGGTTTCAGGAGGAGCAGAGGGAGGATGGAAGTATAAGGAATCTGGGTGGGGTTCGACAAAGAGGATCAGGGATAAGGGGTGGGGGTTGGTGTTAGTAAATGCCAGGAGCTTGGGAAACAAGTTGCCAGAGTTCCAGACCATGCTGTTCGAGGGGGAGGTGGATATGGCGGCGGTCACGGAAACGTGGGCCAACAAAAACCATGACTGGGACCTAAACGTACGGGGGTACACTATGGTTAGGAAGGATAGAAAGGAGGGCAGAGGGGGTGGAGTGGCTATGTTCATTAGAGATGACATAGAAATTGCTAGGGTAGAAGAGGCAGAGGGAAACATGGAGGCCTTATGGGTCACCTTACGATCCCCAGCAGGAGATAAGGTCAAGCTGGGTGTAGCATATAGGCCCCCCGGGATGAGTGATGTTCTAGAGGATGGTTTGCTGGACAACATCATTGCCCAGTGTGGACCAAAAGGGGAAGGAGTGGTGTTGATGGGGGACCTTAATATGCCAGGTACAAAATGGGGAACCATGTCCTCTAAGGTGGCCAAGGAGCAGAGGCTGCTGGATGGCTTCCAGAATGTGTTCTTAACACAGCATGTGATGGAGCCCAAGGGAGGGCATGTCCTGGATGTGGTTCTGGCAGATGGGGATCTGGTAAGGGACATGGTTGTACAAGACCCCTTGACTGGGAGCGACCACAATACTGTCTGGTTTCAAATAAGCATGGGGGGAGGGAGGGTGAGATCTAGGACACTGGCAGTGGACTTCAGGAGGGCAGACTTTATGGGCATGGGAAATATTCTCAAGGATCACTTGATGGGGATTACCTCAATGACAAGTGTGGAAAGGAGATGGGAGGTCATAAAACGGGGACTTCATGAGGCAGTCAGGATCTGCGCTAAGTTGAAACGTAAGGGAGCAAGGTCACATAAACCATGCTGGTGGTCCAGTGAGGTACAGGTAGCAGTCAGAGAAAAGAAGGCGACCTACAAAAAATATAAAACAACAAGAGGGGATAGGGATAAAGAAATGTACCAGCTTGCATCTAGAAAAGTCACCCGTATGGTGAGGGGAGCAAAGTCCAGTAAAGAGCAGCAGCTGGCACAGGGGATACATGGAGGGGAAAAGGGGTTCTTCCGGTACATTGGGGAGCGGAGAAAAACTAAGGGCCATCTCAGCAGATTGAGATCAGAAGGAGGGTGGGTGGAAGAGGCGAGGGACCAGGCAGAGGTATTTAACGAGTACTTTGCCTCTGTGTTCACTAGGGAGGGGGATGGGATATCTACAAAGCAAGGCACGAAGGGGATAGAAACATCAGTAAGTGGGATCAGGGGAGCAACAGAAATGGAGCAAGAGGGAGAGAGAGGTACCCCAGGGGTGTCACATCTGGGTAAGGATAAAAAGGCCAGTAAGGTGGACGGGACAGATGATGCTATCTCCGCCAAAAGGGTGTGGTTAGCCCTCAAGGCCCTAAAGAAAGACAAATCTCCTGGGATGGCATTCATCCGAGAGTACTATGGGAACTGGCGGACATACTGGCTCCACCCCTGGCGGAGCTTTTCAGCAGGACACTTGAGACAGGGAGGGTACCTAGGGATTGGCGAGAGGCACATGTGGTACCAATCCATAAAGGTGGGTCAAGGGAAGTACCAGGTAACTATAGACCCATCAGTTTGACCTCGGTGGTGGGAAAATTAATGGAGAGTATACTAAAGGAACGATTGGGGGTGTACTTGGAGGAGGTGGGAGGTCTGGATAGTCGGCAACATGGGTTTGTGCCAGGTAGATCATGTCAAACCAACCTTGTGGAGTTCTATGAATGGGTAACATCAGAACTGGACAGGGTAAGCCTGTGGATGTATTATTCTTGGACTTCAGCAAGGCGTTTGACTCTGTCCCCACAATGGTCTGGTGGAGAAACTGATTGGGTTAGGAGTAGGCCCTTTGATGGTCAGATGGATTGAAAACTGGCTAGCTGGGCGCACTCAGAGAGTAGTGATCTGTGGGGAGCTCTCGAACCTAGAGAGGTTGGTAGTGGGCACGCGAGGGTCAGGTCCTGGGTCCGATCCTGTTTAATGCATACATATCGACATCAGGAGGTATAGGGTGTGAAATGAGTCTCTTCGCTGATGACTCCAAGATGGGAGCAGTAGTTGAGGGAGAAGAGGGAGGTTGGCCCTGCAAGGGGACCTGGACACCCTGGAAAGCTGGGCTCACACATGGAAATTAAATTTCAATATCACCAAGTGCAAGGTGTTGCATCTTGGTCGGGGAAACCCTAAACACAGGTACACCCTGGGAGGGAAGGCACTGGAGGCTTCAATAGGGGAAAAAGACCTAGGGGTCATGGTAGATGCATGTATGAATAACTGAGCAGTGCAGGAGAGCGGCTAGCAAGGCAAACAGGATGTTGGGATGCATCGTAAGGGAGATCACCTCTAGGAGCAAGGAAGTGATTCTGCCGCTGTACAATGGACTGGTTAGACTACACCTTGAGTACTGTGTACAGTACTGGAGACCACACTTGAGGAGGGACATACAGCTCCTGGAGAGGGTACAAAGGAGGGCAACAAAGATGATACGAGGGCTGGGGGATTTGACGTATGAGGACAGACTTAAGGAGCTCTGCCTGTTTTCATTGGAGGATAGGAGAGACAGGGGGGACATGATTGAGGTCTTCAAGTACTTCAAGGGAACAAATAGGGTAAACATGGAGGGGATCTTTAGACTAAAGCAGGGAGGTATCACCAGAGGGCATGGTTTGAAGTTGGAAGGTGGAAGGGTGAGGGGGGAAAAGAGGAGCAGGTTTTTCACTGAGAGGGTGGCAGACCCTTGGAATGCACTGCCTGGTGAGCTGGTTCAGAGATCCACAGTGGAGGGCTTCAAGAGAGGGTGGGACAGACACAGAAAGTGGATGTATCAGATGATGGCCTGTCCCGGGGGGGGGTGGATGGATGATACGGGTTTCTGGAGCACAAGGGATGGGAGGGTCTCGGCACTCAACTAAGGATCTAAGGTTCGAGCAGACTCGATAGACCATAAGGCCTAATCTGCTGGCAAATAGTATGTTAGTATGTGTGATAGGCCTAGTGTGCGCCATCTAGAAAAAGCTTGGTCCATATAGTTGGGGATGAACTTTTCGTCTTGTGAAATTAATTTACAGAATTCAAATATTTGTTGAGTAGGACCTGCTTTTCTTAGTTGTTTCCAAAGTTTATAGGTTTGAGCTGTAATACCCGTTAAAGAAGAAGGGCTTAGGGAGTTACCGTCTGTGGAGAACAGTATTTTCTTTATGTCGTTTAAGTCGTTGAGTTGGAATTCTATGGTCTTCCAAGGGGAATTATATGAGGCTGTGAGCCATAGTATTAGGGTTCTTAGGAATGCCGCTTGTGCATATAGATGGAAGTCTGGAAGGTTCAGACCACCTTGCTTAAGGGATAATTTAAGAATGGTTAATCTAATTCTGGGACAGTTTTCCCCCCAAATAAAGTTTTGGATAATTTTATTCCCGGATGTAAAGTAAAATTTAGAGGGGAAATAGGGGATAGTCTGAAGTAGATAAAGAATTCGTGGAGGGATGTTAGTGCGAATTGCTAAGATTTTTTGATATAAGGAAATACAGAACGTGGACCACCTATTCAGGTCTGTTTGTATCTGAACTGTGAGAGGCTCAAAATTAGATAACTCGATGACTCTGGGGTCAAAGGGAAGGTGGACACCCAGATATTTTATTTTAGTTGTCCGCCATTTAAAGGGAAAATTCTTTTTAATCTAGGAAGGGGGAGAATAGTTGAAGGTTAGTATCTCGGTTTTATTTATGTTTAACTTGAATTCTGCTAGTTTCTCAAACTGTGTGAGTACTTTCCATGTTGATCTGATCGATTGTGAAGGGGATAATACAGTTAACATGATATCATCAGCAAATAACCCCACTTTGTATTCTGTTTGAGCAATCGGAATACCTTCCACCGAGGGGGGGTTTCGGAGGCAGGCAGCCAGGGGTTCTATAAACAATGCAAAAAGATAGGGGGATAAAGGGCAACCTTGCCTAGTCCCACAGGCTAACAGGAGGGGGAAGGGGAAGGGAACCATTCACTCTAAGATAAGCTTTAGGGGAAACATATAGTTTTTCTAAGCATGCAATGAATTGTGGTGAAAACGAAACGTTTTGAGCATCTCCCATAAAAAGGGCCAAGAGACCCAATCAAAGGCCTTCTCCGCGTCTAGACTTATGAAGACTGCTGGGATTTGCCTGGACCGAACAAATTCTTGTAGCAACAGAACTCTCCGTATACTATCCATAGTGTTCCTGCTTTTAAGGAATCCAGTTTGGTCAGCGTGGATTATTTTGGGAATTATATTTTCTAGTCTAGTGGATAGCATAGCCTATAAATTTTGTAATCAACATTTAGGATAGAGATTGGTCTATAGGATTTGGGGTCAGTAGAGTCCTTGTTGGGTTTTAATATTGAGGCTAGTGTAGTGTATTCCCATGGGGGGGGGGTTCTCTCTCTCAGATGTGTTGTTAAAGAGGGCATGTAATTTGGGGATTAAGTCTTTTTTAAACTTTTTGTACCACTCTGGGATAAATCCATCCGGACCCAGGCATTTTCCCAACTTGGTATTATTAATTGCCTCTTCTATCTCCAATACTGAGATCGGGGCAATTAGAGTATTAATTTGCCGGGGGTGGGGGTGAGGGTTGGGAGATTAGCTTGGGCCAAAAATTGTGTGGTTTCTAAGTACTTTAATGTTTTCGAAGGGGAATAAAGTTTGGTATGATAGTCCGTGAAGGCCTTTTGAATGTGGGCAGTGGTATGATGGGTTTGTCCCGACGGGGTTTCTGAGACGGAGAATTGTTGAGGATGCCTTGCTGTTCCTTAGCCTACGGGTTAGATTTTTAACACTTCTGGGACTGCCCTCATGTATGGTTTGATGTAAGTAGTACAGGGACTGTCGGATTTTGTTATCTATTATTTTCTGAAGGTCTGCTTTCGTGTTTCTAATCAAGAGTTGAAGATCTGTATCTCCTTCTGTATATAGCAGCTGAAAATGTTTAAGTTGGTTAGTTAATCTGTGATATTCTTGGTCTCTTTCCTTGTTTTTTCTAGAGGAGTATGCTATTAGTTCCCCCCGGATGGTTGCTTTCATAGCATCCCACAGCATAGCTTGGGATATAGAGGGGTCAGAGTTTTCTGTAAAAAATCTGGAAATTTTAGATGACAGGGAGTCTACAAGGTCTTGGTCTGACAAAAACATCGGGTTGAGTCTCCAAAGCGATCTCTTCCCCTCCCTACCCAGGTCAAGTGAGATGATTAATGGGTGATGATCCGATAAAAATTTTGGGCCTATACTGATGTCCTGGACAAGAGACAGATGCTCATAAGTGGTCAAGAAGTAGTCCAACCTTGAGGAGGTATTAAATCTAGGGGAGTAATAGGTGTATCTTGGATCGGAGGGAAAACTCCCACGCCATACATCGACCAGGCCTAGGTGTTCGATAGACTTCTTGAATTGTCTAGTTGTATTATTGTTTCTATGATTAAGGGGTTTTGAACAGTTCAGCTGAGGTGATAGGGTCAAATTAAGATCGTCACCCAAAATCAGTTGGCCCTTCAAGTTGGATAGAAGGACAGAGATGAAGCGTTTGTATACCGAAAGGGTGGTAGCGGGAGGGGTCTGGTGTCCCATTTCAATAAACATGGCGGCGACTTCTCCGTCGGCCTCTTACAGTCCCCACAAAGCTGATGGACAGCCACTGCCTCTCACAGTCCCTGTTGAAGCTGACGGGGGTGCCCAATCCCCCCTGTAGGCTTGCCTCATCCCCAGTTCATTTGCTGACGTGGTAGCCCAATCCCTGTCGGCATGATGCACCCCATTTGTTCTGTGCCAAGGGGGTGCCCCCCCAAGCACACTGTATGGCCGATGGGGCTGCCCAATCCCCATTGGCTCTGGTCCCTCCCCCCCAACAAACACCCAGGTGGCACACTTGGAGCCCACCCTAGTGTCCCAAAAGTGTCCTGCATTGTCTTTTCCAAAAAAAAAACTTGCTAAGAAAAAGAAAACGGTCTCTCGAGTCCCTTGCCCCTCCCCCAATCTGCAGCCACCCTCTGCACACCTCACCTCCCAACACCCCCCCCATCCTAAACTTACCTCCAGAGCCCAATGCAATGATCTTCAGTGGACTGGGAACACGTCTGCACTCTTCAAAGCCGACCGCGAACTGAAGAAATGCTGGTACGCTGTATAATGGCATAAATGTATTTTTTTCAACTTATATGGATATCTCAGCCATTTTTTTGACTTTTGGCACAAAATTTTCAACATGGGGTTCATGGGACCCCTCCTCATGAATTCAGTCACTGACATGGCGTTATTCGGTCCCAAAAGGTGATTTCTCGGTCCCTGCGCGGAATCACCTTTCAGGACTGATTACAGAAAAGTGTGTGACACTGTTCATGAGGTGGGCTCTCAAGAAGCCTATGTTGCAAATTTGGTCAAAAAATGACTGTTACAAGCGTGCACTGTGCAGTTTCCATGCACACTCATAACTACGCAAATTTGTAATATTGTCACTCTAGATTTTTAACACTGGCATTTTTTCACACCTACTTATGAACAGTACAGCTGTCATTTTTCACATCCTGGCCGAAATGTGTTTTCGCACTTCTATCAATCAATCAATCAAATCTTTATTTATCCAGGCAAACATCATTGAGCAAGCTCATTTGCAAGATGGACCTGGTTAAGTCCAGATTATATTACAAAACAGCATCAATATTTACAGCGGGAACAAAACATAGTGGACCTGGTTAATTCCAGATTCCATTACAAAACAAGCATCAATATTTACAGCGGAAATAAAACATAGTGGAAGTGCAAATCAGGAACACGCACATAACTTTACAGTTGATTCTAGAGCATCGATAGGACCAGTGAGCAGTGGGAACAAAGATTCAGAGATGGATACTGATACGTAATTTTCATAGGAGAGAAAGGGCAGGCTAGACCTAGGTATCGCTATCAAGACAGACACACAGAAGTAAGTGATCCAGTTTTTTCTTGACGGTTCACAAATGAATAAAGCAGGTGTAGTTATGCTTGGAGGAAGCAGGATGTAGGCAGCCTGTTAGGTCTAAATAACAAGATCCCTCAAGGGAGCTGACATTAGGGGCTGTGGGTGGCTGTACCGCGTCTTAACAGAGGACGGTGTGAGCAAGGTACTGGGCATGGGCGGAACAGCACCTACCGCGTATTTAATCCAGGGCTCAGTGCCATCACTAGC
This sequence comes from Neoceratodus forsteri, assembly GCA_016271365.2. Taxonomy (NCBI): domain Eukaryota; kingdom Metazoa; phylum Chordata; order Ceratodontiformes; family Ceratodontidae; genus Neoceratodus; species Neoceratodus forsteri. The sequence goes on along the minus strand of CM057455.1, from coordinate 26,507,197 downwards.
TGTCCAGGTTTAACATACCGAGGGGCCATGGGAAGGTCACAGGACATGGACGGAATGGATACGCTGAGGCTCCTGTGGCCAGCCATGGTCAACGATTCAAAAGGGGACTCAATCACTCAAACTTCCAATAAAACACTTTAGCCGTGTGGAAGGATTACATCGGTCAGGCTTAAGCAGTTACAGCTGTATTAAAGGAGTATGGCAGACCATTCAATCTTTTCGCCAGCATTGGAAGGATCGGCAAAGAGAACTGCAGGAGCCAATCAGGAGCATGGGCCAGAAGGCGCTCGCAATCCGACTGGCTGGTGGCCTTAGTGGTAACTTGTTGGAGAAGAGACCGGGCGAGTGGTCTTGGAAGGCGGCTTTCGAAGGTGCAACCACCCAGGGGTATAGATTTTACGCTTTGGGTTCAAATGTCTCAGGGAACCTTGCCTGTAACATGCAAGAGGGGTACAGGGCCAGGAAGTAATGAATACATACGGATTAATAAGCATGCACGAAATGACCTGGGGTAAGGCCAGTCATAGTTAAGGCCAAACTCTGGGGAGCGAGCTACCAGTAGTTAATAATTAGGAGCCGGGATGACAGTTGCAGCGTTCACACACGCCTTGGGCATAAAGTGCCTTGAAAGCATTAACACTACAGAGGTAACTTAGTTTCAGTAGTTTTTGCATTTTGTTCTACAGGGTCATCAACATGAAGCTAAAGGCCATTCTGCCAAAGCAGGTGGAAGCTTTAGGGATGCAGAGAGAGCTATATGATGAACTCCTTAGGCCGTAAGGTCCCAGCTCACTTATGGGAAGACATTCAGTAATGTAATGTGGGAGCCTTTTTAAGATAGCTCTGTAGGTCCAAAGAACTGCGTTTCTTTCACGCCTGAATGTAAGCGAAAACCATCCTACAGCTTTGTACAATAGGCAGTGATAGGTAGAGAGGGGAAGACCGGTAATGTACCTGATGGCTCTGTGAAACAGTGTGTCCAGCTTGATGAGTGATACTTTAGGATAGTGGCTGTATAGAAAATCACCATAACTGATTAGGGAGAGAAAAGTAGATTGGACTAGTCTCCGTTTGGCATCACAAGTGAGGAACTAATTCTGTAGAACAGACCCCATCTCTGCCTTAGCTTCTTAGCCAGATCTTCAACATGCTCAGAGAATGTGAGGTTCTGGTCTAGTCACACTCCTAAATATTTAAACTTGGGGATAAAATCCAATTTCTCTCCTAGAATTGTGGTGATCAGAGGCAGTGACCCGGAGCTGGCAGGATTAGTCATACGGCTATAAGGTGCGAACATTGCCTTTGTCTTTTACGCATTTCAGATAAACTTTTTATGGAGTAGCTGTGTCTGGAGCAGGTCAAATTCTTCCTGTAGGCCTGCACAGGCAGCTTCGGCAGTCGGACGACTTATGTAAACCACTGTGTCATCAGCAAACAGATGTATTTTTGCCTTGTTGATGCCCACATCGACGTTGCTGTTATACATTGCGAAGAGCAATGAACCAAGAATGGATCCCTGTGGCACTCCCCTGAGCAGAGGTTTGAGAGGGGAGAGCTCCCCCTCAGCTTTGATTTGTTGCTGCTGTCCAAACACGTATTCTGTAAACCACTGCAAGGATGCCGGGTCAAGGCCGATACTCTTCAGTGTGGAGATTAGCAGGCTATGGTCCACAGTATTGAAAGCCTTGCTATGGTCTAGGAATACTGCACAGACAAAGTTTCTGCTATCCAGGTCACTGCACCAGTCATTAGTTACTTTGGCAAGGGCCGAGATAGTACTATGCTTAGACCTAAAACCCGACTGCATGGGGTTTAGTAAGTTGTTAACTTCCAGATATGCTTTAAGTTGATTGCTGACAACTTTTCCCAGTAGCTTAGACAAGACTGGCAATAAGATCATCGGTCTATAGTTACTCAGGTCGCATGTATCCCCAGATTTGAACAATGGGATAACATGGGCCGTTTTCCATATGATGGGAAGGGACCCTTGGGTCAATGATAAATAGATGTGTGATAGGGACAGCAAGGATGTGATATGCAATTTTTTTTTTAACCTTTTCTTTATTGATTTTGTAAGTAAAACTTCCATTACAATTTTACATAGGAGGATAGCAGTTTACAGCCATATAAACAAATATTTTCTTATAAAGGACTATTGAAAAACACCCCCTCTTGTGATACCTCATGGGGGAATTAACCACATTTTCACTTTAGTTAGTAGAAACTGAGACTATAGCCAAGGAAGACCAAAGGGGAATCAAACCAAGGATTAAATCCCACCATATGCCTTTTTATCATTAGTGACTTACGTCTAAATGATTCCCCCAATGATCCTAATTTCAAACAGAGCAATTATATATTCCCAAGCTCCCAGGAAGAAGTATAAAGACAGTTTTATCTAACAAAAATGAAAGAAAAAAATAATTATGCATCCTAAACTGAACTCTCTACCAACGTGGTGTTAAGATTAAATGATTATACGTATTTAGGTATTTTAAATCGAGTAGCAGAACAGTTCCATAACGTCCAAGAGGCAATTCCTGAGTTCACCAGCTGCGTAGGCAGTACTGTCTTAAAAATAACTTTAATAACCAAATATGACCCCAGAGATATGGTTATGTGGACCCAGATAAGAAGAGGGACTATACTTATGTGTGTACGTTTATCAAAAAGCTCAAAGTCCCACACAGTAAATGAAAGGAAAGGATTTTCTTCTAGGCCCTTCAGAACCCCAATGTACATTACCGGCCCCTTGAGCCATTTTAATCACCATCCAAAGAGGAACCTTCTTTGCCCTTGACCAGGTCAGATTCCATGTGGGCAATCAGCTTCTCTGCCTCCCGGACATCGTTAAACAGTTATTGTTGGTCTCTCCACACTATCCGAAGTTTGGCTGGTAAAAGCCGTTGGTGGGGAATTTTCATCAAGTGAAGCTGACCTCAAAGACTGTCAAAGGCTTTACGCCTTTGGCGTGTGCTGTAAGATAGGTCCGGAAATAATAAAAGCGAATCTTCTCCATACCTGAGGACTCTGCAGGAATGTGCGATCTTCAAGGCTCTATCTTGATCCCCAATCCCAGTGCAAATTATAAGGAAATTCCGAGCAGTTGTAGAATCGGCAGAAGCACGTCAGGGAGTGGTCCGAAAGGCCTTCTCAAAGGACAATGTTGGAGGGGGGGGGTTCGGTTTCTTCAAGGCCCAAGTTAGATAGCAGCATGGATCTGTCAAAAGATAAAGGGGCCTCTCCCTCTGCCAGACCAAGTAGGCATAGATTCCATTCTCTAGTTTGGTTTTCCACCGTCTCCAAACGCTGTCGGAGTAGCATATTTTCCTTCACCAGTTTTGCTGTAGCATCCACCGATTTGAGGACCGCGGCGTCTGTACTCAGGACTGTAGTCTCACATTGATCCATCCTAGTTTCCAGTGGTGACACCCTGGGAGTTAGGGTGTCAAACTTTTTGTCAAAGTCCTGCACAGTTTTTACCAACTGGTGTAGAGGGGGACTGGATAGACGTAAGGGATGCTTCTTCAGTTGTCCATGGGGAATATCCAATGTCGCACCACATTGCGCAGGCCTCTCCTCCCTACTCCATCCTTTGGGAGCAAAGAAGTCACCCATCGCAGCAGTTGTTTCTTTATTTCTGCCCATCTTGGCGACTCCCAACAAAACACTGTCCTGCTAGGGTTCCCAGACAAGATTTGGATGCCAAATAAGAAGTATTTTAGTTTAAAAACGTATTTTCCCCCGGGAGCTCGAGCTAAGTGCTGCTTCCTATCAGGCTGCTCAGCAGCGCCCCCCGTGATACATGAGTTTTATAAAGTAGGGATCCAACTTCTGGCACAGAATAGGGTGGTCGCTGTGGGAAATCAGTGTTCGGGACAGATTAAGAAAATCACAGTGACACTGTTCATGAGCAGAGGTCCTAAAATGCCTCTGTTGAAAATTTTGTGACAAAAGTCCATAAAATGACTGTTATGTGCGTGCGTTGCGCAGTTTCCATGCACCCTCGTAACTTCGCAAATCTGTAATATTTTCACTCCAGATTTTCAACATTGCCATTTTTTTCCACACCTCCTTATGAATAGTAGAGCTGTCATTTTACACATCCTGGCCGAAATGCGTTTTCACACTTCTGGCGCAGAATACCGCAGTCGCTGTGGAAAATCGGTGTTTGGGACTGATTAAGAAAATCACAGTGAGTGTTCATGAGCAGAGGTCACAAAATGCCAATGTTGACAATTTGGTGAAATAATTCCACTAAATGACTGTGTTATGAGCATGCGTTGCACAGTTTCCACGTACGCTTGGAAGTTTGAGCGTTTTTAGTATTTCCATTCCAGATTTTCAACATTGCCATCTCTTCGCACCTCCCTATGAATGGTACAGCTGTCATTCTTCACATCCTGCCCGATCTGTGTTTTCGCACATCTGGGGCAGAATGGCACAGTCGCTGTGAGAAATCAAAGTTTGGGACACATTAACAAAATCACAGTGCCACTGTTCATGAGCAGACGTCCTAAATGCTTTCATGAGGTGGAGGTCACAAAAAGGCCATTTTGAAAATCTGTAGTGCAAATACCAACAAACTAGCCGGCCTGGTGGCGCTGAGGGTTGAGGCACTGGACGCCACACCTCACGCTACGCTGGCGACCGGGTTCGGGAACGGGCTCGGGTTGTCAGGAATCCGGGAAGAATTGAGCATCCGAGGACTGCTCTCTCTTCCCAGGGAAGGCTCTAGGGGTCGCGTTACACAGGGGCGCCCTCTGGTGGAGATCGAGGGAAAGCCGAGTTTGCAGCGCCATGCATTGCAAGGGGGCGGTGCTGCGGCAGGAGTTGGCACTAGTGCCACTGATGCCACTGCACGACCAAGCATCAGGGGAAATGGAGGAAAAACGCAAAAAAAAACTCTCCAGAAGATAGGCAAAGGCACTGCTGCCAGCTCCACACTCCCAATGTTGGGCTCCTCACTCTCCCGGGCCCTCCACTCCGACAGGCTCACTACACTATAGATAGAGTGCCCTGGGAGGATAGGGCAGCCCTTCCCCATGGGGGCTTAGATCTGGGGGTGCAGCCTGGTCGGAGTGAGGGAGTAGTTGCGGTCGCCACAGTGGGAGGTAGAGAGCGGGTGAGGCAGATGCTGGAGAGAGTTCCTCAGGCAAGGGGGCAAAGAAATAATGTGTATAAAAAAAAAAAATACCAACAAACGCCCAGGGCGATAGGGTTTCTCACCATAACGTCCCACCCTGTACAGACTGACAGGCATCAGGGGTGTGCCTTTAGATTGCCAGCTGTAATGCTCATGCAATTCCACCCCCACCCTGAAGCCAGTGACAGGCATCGAGGTATGCCTTGGACTCTTTATCTCCAGACTTCACCCCATTCTCCTATACTGCACCCATTTCAGCATATGTCCTTATGAAATGGGGTGACTGTAAAGCCAAACACCCCAAGGCACACCTCTACACTTGTCGGTGTCTACAGAATAGGGTGAGGTGAAATGCCATGAGCATTATGGGTGATGACCCACAGTCACACCCCAATGCCTGTCCATCTCTGCAGGGTGGAGGTGGGGTTAGCATGAGTTCAATACTTCACTGCCATTCCTATTCTGCAACTGTCTAACTCCTGCATGTCCAATACTAATATCAGCAAGCAAACATTCGGCATTGACAAATGCCTTTTTTTTTTTTATTATCAAAAAAAGAAAGAATCCCACCCCCCCATCCTCTGGGTCACATACACCCACATCACCACAGGTGGAGAAAAACGACTCACTCACTGGTGATAAGGTTAAGAATTTATTCTACATTTCTCATAGTAACATCAATAAATGATCAATGTTTTGTAGTGAACCCACCTCCTCACCAGGATCTATAAACATATACCCATCATGCAGAAATAAGCATATTCCTCCACCCATCCCCTTATTTATTTATTGAATTTTGTTGACTGGGTAGGCCCACTGAGACTAGAAGTTCCATTCCAGGGGTGACCGGGGGGGAGTGGGGTACAGATGGTAACCAACTGAAACTGAACCAGATTAAGCTGCTGGTGGTATTTTTAGTGAATGGGGGAAATTTAGCCAGGATATCGGGGAAATTCCCCTACTCGCCAGCAGGGGAACCTCTGGCCAGCAAGATGACCGCCCAGGCAATGGAAACTCAGCAGGAGAAAATGGAGGTGAAAGAGCTTCCTCTCCTGTCCTACAACAAGGAATAATTACTCTAGAGAATGGCAAACAAGACCGTGGTTGTTACTGACCTGGTGGAAATGTCAAGCCTTGAGGTGCATGAGGATATTTCTACAGATGGAGAAAATCAGTCAGAGGAGTTGGGTGAAGAAAGAAGAAAATGGGACAAGTGGTGAGTCCACAATTTCTTGCCTAGAGCTGAAAAAATTAACTCAACAGTTAGCTGCTGAGGAATGGCAACACTGCGTAAAAGAAATGCAGCTCCATACTAGAATAAGAGAACTGCGAGCTGGCAGCCGGCAACCTGCTGTCAGCAGCACTCAGCTGATTACCTCTGATGCAGGAACATCAAAGGAGGGCAAAAAAAAAAAAAACTAGGTGGAGGAGGTGGAATCCGCAGAAGCTTTGCAAGTGACGGGAATTGAACGGGCTGTAGTCGAGTCAGGGGAAATGTCTGGAATGGCACAAATAAGTGGATCTTCACTTAGGCTACAATGCCCTGACTTGGAGGCACCAACTTTGAAATCAACTTGGACAGTCTCTATGGCTCTGAAGGTAGCTGGATGGGTGCAAGACTCGGAAACAGGGCAATGGAAATTGGGCCCCTCCCCAACACATGTTTGTGCCAAACGATACGGCTGCAGTGGTCCTTCAAGACCCAGCTCCCCCCGAATTGGACACTGAAGTACCATCCCAGTTAGCACTTACTCAGAATCCACATCTTATGTTACCACATGATGCACCCAATCCTGTTGTCGAGACCGAAACTGCAGGTGCCAGTACAGCTGCTGAATGACCTCGGAACACTATAAATCGAACAGCCAAGAAAGTACAGTTACGTAAGAACTTACCGTAACAGTAGATCTTCGAGAGAGGCTCTTGCAGTAGGTAATTACATATAGGACTGACGTCGGCAGGTGGCAGGACCCCACGTAAAAATTTCTAGCTAGCAGTCCCTGGCGAGGGACCGCCCCCACATCAGGTGACCGGCATCAGGAGACGTCGGTATAAAGGGGCAGTCCCTGAAGCCCGCCTTCCAGTTCTTTCCCGGCACAGGCCAAAAGAAGCCGGATGAGAGAGGAGCGGATATTTCTGTCACTGGAAAAGGAGCTGAAAAAGCCTAGGGGGATGGAGGGCGGGAAGGTATTACCTACTGCAAGAGCCTCTCTCGAAGATCTACTGTTACGGTAAGTTCTTTACATAACTGTACTATCTTACTTCAAGAGGGCTCTTGCAGTAGATAATTACATATAGGACTGAATCCCAAGCAGTCTGGAATAAAGAGAGGCACCGGGAGGAGGAAAACTACTCCAAGAAGCAGTTCTAGCTGTGTAAGCTTTAAGATAAGAGACCTTGCAGAAGAGCCAGCCTGAAGCCTGCTCTACGGTGAGAGGCAATATCCAAACTGTAGTGTTTAGTAAAGGTATGGACAGAAGTCCAGGTGGCGACAGCACAGATATCTGCCGCTGACACATTCTTGAAACAAGCTGCTAGCCGGCCTGTCAGCGCAGTGGTTGGATTTCCACTTGCAACGCCAGCAACCAAGGTTCGGGAGCGAGCTCGGGTCGCTGGAAGGCTGGCCGGGGGGGAGGCAGCATGAGCGTCCCACGGCTGGTCGCTGTCTCCAGGAAGGGAAGGGATCATGACCCGGTGCTGAAGCGACCACTGGTGGAGGCTAGTGGCAGAGCAGCATGTCGGGGTCATTAGGGGTGGTGCGTGACAGATGTCAGCCCTTGCCTTGACGTCTGGACATCACGCACCCTAAGAAAGCCAGGAAAATTGCTCGCTGGCCTCCGGGTGATGACTCTCTGTTCCTGAGGGCCTCCAGTGCTTTCCCGGTGCCTCCTGTTCCCCAGCAGCATCCTTGGGCCCTAGAAGTGAGCGCTGGGGCTATCCCCCCCCGGTGCCTTCCCACTCAGAGGAGGGGGGGCCCGCCCGGTGAAGGGATACACCGGGATATCCCGGGGGTCGGCTGCGATCTGGGGATCAAAGAAGGGCCGGGCAAGGACAGAAGAGGTCAGGGGGAACTTGTCAGAGCCCGAAGGAGTGGAGGACCAGCGAGCACGGGGGTGGAAAAATAGATCATACAAAAAAAAAGAAACAAGCCGCTGAGGCAGCTACTCCTCTGGTGGAGTGGCCTCTTACTTGACCCGGCAGGGTCTTGTTGTATTTGTCATAACAGAAAGTGATGCAATGAGCCAACCACTTAGATAGGCATTGCTTAGAAACAGCATTGCCTTCCCGTTTATGAACACAAGAGACGAACAGTTGATCAGTCTTTCTGAGATCCTTCGTCCTGTTGGTGTAGTATCTCAGAATCCGGGTGAACATCCATAGTATGGAGTAAATACTCCCCCTGATTAGAGTACTGTGTGAAAAAGGTGGGTAACTCTATGGACTGATTTAGAGTAGACTCCGCTACTACCTTAGGGAGAAACTTAGGGTTCATGCGCAGAGCAACACGATCCTTGTGAAAAATCAAGTATGGAATTTTACACATCAGGGCCTGGAGCTCGGAAATTCTCCAAGTGGAAGTAATAGCCACCAGGAAGAGAGTCTTCCATGAAAGGAACTTCGATTCTGCGGAAGCTTCCAGTTCAAAGGAAGGCAGAGTAAGTTTCTCGAGAACAAAGTTCAAGTCCCAAGGGGGGAGCAGGAGTACATATAGGAGGTCTCAGATGGAGGACCCCCCTCTGAGAAAGGTCTTAGAGACCTCCAGTTGAGCAAATGTCTTGTCTGCAAAGGGGACATGATAGGCCGAGATGGCCGCCATGTAGACTTTCAGAGAAGAATGACTGAGACCCAGGTCAAACAGATGGCATAGGTACTCTAGCAGAAGCCCTGCTGAGCAGGAAAAGGTTTCCACGTCCTTGGAAGCAGCCCAGATAGTGAATCATTTCCACTTCATGGCGTAGGTGGATCTAATGGAGGGTTTTCTAGCCTCCACCAAAATCTCTGCCACTTGAGGAGAAACCCCAAAACGGGGATTGAGCTAAGTCTGCAGGAGCCATGCATGCAGCTGAAGAGATTTGAGGCCTGGATGGACCAGGGTCCCCTGATCCTGGGTCAGTAAACCTCAAGATAGAGGAAGAGGAAGAGGAGGATCCTCTGAGTATTGTTGTAGAACAGAGAACCAAACTTGCCTGGGCCAGAAAGGAGCAATCAGAATCATTCGTGCTCCTTCTGAAGCTAGTTTCTGCAAGAATCATGGGATAAGTGGAACTGGGGGAAAGGCACAGACGAATCTGTCCTTCCAGACTAGAGACAGAGCATCTCTCCAGAAAGCGTCTTGCTCTGGAATGAGCGAACAGAAGACGGGAAGCTTTGCGTTTAGAGGGGATGCAAACAGATCGACCTGTGGTGTTCCCCAAAGTCGGAAGATATTGTCTAGGACCCCTTGGTCCAGTTCCCACTCATGAGTCAGAGCAGAAGAGCGACTTAGCTTGTCTGCCAGGGTGTTGTCGACTCCCGGAACATGAATTGCCGTGAGGTGAAGGTTGTGTTGCCCAATCCCAAACCCTCATTGCTTCCCTGAAAAGAGGGTAGGACTGAGTCCCCCCTTGTTTGTTGATGTACCAAACCACACACATGTTGTCCTTCTGGACAGCTAGGTGGCCGGGAAGGATGTATAGGTGAAGGGCTTGGAGAGCGTACAACACTGCCCGTAGCTCAAGCACATTGATGTGGAGTGTTTCTTCGAGCTTGGGCCAGGAGCTCTGGGTCCAACGGGGACCTAGATGGGCTCCCCAACCTTCGCCCGAGGCGTCTGTGGTTAGAGTCTGGGAGGGGGGAGGACGAAAGAAAGGAACTCCCCGAAACAGGTTCTCTCGAACCATCCACCATTGCAAGTCTCAAAGCATCGGCAAGGAAACTAGAACTCGGTGATCTAAGTTGTCCACTAACTGATCCCATTGGGAGCGGAGCGTCCACTGAGATACTCTCATGTGGAGTCGAGTGCGAGGAACTGTTGGGATAGCCACTGTCATGAGCCCAAGAAGGCAAAGGACTGACCTCGCACTGACCCGCCTGTGGCCGGACAACAGACTTCTTTGAGTCTGGAGGGTGGACGCCCGGTCTGTTGGCAGGAAGGCCCTGCCAATGGTCGTGTCTAGAATCGCCCCGATGAACTGTAGTCTCTGGGATGGGATCAAGTGAGACTTGGAATGGTTGATGGTAATACCCAGGCAGGCAAAAACCTGCAGGGTAAGGGTAAGGCAGCACAGGAGTTCCTCCCTGGATGAGGCTGTCAGGAGCCAGTTGCCCAGGTATGGGAAATTCTGCACCCCCCCGGTTCGCAGGTAGGCCGCCACCACTGCCAGGCATTTGGTAAACACTCGGGGCACTGAGGAGAGGCCAAACGGAAGTGCCTTGAATTGGTAGTGGTCCCCCTGGAACACAAAACTAAAATATTTGTGATGAGACAGGCGAATAGAAATGTGCAGGTAAGCATCCTGCATATCCAGGGCACATAGTCATTGACCTGACCGGAGAAGGGGCAGAAGGCTCTGCAACGAGAGCATTCTGAACCATTTGTACTCCACAAAAAGATTCAGGGAACTGAGATCCAGAATAGGTCTGAGATCTCCAGTCTTCTTTGGGACCAGGAAGAAATGGGAATAGTAACCCATCCCTTGAAGATGAAGGGGGACGGGTTCTATTGCTTGTTTCAGAAGTAGAGCTGAAATCTCCTCCTGGACCAAGAGAAGGTGTTCCCGTGAATATGACGACTTTGGTGGGGGTGATAAGGTGGTTTCTGTAGAAACTCTGTCGAGTGTCCTTTTGCGATCAGCTGGAGCACCCAAGAATCTGATGTTATCCTCTCTCATCCCGGAAGGTGGAGGGAAAACCTCCTTCCTACCGGTTCCTCCGGGGAGTCCGGAGGCTGTGGGAGAGGGAAGAAGTCAGGTGGTGTGGGGCAGCGCTGCAGCTGAAGCACCCGCTGCTTTTTTGGGTGGGTGGGGGCTTAGCAGCTGTGGGGGCCCGAAGTTTTGTGGCCCGCCTTCCCTGGGGTTTCGCCTTGGCCGATTCCGTCTGCGAAAGGGACGGCACTGTGGCTGGTGGGGGTGGTACATGGAGTCAACAGACTTCAGTGCCATCCTTTCTCCTGCAATCGGTGATGATGTCCTTGATATCACACAGCATCAACCCCAGAAGGGCACTTCTGGATAACGATACACTTCGGGACCAAACACTGACATGCGAGAGCCAAACATGTGACCATAAGCTCACGGCGAAAGCTGAGCTCTGTCCCAGCAGTGTCCACTGCATCGCAGGTCGCCTGGCGCATGTGTCGACTGGCCGAGCGGCAGAGCGGACAAGATCAGCCAACTCTGCTTGACTTGGGAGTCTGGCAGGGAGTCCAGTTTGGCTTCCATCTGAGTAAGAATGGCCTTCTGGTAGTCCCCTATATGGCCGACATAGTTCAGGGCCCTAATCCCCAGCATGGAGGAAGCAAAGATCTTCTTTCCATACTGGTCCAGTAGGTGGGATTCTTTGTCAGGTGGTGACGAGCTAAGATGTTTTGGGTTGGCTGACCGGCCGTGAGCGGCGCTAATCACGACCGAGTCGACACGAGGGTAAGAATCTAAAAAATCAACACCCTTGGGAGCCTGATATAGCTTATTCAACTTCCGCAGAAGTGGGGCTAGAGCCGACGGCTGTTTCCAGATGGTGGTGACAAGGTCGGCATGAGGCTCTATCCAAGGTGGCACCAAAGTAGGAGCTGTCATGGGCAGATCCAGATGCTTGGCGAGTTTCAAACGCTGAGGGTCTGGTTCCAAAGAGTGCCACTGATGAACCTCCTGGATTTTCCTTAGCAACTCCGTAAAAGATGGATCTTCTGGAGGAGACTTCAGAGGAGTCCTTGGCCTGGGCTACGATGGAAAGTGTGGCTCGTCATACCTCTCAGAGCAACCATCGGAGGAATCCGAGGAGTCTGAGGGTGAAGAGGAAGAGGAAAAAGACTCCCTTTCCTGATTCGGGGGAGGAACAAACCCCTTGGGAAGTACCCGGAGAAGTGTATCCTGCCCCTCTCTGGATCCAGACGGGAGAACCCTGGAGTCCGGAGATGGTGAGGGAGTGTGCCACCTCGAATGTACGGGAACCTGAGACGGCACTGTCAGTTGGTAGGCGGCTCGCGACCTCCCTGGTGAGCTGAGCCTTGGCCTCATCCCACCAGGAGGCCAGAGTCTCCTGCAAGTCCACCGACTGCTGTGGGGTTGGTGGAGGAAGACAAGGGGGATAAGGATATGGGTTGTACCCATATGGAGAGTATCCAAAACCCAGCGGTGGGTAGCCTGGCGTCGGGTATTGTGGCATTGGCTACTGTGGCATCGGAAAGACTGGCATTGGGTACTGTGGCACTGGATACTGTGGTCCCGGGTACATTGGCGTCGGATAGGACAGAGGGTACCTGGGTGCCGGAGGAGCTGCCAGAGCAGATGGCCCGGCCAGCGGCCTCACGGAAGGATCCAAGTTAGAGGGCCCGGCGAGTGGGCGACATCTGGAAGCGGGATGTCAGCCAGAGTCAGTAAAACCGGCATCGGGGAGACGTCGGGGACCCGGTATCCGAACCCCGGCCTCTGAGGGAGCCGGCGTCAGATCCAGTCCACCTAAAGGAGGGCCGGTCCGACGGAGAAGATCCCCAGCGTCGCCCGGGGATGGAGGGGAAAAATCCCCGGGATCGGGCTGGGGGTACTCTGGGTCCTGGGATGGCAGCGAAGGCTGCGGAGAACTGGGGACGACGGACGTGGGTAGGTCCGTCTTCTGTTCTGTTGCCGACCGGACGTTGGACGAACTGACGTGCAGTTTTACGGCAAGCTCCCGGCGGGCACCGGAGGAACCGGTGTCCAACCTATGGGAGCCTTCACCGGAGGCAGACCGAGGAGAAGGATCGGCCTGGTCCGGTGGGAGAGGGGCCGTGCGCCGCCCTGAAGGTCGTGCGCCTCACAGAAACTTTCTCACTGCAGGGCGTCAGAAGAAACCAGCGCTCAGCTTACGAGGGTCGCCCATGCCAGTAGGCCGCTAGCTGCTGCGGCCGAACCGGGGCAGAGGCCTCAATTGCCCGGAGGCGCCAAAAGGCCCAAGCGCGAGCCAGAAGAGCAGGCCGATGCCCCCTCAGAAACCTCCGAGACGGCCGACGAGGAGCGGTCCCCCAGAGGGGGACGTTGCCTGAGATCTGACGACTCCCGAGGGAGACGCGGTAGAGGAGCCCTTGTCAAGTCAAGTCAAATTTATTTAAAAAGACACCCAATCCCAAAGGCTCTGGGCACCGCACAAAAACTGTACAGTATGTCATACCGTATACATTACATTAAAATATAGTACGCATAAAAACTTAATCCCCAAAAGCCTGCATAAATAAAAAGGTCTTCAGACGACTCTTAAAGGCCTCTGTAGTGGGGGCCTCTCTCCCTTCGAACGGCAACGAGTTCCAGAAAGCTGGAGCAGCAACTCCAAATGCTTGATCCCCTGCTGATTTCAACCTTGCTCTCGGAACTTTAAGAAGGCCACCACTAGAGGAGTGGAGATCTCGGACAGAGGTGGACGGTACCAGGAGATCAGATAGGTAACCAGGGCCCTGTCCATGTAGGGTCTTATAGGTGAGCCAGGCAGCCAGTGCAATTCACGCAATACAGGAGTAATATGACAAAACTTACTTTGTCCGGTCAAAAGCCGGGCAGCAGCATTTTGCACTAGCTGCAGTCTGCGAAGAGAACTTCCAGAGACCCTGAGATAGAGGGCATTACAGTAGTCAAGCCTAGAGGTGACTAAGGCATGTATCAAAGTAGGGAGGTCTAGAGCCAGAACAAGGGGCTTAATCCTGGTGATATTTCTAAGATGGAAAAAACAGGAACGAACCACAGAGGATATTTCAGCCTCCATGGACAGGTTCCTGTCAAAGATCACACCAAGATTTCGCACCCATGGGGAGGCCATCAATGACACAGCTCCTAGCACAATGCCAGTCGCAGAATCAGAGGCCATCCCATCACGAGCTCTGTTCGACTCCACTACCAGTACCTCAGTCTTGTTGGGTTCAGTCGCAGCCAGCTGGAAGATATCCAGTCATTTATCTCAGCCAGACAGATATTCAGCACATCCACTGCATTTGGTATTCCTGGGCAAAGGATAGGTATAGTTGAGTATCATCAGCATAGCAATGAAAACTCAAACCATACCTCTAATGATCCCCAGGGGCAGCATGTATACTGCTAACAATATTGGGGCCAATACTGAACCCTGAGGGACTCCACACAAAAGGAGGCAGGGTAACGGATGAGAAATTACCCATCACAACCCGCTGCCTCCTGTTAGTAAGAAATGACTCAAACCATTTGATGACAATACCAGTGAGTCCGCATAACTCCCTCAGGCGGAAAAGCAACACACAATGGTCCACAGTATCAAATGCTGAGGAGAGATCAAGGAGAACAAGAATTGTTTTGTCCCCCCGATCTCTAGCCCTGAGGAGGTCATTTTGCACCTGAACTAATGCAGTTTCAGTGCTATGTCTGGCCCGAAAAGCTGACTGGAAGGGATCATACAACTCGTAGGTCATGAGATGTTCCTCCCAACTGAAGTGATACCACCTTCTCAACAACCTTTCCCAAAAATGGAAGATTGTAGATAGGACGGTAATTTGCCATAATCTCTGGGTCCAGAGAAGCTTTCTTTAAAAGGGGTCTCACCAGAGCCTCCTTCAAGGCATCTGGAAAGACACCCTGACTCAAGGCGCACCAGACAATCAGGGCAAACACCGGGCCAACAGTGTCAATGCACCTCATCAAGAAGCGCGTTGGAACGGGATCCAGTTCTCAAAAGGTATACTTCAAGTTGGCCGCTATCTCAATGACCTCATGAACCTCCACTGGCCTAAACTCCCCCCAACCAGAAAGAGTGCTCTTAGAACACAACTGACGACTACTGACAGCAATGATATTACTGGCTGAGGAAACCTCCTGCTGGATCACAGACACCCTGTCCGAGAAAAACCGAGCAAATTCCTCACAATCCTCATTCGAGGAAACTCTTCCAGGCTGAAGACAGAATGGATGAAAAAGTCTATCAACAGTCCGGAAGAGTGAGGCTGGTCGGCTTCTCCCAGCAGCAATCTCCCGAGACAAAAATATTGCCTTCTTTTCGTTGATTGCCTCCTGATATGCGCAATAATGCGCACACAGGACCAGTTTGTCAGCCCCCAGACGGGATTTCCTCCAGCGACGCTCTAATCTCCGACCCAGCTTCTTCATTTCCCTGAGATCGCCCGTCATACCAAAGCGACCTCAGGTGTGAGGATGGGTGGACGTACCACTGGACTAGTGCGAGGAGTCGATGGCGCCAGACAGCACCTTATTATAGGCGCCCACCCTGGCGCCAACCGCCCGACGCATGCATCACCCACCCTTGATAAATCAACTGCCGCCAAAAAACCCTCAGGGGTAAGATCTTTTAACGGGCGGCAGCGAAACATCTCAGAAGGGGAAGAATTTATAACGGGAGCACTAAACGTGAATTTCACCGTGCAATGATCAGACCAAGCTACTCGATCAATGTCAAGATCAACAATCTCGAGTCCTAGTGAGAACACCAGGTCCAATGTGTGGCCATCCTGGTGAGTAGGCATGCCGACAGACTGCACCAGCCCCAAAAAGGACATACTCTGCAGTAACTCATCCGGCGCACGATACTTCCTCATCTAGCCAAATTGAAGTCCCCAAGAAAATACATCTTGGGAATCCAATGTTCGCAGCAACAAACTCGGCGTAATTCTGCAGGAACCCCCATCGGACCAGGAGAGCGATAGATGAGGAGGATCCTGCAGCCCACGCCAAGTCCTCCACGAACGGCCAGACACTCAAATGAACCTGGGGTTCCCACCAGGTGCACGGTGAAGTCCAGGTTTGACTTAAAACAAATAGCTACACCGCCTCCCCTACGATTTTCTCTGGGGCAGTGCACCCGTCCCGGTGCCTCTCCTTGTCCTTCTTCTTCCGATGGCCTTTGGGGGAAGGGGACGCCTGCCTCAGTTTTTTTGAGCTCCTTCTCCATCGAATTCATCTTTTCCTTCAAAATGTGGGATTCCAGGGATTGCTGCCACCTTTTCCGGGTAGCCGCATTGAAGCTGAGGCAGTGCTGGCACTTCTCGACCAGGTGATCAGGGCCTAGACAGAACAGGCACAGGGAATGGCCGTCCTTGTGCGGGAGCTGTGCGCCACTCGAGTCGCACTTATTTTTGTGCTCGGATGGTGTAGGGGATGACATACACTGACGACAACCTGACATTGTGGAAAAAAATCAGAATAATCTCGGTAAAAACCACGAAGTAACAAACTTTTCCGCGAGACGCTGCATGAGCTAACGGTGGGAAAGAACTGGAAGGCGGGTGTCAGGGACCGCCCCTTTATACCGACATCTCCTGACGCCGGTCACCTGACGTGGGGGAGGTCCCTCGCCAGGGACTGCTAGCTAGAAATTTTTCTGTGGGGTCCTGTCGCCTGCGACGTCAGTCCTATATGTAATTACCTACTGCAAGAGCCCTCTTGAAGTAAGATACCGTTTTCTTCCCTGTTTAAAACATCTATTTTACTGGCAAAGAGACATAATGCGGTGCAGCCTTCCTATGTGGGAGGTCTGCCTGAGATACCAGACAGAGTTTTTGTGGCAAGGCAATTGTTAAAAAACTCTAAATTTTTTGCACATGAGCTTTATGCTTTGATTCATGTTTCGGAGAAGTCTACGTTTGACGTTAGTTTTAAAACTACACATGGCCTGGAACGTTTTTGGACAAAATATAATTCTCTGAAAAAACTTCCTTGTGGACTCCATTCGTAGCAATACCCCTGTTTAAATCAGCACAAAATACTACTACAGTGCTCTTTCGCAATGAAGGTGTAAGGGTGCATGATTTAACACGTTAACTTAAACAGAAGTGCACACTGATTGAAGAACCTGAGGCATTTGATACAGGGGTGGTGCATTTGCCTAATTCTTTCTTTTTGGGGTGGGACAGGGGCGTCCTGTTCTATGCAGGTCAGCATAAAACTTGTTATAGATGTGGATCTGGGGAACATCTGAGTAGTGTTTTTGATCAAGCTAAATGCACTGCCTGTGGGAACCTGGGTCATGTAGGGATGCACTGTATAAGTGAAAGCAAATGTAATTTATGTGGTGAAACCGGGCATACCTTTCAGAACTGCAAGTGGGCAGCACATAATATCGGAGATCAGGCTGATGAGAAAGAAAGTACAGTTACGTAAGAACTTACCGTAACAGTAGATCTTCGAGAACAGCTCTTGCAGCAGGTTACACCATTAAGACTGAAGCCGCCAGGCGCCAGGACCCCACGGAAATTTTCTAGCTAGCTATCTTCAGCGGGGACGCCCCGACGTCGGTCCCGTCTCCGGCGTCAGGCATGGGTACATAAAGGGCGGTCCAGAAATATCAGAGTTCTCCCGCCGGAGACTCCGGCCGCACAATGACATCAGAAGGGGAGACCGAGATCCACCGTCAGAAGGCAATAAGGGAACAAATTCCCGACTGGATCAATATAAATTCACTCATTTCCCAAATGAATCCCAAACTTCTTAGCTCGTTATTTATTTAAAAAAAAAAAAAATTTTAAACGAGCCATGTCTCTTCCAAGGGGGATATGGTGGGCGGGAAGGTACCTTCTGCAAGAGCTGTTCTTGAAGATCTACTGTTACGGTAAGTTCTTACGTAACTGTACTATCTTACTCGAGATACAGCTCTTGCAGCAGGTTACGCCATTAGGACTGATTCCCAAGCAGTACCGCTTGCCCAAAAACTCTGGGAGGAGGAAGAGGAGGAAGCAGAGAAAAAAACAAACCAAATCCTGACTCAGGACAAGAGGCCTTGCAACACCGCTAGGCCGAAACCGGCCCTTCGCCTAGAGGCTATATCCAGACTGTAATGCCTGATAAAGGTATGCACAGAGCTCCAAGTAGCTGCAGCGCAAATGGAAGAGATTGAGACATTTTTGAGTGCTGCAAAGGAAGTGGCCACACCCCTGGTAGAATGACCCCGGATGGAACCCGGGAGGGGCTTTTGCCTAGACTGATAACAGTGTGAGATACACTGCACAAGCCAGCGGGATAAGGATTGCTTAGACACCGGCCGGCCTCTCATTCTCTGTGCAAAAGAGACAAAGAGCTGGTCAGAAGCCCGAAAGGGCTTAGTTCTGTTGAGGTAATACCTCAGGCTGCAGTGAACATCCAGAGTGTGGAGCAAAGCCTCCCCTCTATTTGAATAACTCGGGAAGTAGACCGGAAGGTCGATGTCTTGATTTAAAGTGAGTGTCGAAACCACCTTAGGCAAAAACTTCGGGTTCGTCCTCAGAGATACTCTGTCCCGGTGAAAAACCAAATAAGGCTCTTTACACATGAGAGCATGAAGCTCAGAAATCCTTCTGGCTGAAGTAACGGCAACTAAAAACAACGTCTTCCACGACAGAAAACGTAGCTCGCAATCTGCGGCTGGTTCAAAGGGAGGAAGCGTGAGCAGTTCCAGGACAAAAAGGAGATCCCATGGAGGAACCGGGTCCTTGATAGGAGGCCTAAGGTGTAACACTCCTCTCAGAAACTCCCGAGAAGTCCAGCTGAGCAATAGTGCGCTGCCCCACCGGCAGGTGTAGGCGAAATAAGCGCACAGGTGCACTTTAATAGAGGAATAGGCCAGCCCCGAATGGAATAGGAAAGGAGGTAGTCCAAGACTGCTAACGGGACAACCTAAAGGGAAAGATCACGAGCCCGTGACCATAAACAAAAAGCAGCGCCACTTCATGGCATATGTAGCATCGTTGCTCGGCTTTCTGGCTGCAGAGAGGACCCGGCAACCTCTTGCGAGACCCGTGTCGCAAAATGGCTATGTCTCTAGGAGCCATGCATGCAGGTTCAAGAGCGAAGATCGGATGCAGCAATGAACCTTTCTCCTGAGACAGAAGGTGGGAGCTGAGCGGCAGCAGGAGCGGGTGGTTCCAGATAGCTGAGCCAGCAATGGGAACCAAATCTGTCTGGGCCAAAACGGAGCCACCAGAATCATTTGTGCATGCTCTCTGCACAGTTTGAGAAGAACTCTCTGGATCAACGGGAAGGGAGGGAAGGCGTAAAGGAATCTGTTCACCCAGGAGAGGGACAACGCGTCTCACCAGAAAACACCAGGCCCTGGATCTAGCGAGCAAAAATTGGGCAGTTTTGCGTTGGATGGGGATGCGAATAAATCCAGCTCTGGAGTTCCCCATCGAAGGAACAGATCCTCTGCCACCTCCTGAAGAAGTTCCCACTCGTGGACTCTGGCCTGGGAGCGACTCAGACCGTCTGCGATCGTGTTGTCCACACCGGGAACGTGTACAGCGATCAAGCTTGCGCCGTGTCCGATTACCCAATCCCACACTCTCATGGCCTCCCTGCAAAGGGGGTAAGAGTGAGCGCCTCCTTGTTTGTTGAGGTAATACATCACCGCCGTGTTGTCCGTCTGAAGCAGGACAGTGCACGGCGGAACTATGGACTGGAAAGCCTGGAGTGCGTAGAGAACCGCTCTCATCTCTAGGACAGTGATGTGGAGATGAACCTCCAGCGGGCTCCATAAACCCTGAGACTTCACCCCGTCCAGGTGTGCTCCCCAACCGAGACCTGAGGCGTCCATGGTGAGGGTTATTTCTGGGGACGACGCTGCAAACGGGATGCCCTTGGAGAGCGACCCGGGGGCTAACCACCATTGCCAATCCCGAATCACACATTTCGTGATCCTGACTGGATGCTGCAAATGGTCTTGCCTCTGGTCCCACTGCGCCTTGAGCATCCACTGCGTTATTCGCATGTGGAGTCGTGAGAGGACCGTAGGAATGGCCGCAGCCATGTGTCCGAGCAGACGAAGGACTGATCTGGCCGGCGCGGTCTGGTTCGTTGATAGGTCCCCTATAAGAGACCTTATGTGTTCCGCCCTGTCGGCTGGAAGGAAAGCCCTTCCCTGGACCATGTCCAGTACTGCACCTATAAACTGCAGGTTCTGCGACGGTACCAAGACAGACTTCTCCTGGTTTATGAGAATTCCTAGCGATCCGAACAGATCCTGAGTGCCCTGGATCGCCTTCAGAAGCGCCTCTCTGGAGACGGCCATGAGAAGCCAATCGTCGAGGTACGGGAACACATAGTGGCCCTTTCTCCTCAGAGCAGCTGCCATGACTGCCATGCACTTGGTAAAGACCCTTGGGGCGGAAGACAGTCCGAAAGGGAGAGCCCGGAACTGAAAATGGTGGCCTAAGAACTCGAAGCGCAGGAACCTCTGATGCGCTCGAGCTATGGGGATGTGCAGGTAGGCATCCTGCATGTCTAAGGACGCTAAATAAGCACCTTGTTTTAGCATGGGAATGAGACCCGGAAGGGTCACCATGCGGAATCTTTTGTATGCGACTGATAAGTTGAGGTTGCTCAGGTCCAGAATAGGACGGAGGTCCCCTGTTTTCTTGGGAACCAGGAAGAAGTGAGAATAGTACCCTAGTCCTCTCTGGTTTCCTGGGACATGCTGTATCGCCCCCTTGCTTAGGAGCACGATCACTTCTTGCCAAATTAAGGCGCCGTGCTGACCCGAATACTGGGAGAGCAGAGGAGGCCTCAAGGGTGGCTGTTCTGCGAACTCTAAAAAGTGGCCGATGCTGACCAACTGAAGCACCCACCTGTCAGTGGTAATTGTCTGCCATCCCGACAGGAAGTTCGCAATGCGACCCCCGACCATAACATCCCGTTGATCCTGAGGGGCGGGGGCCGGAAAGGAGTCATGCTGTGGCGGCGGAAGGGCCCGCTGGCTGGGAAGCCTTTGAAGTGCGCTGACCCCTGCTGGCGGGCTGCTTTCCCTGGGTTCTTCGGAAACCGGAGCCCCTCTGTTGTGTGGCGGAACGGGGTTGCTGCCTCTGAGTCCGCCCACGAAAACGGCCTTGGTGCCTGCGAAAGGAACCAAGCCTCGGCCGGTACATTGCCTGGGCCGACTGAACCGCCTTTCCGGCCTCTTGGAGCTTGGTAATGATCCTTTCGGATGGGTTACCAAACAAAACTTCTCCCTCAAAGGGGGCGTCCATAATATTTTTCTGGACGTCCTGGGTGAAGCCGGAGACACGGAGCCATGAGTGCCTCCGGAGGCAAACGCCTGAAGCTGCCGCTCTGGCCGAGGAATGCAGGAGTCAGATGTAGGCTCTAAGAACTTGGTCCCACTGTCTGAACCCGTGTGGAGAAGCTGGAGCATCTCCTCCTTCTGCTCACCATCAGGCAGCTTTTCAGCCGCCTCTAGACCCTGCTCCCACAGGCGTTCTGAAACTACACCATGTGGGTCAGATAATTCAGGGACCTAATGGCACAAGTAGCGGATGCGTGTGCGCCTATCAGAGAGTTCAACTGCTTGGACTCTGGGTCCGTGGCAGGGTGCTCAGATGTTGCGGCCTTTGAGACCCGGTCAGTGGAGGCTGTGATGACCAGAGAATCGGCCAGAGGATGTTGTGACAGGTACTGGTCCTCCTGGGAGCCCTGTACAAACGGGTCAGCCTTCTTCGCACCCCTGCAACGGCGTGTGGACGCTCCCACGCAGCCTTTGGTGGATCGCCTCCCATAAAGGGTGTTCCACCCAAGGGTGGCACCACCACAGGCTTAGGGTCCTTCTGCCAAAGATATTTTGCCAGGCGTAACCTCTCGGGGTCCAACTCCTCAGCTTCCCACCCCATGTTCTCCTGGATATGACGTAAAATATCCATGAACGAGGGGTCATCCAGAGGAGACCGTGGAGTCTCACGTGGGTCCGGTGAAGGAACTGAGACTGGAGACGGGGATCTCGAAGTGGAATAAACTGATCCCGTGCCCTCCGTCGACGGCGAACGACAGCGTCTTCTGGATCTCTTGGGGCAGGGTGATCCAGAAGAAGAAGATCTCGACGGAGGTCTCCTCTTAGAATGTCGAGCCCTGGGAGGGGATTCAGGCTCCCTAGGGACGGAACGGGCGACCGACCTCACAGGTGAAGGTGGGCAGGGCCAAAGTTTGAGTAGGTGGAGGAGGAGGAGGAAGGACTGGGGTGCCACATCCTTCCTAATGGTGTCCCTGTCAGTAAGGGTACTTCACCTCCAGCGACAGTCGAGCGCCGCTCCGGCGGCGAGGGCCGAGACGTCGGGTCCTGGGCGGCTGGCTCCGCGGGACCTCCGGGCGGCGGCGGGGAGCCCTGGGAGACTGCTCAAGGCCGGGAAACGCCCGTCTGGTCTTGGGCTGTATCGATTCCTCCTCCGTGAGGACTCCTGCCCGACGCGTCGGAGAGCACAGGAGCCTCTGCTCAGGCACAAGCGGACGTCGGACCCCCACCGGCGTCCGATGCGGCAGGCGGCAGCGGCTCCGAGACGATGACGAATGGCAGACGGCGGTCTAGCCGACGTCAGGTCCACCGGTCTCTTCAAGGGTGTAAGTTCTTCCGGGGGGGCACCGAGGAGGACTGGGCACCGGGGGCCGAGGAGCGGGAGCCCGACTTATGACAATGGTGGTGGCGTTCCCCGGACTTCGCCACGGCCTTCGGGGTGGAAGAAGATGACGGCCTGGCGGTAGGAGCCTGAGACAGCTTGGATGCTGGAACCACAGCCGTGGGAAGGGAAGAAGCCCTGGACGGGGACCGGTCCGATCTCGAACCGGAGCTGCGGGACTCGGAGGCCCGAGCCGGTGACCTGGGAAGATCCTTCTCTCTCCTCTTCTTCTCCGCATGTTTATGGGAAGATTCCCCCTTCGAAGACATGGCCCGTAGTTTTTCTTCCAACAAGAACGCTTGGAGGGCCTTCTGTCGGTGGATTCTGGTGCGGCTGTTGAACCCTTGGCACAGGGAGCAGGCCTTGATGTCGTGGTCTGGGCCCAGGCACCGAACGCACGCAGAATGCGGGTCCTTGAAGGGGATCTGTTTTCCACACATGCACTTGGAAGTATGTCCGGAGGTCGGAGAGGACATCAGCGATGATCGATTTTTGAAAATTCTCAATTTCCCGAGGGACGTTCCGAAACCACGCGTCGCGTGCTAGACAGTGACGGTGGGTCGAGGCATGCAGTTCGGCCAGTGAGGGAAAGAACTGGGGATTCTGGCGGGACCCTCTTATACCACACGCCTGACGGGGAGAAGGACCGACGTCTGGCGGTCCCCGCTGAAGATAGCTAGCTAGAAAATTTCCGTGGGGTCCTGGTGCCTGGCGGCTTCAGTCCTAATGGTGTAACCTGCTGCAAGAGCTGTATCTCGAAGTAAGATCAAAGGCTCCTCATCACGCCAGCTCAAAAGAATAGAATAGGGGCCCCAACACCTGCATGCCCCAGACAATCCTGTAGATTTAATTTCAGGCAGTGATCCCCAACCAGGCCCTTCCAAGGATGTTGCATGCATTCCACAACAAATGGAGCCCCCTGGTGGAAGTCTTACAAAAGAAGGTACAGCACCCCTGCCTGTGGAGGGAAGCCTGCTTGAGACTGAAGGAGGTGACATCTCTGCAGTGGCTAGCATGCCCACCCCCCTCCATTCCTCAGTCAGAGTCAGAGCGTACAGTGACTAGGCAAAGAACTTTTAGGAAGCCATCCACAGATTCACGTTCCTAAGCCAGTGGTCCTTGCAAACAAATATGAGTTACTTCTCTCGGAGCACTCAGATGTGGACTCTGATACATCCTCCGTGGCATCTTCAGCGCCAGAGCTTCTCACTGACCCAGGTGTGCAAGATAAGCCTTCCAAGCAACAAAAACATAAGGCTACCCAAAAAAGTAAAGACAGAGGATATTCCCTGAGAAGGGGAAGATTCAAATGATGTGTTCTTCGTATGATGTTAGCGAACCCTACCTTTTATACTATAAATGTCAATAGTATAAAATGGATAGAAAAAAGGAAGGCAGTGTTCTCTTAAGTATAGGAATATTTTTTTTGCAAAATGTGCAGTTTCATACGCTCCATGAAGTATGGGTTGCAAAAAACTCATGATTTTATGGGGCTTCCTTTTGGTCCATAGGCCAGGAAACAGCATCAGGGGTTGGGATATTTTTTAGGATGCCAGAAATTAAGTTAATAAAACTGATGGATTTAGTACCAGGCAGAGTTTTGATTTTGGATTTTTGTATACAACAAACTATGTTTTGACTTATAAACCTATATGCACAGCAAACAAAAGCAGCACAGACTGAGATTTTTTTAAAGCTATACAACCGGTTTTGTACATGTCTAGAACTATCATATTTGCAGGTGATTTTAATTGTAGTCTGTTTATAAAAGACAAAAGAAAACAGCTAGCTACGAATAAATATATTGTGACACTAATAGTTTAGTACAATTAATAAATAAAGCAAGGCTACATGATGCATACCATTATGTCACCAAACTACACGCACCAGCTCTTCATAAGGGGCACCTAGCTACTCAAATTGATTATGCTTTTACTTCATGGAATGCAGTACTGAATTCTCAGATCATGTTTTAGTATCTATTCAGCTGGGATATAACCTTTCAATTATCAAAGGTCCTGGGATTTGGAAAATGAATGTGTGTCTATTAAAAACAGAATTTATAGCATTAGCTATTCAGGAATTACTTAAGGCAAGAAAATCTGTATTTATTTTCTTTGATAACCCCATACAGTGGTGGGAAGATACTAAAATGGATTTATAGAAATTACTTCAACAGTTAAGTAGGTCACTCAGCAAGAAACACTAACTTATTTACAGAATAGAAATATATTTTAAATCTTCTAACAATTATGCACGATACTAATCAAGATCTCTCCTTTCAAGTTTCTAAAATAAAAGAAGCTTTATTGTCCTATCATGAACAAAAGTCCAAGGCTTTATATCATCAACAGAAATATGAAACACAAGGCCCTTCAGAAACAAAAAACTGAAATGACTAGTTTACAAAATTCAGAAGGGACTATTTGTAAAACTAAGGAGGAAATACTTCAAATAGTATCCACTTATACTAGGATAATGTATGACCTCCTTCTTCCTGATGGGGAAAATACAACTCAATTTTTGGACCCGTCCACTATTCCAGCTGTTAGTGATACTTTTCTTAAGGAAATGTCGGGTCCAATTAGGACTGAGGAAATATTGGAAGCAATTTCATCATTGTCAACAGGGAAAACACCGGGCCCAGATGGGCTCTCAAATGAATTGTATAAATTATTAGGGGCAGAACTGAGTGAAGAACTAACAATCACGTATAATGAAATTCTAACTACATGGCAGGTCCCCTTAAGTATGAATATGGATGTATTAATCGATTTGTATAAAAAAGGAGATAAAACGGATTTGCAAAATTGGAGACCAGTCTCCTGAACACAGATTTTAAAATTTTGACTAAAATTTTAGCAAAACACTCGTTATTGATGGCTAAGCATGTGATATCTATCACACAATTCTGTTCTATATCAGAGAGAAAAATAGATTTATTACTACTACTCAGGGATGAAGTGGAACGTGGTAAAAGAGGAACCCTGGATGTTTTTTTGATGTCTCTGGATCAGAGCAAAGCCTTTGATTTGGTGATACACACATTTTTATGGCAAGTATTATCCTGTTATAGGGCACCCCCCAATGTAATACAGTGGATCAAAGCAATATACAGAGCGGCAACAGTTATTCCATTAGTACACGGATGGAAAGGGTCATTAATTCACATTCAGAGGGGGGTCAGACAGGGTTGCCCCCTTAGTCATATCTTGTATGTATTTTTTATAGACCCACTTTTAAGAGCAATTTCTAGCAATCCACTTATTAAACCACCAACTATAGTACGACAAGAATTTTCACAGAAAATTTTGCCATATGCAGATGACATGAATCTCTTGGTGGCAGATAAGGCTTCAGTCACCGCAGTGGTGTCACTCTGTTCCTCATTTGGCAACATATCTGTTGCCTCTCTGAATGTACAAAAATGTGTTGGTCAAAATTAAATTATACATTAGGATATACAACATGTATTTATGGCATTTCCATAATTTTAGAACCCATAAATATTTTAGCTATACAGTTTGGTGTAGGGAATTTGAATGAAATAAACTGGGAGCCAAAGCTTGAGGTAGGTAAACAAAGAGTAATAAATTGGAACAGGTGGAAACCAAGTAAAAAGAAGAGGGTGTATCTAATTAAAACCTTTTTAATACCCATATTCTTATATTTGTTTTTGTTTCTTTTTGGCCCCGGCTTCCCCAACCCCACGAGCGGGGTTCGCCCTGTCTTAGCCACTGATCTCACATGCTCAGGACTGACCACTCCCAAATGGGGCCATTGTAGCGGAATTAGGTGGCCAGAGGGGTCAGCATACTGGAGCCAGCTCATCAACGGGGAGCCGAGAGTTATTTTCTGTCGTTTTTTCCCCGGGGCCGGGGATGTGCAATGACCATCAGCGCCCATCCTACCCCCTTCCAGCAGGTGCCAGAGCACTTGTGGTACCTCCAGTCTCCGCTGGGGGTCACACTGCCTTAGCCTCAGCCCCCGAGCAGGAGAACAGTCTACAGGCGCTCAATCCTGCTCCCAGCCAGCCCTCCTACCCCGGATCCGGTCCTGGCGTGGGCCACCATGCCTCTGCACCAGGGCGACTCATATTCTTATATTTGAGTTATCCCCCGACAAAAAGTATGAGACTACTCTTTTTAGTATCTTTTCCAGGCATTATGGGGGAGCTGATTAAAGCCTATATGGAGAAACACAACTTATTTACCTGTCAACCAAGGAGGCCTAAACATGGTAAATCCTGTAATATTTTTTAATAGCATTTTCTTATGCTGTAATATTAGACCAATAATGTTAGAAATAACTGTAGGATGGGAATATTTAATGTATGATAATTGCCAGGTGTGGTTTCAACAATAGTCAGAAGGGAGATTATTAGAAGTTCGAAGATCAGTTGGGACTGCAAACTACCTCAGGGAGACTTTTTAGGCTAAAACAATGTCATCTCTCTGCAAATACTCTGGTAGCACTGCAAAGAAAACTGTACACTCATTTGTTGCATTCTCTCTGTCAAGTTGACAGAGTTTTTGAAAAATGTCCAGATCAAAGTCTGTGAGCTCTAAAGAAGTTAGTGATAAACAGAAGAATTCCTTAACAAATGTGAGATGTACATTGGCTGGCTTGCCATGAGAAGATGAATGTGAAGGCAAATGATCAACATAAGCAGCAGATAGAAAGGATGTGTAGCAGACATGATTGTATTAGACAGGAAGAAAGTAGGCTGTTGGTTAACTAGAATCTGCAGCTTATCCAATAGGTAGAGAAATGGGCAGACTGGGTGGGCCAAGTGGTCCTTATCTGCCGTCAAAGTCTATGTTTCTATGTAACTATACAGCATTTGTTTGATTGTTCCTTTATCAGGGATTTTTGGGAATTTGTAGTACAACAATGGGGGAAGAGTGTTTTCCAGACTATGACATATGAACATATGATGTATGCAGCCTTCTCTAAGGATTGGCAGAAATGGCATATTAGCACCCTTAGGGTAGTGGTAGCTTGCTTTAAACGGCAGATATGGCTTAATAGATGTTTTTTCACATTACAGCAAAAAGAAGGAATGTATCTGGGAATTCTGAACAAAGCAGTGTATGACTGAAAAACACCATCAAAAAGAAAAGTGTTTATTTTCTAGAGATAAGTTGTTGGCACTATGGAAAGGTTTACCATGGAGAACAGATAATGATGCATGAATAACGTGAATCTTTTTTTGTTGATTAGAGTACCCTTAGGATGCAATTAACATCCTATGTTTGAAATAAGGTTAATCCACAAACTTTTCTTTTCTTTGAAAATATGTGTTTAATGTCTTTCCGGTTTCTCGTTATGTTCTTGGGTGGGGCATGGTGTTTTCCTTTTTTGCCTCTCACTCACTGTTATGTATGATGTAATACTAATTTTTGTTTTTTGATTTATGGTTTATACTGGTTGTTGTGATGATACATTGGTTTTTGGTTATTACTTATTTTATGTTCTAATAAAAAATCTCCCCCCCCCCCCGCCGGCCCAGTGGCGCTGAGGGTTGAGGCGCTGGACGCCACACCTCGCGCTACACCGGCGACCCGGGTTTGGGAATGGACTCAGGTGGCCTGGGGTCAGCAGGGGAGAGGGAGGATCGAGCGTCCCAGCGGATGCTCTCCTCCCTCAGGGGTGGGAGACCAAGAACATACTAGCGTTCTGCATCCCTTCAAGCCAGTGGAAGCACTGGCAGTACCAAGGGATGGAGGCAGCTGCATTCCGCGGTGTCAGAGAGGGGAGATGTTGGATGGCGCATGAGAGGTAAGGCATGCATCAGCACACCACCCCTCAGGACGTACATCCCAAGCACCGGACTTCTCAGAGGGTAGGGGACTACAGGGGAGAAAAACACCTCTCAGCAGCCCTAGATGAAGGCCGCTTTGGTTCCATCCAAGACCACCGAGAAGGGACAGAGCCTGCTGTGTAGGAGGTAAGAGAAGGAGGCACTCTAAGGGCAGATCCCAAGAAGGTGGGGTGGTGGAAATGAGCAGACGGAAGGAGTGGGCACCAAGAGGAGATAGGAGGGGAAAAACACAAAGTAAAACAAATTAAAAAATTCCCCTATTCTTTTCGAGAAGTGCCATGGGATCGCCAACGTCCACCTGAACAGTCACCAGAACAGGCAGACGGGACCTCGGTTTGATGTCTCATCTGAAAAATGGCACCTAAGGAATACAGCACCCCTCCTCATGCTGCACTACAGTGTCAGTATTAGTATTTAACCTAAGTGCCTGGTGTGGGGAGTATGCAACCTGCTGAGCCACTGACACTGCTTCATGCAACCACTAATCTTCTCTCGCCACTACACACCCAGTGACGTTCTTCATTTAATTAAATTAATGATAATCGCCCTTGTCGGCAAGAAGAGGTTACTCACCTGTAACAGTAGTTCTAGGAGTCGTATATGTTATTCATCCTCACTCTCTGGCATGTCCCTTTCCCCTTTAAATCTCACCGGAAAGTCTTCAAACTGGCTCCTCCCACCCAGTCGGGTGGTAAATACCTTGGCTCCGCCCCATGATGCCAGATCTTAGCCCGCTGGAGGCAAGATGGTGTGCCTAAAGCCGGGGGAGGTCAAATGGGTCCGTGTGGATGAACAATATATACCACTCCTAGAAAGTATAGTTACGTAAGAACTTACCATAACAGTAGATCTTCGAGAACAGCTCTTGCAGCAGGTTACACCATTAGGACTGAAGCCGGCAGGCACCAAGACCCCACGGAAATTTACTAGCTAGCAGTATTCAGCGGGGACCGCCTCCGACATCGGTCCCACCCCTGACATCAGGCATAGTACATAAGGAGGTGGTCCCCCAGAATCCACAATTCTCCCGCCGGAGACTCCTGGCTGCTGGATGACATCAGAAGAGGAGACTGAGGAGTCGCCATCAAATGGCAATCAGAGTGGTGTTGAGAACACCTGATCCTAGGAGAAGGATATCGGAAGAAAAAATCTACCTCCAGCGGGGATGGTGGGAGGGAAAGTACCTGCTGCAAGAGCTGTTCTCGAAGATCTACTGTTACGGTAAGTTCTTACGTAACTGTACTATCTTACTTCGAGAAACAGCTCCTGCAGCAGGTTACACCATTAGGACTGATTCCCAAGCAATACTGGAAATCCCACACCACTGGGAGGAGGGAAGGTAGAAATCCTTAGTAGAACCTAAGCCATTACAGAAGTCCTTGAAGGACTGCTAGACCAAAACCTGCTCTTCACCTCGATGCAACGTCCAGGATATAATGCCTGATGAAGGTGTGCACAGTGCTCCAAGTAGCTGCTGCACAGATAGCTGAGGTGGACACGTTCTTTAAGGCCGCAAAGGAGGTAGCCACTCCCCTTGTGGAATGACCCTTAACCGCGCCCGGTAAGGGTTTGTTGCGCTTCTGGTAACAGAACGTGATACAATGTATGAGCCACCTGGACAGTGACTGGAAACGGGAGCTCCCATCATCCTGTGGGTGAAGGAGACAAAAAGCTGATTAGATTTTCAATGGTGTTTGGTTCTGGTCAGGTAGTATTGAAGACACCTGTGCACATCTAAAGTGTGCAAAAGGGCCTCTCCCCGATTAGAATATTTAGGGAAGTACACTGGTAGATCGATGTCCTGATTAAGAGTGAGAGCTGAGACCACCTTAGGCAGAAGCTTCGGATTGGTCTGTAAGGATACCCTGTCCTGGTGGAAAACCAATTAAGGTTCTTTGCACATCAGTGCGTGAAGCTCCGAAATTCTTCTGGCCGAAGAAACGGCAACTAAAAACAATGTCTTCCATTTAAGGAGATGTAGCTTGCAATCCTCGGCTGGACTCACAAGGTGGCAGCGTAAGCTGCTGCAGGACAAAGGGTAAATCCCAAGGCGGAATAGGATCTTTGATCGGAGGTCTAAGGTGGAGGACACCTCTCAGGAAGGCTCGTACCGTGTCCAACTGAGATATAGGACGTTGGCGTATAGGAGTATGAGGCTGAGATGGCACAAAGGTGTACTTTTATTGAGGAGCAGGACAAGCCTGTCTGAAAAAGAGACAGAACGTAGTCCAAGACTGACCTTTCTGGACAATCCATTGGCGAAAACCCTCGCGCTTGAGCCCAGAGACACAATCTGCACCATTTCATGGCGTAAGTAGCATGAGTGGCCAGTTTTCTAGCAGCTGCTAGAACGTCTGCTACCTCTTGCGAGACCCTGTATCGCATAATGGACCCTGTATCGCATAATGGCTATGTCTCTAGGAGCCAAACGTGCAGGTTCAGTGAACGAAGGTTCGGATGGACCAAGGAGCCCGCCTCCTGAGACAGCAAGTGAGAGCTGATTGGCAGAGGCACTGGAGGTTCCCGGGACAGCTGATGTAGTAGAGGGAACCAGATCTGCCTGGGCCAAAACAGTGCGATAAGTATCAGCATCGCTTGCTCTCTGCAAAGTTTTAAAAGGACCCTCTGGATCAATGGAAAGGGAGGAAACATGTAGAGGAATCTGCCCGCCCAGGAGAGGGACAACACGTCTCGCCAGAAAACACCAGGCCCTGGATCTAGCGAGCAGAAATTGAGTTTTGTGTTGGATGGGGACGCAAAAAGGTCTAACTCTGGTGTACCCCATCTGCGAAACAGATCCTCTGCTACCTCCTGGAGTAGTTCCCATTCGTGGACTATGGCCTGAGAGCCACTCAGGCTGTCTGCGATGACGCTGTCCACCCCTGGTACATGAACAGCAATGAGGTTTGCGCTGTGTTGTAAAACCCAATCCCACATCCTCATGGCCTCCCTGCAAAGCGGGTAGGAATGGGTGCCTCCTTGTTTGTTGAGGTAATACATCACCGCGGAATTGTCTGTTTGTAACAGAAGGGTACCTGGTGGAATCTCCGACTGGAAAGCCTGCAGGACGTAAAGAACTGCTCTAATTTCCAGGATATTTATGTGATGAGTCTCTTGGGCTGTCCACAGGCCCTGAGACCGGACACCGTCGAGGTGTGCTCCCCATCTGAGCCCTGAGGCGTCTGTGGAGAGCATCACAATTGGAGACGGCGCAGTGAAGGGGACCTCCACCGACAGGTTCTTCGAATCTAGCCACCATTGCCAATCCCGGATTACGGCCTTCGTGATCCAAATTGGGAGCTGCAGATGGTCTTGTTTTTGATCCCATTGGACCCGTAACATCCACTGGGTCACCCGCATGTGGAGATGAGCTAGCGGGACTGTTGCAATGGCCGCAGCCATGTGTCCGAGCGGGCAAAGAACCAGTCTGACTGGGACGGTCTTCTTTGCCAAGATGTCCCTGATGAGGGATCTGATGTGTTCCGCTCGGTCCTTGGGTAGAAAAGCTTTCCCCTGGACGGTGTCCAGAACTGCAGAATCTGTGACAGAACCAGGTGTGACTTCTCTTGATTGATAATGATGCCCAACGTCTCAATCAGAGACTAAGTACAATAAATGGCGGACATCAGGGCCTCCGGGGAGGGCGCCATGAGAAGCCAGTCGTCCAGGTAAGGGAACATGTAGTGGCCTTGCCTCCTCAGAGTCGCCGCTACGACCGCCATGCACGTTGTGAATACACGAGGTGCCGATGACAGTCCAAAGGGGAGGGCTCGGAACTGATAATGGTGACCCTGAAAATCGAAATGCAAAAACTTCCTGTGCGCTTGAGCGATGGGTATATGCAGGTAAGCATCCTGCATGTCCAAGGATGCTAGAAAGGCGCTCTGCTTGAGCATGGGTATCAGACCTGGGAGGGTCACCATGCGGAAGCGTTTGTATAGGACCGAAGCGTTGAGGTCGCTCAGATCCAGTATCGGAATGAGGTCCCCCATCTTCTTGGGAACCAGAAAGAAGTGAGAATAATAACCTGCACCTCTTTGGTTCCGAGGTACGTGCTCTATAGCTTCTTTTCTGAGAAGTGCGTGCACTTCCTGCTGTATGAGCAGGGCGTGCTGACCCGAATAACGGGGAAGCAGGGGAGGTCTTGACGGTGGGTGGTCAAGGAATTCGATGAAATTACCTTTCTTGACCATTTGGAGAACCCACCGGATGGCGGTAATCGACTGCCACCCTGAAAAGTGGCGAGCGATGCGACCCCCAACCTTTTGTGCCCTTTGATCCAGAGGAGGGGCGGGGGCCGGGAAGGAGTCATGCTATGGCGGCACTGGTTCCTGCAGGCTGGGCCGGTTTGGTGTAACGCTGGCCTCTGCCTGGGGAAGACTTAGCCTGGGCTTTTCGATGAAAGGTGCCCCTTTGTTGCTGGCCGGAATGTGGCTGTTGCCGTTGTTGCCGGCTGTGAAAACGGTTCTGGTTCCTACGAAAGGAACCAGGCCTTGATCTGTACATGGCTTGTACGGATCTGACTGCCTTCCCAGTGTCCTGGAGCTTGGTGATAACCATCTCTGAGTGTTCACCAAATAAGACTTTGTCATTGTATGGGATGTCAAGAATGTTCTTTTGAAAGTCCGGGGTAAAGCTGGGGACACGGAGCCAAGAGCGTCTACGGAGAACAGATGCCGAAGCTGCAGCTTACGACGGAAGTCCAGAGTCATATGTGGCTCATAGCACTTGGGTTCCCACATCAGACCCTGTGCGGAGGTGGATTAGGAGCTCCGCCTTCTGATCGCCATTCGGTATTTGTTGACAATGTCCTGGCTCTGTTCCCACAGGGCATTCTGAAACTACCATGTGAGATAGGTAGTTCAGGGACCTGATGGAGCATGTAGCAGCTGCGTACATGCACCTCCCCAGGGCATCCAGCTGTTTGGATTCCTGGTCTGGTGGCTGTGTGCTCATATGCTGCGGTCATTGGGACCGGTCATGAGAGGCCGTAATGACCAGGGAGTCAGCCAGAGATTGTTGTACCAAGTACTGGTCCTCTTTCTCGGGGCCTTCTACAGGCGGTCAGCTTTCTTCAGCAAAGTGGGGGTAAAGTGCGGACGCTTCCATGAAGCCTTGGTGACGTCCGCGAAGGTGTCCACCAAGGGTGGCACTACCACAGGCTTTGGATCTTTCTACCGAAGATAACGGGCAAGTCGCTGTCTCTCGGGATCGAGGTCTTCAGCATCCCATCCCATGTTGTCCTGAATGTGCCTCATGATCTCAGAGAAGGAGGGATCATCTGGAGGTGACCTGGGTAGGTCTTGTGGGTCAGGTGATGGGATGCTGAGTGGAGAAGGAGATCTAGAGACGTCCGAAGTATCCAATCTGGAGTCTTCCCCTGATGGACTGTACCGACGTCTGGGTTGCTTGGGGCTGGGAGACCCTGAGGGAGATCTTGAGGGAGGCCTTCTCCGATCCTTAGATCTGCCCCTAGGAGGTGAAGTATGCTCCTTAGGGGTTGGTGGTCATCCTGCTGGCCCCTGTGGTGGAGGAGGGAGCATAGGAGGTGAAGGAGTAGGAGGTTTTATAAGGATCACATTTTTTCGGATTGTATCCCACCAGAAAGTAAAGAGATCCTTGGCCTCTTGAATGTTCATGCCCGATGACGGGCCTGGTGCCGGTGGTCTGTTGCCCGGGGTCGGGCGTTGGGTCCGCAGGTGTCTCAGGGGTGGGCGAAGGTTCCCTCAGAAGCCCAGTGTCCTCTGTGTCGCCCGCCTGGTCTTCAGGCAATGTCATGTCCTCCTCCGTGGAGTCCCTGCGACCGGTGTCCACCGGTGACTGGGGGGCGGTCTTCGGCTCTGGCAAGTGTGACGCCGTCGGTCGCTTGGCCGACGACTTCAGGTCCGGCGAATGCCTGGCCGACATCTGGTGTTTGGCCGATGTCCTCGGCTCCGGCGAACGCCTGGCCGACTTCGGGTGCTCGGCTGACGTTGGGTCCGTCGTCCGCTTTAGGGACGTCAGGTCTTTTGTCTTCCTGAGTGGTGGATCCAGAACCCTGGGAGGCTGGGAGACCGATCTGGAGTCAGGGTCCTGACGTCGGACAGAAGAGTAAGACTTATGACGTTCAGAAGACTTGGAAGAGGCCCGGGAGGTAGTGGAGGAAGCTGAGGGCCTGGAAGTCTTAATGGGCTGAAGCGAAGCCGAAGAACCGCTTGTGGCCTTGACCTTAACCGGAAGGGGCTGAGAAGACCAGATAAGGGGAGTCTCCCGAAAGCGCCTGGAGCTCCCCTGTCCTTCTGGCTGACGTGATAGCCACCAAGAAGGCCGTCTTCCACGACAAGTGTGAGAGCTCACACTTGTGCATGGGTTCGAATGGCTTGCCAAAACCAGCAAGAGATCCCATGGAGGTGCAGGTTCACGCACTGGAGGGGATATGTGATCCAGGGCTTTGAAAAAGCACCCGACCACTGTCTCCTGTGCCAATGTCGTCTGACTGGCCCGCGCCCGGTAAGCAGAAATGGCTGCCAGGTGCACCCGAAGGGTTGATGACCGTAGACCCCCTTTGGAGAGAGACCAAAGGTAGTCTAGAATGTTAGCCACAGAGCAGGATAAGGGGTCCAGACTCTTACCCTGACATCAAATGGAAAACCGTTCCATTTGAAGGCATAACACTTCCTGGTTGATTCCTTACGAGATGCTTCCACCATGGTGTAGACATCCTCGGAAAGACCCAGAGCCTGGAACTCTAGCCGCTCAGGTACCAGGCTGTGAGGTGCAGGGATTGAAGGTCTGGGTGGAATACCTTCCCCTGGTTCAATGATATCAGGTCCGGGCGTGTAAAAAGCCGCTCTGGGGCCCTACAGCTGAGGCTGAGGAGATCTGGATACCAGAACTGGTGGGGCCAATCTGGGGCTACCAGGATCACCTTCGCCTTGTCCCTCCTCACCTTGAGTAACACCTTGTGGATCAAGGGAAATGGAGGGAAGGCGTGAAGGCTGGGGTCCACGGCCTCGAGAAGGCATCCCCTGCAGCAAGCCTTGCTGAGGGGGAGCATGGCCTGAACTCAGCTTGTGTGTCTCCTCCTGAGGCAAACAGGTCCACCAACGGCTTGCCAACGGGAGAACAGACTATAGCTACCTCTGAATGGAGAGACCACTAGTGGGATGACTGGCCTAAGCGGCTGAGAGCATCCGCCAGTTGGTTTGAGACTCCCGCCACATGGATGGCTAGGAGATCCACCTCCAACCGGCTGGCGAGGTCCAGATCGGAGCGCCTCCTTACATAGCAGATGGGAGTGCGTGCCGCCCTGTTTGTTGAGGCAGTACATGGTCGTGGTATTGTCCATCTGGACTTGAACCATTTGACCCCGGAGCTGAGGAGCGAAAGCTGACAGTGCCAGTCTGACTGCTCTGAGCTCCAACAGGTTGATGTGACATCGGGACTCCTCGGGGGTCCAGAACCCGTGGGCCCTGCTGTCCCCCAAGTGGGCTCTCCAGCCCATGAGAGAGGTATCGGTTGTCAGGATGACCGTTGGCTCGGGGCGGACAAACGGGATCCCTTCCTGCAACCATTCTGGGGCGGTCCACCATTGGAAAGCGTTCCACATCTTCTGAGTTACAGTGATCAGCTGGTTGAAATGGCCGTGGCGCTGAGTCCACTGGGCGGTCAGCTCCCACTGAAGGGGGTGCATGTGCCACCTGGCCCAATGGACCACGGAGGTGCAGGCTGCCATGTAACCCAGAAGGCGTAAAAAAGTCCCGGGCAGGGCACAAGTGCCCAAGCAGAAATGATCAGGCAAAGGAGGAAAGAACCTCCGCCCTGTCCGCCGGGAGCCAAGCTCTGGCTTGACGAGAGTCGAGCTCTGCCCCGATGAAGCCCATCATCTGAGAGGGCACGGGTTCCGACTTGGCTTAGTTGAAAAGGAGGCCAAGTTGAGAGCAGGTTCGGAGGGCCAGATCCCTGGACCTCTCCACCTCCTGAAGGGAGGAACCTGCCAGGAGCCAGTCGTCGAGATAAGGGTAAATCCGAACTCCTTGATGCCGATGGGCTGCCACCACTGCAATGCACTTGGAGAAGACCCGCGGGGCCGATGACAGGCTGAACGGCATGGCTCGGAACTCATACAGGGTCCATTCAACCCTGAAGCAGTAGAACCGCTGGTGAGACAGACAGATTGGGACGTGAAAGAACGCGTCCTGTAGATCCAGTGAACAGAACCACATGTTTCACTCCAGAGATGGTATGATCTGGTTCAGAGTTACCATCCAGAAGGTGTGAGACCTGAGATATTGATTCAGGTCGTGGAGATCTAGGTTGGGGCGCCAACCCCCTGTCCGCTTGGGCACCAGGAAGTACCTGGACACGAAGCCTGGGACTGTAGGAGGATCCAGCACTGGAGCTACCACCTCCTTGCGGAGGAGCTGAGCAATGTCGTCCCGAAGAGCCGACTGAGTACAAGCTGAGATCCTTTCCTTCCGAGGGGCACGGGCTCAGCTGGGAGGGTACTGCTCGAATTCCAGAGGA
Organism: Neoceratodus forsteri; assembly: GCA_016271365.2. NCBI lineage: Eukaryota > Metazoa > Chordata > Ceratodontiformes > Ceratodontidae > Neoceratodus > Neoceratodus forsteri. The sequence continues at coordinate 26,470,174 of CM057455.1, read as the reverse complement.
AGTCCCTCATTGACCACTTCCAGACCCACCTGTCCGAAGTGATACCGGACCAGGCGGAAAGAAAGTGACTGAGCCGGCCCCCCATGGGAGGACCCAGAGCTGGCGTGACGGTGTAGGGGTGGCAACCCCCGACCCATCACTGAGCAGGCTTAGAGGAGGAGGAGGCTCCTGGACCAGCACCTTGGCCTCCTTTACGGGGCTGTTGGGGACACTGCTTGGGCCTGGGGTGCCAAGCTTGAGCCAGCTGCTGCTGCTGGCCTCCGTGAAAAGAGGGCTGCCTAAATGCAGGGGAAGAATGCCGAAAGGGCTTCTTCTTGCACTTCTGCTGGTTCTTGCCCAAAGAACCCTTCGCAGAGGTAGCATCCGAGGTGGCACTGGACTGCTCTATGCGCTGGAGGTGACCAGCCACTCCCGGACAAAGAGGTTGGTGCCTAGGAAGGGCACATCAGCTAACTTGTGCTGAGTATCCGCTGGAAAGGAGGATAACCTCAGCCAGACCCTGCGGTGAGTGGCCACTGCAGCTGCTAAGGAGCAGGCACAGGAATCTCCAATGTCCAGGGCCGTTTGGAGCTGCTGTTTCGCAACAGCACGGCTCTGGTCACGGACTTGCTTAACCGTGGTCTGCATGTCCTCTGGGAGATGAGGGAGGACTTCATCTAATGACCCTAAGAGGGCATGACAGAAGTGTGCCATGATCACAGTTGAGCTGGCCTGACGAAGGCCTAAGAATGAGGCCACATAGACCTTCCGGGCAGAATGGTCCATATTCTTGGACTCCTTGTCCGGAGGGTGGTCAGTGTCGGCTGAGCTACCAGTACGTCTGAACACAGAGGCAGTCACAAGGCTTTCATCTGAGGGATGCTCTGTGAACCCCGCCAGGGACCCCATGGGCACCGTGTGCTTGCGGGCCATGCTGGCAGACAGGGCTGGACAGGAGGCAGGGCATTGCCATAGCTCAAGGGCCGGGCCAACAATGGCTTCAGCCACTGGAAAAGCCTCTGTCGGGGTATCCCCCCTCTTGAGAATATCCGTAAGGCGGTATTCTGCCTTCTTTTGGATAGGCTCCAAGGGCATTCTGGTGGATTCGGAAATCAGGCAAAGGATACCCTGAAAGGAGGAAGGACCTTCCTCCAAACCTGCCACTGATGACTCGTCATCCCCTGGATGAGACTGCAAATCAGTGGCATCCGAGAACAAAGAGTTGGGATATAATGGTCTCCTGCATATGTCTCCCTTGATGCACCGAGGGCGATGAGGGACAGAAGAGTAATGGACAGGCGATGGGGCAGTCCGGTGTCTGTCGGTCCTCTTTGAGGAGGCCTCCTGAGGGCTGCTTAAGGGTAGTTCCACCTAAATAGGTGAACCAAAATAGGCCGAGCTGGAATATGTGCAGTGCCCCACAGGTGGGGAGCAGAGCCTTGGTTCCGGAGAAGTCGACATCGACCCACAGGCGGGGCCAAGTAATGGCCGGTGCTGCCGGAGGAGCCAGCTTTTGACTGGTGAAAATCAGCTGTTGCCACATGAGATCCTCATAACATCGATGGAGTTTCCGTCTAAGTCTCTACTCATCCGAGGAGGAGGATGAGGATAGATGGCGACACCTCTTTCTGGAGTGCTTGTGACCTTTCTTCGGTTTTTCGACCGAATGGGTCCTGGTCCTCGATCGAGAGTGACGGGGTTGGCTTGTTTGATCGGGAGACGCTGGAGTCAGAGAGAACCGAGGTTCCGGCACCTTTCCCTTGATTGGGACACCCAAGGGCAGGGTCTCCTCGTCGGGGAAGGAAAGGACAGGCGTCCTTTCTAAGGAATCATCGACCGGAGTCAGCGACAAAGGCTCGATTGGGTCGAGAGTGATCTTGGCCGGTTGAGCTGATTCCTCGGTCTTGGTGCTTTGGCCTGACGGAAGGTCCGAAAAGCCGGCGGCCGAGGAAGCAATCTCGACCGAGGTCGAGATTGCAAGTTCCTGTGAGTTGGACCTCTCTTGGTCCCAGGAACGTCTTCTTCTGGAGGAAGAAAGACTTTGGGTCCTGTCCCTCTTCGAGGGGCGGGGCGAGTCATGAAATCTGAGGCGCCTCACCCTGGTGGCGGAAGAGACTGGCACAACTCAGAAAGGACCCAGTAAAGGTAAGAGCAAGATTGAGAGGCATGAAAAACTTCCCGGCTGGCCAAAACTGGGGCAGCTTCACTCTTGGCTTAGCCATCTGATCAAGCTGTTGGGGTGGATCCCACAGCCCTGAACCGCCCACCTTGCCTCCTTCGATTTCACCAGTGGATTGCGAAGCTCCGGTCTCCCCAATTTTAGGCGCGCCTTGCGGTCATCCAGGACATTGGGATGGAAGGCCAGACAGATGGTGCAAGCAGTGGTGTCATGTACGACACCTACACAATAGAAACACGAGAGGAGGGGATCGGTGTGCAACATTTTCTGGCCAGAGGGACACTGGCGAAATCCAGGGGATGATTAGTCCTCCATGTCCGATGCGCTAGGATCGGAATCATAAACTCTAATGAGTTTTAGAGAAAGTGTTTGCGGTGAAAACCGACGTTGAGAATCCAGGGCCTACGAACTGCTAAAGAAGCACGAGGAAACCTGAATCTTCCAGCGGAAAGGAAGATCTGGCATCATGGGGCAGAGCCGAGGTATTTATCACCCGGGTGGGTGGGAGGAGACAGCTTGAAGACTTTCCGGCGAGATTTAAAGGGGAAAGGGACATGCCAGAGATTGTGGATGAACAACATATCCACGCTCCTAGAACAAAATCCTTTCCCTTCACCCTGGTCCATGAAACCATGAATTACATTCCCCCACACTTCACCACCCTCTTGAGAGTAAAACTCCCTCCCAAAAATCCCATTAAGTTGATATAAACAAGCATTTGTCAATGCTGAATGTTGCTTGCTTGTATGTGCTGTTTAGTATTTGGAAGTCATTGGAGTGCAAATATTGAAAATTCGCGAACTTACGAGTGTGCGTAGGAACTGCGCAATGCACGCTCGTAAAACAGTCATTTTTAGGAATTTTTTCACCAAATTTTCAAAATAGCCATTTTAAGACCTCTGCTCATGAACAGTGTCACTGTGATTTTCTTAATGTGTCCCATACATGGATTTCACGCACCGACTGCGCCATTGTGCGCTACATGAGCGGAAACATGTTTTAGGCAGATGTGAAAATGACAGCTGTACTGCTCATAAGGAGGTGTAGTAAAATAGCAATGTTGAAAATCTGGAGTGAAAATATTGAAAATCGTGAACTTCTGACGTGCTAGGAACTGCTAGCGCTGCTCGTAAAACAGTCATTTTAGGAATTTTTTCACCAAATTTTCAACATAGGCTTTTGAAGCCCACCTTATGAACATTGGCAGTGTCGTTTCATTAATTGGTCCCAAAGGTGATTTCGGCGCAGTGATCGCGAAGCACCCTTCGACCCGATTAACGCCATGACAGTGCAAGAATTCATGAGGAGGGTCCCAAAACCCATGTTGAAATTTGGCCCAAAATTCCCAAAATGCCTGAGATATGCAACAAAGTTGAAAAACTCTATTTATCCCATTATACAGCTTACCGGCATTTCCACAGTTCGCGATTGGCTTTGAAGAGTGCAGGCGTGTTCCCGGTCCACCGATGATTGTCACGCCCGAGCTCTGGAGGTAAGTATGGGGTGGGGGGTGTGGTAAGGCAGGGTGCACAGTGGGTGGGTGCAGGTTATGGGGGGAGCAGGGAGACAGTGAGGGAACGTTTTCTTGTTTACAGGTGTTTTTTTTTTTAAGACGACGCGGGACGTTTGCCACGCTGGGGTGGGCTCCCAGCATGGCAGCTGGAAAGGCTGTTTGGGGAGGGCTGGAGCTAACGGAGGATTGGGCACTCCCGTCGGCTGTAACAAGATTTGCCACGCTGGGGTGGGCTCCCAGTGTGGCACCTGGAAAGCTTTTGGGGGGGCGGCCGTGCAGCCCTGGAGCCAACGGGGATTGGGCACCCATCTCAGCTATACATTTTTGCCACGCTGGGGTGGGCTCCCAGCATGGCACCTGGACAACTTTGTGGGGGGGGGCGTGGGCCGGCGGGGATTAGGCACCCCATCGGCCATACAGTGTGTGCGTGGGGGAGGAGGCGGCTTCAGCATGCGATGTGCGTGCTTGTGTGTGTGTGGGGGGGAGCACTGCTCACTGAAGCGGAGCTCTCCCTTTCAACTGTATGCCACTGCATTTTCGACTGCTGTCATAGACAGCTGCAGCAATCATTGGAGAACTGCGGCTGTGCCTGCAAACTCACTGACTGAATTGGAAGACAGGTGCCACACCTCCGAAAACTCGGATGACGGCACTATGTTTCTTGCACATGCGTGCAAGCAACATAAAAAAGGATTATACTGTACCTTTAAAAAATAAACACATTCTCTGTCTGAGTCAGTGTCCTCACTCATCTATCCTGTGAGCTGAATGAAGCGGAAATAACAGGTTACTTACCTGCAACAGTAGTTCTAGGAGTGGTATATGTTGTTCATCCACAATTCCTGGCATGTCCCCTTCCACTTTAAATCTTGCCGGAAGTCTTCAAGCTGGCTCCTCCCACCCACCCGGGTAGTATATATCTCAGCTCAGCCCCATGACGCCAGATCTTAGCCCGCTGGAAGCAAGGTTGTGCACCTGAAGCTGGGGAGGTCGGGTGTGTGTGTGTGTGTGGATGAACAACACATACCACTCCTAGAACTACTGTTACAGGTAAGTAACCTGTTCTTCTAGGAGCGTGGATATGTTGTTCATCCACACTTCTTGGCAGACTCCAAGCAGTTCTCTGGGAGGAGGGAGGCAAGGCGCACACCGCCTACTTAGGAAATAAAGACTGGAGAACTGAAAATTACATACTTGCCGTAATTGTTGATCTTCTCTTGTATCTTCACCATTCATTACTGCTTGGGTTGTGCCGGAGGCGCGCACCCGCTACGGGAGATTTTTTTTTAAGTCAGCTCCAACTGCACCGAGCGCGATGCGCTGTGTCATGCGCGACCGTTAGGTGCCGCAGACTCCTCCTCCATTTCAGTTCTGGTAGCCGGAGAGGCGAAAACAAAGGGTAAGGAAAAAGGAGAGTGAGGCAAGAGAGCCGAGGGACAGAAAAAGGAAAGGATATAAACTGAAAAAGGAATAAGTCGGTAGAGGACAGAAAGAAAGAGAGAGAATGCCTACCCTAAGGGACCTCAGGGCCTCACTTCTGGGGCGGCTCCAAGGGAGGAACAGATAAAGAGAAAAAGGGGAAGAAGAAGAAAGGGAAGGAAACAACAGATGTTGAGAGGGGAGAACACTGCCCATAGATATACTGGTTGAGAGGTTTATAAGCTCGGAACCAAAAACAAGGGAGCAAAAAATCCCTCCTGATAGGACAGAGAAGGTTCAACTGAACCACTTGTACAGATTGGACACGAAGGGCAGATTCTCTCACCTCCCGTCATCACAACCCCCTACACTCTAGCTGAGAGCTCACAGACTGCCCAGGCAGAAATTCTCTTCTGGAAAGAGAGCGCCCAACTAGGAAGGGGAATAAGCCCCTTAGCACCTTGTTAAGTGCTAACACAGATGTGTGTGGGGAGGGGGTAAGCCCTACAGAAGGCAGCGTTGTATAAAAAGGACAGAGTGGGAACTCAATCGGACTCCCTGAAGGCAAGGCAGGAACAACAGCTCAAGGTAAATGAAATGCCAGAAGCACCAACCAGAAGAAGCTGACACAATATAAATTAATACCTGCCAGAGGGAACCTGAAAATTGGGGCCGAGCTGTGAACTGAACAACATGGCTAAGAAGCCAAGAGGTCACCCCTAGGGGTAATCAGAAACAGTTCCTTCAGGATAGAATAACTTCTACTCGTTCCCCTTTACCTTGAGGAAAAAGGATCCATCCAGAAAAGAACGGAAAATCAAGATTTTTTTTTTTTTGGCTTAAAGGCCAAGGAGGAAGGGAGAGGAACGAGTAGGGAGGGGGAGACACTGCAGTAAGAGGCCACAGAGGGGAAGGTGGGCGGGTATCAGTAATGAATGGTGAAGATACAAGAGAAGAGCAACAATTACGGTAGGTACATAATTTTCATAGCTTCCCTTGTCAGTCTTCACCATTCATTACTGCTTGGGTGAGTACCAAGCTCCACCCAAGGGGGGGATAATAGAAACCCTGAGGGAACAAGGCCCCCAGCCTCCTGCTGGTGGGAAACAGGAGGCGAAGACCCTGGGCTAATCAGATGAGAAGCCTATGGCGGAGGAGAGCTAGGAGGTGTCCCCGGGGATGGGGAGACGGAGGAAGCCCCTGCAGAAGCCTCCTAGCCCTGGAGGAAAAAAACACGGGTCCCCTGGAATGCGGAGCGAATCACCCTACACCGGGCCAGGGGTGATAACCTTGATAGACGAAGCCATGCCGTCCGTCTAATACAGATCGCTGTCCCTGCAAGCCTGGAAGCCACCTCATTGGTGTCGTAAGATGCCCTTGCTTGGTGTCTTGCCAGCTCCAGGCTTAGAGCAGAGAGGGCAATGGCCTGTCTAGATTGCTCCAAATCAGGCACTGATGCTGGGATAGCATCGACCATAAATGCCTACTGTAGGCAGCATGGTGCGCCTGATGTGAGGCAATGCACAGCACTGCACGAGAAGAAGAGAACACCCTTCTCCCGCATCGGTCAAACTGTAAGGAATCTGAATCCAGTGGGCGGTCGTGTGCTAGGCGGCAGCACCCGGAGGGAGTTTCTAGGAATGCCAATACCGAAGGCGGGTTGGGAAGAGAACCTAGAGACACCAATGGGGCAGAATACCTTCTCCTGCAGTCTGCCGGGGCTGGAACAGGGACGGCTGGCGACTGCCAGGAATGGATAGACACCTCCTGGAAAGGAATAGGCCAGGAAAGTACCACCAAATGTTGGGCACTGAATTCACTGAGGAATTCACGCGTCTCCCGTTCGGTATTGTCATGCATAACAAAGGAGACACGAAGATCCCTAACCATCCTCGAAAGGAATTGCTGATATTCAGTGAAATCAGCATCGGAGGAGAGATGAGCAGAGGGTTCCTCTCCCTCTGAGGAGGGAGACAAGGATGATGGGGAGCTCGAATGTCCAGAGGACTCCTGCGGTGGTGAGGATAAGCAAAGACCCGCCATACATATCTATCTAACGAGAGGAAGGCCGCCGCAAAGTTCTCTGAACGCCTCCCAGGATAACGGGCCCGTAGGACCGACATGGCCTGGGAGAGAGGGGGGTGGCTGCAGAGGAACGGGAGAGGGACACCTATGATGAGGCAACTGTCCTCTGCTGAGGCTCTGAAACCCAGAAAACGGAGCCCGAGCTGGCAGGATCCCGGACAACAAACCAGGTTGCAGAATGGAACCCTGAGGATGTGAAGCCTGGAAGAGCCTAGTAGGGGATCCTCCCCTGCGACGAACCTGGTGCTGCATGGGTCCAGAAGAGCAGCCCACAGCAACGCCACCAGAGGGGTCCCTGGAGCCCGAGAAGGAAAGACGGGGCCCAGCGCTACAGCTCCTACCCATACCCCGACGGGTGGCAGGTTATGACCGAGGCACCTCAACCCCCTGGACTCTGAGAACACCCTCCTCCATTACCCCAGCGACAATCCATCCCGAGCAGGTGCAGCAGCACCGGGATCGGCAGCTACCGCAACCCGCTCAGGAGGATGAGCCCCTCCCCCCACCTCCACGCTACCCCCCCTCCAGGGACCCCAGACCAACCTCAGCCTGGGAGGCCTCAGGAGAGGACAGCAGAGGAATAGGCACGCTGGGCCGCCTAGCACCTCGTCTCACTGGAGACCCGGACTCCGAAGAGTCAGGCTGCCAGGATGGGTCCAAGTCCAAATCATCCTCCTCTGAGGAGGAAGAGACCAGCTGGACCTCAACACTGGCCACCCCAGAGGTCTCCAGAAAAATGGCACCGTGAACGGTGCCGGTGTCATCTGTGGCGCCAGACGATCTTGGACCACCTGCAACACCCAAACCCGGCCCCGACTCCCCAACGGCGCCACCAGAAGAGTCCATTGGGGCCACGGCGAAGCGGGTGGCACCGAGAGCCAACACGGCACCACTGCCCCGATCACCAGCACTGCGAACAGCGCGGGAAGGCGGTGTCGAGGGTACACCAATGCCGGGCCCAGCAGACCTGGGCCTCGACAATGGGGGAGCCTGCACCTTGGAAGAGGTGACTACCGAGGTGGTGTCTCCACCGTGGCCCTGGGAGGGACCACGGCACTCTGACGACACCGTGGAAGAGGCCTCCTCCTCGGCAAGACTAGGAGATGAGGAAGCCTCCTCCTCTCCAGATCGTATAGGCCTGGGGGGAGACCCGGAGGAGGGTCTAGAGATCTTACCTGGGAAGCCCTGGAGCGACGCCGTCCCCCAAAAGTCGGCGGAGCCTTGCCAATCTTGAACGTACGGACTTTTAGGACGTGACGGTCCATCGAAAAACAGGCATCGCACGAATCCATATCATGGTTGGGTCCCAGGCAGTGAAGGCAAACATCACACCGATCTGTAATGGAAAAATGCCGGCCACAGGAGCACCGACGCATAGGGGCGTGGCCCGCTTTCGACTTACGCTTTGCTCCCGAACCGGACGTGATGCGAAAACAATATAAAACACAGAAAAAGGCTCCCGGTGCCGTAGAAATAAGGAACGGTCTTACTGGATTGAAAACGGTTCAACAGCGTCGGGAGGAACTGGAGAAGGAGTCGCAGGAAGGCCTATGATGCAGTTCAACAATCTCACACATGCAGTAGCAGGTGCAGCCTCGACAGCTGGAGAAACAGAACTGAAATGGAGGAGTCTGTGGCACCTAACGGCCGCCCCTCGTGCATGACGCAGTGTGTCGTGCTCAGGGACAGCGCCGTTGGAGCGGACTTAAAAAAAAAAAAAAAAAATCTCCCGTAGCAGGTGCGCACCTCCAGCACAACCCAAGCAGTAATGAATGGTGAAGATTGACAAGGGAAGATCCAAGGCCCCAAAACCAGCATCCCAGCATGATTCAAGGTTGATGTGGTAGTGGGTAATGAAGGTGTTTGCTGACTTCCAGGTAGCAGCCAGCGAAGCAGTAGTATGGCAGGTAGAATGAGCTCTTATCCCTCTGGGAGGCTCCTTGCCCGTCAACTCATTGCACAGATCTATGCATGATGTAATCCATCTTGCTATGGTCCGTTTGGCTGCAGGTCTGCCAGAAGCGGCTGCAGCGTAGGTGACAAACAGCTGGCGAACCTCTCGATGAATTTCCGCCATCCTCTCCTTGTAGTAGAAGAGAGCATGTCTCAGGTCCAAGCTATGGAGCCTGTACTTGGCGTCCGAGGTGTAATTAGGATAGTAAACCGGCAGAGTCAACACCTGGTTAAGGTGAAACTCTGACACCACCTTTGTAAGGAATGTTGGATGGGGTCGCAGGACAACTTTGTCCCTGTGAAAGGCCAGATAAGGGGAGTCCACCGAAAGCACCTGGAGCTCCCATGTCCTTCTGGCAGAAGTGATAACCACCAGGAAGGCAGTCTTCCACGACATGTGTGAAAGCTCACATTTGTGCATGGGTTCGAATGGCTTGCCAAAACCAGCAACAGATCCCATGGAGGTGGAGGTTCATGCACCGGAGGGGATATGTGATCCAGGCCTTTGAAAAAGCGTCCGACCACTGTCTCCTGCGCCAATGTCGGCTGACCAGCCTGCGCCTAGTAAGCAGAAATGGCTGCCAGGTGCACCCTAAGGGTCGATGACTGTAGACCCCCTTTGGAGAGAGACCAAAGGTAGTCAAAAATGTTAGCCACAGAATAGGATAAGGGGTCCAGACCCTTACCCTGACACCAAATGGAAAATCTTTTCCATTTGAAGGCATAACATTTCCTGGTCGATTCCTTTCGAGATGCCTCCACCACGGTGTAGACATCTTCGGAAAGACCCAAAGTCTGGAACTCTAGCCGCTCAGCAAACCAGGCTGGGAGGTGCAGGGATTGAAGGTCCGAGTGGAATACCTTCCCCTGGTTCAATGATATCAGGTCCGGGCATGTATAAAGCCACTCCGGGGGCCTGCAGCTGAGGCTGAGGAGATCTGGGTACCAGAACTGGCACGGCCAATCTTGGGCTACCAGGATCACTTTCGCCTTGTCCCTCCTCACCTTGAGTAACACCTTGTGGATCAAGGGAAATGGAGGGAAGGCGTAGAGGAGGCCTGGGGTCCACGGCCTCAAGAAGGCATCCCCTGCAGCGAGCCTATGGGGGAGGGGCGGACATGAAACAGCCTCAGCTTGGTGTTCTCCCTGGAGGCAAACAGGTCCACCATTGGTTTGCCCCAATGGGATAATAGATTGTAAGCTACCTCTGGATGGAGAGACCACTCGTGGGATGTCTGGCCTATGCGGCTGAGAGCATCCACCAGCTGGTTCGAGGCTCCTGCCAAATGGATGGCTAGGAGATCCACCTCCAACTGGCTTACGAGGGTCCAGTTATGGAGCACCTCCTTGCACAGCAGACTTGAGTGCGTGCCCTGTTTGTTGAGGTAGTACATGGTCATGGCATTGTCCATCTGGACTTGAACCACTTGACCCTGGAGCTGAGGAGCGAAAGCTGAAAATGCCAGTCTGACTGCTCTGAACTCCAACAGGTTGATGTGGCATCGGGACTCCTCGGGGGTCCAGAACCCATGGGACCTATTGTCCCCCATGTGGGCTCCCCAGCCCATGAGAGAGGCATTGGTCATAAGGACGACCGTTGGCTCGGGCCGGACAAACAGGATCCCTTCCTGCAACCGGTCTGGGACGGTCCACCACTGGAGAGCGTCCCACATCTTCTGGGTTACAGTGATCAGCTGATTGAAGTGACCATACTGCTGAGTCCACTGGGCAGCCAGTTCCCATTGGAGGGGGCGCATGTGCCACCGGGCCCAACAGACCACTGAGGTGCATGCCGCCATGTAACCCAGAAGGTGCAGAAAGTCCTGGGCAGGGCACAAGTGCCCAACCAGAAATGATTGGGCAAAGGAAGAGAGAACCTTCACCCAGTCCGCCGGGAGCCGAGCTCTGGCTTGACAAGAGTCTAGCTCTGCCCCGATGAAGCCCATCACCTGAGAGGGCACGAGTTCCGACTTGGACTCGTTAATCAGGAGGCCGAGTTGGGAGCAGGTATGGAGGGCCAGATCCCTGGACCTCTCCACCTCCAGAAGGGAGGAACCTGCCAAGAGCCAGTCGTCGAGATAAGGGTAGATTCTGATGCCTCTACGCCGAAGGTGGGCTGCCACCACTGCAATGCATTTGGTGAAGACCCTTGGGGCCGATGACAGGCTGAACGGCATGGCTCAGAACTCGTACAGGGTCCCTTCGACCCTGAAGCGGAGGAACTGCTGATGGGACGGACAGATTGGGACGTGAAAGAACACGTCCTGTAGATCCAGTGAACAGAACCAAATATTTCGCTCCAGGGATGGTATGATCTGGTTCAGAGTGACCATCTGAAAGGTGCAGGACCTGAGATATTGATTCAGGTTGTAGAGATCTAGGATGAGGTGCCAACCCCCCCCCTCCGCCTGGCACCAGGAAGTACCTGGAAACAAAGTCTGGGTCTGTCAGAGGATCAGGCACTGGGGCTACTGCCTCCTTGCGGAGGAGCTGAGCCACGTCGTCTTGAAGAGCTGACTGAGTGCATGCGGAGATCCTTTCCTCCCTAGGGGTGCAGACTCAGCTGGGAGGGTACTGCTCTAATTCCAGAGGTAGTCCCTGACTGATCATTTCGAGAACCCACCTGTCCGGAGCGATAGTGGACCAGGCAGAAAGGAAGTGGCGGACCGACCCCCACGGGAGGACCCAGAGCTGGCATGACAGGCATAGGGGTGGCGACTCCCCAACCTGTCACTGAGCAGGCTTGGAGGAGGAGGAGGGTCCAGGACCTGCGCCTCAGCCTCCTTTACAGGGCTGTTGAGGACCCTGCTTGTGCCACAGGTGCCAAGCTTGAACCTGCTGCTGCTGTTGCTGCTGACCTCGATAGGAGGGTTGCCTGACCGCAGGGGAAGAGTGCCAAAATGGTTTATTCTTTCTCTTCTGCTGATTCTTGCCCGAAGAACCCTTGGCAGAAGTAGCATCCAAGGTGGCACTGGACTGCTCTATACGCTGAAGGTGACCGGCCACTCCTGGACCAAAAAAGTCGGTCCCCAGGAAGGGCACGTCAGCAAGCTTATGCTGAGCATCTGCCAGGAAGGAGGAAAGCCTCAGCCAAGCCGAGGCCCTGGCCGAAGCGTCGGCAATATCATATCCCCGACCTTAGTAGGTGTCGGGAGAGGGAAGTAAGTGTATTGATCATTGATGCAAGTTGTTCTTTTTCAGGGGATGTAGGTAATTTATCAATGACTTCTGAAGCAGAAGCGCCCACTGTGCACTGAAACTTCAGCATATGGCCCATATAATTACGTATTCTAATAATTAATGTGCTTAAAGAAAACACTTTCTTCCCCATATGATCAAAACATTTGGAGTCTTTATCAGGGGCTACTGTACTTGTGTGTTTTGGTTTTACAGTACGTTCATGAGCTGCTGTAGTAATTACTGAGTCCGTAGTGGGAGTATTTGATAAATACTGATGTTCTAAAGGAGCTTGATAAAGCCTATGTGCTTTTCGAGGTAACTCCTGTGCAGTCATGGGTTGACTCCATGCCTCTGTGATACTGTTTTTAAATGGTGGTATGAAAGGTGGGACTGCTCGGATGGGTGCATCCAGGATATCTAGATAGTACGCCATATCCTTACTTAATTTTATCTTGTTCTGTTGTGGTAAACCCCATGATTTTTTTGTATTTGTAACATAATTTCTGGGAATGATGGATCATCCGTTGGGGAAATTACCTTTATTGGTTGTATTACGTTGTCGTCCCAATAGGACGGTATGGAGTAAGGGGAGTCTGAGCCCCGCCTGGTAGGAGAATCATCCGAATATATGTTTTTAGAAGGTTCCAAAATAATATGAGAATCTGAATATGCCTCTGAAGGTTCAGAAGGAGGCAGGAATGGTGAGCGTTCATGCTCCGAACGTGCATGTTTTGATAGAGGCGGAGATAAAGTATATGAGTGAGGTCTTTTTAATAAATCGGGTGTATGTTTATCAAAACCCAAAGTTTGTAAAACGTTATTATCTCTTCTACATTTGGCACTTGTGAGGATGGAATATCTATATAGGAGGGATCTGAGCCGTTTACTTGGAGCCGGAGGGTCAATTTGTGCCTCCTGATAATGTGACCTCGTACAGATTTGATGAGTGTCTTGCATGAGGGCAAAACAATCAGGTTTGCCTTTGCATTCAGTAGTATATGATCCCATACTTTGTGGTGACGCAGCCTCATAGGCATCTTTTGATACATTTTTATACATTTTTTCATGGCTATGAGTGGCCAATATTTTGTGAGGATCCCCCATTAATGGAGTGTATTCCTTTAATTGTGTTGTTCTATGATGTAGAGGCTGCTCCATTGATGGTGGGATTTGTTTTATCGACGGAGGAAGTGTGAAAGCATGCTTCATCAACAGTGGGATACCTGTCGTCGACGATGAAGACCTGTGATCATGCTCTGTCAACGGTGGGATATCTGTCGTTGACGATTAAGACCTGTGAGCATGCTCCATCGACGGTGGGATATCTGTCGCTGACGATGAAGACCTGTGATCATGCTCTGTCAACGGTGGGATATCTGTCGTTGACGATGAAGACCTGTGATCATGCTCTGTCAACGGTGGGATATCTGTCGTTGACGATGAAGACCTGTGACCATGCTCTGTCAACGGTGGGATATCTGTCGTTGACGACTAAGACCTGTGAGCATGCTCCATCGACGGTGGGATACCTCTCATCGATGATGAAGACCTGTGAGCATGCTCAGTTGATGGTAGGATACTTCTCGTCAACTATGAAGATCTGTGAGAATGCCCTGTCGAAGGTGGGATACTCCTTGTCGACGATGGGGAAGCCAGTGCATGCCTCATCGATGGTGGTATATTCCTCTTCGACGATGAAGATCTATAAGCGTGCCCCGTCGACAGTAGAGCAAGTAGAGTGTGCTCCGTTGACGGAGGTGGTGTTCTCATCAAAGAAAGTGTCTTCTGGAACACCTCCGACAACGGGGGAGTCATTCCTGTCGACAGTGAATGTAGGAGCATCTCTGATGTATGTTGCCTTGTCGACGGAGGAGCTGAAGAATGATGTCCTGTCAACGGGGAATGTTCTTTTGAAGATGTAGAAGTGCCTGCCGTCGACGGGGGGTTGTATAGCCCATCGACGTAGTGTGCCTCCTTGATGAGGTATGTTTCATAGATATAACCGGTGAACTGTGGTCTGGCAGGACCTTTGGTGAGGGTGTTTCCTTCACTTTTTACTTCTTGAAGAGGGCTTGTTAGTTTTGGAGCCCTCTGATCGAGTCCTCTGAGTCTGTAACAGGGAAATATCTTCCACCATTAAATGCTCTTGGCCGAGCACAGGAATCTGGTGCTGTGTATTTTAGCTCAGGCACCCCAAGCAATGGGTTCAATCCACTTCAAAGACTGCTTTCGGAAGACTGTTCTAGCTGCTGTCAGAGCTGAAGCCAGCGGGAAAATGAACGGAGCTTACCATGGGCCACCCACTTTTATAGGCACAGCCCAGGAAGTGTGGTTGTGTTGGTGGTCCCTGGTGTGGAGACTGCTAGAAGAAAACTGCCGTGAGAGCATCACCTATCAGGAACTCCCAGAAATAATAACTTTTGCAAAAGACCCTTCCGTGGAAGATCTACTGTTACAGGGGAGTAACATGTTTTTCTAGAGACGTGGATATGTTGTTTATCCACACTTCTTGGCAGACTCCTAGCAGTTCTCTGGGAGAAGGGAGGCAAGGCGCACTCCCCCTACTTAGGGAACAGAGACTGGAGAACTGAGGCCCGAAAACCAGCATCCCTGCATGACTCAAGGTCGATGTGGTAATGGGTGATGAAGGTGTTTGCTGTCTTCCAGGTAGCAGCCCTGCAGATTTCCCGATAGGGATTTCCTGGAAGCAGCCACTGATGCAGCGTATGGTGAGTGGAATGAGCCCTTAGCCCTATGGGAGGCTCCCTACCCGCCAACCTATAGCAGAGATCAATGCAAGATATAATCCATCTGCCAATTGTCTGCTTTGCTGCAGGTCTGTCAGAAGCGGCTTCAGCGTAGGTGACAAACAGCTGGCGAACCTCTCCCCCATTTTCTGCCGTTCTCTCCTTGTAATAGGAGAGAGCTTGTCTCAGGTCTAAAGTACGGAGCCTGTACTCAGCATCTGAGGTGTAGTTTGGGTAGAAAACAGGCAGAGTCAATACCTGATTAAGGTGAAACTCTGCCACCACCTTCAGGAGGAATTCCGGGTGGGGGCGCAGGACAACCTTGTCCCTGTGGAAGACCAAGTAAGCCGACTCCACCGAAAGTGCCTGGAGCTCCCCAGTTTCTGGCTGACGTGATAGTCACCAAGAAGGCCATCTTCCATGACAAGTGTGATAGCTCACACTTGTGCATTGGTTCAAATGGCTTGCCCATGAGTTTTGCCAAAACCAGCAGTAAATCCCATGGAGGTGGAGGTTCACGCATTGGAGGGGATATGTGATCTAGGCCCTTGAAAAAGCACTAGACCACCTTCTCCTGGTAAGCAAAGATGGCTGCCAGGTGCACCTTAAGGGCTGAAGACCCCCTTTGGACAGAGCCCAAAGGTAGTTTAAAATGCTAGCCACAGGACAGAGGGTCTAGGCCCTTGCCCTAGCACTAAATGGAAAATCTTTTCCATTTGAAGGCATAGCACTTTCTGGTCGACTTCTTCCTGGATACTTCCACTACTGTGAGTACATCCTCAGAGAGACCCAAAGCCTGGAACTCTAGCTGCTCAGGAACCAGGCTGTCAGGTGCAGGGACTGAAGGTCCAGATGGAATATCTTCCCCTGACTGACTGAGATCAGGTCCGGGCATGCTGGAAGATCCCTCAGGAGCCTGTTGTTGAGGCTGAGGAGATCTGGATATCATAACTGGCGGGGCCAGTCTGGGGCTACCAGGATCACCTGCGCCCTGTCATTCCTCACCTTGAGAAGCGCCTTGTGGATCAAGAGAAATGGAGAGAAGGCGCAGAAGAGGCCTGGGGTCCACGGCCTCGAAAAGGCATCCCCCTGCGGCAAGCCCCGCTGAGGGGCCGGGCATGAAACAGCCTCAACTTGGTGTTTTCTCTGGAGCCAAACAGGTCCACCATCGGTTTGCCCCTGTGGGAGAACAGGCTGTGAGCTACCTGTTGATGGAGAGACCACTTGTGGGATGTCTCGCCTATGTGGCTGAGAGCATCCGCCATTTGGTTTGAGGCTCCTGCCACATAGATGCCTAGATTTGCCTCCAGTCGGCTCATGAGTGTCCAGATGCAGAATGCTTCCCTGCACAGCAGCCGGGAGTGCATGCCACCCTGTTTGTTGAGGTAGTACATGGTCTTGTCCGTCTGGACTTCAACCACTTGACCTCGAAGCTGCTGAGCGAATACTGACAGTGCAAGTCTGACCGCTCTGAGCCCCAACAGGTTGATATGATAATGGGATTCTTCGGGGTCCAGAACCCGTAGGCCCTGTTGTTCCCCATGTGGGCTCCCCAGCCCGTGAGAGAGGCATCGGTGATGAGGACGACCATCGGCTCGGGGTGGACAAACGGGATCCCTTCCTGCAGATGGTCTAGGACAGTCCACCACTGGACAGCGTCCCACATCCTCTGGGTCACAGTGATCAGCTGGTTGAAGTGACCGTGGCGTTGAATCCACTGGGCGGCCAGCTCCCATTGAGGGGGGCGCATATGCCACCGGGCCCAGTGGACCACAGTGGTGCAGGCCATGTACCCCAGAAAACATAGAAAGTCCCGGGCAGGGTGTAAGAGCTACCTTGTTTGTAAATATGTTTATATTTTTGTATCTGTTTATATAGAAGTGTTTTTTGTATATGTCTGCTTTTGTACCCTTATTTTGTTCCTCGACCTATCAGGTCCATCTTGTAAATGAGCTTTGCTCAATGATGTCCGCCTGAATAAATAAAGATTTTGATTGCTTGATTGATTGAAGTGCCCAACCAGAAATGATTGGGCAAAGGAGGGGAGAACCTCTGCCCTGTCCACTGGGAGCCATGCTCTGGCTCAGCAAGAGTCAAGCTCTGCCCTGATGAAGCATATCACCTGCAATGGCACGAGCTCTGACTTGGCCTTGTTGATTAGAAGGCTAAGTTGAGAGCAGATCTGGAGAGCCAGGTCCCTGGAACTCTCCACCTCTTGCTGGGTGGAACCTGCTAAGAGCCGATCATCGAGGTAAGGGTATACTCTGACCCTTCAATGCCTGAGATGGGTTGCCACCACTGCAATGCATTTGGTGATGACCCACGGGGCCAATGACAGGCCGAGTGGCATGGCTTGGAACTCGTATAGGGTTCCCTCTGCTCTGATGCGGAGGAACCACTGGTGAGACAGATGGATTTTGACGTGAAAAAAATCAAAATTACATACCTACCGTAATTCTTGACCTTTCTGTGTATCTTCACCATTCATCACAGTTGGGTTGTGGCTGGAAGTCATGACCCCGCTGAGCTTTGGATGGAGGAGCAGACGCAGTGACGGCGCCTCCTGTCGAGGCCGACGTACAACATGGCGCTCACGGGTTGGCTGTCAACTGTTGTCGGCACTACCCCCTCGCCAGTTCTGAGTCACTGTAGAGTAAGAAATAGGGGTGGGACAAGAGAGTCCAAGGGGCAGATAAAGGACAAGATGTATTAAACAAAAGGAGGAATAAGCGACTGAAAGGACAGACGAAGGAGAGAGCAGAATGTAAGAGGATTGGGAAGGGCACCAATCTCTGGAAAACAGGAAACGGGAAAGAGAAGGGAAGGAAAAAATATATAGTTAAATGGGAGGGGAGAGGAAAAAACCAGACTCGCGACCTGGATCCTGTTTTTAGGCTAGATGAAATTACTGCCAAAGGGAGTCAGCTAGAGAGCCTGGAAAGGCTGGAAAAGTCCCAAATCAAAGAAATCACTTGACCAAGATGAACTCCTGGCAGAAAACAACTTCTCAGAAGAGTCATAGTTCAAGAAGAGGAGGGAGTCCAGGAGCCGAGGTATGTCCTCTCCCATACCAACAAAAACAAAAGAGGGGTAAGCACCTCTCAAAAAGAATCATAAAAGGGATTAGTCCCAAAGGACAAGGATAAGGGAGGAGAGGGACAGCAACCAACATCCCACCCGAGCTGTAAGGTGATGAGGAAACAGCCCCCTCACCCCCCAGCCTGTAGACCGTGAGAGTTAGCCCCTGTGTGCCAAAGGGGTCCTGTCACCCTGGCCAAAAGGAAGGAGAGGGGAAGAGAGGCACACAGAGGGTAGGGGACCCAGAGGGATGGTGGGTGGGATTCTGTGATGAATGGTGAAGATACACAGAAAGTTTAAGAATTACGGTAGGTACATAATTTTCGTATCTTATCTGTGTCAATTTTCACCATTCATCAGAGTTGGGAGAGTACCGAGCCCCACTGAAGGGAGCCCAAGACCCTAAGGGACTAAGCCCCTTAGCCTCCCGTGGGGAGACACTGGGAAGGGAGAACTCCCACGGGCCTGGCAGAGCCCGAGACTGTGGGGACTGAGACGGACCCCCCGGAAGTGGAAGGAAGTTGCCCCGAAAATTGCCGCCTCACTCTGTGGGAGAAAAGGTGGGTTCTCCAGCAGGTGGAGGAAATCACCCTATGCCAGACCATGGGTGACAACCGGGAAAGACGAAGCCATGCTGTCCACCTGATGCAGATTACTGTCCCTCCAACTCTGGAAGCTACCTCGCTGGCGTCGTAGGATACCCTCGCTTGGTGCCTTGCTAGCTCCAGGCCCTGAGCAGAGAGTGCGATGGCCTGTCCTGTTACCTCCGTATCAGGGAAAGAGGCTAGGAGTTGACCTAGCCCGGACCACAAGGACCTGTCATAGGATGCATAGTGGGCCCAATGTGGAAGCTTTGGACAATAAAATCTGTGCCGAGAAGGTCCTCCTACGCCAGAAGTAAAAACCCGAAGTGTCTTGATCTGGGGGCCAGTCATGGTGAAGGGCGCTAAGCCCATTAGGAGTGTCCAACTGCATCAATCCCGACAGAGGGTGAGGCATGCAACCTGGAGTCGCCAGGGGAGCACAATACCTCTGGCTCAGTTCCCTAGGGGCCGGAACACTAGAGAAGGGACGCTACCAGAAACACAGTGACGCTTCCCGAAAGGGAACAGGCCAGGCGGGAACCACCAGGTTGGCTGCACTGAATTCGCCAGAAAGGCACACGCCACATGCTCTGGATTGTCTTGGGGAACCAGGGATGATCCGAAGATCTTTCATCATCCTCGCGAGGAAGCACTGATACGAAGCAAGATAAGTGGGAAAGTGAGCAGCCGCTCCCCTGAACCGCTCCCAGGTCAGAGGTCCCTTAGGACCGGCAATACCAGGGAGAGAAGGAGATGGAGACAGAGGAATAGGGGACAAATCCATCGAAGAAGAGGAACGTCCTCTGCCCGGGCAAGAGGGCCTGCCGGATGCTCCCAAAGGAGTGGAGCCCTAGGAAGCCCAACAGCTGACAGCTGATCAACCACACTGGAACTGCCTAGACCGTGCCCTGAAGAATCCCCCCTGTGAGGCGATCAGAACCGTGAGAGTCTAGAAGGATGGTCCCTGGCCTCCAAAGAAGAGGGCCTCTCCGGAGGGCAAGGGTCCGACCACGGCTCCTCCCCGAACCTGGTTGGGTCCCAGGGAGAGGCCACGCACAGAACTCAGGCCCTTCGACCCCTTGGACTACAAAAGAGCCCTTTGCCTCGAAAGCACAAGCCTAGGCAGCTGACCACTCCGAATAGTCCTCGAGGCGACCACCAAGGGTACAGTACCCTCCCCTTCCGTGGGTGCTCCAGGCCGCCCTAAAGTTGGGCTGTCCAGGCACACCGCAGAAGGGGGTACCCCCAACTGGGGGGCAGAAGATCCCCCTGACTCCAGGCTGCACAGCAACGGCCACCTGGACTGCTGCCTGCTGGTCAGTGCCACTGACCCCAGAATTGGGAAAAAGTGCCTGTTCCCCAGAGGGAGGCTGAGTGGGGGCTGTTGAAGTGACCACTGAGGGATCAGCAGACTCAGAGGAGTCTGGATCAGACTCAGAATCCTCCTCCGAAGCGGTGGAGACCGAGATCCGATGCCAGACCACCTGCCAACCCCTGTCCCTTCCTGGGCTGCGAGAGGTGGCAGTCTGAGCCGTGGTGCCACAGCCAGTGCCGACCCCTCCCTTGGCGCTGTGAACGGCACCGAAGACAGAGACGGCACCAACCACGGTGCCTAAGCTGGATTTGGCGCAGTCATGGTGCCGCCGCTTCTCACGGTTCCACGAACGGCACCAGAGTCAGAGACAGTGCTACCACCCACCATGGTGCTACACCCAGTCTCAGTGCTGAAGTCCGAGACAGTGCCATCACCTGTCACGGCGCAGTCCCCAGTCTCGGTGCCAAGAACGACGCTGAGTAGCCACAGAAGAAGTGGTCAAACCTCCCATGGTGCTGCTCCAGCCACTGGTGCCGCGAACGGCACAGAATGCAGAAACAGCGCCGAGAGATGGCCCAGCGCCGTCCAGGGCCCCAGGATGCGACACCAAGGGTGCCTGCGACTGCCGAGGTGGTAAGCTCCTGCCCATTCCCGAAAGGAACGGACTGGGCCTCCCACCAAGTGGAAGGGCCCCCACTGTGGCAAGGCTAGAAGAGGCAAAGACCTCCTCGCGGTCCATACAGAACCGGAGGGGACCGGAGGAAGGGTCAAATCTGACCGTGTCTTGGCCTTACGAGTGCAGGCCTGTCCCTCGAAGTCGGTGGCGCCCGGCCCACTTTCCACACATGCAATTCGACGATTCATGGAGAAGCAGGTGTCACATGAATCCATGCCGTGAGAAGGGCCAAGCTTGAGCCTGCTGTTGCTGCCCACCATGGAAGGAGGGTTGCTTGGCCGCAGGATCATGGTGCTGAAAAGGCTTCTTCTTCTGCTGTTTCTTGGAGCCAGGGCATCCTTTTGAGCAGAAGTAGCAGAGTCCAAGGTGGCACTAGACTGCTCGATTCACTGAAGGTGACCATCCCCACACCTGGGCAGAAGAGATCGGTAGCCAGCAAAGGAACATCAATGAGTTTATGCTGGGTATCCGCCGTAAAGGTGGAAAGCCTCAGCCAAGCCCTGCAGCACATGGCAACCGCGTCTGCCACCGAACAGGCACAAGAGTCCCCGAGGTCCAAGGCCATTTGAAGTTGCTGCTTGGCAACGGGGTGGTGCGGGACAACTTCGTCCAAGGAGCCCAGGAGAGCATGCGAGAAGTGCGCCATGATGATGGCTGAGCTTGCCTGACGGAGGCCTAGAGAAGAGGCTACACAGACCTTCCTGGCAGAGTGGTCCAGTTTTTTGGACTCCTTGTCTGGAGGTCTATCAGTGTCAGCAGAGCTGCCTGTGCGCCTGAACACAGAAGCGGTCACTAATCCCTCCACCTAGGGATGTTCTGTGAACCCCAAAAGGGACCCAATGGGCACCACATACATGCAGGCCATCCAGTCAGACGGTGCTGGGCAGGAGGCAGGTGCTGCCAGAGCTCCAAAGCCAGGCCTACAATGGCCTTGGCCACTGGCAAGGCTTCCGTAGGAGTATCCCCTCTTAAGAATATCTGTAAGAGGGTACTCCGCCCGTTTCTGGACAGATTCCAGGGGCATCCCCGTGGATTCAGAGATAAGGTGGAGAATTCCTCAAAATGACGAAGGGCCCTCCTCTGTCGACAGACTACCCACCGACTCATCATCCAGCAGGTGAGAGTGGAGGTTGGTGTTGTCAGAATCTGAGGTATCTGGATAAACTGATCGGCCACCAAGGTCCCCTTGTACACGCCTGGGGCAGTCGGGCATGAGGGTGACTGATAACCTGCGAGGAAGACCCGGAACCATCTGAGATTCCATTGTAGGAGCCCCTCCCGAAGGCTGTTGAGGTGGTGGCTCCACCACTATCGGAGAGAGACCGACTTTGGCTGAACCGGGGCAGGCTTTACTGGCTCCGTGGGCAGAGGAACAGATTTTACCGGTTCCAATGGAATCGGTTTTGGCCTGGGAGGCAAAAGCCAGGTAATGGCCAGCGTGGAAACCGTAGAAGACTTCTGCCCGGTCAGAATGAGCTGCTGCCACATTAGATCTTCGTAGCGTCAACAGAGTTTCTGCCAAAGCCTCTCCTCATCCAACGAGGGCAAAGATGAATGGTGGTGCTGCCTCTTTTTAGATGCCCTCCTTGACCTCTCGGCCGAGGGGGTCCAAGATCTCGACCTCGATCGGACTGGCCAAGCAGGTCGTTTGGGGGACACCGGGGGGAACAGGTGATTTACCCGGATCAGGGACCGGTTCCTCGATGGGTTTTGCCAGCAGGCTGGGTTTCCTCATCAGGAAAGTTCAGGATCGGGGTCCTGGTAAGAGAGTTGTCGGCCTCGTTGGGCAACAACAGATCGACAGGGTTGAGAGTGATCTCCACCACATCGTTGCTCGAGACCTCGGCCGGCTGACCAGTCGGCAAGGCTGAGAAGCCAGCAGCTGAAGCGGCAGTCTTGTCCAAAGCCGAGACTGGAGATTCCTGTGACCGGGATTGCTCTTGATCCCAAGAACATCTTAGTTGAGACGAAGAATCTCTCAGTTCTCTGTTCTTTTTACGGGACTGGGAGGTATGTAAGCCCGAAGGTCCCTCGCCCTTGGTGGGGAGAGATAGGCACATCTCCCAAAAGGAGCCCGAGAACACGGAGCCCAGGTTGAGTGGAACAAAAATCGGCCGAGCGGAGAGCTCCATGGCCTGCACCAACTATTCCTCGAAAGCCTGCATCTGTTCTAACTGCTCGGTGGACCCCGCAGCTGCGGAGGCCGCCCACTGGGCCTCTCTGGATTTCATTGGTGGATTCCGTTTCTCGGGCCTGCTCAACTTGAGCCATGCGAGATGATCGTCGAGGACGTTCGGTTGGAAAGTGAAACATCTCGCATGCCTGGGTGTTGTGGCCGACACCCAAGCAGTAGGCGCATGTGGTACGTGGGTCTGTGCGCAACATCTTCTGGTGAAAACTAGGGGAAGATTTATCTTTCATAACCGAATAGCAAAATTTGCTACCGCTAACGCGAATGAGCTTAATCTTCAGAGGGTCCGAAGAAATCGAAGTCAGGGCCTACAAAATGCGGTAGTGGACAGGAGGCAACCTGACTCTTCCAGCAGAAAGGAAGATCTGGCGTCATGGGGTGGAGCCGAGGGTTATACCACCAGGATGGTTGGGAGAAGCCAGCTTGAAGACCTTCCGGCAAGAAATGGAAATTACATACCTACCGTAATTCTTGATCTTCTTGGACAAATTCTCCACCACTCATGGGATCTACACTGGAGGCGCTAGGACATAGCAGGAGCAAACGTTTTGCAAGAGGGCCGGCGCCAGAGATGGAGCCACGAGAAGCAGCGCCACGAGCTTCCGCTTTCAGCGGTAAAGACTATCTCAAGGCCATCCCTCAAACCGCTCAGTACCTACCCCCCCCCGAGGAGGTGCAGCGTAACTAACCTAGAAGGATAGTCTAACAAAAATCGGACATAAGATGGTCCGAACAACCCATATAAGAATGATCAACAAAGAAGTCTTCACAGCCTAAAGATTGAGGGAGTGAAGACCAACAACAGAGGTGAGCTCGGGGGATGGTGGGTGGGTGTGTGAATGAGTGGCGGAGACTTCGTCCAAGAAGATCAAGAATTATGGTACGTAGGCAATTTCCATATCTTCCTGGACATAACGTCTCCACCACTCATTCACAATGATGGAAGAGTATCGAGCTAATAATCCCCTGAGAGGGTGGAAAGAAATACTAAGAGCTCACAATTTTAAGACAGAAGTCCGTTAAGGATTGTCCTGCCAAACGAAAGATGTCACCTGGCATGGACATCCAGGGCATAGTGCTTGACGAACGTATGCACTGAGCTCCAGGTAGCCGCACTGCAAATGTCTGCAATTGGCACGTTGCGGATTTCCACCAGGGATGCCACGACTGCTCTAGTAGAGTGAGCGTACACTCTGCCCTCCAGCTTAACTTGCGCCATGGAATAACAATGGCGAAGGCATGCCACCAGCCATGACGAAATTAATCTGATAGCGACAAGCTGACCCAGCCAGGTCTCGCTGAAGGAAACAAACAGATGTTGAGCTTTGCAAATTTCTTTTGTTCTATCCAAATAGAAACGCAGAGCTCTTTTGACATCTAAAGAATGAAGTGTACGCTCTCCTTCATTTTGGAAGTACGCAAAGTAAGTAGGTAGGACCAAAGGTTGGTTTAGATGGAATTCTGAAACAACCTTAGCTAGAAACTTAGAATGGGTCCTAAGAACTACTTTGTCCTTATGAAATACAGTATACAGAGGGTCTGTGACCAAGGCATGTATTTCAGAAACCCTATGGGCCAAGGTAATGGCCACCAGGAAGGCCGTTTTCCAAGTGAGAAATTTCAGCTCACAGGTAGCTAGAGGCTCGAAAGGATTTCGAGTGAGCATGTCTAGCACAAGATTAATGTCCGAGGCTGAGACTGGACGTCTGATAGGAGGTCTGGTATGCAAAATACCCTTAAGAAACCTCTGAACTACAGGCAACTGAGCCAGTGACAAGGAAAGTACTGGCTCATAAGCTGAAATGGCATAAAGGTGAA
Source organism: Neoceratodus forsteri (assembly GCA_016271365.2). Taxonomy (NCBI): domain Eukaryota; kingdom Metazoa; phylum Chordata; order Ceratodontiformes; family Ceratodontidae; genus Neoceratodus; species Neoceratodus forsteri. The sequence continues at coordinate 26,445,457 of CM057455.1, read as the reverse complement.
CTTTGACTGTAGAGTATTGTAGACCTGAATTTGAGAGGTCTAAAAGGTACTCTAGAACTGCATTTGGTGGGCAGGAAAAAGGATTCAAAGAGGATTTTGCACACCAGTGAGAAAAACGCCTCCATTTGGCTGTGTACGTTTTTCTGGTGGCTGGCTTGCGCGCAGCCAAAAGAATATCTGAAACTCTCCGAGAGACATTGAACCTGTTCACCTCTATCTCTTCAGGAGCCATGTGTGACGGTGAAGTGACCTCAGATTGGGATGGACTACAGGCCTCTGGGTCAGAAGGTGCCTCTGAAGGGGAAGCACCTTCGGAAGGGTTTCTGACATACTGCTGAGTAACGGAAACCATATCTGTCGAGGCCAGAAGGGAGCAATGAGGATCATTTTGTCCCCCTGGGACTTGAATTTGAGAAGTACCCACTGAATTAGAGGAAGACGAGGAAAGATGTATAGAAAGCATTTTGTCCACTGCAGCCTGAACACATCCTGACAGAAAATGCCAGGCCCTGGATTTCTGGAGTGGAAGAGAGGCAGTTTTGTGTTGAGTGGGGATGCAAAAAGGTCCAGGTCTGGAGTTCCCACTCTGCGAATAGTGACTGAACTACGGTTGAGTCGAGAGACCACTCGTGAGGATCTGTCTTGGTTCTGCTGAGATGGTCTGCCAGTTCGTTCTGCACTCCTGGCAGATAGATCACCTGAATTAGAGCCTTGTGCTCTAGGCACTATTCCCACACTCTCATCGCTTCCCTGCATAAAGGGTAAGAGTGTGCACCGCCCTGCTTGTTGATGTAATACATCACTGCTTTGTTATCCATTTGAAGGAGAATGTTCTTGTGACAGAGAATGTCCTTCAAAGCCTGGACTGCATAAAGGACAGCTCATTTCTAGGACATTTATGTGAAGCTGGGACTCGTCCTGAGTCCACATACCTTGGATGTGGAGATTCTGACAGTGAGCTCCCCACCCCATCAGGGACGTGTCCGTGGTAATGGAAATCTGATGATCCAGGGGAGTAAAGGGATACCCTTCCAGAAGGTTGTCCTCTTGCGACTACCAGGTGAGTGACCTCTTCAGAGGTTCTGCCACCTTGATGAGAAAGGACTGAGGGTGAGTGGTTGGGAACCGCCGAGTACTGAGCATCCACTGAGAGGTTCTCATGTGGAGATGTGCTAGGGGTACAGTGAACACCGAGGATGCCATGAGACCCAGCATCCGTTGCATCAAGATAGCTCGAACTGAGCAGTTCTCCCTGATGTATAGGGCCATCTGTAGGATATCGCTCCTTCTGTCCTCTGGAAGAAAAGTTTTCGCACAGGAGGTGTCCAGAAGAGTTCCTATAAAAAGGAACTTATGGGAGGGCTGCAACTGTCATTTCTTGAGATTTAGCAGGACTCATGGACGGAGAAAGTCTGAGGCTCATGGCGCCAGAGTTCTGCCTGGAAGGACTTGCTAGATGCCAGTCGTCCAGATATGGGAACACTTGAATTCCGATTTTTCAGAGATGCGCTGCGAGAACTGCACAACACTTTGTAAAAACTTGTGTCGCCGAGGATAGCCCAAAGGGCAGGACTCTGAACTGATAATGTTGGCCCAGTGCTACAAACCGTCGGTATCTGTGGTGCTTCTGGTATATAGGAACATGTTGGTAAGCATCCTGCATGTCCAGGGAAGCTAGCCAATTGTGTTGATGAAGCAAGGGTAACAGGGTCCCTAGCGATATCATCTTTAACTTTTCCTTGGGAAGATACTTGTTTAACTTTCTGAGGTCCAGAATGGGACGCATGCCACTGGTCTTTTCCGGGAACAGGAAGTAATGGCAGTAGAAACCTGTGTTTCGTTGATCCAGCGGAACTATTTCTACTGCCCTGTTGTTCAGAAGGCCTTGTATCTCGGAGGCAAGAAGGTCTGACTATATTGTTGACAGTCTGGGCTGTCATTTGGGGAAGACTATCCGGAGGGGTTTCTGAAAGGTTGAGGGAGTACCCCTTGCGGATTATCCGGAGGACCCATTTGTCTGATGTTATGGACTTCCACTGGTTGTAGAACTTAGTCAGACGTCCTCCCACCGCTGAGGAAGAGTCCCTCTCGGGCAGTTGAGGTGGGACCTGGGCCAGAAACTTAGAAGGTAGCACTGGGCACTTTGGGCCCTTGTGCCATCTGTTGTGTTTTCTTCTGAGGCTGGGGGCCTGGTTTTTGTTAAAACCTCCCCTGCCCTTTCCCCAAAAGGACTGACGGTTGTGAAATTGACGCTTGTTAACACCCTCCCCCCCCGAGAAGGGGTGGGAGTGGGTTGAGCAGTTTTAATAGACCTAGTCTTCTGTGTGGCCTCCAGAGCATGCTCTACTTGAGGTCTGAACAGATACATACAGTCAAAGGGTAAGGCCATGACCTGCTGTGGGGCATCATCCGTGAAGCCCGCAGTGCGTAGCCAGGAGTGACTGGTACAATGCTCGCCTGTCACTGCTTGGGAAGCAGTATCGAAAGCGTCCATAGCTGCTTTAACCTGCTGGTTGTTGGACTCGACCCTGGTTATGGTCTGAAGTAGCTCTGAACTAGTGTCTGACTTGGGAAGAGCTTCCACCATCTGTTTGAGCGAATGCCAAAGAACATACTCATATTGAGATAACTAGCCCTGGTAGCTGGCAATACGCATATCCAGGGTAGAAGCAGCAAAGACCGTCTTACCTAAGGTGTCTATCTTGTGAGATTCTTTGTTTATAGGCCGGGCTGTAGATGCCTGAGGAAGAATGGCCTTATCATTCTCTGACAGGACTACAATAGGGCTCGCAAAGGCCTGGGGGCCAAAATAGGTCGATCCTTGGGAGCAGCATACTTCCTGTCTATGGACTTAGCCACGGAAGGAATGAGAGCGGGATTATTCCATAATATCTGAGAAAGCATCTCAAAGGATGGTTGTACCGGGGGAGTTAAATCCATAGGGATCTCTGGGACATGAAGGTACTGGAGTCTTAAAAGCTTCCCAGGATCGATACCTGTAGTCTGGACAGAAAGAGTAGAATTTAAATTTTTCGGCAGAGACTTAAATGACAGGTCTTCAACCACAGGCTCTGCGGCAGGATTGATCCCTGCTCCTTCAACATCATCACCCAGTTGAAGATCTGGGTCAGACTCAATATCATCTCCTGCTAGTCCAGGAGCGACTGTATGGACAAGAACGGAGTGAAAATCAGTAAGAAACGAAGAGGAGAAAGGATTCGGAGTCGAGAACCCCTGAAGGCTGGAGAGCACTGCACCAAGCCTTGGCGCCGAAGAAGAACATGGCACGGAGGGCAAGGGAGACTACACAATCGAAAACTACCCAGACCACAGCGCCGAGGACAGCACCAACAAGACGCACTGGCGCCGACGACGGTGCAGAGAACCCCAGCGGTGCCGATGATGGCGCCGACAGGCGTGGTGGCGCCAAGGATGGCGCCGAGAGACCCATCGACACCGAGGGAGACCCTGATGGCACTGAAAGCAATCCAGGGCCCTGAAAAAGTCCAGTTACGTAAGAACTTACCGTAACAGTAGATCTTCGAGAGAGGCTCTTGCAGTAGGTAATTACATATAGGATTGACATCAGCAGGTGGCAGGACCCCACGGAAATTTTTTTAGCTAGCAGTCCCTGGCGAGGGACCGCCCCCACGTCAGGTGACCGCCATCAGGAGACGTCGGTATAAAGGGGCGGTCCCTGATGCCCGCCTTCCAGTTCTTTCCCGCCACAGGCCAGAAAGGCCAGACGAGAGATGAGCGGATATTTCCATCACTGGAAAAGGAGCTGAAAAAGCCTAGGGGATGGAGGGCGGATAGATGAGTTTATCAGAAGAGCCTCTCGAAGATCTACTGTTACGGTAAGTCTTACGTAACTGTACTATCTTATTCGAGAGGGCTCTGCAGTAGGTAATTACATATAGGACTGAATCCTAAGCAGTCTGGAACAAAGAGAGGCACCGGGAGGAGGAAAACTACTCCAAGAAGCAGTTCTAGCTGTGCAAGCTTCAAGATAAGAGGCCTTGCAGGACAGCCAGCCTGAAGGCGAGAGGCAATATCCAAACTGTAGTGTTTAGTAAAGGTATGGACAGAAGTCCAGGCGGCAGCAGCACAGATATCTGCCGCTGACATTTTTGAAACAAGCTGCTGAGGCAGCTACTCCTCTGGTGGAGTGGTCTCTTACTTGACCCGGGAGAGTCTTGTTGTATTTGTCATAACAGAAAGTGCTGCAATGAGCCAACCACTTAGATAGGCGTTGCTTAGAAACGGCATTGCCTTCCCGTTTATGAGCAAAAGAGATGAACAATTCATCAGTCTTTCTGAGATCCTTTGTCCTGTTGGTGTAGTATCTCAGCATCCGGTGAACAACCATAGTATGGAGTAAATACTCCCCTTGATTAGAGTACTGCGTGAAAAAGGCGGGTAACTCTATGGACTGATTTAGAGTGGACTCCGCTACTATCTTAGGGGGGAAACTCAGGGTTTGTGCATAGAGCAACACGTTCCCTGTGAAAAATCAAGTATGGAATTTTACACAGCAGGGCCTAGAGCTTGGAAATTCTCTGAGCGGAAGTAATGGCCACCAGGAAGAGAGTCTTCCACGAAAGGAACTTCAATTCCGTGGAAGCTGCCGGTTCAAAGGGAGGCAGAGTAAGTTTCTCGAGAACAAAGTTCAAGTCCCAAGGAAATAGGTACGATAGGGGTCTCAGATGGAGAACCCTCTGAGAAAGGTCTTAGAGACCTCCAACTGAGCAAATGTCTTGTCTGCAAAGGGACATGATAGGGCCGAGATGGCCGCTATGTGTACCTTCAGAGAAGAAATGACTGAGACCCAGGTCAAACAGATGACGTAGATACTCCAGCAGAAGCCCTGCTGAACAGGAGAAGGGTTCCACGTTCTTGGAAGCAGCCCCGATAGTGAATCTTTTCCACTTCATGGTGTAGGTGGATCTAGTGGAGGGTTTTCTAGCCTCCACCAAAATCTCTGCCACTTGGGGAAGACACCCCAAAACGGGACTGAGCTAATTCTGCAGGAGCCATGCATGCAGCTGAAGAGATCTGAGGTCTGGATGGACCAGGGTCCCCTGATCCTGGGTCAATAAACCTTGAGATAGAGGAAGAGGAAGAGGATGATCATCTGAGTATTGTTGTAGAACAGAGAACCAAACTTGCCTGGGCCAGAAAGGAGCAACCAGAATCATTCGTGCTCCTTCTGAAGCTAGTTTCTGCAAGACTCGTGGGATAAGTGGAATTGGGGGAAAGGCATAGATGAATCTGTCCTTCCAGTCTAGAGACAGAGCGACTCCAGAAAACGCCTACTCTGAAACGATAGCAGCAGAAGACGGGAAGCTTTATGCTTAGAGGATGCGAACAGGTTCACCTGTGGTGTTCCGTAAAGTCGAAGATATTGTCTAGGACCCCTTGGTCCAGTTCCACTCGTGAGTCATCAGAGCAGAAGAGCGATTTAGCTTGTCTGCCGCGTGTTGTCGCCTCCCCGAACATGAACTGCCGTGAGGTGAAGGTCGTGTTGTGTTGCCCAATACAAACCCCTCACTGCTTCCTGCACAGAGGTGGTAGAACCGAGTCCCCTTGTTTGTTGATTTCCAACCATGACATGTTGTCCGCCTGACAGCTAGGTGGCCGAAGGATGTATTGGTGAAGGGCTTGGAGAGCGTACAACACTGCTTGAAGCTCAAGCACACTGATGTGGAGAGTTTGTTCGAGCTTGGACCAGGAGCCCTGGGTCTGATGGTGACCTAGATGGGCTCCCCAACCTTCACCCGAGGTGTCTGTGGTTAGAGTCTGGGAGGGGGGAGGACGAAAGAAAGGAACTCCCTGAAACAGGTTCTCTCGAACCATCCACCACTGCAAGTCTCAAAGCATCGGCGAGGAGACTAGAACTGGGTGATCTAAGTCATCCGCTAACTGATCCCATTGGGAGCGGAGAGTCCACTGAGAAACTCTCAAGTGGATTCAAGTGTGAGGAACTGTAGGGATAGCAGCCGCCATGAGCCCGAGAAGGCGAAGGACTGACCTTGCACAGACCAGCCTGCGGCCGGACAGCAGACTTATCTGAGTCTGGAGGGTGGACGCCCTGTCCGGTGGCAGGAAGGCCCTGCCTGTGGTCGTGTGTCTAGAATCGCCTAATAAACTGTAGTCCTGGGATGGATCCAGGTGAGACTTGAATGGTTGACAGTAATACCCAGGCAGGCAAAACCGTTGGTGGAGGGTGAGGCAGTGCAGGAGTTCCTCCCTGGACGAGGCTGCCAGGAGCCAATCGTCCTGTATGGGAAAACCTGCACCCCTGGTATGCAGGTGGCTGCCACCACTGCTAGCATTTGGTAAACACTGGGCACTGAGGATAGGCCAAACGGAAGTGCCTTGAATTGGTAGTGGTCCCCTTGGAACGCAAAACGAAGGTATTTGCAGTGAGACGGGCGAATGGAAATGTGCAGGTAAGCATCCTGCATATCTAGGGCACACAGCCATTGACCCGGCCGGAGGAGGGGCATGAGGCTCTGCAATGAGAGCATCCTGAACCTTTTGTATTCCACAAAGAGATTTAGGGAACTAAGATCCAAAATTGGTCTGAGATCTCCTGTCTTATTTGGGACCAGGAAGAAATGGGTATAGTAACCCGTCCCTTGCAGATGAAGGGGGACGGGTTCTATTGCTTGTTTCAGAAGAAGAGCTGAAATCTCCTCCTGGACCAAGAGAAGGTGTTCCCTTGAATACTGACTTACCTTTAGAGGGGTGGCGAGGTGGTTTCTGAAGAAACTCCATCGAGTGTCCTTCATGATAAGCTGAGCACCCAAGAATCTGAATTATCCTCTCCCAGCCCGGAAGATGGAGGGAAACCTCCTCCTACCGTTCCTCCGGGAGTCCGGAGGCTGTGGGAGAGGAAGGAGTCAGATGGTGTGGGGCAGCGCCAGCTGAAGCACCCGCTGATTTTTGGGCGGGGGCTTAGCAGCTGGGGGCCCGCGCTTTGGGCCCACCTTCCCTGGGGTTTCGCCTTGGGCCGATTCCGTCTGCGAAAGGGACGGCGCTGCTGCTGGTGGGGGCGGTACATGGAGTTGACAGACTTCAGTGCCATCCCCTTCTCCTGCAAATCGGTGATGATGTCCTTGACATCACTGCCGAAAAGCACCGACCCCCGGAAGAGCGCTTCCTGGATAGCGGATTGCACTTCCGGCCCAACCCTGACACGCGGAGCCAAGCATGATGACGCAAGCCTATGGCGAAAGCTGAGCTCCGTCCAGCAGTGTCCACTGCATCGTAGGTCGCACGAAGCATGTGTCGACTGGCCAAATGTGCAGAGCGGACAAGATCAGCCAACTCCTGCTTGACTTGGGAGTCTGGCAAGGAGTCCAGTTTGGCTTCCACCTGAGTCAGAATGGCCTTCTGGTAGTCCTCCATATGGTCGACATAATTCAGGGCCCTAATCCCCAGCATGGAGGAAGCAAAGATCTTCTTTCCATACTGGTCCAGAAGGCGGGATTCTTTGTCAGGTGGCGACAAGCTGAGATGTTTTGGGTTGGCCGACCGGCCGTGAGCGGCGCTAATCACGACCGAGTCAGCACAAGGGTGGGAATCTAGAAAATCAACACCCTTGGGAGCCTGGTATAGCCTATTCGACTTCCTCGGAAGTGGGGCTACAGCTGACGGCTGTTTCCAGATGGCAGTGACAAGGTTGGCATGAGGCTCTATCCAGGGTGGCACCAGAGTAGGAGCTGTCACGGGCAGATCCAGATGCTCAGCGAGTTTCAGACGCTGAGCATCTGGTTCCAAAGAGTGCCACTGATGAACCTCCTGGATTTTCCTTAACAACTCCGTAAAAGAAGAATCTTCCGGAGGAGACTTCGGAGGAGTCCTTGGCCTGGGCTTCGACGGAGAGCGTGGCTCATCGTCCCTTTGGAGCAACCACTGAGGAACTGAGGTGAAGAGGAGGAAAAAGGAAAAACCCTTCCGCCACCAGGAGGAACAGACCCCTTGGGAAACCCCGGGAAGCGTGTCCTGCCCTCTCTGACCCAGACGGGAGAGCCCTGAGTCCGGAGGTGGTGAGGGAGGTGCCGCCTGGACATACGGGAACCTGAGATGGCACCGCTGCCGGTAGATCGGTTTGCCTCCCTGGTGAGCTGAGCCTTGCCTCAGCCCACCAGGAGGCCAGAGTCTCTGCAAGTCCACCGCGGCTGTGGGGGGGGAGGAGGAGGAGGCGGGGTAAGGATACGGTTGTACCATATGAGAGTATCCAAACACGGGCGCGGATAGCCCGGGCGTGTATTGTGCGCCGGGTACTGCGCGCCGGATACTGGATCCCGCTGGACGCCGGGCAGGGACGGAGGGTACCCGGAGGAGCTGCCAGAGCAGACGGCCCGCCGGGCGGCCTCATGGGCGGATCCAGTTGAGGGCCCGGAGGGTGGGTCACATCCGAAGCGGGATGCTGGCCGGAGTCGGTAGAACCGGGCGCTGACTGGCGCCGTGGTCCCGCGCCGGAGGTCCCAGCGCCGGGCCAGCATCCGGGGAGCCGACGCCAGATCCGCACAATCTACAGGAGGACGGTCCGACGGAGAAAGGTCCCAGCGCCGCCTGGGATGGAGGGACTCTGTCCCTAGACGGCAGCGAAGGCTGCGGAGAACCGGAACGACGGACGAGGGAGGTCTGTCGTCGGTTTAGTCGCCGACCGCGCCGGACGAACCGACGCGGCGGCTTTACGGGCGAGCCGGGCAGGCGCCCGGAGGAGTCAGATCGGGCCAGGTCTGAAGGGAGGCGGCCGCGCGCCGCCTCAGCGGCCGCGCGCCACTAGCCTTCTCCGCTGCCGGGATGGAGGAGCCGACACCGCTTACCGAGTCACCCACGCCAGTAGGCCGCGAACCTGTGGCCGAACCGGGCGGAGGCCTCCAATTGCCTGAGGCCTAAGGCCCAACGCCGAGCCAGATCGGGCGCGGTACCTCGGAAACCTCCGAGGCGGTTGTTGAGGAGCGGTCCCTGAGGACGCTATTTGGGACCCAGCGGCTCCCGAGGGAGACGCAGTAGAGGAGCCCTGTCCTGTGCCTCTCCTTATCCTTCTTCCGATGGCCTTCGGGTAAGTGGACGCCTGCCTCAGTTTTTGAGCTCCTCTCCATCGAACTCATCTTTTCTTCAAATGTGGGCTTCCAGGATTGCTGCCGCCTTTTCCGGCAGCCACGCTTGAAGCTGAGGCAGTGCTGGCACTTCTCAACCGGGTGATCGGGGCCTAGGCAGAACAGGCGCAGGAATGGTGGTCCTTGCTTGAGAGTTAGGTGCCCATTAGGTCACATTATTTTTGTACTTGAGGTGTAGGGACGTCAAATATACACCGATGATGACCTGACGTTAATCGAAAAATCAAAATACTTCGCAAACACCGACGGCGGTAGGCCGAATAAGCAATCTAACTTTCCACGAGGCACTGCACAGTTAACGGGCGGAAAGAACTGGAAGGTGGGCGCCAGGGACCACCCTTTATACTGACGCCTCCTGACGCCTGTCACCTGATGTGGGGCGGTCTCGCCAGGGCCAACTAGCTAAAAAATTTTCCGTGGGGTCCTGCCACCTGCCGACATCAGTCCTACATGTAATTACCTACTGCAAGAGCCCTCTCGAAGTAAAATCTTCAATTTGTAGAAAAAGAAAGAATACTAGGAGATAAGGGCATCGGTGTGGCCCCCTGCGCCGCAGCCATGTGAGGGGGGAAAACACCAGAGCTCGGAGTCGACGGCACCAAAGAGGGTGCTGTGCGACTAGGAAGGTCCAACCGCCTTACCCGCTCCCTCGAAAAAGCCCGAGGGCCTCGGAGAGACTGGGCCCAGCAACTGGACCAACCTCCGAGCCCACTGCTCCATAAGAGTGACCCACTGATGAAACTGTTCATTGGAAACCCTTTCAAGACATGGGGAAGGGCCCTGATGCTGAAGAGGTCGGTCACCAGAGACAGAAACCATCGACTTTGGAAGAGGAGACAGGCATCTGACCACAACAACCGAACGTCGACAAGTAGACATACCAGAAGGCGACCTCGAGTGATGCCTTCTGTTTTTTGACCTGTGGGCCGAAGAAGTGCTCGAGGCTGAACGGTGTTGAGAGTGTGACAGTTTTCTTTTATGCTTCTGGGAATCGGACCGTTCATTGTCAGACCCTCGCTCCGGAGAGGGCGGAGGACTGGACCCAGCCCGGCTGACTGAACAGCTTTCATACGAAGTCTCCCTACCGTCACCTGACCCGCTCATGGTCGACTCCATCAATGGAGGGCTGAAGACTTCTTTCTTACAATAAGTAAAATTAAATATAATCGGTACTTATTTCGAAGATAAATTACAAAATAATAAACTGAAAACTATGCTGTTAGTCTGAAGTTTGAATCCTGGCGGGCGCGCGTCGTCGTCACTGAAGCGCACTCGACGGAGGGGAAAAAAGGAACTGAGGCAGTTGGAGGCTGACGCCGAGATAGTTCTTGCTGCACGAGGCCAAGCTCAGGCTCCATCTCTGGCGCCGCCCTTGCAAAAAGTTTGCTCCCGTTGGGTCCTAGCACCTCTGGCATAGATCCCATCAGTGTGAATGAGTGGTGGAGACTTTATGTCCAGGAAGATTTAAAGGGGAAAGGGACATGCCAAGAAGTGTGGACGAACAACATATCCACGTCCCTAGAAATGATGTATATCCTAAAAGTAACACCTGATTGACTTATAACCAATGGGCCAGACCCCCCCCCCCCGTTCTATTTATTCTCAACCAGTACCAACTGGTACCATCTGGCTTCAAGTGCGCCCCTATACCTACCAGACTCGCATCTCACTTCCTAAGGCAGGATCAGGATCCAGTCCAGTCTTTCAGCCTTCCATTAGACGGCTGGTTTATCTTTGCCAGACGCCTCCTCTGGCTGTCGTTTATCACTGCCTGGATGCTCCTTACACTGTTCCCATCCATTGTTGCTGGCTTGTTCTTGCTGGAGGTCACTGCTTTGCGACCTACAGGAGGAGCTACACATATACTGGATGGAGGCTGGAGGGGTCCAGTGCGAGGCCTGCTGGAGAGACCTTTGTCAGAGAGGCTGTCATCCAAGGTACTGGTGCTGCACTGCCACTTTTTTTAGTCCCCAGCTCATCCACTACTCCTGCTGTCAGTGGCAACCACACCAGCCACCACCAGGAAATGCTGCACAGTGGCACAGTGAGAGCCTATCCAAGGGACATTCTGAACCCTCTCTGCCACTCTCTGCTCCTGACGTACAGGTTTCGAAGCACAAACCTGGGTAGCCAGTGTGCCACAATCCCTCATCAATCAGCACCACAGAGCCAGACTAAGCTTTTTTTTTTTATAAAGGAAAACAGTTCTCTGTGACTGTACTTAGCCCTGGGATGACAGTGGGACCAGCAAACAAATATTCAGAGCTTATACGACCTCTAACAAGCTCTGCAGGCTAAGGAATCTCCCACTGCTGCAGCCCTGCTCTGATGTCAGTTACAGGGGATTCTGGGATTTGTAGTAACAGAAGACGTCAGCCTAGAAGCAAGCAAAGTTAGTTTGATACAATGTACTATACTTAGAGCCCAGTGAAATTTATGTTTTATAATTTTTCTTTTTATTTTTCTGGAATTTCTTGTCATTTCTTTTTATTCACTGAAATGTAACTGTATTTCTCATCACAGTTACAGTCATAAAATACCTCAAAATGACCATATACACACTAGAAATCACATTCCTATTCTACATTGTATCAAGCAGCATTATGTTATGGTTTTGAAAGGTTTTGTGAATCAGACAATTTCAATGCCACTTTCTTGCAGACCTTCTCTGTGGTAACAACAGAACTTAAACAACAAATGCTGTGAGAATTTATTTAGTTTAAAAAAAAAAAATGTTTATAATTTTTTTTTCTTGTGCTTGCTTTCGTTTTATTTTTATACCTTGAATTTCTTGTTATTTCTGGGTCTGTAACTATACTTACAGTAAATAGTAAGCAAAAAAATGTCTTTGCTCACAAACGAGTGTGGGTCCCTTGGTGCTGACTGTTCCCCCTTAAGTCTCAACAACCATAAATAAAAGAAACACAAATACTGTTTTTTTAAAGTTTTTTTTTGTTTACTTTTTTATACAAAAATGTTCTCGTATGAAACATGATACATTGGCAAATATTTTCACAAATGAAAAGTCTAAAAATACCTTTTCAAAGAAAAACTGTACACCTAACCGACATTGTGTACTCTTTTAATGTCAAATGCAAAATAGAAGAAACAGTCATGTTCTCGAGGTGAAAGCTCAGAGAGTGTGACCCTGGCCATTGCTGGACTTCAGCCCCCTTTTGAAAATTTCAAGAACATCATTAAAAATGCGCCGTGACTCTGTCAATCTCCAGCAAATCATCCAGGATCTGAAAGGCAAACAGAGGACTTGAAGGTAATACAGCACCATGTATGCACAAAAAACCTCCAACTACATCTGGGCCGGGCACACACACACACACACACCCCCACCCACCCACACATCTCTGCTCAATAACATATAGTACATAGTAACAGAGTGTGTGTGAGGAAATGAGCAAGAAGACACAACAGGGTGTGTGCAGTTATGTGAGGAACACAAGCCCAGGTGTGCTGTGAAGCCAACGGCGTTTAGGCTGTGTGCCTTCAAGTACTTGGAAGTGCGATTATCACATAACTACCCACACCCTGGTACGTCCTATTGTGCTTATGAAATGAAAAACTAAGAAATCTTATTAAAAAAGCAAACTTTTTAAAAACAAATCCTGTTTCGTTAAATGACTAGTAAAAAACAGTCAATTCCCACGTATCATCTGTCTACACATCCTGTCAGTTAGGTAGCTGTTATACCAGGTTACCTCCTTAGGGGAGAATCTGAGGGATAGCATTTTGGATTTAAGTGGAGAGTGGTCTGTAAGGTCAAATGCCCTTGTTAGATCAATAAAGACTGCACCAATTAGAGTAAACCATTGTTCACAGCAACTTTTGTATCACTGGAAAATTTGAGTAGAGCAGTGGCAGTACTATGTCCTTTCCTGAAACCATATTGGGTGTCCGAAAGGAGGTTTCAGTCATGTAGGCAGGTGATAGTTGGATAAAGACGAGCTTTTCTAGGATTTTGCTCAGGACAGAAAGGATGGCTATGGGATGGTAACTGGAGATGGATTTGGGGTCACCCTTTTTAAGGACAGGGACAATTCTGGCAATTCTCCAGATATTAGGAACAACTCCTGAACATAGGGACAGATTAAATATTTTGGCCAGTGGTGCAGCAAGAAGAGGTGATGCCATTTTTAACAGTCTAGGCTACAGACCATCAGAGCCAACACTGCTGCAGACAGAGATGGAATTTAGAAGTCTGTGCACTTCCAGCTTGGAAACAGTACGCAAGTGGAAGCAAGGGGAAGTGTTGGGTGAGTCATTTGGGGGGGCAGAGATTGAGGCAAGGGGAGTTGTAGGAGGACTAGTATAACTAGATAGGTCAGAGAAGTAATGGTTGAAGGAGTTTGCTATAGTGAAAGGATATTACAGCACTATGTTGTTGGAGGCATGTGCATGCGTATCCCCATAAAACATTTTATGTAACCTAGAATTTTTTGGAGTCACCAGCCGCGTTGAGGAGCACATTTTTACAACAGCAGCTCTTGGCAAGGTGTATGGCCTTTTTGCAAGCATTTCTCTTGGTCCAGTAATCATACAAGTCAATCTGCAGGTGAGAGGACCTAAATTTAGTCCAGCTCTTGTCCCGAGATTTAAGTTGAGCAAGGAGGTCCTTGTGAAGCTATTAGAAGCTCCCCAGATCCTGCGCGATACCAAGGGTGTGTGCTGATCCCGGAGAGAACAGAAGTGGGTGATAAAATAGCCTAGTGCTTCATTAACATTAGCAGCTGTAAAGAGCGGGCTCCAGTCTATCTTGGAAAAGTCAGCCAGTAAAGTGGCAGGGTTAAATTTGGAAAAATTCCAAAAAGAGATAACTTTGGGGGAGTTTGACAGTGCCCTATACTGCCATGTGCAGTAACTACGGGAGTGATCAGCAACTGCATCCGACAGGATACCAGCCCCAGAGATTCTGTCGATCGTACTTGTTAGGGCCCAGTTGATCAAAGTATATGTGCCTGTAGCCACCGACAGTCTAGATGGGTCAGAGATGAGTTGGTGCATGTGGTATTTTTCTACTAGAGTATCAAATGATTAGATGGATCTGCCTCCTTAATCAAGAGTGGCATAGTTTCATTACGACCAGCTAAGGAGGCAGATTGAGAGAGTAACTCAGAGAGGCCAGCAGTGCCACTTTCAGGAGGGTTATAGGCACAGATGATGTCAATCTTTTTTGTGCCACCCAGAGGGAAGATGGAATGCAAAGTCTCACACTGTGCAAAGTGAGGAGTAGGGAGAACAGAGAGATTCAGATGTGCCTTAAAAAAGATAGTTACCCCCACCTTCCCTTTTGGAGGAAGGGCAATCACATCGTCGTAGATTGTAGTTAGTTAAAGAGCAAGCTGAAGCAGGAGTGGAAGGTTTTAGCCAAGTTTCTGATACACATAAAATGTCAGTGCATTAGGCTGAGGCACAAAGGCAAAAGAAGAAACCACTATGGTTTTCAAAAGAGGTAGCAGAGATAGTAAGGGCCAAAATATTGGGTTTCAGAAAGTATAAGGAGACACAGAAGGTAGAGGATAGGGTGGTGTACTTAAATTGTCTGAAGGAAGCAGAGAAAGCTGTTAGGAGCGCAAAGGCACAAACACAGAAAAGACGAGCCAGACAGTGAAGAAAGGGGACAAGACATTCTATAGGTACATCAGTGAAAGAAGAAAGTCCGGGAAGGGGTGGATTCTAAGGCTGAGAGGGGATGAAGGGGGAGGGTGTGGAGGGAGACCTGGAAAAGGCACAAATACTGAATAAATACTTCTGTTCAGTATTCAGTGAAGAGGAGGGATAGGGACCATAGCTGGGCACCAGATACAAAGGAGGGGGGGAGGGAGGTGAACACCAGTCCATTCTCAGAAGAGAGAGTCCTGAAGGAGCGCACAAAGCTGAAGGTAGACAAAGCAATGGGGCCAGATGGCATACATCCCAGGAATCTGAAGGAACTACGGAGGGAGCTAGCTGCGCACTGGCAGCCATGTTCTATGAGTCGTTCAACACAGGAGTGGTTCTAGAGGACTGGAGAAGGGCACAGGTGGTCCCTCTTCACAAAAATGGTAGCAGGGAGGAGGCAGGAAACTACAGGCCGGTCAGCCTCACCTCAGTGGTAAGATTATGGAGGCACTGCTTAAGGAAAGGACTGTGGAACACTTGGAATCCAACAGGGTCCAGGATCCGTGGCAGCATGGATTCACAGCAGGAAGGTCATGTCAAACAAATCTGATGGACGTTTTTGACTGGGTGACAAAGGATGTGGATCGGGGGGAGCAGATGTTGCCTACCTTGATTTCAGCAAGGCCTTTGACACCGTCCCACATAAAAGACTGGTGAACAAGTTGGGTAGCATGGGCATGGGCCACAAGGTGATCAACTAGGTTAGAAACTAGTTAGGGGACAAGAAGCAGAAGGTAGTGGTAAATGGGATCCAATCCAATGAGAGAGGGGTGATCAGTGGGTAGTTCAAGGATCAGTCCTGGGGCCAGTCCTTTTAATGTTTTCACTAGTGACATTAGGAAGGGGCTGGGGATTTGCCTGTTTGCAGATGACACAAAGATCTGCAACAGAGTGGACATTCCAGATGGGGTGGAGAAAATGAAGAGGGACCTAGGAAATCTGGAAACATGGTCTGAAGTGTAGCAACTGAGGTTCAATGAGAAGAAGTACAAAATCATGCACCTGAGATGCAGAAACCCTGGAGAGCGCTACAGGATTTTTTTTTGGGGGGGGGGAGAGTTGCTGGCGGTCACCAGGGAATAAAAGGATCTAGGGGTTATCATCTCAGAGGGCCTAAAGGTGGCCAAGAAGAGTACAAAGGCTGTAGGGATAGCCAGTGGCATGTTGGGGTGCACAGGAAGGGGTATCACTAGCAGGAGGAGGGAGATGGCGATATCACTGTACAAAACACTGGTGAGACCTCATTTTGAATACTGTGTACAGTTCTGGAGGCCACATCTTCGTAAGGCCATAGACAGGGTGGAGGTGGTTCAGAGAAGGGCGACTAAAGTGGTACAGGGCTTGCAGCAGAAAACATATGAGAAGAGATTGCAAGATCTCAATATGTATATACTGGAAGAGAGAAGGTAACGGAGACATGATTAAAACCTTCAAGTATCTTCAGGGCATAAACAAGGTGTCTTTCAGTAGAAGAGAAGTACTAGAACGAGACAGCATGATATGAGATTGGAAGGGGGCAGGATAAGGGGAAACGTGGACATTTTTCTTCATGGAAAGGGTGGTGAATGCATGGAATAGCCTGCCCCAGGAGGTGGTGAAGCAAGCACAATGAGGGGATTTAAACATGCATGGGATAGAAGTGGGAACGAGAGGCTAAAGCCGATGACCAAGTAGGGTCAGCGGCCACTAATAAAGGTAGGGTATGCAGGCAGACTGGCTGAGCCTAGCGGTTCTCATCTGCTGTCAATTACTATGCAACTATGGTTGTATAAGGTAGCTCAGGCCTCTAATTTGGGAGGATTACGAAGCAGACTCCATATATTGAGGTGGACTATTTTTAGGCCCTTTACTCCAGACCAGTGGGGGTCAGAGTGAATTAGAGGAGTTGCAGAATACTGATTAGTTTCAATATCACTGGATAAGATCAGGGTAATAAAGCATAGGCACCATAAATTACGAGGGGTAGGGGGAATCCAAATAGTAAGCAATGGCGGCGTTTAACAGGAAACTGGCAAGCAAACACTGGTGGCCAGTCGATAGAAATGGGGTAACATCTGGATAAGTCTTCTGAAAGACCAGAGGGTTTGAGTAATACAAGTCATTTGGAATCTGTTGGACATACTCCTGGGGCAGATCAAGGGGGGTTAAGTGCGTAGTCAATGATAAGATAACCAGATATAAGGATGTAGCACCAAAAAATAACAGATTGGAGGGGAGTCATAATGACAGGTACAGGACAATATGTCACACACCAAAACAGGTATAGTATAGGGGCTACTAGAATGCTATGAAAAACAGGATGAATATATAACTGCAGCAGCTATATTCAGGAAGGAAAGGCAGAAATCAATAGGATTGGTGGGGGGCAACTGAGCTAGAAATTATTAAACCAAAATCATCTGAGCAAGTGCAGGAATTCAGAGGGTTGGGGTGAGGCTTTTAGAAAATCCTCTATGGATAGGTGAGCAGGAAGAATCCAAGTAGGAGCTGTGTGAGGGGTGCTACTGGGACAAATCATTAGTGTGGGGGGTAAAATGTAGGCTGATTTGTTCACACACGCATAAAGGGCAGCCTATCTTACAGTGGGAGGGAAGCACTGTGCGATGCAGCATAGCGGCGGCACTCCCTAGCTGCACTAATCAGTTGACTCTGCCAACTAACTCGAAGACCACGAGGCCCTTATAGAAGTAAAGCGGTGTTCTAAAATGGCACTGAACGCCAAGTCCATGGGTGTCTTGCAGGTGAACGGGGGCCAAGGCCGTACCTGCTTGTCCTGCTGCACTGTCCGCTCCTGTAGGGGGCAGTGGGGAAGGGCTCCTTCTGTGCTGCCCTCACAAGAGGTAAGCTGCGGTGAGTGAAACAATAGTGCTGTGGGGCAGGTTGTAAGAGGAGACATGGGGAAGGGGGAGGGAGGCTGCTAGAGTGCAGCAAGAGTGTAGTGGGAGGACAAGGGAGGGACAAAAACAGAGGCAGGGAAATGTCTGTAGTCAGAAGAGAGAAATTTAGACTGCGAGGCAATCATTATAGAGCATAAACTGAGCTGCTATATCAGATTAGTGCCAGAAACCCCAATACTTGGAGCATGCAAACAGGCTAAGGTTTTTTAAACAGGCTGTATTTCAGCATTTTAACACATCACTGTAAAATTATGCATTCACACAAGAATTAGAGCAACAACCTCATCCTGGGCCCTTAAAGAAGAAGTCCACCCAAAACTTGAAAAAATATATGTTGTGCAGAATGTTTTAATTTGTATGTGAAGTTCTAGTGTTTCCTTCCCTCTGACTGGTATTAGGAGTTTTTCCTAAATTAGCTTGCTAGCTTTAGGGTAGTTTTACGACCCCTGGGGATCTTCATCCCTGACAGCTTAATTGTATTTCTTGTTCCCACAGTGCATCTTGTCTCATAAGACAGTGATGTAAGAGAGACCCAACATACAGCACACACATGCCAAACAAACTAAATATCTTGGAAGCTTTACAAGCTGCACAAAAATTACCAGCAGCAAAGTTTTTCAGGACAGTAAGACCTTTACGATGAGGGTAGTTACTAAGTTGAATTTTATAGATTTTAAAATACAGCCATCTCTACTGTTGTGAACTGATTGTAAAGCAATGCTTTCTGCTACATCACTGTCACATGAAACAAGGTGCAGTGAGGGACAAAGACATACAGTTAAACTGTTTGACATGGAGATCTCCAGGGGTCGTAAAACTACCCTAAAGCTAGCAGGCTAATTTAGGGAAAAAAACAGGTTACTCACCTGTAACAGTAGTTCTAGGAGTGGTATATGTTGTTCATCCACACTGTCTGGCGTTGTCCCTTTCCCCTTTAAATCTTGCCGGAAGTCTTCAAGCTGGCTCCTCCCACCCACCTGGGTGATAAATACCTCGGCTCCGCCACATGACGCCAGATCTAGCCCGCTGGAAGCAAGGTTGTGTGCCTTAAGCCAGGGAGGTCGGGTTGGTGCACGTGGATGAACAACATATACCACTCCTAGAACTACTGTTGCAGGTGAGTAACCTGTTTTTCTAGGAACGTGGATATGTTGTTCATCCACACTGTCTGGCAGACTCCTAGCAGTTCTCCGGGAGGAGGAAGGCAAGGCGCACACACCCTACTTAGGAAACAGAGATGGGAGAACTGAGGCCCCAAATCCAGCATCCTGGCGTGACTCAAGGTCGATGTGGTAGTGGGTAATAAAGGTGTCTGCTGACTTCCAGGTAGCAGCCCGACAGATTTCCTGGATAGGGATGTCCCTGGAAGCAGCCACCGATGCAGCAGTATGGCGGGTAGAATGAGCTCTTAACCCTCTGGGAGGCTCCTTGCCCGCCAACTCATAACACAGACCTATGCATGATGTGATCCATCTGCAACAGTCCGCTTGGCTGCAGGTCTGCCAGAAGCGGCTTCAGCGAGGGTGATAAACAGCTGACGTAATCTCTCCCGACTTCCGCCGTCTCTCCCTTATAATAGGAGAGAGCACGCCTGAGGTACAGAGTATGGAGCCTGTACTCGGCATCCGAGGTGTAATTAGGGTAATATACTGGCATGGTCAACACCTGGTTAAGGTGAAACTCTGACACCACCTTCGGAAGGAATTTTGGGTGGGGGCGCAGGACAACTTTGTCCCTGTGAAAGACCAGGTAAGGGGAGTCCCGAAAGTGCCTGGAGCTCCCCTGTCCTTCTGGCTGATGTACTAGCCACCAGGAAGGCAATCTTCCACGACAAGTGAGAGAGCTCACACTTGTGCATGGGTTCAAATGGCTTGCCCATGAGCTTTGCCAAAACCAGCAAGAGATCCCACGGAGGTGGAGATTCATGCACCAGAGGGGATATGTGATCCAGGCCTTTGAAAATGCGCCCGACCACTGTCTCCTGTGCCAATGTCGGCTGACCGGCCCATGCCCGGTAAGCAGAGATGGCAGCCAGGTGCACCCTAAGGGTCGACGACCGAAGACCTCCTTTAGAGAGGGACCAAAGGTAGTCTAGAATGTTAGCCACAGAGCAGGATAAGGGGTCCAGGCTCTTTCCCCAACACCAAATGGAAAACCTTTTTCATTTGAAGGCATAACATTTCCTTGTCGATTCCTTTCGAGATGCTTCCACCACAGTGTACACATCCTCGGAAAGACCCAGAGCCTGGAACTCTAGCCGCTCAGGAACCAGGCTGTGAGGTGCAGGGACTGAAGGTCCAAGTGGAATACCTTCCCCTGGTTCAATGATATCAGGTCCGGGCATGTACAAAGCCGCTCTGGGGTCCTGCAGCTGAGGCTGAGGAGATCTGGATACCAGAACTGGCGCAGCCAATCTGGGGCTACCAGGATCACCTTCACCTTGTCCCTCCTCACCTTGAGTAACACCTTGTGGATCAAGGGAAATGGAGGGAAGGTGTAAAGGAGGCCTGGGGTCCACAGCCTCGAGAAGGCATCCCCCTGCAGCGAGCCCTGCTGAGGGAGGCAGGCATGGTACAGCCGCAGCTTGGTGTTCTCCCTGAAGGCGAACAGGTACACCAACGGTTTGCCCCAACAGGAGAACAGACTGTAAGCTACCTCTGGATGGAGAGACCACTTGTGGGATGTCTGGCCTATGCGTCTGAGAGCATCCGCCAGTTGGTTCGAGACTCCTGCCACATGGATGGCCAGGAGATCTGCCTCCAGCCGGCTGACGAAGGTCCAGATCTGGAGCGCCTCCCTGCGTAGCAGATGGGAGTGCGTGCTGCCCTGTTTGTTGAGGTAGTACATGGTCGTGGTATTGTCCGTCTGGACTTGAACCACTTGACCCCGGAGCTGAGGAGCGATAGCTGACAGTGGCAGTCTGACTGCTCTGAGCTCCAACAGGTTGATGTGGCATCGGGACCTCGGGGGTCCAGAACCCGTGAGCTCTGTTGTCCCCCATGCGGGCTCCCCAGCCCATGAGAGGCATCGGTCGAAGTGACCACTGGCTGCCCGGGCGGACAGACAGGATCCTTCCATAAATGACTCGGGATGGTCCACCATTGGAGAGTGTCCCACATCCTCTGGGTGACAGTGACCAGCTGGTCAAAAAGACCCTGATGCTGAGACCACTGGGCGGCCAGCTCCCACTGAAGGGGCACATGCAATCTGGCCCAGCGGACCACTGGGGTGCGCTGCCATGTAACCCAGAAGGTGCAGGAAGTCCCGGCAGGTGCAAGTGCCCAACCAGAAATGATTGGGCAAAGGAGGAAAGAACTTCCGCCCTGTCCGCCGGGAGCCGAGATCTGGCTTGACGAGAGTCGAGCTCTGCCCTGATAAAGCCCATCACCTGAGAGGGCACGAGTTCTGACTTAGCCTCGTAGATTAGGAGGCCCAGGTGGGAACAGGTTCGGAGGGTCAGGTCCCTGGACCTCTCCACCTCCTGTAGGGAGGAACCCGCCAGGAGCCAATCATCTAGATAGGGGTAAAGAAGAACCCCTTGACGCCTTAGATGGGCTGCCACCACTGCCATGCATTTGGTGAAGACCCGTGGGGCTGATGACAGGCTGAACGGCATGGCTCTGAACTCGTACAGGGTCCCTTCGACCCTGAAGCGGAGGAACCGCTGGTGGGACGGACGGATTGGGACGTGGTAGAACGCGTCCTGAAAATCCAGTGAACAGAACCACGTTTCGCTCCAGAGATGGTATGATCTGGGACAGAGTTACCATCCGGAAGGTGCGAGACCTGAGATATTGATTCAGGTCGTGGAGATCTAGGATGGGGTGCCAACCCTCCGTCCGCTTGGGCACCAGGAAATACCTAGACACGAAGCCTGGGTCTGTAGGAGGATCCAGCACTGAAGCTACCGCCTCCTTGTGGAGGAGCTGAGCAATGTTGTCCCGAAGGGCCGACTAAGCGCCAACTGAGATCCTTTCCTCCCATGGGGCATGGGCCCGGCTGGGGTACTGTTGAACTCTGAGGAGTCCTTCCCACCACTTCCAGAACCCACCTGTCCAAAGTGATACCGACCAGGCGGAAAGAAAGTGGCGGAGCCAGCCCTCACGGAGGACCTAGAAAGTACAGTTACGTAAGAACTTACCGTAACAGTAGATCTTCGAGAACAGCTCTTGCAGCAGGTAACACCATTAGGACTAAAGCCGGCAGGCGTCAGGACCCCACGGAATTCTTCTAGCTAGCTATCTTCAGCGGGGACCGCCCCCGACGTCGGTCCCGCATCCGACGTCAGGCACAGTACATAAGGGGGGGTCCCGCCAGATTCCCCAGTTCTCCCGCCGGAGACTTCCGGCCGCAGGACGACATCAGAATGGGGAGACCAAGGATCCACCATCAGAAGACAAAGGTCGTGAAACCCTGCCAAAGGCTCGGAAAGCCATGCCTCCCAAGGGGAAGGTTGGGTAGGCGTGCTGTAAGAGCTGTTCTCAAGATTCACTGTTACAGTAAGTTCTTACGTAACTGTACTATCTTACTCGAGATACAGCCTTGCAGCAGGTAACACCATTAGATCTGGATTTCAAGCAGTAACGCTTGTAAGAATTCTGGGAGGAGGAAACTAGGAAAATCCATACCAAGTCCTGACTCCAGGACAGAGACCCTGTAGTAACGCCAAGGTCGTAAACCGCTCTTCGCCGTGAAGAAATGTCCAGGCTATAATGCCTGATAAAAGTATGCACAGAGCTCCAAGTGGCTGCAGCACAAATGGCAGAGGAGGAGACGTTACGAGTGCTGCAAAGGAGGCAGCCACCTCCTAGTGGAATGGCCCCGGACTGTACCCGGAGGGGTTTCTGCTTTGTATCATAGCAGTATGATATACACTGGACAAGCCAGCGAGAAAGGGACTGCTCGACACTGGCTGGCCCATCATCCTCTCAGCAAAGGAAACGAAGAGTTCGACTCATGAAGTTGTTTAGTCCTGTTCAGGTAATACCTTAGACAGCGTGAACATCCAGGGTGTGGAGCAGCGCTTCTCCTATTAGAATATTTAGGGAAATATACAGGCAGGTCAATGTCCTGATTGAGAGTGAGTGCAGAGACCACCTTAGGCAAGAACTTAGGATTAGGCCCTCAGGGACACTCTGTCCTGGTGGAAAATCAATATGGTTCCTTACACATGAGAGCGTGAATCCGGGAAATTCTCCTTGCTGACGTAATACAACTAAAAACAACATTTTTCCATGACAGGAAACGAGCTGCAGTCCGCTGCAGGTTCAAAAGGAAGCGTGAGTTGTTCCAGGACAAAGAGTAAATCCATGGAGGAACAGGGTCCTTAATGGTGGCTAAGGTGTAACACCCTCTCAGAAAGTCTCGAGAGGTGTCAAGTTGCTTACTGTGCGTTGTCCCACCAGGAAGTGGTAAGCAGAAATAGCGCAGAGGTGCACCTTAATAGAGGAGTAGGCGTAGACCCGAATGGAAAAGGGAGAACAGGTATTCTAACACCGCTTTCACTGGGCAACCTTAGAGGAAAGGCCGCGTTTACACCACAGCAAAAACGGCGCCATTCATGCACGTCAGATGCATTGCTGGCTTTCACACGGAACAACTTGCCACCTCTAGCAGACCCCGTGTCGAAATGGCTATGTCTCTAGGAGCCATGCATGCAGGTTCAGTGAACGTAAGTCCGGTTGGACCAGTGAACCTTCCTCCTGAGACAAGAGATGGGAGCTGAAGGGCAACGGGACTGGAGGTTCCCGGGAGAGCTGCGTTAGCAAGGGGAACCAGATCTGCCTGGGCCAGAAAGGCTACCAGGATCAACGCTATGCTGCTCCCGCGAGTTTGAGAAGAACTCTCTGGATCAACGGGAAGGGAGGGAGGGAAGGCATAGAGGAATCTGTTTGCCCAGGAGGGACAATGCGCTCGCCAGAAAACACCAGGCCCTGGATCTAGCGAGCAGAAATTGGGCAGTTTTGCTGGATGGGGAAGCGAATAAGTCCAGTTCTGATGCCCCATCGAAGAAACAGATCCTCTGCAACCCTTGCAGCCAGTTCCCACCGTGGACCCTGGCCTCGGGAAATCCACTCACTGCTCACATTGTGTTGTCCACTCCGGAACGTGACTGCAATCAGGTTCGCGCCTGTGTTGATTATTCCAATCCCACACTCACACGCTCCCTGCAAAGGAAGATAAGAGTCAGCCCTTGTTTGTTGAGGTACATCACCGCCCGTGTTGTCTGTTTGGATCATAAGAATAATTGGTGGGATCTCTGACTGGAAGGCCTGCAGGGCATAAGGACCACCCTCATCTCCAAAATGTTGATGTGGAGATGAGCTTCTTGAGGGTCCACGTTCCCGGGACCTCACCCCTGCTCAGGTGTGCTCCCACCCCAGCCCTGAGGCATCTGTGGAAAGGATCACCTCCGGAGACGGGCGCTGAGAAAGGGACACCCAAGAGCGCTCCTGGGCAGCTACCACTGCCAGCGTCCAATCACGTACTTGTGATTCTGACCGAATGCTGCATGTGTCTTGCCTTTGGTCCCACTGCACCTTGAGCATCCACTGAGTTACCCGCATGTGGAGCCTTGCCAAAGGGACGGTCGGAATGGCCGCAGCCATGTGTCCGAGCAGATGAAGGACCAGCCTGGCAGGACAGTCTTCTTCGCGAGAGATCCCTGATGAGGGATCTGATGCGCTCCGCTCCTGTCGCCTGGAAGAAATGCTCTCCCTGAACGGTGTCCAGAACTGTGCCTATGAACTGCAGCTTCATGACGGTACAAGTAGAGACTTCATAATTGATTATGATGCCCAGAGACCAAACAGAGCCTGGGTGCTCTGGATAGCCATCAACAACGCCTCTCGAGGCAGCCATGAGAAGCCAATCGTCCAAGTAGGGAACACATAGTGGCCCTGTCTCCTTAGAGACGCTGCCACGACTGCCATGCATTTAGTAAAGATCCTGAGGCCGGCGACAGTCCGAATGGAAGAGCTCGGAACTGAAAGTGGTGGCCAAGGGAACCTCAAGCGCAGGAATCTCCTGTCCGCTTGGACTGCAGGGATGCAGGTATGCGGCCCATGTCCACGGACACTAAGAAGGCGCCCTTCTTTAGCATGGGGAATAAGACCCTGCAGAGTCACCATGCGAAATCATTTGTAGGCGACCGACATATTGAGGTCGCTGAGGTCCAGGATTGGACGGAGGTCCCCTGTTTTCTTCGGAACCAGAAAGAAGTGGGAATAGTATCTGTACCCTCTCTGGTTCTCTGGGACATACTCTACAGCTCCCTTTTGCAGGAGCGCAAGTATTTCTTGCCTGATAAGCAATTTGTGCTGACCCGAGTAACAGGAGAGCAGAGGAGGCTTCGAGGGTGATTTGTCTGCGAATTCTATAAAGTGGCCTTTTTTGACCAACTGAAGAACCCACCTGTCGGTGGTTATGGACTGCCATCCTGGCAGGTAATTCAAACACGACCCCGACCTTGATGTCCCGCTGATCCTGAGGGGCGGGACCGAAGTCAGGCTGTATGGCGGCGGAGGGCCACGGGCTGTCTTCCCTGGGCTCTGACGGAACGGAGCCCCTCTGTTGTGGACGCGAGGGACTGTTGTCTCTGTGTCCGCCCACAAAACGCTTTGGTTCCACGAAGGAACTAAGCCTCGGCGTGGATACATTGCCTGGACCGACTCAGCCTTCCTGGCCTCTTGGAGCTAGGTGAGAACCTTCTGAGAGGTTCACCAAGAGAACTTCTTCAAAAAGAGGCGCCCATGTTGTTCTTCTGAAGTCCGGTAAATCTGGGACACGGAGCCATGAGTGTCTCCGGAGGCATACGCCTGAGCTGCCGCCTGGCCGAGGAGTCCCATGAACATACGTGGCTCGTGAGCACCTGGGTTCCCATCCAGAACCCCGTCAGGGAGGAGCCGCAACATACCTCTCCTTCTGCTCACCTTCTGGCAATTTCTCCGCCAGATCCAGTCCCCATGCCCACAAGGCATTTTGAACTGCACCATGTGGGTCAAGTAGTTCAGGAATCTGATGGTCATAGCGGAAGCACACGTGCGCCTGCCCATAGCGCCCAGCTGTTTGGACCCGGTCCGTGGCAGGGTGCTCAAATATTCGCAGTCTCTGGGACCGGTCATGAGAGGCTGTTATGACCAGAGAGTCGGCCAGAGGATGTTGAGCCAAGTACTGGTCCTCCTTAGGGGCCTTGTACAGGCGGTCAACTTTCTTCGGCATCGCTGGGAGCGAGTGTGGACGCTTCCACGCTGCCTTGGTGATGTCCACAAAAGTGTCCACCAAGGGTGGTACCACCACAGACTTAGGATCCTTCTGCCGAAGATACCTAGTGAGGCGTAGTCTCTCGGGGTCTAATTCTTCCGCATCCCAGCCCATGTTCTCTTGGATATGTCTCATGATCTCTGAGAACGATGAGTCATCCGGAGGAGATCTAGGAAGCTCACGTGGGTCCAGAGAGGGGATGTGGAAGGGAGAGGGGGGGTCTGGATCCTGCCGAGAACTCCGATCCCGTATCCTCCGCTGAAGGTGAACGGGCGCGCTCTCTGGGTCTCTTAGGGACTGGGTGACCCTGAAGAAGATCTAGACGGAGTTTCCTTTATCTGAGCTCCCCTGGAGGGTCCGTAGGCTCCCGGGGAGAGATTCGCCTGCTGCCCCGAGACGAAGAAGGACGAGGAGTTGGAGGGGTCGAGGTGGCGGAGGAGGAGGAAGAGGAGGTGGTGTGGGAACCATATCCCTTTTAATGGTATCCCACCAGAAAGTAAAGAGCTCCTTAACCTCAGAAATGGAAAGGCCTGAAGACGGACCGGGCGCCAGTGGCCGGTCGTCGGGTTCTGGCTCCTCAGGCTTGTGCTGTGGGAGGGTTCCCTGGGAGGTAGCGACAGGACCGGGTTCGCCTGTCTGGTCCTTGGGCCCGCCAACTCCTCCTCCGAGATAGCTTCCTGACCAATGTCGGGAGGGAGGCGCCAGGGTCCTCTTCTACACGCACAGATGCGGACGCCGCCCCTGCCGACGGCACTAAGAGGGCTGAGGCCTGACCGGGCGACGGGCGTCTGGCGGTCGATAGCTCCTGGGACCTGTGATGAGTGGCAGACACTGGACGGGCCGACGTCGCGTCCGACGGCTTCTTAAGAGAGGTAAGCTCCTTGGTCTTCTGCTGGGGAGGAGGAGGCAGACCTGACATCGGGTTCGGGATGGCGGGAACCCGACTTGTGGTGATGATGACGGTCCCCAGACCTAACCAGGGCTTTGGAAGAAGATGACGAAGAGGGCCTGGAGGTCCTGGCCTGTGAAGAGGAAGAGGAGCCCGAAGGTTTCTTCACAGCAGTGGGGGGAAGCTGAGAACGGGCCCGGGAGGGCGAACGGTCGGACCGGGAGCCGGAACTACGTGGAGTCAGAGGCCCTAGACGGGACTTGGATGGAACCCTCCCTGTGCTTTTCAGAGTGTTTCCGGCCTCTGCTGAATCCCCTGGAGGTGTCCAAGGCCTTAATCTTCTCCTCAAGCAGGAACGCCTGCAGGGCCTTCTGGCGGATACAGGTCCGACTGTTGAACCCCTGGCAGAAGGTGCAGGACCGTGTCGGGTTCGGGGCCTAGGCACTGGACGCAGGCCGGTCATGGTCCTTAAACGGGATTTGCTTCCCACAGGCGCACTTCTCGAGGGATGGCTTCAACAGAGGTTGAGAGACATCAGACAGCAACGAGTTGAAGAAATGAACGCTTTCCAAGGAAGAATCTCAACTGCATGTCAAGCCCGCCAGAAACGAGCAGAAGGGTTTAGACATGCAAGTCGACGGCCGGAAAGAACTGGGGAATCATGGGACCAATTTATGTGTACTACGCCTGACGCCGAGGCGGACCGACAAGGGCGGTCCCCGCTGAAGATAGCTAGCTAGAAGAATTCCGTGGGGTCCTGACGCCTGCCGGCTTCAGTCCTAATGGTGTTACCTGCTGCAAGAGCTGTATCTCGAAGTAAGATCTGGCGTGACAGGTGTAGGGGAGGCCACCCCCGACCCGTCACTGTGCAGGCTTGGAGGAGGAGGAGGCACCTGGACCAGCACCTCGGCCTCCTTTGCGGGGCTGTTGGGGACCTTGCTTGGGCCTGGAGGCCAAGCTTGAGCCTGCTGTTGTTGCTGACCTCCCAGGAAGGAGGGCTGTCTAACCGCAGGGGAAGAATGCCGAAAGGACTTCTTGCGCTTCTGCTGGTTCTTGCTCGAAGAACCCTTAGCAGAGGTGGCATCTAAGGTGGCATTAGACTGCTCAATGCGCTGGAGATGACCTGCCACTCCCAGACCAAAGAGGTCGGTGCCAAGGAAGGGCACGTCAGCTAGCTTGTGCTGAGTATCCGCTGGAAAGGAGGATAACCTCAGCCAAGCCCTGCGGCGAGTGGCCACTGAGGCTGCTAGTGAACGGGCACAGGAATCTCCAATGTCCAGGGCCATCTGGAACTGTTGTTTAGCAAAAGCATGGCCCCGGTCACGGACCTGCTTGACCGTGGTCTGCATGTCTGCTGGGAGATGAGGGAGAACTTCTTCAAGTGACCCCAGTAGGGCGTGAGAGAAGTGTGCCATAATCACTGCCGAGCTGGCCTGACGAAGGCCCATGGATGATGACGCATAAACTTTCTGGGTCGAGTGGTCCATATTTTTGGACTCCTTGTCTGGAGGGCGGTCAGTATTCGCAGAGCTGCCTGTGCGCCGAAACACTGAGGCAGTCACAAGGCTCTCGGCCGAGGGATGCTCAGCGAAGCCCGCCAAGGACCCCATGGGCACCGCGTACTTGCGGGCCATATGGGCAGACGAAGCCGGGAAGGAGGCAGGGCGCTGCCAAAGCTCCAGTGCCGGGCCAACTATGGCTTCGGCCACTGGAAAGGCCTCTGTCGGGGTATCCCCCCTCTTAAGAATATCCATGAGAGGATATTCCGCCTTCTTTTGTATAGGCTGCAAAGGCATACCCGTGGACTCAGAAACGAGTCGAAGGATGCCCTGGAAGGAGGAAGGACCTTCCTCCAGGCCTGTCACTGACAGCTCATCATGTGAGTGAAGGCCAGTAGTATCCCAGTCCGAGGAATCAGGATACCGGGGTCTCCCACCTATGTCCCCTCGATGCCCTAGAGGGCGATCAAGAGTAACATGCAATGGACAACCTATGGGGCAAGCCCATGTGGTTGTCCGATCCTCCTTAGAGGAAGCCCTCCTGAGGCTGTTTAGTGGTCGTCGCACCAAAATTGGTGGGGAGCCCGTAACAGGCCGACCAGAACATGTGCCGGTCCCAATCGAGGAGAACCGGAGTCCCGGAACCGAGGGGGTTGGTATCAGCCGAAGAGGCTGGGGCCAAGTAATGGCCGGTACAGACGAGTAGACGCTTTTGACCGGTCAAAAGGAGTTGCTGCCACATGAGGTCCTCATAACGTCAATGGAGTTTCCGTCTAAGTCTCTCCTCGTCCGAGGAGGATCAGGAACGGCGGCGGCACCTCTTCTGGGAGTGTTTATGACCCTTTCTCGGTTTTTCGACCGACGGGGTCCTACTCCTTGATCGAGACCGATGGCATTGGCTCTGTCAGTCGGGAGAAGCCGGATTCGGTGAAAACCGAGGTTCCGGCTCTTGTTCCTCGATCGGGATGCCCAAAGGACGGGTCTCATCGGGGAAGGAGAGAATGGGAGTCCTCTCCAAGGAGTCGTCGACAGGCGTCGGCGACAACGGCTCGATTGGGGTTCTGCCGTAACCTCAGCTTTGGTGCCCTTCCGAAAAGCCGCCAGCCGAGGAAGTGATCTCAACCGTGGCAGAGACCGCCTGCTCCTGAGTGTCGGACCGCTCTCGGTCCCAGGAACGTCTTCTTCGGCTAGAAGAAGATGATTTGGGGTCCTTGTCCTTTTTCTTGGATCGAGAGGAGTGTGAGCCCGAAGGCGCCTCACTCATGGTAGGGAGAGACTGGCACAACTCCTGAAAGGACCCCCCGAAGGTGGAGCCCAGGTTGAGTGGGAAGAAGAAAAGTACAGTTACGCAAGAACTTACCGTAACAGTAGATCTTCGAGAACAGCTCTTGCAGCAGGTTACACCATTAGAACTGAAGCTGGCAGGCGTCAGGACCCCACGGAAAAATTCTAGCTAGCTATCTTCAGCGGGGACCGCCCCCGACGTCGGTCCCGCCTCTGACGTCAGGTGTGGTACAAAAGGGGGCGGTCCCGCCAGATTCCCCAGTTCTCCCGCCGAAGACTTCCGGCCACAGGCTGACATCGAAATGGGAGACCGAGGATTCGCCATCAGAAGACAGAAAGATATAAATCCCTGCTCAGAAAGACTGAGCCATGCCTCCTCCAAGGGGAAGGTGGGCGGAAGTACTGCTGCAAGAGCTGTTCTGAAGATCTACTGTTACTGTAAGTTCTTACGTAACTGTACTATCTTACTGAGACACAGCTCTTGCAGCAGAACCTAAATAGGACTGATTCCCAAGCAGTACGCCAGAATTCGGGAGGAGGAAAATGGAAATACATTCCAGGTCCTGAACCTAGGACAGGAGACTGTAGCAATGAAGGCCGAAACCAGCCCTTCGCCAGAGGCGTGTCCAGGCTATAATGCCTGATAAAGGTATGCACAGAGCTCCAAGTGGCTGCAGCACAAAAGCAGAGGTGGAGACGTTTCTGAGTGCTGCGAAGGATGTGGCCACACCCCTAGTAGAATGACCCCGGACCGAGCCCGGGAGGGGCTTTTGTTTTATATCATAACAGTAGGAAATGCACTGGACAAGCCAGTGAGACAGAGACTGTTTGGATACTGATTGGCCCATCATTCTTTCAGAGAAGGAAACAAAAAGCTGTTCAGAACTACGAGAGGGTTTAGTTCTGTTGAGGTAATACCTCAGGCCTGGTGAACATCCAGGGTGTGGAGCAAAGTCTCTCCTCTATTTGAATAACTCGGAAGTAGACGGAAGGTCAATGTCCTGGTTAGAGAGAGAGAAGACCACCTTAGAGTAAAACTCAGGATTAGTCCTCAGGGATACTCTGTCCCGGTGGAAAACTAAATAAGGCTCTTTGCACATAAGAGCGTGAAGCTCAGAAATTCTTCTCGCTGAAGTAACAGCAACTAAAATACACGTTTTCCACGACAGAAAACGTAGCTATAATCATGACGAGGTTCAAAAGGAGGGAGCGTGAGCTGTTCCAGGACAGAGGCAGATCCCATGGAGCACAAGGGTCCTAATGGGAGGCCTAAGGTGTAACACTCCTAAGAAATTCCGAGAGCGTCCAATTGAGCTACTGTATGATGTCCCACGGAGGTAATAGCAGAAATGGCACAGAGGTGCACCTTAATAGAGAGGGTAAGCTAGGCCTGAATGAAAAGGAGAGGATAATCCAAAACTTCTCCCACAGGACAACCTAAAGGGGAGATCACGAGCTCGTGACCATAAACAAAAACGGCGCCATTTCATGGCGTCACACAACTAGCGTTGTCGGCTTTCTGGCTGCAGAAAGAACCTCTGCAACTCTTAATAGACCCCGTGATGCAAGATGGCTAGTGTCTCTAGGAGCCAAGCATGCAGGTTCAGAGAGCGGAGGTCCGGATGGACTAATGAACCTTCTCCCGAGACAGGAGGTGGGAGCTGAGCGGCAATGGGAGCGGGGGTTCCCGAGATAGTTGCACCAGCAAAGGGAACCAGATCTGTCTGGGCCAGAATGGGGCCACCAGGATCATGAGTGCGTGCTCCCTGCGCAGTTTGAGAAGAACTCTCTGGATCAACGGGAAGGGAGGAAAGCGTAGGGAATCTGTTAAGCCCAGGAGAGGATAACGTGTCTCGCCAGAAAACACCAGGCCCTGGATCTAGCGAGCAAAAATTGGGCAGTTTTGCGTTGGAAGGGGATGCGAACAAATATAGTTCTGGAATTCCCCAACGAAGAAACAGATCCTCTGCTACCTCTTGAAGAAGTTCCCACTCGTGGACTCTGGCCTGGGATCGACTCAGGCCGTCTGCAATTGTGTTGTCCACCCCGGAACATGCACAGTGATCAGATTTGCGCTGTGTCCGTGACTTCCAATCCCACACCCTCATGGCCTCCCTCAAAGGGAGAAAGTGTCACGCCTCCTTGTTTGTTGAGGTAATACATCACCGCACGTGTTGTCTGTCTGAAGCAGGAGAGTACACGGTGGGATTACTGACTGAAAAGCCTGCAGGGCATGGAGAGACTGCCTCATCTCTAGGACACTGATATGGAGATGAGCTTCCAATGGGGTCCACGTGCCTGGGACTTTACCCGTCCAGGTGTACCCCCACCCAAGACCTGAGGCGTCTGTGGTGAGGGTTACCTCTGAGGGCAGGCGCTACAAATGGGACGCCTTGGAGAGCGACCTGGGACTAGCCACCACTGCCAGTCTCGGATGACTGAGTTCATGATCCTGACCGGATGCTGCAAGTGGTCTTGCCTTAGTCCCATTGTACCTTGAGCATCCACTGGGTTACCCGCATGTGGAGCCTTACAAAGGGACAGTAGGAATGGCCGCAGCCATGTGTCCAAGTCTAAGGACCGACCTGGCAGGTACGTATCTTGTTCGACGACAAACCCTTTATGAGGATCTGATGCGCTCAGTCTGTACGTCCGGAAGAAAAAGCTCACTTCCCAGAACAGTGTCCAGGACTGCGCCTATAAACTGCAGTTTTCTCTTGATGGTACCAGGAGAGACTTCACGTAATTTAGAATGCTCCAGAGATTGGAACAAGTCCTGGGTGCTCTGAACAGCGGTAACAGCGCCTCTCTGGAGGCGGCCATGAAAACCAGTCGGTGAGAATGCGGGGACACATAGTGGCCCTGTCTCCTCAGAGATGCTGCCACGATCGCCATGCACTTGGTAAAGACCCCTTGGTGCGACGACAGTCCAATGGAAGAGCTCGGAACTGAAAGTGGTGGTCGAAACTTGAGCGCAGGGAACCTCTGGTGGCGTGAGCTATGGGGATTATGCAGGCCTCGCGTCCTGCATGTCTAGAGATGCTAAAAAGGCGTCTTGTTTCAGCATGGGAATAAGGCCGGAAGAGTCACCATGCGGAATCTTTTGTAGGCGACCGACACATTGAAGTCGCTGAGGTCCAGAGGTCGAGCGGAGGTCCCTGATTTCTTGGGAACCAGGAAGAAGTGGGAATAATATCCTTGTCTCTCTGGTTCTCCGGGTCGACGACTCTATCGCTCCTTTTCTTAGGGCCTTGAGTACCTCTTGCCAGATCAAATTTTGTGCTGACCGGATACCGGAGAGCAAAGGAGGCCTCGGTGGCTTTTCTGTGAATTCTATAAAGTGGCCTAGACTGACCATCTGCAGAACCCACCTGTCGGTGGTAATGGCCCGCCATCCCGGCAGGAAGTTAGCAATGCGACACCCGACCATGATTTCCTGTTGATCCTGAGAGGCGGGGCCGTAAAGAGTCAGGCTGTGGCAGATGGGCCGCTTGGCTGGAGTCGGCCTGAGGGAGCGTGACCTCGGCTAGCGGGCTGTTTTCCTGGTTCTCACGAGCAGGCCCTCTGATGTGTAGTGGGCCCAGGGCTGCTACCTCTGTGTCTGCCACAGCGGCTTTGGTTCCTCTGAAAGGACCAAGCTTGGAAGTCGATACATGAACCCGACCTTACCGCCCTTCCCGCCTCTTGAAGTTTAGTAATGATCTTCTTCGGAAGGATTACCAATAAAACTTCCCTCTAACGGAGCGCCCATAATGTTTTCTGGACATCCGGGGTAAAGCCGAAGACACGTAACCAGGAGTGTCTCCGGAGGCATACACCAGAAGCTGCTGCTCGGGCCGATGAGTCCGCGGAGTCGTACGCGGCTCGAAGCACTTGGGTCCCCACGTCTGAACCCGTACGGAGGAGCTGGAGCATCTCCTCCTTCTGCTCACCTTCGGGCAGCTTTTCAGCCGCCTCCAGACCCTGTTCCCACAAAGCGTTCTGGAATTGAACCATGTGGGTCAGGTAGTTCAAGGATCTGACGGCGCAGGTAGCGGAAGCGTACGTGCGCCTGCCCAGTGCGTCCAACTGTTTGGACTCTGGGTCCGGTGGCAGGGTGCTCAAATGTTGCGGCCTCTGTGACCGGTCATGTGAGGCTGTGATGACCAGAGAGTCGGCCTGAGGCTGCTGTGTCAGGTACTGGTCGTCCTTAGGAGCCTTGTACAGACGATCAGCTTTCTTCGGCACCGCCGGGAGCGAATGTGGACGCTTCCACGCTGCCTTGGTGATGTCCACGAAAGTGTCCACCAAGGGTGGTACCACCACAGGCTTGGGGTCCTTCTGCCGAAGATATTTGGCAAGGCGAACCTTCGGGTCTAGTTCTTGCATCCCATCCCATGTTCTCCTGGATATGTCGATAATATCCATGAACGAAGGGTCATCCGGAGGAGATCTCGGTGTCTCACGTGGGTCCGGAGAAGGATGGAGAGAGGAGATGGGGATCTAGAGGAGAGTAGACTGATCCGTGTCCTCCAGTCGACAGTGAACTCGGTGTCTCCTGGATCTCTTGGGGCTGGGTGATCCAGAAGAGGATTCGACGGAGTCTCCGTTTTTCTGCTCTCCCTGGGAAGGATCCAGGCTCCGGGGGAGGTGGGCGGTCCTGCCGACCCGAGGCAAAGGGGGGCGGTACGGAGGAGGAGGGGAGGAGGAGGAGGCGGTGGGGCCATGTCCCTTTTAATGGTGTCCCACAGTAAGTGAAGAGATCCTTCACTTCCGCTTTAGAAAGTCCCGGCAATGACCCAGGCGCGGTGGGCAGTCGTGGTCGCGTCCGGCTCCACAGGGCCTCGGGTAAGGGCGAGGGGGCACTAGGAGTTTCGGCGAGGCCGGGGTTGCCCGTCTGGTCCCCGGGCTGCGTTAAGTCCTCCTCAGTCAACGTCTCCTGACCGACGTCGGTCGGAGGCGTGGGAGCCCTCTTCTCAGGCGGAACAGATGCTGGTCCCCCAACCGGTGTCCGCTGGGATGGTTTGGCTGATGACGGCCGTCCGTCCGACGGCTCAAGGGAGGAATGACGTCGGCACGGCGGCGGTGAGCCGGAGTTGGGTCCACAGGTCTCTTCAACGGTGTGAGCTCCAAAGTTTTGGCGAGGAGGCACAGAAGACGACAGGACGCCGGAGACGAGGCGGGAACCCGACTTATGATGATGGTGGTGGCGCTCCCCGGACTTCGCCAAGGCCTTGGAAGAGAAACGACGGCCTGGCGGACTTGGCCTGAGAAGAAGAAGGCTTTCTTACCGCAGCTGGGGGAGGCTGAGAGCTGGCCCTGGAAGGAGAGCGGTCGGACCGAGAACCGGAGCTGCGGGACTCCGAAGCCCTGGACGGGGACCTGAAAGGGGCCTTCTCCCTTCTTTTCTCCGCGTGCTTGTGGGATTTGGACGAAGATTCCCCCTTGGAGGACATGGTCTTCAGTTTTTTCTCCAACAAAAAAGCCTGGAGGGCCTTCTGACGTCGGATCCTGGTTCGGCTGTTGAAGCCCTGGCAAAACGAACAGGCCCTGGTATCGTGGTCTGGGCCCAGGCACCTAACACAGGCCGTGTGAGGGTCCTTGAAGGGGATCCGTTTCCCACAAGCACACTTGGAGGGATGACCAGAGGTCGGAGAGGACATCAGCAACAATCTTGCTTGAAGAAAAAAGAATTTCCCGGAGGAAAGCTCTGAACCACGCGTCGCACGCTAGACTGGAACCGAAGGGTCGAGACATGCAAGTCGGCCAGCGGGAAAGAACTAGGGAATCTGGGGGACCGTCCCTTGTACCATGCCTGACGCCGGAGGCGGACTGATGTCGGGGTCCCGCTGAAGATAGCTAGCTAGAATTTTTCGCAGGTCCTGGCGCCTGCCGGCTTCAGTTCTAATGGGTGTAACCTGCTGCAAGAGCTGTGTCTCAAGTAAGAGAGGTGGTGGCTGAACCTCTGGCTATCCTGTTTAGCCAATCTCTGGAAACAGGGGAGGTACCCAAAGACTGGAGGACAGCAGATGTAGTCCCCTTATACAAAAGTGGGAACAAAGAGGAAGCAGGGAACTACAGACCAGTCAGCCTCACCTCGGTAGTGGGGAAGATCATGGAAGCACTACTGAAGGAGAGATTGGTGGAACATCTGGTTGTCAATGGACTACAGGACCCAAGGCAGCATGGTTTCACCAGGGGGAGGTCATGTCAGACCAACCTCATTGAATTTTCTGACTGGGTGACTAGGGAGGTGGATCAGGGGAGGGCAGTGGACATGGCCTATCTGGACTTCAGCAAGGCCTTTGACACTGTGCCACATAGAAGACTATTACACAAACTGGGGAATATGGGTGTGGGCAGGACAGTAGTGTGGTGGGTAGGTAACTGGCTGGGTGGCAGGACACAGAGGGTGGTGGTAAATGGCTGTCACTCCACAGAGGGAAGAGTGACCAGTGGAGTACCACAGGGATCAGTGCTGGGACGGTCCTATTCAACATCTTCATCAGTGACATGGCGGGGACCTAGAAGGCAGAATTTCACTGTTCGCTGATGACACAAAGCTCTGTAACAGAGTAGACACACCAGAGGGTGTAGACAGAATGAGAAGGACCTGCAGAAACTTGAAGAATGGTCAGGGTTTGGCAGTTGAAATTCAATGCAAAGAAGTGCAAGATAATGCATATGGGGCACAAAAACCCTGGCACAATATATCAGTTGGGGGGTGAGGATATAGCATGCACCAAGCAGGAAAGGGATCTTGGGGTTATCATCTCTGATGACCTCAAGGTAGGGAAACAGTGTCACAAGGCAGCAGGTAAAGCAAATAGGATGCTGGGATGTATAGGCAGGGGCATCACCAGCAGGAAAAGGGAGGTCATAATTCCGCTATACAAGACACTAGTGAGGCCCCACCTGGAGTACAGTGTACGGTTCTGGAGACCATACCTACGTAAGGACATAGACAGGGTAGAGAAGGTTCAGAGAGGGCAACAAAGATGGTGCATGGATTGCATCACAAGTCCTATGAAGACAGGTTGAAGGAACTGAACATGTACTCCCTGGAGGAGAGAAGGGAGAGAGGGGATATGATAGAGACATACAAGTATCTTACAGGGAGGAACAGGGTGCAGGAAAACACTATTTTTAAGCGAAAAAGATGTTCCAGGACTAGAGGGCATGGGATGAAGTTGGAGGGAGGGCGATTCAGAGGAAACATAAGAAAGAATTTCTTCACAGAGACAGGTGGTGGACAAGTGGAACACTCTGCCAGAGGAAGTGGTGGGGCACAAACAATCACGAGTTTAAGAATGCATGGGATAGACATAAAGGAATTCTGGAGGTCAGGGTAAGGGCAACAGACTTCTAGGAAAACAAACTGAACTTACAAGCTCAAATGGGCAGACTGGGTGGGCCATAGGCCCTTATCTGCAAACACTGTCTATGTATCTATGTAAGATCTTGGTTGGCGAGCTTGGGCAGCTTCCTCTTGAAAGCCACCATCTGTTCGAGCTGCTCGGTGGATCCCACAGCCGTGAAACCGCCCATCTGGCATCGCCGATTTCACCTGTGGATTACGAAGCTCCGGTCTCCCAGCAAGAGCGCGCTTTGCGGTCCTCAGGACGGTGGGATGGAAGGCCAAACAGATGGTGAAGCCGCGCATCGCACAGCGCCTAGGCAATAAATGCACGAGAGGTGGGGATCGGTGCAAGACATTTTCTGTCCACAAGGACACCGGCGAAACCAGGGACGACTTGTCCTCCATATCAGAAGCATTGGATCAGATAGTAAACTCTGATGAGTTTAAAAGCGGTAAGTGCATCGAAAACAGTCGATTTAGACTCCAGGGCCTACGGTACTTGCAAAGTAGCACGAGGGAACCTGCATCTTCCAGCGGAAAGGAAGATCTGGCGTCATGGGGCAGAGCTTAGGTATTTACCACCCGGGTGGGTGGGAGGAGCCAGCTTGAAGACTTCCGGCAAGATTTAAAGGGGAAAGGGACAATGCCAGACAGTGTGGATGAACAACATATCCATGCTCCTAGAAACTCCTATTACCAGTCAGAGGGAAGGAAACACTAGAACTTCACATACAAATTAAAACACTCTGCACAACATATATTTTTTCAAGTTTTGGGTGGACTTTTCCTTTAAAGTGCTCTGACTAGACAGGCTTACAGGACAGACTGTTGAGCACCAAGAAACAGAATACATTTTATGTGCTGTTGTCCTTAAAGTACACAGTATTACATAGGCTACATAGAGAATGACGGTTTTAACCTAGCTGCACTAATCAATTGACTCTGCCGATTAACTCGAGGACCACGAGGCCCCACTAACAGTAAAGCTGTGTTCCAAAATGGTGCAGAACGCAGGTCCACGGGAGCCAAGGCCGTATCTGCTTGTACTGCTGCATTGTCCGCTCCTGTAGGAGCAGTGGGGAAGGGCTCCTTCTGCGCTGCTCTCATGACCTGGAGTCGGCTGCCACAAATGTCTGCAGGGGCTGCTTGTCCTACTGCATTGTCTGCTCCTGTTGGGAGCAGTGGGGGATGGTTCCTTCTGCGCTTCCCTCACGACCCGTACAATAAGCACACCATCAATACTGCTCAGATACTGGCATATCCCTGAAAACATGTGCATCTCCATTTTGCAACATACCCCAGTCACTGACTCTCCGTGAATCCATGGTTTAGCAAAAGATCAGTCCCTTCAGTTGTCTCACAGGCTTCTTTCTCACTTTTCAACCGCTCTATTAAAGGGGCCATGACTCCATTTTAGATCACATGACCTGCATCTCAGGGTGTCCTTTCTTCATCACCACAATCAGGCACCTCATCACTGGCAGTCTTTGCACCACTCGCCCCTGATCCTGCATGATGCAACACCAGGTGTTCCTCCAGCTCCGATTCTGGATCAGCAGGATAGCACACAGGAAACATAGGAAGCTGCAAATTCTCCATCTCCATTTTGAGTATCACGCTTCTGAACTGGTTCTCTGTACTTCCACTGGACTCCCTCTGGCCTCTGTTTGCAACAGATGGGGCATCTCTTTGCCTCCTGACCTTGTCTGACTTGCTCAGGGGCTTGCCTTTCTTGGTTGATTCGCAATGCTGACCCTGGTGGATTACTCAGACTTCTGGGTATCTCTGCTCAGCCTCCGTCCATCGTTCTGTTAGCCAGTTAACCAGTTCTGTTAAGGTTTTCACCATCTGCATAATTTCTTTCACTGCCCAAAAGTCCAGTCTCAGCCACTCCATAGTGTCTCTGTTAGGCGTACTACTGCCAGCCATCTGTTTGGTGGGCTTGCTTATTCTTGACACACCTCTGCTGAATTCTTGTCTGGCCACCCTTGTCAGACCTGCTCTTTCTTGTATAACCCACCATCTGAAGAAGGCAGACATGCTTTCAGGTTCTGGCCCTGCCTGTTCTTCCATCACTGGTGCCAGCTGTACAGTCTGTTTGGACTTTTTTTTAATTTACTGCACTTTATGCAGTCGCCAGTCTGCCAAACCTTCTGTCCCTCCTCCCCCACCTGTCATCCCACCGTCTTGGAGACTTACGTTCACCAACTGGCAGTACCCGACAGTTTTCCACATGTGGCAGAGCCTCCCAGGACCCCCAAGCTATCCTGGTAGGTGTTTAGTTTGGATGCCGGCCAGGAAGCCAAGTAGGCGGGTGCAGGGCTTGTGAGGATAAGCGGCATCATCCAGTGGGCTGGGATGGGTCTTCTTCAATCAAGTTTCTCCTTCGATGCTCTGAGTGGATGGCAGCTTGATATAGGTGCGTCAGAAGACATGCCCACATCATCTGCTGGAAGCATCCCCACCCAGCATTGCTGCCAGAACCAGCACCACCAGTATGTACCCAGCGGGCCATTAGTAGCAGAGCAGTCCACCCTCCGCATCCCCCCTCCCCAGAGGAGGACAGCATCAACAGGATACTTAATCCTCCTCTCCCTGGTCAGCCCCCAAGCGGCTCGGGCTTATTCCTGAAACCAGGTCACTGGTGTGGCGGCAGGTGAGGCAAAGTGCCCCTGCCCTCTGCGCCACCAAGATGGCTCTCAATTTGGACTTTTGTCACTGCTAGATTGGCTGCCATCCTTCTGGTAATCACTCCTGGGCTTGCTGCTGCAGGATCCATACCTTTCTTCTATGCTTCCCTGGTACCAGGTATAGTATCCACGTACAAAACTCTTGGCTTAGAGTTTGCACAGTGCAAATCCTACTTCTAATACCATCTGTTGCCGAGGCATAGGTCAGGAAGCATAGGAAAACCATCAGTTTTATTATCATCAATAACAATAAAATAAAATTGAGCTGGATAGCTCTTATACGGGCAGTTCAGACAAAACAAAGTCCTTCATCCGAGGTGATCTCTAATTCAAAATTTCAATCTCTCTCTACAACAAAAGATTACTCTCTTTATATATAATGTAGTTTCCTGACAATTAACTTCTTCATCCTGAGCTCGTTAAGATACATGTCCTGTTTTCACACAAT
Source organism: Neoceratodus forsteri (assembly GCA_016271365.2). Classification (NCBI taxonomy): domain Eukaryota; kingdom Metazoa; phylum Chordata; order Ceratodontiformes; family Ceratodontidae; genus Neoceratodus; species Neoceratodus forsteri. The sequence goes on along the minus strand of CM057455.1, from coordinate 26,405,339 downwards.
GTCCCAAAACGTCAGTTTCTTTCCTTCCATATGCAACAAAACAGAAATGAAAATTACGTACCTACTGTGATTCTTGATCTTCTCTAGAATCTTCATGCATTACTGCTGGGTGTAAGCCGGAGGCGCGCACCTGCACAGGAGCTTTTTTTTTGGGGAGGGGGGGAGGATTCGGCGCTGATGGCGCAGCCCACGAGGATGACGCATTGCGTGGTGCACAAGGGTTGGCCATTAGGCGCCACAGACTTCTCCTCCACCCCAGTTCTGTTCTGCTGGAGACGAAGAACCAAAAGGGGGATAGAGAAAACCAAAGAAGAGGCAAGGGAGCCAAGGGATAGGAAAAGGAAAGGATATAAACTAAAACAGGTATGAGCCGACCAGAAGGAAAAGAACTTCTGTAACTGGCCTTAGGGCCCCAACCCCTGGGCAGTGGCACAGAAAAGAAGAGTGAAAGAAAGAGAAAAGGAAGGAGAAAAATATAACGTGTGCACACACACACACACACACACGTATCTATAGGAAAAAGGGGAGACCTCTGCCATGCTAAGCCGGAAGACCATTAGCTTAGTTTCAGCCTCAAAAGCCTGAGAGGTATGAAGACACAGGTGCAAAGATCCTGTTATCTTCACTGTACCTAGGGCCAGAAAGAGAATTTGAGATGGTATTGGAATATATAAAGCATGGCGGGGTCTGATCCCCCCCCCAATCCTAAACCCACATTCAAATTGAAAGTCCTGGAGCATGACCCTCTAGCTTACCACCTGAGGGCTTAGCCAAGGGGGTTGGGGAACCTTAAACAGGAACAGGACTCTGTCCAGAATGACCCCTAAGCAAAGGGACAGCGAGAAAGGAGAAAGAGGGGGGTTGAAGTCCTTAAGGGCCCCCCTACAGGATGCACTGATGAAGTCCCCAACCTAAAGGGATTACAACAGTCCAACAGATCAGCGCCAAGACGTGGACTGGACCCTACAGTGGACCCCACTGAGAATCCCAGGGAGTTTCCTCAAAGGCCAGGGTTAAGACCCTACTCGCCGCCCTCCTAGGTTGGGTGCTCTGTGACTTTAGAGAAGGAAACAGAGGGTCCTGAGGGACCGGGGGACTCTGCACCCAACTGGCCTCAAAGAAGACGAGGACGAGCAGAGTGGAGGTAGCACGCAGGAGTTAAGGCCCAAGAGGGGAAGGTGGGCGGGAATCAGTAATGAATGGTGAAGATACAAAAGAAACTCAAGAATTACGGTAGGTATGTAATTTTCATATCTTCCCTTGTCAATGTTCACCATTCATTACTGCTGGGTGAGTAACAAGCCCCCCGGAGAGGACCTGGCACTGCCCTGAGGGAACAGCATCCCTCAGCCTCCTGCGGGGTACATGCAGGAGGGGTAGACCCTACAGCCATATTAGACCAAAAATGGACTAAGAAGGCTGGTCAGGGCGAGGAGGTGTCCCTCGTGGACACGGCGGGGGGGGGAAGAGACAGAACGCGCCCCTGCAGATTCCTTCTTGCCCTGCGGGAGAAAATACGGTCCCCCGGAAACTGGAGGAAATCACCCTACGCTGGGCAATGGGTGACAATCTAGACAGGCGAATTCATGCCGTCTGCCTGATGCAGATTGCTGTCCCAGCCAGTCTGGATGCCACCTCACTGGCGTCATATGATGCCCTTGCTTGGTGCCTTGCAAGCTCCAGACCCTGAGCAGAGAGGGCAATGGCTTGCCTAGATTCCTCCGAATCAGCTGATGCTAATACCTGCGCCAGCATCGACCACAGGTGCCTGCTATAGGCAGCGTGGTGAGCCTGATGCGAGCTGATGCAGAGTAACACACAAGCTGAGGAGAAAAAGTACAGTTACGTAAGAACTTACTGTAACAGTAAATCTTCGAGAGAGGCTCTTGCAGTAGTTAATTACATAGAGGACTGACGCCGGCAGGCGGCAGGACCCCACGGAAAATTTCTAGCTAGCAGTCCCCTGGCGGGGACTGCCTCACGCCAGGTGACCGGCGCACTGCGACGCTGGTATAAAGGGGGTCCCGGATGCCCGCCTTCCAGTTCTTTCCCGCCACAGGCCCGGACAAGAGAGAAGCAGATATTTCCCTCGATGGAAAAGGAGCTGAAAAAGCCTAGGGGGATGGAGGGTGGGAATGAATTACCTACTGCAAGAGCCTCTCTCGAAGATCTACTGTTACGGTAAGTTCTTACGTAACTGTACTATCTTACTTCAAGAGGGCTCTTGCAGTAGGTAATTACATATAGGACAGAATCCCAAGCAGTCTGGAACAAAGGAAAAGGCACCGGGAGGAGGTACTACTCCAAGAAGTAGCAAGGAAAACCTTACAAGCCTCAAGAAAGGAGGCCTTGCAAGACAGCTAACCCGAAGCCTGCTCTACGGCGAGAGGCAATGTCCAAACTGTAATGTTTAGTAAAGGTATGGACGGAAGTCCAAGTGGCGGCAGCACAGATGTCTGCCGCAGACACGTTCTTGAAACAAGCCGCAGAGGCTGCTACTCCACGAGTGGAGTGACCTCTGACTTGACCCGGTAGGGTCTTGTTGTACTTGTCATAACAGAAAGTGATGCAATGGGCCAACCATTTTGATAGGCATTGCTTAGAGACAGCATTGCCTTCTCTTTTGTGAGCAAAAAAGAGACGAACAACTGATCAGTCTTTCTGAGATCCTTCGTCCTATCGGTGTAGTTATCTCAGGATCCTGTGAACATCCATGGTATGGAGCAGGAATTCTATAGACTGATTCAAGGTAGATTCCACTACCACCTTCGGGAGAAACTTAGGATTCGTGCGAAGAGCTACTCGTTCTTTGTGAAAAATCAGATAAGGGATTTTGCACATCAGGGCCTGGAGCTCGGAAATTCTGCGAGCAGAAGTAATGGCCACCAAGAAGAGCGTCTTCCATGATAAAAACTTCAAGTCTGCAGAAGCCACAGGCTCAAAGGGAGGAAGGGTAAGTTTCTCGAGGACAAAGTTTAAGTCCCAAGGGGGAGCTGGAGTCCGGATAGGGGGCCTGAGATGAAGGACCCCTCTGAGGAAAGTTTTGGACACCTCCAGCTGGGCAAATGCCTTATCAGTGAAAGGGACATGGTAGGCTGAAATAGCCGCCATATGGACTTTCAAAGAGGAGTGACTGAGACCCAGGTCGAAAAGATGACGCATGTACTCAAGTAGAGTGGCCACAGGACAGGAAAAGGGCTCCACGTTCCTGGACGCAGCCCAGATGGAAAATCTTTTCCATTTCATGGCGTAGGTGGACCTAGTAGAGGGTTTTCTAGCCTCCACAAGAATCTCGGCCACCTTGGAGGAAACGCCAAAACGAGATTGAGCTAGGTCTGCAGGAGCCATGCATGAAGTTGAAGGGACTTGAGTCCCGGATGGACCAGGGTCCTCTGATCCTGGGTCAGCAATCCTGGAGATAGAGGAAGAGGAAGAGGAGGAACCTCTGAATATTGTTGTAGAAGAGAGAACCAAATTTGCCTGGGCCAGAAAGGAGCGATCAGAATCATTCTCGCTCCTTCCAAAGCAAGCTTCTGCAGCACATGAGGACCAGAGGAATTGGGGAAAGCATAGACAGATCTGTCCTTCCAGCTTAGAGATCAAGCGTCGCTCCAGAAGCGCCTCGCTCTGGAATGAGCGAGCAAAGATTGGAAGCTTGCGTTTTGGGAGGAGCGAACAGGTCTATCTGAGAGTCCCCAAATCTGGAAGATGCTTTCTAGAACTTTTACGTCCAATTCCCACTCGTGTGGAAGAGCCGACGAGCGACTTTGTCTGCCAGGACATTGTCGACTCCCGGAACATGGATCGCCGTGAGGTGAAGGTTGTGAAGCGTTGCCCATTCCCAAACCCTCATCGCTTCCCGGTACAGCGGGTAGGACTGAGTCCCTCCCTGCTTACTTATGTACCACACCACGCACATGTTGTCCGTTTGGACAGCTAGGTGACCGGGAAGGATGTATTGGTGAAGGGCCTGGAGAGCATACAGCACTGCTCAAAGCTCGAGCACGCTGATGTGGAGAACTAACTCCAACTTTGACCATAGGCCCTGGGTTCGGTGAGGACCCAGATGGGCTCCCCAACCTTCGCCTGAAGCGTCCGTGGCCAGAGTCTGATCGGGGGAGGATGAAAAAAGGGGACCCCCCCGAAATAGGTTCTCTCGCGCCATCCACCATTGCAAGTCTCTTACCATCGGCCAGGAGATCAGAACCAGATGATCTAGGTCGTCTACCCGTTGATCCCACTGAGATCGGAGAGTCCACTGAGAGATTCTCATGTGGAGACGCGTGCAGGAACCGGCCGGGATGGTCAGCTGCCATAAGCCCCAGTAGGCGGAGACACCGACTACGGAACCCTCCTGTGTTCTGATAGGAGGAAATCTGGGACTGGAGGGAGGCCCCCCTGTCCGGAGGCAGGAAGGCCTTGCACATTGTCGTGTCGAGGATTGCTCCGATGAACTGGAGCCTCTGTGAAGGATCCAGGTGAGACTTGAAATGGTTGATGTTGATACCCAGGCCAGTGAAAACCTGCTGGGTGAGGGAGAGAAAATGCAGGAGTTCCTCCCTGGACGGGGCCGCCAGGAGCCAGTCGTCCAGGTAGGGAAAAACCTGAACTCCCAAAGTCGCAGGTGGGCGCTACCACGCCAGGCATTTGGTAAAGACTCGGGAGCCTAGGAAAGACCAAAGGGCGCCGGGTGGTAGTGGTCCCCTGGAAGCGCAAAACCTGAGGTACTTTCGGTGCGAAGGGCGAATGGGGATGTGCAGGTACGCATCCTGCATATCCAGTGCACAAAGCCATTGGCCCGGCCAAAGCAGGGGCAAGACGGTTTGAAGGGAGAGCATCCTGAACCTCTTCTATTCCACATATAGGTTCAGGGAGCAGAGATCGAGAATGGGTCTGAGATCTCCCGTCTTCTTTGGTACGAGGAAGAAATGGGAATAGTAACCCCTCCCGTGGAGGTGAGGGGGGACGGGCTCTACAGCCTGCTTTGCAAGGAAAGCAGAGATTTCTTCCCTGACCAAAGGAAGATGGTCCCTTGAGTAAGAGGAGTTCGGAGGGGGGTGACGTGGAGGTTTCTGCAGAAACTCTATGGAGTGCCCCTCTTTTATGATCTGAAGCACCCATGAATCCGATATTATCCTCTCCCAACCCGGAAGGTGGAGGGAGAACCTCCCTCCTACCGGTTCCTCCGGGGCGTCCAGAAGCGGTGGGAGAGGGAAGGAGTCAGGTGGTGTGAGGCAGCCGCAGCTGGGACACCCGCTGCATTTTTGGGCGGGGCGGCAGCTGTGGGGCCGGACGCTTAGTGGCCCGCCTTCCCGAGGTTTCGCTGAGGCGGCTGCGCCGGCGAAAGCGGGCGCTGCTGGGGATGGGGGACGGTACACTGAATCAACAGATTTTAGTGCCGTCCCCTTCTCCTCTAAGTCAATGATGATGTCCTTGACATCACCATCGAAAAGCACAGAACCCCTGAAAGGTGCTTCTTGAATTGCTGACTGCACCTCTGGGACCAGACCTGACACACGGAGCCATGCATGACGCCGAAGACTTACGGCGAACGCAGAGCTCTGTCCTGCAGTGTCTACTGCATCGTAGGTCGTCCTCAGAATATGACGACTGGCCGAACGAGCAAAACGGACCAGGTCGGCTAACTCCTGCTTGACTTGAGAGTCAGGCAAGGAGTCAATCTTGGATTCCGCCTGGGTAAGGACAGCCTTCTGGTAATCCCCCATATGTGCTACATAATTTAGGGCCCTGATTCCCAGTGTGGATGAAGCATGATCTTCCTTCCATACTGATCCAGAAGATTCCTTATCCGGGAGGCTGACTCAAATGTTTAGGTGCTGACCGGCCGTGGCGGTGCTAATCACAACCGAGTCTGCATGGGGTGAGTCTAAAAGTCTACACCATCAGGAGCCTGGTATAGCCTGTTAGACAGCTGAGGAAGTAGGGCTAAAGCCGACGGTTGTTTCCAAATAGTGGAAACAAGGTGGGCGTGAGGCTCGATCCAGGGTGGCACTAGAGTAGGAGCCGTAAGGGGCAAGTCCAGATGTTCTGCGAGTTTAACCCATTGAGGATCTGGCTCTAAGGAACGCCACTGATGGACTTCCTGGATCTTCCTGAGCAACTCCATGAAGGAAGGATCCTCCGGAGGAGACTTCGGAGGAGTCCTTGGCCGGGGTTTGGACAGAGAGCGCGGCTCGTCATCTTTCTCGGAACACCCATCGGGCCTCCAAGAGTCAAGAGAAGAAGAAGAGAGAATTTGAAGCAGAGTAAGACTCCCTAGCTCGTCCTAGGGGAGGCAGGTTCCTTAGGGGGATCCTGGACGTGTCTGCCCCTCTCTGGATCCTGAGGCAAAGCCGGGAATCCGAGGCGGAGAGGAGTGTGCAGTCTGGGGCGTCACGAGGCGGTGGTGGCACCGTCGCCATAAGGCGACTCTCGACTTCCTTGGTGAGCTGAGCCTTGGCCTCAGCCCACCAGGAGGCCAGAGTCTCCTGGAGATCCACCGGCGGCCTGGGGGCGGTAGAGGAGGAGGGGATAGTTGTACAGATGAAATCCGTAGGGAGAGTATCCGTAACCGCTGCGGGAATACCGAGCCGGGTACTGCGGCCGGTGGGAGTCGGGTGCCAGGTACTGTGGCGCAGGGATATCGTGGACCTGGGAAACCAAGGCCGGATAGGACGGTGGTGATCCCAGGCACTGGAGGAGCTCCTGGAGCAAGCGGCCCGGCGGGTACTCCACAGGCGGATCAACCGTGATAGGTTCGTGGGGTGGAGGGCCCGATGGAAGAGGAATATCCCCCGCTGGCGTCGGAGGGGCCGGTGTCAGAACCGGCGTCGGATGGGCCGGCATCAGGGGAGCCGACGTCAGATCCAGCTCTGTAGGAAGAGGATCGGACGGTAGCCCAGGATCCCGAGCCTCGTCCGGGGACGGAGGAGAAAAATCCCCGGGGTCGGGCAGGGGGAACTCGGGCTTCCCTGATGACAGCGAAGGCTGCGGGGAACCTGGTACGACAGACGAAGCAGGGTCTGCCGTAGGCTCCGAGGCCCGGCGCATGTCGGAAGAGCTGACGTGTGACTTAGGGGCTGATACCCGGCGTCCGACTCGGGGTCCTTCGTCAGAGATGGGCCGAGGATGAGAAGAGCCGGTCTGATGGGGACACACCCGCCGCCACGCGAAGGTCGGGTGTCTTCGCGGCCTTCTCCGGGCGGAGCCAGCGTCCGGCTTATGGAAGGCGCCTGCACCAGTAGGCCGCAAGCCTGCGGCGGTACTGGGGGCTGGAGTCTCCTTTGGCCCGGAGGCATCCGGCGGGCTCGAACGTGAACCCGACGGGCAGGCCGACGCCTCCTCCAAAGCCTTGGAGGCTGCCGTCGGGCGATCCCCCGGAGGGGATGTTACCTTACCCGCGACTCCGGCTGGAGTCACGGAGGAGGAGGCCTTCTCCCGGTGCCTTTCCTTGTCCCGCTTCTTGTGCCCTTCAGGGGAGGTCGATGCCTGCCGAAGTTTCTTCAACTCTTTCTCCATCGCGGACATCTTCTTCTTGAGGAGATGGGCTTCGAGAGACTGCTGGCGTCGTCTGCGGGTGGCCATGTTGAAATGAAGGCAGTGCGGACACTTCTCGACCGCATGGTCGGGGCCTAAACAGAAAAGGCAAAGGGAGTGACCGTCTTTGTGAGGCAGATGGGCGCCACACGAGTCGCACTTACTTTTTGAAGGGGACGACATATAACGATGTTCACCTGACGATATAAAATATAAAATACAAAATACTGAAACTTTACAGAAAAACCGACGAAGTAACAGGACTGAGCGATAGGAACTTCACCGCGAGGCGCTGCACGAGCTGACGGCGGGAAAGAACTGGAAGGCGGGCATCTGGGACCGCCCCTTTATACCGATGTCGCATGACGCTGGTCACCTGACGTGGGGGCGGTCCCTCGCCAGGGACTGCTAGCTAATAATTTTTCCGTGGGGTCCTGCCACCAATCCTATATGTAATTACCTACTGCAAGAGCCCTCTCGAAGTAAGATCTCTTCTTCCACACTGGTTGAACTCATCGGAATCCAGATCCGGTGGTCGGTCGTGTGCCGGGTGTTGATGCCCTGAAGGAGCATCTAAAGCCGTCAGCCCCATGGTTGGGTGAGGCAGAGAACCTAGAGACTCCTGAGGAGTGCAATACCTCCTCCTGCATTCCGCTGGGGCTGGGGGTGAGGCGACTGGTGACTGCCAGGTGTGGACTGACGCATCCTGGAAGGGAACAGGCCAGGAAGGTACCACCAGGTGGTTAGCACTAAATTCGCTCAAAAATGAGCACGCCTCCCACTCGGTATTGCATTTTACCACATGGGAAACGTGGAGCTCCTGAACCAACCTCAAGAGGAATCGCTGATATTCAGTGAAATCAGCATTGGAGGAAAGGTGGACAGAGTGTTCCTCTTCCTCAGAAGAGAAAGCCAAGGAAGTCGAGCTCAGATGTTCAGAGTCCTCCAGTGGCGGGGGAGACCGGCAAAAGACCTGCTCGTCCATGGCTCTAACATACCTAAGGGAGACCACCACAGTGGCCCTGAACGTCTCCCAGGGTAAGGGTCCCGTAGGGCCTACATGGCCTGGGAGAGCGGGAGGTGTCTGCAGAAGCACTGGGGAAGGGCACCTAACTGAAAGTACCTGACCTCTGCCAGAGCTCTGAGACCCTGCAGTAGATCCTCCCATGCAGGGGTATCTGGGGGTGGATCCAGTCAGCAGATGCTGCAAATATGAAAACAAATCCTGGCCAAACCCTGAGGGAAAATCTCCCCCGTGGTGCAACTGGGGTTGCATGGATCCAGAAGGGCAACCCTCAGTGCTGCCCACTAAGGGTGCCCCTAAAGTCTCAGAGAAGGACAAGCGGGGCTCAGCACTGTGGCTCCTACCTACCGCCCGCAGGGTAGTGGGAAGAAGACCTCTGCACTTCACCCCAGCTTCTCAACCCCTTGGACTCCGAGGCCACTTTCTTCCTCGAACCCAGTGCCAAGGAGTCCCCCAATCCAGAAAGCCTCCTGAGGGGGGGATTGCAGAAGGGTCCCCGTCCCCGCCAAGGTAGCTGAGGCAGCACCAGAGGTGGCAGCTGTCACAGCCCGAGGTCGAATCCGTCCCACCAGGCCCCCGGAACTGCTATCCACCTCAGCGCCCCCAACACCGGAGTCAGAGAGGGGGCCCACAGAGACTGCAGACTCTGGGGAGCCTCCAAGGTGAACACTGGGCTGCCTGGTGCCGCGTCCAAGAGGCTCCCAACTCCGAGGTCGGGATGCCAGTCCGGATCAGCCAGCGAGTCATCCACCTCTGAAAAAGAGGAGACCACACATACCGCCAGACTTAGCGACCCTGGGAGCTTCTCTCACCAGCTACGCCGTGAACGTTGCTGTTGTGGGACAAGGCACTGCCTGCGGCACCATCTCGGTCACCGACACTGCGAACATTGCCAGGATCTGAAATGGCACTGGCAGGCGGCACCAAGGGTCAGCCAGTGCCAGGCCCAGTAACCTTGGGCCGCAACACCGGGGGAGCATGCACCTCCATGGAGGTGACTGCCGTGGCGGTGCTCTTGACCCGGCACTGCAGGGAATCAAGCCACTACTCTGGCACGTAGAAGAAACCTCAATAGGCAAGGCTGGAATCAGAAGAGGAGGTTTCCTCCTCACTGGGCCGTATAGACCTGGGAGGGGATCCAGAGGCAGGGTCAAGAGATCTTGGCGTGGCATCCCTAGAACTATGCCATCTTCTGAAAATCGGCAGGCCCTGATGACTTTAAATGCGCAGATCTCAAGAACACGATGGTCCATGGAGAAACAGGCGTTGCAGTTGTCCATATCGTGGCTGGGACCCAGGCAACAAAGACAAACATCATGTCGGTCTGTTACAGAAAAATGCCGGCCACAGGGGCACCGACGCATGGGGGTACGGCCTGCTTTGGATTTTTTCTTAGCCCCTGAACCAGATATGATGCGAAAAGCAGTGTAACAAAACTACAGAAAAGACCCGACACCGACGGTAAAAGTAAAACTAACGGACTTACCTGATTCAATGGTGTCGGGTGGTACTCAGAACTAGGGTGGAGGGTTGGACAGGAACGTGGCGTCAAATTTGTTAGAAAGCCTGATGACGCAGCAGCAAACTCCATTCTCAGCAGCGAGATGCGACCTCAAAGGCGGAAGAAACAGAACTGGGGTGGAGTAAAGCGTCTTTGGTGCCTAATAATCAACCCTCTTGTGCCCATGTAATAGTCGGCCTTGTGGGTGGCGCCTCCCCCCAAAAGTGCCCATGCAGGTGCGTGCCTCCGGTTTACGTCCAGCAGTAATGAATGGTGAAGACAGACAAGGGAAGATCACTATGTCCCAGAACTGATCTCCTGCTGACAACTCTGCAAATGCGCTTGTACAAGTCAAACTACATCTCAGGGTTAACCCCCTGGGTTCCAAATAGCTTTTGGTAATCATTTCAACAACATAACTACAGTATATACATTTTCAGACCAGAGAACCCAGTTTCACATAAAGATCCACATATATTTTTATAACCACAGATAAGCAAAAGGGGAGAAAAAACAGAAACAGCAAGTGAAGGCAGGGAGTTGGAGGGGGAGAATCGTGTGACTGCCAGAGTGATCAGTTCTTAGGTCTCAAGAAAATTTGATTGTGCAATCAGACAAGAAACAGAAAAGGAGAGGATAGAACAGACCTCTGGCTTTTAACTTTTTCTGCATAACAAATGGGACATGGTCTTATTCAGCACCACCACAGGCAGTATGCACTCACCATATCAGGTGTGGTTCCGATTTTCTTTGCTAGCTCACTACGCTCCATTGTGCTGAGGTATAGGTATCTGTTTAAGAGTTCTCCGTCCAAAATGTTGCGGATTGCGTTTTGCAGGGTACGCCGGTCTGCATGTAGCATTCTGGTAAATAATAGATAAAACACTTATGTAACATCAGAGCTTGCTGCTTTTACCCCCACCCACTTCTAATTTACAACCTCTTACACATTCCCTGGGAAAACAATTTGGTTTTAACATACAATCATAGAATTTGATGGCAGATAGGGACCGCTTGGCCCACCTAGCCTGCCCATTTCCCTACCTAACGGATAAGCTGCAGATCCTAGTTAACCAACAGCCTACTTCCTCCTACCCCCTAGAATTGCCTTGTCTGTCCCACACATTCTTGAATTCCCCCACTGTTTTTGACTCTACGACCTCCTCAGGAAGGCTGTTCCATGTATCCATGACCCTCTCTGTGAAGAAATACTTCCTCACATTACCTCTGAGCTGTCCCCCCTCTATCTTCAAATTGTGCCCCCTTGTTCTTGCACATCTCTTTTTCTGAAAGATGCTACCCTCTTGGACTTTGTTGATTCCCTTGAGGTATTTGAAAGTTTCTATCATGTCCCTCCTTTCCTCAAGGCTATACATCTTAAGTTCCTTTAGTTTTTCTTCATATGTCTTCTGATGCAGACCTGCATCATTTTGGTTGCCCTCCTCTGGACAGCCTCCACCCTGTCTATGTCTTTGCGGAGATGGGGTCTCCAGAACTGTACACAGTACTCCAGATGTGGTTTTACCAACTGTCTGTACAGAGGGCCAACAACTTCCTGTTTTCTACTGGTGATGCCTCTCCCTATGCATCCCAGTATCCCCCCAGCCCTCCTTACTGCCTTCTCACATTGCTGGCCCACCTTTACGTTGTCTGATATGACTACCCCCAGGTCCCTTTCCATTTTTGTTGTCAGTATCTCACCCCCCATTGTGTACTCTTCCCCTGGGTTTTTGTTTCCCAGGTGCATTACTTTGCACTTCTTTGCATTGAATTTAAGCTGCCATACATTTGACCATTCATCCAACCTTGCCAAGTCCCTTTTCATCCTTTACACCCCACCCTGTGTATCAACCCTGTTGCAGATCTTTGTGTCATCTGCAAAGAGACATACTTTCCCTTCCAGTCCCTCTGCAATGTCACTTATAAAGACATTAAAAGGACCAGCCCAGTAATGAACCCTCACGGTACCCACTAGTAACCCTCCTTTCTTCACTGTGGACTCCATTTACTATTACCCGCTGTGTCCTGTTGTCCAACCAGTGTTTTACTCAGGCTACCACCCTGGGACTCACTCCCAGGCTGGCTAATTTGTTTATTAATCTTTTGTGCAGGACTGTGTCAAATGCCTTGCTTAAGTCTAGGTAGGCCATGTCCACAGCCCCTCCCTGGTCTACTGCTTTGATCTCCCAGTCAAAGAAATCAATTAGATTTGTCTGACATGACCTTCCCGCTGTGAATCCATGCTGCCTTGGGTCCTGTGCCCCACTGGCCTCTAGGTACTCAACAATTCTTTCCTTCAGAAGTGATTCCATCATTTTCCCTACCACTGAGGTCAAAATGACAGGTCTGTAGTTTCCCGCCTTTGTCTTGCTCCCACTTTTGTGGAGGGGAATCACATCCGCCCTCCTCCAATCCTCAGGTACCACACCATCCTCCCATGATTTATTAAAAAGGGTAGTCAGTGGTGTCACTAGTTCTTCCCTTAGTTCTTTCAGAATTCTGGGGTTACTCTCATTAGCAAAAATACTATTTTAACATCCCGGGGGGGGGGGAGGATGTCACAACCTGCAGCCTTCCCCACACATTAATGTATAAACACAATGATGTTAAGAGCAGACAAGCAAGAATATACTGTGTCAGAGTGGCTCCTTAAAGCAGCGACAGGTGCCTGTGTATGTGTTCTTTCAAGACTTCAGTACAAAGGGGACCACAGTTCCCACCCACTAATTAGCAACACCCTGCTCCACAAACTGCAGCTTTCTGACAGGCAGTGTGTCGCTAACCGGAAGGCTTTGGGGTTTAAGCCACCATGATGGGGTATCATCGTGTTGAGGGCATTCTGTAACATCAGGAGCCGTCGGTAGGTCTTTTCCTGCATCGGTAACAGCAGGCCTAGCCCTCCGTCCAGAGTGGCTGCAGAAAGCAAAAATAAAATGGATTTTGGCACCAACAAGTAGAACACAGAAACAATCTCCCTGTTGTCCCTGCCTCACTAGATGTCGTCGAGGCACAGGTCAGGAAGCATAGGGAAAACCCAGGAGCAGTTGTAAAATTCCACAAAACTGTTTATTTTTAGTTGCAGTAAGATAAAATAAACCTGTTCAGAATAACTACATAGAGAAGCAAAATAAAATCTTGTAAACTCTCTTGTTCTTCCAAAACAAAACTAACTCTCTCTCTGCAATTGCAGCTTAGCTATTTTTTAAGTCTTTTCAACCCCCATTCTTAGCAAGCATCTTGTCTTTGCAAAAAAAAAAAAAAATAAATAAATAAATAAATGTTCTGTTCTCGTAAATATCAGGCAGGATCTGCTAGAACACAGAGAGCTTCCTGAGGTCCCCACAGCCACTCCAAAAGGCTCAGACATTTGCACTCAAGTAACCTTTAGTTTTCTACACTTATCTCAAATTATAAATATATACTCATTTCAAAAGTAACACTAAATATTTTCTATACAAAAGTGATCCCATTATCAGTTTCATTCCATATATTGATTTGCATGTAATTTTATATTAGCTGACAGATATGCAAGGAAGAAAACAGACAGCAAGAGAAAACCGAGACACAGTGAGAGGCAAAGAATTGCTAGACTGTTCGGGTTGATCAAGTCCAAGGTCTCACAGGAAAATTTGGTTGCGCAACCAGAGAAGAGAGAAAAGGAAAGAATACAGATCCTTGCATTTAAACACTTTCTCCAAAACAAATGGGACAGGGTCCTAGTCTACCCTGTCACACTAGAGAGATAAAAGTGCCTTCAGGACAGCTGTGGCCCAAACCACTGTGACAAGATGAAGGCGAGTGAGGAAGCCTAGTGCCAAGGCTCCAGCTCTAGGTCAAGTCCTTGGGTATCTTCAAGAAACTCCTGTCAACATAAGAAATGGCAGATAAAACAAAGATGCAGCATGTTTGTCTGCTGCCATTATTAAATGGAAGTTTCTCTAACTAATGTACCTTGTCACAGAGGCGAGGAAACACCGCCGCTGGTGGAACCCTCTAGGAACCAGAGGCCATGTGAGCTGCACTGTTCCTACTAGGCCTGCTGATTCTGCTATGGTGTGGCATGCTGCTAGTCAACCCCTCCACAATTACTTACTTCACTGCACCCAGCATCCTTTCTGTCCATGAGAAAAGGAAGCTTGCTTACTGTAAACCCTAGCCCTTCTACAGTATCTCACTTCTCCATGGAGCAGCACTTTGTGATCTTAGGGCTGGAGGCCTTACAACTCTTTAAGAACCACAAAGTACAGTTACGTAATAACATACCGTAACAGTAGATCTTCGAAAGAAGCTCTTGCAGCAGGCCACACCTGTATAACTATGCCACCAGGCACTAGGACCACACGGAAAACTTCTAGCTAGCAGTCTACCACAGGGGACCACCACTCGCCAGCGTTCATCATCTGACATCAGTGTAGGCTGTATAGGAGGGCAGTCCCCTACACCACCTGTTCTCCCGCCAGAGACTCTGCACAGCCAGCTGATGGAGAACCGAGGAGATTATTCCGAGAATCAAAGAAAAGGCTGAAGCGGATGCAATAGATAAAGAAAAGCAGGGGGAAGGAGGGAGGGAAAGTAGGGCCTGCTGCAAGAGCTTCTTTCGAGGTTCTACTGTTATGGTAAGTTCTTCTGTAACTGTACTATCTTACTTCAAGGAAGGTTTTTGCAGCAGGCCACATCGGTAGGCCTGAGTCCCAAGCAGTACCGGTTATCACCAGGGTAACATCACTGGGAGGAGGACAAGCCAGCAGTCAAGAGCTCATGATAGAGGGCCCTGAAGAACTGCCAGGCCAAAACTGGCTCTACACCTAGAGGCAATGTCCAGACGGTAATGCTTGGTGAAGGTGTGGACAGAACTCCAGGTGGCAGCTGCACAGATGTCAGCAACAGACACATTTCTGAAGCAAGCCGTGGAGGCAGCCATAACCCTGGTGGAATGGCCCTTTACCACCCTCGGAAGGGGCTTGTTATACTTGCCGTAGCAGTAAACAATGCAATTAGCTAACCACTTAGACAAACACTGTTTGGAAACAGGAGCTCCCTCTCACTTAGGGGCGAACGAAACAAACAACTGATCAGTTTTTCTCAAAGACTTGGTGCGATTTGTACAAATAATACAACATTCTGTAAATGTCCAAAGGATGGAGCAAGGCCTCCCTCTGATTAGAATACTCAGGAAAATAAACTGGAAGGTAGATGGATTGATTCACAATAAACTCAGATACCACCTTAGACACAAACTTAGGATTAGCATGTAAAAACACCCAGGTCTTTGTGAAAAACTAAGTAAGTCACTTACTCGCAGCTGGTTCAAAGGGAGGTAAAGTGAGTTTCTCCAACGTAACGTTGAGGTCCAAAGGAGGGACCAGGTCCTGAATGGGAGGTTTCAGATGCAAAATGCCCCGCAGCAATGTGTGGTACACATCAAGCTGAGGGACAGCTTTGCCCTCAATAGGTGCACTTTTTTTTTTTTTTTAATTCTTTTTCCCTCTGGTTACTGGAACGTAGGACCTCCCTCAGGCAACGTCCCTCAGTTGGCTCCTTTACCGCCCTTCCTGAGGCCCTCCCAACCAGGAAATCAGGTGCTGAATCCTCTCCCACTCCACAGAGCCCTCGACTGACAGCCCCCCCCAGCTCAACACCCCCAGGTGGGGCCACCTACTCCTACCTGGTGTCCTTTCTAGAATCTAGTTGGGTTGAGGCTCAGGCGCAGAGGGAGACCTGGGAGAGCTGGTCGGGAAGGGTCTGGCGGTGGGTGTGTGGGCCAACTCCTCAGGGCGCCGTCGTCCTCCTACGGTCCAGGGTTTTCCGCTTTTCTTTCTTACCCCCACTGGTCGTGGACCTACAATGACATCCAGCATGTGGGCACGTTCACGCACCTGCATGCAGGACATTCGCTGCAACCCACCCAATCCACAGTCTGCGGCTATCATGCTCCCAGTCTCCACTAGAAGCCAGCAGTGCTGCGGGTCAGAGTCCCTCGTCCCTCCCAGGAAAGGAGAGCCGTCCTTTGGACGCTCAATCCTCCCTTCCCCGGCTGACCCCCGGCTCCCCATGCTTGCTCTCAAACTCGGGTCGCCGGCGTGGCGCGAGGTAAGGCAGGTGCCTTAGTCCTCAGCACCACTGGGCCAGTAGAAAGGTGCACCTTAAGGGAGAAGTACCCCGGGCCTAAATCCGAAAGGGAAAGGAAGTACTCCAACACCTAATTCACTGGGCAGGTGAAAGGATCCAATTGGCGAGCAGTGGCCCAAATGGAAAAGTGCTTCCAATTCATAGTATAAGTGGCCCTGGTGGAAAGTTTCCTGGCTGCCACCAAATCGGCAACTCTAGGGGACACCCCAAAGCGGGCAACAGCTAGATCCGCAGATGCCACGCATGGAGATGCAGGGACTTGAGGTCCGGATGGATTAGAGTATCCTGGTCCTGTGAAAGCAAGCCTGTGCACAGGGGCAGGGGCACTGGAGGTTCCACAGCTGGTTGCTGAAGCAGATTAAACCAAATCTGGCATGGCCAGAAAGGAGCTATAAGAATCAACTCTGCTCCTTCTAACTGGAGCTTGAGCAGAACCCTTGCAGGAGTGGGAAGAGAGGGAATGCGTAAAGAAACCTCCCTTCCAGGAGAGGGATAATTCGTCTCACCAGAAAACTCCAGGCCTGGGATAGAGTGAGCAAAAAAAGTGGCAGTTTTGCACTGAGTGAGGATGCAAAGAGGCTCAACTCTGGATGACCCCACCTGTTGAAAAGATGTCTTTGACCAGTGAGGCTAAAAGCTCCCATTCGTGAGCCCGTGACCTGGAGCGGCTGAGAATGTCTGCCAAGACGTTTTCAATGCCAGGAACATGGACGTCAGAGAGCTCCAGACTGTGCTCTATGGCCCAATACCAGACCCTCATCGCCTCCCGTCATGGGGTAGGAGTGAGATCTTCCTGGACTAAAAGTCTCCACCACTCATTCACACTAATGGGACTACGCTGGAGGTGCTAGGACCCCATGGGAGCCAAAAATCTTCAAAAGGGCCGGCGCCGGGATAGGACCGCATATGCACAGTGCCGTGGGACTAGCTCGTGCCATATAGGCTTATCTCGGCGTCGACCTCCAACCGCCTCAGTTCCTTTTCTCTGCGTGCGCTTTGATGATGACGCTGCGCCTGCCGAGTCAAGTCTGCCTACATGACAGCAGCTACAGCTGTTTAGTATTCGATTAATTTACTACTTTTAGAGTTCTTTTCTTATTTAACAAAAAAAAAAGAAAAAAAGAGAGAAGATGAACATGAAGTAGAGGAAGAAATTCTCAGCCTTCCATCACCGGAGTTGACCTTAGATGGTAGCGGTGATGGTAGGGAGACTTCGTTTGAAAGCTGTGATGGCAGTGCGGCTGTGTCCAGTCTGCCGCCCTTTGCAGAGGGGAGGTCAGACCACGGGCAGTCCGGTGCTCAGGAGGAAGGACAGTCTGCCTGAAGCACAAAAGCAGCGGGCCTGTTCCCGACCGGAGACCCGGCTCCACTTGACTTTGAGCTCTTCTTTCTCCTGTTGCTGGAAAAAGAAACGGTGGTCGCCTTCTGGTATGTCTGCATGGGGATCGTCGGTGGTAGCAAGCGGTAGGTCTGACCTGACTTTGGTGGGGTCCTCTGCGGCTCCGTTCTTTTAATTTATTTATTTGGCATCCACGGTCATCATTTTTCATCCCTGGTCATGGCCCCCCTGGGCTCCCACCCCCGGTAATTGCCAGCGCTCTCTTCTGTCACCCCAGAGGGTGGGGTTGTGGCACTGTTCCCCTACCAGTGCCATACCACTGTATCTGGTTGGGAGAGCCGGCACCGGAGGCTGATCGAAGACCAGGATGTGGTTTTTCCCCCTGTAAGCAGGGGCCGGGACGTGCAATGGTGACCTGCGTCCGCCCCGTCCCCTGCATTGTTACGGTGTTGGTGCGTCGCGGTGAACCCAGCCTCTGCTGGGTGCTGCTGCTACACCGCACACACAGCCCCCCTCCCTCCCGGAGAAGGAGAGCAGTCCAAAGGACGCTCGATCCTTCTCCCTCCAGCCGGCCTTCCTGCGACCAGATCCGTTCCTGAACCCGGGTCGCCAGCGTCGGAAGCGGAAAGCCAACCACTGCACTGACGGGCTGGCCTCGTGGCTCCGTTCTTAGCGGGCGTGATCTTTGACACTGGGCCCCGTCTCTGTCCTCAATGGGGCTCTGTTGAAGAGTTTCACCTCTGGACCGCTCTTTTAGAGCAGGGGGTACAACGCCTACCCAGTTGATTTGGTCTCTGGACCCGGTTCTAGGGCCTTCTGAGCCATGGCCGAGTTGGGCGGGCAGGATGTGCGCAGTGCCTTCTGTGGTGCCATCGCCATCAACGCCGACCCCGTGCGCCTACCCCCTCATCTTGTCCTCTGCAGGGGCCAGCACGGGCACCACTTTCTTTCTCCCCCCCTTTTTTTTTTCAGGACTAGGGCCAGTATGCCTGACGCCGTGTGTGTGTCAGTGCCACATGTAGTACCCTGTGTCGCGGGTGATACCAGCGCCGTGAATGATGCCGAACTCCTCTATGCCATTCCAGGTGGCGGCGTCTCTTGTGATTCTGGCCTGGACCTGCCTTTTGGAGGTTGTTCTGGGGTAGAAGTGGATCTGGATGAGTCTCTCCCTGTCCTGCTTTGTTAGAGACGCAGCGGATGATCCATGTTAGAGGCTGGAATGCAAGCCTTCTGCATCAGAAGAGCCTGTGATGGAAGACAGCACAGTTACGTACGAACTTACCGCAACAGTAGATCTTCGAGAGAGGCTCTTGCAGTAGGTATTTACATATAGGACTGACCCGCCAGGCATCAGGACCCCAGGGAAAAATTTCTAGCTAGCAGTCTCTGGCGGGGGACCACTCCCACGTCAGGTGATCAACGTCAGTATAAAGGGGCGGTCTCCCACACCCGTCTTCCAGTTCTTTCCCACCAAGGGCCCAAAAGAGGCAAGACGAGAGAGAAGCGGATATTTCCCATCATGGAAAAGGAGCTAAAAAAGCTAAGGGGGCTGGAGGGTGGGAAGGCAATACCTACTGCAAGAGTCTCTCTCGAAGATCTACTGTTACAGTAAGTTCTTAACTAACTGTACCATCCTACTTTGAGAGGGCTCTTTGCAGTAGGTATTTACATATAGCACTGAGTCCCAAGCAGTATGAAACAAGGAAAAGCACTTGGGAGGAGGAAAACTATCCATGGTATGGAGCCTCCGGCTGAACGGGTCTTACGAAAGAAGACCTTGAAGCACAGCCAACCTGAAGCCTGCTCTACGGCGAGAGGCAATATCCAAACTGTACTGTTTTGTAAAGGTATGGACAGAGGTCCAAGTTGCGGCCGCGCAGATGTCTGCCGCTGACACATTCTTGAAACGCCACAGAGGCAGCTACTCCTCTGGTGGAGTGGCCTCTGACTTGACCCGGCAGAGTTTTCTTGTATTTATCGTAGCAGAAAGTGATACAATGAGCCAACCATTTAGATAGGCATTGCTTGGAAATGGCATTGCCCTCTCTTCTGTGAGCAAAAGAGACAAAAAGCTGGTCAGATTTCCTGAGATCCTTAGTCCGAGTGGTGTAGTATCTCAGTATCCTGTGAACATCCAAAGTATGCAAGAGGT
Organism: Neoceratodus forsteri; assembly: GCA_016271365.2. Taxonomy (NCBI): domain Eukaryota; kingdom Metazoa; phylum Chordata; order Ceratodontiformes; family Ceratodontidae; genus Neoceratodus; species Neoceratodus forsteri. Next base: position 26,385,658 of record CM057455.1, on the reverse strand, counting down.
ACTCCCCTTGATTGGAGTGTTGCGTAAAGAAAGCAGGTAGCTCAATGGATTAATTCAGCATAGATTCCACCACCACCTTAGGAAGAAACTTAGGACTGGTGCGCAGAACCACACGTTCCTTGTGAAAAATCAAATACGAGATTTTGCACATCAAGGCCTGAAGCTCGGAAATTGGTTGAGCTGAAGTAATGGCCACTAGGAAGAGAGTCTTCCAAGAGAGGAACTTTAAATCTGCTGAGGCTGCCGGCTCAAAAGGGGGCAGAGTAAGCTTCTCAAGAACAAAATTCAAGTCCCAAGGAGGAGCAGGAATGCGGATGGGGCGTTTCAAATGGAGGACCCCTCTGAGGAAAGTCTTAGAGACTTCCAACTGAGTGAAAGTCCTGTCTCCGAAGGGGACATGGTAGGCTGAAATTGCTGCCATGTGAATCTTTAAAGAGGAATGGCTGAGACCCAGATCGAAGAGATGACACATGTAGTCCAGGACTCTGTTGGCTGGGCAAGAGAAAGGCTCGAAGTCCTTTGACGTGGCCCAAATAGAGAACCGTTTCCACTTCATGGCGTAGGTGGACCTGGTAGAATGCTTTCTGGCCTTCACCAAAATGTCTGCTACGAGCGGCGAAACCCTGAAGCGGGCCTTAGCTATGTCTGCAGGAGCCATGCATGCAAGTGAAGGGATCTGAGACCTGGATAGACAAGGTTCCCCTGATCCTGGGTCAACAAATGTTGCGACAGAGGAAGAGGTAGCAGAGGTTCCTCTGAAAACTGTTGCAGAAGACAGAACCAAACTTGCGTGGGCCAGAATGGAGCGATGAGGATCATTCGTGCCCCTCTGATCTGAGCTTGTTCAGAACCCTCGGAATTAAGGGAATAGGAGGGAAGGCATAGATGAATCTGTTCCTCCAATTGAGAAGCAGAGCGTCCCGCCAGAAAATATCTTGCCCTGGAGCGAGTGAGCATAAGGCGGGAAGTTTTGTGTTTTGAGGAGATGCGAACAGGTCTACCTGAGGGGTTCCCCAAAGCAGGACGATGTTGTCTACTATCTCTTGAACCAGTTCCCATTCGTGGGCCCTGACCGAGGACCAACTGAGGTGGTCTGTTTTCTACTCCCAGACCATGAATGGCCGTCAGGTAAAGGTTGTGCTGGGTGGCCCAGCTCCACACTCTCATTGCTTCCCTGCATAGCGGGTAGGAACTTGTTCCTCCCTGCTTGTTGATGTACCAGACCACACACGCTGTCTGTCTGTATGAGTAGATGACTGGGAAGTATGGAGGCATGCAGGGCCTGGAGGGCATAAAGGACTGCTCTGAGTTCGAGCACATTTATGTGCAGATTTTGTTAGAACCTGGACCAGCTGCCCTGAGTCTTGTGAGACCTGAGGCGGGCTCCCCAGCCCTCTCCTGAGGCATCTGTTGTCAACATCTGGGAGGGGGTTCGATGCTGAAATGAACTCCCCGGCAAAGGTTCTCTTGTACCATCCACCACTGCAAGTCCCTGATCATGGGATCGGAAACTAGTACCTCCTGGTCTAGGTCGTCCAGTGTTTGGTCCCATTGAGACCGAAGCATCCATTAAGAAATCCTCACATGGAGCCGAGAGCGTGGGACTGTTGGAATGACAGCTGCCATTAGCCCGAGGAGGTGAAGGACTGACCTGGCTCCGACCCTTCTGCAACTGAACATAAGAAGGGCCTGAGTCTGAAGGTGTCCACCCTGTCCAGAGGCAAAAAGGCTTTGCCGATGGTCATGTCCAGGATCGCCCCTATAAATTGGAGTTGTTGGCAAGGGACCAGATGGGACTTGGCCTGGCGGATAGTGATACCCAGGCTAGTGAAAACCTGCAGGGTAAGGGAAAGGGAGTGCAGAAGTTCCTCCCTGGACGGGGCCGCCAGGAGCCAATCGTCCAGGTACGGGAATACCTGCACTCCCTGGGTACGCAGGTGGGCCACCACCACAGACAGGCATTTGGTAAATATTCAAGGGACTGAGGAAAGACCAGATGGGAGGGCCTTGAATTGGTAGTGGTCCCCCTGAAAACAAAACTGAAGGAATTTACGGTGGGAAGGGTGTATAGGGATATCCAAGTAAGCATCGTGCATATCCGGAGTGCACAGCCACAGTCCCTGCTGAAGAAGAGGCAGAAGGCCCTGCAGGGAGAGCATTCTGAAGCGTTTGTACTCCACGAACATGTTCAGGGAACTGAGGTAGAAAACAGGCCTCACATCTCCCGTTTTCTTTGGAACTAGAAAGAAATGGGAATAGTAACCCGTCCTCCAAAGGTGGTTGGGAAAAACAGGTTACTCCACAGTAACAGTAGTTCTAGGAGTGGTATATGTTGTTCATCCACACTCTTTGGCATATCCCTTTCCCCTTTAAATCTGGCCGGAAGTCTTCAAGCTGGCTCCTCCCACCCACCCGGGTGGTAAATACCTCGGCTCCACCCCATGACACTAGATCTTAGCGCGCTGGAAGCAAGGTGATGTGCCTAAAGCCGGGGAGGTCGGGTAGGTGCAGGTGGATGAAAATATACCACTCCTAGAACTACTGTTACAGGTGAGTAACCTGTTTTTCTAGGAGCGTGGATATGTTGCTCATCCACACTCTTTGGCAGACTCCTAGCAGTTCTCCGGGAGGAGGGAGGCAAGGCGCAACCCCCCTACTTAGGAAACAGAGACTGGAGAACCGAGGCGCCAAAACCAGCATCCCGATGTGACTCAAGGTTGATGTGGTAATGGGTAATGAAGGTGTTTGCTGACTTCCAGGTAGCAGTCCGACAGATTTTGTGGATAGGGATGTCCCTGGAAGCAGCCACCGATGCAGCAGTATGGCGGGTAGAATGAGCTCTTATCCCTCTGGGAGGCTCCTTGCCCGCCAACTCATAGCACAGACCTATGCATGATGTAATCCATCTTGCAATGGTCCATTTGGCTGCAGATCTGCCAGAAGCGGCTTCAGCGTAGGTGACAAACAGCTGGCGATCCTCTCCCCGAATTTCTGCCGTCCTCTCCTTGTAGTAGGAGACAGCACGTCTAAGGTCCAGGGTATGGAGCCTGTACTCGGCGTCCGAGGTGTAGTTAGGGTAATATACCGGCAGAGTCAACACCTGGTTAAGGTGAAACTCTGACACCACCTTCGGAAGGAATTTTGGGTGGGGGCGCAGGACAACTTGTCCCTGTGAAAGACCAGAAAAGGGGAGTCCACCGAAAGTGCCTGGACCTCCCCTGTCCTTCTGGCTGATGTGATAGCCACCAGGAAGGCAGTTTCACAACAAGTGTGAGAGCTCACACTTGTGCATGGGTTCGAATGGCTTGCCCATGAGCTTTGCCAAACCAGCAAAAGATCCCAGAGGTGGAGGTTCATGCACCGGAGGGGATATGTGATCCAGACCTTTGAAAAAGCGCCCGACCACTGTCTCCTGTGCCAATGTCGACTGACCGGCCCGCGCCCGGTAAGCGGAAATGGCTGCCAGGTGCACCCTAAGGATCGATGACCTTAGACCCCCTTTGGAGAGAGACCAAAGGTAGTCTAAATGTTAGCCACAGAGCAGGATAAGGGGTCCAGACTCTTACCCTGACACCAAATGGAAAACCTTTTCCATTTGAAGGCATAACATTTCCTGGTCGATTCCTTGAGATGCCTGCACAACTGTGTAGACATCCTCGGAAAGGCCCAGAGCCTGGAACTCTAGCCGCTCAGGTACCAGGCTGTGAGGTGCAGGGATTGAAGGTCCGGATGGAACACCTTCCCCTGGTTGAATGATATCAGGTCTGGGCGTGTACAAAGCCACTCCGGGGCCCTGTAGCTGAGGCTGAGGAGATCTGGATACTAGAACTGGTGGGGCAAATCAGGGGCTACCAGGATCACCTTTGCCTTGTCCTTCCTCACCTTGAGTAACACCATGGAGGGAAGGCGTAGAAGAGGCCTGGGGTCCATGGCCTCGAGAAGGCATCCCCCTGCAGCGAGCCCTGCTGAGGGGGCCGGGCATGGTACAGCCTCAGCTTGGTGTTCTCCCTGGAGGCAAACAGGTCAACCAACGGTTTGCCCCAATGGGAGAACAGATTGTAAGCTACCTCTGGATGGAGAGACCACTCGTGGGATGCCTGGCCTATGTGGCTGAGAGCATCCGCCAGTTGGTTCGAGACTCCTGCCACATGGATGGCAAGGAGATCCGCCTCCAATTGGCTGACGAGGGTCCATATCCGGAGCGCCTCCTTGCATAGCAGACGGCAGTGCATGCCACCCTGTTTGTTGAGGTAGTAAATGGTCGTGGTATTGTCCGTCTGGACTTGAACCACTTGACCCCGGAGCTGAGGAGCGAAAGCTGACAGTGGCAGTCTGACTGCTCTGAGCTCCAGCAGGTTGATGTGGCATCGAGACTCCTCGGGGGTCCAGAACCCGTGGGCTCTGTTGTCCCCCATGTGGGCTCCCCAGCCCATAAGAGAGGCATCGGTCATGAGAATGACCGTCGGCTCGGGGCGGATAAACGGGATCCCTTCCTGCAGGCGACCTGTGACGGTCCACCATTGGAGAGTGTCCCACATCTTCTGGGTGACAGTGACCAGCTGGTCGAAATGACCCTGACGCTGAGTCCACTGAGCGGCCAGCTCCCACTGGAGGAGGCGCATGTGCAATCTGACCCAACGGACCACTGAGGTGCACGCTGCCATGTAACCCAGAAGGCGCAGGAAGTCCTGGGAAGGGCGCAAGTGCCCAACCAGAAATGATTGGGCAAAGGAGGAAAGAACCTCCACCCTGTCCGCCGGGAGCTGAGCTCTGGCTTGACGAGAGTCAAGCTCTGCCCCGATAAATCCCATCACCTGAGAGGGCACGAGTTCCGACTTGGCCTCGTTGATCAGGAGGCCTAATTGGGAACAGGTTCCAAGGGCCAGGTCCCTGTACCTCTCCACCTCCTGCAGGGAGGAACCTGCCATGAGACAATCATCGAGGTAGGGGTATATCCGAACCCCTTGATGCCATAGATGGGCCGCCACCACTAGGATACACTTGGTGAAGACCCGAGGGTCCGATGACAGGCTGAACAGCATGGCTTGGAACTCGTACAGGGTCCCTTCCACCCTGAAGCGGAGGAACCGCTGGTGGGACGGACGAATTGGGATGTGGAAAAACGCGTCCTGTAGATCCAGTGAACAGAACCACATGTTTCGCTCCAGAGATGGTATGATCTGATTTAGTTACCATCTGGAAGGTGCGAGACCTGAGATATTGATTCAGGTCGTGGAGATCTAGGATGGGGCGCTAACCCCCCATCCGCTTGGGCACCAGGAAGTACCTGGACATGAAGCCTGGGTCTGTAGGAGGATCCAACACTGGAGCTACCGCCTCCTTGCGGAGGAGCTGAGCAATGTCGTCCCAAAGGGCCGACTGAGTGCAAACTGAGATCCTTTCCTCCCGAGGGGCACGGGCTCGGGCTCGGCAGGGAGGGTACTGCTCGAATTCTAGAGGCAGTCCCCGACTGACCACTTCCAGGACCCACCTGTCCGGAGTGATACCGGACCAGGCGGAAAGAAAGTGGCGGAGCCGGCTCCCCATGGGAGGACCCAGAACTGGTGTGATGGGTGTAAGGGTGGCCACCCCTGACCCGTCACTGAGCAGGCTTGGAGGAGGAGGAGGCTCCAGGACCGGCACCTCGACCTCCTTTGCAGGGCTGTTGGGGACCCTGCTTGGGCCTAGGGTGCCAAGCTTGAGCCTGCTGACCTCCCTGGAAGGAGGGCTGTCTAACCGCAGGAGAAGAGTACCGAAAAGGCTTCTTCTTGCACTTCTGCTGGTTCTTGCAGAAGAACCCTTTGCAGAAGTGGCATCCAAGGTGGCACTGGACTGCTCTATGCACTGGAGGTGACCTGCCACTCCTGGACCGAAGAGATCGGTGCCAAGGAAGGGCACGTCAGCTAACTTGTGCTGAGTATCCGCCGGGAAAGAGGATAACCTCGGGCAGGCCCTACACCGAGTGGCCACTGTGGCTGCTAGTGAGTGGGCACAGGAATCTCCAATATTCAAGACCGTCTGGAGCTGCTGTTTTGCAACAGCATGGCCCTGGTCATGGACCTGCTTAACCTTGGTCTGCATGTCCACTGGGAGATGAGGGAGGACTTCATCTAGCGACCCCAAGAGGGCGTGAGAGAAGTGTGTCAAGATCACTGCCGAGCTGGCCTGATGAAGGCCCAAGGATAAAGTCGCATACACCTTCCGGGCAGAATGGTCCATATTCTTGGACTCCTTGTCCGGAGGGCGGTCAGTATCCACTGAGCTACCCGTGCGTCTAAACACAGAGGCAGTCACAAGGCTCTCAGCCAAGGGATGCTCCGTGAAAGCTGCCAAGGACCCCATGGGTACAGTGTACTTGTGAGCCATGCGGGCAGATGGAGCCGGGCAAGAGGCAGGGCGCTGTCACAGCTCAAGGGCCGGGCCACCAATGGCTTCGGCCACTGGGAAGGCCTCCATCGGGGTATCTTAAGGATATCTGTGAGAGGATATTCCGCCTTCTTTTGGATAGGCTCCAAGGGCATACCGGTTGACTCTGAAATAAGGCGGAGGATGCCCTGCAAAGAGGAAGGACCTTCCTCCAAGCCTGTCACTGACAACTCAACATCGGGTAGTGAGTGTTGACCAGTGGTATCCGAGTCGGGATATAAGGGTCTCCCGCCTATGTCCCCTTCAATACGCCAAGGGCGATCGGGGACAACAGTGATGGACAGACGATGGGGCAGGCCCGTATCTGTCCAGTCCTCTTCCGAAGGAGCCCCTCCCTGAGGCTGCTTAGGCGGTGGCTCCACTAAAATTGGTGGAGAGACCAGAACAGGCCAAACAGGAATTCGTGCCGATCCTACAGGAGGAAGAACTGCAGTCTTGGTTCTGGAGGGTCAGACGCCTGCCTAAGAGGCTGGGGTAAAGTAATCAGCGTGACGCGGAGCTGTGCTATGACTGGTCAGAATTAGCTGTTGCCACATAAGGTCCTCATAGCACTGACAGAGCTTCCATCGAAGTCTCTCCTCGTCTGAGGAGGATGAGGATCGGTGCCGACGCCTCTTCCGAGAGTGTTTGTGACCTTTTTTAGGTTTTTCAACCGAAGGGGTCCTGGTCCTCGATTGAGACCGATGGGGTCGGCTTGTTCGATCGGGAGAGGCCAGAGTCAGTGAAAACCGAGGTTCCGGCTCTTGTCCCTCGATCGGGATACCCGAGGGCTAGGTCTCCTCATCAGGGAAGGAAAGGATAGGTGTCCTCTCCAATGAGTCGTCGACTGGGGTCAGCGACAACGGCTCGATCAGGTCGAGAGATATCTCGGCCGGTTCAGCCGTTTCCTCGGCCTTGGTCTGACGGAAGGTCCGAGAAGCCGGCGGCCGAGTAAACGATCTTGACCAAGGCCGAGACTTTAAGGTCCTGAGATTCAGACCTCTCTCGGTCCCAGGAACGTCTTCTCCGAGAAGAAGATTTAGGGTCCTTGTCCCGTTTTCTAAGGGGGGAGGAGTGCATGCCCGAGGATGCCTCACCCCTGGTGGGGAGAGACTGGCACAGCTCCCGAAAGGATCCTGTGAAGGTAAAGCCAAGGTTTAGTGGCACAAAAAAACCTCGGCTGGCCGAGGCTTGGGCAGCTTCTTCTTCAAATCCCGCCATCTGGTCGAGCTGCTCGGCGGATCCTGCGGCCGCGGAAACCGCCCAACTAGCTTCCTTCGATTTCACCGTTGGATTGCGAAGCTCCAGTCTCCCTAGCTTAAGGTGCGCCTTGCAGTCGTCCAGAACGTTGGGATGGAAGGCCAAGCAGATGGTGCATGAAGAGGTGTCATGCACGACACCCAAACAATAAACACATGAGAGCTGGGGATCGGTGCGCGACATTTTCTGTCCATAGGGACACCGGCGAAACCCGGGGGACGACTTGTCCTCCATGTCCGATGCGCTCGGATCGGCATCGTAAACTCGTACAAGTTTCAAAGAAAGTGATTGCAATGAAAACCGTTGATTAGTATCCAAAGCTTACGATACTGCAGGGATGCAGTATAGCGCAGTGGTTTAAGGCTCTGAGCTACAAATCTGGTGACATCCAGCACACCAGACCTGGGTTTGAATCCCACACCTTCCACCTGCATACTGTGTGACCCTGAGCAAGTCATTTAACTTCCCTGTGCTCTCAGGTCGCTCCTGTAAAAAAGCTTTCAGCTTAGTGTGCTACTCCTGGTTAAACAACTAAAAAAAAAAAAAAAGAAGTAGCACGAGGGAACCTGAATCTTCCAGCGTCATGAGGCGGAGCTGAGGTATTTACCACCCGGGTGGGTGGGAGGAGCCAGCTTGAAGACTTCCGGCCAGATTTAAATGGGAAAGGGACATGCCAAAGAGTATGGATGAACAACATATCCACGCTCCTAGAACTGGTTCTTTCGCCGGCTTTGAGAGAATGGAGGTGATTTCTGCCAGGACCAGAGGAAGATGTTCTGGGGAGTAAGACAACGTGGGGGGTGGTCTTCGGGGTTTTTTTTTTTTGTAGAAACTGTATTGAGTGTCCGGCTGCAATCAGCTGGAGTACCCAAGCCTATGATGTTATCCTCTCCCAACCCGGTAGATGAAAGGAGAACCTCTCCCTCCTACTGGTTCCACTGGTGCCTCCAGAGGCTGTGGGAGAGGTGAGGAGTCAGGAGGTCTGGGGTAGCACAGCGGCAGAGGCTCCCACGGCTTTTTTGGGAGGGGGAGTCTTGGTTGCTGGAGGGGCTTGATGCTTGTTGGCCCGTTTGCCCTGTGGTTTTGGCTTTTGTCGGTTACGTCAATGAAAAGGGCGCCGCTGCCCCTGAGGGGGTCTGTACAAAGAGACCATGGACTTCAGTGCAGTGCCCTTCTTTTGCAGGTCAGTAATGATGTCCTTGACATCACCGCCGAACAGCACCGAACCCCTGAAGGGCGCATGCTGAATAGCGGATTGCAGTTCAGGGACCAATCCTGACACGCAGAGTTGGGCATGACGCCAAAGACCCTGAAGATCTTGTGCCCGGCCCAGTTGGCCCACTGCATTGTAAATGGCACAAAGCATGTGCTGACTGGCCTAATGAGCAGAACGGACACAATCTGCCACTTCCTGTTTTGTCTGAGATTCACGAAGGGAGTCTAATTTTGATTCCACTTAAGGATGGTCTTCTGGTAATTCCCTATATGAGCTACATAATTCAGGGCCCTAATACCCAAGGTAGAAGACGCATAGCCCTTCTTCCCACACTGGTCCAGAAGCTGAGACTCCTTGTCAGGCGGAGATGAGCTAAGATGTTTGGGATTAGTGGAGCAGCTGTGAGCGGCACTGATCACGACTGAGTCCACTTTGGGGTGTAGATTCAAGGAATCTACTCCCTCAGGAGCCTGGTATAGCTGATCTGCCTTCCTCGGAAGGGGGGCTAAAGTGGATGATTGTTTCCAAATAGTGGAAACAAGATCTGTGTGAGGCTCTATCCACGGTGGAATCAATGTAGGAGCAGTTTCGGGCAGATCCAAGTGGGCAGCGAGACTTTTACACTGTGGATCTGGCTCCAGAGATTGCCACTGATGAACTTCCTGGATCTTTCTTTGTAGCTCCAGAAAAGAAGGATCCTCTGGAGGATACTTTGGAGGGGTCCTTGGCCTAGGTCAGTCTGGAGTACGAGGCTTGTCATCCAGGGTCAGAGCATCCCCGAGTCCAAGGTCTCTGACGAAGAAGAGAAAGACTCCTCCCGACGCGGGGGAGGGACAGTCCCTTTTGGGAAGCCCTCTGGGACACGTATCCTCCCCACCCCTGGCACCCAAGGGTTCACTTCTAGTGTCAGGTTAGGGGGAGGGAGTCTCCCGTCTCCGGCGTAAGGGGTCCTGCGCAGGGTCCGGCAGCAGTAGACAGCTCTCTACCTCTCTGGTGGTCTCCTGGCCCAAGCCCACCAGGCAGTTAGAGTCTCCTTCAAGTCCGCCGGCAGCTGGGGTGTGGGTGGCGGAAGAGGAGGGGGATACAGATACTGGGGGTATCTGTATATCGAGTATCCATAACCAGACGGTAGGAAGCCCGGCGTCGGGTATTGAGGTGCTGGGTACTGCGGTATCAGGTAAAGCGGTGTCTGATACTGTGGCATCGGGTAAGACAGCACCGAGTTTTGTGGTGTCGGATACCTGGGTGTCAGGGGCTCTGATGGAACAGAGGGACCTGGCAGAGGCCCAGCTGGCGGGACAGGTAAAGGTGGCCCACGGGCGTTGGGCCTGGTGTGGAAGTGCCATCCGGGAGGGGGACGTCGGCTGGCGTCGGGTAAGCCAGCGTCAGAGGTGGCATCAGGGTGTCTGGCCCAGTAGGAGAGGGCCATGATGGCAGTGTGTCCAGGTCCTCTGTGACGACTGTGGGGGGAGAGTTGGAATCCCTGGGTTCAGTAGAGGAGACGCAGGGACCTCAGAGGGCAACACCAAGCGTTGTGGGGAGCCTGGGGTGTCGGACTGGTCAAAGGGGTCAGACGCAGGCTCCTTGGCTGGGCGGTTGTCGGAGGGGCCGACGTCCGGCTTATCAGCCGGATCCGGGCGGGCATCGGAGGAGCCGGCATCTGACTTATCGAATCCCTTGCTTGAAGAAGGCCACGCTGGAGATGTGGCCTTGTCAGGCAAAAGAGCAACTGTATGCCCTCTTGAAGGAGCAAGCGGCTTACCAGTCTTGTCCGGGCGGAGGTTGGTGGCACCATTGTCCGACTTAGTGGATCCGCTTGAACCTGAGGGCCGCGTGGCAGCGGTCTTCCCGGGAACAGAGGCCTCCTTTACCCCAGAGGTACCCAAGCACGAGACCAACAAGAGGGGCGACACCTTCTTGGACACCGCCAAGACGGTCGTCGTGCAGCAGTCCCCCGGAGGGGACGTTATCTTCAGAACCGCGACTCCAGCTGGAATCGCGGAGGCTGTGGAGGTCGAATCCCGGTCCCAGTGCTGCTTCTTCTTGTGGCCTTCAGGGGAAGTGGATGCCTGCCTCAATTTTTTCAACTCCTTCTCCATGGATGCCATTTTTTTCTTTAAAATATGGGCCTCCAGGGACTGCTGCCTCCGTTTTCGGGTAGCTGAATTAAATTTCTCGCAGTGCGGGCACTTTTCCACAGGATGATCCGGGCCTAGGCAGAAGAAGCACAGGGAGTGACTGTCCTTATGCAGCAGCTAGGAACCACATGAGTTGCACTTATTTTTATGCGAATCGGAAGGTGTCGGGGATGACATACATGGTATATTAAGAGAAAAAAACACTGAAAAAAAGTGGTCGAAAAGTTTGAAAACTGAACCGACGGATGACTGACGAGCATTAAACTCTACTGCGAGGAAATTTCACAAGTCGTTGGCAGGAAAGAACTGGAAGGCAGACGTGGGGGACCGCCCCTTTATACTGACATCGGTCACCTGACATGGGGGCGGTCCCCCACCAGAGACTGCTAGGCAGAAATTTTTCCGTGGGGTCCTGATGCCTGGCGGGTCAGTGCTATATGTAAATACCTATTGCAAGAGCCCTCTCTAAGTAAGATCTACAGACCTCCCCCCTTGCACATCTTTGCTGTGGGTGTTAGCCTGCCCCAGCCACCCTCCCACCCAAGCTCGACCCTTAATTTAAGCACCTCCCTGGTCACCTGACTTCCTGTCAGTCATGTTCCAAGTCCCAAGTTTTCCATTTGCAGGTTATAGGAGCTGGCCGCCAGAGGGGCTTCCATCCTCCAGACTCCTTGTCCCATCTAGCTCTCTCATCCCTTCTATATTGCTGACTCTCTTGAACTAAGGGTAGAACTAGTGACACCGCTGCCTACTCTCTAACAAATCATGGGACGATGGGGTGGTACCTGAGGACTGGAGGAGGGCGGATGTGATTACGCTTCACAAAAGTGGGAGCAGGGCAGAGGCAGGAAACTACAGACCAGTTAATTTGACCTCAGTGGTAGGGAAAATGATGGAACCACTTCTGAAGGAAAGAATTGTTGAGTACCTAGAGGCCAGTGCGGCACAGGACCCAAGGCAACATGGATTCACAGCGGGAAGGTCGTGTCGGACGAATTTAATAGATTTCTTTGACTGGGCGACCAAAAGACCAGGGAGGGGCTGTGGACATGACCTTCCTAGATTTTAGCAAGGCATTTGATACAGTCCCACACAATAGATTAATAAACAAGTTAGCCAGCCTTGAAGTGGGTCCCAAGGTGGTAGCCTGGATAAAAAATTGGCTGGACAACAGGACGCAAAGGGTAGTAGTAAATGGAGTCCACAGTGAAGAAAGGAGGGTTACTTGCGGGGTACCACAGGGTTCAGTACTGGGACCGGTCTTTTTAAATGTCTTTATAAGTGACACTGCAGAGGAACTGGAAAGAAAAGTATGTCTCTTTGCAGACGACACAAAGATCTGCAACAGGGTTGATACACAAGATGGAGTCGAAATAATGAGAAGGGACTTAGCAAGGTTGGAGGAATGGTCAAATGCATGGCTGCTTAGATTCAATGCAAAAAAGTGCAAGGTAATGCACCTGGGAAACAAAACCCCAGGGGAAGAGTACACAATGGGGGGTGAGATACTGACAACAATAAAAATGGAAAGGGACCTGGGTGTAATTACATCAGATGATCTAAAAGTGGGCAAGCAATGTGAGAAGGCAGTAAGGAAGGCTAGGGGATACTGGGATGCACTGGGAGAGGCATCAACAATAGAAAACAGGAAGTTGTTATCCCTCAGTACAGACAGTTGGTGAGACTCCATCTGGAGCACTGTGTGCAGTTCTGGAGCTCCCATCTCTGCAAAGACACAGACAGAGTGGAGGCTGTCCAGAGAAGGGCAACCAAAATGGTGCAGGGTCTGCACCAGAAGACATACGAAGACAGACTGAAGGAGCTTAATATGTATACCCTTGAGGAAAGAAGGGAGAGGAGAGGAGAGGAGAGGAACATGATGGAAACGTTCCAAGTACCTCAAGGGAATCAACAAAGTCCAAGAGGGTAGTATCTTTCAGAAGAAGAGATGTGCAAGAACAAGGGGCACAATTTGAAGATTGGGGGGAGGCGGCTCAGAGTAATGTGAGGAAGTATTTTTCATGGAGGGTTGTGGATGCATGGAACAGCCTTCCGGAGGAGGTTGTGGAGTCCAGAACAGTGGAGGAATTTAAGAATGCATGGGACAGACAAAAGGCAGTCCTAATGGGGGGTAGGAGGAAGTAGGCTGTTGGTTAACTAGGATCTGCAGTTCATCCGTTAGGTAGGAAAATGGGCAGACTAGGTGGGCCAAGCGGTCCTTATCTGCCGTCAAATTTTATGTCTCTTTGTTTCTATCACCTTTTCTCTCTACTACCCCACTGCTATCCCTGTGCTTTCCTTACTGCCACCCAAACTCAAGCTTCAGCCCCGGACCTCCCACCTCTCCTCCCCGATTCCCAGGCCTCCACTGCCCCCCCTGCAATGTCATTCCTCCAGCCACCTCTAGGAGACGCTGCTGCACTCCTTGTTTTCGACTATTTCTTCCCACAACAGGATAGCCCTGTGCCTCCAGCTGTAGGTACCTTCTGCACTGTAGTCCATCACCCTACCACTGAGTCATGGAGTCCACCACTATCTCTTGGTTCACCAGCTACCTCATAGCATGGTCGCAATGTGTGAAATTACATGCCATCCAGTCCTCCACCTTGCCAGTCTGCTCCGGGGTCACCCAGGTCTCCATTCTTGGCCCTCTGCTATTCAGCATCTACCTGAACACCCTACCCAAGTCCTACTCTGGTAATCTGCTGCTGTATGCAGATGACGCACTTCTCTTTGCCTCGCACCAAGATCCCAGTTCTCTGCAAACCTCCCTCCAGCACGTGTTTAACCAGATTGAGAACTGATTCATAGACCAAAGACTAGTAGTTAATGTGAAAAAGACAAAGGCCATGCTCTTTGCCCACCATCAGAATAAGACCAAGAATATGCAGCAATCAATTCTCTCCCACTCTCTCCTTCCACTAGAGCAGGTACACACTTATAAATACCTGGGCGTAACATCTGACTCTCTTTCCACTCACACATTAACAACCTGTTCTTGGCCATAAACACTCGCATAGGGCTACTGTATAGGCACAAAAACTGCTTACCCTGGCCGTCACTGCCTCGGTCCTCTCTCTTGTCGATTATGGGCTTACCATCTACTCTGCCACTGATCACATGGCACTAAATAAAATCCATCTGGCCATAAACAAAGTGTGCAGGCTCCTATCAGGGGCAGATAAGCGTACCCCTACCTGCACGCTGTATTCCCTGACAAACCTCCTAACCCTGGATGAGAGAATACGTTATCAAACATGTCTCCTAACTGAAAAAATACACCTGGTGCCCCCCCCCCCCCGGGGGCATCTGCCTCACTCCAATCCTCCCGCACCACCAGCAAACAAGTGTGGTCGACACCGAGGGTCAGGACCTCACTAGCCCAAAGGTCCTTCTCCTACAGGGCACCAACATGGTATAATGAACTCCCCTCTGATATCTTCTCCATCTGCAACTTAGGTCCCTTCAAAGTAGCACTCAAAGAACATATACTTCGCCTTACGGCACTGTCAATGTACCATCTAGTTAGGTTCTACCTTGCTCACTACCTCTATAGCAACCTCTTGATAATGCCTCTTTTGGCTGCTCGCATATGTTACCTGCGCAAGTTCTCCACTTCACGGTATATTCAAAGTAGTAACCGTCCAAGCAAGCCAGTGCTAAATGTCTTAAAGTAAACCAGTGCTAAATGTATTAAAGTAACTGCTGAATCTTGTTTGAGCTATACAAACTGCTGCTGTAATATTGTATTCCTGTTGAAACTGTAATTTGTGTCTGTAACCTTGTAATTCCACTATGCTGTTACTATGTATACTGTATGTCTGTTTCTGTACTCTGTCGCGGAACCTTAGTAAATGAGTCCCTGACTCAAAGATTGTAATTCCTAAAGAATGCTAAATAAATAAATAACTAAAGCAGATGCTGCAGCCAGGTGTACCTTAAGGGTGCTGGGCTGCAGTCCCAGGGAGTGTAAATAAGAGATGTAATCAAAAATAGCTTGAACCCCAGCCTGTGCCGGTACCAGATCCCAGGCCGAGCATCAGATATTGAACTTCTTCCATTTTGAGGCATAGGTTTTCTTAGTGGAAGGCTTCCAGTAACCTCTCAGGATGTCCAAAATGGATTCAGAGAAGTGTAGACCTGCATATTCTAGGTTTTGAAGAGCCAGGCTTTGAGACGAGACACCTGAGATTTGGA
This sequence comes from Neoceratodus forsteri, assembly GCA_016271365.2. Lineage (NCBI taxonomy): Eukaryota > Metazoa > Chordata > Ceratodontiformes > Ceratodontidae > Neoceratodus > Neoceratodus forsteri. Next base: position 26,370,442 of record CM057455.1, on the reverse strand, counting down.
TATAGAAGTCTCCCTGGTTGGAAGTTAACAAGTTGTGCCTCCAAGGGAGATGTATTGGCTCAGCTACAGACATGGAAAGCAGAAGAGAGAACCATGGCTGCCTGGGTCAGTCTGGGGCAATCAAGATCATTGATGCTGACTGGGACCTGAGCTTGAGCAGTACCTTGTATACCAGAGGGAAGGGAGGAAAAGCATAAAGGTGTTTCCCTGACCAGTCCAAAGCCATAGCATCCAAAGGAAGTGTGCCATGATCTGGTGGGATGCGAACCAGTCTTATCTGTGGGGTGCCCCACCTCCTGATGATTACTTCCACCACTTGCCTGTACAGAGTCCATTCGTGATGGGCCTGGTTGATTCAACTCGAAGCATCTGCTAGGGCATTGTCCTTCCCTGGCAGGTGGATTGCCTGTAGGGAAACTCCCAAGGAGTAAGCAAGGCTCCAAATTTTCATGACCTCTGTGCAGAGAGGACCCGACCTGGTGCCTCCTTATTTATGTAGTACGTTGTGGTGGTATTGCCTGTTCTGACCTGTACCACCTTCCCTTGTACCGGTGTTGTAAAGACTTTTAGTGTCAAAAACACTGCTCTGAGTTCCAGCAAGTTTATGTGCTGGAGTGACTTTGCACTTGACCAAGTGCCCTGGGTTGTGTGGTCCCCTAGCTGGGCACCTCACCCCAGCAGAGACGCATCTTTTGTGAGAACAACTGATGGAGATTCTCGTTGGAAAGGACCCTCTTCCCTCAGGCTGGATTCCTCTTTCCAACACTGAAGTGCTTGTAACAGAGTTTTTGTTACTGGAATCATCTTTGAGAAGGAATCTATTTGCTGGCACCAGTGAGCCCTTAGGTGGAACTGGATGTCTCTCATTTGGAACCTGGATCCTAGGACTGTGCCTGTGGCTGCAGCCATATGGCCCAGGAGTTGTAGGAACTGCCTTGCAGTTTCTCTCTCGTGCAGGCTGAATGAGCTTGCAATCAGCTGGAGACTTCTTACCCTGTCCAGAGGCAGGCAGGCCTTGCCATGCAGGGTACTGATCTCTGCTCCTATTAAATGCAACTCCTGTGCAGGTAGGAGGACTGATTTTTTTTGTGATTTATTAGGAACCCCAGGGACTCTAGAAGCTCTTAGGTGGTTTGCAGATGCTTTCTGACCTGGTCTGGTGATTTTCTTACCACCAGTCAGTCGTCCAAATATGTGGGAACACCGTGACACCCCGTCTTCGAAGATGTTCCACTACCACTGCCAATCCTTTTGTGAATACCCTTGGGGTCGAAATTAGGCCAAATGACAGGGTTCAAAACTGACAGTGACCTGATGGGAGTCTGAACCTGAGATATTTTCTATGAGACTCCCTTATGGGGATGTGTAAATAAGCGTCTTTTAGGTCCAGTGATGCCAACCAGTCTCCTTTTGGAGTGTTGGCAGAATCAGTGCCAAAGTTATCATTTTGAACTTTGGTTTTCTTAAATGCTTGTTTAGCACCGAGGTCCAAGATGGGCCGCCACTCCCCATTTTTCTTTGTGGCAAGGAAGTACCTGGAACAGAAACCCTTTCCTCTCTGCTGAACTGGGACAGGTTCCAATGCCTTTGACAGCAGCAGGTTTCGAACCTGTGGCTCCAGCAGCTTCTTTTCCGTGAGGGAGGGTGAACGGAACACCCTGGTTCTGAGAAGAGGAAGGGATCTGAAATTCAGAGACAGTCCCTAACTCACTACCTCCAGGACCCACTTGTCCGTGGTGATCCTTTGCCAAGCCTGGAGGTAGTGGGACAGTCTGCCTCTGACAGGTAGAGAGGAGGTGGCCTGTGAAAACATGTCAGGGTGTTTGCTTGCTTTGGGGTTGAGGCTGGGCTTCAGATTCCCGCCCGGAATCCCTTGAGCTCCTACCTCTGAAGTACCCTTACTTGGAATGCAGCCATTGGCTGGAAAAAGGGTCTAGTGTGAAAGGGCCTTCGCCACCTCCCCTTCCATAGGGTCTGGTAGATGGAGAGGCTTTCTCCTTAGCAGAGTTACTCTTGAAGGTGGCTTTGTATTCATCCACCTTCTTCATATACGTCATTGTTTATTCTCCAAAAAGTGAATTTCCCTCCAAAGGGAAGTCTAGAGCCTTTGTTTGGGTGTCCTGGGTAAGATCTGTAGGTCTTAGCCAGGCAAACCTTCTTTGAGCAACAGTGTTTGCCATCCATCTGGCTGCTGTGTCATTGGTATCAGCAGCCATTTAGAAGTGATACTTGGCTGCCTCTACGTCAAACCTGGCAATTTCTGCCAGGTCATCAGATAAGGGTGAAGGGGCTTTTTGTGCCATGGCTAATAAAGACTGCCATAAGGACTTCTGGTACTGGGCAGCGTAGGCCTGGAAATTTGCCTGTCTAATAGCCAAAGAGGTTGACAAGTATCCTTTTCCGGGCCATACTGTCAAATCTTCCTGGACTCCTTGTTTGGTGGGTGAGAAGCCAGAGGCACCTTAACTTTGTCACAGGCAGCTCCCTGCACCATATCCTGGTGGTCAGGGTGGGAAAACAGAAACTCTGCCCCTTCCCTTTCCAATTAGTACTTCTTATCCAGCCTCTTATCAAGAGGGGGGACAGAATTAGGGGTCTGCAAAATCTTCAAGGCATCCTTCTTGAACTTATTGACAGGCAAGAGGAGTATCTTTGTGGGTGTTAACCCCATCATTTCGAGGTATTCCACCTCTTCTTCATCCTCTATTTGTTCTTTTGTGGTGATGTCCAAGGCAACAGCCATTTTCCTCACAAAACCTAGGAGGTCAACCAGAATCTTGCTCAGGATAGAGACCTCAGGCTCAATGAGTTCCCCTTCATCATAATCCTCTTCCTAAATAAAAGAGGATTTACCAGTGCTGCCAGTCTGTTCAGCTGGGACTGGGGCAGGAGGCTGCAGGTCAGTGGGAAAAATACCTTGTAAGGCCTGGACCACTTTAAAGGTCTGAGCAATTTCAAGAGGAGAAGGTAGTACTAGAGCACCCACAGAATTCCCCTTTTTTTCAGTTGAGGGTTCGGTGTGCTTTGTTTTCTTTGTCTTTTTTGACGTAACCAGGGAGTCCGCTAGTTCAGCAAGCCTCTTAGTGCCCTTGTCACCAGTCTAAGGGGTTGAGGCAATTACTGAAGTGGTTTCACCCACAGCAGAAAAGGGTATCGGCTGGTCAGAGCCAGAGGGACCCTTAGGTGGAGGAAGTTTTTCTTGAGCCGTTCCAGCTGTTTCTCCATTTTTTCCTGGGAAAGTTTTACAAATATCACACTCTTCATTAAGGTAATTGTATCCAAGGCAAACCACACACAGATTATGTTTGTCTGCCTTAGCAAACACTTCCCCACAATCAGAACAACTTTTAAAACCAGGTTCACCGGTTTTCTTTTTAGGTTTCTCTGACATTTTTCCGGAAACCGATAAAAATGTGAACCGCTAAACTATTTAAATGTTTATACCAAAAATTTTGCGGTTGCAGTCATTTCCCGAACCGATAATGAACAGATGGGAACTGGAACCGATGAGAAAAATGAACCGAGACTAGCGGTTCAGTAACCGATAAAGTGGTTACAAAATTAAATATTTAAAATAACTTTTAAATAAACTAAACAGGGTTTTTTTAGTCAGAAAACCCCGAAAATAACTACACTAAATTGGTTCTCCACTGGGTATACTGTACCGGGAGGAACCGATGAAAAGTACTAAAATAACACTAAACTAGGTCTAATTACCAGTAACAAACAGTAAAAGGCAGCAAATGAAAGAAATAGACACTTACATGTTTTTATAAATTTCTTCATGTCACAGGAACAAGTTGAAGAGTGAGACACCAAGTGACTAGACTTTACAGGCAGAGAGTGAAATCTGAGGGGTTTAGAACTAAGGCAGTTAGTTCAAGGCAGCATTTGAATAGTTGACACGTGCAAAGAGTGCCATCATTTGCATGTGTTCTATCCTCTCCGGGCAGTTCTGGCTTAAAGGCATGTTGCAGAAAGTTAGGAATACCCAAGTATTACTGGGGTTAGAATGCAAAGGTGTGGTTATGTGACAGAGTCCATGTAGGGTGTCCCAGAAGGGCACAGTGTTAAACAAAGAGGAGAATATGGGATAAAAACCTTACCAAACCATGTGATGTGTTTATTCTCCCAAGCCATTGACTTCTTAGTGGGGCCCTCCAGGGCACCTCGGCACGGAGTCCTCCATAATGCATTGACGTGCGCACCAACATTGAAGTCCTCTCTGCGAAGGAGGCGCATCCCGCCAAAGCTCTCCTTTGCTTTAAAGAGAAGGGTAAGGTAAGCCATCATTTACAGGTAGCTCGGTACTACTAATTATTTGGCGTGAGCATCAGACTGTTACCTAGTACAGAACACCAACATCGAAAACAAGGCTCTCCATGACAGAACATCACTAGTATCTTCCACATATTTTTTTTTTGTCAACTATTTTTATCCTCCTAGTGGCAGATCGACCTCATCGTCCACCGAACCTACCGAGCTCGGGGTCTTCTAGCACCACGCGCGCCCCGGCAGATCCCCAGAGTCAGTCCGGGGGAATCATCCATGAGGGCCTCCACTGTTTACTCCGTTTTCCCCCGTGAACTACCCCCGGGACCCCAGAAGCTGGGTGCCAGATGCTGCGGAGGCACACTGCAGCCTGGACTGGGTCCCCAACCTCCCCATTGACCTATGTCTAACCTCTCTCATGCACCATTCCTCCGGCCTCCACCAGAGGACGGCCAAGCTCAGAGAGAGCTGGATACCTCCTCCCGAGGTGGAGTGCTGCCTCCTGGCAGCTTCTCACATCCTCCCCCCTCCGGCTGGCCTCAGACGACCCAGGCTCGTTCCTGAACCAGGGGCGCTGGCGTGGTGCGAGGTGTGGCATCCAGCGCCTCAACCCTCAGTGCCACTGGGCCATCTTTTACATATTGACCCCAGCTATCTAGGGGCTGGTCCTTTTCCCATTTTTGACAAAGAATCATGACAGTTTGAGAAGGCGCAGCTACATTATCAGCTTTATAAGGCTACATGTATCGATATTCTTGTAAACATACTGTTATGGGCAACGTGTCAATGTACATTAATATTCAAGTAAACATACGGTTATGGGTAAAAGCGTATTGATGTATATAGGCATGCAGCAAACTGTACTGATAGAAGAAAAAGGACAGTTACATGCCAGTAAATGAAAATTATGTATCTACCGTAATTATTGATCTTTCTGTGCATCTTCACCATTCATCCCTGGTGGGTTATGGCTGGAGGATCAGGATCCCTTTCTAGGGGTGGAGCCGGCACTGACATGGCGCCGCCCTCGAGGCAGACACACAATGTGATGCTTGAGGGCTGGCCTGTAAACTATGCAGACTCCTCCCTCAACTCAGTTCTGCATACACTGGAGAGTGAAGAAATTAGAGGTAGAGAAAAGAAGAGGGCGGGGCATGGGAGCCCAAGAGACAGACAAAGGAAAGAACATAAACAGAATAATGCCGAGTGAGAAGACAGGAATGACCCTAGGGGTCTGGAACAGGCGGCTCCATCCTCTGGACAAGCGAGCAAAGGTAAGAGAAAGAAGATAGGGAAGAAGGTAGGAGACCCCTCCAAGAAGGGTACCAAGAGGTTAAGGGGAGAGGAACCTCAGCCCAGTCGTATCCCTGCAAGGATCTGCTCCCTCAACTTAATTTATGTGTCTTCTGAAGGTGGAGTGCCGCAACTTGAGAAGAAAGGAGTGACCGTGTGTTGAAGGTAGAAGGGCACTTGGGGGCCAGTGACCATCACATGGTATGGTTCAATTTGGCCACTAGAACTAAATCATCCCATTCCAAGGCAAAAATATGGGACTTCAGAGGAGCTAATTTTGATAAGATGGCCAACAGAGTTAAGCTAGTTCTGGCAAAAAGAAATACAGGTGAGGGGGTACAGACAAAGTGGGCAAGCATTAAAGATGCAATACTTGAAGCAACGTCCCATTGTGTTAGAGAGAAAAGGAAGTGCAAAAGAAGAAGGAAACCACTTTGGTTCTCAAAAACAGTAGCAGAAAAGGTCAGAGCCAAAAGGCTGGCCTTCAGGAAATATAAGGGAACACAGCAGGATGAAGATAAGAAAGGCATACAGGCAGTAAGGCAGGCAAAGGCCCAAACCGAGAAAACACTAGCACAAACAGTAAAAGGTGACAAGACTTTCTATAGACACATTAGTAAAATGAGAAAGTCCAGAGGGGGTATTGCTAAGATCAAAGGGGATAAGGGGGCATGTGAGGAGGACCATGTAAAAGCATCTATCCTAAAAAGAGAAGGTAGGGCAGGGTCCACAGCTCAGCACCATGGACACAGGTGGGAGGGAGGCGTGCACTAGTCCCTTCACAAAAGAAAGGGTCCTAACAAGAGCTCAATAAGCTCACGGTGGACAAGACAATGGGACCTGATGGCATACATCCCAGGGTACTAAAGGAGCTAAGGGTGGAACTAGCAGAGCCATTATCAGAACTGTTTAGTGTGTCTCTGAGCACAGGAGAGGTCCCAGAAGACTGGAGAAGGGCTCATGTGATCCCACTACATAAGAGTGGTGGCAGGGACCTACAGACCAGTCAGTCATATCTCAGTAGTGGGCAAGATTAGGGAGGCATTCCTTCAGGAAAGGATAGTGCAACACCTGGAATCCATAGGATCACAGGGTCAAAGACAGCAAGGGTTTACAAAAGGAAGGTCCTGTCAAACTAATTTCATAGACTTCTTTGACTGGGTAACCAGAGTGGTGGACCAAGGGGGAGCAGTTGATGTCGCCTACCTTGACTTCAGCAACTGGTGACCCGGGTTGCTGGGGGAGAAGGCTGAGTGTCTGACTCACAGCTCGCCTCTTAGGGGAGGGTGGGAGCTAACCCAGCTTAACGGTGACTCGGCGGAGGCTGGGGCACAACAGCAAAAGTCGGTACTTAGGGTTTGATTGGTCACGGGCGGAGGCCTGTAGACCAATTAACTCTAGGGGCGGCATCATAGAGGGTGAGGATGTTGCAGATGTTGGCGCCTGCGCCTTGATGTCAGGGCTAGCAATGTCCTCATAGAAAACAGGGAAAACCCCCTCCAGAGCCGGGAATATGTAGCGTCGAGCCTGGTCCCGATGTGCCAGCGTCTGCCTGCAGTCTTGGGAGCCTGACGAAAACTGTAAGAATTGGGGTCCTGCCCCGCCCAGAGGGCAATCCGCGGCTGGATGGAGGAATCCAGGCTGACAGGTAAGATGCTGGTAGGGACAGGCTTCATTGGCGACTCCTGATGGGGCGGCTCTGGTAGGAACGTAGGAGAGATAAACAGTAATTAAAAACCAAAAAAAAAGACAAGAACCTAGCTCAAGCCCACTCCCCGACACCTGAAATAGAGGAGCTGCAGGTTCCCCACTCCTGCTTCTCGAAGTGTATCCTCCTATCATCTTGAAGACAGAGCTCTTCAAGAGGACCCCCCCCCCACCCGAGGTGGGTGGAAAGAGCCTGAAAAAAGGAGGGGAGCTGCCCACAAAACAGACTCCACTGGAGGCAGCGGCGTGGAATAAGTATCTGAAGGTAAAGAGAAAGAAAGGTCCCCAGAGCACTCAGATTTCCTCACAACCCAGAGGAGGGCCTCCCTACCCCACAGCTAGGGGCGAAGAGAACTGGGTTCGGGAGGACCCAGGTCCCCTCGCCAGGGTCCCGGAAAGAGGACCCCAGGAAGCTCCCTCCTAATGGGGAAGCAGCTCTGCTTGCCCGCCCCCCAAAAAAGGCCCCCTACCTCTAAGAAAGGACCAGAGGATCCTGAGGTACCAGTAGGACACAGTCCACAATGGCCACAATTGGAGAAGATCAAGCAGGGGGAGGCACTGCCCAGAGTCTGAGGCCCAAGAGGGGAAGGTGGGTGGGAAGCATTGATAAATGGTGAAGAGACACAGAAAGATCAATAATTACAATAGGTACATCATTTTGTCTTATCTGTGTCAGTCTTCACCATTCATCACTGGTGGGTGATTATCAAGCCCCCTGAAAGGGACCTGGTACCTCCCTGAGAGAGGAACTCCCCTCAGCCCCCTGTGGGGGAGAGACACAGGAGAAGGAGACCCTCACAAGCCAAGTTAGGCATGTGACTGGTCAAGATGAGGCGGGGTCTCCCTATGCCTGGGAGATGGAAGTCGCCCATGAAGCTCCCGTCTCACCCTGTGGGACAAAAGGCAGGTCCCCCCAGAAAGAGGAGGCAATCACCCTACGCCGGGCCATGGGTGACAACTGGGAAAGGTGAAGCCACGCCGTCCGTCTGATGCAGACTGCTGTCCCCGCGAACCTGGACGCCACCTCACTGGCATCATAGGACACCCTTGCTTGGTGCCTTGCAAGCTCCAGGTCACATGTGGAGAGGGCAATGGTTTACCTGGTTGCCTCTGTATAAGGCATACATGCTAGGATCTGTCCTAGCATGGACCCTAAGTGCCTGTTGTAGGCAGCATGATGGGCCTCATGTGCTGCAATGAAGAGCAAAAGGGGTGCAGAGGAGAAGACTCCTCTCACATCGGTCGAACACCGCAGAATCTGACTTTAGAGGTCGGTCATACCTTGGGCTTTTATGCCCGGTAGGAGTATCCAGGAATGTCACTCCCGAAGACAGGTGAGGCAGGGTTCACGGAGATCCTTGGGGTGCACAATACCTGCACCGGCAGTCCATCAGGGCTGGGGAAAGAAGTGAAGGACACTGCCAGGTATGTTACAACACCTCCCGGAAAGGGGTAGGCCAAGCGGGCACGACCAGGAGATCTGCACTGAACTCACTTAAGAAAGTGCACATCGTCCAATTGAGGATTGCATCTTGCTACCCAGGAGATGAGGAGCTCGTTGACCAGCCCTGAAAGGAAACGCTGATGAGAGGTATGATCAGTGTCTGAGGACAGGTGGACGGAGGGATCCTCTTCCATGGGGTAGGAAGACAAGGAGGCAGACAAGTCTGAGGAGTCAAGAGTTCGGCTGCTGCTGGGTTGACAGGTGAAAAATGAAAATTACGTCCTTACCGTAATTATGATCTTTCTGTGTATCTTCACCATTCATCACAGACAGGGTACTGGCTGGAGATCAGGACAGGGAGCCTTTTTTTTTTTTAAAAGCAGGCGGAGCCGACGAGCATCTGGCGCCTGCCCTCGAGGCCGACGACTATGTGGGCGCCGAGGATTAGCCGTTAGGGGAGCGTCGACTCCGCCTGCTTACCAGTTCTGAGTCACCGGAGAGGTAAGAGGAAGGGATGGAGGGTGGGACAAGAGAGTCCAAGGGACAGAAAAAGGAAGAGAAAACTGAACTAAAAGGAGAAATAACGACTGAGAGGACAGCATAGAATAAGTAAGACTAATGGGATTGGGTAGGGGCCCCAATCTCTGGAAACGGAAGAAGGGAGGGAAGGGGGAGAGAATTTTAGGAGAGAGTGAGAGGTAACAAGGATCCAGGACCTTGTCCTCACCAGACTATATAGGTACTGCAAGGAGTTAGCAAAGCTGACTGCCAGAATTCAAGCACAGAATAACTGGCAGATACCCCAAAGCAGAGTCGGCTATTCTGGAGAAGGACAGGGACAGGGACTCAGTACTTCTCTTAAAGAGATATTTGGTGAAAAAAGGGAAGATTTTTTTTTTTATATATATATATGATGGATAACAGAAGGAGGGCAACCATAGCTCCACCCCGTAGGGGTGAAGATTTGTAGAAGAGAAGGAGGCCACTCAAACTGCACCCTTAGGAAGACTGTCTCTCTGTGTCCCTACCAATCTCACTCAAGCAAGGTGCCGGAAGATGGCAAAAATTGAAGGGCTAAGAATGAAGACATTTTCCCATACCAGTTCCACCATACAGGAATAACAAGTGGATGGGAACTGCCCCAGAGGTTCCGCACCTATGCAGCAAGAGAGGGAAGGCACAGAGGGAGGAGGATTCCAGAGACTGGAGCCCCAAGGGGGATGGAGGGAGGGATTGTGATGAATGGTGAAGATACACAGAAAGATCATAATTACGGTAAGTACGTAATTTTCATATCTTATCTGTGTCAATCGTCACCATTCATCACAGATGGGTGAGTACCTAGCCCCCCGAAGGGGACTGAGTGATTGCACCCTCAGGGACAGTGTCCCTTAGCCCTCAGTGGGTGACACACTAAGGGGCGGAACCTTCTGGGCCAGAGGAGGCCCGAGAGTGGGGAGAGCGAGACGGGGTCCCCGGAGGGGGAAGGAATTTGCCCCGAACGCCTGGCCTCGCCTCTACGGAAAGAGGTAGGTTCCTGGTGAGCAGAGAGCAACCACCCTACGTCGGGCCAAGGGTGACAACCGGGAAAGGGTTACGCCGATCTTCTGGTGCAGATCGCTGTCCCACGACCCTGGTAGCTACCTCATTGGCGCTGTAGATGCCCTTGCTTGCCTTGCTGCTCCAGACCACGTGCAGAGACAGCAATGGCTTGCCTGGTTTGCTCCGAGTCAGGCAGAGCGGCTAGGAACTGACCTAGCGCTGACCACAAGTACCTGTTATAGGCAGCGTAGTGGGCCTGATGCGCAGAAATGGAGAGAAGCAGCCATGCCGAGTAGAAAGTCCTCCTCCCCCAGAAATCAAAATCTGAGGAGTCCTGATCTGGGGGCTGGTCACGGCGGAGGGCTCAAAGCCCATCAGGAGTGTCCAGGTGCGTCAATCTGGACTGCGGATGAGGCAAAGAGCCTGGAGACTCCAGGGGAGCGCAATACCTCTGGCAGAGGACCCTAGGGGCAGGAACTCCGGAGAAGGGCCTCTGCCAGAAACGCATGGACGCCCTGAAAGGGAGCGGCCAGGCGGCACCACGAGGTGGCTGTCCCAAAATCGCCTAGAAAGGCGCCTGATGCTCTGACTGCTTATGAAGGAGGAGAAAGGTAAGGTCTCCATCATCCTCTTACGAGGAAACGCTTGATACTCCAGAGAGACTGCAGCAGGAGAGATGTAGACAGAAGGTTCCTCCCCAGAAGAGGGGATGAGGAGCTGGAGGTCACCAGAGGCTCGGAGGGTGGCTGCTCGGGTGGTGGGGAGGTTGAAAACCTGGCTGTCCAAAGCCCCAACGAAGTAGGGAACCGAGCAACCACTGCCTGAACTGTTCCCAGGTGAGAGGTCCGCTTAGGACCAAGAATACCTGGGAACGCAGGAGAAGGCGGCAGAGGGAGTGGACAGAGCTGAGAGAAGAAGTCCTGACCTCTGCCAGGGCTAAGGAGCGACCACGGACTCCCACGGGGAGTCCTGAAGACTCGCAGTCGACAGCTGCACAACCGCTCGGTACTTCCCAGACTGCGCCCAAAAGAATCCCCACAAGTGAGGCGACTGGGCCGTGAAGGTCCAGGAAGGACGGGTCCCTTGCCTCAAAAGAATGGGACCCTCTATGAAGCCGAAGGGAAGGGCGGAAGTCTGCACCGGCTCTGTCCAGGACCCGGTAGGTCTCAGAGAAGGCCAGCGCCTCAACCTATACCCCCGACCCTTCGGAGTCCAAAAGGGTCCTCAGCCTCCAGTGGCCAGTCTAGGCAGCTCCGCACTCCAGGGCTGCTCCTGAAGGGCAATCCCGGAAGGAGCACCTTCCCCTCCCGTGGCCCTCTCGATAGGCCCCAAAGTTGGGCGACCAAGAGATGTCACAGTAGGGGGTACCACGGTAGGGGGGTCAAGGAACCCCGCTAGGCTGCAAGGCAATGGTGGCACGCACCACAGCCCGCTGGTCAGTACCACTGACCCTAGCCCTAGAGGAACCCCGACTCACCTCGGAGGGGGACTGGCCGGTATCCGAAGAGGAAACCTACCAGCCTGCCCTCCTCGCAGACAACCCTCAAGAGTGTGACTGCCCATTCGACCGAGCTGGGCCCGATCCAAGAGGAAGAGTCCGAGGCCCTAAGCCAAATAGTAGGGGGTCGAGGAAGGGATACCTTCCGAGAGGCCCAGGAGCCAGCAACCCCTGCTCGCCTCCACAGCACCGCAAGCGTGCCAGCAGAAGGTGGCAGGGTAGCTTGGGCCAGAAGTCCCAGGCCGGGCCAGCTGGCGACACCATCAGGTCCACCGTGCCAGGAAGGCACCTGACAGAGACAGCGCCGGCAGAAACCCCAGCCTCAGAGCCGACTATGCCGCCAGGCCGCCTCGACCTCGGTGGCGCTGAGGACCAAGGCGGCGCCGACGACCCGGCGACTCGGCTCACCACGGCGCTGACATCGGCACTGCGGAGACCGGGCCGGCACCGGCGAGTCCCAATGGCGCCAGGCATGGCACCGATGGACGGTTCGGCGGCCTCACGGCGCCGTGATCGCCCTCGGGCGCCGAGGTGAGACATGGCGGCGGCACCAAGGCGGCGTTTCACGGCGCTGGTTGAAAGCAGTGTCGCGCACAGTTCCCACGGCGCCGATAACTGGGTCAGCGCTAACATCGGCGCCGACAGGATCCGCAGCACCGCTGAACGGTGCCGGGCGATGGCGCCGACCCGGCTCAGCGGACCGCGAGCGACACTGGGAGCCTTCACCCGCAAGGGTGATTGTCAGAGCAGCGCCCGCCCGCCTCCCGGAAGGAAGCAGGACGGGCCTCCTGCGGCGGAAGGAGCCTCGCCATGGCTAGGCTAGAAGAGGCCGAGGCTCCCTCCTCCGTGGTCCGTATAGAACCGGGAGGGGACCCGGAGGAAGGGCCGAGAGAACGCGGCTTGGCCAGAGTGCGCGGCCTGCCTCTGAAAGTCGGCGGAGCTCGCCCGACTTTAAACGCGCGCTGTTCTAAAACGCGGTGGTCCATCGAGAAGCAGGCGTCGCATGAATCCATGTCGTGTAGCGGGCCAAGACACGAAAGGCACCGGTCATGTTGGTCGGTGACGGAGTACTTGCGGCCGCATGGGCACCGACGCATAGGGGGCCGCCTCGTCTTCTGAGATTTCTTGCCCTCCGACCGCGACATGACCTATGGAGAAAAAAACACCAAAAACAGACTTGACGCCGCTTAAACAGTAAAATAAGGAAAGATCTTACTGGCGACGTCGAGTGGAGGCAACACAGAACTAGTAGACCGAGTAGATACGCAGGCTTCAAGGCCTAAAATTTGGAAAAACGCTTCTAGGCTTCCCATGAGGCGACCTTTCGACGGAGGAGACGAAGAAGTCAGCAGGCGGTCGACGCCCCTAGCGGCTAATCTTCGAGCGCCACGTAGTCACGCTGGCCTCGGAGGACAGCGCCGATGCCGGCCGGCCCGCCTAGCCTTTAAAAAAAAAAAAAAAAAAAAAAGGCTCGCTGGTCCTGATCTCCGGCCAGTACCCCATCTGTGATGAATGGTGAAGACTGACACAGATAAGATGCATCTTTTTCCATGGCTCTGATGCAACGGGGAAAATCAGCAGCCGAAACCCTGGACTGTTCCCAGATCATGGCCCCACAGGACCCGAGTGGCCTGGGAAGGAGGAAGGGGAAGGCAGAGTTAAAAGGGGCAAATGCCTCTACAAAAGAGGACACCCTCTGCCAGGGCTAAGAGACTGTGCAGGTGATCCAGCACCCCAGAAGGATCCGCTGGTTGGAACAGTAACTGACCGCTCAACCAGCCTGAAACAGTCAGGACTGAGCCCTGAAGGGGATTCCCCCTTGTGAGGCGACCGGGGCAGCACAGTTCCAGAAGGGCGGCCCCTAGCCTCCTGTAACAAAGTCTTACTCAAGGACCATGTGGGGGAGCAGGAAGGCTAGGCACTGCAGTTCCTTCCCGAGCCCGGGAGGACTAGGAAGGAAGACCGCTGCTCCTCACCTCACCACCTCACCCCTCTGGACTCCGAGAGGGACTGCTTCCTCAAGCCCAACCATGGGGGCTCTACCTCACTTACCAGCCCCCCCCCCAGGGTGCCAGCTGGTGAGGGAACCCTCTTTCTGGCCCCAGATGACTGAGCGGCTCTGGGAAAGGACCCAGCCTGGTCACCAGGGCCTGGAGACTCAATCCCCCCACCAACACCGGTGGACCCTCTGGTGCCGCCATCGGCCCCAAAAAGACTGCCGACACCTCAAGCGGCGCCAGTTAAGACAACCAGCTCCAAAGGAAGAAGAGGTTGGGAAGGCATAGTAGTGCTGGACGGAGGAGAACCCTGGTACTCCGAGGAGTCTGGCAGGCAGTCCAGATCCGCTTCCGTATCGTCCTCCTTTAGAGAGAAGCGGATCCAGAGAATTTCCAGAGGAGCTACACCCAGGGCCCGCCTACTCCTGGTGCCACAAGCAGCACTGCGAGATGGTTCAGCGCCACCTGTGACGCCGCCCCAATCACCGGAGCTGCAAACGACTCCAGGATTCAAAGCGGTTCTGACACGTGGCGCTGAGGAGACCACCAGGCCAGGCTCTGGCAGGCGCAGGCTGTGACACTGGGGGAGTACTCACCTCTGTGGAGGTGATTACCAAGGCAGTGCTCCCAGCCAGGCCCGGACGCTGTGTCGAGGCTTGAAGTGGTGGAGGATCCCTCCTACATGGCCCATTTAGAACTGGGAGGGGACCCGGAGGAAGGGTTGAGGGACCTGTATCTGGCGTCCCGTGTAGGAGGCTGAGGCTGCCCTCTGAAAGTCGGCAGTGTAAGGCCAAACTTAAATGCGCGGCTGTTGAGTACTCTGCGGTCCATGGAGAAACAGGCATTGCATTGGTCCACGTCATGGTCTGGACCAAGGCACATCAAACAACAGTCATGCCAGTCCGTAACGAAATACAGCTGTCCGCAGGGACACAGATGCATGGGGGCCCGTCCGCTTTGGAAGACAACTTCTTGTCCTTAGGACATGACATGACCGAACGGAGAAATAACTAAAAACTACAGAAAACAGTCTTGGCACTGATGAAAAAGAAAAATCTTACCAGCTTCAATGATCCGGAGTCGAATCAGCGCCAAGAAATGCTAAACGGCACAGCAGAAATGAAAATTACGTACCTACTGTAATTCTTGATCTTCTTGGACGAGTCTCCACCACTCATTCACACTAATGGGATCTGCGCCGGAGGCACTAGGACCCAGCAGGAGCAAAAGTTTTTGCTGGAGGGCCGGCGCCAGAGATGGAGCCGCGAGGAGCGGCACCGCGAGCCTCAGCTCGTGCGGTAATGACTATCTCGGCGTCGACCCTCCAACCGCCTCAGTACCTTTTTTACCGAGGAGGTGCAGTGTAACTAACCTAGAAGAATAGCTTAACCAAAAACCGGACAGAAGATAGTCCAGGCGACCCGTATAAGAAGGGTCAACAAAGAAGTCTTCACACCCTAAAGATTTGAGGGAGTGAAGACCAACAACAGAGGTGAGCTCAGGGGATGGAGGGTGGGCGTGTGAATGAGTGGTGGAGACTCATCCAAGAAGATCAAGAATTACGGTAGGTACGTAATTTTCATATCTTCCTGGACATAAGTCTCCACCACTCATTCACACTAATGGGAGAGTACCGAGCTAATAATCCCCCGAGAGGGCGGCAGGAGAGACCAAGAGCTCACACTTTTAGGACAGAAGTCCATTAAGGATGGTTCTGCCAAGGGAAAGATGTCGTCTGGCATGGACATCCAGGGCATAGTGTTTAACAAAAGTATGCACTGAGCACCAGGTAGCCGCGTTACAAATATCTGCAATGGGCACGTTGCGGATTTCCGCCAGAGATGCCGCGACCACCTAGTAGAGTGAGCGTAAACTCTGCCTTCCAGCTAACCTGCACATGGAATAACAGTGGCGAAGACATGCCACTAGCCATGCTGAGATACATCTGATAGCGACAGGTTGACCCAGCCGGTCTCGCTGAAGGAAACAAACAGTTGTTGAGCTTTACGAAAGTCTTTTGTTCTATCTAGATAGAAACGAAAGCTCTCTTAACGCCCAAGGACTGAAGAGAACGTTCTCCTTCATTTTGGAAGTTCGCGAAGTAAGAGGGAAGGACCAAAGGTTGGTTTAGATGGAATTCTGAAACAACCTTAGGAAGAAATTTAGGATGGGTTCTAAGGACTACTTTGTCTTTATGAAACACAGTATACGGAGGGTCTGTGACCAAAGCATGTATTTCAGAGACCCTGCGGGTTGAGGTAATAGCTACCAGGAAGGCCGTTTTCGAGGTGAGAAATTTTAGCTCACAGGTAGTCAGAGGTTCGAAAGGTTTCCGAGTGAGCAAGTCTAGCACAAGATTAATGTCCCAGGCTGTGACTGGACGTCTTGTAGGAGGTCTGGTATGCAGAATTCCCTTAAGAAACCTCTTAACCACAGGTAGCTGAGCCAGTGACAAGGAAAGTACCGGCTCATGATAAGCTGAAATGGCACAAAGGTGAACTTTGACTGTAGAGTACTGCAGACTGAATTTGAGAGGTCTAAGAGGTACTCCAAAATTTTATCTGGTGGGCAGGAAAAGGGGATTCAAAGAGGAATTTGCACACCAGAGCGAAAAACGCTTCCATTTGGCTGTGTGAGTTTTCCTAGTGGCTGGCTTCCGCACAGCCAGGAGAATATCTGAAACCCTGCGAGAGACATTGAACCTGTTCACTTCTACCTCTTCAGCAGCCAAGCGTGAAGGTGATGTGACCTCAGGTTGGGATGAACAACAGGCCCCTGAGTCAAGAGGTTCGTCTGAAGGGGGAGTGGTTTCGGCGGAGCTACCGACATATTGTTGAGTAGTGGAAACCATATCTGTCAAGGCCAGAAGGGAGCAATGAGGATCATTTTGTCTCCCTGGGATTCAAACTTGAGAAGTACCCTCTGAATTAGAGGAAGAAGCGGAAAGGCGTATAGAAAGAGTTTTGTCCACTGCAGCCAGAACGCATCCTGACAGAAAATGCCAGGCCCTGGATTTCTGGAGCAGAAGAGAGGCAGTTTTGTGTTGAGTGGGGATGCAAAAAGGTCCAGGTCTGGAGTTCCCCACTCCGCGAATATTGACTGAACTACGGTTGCGTCGAGAGACCATTCGTGAGGATCTGTCTCTGTTCTGCTGAGGCGATCTGCCAGTTCATTCTGCACTCCTGGCAGGTAGACTGCTAGGATTAGAGACTTGTGCTGCAAGCACCATTCCCACACTCTCATTGCTTCTCTGCATAAGGGGTAAGAGTGAGCGCCGCCCTGTTTGTTGATGTAATACATCACTGCTTTGTTGTCCGTTTGAAGGAGAATGTTCTTGTGACAGAGAATGTCCTTCAACGCCCGGACCACATAAAGGACGGCTCTCATTTCTAAGACATTTATGTGAAGCTGGGACTCGACCTGAGTTCACGTACCTTGAGTGTGGAGAGCCTGACAGTGAGCTCCCTATCCCATCAGGGATGCGTCTGTGGTAATGGAAATCTGATGTTCCAGAGGAGCAAAGGAATACCCTTCTAGGAGATTGGTCTCATGCGACCTCCAGGTGAGTGACCTCTTTAGGGGTTTCGTCACCTTGATGAAAAAGGACTGCGGGTGAGTGGTTGGGGACCACTGAGTACTGAGCATCCACTGAGAGGTTCTCATATGAAGGCGTGCCAGGGGTACAGTGAACACCGAGGATGCCATGAGATCTAGCATCCGTTGCATCGAGAGAGCTGAACAGAGTCGCTCTCCCCAATGCGACGGGCCATCTGAAGGATATCGCTCCTCCTGTCCTGTGGAAGAAAAGCCTTCACACAGGAGGTGTCCAGAAGAGTTCCTACGAAAAGGAGTCTCTGGGAGGGCTGCAACTGCGATTTTTTGAAGTTTAGCAGGACTCCCATGGACGTGAGAAAGTGTGAAGCCGTGGCTACGGCGTCCAGAGTTCCCTGTCTGGAAGGACTTGCCAGAAGCCAATCGTCCAGATAAAGGAACACCTGTATTCCGATCTTCCTGAGATGCGCTGCGAGAACTGCACAACATTCTGTGAAAACTCATGGCGCCGAGGATAGCCCAAAGGGCAGGACTCTGAACTGATAATGCTGTCCCAGAGCCACAAACCTCAGGAATTTGTAATGCTTTGGGTGACTAGAAATGTGCTGGTAAGCATCCTGCATGTCTAGGGAGGCTAGCCAGTCGTGTTGATGAAGCAAAGGTAACAAGGTTCCTAGAGAAATAATTTTGAATTTCTCCTTGGGCAGAAATTTGTTTAGTTTTCTGAGGTCCAAAATGGGGTGCATGCCCCTAGTTTTCTTTGGAACCAGAAAGTAATGGGAGTAGAACCCTGTGTTCTGTTGATGCAGCGGCACTACTTCTACTGCCCTGTTGTTCAGAAGGCCCTGAATCTCGGGGGCGAGAAGGTCTGACTGAAGGGTTGACAGCCTGGGCTGTTTGGGGGGACGATCCGGAGGGGTCTCCACAAGATTGAGTGAATACCCCTCGCGGATTATCCGGAGGACCTATTTGTCTGAGGTTATGGACTTCCATTGATTGTAGAAGTGCGACAGACGACCTCCCACCGCTGAGGAGGAGTCCACCTCGGGCAGCTGAGGTGGGACTTGCGCCAACAACTCATAAGGTGGCGCTGGGTGCTTTGGGCCCTTGCGCCTTCTGTTGCGTTTTCTTTTGAGGCTGGAGAGTTTGATTTTTATGAAAACTTCCTCTGCCTCGAAAGGACTGATGGTTATGGAACTGGCGTTTATTAACACCCCCTCGAGAGGGGACAGGAGGAGGTCGAGCCAACTTAGTGGCTGACCTAGTCTTTTGTGTAGCTTCTAGAGCTTGTTCTACTTGAGGGCCGAAGAGATACACACCATCAAAAGGCAACGCCATTACCTGCTGCTGTGCGTCATTCGTGAAGCCTGATGTGCGCAGCCAGGAATGACGGCGGGAACAAATACCAGCCGCCACCGCCCAGGAAGCAGTGTCGAAAGCATCCATAGCTGCTTTAACCTGCTGGTTGTTAGATTCGATACCCCTGGTAATGGTTTGAAGAAGCTCTGGCTTTGTATCCGACTCTGGTAGAGCTTCAACCATCTGTTTGAGAGAGTGCCAAAGGATATACTCATATTGAGAGACATAGCCTTGGTAGCTGGCAATACGCATACCCAGGGTGGAAGCAGCAAAGACTCTCTTACCTAAAGTGTCTATCTTACGAGATTCTTTGTTGATAAGCCGAGCTGTAGTAGTTTGGGGAAGAATGGCCTTATCATTCTCTGCCAATACTACAATAGGATCCGCAAAGGCTTGAGACGCCAAAATGGGTCGATCCTTGGGGGCTGAGTATTTCCTATCTATGGATTTAGCCACCGAAGGAATGAGAGCAGGATTATTCCATACCATTTGAGATAGCGTCTCAAAGGAGGGTTGTACCGGAGGAGTCAAATCCGTAGAGATCTCCGGAATATGGAGGTATTGGAGTCTTAGCAATTTCCCAGGATCGATGTCTATAGTTTGAAGAGAAAGAGTGGAAATCAAGTTTTTCAGCAGAGACTTAAAGGACAGGTCCTCGACCACAGGCTCTGCAGCAGGAATAGATCCTGTTTCATCCACTTCATCACCCAGTCTAAGGTCTGGGTCAGGCTCAATGTCATCTCCTGACAGTCCAGGAGGGACTGTATGGACAAGAAAGGAGTGAAAATCGGAGGAAAATGAAGAGGGAAAGGAGGAGTCCTGAAAAGTGGATGACGCCCTAAGAACCCCCGGTGCCGCGGAGGCGCACGGCACCGAGAATGGTGCCGAGAAGCAACACGGCACCGAACCCGGTGCCGAGAGGAAGGACGGGGCCGAGAGGCCAGACGGCGCTGACAGACGCCGAGGATGGTGCAGAGCGTGCCATCGACGCCGAGGGTGCCGAAAACACCCCAAGACTCTGAAAAACAGGATTTGAGGGGAAGGGAGGAAGAAGAGCAGGAGATAAAGGCATCGGTGTGGCCTCCTGCGCCACAGCCATGTGAGGGGGGGGAAACACCTAAGCACGGAGTCGACGGCACCGAAAACGGTGCCACGCGACCAGGAGGCTCAACCGCCCTACCTGGTCTCCTAAGAAGCTCAAGGCCCCGAAGACCGGGCCAGGCAGCTGACCAACCTCCGAGCCCATTGCTCCATAAAAGCGCCCACTGATGAAACTGCTCATCTGAAGACCTACCAGAGGGCGGGTAGGGCTCGGCGTCAAGACGTTGGCTACCGGAAACAGAAGCAGGCGACTCCAGGAGGAGACCGCAACTAGCCCCAATAACCGACTCTGTCTACGCAGACATACTGGTGAGGGCGACTCCCGAAAGGGATGCCTTCTCTTTTTGACCTGTGGGCCAAGAACAGTTTCCGAGGCCGAACGGTGCTGAGAATGTGACCGCTTATTTTATGCTTCCGAGAGACTGCCCGTCCCTTGGGCATTGGACTGACCGTTGTCAGACCCCTTCCGGAGAAGGTGGCGACCAGACCCAGCCCAACTGACTGAATAGCTCATACCAAGTCTCCTACCATCACCTGACCTGCTCATGGTCGACCACAAAGTAGGCTGAGACTCTTTTGTAAATAAGAATAAACTTAAGCGATACTTATTCTAGATATTACTACAAAATAACAAAACTGAAAACTAAGCTGCTAGTTTGAAGTTTGACTCCCGTGGGTGAGAGACGCTGGCTACTCGAAGCGCACTTGATCATGGAAAAAGGAACTGAGGCGGTTGGAGGGTCGACGAGAGATAGTTTATTACCGCACGAGCTGAGGCTCGTGGGTGCAGCTCTCTGCTCCATCTCTGCACCGCCCTCCAGCAAAAAGTTTGTTCCCGCTGGGTCCTAGTGCCTCCGGCGCAGATCCCATTAGTGTGAATGAGTGGTGGAGACTTATGTCCAGGAAGATCTAAGGCTTCAGTGTCAACGAATGGTACTAGGCTGCGGTGTTGCAGATTATTTCTTGCTTACTCATGAGGTCGCTGTTCACTCAACGACGGGAGAAGCAGAACTGAGGTGAAGGAGGATTCGGTGTCGTTTACTGGCCATCCCTCGAGTGTCACGCTGTGTGTCTGCCTCGAGGGCAGCGCTGTGTTGCCGCCTGCTCCTCTCCCTAGAGAGAAAAAAACAAAACAATTGCTCCCACGGGGTCCTGATCCTCTGCCCATAACCCACCACTGATGAATGGTGAAGATTAACACAGATAAGATCTCTTGGTATTCCAGAGTATCTCCTCCAAAGAGCAACACTGTTTGTTTTTGGTGTCAGAGGTACTAGGAGCCTGTGGGAGTCCGAACTTTCCGGGCTGTTGGCACTGACATATGGCCCTATCCCACAATGTCATCTGGTATTAGTGCTGTTAGGCAGTGCTACAGGCCAGAGTGTCTTAGTTTCCGATAAGCAAAGGGAGTGCACAGCAAGAAAAATAAGAGGAACTAGGAGATAAAAAAAATCCTGGCTGAGAAGGGAGAAGCAGTACACTGGAGACAGAGAACTATCTTAAGTATAGATAACAGACTGATTAGAAGTGATCACAAGACAAAAATATTATTTGTACACTAGTACACAAAAATACATATTTTTTTTTTGTTATTTTTCCTTATGCCCAGAAAGGCTGAATGGCACTTTAACTGAAGAAAAAAAGTCATACAGACATAGTCTGAAAATAGCAAGAAAGGTCCAGCATAATAACCCCAAGGGCCAAAAGCCACACACCCTACCCCTGTGTACCGTGGGCCATGCCGGACCCCCCCCCCAGTTAAAAGGCATTCACACAACATGACAAAAACACAAAGACTGATATGCTGGACCTACTAACGGGAGAGTTTAGTGCACAAACTGACAACAAAAGAAGACGACCCTAACAACAAACTCTGGTCAGAGCCAACATGGCCACTATGCTGCTTGAAGAGCACTGGAAGGGAGTTTAACGGCATTCACAAGCAAATGGAGCCAGATGGTGTTCAGCTCCTGAACAAAGGGATTACGGATGCTAAAAAATAATAAAAACTATTTTAACTACAGACGGGGCATAACAGACCCTGTAAGTAGTTGCTGAGAAGTATCAAGGCTTATTGGTCTATATGTCAATGTTTTTTATTTTTATTTATGCAACAGGTGTCAGGATAAAAACTGACACATAACTTCAGTTATCTGAGTCACTGTGTGGATAACTGAGGGATGATGTAATCACTATGTGGATAACTTCAAGTTATTCACATAGTGATTACATCATCTCCTATTTATCCACACAGTGACTACATCACTGACCACCACCACCACCTGTGCTGCCTTCTCAGCAGTACTACCTCCTCACAGTGCTCTTTACAAGCAAAGCTATCACAGTCCCGGAGACTCACAAAATGCACACCCAACCAAACCCCCCACCTCAAACCGGAACCGCGATTTAAATGAAAACACGCGACAAAAAGCAATTTTTCCTCTTCTCAGCACAGCAACCCTGCAAACCAAACACAGCAACCAGGCATAGAGAAAAACATGGACAGGAATTTAAGAAAAAATAATACATAACAAAACTGAACCCAAAAATCCTGTTACATAATTAACAGCATACTAGGAATTGTTAGGATAGCAGCCTGTGATTTGAACCTCACTGCTGGCTTCGCCACTCATGCGGTTACTCGAGGTCACAGGCTACTGTACAAATAACTTGGTTATCCCACAGGCGCCCCACACATATCCCTTATTTATTTGAGATTAGGATTAGTACCTTTGAGTCACAGACTTGTTTACAAAGACTCCAGGTTGAATGATACAACAATAATACAGAAAAAACATATTTAGAAACAGTACAATAATTAGAATTGGGTTACAGGATTCCGCAGTAGTTACAAAGCAGTTACATAGAATAACAGGAGTTACATAAGTGCTTAGGGTATTGCCAAGCTCATAGAACCAGTAAACAGCATAAAAAGTATTAGGATACAAACTAAACTGGTAGAGCAGAAATAATTCAGTTACTCTGGTGATGTAGGATAAGTCTCATAAAGGAGGAGGGAACTTCAGGGGGAGTGAGTAAACAGAAGAGCATGGTAAGCAGCCAGAGTTGGCTTTGTCCAAGCATGGTATGAGGAGTGGAGTGATGAGAAGGAGTGTGGGGAATAGGTGTGGGATGAGAGGAGGGGAAGTGGGAGAAGGAGAATGCAGCCACCGTAGGCTTTGTCAGTGTAAGAAAAAGGGGGGAGGGAGGCCGGGGAGGTGGGGAAACAAAGGTGGTGTGGGAGAAGAGGAGGAGAGGGAGGAGGAGGAGAGTGTTAAAAAGGAGTGCAGGGTATAGGGGTTGGGGAGAAGTGATGGCATGAGGAGGTGGAGTAGAATATAGGAGTTATTGGAGGAGGGGTTTGAGGGAGTAGTTTCAACAGCTTTGGTAGGGGGAAAGGAGGGCAGATAAGTACTAGTAAATTGTGGGGTAGTAAGAAAAGTAGGGAGGGAAGGAAGAAAGGAGAAAAGGGTGGAGGCTAAAGGGTACTGAAAGCAGGTGCTGGAAACAGTAACTACGGGTTCCCATAGCATTTGCAGACATTCTCTCTGACTAACTGGGCTTTAAATGCCAATGTGAATTGGCTGACCTTATTACACTCGATCAAGGCCATGGGGAGTTCATCGAACCATTTAGGGCCATGGTAGGCAAGGGATCTTTGGGCTAGGGTTGTATGCTTGAAAGGTCTAATCAGTCCCCTCTTATCGTCATTTCGGGTCCTAATCGTGGGTTGTGCAATTTGGAATAGACAGGAGGTTGAGCTAGGAGTCTGTCCCAGCAAAGATTTCTTCACAAGTAGACATGTTTGGTAATTTATCCTAAGGCGCAGAGGGAGCCAACCTGTGTCTTGATAGAGGTCACAGGTATGTGTCCGATGATCCACCCCTAGAACCAGATGTCAAGCTTTGTTAAGAAGAGTTTGAACCCTATCGAAGGCAGTGTCTGTACCTGCACCATAAATGACAAGACCATAGTCTATGGTGGATAGGACTGAGCATCCAGTAACCAATTTCAGGGCCTCAGGCGTCATAAGAGTGTCTGTGGTGGTTAAGGATGCCAAGCTTTGCACTGGTGGTCTTCACCACTTGGTCAATGTGAGTTCTAAACGTAAGGGCGCCATCAAGGTGACCCCTTAGGTATTTGAAAGTGTGGACTTGTTCGAGCATGTCACCTTTGAGACACTGATCTGTAGGGGTCCAAACTTCTTCCTGTTCTGTGAACGCAGAAGAGCATGCTCTATGTTTTTTTTATAGTCGAGCAGGAGCCTATTACAAGAGAACCATTCTCCAAGTTTGTAGAGGTTGTCTTGGGAGTCCAGCCGAGATCTCAGCCTGGCTCTTACCTTGAACAGATATGACCGCATCATCTGCGTAAAGCATGATGTGCCCAGGGCATATAGTGGGCAGTGGGTTAATAAAGAGACTGAAGAGGCCCAAGTATTGATCCTTGGGGGACTCCCAGGCACACCTCCCTGGGCTCAGAGAGATTTCCATCTATTTTAATGTGTTGAGTCCTACAGGAGAGGTAGATGTTAAACCAAGCCACTGTATCCTTGGACAGGCTCAATGAGAGGAGGTTCTGTAGCAGAAGTTGATGGTTAACGGTGTCGAATGCCTTCGGAGGTCTATGAAGATAGACCCCACTGCCTGACCATCCTCAAAAGCATCATACAGATGGGCGGTGACATCAGTCACCTCCACTATTTCACCTTTTATTTATGGAGTGGAACAATAATATTCCCGAGCCATGACTGTGGGAAAATAAATAAATTTATTAAAATTATCATACATGTCTTCCAGGATTGGGGCCTGCCATTTCCGAGCTAACCGTGACTCTGGCAGGACCTGTGGCACGGTCCTGTACAGCAGCGGCTCCTGTGAATATGTGCTCAGTCCTGAGATTTGGATAGCGCCTCACCCACCACCACCTCCCACACTGTATAGCTGCTCTCAGATGTCTTGACCTGCTCCAGTCCATAGACTAGAATCATCTTACCTCTGTGCACCTACGGTTTGAGTAAAACCCTCTGTAATAGAAGAATTGGAGGGAGTGCAAAGAGAAAGTACAGTTACATAAGAACTTACCGTACCAGTAGATCTACGAGAGAGGATCTTGCAGTAGGTATTCACATACAGGACTAAGTCGCCAGGTGTCAGGACCCCACGGAAAAACTTCTAGCTAGCAGACTCTGGTGGGGGAACACCCCCAAGTCAGGTGATCGACGTCAGTATAAAGGGGCGGTCCCCCATGCCCCGCCTTGCAGTTCTTTCTCGCCAAAGGCCAGAAGAGGCATGACAAGAGGGAAGAGGATATGCCCCCATGGAAGATAGAAAAAAAAGGAAGAAACTTGGGGATGGAGGGAGGGAAGGCAATACCTACTGCAAGAGCCTCTCTCGAAGATCTACTGTTACGGTAAGTTCTTACGTAACTGTACTATCTTACTTTGAGATGGCTCTTGCAGTAGGTATTCACATATAGAACTGAGTACCAAGCAGTCTAGAACAAAAAAGAAATACGGGAGGAGGATTGTCATCCATAACTGATATAAATCAGTGTTGAGCAGGTCTCATGATAGGAGGCTGTCGTCGAGGCACAGGTCAGGAAGCATAGGGAAAACCCAGAAGCAGTTGTAAAATTCCACAAAACTGTTTTTTGTAGTTGCAGTAACATAAAATAAAACTGCTTAGAATAACTATATACAGAGGCAAAACAAAATCTCTTGTAAAAAATCTCTCTTGTTCTTCCAGAACAAAAAAAAAAAAAAACTCCCTCTGCAATTGCAGCTTAGCTATTTTATAAGGCTTTTTTTCCATCTCCACCTCAGCAAACATCCTGTCCTTGCAAAATGTTCTGTTCTCCTCAATTTCAGGCAGGATCTACTATAACAGTGGGCTTCCTGAATTCCCACAGCAAATGCAAAAGGCTGAGACACTTGTACTCAAGTAACCTCTAGTTTTCACAGTCATCTCAAATCATATATATATATATATATATATATATATATATATACACACACACACATTTGTTTTTAAGTTGTTTAACCAGGAGTAGCACACTAAAGTGAAAGATTTTTTTTTTTTTTTTTTTACAGGCGCATCCTGGGAGCACAGGGAAGTTAAATGACTTGCTCAGGGTCACACAGTATGCAAGTGGAAGCTGTGGGATTCAAACCCAGGTCTGGCCTGCTGGATATTACCAAATTTGCAGCTCAGAGGCTTAAACCACTGCACTATACTGCCTCCATATATACAGTTCAACAGTAACACCATATTTTCTAAACAAAAGTGATCCCATTATCAGTTTCATTCCATACACTGATTTGCACATAATTTTTATATTACCAGATGTAGATGTGCAAGGGAGGAAAACAGACAGCAAGAGAAAACAGACCGTGAGAGACAAAGAATTGTGAGACTGTTCGGGTTGATAAAGTCCGAAGTCTCACAGGAAAATTTGGTTACGCAACCAGACAGAAGAGAAAGAAAAGGAAGGAATACAGATCCTTGCATTAAAACACTTTCTCCAAAACAAATGGGACAGGGTCCTATTCTACCCTGTCACAGAGGCCCGGCCGAACAGCCAATCCGAAGCCTGCTCTACGGCGAGGGGCAATGTCCAAACTGTAGTGTTTTATGAAAGTATGGAAGGAAGTCCAATTTGCAGCTGCACAGATGTCTGCCGCCGACATATTCCTGAAACAAGCAGCAGAGGCAGCCACCCCTCTAGTGGCGCAAGTTCTGACCTGACCTGGAAGGGTATTGTACAGTAGCAGAAAGTGATACAATTCCCAAACCACTTAGACAGGCATTGCTTGGAAACTGCATTGCCTTCTCTTTTGTGTGCGAAAGAAACAAATAGTTGATCCGTTTTCCTGAGATCCTTAGTCCGATTGGTGTAGTATCTCAGGATTCTATGTACATCCAGAGTATGCAACAGATACTCTCCATGATTGAAGTGTTCCATGAAAAAGGCCAGTAACTCAATGGATTGGTTCAGCGTAGACTCAGCCACCACCTTAGGAAGGAACTTAGGATTGGTGCGATGGCCACTCATTCCTTGTGGAACATCAGGTATGGTATTTTACACATCAAGGCTTAGAGCTCAGAAATTCGCCGAACCGAAGTGATGGCCACCAGAAAAAGCGTCTTCCAAGAAAGAAAAGTACAGTTACGTTAAAACTTACTGTAACAGCAGATCTTCGAGAGAAGCTCTTGCAGCAGGTTCAGACAATGAGGACTGAGTCCCAAGCAGTATAAACTTACGACAACCCCTTGGGAGGGGGAAACAAACAGGAGCAGGAAAAAACAGAGGGAGGAACCTCAGGAAACCAGGTCCTGCTGGACCGCAAGGCCAAACCCTGCTCTGTGCCTGGAAACAATGTCCAAGCTGTAGTGCCTAACAAAGGTGTGCACGGAGCTCCAGGTAGCGGCAGCACAAATATCTGCCATCAGAACTCTTTTAAGAGCAGCAAACGAAGTGGCAAGAGCCCTTGTAGAGTGAGCTTTAATCGGCCCTGCAGTCGACTTATTGTGCCTCTCGTAACAATAGGAGATGCAATGGACCAACCAGCGCGAAAGAGTCTGTTTGGAGACCAGGCGACCTGCCGACCGAGGAGCAAAGGAAACAAACAACTGATCAGACTGCCTGATCCCCTTGGTTCTGGCCAAGTAACACCTGAGAGCCCTGTGAACGTCCAGGGAATGGAGAAGGGTCTCTCCCCTATTGGAATGCTCAGGGTAATAGACCTGGAGCTGAACCGACTGGTTTAAAGTGAGCTCTGAAACCACCTTCGGCAAAAATTTCGGATTTGTGCGCAAATCAACCCTGTCCTTGTGAAAGATCAGATAGGGTTCCCTAAACATGAGGGCTTGCAGTTCAGAAATGTGCCTAGCCAAAGTGACCGCCACCAAGAGTAGCGTTTTCCAGGAGAGAAAACAGAGCTCAGCGCTCACAGTCGGTTCGAAGGAAGGGAGAGAGAGCTTCTCCAGGATGAACAGAAGATCCCAAGGAGGAACAGGGTCCCGGATGGGAGGTCTGATGTGCAGAATGCCACATAAAAAAGCTTTTGCAACTTTCATCTGAGACACCGTCTTACCCGACACGAAAAAATGTTAAGCAGAGATGGCAGCCAGGTGTACTTTGATGGAGGAATAATTGAGGCCTTTCTGAAAGAGAAAGAGCAAATATTCAAG
The DNA here is from genome assembly GCA_016271365.2 of Neoceratodus forsteri. Lineage (NCBI taxonomy): Eukaryota > Metazoa > Chordata > Ceratodontiformes > Ceratodontidae > Neoceratodus > Neoceratodus forsteri. The sequence continues at coordinate 26,342,485 of CM057455.1, read as the reverse complement.
GACGGTATTAACCAGACAGACCAACGCGTCCACCTGCTTCGCTGTGGCCCAGATGCAAAACCTCTTCCATTTCAAAGTGTAAGAGGCCCTGGTGGCAGGTTTCCCAGCCTCAACCAACACCTTGGCAACCTGGTCAGAAACCTCAAAATGGACCATTGCTAAGTCCTGAGGAGCCAGGCGTGCAGGTGAAGAGAATGCAGGTTCGGGTGTAACAGGGACCCGTTGTCCTGCGACAAAAGGTGCGAGGATAGAGGAAGAGGCATTGGAGGCGCTGTCGCTAGACGCTGTAGTAATGGAAACCAAATGTGAAGAGGGAAGGCATAATGGAACCTCTCGCTCCAGCAGAGGGATAATGCGTCTTGCCAGGAAGCACCAGGCTCTGGACCTAGCGAGCAAAAACTGGGCAGTTTTGCGTTGTATTGGGACACGAAAAGATCCACATCTGGAGTCCCCCACAGGCAGAAGATGCGATCTGTCATGTCTTGGTGCAATTTCCACTCATGGGCTTGCTGAACGTGTCTGCTAGCACGTTCTGGAGTCCAGGAACGTGTACTGCCATCAGGAACAGATGGTGTTTCAGGGCCCAATCCCATACCCGCACCGCTTCCCTGCAAAGGTGGTAGGAATGAGTGCCGCCTTGTTGATGTAAAACATCACTGCAGTGTTGTCTGAGTGCACCAACAGATGGCCCGGCAAAGGACCGATACCAAGGCTTGAAGGGCACAGAGCACTGCTCTCATTGCCAGAACACTGATGTGCAGATTTGCTTCTAGGGGAGACCAAGAACCCTGTGTGCGATGGTTCCCCAAGTGTGCCCCCCATCCTGGGGAAGAAGCATCCGTTGTGAGGGACCGGGTTGGTGCCCCCAGCTGAAACGGAATGCCCTTTAGGAGGTTTTCAGGATGACATCCACCAGCGCAGCTCTTGGCGGATTGGCTCTGGTATTCTGACCAAAACGTCCAGATTGTCTGACGTCTGGTCCCACTGAATGGTCTGCATACGGAGACGGGCCAGAGGAACCGAAACTATGGCAGCCACCATGTGTCCCAGTAACCTGAGGAGCAGGCGAGCCGGCACCTCTGAGGCTGAAGAGACCTGATACGCGATGGTACGAATGCAACCCGCTCTGTCGCAGGGAAGAAAAACCTTCCTGAGAGTGGTATTCAGAGAGGCTCCTATAAACTGGAGTATCTGGGATGGAGACAGACGAGACATTTCCCTGTTGATGGTGATTCCGAGACCCTGAAACAGAGAGATGGAATCCTTGAGTCTCTCCGACAGGCGGGGCCTGGAATGGGCCAGGAAGAGCCAGTCATCCAGGTATGGAAACACAAAATGGCTTTGTCTTCGAAGTGCTGTGGCATCTACTGCCAAGCACTTCGTGAAGACCCTCGGGGCAGAGGAAAGACCGAAAGGAAGAACTCGGAATTGGTAGTCCTCATTCTTGAACCTGAACCTGAGGAATCTCCGATGGTTTCTGGTAATCGGGATGTGTAGGTAAGCGTCCTGCATGTCCAGGGATGCTAGCCAGTCTCCTGCCGAAATGAGAGGGAGGAGAGTGGGAAGAGAAACCATCCTGAATCTCTTGTAGGAGACCCACTGATTGAGATCGCTGAGGTCCAGCATGGGTCTCAGATCTCCCAACTTCTTCGGAACCAGGAAGAAGTGGGAGAAAAACCCCTTTCCTGATTCGGCCAGTGGAATCGGCTGGATGGACCTTTTTTTTTGCATTATTTCTTTATCCTCCTACGTGCCCTGTATCTGCCACTTCCTTCAGGCAGCCATGATCCCGACACCCACCTGCTGTCCTTCCCTGGAACCCCCTACCTCAGATCGCAGCCAACCCTGGGGTAGCTTGGCGTAACCCTTTGCCAAGTGGGTCCCTCTCCTCTGAGGGGGAAGGCACTGGTAGGGCAGCCAGCACACTCATTCTCTTGGCCCCAGGGCACTGCTGAGGCGGTCAGGCTCCACGAGAGTCCTTCGGCGGTGTCGGCAGATCATGAGCTGTCATCCTGGCCAATTCGGGATGTTTTTCCGCTTTTCTGGTTCCCCTGACATCACGCTGCTTCTTGTAGTGCTCCTGGTCTCCACCAGGGGCCACTACAGAGCGAGGCATCACCCTAACCCACCCCCGGGGAGGAGCGCAGTCCTTCGGACGCAATCCTCTTCCGTCCTCGCGATTTCGGGCGACCGGTAGTCCGCCTCGAACCCGGTCGCTGCATGGTTTGAGGGGCGCGCCAGCGCCCAGCCCTCAGCGCCACTGGGCCAGCACGATGGCCCTTTTTTCTAGAAGGGAGGATATCTCCTGTCTGATCAGGGCTCTGTGTTTCCTTGGGTACCGGGGGGGGGTCTGTCCAGTGGAACGGATGTGAATTCTATGAAGTGCCCGAACTTCACGAGTTCTAGAACCCAGTGGTCGGAGGTCACCTGAGCCCATGCATCCGGGTAGAGCGAAAAGCGTCCTCCTACCGGCTCCCCTGGTGGAGTTACCAGAGGAGAAGGGTCGCCTGAGTAGTCAGGCATTGGGTGGGGGAGGGAGAGCAGCAGTGGCTGCTCTGGGAGGTCTAGAGGCGGATGCCGAGGCACCTCTGGCTCCGCCTCTACGACCAAAGCCACCTTGTTGAGCATGCTGCTGAAAATGAGGTTACTGTGATTGGTGCCTCCACTGCCACGCCTAAAACAGGGCTTATGTTGCCTCCTGCTTCATGAACATGACCGCACTGAACGGACGGCCGCTCCGGAGTCCTGCAGCCTGGTAATAACACGCTGCGTGTCCTCACTGAAAAGCACGGGCCTCTAAAGTGAGCATCCAGAAGGCTGACTTGTACATCTGGATCGAACCCTGATACCCAAGCCAAGCATGGCGTTGGAGGCAAATACCGTGGCAGCCTCCCTTAAGGTGTCATAAATTGTAAGCGGCGCGGTGCCATGGGTACTCATGTCTAAGCCGGTCTGTAGTAGCTTGGTGAGCCTGCTCCGCTTGAGGACAATCGGGCAAGCTCTGCACCAGGTCCAATCCTTGTTCCCACGAGGCATTCTGGAATTGGACCATGTGTGTTAAGAAGTTAAGACTCCTTATGCTACAGGTGGCAGCAGAGTACATCTTATGGCTCATGTAATCCAGCTGTTTTGATTCTCTATCAGGCGGCTGAGTGCTCAGATGTTTGGGCCTCTGCGAACGATCATGAGCTGTTGAAATCACCACCGAGTCAGCAGCGGGTGGTTCAGCTAGGAAGGGATGGTCGGCAGGTGCCCTGTAGAGCCCGTGGGCCTTTTTTGGCACAGCAGGGGAAGAATAAGGATGCTTCCAGGTCACATGGGAGACATCAGCAAAGGTGTCGACCATGGGAGGGATGACTGCCGGCTTTGGATCTTTCTAGCGGAGGTACTTAGCTAGCCGCAAACGCTCGGGGTCCAGGGCCTCCGTGTCCCATCCCATTTTGGCCTCGATGTGCCTCACTACTTCCATAAAACGGGGTCATCTGGAGGGGATTTAGGAAGCCCTTCTGTGTCCCCAGTGTCTGGCTCCGAGTAGACTGAGGAAGAGTCAGAGTTTACGTAGGAGGAGGAGGTGGTTGGGGAAGAGGGAGAGGGTCTGTGCCTCTTCCCTTTCAGCCTCTTTTCTGGAGGAGGAGACGGGGAACAGGAGGAACTGTAGGAACAGTCCCTCTTGGACTTCTTGTCGTGCTTCTTCGGAGGAGGCATTTCATTCCCCTGACTGCTCAGTTCAACCTGGTCAGGAAACGGCTCCAGAGCAGGTGGAGGCGCCCCAGCTGGCAGGTCCTTTTTAATTGTGTCCCACCAGTGGGCAAAAAGTTCCTTCACCTGAGAGAGGTGCAGCTTTGGAGAGTCAGATGTAGGCGGAGGAGCGCACGAATCCATACCGGCGATGGCCCCGTCATCCGGGGGGACTGGCGTCGGATCCAAACCCTTATCAACAGGCATCGGCCTAAGGAAGGATGTCGGGGTGGCGTCAGCACCACCGTCGTCTGGGTCCGGCGTCAGGCGGACCGGCGACCATGGAGAAATGGTGTCCCAGCTGACGTCGGGGACAGAACCGGCGTCGGTTTAACCACTACCGGTGGCGGAATAACCGCAGTCGGGACCGGGGCCGATGGAGTAGCGGGTGAACGAGGGTCCGGCGTCTGCTTGTCCTCAACCCCAGACGGGTGTCGTTCCTTTTCCTTCGATGGACGACGGTCAGGTTTGTGGCTGGAAGTTTTCTCGGCTGAACGCTGGTCAGCAGCCGGAGGCTGGTGTTGGTCCGAGGCCTTGTGTTTAGGCGGGAGGGAGGAAGCCCTGCCTGCTGTAGGCCCGGAGGCCTTACTTGACTCCCGGGAGTCGGCTTTGGAGAAGCTCTTACCTGAGCACTTGGTTTTTCCAGGCTGAGAAACCTTCAAGGACTGGAGGGAAGTAAGGTTTGAAGAAGAAGAACCCACCGATGAAGGCTTGACCGTCATGAGGCAGGAGTCATGGCCTGATGATCTGGACTTCGAGTGGGATCTCCCTCTGTCCTGGTCCTTATATTTTTTGTGGTGCTTGTGGGCATGCTGAGGTTTGGATTCCTCTGACGAAGAGGCCAGTTCCATAGCGGCGAGTCTTGATTCTGCTATAAAGGCTGTGAGGGACTTCTGGCGCCAAATTCGCGTCCATGAATTGAAGGCCTGACAATGAGGGCAGGAGTCAGTGCAATGGCCGGTCCCCAGACAATAAAGACAAGCAGAATGTCCGTCTTTCGCGGGAATTTGTAGCCCACAAGCGCACTTGTTTTAAATGCGATGACATAAGAGGGAAAAAAAGCTAATTCTGTAGTGGAAACTACTGTGTGGAGAAGAGCAGTCGGTACTAGCTGAACGCGAACTAATCCTGACCAGGCGGCAGGAAAGAACTGGAGCATGTGGGGGAACTCCTCCCTTATATAGGGCGACATCGGGGGTGCAGCTGACGTTGTCGGGGGCATTCCCCATGTAGGTACTGCTAGAGAAAAAGTTGCCGGAACCGACGCCAGGTGGCGCCAGTCCTCATTGTCTGAACCTGCTGCAAGAGCTTCTACACGAAGTAAGATCTTTAATTCTGCCTCCACTGCCGGTTCAAATAGGGGCAGTGTGAGCTTCTCCAGGATGAAATTCAGGACCCATGGAGGGGCAGGACTGCGGATAGGGGGTCTCAGATGAAGAACCCCTTCGAGGAAGGTCTTAAGAGACTTATAGTTGAGCGAATGACCTGTCTCCAAAGGGAATGCAGTAGGCTGAAATCGCTGCCATATGAACCTTTAAAGAGGAATGGCTGAGACCCAGATCAAAGAGGTGTCTCATGTAATCCAGGACTTTGTTAGCTGGGCACGAAAAGGACTCTAAATCCTTAGAGCTCGCCCAGATGGAAACAGTTTCCACTTCATGGTGTAGGTGGAAGGCTTTCTAGCCTCCACCAAAATGACCGCCACCGGAGGGCTCTATCCAGGGTGGAATCAGGGTAGGAGCTGTTTCCGGCAGATCTAGATGGGCAGCGAGTTTTTTACGCTGTGGATCTGGCTCCACCGTCTGCCACTCACAGGTGTTCTGGATTTTTCTTAGTAACTCCAGAAAAGAAGCGTCCTCCGGAGGAGACTTCGGAGGGTCCTTTGGCCTGGGATTTTCTAGAGAATGTGGCTCATCCCCAGGATCAGAGGTATCGAAGTCCGAGTCCGATGGCTCTGAAGAGGAAGACTCCTCCTTGTTGGGGGTGGAACGATCCTTCTGGGGGCAGCCGGGGGATGCGTTTCCTCCCCAAACCAAGGGTCAGATGGTTCTCCTCTGGCGTCGGGTAGAGGGGGAGGGTCTCCTGTTGCCGACGTGGGGAGTCTGGCGTTGGCAGACGACTTTCAACCTCCCTGGTGAGCTGGGCCTTGGCTTCTCCCCACCAGGAGGCCGAGACCTCCTTTAGGTCCACTGGCGGCTGTGAAGGTGGAGGAGGGGGGCTCGGGTATGGGTAGTTGGGAAAACCCATAGTATGAGTATCCATAGCCTGATGATGGGAAGCCCGGCATCGGGTACTGCGGTGTCAGATATTGCTGCGCCAGGTACCGCGGTGTCAGATACTGCGGCGTCGGGTACCTTGGCACCAGGGGCTCTGACAGAGCAGAGGGACCTGGCGTCGGCCCTGCAGGCGGACCAGACGGTGGAAGAGTTGGTCCCCAGGGCGTTGGGCCCAAGTAGAAGATCCGGCGGTCCTGGCTGGCCGAGGTCCTCTCGAGGCAAGAGGTATACGGAGGGTGACACTGGGTTAGCGGCGCGGGTGCGGCCTGAGGATCCGGTGTCAGGGGCACCCCCGACGGCAGTGTCCCTGTATCCTTGACCCCAGCCGGGAAGGAGGAGCAAAATCCCTGGGGGGAGTCAGAGGGGATGGGGGGATCTCAGAGGGAATATTACGATATGCTGCGGCGAATCCTTGACGTCGGGCGTCACGTTGAAGCCTGACGTGCATTAGCCCGCTGGGCGGTCATCAGAGGGGCTGACGACCGGCTTAGCCACAGTGTCTGGGTGGACGTCGGCAGGGCCCGCATTCGGCTTAGCGGACTCACTCTGTCTAGAAGGCTGTGAGGGAGGAGCAGCCTTAGAGGAAGAGGAACGGGATGGGTGGTCGTCAGCAGCGCCGGTAACTGACTTCTAACAACCTTGTCTGGGCACGATCGCCAGAACCGTGTCAGACTTACTGGACCCGCCTCTGATTGGAAGGTCAGTGGAAGGACAAGTGGCCTTGGAGGAAGTGGAGGCCTCCTTGCCCCGCAGGTCTCCCGACAGGCCTGGAGTGCGAGCCCACCGGGAGGAGATGCCGCCTTGGTAGTCACCAAGATGGCCGTCGAGGATCGGTCCTCCAGAGGGGCAGATACCTTGAGGGCCGCGACTCCAGCCGAAGTCGTGGCAGCTATGGACGACGAGCCTCGGTCCTGGTTCTACTCTTTGTCTCTTTTCTTTTTGTGGCCTTCAGGGGAAGTGGATGCCTACCTAATTTTTTTCAATTCTATCTCCATGGATGCCATTTTTTCTTGAGTAGGTGGGCTTCCAGGGACTGCTGCCTCTGTTTTCAGGTGACCAAACTGAATTTTTGGCAGTGTTGGCACTGCTCCATGCGATGGTCCGGGCCCAAGCAGAAAAGGCACAAAGAATGGCCGTCCTTATGAGGGAGCTTGGAACCGCACGATTCGCACTTGTTTGTATGCAATTTGGAGGGTGTCAGGACGACATACACAGCAGATGTTGAAAATTATCAAAACTATGAGAAAATTGTAAAGTTAGGCCAAAAAGCGATAACTTTTAGCCGAAATGGGCGAGATGAATGAGCGCTATACTACCTCGAGGAACTTTCACAAGTCAACAGCGGGAAAGAACTGGAAGGTGGTGATGTCGATCACCTGATGTGGGGGCGGTGCCCTGCCGGAGACTGCTAGCTAAAAGTTTTTCCGTGGGGTACTGACGCCTGGCGGCTTAGTCCTATATGTGAATACCCACTGCAAGAGCCCTCTCGAAGTAGATTTTGCCATTGCAGTCTGAATACATCCTGAAAGAAAATGCCATATTCTGGATTTCTGGAGCAGAATCGAGGCAGTCTGGCATTGAGTGGGGATGCAAAAAGGTCCACATCCGGGATACCTCACTCATCAAACAGCAATCTCACAACGACTGGAGCTAGTCACCACTCCTGAGGATTGGCCTCTGTTCAGCTGAGCTCATCTACCACAGAGTTTTGGACTCCTGGTAGATAAATGGCCTGGAGCAGGATACCCTGCTCCAGGCATCATTTCTACACTCATCGCCTCCCTGCAGAGAGGGTAAGAGTGTGCTCCCCACTGTTGATGTAGTACATTACAGACTTGCTGTCTGTCTGGCAGAGGACTGTTTTGTGGCTGACAACATCCACTAGGGCTCACAGGCTGTACAAAACAGCTTGCATTTCCAACACACTGATGGGGAGATTCTGGGAGATCCCAGACACCTTGTGTTTGGAGACCCTGACAGTGGGCCTCCCAACCCAGTATGGATGGATCAGTGGTGAGTCACCTGTGGCTCCGGTTGGTAGAAGGGAAAGCCCTAGAGGAGACTGTCCTCCACTGACCACCATGTGAGTGACCAAACCAGGGGCTTGGTCACCTGAACGGGGTAGATTTGAGGGTGTGATGCTCCTGACCACTATGCACCGCGCATCCACAGAGTCATCCTCTCAGGTGCAACAACGCCAGGAGCACTGAGGCTAGTAGACCCAGCAAGCGCTGCATGCAGTGGGCTTGCACAGTCTTGTGCTCCATGATGCAGCATGCCAACTGCAGACCTGCCTGCTGTCAGCTCTCTGGAAGAAAGGGTCTGGCCTTGGTTGAATCCAGAAGAGCTCCTATGAACAGCAGATGCTGAGAGGGTTGGAGCCGACACTTCACCAGATTCAGCAGAACCCCCTATGAGGTGAGGAACTGAGAAACAGTGGCCAGTGCCTGTTTAGTCTCCTGTCTGGATGGCTATCAGCCAGTCGTCCAGGTAATGGTAAACCTGGAATGCCATCTTTCTCAGGTGCACTACGAGTACTGCAAATCACTTTATGGTGGCTGGGGTGCACCAGTATGTGTCCATGTCCAGGGAAGCTATCAGTCCTGAGGTTTCAGAAGGCAGCAGAGACCCCAGAGAAATCATTTTTAATTTTTCTTGATCCATGAACTTGTTCAGGTTTCTGAGGTCAAGAACGGGGATGCATGTCCCCCGATTTCTTTGGTATGAAGAAGTAGTGGGAACAGAAGCCTTTATTTCGCTCTGACTCTGGCACTATATCCACTGCCCTGTTGCTCAGAAGGCCCGCAATCTCCTGTGCCAGAATCTATGACATATGAGCTGATGAGAGGGCCGTCTTCTGGATGGATAATCCCAAGGGATTTCTATGAAGTCCAGGTAGTATCCCTCCCGGATGATTGTCCATTGTAATGGACTCCCACTAATGATAAACCTGGGTCAGGTGCTCCCTACTAGGGAAGAAAGGTCTGCCTCAAGTAGCTGAGGCAGAGTTGGGGGCAGAGTTTCAGAGTGTGGCACTAGGTGGTTTCGGTGTCTGTGCCTATGGCTGCAGTTTCATCTGAGGCTGGAGAGTATGAGTTTTGATTTAGGCTGCCCTGCCTTTTCCATGAAAGGACTGCCTGTTCTGAAAGAAACCATGTCCTTTTTTCCCCCCTCTGAGGGTTAGCAGTGGCTGGACTGGAAGTCTTAAGGGTTGTTCCAGTTTTGTGAGACACCTTCAGAGACTTCTCTGCTTGCTGTCCAACAGGTATGGCCCAACAAAGGGAACATTAGTAACCTGTTGCTAGACATCCTGTGAAAAAACAGCAGTCTGTAGTCAAGAATGTCTCCTAATGCAGATGCCTGCAGCGGCACAGAGGGAGACAGTATCAAAGGCATCCACAGCAGCTTTGAGCTGATCATTTGAACTCAATTCCATGCCTGGCAGTCAGCAGAATCTTTTGTTTAGTCTCGGATTCTGGCAGGGACTCTGCTAGAGACTCAAGTGAGTACCAGACAGTATACTTGTATTTCAAAAAATGCCCTTGGTACCTGGCAATCTGTATGCCTGAGGTAGCTGCTGCAGAAGCTTGTTTGCCTACAGTGTCAATCTTCCACGGCTGCTTGTTCTAATGGTGCACAGTGACCTTTTGGGGGAGAATGGCAATGTCATTCTTGGTAAGAATAACAATGGCATCAGCTATAGGTTGGAGAAACATACACTGTTCTACCCTTAGGGGCAGTGTATTTCCTGTCTGTTTGCAGACAGATAGATTTGAAGCAGGGCTGCTCCAGACTGCATCAGATAGAGTTTCAAATGCAGGTGGAATAAGAGAAAATAGCAGTTGTGTAAGAACTTACCGTAACAGTAGATCTTCGAGAGAGGTTCCTGCAGTAGGTCTTCACATATAGGACTGTGCCCCCTGGCATCAGGTTCAAACGGCAAACTTGTAGCTAGCAATCATCAGCGGGGACCGCCCCCGACACCAGGTGACGCGACGTCAGTCCAACTATAAAAGGGGCGGTCCCATGCCCACCCTCCAGTTCTTTTCCACCGGAAACCTAGAGAGAGGATAGCAGAAAGAAAGGAGTAACAACTCCTGGGACCCTGTGCCCTGGCTAGACCCAGGAACTAGACAGAATAAAAGAGGAAAATTTCCAGGAGCTGGGGGAAGGTGGGTGGGAAACCATACCTACTGCAGGAACCTCTCTCGAAGATCTACTGTTACGGTAAGTTCTTACATAACTGCTATATCTTACTTTGAGAGGGTTCCTGCAGTAGGTCTTCACATATACGACTGAATTCCAAGCAGTCTAACAAAAAGAAGGAGTCGGAGACGAGTTTTTGGGAGGAGGAAGATGTCTGCCAACTAAGGATCTGCTTTAAGACAGAAGACCTTGCAAAACTGCAAGGCCGAAACCAGCTCAATGCCTAAAGGCAATGTCCAGACTGTAGTGCTTAGTGAAGGTGTGGATGGAAGACCAAGTGGCCACTACACATATCTCCGCAGTGGACACATTCCTGAAAAAAGTGGAAGAAGTGGCCACGCTTCTGGTGGAGTGGCCTTTAACCGCTGCCAGGAGGGTTTTTCTGCATTTCTGGTACAGTGTAGTGAATACAGTTTGCCAGCCACCTAGAAATAGTCTGTTTAGAGATGGCCTTGCCCTGGCACTGGGAGACAAAGGCCACAAAGAGTTGGTTCTACTTTCAAACCTCCTTAGTCTGGAAGGTATAGTACCTCAAAATCCAGTGCACATCCAGGGTGTGCAAAATATATTCCCCCCTGTTGGAATGCTGAGGAAAACAGATCAGCAGTTCAATACTCTGGTTGAGAGTCATCTCCGAAACCACTTTCGGAAGAAAAGAAGGATTAGTCCTCAGGACCACCCAGTCCTTGTGGAAAATCAAATAAGGCTCTCTGCAAACAAAGGTCTGAAGCTCTGAGACCCTTTGAGCTGAAGTAACTGCAACCAAAAACAGTGTCTTCCAGGAAAGGAAACACTTATCACAACTTGCTGCCGGTTCAAAAGGAGGCAAAGTAAGTTTCTCCAACATAAAATTAGGATCCTAGGGTGGACAGGGGTTCCGGACTGGAGGTGTGATGTGAAGGATACCCTTCAAGAAAGTTTTGGAAACCTCTAGTTGTGCTAGGGTTTTGCCCTCCACCGGAAGCTGGTAGGCCAACACTGCAGAAAGATGGACCTTAATTGAGGAGTAACTAAGGCCCAACTCAGAAAGATGTAAGAGGTACTCTAACACCTGGGAGGCCGAGCAAGAAAAAAGGTCCAAGCATTTGGCTGCTGCCCAGATAGAAAATCTCTTCCACTTTATGGCGTAGATGGATCCAGTAGAGGGTTTTCTGGCTTTCACCAGGACCTGAGCAACCTGAGAGGAAACTCCATAGTGAGAAACTGCTATGTCCACAGGTGCCATGCAAGAAGATGGAGAGGCTGAAGACTCGGATGAACCAGGGTGCCCTGCTCCTGATATAGACGGTCGTGAGACAGTGGCAGAAGGACCGGCGGTTCTGGAACTAGTTGTAACAGCAGTAAATGGAAATTACGTACCTACCGTAATTCTTGATCTTCTTGGACGAAGTCTCCACCACTCATTCACACTAATGGGAGTACGCTGGAGGCGCTAGGACCCAGCGGGAGCAAACTTTTTCAGGCAGGCCGGTGTCTGAGATGGAGCCGCGAGAAAGCGGCACCACGAGCCCGGCATGTGCGGTAATCACTATCTCGGCATCAACCCTCCAACTGCCTCAGTACCTTTTTTCCGAGGAGGTGCAGCGTAACTAACCTAGCAAGGACTAACCTAAAAATCGGACATAAGATAGTCCGAATGACCCGTGTAAGAAGGGTCAACAATAAAGTCTTCACAGCTCAGCCACTGAGGGGTGAGAGACCATAAACAGAGAAGTGAACTCGGGGGATGGTGGGTGGGCGTGTGAATGAGTGGTGGAGACGTCGTCCAAGATGATCAAGAATTACGGTAGATACGTAATTTCCATATCTTCCTGGACATAAAGTCTCCACCACTCATTCACACTAATGGGAGAGTACCAAGTTAAATAATCCCCCCGAGATGGGCAGCAGGACATAAAAGAGCTCATGTGCTTAGGACAGAAGTCCATTAAGAACAGTCCTGCCAAACGGCAGATGTCATATGGCATGGATATCCAAGGTGTAGTGTTTAACGAATGTATGCACGCAGCTCCAGGTAGCTGCATTGCAAATATCTGCAATGGGCACGCTACGGATTTCAGCCAGAGATGTCGTGACTGCTCTGGTAGAGTGAGCGTACACTCTGCCTTCTAGCTTGACCTGTGCCATAGAATAGCAGTGGTGAAGGCATGCAACCAGCAACACAGAAATGCACCTGATAGCAACAGGTTGACCCAGCCGGATCTCGCTGAAGCAAACAAACAGTTGTTGAGCCTTGCAAATTTCCTTCGTTCTATCTAGATAGAACAGCAATGCTCTCTTAACATCCAGTGAATGAAGGGTACGCTCCCCTTCATTCTGGAAGTTCGCAAAGTAGGCAGGAAGAACTAAAGGTTGGTTTAGATGGAATTCTGAGGCAACCTTAGGGAGAAACTTAGGATGAGTCCTAAGAAATAGAAATTACGTACTTACCGTAATTATTGATCTTCTTGGACAGTCTCCATCACTCATTCACACTAGTGGGATAGCGCCAGTGTGCTAGGACCAAGCGGGAGCCTAAAGTTTTCTGAAGGGTCAGCACCGAGACAGGACCACGCATGCGTGGCACCGTGAGACTAGCTCGTGCCTGTGTAGACTATCTCAGCATCGACCCTCCAACCGCCTCAGTACCTTTTCGACCGAGGAGGTGCAGCGTAAGTAATGAGAAAAACTCATTCTGAGTTTCTGGGCCTGAGAGGGCCCAGATGGCCTTTGCAAGAAAGGTCAAAGAATAATGCCCTCACAGTCTGAACCATAGGACCAGGAAAGAAAATGAATGAACCCAGGGGATGGTGGGTGGGCATGTGAATGAATGATGGAGACTGTCCAAGAAGATCAATAATTACGGTAAGTCCGTAATTTCCATATCTTCCTGGACTAAGTCTCCATCACTCATTCACATTAGTGGGAGAGTACCGAGCTAAAACCAACAACCCTGAGTAGGGCGACAGGGAGTTAGGATTTACTTCAGAAAGGACAGCCAGAGGACTGTCCTGCTAATAAAAAGAGCTGTCTTGTAAGAGCATCTAGAACGTCGTGCCTACAAGATAAGCGCTCGAGTTGTAACTCGCCACTTTGCAGACGACTGCTATGGGCACAAAATGAAAGTCTTCCAGGAAGCCGCAACCACTCTGGGAGAGTGGTAAGAACCTGGCCTCATAGTTTGGTCTAGGACCAAAATTAATATTGTCAATGACGTACTAATGTAACATAAAGGGACCTCAGGAACTGAAAGAGTCGGAGGTAAAGTCTACTGGTTCAGGGTAGACCGGAAAGTGCAGATGAAACCCCCACTATCAGTATGGCTGACCTGTAAACAACAGGTCCAGGAGCACTTGAACCCCCTTGCTTGGTGAGCAAGAGGGTCCAGGTGGGGGTTAGCCCATCAAGGAGAATGGTCTCCACTTAGTCACAGGAATCTTCCTCATGGAAGGCCAAGCACGACTTAAAAGCCTCTCGTGGTGATCTAGTAGAACCAGATCCTATCCACTGCATATTCCAAAAGGAATCATCCTGCCCCTGTGTGTACAACTGTAGCAGCAGTCTCTGAACTCAGGGAAGAAAGGAAAAAGTGTACAGGAGGACGTGTCCACTGCGGAAAAAAACATTCCGCCAGAAAAAAACAGGGGCTGGATTTCTAAGGCAAACAGAGGCAGATGTGCATTGAGGAGGTACACAGCAGGACCAAATTAGGGCTAACCCATTTGTTGCAGTGACTGAAAAAGGCAGTGACTCAATGCGGTGAGGCACTACCCACTCTGGCTTCGCTGAAGGGAGTAGGAAAGGATTCTAGTTTGTTTGCTGAAAAACAAACATCACAACTCCATCCCACACTTGAAGAGGACAGCTTTGTGAGCGACTGGCATCGACCAGTGTGCAGGAACTGAAGGTGTGAATATTGAGAAGCTACCTCAGAAAAAGGACCTACTTGACCTTCCGTCAAGGAAGAGAAAACTGCCTGTTAAATTAAGCAAGCAAGGAAGTAGGAACCTGAGTTCCGACTCGGTGGAGAGTCACTTCTGCTGCTGCAAGGCTCTGCTCAAGAGAAGAAAGCCTGATAAAGCGAAGGGGAATTAACAGACTGGGCAGTCGCTAGGTCTAGGAAATGTCTCTGAATGAGAAATCTCTCTTAGAGAAAGAGATGACCCATACCGCTGCCGGATTGGACTCCCCCTAGGGGAAGAAGAAATCAGGTACTCTTTACCATACTCTGGAGACGAGCGCCTCAGGGGCTGAGGTGGAACCTGACCAGATCCAAAAAAGGGTGGTATCGAGTAATTTCAGCTAGGCCCTGTGCTGTGATAAAAATTATATTTATAATATATTTTTTTTTTTTCAGTCTGAGCCTAACAAGGCTTTCAGGCTGCTATTTTGCAAGGATTGTTTTGATACAAAAAGACAAAGATGTTCTCCATCTGAGTGCAGAAGGAGCCTGAGCGTCCATACTGAAATCATGACTGGACTAACAATCACAGCTGGAGAGATGTTAACCACCTGTGCCAAGAAGCCACTGAAGAGGCAATCACAAGGGGCTATATACCCTATCAAAGGAGCGGAAGAGTCAAAGCGGCTCCCGACCACTAAATTAGAATGTTCCACAGAGTGTAACTGTCTTGACGATTGAAAAAGTCTAGACGCAGAAGTGTATGGTCCACGGACGCAGTGTGAAATACTATAGTGGACCCCATTACTGAGGAACTACTGAAAAGATTTTCCATCACAGACTCTGATGATAGAGAGAACATGACCTTCAATATATATAATGAGTCGTCTGCTGTATTACTGACCAGGAGAAGGACAGGGAAGGACCCATCTAGATGCACTTCTACCCCAGAAGGACCTCCAAGAGAGGTCTAGGTCAGAGCCACTAGAGACTCTGCCATCAGGAAGGATATTCAATGTACATCAGGAAGGATGTACAAGAGCAACAGAATTATGTATTAAGCAGGTTAGCAAGAGGAAAAGGAAGAGGAGACCATTATGGTTTTCCAAAGAGGTAGCAAAGAAAGTGAAAGCCAAAAAGATTGCATTCATGCAATACAAAAAGACACAGGCAGAAGGGGATAGGGAGAAGTACCAGGAGAAGCAAAGGGAGGCAGGGAGGTCAGTAAGGGAAGCCAAAGCTCAGACAGAAGAACACATTGCAAAATCAGTGGGTAGAGGGACAAAACCTTTACAGGTACATAAGTGAAAAAGAAAGGCAAAGGGAGGATAGTGAGACTGAAGAGGGGAGGATGGGGCTGTGGAGGATGACAACAGTAAAGCTGACATATTGAACAGGTATTTCTGCTCAGTCTTTACTAAGGAAGAGGAGGGTAATGGGTCTGAATGGAGTACAAGGGGTGAGAATGGTGCAGAAATGGACACAAGTCCCTTACACGAGAAAGGGTCCTGAAGGAACTGGAAGTAATGAGTTGATAAAGCAATGGGGCCAGATGGGTGTAACCAGGGTCCTTAAAGAACTAAGAGAGGTGGTGGCTGAACCTCTTGCTATCCTGTTTAGCCGATCACTAGAAACAGGGGAGGTACCCAAAGACTGGAGGATAGCAGATGTAGTCCCCTTATACAAAAGTGGGAACAAAGAGGAAGCAGGGAACTACAGACCAGTCAGCCTCACCTCGGTAGTGGGGAAGATCATGGAAGCACTACTGAAGGAGAGATTGGTGGAACATCTGGTTGTCAATGGACTACAAGACCCAAGGCAGCATGGTTTCACCAGGGGAAGGTCATGTCAGACCAACCTCATTGAATTTTTTGACTGGGTGACTAGGGAGGTGGATCAGGGGAGGGCAGTGGACATGGCCTATCTGGACTTCAGCAAGGCCTTTGACACTGTGCCACATAGAAGACTATTGCACAAACTGGGGAATATGGGTGTGGGCAGGACAGTAGTCGGTGGGTAGGTAACTGGCTGGGCAGCAGGACACAGAGGTGGTGGTAAATGGCTGTCACTCCACAGAGGGAAGAGTGACCAGTGAAGGGTACCACAGGGATCAGTGCTGGGACGGTACTATTCAATATCTTCATCAGTGACATTGCACAGGACCTAGAAGGCAGAATTTCACTGTTAGCTGATGACACAAAGCTCTGTAACAGAGTAGACACACCAGAGGGTGTAGACAGAATGAAGGACCTGCAGAAACTTGAAGAATGGTCAGGGTTTGGCAGTTGAAATTCAATGCAAGGAAGTGCAAGATAATGCATATGGGGCACAAAATCCTGGCACAATATATCAGTTGGGGGTGAGGATATAGCATGCACCAAGCAGGAAAGGGATCTTGGAGTTATCATCTCTGATGACCTCAAGGCAGGAAACAGTGTGACAAGGCAGCAGGTAAAGCAAATAGGATGCTGGGATGCATAGGCAGGGCATCACCAGCAGGAAAAGGGAGGTCATAATTCCACTATACAAGACACTAGTGAGGCCGCACTGGAGTACACTGTGCAGTTCTGGAGACCTTATCTACGAAGGACATAGACAGGGTAGAGAAGGTTCAGAGGAGGGCAACAAAGATGGTGCATGGATTGCATCACAAGTCCTATGAGAGACAGGTTGAAGGCACTGAACATGTACTCCTGGAGGAGAGGAAGGAGGGAGGGGATATGATAGAGACATACAAGTATCTTACAGGGAGGAACAGGGTGCAGGAATGCACTATTTTAAGCGAAAAAGATGTTCCAGGACTAGAGGGCATGGGATGAAGTTGGAGGAGGGACGATTCAGAGGAAACGTGAGGAAGAATTTCTTCACAGAACGGGTGGTGGACAAGTGGAACACCCTGCCAGAGGAAGTGGTGGGGGCTGAAACAATCACAGGATTTAAGAATGCATGGGATAGACATAAAGGAATTCTGGAGGTCAGGGGTAAGGGGCAACAGACTTCCTGGAAAACATAAACTGAACTTACAAACTTAAATGGGCAGACTGGGTGGGCCATAGGCCCTTATCTGCCGACACTGTCTATGTATCTATGTTGAGGAGCTTGGTACCACGTAGGGAGCAGACAAAGTGCTGAGCAGAATGAGATTCCGCTGGCGGAGCAGTACAGCAGAGTTCCATCAGCAGAAAACCGCTGGATGACACAAGATACCACATAGATCACCACTCACTAAGATGTGTGGAAAAAATAATCCGCAGAACAGGCGTTCATTCTGCGATAAACATCCCTCCACAAGTTCTGTGGAAAGAAGTCTGAAAAGGAAAAATGTGTCACTAATTCTGCCATACAGCACCCATGTGGCACCAGCACCACTCGTGGCACAGGAGGGCACCAAGCAGTGCCTATGCCAACCTGGGCGATACCCGAGGGCAGCCATGGCAGTATCCGCAGGCACCCCCGACACCCATGGAAAGAATGGCACCCGAGGGCACCAGTGTCACGCATGGGCACCCATGATGCCACATGCAGCACCCACGGGTGCCCCGGTGCCATCCCTGGTACTATGGCACCAGTGGCACCCATGAGCGCTCACGGCAGCACCCATGGGTGCTCCCGGTGCCACCCATGGCACCTGCGGCACCTCGGCGCTGCCCATGGATGCACGGCGCCACCCAGACACCCGCGGCACCACTGACGGCGCTGACAACCAGTGGCAGCAACAAGAGCACCCATGGCACCGCACAGAGCGATGGCGCCGACCCACGGCATCGAGTAAGGCACGGCGCCGACCAAGGCACCGAGACACTACTCTGAGGCACAGCGCTGACTAAGGCACCGATGGAAAATGCCAATGGAAATCCTGAGAAGGGGAGAAGGAAAAAGGTGGTGCTCGTGCCAGCCCCTGCATGGAAAAGGGAGGGGGGGGTAGGCACGAGGGGTGGACATGATGGCAAAGGCACAAAGAAGGCACCTCGCCATTCATGATCCAATCGACCCGGCTCCGGTCCAACGGCCCCAAGGCCCGGAGGTCCCGAAATCAGGAACAGAGCCAGGAAAAACTGGAAAGTCAAACCCCCTGCTCCATAGGAGCGGCCCAGAGGTGAAACTGCCCACCGGAGCTCCAACGAGGACAGAGATGGAGCTCGGACTTGAGAATGCAGCCATAAGGAGCGGGGCCAAGAGGAACCCATGAAAGTTGGTTCAGGCCCATCGCCCCTCCAGACGAACATTACTCGTGCAGACATACCAACGGGCAACCTCGAGCGGCACAGATTCTTCTTCCCCCAACGAGGAAGAGGAGCTTGAGGGGTAAGCGGAGCCGGATCCCCGGAACTACTAGATTTGTGCTTCGGAGGACTGTCTTCCAGCCTGAGCACAGGACTGTCCACAGTCGTACCCCCCGCCCCGGTTAATTAAGGGCGGCGGACCGGACACAGTCCCTCTGCCATAAAATCTTTCAAACAAAGTCCTCCTACCGTCACCGCTACCATATAAGGATGACTCCATTGACGGCAGGAAATAATTTCTTTTTCTTCTTCTTCATAATCTTCTTCTTGTTCGTAAAATAAGAAATTACTACTTACAATATTAAAAGCTGCTGTCATATAGACGAAAACTTTGACTCCGGCAGATGAGCGACATCGACATCCAAGTGCACTCGACAGCGGGAGAAAAGGAACGGAGGTGGTTGGAGAGTCGATGCCAAGATAGCCTACACAGGTGCGAGCTAGTTTCACGGTGCCACGCATGCGTGGTCCTCTCTTGGCGCCGACCCTTCAGAAAACTTCAGGCTCCCGCTTGGTCCTAGCGCCTCTGGCGCTATCCCACTAGTGTGAATGAGTGATGGAGACTCAGTCCAGAAAGATCTACTTTGTCCTTGTGAAATACAGTGTACGGGGCCGGGATCTGTGACCAGTGCGCATTTCAGAAACTCTGCGGGCCGGAGTAATGGCCACCAGGAAGGCCGTTTTCCAAGTGAGGAACTTCAACTCACAAGTAGCTAGAGGCTCGAAATTAATGTCCTAGGCTGCAACTGGACATCTAACAGGAACTCTAGCATGCAGAATACCCCTAAGAAACCTCTTAACTATGGGCAACTAAGCCAGCAACACGGAAAGTACCAGCTTATAATATGCTGAAATGGCACAAAGATGAACTTTGACTGTGGAGTACTGCAGACCTGTGTTTGAGAGGTCTAAGAGATACTCTAAGACTATTCAGTGGGCAGGAAAAAGGATTCCAAGAGGATTTCGCACACCAGATAGAGAAACGCTTCCATTTAGCTGTGTAGGTTTGTCTAGTGGCTGGCTTACGCACAGTCAAAAGAATATCTGAAACTCTACGAGAAACATTGAACCTATTCACCTCTATCTGTTCAGGAGCCAGCGTGAAAGGTGAAGTGACCTCAGGTTGGGATCGACCACAGGACCCTGGGTCAGAAGGTTCGCCTGAAGGGGAAGCGCTGGGGTCCACAGTTATTGAGAAGGGAACCATGTCTGCTGATTGAGAAGGGTGAAGGGGGGCAATGAGAATCATTCTGCCCCCTGGGACTCCAATTTGAGCAATGCCCTCTGAATTAGGGGAAGAGGAGGAAAATCGTATAGAAAGCGTTTTGTCCACCGCAGCCTGAACGCATCCTGACAAATAATGCCAGGTCCTGGATTTCTGAAGCAGCAGAGAGGCAGTTTTGCGTTGAGTGGGGACGTAAAAAGGTCCAGGTCTGGAGTTCCCCACTCTTTGAAGAGTGACTGAACAATGGTTAAGTTGAGAGACCACTCGTGAGGATCCATCTCCGTTCTGCTGAGATGGTCTGCCAGCTCGTTTTGTACTCCTAGCAGGTAAACCACCTGAATCAGAGCCTTTTGCTCCAGGCACCATTTCCACACTCTCATTGCTTCCCTGCATAATGGGTAAGAGTGTGCACCGCCCTGTTTGTTGATGTAGTACATCCCTGCCTTGTTGTCCGTTTGAAGGAGAATGTTCTTGTGACAGAGTATGTCCTCCAAAGCTCGGACTGCATAGAGGACGGATCTCATTTCCAGGACGTTTATGTGAAGTTGAGACTCACAGAAACATAGACTGATGGCAGATAAGGACCACTTGGCCCACCCAGTCTGCCAATTTCCCTACCTATTGGATAAGCTGCAGATTCTAGTTAACCAACAGCCTACTTCCTGCAACCCCCCACTATAATTGCCTTATGTCTGTCGCATTCATGTTTGAATTCCCCCACTGTTTTAGACCCCACAACCTCTCCAGGAAGGCGGTTCCACGCGTCCACCACTCTCTCCGTGAAAAATAATTTCCTCACATTACCCCTGAGCCGTCCCCCTCTAACTTTAAATTGTCCCCTTGTCTCTTACACATCTCTTTTTCTGAAAGATGCTACCCTCCTGGACTTTGTTGATTCCCTTGAGATACTTAAAGTTTCTATCATGTCCCCGTCCTCCTTTCATCAAGGGTATACATATTAAGCTCTCTCAGTCTCTCTTCATATGGTTTCTGATGTAGACACTGCACCATTTTAGTTGCCCTCCTCTGGACTGCTTCCATCCTGTCTATGTCCTTGCGTAGATGAGGTCTCCAAAACTGCACACAGTACTCCAGATGGGGTCTCACCAACTGTCTGTACAGAGGGATAACCACTTCCCTTTTTCTACTTGTGATGCCCCTCCCTATGCATCCCAGTATCCCCCTGGCTCTCCTTACTGACTTCTCACATTGCTTACCCACCTTTAGGTCATCTGATATGACTACACCCAGATCCCTTTCCATTATTGTTGTCATTAGTACCTCCCCTACTATTGTGTACTCTTCTCCTGGACTCGTCCCGAGTCCACATACCCTGGGTGTGAAGATCCTGGCAGTGAGCTCCCCAACCCATCAGAGACGCGTCTGTGGTAATGGAGATCTGATGATCCAGAGCGGCGAAGGGATATCCTTCCAGAAGGTTGTCCTCCTGAGACCACCAGGTGAGTGACCTCTTCAGAGGTTCCATCACCTTGATGAGAAAGGACTGAGGGTGAGTGGTTGGGGACCATTGAGCATCCACTGAGCAGTTCTCATGTGAAAACGAGCCAAGGGTACAGTGAACACCAAGGATGCCAAGAGGCCCAGCATCCACTGCATCGAGATAGCTCGAACTGAGCTGTGTTCTCTGATGTATCGGGCCATCTGTAAGATATTGCTCCTTTTGTCCTCTGGAAGAAAAGCCTTCGCAGAGGAGGTGTCCAGAAGAGTTCCTATGAAGAGGAGCTTCTGGGAGGGCTGCAACTGCGACTTGTTGAGGTTCAGCAGAACTCCCATGGACGTGAGGAAGTCTGAAGCCATGGCCACAGCCTCTAGAGTCTCTTGCCTGGAGGGGCTTGCTAGAAGCCAGTCGTCCAGATATGGGAACACTTGTATTCCGATTTTCCTGAGGTGCACCACAAGAATTGCACATCACTTTGTGAAAACTCGAGGCGCCGAGGATACCCAAAGGGCAGGACTCTGAACTGACAGTGTTGACCCAATGCCACAAACCTTTGGTATTTGTGGTGCTTTGGGTGTATGACAATGTGTTGGTAGGCGTTCTGCATGTCCAGGGAGGCTAGCCAATCATATTGATGAATCAATGGCAGCAGGGTACCGAGTGATGTCATCTTGAACTTTTCTTTGTGTAGGGAATTTGTTGAACTTTCTGAGATCCAGAATGGGGCATATGCTGCTGGTTTTCTTTGGGACCAGAAAGCAATGGGAGTAGAAACCTGTGTTTGGTTGATCCAGTGGAACCACTTCTACTGCCCTGTTGTTCAGAAGGCCTTGTAATTTGGAAGCAAGAAGGTCTGACTGTGCCGCAGACAGCCTGGGCTGTTGTTTGGGAGGATGATCCGAAGGGGTTTCCGACAGATTGAGAGAGTACCCCTCGTGGATTATCCTGAGGACCCATCTGTCTGATGTAGATTTCCACTGGTTGTAGAACTGAGTCAGATGCTCTCCCACTGTCGAGGAAGAGTCCCCCTTGGGCAGCTGAGGTGGGACCTTGGCCGGAAACTCAAAAGGTGGCACTGGGTGCTTTTGGGCCTTGTGCCTTTTGCTGCGTTTTCTTTTGCGGCTGAGGTTTCTGGTTACTGTTAAAACCTCCTCTGCCTTTACCCCGAAAGGACTGATGGTTGTGAAACTGATGCTTGTTCCACCCCTCAAGAGGGAGTGGGCGGAGGTCTGCCTGTCTTAATGGCAGACCTAGTCTTCCGTGTGGCTTCTAGTGCTTGTTCCATCTGAGGCCCAAACAGATACATGCCGTCAAAAGGTAAGGCCATGACTTGCTGTTGGGTGTCATTTGTGAAGCCCAAGGTACACAGTCAAGAGTGGTGACAGGTGCAAATGCCAGCCGCCACAACCCGGGAAGCGATATCAAAAGCGTCCACTGCAGCTTTAACTTGTTGGTTATTGGACTTGATACCCCTAGTTATGGTCTGAAGTAGCTCTGAGTTAACCTCTGATTCTGGCACAGCTTCTACCATTGCTTTGAGTGAATGCCAAAGAACATACTCATATTGTGAAAAATAGCCCTGGTAGCTGGCAATATGCATGCCTAGGATTGAGGCAGCAAAGACACTCTTACCCAAGGTGTACATCTTGTGAGATTCTTTGTTTATAGGACGGGCTGTAAATTCCTGAGGGAGGACAGCCTTATCATTCTCTACCAGGACCACAATGGCATCAGCAAAGGCTTGAGAGGCCAAAATGGGGCGATCCTTGGGAGGGGCACATTTCCTGTCTATGGACTTGCCCACAGAAGGAATAAGCGCCAGACTCTTCCACACCATCTGGGAAAGAGTCTCAAAAGAGGGCTGTACCGAAGGGGTTAAATCCATAAGGATTTCTGGGACATGAAGATATTGTAGACGCAAGAGCTTCTCAGGATCTTTTTCCGTGAACTGGAAAGAAACAGTAGAATTTAAATTCCTGAGCAGAGACTTAAAAGAAAGGTCCTCAGCAATAGGCTCTGCAAGAGGATTGATACCTGCCTCCAGGGCAGAATCGGCATCAATATCATCATCCAGCCGAAGATCTGGATTGGGCTCAAAATCATCTCCTGACAGTCCAGGGGGTACTGCACGGACAGGAAAGGAGTGAAAACCAGGAGGAAGAAGAGGAGGAGAAAGAATTGGAGTCAAAAACCTCTGGGAACCATGCGGTGCAGTACATGTCCCTGGCACCGCAGTTGTAAATGGCGGTGAGAACAATGATGGCACCGACACAGAAAATGGCGCTAATGAGTAGCGCAATGCCGTACTTAGCACCAAAATCCCCCGTGCAGCCGAGAATGGCACAGACAGGTCGGACGGCGCCATATCAGAAGTCTGAAAACTGTGATTGGAAGGCAAAGGAAGAAAACTGGCAGGAGATAAAGGCATCGGTGTGGACCCCTGCGCCGCAGTCATGTGAGGGGGATAGACACCGGAGCACGGAGTCAATGGCACCAAAGAAAGTGCCGTGCGACTAGGAAGTCCTAACTGCCGTGCCTGCCGATCCGAAACCGGTTAAGACCAAGGCCCTGGCGACGGACTGGCCGGCTCAGGCAATTGAGACAACCTCCGAGACCACCGATCCATCAGAGAGTCCCAATGGTGAAACTGCTCATCAGAAGCCCCTCTAATATGGAGAGAAGGGCTCTGGTATGAAAAGCCAGCTACCAGAGACTGAAACTGGTGATTCCGCAAGAGGCAGAGACGGCTCCTGACCCTAATAAGCGAACGCTTACGCACAGACGCATCTCAGAAGGCGCACCTTGTGATGCCGTTCTTCTTCAACCAGTGGGCCAGAGAAGGACTTCAGGGCCTCGAACGGTGCCGTGAAAGGGACCGTTTCTTTTTATGCTGTCAGAGGGACTGCCCATCCCCCTGAGCACTGGACCGTCCGTTGTCAGACCCCCCCCTCCAGAAAAGGCATTGGACCAGACCCAGTCCGGCTGACTTAACAGCTTTCATTCGAAGTCTCCCTACCGTCACCTGCCCTGCTCATGGTCGACTCCATCAACAGAGTGCTGAAGACTTCTTCTTGAACCAGTAAGTAATATATTAAAATGTAATCGGTACTATTCGATATAAGATACAAAATAATAAACTGAAAACTTAAACTGCTAGTTTGAAGTTTGACTCCTGGCGGACGAGCGACGTTGTCACTGAAGCGCACTTGATGGCGGGGAAAAAAGGAACTGAGGCGGTTGGAGGGTCGCAGCCGAGATAGTCATTACCGAACGTGCTGGGCCTGCGGTGCCGCTTCCTCGTGGCTCCATCTCAGGCGCTGGCCCTCCTGAAAAAGTTTGTTCCTGCTGGGTCCTGGCACCTCCGGTGTACTCCCATTAGTGTGAATGAGTGGTGGAGACTTTATGTCCAGGAAGATACAAATCTCCCAGGGCCACAGATGGGCTATCAAAATCAAGTGGGCCCCTTCTGCCAGGAGTTTCAACAAAACCTTCTAAATGAGAGGAAAGGGAGGAAACACGTATAGAAACCTCCCAGTCCAAGACAGAGACAGTGCATCTCACCAAAAAGCACCATGCCTGAGAATGAGTGAGCAAAAGCTGGGTAGTTTTGCATTGAATGGGGAGGTGACCAGATGTAGGTCTGTCCGACCCCACTGAAGAAACAGGTCTTCTGACTACCTCCTGCTTTAGTTCCCATTCGTGAGTCTTGGCTACTGATTGGCTGAGACTGTCCGCCAGGACGTTGTGCACGCCTGGTATGTGAACTGCTGTCAGAAACGGGCCGTGTTGACTAGCCCAATACCATACAATCACTGCTTCCCTGCAAAGTGGGCACGGCTGGGTACCTCCCTGTTTGCTAAGGTACCAGACAGTCACCATGTTGTCTATTTGGACCAGAAGTGTTCCTGGGAGGAGTAACGACTGGAAGGCCTGGAGAGCGTAGAGGATTGCTCTGGTCTCCAGGATGTTGATGTGAAGATGTTGCTCCTGAGGAGACCACGAACCTTGAGTTCCATGATCCCCTAAATGGGCTCCACAGCCCATATAGGAGGCATCCATGGTGAGGGTCTTGGAGAGAGTCAGAGAGTGGAAGGGGGCTCCCACCAACAAGTTGGTGAGGTCCTGCCACCAGAGGAGTTCTTTCTGAAGGCTGCTGGAGATCATAACCAGTTGGTTCATGCCGTCCAATCGTTGATCCCACCGGACTCAGAGAGACCACTGGGTAACCCTCAAGTGCAGTCTGGCCAGGGGGACAGTAGGAATGGCGCTGCCATAAGACCCAAAAGATGGAGCACTGAGGGCGCTGGGATCCATCAAGCTTTGGCCCGATCTAATGGTAAGAAGGCCTTGCTCTGGAATGTATCCAGTACCGCTTCAATAAATTGGAGGCGCTGAGAGGGTACTAGCTGAAACTTAGGAAGATTGACCAAGATGCCCAGCTGGGCAAACAGATCCAGAGTGAAGGAGAGAGACTCTTTCAGGCTGTCCGGAGATGGGGCTGAAAACAGCCAGTCGTCCAAGTATGGGAACACATATATGCCCCTGCAGCGGAGAAATGAAAATTACGTACATACCGTAATTCTGATCTTTCTGTGTATCTTCACCATTCATCACATTTGGATTCTGGCCAGAGTTCATGACCCGGCAGGAACTTTTTTTGGGGATGGGCGGAGTCGATGCACGATGGAGTCACCCTCGAGGGCGACGACTCATGCGGGTCCTTGTCTAGTGTGTCGAGACCCCGCCTCCCACCAGGTCCGGAAGGCCGCCATAGAGTAAGAAAGGGTTGGGAGGAGGGACAAGGAAGTCCAAGGGACAGACAAAGGAAAAGATACACAAACTAAAGGAGAAATAAACGACAGAGTGGACAGAAGGAAAGTGAGAAAAATTAAGGGGATTGGGAAGGGGCCCCAATCTCTGGAATCAGAAAAGCAAAGGTAAGGAGGGAGGGAAAAACAAGAAATGGGAGGGGAGAACATACCCTGGACTGTTGACTGTCTCCAGACTGTATTAGGAGCAGCGAAGGAGTAGCCAGAAGGCTGAATTGCCAGAATTCAAGGCACAGAATCACTGGCAAGAACTCCAGCATGAGCAGAAGCGGCTATTCTGGAAAAAGGGACAGGATACAGGGTTGTTCCCCCCCGGAACCACATATCTGGAAGGGGAGAAACAATGTTTCCTTAATTAAACTGAGAGATGAGACCCTAAGGACAGAAACGGAGGATGATAGAGAAAGAGGGGGGGAGAGAGAGAAGAGAGGGCAACCACCGACCCCCATCCCCAAAGGGGTGTAGCCAAGGCACTGAGGAGAGAAACGCCCTCTCCCCGATCCCTCTCCCCTCCTGGCAGAAGGTAAAAATTCCCCCCCGTGTGCCCCAGGTCACCCCGCTCCTGACCAGCGGAAAGGAAGAGGGGGAAAAGGGGGCACACATAGGAAGGGGGACCCAAAGACTGAGGCCCCAGGGGAATGGAGGGTGGGATTTGTGATGAATGGTGAAGATACACAGAAAGATCAGGAATTACGGTAGATACGTAATTTTCATATCTTATCTGTGTCAATCTTCACATTCATCACATTTGTGTGAGTACTGAGCCCCCCCGAAGGGGGCCCTAGACCCTAAAGGACTAAGTCCCTTAGCTCCCAGTGGGGGAAAACACTGAGAAGGAGAACCTTTAGGGGCTTGGCGAGGCCCAAGACTGGGCAGAGTGAGATTGGGACTCCCTGGAGGTGGCAGGAGGTTGCCCCAACAGACGCCGCCTCACCCTATGGGAGAAAAGTTGGGTTCTCCGGTACGCGGAGGAAATCACCCTATGCCAAGGGTGACAACTGGGAAAGACAAAGCCATGCCATCCGCCTAGTGTAGATCGCTGTCCCTACGACCCTGGAACCTACCTCGTTGGTGTCGTAACATGCCCTCGCTTGGTGCCTTGCTAGCTCCAGGCCATGTGCAGAGAGTGCAATGGCTTGTCTAGTTACTTCCGAATCGGGCAGAGAGGCCAGGAGTTGACCTAGCCTGGACCACAAAAACCTATCATAGGTAGCATAGTGGGCCCGATGAGCAGAAATTGAAAGAAGCAACTGTGCTGAGTAGAAGGTCCTCCTCCCCCAGAAGTCAAAATCCATGGAATCTTGATCCGGAGGCTGGTCACGGTGGAGGGCGCGAAGCCCATCTGGAGTGTCCAGCTCCGTCAGTCCTGTCCGAGGATGAGGCATATGACCTGGAGACTCTTGGGAGAGGGCACAATACCTCTGCTTCAGATCCCTAGGGGCTGGGACTCCAGAAAAAGGTATTTGCCAGAACTGCAATGACGCCTCCTGGAAAGGAGCAGGCCAGGCAGGCACCACAACGGTGGCCGCACTGAAGTCGCCTAAGAAGGCACGCGTCGAATGCTCCGGATTGTGCTGAGTGGGTGAGGTGATACGCAGGTATTCCATCATCCTCAAGAGGAAACGCTGATACTCTGGGAGATCAGCAGCAGGGGAGATGTGGACAGAAAGTTCCTCTCCTCCAGAAAAGGAGGATGAAGAAGCGGAAGACCTCGGAAATCCAGAGGTTGGCTGCTCGGGGAAGGCTGGAACACCTGCTCGTCTATGGCCCCGACGTACGTAGGGAAGTGAGCAGCTGCACCCCTGAATTGCTCCCAGGAGAGAGGTCCCTTAGGGCCACAAATGCCTGGGACAGCAGGAGATGGTGACAGAGGAGTGGGGGCTAAGTCAACAGAAGGCGACTGTCCTCTGTCCGGGCAAGAGAGCGCACCAGGAGCCTCAAGGGAAGGAAGAGCTCTGGAAAGCCCAACAGCCGACAGCTGATCAACTACGCTGGAATTGCCTAGGCTGTGCCCTGAAGAATCCCCCGTGAGGTGACTGTGACTGTAAAAATCCAAAAGGACAGTCCCTTCCCTCCAAAGACTACGGTCCTCTCGAGGAGACAGAGAAGGAAGGATGGGGTTCCGCGCTAAGACTCCTTCCTGAACCCGGGTGGGTCCTGGAAAAGGGTCGCCGCATCAAAGCCTGACCCCTCAGAACCCCAAAGAGCCCTCCTCCTCGCAAACACCAGCCTAGGTAGCTGACAACCCTGGTCAGTGCCCGAGGGGACCAGCCAGGGAGTAGCACCCCCCTCCTATGGGTGCTTCGGTCGGCCTTAAAGTTGGGTGATCCAGGCACACCACCTGAGGGGGTAACCCAACTGAGGGGGCAGAAAACCCTCCGAGCCCAGACTACAGGGCAACAGTGGACAGCACTACCACCTGCTGGTCAGCAAGCCTGACCCCAGACTCGGGGGCTGCTGCCCGCTCCTCAGAGGGAGGCTAGCTCCGGTCAGCCGAGGAAACTACCAGGGTGTTCACATGGTCAGCCAACTCCAAAGAGTCGGACAGCGGTCTGAACCAGACTCAGAGTCCATCTCCGAACAGGCAGAGACTGAACTCCGGAGCCAGACAGTACGCGGAAGCCTGCTCCTGTCTGGATCGAAAGAGGCGCCAGTCCGGGTGTCTGCACTAGAGCCGGTGCCGAGAGCGGCAGCAGAGCCAGAGTCTATGTCGGCCATGGCGCCGTCCCATCCCACGGTGCAGCGAGTGGCACCGGAGTCAGGAATGGCACTGAGAGCGACACAGACAGCTCCCTCGGCATTACACGGCACCGTGTCCTCGCTCGGCGCCACAAGCGGCACCGGAGCTAGACATAGCACCATCCCCAGCCTCGACACCAAGGTGAGAAATGGTAGAAGACGGCGCCATCAGACCCACGGCGCCGAGGCCACAAACAGCACAGACGGACGTCGTCGAGGACAGTGCCAACCCTGGCTTCCCAGCCCAAGGAAACGACATAGGGGGAGTCTTTGCCCCCGAAGAGGCGATTGCCAGAACGGTGCTTCCCTCCCGCTCCCCAGGGGGAACAGACTGGGCCGCCTGCATCACAGAAGGGGCTTCTGCCACGGCGAGGCTACTAGAAGCAGAAGCCCCCTCCTCCGCGGTCTGTACAGAACCAGGAGGGGACCTGGAGGAAAGGCCGAGAGACTGCAGCTCAGCCCGATGAGTGCGCGCCTGTCCCCCGAATGTCGGCGGAGCTCATCCAACTTTCCATGCGTGTTGATCGAGGACACGACGATCCATGGAGAAGCAGGTGTCGCACGAATCCATGTCGTGAAGTGGGCCAAGACATGCAAGACAACGATCATGCTGGTTGGTAACAGAGTACTTGCGGCCGCATGGGCACAGATGCATGGGGGCCGCCCTGCTTTCAGTGATTTTTTGCCTTCCGACCGAGACATGATCGATGGAAAAACAATTCAAAAACAGACTTGACGTTGCTGAAACTTTGCCAACAGCTGTGTCGAGAAGGGCGAAACGGAACTGGCAGGTAACTTTTGGCATCGAAGACACAAGAGTAGGCTGTTGTTGCTCCTCAAGTGGTAAGACCTCTATGGCGGGAGACAAAGAACTGGCGGGAGGGTGGGGTCGACGACACCTAATGGCCAACCGGCGAGTGCCACGGTGTGTCGGCCTTGACGGTGGCTGACGGTAAATCGCTCCACCCATCCAAAAAAAAAAAAAAGCCTCATGGAAGCTGTGATCTCCGCCAGAACCAAATGTAATGAATAGTGAACACTAACACAGATAAGATACGCTGCTACCACCGCTAGGCACTTGGTGAAAACCTGGGGCGCTGAGGACAGGCCAAACGGGAGTGCCTTGAGCTGGAAATGGTTCTCCAGGAAGGAGAATCGAAGGAAGCGGCGGTGGGCTTGGAGGATGGGGATATGAAGGTAAGCATCCTGCATATCCAGGGAGTACAGCCATGTGTTTGTCGGAAGCAGGGGCAGGAGTGCCTGAAGAGTCAGCATGCAAAACGTCTTGTGCTCCACAAAGAGGTTGAGTGTGCTGAGATCCAGGATAGGTCGCACATTCCTCGTCTTTTTTGGGACAAGGAAGAAATGGGAGTAGAATCCCCTTCCTAGCTGATTTGGAGGGATGGGTTCTATGGCTGCTTTTTGTAGCAGGGCCTGGATTTCTTGGTGGACGATGAGGATCTGACCTGATGGGTAAAAGGACCTTCCTGGAGGGTTTGAAGGAGGAATCCCCAGGAACTCGACAAGAGTGACCTCATTGTATGATCTGAAGAACCCATACATCTGCGGTGATGGACTTCCATCCCTCCAGGTGGAGACCGAACCTCCTTCCTACCAGTTCCTCCGAGGGGGACAGAGTGAGCGGGAGGAGGGGAAGCGAGTCAGGACGCTGAGTGGAGCTTTGGTTCCTGAGGCTGCTATGGCTGAACTTAGCCCAAGGAGCTTGGGCTTCAGAGCCAGTGGCGCATCTTTTACCTTGACACTTGTTCTGGTTCTTGTTCCATCTTCTCTGGTGACGAAAGGGCTGTTTCTTTTGACCCATCCAATGCATGGAGCATACGTCTCTAAGAGACCTATCGCTTTATTGCAGCCCTGTAATAATGTCTTTCGCGTCGCCGCCAAATAGGAGGGAACCCCCAAAAGGAGCATCCAAACGGGATGACTGGACATCTTGTGCCAAACCTGCGAGGCGCAGCCATGCTAGGCACCGAAGGCAGATTCCCGAGGCCGCAGCCCGAGCCACGGAGTCCACAGAATCATAAGTGGCCCGGAGTGCGTGATGGCAGGAAGATTTATTCATGCGAACCTTGTCCAGCAGTTTAGCCCAGAGATTTTCGTCAGGGACGACCCTGAAGGTCCCTCTTCAGTTCTGTGAGACAGGACTTCTGAAAAGCCATGTGGGGGGACATGTAGTTCAGCGACCGGATGGCACAGGAGGTGGAGGAGTAGATCTTCCTACCAAACTGGTCAAGCTGTCTTGAGTCCTTGTCTGGTGGGGAGGAACTCAAGTGTTTAGACTGAGCCGAGTGGTCATGCGCGGCCATGATGACCATTGAGTCGGCTTTTGAGTGTGAAGTCAGATGAGAGATCCCTTCCGGGGGGAAATAGGTTCTGTTAGCCTTCCTGGAAACAGCCGGGATGGAAGAGGGCTGTTGCCATATTGTAGTAACTAGATCCTTGTGTGGGCCCATACAAGGTGGGATGGGTAGAGGGTCTGTGACGGACAAGTCCAAATATTCAGCCAGCCTTTTTCACTGAGGATCTATCTCCTTGGACAGCCAGCCCCCGACTGTTTGAACAGTTCTCAAGAGATCCCCAAAAGAAGGATCCTAAGGGGGTTTTGGGGATTCTTTTGGATGAAGTTCGACCAGTGAACGAGATTCAGAGAGGTCGATATTGGAATCCGAGAGCTCCGTGCCACTGGGAAGGGAAGGATCCATCCCGGTCTTGCCCATTGGAAGAGAACCCACAGCACATCCCAAAGGAACTGGAGGAGGAGGTAGTGCTCTGGGTAGAGGAATTCCTCCAAGCGGCTGGGACTGCCTAAGTTCTGTAAGGGGTTGTGTCCTAGCATCCTGCCACCACGCCGGGACAGACTCGTGATCAGACGGCGGTGGGGGGGGAGGAGGAGGAGGCTGGTACCTGGGATACCTGGCCAAGAGCTGGTAAGCAGGATGCCAGTAGGGTATTGGTACCCTGCAAACCCCGAGGGATAACCAAATGGCAGATATTCAGGCATCGGGTAACCCGGCGCCAGAGGGAACAGGCCCGGCGTCGGATGAGATGGGTCTGGCGGAGGGCCGCATGGCGGTGGAACATGGGGGTCAGGCCCCGGGAAACCACCAGAGGGTCCCACAGGAGGAGCTGAAGGCACGGCTAGGGGAGGCGCCGAAGGGCTGCAGCAAGGGATCAGGCATAGGGCCAGAGGGTCCCGAAGGAGGGGGCTCCATACCTAAAGATTCCGGTCTGGTGATGGATCCCTAGGAGGAGGGGGATCCGGCGGCAGAAAAGAAACAGGAGAAGGGGGAAGCTCTGGAAGAGACCCCGACAGGTGTGGGAGCGATCCCGATGGAAGAGAAAGGTCGGGATCAGGTGGCAAATCCCCGGGGGTAGAGACCGGCAGGGATGAAGTGTCCCCCACAAGCACACTCATCCCAGTGTCCTCAAGGGAGCCAGATGGGAGAGTAGATGCGGCTGTGCAGTCGACAGAGGGTCCGCTGTCCGGCTTATGAGTTGCAACTGGACTGGCTGTGGAAGCAGGACCGCGGTCAAGCTTATTGGTCTGGGCAGGGCGAATTATCAGCGGTGCTACGAGTGGGAGAACTGACAGATACCTCGAGAGAGGAAACCCCCGGCTGCTCACACACCTCGGCAGGAGGAGGAGAAGGTGTCCGGCCCACAGAAGCGGTTGGAGTGCCCGTAAGAGTGGCACTCACGGTTCTGGAAGTGGAGGGTCTCCCTTGCGGTGACGGGCTTCTCTCCCAGCACCTCTCCTTGTCCTCCTTTTTCTTTCTTTTTTCTGGGGCCGGAGATGGTGACCTCTCCCTAAGCTCCTGGAACTCCTCTTCCATAGAAGCCAGTCACTGGGTCAGAAGGTGGGCCTTGAGGGTCCGCCTGCGTCGGGTCAGTGTGGCCTGGTTGAACCCCTGGCAAACAGCACACTCAGCCGAGTTGTGCTTAGGCCCCAGGCAGAGGAGGCAGCGGGAGTGGTCGTTCCCGTGCGGGATTTGGGCGCCGCACTTGGATCACTTCTTCTTAAGATGAGACGATATACACTTGTTTGAAAAATTCGGAGAAAAATATACAGAATAAGACGAAAATCGTTGAATACTAAGCAGGCGACTGATCACTGTTCCACCACGTCTGTTGAAAGAACTGAAGCGACGGCGGGAAAGAACTGAGGGCAGGTGCGGACCCCCTTTATAGTCGGGCTGACGCCGCTCATCTGACGTCGGGGTGGTCCCGCTGATGATTGCTAGCTAAAGTTTGTTGTTCGAACCTGATGCCAGGGGGCACAGTACCATATGTGAAGACCTACTGCAGGAACCCTCTTGAAGTAAGATCTAAGTTGCGCAACATATTAGAGATGGTCAGTCAAGGCAGATGGAGACATGTTTACTTTGGTCAATAGCTGCAGGCTCAAATTCAAGTGCAGAATGCAAGTTTCTGAGCAAAGCCTGGAAAGATGGATCCTCTTGAGGCACAGAAGATGGGCCTGGGTCCGAAGAGTCCAGGCTAATGAGTCATCGTTGCCGCACTGAGAAATAAGGTCAGGATCAAATTCATCCCACTCCACATCCTCCCTGGAGGGAGGGTTGTACGGGGATGGATTGCAGGTCCTCTAATCCAGAAAGTACAGTTACGTCAGAACTTACCGTAACAGTAGATCTTCGAGAACAGCTCTTGCAGCAGGTTACACCATTAGGACTGAAGCCGGCAGGCGTCAGGACCCAACAGAAATTTTCTAGCTAGCAGTATTCGGCGGGGACCGCCCCCGACGTCGGTCCCACTCCTGACGTCAGGCATAGTACATAAGGGGGAGGTCCCCCAGAATCCCCAGTTCTCCCGCCGGAGACTCCTGGCCGCTGGATGACATCAGAAGAGGAGACTGAGGATCCGCCATCAGACGGCAGTCAGAGAGATGCTGAGACACCTGATCCTTGGAGAAGGATGTTGAAACTAACATCTACCTCCAGCGGGGATGGTGGGAGGAAAAATACCTGCTGCAAGGGCTGTTCTCGAAGATCTACTGTTACGGTAGGTTTTGATGTAAAGTACAGTTACGTAAGAACTTACCGTAACAGTAGATCTTCGAGAAAAGCTCTTGCAGCAGGTTACACCATTAGGACTGAAGTTGTCAGGCGTCAGGACCCCACGGAAATCTTCTAGCTAGCAGTCTTCAGCGGGGACCGCCTCCGACATCGGTCCTACCCCCGACGTCAGGCGTAGTACATAAGGAGGCGGTCCCCCCACAATCCTCAGTTCTCCCGCCGGAGACTCCCGGCCGCTGGATGACATCAGAAGAGGAGACCGAGGATCCGCCACCAGATGGCCAAGACTATAAATCGGAACGTCCCATCCCGTAAGATGGGTGTTTGGCTATGACCTACCTCCAAAAGAAGGGGGATGGTGGGCGGGAAGGTACCTGCTGCAAAAGCCGTTCTCGAAGATCTACTGTTACAGTAAGTTCTTACGTAACTGTACTATCTTACTTCGAGATACAGCTCTTGCAGCAGGTTACACCATTAGGACTGATTTCCAAGCAATAGTGGTAATCCTACGCCACAGGGAGGAGGAAAGGTAGAAGTCTCAATACCTCTCGAGCCTAGGGGAGAAGTCCCTGAAGGACGGCTAGGCCAAACCTTGCTCTTCGCCTTGATGCAATGTCCAGACTGCAATGTCTGATAAAGGTATGCACAGAGCTCCAAGTAGCTGCAGCACAGATAGCTGAGGTGGAGACGTTCTTTAACGCCGCAAAAGAAGTGGCCACCCCTCTCGTGGAATGACCCTTAACCATGCCCGGTAAGGGTTTATTGCACTTATCATAACAGAAGGTGATGCACTGGATGAGCCACCTTGAGAGAGACTGTTTGGAGACAGGAGCTCCTTTCATTCTGAAAGCAAAGGAGACAAAAAGTTGGTCCGCCTTTCAAAACTGTTTGGTTCTGGTCAGATAATATCTGAGGCACCGATGCACATCGAGGGTGTGCAGAAGGGCTTTCTCCTCGATTAGTGTACCTTGGGAAATACACTGGTAGATCGATATCCTGGTCAAGCGTGAGGGCTGAAACCACCTTAAGCAAAAACTTTGGGTTTGTCCTCAGGGATACCCTGTCCTGGTGAAAAACCAAATAAGGCTCTTTGCACATTAGAGCACGCAATTCCGAGATCCTTCTCGCCGAAGTAACAGCAACTAAAAATAACGTTTTCCATGATAGAAAACATAGCTCGCAATCCGCAGCTGGTTCAAAAGGTGGCAGCGTAAGCAGCTCCAGGATAAAGGGTAAGTCCCAAGGAGGAACTGGATCCTTGATGGGCGGCCTAAGATGGAGGACTCCCTTTAAAAAGGCACGTAGTGTCCAACTGGGCCACCATCCGATGGCCTACTGAGGATGGTAGGCAGAAATTACACAGGTGCACTTTAATCCGAGGAGTAAGCCAGTCCGAATGAAAAAGGGAAAGCAGGTAGTCCAGAACCAGCTTTTCGGGACAGTCTAACAGCGAGAAACCATGTGCTTGAGCTCACAAACAGAATCTACGCCATTTCATGGCGTACGTTGCTTGGGTTGCCGGCTTTCTGGCGGCAGACAGCACATCTGCCACTTCTTGCGAGACCCCGTATCGCATCATGGCTATGTCTCCAGGAGCCCAGCGTGCAGGTTCAATGAAGGTAAGTCTGGATGAACCAATGAACCCGCCTCCTGAGACAACAGATGGGAGCTGATTGGCAAAGGAACTGGAGGTTCCCGGGATAGCTGATGTAGAAGGGGGAACAAAATTTGTCTGGGCCAGGAAGGCGCGATCAAAATGAGCGTCGCCTGCTCCCTGCGAAGTTTTAAGAGAACTCTCTGGATCAACGGGAAAGGAGGGAAGGCATAGAGGAATCTGCCCGCCCAGGACAGGGACACGCGTCTCGCCAGAAAACACCAGGCCCTGGATCTAGAGAGCAAAAACTGGGCAGTTCTGCATTGGATGGGGATGGGAAAAGGTCTAACTCTGGAGTGTCCCATCTGTGAAACAGATCCTCTGCCACCTCCTGTAGAAGTTCCCGCTCGTGGACTCTGGCCTGAGAGCGACTCGGACTGTCTGCGATGGTGTTGTCCACTCCCAGGACGTGTACTGCAATTAGGTTTGTGCCGTGTTGCAATACCCACTCCCACACTCTCACGGCCTCCCTGCAAAGCAGGTAGGAGTGAGTGCCTCCTTGTTTGTTGAGGTAATACATCACCGTGGTATTGTCTGTTTGTAACAGGAGTGTACCCGGTGGAATCTCCGACTGGAAGACCTTCAGGGCGTAAATTACTGCCCTCATTTCCAAAATGTTGATGTGGAGATGAGATTCCTGGGCTGTCCAAAGGCCCTGAGACCGTACACCGTCTAGATG
This sequence comes from Neoceratodus forsteri, assembly GCA_016271365.2. Taxonomy (NCBI): domain Eukaryota; kingdom Metazoa; phylum Chordata; order Ceratodontiformes; family Ceratodontidae; genus Neoceratodus; species Neoceratodus forsteri. The sequence continues at coordinate 26,306,466 of CM057455.1, read as the reverse complement.
TGCTCCCCACCCGAGCCCTGAGGCGTCTGTGGAGAGAGTCACAGTCGGAGACGGCGGTGTGAAGGGAACCCCCGCGGAGAGGTTCCCCGGATCTAGCCACCATTGCCAATCCTGAATCGCAGCATTCGTGATTCGAATTGGCTGCTGCAGATGGTCGTGCCTTTGGTCCTATTGCACCCTTAGCATCCACTGGGTTACCCACATGTGGAGCCGTGCCATCGAGACTGTTGCAATGGCCGCAGCCATGTGTCCGAGCAGGCGAAGGACCAGTCTGGCCGGGACGGTCTTCTTCACATACAGGTCCCTGATGAGGGATCTGATGTGTTCCGCTCTGTCTGAGGGAAGAAACGCTTTCCCTCTGACGGTGCCCAGAACTGCTCCTATAAACTGCAGGAGTGACTACTCGCGGTTGATGAGGATACCCAGTGACTGAAAAAGGGCCTGGGTGCCGTGAATGGCTGTCATCAGTGCCTCCTTGGAGGGTGCCATGAGAAGCCAGTCATCCAGGTATGGGAACACATAGTGGCCTTGTCTCCTCAGAGACACCGCCATGCACTTCATAAAAACGTGAGGTGCCGATGACAGCCCGAAGGGAAGAGCTCGGAACTGATAATGGCGGCTCTGAAACTCGGAGCGCAGGAACCTCCTGTGCGCTTGAGCAATTGGAATGTGCAGGTAGGCGTCCTGCATGTCCAAAGACGCCAGAAAGGTGTCTTGCTTCAACACGGGAATTAGGCCCGGAAGGGTCACCATGTGGAAGCGTTTGTAAGCGACCGACAAGTTTAGGTCGCTGAGGTCAATGAATGGACAAGGTCCCCTGTTTTCTTTAGGACCAGGAAGAGTATGAATAATACCCTAGTCCTCTCTGGTTCTCTGGAACGTGCTCTAAAACTTCTTTCTCCAGAGCGTGAGCACTTCCTGCTATGAGCAGGGCGTGCTGACCCGAGTGGCGGGAAAGCAGGGGAGGTCTTGTAGGTGGGCTGCCTACAAATTCTATATAGTGGCCTTTTTTGACCAGTTGCAGAACCCACCTGTCGGTGGTGACTGATAGCCACCCTGGCAGGTGATGTGCGATGCAACCCCCGACCTTCATTTCCCGCTGATCCTGAGAAGGGACGGGGAAGGAGTCATGCTGTGGCAGCGTTCGATCCAGCAGGCTGGGCCGACTTTGCATTTCAATGGCCTCTGCCTGGGAAAGACTTGGCCTGGGCTTTTCGGGTGAAAGTGCCCCTCTGCTGTTGGCCGGAACATGGCTGTTGCCTTTTGTATCCGGCCGCGAAAGCGGCTCTGGTTCCTATGAAAGGCACTGGGCCGAGACCTGTACATGGCCTGTACAGATCAGCTGCCTTCCCTGCGTCCTGAATTTGGTGATCACCTTCTCTGAAAGCTTCACCAAATAGGACCTCGCCACTGTAAGGGATGTCTAAGATGTTCTTCTGGACGTCAGGGTAAAACAGAAGACAGAGCCAGGTGTCTCCGGAGACACCGCCTGAGACTGCAGCTCTGGCTGAAGAGTCACATGAAATCATACAGGCTCTGAGCACCTGGGTCCTCACATGCGAACCCGTTGGAGGAGGTTCAAGAGCTCCTCCTTTGGTAAACTCGCGGGCATCTTCTCGACCGGGTCCTGTCCTGTTCCCCACGATGGATTCTGGGGTGAACCGTAATGGGTGAGGTAGTCAGTGACCTGATGGGCGCAAGTCGCAGCAGGTAATACGTTTGCCTACCCAGGACATCCAATTGCTTGGATTCCGGGTCCGAGAATGACTGTGCTCAAATGCTGATCTCTGAGGACTGGTCATGCGAGGCAGTAATAGGGAGTCCAGCCAGAGGATGGTTCAGATACTGGTCCTCGCTAAGGGCCTTGTATGAGCGGTCAGCCTTCTTTGGCACTGCTGGAGTAGAATCTGGGACGCTTCCATGCAGCCTTGGTGACGTCGTGAAAGTGTCCACCAGGGTGCTTTTCTCCCTGAGCTTTGGATGTTTCTTGCCGAAGGTGATGGGCAGAGCGTTGTCTCTGGAATTGAGACTCTTCAGCATCCCACCCCATATTCTCCTGGATGTGCCTCATGATCTCCTTGAAGAAGGATCATCCAGAAGAACCTAGGTAGGACTGTGTGGGTCCGAGAGTGAATGCTGATGGGAGGAGAGATCTGGAGCACCCGAGGGTGTCAGATCGAGAATCCTCCCCAGGCAAGGTATACGGCGTTGTCTGGGTCTCTTAGGACTAGGGTGACCCTGAAGTGGATATAGAGAGAGGTCTTCTCCTGTCTGAGGATCTGCCCTGAGGAGGTGGTGTTCGCTCCTTGGGGGTTGGTGACTGTCCTACGGGCCCCTTGGGCGGAGGAGGGGGCGGAGGCAGTGAAGGAGTGGGTGGAGGTGGAGCCGGAGTAGGAGGGAGGTGTGTGGCGACCACATCTTTCCTGATGCTGTCCCACCAGAAGGTAAAACTCCTTCCACCTCTGTCATGTTCAAGCTCCGGCAAGCGGACCGAGGCGCGGTGGCTAATCGGGTCCCGAGGTCTCCAGCTCTGGGAAGGGTCAGTGGGGGCCGCGTCTCAGTGATTATTATGCAGTCTCGGGCTGGGTGGTATCCTCACTCTGATAAGACGCTAAAGCCGGCATCGGCGGCGGCGGTGGTGCGGTCCTCCCTCGGGCAGCCCGGCGTCCTCGGGCGAGCGCACGGCTGTGACGGGTGTTCGCTGTCACCGGCTCCTGGGGCGCCGGTGATGCTTGACCCGGCATCGGGTGGGCCAGCCGGTCTTCTGCGCTCTGTTTAAGGGGCGTCAGGTCTTGGTCTTCGAGAACCGGGTCCAACCCAGGGAGGCTGGAAACCGGCCTGGCGTGGGAGTCCCGACAGCGGGAAGAAGATTTTGTGAGCTCCCCAGACTTGAGCGAGGCCTTAGATGGAGTGGGCCAGGCCGATGGCCTGGAAGTCTTGAGGCGCTGCAGAGGAGGCTGCTGGAGGATCTGACCTACAGAACTGGGGAGGCTGCGACCCCAGGCCCTGGAGGAGGGCGGTCAGACCATGAGCCGAGCTTGAGAGTCTGAGGCCCTCTCCGAGACCTGGGTCTTTCCTTCTCCCGAGTGTTGTGTGGGTTTTCCCCGAACTCCCCCTGGAGGGGTTCCTTATCCATGATGTTCAGGTTCTCTTCTAGAGAAGCGCTTGAAAACCCCTTCCGGCCGGCGGATCCTGGTCGACTATTGAAGCCCTGGCAGAAGGGCAGGCCTTAGTGTCATGATGTTCTGGGCCTAGGCAGGCGCATGCCAGGCAGTGAGGGATCCTTGAAGGGGATCTGTTTGCCACAGGCACACTTAGATTGGTGACCTTCCAGGGAGGTGTTGGGAGAGGACATCAGATGAATCCAAATCTGTGAAGAAAGACAAGAATGTAGAGCTCTAAGTTCGTTGCATGCTAGAAAGGGACCGAGAGGCCCGATACTTGCGATATCGGCGGGTTAGGAAAAGAACTTGAGGTTGTGGGGGACCGCATGCCCTTATGTACCACGCCCGGACGTCAGGACCAGCGTTGGAGGTGGTCCCAGCAGATCACGCTAGCTAGAAGACCTACAAGTAGGGTCCTGGCGCCTTCAGTCCTAATGGTGTAACCTGCTGCAAGAGCTGTATCTTGAAGTAAGATCTGTACTATCTTACTTGAGAGCAACTCTTAAGCAAGACACAACTAAAACAATTCCCAAACAATAATGGAAATCCACACCATGGGAGGAGGAAGGTGAAATCCTTAGTGAAACTTAAGCCCTGGACAGAAGTCACTAGAAGGACTGCTAGACCAAAACCTGCTTTTAAGCCTCGATCGAGTATCCAGGCTATGATGCCTGATGAAAGTGTGCATGGAGCTCCAGGTAGTTGCAGCACAGATAGCAGAGGGTGGACACATTTTAAGGGCCATGAAGGAGGTACGCCACCCCTTATGGAATGACCCTTGGACGCACCCGGTAAGGGTTTGTTACGCTTCTGGTAACAGAATGTGATACACTGAATGAGCCACCTGGACAGAGATGGTTTGGAAATGGGAGCTCCCATCATCCTGTGGGCAAAGGAGACAAAAAGCTGGTCCGATATTCGGTGGTGTTTGGTTCTGGTCAGGTAGTACTGGAGACACCTATGCACATCTAGGGTGTGCAACAGGGCCTCTCCTCGATTCGAATAGTTGAGGAAAGTACACTAGTAGATCGATGTCCTGATTAAGAGTGAGGCTAGAGACCACCTTAGGCAGAAATTTGGGATTAGTTCATTAGGGATACTCTGTCTTTGTGAAAAACCAATTAGAGCTCTTTGCACATGAGTGCAGGTTCAGAAATTCTTCTGGCTGAGATGCAGCAACTAAAAACAACGTCTTCCAAGTGAGAAGATGTGGCTACTTGAAGCTCGGCTGGTTCAAAGGGTGGCGCGCAAGCTGCCCTCTAGGACAATGGTAGATCCCATGGTGAAGTTGGATCCTTAATCAGAGGTCTAAGGTGGAGAATACCTCTGAGGAAGACACGTGCCGTGTCAACTGAGATATAGTGCGTTGGCCTATGGGATAATGATGAGGCTGATATGGCACAGAGGTGTACTTTGATTGAGGAGTAGGCAAGCCTGTCTGAAAGAGAGACCAGAGGTAGTCAAGACCGATTTCTCTCTGGACAGTCTAGAGGCGAAACCCCCGCGCTTGAGCCCATAGGCAAAAATGGCACCATTTCATGGCGAGTGGCTGGTTTTCTCGCGGCCACCAGAACGTCAGCTACTTCATCGAGACCCCGTGTCGCAAAATGGCTATGTCTCTAGGAGCCAAGTGTGCAGGCTCAGTGAGCGAGGTCGGATGGACCAAGGAGTCGTCCTCCTGAGACAAGTGAGAGCTGATTGGCAGAGGCACCGGAGGTTCCCGGGATAGCTGCTGTAGTAGAGGGAACCAGATCTGCCTGGGCCAAAACGGTGCGATGAGTATCAGCGTTGCTTGCTCTCTGTGAAGTTTCAGAAGAACCCTCTGGTTCAGTGGAAAGGGGGGGGAGGGCATAGAGGAATCTGCCCGCCCAGGAGAGGGACAACGCGTCTCACCAGAAAACACCAGGCCTTGGATCTAGCGAGCAAAAATTGGGCAGTTTTGCGTTGGATGGGGACACGAAAAGGTCCAACTCTGGTGTACCCCATCTGTGAAACAGATCCTCTACTACCTCCTGGAGTAGTTCTCACTTGTGGACTCTGGCCTGAGAGCGGCTCAGGCTGTCTACCATGACATTGTCCACTCCTGGGACGTGAACAGCAATGAGGTTTGTGCCGTGCTGCAAAGCCCAACCCACATCCTCATGGCCTCCCTGCAACAGGTAGGAATGGGTGCCTCCTTGTTTGCTGAGGTAATACATGACTGCGAATTGTCTGTTTGTAACAGAAGAGTGCCAGTGGAATCTCCGACTGGAAGGCCTGCAGGGCATACAGAACTACTCTCATTTCAGGATGTTTATGTGGAGATGAGTCTCTTGAACATCCACAAGCCTGAGACCCGGTCACCGTTCGCGATGTGCTCCCCATCCAGCCCTGAGGGTGTCTGTGGAGAGTGTCACAATCAGAGATGGTGCAAGGAAGGGACCCCTGCTGATAGATTCTTGGATCTAGCCACCATTGCTGATCCCGGATTACGGTCTCCGTGATCCAGATTGGAAGCTGCAGATGGTCTTGCTTTTGATCCACTGGACCATAACATCCACTGGGTGACCGCATGTGGAGGCAGGCAAGCAGGACTGTTGCAATGGCCACGATCATGTGTCCGAGCAGGCAAGGACCAATCTGGCAGGAGCAGTCTTCTTTGCCAAAATGTCCTGATGGAGGACCTGATGTATTCCGCTCTGTCCTGGGAAGAAGAGCTTTCCCTGGGGTGTCCAGAACTACGCCTATGAACTGCAGAGTCTGAGACGGACCAGACAAGACTTCTCTTGATTGATTAAGATGCCCAGCGTCTTGAACAGAGACTGAGTATAGTGAATAGGCGGACATCAAGGCCTCCGAGGCGCCATGAGAAGCCAGATTGTCAGGTGAGGGGAACACATAGTGGCCTTATCTCCTCAGGGTCACCACTACGCCACTCACGCCCGTGAATACCCAGGGTTCCGATGACATTCCAGAAGAAGAAGACTCTCGGGCAGTAATGTAGTGAGCCCTGGAATTCGAAGCGCAGTAACTTCCTGTGTGCTCTAGGCGATGAGTATATGCAGGTAGGTGTCCTGCATGTCGAAAGACGCTAGAAAGGCACCCTGCTTGAGCATGGGAATCAGACCTGGGCGGGTCAGCATGCGGAAGCGTTTGTACAGGACCGACTCATTGAGGTCGCTGAGGTCCAGGATCGGATGGAGATCCCCTGTTTTCTTGGGAACCAGAAAGAAGTGAGAACAATATCCTGCGTCCCTCTGTTTCCGTGGAACGTGCTCCATCACTTCTTTTCCCAGGAGCGTGAGCAACTCCTGCTATATAAGCAGGGCGTGCTGATCTGAGTAACGGGAAAGCAGGGGAGGTCTTGCCGGTGGGTGGTCGAGAAATTATATGAAATGGCCCTTCTTGACCAACAGAAGAACCCAACGGTCGGTGGTGACTGACTGCCACCCTGAAAAGTGGTGAGCGTTGCGACCCCTGACCTTTTGCGCCCGTTGATCCGGGGGGCGGCAGGGAAAGAGTCATGCTGTGGCAGCATTGGTCCCTGCAGGCTGGGCCAGTTTAGTGTAATGTTGGGCTCTGCCTGGGGACGACTTAGCCTGGGCTTTTCGCTGAAAGGTTCCCCTTTGTTGCTGTCCGGAACGTGGCTGCTGTCTTTGTTGCCAGCTGCGAAAACAGCTCTGGTTCCTATCAAAGGAACCGGGCCTGGGCCTGCACAGACCTGACTACCTTCCCAGCATCCAGAAGTCTGGTGATCACCTTCTCCGAGGGTTCACCAAAAAGTACTTTGCCGTTGTAGGGGACGTCAAGAATGTTCTTCTGTACATCAGGGGTGAAACCCGAGACATGGAGCCAAGAGTGTGGCCGGAGACTGACGCCTGAAGCTGCAGCTCTGGCGGACGTGTCCGTAAAAATCATATGCGGCTCGTAGTACCTGGGTCCCCACATCAGACCCTGTGTGGAGAAGGTTTAGGAGCTCCGCCTTCTGCTCGCCATCCGGAAGTTTATTGACCAGGTCCTGCCCTGTTCCCATAGGGCGTTTTGAAACTGTACCATGTGGGTTAGGTAGTTCAGGGACCTGATGGAGCATGTAGGGGGTGCATACATGCGTCTCCCCAGGGCGTCCAATTGTTTGGATTCCTGGTCCCGTGGCTGTGTGCTCATGTGCTGCGGTCTTTGAGACTGGTCATGTGAGGCCGTAATGACCAGGGAGTCTGCCAGAGGTTGTTAAGCCAAGTACTGGTCCTCTCTCGGGGCCTTGTACAGGCGGTCAGCTTTCTTTGGCACCGCAGGAGTGGTGTGCGGATGCTTCCACTCAGCCTTGGTGATGTCCGCGAAGGTGTCCAACAAGGGTGGCACTACCACAGGCTTTGGGTCTTTCTGCCGAAGATAATGGGCAAGGTGCTGTCTTTCGGGGTCGAGTTCTTCAGCATCCCATCCCATGTTATCCTGGATGTGCCTCATGATCACAGAAAAAAAGGGGTCATCTGGAGGAGACCTGGGAAAGTCATGTGGGTCAGGTGATGAAATGCTGAGTGAAGGAGATCTGGAGTAATCCGAGGTATCTGATCTGGAGTCCTCCCCTGACGAAGTATACCGCCGACGTTTGGGTCGCTTGGGGCTGGGAGACTCTGATGGAGATCTTGAGGGAGGCCTTCTCCGATCTTGGGATCTACCCCTAGGAGGTGGAGTCTGCTCCTTGGGGGTTGGTGGTCGTCCTGCTGGCCCCTGTGGTGGAGGAGGCGTAGGAGGTGAAGGAGTAGGAGGAGGAGGTTTCACTGGGACTACGCTTTTTGGGATATGTGTCCCATCAGAAAGTAAAGAGTTCCTTTACTTCTTAAATATTCATGCCTGATGACGGGCCTGGTGTCGGTGGTCTGTCGCCGGGGTCGGGCGTCAGGTCCTCGGGTGTCTCCAGGGTGGGCGAAGGTTTCCTTTGGAAGCCCGGCATCCTCTGTGTCGCCTGCCTGGTACCCAGGCAACGCGGTATCCTCCTCCGTGGAGTCCCTGTGACTGGTGTCAACCGGTGACTGGGGGGGTGGTCTTCGGCTCCAGTGAGGCTGACGTCGGTTGCTTGGCCGACGACTTCAGGTCCGGTGAACGCCTGGCTGGCGTCTGGTGCTTGGCCAATGTCGGGTGCTTGGCTGACGTCGGGTCCGTCGTCCACTTGAGGGACGTCAGGTCCTTCGTCTTCCTGGGTGGAGGATCCGGGCCCCTAGGGGGCTGAGAGATCGACCTGGAGTCAGGGCCCCGATGTCGGGTGGAAGAGGAAGACTTGTGGCGTTCAGAGGATTTTGAAAAGGCCCGAGAGGGAGTAGAGGAAGCCGAGGGCCTGGTCTTAATGGGCTGAAGAGTCAAAGAACTGCTGGAAGCCCGGACCTTGACTGGAGGGGGCTAAGACCTAGCACTGGAGGGAGAGTAGTCCGATTGGATAGTGCCTGCGCTCCGTGAGTCCGAGGCCCAGTTCGGGGATCTAGGCCTTGACTTCTCCCGGTGCTTGTCCCGGTGTTTGTGGACCTTGGAGGAAGAATCGCCCCTGGAGGAAGGTTCCTTGTCCATCCTATTAAGTTTTTCCTCTAGCAGGTAAGCCTGAAGTGCCTTCTGACAGCGGATCCTGGTGCGGCTGTTGAACCCCTGGCAAAGGTGCAGGCCTTAGTATCGTGGTCGGGCCCAAACAGCATACGCCTTGGGAGGAATGAGGATCCTTGAAAGGATCTGTTTTCCACGAGGCACACTTTGTAAGGTGACCCTCAAATGCAGGGGTTGAAGAGGACATTAGTAGTGTGAAACTTTGGAGTTCTAAGTTGTCGTGCGCTAGGTAGAGACCGAGAGGCCGATGCTGGCGAGTCGATGGCAGGAAAAGAACTAGGGAGTCTGGGGGACCGCCCCCTTATGAACTATGCCTGACGTCAGGGGCGGTCCCCGCTGAATACTGCTAGCTAGAAAATTTCTGTGGGGTCCTGGCGCCTGCCAGCTTCAGTCCTAATGGTGTAACCTGCTGCAAGAGCTGTTTCTCGAAATAAGATCGTGTCCTCGGCAACATCAACCGCAAAGGCCAAGGGGCTAGAGCCAAGGGAGGTGCTGGAACTGGAACCAAATTTGGCACCCGGGGGATCCCTGGCACCAAGTCAGGCCCCAAAGGGCCCCAAACTGGTGCCAGCACTAGCCACAATGTCAACAACCCAGTCGTCACCGAAGTGACTGGCAAAGGTACCGCAGCTGGTTCCAACATAGTGACACTGGAAGTTGGTGCGGCCAGTGGTACAAGAGTTGGTGGTGCAGTCACCGGCAAGAGACCAGGGGATGTTGCTGGAGCCGAACGCTATACTGGGCTTGAGGATCCTACCTGTGCTTACAGTTCTACCAGCCCTGAAGGGCTAGCACTGATGGAGATAAACAATGCAGATGCTGCACCCATTGCTCCATAAAAGTTGTCCAATCGAGGAACTGCCCGCTGGAGTCCACACTTACAGACAATAGACTCCAAGCCTGAGACCATGACCTCCGAGTACCAGACGCCCCTGATGATGGCCTCTGGCTCCAGGAGACCGAGGGTCTTGCAGTAGATTTCTCAGAGGGCATCCATGAGCAATACAAGCGGTATAGTTTCTTCCCCTTCCAACAGGATGGGAAAGAACTTGAATCCAAGCGGTGCTGAGAACCCGACCAAGATTGAGAATGGGCCTGCTTCTTTTTGTGCTTCTTGGGAGGAGTGTGTTTCCTTCTGACCACATGCCCATCCATGGTTGAGACCCCTTCCCGACAGGAGAAGTGGACAGAACAACACAGCTGCGGGATAATTAATGAAATAAGCTCTATCGTGCTGGTTATAAGCAAGCAAATGCTCATTTTATTGGCTGAAGTACCTGGAGAAAGCGAAAAAAAGCCTTTTGGTTTCTTCCAGGCACTTCTTGCCAATAAAACGAGCATTTGCTTTAAATTAGAACCACCACGAGTGCAGAGCTTTATTTCATTAATTATTTACTATCTTGCTGCTTTTCTCCAGCACTGCTGAGTCTTGTGCGCACCTTTCCTGGACTTTAAAATAGAACTGCCGGAGAAGCCTGACTGAGAAGGCTCCCTACCGTTGTCCTTGGCCCATGGCCATCAACTGTTGACTCAGTAAGGCTGTGAGTTGACACAAAAATAAACTCTAGCATTAAACACTGAAACAGATGAACTGAATGCTGCAGCACAGACGTGAAGTTCGGACTCCCAGCAGGCGAGTGATGTCATCACTGATGCGCAATCGATGGTAGGAAAAAAGGAACTGAGGCAGTTGAGGGCTGGCGCCGAAGTAAGCTGGCGCCCGCGAGCTATTCTAGCAGTGCCACGCATGTATGCAGCTTACCCTGGCCGCCAGCCTGAAAAGTTCTGGCTCCCATTGGGTCCTAGCATCTCCGGCTCAAACCCACTTGATTCCTGGAAGATCCTCCCTCCCTGCCAGCCATGGACTGTTCCTAAACCTGGGTTGACAGTGTCACCACTTGACTGTCGGGTGAGCTCGCAAAAATGATCCCCACCCCGTGGCCTCCTTCTGCTCCCCCAATCCCATCATTCACCATTTCTGACACTTACCTTGAGGCCTCACCTGTTCCTCCACAGCTTTCCCCCTGTGGCAGGGCCACTGGAGGTTCCCCAAGCTCCTTCTGGATGGTTTTGCTCGCCGCGGTACTCCATCCTGCCACTGGCATTGTTTTTCCATGTTCTTTCTCCAACCCATGCACGCTTTGTTGAGGTGACAGCTTGACAAGTGCACATCGCCGGACATCCTGATGTCTTCCTTCAAGAGCACCCCCTACCCAGGACTGCTACTCCTAGCTGCACCGACATGCATGGTCAGCTGGGATGCTCAGTACCCCCCCCCCCCAGCCAAGCCCCCAAGCAGTCTAGGTTTGTTGCGGAACACAGGTCGCTGGCACTGAGGTAGGTGAGGCCTGGATGCCTCAGCCCACTGTGCACTACACAAGTTGCAAAAATTAACTTTAGAAGCGGCAATATTGGAACCATTAAAGCTAGAAACGGGAGTCAGGGTAACATCATGAGAGTAATACTTTCACATACCTAAATGTTTAAAAGCAAGTGTTTCAACTTTTTCAGATTTTTGTTATATGTTCAGAACACATAAAACACTTGTATGGATAATCCTAGTCTACTGACAAAGTACCACAATCACTTCGCACAAACAGTAAGAGATGAACGAGGAAATGAAAGGAGCGGGCAAAGGATGTACAAGGAAAGGCTGAAAGACCTCACCACATACACCTCTGAGACTAGGAGGGAGTGGTGGGACATGACAGAAACTTACAAGTACCTGCATGGGATTGAGTGTATTGCAAGGTCGTATTTGTCTTGAATGTGAACAAAGGTATGCAGGGTTCAGGAAGGGGTGTCCACAAGCACTTTTTCACTGAATGAGTGGTGGACAGCCGGCCCGGTGGCGCTGAGGCATCTACCTTACCTCACGCCACACCAGCGACTCAGGTTTGGGAGTGAGCTCAGGATGCCGGGGGTCGGACAGAGAGGGAGGATTGTGTGTCCAGAGGACAGCTCTCCTCTCTTGGGAAGGAGGGGGAGGGGGACTGGAACCTGCAGTGTTGGTGGCTCATAGAGGAGACTGGGAGCACAGCAGCAGAGTGTACACGTAGCAGGGGGAAGGCATTGGCGGACGTACTGCATGCGGATCACAGCATGCCCACTCCGGGGGTGGGGTGGGGAAACAGAAAAGTGGAAAAGAACTGGCATGCAGGACGACGGACCTCTAGGGATCGGCCCGCCGGACTAAGTCCAACCAGCTCTCCCGGGTCTCTCTCTCTGCTCCTGAGCCACAGCTGACTGGATTATAGATAGAGCACCAGGGGGGTGTGGAAGCTGGGGGATTGGGGGGTTGGCAGGGGAGGGGGTTCTGTGAAGCAGGGTAATGGAGATCTAGCACTCAATTTCCTAATTGGGAGGGCCTCAGTCAGGGCAGTAGGAGCTGTCTGAGTGGGGTCTTGTCAGTGAGTTCCTGCGAGCCAGTGACCAGAAGAAAAAAGAATTGGGGAAAAAGAAAAAAAAGAGTGGTGGACAAGTGTAATTAACTGCTCAAGGAGATAGTAAAGGCCAAATCAGTAGGCAGTTTCAAGAGGGGGTGGGACCGGCACATGGCCTTAGGAAGAAGGTAGGAATCAGGGACAAGAGGGTGGGATGGCCGCTAGGGCCTAAGCTGTGTAGTTTGGCAGGCCGAGCAGATGGTCTGGCTGCTGGGCCTTTATCTGCCATTCTTGTCTACATAAAAGTCTTCATTTCACATTCCTGGGTCCTTCAATCCTTTTCTGCTTTCAGAGGCTTTGGTTGCAAACAGTGCAAGAGAGGATAAAGAGATGAAGCCTGCAAGCTGCCTTACCTTCTGGCAGGTACATGTAAACTATGAGGTTCTTGTCTCGATCCGACACTAAAAGACAAAAGAAACAACAACTGTGAAAAGCAGCCTGCCCTATTTCATTAAAATCTGCCTCCAACAGCCCCACCCCCCCCAAAAAAAATAATCGGCCTGCAACCAACTACCCTCATTCCCCAAAATCAGCCTCCCACCCAACAGCCCCACCCCTTGACTCTTCTTCCTTCTACACCCCTTTACCAGTTTGGTTTCAGGAAGGCCCATTCCACCACCACCACCTCCCTGCTGAGGCTCACTGACTCTCTCCCCTCCACCATGGATAAAGGACATATCACGTCAGCCATCTCTGTCGACACAGCAAAGGCGTTCGACACAGTATCATATTCCCTTCTCCAGGCAAAGCTTGCCAGCACAGGGCTCTCTAGTAAGGCCACCGACGCAATCTGTCAGGATTGGTAACTCCACCTCAGATCCCTTCCCTGTCTCGACGGGGGTGCTGCAAGGCTCCATCCTGTTCTCCATCTTCCCAAATGACCTGCCTGCTGCCTACCCACACACCTCCATTCACATGTATGCAGATGGCACGATACTGTATACATCCGGCCCCTCCACTACTGATGTCGCAACCACACTGCAGCAGGACTTCAACACTGTTCAGCACTGGTTTTGCTCCAATCAGCTTCACCTCAATGACAAGAAGACAGTCTCCATGACCTTCAGCACAAGGCAGAGACTCTCTCGGCTCTCCCCTTCCCCGACCTTCCACATCCTAGATGGAACTTCACATGCCCCTCCTTCAGATACCTAGGGGTCTGGCTCAACCAGCACCTTGACTTTTCTGTACACATCAATGACCTCCACAAAAAACTCAGACTGGGTGCACTTTACTGTAATCATGGTTGCATCCTGTTGCTGATCTGCTTGGCAACTGTACAGAAAATGATTCTGCCAATTTTTGACTACGCAGATGCAGTCTACAGTGCTGCCCCCAAGTCTACGCTGGACTCCCTCTTTCATTCTTTCTGTCATTTCGCCCTCGAATGCCCCTACTCCACCCATCACTGCACCCTTTATCAGTCCCATAACCTGCCCTCCCTGCAAGACCGCAGATCAGCACACTGTGCTTGCCTCGCTGCCAAGTTCTGGGATCAGTCCTTGCCCCCATCCTCGCTTCGGCCCTGTCTGCCCATTCATCCCCTGCTTACAAGCTCAAGCAAAATGACACTCACCTTCTACATATTCCCCTTAGGTCCACCTCGAAAGGCCAGGCTGCTTTCAGCTACAGAATGCCTAAGTTATGGAGCGTCTCCCCCCAGATATTCGTCACACCTCCCCATCCCAGAACTTCAACGTTCTTCTCTCAGCGCACTTCAATGGCACCTGCTTATGTGCCTAACACCTCTATCTGCTCTTAGGCCATCTACCTCTTCCTATGTCTCCTCTGTAGCCATACCTCTATTAAACCTAGGAGGCAGTATAGTGCAGTGGTCTAAGGCTCTGAGCTGCAAATCTGGTGACATCCAGCAGACCAGACCTGAGTTTGAATCCCACAGCTTCCACTTGCATACTGTGTGACCCTGAGCAAGTCACTTAACCTCCTTGTGCTCCCAGGTCGCTCCTGTAAAAAAGCTTTCAGCTTAGTGTGCTATACCAGGTTAAACAACTAAATAAAAAAAACTACTGTTGTCAATTCACTTGTCACCATGCTGCACCTGTTTATGACTATCAATGTAATGACTGCACTATCCTGTTTATAGTACCATGTCCATGCCCTTATTTCGCTGCTGTACCCTTACTTTAAAGTACTATTTTCGCTATGTACCATATTTTTTTACCAAAGCTGTATTATTACTGTACTCCTCTGTATATTGTTCCTGTCCTCAGGACGCATATGGAATCGAGCAGCACTCTGCTCAGCATGCTTTCCTGGTTAAACTCCTAAATAAATAAATAAAAATCAGCCTCCCCAACTATTCCACTCTCTCAAAATCAGCTTCCCCGATTGTTCCACCTCCCAAAACCAGCCTCCCCTTGACTGCTCCCCAAATCAGCCTCTCTGATTGTTCCACCCCCCCCAAAACCAGCCTCCGCGCCCTCTCAAAATCAGCCTCCCAACTGTTCCACCCTTCCCCCCCCAAAAATCAGGCTCCCTAATTGTTCCACCCTCTCAAAATCAGCCTCCCCTCAACTGCCACCCTTTCCCCAAAATCAGCCTCTCAGACTGTTACACCCCCACCCAAAGTCAGCCCCCTGACTGCTACACCCCCATCAAAATCAACCTCCCCATATAACAGAGAGAGCTGTGTCTAAAACCAAGTGCCATTTACCTAGAAATCCCAGCTGGTTGTTGTCCACCATGAACTCCACACTGTACACCTCCAATGGTTTGGCATCCTATTGGACAAAAACAATAAAAATACTTATCAAGATGGAGAAGAAATGCTGAAGACAGCTCTGCTGTGGTGATGCTGGACTGTTTACCTTGAAAGTCCTTTAGTATAAAGAGTCTTGCAAAAGTCCATCAAACATGTAGACTGCCTAGTACCATACAGTTAAACCCTCAATGCAATACAGGGATGTTTTTACAGTCCCCCAAGCAGTGAATCTCCAGTGTAACTGAAACCTCAATGCCATCCAGGGACATGCTACAGTCTCCCGGTCTAAGCATCTCCAGTGTAACCATACCTCTAATCCCATCCAGGGACATGCTACAGTCCCTTGGAAACAAATCTCCAGTGTAACTGAGCCTCCAATCCCATCAAGGGCACTCTACAGTCTTATGTGCAGGACTCACAATACCAAGCAAGGGAGATGGGCAGTGGAAAGGGGGTGAAGGGGGTAGGGTCTTGAGTAAGCAGGCCAAGTTCTCTGCCAAGGCTGTGTGTTCAGGGAACCTCGCCCAAAGGAAAGGTCTGGCAAACCTGCCCGTGTGGAGCCAGCCAATCTCAGAGAACCGGTCCAGATGGTGCTCTTGTTGAAGGGAAAGTACAGTTACGTAAGAACTTACCGTAACAGTAGATCTTGAGAACACCTCTTGCAGCAGGTAACACTATTGGGGCTAAGGCGGCAGGCGTCAGGACACCAACGGAATCCTTCTCAGCTAGATATCTTCAGCTGGGACGCCCCCGACGTCGGTCCCGCCTCCGACGTCAGGCATAGTACAAAAGGGGGCGGTCCTGCCAGATTCCCCAGTTCTCCCGCCGGAGACTTCTGGCCGCAGGATGACACCAGAATGGGAGACCAAGGATCCATCATCAGAAGACGAAAGGGCATAAGCCCCTGCCAAAGGCTCTGAAAGCCATGCCTCCTCCAAGGGGAAGGTGGGCGGGAAGGTACCTGCTGCGAGAGCTGTTCTCGAAGATCTACTGTTACGGTAAGTTCTTATGCAACTGTACTACCTTACTTTGAGATATAGTTTTTGCAGCAGGTAACACCATTAGGACTGATTTCCAAGCAATAACGCTTGTAAGCATTCTGGGAGGAGGAGGAGATTAGAAAATATCCATGCCAAGTCCTGACTCTAGGACAGGAGACCCTGTATGCAGCCAGGCGAAACCAGCTCTTGGCAGTGGGGCAATGTCAGGCTATAATGCCTGATAAAGGGAGTGTGTACAGAGCTCAAGTAGCTGCAGCACAAATGGCAGAGGTGGAGCGTTACAAAGTGCTGCAAAGGAGGTAGCCACCTCTGTGGGAATGGCCCCCGGACTGTACCCGGAGGGCTTCTGTTTAGTATTGTAGCAGTATGATATACATTGGACAAGCTAGCGAGAAAGTGACTGCTTCAAACTGGTTGGCCCATCATCCTCTCAGCAAACGAACGAAGAGCTGCTCCGACTTTCATGGTTGCCTGCCTGTTTAGGTAGTGCTCTAGACAGTGGTGAACATCCAGGGTGTGAAGCAGCGCTTCTCCTCTATTGGAGTACTTAGGAAAATAGACAGGAAGGTCAATGTCCTGATTAAGAGTGAGGGTGAGACCATCTTAGGCAAAAACTTGGATTTGTCCTTAGGGACACTCTGTCCTGGTGGAAATCAAGTAGGTTCCTTACACAAGGCGTGAAGCTGGGAGAATTCTCCTTGCTACGTAACAGCAGCTATAATAGCGATTTTCCACAACCCAGAAAACGCATGGCTCGCCAATCCCATGACAGGTTCAAAGGGGAGAGCGTGAGTTGTTCCAGGGCGAAGAAGTAAATCCCACGGAGGGACAGGGTCCTTAATAGGTGGCCTAAGGTGTAATACCCTCTCAAAAAGTCTCGAGAGACTCAAGCTGCGCCACTGTGTGCTGTCCCACCGGAAGTGGTAGGCAGAAATAGGTGCAGAGGTGCACTTTGATAGAGGAGTAGGCTAGACCCGACTGGAAAGGGAGGTAGTAATCTAACACCGCTTTCACCGGCAACCTAGAGGGAAAGGCTTCGCATTCTTGCGATCATTAAACAAAACGGCGCCATTCACGCATACGTCGGATGCGTTGCCGGCTTCCTGGCGCGAGAAAGGACTTCCGCCACCTCTTGCCGAGACCCCGTCGTAAAAATGGCTATATCTCTAGGAGCCATGCCATGGGTTCAATGAACGTAAGTCCGGATGGACCAGTGAACCTTTCTCCTGAGACAAGAGATGGGAGCTGAAAGGCAGCGGGAGCGGAGGTTCCGGGACAGCTGCGTTAGCAGGGGAACCATATCTGCCTGGGCCAGAAAGGGCTACCAGGATCATTGCGTGCTCCTCACGCGGTTTGGAAGAATCTCTGGATCCAATGGGAAGGGAGGGAAGGCGTGGGAATCTGTTCGCCCAGGAGAGGGACAACGTGTCTCGCCAGAGAACACCAGGCTCTGGATCTAGCGAGCAAAAATTGGGCAGTTTTGCGTTGGATGGGGAAGCGAACAAGTCCAACTCTAGAGTTCCCCATCGTAGAAACAGATCCTCCGTTACCTCTTGAAGGAGTTCCCATTCGTGGACCCTGGCCTGGGAACGACTCAGGCCGTCCGCGATTGTGTTGTCCACGTCGGGAACGTGAACTGCAGTCAGGCTTGCGCCGTGTTGGATTACCCAATCCCACACTCTCATTGCCTCCCTGCAAAGGGGGTAAGAGTGTGCGCCTCCTTATTTGTTGAGGTAATACATCACTGCCATGTTGTCTGTCTGAAGCAGAAGAGTACTCGACGGGATCTCTGACCGAAAAGCCAGCAGGGCATATAAGACCGCCCTCATCTCCAGGACGTTGATATGGAGGTGAGCCTCCTGAGGGGTCCATGTTCCCTGGGACTTCACCCCGTTCAGGTGTGCACCCCACCCCAGCCCTGAGGCGTCTGTGGTGAGGATTACCTCCGGGGACGGCGCTATAAACGGGACACCCGCAGAGAGTGTACCTGGGTCTAGCCACCACTGCCAGTCTTGAATCACGGCATTCGTGATTCTGACCGGATGCTGCATGTGGTCTTGCCTTTGGTCCCACTGCACCTTGAGCATCCACTGAGTCACCCGCATGTGGAGCCTTGCCAAAGGGACAGTTGGAATGGCCGCAGCCATGTGTCCGAGCAAGCGAAGGACTGACCTGGCGGGGATGGGCTGCTTCTTTGAAAGATCCTTGATGAGGGATCTAATGCCTTCCGCTCTGTCGTCGGGGAGAAGGCTTTCCCCCGGACGGTGTCCAGAACTGCTCCTATGAACTGCAATTTCTGGGACGGCACGAGGAGTGACTTCTCGTAGTTGATGAGATGCCCAGGACTGAAACAGTTCTTGAGTGCTTTGAATAGCCATCAACAGTGCCTCTTTGGAGGCGGCCATGAGAAGCCAATCGACCAGGTACGGGAACACGTAGTGGCCCTGTCTCCTTAAAAACGCTGCCACGACTGCCATGCATTTGGTAAAGACCCTGGGGGCCGATGACAGTCCGAACAGAAGGGCTCGGAACTGGAATTGGTGGCCGA
This sequence comes from Neoceratodus forsteri, assembly GCA_016271365.2. Lineage (NCBI taxonomy): Eukaryota > Metazoa > Chordata > Ceratodontiformes > Ceratodontidae > Neoceratodus > Neoceratodus forsteri. The sequence continues at coordinate 26,288,020 of CM057455.1, read as the reverse complement.
GAAACTCGAAGCGCAGGAAATGAAAATTACGTACCTACTGTAATTTCTGATCTTCCTTGTATCTTCACCATTCATTACTGCTTGCTAAGCCGAGGCGCACCCGCCACGGGAGTTTTTTTTGAGTCGGTTTCAACGGGCTACCGAGGACGCATGTACCGCGCTGGCGCGTGAGGGGCGGTCGTTAGGGTGCTTCTAGACTCCTATATCTCAGTTCTGTAGCTGAGAGATGTAAAATAAAGGATAAGAAAAAGAAAGCGAGGCAAGAGAGCCATGGGACAGAAAAGGAAAGGAAATAACTGAAAAGGAAAGTCAACGGAGAGTAGATGAGGAGAGAGAATTTGTACCCTAAGGGACCGTGAGGGCGTCCTTTCCGGGGCAGCTCTAGGGAGGAACAGAGGAGGAAAGGGGGAAGAAGAGGAAGAGAAAGAAAGAAAGATATGTTGAGAGGGAACAGTGCCCACGAGCATTGGTTGAGAGGTTTATAGGCTCTAAACTGACCAGGAGCAAGAATCCCAGTTGGTAGGACTGAGGGGAGGTTCAACCGAACCACCTGAACAGATCCCAAGAGGCAGACTTCTGAACTCTCAACATGCCAAGTCCCTTCATCCTAGTTGAGGGCCTTTAGACTGTCTGGGCAGAAACTGTTTCCGGTAGAGCCTATCCAGGAAGGGACTAAGTCCCCAGCACCTTCATAGTGCTAACACAGAAGTGTATGGAAAGACTATGCTTCTCAAGGCAGTTTTGTAGAGCGGTAGAGGAACAATCACTTCCTAGGCAAGTGCAGAGGATGCTCAGAGCTGACAAGTTCAGCGAAAAGCTAGAAGAGCTTGGAAATAAGACCTGCCAGGGGATTCCAGACTTTGTGGAGGCCAAGACAGGGCATGGCCACCTGGGCTGTAGAAACTGCATGACCTGAAGAAGGTAAGTGAATCGCACCATGGGGCAGTCAGAAAGAGTTCCTCAAAATTAGAGAATTTGGAACCGTGCTCGCCCCTTTACTTGAGCAAAAAGGAGGTCCATTCACAGGAATGGGGAAAAGAGCAAAGTTTTTTGTTTTTTTGGCATAAAGGCCAAGGGAGTAAGAGGAACGAGACGGAGGGGAAGACGCCACAGAAGGAGGCCACTGAGGGAAGATGGGGATATCAGTAATGAATGGTGAAGATAAGAAGATCTGGACTTTATGGTAGGTACGTAATTTTCATATTTTCCTGTCAATCTTCACCATTCATTACTGATTGGGTGAGTACTAAGCCCTCCTAAGAAGGGGGGGTAGAACCCTGAGGGAACAAGACCCCAGCCTCCTGTTGGTGAGAAACAGAAGGAAGACCCTGGGCTAAAGCAGAGAGAGAAGGTGAGAGTGGAGAAAAGCTAGAGGTGCCTCCCCGAGACGGGAGACGGAGGAAGCCCCTGCAGAAGTCTCTCAGCCTGGAGGAAAAAGGCGGTCCCCTGGAAAGCTGAGCGTGATCACCCACGCCGGCCAGGGTGACAACCTGATAGGACTAAGCCATGCCGCCTGCCTAATGCAGATCGCTGTCCTCGCGAGCCTAGAAGCCACCTCATTGGCGCCATAAGATGCCCGTGCTGGTGTCTTGCCAGCCCAGGCCTATAGCAGAGAGGGCAATAGCCTGTCTGGTGTCTCAGTATCAGGCATTGATGCTAAGAGCTGGAGAGCATTGACCACAGATGCCGATTGTAGGCAGCGCAGGAGCCTGATGGATGCAATGCAAGCCACCGCACGAGAAGAAGAGAACACTCTTCGCCCCACCGTCGAACTGTAGGGATTCTGATCTGGTGATTTGCCGCGCCAGGCAGCGACGCCCGGAAGGAGTCTCAGGCAGACCAAACCCGAGGATGGGTTGGGAAGGGTACCCAGGATTCCGAGGGGCACCTTCGGCGACAGTCTGCCGGGCTGGAGAAAGGGCGGCTGGCGACCGCCAGGAACGGATAGCCCTGAAGGATAGGCCAGGAAGGTACTACCAGGCTGGGCATTGAATTCTCCAAGGAATTCACGCGCTCCCTGCTCAGCATTGTCTGTTTAACGAAGAGATTCGAGATCCTCACCATCCTCAAAAGGAATTGCTGATATTCAGTGAAATCAGCGGCCGGAAGAAAGGTGAGCAGGGTCCTTCCTCAGAGGAGGAAGATGGAGAGCTCGAATGTCCAGAAGATTCTGCGGCGGTGGGAGAGTCGAAAGACCCGCCATGCATATGTCTAATGTATTGAGGGAAGGCTCAAGAGAACCTCTGAACTCGCTCCCAGGATAACGGACCCGGAGGGACCGAGCATGGCCTGGAAGAGCCGGGGTGGTTGCAGAGGTACCTGAGAAGGGGCACCGTTTGAAGAGGCAACTGACCTCTGCTAGGGCTTGAACTGGGGAACGGAGCCCGAGCTGGCGGGATCCCAGACAACAAACCAGGCCGCAAGACGGGACCCTGGGGATGCGGATGCCTGGAAGAGTCCGGGCGGATCCTCCATCTGGACAAACCCAGGACTGTATGGATCCAGAAGGGCAGTCCACAGCAACGCCACTGGAGGGAACCCCGGGCCCAAGAGGGAAGGGGCGGGTTTACGCTACGTCTCCCACACTCCCACGAGGGGTGGGTCAAGCTGAGACCGCGACGCATCAGCCCCGCCAACCTCGGGACTCGAGAGTCCTCCTTGACTCATGCTCCCCACCCTAGGGTGGCAACAGCACCCGGGGGTAGCTGTCACAGGCCCCCGGAGGGGAGCCCTCTCAGTCCTCACCACATCAACCCCCGACCCGAGGCCACCCCTAGCCCAAGGGCCCTCAGGGAGGATGATGGAGGGGGACAGCGGAGGGCCAGCTGTGCCGCCAGCACCTGCGGTCACCGGGGACCCCGACTCAAGAGTCAGGGAGCAGGATGGTCCACATCCGAGTCATCGACTTCCAAAGAGGACAGACCAGCAGAACCTCGAGCGTTGGCAACCCCAGGGTCCCTGAAGGAACGGCGCCAGTGCTAGGCATGGCGCTGGATGACCGCAGCCCACCCGCTGACAGCAAAGCCCGGTCCTGACTCCCTGCCACGCCAGTTAGGTTCGTGGCGCCGCTTCGGCGCCAGAATTCCAACCTGCCCGAGACAGAACAGCCCGCGCTGTGAAAGCAGCGCCAAGGCTAGAGCGGCACCGCTTGGCGGCGCCGCCTCAATCATCCGAAACGGCACCGGAAGGCGGCGCTCAGGGCTCACCGTGCTATGACCCAGCAAGCGGGCCTCGACACTGGGAGCCTGCACCGGAGAGGTGACTGCAGAGGCGGTGTCCTCGCTGCTGCCCCGAAGGGACTATGACACCGACACTGCGAGAAGCTTCTTCGGTAAGAGAAGAGGAGGAAGTCTCCTCCTCCGTGGACCGTGAGTAGGCCTGGGAGGGGACCCAGGAGAGGGCCTACAGACTACCTGGGAATCCCTGAGCGCGCCATCCCGAAGGTCGGCGGGGCCTTGTCGAGCTTGAACGCACGGACTTCGGGGACATGGACGGTTCTATGGAGAAACAAGCATCGCCGCTGTCCATGTTGTGGTTGGGTCCCAGGCAATGGAGAGACATCATGCCGGTCCGAGGCGGAAAATGCCCGACCACAGGAGCACCCGATGCATAGGGGCGCGTCTTCGCCTTCACGCCTTGCTCCCGACCGGACATGATGCTAACTAAACAAGGGAAAAAAGCAAATAAAGCACTCGGCGCCGAGAATAGAAAACAAAGGAACGGTCTTACTGGTGTACGGCATCGAGTGAGTTGTGAAAACCTTCTGAGAAAACGAGGAGTCTTGAAGAAACCGAACACTATACGCTACCACGAGCAGGTGCAGCCTCGACGGCGGGAGAAACAGAACTGAGATATAGGGAGTTCCTAGCACTTAACGGCCGCCTCGCGCATGAGACGCAGTGTCGTCCCCGAGGGGGCGTTGGAGCTGACTCAAAAAAAAAACTCAGAATGGTGCACGCCCGCTTAACCCAAGCAGTAATGAATGGTGAAGATTGACAAGGGAAGATCCTCCTGTGCTGGAGCTACAGGGATATGCAGGTAGTGCGCCCTGCATGTCCTAGGGACGCTAAGTCACTATGTGAAATCGCTTGTAGAAGTACAGACAGATTGAGGTCGCTGAGGTCCAGGATTGGACGGGGTCCCCGTTTTCTTCGGAACCAGAAAGAAGTGAGAATAGTATCCGAACCTCTCTGGTTCTCTGGACGATTTCACGCCTCCCTTTTGCAGGAGCGCAGCATCTCTGCCTGACGAAAGGTTTGTGCTGACCCGAGTAACGGGAGAGCAGAAGAGGCCTCGAGGGTGGCTTGTTCATATTCTATAAAGTGGCCCTTTCAACAACTAAAGAACCCACCTGTTGGTAGTTATAGACTGCCATCCTGGCAGGTAATTTGCACTACGACCCCCGACCTTGATGTCCCGTTGATCCTGAGGGGCGGGGGCCGGGAAGGAGTCAGGCTGTGGCGGCTGAAGGACCCGCGGGCTGGGCCGGCTTAGCTGGGTGCTGGCTTCGGCCCGCGGACTGTCTACCCTGGGCTCTGCAGGAACCGGAGCCCCTCTGCTGTGGACTGGTGCGGGACTGTTGTCTCTGCGTTCGTCCACAGAAACAGCATTGGTTCCTACAAAAGGAACTAAGCCTTGGTCGGTACATTGCCTGGACCGACCTCACCGCCTTCCCAGCCTCTTGGAGCTTGGTGAGGACCTTCTCAGAGGGCTCACCAAAGAGAACTTCTCCCTCGAAAGAGGCGTCCATGATATTCTTCTGGACGTCTGGGGTAACCCAGAGACATGGAGCCATGAGTGTCTCCGGAGGCATACGCCTGAAGCTGCCGCTCTGGCCGAGGAGTCCTCGGAATCATACGCGGCTCGCAGCACCTGGGTTCCCACGTCCGAACCCGTGTGGAGGAGCTGCAATATCTCCTCCTCCTTCTGCTCACCTTCTGGCATTTTTTCTGCCAGATCCAGTCCCTGTTCCCACAAGGCGTTTTGGAACTGCACCATGTGGGTCAAGTAGTTCAGGGATCTGATGGCGCAAGTAGCAGAAGCATATGTGCGCCTGCCCATAGCGTCCAGCTGTTTGGACTCCGGGTCCGGTGTCAGGGTGCTCAAATGTTGCAGTCTTTGGAACCGGTCATGAGAGGCTGTTATGATCAGAGAGTCGGCCAGAGGATGTTGAGCCAAGTACTGGTCCTCCTTAGGAGCCTTGTACAGGCGGTCAGCCTTCTTCGGCATCGCCGGGAGCGAGTGTGGACGCTTCCACGCTGCCTTGGTGACGTCCACGAAAGTTTCCACCAAGGGTGGTACCACCACAGGCTTAGGATCTTTCTGCCGAAGATACCTAGTGAGGCGTAGTCTCTCGGGGTCTAATTCTTCCGCATCCCAGCCCATGTTCTCTGGATATGTCGATGATCTCGGAGAACGATGGGTCATCCGAGGAGATCTAGGAAGCTCCATGGGTCCGAGAGGGATGTGGTTGGAGAGGGGAATCTGGATCCTGAGAATTCGATCCGTGTCCTCTGTCGAATGAAAGGTGAGCCTCTGGGTCTCTTGGGGCTGGGTGACCCTGAAGAAGATCTAGGAGGAGGCCTTTGTCTGGTCTCCCCCTAGGAGAATCCGTAGGCTCCTGGGGGGGAGGTATTCGGCCTGCAGCCCCAGATGGTGTGGGGAGCGCAGGAGCCAGAGTCGCAGGAGGAGGTGTGAGAACCATATCCTTTTCAATGGTATCCCACCAGTAAGTGAAGAGCTCCTTGACCTCAGAAATGCAAAGACCCGACGACGGACCAGGCGCTGGTGGTCGGTCGTCGGGTTCCGGCGTCGGCTCCTCAGGGCCCCAGGCTGAGGAGAGGGTCCCGGGAGGTGGACGGACCGGTTCGCCCGCCTGGTCCTCGGCCGCGCCAGCCCTCCTCCGGTGACAGTCTCCTGACCGACATCGGCAGGAGGCGCCGGGTCCATTCTCGATATGTACTGGTGCGGATGTCGCCCCCTGCCGACGATACTGAGGGGCATAGGCCTGACCGTGTGGTGAGAGGCCGATGTCGGATGAGTCGACGCCGGATCCAACGGTCTCTTGAGAGAAGTAAGCTCCTTGGTCTTCCGCTGGGGAGGAGGAGGCAAGGAGGCAGACCCGGCGTCGGGCTCAGAATGGCGAGAACCCGACTTGTGGCGATGATGATGATGGTCCCCAGTCCTAACCAGGGCTTTGGAGGACAAAGATAGGGGCCTGGAGGTCTTGGCCTGTGAAGAGGAAGAGGATCCCGAAGGTTTCTTCACCGCAGCGGAGGGAGGCTGAGAACGGGCCCGGGAGGGCAAACGGTCGGACCGGGAGCCGGAGCTATGAGAGTCGCAGGCCCTGGATGGGGACTTGGAGGAAACCTTCTCCTGTGCTTTCCTGAGTGTTTGCTGGCCTTCTCTGCAGATTCCCCCGAGGTGTCCATGGCCTTGATCCTCTTCAAGCAAAACGCCTGTAGAGCTCTTCATGGCCGGAACCGGTCCGCTGTTGAATCCCTGGCAGAACGTGGCAGGACTGGGTGTCGTGGTCTGGGCCTAGGGCACCGACGCAGGCCGACGCGGATCCTCAAACGGGATTTGCTTCCCACAGGCGCATTTCGAGGGATGGCCTTCAACGGAGGTTGGAGAGGACATCAGACAGCAATCGAGCTGGAAAATGAACTTTCCGGAAGGAAGAACTTAACGCAGCGCTGCACGCCAAGAAACGAGCCAAAGGGTCGTAGGACATGCAAGTCACAGGCGGGAAAGAACTGAGGAATCATGGGACCGCCCCCTTTGTACCACACCTGGACGCCGGAGGCGGGACTGACGCCGGGGCAGTCCCGCTGAAGATAGCTAGCTAGAAGAATTCTGGGGTCCTGATGCTTGCCGGCTTCAGTCCTAATAGTGTTACCTGCTGCAAGAGCTGTATCTCGGGCAAGATCTACCATGAGCAGAGCCACTGAGGACTCGAGGGGTGGCCCTAGTGCCCACCAGTGACTGGGCGGCACCAGTTCCCACCAGGCCAGTGCTGGAACCCCAGCCAGTGATGCCACCTGCACCAGTCAGAGGGCAGCCTACAGGCCCTGTGCCACACCTCAACCGCTAACCACAGCTGACACTGCCGCAGCACCAGTCAGAGGGTCAGCTGCAGGCCCTGTGTCACACCCCAACCCTCAACAAAGCTGACACTGGTCCCCCAAAGCACCAGTCAGAGGATAAGCTGCAGGCCTCTGTGCCACACCCAACCTCTCAACACAGCTGAGATGCTGTCTGTCAGTGGCATGGGTGAGGTGAGGGTACTTTGCACCATGCAGTTTAACGAATGGTTGAAAAATGGTGTGGAGCACAGGGTTTGGCTTCATTGGGGACTGGGGTTCCACCTGAGGGACACCAGCCTATACTGGCAGGATGGTCTGCATCTGTCCAGGAAGGGCACAAGTCTTTTGGACAATCTGTTTAAATGCTTCATTGGCAAGCTTTTAAAGTACTCAAGGGGGGAGCCACTGATAAGCAGCAGGAAAATCCCAGCCTCCCCCTACAAAACAGGGTACTAAATGAGAAAAAGACCGAGGTAGAAAGGTCAGTGGGGGATGCTGCTACAGAAGGTAAAGCCATCAAAAAATGGAGAGCAATGAGTACCAATGCTCGTAGTCTGGGTAACAAGCTTCCTGAATTAGTGGCCTTGATGGAGGAGGAACATCTGGATATCGTGGCAGTCACAGAAACATGGTACACAAGAACCATGACTGGGATGTAAACATACCAGGATACACTATCTACAGGAGGAGGAGTAGCTCTCTACATAAGGGAAGGAATAAAAGCAACAGAACAAAAGGGTAAACAGGGAGGAGAAGATGCACTGCGGGTCAATTTGGAGACAGGAAATGGCACCACAATCCGCACAGGGGTTGTATAGACACCCTCTCAGGAGAGAGAAATGGACAAGGAAATGATAGAAAGTATACTTAGAATGGCAAAAAAAGGGGAGATATTGCTGATGGGTGATCTGAACATGCCAGTTGTTAACTGGAGTGCAGTTGCAGTAGTCACTTCTAAGAGTGGGGTTATTCTAGATGCCCTACAGGGGGCATGCCTTAGACAACTAGTACTGGAACCCACTCGAGAGGGAGCATTCTTAGACCTGGTTCTCTCAAATGGAGATGGAGAGAGGATCACAGATGTAGAAGTGGGTAGCCATCTGGGAACTAGCGACCATTGAATAGTATGGTTCACAATAAACACAGCAATAGAGTCAAGCCATACAAAGGCAAAAGTACTGGACTTCAGGAGGGCTGACTTTGCCAAAATAGGTGAGTGCCTAAGGAATGCACTAGCAAATGGGCAGGAAGGAGGGGTGGAAAAACAATGGGGAATAATAAAAACTGCTATCACAGAGGTAACAAGCCTTTGTGTGAAGCAAATAAATAAAACAAAACGATGTAAGAAACCACTATGGTTCTCAAAGGAGGTGGCAGTGAAGGTTCAAGAGAAAAGAAACATTCAGAAAGTACAAGGAATCACAGAAGGAGCAGGACAGAGAATTGTATCAGTTAAAGCAAAAGGAAGCTGGGAAGGCAGTCAGAACAGCAAAGGCCTGAACTGAGAAAAGATAGCCAACTCAGTTAAGAAGGGGATAAAACCTTTTTAGGTACATCAGGAGTGAAGAAAGACCAAGGAGGGATAGTGAGGCTTAATGGGGGGGGGGCAGAGGTGACGGTGAAAAGGCGGAGACACTAAACAAATATTTTGCTCAGTATTTACAAATGAAGAGGGGAGGTAACTAAAACAAACAATAGAAACACACTGGATACAGAAGTTGATACCAGCCCATTTACAGAAGAAAGGGTTATGAAAGAGCTCTTAAAACTGAAGGTGGACAAAGCAATGGGGCCTGATAGATTCATCCCAGAATTCTAAAAGAACATGGCAGAACTAGTGACACCACTGACTACCCTCTTTAACAAATCATGGGAAGATGGGTGGTACCTGAGGACTGGAGGAGGGCAGATGTGATTCCCTTCACAAAAGTGGGAGCAGGGCAGAAGCAGGAAACTACAGACCTGTTAGTTTAACCTCAGTGATAGCGAAATGATGGAATCACTTCTGAAGGAAAGAACTGTCGAGTACCTAGAGGCCAGAGGGCACAGGACCCAAGGCACCATGGATTCACAGCGAGAAGGTGATGCCAGACTAATCTAATAGATTTCTTTGACTGGGTGACCAAAGTAGTAGATCAGAAGAGGCTGTGGACATGGCCTACCTAGACTTTAGCAAGGCACTTGACACAGTCCCACACAAAAGATTAATATACAAGTTAGCCAGCCTGGGAGTGGGTCCCAAGATGATAGCCTGGGTAAAGAATTGGCTGGAGAATAGGACACAGAGGGTACAGTAAATGGAGTCCACTCTGGAAGAAAGGGGGGTTACTACTAAAATTGCAGGGTTCAAAGATTAGATTGGTCCTCTTCAATGTCTTTATAAGAGACATTGCAGAAGGACTGAAGGAAAAGTATGTCTCTTTGCAGATGACACAAAGATCTGCAACAGAGTTGATGCACAAGGTGGGGTGGAAAGGATGAGAAGGGACTTGGCAAGGTTAGAGGAATGGTCAAATGTATGGCAGCTTAGATTCAATGCTAAGAAGTGCAAGGTAATGCACCTGGGAAACAAAAACCCAGGGGAAGAGTACACAATGGGAGGTGAGATACTAACAACAACAAAAATGGAAAGGGACCTGGGGTAGTCATATCAGATGACTTAAAGGTGGGCAAGCAATGTGAGAGGGAAGTAAAAAGGGCTGGGGGGATACTGGGATGCATAGGGAGAGGCATCACCAGTAGAAATCAGGAAGTTGTTATCCCTCTGTACAGACAGCTGGTGAGACCCCATCTGGAGTACCGCATGCAGTTCTGGAGACCCAGTCTCCGCAAGACACAGACAGGATTGAAGTTGTCCACAGGAGGGCAACTAAAATGGAGCAGGGTCTGCACCGGAAGACATATGAAGAGAGACTAAAGGAGCTTAATATGTATAGCCTTGAGGAATGGAGGGAGAGGGGGGACAAATGATAGAAACATTCAAGTACCTCAAGGAATCAACAAAGTCCAAGAGAGCAGCATCTTTCAAAAAGAGTGTGCAAGAACAAGGGGGCACAATTTGAAGATGGGTGGGGGGAGGACCAGAGGTAATGTAAGGAAGTATTTTTTCACAGAGAGGGTTGTGGATGAATGGAACGGCCTTCCGGAGGAGGTTGTGGAGTCAAAAACAGTGGCTGAATTCAAGCATGCATAGGACAGTCATAAGGCAATTCTAGGGGATGGGGGTAGAAAGAAGTTGGCTGCTGGTTAACTAGGATCTGCAGCTTATCCATTAGGTAGGGAAATGGGCAGACTGGGTGGGCCAAGCGGTCCTTATCTGCCATCAAATTCTATGTTTCTATGACACTGCCCCCCCCCCCACAGCACCGGTCAGGGGGTCAACTGCAGGTCCTGGGCCACACCCCAACCCCTCACAATGACTGACACTGGCCCCCCAGCACTGGTCAGAAGGTCAGCTGCAGGCCCTGTCCCACACCCCAACCCCTCACCACAAGTGACACTGCCCCCTCCCCGGCAGCACCAGTCAAAGGGTCAGCTGCAGGCCCTTTGCCACACCCCAACCCTCAGCACAACTGACACTGCCCCCTCCCCTGCAGCACCATCAGAGGGTCAGCTGCAGGCCCTGTGCCACACTCCAACCCCTCATCACAAGTGACACTGCCCCCCACCCCCCCCCGGTCAGAGGGACAGCTGCAGGCCCAATGCCACACCCCAAACCCTCACCACAAAATGACACCCCCCAAAGAACCAGTCAGAGGGTCAGCTGCTGGCCCTGTGCACACCCCAACCCCTCATCACAAATAATACTGCCCCCAAGAAACTGGTCAGAGGGTCAGCTGCTGGCCCCGTGCCACACCCCAACCCCTCACCACAAATGACACTGCCCCCACCCACAGCCAAACCTAAGTTCCAGATCAGAGATACTCCCAGAGCCAGCCCTGGATCCAGCACCGCGATCAGCACTGGAGCCAGACCTGGTGACATGAACGGTACCAGACCAGACCAGTTGTCGGCACTTGAGCGAGCGCAGCAAACAGCACCAGAATGGGTCCTGGCGCTGCCCCAGGTGTCAGGCCAAGGGTCGACCACAGGAGACACCAGGTTCAGTGTCCGGCTCGGAACCAGGCCTAGGATGGCTTCCCTCATCACCAGCTCCATCTCCAGGCCCAGGGTCGGCATAGTCCGCCCCCCCTCCCCCCGAGGCCAGTAGGGTACTTAGGGGAAGAGATAACAGTCACCTTTGTCTCATAGACAGGACTGGCTCTGGAACCCACCCTCTTCTGGCACCATTAGCACGTGAGTTATGCCCATGGACGAGCATAACTGGAAGTAGTTATTCTTGACAGGCTGGTGGAGTTGTCTTACAAGTGTTATATTGTAGGGCAGTGAGACACCAATTCTGAAATGTATTAATGTGTCAGAAAGTTGTGATATAGGAACAGATAGGACTAATAATAATTCCCTAAACTTTTGGGAAAGCACAAGAGTGACATCTACCAGCCTAAGAGTTAGGACCGGACCAGGAATTTTGGCCCGATTTAAGAGCTCTGAAACAGTAGCAAGTGCTCATTTTCCTGGAGCATGTCAACGGACCCACTTCCTGACAAGACACAGGACAAACCCAAACTGCCAGCAAACACTGAAAGCCAGTTCACTACGAACTTGAGGTAGAATTATAGTGTATTTTCTTGTAGCTATCCACTTATTTGTTATTCTGTGACCAAATTTATGAATCTTTTAGTTGTAAATGTATGATAATTATTTAAGTATTTATTAAATAAACTTTTTTTTTAAAGAAAGAAAGCCTGCCTGCACGGGATTTTTATATTGTGTGTGATTGTGGGACTTATCAATAATCTGTGACCAATATCTTTTGTCTAAAGGGGTGTCACCATAAGCAACCATTCGAGCAAGGATCTGTAAGGTAAAGATGGGGAGAATACAAAAATCTCAGGAAAGTATGTGGGGATTTGAACCAGGTTGTTGAATGCCTTGTGGGAGGAGACAAAATCAGGGTCATGAGGCCACCCTGAAGAGAGACTGTGACGCCTGGATCTTACACCGTAGTGCAACAACTAAGCAGAGTTCTCATTTGGCTACAAGACTCAGGGATGGTATTGCACCCTTATCCAGAGTTTAAAGAGGACGCCCTGGACCTTGTGGCGGGTGTTCAGTTGTGAACTCGGTGAGCAATCTGGGAGGGCAAGAGGAGGGCATTCTTGTCCCCCCCATCACAGACTGCACTTAGGGGTGGGCACTGTGAGCTCAGTGGACCTGACCCCCAAGAATGGGTCTGTGACACTGGGAAGAGGCTCAAGGAACAGACCAGAGACCTTACCCTGGCATCCCTGGTACGGAGTATGCCTCTAAATGTTTTTTTTTTTTGTGGAAATCACCCCACTTTCGCTTCTCGATGGTGTAGTGGTCCACAGAGAAGCAGGCACTGCACCAATGCATGTCGCGGTCAGCACCAAGACAGGTCTTACATTCGACATGCCAGTTCTGCACAGCAACTGGACTCTCGTTGCATCGGGATGCTGCCCTTTCCTTCTTCTCAGACTTCTTTCACTCCTTAGGATCTGGCATGGTGGCGTTGAAAAACATTGAAAATCAGTAAGAAAAGGTTCAGCACCAAACTAGATGAAGAAGGGAAATGGTATCAGTAAAAAAAAAAAACAGTGTCAAAGAAGGTTCAGCACTGAATGGAGGCACCAAGTGTGACACCATGGTTGAATGTAGCTGCTCCCGCGGTACACACTCGACTGCGGGAAAAACGGAACAGAGGCAGGGAGTGGTCCAGCATCAGGTACTGGCCAGCCCACGTGCATGACGTCACTATGTCTACCTCGTGGGCAAAGCCGACCGACAATGGTCCCCTCCCTAAACTGCAAAAGACTCTGCTCCCGTGAAGTCCTAGCACCCCTATCTAAGAACCATCAGTGTGACAGAATGTTGAAGACTGATTCTTGGAAGATCTTATAAAAGAAAATTACATACTTGTTGTAATGCTTGATCTTCTAGGAATATCTTCACCACTGAGTCACACAAGTGGGTCTGAGCCAGAGGTGTGGGACCCATAACATTTCAGGAAGGCTGATGCCAAGGTAAGCTGCATGTATGCACGGTGCAGTAAGAGGGACCTCACAAGCACAAGGCCTACTCCGGCACCAGCCCTCAAATACCATAGTACCGTTATTAGAGAGAAGGTGCAGCATACCCTAACAAGTACTTATGCACTTAAACTAAGGGCATAAGATTGCCCTGGTGACCCATGTAAGAAAGGTCTACAAACAACAATGTCTTGACAGCCCAAACCAAGAACAAGGGGTGCAGACCAATACAATATACTGGAGCAGGCCCAGGGGTTGGTGGTAGCATGTGAATCAATGGTGCAGATATCCTAGATCAAGAATTATGGTGAGAAACGAGAATGATGTACCTACCACAATTTTTGATCTTTTTGGACAAAGTCTGCACTACTTATTCACACTAGTGGGACAACGCCGGAGGCACTAGGACTGAGCGGGAGCCAAAAATCTTCAGGAGGGCCAGCGCCGAGGTAGGACCGCACATGCGTGGCACCATGAGACTGGCTTGCGCCGTATAGGCTATCTCGGCATCAACCCTCCAACTGCCTCAGTACCCTTTTACCGAGGGAGTGCATCGTAAACTAACCTAATAAATCTAACTCATGTCAGACATAAGATAGTCTGTAGAACCTGCGGTAAGTAGGGTTAACTCAATGGTGTCTTTACAGCCCAGCCAACGAGTGAGTGAAGTCCAAAAATGAAAATTACGCACTACCGTAATTCTTGATGATCTTAGATGAAGTCTCCACCACTCATTCACACTGATGAAACTACGCTGGAAGTGCTAGGACCGAATGGGGCCAAAAATCTTCAGGAGGAGGCTTGGCACGAGGCAGAGCTGTGGAAACTAACACCACGAGCTTGGCTCGCGCGGTATAGCTACCTCGGCTCGGCCCCTCCAACTCCTCAGTACCTTTTTACCGAGGAGGTGCAGTGTAAACTAACCTATGTCGGACATAAGATAATCCAAATGACCCATATAAGAAGGGTCAACACAACAGTTCACTGCCTTCACGGGAGTGAAGACCAAAACAGGATACGTGAGCTTGGGGATGGAGGTGGGCATGTGAATGAGTGGTGGAGACTCTGTCCAAGAAGATCAAGAATTATGGCAGGTACGTAATTTTCATATCTTCCTAGACATAAAAAAGTCTCCACCACTCATTCACACTGATGGAGAGTACCCATCTAAAATAATCCCCTCGAGAAGGGTGGCAGGAGAAAGAGGAGATCACTTAGGACAGAAGTCCATTCAGGATTGTCCTGCCAAAAGATAGATGCTGTCTGGCATGGACGTCCAAAGCATAGTGCTTCACAATGGTGTGCACTGAGCTCCAAGTAGCTGCATTGCAGATGTCTGCAATGGGCACGTTTCGAATTTCGCCAGAGATGCCGCGACTGTCCTGGTAGAGTGAGCGTATACTCTGCCTTCCAGTTTAACCTGTGCCATGGAGTAGCACTGGTGAAGACATGCCACTAGCCATGCCGAAATACATCTGACAGCAACAGGCTGACCCAGCCAGGCCATGATGGAGACAAATAGTTGTTTAGATTTGCAGATCTCTTTAGTTTTATTTTGTAGAACCGCAAAACCCTTTTAACATCCAGAGAATGTAGAGTACACTCTCCCTCATTCTGGAAGTTCGCAAGTAAGTCGGAAGAACCAAGGGCTGGTTCAGATATAATTTCAAGACTATTTTAGGGAGAAACTTGGGGTGAGTTCTAAGAAGCACCTTGTCTTTGTGAAATACAGTATACGGGGAATCTGTGACCAGTGCATGTATTTCAGACACACTGCAAGCGGAGGTAATGGCTACAAGGAAGGCGGTCTTCCAGGTCAGGAACTCTAGCTCACAAGTTGCTAAGGGCTCGAAAGGTTTACGAGTTAGCATGTCTAGCACAAGGTTCATGTCTCAGGTGACTACCAGTCTTCTGACTGGTTGCCTAGTATAGTATACCTTCAAGGAACCTCTTAACAAAGGTAACTTGAGCCACAGACACAGCGCTGTACAGGCTCGTGGCTACGCTGAGATTGCGCAGAGGTGAACGTTCACGGTTCAGTATTGCAGTCCTGTATTTGACAGGTCACTAAGATACTCCAGGACTTTTAGGTGGGCAGGAGAAGGGATCCAGGGAGGACTTTGCACACCAGATGGAGAACTGCTTCCACATTGCCATGTAAGTTTTTCTAGTAGCTGGCTTAGTGCTGCTAGGAGAATGTCTGAAACCCTATGTGAAACATCAAACCTACTCATTTCCACCTGACCCGGTGGCGCTGGCGCTTCAGCGCCTTACGTCACTAAGCGGTGACCCGTGTTAAAGAACAAGCACGAGCCGTCCGGGGTCGGCAGGGCAGGAGAAGGATTGAGCACCGATGGACTACTCTCTCCGGGAGGTTTTAGGTGGTCGGCGCTTGTTCACCTCTCGGCGAGGCTGGGTGACAGAGCACCGTATGACAAGTAGGGGAGGAGTTAGCCAGACGTTTGGAAGAAGCGCGTGCGCGCTCCACTCTGCTGATGTTATGGCATGGTCCTGACTCCTGGGAGAACAGGAGAAAAGTTACTGCCATGCAGGATTGCGGAGGGCGCCTTGCAGGCTCTGCCCCCGGCTAGCGAAGGCGCTGGCCACCTAATCTGGTCCTCGGTGGGGGTTGACTCCCCGCTGACCATGTCAGGTGGTAAGCCCTGGGGCTAGGTCAGCGTCAGCTGGTGGGCCTTGCGTGGGGCCGGGGCTGAGCGCCCTCCTGATGTAAGCCGGGCGGTAGGAGGAGAAAAAGTGAGAACTGCAAAAAAAACAAATCTACTCATTTCCATCCTCTCAGGAGCCAAGCGTGGAGATGAAGGATCTCAGGCTGGATGGACTACTGGGCCCTGGGTCAGTAGGTCCATCTGAAGTGGAAGCTGTCTCGGTGAATTTTCCGATAATCTGTTGGTTAATAGAAACCAAATTTGATGAGGCCAGAATGGGGCGATGAGGATCATTCTGCCCCTTTGTGCTTCCAGCTTCAGCAGTACACTCTGAACTAAGAGAAGAGGAGGAAATGCGTACAAAAAGCATCTTGTCCACCGCAGTCTGAATGCATCCTGACAAAAAGCGCCAGGTTCTGGATTTCTGGAGCAGAATAAAGGCAGTTACGCATTGAGTGGGGACGCAAAAAGGTCCAGGTCTGGGGTTCCAAACTCTTCGAAGAGCGAATGCATGATGTTTGTGTCGAGAGACCACTCGTGAGGATCCGTTTGCATTCTGCTGAGACGATCTGCTAGATCGTTCTGCACTCCCAGAAGGCAAACTGCTTGGATCAGGGCTTTGTGCTCCAAGCACCATTCCCATAGTCTCACTTCCCTGCACAAGGGGTTAGAGTGTGCTCCACCCTGATTTTTGATGTAGTACATCACTGCTTTGTTGTCCGTCTGAAGGAGAATTATCTTTTTTTCCCCCAATTATTTTTCCCTCCTGGTCGCGGTCCACGGGGCTTCTCTCGGGCATCCAGCCGGATCCTGCCCTGCTTGATGTCCTCATGTCTGAGCCTCCTCTCTCCTCACCCTCATCCCGCAGCTGGCACCCCCAGCATAACCCCTGTGGGGTGGGGACGCCCCTCCTCTTTGGGCGCACTTACTCATAGACTCCGACTGCGGGTGAGGGCCTGGGCAGAGGAACCTGAAAGGCCAGACAGGACGGACCTGGCTGTGGGCATGGGGGCTGGTGCCGTCGCCTACCCTGTGGACTGGGGTTTTCCTTGTTCTGATCCCCCCCCCCCGTGTGTGGCACATGCCAGATGCAAAGGTGCATGGCAACCCTGCCTTGCGTTGGCCGCGCTGATCATGTGCTGCCCTACATGCTGCAAGTGCCCCTGGTCTCCACTGGGGGCGCTGTATGTGAGGCTATCAACCCCTCCTCCCCAGGGTGGAGAGCACCTCAACGGGTGCTCGATCCTCAACCTACCCTGCCGACTCCCCAGCGCCTGAGCTCGCCTCTCCCAAAGTCGTGGGTCGCCGCGAGCACGAGGTGTGGCGTGTGGCGCCAACCCTCAGTGCCACCTGGGCCAAGAAGAATGATCTCGTGACAGAGAATGTCCTTCAGAGCTCGGACTCATGACAGGACAGCTCTCATTTCTAGGATATTTATATGGAGTTGAAACTCATCCTGATTCCATTTGACCTTGGGTGTGGAAATCTCGATAGTGAGCTCCCCAGCCAAGTAGGGATGCATCAGTGGTGATGAAGATCTGAGATTCCAGTGGGGAAAATGGAAACCCTTTTAGAAGGTTGTCCTCTTGAGTCCACCAGGTAAGTGACCGTTTTAGAGGTTCTGTCACCTTGACGTGAAAGGACTGGGGATCTGTGGTCGGGGACCACTAAGTACTGAGCATCCACTGAGTAGTTGTCATGTGAAGACGAACTAGAGGCACAGTGAACACTGATGATGCCATGAGACCCAGCATCTACTGCATCGAGAGGGCTCGAACTGAGTAGTTCTCTCTGATGAAGTGAGCCATCTGAAGGATGTCGCTCCTCCTGTCCTCTGGAAGAAAGACTTTTGCGTTGGAGATGTCCAGAAGGGCTCCTATAAAGCTGAGCTGTTGGGAGAGTTGTAGATGCGATTTTCCTAGATTCAACAGAACTCTCATGGACACGAGGAATTTGGAAGCTGTAGCCACGGCTTCTTGTGTCTCCTGTCTGGAGGGGCTTGCTAGTAGCTAGTCATCTAAATATGGAAACACTTGAATTCAGAGTTTCCTGAGATGCGCTGTGAGAACTGCAGAGCACTTTGTAAAGACCTAGGGGCCGAGGATAGCCCAAGCAGTGGGACCCTGAATTGGTAGTGCTGACCCAATGCCACAAACCGGAGATATTTGTGGCGGTTTGGGTGTATAGGAATATGTTGGTAGGCGTCCTGCACGTCCAAGGAGGCCAGCCAATTGTTTGGATGAATCAGAGGTAAGAGAGTACCGAATTATATCATCTTGAAATTCTCCTTGTAAAGGAATTTGTTTAACTTCCTTAGATGGAGAATAGGGCGCATTGTGCCTGTTTTCTTTGGAACTAGGAAGTAATGAGAGTAGAAACCCGTGTTCCGTTGATCCAGTGGAACTACGTCTACTGCCCTGTTGTTCAGAATGCCTTGAATCTCGGAAGAAGAAGGTCTGACTGAGACAGACACAGCTTGGGCTGTCATTTGGGTGGATTATCCGAAGGGGTTTCGAAAGATTTAGAGAGTAACTCTCAGGATTATCCTGAGCACCCATTTGTATGATGTGACTGACTTCCACTGGTTGTAAAACTGAGTCAGATGCTCTCCTACTGTCCAGGAAGAGTCCCCCTCGGACAGCGGCGGTGAGACTTGTGACAAATCTCAGAGGGTGGCACTAGGCGCTTTTGGGCCCTGTGCCTTCTGCTGCATTTTCTTTTGTGGCTGGGGGGCTTGATCTTTGTTGAATCCCCCTTTGCCTTTGCCATGAAAGGACTGATGGTTATGAAACTGCTGCCAGTTCCCGCCCCGCTGAGGGGGAGCAGAGGGTGGCCTGGCCGTTTTGATAGCTGTTGTAGTTTTCTGTGTGGCCTCAAGTGCCTGCACGACCCGAGGGCCAAACAGATAAGTTCCATCAAATGGTAAACTCATAACTCTTTGTGGGGCATCATTTGTGAAACCCGATTTATGTAACCACGAGTGGCGTCAGGTGCATATACAGCAGCTGTTGCTCTAGAAGTAATGTCCAAGGCATCCATGCAGCCTTAAGTTGCTGATAGTTGGACTCAATGCCTCTAGTAATAGTCTGGAGAAGCTCTGCGCTAACTTCCAACTCTGGAAGAGCTTCCACAGTGGTTTTGAGCGAATGGGCCATGGATTCCTAAGGGAAGATGGCTTTGTCATTCTCTGCCAAGACAAATATGGCATCAGCAAAAGCTTGAGAGGTCAAGATGTGAAAATTACTTACCTGCCATCATTTTTGATCTTTCTGTGTATCTTCACCATTCATCACTATTTGGGTTATAGCACCGGAGCTAGGACCCCGCGGGAGACTTTTTTTTCCTATGGGCGGAGTTGACGCTGCCCTCGAGGCTGACTTTCCACGTGACACTCGCGGTTTGGCTGTTAGCTGCCGTTGACTCCGCCCTAGCCTAAGTTCTGAGACGCTGGAGAGAGAGAGTAAGAAAGGGATGGAGGGGGTGGGACAACGGAGCCCAAGGGACAGACAAAAGGAAAGGCTATAAAATCCAAAAGGAGAAATAAATGACAGAGAGGACAGAAAGAAGAAAAACTAGTCTAAGGGATTGGGAAAGGGCCCAATCTCTGGAAAAAGAGGTAGAGATGGGAGGAGGAAGAAAGAGAAACAAATGGGGAGGAGAGGACTGCTCCTGACAGAAATGGACCTGGACCCCTAGAATTTAAAACACGATTTGATGGCAGACAAGGAATGCCTGGTACACCAGTCTGCCCATTTAAGAGAAGGAGAGAACAGGTTGCCAAGGAGGCGGAGGCCTGGAGTTTGGCAAGCAGCAACAGCCCCACAGGAGACAACAGCTTTAGGAAAAGTATAAACGAGTTCCAGGTAGACAAAGAGTGTCATGCTCCCACCCCCAAACAAAGGGGAGAACTCCAAAAGGAGGGAGAAAACTCTAAAAATATAAAGAAGGATTAGTCCCAAGGGACATCCAAAATAAGAAAATGAGGGGTCTGAAAAAAGGGGGATCCCCCCAGGAGTCTGCCAATTCCTCCCTCCCCATCCCAGACTCAATGGAGTGGGGAGAAACAGCCTAAGGCGAAGAAGAGAGAGAGGAGGAAGAGAGAGACAGAGGACCCCTTCCAAGGAGTAACTCCTCCCTGCGTGTCTTTAGAGTCCCCTTCCTCCTGACCACAAGGGAAGGAGAGAGAGAAGGGGTTAACAGGGAGAGCCAGCACGGTGGTGCAGACGGTTGAGGCACTGGTGCCTTACCTCGACCCATGCCGGTGACCTGGGTTTGGAAACAGACTCGGGTCACTGGGGTTCATCAGGGGAAGAAGAGGATTGAGCGTCCGGAGGACTGCTCTCCTCTCCTGGGGTGGTGGGATTGGGTCGCCTCGCTCGGCAGTGGTTCCCAGTGGAGACTTGGGGGCACTGCACGAGCGTTGCAATAACGTGGGACACAGGAAACTGGAAAATGGCTCTGGGATTCACCGGATGATGGCTGCCCACTCCACGACATTGTTGGAACCTCCAAGGGGGCCTTCACCACCTCAGCAGCGCCCTCCGGGACCTAATAGTTAGTGCGCTGGTCCCTGCCCCACCCCAGTGTCCTCCCCTGAAGAGAGGGACCCACCCAGCGAAGGGATATGCCGGGATACCCTCCGGGGTCGGCTGCAGATGTGAGGTTGGTAAGGAGGTCCAGGAAGAGGATGGCCGGTAGGTCGGGGGAGCAATGGGAGCCTGAAGGAGTGGGGGACTCCAGAGCAGACGTGAAGTAAACAGATCATGTTAAAAAACAAACAAACAAAAAAAAAAAAAAACAGGGACACACACGGGGGAGCCAAGAGACTGAAGCCTGAGGGGGAAGGTGGGCGGGATTTAGTGATGAATGAAGATACACAGAAAGATGTGTATCTTCATGATGATGGCTGCCCACTCCACGACATTGTTGGAACCTCCAAGGGCCTTCACCACCTCAGCGCCCTCCGGGACCTAATAGTTAGTCGCTGGTCCCTGCCCCCCAGTGTCCTCCCCTCTGAAGAGAGGGACCCACCCAGCGAAGGGATATGCCGGATACCCCCGGTCGGCTGCAGATGTGAGGTTGGTAAGGAGGTCCAGGAAGAGGATGGCCGGTAGGTCGGGGGAGCAATGGGAGCCTGAAGGAGTGGGGGACTCCAGAGCAGACGTGAAGTAAACAGATCATGTTAAAAAACAAACAAACAAACAAAAAAAAAAACAGGGACACACACGGGGGAGCCAAGAGACTGAAGCCTGAGGGGGAAGGTGGACGGGATTTAGTGATGAATGAAGATACACAGAAAGACCAAGAATGACGGTAGGTATGTAATTTTCATATCTTATCTGTGTCAATGTTCACCATTCATCACTATTTGGGTGAGTACCGAGCCCCCCCCCCAAAGGGGGCTCATACATCCCTAAGGGACTAAGTCTTCAGCCTCCAGTGGGGAGACACTGGAGGGAGAGCTCTACAGGTCTGGAGAGGCCAGAGACTGGTCCGGTGAGACGGGGAACTCCCAGTGGGAGAGGGAAGGTGCCCCAAAAGCTGTCTCACCCTACAGGAAAAAGGTGGGTTCTCCAGAAGGCGGAGGAAATCACCCTACGCTGGGCCAAGGGTGACAACCAGGATAGGCGGCCATGCTATCCGCCTACTGCAGATCGCTGTCCATACAATCCTGGAGGCTATCTCGTTAGTGTCGTAAGATGCCCTTGCTTGGTGCCTTGCTAGCCTCCAGGCCTTGAGCAGAAAGGGCAATGGCTTGCCTGATTTCCTTTGTGTCAGGCATTGAGGCTAGGAGTTGTCCTAGCCTGGACCACAAGAACCTGTCATAGGAAGCATAGTGGGCCTGATGCGAGGCTATAGAAAGAAGGATCCGTGCTGAACAGAAGGTCCTTCTCCCCAGAAATCAAAATTGCAGAGTCCGAGTCTGGGGATGGTCACAGGCAGGTGCGAGCCCACAAGGTGTGTCCAGGCAAGTCAAACCGGAAGAAGGGTGAGCATAGTACCTGGAGACCCAGGGGAGCGCAATACCGCTGGTGCAGGTCCCTTGGGGCTGGAACAGTGGAAAAGGGACACTGCCAGAGCTGAAGTGACGCATCCCGGAAGGGGACAGGCCAGGTGGGAACCACCAGGTTGGCCTCACTGTATTCGCCCAACAAGGCACACGTCACCCAGTCGGGATTGCCTTCAGAGGATGGGGTGAGGTGGAGCTCAAGCATCTCTCGAGGCAGCAATGATACAAGGTGAGATCACATGCTGGGGAAATGTGGACAGAGTTCCTCTCCTCCGAGGGAGGGGAAGAGGAGTCTGACGAGTCTGGCAATTCAGGGTCAGGCTGGCTGAGGTGCGTGTGAAACACCTGCTCATCCATGGCACTGAGGTAGGTGGGGAAATGTGCAGGTGAAGCCCTGAACTGTTCCCAGGTCAGAGGTCCCCTAGGACCGAGAATACCCAGGAGAGAAGGAGATGGAGGCAGAGGCACAGGGGTCAAGCTCCTAGCAGGCGAAGTGAGGCCTCTGCCTGGGCAGTGGATCTTAGTGGAAGCTCCCAACTGGGAGAGCGACCCGGATATCCCAGCAGCTAACAACCGTTCAACTGGATTGGAATGGCTAGAGCTGTGCCTGTGGGAAGAATTCCCGCTGGGAGGTGACTGGGACAGTGTGAGCCCAGAAGGAAGGTCCCTGACCGCCAAAGTAGAGGCCCCTCTCAAGGAGTGAGCAGGGGAAGGGCAAGGATCTGCACTATGGTTCCTCCCAGAACCCAGGTCGGTCCCAGGGAGGGGTCACTGTGCCAAACCCTGACCCCTCAACCCTTCAGACTCCGAAGAGCCCTCTTCTCGCTACCACTAGCCTAGGTAGCTGGCAGCCCTTAGCAGACTCGAAGAATCTACCCAGGGTGCAGTACCCTTCCCCTGCTGGGGTGCCCTGGGTTGTCCCAAACTTGGACTGTTCAGGCACACCAAGGAAGGGGTGCCCCAGCTGAAGGGACAGACAAACCGGTGACCTGGCCGCGCGAGCAGCAGCCACCTGGACCGCCGAACGGTCAGTACCACTGACCCAGAATCAACCTGAATCATCTGACCCACAGAGGGGAGCTGAGGTGTTGGACACCAACGGATTGAGGATTCCAAAGAACTGGAAGCCAATCCGGATCAGACTCCCAGTCCCCTCCAAGGAGGTGGACAAAGAGATCCGATGCCAGACCACTCCCTGATCCTTGTCAGTTCCTGGACTGCAAGTCGTGCCCTCAGCCCTGGCACTGCAAGTGGCACTGAAGCAGCTGGCAGCACGCACCCGTGCTGCCGTCCTCCCGGCACTGCGAATGGTGCTGGAGTCAGAAATGGCTCTGACCGCTGATGCCGCACTCCTCCCCGCACCGCAAATAGCACTGGAGTCGGCTGACACCGAGCAGTGGCGCCGCCTTTCCTGGTACCACGAACAGCGCGAAGCGAGTTGAAACAGCACCGACTGTGGCGCTGCCCCTGTCCCCAGCGCCACAAACGGCACAGAGACCAGAAATGGCCCCAAGACTTGTATCCAAGATTTCCCACGGCACCGTGAATGGTGCCAGGAGCAAAAAGCGGTGCCAAGGGACAGCCCGGCGCTGTCCGGGCCTACTGTGCTGCAGGCAGCACTGGAGCCAAGGGCAGCCCCGACAGTCGACATTGAGGATGGTGTTGGCCCGGAGGCCCCAGGATGCAACACCGGGGGAGCCTTCATCTCCGAAGAAGTGACTGCCAAAGCGGTGCCCCCCGCTCGACTCCTGAGAGGGCCAGACTGGGCCTCCAGCAATGCGGAAGAAACCCCACCACGGCAAGACTGGAAGTGGTGGAAGCCCCCTCCTCCACGGGCCGTATAGGACCAGAAGGGAACCTGGAGGAAGGGTTGAGAGTCTGGACACTGGCCCACCGACTGTGAGCCCGCCCCTGAAAGTCAGCGGTGCACATCTGACCTTAAATGTGTGCAACTCAAGAACTTGACAGTCCATAGAGAAGCAGATGTCGCAGCTGCCCATGTCATGGGCCGGGCCGAGGCAGGAAAGACAGCGGTCATGCTGGTCCAAGATGGCGTAAAGGCGGCCACAGGGACACTGATGCACTGGTGGTTGCCCTGCCTTTGATGATTTCTTGCCCCCGGGGCGAGACATGACCGAGTGGTAAAAAAACTAAACACAGTACTTGACGTCACTTTAAATAACATAGAATGGTCTTACCAGTAACCAGGAAAACAGCGTCGAGCAGGGCAAGATAGAACCGAGATGAATACTAGCAGTCAAACTAGGCCACGAAACACACACTCTTCTTGACTTCAGTCTCCTCATGAGGTCTACACTCGATGGCAGGAGGAGAACAACAACTAAGGCTAGGGTGTAGTTGACGGCAACTAACGGCCAACCCACAAGTGCCACGTCAACCTCGAGGGCGACGCAGTCCCTGCGTCCACTCCGCCCATGGGGGAGGAGTTTCTTGCGGGGTGCTAGCTCCAGTGCTATAACCCAAATAGTGATGAATGGTGAAGACTAACACAGATAAGACTAGTTGATACTTCCTGTCTATGGATTTAGCCACGGAAGGAATAAGCGTTGGATTATCTCACACCATTTGTGAAAGTGTCTCAAAAGAGGGCTGCACCAGAGGAGTCAATTCCACAGGAATATTCGGAATGTGCAGATACTGCAGATGCAGTAATTTCCCTGGATCAATCTCTGCAGTCGGGGAAATCTGTGTTCTTTAACAGACACTTAAAGGAAAAGTCCTTGACCAGAGAGGCTCTGCTGAAGGAGAGGGTTTACTTGCCACTCCGAGAGAAGAATTGTCAAAGTCATCTCCTAATCGAAGATCAGGCTCAATATTGTCTCCTACTAGCCCTGGAGGGACAGTATTTATATATATATATATACACACACATATGTATATATAGAAAAAGAGAAGGGGGCGCTCTGCGAATAGGAGTTGAAAATCCCGGCGCCTGCACAGGGTGCAGCGCCGAAGGAAAAGACGCCGACCCAAGGAGCGGCGCCACCAAGGCAGGAGTTGAAGACGGCACCACCTTAGATGCCACATAAACACCAGAGCATCCCAACTCTCGGAGTCAAAGAGGAAGATCTGACAAAATGAGTAGGGAAAATGGTACCTGTGCTGGCCTCCTGCGCCCACAGTCATATGGGGGGAGAAGCACCAGAGCGTGAAGGCCAATGGCACCGGAGAAGGCGCTGCATGACTAGGAAGCCCCAACTGCCCTGCTCGCAGGCTTGAAACCCTTAGACCCGAAGGCCCTGGAGACGGTCCCGCAGGCTTGGACAGGCAGGACAACCACCGAACCCACTGCTCCATAAGAGCGGCCCAATGATGAAACTGCTCACCGGAAGACCCCCATCCCCCCCAGGGGGTGGGAAGGGACTACAGAGTCGAGGATGTCAATCACTAGGAACAGAAGCCGTAGAAGACCCCGAAGGAGTTGGACCCCTGCCCCTCGCCTATGACCATCGACGCCCAGACATACCAGAGGGCGATCTCGAGCGGTTACATTTCCTCTCGACCGGGGTCAAGAAGAACACGAGGCTGAACGGTGCAGAGTCCTCGGCGAAGATCGAGAATGGGACCGCTTCTTTTTGTGCTGAGGACGCCCATCCCGCCTGGAGCCTGTAATCAGACCCCCGTGAGAGGGCGATGGACCAGACCCAGCCCTGTTGAAAATGGAAATTACGTGACTCACCGTAATTACTGATCTTCTCTTGTATCTTCACCATTCATTATTGCTGGGTGTAAGCTGGAGGCATGCACCCACCCGGGAGGTTTTTTTTTTTGGGAGGGAGGAGTCGACGCTGACGGCACTGCACATGAGAGTTGTGCACTCGTGATGCGTGAGGAGTGGCCATTAGGTACAGACTCCTCCATCCCAGTTCTGTAAGCTGGAAAGACGAAATAAAAAGGGATTAGAAGAGTAAGAGTGAGGCAAAAGAGCGCCAAAGAATAGATAAAGGAAAGGAAACAAACTGAAAAAGTAATAAGCCGAAAAGAGGACAGGAAAGAGAAGAACTCTACCCTAAGGGGCCGCAGGGCTTCCTTCCTTGGGCGGCTCTGAGGGAGCAACAGATAAGGGAAAGGAAGAGAGAAGAAAAGGGAAGAAAAAGAGGAGAGGATATTGGGAGGAAGGAAAAAAACTGCCACAAATCCTGAGTGAAATTGGCTTGACGCTTATCAGCTCAGATCTTAAGAGAAAGGAAGCAAGGATCCCTTCAGACAGAACTGGTTTGGATGTTCAAATGAACCTTCTACACAGCTTGAAATGAGAGAGGCAGATTTCCCTACACCTCACACTATCCCATTACCCATCACTTAGGCTGAGAGCTCACAGAATGCCAAGGCAAATCTGTTCCAGAGAGGGACAGCCCCAAGCCAGGTAAAGGGGAAAAAGACCCCACTAGCACTCAGATAGCGCCAGTACAGTTGGGGTGGGGGGGCGGGCTTCAAGAGAGGGCAAACTTTGTTAAAAATGGACAGAGACAGAGAAGGAGTTCTTCTGACTCCTGGAGAAACAGGGGCCTAAAAGGGCCAGACCACCAGTTAAAAATATTAATTTAGAATTGGCTAGAACAAGCGGTCTGGCTATCAAATAATCTAGGGACACCAGCCAAGTCCGAAGACTGAGGATAGAGGACTGTCTCAGAGACTAACCCCTGTCTGGAAATTGAGCTAATCTGGCCTGAAGGAAAGCCCCAAAGGCAAAACCTTCCAGAAAATCAGAAAGAGTTTCCTTAGACAAAAGGACAAAGTTTCACCCGCCACCTCCACTCAAATCCTTCCGACTTGTTTTTAGAGAAGAACAGAAGGTGCCAAGGAACCATAGGATTTAGTCCCCCGAGGGGAAGGGGAAGGGGAGGAGTAGGAGGGCGTGCAGGGTGGGGGAGACTCCCAAGAAATGAGGCCCATGAGGGGAAGGTGGCAGGGATTCAATAACGAACGGTGAAGATACAAGAGAAGATCAATAATTACGGTAGGTACGTAAAGTACAGTTACGTAAGAACTTACCGTAACAGCAGATCTTCGAGAACAGCTCTTGCAGCAGGTTACACCATTAGAACTGAAGCCGGCAGGCGTCAGGACCCCACAGAAAAATTCTAGCTAGCTATCTTCAGCGGGACGCCTCGACGCCGGGTCCCACCTCCGCCGCCAGGCGTGGTACAAAGGGGGTTGTCCCGCCAGATTCCCCAGTTCTCCGCTGAGACTCCAGCCGCAGGCTGACATCAAATGGGAGACCGAGATCGCCCAGAAGACAGAAAGATATAAATCCTGCTCAGAAAGACTGAGCCATGCCTCCAAGGGGAAGGTGGGCGGGTACCTGCTGCAAGAGCTGTTCTCGAAGATCTACTGTTACGGTAAGTTCACGTAACTGTACTATCTACTTTGAGACACAGCTCTGCAGCAGTTTACACCATTAGACTGATTCTCAAGCAGTAACGCTGCCAGAAATTCCGGAGGAGGAAAATAGGAAATAAATTCGGTCCTGAACCTAGGACAGGAGACCCTGTAGCACCGCCAGGCGAACCAGCCCTTCGCCGAGAGGCGTGTCCAGGCTATAATGCCTGATAAAGGTATGCACAGAACCCAAGTGGCTGCAGCACATATAGCAGAGTGGAGACGTTTCTGAGTGCTGCAAAGGAGGTAGCCACACCTCTAGCAGAATGACCCCGGACTGTGCCCGGGAGGGGCTTTTGTTTTATATCATAACAGTAAGAAATACACTGGACAAGCCAGCAAGACAGAGACTGTTCGGATACTGACTGGCCCATCATTCTCTCAGAGAAGGAAACAAAAAGCTGTTCAGAACTACGAGAGGGTTTAGTTCTGTTGGGGTAATACCTCAGGCTGCGGTGAACATCCAGGGTGTGGAGCAAAGCCTCTCCTCTATTTGAATAATCGGAAGTAGACCGGAAGGTCAATGTCCTGGGTTAGAGAGAGTGAAGAGACCACCTTAGGTAAAACTTAGGATTCGTCCTCAGGGATACTCTGTCCCGGTGGAAAACTAAATAAGGCTCTTTGCACATAAGAGCGTGAAGCTCAGAAATTCTTCTCGCTGAAGTAACAGCAACTAAAAATAACGTTTTCCACGACAGAAAACGTAGCTCGCAATCCGCGCAGGTTCAAAAGGAGGGAGCGTGAGCTGTTCCAGGACAAAGAGCAGATCCCATGGAGGCACAGGGTCCCTAATGGGAGGCCTCCAAGTGTAACACTCCTCAAGAAATTCCTGAGAGGCGCCAATTGAGCTACTGTAATGATGTCCCACCGGATGTGATAGGCAGAAATGGCACAGAGGTGTTCTAATAGGAGGAGTAGGCTAGGCCTGAATGAAAAAGGAGAGGAGGTAATCCAACACTACTCCCACAGGACAACCTAGGGGAAAGATCACGAGCTCGTGATCATAAACAAAAACGGCGCCATTTCATGGCATACGTCGCATGCGTTGCCGGCTTTCTGGCTGCAGAAAGAACCTCTGCAACCTCCTGCGAGACCCCGTGACACAAGATGGCTATATCTCTAGGAGCCAAGCATGCAGGTTCAGAGAGCGTAGGTCCAGATGGACTAATGAACCTTTCTCCTGAGACAGGAGGTGGGAGCTGAGCGGCAACGGGAGCGGGGTTCCCAGATAGTTGCACCAACAAAGGGAACCAGATCTGTCTGGGCCAGAACGGGCCACCAGGATCATGAGTGCGTGCTCCCAGCAGTGTGAGAAGAACTCTGGATCAACGGGAAGGGAGGGAAAGCGAGGAATCTGTTCGCCAGGAGAGGGATCAACGTTCCTCGCCAGAAAACACCAGGCCCTGGATCTAGCGAGCAAAAATTGGGCAGTTTTGTGTTGGATGGGATGCTAACAAGTCTAGTTCTGGAATTCCCAACGAAGAAACAGATCCTCTGCTACCTCTTGAAGAAGTTCCCACCATGGACTCTGGCCTGGGATCGACTCAGGCCGTCTGCAATTGTGTTGTCCACCCCGGGAACATGCACAGTGATCAGATTTGTGCCGTGTCCGATTACCAATCCCACACCCTCATGGCCTCCTGCAAAGGGGGTAAGAGTGTGCGCTCCTTGTTTGTTGAGGTAATACATCACCGTGTTGTCTGTCTGAAGCAGGAGAGTACACGTGGGATTACTGACTGAAAGGCCTGCAGGGCATGAGAACCGCCCTCATCTCTAGGACATTGATATGGAGATGAGCTCCAATGGGTCCACGATCCCTGGGACTTTACCCGCCCAGGTGTGCCCCCACCCAAGACCTGAGGCGTCCGTGGTGAGGGTTACCCGGGACGGCGCACAAACGGGACTTTGGAGAGCCACCGGGACCAGCCACCACTGCCAGTCTCGGATGACTGAGTCTTCGTGATCCTGACCGGATGCTGCAAGTGGTCTTGCCTTTGGTCCCATTGTACCTTGAGCATCCACTGAGTTATCCGCATGTGGAGCCTTGCGAAGGGACAGTAGGAATGGCAGCCGCCATGTGTCCGAGCAAGCGAAGGACCGACCTGGCAGGTACGATCTGTTCGGACGACAAACTCCTTGTGAGGGATCCACGCCCGCTTGTCGTCCGGAAGAAAAGCTCTTCCCTGAACAGTGTCCAGGACTGCGCCTATAAACTGCAGTTTCTGCGACAGTACCAGGAGAGACTTCTCGTAATTTATGAGAATGCCCAGAGATTGGAACAAGTCCTGGGTGCTCTGGAACCATAGGTAACAACGCCTCTGGAGGCGGCCATGAGAAGCCAGTCGTCGAGGTATCGGAATACAGAGGCCCTGTCTCCTCAGAGATGCTGCCACGACTGCCATGCACTTGGTAAAGACCCTTGGTGGGATGACAGTCCCGAACGGAAGAGCTTCGAACTGAAAGTGGTGGTCGAGAATCTCAAGCGCAGGAACCTCTGGTGCTGTGAGCTATGGGGATATGCAGGTATGCGCTCCTGATGTCTAGAGACGCTAAAAGGCGCCTTGTTTCAGCATGGAATAAGGCCCGAAGAGTCACCATGTGAATCTTTTGTAGGCGACCGACACATTGAGGTCGCTGAGGTCCAGAATCGGACGGAGGTCCCCTGATTTCTTGGGAACCAGGAAGAAGTGGGAATAATATCCTTGTCCTCTCTGGTTCTCCGGGACGTACTCTATCGCTCCTTTTCTTAGGAGCGCGAGTACCTCTTGCCAGATCAAATTTTTGTGCTGACCCGGATACCGGGAGAGCAAAGGAGGCCTCGAGGGTGGCTTTTCTGCGAATTCTATAAAGTGGCCTAGACTGACCAACTACAGAACCCACCTGTCGGTGGTAATGGCTGCCATCCCGCAGGAAGTTCCATGCGAACCCCAACCATGATTTCGCTTATCCTGAGGGCGGGCCCGAAAGGAGTCAGGCTGTGGCGGCAGATGGGCCCGCTGGCTAGGGTCGGCCTAGGGAAGCTGACCTCGGCTAGCGGGCTGTTTTCCTGGGTTCTACAGAAACCGGAGCCCCTCAGATGTGTAGCGGAGCGGGCTGCTGCCTCTGTGTCCGCCATCTAAACGCTTTGGTTCCTACGAAGGAACCAAGCTTCGGTCTACATGGCTTGAACCGACCTTACCCACCTTCCGGCCTCTTGAAGTTTGGTAATGATCTTCTCGGAAGGATTACCAAATAAACTTCTCCTCGAACGGAGCGTCCATAATGTTTTCTGGACATCCGGGGTAAAGCCGGAGACACGTAACCAGGAGTGTCTCCGGAGGCATACGCCAGAAGCTGCTGCTCGGGCCGATGAGTCCGCGGAGTCGTAAGCGGCTCGAAGCACTTGGGTCCCCACGTCTGAACCCGTATGGAGGAGCTGGAGCATCTCCTCCTTCTGCTCACCTTTGGGCAGCTTTTCAGCCGCCTCCAGACCCTGTTCCCACAAAGCGTTCTGGAATTGAACCATGTGGGTCAGGTAGTTCAAGGATCTGACGGCGCAGGTAGCGGAAGCGTACGTGCGCCTGCCCAGTGCGTCCAACTGTTTGGACTCTGGGTCCGGTGGCAGGGTGCTCAAATGTTGCGGCCTCTGTGACCGGTCATGTGAGGCTGTGATGACCAGAGAGTCGGCCTGAGGCTGTGTCAGGTACTGGTCGCCCAGGAGCCTTGCACAGATGATCAGCTCGGCACCGCCGAGTGAATGTGGACGCCACGGCTGCCTTGGTGACGCCCACGAAAGTGTCCACCAAGGGTGGTACCACCACAGGCTTGGGGTCCTTCTACTGAAGATATTTGGCAGGCGTAACTTTTCGGGGTCTAGTTCTTCGCATCCCATCCCATGTTCTCCTGGATATGTCGATAATATCCATGAACGAAGGGTCACCCGAGGAGATCTCGGTGTCTCACGTGGGTCCGGAGAAGGGATGGAGAGAGGAGATGGGGATCTAGAGGAAGAGTAGACTGATCCCGTGTCCTCCGTCGACGGCGAACGTCGGTGTCTCCTGGATCTCTTGGGGCTGGGTGATCCAGAAGAGGATTTCGATGGAGGTCTCCGTTTTTCTGATCTTCCCCTGGGAGAGGATCCAGGCTCCGGGGAGGTAGCTGCCCGCACCCCGGCGGCTAAGGGGGCCGTACCGGAGGAGGGGAGGAGGAGGAGCGTGGGGCCATGTCCCTTTTAATGGTGTCCCACCAGTAAGTGAAGAGATCCTTCACTTCCGCTATAGAAAGTCCCAATGACGGCCCAGGCGCCGGTGGGCGGTCGTCGGGTCCCGGCGTCGGCTCCACAGGGGCCTCAGGTAAGGGCGAGGGGGCCCTGGGAGTTTCGGCGAGGCCGGGGTCGCCCGTCTGGTCCTCGGGCTGCGTTAAGTCCTCCCCAGTCAACGTCTCCTGACCGACGTCGGTCGGAGGCGTGGGAGCCCTCTTCTCAGGCGGAACGGACGCCGTTCCCCCAACCGGTGTCCGCTGGGATGGTTTGGTCGACGGCTCCAGGGCGGAATGACGTACGGCCGACGATGGTCGGGCCGGCGTCGGGTCCACAGGTCTCTTCAACGGTGTGAGCTCCAAAGTTTTGCGAGGAGGCACAGAGGACGACCGGACATCGGGAGCCGAAGGGCAGGAACCCGACTTATGACGATGGTGGTGGCGCCCTGACTTCGCCAAGGCCTTGGAAGAGGAAGACGACGACACCTGGCGGACTTGGCCTGAGAAGAAGAAGGCTTTCTTACTGCAGCTGGGGAGGCTGAGAGCTGGCCCTGGAAGGCGAGCGGTCGGACCGAGAACCGAGCTGCGGGACTCAAGCCCTGACGGGACCTGAAGGGCCTTCCTTCTTTTCTCCGCGTGCTTGTGGGATTTGGACGAAGATTCCTCCTTGGAGGACATGGTCTTCAGTTTTCCTCCAACAAAAAGCCTGGAGGGCCTTCTGACGTTGGATCCTGGTTCGGCTGTTGAAGCCCTGGCAAAGCAGACAGGCCCGGGTGGTGGTCTGGCCCAAGCACCTATACAGGCCGTGGGGGTCCTTGAAGGGGATCTGTTTCCCCTGCACACTTGGAGGGATGACCGAGGTCGGAGAGGACATCAGCAACAATCTTGCTTGAAGAAAAAGAATTTCCCAGAGGAAAGTTTGAACCACGCGGTCAGCTAGACTGGAACCGAAGGGTCGAGACATGCAAGTCGACGTATGGAAAGAATTGGGGAATCCATGGACCGCCTCTTTGTACCACACGCCTGACGTCGGAGGCGGGACCGACGTTGGGGGCGGTCCCCGCTGAAGATAGCTAGCTAGAATTTTTCTGTGGGGTCCTGACGCCTGCCGGCTTCAGTTCTAATGGTGTAACCTGCTGCAAGAGCTGTGTCTTGAAGATTTTCCATATCTTCCCTTGTCAATCTTCACCATTCATTACTGCTGGGTGAGTACCAAGCCTCCCCTGGAGGGGGCCTGAAATTCGACCCTGAGGGAACAGATCCCTCAGCCTTCTACTGGTGGAAAGTAGGAGGGGGAGACCCTAACCAACAGACTGTGGCAGTCTAAGGTTGCTGAGGGTGAGGGGGTGTCCCCCGTGGCCGGGGGGACGGAGAATGCCCCTGAAGAATCCTCCTCGCCCTGCAGGAAAAGAGGTGGACCCCCGGAAAGCGGAAAAAAAATCACCCTACGCCAGGTAATGGGTCACAGTCTGGACAGACAAAGCCATGCCGTCCGCCTTATGCAGATTGCTGTCCCTGCTAGTCTGGAAGACACCTCATTGGCGTTGTAAGATGCCCTCGCTTGGTGCCTTGCAAGCTCCAGACCCTGTGCAGAAAGGGCAATGGCTCGTCTAGACTGCTCCATATCAGGCATAGACACCAGAACCTGCGCTAGCATCGACCACAGATGCCTGTTGCAGGCAGCGTGGTGTGCCTGATGTGAACCTATGCACATCAACACATGACTTGAAGAGAAGACTCTTCATCCCCACTGATCAAATTCAGCAGAATCCGGATCTGGGGTCTGTCGTGTGCCAGGTGCCGAAGCCCAGAAGGAGTATCTAAGAAGGGGCAACAATAGTCTCTTCACAGTCCAACCATTGAGAGAGTGAAGACCAAAAACAGAGATGTGAGCTTGGGGGGTGGTGGGTGGGCGTATGAATGAGTGGTGGAGACATCGTCCAAGATGATCAAGAATTACGGTAGATACGTAATTTCCATATCTTCCTGGACATAAAGTCTCCACCACTCATTCACACTAATGGGAGAGTACCGAGCTAACAAACACCCGAGACGGGTAGCAGGAAAAGCTAAGAGCTCACATACTTAGGATAGAAGTCCGTTAAGAAAAGTCCTACCAAACGATAGATGTCCTCTGGCATGGACATCTAAAGCATAGTGATTAACAAAAGTATGCACTGAGCTCCAAGTAGCCGCATTGCAAATGTCTGCAATGGGTACGTTGCGGATTTCTGCCAGAGATGCTGCGACTGCTCTAGTAGAGTGAGCGTACACTCTGCCTTCTAGCTTAACCTGTGCCATAGAATAGCAGTGGCGGAGGCATGCTACCAGCCACGCTGAATGCACCTAATAGCGACAGGTTGACCCAACCGGTCTCGCTTGAAGGAAACGGAACAGCTGTTGAGCCTTGCAATTTCTTTTGTTCTGTCCAGATAGAAATGCAGTGCTCTTCACATCCAAAGAATGCAGGGTCACGTTTCCTTCATTCTGGAACTTAGCAAAGTAGGTAGCTGGACTAAGGGTTGGTTTACATGAAATTCTGAGACAACCTTGGGAAGAAACTTAGGGTGAGTCCTAAGAACTACTTTGTTCTTGTGAAATACAGTGTATGGGGGGTCTGTGACCAGAGCATGTATTTCAGAAACTCTACGGGCCGAAGTGATGGCCATCAGGAAGACCTTTTTCCAAGTGAGGAACTTCAACTCGCAGGTAGTTAGAGGCTCGAAAGGTTTCCAAATGAGCATGTCTAGCACAAGGTTAATGTCCCAGGCTGCGACTGGACGTATGATAGGAGGTCTGGTATGCAGAATGCCCTTAAGAAACCTCTTAACCACAAGCAACTGAGCCAGAGACAAGGAATGTACCGGCTCATGACAGGCTGAAATGGCACAGAGATGAACTTTGACAGTAGAGTACTGCAGACCTGAATTTGAGAGGTCCAAAAGGTACTCCAAGACTTTATTTGGTGGGCAGGAAAAAGGGTTTGAAGAGGATTTTGCACACCAGAGAGAGAAAAACGCTTCCATTTGGCTGTGTAGGTTTTTCTAGTGGCTGGTTTATGCACAGCCAAGAGAATATCTGAAACCCTACAGGAAACATTGAACCTATTCACCTCTGTCTCTTCAGGAGCCAAGCGTGAAGGTGAAGCGCCTTCAGACTGGGATGGACCACAGGCCCATGGGTCGGAAGGTTCGTCTGAAGGGGAAGTGCCTTTGGGAGGGCTGCTGACAGACTGCTGAGCAATGGGAACCATATCTGTCGAGGCCAGAAGGGAGCAATGAGAATCATTGTCTCCCTGAGACTGAATTTGAGAAGCACCCTCTGAATTAGATCAAGAGGAGGAAAGGAGTATAGAAAGCATTTTGTCCACCGCAGCCTGAACACATCCCGACAGAAAATGCCAGGTACTGGATTTCTGGAGCAGAAGAGAGGCAGTTTTGCATTGAGTGGGGATGCAAAAAGGTCCAGGTCTGGAGTTCCCTACTCTTTGAAGAGTGACTGAGCGACGGTTGAGTCTACAGACAACTCTTGAGGATCTGTCTCTGTTCTGCTGAGATGGTCTGCCAGTTTGTTCTGTACGCCTGGCAGGTAAACCATGGATGGCTCCAGGCACCATTCCCACACTCTCACAGCTTCCCTGCATAACAGGTAAGAGTGTGCACTGCCCTGTTTGTTGATGTAATACATCACTGCTTTGTTGTCAGTTTGAAGGAGAATGTTCTTGTGACAGAGTATGTCCTTTAAGGCCCAGACGGCTCTCATTTCCAGCATATTTATGTGGAGCCGGACTCGTCCGACGTCCCGAGTCCACGACTCTTGATGGAGCTTCTGTCAATGAGCTCCCACCCCATCAGGGACGCGCTGGTGGTAATAGAGCTCTGATGATCCAGAGGAGCAAAGGGATACCTTCCAGAAGGTTGTTATCTCGACCACCAGGTGAGTGACCTCTTTGAGGTTCTGTCACCTTGATGTGAAAGGACTGAGGGTGAGTGGTTGGGGACCACTGAGTACTGAGCATCCACTGAGAGGTTCTCATATGGAGATGAGCTAGGGTACAGTGAACACCGAGGATGCCATGAGACCCAGCATCCATTGCATCGAGATAGCTCGAACCGAGCTGTTTTCTCTCTGATGTACAGGGCCATCTGTAGGATATCGCCTCTTCTGTCCTCTGGAAGAAAAGCTTTGCCAGGAGGTATCCAGAAGAGTTCCTAAGAAAAGGAGTTTCTGGAGGCTGCAACTGTGATTGTTGCGATTTAGCAGGACTACCATGGACATGAGAAAATCTGAAGCTTTGGCTACGGTGTCCAGAGTTCCCTGCCTGGAAGGGCTTGCTAGAAGCCAGTTGTCCAGGTATGGAAACACTTGAATTCTGATTTTCCTGAGATGTACTGCGAGAATTGCACAACACTTTGTAAAAACTCTCGGCACCGAGGATAGCCCAAAGGGCAGGACTCTGAACTGATAATGTTGACCCAATGCTACAAACCTCAGGTATTTGTGGTGCTTTGGGTGTATAAGAATGTGTTGGTAGGTATCCTGCATGTCCAGGGAGGCTAGCCAATCGTGTTGATGAATCAAAGGTAGAAGGGTACTTAAAGATATCATCTTGAACTTTTCCTTGTGAAGGAATTTGTTTAACTTTCTGAGATTCAGAATGGGGGGCATGCCTCCAGTTTTCTTCGGAACTAGAAAGTAATGGGAGTAGAAACCTGTGTTTCATTGGTCTGGTGGAACTACTTCTACAGCCCTGTTGTTCAGAAGACCTTGCACCCCGGAAGCAAGACGGTCTGACTGTACTGTCGACAGTCTGGGCTGTCATTTAAGGGGATGATCTGGGGGTGGGAGGTTCTGAAAGACCGAGCAAATACCACTCGCAGATTATCCGGAGGACCGATTTGTCTGATGTTATAGACTTCCACCAGTCGTAGAACTGAGTCAGACGTCCTCCCACTTCTGAAGAAGAGTCCCCCTCGGGCAGCTGAGGTGGGACCTGGGCCGAGAACTCAGAAGGTGGCACTGGGCGCTTTGGGGGCTTGTGCCTTCTGCTACATTTTCTTTTGTGGCTGTGGGGTGTGGCTTTTGTTAAAGCCCCCGCTGCCTTTGCCCTGAAAGGACTGACGGTTATGAAATTGACGTTTATTGGCACCCGCCCCCCCGGAGAGGGGGCAGGTGCGGGTTGAGCTATCTTAATGGCTGACCTAGTCTTCAGTGCGGCTTCCAGAGCTTGTTCCACCCGTGGTCCGAACAGATACATACCACTGAAGGGTAAAGCCATGACCTGCTGCTGGGCATCATTCGTGAAGCCCGAAGTATGTAGCCAGGAGTGTCAAAGGGTACAAATACCCGCCGCTGCTGCTCGAGAAGCAGTATCGAAAGCATCCATTGCAGCTTTAACCTGTTGGTTACTGGACTCGATGCCCCTGGTTATGGTGTGAAGTAGCTCTGAATTAGTTTCCAACTCAGGCAGAGCTTCTACCATTTGCTTGAGTGAATGCCTCATGGACATATTCATATTGAGAAAATAGCCCTGTAGCTGGCAACACGCATACTCAGGGTGGAGGCAGCAAAGACTCCCTTTACCTAAGGTGCCTATCTTACGAGGTTCTTTATTGATAGGCCAGGCTGTAGATGCCTGAGGGAGGACTGCCTTGACATCTCTTCTATGACTACAGTGAGATCAGCAAAAGCCAGAGGCCAATATGGGCCGATCCTGGGAGCAGCTGCATTCCTACCCATGGACTTAGCCATGGAAGGGATAAGAGCAGGATTGTTCCATACCATCTGAGAAAGGGTCTCAAAAGATGGTTGTACCGGAGGAGTTAAATCCATAGGGATCTCCAGGACATGTAGGTACTGGAGTCTTAAAAGCTTCCCAGGATTGATTTCTGTAGTCTGTAGAGAAAGAGTGAAATTTAAATTTTTCAGCAGAGACATAAAGGAAAGGTCTTCGACAAAACCAGCTCTGCAGCAGGATTAACTCCTGCTCCTTCAACATCATCACCCAGACGAAGATCTGGGTCAGGCTCAAAATCATCTCCTGACACTCCAGTGGGACTGTATGGACAGGAAAGGAGTGAAATCAGAATGGAATTTAGAAGAAGAATCAGAGTCGAAAAGCCCTGAAGGCTGGATGGTGCTGCACCAAGCATCGGCGCCGATAAGGAACACTGCGCCGAACCCAAGGAAGTCGGCGCCATCAGAAACAGCAAGGCACACGGTGCCGACAAAGGCCACGGCGCCGACAGAACCCTCGGCGATGTGGAAGGCGCTGACAGAGCCATCGGCGTCGCGGACGGCACCGTGAGTGTCCCAAGGTTCCGAAAACTGTGATTTGAAGGAAAAGGAGGTAAATTAACAGGAGATAAGAGGCATCAGTGTGGGCCCCTGCGCACGCAGCCATGTGAGGGAAAAACACCTGAGCCGGGTTAATGACACAGGCGCAGCGTGACTGGAATGTCCAACACGTCCTACCTTGTCTCGAGCGGCCGAAGGCATTCAATACTCCATGGTATTTACATATCTTACAGGATAATACACTAAAGACTATATGGGTAATACAGTACTTCTACAGAGATAAAAATAAAGACACAGGATGGTATTTACATATCTTACAGAATAATGCACACTAAAGACTATATAGGTAATACAGTACTTCTACAGAGATAAAAATAAAGACAGAGGTTACACAGAATAAGCCAACTCCAAAACTATCTAGATTCTAAGTAGAGAAATTAAAATTACGTACCTACCGTAATTCTTGATCTTCTTGGACGAGTCTCCACTGATTCACACTATTGGGATCTGCGCCGGAGGCACTGGGACCCATCGGAAGCAAACTTTTTACTGGAGGGTAGACGCCAGAGATGGTGCACGAGCCCTAGCTCATGCGGTAACGACTATCTCGGCGTCGACCCTCCAACCACCTCAGTACCTTTTTTATCAAGGAGGTACAGCGTAACTAACCTAGAAGGGTAGCCTAACCTAAAAAAATACCCGGACATAAGATAGTCCGGGTGACCTGTGTAAGAAGGGTCAATAAAGAAGTCTTCACGGCCCAAAGATTTGAGGAGTGAAGATCAACAAGAAAGGTGAGCTCGGGGATGGAGGGTGGGTGGAATGAGTGGTGGGAGACTGGCTCAAGAACAACAAGAATTACGGTAGGTACGTAATTTTCATATCTTCCTGGACATAAGTCTCCACCACTCATTCACACTATTGGGAGAGTACCAAGCTAATAATCCCCCAAGAGGGCGGCAGGAGAGACCAAGAGCTCACATTTTTAGGACAGAAGTCCATTGAGAATGGCTCTGCTGAAGGAAGAATGTCGTCTGGCATGGACATCTAGTGCATAATGTTTAACGAAAGTATGCACTGAGCTCCAGGTGGCCGCACTGCAGATGTCTGCAATGGGCACATTGCGGATTTCCGCTAGGGATGCCGCGACCGCTCTGGTAGAGTGAGTGTAAACTCTACCCTCCAACTTAACCTGCGCCATGGAATAGCAGTGACGAAGGCACGCCACTAGCCATGATGAGTTACATCTGATGGCGACAGGTTGACCCAGCCGGGTCTCACTGAAGGAAACGAACAGTTGCTGAGCTTTTGAAAATCTTGGTTCTATCTAGATAGACACGCAAGGCCCTCTTAACATCCAAAGAATGAAGAGACCGTTCCCCTTCATTTTGGAAGTCCGCAAAATAAGAGGGAAGGACCAAAGGTTGGTTTAGATGAAATTCTGACACAACCTTAAGAAGAAATTTAGGATGAGTACGAAGAACTACTTTGTCCTTATGGAACACAGTATACCGAGGGTCCGTGACCAGGGCATGTATCTCAGAAACCCTGCGGGCTGAGGTAATGGCCACTAGGGAGCAGCTTCAGGTGAAAATTTTAGCTCACAGGTAACCAGAGGTTCGAAGGGTTCCAGTGAGCATGTCTAGCATAAGATTAATGTCCCAGGCTGCACTGGACATCTTGTAGGAGGTCTGGTATGCAAAATCCCCTTAAGAAACCTCAACCATAGGTAACTGAGCTAGAGTTAAGAAATAACGGCTCATGATACGCTGAAATGGCACTAAGATGAACTTTGACTGTAGAATACTGTAGACCTGAATTTAGAGGTCCAAAGGTACTCCAAAACCTTATCTGGTGGACAGAAAAGGATTCAAAGAGGACTTTAGCACACCAGAGCGAAAACGCTTCCACTTGGCTGTGTAAGTTTTCTCGAGTGGCTGGCTTCCTGGCAGCCAGAAGAATATCTGAAACTCTTTGAGACATTGAACCGGTTTACTTCGAGCTCTTCAGGAGCCAAGCATGAAGGTGAAGTGATCTCAGGTTGGGATGGACCACCGGTCCCTGAGTCAAAAGGTTCATCTGCAGGGGAAGTGGTTTTGGAGGAACTGCCAACATATTGTTGAGCAATGGAAACCACAGCTGCCAAGGCCAAAAGGGAGCAATGAGAATCATTTTGTCTCCCTGGGTTTCGAACTTGAGGAGTACCCTCTGAATTAGAGGAAGAGGCGGAAAGAAAGCATTTTGTCCACCGCAGCCTGAACGCATCCTGACAGAAAATGCCAGGCCCTGGATTTCTGGAGCAGAAGAGAGGCAGTTTTGCGTTGAGTGGGGATGCAAAAAGGTCCAGGTCTGGAGTTCCCCACTCTTTGAATAGTGACTGAACGATGGTTGAGTCGAGAGACCACTCGTGAGGGTCTGTCTCTGTTCTGCTGAGACGGTCTGCCAGTTAGTCCTGAACACCTGGCAGATACACCGCTTGAATTAGAGCCTCGTGCTCCAAGCACCATTCCCATACCCTCATTGCTTCTCTGCATAAGGGGTAAGAGTGACCCCACCCTGCTTGTTGATGTAATACATCACTGCTTTGTTGTCCGCTTGAAGGAGAATGTTCTTGTGACACAAAATGTCCTTCAAAGCTCGGACTGCATAAAGGACAGCTCTATTTCCAGGACGCTCATGTGGAGCTGGGACTCACTTGAGTCCATGTACCTTGAGTGTGGAGAGCCTGACAGTGAGCTCCCCACCCCATTAGGGATGCGTCTGTGGTAATGGAGATCTGATGGTCCAGAGAAGCAAAGGGATACCCCTCCGGGAGATTGGTCTCTTGAGACCACCAGGTGAGTGACCTCCATAAAGGTTCTGTCACCTTGGTGAGATAGGACTGCGGGTGAGTGGTTGGGGACCACTGAGTACTGAGCATCCACTGGGTGGTTCTCATGTGCAGACGCGTTAGGGGTACAGTGAACACTGAGGATGCCATGAGGCCTAGCATCCGCTGCATCGGAGAGCTGTGACTGAGCTGTTTTCTCGATGTGACAGGCCATCTGAAGGATATCGCTCCTCCTGTCTTCTGGAAGAAGAGCCTCGCGACAGGAGGTGTCCAGAAGAGTCCCTATAAAGAAGCCTCTGGGAGGGCTGCAGTTTCTGATTTCTTGAGGTTGAGCAGCACTCCCATGGATGAAAGGAAGCACAAGGCCGTCTCCACAGCGCCAGAGTCCCTTGCCTGGAAGGACTTGCTAGAAGCCAATCGTCTAGATAAGGAAACACCTGAATTTCAACCTTTCTGAGGTGCGCTGTGAGAACTGCATAGCATTTTGTAAAAACTCGCGGCGCCGAGGATAGCCCAAAGGGCAGGACTCTGAACTGATAGTGCTGTCCCAGAGCCACAAACCTCAGGAATTTGTGATGTCCTCGGTGAACAGGAATGTGCTGGTAAGGTCCGCATATCTAGGAAGCTAACCAGTCGTGGTGGTGGAGCACAGGTAACAGGGTTCCCAGAGAATCATTTGAATTTCTCCTGGGGAGAAATTTGTTTAGCTTTCTGAGATCTAGAATGGGGCGCATTCCTCCGGACTTCTTTGGCACCAGAAAGTAATGGGAGTAGAACCCTGCGTTTCGTTGGTGCAGTGGTAACACTTCTACTGCCCTGTTGTTCAGAAGACCCTGAATCTCGGCGGCGAGAAGGTCTGACTGAAGGGTTGACAGTGTGGGCTGTCGTTTGGGGGAAGAGACCCGGAGGGGTCCCCACAAGATTGAGTGAATACCCCTCGTGAATTATCCGAAGGACCCATTTGTCTGAGGTTATGGACTTCCACTGGTTGTAGAAGTGCTTCAGACGACCGCCGACCGGAGAGAGAAAAGTCCACCTCGGCAGCTGAGATGGACTTTGGGCTGGCAATTCATAAGGTAGGGCTTCACGCTGTGGCCTTGCACTTCTGTTGCACTTCTTTGAGGTTGGGCAGGTTGGTTCTTTGGTGGAAACTCTCTGCCTCAAAGGACTGGCGATTATGAAACTGTTGTTTACTGGCATGCCCTCGAGAGGGGCTGCCAACTTAATGGCTGACCTAGTTTTTGTGTAGCTTCAGAGCTTGCTCTACCTGAGGACCAAAAGATATGTACCACAAAGGGCAATGCCATCACCTGCTGCTGCGTCATTCGTAGAAGCTCAAATGCGCAGGCCAGGAATGACGCTGGTGCAATACCAGCAGCCGCTGAACGGAAGCAGTGTCAAAAGCATCCATGGCTGCTTTAACCTGCTGGTTATTAGATTCAATACCTCTGGTAATGGTTTGAAGAAGCTCTGGCTTTGAATCCGACTCGTAGGGCTTCAACCATCTGTTTAATAGAATGCCACAGGATATACTGCATCGAGAAAAATAGCCTGGTAACTGGCACACGCGATACTTAGAGTAGAAGCAGCAAAGACTCCTTACCTAAGGTGTCTACCTTACGAGATTCTTTTGGTAATAGGTCGAGCTGTAGTAGTTTGAGGAAAGAACGGCTGATTATCATTCTCGCCAGGACTACAATAGGATCCGCTAGGCTTGAGCTGCCAAATGGGACAACTTTGGGGGCGAATATTTGTCATGGATTTAGCCATCAAGGTAGAGCAGATTATTCACCATTTGAATTAATGGAGGTTGAATCCGAGGGGATCTCCAGGCATGAAG
Source organism: Neoceratodus forsteri (assembly GCA_016271365.2). Taxonomy (NCBI): domain Eukaryota; kingdom Metazoa; phylum Chordata; order Ceratodontiformes; family Ceratodontidae; genus Neoceratodus; species Neoceratodus forsteri. The sequence goes on along the minus strand of CM057455.1, from coordinate 26,245,543 downwards.
ATACTGGAGTCTCAACAATTTCCAGGATCGATGTCTGTAGTCTGGAGAGAAAGTGTGGAACTCAGATTTTTCAACAGAGACTTAAAGGCTAGGTCCTCAATCACAGGCTCTGTAGCAGTAATAGATCCTGCTTCGTCCACTTCATCACCCAACCGAAGGTCTGGGTCAGGCTCAACGTCATCTCCTGACAGTCCAGGAGGGACTGTATGGACAGGAAAGGAATGAAATTCAGAAGAGGAGGAGGAGGAAGAAGGAAACAAGTGAAAAGAGGAGTCCTCGAGAGCCGCCGGCGCCGAGAACGACCCCGCGAGGCCACGTGGCGCCGAGAGGCCATACGACGCCAAGGGCACCGAAACACTCCCAGACCAAAAACAGGTTTTGGAAGGAAGAAGAGCAGGAGATAAGGGCATCGGTGGCCTCGCGCCGCAGCCATGTTTGGGGGGACACTTAAGCTGAGTCGACGGGTACTGGCAAGAAGGTGCCGCATTTACCAGGAAGGTCCAACCGCTTCTACCTGGTCGCCGAGAGCCCGAAGGCCCATGAGTGACCAAGCCAGGTAGCCAAACCGACCTCCGAGCCCATTGCTCCATAAGAGCGGCCCACTGATGAAACTGCTCATCTGAAGACCTACCTGCTGGCAGGGTAGAGCTCTGATGTCGAAGCCGTCGGCTACCAGGAGCAGAGGTTGGAGACTCCGAAGGAGGAGACTGGCAACTAGCCCGATAACCGAGCATCTCTGGCGCGAACGTATCGAAGCGACCTCGGTAATGCCTTCTCTTTTTGAACCTGTGGGCAAGAAGAGCTCGAGGCGAGCGGACGCAGAGTGTGCGACGTTTATTTTATGCTTCCGGGACCGCCCATCCCCCGGCATTGACTGACCGTTGTCAGACCCTCCTCCGGAGAAGGCAACGGACCGGACCCAGCCCCACTGACTGAACAGCTTTCATACGAAATCTCCCTACCGTCACCTGACCTGCTCATGGTCGACTCCGTCAAGGTAGGCTGAGACTTCTTTATTGTATTTATTTTAAAAATAAGAATAGATTTAAGCGATACTGTATTGAGATAATAATACAAAATAAAACTGAAAACTATGCTGCTAGTTTGAAGTTTGACTCCCGACAGGTGAGCGACATCGTCACTGAAGTGCACTCGACAGCGGGAAAAAAGGAAATGAGGCAGTTGGAGGGTCGACTCCAAGATAGGCTACCGCACGAGCTAGGGCTTGCGTTGCTCGCTCGGGCGCATCTCTGGTGCCGACCCTCCAGTAAAAGTTTGTCTCGATGGGTCCTAGTGCCTCCGGCGTAGATCCCAACAGTGTGAATGAGTGGTGGAGACTTATGTCCAGGAAGATCTAGTGATGGTATTCGTTTGAAATCCCATATCAAAACAGACCAAGCACAACCTTACACACAGATATCTTTGGCTGGCCAGCCCACTCCACGCATCATCAGATATGCCTTTCTTTTTTCCCCCCGTAAGTACGTTGTTGCCTTTTTGTCGGTTTTCTCCCCAGTCCCGATCCCCCGCAAACCCTATGTGACGTACGTGTGTGGAGGCATGCACACATCACATCCTACGGGACGACTCACCATACCAGTCGCCCGTTACCGCCTACGCTCACCATCGGACCTCCATCCGGTGATGGTGAGACAACGGATGGGCGACCCACCCACCTGGGAGAGAAGAGCCAACGCTTTGTCCTGCCCTCCCCCCCCCCGTGCCGGCACCCCAACAACCAGAGTCTGTTCCCGGGTTGCCAGCATGGTGCAAGGTGTGGCGTCCAGTGCCTCAATCCTTAGTGCCACCGGGCTGGCCCTGATATGCCTTTCTAACATCCCAGGTCAACTATTTATTTGTTCTCTGTGGGCCACCCTTTTTGAGAACAAGTCCTAACTGAATTTGTTATTTCAAGCTTGGTTTTGTGGACTGCATTCTGGGCTGTGTTGTTCTCCCATATGGCTATCTGGTAGGAAACTGCCACATTCTGCCTAGACCTTGTTTACCTTCAAAACATGTCCTTTTGTTATGGAAGGAAGTAGCCCTTTAAGTTTAATCCCCAAACCAAAACCTTTTACAGGGAAGAAAATAAGATTGCACAACACGGCTCCTCTTAGCTGAATGCCCCTAAGCATGAGGTGCAGTCATTTTCAGTTCCCACCAGGCCTCCCCCCTCAGCTGAAGCACTTTACAGGCAAGAAAATATGTCACACACACACACACAAAAATAAAATTGTGAATTGCCACACTGAGGCATGGACCCTCTTGCCCATGGTGTCTGCTTTGTGCGAATCCTCGTTAGTAGGGTGTGCTGTGACCTCCTTTGGTATTATGGCATTGTCATTCTCAGGCAGAACAACAAATACATCTGCTATTGGCTGAGTCAAGTACATGGGCCTAGCTTCAGGTGCCACGTATTTGTTTTCCGCCTGTTTGGGGATAGCTGCCACAGCAGGCTTCATCCAAATCACCTCTGAAGGGTGTGTCTCTAGGGCTAGCCTGGTCTATTGCTGCTGGCTGAAATTCAATGTGGAGTGCATTGTGACAGGGTAGAATAGGACCCTGTCCCATTTGTTATGGAGAAAGTGTTTAAATGCAAGGATCTTTCCTCTTCTGTCTCTTCTCTGTCTGGTTGCGCAACCAAATTTTTCGGTGAGACTTTGGGCGTGGTCACTCCGTCAGTCCCACAATTCTTTGCCTTTCACTGTCTCTCTCAGTTTCTGTTGCTGTCTGTTTTTCCCTTGCATACCTAGATCTGCTGATATGAAAATATGCAAATCATTGTATGGAAATGTAACTGATATTGGGATCCCTTGTGTTTGGAAAATATATAGCATTACTGTTGAAATATATATAATTATAATTTGAGATGACTGCAAAAGCTGTTGGAAGAGGCTACGTAGTTCAATCTTTAAGCCTTTTGCAATAGCTGTTTAAAAGGGGCCTCAACTCAAGAAGCACACTGTGTTCTAGCAGCTCCTGCCTGATATTTACAAGAACAGGATACTCGATTAAGAGTGAAGGTTGAAAGGACTTATAAGAGAGCTGAGTTGCAACTGCTGGAACGACAAGAAGAAAAAGGGATACAGAGACTCAAGGAAAACTACTGTTTTTTTACCCGTGTACACAGTTATACTGAACAAGTTTCTTTTTTTTATGTAACTGCTAGTGTAAATAAATATTTCTGGTGAATTCTACAACTGCTCCTGGTTTTCCTATGCTTCCTGACCTGTGCCTTGACGACACGCATATTTCTGAGCAGAACCTGGAAGGAGAGTTCCGCCTGAGGCAGAAACATAGAAATACAGAAACTATCAGCAGATAAGGGCCTTTGGGCTCACCCAGTCTGCCCTATTACTACTAACAATTGTGCTCTATCATGCATTGCTGGCATTAGGCTATACTCCCCCATTACCAGCAATCCTCTATCCCTATTGTTTCTTCCCCCACCACCTCCACTAGCAGGCTGTTCCACTTGTTACCCACCCTCTGTGTGAAGAAGTATTTCCTCATGTTCCCCCTGAACCTCCCTCCCCTTCCAGTTTCATCTTGTGCCCTCTCATCCTTGAGCATCCTCTCTCCCTGCCCCCATCACCAATGCCACCACCATCTCCAAGTTCAAAACCACCCTTTGAAACCAACTCTTCAACACTCGTAGCTGCTCCTGTCTCTGAAGGCAGCCTCCACCTTGACTTCTCATGACAACGCCCACTGGGCGGCTCTCCACCTAGTCCTCCCCACCATCTCTTCCCGGTACACCGTACCTATGTCTAACCTGGCCAGTGCCAGCTGTTTCATGGTATGCCTATTAGACTGCTCAATTTTGATACCAACTTGTGTAACACCTGTTCTCAATTACTTGTACCCTGTAACCTAAATGTATTTTGTCTGGCCTCAGTGTGACGTGGCGCCTCTGATGAACGCCTATTTTTAGCAAACCTGTGCTTTGTAACCTAAAACGCTATGTATGTCTTTAATGTGACGAGGTACCTTTGGAAACGAGCCTCTGGCTCAAAGGTTGTAAACTGATTTCACAAATAAACAAATACCTAGCATCTTTTTCTTTGGAATATAGTATTCTCCTGTATGTTATTCTTCCCTGTGAGGCATTTAAATTTCTCAAATCATATCGCAACTGTCTCACCCGCAAGGCCATGCGCGTAGCTGTAACCTCCTCAGTCCTCTCAATAATCAACTATGGTCTAATCTTCTATGGGGCTGCCACCGACACCACTTTAAAAAGAATCCGTACAGCGCTGAATAAGTGCTGTTGTCGTGACAGGCGCTGGTAAAAGAACCCACACGTGAGCTCTATAAACAAACGTCCTGGCTCCACCTTCAAGGGATGATTACTCATTAGACCTGTCTCCTTGTTAAAAAAAATCTCTCTTAGCCATACCCCTCCTGCCACATGTGGCCTCTTGTCTCCCGTCGCATTTTGTCGCTACACTCGTAGTGCTTCCGTAATCCTCTTTCCAGATCCCTTTGTCGCGATGTCTCAAGCTCAACGCTCCTTCTATGCCAGGGTCCCTCCTTAGTGAATGGTCTCCCTACTGAAATCTCATCAGAGACTAGACTTGGCCCTTTCAAATGCAACCTGAGCCAGCAGCTCACCAGTCTTAACAACTGTGATTGTTCCATCTAGCCTGCCCCTGCACACCTCTACCACTTTCCCCTCTTCTACCCACTGCCCTCTTTTCTCCTCCTCCTCCCCTCGCGTTTTACACTCTGCTCCCTCCCTCTTTTGGGCTAATTTCCTCAGTACACCCCTTCCCCCACTCCTCCCTCCTATATGCATCCACCCAACACATTAACCTTCCTCACCCTTCTAATCTCCTTCCCTCTCCTCCCCTCTCTTTCCGCTCTTCCAATCAGAACTTATTCTTTGGAACCTGCGTATCACGACAAAAGTCTATTCTTAACAGCCTCCAATGCATTTGTGCCCCCTCTCCCTACTTGCCAATATACTTCCTAAATTTTATGTTAGCATACTATTGTTCTTTTAAACACTGTAGCCAGATATCCCTTGATTCTGTTGCATTCTTCTGTATCGTCCATACTGTACTCTGATGCAGAACCTTTGTAAATGAAACTCTGGTTCAAAGATACTTTTAATCCTAGAACTCAACAAATAAATAAAAATAAAATAAAATAAATATCCCCCTCTCTCCAGGAGTACATATTTAATTCCCTCAGCCTATCCTCATAAGGCTTTGGGCGTAGTCCCTGCACCATTCTGGTTGCCCTCCTCTGAACCGCCTTCACCCTATCTATGTCCTTACATAGATGAGGCCTCAGAAATGAAGATTACGTACCTACTGTAATTCTTGATGATCTTGGGCCAGTCTCCACCACTCATTCACACTATTGGGATCTGCTGGAGGCACTAGGACCCATCGGGGAGCAAACTTTTTGCTGAAGGGTCGGCGCCAGAGATGGCGCGCGAGCCTAGCTCCGCATGTAAATGACTATCCGCGCTTCGACCCTCCAACGCCTCAGATACCTTTCTTACTAAGGAGGTGCAGCGCAACTAACCTAAAAGGTAACCTAACCTTAGGACCGGACATAAGATAGTCCAGGTAACCTGTGTAAGAAGGGTCAATAAAAGTCTTCACGGCCTAAAGATTTGAGGGAGTGAAGACCAACACAGCGGTGAGCTCGGGGGATGGAGGGTGGGCGTGTGAATGATTGGTGGAGACTCGTCCAAGAAGATCAAGAATTACGGTAGGTACGTAATTTTCATATCTTCCTGGACATAAATCTCCACCACTCATTCACACTATTGGAGAGATACCGAGCTAATAATCCCCGAGGAGGGCAGGATAAACCAAGAGCTCACGTTTCTAGGACAGAAGTCCATTAGGATAGTTCTGCCAAGGTGGAATGTCGCCTGGCATGAACATCCAGTGCATGATATGAAGTATGCAGGAGCTCCAGGTGGCGGCACAAATGTCTCTGCAATAGGCATGTGCAATTTCCGCTAGGGATGCATAACCACTCTGTAGAGTGAGCGTAAACCCTACCTTCAATTTAACCTGTGCCATGGAATAGCAGTGTCGAAGACATGCCACTAGCCATGATGAGATACATCTGATGGCGACAAGTTGACCCAGCTGGGTCTCACTGAAGGAAGCGAAAGTTGTTGGGCCTTGCGAAAATTCTTGGTTCTATCTAGATAGAAACGCAAGGCCCTCTTAACATCAAAGAATGAAGAGACGTTCTCCTTCATTTTGGAAGTCCATAAAGTAAGAGGGAAGGACCAAAGGTTGGTTTAGATGGAATTCTGACACAACCTTAGGAAGAAATTTAGGATGAGTACGAAGAACTACTTTGTCCTTATGGAACACAGTATCACGGAGGTCTGTGACCAGGGCATGTATCTCAGAGACCCTACGGGCTGGGGTAATAGCCACGAGGGAAGGCAGGCTTCCAGGTGAGAAATTTTAGCTCTCAGGTAGCCAGAGGTTCGAAAGGTTTCCGAGTGAGCATGTCTAGCACAAGGTTAATGTCCCAGGCTGCAACTGGATGTCTTATAGGAGGTCTGGTATGCAGAATTTCTTTAAGAAATCTCTTAACCATAGGTAACTGAGCCAGAGACAAGGAAAACACCCGCTCATGATACGCTGAAATGGCACTAAGGTGAACTTTGACTGTAGAGTACTGTAGACCTGAATTTGAGAGGTCAAAGGTACTCCAAAACCTTGTCTGGTGGACAGGAAAAGGATTCAAAGAGGATTGTGCACACCAGAACAAACGCTTCCACTTAGGCGTGTAAGTTTTCGAGGTGGCTGGCTTTGAGCAGCCAGAAGAATGTCTGAAACTCTTGAGGCGTTGAACGGTTCACTTCTACCTCTTCAGGAGCCAAGCATGAAGGTGAGCGATCTCAGGTTGGGATGGACCACCAGACCCTGAGTCAACAGGTTCATCTGCAGGGAGTGGTCTTGGAGGAACTGCCAACATACTGTTGAGTAGTGGAAACCATAGTTATCGAGGCCAAAGGGAGCAATGAGAATCATCTTGGTCCCTGGGACTCGAACTTGAGTACTCTCTCAGAATTAGAGGAAGGGTGGAAGAGTGAAAGAAAGCATTTTGTCCACTGCAGTCTGAACGCATCCTGACAGAAAATGCCAGGCCCTGGATTTCTGGAGCAGAAGAGAGGCAGTTTTGCGTTGAGTGGGGATGCAAAAAGGTCCAGGTCTGGGGTTCCCCACTCTTCGAATAGTGGCTGAACTATGACTGAGTCGAGAGACCACTTGCGAAGATCTGCCTCTGTTCTGCTGAGATGGTCTGCCAAGTTGTTTTGTACACCTGGCAGGTAAACCGTTTGAATTAGAGCTCTGTGTTCCAAGCACCACTCCCACACCCTCATCGCTTCCCTGCATAAGGGGTAAGAGTGAGCACCGCCCTGCTTGTTGATGTAGTACATCACTGCTTTGTTGTCCGTTTGAAGGAGAATAGTCTTATGACAGAGAATGTCCTTCAACGCTCGGGCCGTATAAGGGCGGCTCTCATCTCTAGAGACGTTTATGTGAAGCTGGGACTCGAGTTGAGTCCACACACCTTGAGTGTGAGAGGCGCCACAGTGAGCTCCCACCCATTAGCGATGCATCCGTGGTAATAGAGATCTGATGATCTAGGGGCAAAGGGAAATCCTTCCAGGAGATTGCTCTCTTGGGACCACCAGGTGAGGGACCTCTGTAAGGGTTCTGTCACCTTGATGGGAAAAGACTGCGGGTGAGTGGTTGGAGACCACTGAGCACTGAGCATCCATTGGGTGGTTCTCATGTGCAGCCGTGCTACGGGTACAGTGAACACTGAGGATGCCATGAGGCCTAACATACGTTGCATAGAGAGAGCTGTACCTGATCTGTTCTCTCCAATGTAACAGGCCATCTGAAGGATATCGTTCCTTCTGTCTTCTGGAAGGAAAGCCTTCGCACAAGAGGTGTCCAGAAGAGTCCCTATGAAAAGGAGTCTCTGGGAGGGCTGCAACTGTGACTTCTTGAGGTTCAGCAGAACTCCCATGGACGTAAGAAGGCTAGAGGCCGTCTGTGCGGCTTCAGAGTCCTTGTCTGGAAGAGCTTGCTAGGAGCCAGTCGTCCAGGTAGGAAGCGCCTGGATACCGACTTTTCTGAGATGTGCTGAGAACTGCACAACACTTTGTAAAAGACTCGGCGCGAGAATAGCCAAGGGCAGGACTCTGAACTGAAAGTGTTGACCTAGAGCCACAAACCTCAGGAATTTGTGATGCCTCGGGTGAATAGGAATGTGCTGGTAAGCATCCTGCATGTCCAGGGAGGCTAGCCAGTCGTGTTGATGAAGCAAGGGTAACAGGGTTCCCAGAGAAATCATTTTGAATTTCTCCCTGGGGAGAAATTTGTTTAGCTTTCTGAGGTCTAGAATGGGGCGCATTCCCCCGGACTTCTCTGGAACCAGAAAGTAGTGGGAGTAGAACCCTGTGTTTTGCTGATGCAGAGGCACCACTTCTACTGCCCTGTTGTTCAGATGGCCCTGAATCTCGGCGGCGAGAAGGTCTGACTGAAGAGTTGACAGCCTGGGCTGTCGTTTGGGAGGACGATCCGGAGGGGTCTCCAGAAAATTGAGAGAACACTCCTCATGAATTATCTGAAGGACCCATTTGTCTGAGGTTATGGACTTCACTGGCTGTAGAAGTGCATCAGACGACCTCCACCAGAGGAAAAAGTCCACCTCGGGCAGTTGAGATGGGACTTGGGCGGCAACTCATAAGGTAGCGCTGGGCGCTTTGGGCCTGCACTTTCTGTTGCGCCCTTCTTTTGAGGTTAGGCGGGTTGGTTCTTATGGAAACTTCCTCTGCCCGAAAGGACGGTCAAAGAAACTGGCGTTTACCGACATGCCCCCGAGAAGGGGAAGGAGGGTCGAGCCAACAATACCCGACCTAGTCTTTTGTGTAGCTTCTAGAGCTTGCTCTACCTGAGGACGAAAGATATGAGCCATCAAAGGGCAACGCCATCACCTGCTGTTCTGCATCATTAAGTGAAGCCGAAATGCGCAGCCAGGAGTGACGGCGAGTACAAATACCAGCAGCTGCTGAGCGAGAAGCAGTGTCGAAAGCATCCATGGCTGCTTTGACCTGCTGGTTGTTAGATTCAATACCTCTGGTAATGGTTTGAAGAAGCTATGGCTTTGAGTCCGAGTCGGAAGAGCTTCAACCATTTTGCTTGATAGAATGCCACAGGATATACTCATACTGGGAAAAATAGCCCTGGTAACTGGCAATCGCATACTTAAGTGGGCGCAGCAAAAGACTCTCTTACCTAATGTGTCTATCTTACTGAGACTCTCTGTTGCTAGATCGAGCTGTAGTAGTTTGAGGAAAACGACCTTGTCATTCTCTGCCAGGACTACAACAGGATCCACAAAGGCTTGGGATGCCAAGATGGGGCGGTCCTTGGGGCGGAGTATTTCCTATCAATGGATTTAGCCACTGAAGGGGTAGAGCAGGATTATTCCATACCATTTGAGACAGCGTCTCAAAAGGATTGAATCGGAGGAGTCAAATCCGTAGGGCTCTCCGAAGCATGAAGATACTGAGTCTTAACAGCTTCCCAGGATCGATGTTTGTAGTCTGGAGAGAAAGTGTGGAGCTCAGATTCTTCAACAGAGACTTAAAGGACAGGTCCTCGACCACAGGCTCTGTAGCAATAAAGATCCTGCTTCGATCACTTCATCACCCAGCCGAAGGTCTGGGTCAGGCTCACGTCATCTCCTGACAGTCCAGGAGGGACTGTTTGGATAGGAAAGAGTGAAAAATAGAAGAGGAAGAAAGAATCGAGTGAAAGGAGGTCTCCGAGAGCTCCCGGCACAGGAGGCCACGGAACCGAGCAGCGCGAGGACCCGTAGCACTGAAAACGTGCGCCGAGACCCGCCTTGACACCGTGGGCGGTGCAGAGATGCCGCTGCGGCACAGCAGTTCGCCGAGACGGTGCGAGAGGCACTACGGCGGACGGGGCGGCGCCAAACCCCGCAGCGCGGCGGCGCCCGATGTGCGAAACCTCCCAGGACTCAAAAACAGGGTTTGAAGGAAAAAGAGCAGGAGATAAAGACATCGGTGTGGCCCCTGCGCCACGTGAGGGAACACCTAAGCATGGGGTTGGCGGCACGAGAAGAAGGTGCCAGCGACTAGGAAAATCCAACACTCTCCTGGTGGCCCAAGAGTGGAGGCCCACGGCGACCAGAGCCAGGTAGCGGACCAACCTCCGAGCCCACTGCTCCATAAAGCAGCCCAATGATGAAACTGCTCATCTGAAGACCTACCTGCGGGCGGGTTAGGACTCCGATGCGAAACCGTCGGCTACGGAGAGCAAGTTGGCAACTCCGAAGGAGGAGACCGGCAACTAACCCCGATAACCGAGTGTCTACGCGCAGACATATCAGAGGGTGACCTTGAGTGATGCCTTCTCTTTTTAGACCTGTGGGCCGAAGAAGAGCTCGAGGCAGAATGGTGCCGAGAATCGACCGTTTGTTTTTATGCTTCATGAGAGACCATCATCCCGACTTTGGACTGACCGTTGTCAGACCCCCTTCGGAGAAGGCGGACGGATCCAGCCCGACTGATTTAACAGCTTTCATCACAAGTCTCCCTACCGTCACCTGACCTGTTCATGGTCGAACTCCGTCAAAGTAGGCTGAGACTTCTTTATTGTATTATTTAAAAATAAGAATAAACTTAGCGATACTTGTATCGAGATAATACTACAAAATAATAAAACTGAAAACTATGCTGCTAGTTTGAAGTTTGACTCCCGACAAGGCAGCGTCGTCACTGAAAGCGCACTGTCCAGCGGTGGGAAAAAAAGAACTGAGGCGGTTGGAGGGTCGACGCCGAAGACAGTCATTGCCGCTAAGCTAGGGCTCATGTGCCGTTCCTCGCGCGCCATCTCTGGCTGACCCTCCAGCAAAGTTTGCTCGATGGGTCCTAGTGCCTCGGCGCAGATCCCAATAGTGTGAATGAGTGGTGAAGACTTATGTCCAGGAAGATCTGGACATAGTACTCGAGAGTCTTGATTCATTAATGTCCTGTATAGTGGAATTATACCACCTTTTTCTGCTGGTGATTCCTTGCCTATGCATCCCAGCATCCTGTTTGCCTTTTCTGCCACGTTGTCACACGGAGATGATCACCTCCAAGTCTCTCTCTTGCTTGTAGCATGCTATTTTTCCCCCCCAACTGATATGTAGCTCCCGGGTTTTTGAGCCCTATGTGCATTATCTTGCACTTTTTTACACTGAAACCTAGCTACTAATCCCTTGACCAATCCTCCAGCTTCGTTAAATCTCCCCTCATTCTACCCACTCCCCATGGTGTGTCTACCCTATTGCATAGCTTAGTGTCGTCTGCTCACAGGCACACTTTCTCTTCCAGACCCTCTGCAATATCACTGATAAAGACACTGAAGAGGACGGGACCCAGCACTGATCCCTGTGGTGCCCCACTGGTCACGTTACCCTCTGCAGAGTGAATGCCATTCACCAACACTCTCTGGGCCCTATTATCCAGCCAATTCTCCACCCACTTCACTACCTTCTTTCCCACTCCTGTGCTCCCCAGCTTGTTTAACAGCCTTCTACGTGGCACGGTGTCAAAGGCTTTGCTGAAATCCCAGTAAGCCATATCCACAGTCACAGTAGCTGGTTCAGAGTTGTCTGGACCATAGTATGAGTCATTCTCCTCACTATCTGCATGCAGCACCGGCATCCCTGCCGGCTCCAAAGTGACCGGTGGCTTCACTGTGGCTGCCCTCATCAAGGGAGGTGACAGAGGTAACACCACAAATGGGGCCGTCATCTGCTGTGCAGTGGTCAGTCGCATGCCTAGAATCATGTGCTTTATGAACCTTAATAACCCAGTCGATCCCAAGGGATCATAGGTTATAGCCAGAAGTAGCGCTGCATGACTTATATGTTCACCCACTGTTCCATTAGAGCTCCCAACCAGGTGCTCTCTAACGAACAGAGAGAGGCTCTAGGACAAAATACATCAACCTCATAGGCCCTGGCGTTCCCAGGCACATGAAATCGATTGCTTCACTAGAACAACCACCATTTCTTCCCTTTTTTGCATAAACAGGTTGAGGTCCAACGATGCAAAGACCCAGACGCTGTGCACGTGTGGGTTCCAGACAGTTTCTTTTTGCGACTCCAGAAGGACTATCCCCCTCCTGGGTGCCAGAATGCACACTGTCAGGGCACCTGCCCAGACAGAGGTAGGAATCAAACACAATCCTGTTGCAGAGCAACTAGCCTTTTCAGGCTCTCTAGCTTCTTCCATGGCGTGATGGTAGGGGGCTGAAAGAAACTGAAGAAAGTTTTAAGTTAAACTAACCTAAACCGACACAAAATAATAAAATCTGCTGTAACTTAAACTGAAGAACTGAATGCTGTCATTGTATACAGTGAGTTCTGTCCCCAACGAGGAGAGAGATGACACTACTACTTGGCACTCAACGCCAAGAAAAGAGCAACTAATGTGGATGGGGGCTTGTGCCACTGTATACCAGTGAGTGTGTGCATTGACATGTGCGCATGTCCCTAACCTCCCACCAGAAAAGCAGTGGCTTCTGCGGGGTCCTAGTGCCTCTGACTTAGACCAACAAGTGGGAATCCATAGTAAAGATTGATTCTTGGAGAATTTTTTGGTTCCTGTGGGGTCCTGTCACCTCCAGCTCTAACACCAAAGTATGGTTCACTACAGAGATGTATTCCTGGAAGATTTTTGTGTTTCTGTTTGTACATACTCAATGGATACTTGTGAGGGACTATAGGAAGGCAAACCAGAAGTTAGAACACTTGAGGTACAAAGTGGAATACTGGGAATGCCAGGACAACACTGGAGTCTGAAAGACACGGAGTCTGGGAGAAAAACAGAACAGTGGATAGGTTCCCATGCACAAAGTAGGATTCCATTGAGGGCTTTGTTGGAAACTGATGACCACAGCAGCAAAGATCGGAGTGATCACAGATTTCATCAAAGCCAGACATGCAGAATCTATGTATGTCTGTGAGAGGAGCCCATCTGCTATTTTTTTTTTTAAATATAGTATATGGGCAGCGTTAGTTTAAATTGTAATGGAAAGGCAAGTTACATAGTTTACTTATGATTTGCAGGCCTTAGGAACAAATGGGCATCAGGCATTAGTTCAATCAGGAGCATGATTAATTCCGTGTAGATTTTTTTAATTCAGATACTAATAAATGGTCAGAAACATAACAAAGTAAACAAACCAGGCCAACAAGTTAACTGTAAATAAAAGCAGCTGCAACCAAAACCAACAGGCAGAAACATAGAAGAAATGTTAAAGGTTTGTTGGGTTACTCCAAATCACTGTCCATGTCAACTATCTCATTTCTGCTGCTCGTCAGTTTCATTCGCTCGGACTGTAAAAGTGAATGCCCATATTTTTTTACTTTTTAAATGCAACATTTGCCTTTGTTGGTGGCTTGCTGTGTTACCAAAGATCTGACGTCAGATTGATGATGCAATAGCAATATGACATCATAACGGCCGTACAAGAGCTTTCCAGCCGTCAATGAACTTCATACAGAACAAACAATGCCCATATGCATTGCACTGTTTCTAAGTGCAGAGGCTGGCGGTTCCTGCCAGCCAGTTCCTACGTCTTTTTACTCACCCTGCTAACGAGGGACAGTGTCTTGCTTTCCTCCTGGTAGCGCAGCAGGGAAATGCTCTTCATGACATCTGCAGCCAGGATGAAATTTTTAATGCTCATCATCTGGTGAATGTAAAGCTGGGTGTCGATAAATGCCATTCCTGTTAGGTCATTGTCTTTTAAACTCCACAGAAAAATCTGAAAGAGATAAGTATTTGTCACTGCACAGGGAAGCAATCCAACACACAGTCCTCTTACTCAAGGAGCCATTCTGGCGCATCAGTGGGATTACTGAATCTGAAATATTTGCAAAACGACAGAAAGTGCAGTTATTTTGTTGGACTGGAAGTATAGTCTAGAGGTTAGACAAATGAGCTGTGAATGAGTTTGGTACAACTAGAAGCACTAGTTTAATTCCCACAACCTTTTCTTGCATACTTTGAGCAAGTTACTTAACCTCCCAGTGCTCCTGGACTGCCCCGGAAAAATGGAAATTACTACCTACCATAATTCTTGATCTCCTTGGATGAAGTCTCCACCACTCATTCACACTGATGGGGAACTAGGCTGGAGGCACTAGGACCCAGTGGGAGCCACAAATCTTCAGCAGGGCCGGCACCGGGGCAGGATCGCGCATGAGCGGCGCTGCGAGACTCGCTCGTGTCGTACACTCTACCTGGGTGTCTACCCTCCAACCGCCTCAGTACCTTTTTTACCAAGGAGGTACAGTGTAAACTAACCTAGTGAAACTAACCTATGTTGGACATAAGATAGTCCGAGTGACCCGTGTAAGAAGGGTGAGCTCAACAGAGTCTTCACAGCCCAAACAACTCAGGGGTGAAGACCAGAACAGGATGAGTGAGCTCGGGGGATGTGGGTGGGTGTGTGAATGGTGGTGGAGACTTCGTTCAAGAAGGTCAAGAATTACGGTAGGTACGTAATTTCCATATCTTCCTGGACATAAAGTCTCCATCACTTATTCACACTGATGGGAGAGTACCGAGCTAAAATAACCCCCCCCCCCGAGATGGGTGGCAGGAGAGAGCAGCTCACTAGAACAGAAGTCCATTAAAGACTGTCTAGCCAAAGGACTGATGCTGCCTGGCATGGACATCCAAATCATAGTGCTTTTCGAAAGTGTGCATGGAGTTCAAGTGGCGCACTGCAGATGTCCGCAATGGGCACGTTCTGGATTTCTGCCAGAGATGCATAACTGCTCTGGTAGAATGAGCACATACTCTGCCTTCCAGTTTAACCCTGTGCCATGAAGTAGCATTAGGTGAAGGCATGCCACTAGCCATGCTGAAATGCATCTGACAGCAACAGGCTGATCCAGCTAGGCCGTGCTGAAGGAGACAAACAGTTGTTTTGACGTGCTGATTTCTTTAGTTCTGTCTAGATAGAACCGCAAAGCTCTCTTCACATCCAGAGAATGCAGGCTACACTCCCCCTCATCCTGGAAGTTCGTGAAGTAGGTTGGAAGGCCCAACGGCTGATTCAGATGGAATTCTGAGACAATCTTGGGTAGAAACTTAGAGTGGGTCCTAAGAACCACCTTGTCTTTGTGAAATACAGTAGTCGGAAGATCTGTGACCAAAGCATGTATTTCAGACACTCTGGGAGCGGAAGTGATGCTTACAAGGAAGATGGTCTTCCAAGTCAGAAACTTCAGCTCACAAGTAGCTAGAGGCTCAAAGGTTTATGGGTGAGAATGTCTAGCACAAGGTTAACGTCCCAGGTGGCTACCAGTCTTCTAGTATGCAGAATGCCCTTAAGAAACCTTTTGACCACAGGTAGCTGAGCCACAGACAAGGAGTTTACATGCTCATGGTATGCTGAGATTGCGTAAAGGTGAACCTTCATGGTTTAGTATTGCAGGCCCGTGTTCGCGAGACCTAGAAGATACTCTAGGACCTTGTTTGGTGGGCAGGAAAAAGGATTCCAGGAGGATTTTGCACACCAGATGGAGCATCGCTTCCACTTAGCCATGTAAGTTTTTCAAGTAGCTGGTTTGCAAGTAGCTAACAGAACATCTGAGACCCTACGTGAAATGTTAAACCTGTTCACCTCTATCTCTTCATGAGCCAGGTATAGAGATGACGGGACTTCAGGTTGGGGTGGACCACAGGGCCTTGGGTCAGCAGGTTCGTATGAAGTGGAAGCTGTCTCAGTGAAGTTTCCGATAATCTGTTTATTAACGGAAATCAGATCTAACGAGGTCAGAATGGGCGATGAGGATCATTCTGCCCCCCCGTGCCTCTAGTTTGAGCAGCACCCTCTGAACTAGACGGAGGAATCATACAGAAAGCATCTTGTCCACCACAGTTTGAATGCATCCTGACAAAAATGCCAGGTCCTGGATTTCTGGAGCAGAAGAGAGGCAGTTTTGTATTGAGGGGACACAAAAAGCCCAGGTCCGAGTTCCTCACTCTTGAAGAGTGATTGCACGGACGTTTGTGTCGAGAGACCACTTGTGAGGGTCTGTCTCTGTTCTGTTAAGACGATCAGCCAGATCATTCTGTATTCCCGGCAGGCAGACCGCCTGGATCAGTGCTTTGTGCTCCAGGCACCATTCCCACATTCTCATCGCTTCCCTGCTTAAGCAGTAAGAGTGTGCTTCCGCCTGCTCATTGATGTAGTACATCACTGCTCTGTTGTCCGTTTGAAGGAGAATGATCTTGTGACAGATTATGTCCTTCAAGGCTTGGACTGTGTACAGGGCGGCTCTCATTTTTAGAACATTTATGTGAAGCTGAGACTTCATCCTGACTCCACTGACCCTGGGTGTGGAATTCTGGCAGTGGCTCCTTCATCCCAGTAAGGACGCATCTGTGGTGATGGAGATCTGGGATTCTAGAGGGCGAAGGATAACCTTCAGAAGGTTGTTCTCCTGAGTCCACCAAGTGAGTGACTGTTTCAGAGGTTCTATCACCTTGATGAAGGACTGTGGGTGCGTGGTCGGTGACCACCGGGTGCTAAGCATCCACTGAGTAGTTCTCATGTGAATGTGAGCCAGAGGCACAGTGAACACTGAGGATGCCATGAGACCAAGCATCTGCTGCATCGAGAGAGCTCCAACAGAGTTGTTCTCTCTTTTGAAGTGGGCCATCTGAAAGATGTCTTTTCTTCAGTCCTCCAAATCAAATCAAATCATCTTTATTTCTAAAGCGCCTTTCAGAACCAAGGTGCTGTACAAGAAGATAGCATATACATATAAATTAAAACAATCATAAATTAATAACCATAACTAGGACATGCTAAACTAAATAAATACATCTTTAACTCCATTTAAATTTCTCGAAGGTTGGACATTCTCTCAACTAACGAGGTAGAGAATTCCACAGGGTTGGTGCTGAAAAAGCAAAAGCCACGGGATCCTGATGTTTTAATCGAACCCTAGGAATCTCCAGCAATCCCTAAGCTGGTGGAGGCGGAGAGGGGCCGGAGGGGGCAACAGGGTACCAAGAGATCTTTCAGGTGGCAGGTCCTGATCTGTGGGGATTTAAAGGTTAGTAAACCAACCTTATGGGTGATCCGCCACCTAACAGGCAGTCAGTGCAGTTCGCGGAGCACAGGTGTAATATGGCTGGATCTAGAGATCCCAGTCAAAAACCTTGTTGCCGCATTCTGCACCAGCTGCAGGCAGTGGATATCAACTCCAGATAGCCCTAGGTAGAGGAATTACAGTAATCAAGGCGGGTAGTGATAAAGGCATGGACCAACGTTGGTAGATCACATGGTGGGACCAGGTGTTTCACCCGGGCGATATTCCTCAGATGATAAAAAGAGGACTTGACTATGGCTGATACCTGAGATTTTAAGGTCAAGCCATCGTCAAAAATGATGCCCAGGTTCCGTACCCGATCAGAGGTAGTGAGCGACATACCACCGAGCAATAAGCCCGGTGGTTGGTCAGCCCCCAAACCCACCACCGGATGACCTGGGTCCACTACCAACACCTCAGTCTTATCAGGATTCAGTCTCAGCCAGCTAGAACTCATCCATAATCTGATTTCAGCAAGGCAGTTGTCTAGTACGGAGAGAGCACCATCTTGCCCGGGCGGAAAGGACAAATACAGCTTAGTATCATCTGCATAGCAGTGAAAACCCAGACTGTATCACCTAATGATATCTCCCAATGGCAGCATTTACACTGCAAACAACATGGGTGCTAAAATGGAACCTGCTACCCCACAAGGCAGGAGTGGCGCCAGAGGAATAAATTCAGTGGCAACTCTCTGAAACCTGTTTGTGAGGTAAGACTGAAACCATTTGAGGACTGTTCCAGACAGCCCACAATAAGTCCATGAGACGCTCCACCAGCACCATGGTCTACAGTGTCAAATGCTGCAGAGAGATCGAGAAGGACCAGAATGGTACATGCCTTTCGATCTCTAGCCATTAGGAGGTCATTCAACACCGGACAAGGGCAGTCTCCGTGCTATGCTTCTTCCTAAAACCAGACTGGAAGTATCATAGACATTGTGAGTTGTAAGATGATCATCCAATTGTAAGCTAACTGCCTTTTCAATAACCTTACCAACAAAAGGCAGGTTAGAGAGATAGGCCGGTAGTTAGCTAGATAATCTGGCTCAAGGAGGATTTTTTAAGGAGTGGTGAGACTACCACGCCTCCTTGAGGGGATCAGGAAGACCCCCTCTCCAAGAATTTCCAGACAATGTCCAGCAAGGATCGGGCAAATAACCTCTACACATCCTACTAAGAGGGTGTAGGATCGAATCAAACTACAACTGGTTTGGTCACAATGTTTGGATGATCTTCACAATGTCAGTGAGCTCCAGCCGGCCGAAAATCTGACCAGACAGACCAGTTGCATAACACTTCCGTCGACAACTGCAATCCCTCAAAGG
The DNA here is from genome assembly GCA_016271365.2 of Neoceratodus forsteri. Taxonomy (NCBI): domain Eukaryota; kingdom Metazoa; phylum Chordata; order Ceratodontiformes; family Ceratodontidae; genus Neoceratodus; species Neoceratodus forsteri. The sequence goes on along the minus strand of CM057455.1, from coordinate 26,227,023 downwards.
AGGTTGGACCGATGCCAGACCTGATGCTGGCAACCTTATCTTCAAAAATCAAGCAAACTCCTTGCATCTTAGCTGAGAAAAAGCTTCTATGGGCTGGAGACAGATTGGATTGCACAATCTGTCAACAGTCGGGAGAAAGATGAGCCAGTCGATTCTGTGCAACAGAAATCTCCCTGGACAGGAATTCTGCCTTCTTACAGGTGATTTCTGATTGATAGCCATCATAATGTGCCATCAACCTAAGCCTGTCAGCATCATTACCGGACCTACGCCCGGCTCTCTCAACCTTCAGCCAACTCTCCTAACTCCTTCAAGGAGCCATCAAACCAGGGGCTCCTTGAGCGGAAGGTGAGAGCCGAACACGAACAGGAGCAATCTTGTCCAGAGCATCTCCCACAGCCTTATTATAGGCTAATACGAGATCATGTGGACTCATGCATTCACCAGACAAGCTCGATAGATACAGTACCGCCATTAGGTCACTGAGATTAATACCTCTTAAAGGGCGGTACTGAACCATCTCCGTAGGGGCAGACCTGTTAGGGGGAGCCCTGAAACTGAACCTTATGGTGTGATGGTCAGACCAGCTGACTGGTTCCACCCTCAAATCAGCAATCTCCATGTCCAGAAGGAAGATCAGATCCAATGAATGACCTTTTAACATAGAAACATAGACTTTGACTGCAGATAAGGACCGCTAGGCCCATCTAGTCTGCCATTTCCCTACACAGGATAGGCAGATCCTAGTTAACCAACAGCCTATTTCTTCCTACCCCCACAAGAATTGCCTTATGTCTGTCCCATGCATTCTTGAATTCTCCCTGATTTAGACCCCACAACCTCCTCAGGAAGGCTGTTCCATGCATCCTACTCTCTCTGTGAAATAATACTTCCTCACATTGCCCTGACAACCCTCCTTCTATCTTTAAATTGTGTCCCTTGTTCTTGCAAGTCTCTTTTTCTGAAAGATGCTACCCTCTTGGACTTTGTTGATTCCACTGAGGTACTTAAAGTTTCTATCATGTCCCCCCTCCTTCTTTCCTCAAGGGTATACATATTAAGCTCCTTTAGTCTCTCCTCATACGGCTTCTCTTGCAGACCCTGCACCATTTTAGTTGCCCTCCTCTGGACTACCTCTATCCTGTCTATGTCCTTGGGAGATGGGGTCTCCAGAACTGGACACAGTACTCAAGATGGGGTCTCACCAACTGTCTGTACAGAGGGTAACAACTTCCTGTTTTCTGCTAATGATGCCGCTCCCTATACATCCCAGTATACCCCAGCCCTCCTCTGCCTTCTCACATTGCTTGCTAACCTTAAGGTCATCTGATATGATTACCCCAGGTCCCTTTCCTTTTTTGTTGTTGTTACTACCTCCCCACCCATTGTGTATTCTTCCCCTGGGTTCTTGTTTCCCAGGTGCATTATTTTGCACTTCTTTGCATTCAATCCTAACTTCCATACTTCTGACCATTCCTCCAACCTTGCCAAGTCCCTTTTCATCCTTTCCACGCCTCCTTGTGCATCAACCCTGTTGCAGATCTTTGTGTCATCTGCAAAAAGGCATATTTTTCCTTCCAGTCCCTCTGCAATGTCACTGATGAAGACATTAAAAGACTGGACCAATATGAACCCTCACGGTACCCACTAGTAACCCCTTTCTTCAGAGTGGACTCCATTTTACAATTACCCTCTGTGTCCTGTTGTCCAGCCAATGTTTACCCAGGCAACCACCCTGGGACCCACTCCCAGACTGGTTAATTTGACTAGTAATCTTTTGTGTGGGACTGTGTCAAATGCCTTGCTAAAGTCTTTTATATGGGTTGAGGAGGTAACTACCTGTGTTAGGCCCAGTGAGGTCATCAACTGGAGGAGATTTTGACCAAAATATGAGAGTTCATCATCGACCCAGACATTGAAGTCCCCCAGGATTAACAATATGGGGACCGCAATACCAGGTCGACGATGAAGTCTGCTATCTCCTGCAGGAATTCTCCACCATCTCAGGACGGTAGATGAGGAGAATTCAGATCCTACACCCTCACCCAAGATATATTCAAGGATCTGGTACTTCCCAATGGCATCCACAAGGCCCAGCTCAGTCTTAAACATAATGGCTACACCCCGCCCCTACTGATCCAACTTTGGACAGTGTATTGCGAGAACCGGCTGGTGTTGCGAAGCCAATACAGTGCCTGGACTTTCATCCAGCCAGGTCAGTGATACCAAACTCAGATCAGTTGACCCAACAGATCAGCTATAATAGCTGTCTTGTTTTTTAGTAGATCTGGCATTGCATAACTACCTTAAAGAAGACCTCGCTCCTCCCTACTAAAAATCGGAACCCTTGGTATGGGGACAAGACAAGAATGACCTCTATCTTGGCCTCATTTAAGCCCCAGGCGTCACCTGGATCCCACCACCCAATCCAGCCCTCCCTTTCCTGTCCCCCACCAGACTCCACTCTCCACCTTCTTTACGTTTCCTATATATGCCCAAAGCATCGACAGCTAAAATAGGTGTCAGACGGTAGTGGTGGACATTCAAAGGGACATGATTCCCAGTCAGGTGGGGAAATAATGTCCAACCATCGCTAAATCACCCCAACACATTATATAAATGATACAAAAACAATATACAATAAACAAATCAAATGCAAACAAATAATATATAATCAAACACTTATATAAAAATAAAATGGGCATTAATATACATAAATCCTAATTGTCCAGCATTTCCCAGATATAGGCAGCTTAAAAACTATTTCCTTTAAAATAATTGATTAAAACAATCCAAAGTAAATCTTATAAATCAAACAAAACAAAAAAGAGAAACCTCACTAAGAGTCCATTTCTAAAGAGAGTTCAAGTCCCAAAAATTAAAAATAAATAAGTAAACTTACATAAATAATAATAAATACAATAAATATTCAACCCCTGGTACTCTCACTACCCTGGGAATCAAATACATATAATAAAATAAACAATAAAAATTCCCAGGCACTCACACTACCTGGAAAAATAATAATAGTTTGGGCACTCACTGCCCAAGCACCAACAAAATAATTCAAACAAAAACATAAAAGAAATATGAAAATTACGTACCTACCGTAATTCTTGATCTTCTCTTGTATCTTCACCATTCATTACTGCTTGGGTTAAGCGGATGACGCACCCTTCTGAGGAGTTTTTTGGAGTCGGCTCCAGCAGCGCCCTCAAAGGTGACGTACCAGCGTCATGCAGCGAGGAGCGTGGTGGGTCGCCGAACTCCTCCTCCATCTCAGTTCTGGTAGCCGGAGAGGAAAATAAAGTGTAAGAAAAAAAAGTGAGGCAAGAGAGCGAGGGATAGAAAAGGAAGGAAATAAACTGAAAAGGAATAAGCCGATGGAGAATAGACAGAGGAGAGAATTCCTACCCTAAGGGACATGGGGCCTCCTTCCGAAGAGCTCTAGGGAGGAACAGAGAGGAGAAAAGTAGAAGAAGAAGAAGAAAGAAAGAAGAAAGAGGCATGTTGAGAGGAGAACAGTGCTCGATGAGCACTGTTGGATGAGAGGAATATAGGCTCGAAACTAATAAGGGAGCAAGAATCCCAGTTGCTAGGACTGAGGAGAGGTTCCACCGAACCTCCTGAACAGATCCAAGTGAGGGCAGACTCTCTGAACTCTCAACATGCCAAGTCCCTTCATCCTAGTTGAGGGCTCCTAGACTGTCCGAGCAGAACCTGTTCCGTGAGGCGCCCATCCAGGAAGGACTAAGTTCCTTAGCACCTTGTTAAGTGCCAACACAGAAGGGTATGGGAAAGACTATGCCTTCTCGAAGGCAGTTTGTAAGAAAAGTAGAGAGGAACTCAATCAGACTTGCTAGGACAAGGCAGACAGAAGCTTGAAGCTGACAAGTTCAGTCAGCAGCTGGAAAAGCTTGAATAATAATACCTGCCAGGGGGATTCCAAACTTTGAGGAGGCCAAGACAGGGCATGGCCACCAGGCTGTGAAACTACATGACCTGAAGAAGGTAAGGAATCGCACCATAGGGCAGTCAGAAAGAGTTCCCTCAGAATTAAAGAAATTTGCAACTGTACTCGCCCCCCACCTTGAGGAAAAGAGAATCCATTCACAAGAATGGGAAAAACAGAAAAATTATTATTATATTTTTTTTTCGGCATAAAGGCAGAGAAGACGAAGACAGGGAGGAGATGCCACAGAAGGGAGGCCACTGAGGGGAAGGTGGGTGGGTATCAGTAATGAATGGTGAAGATTCAGAGAAGATCAAGAATTACGGTATAGGTAATGAGCTCTTTTCATATCTTCCTTGTCAGTCTCACCATTCATTACTGCTTGGGTGAGTACCAAGCCCTCCCTTGAAAAAGGGGCTAGAACCCTGAGGGAACAAGACCCCCAGCCTCCTGTTGGTGAAGAACAGAAGGAAAGACCCTGGCTAACACAAAGAGAAGTCTAAGTGGGAGAGAGCTAGAAGGTGCCCCGAGGCGGGGAGGCGGAGTAAGCCCTGCAAAAGTCTCCTAGCTCTGGAGGAAAAAGGCGGGTCCCAGGCCGGGCCATCACCCTGCGGGCCAGGGGTGACAACCTTAATAGACAGACCATGCCGTCCGCCTAATAGCAGATCGCTGTCCCCCAGAAGCCTGGAAGCCACCTCACTGGCGCATAAGATGCCCTTGCTTGGTGTCTCACAGCTCCAGGCCTATAGCTAGAGGGCAATAGCCTGTCTGGTTTGCTCCAGATCAGGCATTGATGCTAGGAGCTGGGAGAGCATCGACCTCAGATGCCGATTGTAGGCAGCGTCGGTGAGCCTGATGAGATGCAATGCAAGCCACCGCGACGAGAAGAAAGAACACTCTTCGCCCACACAGTCGAATTGTAGGAATCCGAATCTGGTGGTGGTTGTGCGCCAGGCGGTGGTAGCGCCCGGAAGGAGTCTCTAGGTACACCAAACTCGGGGACGGGTTGGGAAGGTACCCAGGGATTCGAGGGGCACAATACCTTCGACGACAGTCTGCGCGGGCTGGAGAAAGAGGCGGCTGGTGACTGCCAGGAACGGATAGATGCCTCCTGGAAGGGATAGCCAGGAAGGTACCACCAGATGCTGGGCACTGAATTCTCCAAGGAATTCACAGCGTCTCCCGCTCAGTATTGTCTCGCCCTAACGTAAGAGATTCGAAGATCCCTCACCATCCTCGAGAGGAATCGCTGATATTCCGTGAAATCAGCGTCGGAAGAAAGATGAGCAAGGGGTTCCTCTCCCTCAGAGGAGGAAGACGAGAATGCTGGAGAGGTCAAATGTCCAGAAGATTCCTGCGGCGGTGGGGAGAGTCGAAAGACCCGCTCATGCATGCATCCAACGTATGAGGGGAAGGCCGTCGCAGAACCTCTGAACTGCTCCCAGGATAACAGACCCGTAGGACTGACATGGCCTGGAAGAGCGGGGGGTGGATGCAGAGGTACTGGAGAAGGGCACCTATGAAGAGGCAACTGACCTCTGCCAGGGCTCTGAAATCCGGGGAACGGAGCCCGAGCTGGCGGGATCCCGGACAACAAACCAGGCCGCAAGACGAGACCTTGAGGATGCGATGCCTGGAAGAGCCCGGGGGGGAACCTCCCCTGTGACGAACCCGGGACTGCATGGATCCAGAAGGGCAGTCCACAGCAACGCCACCGGAGGGAACGCGGGCCCAAGAGGAAAGGCGCGGGTTCGGGCGCTCACGGCCCTAAGGCACCCCACGAGGTGGCAGCGGAACTGGGACCACTGTCCCCGAGCCTCGACCCCTCGGACCTGAGAGAGCCTCCTCCTCGACTGCAGCGTTCCCCACCCGAGAGAGCAACAGCACCCAGGAGGGTAGCTGTCACAGGTCCCCTAGGAGGGGGCCTCCCCTCAGTCCCCACCACATCACCCACGGGACCCAGGGCCACCCCCTTAGCCCGAGGGCCCTCAGGGGAGGACAGGAGTGGGGACAGAGGGAGGGGCCCGCTGCGCCGCCTAGCACCCTGTGCCACTGGGGACCCTGACCCCGAAGAGTCAGGGTGCCAGGATGGGTCCACAACTGAGTCATCGACCTCCGAAGAGGACGAGACCAGCAGAACCTCAATGCTGGCAACCCCAGGGGTCCCCGGAGCAACGGCGCGCCGATGGCGCCAGTGCCAGGGACGGCGCCGGACGACCCCAGCCCACTCGCGACAGCCAGGCCCGGTCCTGGCTCCCTGCCGCCCAGTTAGGCCCACGGGCGCCAAGACCCTACCTCGCACCGCTGAGCACAAAACCGCCTCCGCGGGGCGGCCATGAGCGGCGCTGTTCTCGATCACTGGGCGCTGGATCCAAACGCGCCAGAGGGCGGGCGCCGAGGGTCCACCAGTGCCAGGCCCAGAAATCGTGGGTCTCGGACACTGGGGAGCCTGCACTTCCAAGGAGGTGACTGCCGAGGCGGTGTCCCGCCACGACGGCCCGGGAAGGACCACGATATTCCCTCGACACCGCGAGAGAAGCTTCCTCTTCGGCAAGAGAGAGAAGAGGAGGAAGCTCTCTCCGCTGGACCGTATAAAGCCTGGGAAGGGACCCGGGAAGGGCTTTAGAGACCTTACCTGGGAATCCTGAGCGACGCCGCCCTCGAGGTTGGCGGGCCTTGCCGAGCTTGAACGCGCGGACTTCGAGGACACGACGGTCCATGGTGAAACAAGCATCGCACGCGTCCATGTCGTGGTTGGGTCCCAGGCAACGGAGACAGACATCATGCCGGTCTGAGACGGAAAAATGCCGGCCACAGGAGCACCGACGATAGGCGGGTCTTCGATTTACGCCTTTGCTCCCGAACCGGACATGATGCGTAACTAAACAAGGAAAAAGGCAATAAAGCACCTAAGCGCCAAGAATAGAAAGAAAAAGAAACGGTCTTATTGGTATACGGCCGAGTGAATCGCCTGAGAAAACGAGGAGTCTTGAGGTTTGAAAACCAGAACACTATTTCGCCATCAGCAAGAGCAGGTGCAGCCTCGACGGCGTGGAGAAACAGAACTGAGATGATGAGGAGTTCGCGACACCTAATGGTCACCGTGGCATGACGCTGGACGTCATCTCTCGAGGGCGCGCCATTGAGCGCGACTCCAAAAAACCTCCCAGAGGGTGCGCGCCTCCCGGCTTAACCCAAGCAGTAATGAATGGTGAAGATTGACAAGGGAAGATCAAACAGCAGGAAATGTTCTCTCAGGAAAATGTCTTAATGAGTTAATTCTTTAGACTCAGCAATCCACGTCCCAAATCCTATAAAATTAAGCTCCAAATCTCGAAATTGAGTCAGCAGATAATCCGATGATTTAATCAGCCTCCAGAAGAAAAAGCTTTTGTGCTGGAGGTATCTAGAAAGGGCTCTTATGAAGAGGAGCCATTGGGAGGGCTGTAACTGTGACTTTCCCAAATTTAGCAGGACTCTCATGGACGTGAGGAAGTTTGAAGCTGTAGCCATGGGTTCCTGAGTCTCTTGCCTGGAGGGACTTGCTACAAGCCAATCATCCAGGAACAGGAACACCTGAATTCCAAGCTTCCTGAGATGCGCTGCGAGAACTGTAAACCACTTTGTAAAGACTCGAGGCACCGAGGATAGCTCAAAGGGCAGGATTCTGAACTGGCAGTGTTAACCCAATGCCATGAATCTGAGGTATCTGTGGTGGTTTGGGTGTATGAGAACATGTTGATAGGCGTCTTGCATGTCCAGGGAAGCCAGCCAATCGTTTTGATGAATCAGAGGTAAAGTGTACCGAGTAATATCATACGAACATATGAATGTGCCAGAAGAAACAGACCACCGGTCTATCTAAGTCTGCTTCGACTGTAAAGCTAGCACCCCTAGTTTGCAGCTGCCCCCCCATTTGTCATCCCTCTGCCACCCCCACCCTCACTCTCCCCTGTCCCATGCCCTTTGAAACTGTTCACAGATTTACATGATACCACCCATTTTGGTAGGGCATTCCATTTTGCTACCACCCTCTCTGTGAAATAGTGTCTCCTTATTTCCTTCCTAAATCTTCCCCCTCTATTCTTGGTGCATGCCCCCTGGTGACCCTCCCCCTCAACTTAAAGACCCCATCTGCCCCATCCTTATTGATTCCCCTCAGAAACTTGATTGTCTCCTTGTAAAGGAATTGGTTTAACTTCCTGAGATCAAGAATAGGGTGCATGCCGCCGGTTTTCTTGGGAAATAAGAAGTAATGGGAGTAGAAACTTGTGTTCCGTTGATCCAGTGATACTACCTCTACTGCTCTGTTGTTAAGAAGGCCTTGAATCTTGGACACAAGAAGGTCTGATTGAGATACAGACAGCTGGGGCTGTCGTTTGGGTGGGTGATCTGGAGGGGTTTCTGAAAGATTTAGAGAGTACCCCTGGACGCCCTTCTACTGCCAAGGAAGAGTCCCCCTTGGACAGCTGAGGTGGGACTTGGGCTGGAGTCTTAGAGGTGGCACTAGGCTTTGGGCCATGTGCCTTCTGCTGCATTTTCTTTTGCAGCTAAGGGTTTGGTTTCTGTTGAAGCCACCCTCTGTCTTTACTATGACAGGATAGTTATGAAACTAGCGCAGATTCCGCCTTTGAGGGGCTGCGAATAGCGGTCTGGTCATTTTGATAGCCATTCTAGTTTTCTGTGTGGCCTCTTGCGCCTGCTTGACCTGAGGACTGAACAGGTACGTGCCATCAAAGGGCAAAGCCATAACTCTCTGCTGGGCATCATTTGCGAATCCCGACGTACTCAACCAAGAATGGCGTCGGGTGCATATACTGGCCGCTGCTGCTCTGGAGGCAGTGTCAAAGGCATCCATGGCAGCTTTAAAGCAGCTGGTTATTGGATTTAATGCCTCTAGTAATGGTCTGAAGAAGCTCTGTGTTAACTTTCGAATCTGGGAGAGCTTCTACCGTGGCCTTGAGCGAATGCCAGAGTGTACACGCATACTGAGAGAAATAGCCCTGGTAGCTAGCAATGCACATGCCCAGGGTGGATGCAGCAAAGGCTCACTTTCCCAAAGTGTCGATTTTGTGAGATTCCTTGTTTATCGGACGTGTCGTAGATTTTTGCAGAAGAATGGCCTTGTTATTCTCTGCCAGGACAACTATGGCATCAGCAAAGGCTTGCGAGGCCAGATTGGGCCAATCCTTGGGAGGGGCATATTTCCTATCTACGGACTTAGCCACAGAGGGAACAAGTGCTAGATTATCCCATACCATTTGTGAGAGAGTCTCAAAAGAGGGTTGCACGGGGGGAGTCAATTCCACAGGAATGTCCAGAACATGCAGGTACTACAGACGCAGCAATTTACCAGGATTGATCTCTGAAGTCTGAAGAGAGACAGTGGTATTCACATTTCTAAGCAGAGACTTAAAGGAAAGGTCTTCGACCAGAGGGTCTGCTGTAAGAGAAGGTTTATTCACCACCCCAGGGAGGAATCGTTGTCAAAGTCGTCCTCCAATCAAAGATCAGGATCAGGCTCAATATCATCTCCTACTAGTCCCAAAGGGACTGTATAGATAGGAAAAGGAGGAGGAGGAGCACCACAAATTGGAGACAAAACCCCGGTGTATGCAGGCCGCAGATCGGAACAGAAGGCAATGCCAAAAACACAGGAGCGCTGTACGGGGCGTAGTGCTGGAGGAGCTGGCATCGCCCGAACCAGAGTTCTCAACCCTGCTCGCTGAGGAAAGTGAAGAAATTCATCAGGAGATAAAGGCACGGTGTAGACCTGCACCACAGCTGTATGGGGGACACCAGAGTACGGCTTCGACAGTACCAAAGGAGGCACCGTGCGACTAGGAGTCCCAACCGTCCTGCCTGCAGGTCCGAAACCGAAAGGCCCGAAGACCCTGGCGATGGACTTGCCAGCTCGGACAGAAGGGACAACCGCCCGCGAACCCACTGCTCCGTAACAGCGGCCCAATGGTGAAACTGCTCACCGGAGAACCCCACCCCCCGGGGGGTGGGCAGGGATTCCAGAGTCGAGAATGCCGGTCACCAGAAACAGAAGCCAGAGAAGACCTCAGAAGAGACGGAGTCATGTCCTTGCCACTGGTAACCAACGATCAACTCGCAGACGTACCAGAAAGCGACCTCGAGCAGTGCCGTTTCTTTTTCGACTGGGAGGATGAAGAACTCGAAGTTGAACGGTGTAGAGTTCTCAACCAGGATTGAGAACGGGACGGCTTCTTTTGAGCTGGAAGACCGCCCATCCCCTAGCCCCCGAGCACTGGACTGCCTGTAGTCAGACCCCCGCCATAGAGGCGGTAGACCAGACCAGTCCTGCTGACAACAGAGCTTTCATGCAAAGTTTCCCTGCCATTACCTGCCCATTCATGGTCGAACTCCGTCGAAGGAGGGCTGAATTTCTTCTGACGAAAAATTTACTTACTGAAATTTAATTTTTTCAACCTCCTACAGCAGCAACCCTGCCTTACCTCCAGCCACCGCTCCTCCTCACCAACGGCCCTCATCTGCCTGCATGGCCAGCAGGCATACGCATCTGTACTGTCGAGAGGGGCCCCTCCCGATGCCCCCACGCCTGCCAGGATCCATTACCAGCACACGCCTATCCAAGCATTCGCCGGTTGGTGCAGCTGCAGCCATCAAGCTGCCATATTTTCCCTCCAGTTTTCTCCCTGGAGTGCGAAGGCAATGTCGTTGCAGCACGCCGACATCTGCCACACTCACCCTTTATTGCACCGCCTAGTAGTGCCCTGGTCGTCACCAGGGGCCGCTACAGAGCAGTGGTTCCCCAGTTCTCCCTGGGATGGGAGCAGTTAGTCCTCGGACGCCGATCCCATCTCCTCTCCCCTGCTAACCCCATGGCACCCTGGGCTCGTGTCTGAGTCCGGATTGCCAGTTTGGCACGCAGGTATGGCGCCCAGCACCTCAACCTCAGCGCCACTGGCTGGGCCTAAAATTTACTTATTTTTCTTTTAACTGATAAAATAATAAAACTAATTAAAACTAAAAAGACTATAGTTGCTGTCATATAGATGTGAAGTTTTGACTCCCGGCGGGTGAGCATTGCCGTCACTGAAGCGCACTTGACGAAAAGGAACTGAGGCGGTTGGAGGGTTGATGCAGAGGTAGTCTATATGGCGAGAGTCAGTCTTGTGGTGCCGTGTATGCGCGGTCCTACCCCGGCCCTTCTGAAGATTCTTGGCTCCCGCTGGGTCCTAGCACCTCTGACGTAGTTCCCCATTACTGTGAATGAGTGATGGAGACCATGTCCAGGAAGATCAGGCACTCGTGCCTAGTGAGCCTTGCATGGTTACTAAAGAATATTTAAAAAAAAAATAAAAAAAGGTTGTACACCTTCAAGAGCATCTCCTTCACTGACCATACTTTTGGAACAATTTTCAAGCAGCACAAAAGGTATCCAGGGAGGAGAACAGACACATACAGTAGCGACATCAGGACAGGAGGCCTTGGAGAACAGCAAGGCCAAAGTCAGCATGTCTGAGAAAGAGACAATGTTCAGAATATACAGGTTACTCACCTGTAACAGGAGTTCTAGGAATGGTATATGTTGTTCATCCACACTGTCTGGCAGGTTCCTTGCCGCTTTAAATCTTGCGGAAGGTCTTCAAGCTGGCTCCTCCACCCACCCACCGGGTGGTAAAACTCTCGGCTCGGCCCCATGACGCCAGATCTAGCCCGCTGGAAGCCAGGTTGTGCGAAGCCAGGGAGGCCAGGTGGGTCGTGTGGATGAACAACATATACCATTCCTAGAACTCCTGTTACAGGTGAGTAACCTGTATTTCTAGGGACATGGATATGTTGTTCATCCACACTGTCTGGCAGACTCCTAGCAGTTCTCCGGGAGGAGGGAGGCAAGGTGCACACCTCCTACTTAGGAAATAAAGACTGGAGAACCGAGGCCCCGAAACCAGCATCCCGGCATGACTCAAGGTCGATGTGGTAGTGGGTGATGAAAGTGTGTGCTGACTTCCAGGTAGCAGCCCTACAGATTTCCTGGATAGGGATGTCCCTGGAAGCAGCCACCAATGCAACAGTATGGCGGGTAGAATGAGCTCTTATCCCTCTGGGAGGCTCCATGCCCGCCAACCTATAGCAGAGATCTATGCAGGAGGTGACCCACCTGCCTATCGTCCGCTTGGCTGCAGGTCTGCCAGGTGCAGCTTCAGCGTAGGTGACAAAGAGCTGGCGAACCGCTCCTTGTAATAAGCGAGTGCTCTTTTGGGTCCAAAGTATGGAGCCTATATTCGGCCTCTGAGGTGTGACTAGGGTAGAACACCGGCAGACTCAACACCTGGTTAAGGTGAAACTCTGACACCACCTTTGGAAGGAATTTCAGATGGGGGCGCAGGACAACCTTGTCCCTGTGGAAGACCAGATAAGGAGACTTGATGGAACGCCCCTGGAGCTCTCCCATCCTTCTGGCTGACATGATAGCCACCAAGAAGGCGGTCTTCCACGACAGGTGAGAGATGTCACACCTGTGCATCGGTTCGAATGGCTTGCCCATGAGCTTAGTCAATGGCAGTAGATCCCACGGAGATGGAGGTTCTCGCTGGAGGGATATGTGATCAAGGCCTTTGGCCAGAACAACTTCTCCTGCGCGACGACTGCTTACCTGGCCCGCGCCCGGTAAGCAGAGATGGCTGCCAGATGCACCTTAAGGATCGTCGACCGAATTCCTTGCTGAGAAAGGGACCACAGGTAGTCCAGAATGCTAGCCAATGAACAGGAGGAATGGTCCAACCCCTTGTCCTGACACCACATGGAGAATCTCTTCCATTTGAAGGCATAGCATTTTCTGGTTGACTCCTTACGGGACACCTCAACAACGTTGAGGGCCTCGTCGGAAAGACCCAAGGCCTGGAACTCTAGCCGCTTAGGAACCAGGCCATCAAGTGCAGGGATTGAAGGTCTGGATGGAGTACCTTCCCCTTGTTGACAGAGATCAGGTCCGGGCGGGCTGGAAGCTGCCTCGGGAGCCTGGAGCAGTGGCTGAGGAGATCTGGATACCAGAACTGGCAGGGCCAATCTGGGGCTACCAGAATCACCTGCACCTTGTCTCTCTTCACCTTGAGAAGCACCTTGTGGATCAAGGGGAAATGGAGGGAAGGCATAGAAGAGGCCCGGGTACCACGACCTCGAAGGCATCCCCATGCAGTGTAACCCCCCTGCTGGGGTGTGAAACAGCCTTAGCTTCTCGCATTCTCTCGGAGGTGAACAGGTCCACCCGAGGGGTGCCCCAGTGGGAGAACAGATCTTGTACTACCTCCGGCAGGAGAGACCACTCGTGAGATGTGAGATGCAGTGCCTATCCGGCTGAGGGCATCGGCCAAACTGCTGGAGGCTCCTGCCACATGGATGGCTAGATCTGCCTCCAGGCTGATCATGAGAGACCAAGTGCGGAAAGCCTTCTTGCACAGGGGCAAGGAGTGCGTCCCACCCTGTTGGTTGAGGCAGTACATGGTCGTGGTGTTGTCCGTCTGGACCTGGACCACTTGACCCCGTACAAACGGAGCGAAGGTGGTAAGGGCTAGTTGGACCGCTCAAAGCTCCAGCAGGTTCATGGGCACCCCAACCCATCAGAGGGGCGTTGGTCATCAGACTGACCGTTGGCTCAGGGTGGACAAATGGGATACCCTCCTGCAGATGAGCCACCACTGCAGGCCGCACCACATCTTCTGGGTCACTGTCACTGGCTGGTCCAGAGGACCGGAGTGCTGTGACCACTGGCGGGCCAGCCCCCATTGCAGAGGGCACATATGCCAGCAGGCCCAACGGACCACGCTGGTGCAGACCGCCATGGGTCAATGTCACTAGTTGATCCAGCGGATCGAAGTGCTGTGACCATTGGCTGGCCAGCACCCATTGAAGGGGACGCATGTACCAACGGGCCCAACGGACCACGCTGGTGCAGGCCACCATGAGGCCCAGGCGCAGGAAGTCCCAAGCAGGGCGCAAGTGCCCAACCAGAAATGACTGAGCACAGGAGGAAAGGACCTCGGCCCTGTTCACTGGGAGCCGAGCTCTGCCCTGATGAACTCAACTGACTGCGATGGCACGAGTTCCGATTTGGCCTCATTGATGAGGAGACCAATCTGAGAGCAGACCTGGAAGGCCAGATCCCTGGAGCCTTCCACCTCCAACCTGGAGGGGCTGCAATCAGCCAGTCGTCACAGTAAGGACACACCCGGATCCCTCAGCGCCACAGGAATGCTGTCACCACTGCCATGCATTTGATGAAGACCCTGGGAGCTGGAGAAAGGCCAAAGGGCATGGCCCGGAACTTGTAAAGAGACCCCTCTGCTCTGAAGCAGAGGAAACGCTGATGAGACAGACGGATTGGGACGTGAAAGAATGCGTCCTGGAGATCCAGAGAGCAGAACCACACTCCTAGTTCCAAGGATGGAATGATCTGTGCCAGAGTGACCATCCTGAAGGTGCGTGGCCTTAGGAACTTATTCAAGTTGTGCAGATCAAGAACGGGGTGCCAGACCCCCATCCGTTTTGGGACCAGGAAGTACCTGGACACAAACCCTTGGTCTGCAGGAGGGTCCGCCACCTCCCTGATCACCTCCTTTTGGAGAAGCAGGGCAACATCGGCTTGATGAGCCGACAAAGAGGCTGCGGAACATGTTGCCCCCGTGGGGCGACGGCTCGGTAGGGAGGGGACTGCTCGAACTCCAGGGGCAGACCCCTGCCGACCACTTCTATCACCCAGTGGTCCGTGGTGATAGAAGACCAGGCAGAAAGGAAGTGGCGGAGCCATTCTCCCATGGGGGGAACCTGGGGAGGAGTGACTAGGCTGGGGGCAACACTCCTCAACCCATCACTGGGCAGGCTTGGAAGAAGGACCGGCCGAGGGCCTCCTGGACCTTTCCCTCCAGGCTTCTATTGGAGGAAGCTGCAGACTTGGCCTTAGGACGCCAAGTGTGAGCCTGCTGGCCCTGTTGCTGGTGCTGCTGCGGCGCGGCGTGTTGCAGGCGCGGCCTTTGTCCTTCTGGGCAGACGTGACAGAGTCCAAGGTGGCACTGGACTCTCTATCCTCTGGAGATGGCCTTCCACTCCTGGCCCGAACAAGTCGGTGCCCAGGAATGGAATGTCTGCCAGCTTGTGCTGGGTGTCTGCCGTGAAGGTGGAGATCCGCGGTGCATAGCTACTGCAGCTGCTACTGACCGGGCACAAGAGTCACCGATGTCTAAAGAAGTTTGGAGCTGCTGTTTAGCTACCGCTCTTCCCTGATCCCGAACCTGCTTGACCGTCGTCTGAAGATCAGCCGGGAGATGGGGAAATCACCTCATCCAGGGAACCCATAAGGGCGTGTGAGAAATGTGCCATCAGTACAGCCGAGCTAGCCTGTTGAAAGCCTAGGGAGGCAGCAGCGTAAACCCTCCGCCCCAAGTAATCCAGCTTCTTGGATTCTTTATCGGGCGGTTTGTCCACATCCCTAGCGTTTCTGGAACGCCGGAAAACACTGTTGGTCACCAGCCCTCCGCAGAGGGTGCCTCTAAGAAACCAAGAGTGGACCGTGGGGTTGGCAGACTTACGGCCATCCTGGCCGGAACGGACAAGAAGCAGGCTACTGCCACAACTCCAGGGCCGGGCCAACAAAGGTTTCTGCCACCGGGAAGGCCTCTTTAGGAGAATCTCCTCGGTCCAGTATCTCCGTGAGGGGATACCTGGCCCATTTCTGGACGGGTTCGAGCTGCATCCCAGAAGACTCTGAGAAGAGTCGAAAAATACCCAGGAACGAGGATGGGCTCTCGTCTACCGACTGACCACCAGCGGATTCCAGGTCAATAGGCCTAGAGTACAGAGAGGAGTCATCGTCAGACTCTGAGGAGTCTGCAAACAGCTGCCGAGCGCCTGAGCCACCCTCCACCTGCCGAGGTCGATCGGGAGTGAGGGTGACCGACAACCTATGGGGCAAGCCCTGATCCGACCTCGAATCCTTGGTTGGGGCCCCAGTCTTCGGTTGAGGAGGCGGTGGCTCCACCACAATGGGCAGAGTAGCCAGTTTCGGCTGAACAACCGGCGCCGGCTCCTCGATGACTACGAGGGGTTGCTTCGGTCGCTCTGGTGACAGCCACTTAATAGACGGAGAAGGCAACGGAGTTGGCTTGTTACTGGTCAATAAACGTTGCTGCCACATCATGTCCTCGTAGTGCTGACGTAACTTACGTCAGAGCCTATCCTCTGAAGAGGACAACGATGATGAGTGGAGGTGCTGCTTTCCATGGTGTCGAGACCGAGACCGCTGGCTGGATCTGCTCGACTTGGAAGAGAACGGAGACCTTCGGGTTGCTAGGGGGGTCAATGAGGGCGGGTAACCGCCTCATCCCCTGGTTCAGGGTCCTTTACCAGGGACTCCGGCACAGGAGGCATGGGCAAGTCCTCGGTTACCACCGAGGGAACCGGTGAAGAAGGGTTGTCGGCTTCTCCAGTCAACAAACCGTCTAACGGGTCAAGAAAAATCTCGACCACATCGACGGATGTCTCAGCCGGCTGATATGACGGTGACACACTGAAGCCAGCAGCCTTAGCTGCAAAGTCGACCGAAGTCGAGAGCTGACGGTCCGGTGAAAGGAATCTCTCCCGCTCTCACGAACGGTGATGGTGGGACTTACCTTTCTTCTTAGACCAACTGGAATGTCCTGATGGCCCTTCTCCTTTGGTGGAGAGGGACTGGCAAAGCTCCTTAAAGAAAGCAGTTTAGGAGGAGCCCAAGGAGAGTGGGATAAATGCCGCAACCAAGGAGAAAGATGAAGCAGCCTGGGCTGCCTCCTCCTCGAGGGCGATCAACTGCTCCTCGGAGCCTGCGGAGGCAGACACCGCCCAACAGGCCTCCTTTGACTTCACAGGCGTAGTACCGCTTCTCGACAACCAGGTTGCAGTCTGGTGGTGTGTCCTCAAGAACCAGGCCGAATGACTTGCAGAGATCGAAGACCTTCGGATCGTGAGCAAGACCCTGGCAGAAAACGCACATGGAGTACGGATCTGTCCGGGACATCTTCTGCCCGTAAGGGCACCGACGGAACCTAGGAGTGGATTTGTCCATCGCAGCCGAAGTAGGCTGTTGGTTAACTAGGATCTGCAGCTTATCCATTAGATAGGGAAATGGGCAGACTAGGTGGGCCATGCGGTCCTTATCTGCCATCAAATTCTATGATCCTATTTTCTATGCAGCAGCAAGGGAAGAAGAAGACAGAAGTCTTGTAAATTTTATAACAATTTTCAGTAAACCCGAAGAGTTAGGATCCAGGCCTAAAACGCAGAGCGCTAAGGAGGGAACCTGAGCTTCCAAGCACTAAGGAAAACGTGGAGTCATGGGCAGAGCAGAGGGTTTTACCACCCGGGTGGGTGGGAGGAGCCAGCTTGAAGACCTTCCAGCAAGATTTAAAGCAGCAAGGAACCTGTCACAAAGTGTGGACTGAACAATATATCCACGTCCTTAGAAAAACAGGTTACTCACCTGTAACAGTAGTTCTAGTTGTGGTATATGTTGTTCATCCACACTCTTTGGCATGTCCCCTTCCACTTTAAATCTTGCCAGAAGTCTTCAAGCTGGCTCCTCCCATCCCACATAACCCTCGGCTCCGCCTCATGACGCCAGAGCGTTAGGTGGGTCAGTGAACATCATATACCACTCTTAGAACTACTGTTACAGGTGAGTAAATGGAAATTACGTATCTAACAATTCTTAATCTTCTTGGACCAGTCTCCACCACTCATTCACACTATCGGGAATAGTGCCGGAGGCACTAGGACTCAGCGGAGCAAACATTTTTGCTGGAGGGTCGTGGCTACCAGAGATGGAGCCGCGAGGAGCGACACAGTGAGCCTCACTGCATGGTAATGACTATCTCATGGTCGAACCTCCAACCGCCATGCAACTTTTTCCAAGGAGGTACAGCGTAACTAACCTAGAAGGACAGCCTAACCAAAAACTGGACATAAGATAGTCCGGAAGACCCATATAAGAAGGGTCAACAAAGAAGTCTTCACAACCTAAAGATTGAGGGAGTGAAGACCAACAACAGAGGTGAGCTCTGGGGATGGAGGGTGGGCGTGTGAATGAGTGGTGGAGACTCATCCAAGAAGATCAAGAATTACGGTAGGTACGTAATTTCCATATCTTCCTGGACATAAGTCTCCACCACTCATTCACACTAATGGGAGAGTACCAAGCTAATAATCCCCTGAGAGGGCGGCAGGAGAGACCAAGAGCTCACAGTTTTAGGACAGAAGTCCATTAAGGATGGTTCTGCCAAAGGAAAGATGTTGTCTGGCATGGACATCCAGGGCATAGTGTTTAACGAAAGTATGCACTGAGCTCCAGGTAGCCGCGACTGCAAGTATCTGCAACGGGCACGCTATGGATTTCCGCCAGGAGAAGCCGACCGCTCTAGCAGAGTGAGGTACACTCTGCCCTCCAGCTTAACCTGTGCCATGGAATAACAGTGGCGTAAGGCATGCCACTAGCCATGCTGAGATACATCTGATAGTGACAGGTTGACCCAGCCGGGTCTCACTGAAGGAAACAAACAGTTGTTGAGCTTTCTAAAATCTTTGTTCTATCTAGATAGAAATAAAGTCTCTTGACGCCCAAGGAATGAAGAGAACATTCTCCTTCATTTTGGAAGTCCAAGTAAGAGGGAAGGATCAAAGGTTGGTTTAGATGGAATTCCAAAACAACCTTAGGAAGAAATTATGATGGGTTCTAAGGACTACTTTGTCTTTATGGAACACAGTATACGGAGGGTCTGTGACCAAGGCATGTATCTCAGAGACCCCATGGGCTGAGGTAATGGCCACCAGTAAGAAAAAATTACTCACCTAAGTAATGTTGTTTCTTCTAATGGAGTCTTGCTGTATTCTGACAATAGCAGTGAGTCCCAATCTTCGAACTGCCCCGAGATGAAAGAGTTAACTTTCCATGCCAGGCATGGAACGCTGAGCTCGAGCTCGTTGAGACTCTGTCTGTTGCTGTTTAAACTCAAACCGTCATATCTTTACGAGCTAAACTCACTGAGGTCCTGTGTGGAAGCTGTAAACCTACACTAGCCAACTGGCTACTGACATAAAAACAGATTTTTTGGTCCCAAAACAAAGACTAAAGTCAGGAGACTCAAAAAATGAATAAACACAACACCCACTCACCCGAAGAAAAAGGGGTGATGATAAAAAAGGTGGGGCACCTCCTGAGTGCCAACACTGCCACTGCCCACCCACATCCCAAAAACAGAGGTTCTGAGAGGGAAGGGGGGGGATCAGAATACACCAAGACTCCATAAGAAGAAACAACATTACTAAGGTGAGTAATTTTTTCTTCAAACAACATGAAGTCTTGCTGTATTATGACAAATAGCAGACTACTGCCAGTACCTCCATGGAGGAGGGACAGAACCTACTTAGGAAATAGGCTCTGAAGCACAGCTGTGCCAAACCGAGCATCACTCCTAACCTGGATATCCAGGGAGTAATGCTTGGTAAAAGTGTGAACTGTTTTCCAGGTAGCTGCTTGACATATCTCTAGAACAGGAATTTCCCTGGCAGCAGCCAAGGAAGCAGCTGTACCTCTGGTAGAGTGAGCCCTCAGGCCTGAGGGTGGAACCTTACCTAGTTTTTCATAGCAAAATTGAATGCAAGAGACAATCCACCTGGCAATGGATCTTTTAGTGGCAGGTTTTCCTTTACCAACCTTACCATAGTCGAGGAACAGTTGGAGGGAGTCAAACCTGTGACCCTTGGTACGCTCTATGTAGTAGCTAAGGGTTCTTTTCACATCTAACTGTGCAGCCTCCTCTCACCAGAGGAGGAATGGTCAGTGAAGTACACAGGAAGAGACACAGATTGGTTAAGTGGAAGTCTGAAACCACCTTAGTAAAACTTCCTGTTAGTCCCGAGGACCACCTTATCTCTATGGAAGGAGATAAAAATCAGGCTCCACTGACAGGGCTTTGTAACTCACTTATGCACTGGCAGAGGTGACAGACTACCAGAAACACAGTTTTCCAAGTCAAGTACTTAAGCCTGCTGAAGACAAAGGCTCAAAGGGGTTGCATAAGCTGAGCAATGCAAACGTTAAGGTCCCAAGCAGGGCAGGGTCCCTGAATGGAGGATTGGTATGAAGCAATCCCTTGAAAAACTTGGAGAATACATGGTGAGCTGAAAGAGAAGAGGCTTACCTGCATGGAAATGAAAGCAGAAACAGCTGCCAGATGAACCTTTAGTGTAGCTGGTCTGAGTCCCAAGCTATTCAAATGGACCATATAATCAAGGACTGTGTGCAGATCAGCAGACTCTGGGGAAATATGCTTCCCAGAGCACCATATGGAAAATCTTTTCCACTTGGAATTATAAGTAGTTCTGGTGGAAGGTTTCTAGAAGCCTTTAGAATATCCATTACACCTGGGAGGGGTAAATCAGCAAACTCTAACTCTTCAAGAGCCAGGCCTTGAGATTGAGAGTTGAGATCTGGTACCAACCCTCCCTGAGCACAGGTTAACAGGTTGTAATTCCTGGAAGAGACAGGGGAAGATGGACTCAAGGACAACAGGAGAGGATACCAGGGCTGTCTGGCCCAGTCTGAGCAATCAGGATCACCTTGCAGGGTTGAGACCTGATTTTGACCAGCACTTAGACAGGGAGAGGAGTGGGAAAACATACAGAACTTCCCTTCCCAACTGAGAACTAAGGCATCCAGGGGACTGAGCCCAACACTTGGGGCCTGTGCAAAAAGGGAAGTTGGTGATTGTCTGGGGCTACAAAAGATCTATCTGAGGGGTGCCCCATCTGGAGAATATCACCTCCAAGACCAGGGGATCCAGTGACCATTCTGTGATGGCCCTGAGATATCCTGCGAGAGCATCTGCCAGGACATTGTCCTTGCCTGGGAGATGTACTGCTGTGAGGGAGGTGTTCAGGAATAATCCAGAGACCACAACTTCATTGTTTCTGTGCACAAGGCCGTAGATGAGGCCTCCTTGCTTGTTGATGTATCACATTGTAGGGTATTGTCTGTTCTGATCTGAATAACTTTGCTCTGAACAGACTTGGAAAAAGCTTGAAGTGCTAGAAATACTGCTCTGAGTTCCAGCAGATTGATGTGAAGCAGAGATTCCTGAGGGGACCACAACCCCTGGGTGGTCAGATCGCCTAAGTGAGCCCCCCACCCCAAGAGGGAGGCATCAGTAGTAAGGATTAAAGAGTGAGACTGAGTGACAAAGGGAACTCCTTGTCTTAGATGTTTCTGATCCTGCCACCACTGCAAGGCCTGGATCAGGGTTCGAGTCACTGGGATCAGTTTGGTCAGAGGGTCCTTTTTCTGAGACCAAAAGGCTCTCAGATGGAACTGAATGTCTCTCATCTGAAATCTTGCTCCCTGCACCACTGCTGTAGAAGCAGCCATGTGCCCCAGGGCTGCAGAAAATGCCTTGCTGGTGAGACACCTGTAGGGTGAATGGAGGAGGCTAGTGTGATAAGGGTCCTTGCCCTGTCCAGAGGAAGGAAGGCTTGGCCTTTTCTGTATCTAGCTCTCGCCTTTTGAAGGTGAGAAGATTGGACAGGCTCTAGAACTGACTTTGAAAGATTCAAAAGGAAACCAGAGAGGAGCAGTTGCTGAGTTATCTGTAGGTGTAACTTGACTTGGTCTGGGGACTGGCCCACTATGAACCAGTCGTCCAGGTATGGGAAGATGGCATCACTTTGCTTTCTTAGAAGCAACTACTACTGCCAGGCATTTTGTGAACATCCTTGGAGCAGAGGTTAGACTGAAGGGCATTGCTCTGAACTGGTAGTGGTCTGAGGGCAGCTCAAACCTGAGCTACTTTCGATGGGAGTCTAGATGAGAATATGAAAATAGGCATTCTTGAGGTCCAGGGAAACTAGCCAGTCCCATGGCCTTAGAGAGGGTAGAATTATTCCCAGAGTCACCATTTTGAATTTGGTTTTAAAAGGTGCTTGTTTAAATATCTGAGACCCAGGATGGGCCATTCTCCTGTCTTTTTGGGGTAAGGAAATATGGAGTACAATCCTTTGCACTGGTGTAGGGTGGAACCCTTTCCACAGCTCTGAGAACCAAGAGGGATCGAGACCTCTGCCTCTGAGGGATTGCAGGTGGAAAGGATCTGGTTCTCAGCTTTGGGAATTTTTGAAGCTGAGAACCAGTCCCTGGCTTACTACTTCCAGGACCCACTTGTCTGATGTTAGAGACTCAGTCCTGGACAAGTAAGCCAGCCTGCCCCCTACAGGTAGTGGAGAATCGACCCTGGCGACATCCATCATGGTGCCTGTTTGGCAGGGGATTTTGGCTGAGGGGTGGAAGCAGGCCTGTTTGTACCCCTCTGCCTGGCCTCTAAAGAACCCTCTGAGCATAGGCAGAAGAAGGCCTAGGCTTGGTGAAAGGCCTATGAAAAGGCCCACCCCTGTCCCTGGATGCTGCCTCTGAGGAGTGGCCTTCTTCTTGGCCTGTGCCTCCCTATAGGTGGTCCTATATTCGTCCATTTTCTTCATAATTCTCTGTTTCTCCCCAAACAGAGAATTACCCACACAGAAAATCCATGGCCTTAGTATGGGTATCCTGTGACAGGCTAGTACATCTGAGCAAGCCATTCTACAAAGTGCCACAGAATGTAGCCATGACTCTAGATGACACATCCTGGAGTCCACTGCAGCATGGAATTGCACCTTGATGCCTCAATACCATCAGCAGCCACCTGCTCCAGCTCCTTGGCAGCTGGCCAGGGACCTGTTTTGCTAAAGCCATGACACTGTCCCATCTGGATTTCGGATACCTACAGTACAGGCCATATGGTTGGCCCTGTCTGAGTCCCAAGGATGATGCCATGTACTGTTTCTTTGCTATGGCATCAATCCTCCTGAGTCCTTGTCTGGGTGGTGTGAAGCAAGGGAATATTTATACACAGGCTGCAGCCTGCACTACCCTAACATGGCTGCATTGTTGTGTAGGGAACCTGTATCTGGAGCCCCGACAATGTATAACTGTTGTCCATTCTTTTATCCACAGGAGGTACAGTATTAGAGTCTTTAAAATCTTAAATGTCTGTTTCCCAAAAGATTTGTGTAGGGAAGAGACAGCCTCCCTAGACTCTGGGATATCCATCATTTCCACATAGTCAGGTTCCTCCTGGTCATCCACAGCTTCTTCCATAGGAAGCTGGAGGGGTTCAGCCTTTTTAAAAACATGAAATGGGAGGGGACTCAGAAGCTTGGAGAGCACTCACTGAAGGTCTGTCTGGGGAGATGTAAGGTGTGTGGGCATATCCAGACTTTCAAAACCACATTTACTTTCCTCATACTCCTCTTCTTCCTCCTCCTCCAAGTTCATAATATTCTCTAAATCATAATGTTGAACCAGTGAAACCGGCCAGAACGGCCCCTGATGGGTACGGTTGGTCGGAACCGGGAAAGCGACTTGCATAATTTTATCGCTTTATTATTTCTTCTGTTGGAGAAGAAAGCTTTGGATCCACACCAGCTGATTTTTCCTTTCTTGTTCTTTCTTAGCTGAACGACTCCTCAGAATCGGTTCTCTTTGCACCTGAAGAAGTCTGCGTAGCCTGGTCAGAGGGCACTCCTTCTAGTTCGGTTTGAACTGAACCGGGCTGGCCATCCTAGTTCCAGCGGACGTTTGGCTCCTTTCCCTGGAGCCTACCAACTCTCTCTCTAGGGTAGCTGCAGGAAAATTTTTACAAATCTGGCAGTCTGCATTGAGGTGGTCAAACTCCAGACAACAAACACAGGTGGTGTAGGGTCAGCCTTAACAAAGACTTCCCCACACTGCAGGCAGTGCTGAAGACCCAGTGGGCCCGGTTTTCTTTTTGGGTTTCTCAGACATTGTCAGTCCTAACCAAACTTACCCTCTTTAATGGCAATCCATGAGGCAAGACCCTCTTATCAGGTTCCTGACCATTATTACGGAGTCATGGAAAAAATGAAATAAAATCTGTTTTTTTTAGAACCGATAAGAATCGTAACCACACACTAAAAAGTACAGATAAAATTTTCAATAACTTGATCGGTTCTAAACCAACCGATGAACTGCTTACAAGTTCTGCACAGAAAGAAAATAATATAAACCCTATCTAGTACTCCCACAAATACTACAGACAGAGACTGAACCGACAGGTTACTGTTTAAATTCAGTCGAAAACCAAGAAAAGTGGTACTTTAACCGACAAACTGAACCAAGCAGAAGGAGAAATCTCCGGAGCGACTGTTCAGTGAGGCAGAGTAAAGAATCTGACGGTTTGAGTTCAAACAGCAACAGACAGTGTCTCAACTGAGCTCGAGCTCAGTGTTCCATGCCTGGCATGGAAAGTTAACTCTTTCATCTCCGGGGCAGTTCGAAGGTTGGGACTCACTGCTATTGTCAGAATACAGCAAGACTTCACGTTGTTTGAAGGCAGTTTTCCAGGTGAGAAATTTTAGCTTACAGGTAGCCAGAGGTTTGAAAGATTTCTGAGTAAGCATGTCTAGCACAAGATTAACGTCCCAGGCTGCGACTGACGTCTTATAGAGGTCTGGTATGCAGAATTCCCTTAACAAAACCTCTAACCACAGGTAACAGCCAGTGACAAGGAAAATATCGGCTCATGATAAGCTGAAGTGGCACAAAAGGTGAACTTTGACTGTAGAGTACTCAGACCTGAATTTGAGAGGTCTAAGAGGTACTCCAAATGTTATCTAGTGGGCAGGAAAAGGATTTAAAAGAGGATTAGCACATCGAGCGAAAAACACTTCCATTTGGCTGTATAAAGTTTTCCTGGTAGCTGGCTCATGCCACAGCCAGAAGAATATCTGAAACCCTGCGAGAGACACTGAACTTGTTCTACTTCTATACGAACATACGAATTTCATAGCAGATAAAGGCCTAGAGGTCTATCAAGTCTGCTCGAATGTGCAGCTAGCACCCCTTATTCTGCAGCTGCCCTCCCTTCCACCCTTTCCTTCATTAACCCTCCCCTTGTCCTGTCCCATCCTCGCTTGAAGCAGTCCACTGTTCATTGCATCACTTCTACAGGTAACGCGCATTCACCAACCACCACCTCTCTGTAAAAAAGTGTCTCCTCATCTCCTCCTGAACCTTCCTCGCTCCAGTCTCATATCACAGCGCCTAGTGGCGCCTCCTCCCCTTACTTTGAACAGCCCCTCTGTACCTGTCTTGTTTATTCCTTTCATGTATTTAAAGGTTTCAATCATGTACCCCCTGTCTCTCTCTCCTCCAGTGAGGTACATGTTCAACTCTTCAACAACCTCTCTCCGCCATGTAAGTCCCCCAGACCTTGATCATCTTTGTCGCCTCATCCTGCACTCCCTCAAGTAACCAATGTCCCTTTTCAGATACAGACGCTAGAACTGCACACAGTACTCCAGGTGTGGTCTAACTAATAACCTATACAGTAGCAGAATCACCTCCTCCTCCTTGAGATATACCCCTGCAATACAACCCAGCATTTTGTTGGCCTTTGCAGCTGCCTTCCTACACTGCGACGGGTTGTTCATTGACCCTGTGATGAAACACACCCAGATCCTTCTCCTCCTCTGTCTGGGCTAGCTGCACTCCCCTAGCTAGTAAGTCCTCCTCGGGTTACCCCATCCCAAAATGCATCACCTTGCACTTTTTGGCATTAAAGAGGCCCAGTTGCCAAGATGTCTGACCAGGTTCAAGCTTGCCAGATCATCCTGCAACCCCTGCCATCCCCTGGTCATCACCACAGCGCCAGCCTTGGTATCATCAGCAAACAGACTGAATCTTGCTCTTGATGTCCCATGATATATGCCACAATGAATATCCCAAACAACACTGGTCCCAACACCGAGCCCTATGGGACACTGTCAATCACACATGGGGTGAGAGCCTCACCCACCACCACCCTGTTGCCTTCCCCTGCAGCCAGTTTCCCACCCATCTCACCAGCATTGCACCTGCCTGTGCCTACTAACCTTCCCAGCCTTCAAGGCACTGGTCGAGATGCCTTACTGGAAGTCAGATCTGGGACCATCCACTGCATGTCCCCTGTCCAGTTGCCTAGTTACAGTCATAGAACCCGACCAGAGTTGGTTTGGCAGGATCGGCCACGATAAAGCCATGCTGTCTGCTGTCCTGTGGTCCTTTGGCC
This sequence comes from Neoceratodus forsteri, assembly GCA_016271365.2. NCBI lineage: Eukaryota > Metazoa > Chordata > Ceratodontiformes > Ceratodontidae > Neoceratodus > Neoceratodus forsteri. The sequence continues at coordinate 26,200,899 of CM057455.1, read as the reverse complement.
TCTAAGATGGCCACCAGCCTCTCCTTCAGGATGGTCTCATTAAACACCCACAGTGGATGTGAGGCTCACTGGTCTGTAGTTTCCCGAGGTTCATCCTTGGGGCCACTCTTGTGGAGGGCACCACATGACCATCCTCCAGTCCTAAGTGCACACCCCAGATGTAGTGAGGCATTAAATGGAGCTCTGCTAAGGTCCTGCAAGGACCTCCACCAGCTCCTTCAGTACCCTGGGGGATGCCATCTAAGCCTGTGCCTTGTCCACCTCAGTGCCTTCAAACCCCCAACTCTGCCTCCATGAGTTCCCCATCTATCACCACCCCCCCTCAAGGCTGCCATTTCACCCATCTTGGGTCACCCCCCTCTTCTCTTTAGTAAATACTGGAGCAGAAGTATCATGAAGCTCACTATCATACCCTGCTTCCACCCAACCCCTCCTTCCTAATCCTCATTTATGGTCCTTACAGTCTTTTCTCCTGATGTACTTAAAGAAGTCCTTCCCTTCTTAATGCCTTGTGCCTGAGTTCCGAGATGCTTTGGCTCCCCTCACGTCTTTGTCACCTCCTTGATTCTGTCAAGTACCCCTCTCTGCCTCCCCTCCCTGTTTCTTGCATTTCCTAAAGGCAGCTCTTTTCCTCCTTACCTTTCCATGACCTCCTTGCTCAACCAGCTCGGTTTCTTAGCTCAGCCTTCTTGCTCTGGGCTTTGCAGCAGTTTTGCCGTTGCCTACTATCCCCAACTTATGAGCTCCCATCTCTGGTTAGTAATCCATACTAGATTGAATTCTGGCCAGGTACCTTTTACCACTTCCCCATCCTCCCAGTCAGCCATCCAGATCCAGCACTCTTGTGCCAGATTCCACTCCTTCCTTGCCCATATCCAATGCCGAGCCATACTGGTGGTGGTCACTCCCTGACAGCGGTTCCTCCACTATAAGTTCTCTCAACAAAGTCCCCATTTGCCAGCACAAGGTCAAGGGTATTCCCAACCTGGTTGGTTCCTGACCATTTGCAGCAGGAAGCTGTCCTAGAAGCATCCAGCAGTACCTCCCCTTCTGTTCCTGGTTGTTGGGGTGCTCAGTCCACTTCTGGCATGTTGAAATCCCCCACAATCACCACCACCTCTCAGTGGGTCCTCCTGATCTGTCCCATAGTTCCTGTCTAACTCCTCCATCCCAGAGATGGTGGCCTGTACACACTCCCATTCTAGACTCTATTCTTGGAATCCTGGATTTGCACCAGAGTGACTCTGCCTACCCTCCTCCTTGCACTCCTTACACACTTCGTTGTACCACATAGTGCCCTCCTTTTCCCAGTCACCCTGTCTCACAGAATAACCTGTACCCTGGTACAGACAGGTCCCAGATCATTATATTGGGTGGCCCATGTTTCCGTGATGGCTGCAATGTCCACCTCTCCCTCTGCCATGAGACACCAACTCTGCAGATTTCCTCCCAGGCTCCTAGCATTAAGGATAACCACCTTCACCCGTTCCCCCTCCTCCCATCCCTGCCCTCCTTTCCACATCACCAATAGTACCTTGCCATTTGTCTTTGTCACTGTTATGGGGGTAGCTCATATGATTTCCCAACCCAACCTTGCATATCTCTTCCCCAATCACAATTCCCCCACTCCTAGTTTAAACCAAACTTCCTCTATATTCTTCCATCTCGCTTCAACACTTTCTTTCCTTCCTCACTCAAGTGTAGTCTGTCCTTGGCATAGAGACTACTGTCCTCCCAGGTCCCTCCCAACCTCCCAACAGCCCATACCCTGTAGCACAACACCAGGTTCTTAGCCATCTGTTAAATTCCTCTATTCTCAGCTTTCTTGTTGGTGCTTGCCTTGGCAACCGGAAGTATCTCGGAAAAAGTTACTGATCTTCCTGCCCCTCACATAATTGTACTAGTTCCTCAAAGCTCCTCTGGACTGTATCTACTGTCTTGTCAACCAGGTCGTTTGTCCCAAGATGTATAATTAAATAGGAAGCTTGTCCCTACCCTTCTAGCATATTTCAGAACAGACTGTCCCACCCTTTCGCTGTCATTCTGGCAAGGCCTCCACCCAAATCGACTATGCCTCTCCGCCTTGCTACCCATGACTCCTCATTAGCGATAGGTCCCCCAGCACTAGATTCCACCTCTCTACTCCTGTTTACTTCTTTCATCCCCTCCTCATTTCAGCTCCTCTTCTTCCTCTTGCACATTGTGATGCCCTTTACCCTGTTGCAGTTCTCCAGCAGAACTTCCACGCTCCAGGTTGGTCCAGGCATTTATCCATTCTCCTCTAATTTCATCACTTCCCTCCTCCACCTTCTTCCTCTCTAGCAGTGCAAAACCATTTTCAGAAGGCCCTCCACAAATGCCTGCTCCTCTCTCTTCATAGTAACCTGTTCTCTCCTTTCCACTCCATGACTTTTGCCACCTCCCCTCACAGTCCCTATCTCCTTCCATTTGTCTTTGGTCTCCTGATCTGGTTTCCCAGCAATCGTTCTTCCTGGCCTGGGCCTTGTCTCTGCTTCCTCCTGCAGGCCTCTCCTCATCACTGCTGGCTTAAATTTCCTCCTCATCTCCCTTCTTCCCTCCCTCAGTATTGGGCTAAACCCACCCCCAATCTGCCTTGCCTGCCTGGATTCCTCCTGCAGACCTCAATCTCCTTTCTAAGTTTCCCTGTGTGGTTGCCCTCAGCCTCCCACTCTCAGGCAATGTTTAGAAGATTGGTACACCGCAGTTCTTAACAACCTACCTACCCCACATAGCAGTTACCAACGACCCCCCACCCTTCCAGATGCGGGATACCAAACACTCCCCAAGTCCCTTCCCCTCATCAAGTGAAAACATTCTTTATGTCCCCACCCCTTTGTTGCACACGTTTAGATATATTGAGCAACTGCTTTGATATTCCTATCCACACAAAAAATACTTTAAGTAGCCATTGCACAACCTTCTTCAACTCCTACTCCCCCTTTACCCAATGCAATAACTATGTAGTAGTATTAATAATGCAACGCCCTAGATTTGCATTCGCCCTTCCACTGAAACCGTCCTCTTCACTTGCTGCAATTCCTTTCTGGATGTCACCAGCCTGTTATGACAGTAGCAAACCTTTTGCCTGTTTGAGAAGTGATGTCAGAACCCCTAACAAAGGGAATAATTGACCAGGGGTGGTGGGTGAGGGGTTTGGGTGGAAGTGGGACAACCCAAGTCCTCGAGAGCAATCAGGTAGCTGGGGCCTCCAGTCAGACAGTAGCACCTTCCCCACTCAAAACTTTGCAGCTAGTAAACCCAGCAACAATGAATCAATTCTACTCAAAGCCCCAACATGGGTTTACTACCAAAAGAAACAGGACACCAATTCAAACAGCTCACCAACAATACATCAAAATGGGTTTGGAATTATAGATATAGGTCTCCAATTCAAAGAAACAGACCAGTTAACACACCAATTATAGTTTAAAAAGAGAAGAAATAGGACTCTACAAGTACAGCCTGCCACATAAACCAAACAAATGACCCCACTTTTAGTACAAAACGGGTTTCAAAAATTCCAACAGCCCAAACAATACCCTGCTAGCACCTTAGTAGTAAGAAAGAAAATAAACATTCTACACAGTAGAATCCATGAAAACAATGTAAAACAAGAAGCTACTGTACTGTAGATCTGATCCTATCCCCCTTCAGTTCCTTCTGAAGCCAAAGCACTGACTCCACCTAGTTCAGCTCCCACTCCCTGCTGGGTGAGACCTGGCCAGACAAATTAGCACCCCTTCCCCACTCAAAACTTTGCAGCTAGTGAACCTAGCAACAATGAATCAATTCTACCCAAAGAAACAGGACACCAATTCAAACAGCTTCACCAACAATACATCAAAATAGGTTTGAATTATAAAACATAGGTCTCCAATTCAAAGAAACAGACCAGTTAACTTACACCAATTATGTTTAAAAGAGAAGAAATAGGCCTTACAAATGCAGCCTGCCACACGTAAACCAAACAAATGAGCCACTTTTAACTACCAAAACAGGTTTCAAAATTCCAACAGCCCCAAACAATACCCTGCTGGCCTTAGTATGAAAGAAAACAAACATTCTATAAGTGAATCCATGAAAAACAATGTAAAACAAGAAGCTACTGTACCAGCAGATCTGATCTGTCCCCTTCAGTTCCTTCTGAAGTAAGCACTGACTCCACCTGATTCGACTCTGCCTCCCTGCTGAGTGCTGCCCAGCTCTGCCTCCCCTTCTATCTCTTCAGGAGCCGAAGGTGAGCGGCCTCAGGTTGGGATGAACAGGCCCCTGGTCAAGAGGTTAGTCTGAAGGGGAAGTGATTTCGGCAGAGCTGTCGACATACTGCCGAGTAGTGTAAACCACATCTGTCAAGGCCAGAAGAGACATGGGGATCACTTTGTCCCCCAGGGTTGAACTTGAGAAGCACCCTCTGAATTAGAGGAAGAGGCAGAAGGCATATAAGCGTTTTTGTCCACTGCAGCCTGAGCGCCTCCTGAGAAGAAAATACCAGGCCCTGGATTTTGGAGGTAGAAGAGAGGCAGTTTGTGTTGAGTGGGGATGCAAAAAGGTCCAGGTCTGAGTTCCCCACTCTGCGAATATTGACCGAACTACAGCTGAGTCGAAGACCATGGGCGGAGGATCTGTCTCTGTTCTGCTGAGGTGATCTGCCAGTTAGTTCAGCACTCCTGGCAGGTGAGACCATGAATTGAGACTTGTGCTGCAAGCACCATTCCACATTCTCATGGCTTCTCTGCATAGGGGGTAGGTGAGCACACGCCCCTTTTGTTGATGTAATACATCACTGCTTTTTATCCGTTTGAAGGAGAATGTTCTTGTGACAGAGAATGTCCTTCAATGCCTGGACATAAAGACTAGCTCTCATTTCTAAGACATTTATGTGAAGCTGGGACTCGACCGAGTCACGTACCTTGAGTGTGGAAGTCTGACAGTGAGCTCCCCACCCATCAGGGATGTGTCTGTGGTAATGGAAATCTGATGATCAGATGAGCAAGGGATACCCGCTTCTGGGAGATAGATCTCTTGCGATCCACCAGATGAGTGACCTCTTTAGAGGTTCTGTCACCTTGATGAGAAAGGACTCTTGGTGAGTGGTTGGGATCACTGGGTACTGAGCATCCACTGAGAAGTTCTCATGTGAAGGCATGCAGAAGTGCAGTGAACACCGAGGATGCCATGAGACCTAGCATCACGTTACATCGAGAGAGCTGGAACAGGTTGCTTTCCCGATGTGATGGGCCATCTGAAGGATGTCGGCTCCTCCCTGTCCTCTGGAAGAAAAACCATCTGCACAGGAGGGGCGCTCCTCTGCGATTTTTGAGGTTTAGCAGGACTCTCATGGATGTGAGGCATGGTGCAGCGTATTCTGACATCCAGAGTTCCTACCTGGAGAGGACTTGCCCGAAGCCAATCGTCCAAATAGCGGAACACCTGTATTTCGATCTTTCTGAGATGCGCTACGAGAACTGCACAACACTTTTGTTAAACTCATTAGGCGCTAAAGAATGAGCCCAAGGGCGGGACTCCAGAACTCGATAATGCTGTCCCACAGCCACAAACCTAAATTTGTGATGCTTTGGGAGAACAGAAATGTGCTGGTAAGCATCCTGCATGTCTAGGGAGGCTAACCAGTGGGTTGATAAAGCAAAAGTAACAGGGATTCCCTAGTGAGATCATTTTGAATTTCTCCTTGGCAGAAATTTGTTTAGATTTTCTGGGTCCAAGGAAATGGGGTGCATGCCCCGGTTTTCTTTGGAACACAGAAAGTAATGGGAGTAGAACCCTGTGTTCCGTTGATGCAGTGGAACTACTTCTACTGCCCTGTTGTTGGAAGGTCATGAATCTCGGCGGCGAGAAGGTCTGACTGAAGGGTTGACAGCAGGCTATCGTTTGGGAGGACGATCCGGAGGGGTCTCCACAAGACTGAGTGAATACCCCTCGCGGATTATCCGGAGGACCCATTTGTCTGAGGTTTTGGACTTCCATTGATTGTAGAAGTGCGTCAGATGACCTCCCACCGCTGAGGAAGAGTCCACCTTGGGCAGCTGAGGTGGGACTTGGGCCAACAACTCAGAAGGTGGCGCTGGGCGCTTTGGGTCCTTGCGCCTTCTGTTGCATTTTCTTTTGAGACTGGGGGGCTTGGTTTTTATGAAAACCTCTTCTGCCTTTGTCTTGAAAGGACTGGCGTTTATTAACACCCCCTCGAGAGGGGACAGGAGGAGATTGAGCCAACTTAATGGCTAACCTAGTCTTTTGTATAGCTTCTAGAGCCTGTTCTACTTGAGGGCCGAAGAGATACACACAATCAAAGGGCAACACCATTACCTGCTGCTGTGCGTGATTCGTGAAACCTGAAGTGCGCAGCCAGGAATGACGGCGGGCACAAATGCTGGCCGCCACCGCACGGGAAGCAGTATCGAAAGCATCCATAGCTGCTTTAACCTGCTGGTTGTTGGATTCGATACCCCTGGTAATGGTCTGAAGTAGCTCTGACTTTGTGTCCGATTCCGGTAGAGCTTCAGCCATTTGTTTGAGTGAGTGCAATGGATATACTCATATTGAAGAAACAACCTGTAGTAGCTGGCGTCACTACTGCCAGGGTGGAAGCAGCAGAGCTCTCTTACCTAAAATGTCTATCTTGTAAGGATTCTTTTGTTATTAGGTAGAGCTGTAGTAGTCTGAGGAAGGACGACCTATTCTCTGCAAAACTACAACAGAATTCATATAAGGCTTGGGACGCCAAAATGGGTCGATCCTTGGGGGCTGAGTATTTACCATCTATGGATTTAGCTACTGAAGGAATGAGAGCAGGGTTATTCCATACCATTTGAGACAGCATCTCAAAGGAGGGCTGTACGGAGAGTCAAATCCGTAGGGATCTTCAGAACATGGAGATATTGGAGTCTTAGCAATTTCCCAGGATCGATGTCTGTAGTTTGGAGAAAGGCGAAAAATCAAGTTTTTCCAGCAGAGACTTAAAAGACAGGTCCTCGACCACAGGCTCTACAGCAGGAATAGATCCTGTTCCTTCCACTTCATCACCCAGCCTAAGGTCTGGATCAGGCTCAATGTCATCTCCTGAACAGTCCAGGAGGGACTGCATGGACAGGAAATGAGTGAAAATCAGAGAAATGAGGAAGGAAAAGGGTTAAAGGAGGAGTCCTGAAAGGTGGATGACACCCTAAGAACCTCTGGCCCCAGAAATGCACGGCTGCTGAAATCATACGGTGCTGATGAAGCACACAAGCCAAGGAACCATGGCGCCAGAAGGCAGCCACCACGATGCTCCACAAGGCGCGATGAGCGCACAGCGCCAAGGGCGGCTGACGATGCACATGGCACCAAGTAACTCAACAGCGCTGAGGACAGCACCGACAGATGCATCGGCGCTGAAGATGGCGCCGAGCGTGCGATCGACGCCAAGGGCATCGAAAACACCCAAAACTCTGAAAAACAGTATTTGAAAGGAGAAGGGAAGAAGAGCAAGGAGATAGAGTATCGGTGTGGCCTCTTGTGCACAGCCATATGAAGGGGGAAAAATTACTCACCTGGTAATGTTTCTTCTAATAGAGTCTTACTATATTATGACATATACAGTTTGTCTCAACGTAGAACTGCTCCAGGTGAAAGAGTTAACTTCCGTGCAGGCATGGGAATCTTGGCGCGAGCTAGGTGAAAAAAACTGTCTATTGATCTTCAAACTTAAACTGTCAGATCTTTACAAACAAAAACTCACTAGAATTCTGTGTGAAGCTGTAAACCTACACTAGCCAAGTGGCCACTTAAAATATTAACACATTTTTGATCCCAAACCAAAGACTCAAGTCAGGGGACCCAAAATAAATCAATACTAACACCCCAACAAGGAGGGTGAAAACACAAAGTGGAGGCATCACTAAGCGTCAACACCACTGCCCACCCATCCCAAGAGAAGAGAGGTTCTGAGAGGGGCAGGCTGGGGGAGGTCATAATATAGCAAGACTCCATTAGAAGAAACAACATTACTAAGGTGAGTAATTTTTCTTCAAACAACATGAAGTCTTGCTATATTACCAACATATCTGATTCACAAGCAGTACCTCCATGGAGGAGGGACAGAACCTATAGGAAATAGGCTCTGAAGCACAGCTGTACCAGAACCGAGCATCACTCCTTGCCTGGATATCCAGAGAGTAATACTTGGTGAAGTGTGTACTGTTTTCAGGTAGCTGCTGACATATCTCTAAGATAAGGATGTCCCTAGCAAGCAAGCTAGAGCAGCGGCCTGTACCTCTGGTAGAATGAGCCTCAAGCCAGAGGGGGGGATCTCTGCCAGTTCCTAATAACAAAATTGGATACAAGGACAATCCACCTGGCAACTGATCTCTTGGTGGCAGGTTTCCTTTCCCAACCTCACCAAAAAGTGAGGAAAAGTTGGAGGGATTGAACCTGTGACCCTGGTCGTTCTATATAGTAACTAAGAGCCCTCTTAACATCCAGGTTGTGCAATCTCCTCTCACCAGAAGAGGTGTTCAGAGAAAATACTGGAAGGAGATAGATTGGTTAAGATGAAATCTGAAACCATCTTAGGCAAAAACTTCCTGTTAGTCCTGAAGGACTACCTTACCCTGTGGAAAAGTTCTGTAGCTGGAGAGATGTAAAATAAAGGAAAAGAAAAAGAAAGCGAGGCAAGAGAGCCATGGGACAGAAAAGGAAAGGAAATAACTGAAAAGGAAAGTCAACGGAGAGTAGACAGAGGAGAGAGAATTTGTACCTAAGGGACCGATGAAGGCCCCTTTCCGGGGCAGCTCTAGGGAGGAACAGAGAGGAGGAAAGGGAAGAAGAGGAAGAGAAAGAAAGAAAGGTATGTTGAGAGGAGGACAGTGCCCACGAGCATTGGTTGAGAGGTTTATAGGCTCTAAACTGACCAGGAGCAAGAATCCCAGTTGGTAGGACTAGGGGGAGGTTCAACCAACCACCTGAACAGATCCCAAGAGGGCAGACTCTCTGAACTCTCAACATGCCAAGTCCCTTCATCCTAGTTGAGGGCCCTTAGACTGTCTGGGCAGAAACTGTTCCGGTAGAGCCATCCAGGAAGGGACTAAGCCCCCAGCACCTTGTTAAGTGCTAACACAGAAGTGTATGGAAAGACTATGCCTTCTCAAGGCAGTTTATGTGAAAGGTAGAGTGAACTCAATCAGACTTCCTAGGCAAGGCAGACAGATGCTCAGAGCTGACAAGTTCAGTCAGCAGCTAGAAGAGCTTGAAATAAGACCTGCCAGGGGATTCCAGACTTTGTGGAGGCCCAAGACAGGGCCACCTGGGCTGTAGAAACTGCATGACCTGAAGAAGGTAAGTGAATCGCACCACAGGGCAGTCAGAAAGAGTTCTCAAAATTAGAGAATTTGGAACCGCGCTCGCCCCCTTACCTTGAGCAAAAGGAGGTCCATTCACAGGAATGGGGAAAAAGAGCAGAAAAGTTTTTTTTTTTTTTGGCATAAAGGCCAAGGGGAGTAAGAGGAACGAGACGGGAAGGGGAAGACGCCACAGAAGGAGGCCACTGAGGGGAAGATGGGTGGATATCAGTAATGAATGGTGAAGATACAAGAGAAGATCAAGATTTATGGTAGGTACGTAATTTTCATATTTTCCCTTGTCAATCTTCACCATTCATTACTGCTTGGGTGAGTACTAAGCCCTCCTAAGAAGGGGGGGTAGGAACCCTGAGGGAACAAGACCCCAGCCTCCTGTTGGTGAGAAACAGAAGGAAGACCCTGGCTAACACAGAGAGAGAAGTTGTGAGGGGAGAAAAGCTAGAGGTGCCTCCCCGGACGGGAGACGGAGGAAGCCCCTGCAGAAGTCTCCCAGCCTGGAGGAAAAAGACGGTCCCTGGAAAGCTGAGCGTATCACCCTCGCTCGGCCAGGGTGACAACCTGATAGGACGAAGCCATGCCGCCTGCCTAATGCAGATCGCTGTCCTCGCGAAGCCTAGAAGCCACCTCATTGGCGCTATAAGATGCTCCTTGTTGTCTTGCCAGCCCAGGCCTATAGCAGAGAGGGCAATAGCCTGTCTGGTGTGCTCTGATCAGGCATTGATGCTAAGAGCTGGAGAGCATTGACCACAGATGCCGATTGTAGGCAGCGTGGGAGCCTGATGGATGCAATGCAAGCCACCGCATCTAGAAGAAGAGAACACTCTTCGCCCACCGCCCAACTGTAGGGATTCCGAATCTGGTGGACTTGCCAGCGCCAGGCAGCGACGCCCGGAAGGAGTCTCAGGCAGACCAAACCCGAGGATGGGTTGGGAAGGGTACCCAGGATTCCGAGGGGCTACCCTTCGGCGACAGTCTGCCGGGCTGGAGAAAGGGCGGCTGGCGATCGCCAGGAACGGATACCCTGAAGGGATAGGCCAGGAAGGTACTACCAGGTGCTGGGCATTGAATTCTCCAAGGAATTCACGCGCTCCCTGCTCAGTATTGTCTGTTTAACGAAGAGATTCGCAAGATCCTCACCATCCTCGAAAGGAATTGCTGATATTCAGTGAAATCAGCGCCGAAGAAAGGTGAGCAGGGGTCTTCCTCAGAGGAGGAAGATGGAGAGCTCAATGTCCAGAAGATTCTGCGGGCGGTGGGAGAGTCGAAGACCCGCCATGCATATATCTAATGTATGAGGGGAAGGCTGCCGCAGAACCTCTGAACTGCTCCCAGGATAACGGACCCGTAGGACCGACATGGCCTGGAAGAGCCGGGGGTGGTTGCAGAGGTACTGGAGAAGGGCACCTGCGAAGAGGCAACTGACCTCTGCTAGGGCTCTGAAATCCGGGGAACGGAGCCCGAGCTGGCGGGATCCCGGACAACAAACCAGGCCGCAAGACGGGACCCTGGGGATGCGATGCCTGGAAGAGCCCGGGGCGGATCCTCCACTGGACAAACCCAGGACTGTATGGATCCAGAAGGGCAGTCCACAGCAACGCCACTGGAGGGAACCCCGGGCCCAAGAGGGAAGGGCGGGTTTACGCTAGGTTCTAGCCACCCCACGCAGGGGTGGCCGCTGAGACCGCGACGATCGGCCCCGCCAACCCTCGGGACTCGAGAGTCCTCCTTGACTCATGCCCCCACCCCTTAGGGTGGCAACAGCACCGGGAGGGTAGCTGTCACAGGCCCCAGAGGGGAGCCTCTCAGTCCCCACCACATCAACCCCCGACCCGAGGCCACCCCTAGCCCAAGGGCCCTCAGGGAGGATGATGGAGGGGGACAGCGGAGGGCCAGCTGTGCCGCCAGCACCTGCGGCCACCGGGACCTCGACTCAAGAGTCAGGGAGCCAGGATGGGTCCACATCCGAGTCATCGACCTCCAAAGAGGACGAGACCAGCAGAACCTCGATGCTGGCAACCCCAGGGGTCCCTGAAGGAACGGCGCCAGTGCTAGGCATGGCGCTGGATGACCGCAGCCCACCCGCTGACAGCTAAGCCCGGTCCTGGCTCCCTGCCACGCCAGTTAGGTTCGTGGCGCCGCTCGGCGCCAGAATCCAACCTGCCCGAGGCGAACAGCCCGCGCTGCGAGCAAGCAGCCGTCAAGGCTAGAGCGGCACCGCTTGGCGGCGCCGCCTCAATCATCCGAAACGGCACCGGAAGGCGGCGCCAGGGCTCACCGGTGCAGACCCAGCAAGCGGGCCTCGACACTGGGAGCCTGCACTCGAGGAGGTGACTGCAGAGGCGGTGTCCCCGCTGCGCCCCGAAGGGACTATGACATTCCGACACTGCGAGAAGCTCTTCGGGAAAGAGAAGAGGAGGAAGTCTCCTCCTCCGTGGACGTGAGTAGGCCTGGGAGGGACCCAGGAGAGGGCCTACAGACTACCTGGGAATCCCTGAGGACGCCATCCCCGAAGGTCGGCGGGCCTTGTCGAGCTTGAACGCATCGGACTCCCGAGGACATGACGGTCTCATGGAGAAACAAGCATCGCCGCGTCCATGTTGTGGTTGGGTCCCAGGCAATGGAGAGAGCATCATGCCGGTCCGAGGCGGAAAATGCCCGCCACAGAGCACCCGATGCATAGGTGGCGCGCCTTATACGACTTCACGCCTTGCTCCCGAACCGGACATGATGCGAACTAAACAAGGAGAAAAAGCAATAAAGCACTCGGCGCCGTAGAATAGAAAACAAAAGGAACGGTCTTACTGGTGTACGGCATCGAGTGAGTTGTGAAAACCTTCTGAGAAAAACGAGGAGTCTTGAAGAAACCGAGAACACTATACGCTACCGCGCAGCAGGTGCAGCCTCGACGGCGGGAGAAACAGAACTGAGATATAGCGGGAGTCTGCAGCACCTAACGGCCGCCTCGCAGCATGACAGTATGTCGCTCCGAGGGGCGTTGGAGCTGACTCAAAAAAAAAATCTCAGAAGGGGTGCACGCCCGGCTAACCCAAGCAGTAATGAATGGTGAAGATTGACAAGGGAAGATCCTCCTGTGTGCTGGAGCTACAGGGATATGCAGGTACGCGTCCTGCATGTCTAGGGACGCTAAGTCACCATGCGAAATCGCTTGTAGGCGACAGACAGATTGAGGTCGCTGAGGTCCAGGATTGGACGGGGGTTCCCTGTTTTCTTCGGAACCAGAAAGAAGTGAGAATAGTATCCGAACCCTCTCTGGTTCTCTGGGACGTACTCTACCGCTCCCTTTTGCAGGAGCGCAAGTATCTCTTGCCTGACGAGCAGTTTGTGCTGACCCGAGTAACGGGAGAGCAGAAGAGGCCTCGAGGGTGGCTTGTCTGCGAATTCTATAAAGTGGCCCCTTTCGAACAACTAAAGAACCCACCTGTTGGTAGTTATAGACTGCCATCCTGGCAGGTAATTTGCAATACGACCCCCGACCTTGATGTCCCGTTGATCCTGAGGGGCGGGGGCCGGGAAGGAGTCAGGCTGTGGCGGCTGAAGGACCCGCGGGCTGGGCCGGCTTAGCTGGGTGCTGGCTTCCGCCCGCGGACTGTCTACCCTGGGCTCTGCAGGAACCGGAGCCCTCTGCTGTGGACTGGTGCGGACTGTTGTCTCATGCTCGTCCACAGAAACAGCATTGGTTCCTAGCAAAAGGAACTAAGCCTTGGTCGGTACATTGCCTGGACCGACCCCTCACCGCCTTCCCAGCCTCTTTGAGCTTGGTGAGGACCTTCTCAGAGGGCTCACCAAAGAGAACTTCTCTCAAAGAGGCCCATGATATTCTCTGACGCCTGGGGTAAACCCAGAGACATGGAGCCATGAGTGTCTCCGGAGGCACACGCTTGAAGCTGCCGCCTGGCCGAGGAGTCCTCGAATCATACGCTGTCTGCAGCACCTGGGTTCCACGTCCCGAACCCGTGGAGGAGCTGCAACATCTCCTCCTCCTTCTGCTCACCTTCTGGCATTTTTCTGCCAGATCCAGTCCCTGTTCCCACAAGGCTTTGGAACCGCACCATGTGGGTCAAGTAGTTCAGGGATCTGATGGGCGCAAGTAGCAGAAGCATATGTGCGCCTGCCCATAGCGCCCAGCTGTTTGGACTCGGGTCCGTGTCAGGGTGCCCAAATGTTGCAGTCTCTGGAACCGTCATGAGAGGCTGTTATGATCAGAGAGTCGGCCAGAGGATGTTGAGCCAGTACTGGTCCTCCTAGGAGCCTTGTACAGGCGGTCAGCCTTCTTCGCATCGCCTGAGCGAGTGTGGACGCTTCCACTGCCTGGTGACGCCCACGCAAAGTTTCCACCAAGGGTGGTACCACCACAGGCTTAGGATCTTTCTGTCAAGATACCTAGTGAGGCGTAGTCTCGGGTTCACTCTTCCGCATCCCAGCCCATGTTCTTTGGATATGTCGATGATCTCGGAGAACGTGGGGTCATCCGAGGAGATCTAGGAAGCTCACATGGGTCCGGAGAGGGGATGTGGATTGGAGAGGGGGGGAATCTGGATCCTGAGAATTCCGATCCCGTGTCCTCTGTCGAATGCGAAAGGTGACGTCTTCTGGGTCTCTTGGGGCTGGGTGACCCTGAAGAAGATCTAGGAGGAGGCCTCCTTTTGTCTGGTCTCCCCAGAGAATCCAGAGGCTCCTGGGAGGTATCTGCCGCAGCCCAGATGGTGGGGGCGCAGGAGCCAGAGTCGCAGGAGGAGGTGTGAGAACCATATCCTTTCAATGGTATCCCACCAGTAAGTGAAGAGCCCTTGACTCAGAAATGCAAAGACCCGACGACGACCAGGCGCTGGTGGTCGGTCGCGTGTTCCGCCGCTCCTCAGGGGCCCCAGGCTGAGGAGAGGGTTCCCGGGAGGTGTGACGGGACCGGTTCGCCTGCCTGGTCTCGGCCGCGCCAGCTCCTCCTCCGTGACAGTCTCCTGACCGACATCGGCAGGAGGCGCCGGGTCCATTCTCATATGTACTGGTGCGGATGTCGGCCCCCCTGCCGACGACTGAGGGGGCATAGGCCTGACCGGTGTGGTGAGAGGCCGATGTCGGATGAGTCGACGTCGGATCCAACGGTCTCTTGAGAGAAGTAAGCTCCTTGGTCTTCCGCTGGGGAGGAGGAGGCAAGGAGGCAGACCCGGCGTCGGGCTCAGAAATGGCAGAACCCGACTTGTATGGCATGATGATGATGGTCCCTAGTCCTAACCAGGGCTTTGGAGGACAAAGATAGGGGCCTGGAGGTCTTGGCCTGTGAAGAGGAAGAGGATCCCAAGGTTTCTTCACCGCGAGCGAGGGAGGCTGAGAACGTCTGGAGGGCAAACGGTCGGACCGGACTTGGAGGAAACCTTCTCCCTGTGCTTCCTGAGTGTTTGCGGGCCTTCTGCAGATTCTCCGAGGTCCATGGCCTTGATCCTCTTCAAGCAAAAACGCCTGTAGAGCTCTTCATGGCCGGAACCGGTCCGCTGTTGAATCCCTGGCAGAACGTGGCAGGACTGGGGTGTCGGGTCTGGGCCTAGGGCACCGGACGCAGGCCGACGCGGATCCTTAAACGGATTTGCTTCCCACAGGCGCTACTGCGGGATGGCCTTCAACGGAGGTTGGAGAGGACATCAGACAGCAATCGAGCTGGAAAATGAACTTTCCAAGGAAGAACTTAACTGCAGCGCTGCACGCCAAGAACGAGCCAAAGGGTCGGTAGACATGCAAGTCATGGGCGGGAAAGAACTGAGGAATCATGGGACCGCCCCCTTTGTACTCACACCTGGACGCCGGAGGCGGGACTGACGCCGGGGCAGTCCCCGCTGAAGATAGCTAGCTAGAAGAATTCTGGGGTCCTGATGCTCGCCGGCTTCAGTCCTAACAGTGTTACCTGCTGCAAGAGCTGTATCTCGAAGTAAGATCTACCATGAGCAGAGCCACTGAGGACTCAAAGGGTGGCCCTAGTGCCCACCAGTGACTGGGCGGCACCAGTTCCCACCAGGCCAGTGCTGGAACCCCAGCCAGTGATGCCACCTGCACCAGTCAGAGGGTCAGCTACAGGCCCTGTGCCACACCTCAACCGCTAACCACAGCTGACACTGCCGCAGCACCAGTCAGAGGGTCAGCTGCAGGCCCTGTGTCACACCCCAACCCCTCAACAAAGCTGACACTGGTCCCCCCCAAAGCACCAGTCAGAGGATAAGCTGCAGGCCCTGTGCCACACCCCAACCTCTCAACACAGCTGAGATGCTGTCTGTCAGTGGCATGGGTGAGGTGAGGGTACTTTGCACCATGCAGTTTAACGAATGGTTGAAAAAATGGTGTGGAGCACAGGGGTTTGGCTTCATTGGGGACTGGGGTTCCACCTGGAGGGACACCAGCCTATACTGGCAGGATGGTCTGCATCTGTCCAGGAAGGGCACAAGTCTTTTGGACAATCTGTTTAAATGCTTCATTGGCAAGCTTTTAAAGTACTCAAGGGGGGAGCCACTGATAAGCAGCAGGAAAATCCCAGCCTCCCCCTACAAAACAGGGTACTAAATGAGAAAAGACCGAGGTAGAAAGGTCAGTGGGGGATGCTGCTACAGAAGGTAAAGCCATCAAAAAATGGAGAGCAATGAGTACCAATGCTCGTAGTCTGGGTAACAAGCTTCCTGAATTAGTGGCCTTGATGGAGGAGGAACATCTGGATATCGTGGCAGTCACAGAAACATGGTACACACAGAACCATGACTGGGATGTAAACATACCAGGATACACTATCTACAGGAGGAGGATTAGCTCTCTACATAAGGGAAGGAATAAAAGCAACAGAACAAAAGGGTAAACAGGGAGGAGAAGATGCACTGCGGGTCAATTTGGAGACAGGAAATGGCACCACAATCCGCACAGGGGTTGTATACAGACACCCCTCTCAGGAGAGAAAATGGACAAGGAAATGATAGAAAGTATACTTAGAATGGCAAAAAAAGGGGAGATATTGCTGATGGGTGATCTGAACATGCCAGTTGTTAACTGGAGTGCAGTTGCAGTAGTCACTTCTAAGAGTGGGGTTATTCTAGATGCCCTACAGGGGGCATGCCTTAGACAACTAGTACTGGAACCCACTCGAGAGGGAGCATTCTAGACCTGGTTCTCTCAAATGGAGATGGAGAGGGATCACAGATGTAGAAGTGTAGCCATCTGGGAACTAGCGACCATTGAATAGTATGGTTCACAATAAACACAGCAATAGAGTCAAGCCATACAAAGGCAAAAGTACTGGACTTCAGGAGGGCTGACTTTCTTAAAATAGGTGAGTGCCTAAGGAATGCACTAGCAAATGGGCAGGAAGGAGGGTGGAAAACAATGGGAATAATAAAACTGCTATCACAGAGGTAACAAGCCTTTGTGTGAAGTAAATAAACAAAACGATGTAAGAAACCATTATGGTTCGCAAAGGAGGTGGCAATGAAGGTTCAAGAGAAAAAGAAAGCATTCAGAAAGTACAAGGAATCACAGAAGGAGCAGAACAGAGAATTGTATCAGTTAAAGCAAAAGGAAGCTGAGAAGGCAGTCAGAACAGCAAAGACCCGAACCGAAGAAAAGATAGCCAACTCAGTTTAGAAGGGGGTAAAACCTTTTAGGTACATCAGGAGTGAAGAAAGACCAAGGAGGGATAGTGAGGCTTAATGGGGGGGGGGGAGAGGTGACGTGGAAAAGGCGGAGACACTAAACAAATATTTTGCTCAGTATTTACAAATGAAGAGGGGAGGTAACTAAAACAAACAATAGAAACACACTGGATACAGAAGTTGATACCAGCCCATTTACAGAAGAAAGGGTTATGAAAGAGCTCTTAAAACTGAAGGTGGACAAAGCAATGGGGCTCGATAGGATTCATCCCAGAATTCTAAAAGAACTAGGCAGAACTAGTGACACCACTGACTACCCTCTTTAACAAATCATGGGAAGATGGGTGGTACCTGAGGACTGGAGGAGGGCAGATGTGATTCCCTTCACAAAAGTGGGAGCAGGGCAGAAGCAGGAAACTACAGACCTGTTAGTTTAACCTCAGTGATAGCTAAATGATGGAATCACTTTGAAGGAAAGAACTGTCGAGTACCTAGAGGCCAGAGGGGCACAGGACCCAAGGCAGCATGGATTCACAGCGAGAAGGTCATGCCAGACGAATCTAATAGATTTCTTTGACTGGGTGACCAAAGTAGTAGATCAGAAAGAGGCTGTGGACATGGCCTACCTAGACTTTAGCAAGGCACTTGACACAGTCCCACACAAAAGATTAATATACAAGTTAGCCAGCCTGGGAGTGGGTCCCAAGATGATAGCCTGGGTAAAGAATTGGCTGGAGAATAGGACACAGAGGGTAATAGTAAATGGAGTCCACTCTGAAGAGGGAAAGTGCGTACCTACCGTAATTTTGATCTTCTTGGATGTAGCCTCCACCACTCATTCACACTAGTGGGATTGGGGCGGAGGCACTAGGACCCATCGGGGAACAAACTTTTGCTGGAGGGTGCTGGAGAAGATGGCGCCCTTGAGACTGCGCCTCATGAGCTGCAGAATCAGCGGTAACGACCTTCTCGGCGCTGACCCTCCAGACCGCCTCAGTACCTTTTTTTACCAGGAGGTGCAGCGCAGCTAACGTAAGAGTAACTGTAACATTAAAAACCACCGGACATAAGATAAAGTCCGTGCGACCCGTGTAAGAAGGGTCAGTAAAGAAGTCCTCACAGCCTAAAAGATTTGAGGCAGTGAAGACCAACACAGCGGTGAGCTCGGGGATGGAGGGTAGGCGTGTAGAATGAGTGGTGGAGACTGGTCCAAGAAGATCAAGAATTACGGTAGGTACGTAATTTTCCTATCTTCCTGGACCCAAGTCCCACCACTCATTCCACCAGTGGGAGAGTACCAGGCTGATAATCCCCAAAGGGCGGCAGGAGAGCAGAGCTCACATGTCTAAGGTAGAAGCCATTAAGGATGGTTCTGCCGAATGCAGAATGCGCCTGGCATGAGCGTCCAGTGCATAGTGTACTAGAGGTATGCACTGAGCTCCAGGTGGCGCGCAGCAGATATCTGCAATTGAACATTGCAATTTCCGCCAGGATATCAGCGACCGCCCTCTAGTAGAGTGGCATGCATACTCACCTTCTAATTTAACCTGAGCCATGGAGTAGCAATGTGAAGGCATGCCACTAACCATGAGAGATGCATCTGATAGCGACAGGTTGACCCAGCCGGGTGTCGCTGAAAGAAACAAAGAGTTGTTGAGTCTTGCAGACATCCTGGTTCTGTCAAATAGAACCATGAAGCTCTCTTAACATCAAAGGAATGAAGAGCTCGTCCCCTTCATTTTGAAATTAAGCATAATGAGGAAGTACCAGAGGTTGGTTTAGATGGAATTCTGACAACAGGAAGAAATTTGGATGAGTCACGGAGAACACTTTGTCTTTATGGAAGACAGTATCACGGAGGTCTGTAACCAGGGCATGTATCTCAGAGACTCTGCGGGTGAGGTAATAGCCCCCAAGAGGCAGTCTTCCAGGTAGAAATTTTAGCTCACAGGTAGCTAGGGTTCGAAGGCTTCTGGAGTGAGCATGTCCAGCACTCAGGTTAATGTCCCAGGCTGCAACTGGACGCAACAGGGGTCTGGTAAAAAATCCTTTAAGAAATCTCTTCACCATAGGTAACTGAGCCAGAGTCAGGGATGAAACCAGCTCATGGAAGCTGAGATGGCACTAAGGTGAACTTTAACTGTGGAGTACTGAAGACCTGAGTTAGATGGGTCAAAAAGATACTCCAGAACCTTGTCAGGAGGACAGGAAAAGGGTTCCAAGAGGACTTTGCACAGAGAAAAACGCTTCCATTTGGATGCGTATGTTTTCCATTGGCTGGCTCCCGAGCAGCCAGAAGGATACTCGAGACTCTGGGAGGCGTGAACCGATTCCTTCTATCCCTTCAGGAGCCAAGCATGAAGGTGAAGTGATTTCAGGTTGGGATGGACCAACGAACCCTGGGTCAGAGACTGACTTGCAAGGGAAGTGGACTTGGCTCAAGCACCACTCCCATACCCTCATTGCTTCCCTGCAAGGGGATAAGTAGAAACACCTGCCTTGTTGATGTAATACATCACAGCTTTGCTGTCGTTTGAAGGAGAATGTTCTTGTGAAAGGACATCCTTCAGGCTTGGATCGCGCAGAGGACGCGCTCACCTCCAAGAACATTTATGTGGAGATGATTGAAGGATCATACACCTTGGGTGTGGAGGGAGAGACAGTGACTCCATCCCATGGCGATGCGTCTGTGGTGATGGAGATCTGATGGTCTGGAAGAGCAAAGGGGAACCCTTGAGGAGATTGCTCTCTTGAGACCACCAGGTGAGAGACCTGAAAGGTTGCGCCACCTTGATGGGATAAGACTGGGGTGAGAGGTCGAGACCACTGAGTGGAGAGCATCCATTGGGTCAGGTTCTCATGTGCAACCGGCCAGGGGCCTACAGAGAACCAGAGAGACGCCTATGAGACCCAACATGTGTTGCATCGAGAGGCTATAACCGATTGGTTCTCCCGATGTGAGGCCATCCGAGGATGTCGAGTCTTCTGCTCCTCTGGAAGGAAAGCCATGGAAGAGGTGACTAGGACGTCCCTAAGAAAAGGAGCCTCTGGAGGGCTGCAGTTGGGATTTTTCAGATTGTCGAGGCTCCCATGGGCGTGAGAAGGCGAAGTGGTTGCCACGGCTTCCAAAGTCCTTAGCTGGGCGGGCTTGCACAGTCAATCGTCCAGGTAGGAAAAGACTCGGAGTCCGCTTTTCTTGGAGATGTCGCGAGAACCGTACACAACACTTGTAAAACTCATACCGAGGATAACAAAGGCAGGACTCTGAACTGGTAATGCTGACCCAAGCTACAAACCTGAGGAACTTGCGGTGGGTCGGGGTGGGCAGGGATATGCTGGTACCATCCTGCATATCCAGGAGACCAACCAGTGCGTCTGATGCAGCAAGGGTAACAGGGCACATGGGAAATCATTTGAATTTCTCCCTGGGAGAATTTGTTCAACTCTGAGGGTCTAGAATGGAGGCGCATCCCCCAGTTTTCTTTAAGAACCAGAAAAGAAATGGGAGTAGAACCCTGTGTTCACAAAATCTGAGAGCACCAGTTCCTATTACCCTGTTGTTCAGAAGGCCTCGATCTCGGTGGTGAGGAGGTCTGACTGAGAAGCCGACAACCTGGGTTGTCGTCTGGGAGGAACAATTTGGGGAATTGAGAGAGTAACCTCGCAGATTATCCGAAGGGACCCATTTGTCTGAAGTTATGGACTTCACTGCGTTGAAGATACATCAGACGACCTCCATCGGAGGAGAAAGTTCCATCTCGGCAGTGTGGATGGAACTTGGGCCAACAACTCATAAGTGCGCTGGGGCTTTAGGCCCTGCGCGCTCTGCTGCGCGTCTTCTTCTGAGGTTGGGCAGGTTGGCTTTGTGGGCTTCCTGCTTCTGCCTCGAAAGGACAGCGACTAAGAAGCGGCGTCTGTTAGCGCATGCCAGCGAGGAGGGGCAGGCGGAGTTCCTGGCCAATTTAATGGCTTCATCTAGTCTTTTTGGAGGCTTCAAGGCTTGCTCCACCTGAGGCCGAACAAAGATAGTGCCATCACAGCGCAGCCATTACCTGCTGCTGAGCATCGCTTCGTGAAGCCCAAGAGCACGGCCAGGAATGGCGTACAGTACAAACCCCTGCAGCAGCTGAGCGAGAAGCAGTGTCGAAAAGTCATGGCGGCTTTGACTTGTTGAGTTATTGGATTCAATACCTCTAGTGAGCAGCCAATAGAAGCTCTGACTTGGGCCCGAATCTGGGAAGAGCTTCAACCATTCTTTCATAAGTAACCACAGGATATACTCATACTGAGAAAATAGCCTGATAATTGAGAATACGCATACTTAGAGTGGAGGCAGCAAGACTCTCTTACCTAATGTATCAATCTTCGAGACTCTTTGTTAATAGAATGAGTTGAAGTAGTTTGAGGAAGAACGACCTTGTCATTTCTCTTGCCAGGACTACAATAGGATCCCAAAGCTTGGGATGCCAAAATAGGGCCGATCCTTGGGGCTGAATACTTCTTATCAATGGATTAGCCACTGAATGATTAAGAGCAAGGATTATTCCATACCATTTGAGACAAGCGTCTCAAAGGAAGGCTAGATCGAGGAGTCAAATCAGTGGGATCTCTCCGGCTACGAAAGGTACTGAGTCTCAATATCCTCCCAGGATCGATGTCTGTAGTCTGGAGAAAGAGTGGATCTCAGGTTCTTCAACAGAGACTTAAAGACAGGTCCTCAACCACAGGCTCTGTAGCAAAGAAAGATCCTGTTTCCTCCACTTCATCACCCACAAAGGTCTGGGTCAAGCTCAACATCATCTCCTGATGGTCCAGAAAGGACTGTTTGGACAGGAAAGGAATGAAAATTAGAGAGGAGAAATATCAGAAAACAAGGAGGGTCGAGGACCCCGGCGCCGAGGCAGCCGGCGAGGCTGAAGCGGCACCAAGGAGGCACCACGGCGCCAAAGAGCCTGGCGGCCCGCAAGCACCGCAAAACCCCAGCGGCGCGCGCCAGGCGCCCGCGCCACAGCTCCGATGGCGCCCCTGGCGCGCCAACCAGCAAGCGCCGCTACAGCGCCACGAAGCCAACAGCGCCCCAAGCCCAGCCAGCGCCACACAGCGCCCGCCCCGCCAGCAACAGCGCCCGCTGCGACGCCACCAAACCGGCGGCGCAAGCCCAGCACAGCGCCCGCTGCAGCGCGCCCGACCAGCGGCGCCGCCAGGACAACCGCCAAATCAACTCAGCGCCCGCGGGCGGCTCCGCCAAGACCCAACGGCACCAAAAATGGCGCCGACAAGCCAACAGACTCCGCAGAAGGCGCCGGAAAAGCCCCAGGAACCTGGAAAGCAAGAGGAGGAAACAAACCAGGAGATAAGGGCATCGGTGTGGGCCCCTACCGCAGCCATGTGAGGGGAAACACCTAAGCGAGTCGCAGAGCACCGGAAGGCTGCGCGCGACTAGGAAGGTCCAACCGCCTACCTGATCGCCGAGGGCCCGAGGGCTCCGAGGGCAACCGAGGCCAGGCAGAAGAACCAACCTCGAGCCCATCGCTCCATCAAGGCGGCCCACTGATGAAACTGCTCATCTGGGCCCTACCTATAGGCGGGAGGGCTCCGATGTCGGGGCCGAGCCAGTGCAGAGTTGGCGACTCGAGAGAGGAGACGGCAACTAGCAATGATAACCGACCGTCGGCAGCAGACACAGGCGACCTCGAGATGCCTTTCTTTTGGCCTGTGGGCCGAAGAAGACTCGAGGCGAGCAGTGCCGTGGCGACCGTTTATTTTTATGCCTGGCGAGGACCGCCCATCCCCGGGCATCGGACTGACCGTTGTCCGAACCCCGCTGAGTTTCTTGGAGAAGGAGGTTGACCGGACCCAGCCGGCTGACTGAACAGCTTTCATCGAAGTCTCCTACCGTCACCTGACCTGCTCATGGTTGACTCAATCAAGTAGACGAGACTCTTCAAGTAAATTAAATTTAAGATATTAGAAAAATTTTCGAAATAGAATAAAATTAAGCGATACTACTATCGTGAGTAATGTTACAAAACAAACTGAAAACTAAGCGCTAGTTTGAAGTTTGACTCCAGACGAAGGCGGCATGATAAGTATACTGGAAAGCGCACTCGGCAGCGGGAAAAAAGAACTGGTAGTTGGAGAGGTCGGCGCCGAAGGTCGTTGACTCGAGCCGCAGCCTTCATGGCGCCGTGTCTGAGGCGCCATCTCGCCCGACCCTCCAGCAAAAAGTTTGCTCGATGGGTCCTAGTGCCTCCGGCCTAATCACTGAGTGTGAATGAGTGGGTGGAGACTTGGGTCAGGAAGATAGGGGAGTTACTACTGGGGTACCAGAGGGTTCAGTATTAGACTGGTCCTCTTCAATGTCTTTATAGCGACATTGCAGAAGGACTGAAGGAAAAGTATGTCTCTTTGCAGATGACACAAAGATCTGCAACAGAGTTGATGCACAAGGTGGGTGGAAAGGATGAGAAGGGACTTGGCAAGGTTAGAGGAATGGTCAAATGTATGGCAGCTTAGATTCAATGCTAAGAAGTGCAAGGTAATGCACCTGGGAAACAAAACCCAGGGGAAGAGTACACAATGGGAGGTGAGATACTAACAACAACAAAAATGGAAAGGGACCTGGGGGTAGTCATATCAGATGACTTAAAGGTGGGCAAGCAATGTGAGAGGGAAGTAAAAAGGGCTGGGGGGATACTGGGATGCATAGGGAGAGGCATCACCAGTAGAAATCAGGAAGTTGTTATCCCTCTGTACAGACAGCTGGTGAGACCCCATCTGGAGTACCGCATGCAGTTCTGGAGACCCAGTCTCCGTAAGACACAGACAGGATTGAAGTTGTCCACAGGAGGGCAACTAAAATGGAGCAGGGTCTGCACCGGAAGACATATGAAGAGAGACTAAAGGAGCTTAATATGTATAGCCTTGAGGAATGGAGGGAGAGGGACATGATAGAAACATTCAAGTACCTCAAGGGAATCAACAAAGTCCAAGAGAGCAGCATCTTTCAAAAAAAGAGGTGTGCAAGAACAAGGGGGCACAATTTGAAGATGGGTGGGGGAGGACCAGAGGTAATGTAAGAAGTATTTTTTCACAGAGAGGGTTGTGGATGAATGGAACGGCCTTCCGGAGGAGGTTGTGGAGTCAAAAACAGTGGCTGAATTCAAGCATGCATAGGACAGTCATAAGGCAATTCTAGGGGGGGGGTAGAAAGAAGTTGGCTGCTGGTTAACTAGGATCTGCAGCTTATCCATTAGGTAGGGAAATGGGCAGACTGGGTGGGCCAAGCGGTCCTTATCTGCCATCAAATTCTATGTTTCTATGACACTGCCCCCACAGCACCGTCAGGTCAACTGCAGGTCCCACACACCCCAACCCCTCACAATGACTGACACTGGCCCCCCAGCACTGGTCAGAAGGTCAGCTGCAGGCCCTGTCCCACACCCAACCCCTCACCACAAGTGACACTGCCCCTCCCGCAGCACCAGTCAAAGGGTCAGCTGCAGGCCCTTCGCCACACCCAACCCTCAGCACAACTGACACTGCCCCCTCCCTGCAGCACCATCAGAGGGTCAGCTGCAGGCCCTGTGCCACACTCCAACCCCTCATCACAAGTGACACTGCCCCCACCCCGGTCAGAAGGACAGCTGCAGGCCCAATGCCACACCCCAAACCCTCACCACAAAATGACACCCCCCAAAGAACCAGTCAGAGGGTCAGCTGCTGGCCCTGTGCCACACCCCAACCCCTCATCACAAATAATACTGCCCCCATGAGAACTGGTCAGAGGGTCAGCTGCTGGCCCGTGCACACCCCAACCCCTCACCACAAATGACACTGCCCCACCCACAGCCAAACCTAAGTTCCAGATCAGAGATACTCCCAGAGCCAGCCCTGGATCCAGCACGCGATCAGCACTGGAGCCAGACCTGGTGACATGAACAGTACCAGACCAGACCAGTTGTCGGCACTTGAGCGGCGCAGCAAACAGCACCAGAATGGGTCCTGGCTGCCCAGGTGTCAGGCCAAGGGTCGACCACAGGAGACACCAGGTTCAGTGTCCGGCTCGGAACCAGGCCTAGGATGGCTTCCCTCATCACCAGCTCCATCTCCAGGCCCAGGGTCGGCATAGTCCGCCCCCCCTCCCCCCGAGGCCAGTAGGGTACTTAGGGGAAGAGATAACAGTCACCTTTGTCTCATAGACAGGACTGGCTCTGGAACCCACCCCTCTTCTGGCACCATTAGCACGTGAGTTATGCCCATGGACGAGCATAACTGGGAAGTAGTTATTCTTGACAGGCTGGTGGGAGTTGTCTTACAAGTGTTATATTGTAGGGCAGTGAGACACCAATTCTGAAATGTATTAATGTGTCAGAAAGTTGTGATATAGGAACCCAGATAAGGACTAATAATAATTCCCTAAACTTTTGGGAAAGCACAAGAGTGACATCTACCAGCCTAAAAGTTAGGACCGGACCAGGAATTTTGGCCCGATTTAAGGAGCTCTGAAACAGTAGCAAGTGCTCATTTTCCTGGAGCATGTCAACGGACCCACTTCCTGACAAGACACAGGACAAACCCAAACTGCCAGCAAACACTGAAAGCCAGTTCACTACGAACTTGAGGTAGAATTATAGTGTATTTTCTTGTAGCTATCCACTTATTTGTTATTCTGTGACCAAATTTATGAATCTTTTAGTTGTAAATGTATGATAATTATTTAAGTATTTATTAAATAAACTTTTTAAAGAAAGAAAGCCTGCCTGCACGGGATTTTATATTGTGTGTGATTGTGGGACTTATCAATAATCTGTGACCAATATCTTTTGTCTAAGGGGTGTCACCATAAGCAACCATTCGAGCAAGGATCTGTAAGGTAAAGATGGGGAGAATACAAAAATCTCAGGAAAGTATGTGGGGATTTGAACCAGGTTGTTGAATGCCTTGTGGGAGGAGACAAAATCAGGGTCATGAGGCCACCCCGAAGAGAGACTGTGACGCCTGGATCTTACACCGTAGTGCAACAACTAAGCAGAGTTCTCATTTGGCTACAAGACTCAGGGATGGTATTGCACCCTTATCCAGAGTTTAAAGAGGACGCCCTGGACCTTGTGGCGGGTGTTCAGTTGTGAACTCAGTGAGCAATCTGGGAGGGCAAGAGGAGGGCATTCTTGTCCCCCCCATCACAGACTGCACTTAGGGTGGGCACTGTGAGCTCAGTGGACCTGACCCCCAAGAATGGGTCTGTGACACTGGGAAGAGGCTCAAGGAACAGACCAGAGACCTTACCCTGGCATCCCTGGTACGAGGTATGCCTCTAAATGTTTTTTTTTTTTTGTGGGAAATCACCCCACTTTCGCTTCTCGATGGTGTAGTGGTCCACAGAGAAGCAGGCACTGCACCAATGCATGTCGCGGTCAGCACCAAGACAGGTCTTACATTCGACATGCCAGTTCTGCACAGCAACTGGACTCCATGCATCGGGATGCCGGCCTTTCCTTCTTCTCAGACTTCTTTCACCTCTTAGGATCTGGCATGGTTGGCTGGAAAACATTGAAAATCAGTAAGAAAAGGTTCAGCACCAAACTAGATGAAGAAGGGAAATGGTATCAGTAAAAAAAAAAAACAGTGTCAAAGAAGGTTCAGCACTGAATGGAGGCACCAAGTGTGACACCATGGTTGAATGTAGCTGCTCCTGATACACACTCGACTGCGGGAAAAAGCGGAACAGAGGCAGGAGTGGTCCAGCATCAGGTACTGGCCAGCCCACGTGCATGACGCCACTATGTCTACCTCGGCAAAGTCGATTGACAATGGTCCCTCCCTAAACTGCAAAAAGACTCTGCCCTTGAAGTCCTAGCACCCTATCTAAGAACCATCAGTGTGACAGAATGTTGAAGACTGATTCTTGGAAGATCTTATAAAAGAAAATTACATACTTGTTGTAATGCTTGATCTTCTAGGAATATCTTCACCACTGAGTCACACAAGTGAGTCTGAGCCAGAGGTGGGACCCATAACATTTCAGGAAGGCTGATGCCAAGGTAAGCTGCATGTATGCACGGTGCAGTAAGAGGGACCTCACAAGCACAAGGCCTACTCCGGCACCAGCCCTCAAATACCATAGTACCGTTATTAGAGAGAAGGTGCAGCATACCCTAACAAGTACTTATGCACTTAAACTAAGGGCATAAGATTGCCCTGGTGACCCATGTAAGAAAGGTCTACAAACAACAATGTCTTGACAGCCCAAACCAAGAACAAGGGGTGCAGACCAATACAATATACTGGAGCAGGCCCAGGGGTTGGTGGTAGCATGTGAATCAATGGTGCAGATATCCTAGATCAAGAATTATGGTGAGAAACGAGAATGATGTACCTACCACAATTTTTGATCTTTTTGGACAAAGTCTGCACTACTTATTCACACTAGTGGGACAACGCCCGGAGGCACTAGGACTGGCCCAGGGCCAAAATCTTCAGGAGCCAAGCGCCCGAGGTAGGACCGCACATGCGCGTGGCACCATGAGACTGGCTTTGCGCCAGTATAGGCTATCTCGCATCAACCCTCCAACTGCCTCAGTACCCTTTTTACCGAGGAGGTGCATCGTAAACTAACCTAATAAATCTAACTCATGTCAGACATAAGATAGTCTGTAGAACCCGTGTAAGTAGGGTTAACTCAATGGTGTCTTTACAGCCCAGCCAACGAGTGAGTGAAGTCCAAAAAAATGAAAATTACGTACCTACCGTAATTCTTGATGATCTTAGATGAAGTCTCCACCACTCATTCACACTGATGAAACTACGCTGGAAGTGCTAGGACCGAATGGGAGCCAAAAATCTTCAGGAGGGCTGGCACCGAGGCAGGGCTGTGTGGAAACAACACCACGAGCTTGGCTCGCGCAGTATAGGCTACCTCGGCGTCGGCCCTCCAACTGCCTCAGTACCTTTTTTACCGAGGAGGTGCAGTGTAAACTAACCTATGTCGGACATAAGATAATCCAAATGACCCATATAAGAAGGGTCAACACAACAGTCTTCACCGCTCAGCCCTCACGGGAGTGAAGACCAAAAAACAGGATACGTGAGCTTGGGGGATGGAGGGTGGGCATGTGAATGAGTGGTGGAGACTCTGTCCAAGAAGATCAAGAATTATGGCAGGTACGTAATTTTCATATCTTCCTAGACATAAAAAGTCTCCACCACTCATTCACACTGATGGGAGAGTACCCATCTAAAATAATCCCCTCGAGAAGGGTGGCAGGAGAAAGAGGAGATCACTTAGGACAGAAGTCCATTCAGGATTGTCCTGCCAAAAGATAGATGCTGTCTGGCATGGACGTCCAAAGCATAGTGCTTCACAATGGTGTGCACTGAGCTCCAAGTAGCTGCATTGCAGATGTCTGCAATGGGCACGTTTCGAATTTCGCCAGAGATGCCGCGACTGTCCTGGTAGAGTGAGCGTATACTCTGCCTTCCAGTTTAACCTGTGCCATGGAGTAGCACTGGTGAAGACATGCCACTAGCCATGCCGAAATACATCTGACAGCAACAGGCTGACCCAGCCAGGCCATGATGGAGACAAATAGTTGTTTAGATTTGCAGATCTCTTTAGTTTTATTTTGTAGAACTCAAAACCCTTTTAACATCCAGAGAATGTAGAGTACACTCTCCCTCATTCTGGAAGTTCGCAAGTAAGTCGGAAGAACCAAGGGCTGGTTCAGATATAATTTCAAGACTATTTAGGGAGAAACTTGGGGTGAGTTCTAAGAAGCACCTTGTCTTTGTGAAATACAGTATCGCGGAATCTGTGACCAGTGCATGTATTTCAGACACACTACAAGCGGAGGTAATGGCTACAAGGAAGGCGGTCTTCCAGGTCAGGAACTCTAGCTCACAAGTTGCTAAGGGCTCGAAAGGTTTACGAGTTAGCATGTCTAGCACAAGGTTCATGTCTCAGGTGACTACCAGTCTTCTGACTGGTTGCCTAGTATGAAGTATACCTTCAAGGAACCTCTTAACCAAAGGTAACTTGAGCCACAGACACGGCGTGTACAGGCTCGTGGTACGCTGAGATTGCGCAGAGGTGAACGTTCACGGTTCAGTATTGCAGTCCTGTATTTGACAGGTCACGAAGATACTCCAGGACTTTTTTAGGTGGGCAGGAGAAGGGATCCAGGGAGGACTTTGCACACCAGATGGAGAACCGTTTCCACATTGCCATGTAAGTTTTTTCTAGTAGCTGGCTTGCGTGCTGCTAGGAGAATGTCTGAAACCCTATGTGAAACATCAAACCTACTCATTTCCACCTGACCCGGTGGCGCTGAGGCGCTGGCGCCTTACCTCGTACTAAGCCGGTGACCCGTGTTAAAGAACAAGCACGAGCCGTCCGGGGTCAGCAGGGCAGGAGAAGGATTGAGCACCGATGGACTACTCTCTCCGGGAGGTTTTAGGTGGTCGGCGCTTGTTCACCTCTCGGCGAGGCTGGGTGACAGAGCACCGTATGACAAGTAGGGGAGGAGTTGGGCCAGACGTTCAGAAGAAAGGCGCTCCACTCTGCTGATGTTATGGCATGGTCCTGACTCCTGGGAGAACAGGAGAAAAGTTACTGCCATGCAGGATTGCGGAGGGCGCCTTGCAGGCTCTGCCCCCGGCTAGCGACGGCGCTGGCCACCTAATCTGGTCCTCGGTGGGGGAGTTCGACTCCCCGCTGACCCCGCCAGGGTGGTAAGCCCTGGGGCTAGGTCAGCGTCAGCTGGTGGGCCTTGCGTGGGGCGGGGCTGAGGGCGCCCTCCTGATGTAAGCCGGCGGTAGGAGGAGAGAAAAAGTGAGAACTGCAAAAAAAAAACAAAAAAAACTACTCATTTCCATCTCCTCAGGAGCCAAGCGTGGAGATGAAGGGATCTCAGGCTGGGATGGACTACTGGGCCCTGGGTCAGTAGGTCCATCTGAAGTGGAAGCTGTCTCGGTGAATTTTCCGATAATCTGTTGGTTAATAGAAACCAAATTTGATGAGGCCAGAATGGGGCGATGAGGATCATTCTGCCCCTTTGTGCTTCCAGCTTCAGCAGTACACTCTGAACTAAGAGAGAGGGGAAATCGTACAAAAAGCATCTTGTCACATGATCTGAATGCATCCTGACAAAAAGCGCCAGGTTCTGGATTTCTGGAGCAGAATAAAGGCAGTTACGCATTGAGTGGGGACGCAAAAAGGTCCAGGTCTGGGGTTCCAAACTCTTCGAAGAGCGAATGCATGATGTTTGTGTCGAGAGACCACTCGTGAGGATCCGTTTGCATTCTGCTGAGACGATCTGCTAGATCGTTCTGCACTCCCAGAAGGCAAACTGCTTGGATCAGGGCTTTGTGCTCCAAGCACCATTCCCATAGTCTCACTTCCCTGCACAAGGGGTTAGAGTGTGCTCCACCCTGATTTTTGATGTAGTACATCACTGCTTTGTTGTCCGTCTGAAGGAGAATTATCTTTTTCCCCAATTATTTTCCCTCTGGTCAGCGGTCCACAGGGCTTCTCGGGCATCCAGCCGGATCCTGCCCTGCTTGATGTCCTCTGTCTGAGCCTCCTCTCCTCACCCTCATCCAGCAGCTGGCACCCCAGCATAACCCCTGTGGGGTGGGGCGCCCCTCCTCTTTGGCGCACTTACTCATAGACTCCGACTGCGGGTGAGGGCCTGGGCAGAGGAACCTGAAAGGCCAGACAGGACGGACCTGGCTGTGGGCATGGGGCTGGTGCGTCGCCTACCCTGTGGACTGGGTTTTCCTTGTTCTGATCCCCGTGTGTGGCACATGCCAGATGCAAAGGTGCATGGCAACCCTGCCTTGCGTTGGCCGCGCTGATCATGTGCTGCCCTACATGCTGCAGTGCCCCCTGGTCTCCACTGGGGGCCGCTGGCACGCGGGGCTATCCAACCCTCCCTCCCCAGGGTGGAGAGCACCTCAACGGGTGCTCGATCCTCAACCTACCCCTGCCGACCCCCAGCGCCTGAGCTCGCTCCCAAAGTCGGGTCGCCGGCGTAGCACGAGGTGTGGCGTGTGGCGCCTCAACCCTCAGTGCCACCGGGCCACAAGAAGAATGATCTCGTGACAGAGAATGTCCTTCAGAGCTCGGACTGCGTACAGGACAGCTCTCATTTCTAGGATATTTATATGGAGTTGAAACTCATCCTGATTCCATTTGACCTTGGGTGTGGAAATCTCGATAGTGAGCTCCCCAGCCAAGTAGGGATGCATCAGTGGTGATGAAGATCTGAGATTCCAGTGGGAAAATGGAAACCCTTTTAGAAGGTTGTCCTCTTGAGTCCACCAGGTATAGTGACGTTTTAGAGGTTCTGTCACCTTGGCGTGAAAGGACTGGGGATCTGTGGTCGGGGACCACTAAGTACTGAGCATCCACTGAGTAGTTGTCGTGAAGAGCAGACTAGAGGCACAGTGAACACTGATGATGCCATGAGACCCAGCATCTACTGCATCGGAGGGCTCGAACTGAGTAGTTCTCTCTGATGAAGTGAGCCATCTGAAGGATGTCGCTCCTCCTGTCCTCTGGAAGAAAGAGCTTTGCGTTGGAGATGTCCAGAAGGGCTCCTATAAAGCTGAGCTGTTGGGAGAGTTGTAGATGCGATTTTCCTAGATTCAACAGAACTCTCATGGACACGAGGAATTTGGAAGCTGTAGCCACGGCTTCTTGTGTCTCCTGTCTGGAGGGGCTTGCTAGTAGCTAGTCATCTAAATATGGAAACACTTGAATTCAGAGTTTCCTGAGATGCGCTGTGAGAACTGCAGAGCACTTTGTAAAGACTCGAGGAGCCGAGGATAGCCCAAACGGTAGGACCCTGAATTGGTAGTGCTGACCCAATGCCACAAACCGGAGATATTTGTGGCGGTTTGGGTGTATAGGAATATGTTGGTAGGCGTCCTGCACGTCCAAGGAGGCCAGCCAATTGTTTGGATGAATCAGAGGTAAGAGAGTACCGAATTATATCATCTTGAAATTCTCCTTGTAAAGGAATTTGTTTAACTTCCTTAGATGGAGAATAGGGCGCATTGTGCCTGTTTTCTTTGGAACTAGGAAGTAATGAGAGTAGAAACCCGTGTTCCGTTGATCCAGTGGAACTACGTCTACTGCCCTGTTGTTCAGAATGCCTTGAATCTCGGAAGCAAGAAGGTCTGACTGAGACAGACACAGCTTGGGCTGTCATTTGGGTGGATTATCCGAAGGGGTTTTCGAAAGATTTAGAGAGTAACTCTCACGGATTATCCTGAGCACCCATTTGTATGATGTGACTGACTTCCACTGGTTGTAAAACTGAGTCAGATGCTCTCCTACTGTCCAGGAAGAGTCCCCCTCGGACAGCGGCGGTGAGACTTGTGACAAATCTCAGAGGGTGGCACTAGGCGCTTTTGGGCCCTGTGCCTTCTGCTGCATTTTCTTTTGTGGCTGGGGGGCTTGATCTTTGTTGAATCCCTTGCCTTTGCCATGAAAGGACTGATGGTTATGAAACTGCTGCCAGTTCCGCCCCGCTGAGGGAGCAGAGGGTGGCCTGGCCGTTTGATAGTTGTTGTAGTTTTCTGTGTGGCCTCAAGTGCCTGCGACCCGAGGCCAAACAGATAAGTTCCATCAAATGGTAAACTCATAACTCTTTGTGGGGCATCATTTGTGAAACCCGATTTATGTAACCACGAGTGGCGTCAGGTGCATATACAGCAGCTGTTGCTCTAGAAGTAATGTCCAAGGCATCCATGCAGCCTTAAGTTGCTGATAGTTGGACTCAATGCCTCTAGTAATAGTCTGGAGAAGCTCTGCGCTAACTTCCAACTCTGGAAGAGCTTCCACAGTGGTTTTGAGCGAATGGGCCATGGATTCCTAAGGGAAGATGGCTTTGTCATTCTCTGCCAAGACAAATATGGCATCAGCAAAAGCTTGAGAGGTCAAGATGTGAAAATTACTTACCTGCCATCATTTTTGATCTTTCTGTGTATCTTCACCATTCATCACTATTTGGGTTATAGCACGGAGCTAGGACCCCTTGGGAGACTTTTTCCTATGGGCGGAGTTGGCGCTGCCTCCGAGGCTGACTTTCCACGTGACACTCGCGGTTTGGCTGTTAGCTGCCTTGACTCCGCCCCTAGCCTAAGTTCTGAGGCTGGAGAGAGAGAGTAAGAAAGGGATGGAGGGTGGGACAACGGAGCCCAAGGGACAGACAAAAGGAAAGGCTATAAAATCCAAAAGGAGAAATAAATGACAGAGAGGACAGAAAGAAGAAAAACTAGTCTAAGGGATTGGGAAAGGGGCCCAATCTCTGGAAAAAGAGGTAGAGATGGGAGGGAGGAAGAAAGAGAAAACAAATGGGGGGAGGAGAGGACTGCTCCTGACAGAAATGGACCTGGACCCCTAGAATTTAAAACACGATTTGATGGCAGACAAGGAATGCCTGGTACACCCAGTCTGCCCATTTAGAGAGAAGGAGAGAACAGGTTGCCAAGGAGGCGGAGGCCTGGAGTTTGGCAAGCAGCAACAGCCCCACAGGAGACAACAGCTTTAGGAAAAGTATAAACGAGTTCCAGGTAGACAAAGAGTGTGTCATACTCCCCACCCCCAAACAAAGGGGAGAACTCCAAAAAGGAGGGAGAAAACCTCTAAAAATATAAAGAAGGATTAGTCCCAAGGGACATCCAAAATAAGAAAATGAGGGGTCTGGAAAAAGGGGGATCCCCCCAGGAGTCTGCCAATTCCTCCCTCCCCATCCCAGACTCAATGGAGTGGGGAGAAACAGCCTAAGGCGAAGAAGAGAGAGAGGAGGAAGAGAGAGACAGAGGACCCCTTCCAAGGAGTAACTCCTCCTGCGTGTCTTTAGAGTCCCTTCCTCCTGACCACAAGGAAGGAGAGAGAGAAGGGTTAACAGGGAGAGCCAGCACGGTGGTGCAGACGGTTGAGGCACTGGTGCCTTACTCGACCCATGCCGTGACCTGGGTTTGGAAACAGACTCTCGGGTCACTGGGGTTCATCAGGAAGAAGAGGATTGAGCGTCCGGAGGACTGCTCTCCTCTCCTGGGGTGGTGGATTGTTGCCTCGCCTGCAGTGGTTCCCAGTGGAGACTTGGGGCACTGTACCCAGCGCTAACAACGTGGGGACACAGGAAACTGGAAAATGGCTCTGGGATTCACCGGATGATGGCTGCCCACTCCACGACATTGTTGGAACCTCCAAGGGGCCTTCACCACCTCCTGGCGCCCTCCGGGACCCTAATAGTTAGTCCTGGTCCCTGCCCCACCCCAGTGTCCTCCCCTGAAGGAGGGACCCACCCAGCGAAGGGATATGCCGGATACCTCCGGGGTCGGCTGCAGATGTGAGGTTGGTAAGGAGGTCCAGGAAGAGGATGGCCGGGTAGGTCGGGGAGCAATGGGAGCCTGAAGGAGTGGGGGACTCCAGAGCAGACGTGAAGTAAACAGATCATGTTAAAAAACAAACAAACAAACAAAAAAAAAAAACAGGGACACACACGGGGGAGCCAAGAGACTGAAGCCTGAGGGGGAAGGTGGGCGGGATTTAGTGATGAATGAAGATACACAGAAAGATGTGTATCTTCATGATGATGGCTGCCCACTCCACGACATTGTTGGAACCTCCAAGGGGGCCTTCACCACCTCAGCAGCGCCCTCCGGGACCTAATAGTTAGTGCGCTGGTCCCTGCCCCCCAGTGTCCTCCCCCTCTGAAGAGAGGGACCCACCCAGCGAAGGGATATGCCGGGATACCCTCCGGGGTCGGCTGCAGATGTGAGGTTGGTAAGGAGGTCCAGGAAGAGGATGGCCGGTAGGTCGGGGGAGCAATGGGAGCCTGAAGGAGTGGGGGACTCCAGAGCAGACGTGAAGTAAACAGATCATGTTAAAAAACAAACAAACAAACAAAAAAAAAAACAGGGACACACACGGGGGAGCCAAGAGACTGAAGCCTGAGGGGGAAGGTGGGCGGGATTTAGTGATGAATGAAGATACACAGAAAGACCAAGAATGACGGTAGGTATGTAATTTTCATATCTTATCTGTGTCAATGTTCACCATTCATCACTATTTGGGTGAGTACCGAGCCCCCCCCCCAAAGGGGGCCCAATACATCCCTAAGGGACTAAGTCCCTTAGCCTCCAGTGGGGGAGACACTGGAGGGAGAGCTCTTACAGGTCTGGAGAGGCCAGAGACTGGTCCGGGTGAGACGGGGAACTCCCAGTGGGAGAGGGAAGGTGCCCCAAAAGCTGTCTCACCCTACAGGAAAAAAGGTGGGTTCTCCAGAAGGCGGAGGAAATCACCCTACGCTGGGCCAAGGGTGACAACCAGGATAGGCGAAGCCATGCTATCCGCCTACTGCAGATCGCTGTCCATACAATCCTGGAGGCTATCTCGTTAGTGTCGTAAGATGCCCTTGCTTGGTGCCTTGCTAGCTCCAGGCCTTGAGCAGAAAGGGCAATGGCTTGCCTGATTTCCTTTGTGTCAGGCATTGAGGCTAGGAGTTGTCCTAGCCTGGACCACAAGAACCTGTCATAGGAAGCATAGTGGGCCTGATGCGAAGCTATAGAAAGAAGGATCCGTGCTGAACAGAAGGTCCTTCTCCCCCAGAAATCAAAATTCGCAGAGTCTGAGTCTGGGGGATGGTCACAGTGCAGGGTGCGAAGCCCACAAGGTGTGTCCAGGCAAGTCAAACCGGAAGAAGGGTGAGGCATAGTACCTGGAGACCCAGTGGGGAGCGCAATACCGCTGGTGCAGGTCCCTTGGGGCTGGAACAGTGGAAAAGGGACACTGCCAGAGCTGAAGTGACGCATCCCGGAAGGGGACAGGCCAGGTGGGGAACCACCAGGTTGGCCTCACTGTATTCGCCCAACAAGGCACACGTCACCCAGTCGGGATTGCCTTCAGAGGATGGGGTGAGGTGGAGCTCAAGCATCCTCTCGAGGCAGCAATGATACAAGGTGAGATCACATGCTGGGGAAATGTGGACAGAGTTCCTCTCCCTCCGAGGAGGGGGAAGAGGAGTCTGACGAGTCTGGCAATTCAGGGTCAGGCTGCGCAGGTGCGCTGTGAAACACCTGCTCATCCATGGCACTGAGGTAGGTGGGGAAATGTGCAGGTGAAGCCCTGAACTGTTCCCAGGTCAGAGGTCCCCTAGGACCGAGAATACCCAGGAGAGAAGGAGATGGAGGCAGAGGCACAGGGGTCAAGCTCCTAGCAGGCGAAGTGAGGCCTCTGCCTGGGCAGTGGATCTTAGTGGAAGCTCCCAACTGGGAGAGCGACCGGATATCCCAGCAGCTAACAACCGCTCAACTGGATTGGAATGGCTAGAGCTGTGCCTGTGGGAAGAATTCCCGCTGGGAGGTGACTGGGACAGTGTGAGCCCAGAAGGAAGGTCCCTGACCGCCAAAGTAGAGGCCCCTCTCAAGGAGTGAGCAGGGGAAGGGCAAGGATCTGCACTATGGTTCCTCCCAGAACCCAGGTCGGTCCCAGGGAAGGGTCACTGTGCCAAACCCTGACCCCTCAACCCTTCAGACTCCGAAAGAGCCCTCTTTCTCGCTACCACTAGCCTAGGTAGCTGGCAGCCCTTAGCAGACTCCGAAGAATCTACCCAGGGTGCAGTACCCTTCCCCTGCTGGGGTGCCCTGGGTTGTCCCAAACTTGGACTGTTCAGGCACACCAAGGAAGGGGGTGCCCCAGCTGAAGGGACAGACAAACCGGTGACTCCGGGCTGCGCAGCAGCAGCCACCTGGACCGCTGCCGAACGGTCAGTACCACTGACCCAGAATCAACCTGAATCATCTGACCCACAGAGGGGAGCTGAGGTGCTGGACACCAACGGATTGGAGGATTCCAAAGAATCCGGAAGCCAATCCGGATCAGACCCCGAGTCCCCCTCCAAGGAGGTGGACAAAGAGATCCGATGCCAGACCACTCCCTGATCCTTGTCAGTTCCTGGACTGCAAGTCGTGCTGCCCTCAGCCCTGGCACTGCAAGTGGCACTGAAGCCAAGCGTGGCACTGCACCCGGTGCTGCCGTCCTCCCCGGCACTGCGAATGGTGCTGGAGTCAGAAATGGCTCTGACCGCTGATGCCGCACTCCTCCCCGCACCGCAAATAGCACTGGAGTCGGCTGACACCGACAGTGGCGCCGCCCCCTTCCCTGGCACCACGAACAGCGCGCGAGTTGGAAACAGCACCGACTGTGGCGCTGCCCCTGTCCCCAGCGCCACAAACGGCACAGAGACCAGAAATGGCCCCAAGACTTGTATCCGCACCTCCCACGGCACCGTGAATGGTGCCAGGAGCAAAAGCGGTGCCAAGGGACAGCCCGGCGCTGTCCGGGCCTACTGTGCTGCAGGCAGCACTGGAGCCAAGGGCAGCCCCGACAGTCGACATTGAGGATGGTGTTGGCCCGGAGGCCCCAGGATGCAACACCGGGGGAGCCTTCATCTCCGAAGAAGTGACTGCCAAAGCGGTGCCCCCCGCCGACTCCTGAGAGGGCCAGACTGGGCCTCCAGCAATGCGGAAGAAACCCCACCACGGCAAGACTGGAAGTGGTGGAAGCCCTCCTCCACGGGCCGTATAGGACCAGAAGGAACCTGGAGGAAGGGTTGAGAGTCTGGACACTGGCCCACCGACTGTGAGCCCGCCCTGAAAGTCAGCGGTGCACATCTGACCTAAATGTGTGCAACTCAAGAACTTGACAGTCCATAGAGAAGCAGATGTCGCAGCTGCCCATGTCATGGGCCGAGCCGAGGCAGGAAAGACAGCGGTCATGCTGGTCCAAGATGGCGTAAAGGCGGCCACAGGGACACTGATGCACTGGTGGTTGCCCTGCCTTGATGATTTCTTGCCCCGGAGAGACATGACCGAGTGGTAAAAAACTAAACACAGTACTTGGCGCCACTTTAAATAACATAGAATGGTCTTACCAGTAACCAGGAAAACAGCCGAGCAGGGCAAGATAGAACCGAGATGAATACTAGCAGTCAAACTAGGCCACGAAACACACACACTTCTTGACTTCAGTCTCCTCATGAGGTCTACACTCGATGGCAGGAGGAGAACAACAACTAAGGCTAGGGTGTAGTTGACGGCAACTAACGGCCAACCCACAAGTGCCACGTCAACCTCGAGGGCGACGCAGTCCCTGAGTCCACTCCGCCCATGGGGGGGGGGGAGGAGTTTCTTGCGGGGTGCTAGCTCCAGTGCTATAACCCAAATAGTGATGAATGGTGAAGACTAACACAGATAAGACTAGTTGATACTTCCTGTCTATGGATTTAGCCACGGAAGGAATAAGCGTTGGATTATCTCACACCATTTGTGAAAGTGTCTCAAAAGAGGGCTGCACCAGAGGAGTCAATTCCACAGGAATATTCGGAATGTGCAGATACTGCAGATGCAGTAATTTCCTGGATCAATCTCTGCAGTCGGGGAATTCATGTTCTTTAACAGACACTTAAAGGAAAAGTCCTTGACCAGAGAGGCTCTGCTGAAGGAGAGGGTTTACTTGCCACTCCGAGAGAAGAATTGTCAAAGTCATCTCCTAATCGAAGATCAGGCTCAATATTGTCTCCTACTAGCCCTGGAGGGACAGTATTTATATATATATATATACACACACATATGTATATATAGAAAAAGAAGGCGCTCAGCGAATAGGAGTTAAGGTCAGCGCCTGCACAGGGTGCACAGAAGGACGCCACCCAAGGAGCGGGCGCCACCAAGGCAGGAGTTGAAGACGCACCACCTTAGATGCCACATAAACACCAGAGCATCCCAACTCTCGGAGTCAAAGAGGAAGATCTGACAAAATGAGTAGGAGAAATGGTACCTGTGCTGGCCTCTGCGCCCACAGTCATATGGGGGAGAAGCACCAGTAGCGTCAAGGCAGGCACCGGAGAAGGCGCTGCATGACTAGGGAAGCCCCAACTGCCCTGCTCCGCAGGCTTGAAACCCTAGGACCCGAAGGCCCTGGAGACGGTCCCGCAGGCTTGGACAGGCAGGACAACCACCGAACCCACTGCTCCATAAGAGCGCCCAATGATGAAACTGCTCACGGAAGACTCCCCAGGGGTGGGAGGACTACAGAGTCGAGGATGTCAATCACTAGGAACAGAAGCCGTGAAGACCCGAAGGAGTTGGACCCCTGCCCTGCGCCTATGACCATCGGCCCAGACATACCAGAGGCGATCTCGGCGATACATTTCTTCTCTCGACCGGGGTCAAGAAGAACACGAGGCTGAACGGTGCAGAGTCCTCGGCGAAGATCAGAATGGGACCGCTTCTTTTTGTGCTGAGGACCGCCCATCCCGCCTGGAGCCTGTAATCAGACCCCCGTGAGAGGGCGATGGACCAGACCCAGCCCTGCTGAAAATGGAAATTACGTACCTACCGTAATTATTGATCTTCTCTTGTATCTTCACCATTCATTATTGCTGGGTGTAAGCTGGAGGCATGCACCCACCACGGGAGGTTTTTTTTTTTGGGAGGGAGGAGTCGACGCTGACGGCACTGCACATGAGAGCGATGCACTACGTGATGCGTGAGGAGTGGCCATTAGGCACCGTAGACTCCTCCTCCATCCCAGTTCTGTAAGCTGGAAAGACGAAATAAAAAGGGATTAGAAGAGTAAGAGTGAGGCAAAAGAGCGCCAAAGAATAGATAAAGGAAAGGAAACAAACTGAAAAAGTAATAAGCCGAAAAGAGGACAGGAAAGAGAAGAACTCTACCCTAAGGGGCCGCAGGGCTTCCTTCCTTGGGCGGCTCTGAGGGAGCAACAGATAAGGGAAAGGAAGAGAGAAGAAAAAGGGAGAGGATATTGGGAGGAAGGAAAAACTGCCACAAATCCTGAGTGAAATTGGCTTGACGCTATCAGCTCAGATCTTAAGAGAAAGGAAGCAAGGATCCTTCAGACAGAACTGGTTTGGATGTTCAAATGAACCTTCTACACAGCTTGAAATGAGAGGCAGATTCCTACACTCACACTATCCCATTACCCATCACTTAGGCTGAGAGCTCACAGAATGCCAAGGCAAATCTGTTCCAGAGAGGACAGCCCCAAGCCAGGTAAAGGGAAAAAGACCCCACTAGCACCATGGCGCCAGTGTTGGGGTGGGGGGGCGGGTTTCAAGAGAGGGCAAACTTTGTTAAAATGGACAGAGACAGAGAAGGAGCTCCTTCTGACTCCCTGGAGAAAACAGGGGCCAAAAGGGCCAGACCACCAGTTAAAAATATTAATTTAGAATTGGGCTAGAACAAGCGGTCTGGCATCAAATAATCTAGGGACACCAGCCAAGTCCGAAGACTGAGGATAGAGGACTGTCTCAGAGACTAACCCCGTGTCTGGAAATTGAGCTAATCTGGCCTGAAGGAAAGCCCCCAAAGGCAAAACCTTCCAGAAAATCAGAAAGAGTTTCCTTAGACAAAAAGGACAAAGTTTCACCCGCTCACCTCCTACTCAAATCCTTCGACTTGTTTTTAGAGAAGAACAGAAGGTGCCAAGGAACCATAGGATTTAGTCCCCCAGGGGAAGGGGAAGGGGAGGAGTAGGAGGGCGTGCAGGGTGGGGGAGACTCCCAAGAAATGAGGCCCATGAGGGGAAGGTGGCAGGGATTCAATAACGAACGGTGAAGACACAGAGAAGATCAATAATCACGGTAGGTAACGTGAAAGTACAGCTACGTAAGAACTTACCGTAACAGCAGATCTTCGAGAACAGCTCTGCAGCAGGTTACACACCATTAGAACTGAAGCCGCAGGCGCCAGGACCCACAGAAAAATTCTAGCTAGCTATCTTCAGCGGGACCGCCTCGGTACGTCGGGTCCCACCTCCGCCGCCAGGCGTGGTACAAAGGGGGTTGTCCCGCCAGATTCCCCAGTTCTCCGCTGAGACTCCAGCCGCAGGCTGACATCAAATGGGAGACCGAGATCGCCGCCAGAAGACAGAAAGATATAATCCCTGCTCAGAAAGACTGAGCCATGCCTCCTCCAAGGGGGAAGGTGGGCGGGAAGGTACCTGCTGCAAGAGCTGTTCTCGAAGATCTACTGTTACGGTAAGTTCTTACGTAACTGTACTATCTTACTTTGAGACACAGCTCTTGCAGCAGTTTACACCATTAGGACTGATTCCCAAGCAGTAACGCTGCCAGAAATTCCGGGAGGAGGAAAATAGGAAATAAATTCCGGGTCCTGAACCTAGGACAGGAGACCCTGTAGCACCGCCAGGCCGAAACCAGCCCTTCGCCGAGAGGCGATGTCCAGGCTATAATGCCTGATAAAGGTATGCACAGAACTCCAAGTGGCTGCAGCACATATAGCAGAGGTGGAGACGTTTCTGAGTGCTGCAAAGGAGGTAGCCACACCTCTAGCAGAATGACCCCGGACTGTGCCCGGGAGGGGCTTTTGTTTTATATCATAACAGTAAGAAATACACTGGACAAGCCAGCAAGACAGAGACTGTTCGGATACTGACTGGCCCATCATTCTCTCAGAGAAGGAAACAAAAGCTGTTCAGAACTCGGAGGGTTTAGTTCTGTTGGGGTAACTACTCAGGCTGTGAACATCCAGGGTGTGAGCAAAGCTCTCCTCTATTTGAATAACGGAAGTAGACCGGAAGGTCAATGTCCTGGTTTAGAGAGAGTGAAGAGACCACCTAGGTAAAAACTTAGGATTCGTCCTCAGGGATACTCTGTCCCGGTGGAAAACTAAATAAGGCTCTTTGCACATAAGAGCGTGAAGCTCAGAAATTCTTCTCGCTGAAGTAACAGCAACTAAAAATAACGTTTTCCACGACAGAAAACGTAGCTCGCAATCCGCTGCAGGTTCAAAAGGAGGGAGCGTGAGCTGTTCCAGGACAAAGAGCAGATCCCATGGAGGCACAGGGTCCCTAATGGGAGGCCTAAGTGTAACACTCCTAAGAAATTCCTGAGAGGCGCCAATTGAGCTACTGTAACGATGTCCCACCGGATGTGATAGGCAGAAATGGCACAGAGGTGCACCTTAATAGGAGGAGTAGGCTAGGCCTGAATGAAAAGGAGAGGAGGTAATCCAACACTACTCCCACAGGACAACCTAAGGGGAAAGATCACTAGTCGGGATCACAAAAAAAACGGCGCCATTTCATGGCATACGCCGCATCGCTGCCGGCTTTCTGGCTGCAGAAAGAACCTCTGCAACCTCTTGCGAGACCCCGTGACGCAAGATGGCTATATCTCTAGGAGCCAAGCATGCAGGTTCAGAGAGCGTAGGTCCAGATGGACTAATGAACCTTTCTCCTGAGACAGGAGGTGGGAGCTGAGCGGCAACGGAGGCGGGGTTCCGAGATAGTTGCACCAACAAAGGGAACCAGATCTGTCTGGGCCAGAACGGGCCACCAGGATCATGAGTGCTGCTCCCTCGCAGTGTGAGAAGAACTCTCTGGATCAACGGAAGGGAGGGAAAGCGAGAGAATCTGTTCAGCCAGGAGAGGGATACAACGTGCCTCGCCAGAAAACACCAGGCCCTGGATCTAGCGAGCAAAAATTGGGCAGTTTTGTGTTGGATGGGATGCGAACAAGTCTAGTTCTGGAATTCCCAACGAAGAAACAGATCCTCTGTACTCTTGAAGAGTTCCCACTCATGGACTCTGGCCTGGGATCGACTCAGGCGCCTGCAATTGTGTTGTCCACCCCGGAACATGCACAGTGATCAGATTTGTGCCGTGTCGATTACCAATCCCACACCCTCATGGCCTCCTGCAAAGGGGTAAGAGTGTGCGCTCCTTGTTTGTTGAGGTAATACATCACCCGTGTTGTCTGTCTGAAGCAGGAGAGTACGGTGGGATTACTGACTGAAAGGCCTGCAGGGCATGAGAACCGCCCTCATCTCTAGGACATTGATATGGAGATGAGCTCCAATGGGGTCCACGTACCCTGGGACTTTACCCGCCCAGGTGTGCCCCCACCCAAGACCTGAGGCGTCCGTGGTGAGGTTACCTCCGGGACGGCGCTACAAATGGGCGCCCTTGGAG
This sequence comes from Neoceratodus forsteri, assembly GCA_016271365.2. NCBI lineage: Eukaryota > Metazoa > Chordata > Ceratodontiformes > Ceratodontidae > Neoceratodus > Neoceratodus forsteri. Next base: position 26,157,862 of record CM057455.1, on the reverse strand, counting down.
AGCCGACCGGGACTCAGCCACCACTGCCAGTCTCGGATGACTGAGTTTGGTGATCCTGACCGGATGCTGCAAGTGGTCTTGCCTTTGGTCCCATTGTACCTTGAGCATCCACTGAGTTATCCCATGTGGAGCCTTGCGAAAGGGACAGTAGGAATGGCGCAGCCATGTGTCCGAGCAAGCGAAGGACCGACCTCGCAGGTACGATCTGTTCGGACGACAAACTCCTTGTGAGGGATCCACGCCCGCTTGTCGTCCGGAAGAAAAGCTCTTCCCTGAACAGTGTCCAGGACTGCGCCTATAAACTGCAGTTTCTGCGACAGTACCAGGAGAGACTTCTCGTAATTTATGAGAATGCCCAGAGATTGGAACAAGTCCTGGGTGCTCTGAACCATAGTAACAACGCTCTCTGGAGGCGGCCATGAAAGCCAGTCGTCGAGGAATCGGAACACCAGAGGCCCTGTCTCCTCAGAGATGCTGCCACGACTGCCATGCACTTGGTAAAGACCCTTGGTGGGATGACAGTCCCGAACGGAAGAGCTTCGAACTGAAAGTGGTGGTCGAGAATCTCAAGCGCAGGAACCTCTGGTGCTTGCAGAGCTATGGGGATATGCAGGTATGCGTCCTGCATGTCTAGAGGACGCTAAAAAGCGCCTTGTTTCAGCATGGGAATAAGGCCGGAAGAGTCACCATGGGAATCTTTGTTAGGCGACCGACACATTGAGGTCGCTGAGGTCCAGAATCGGACGGAGGTCCCCTGATTTCTTGGGAACCAGGAAGAAGTGGGAATAATATCCTTGTCCTCTCTGGTTCTCCGGGACGTACTCTATCGCTCCTTTTCTTAGGAGCGCGAGTACCTCTTGCCAGATCAAATTTTTGTGCTGACCCGGATACCGGGAGAGCAAAGGAGCCTCGGGGTGGCTTTTCTGCGAAATTCTATAAAGTGGCCAGACTGACCAACTACAGAACCCACCTGTCGGTGGTAATGGCCTGCCATCCCGCAGGAAGTTCTAATCGACCCCCAACCATGATTTCGTTTATCCTGAGGCGGGGCCCGAAAGGAGTCAGGCTGTGGCGGCAGATGGGCCCGCTGGCTAGGTCGGCCTAGGGGAACGCTGACCTCGGCTAGCGGGCTGTTTTCCCTGGGTTCTACAGAAACCGGAGCCCCTCAGATGTGTAGCGGAGCGGGGCTGCTGCCTCTGTGTCCGCCCACGATAACGGCTTTGGTTCCTACGAAAGGAACCAAGCTTGGGTCGGTACATGGCTTGAACCGACCTTACCCACCTTCCCGGCCTCTTGAAGTTTGGTAATGATCTTCTCGGAAGGATTACCAAATAAAACTTCTCCCTCGAACGGAGCGTCCATAATGTTTTTCTGGACATCCGGGGTAAAGCCGGAGACACGTAACCAGGAGTGTCTCCGGAGGCACACGCCAGAAGCTGCTGCTCGGGCCGATGAGTCTGCGGAGTCGTACGCGGCTCGAAGCACTTGGGTCCCCACGTCTGAACCCGTATGGAGGAGCTGGAGCATCTCCTCCTTCTGCTCACCTTCGGGCAGCTTTTCAGCCGCCTCCAGACCCTGTTCCCACAAAGCGTTCTGGAATTGAACCATGTGGGTCAGGTAGTTCAAGGATCTGACGGCGCAGGTAGCGGAAGCGTACGTGCGCCTGCCCAGTGCGTCCAACTGTTTGGACTCTGGGTCCGTGGCAGGTGCTCAAATTGCTGCGCCTCTGTGACTGGTCATGTGAGGCTGTGATGACCAGAAGTCGGCCTGAGGCTGCTGTGTCAGGTACTGGTCGTCAGGGAGCCTTGCAGATGATCAGCTCTCGGCACCGCCGAGTGAATGTGGACGCTTCCACGCTGCCTTGGTGACGTCCACGAAAGTGTCCACCAAGGGTGGTACCACCACAGGCTTGGGGTCCTTCTGCCGAAGATATTTGGCAAGGCGTAACCTTTCGGGGTCTAGTTCTTCTGCATCCCATCCCATGTTCTCCTGGATATGTCGCATAATATCCATGAACGAAGGGTCATCCGGAGGAGATCTCGGTGTCTCACGTGGGTCCGGAGAAGGGATGGAGAGAGGAGATGGGGATCTAGAGGAAGAGTAGACTGATCCCGTGTCCTCCGTCGACGGCGAACGTCGGTGTCTCCTGGATCTCTTGGGGCTGGGTGATCCAGAAGAGGATTTCGATGGAGGTCTCCGTTTTTCTGATCTTCCCCTGGGAGAGGATCCAGGCTCCCGGGGGGAGGTAGCGCCTGCCGACCCGAGGCGAAGGGGGCGGTACCGGAGGAGGGGAGGAGGAGGACGGTGGGGCTATGTCCCTTTAATGGTGTCCCACCAGTAAGTGAAGAGATCCTTCACTTCGCTAGAAAAGTCCCAATGACGCCCAGGCGCGGTGGGCGGTCGTCGGTCCCAGCGTCCGGCTCCAGGGGCCTCAGGTAGGCGCGAGGGGCCCTGGGAGTTCAGCGAGGCCGGGTCGCCCGTCTGGTCCCTCGGGCTGCGTTAAGTCCTCCCCAGTCAACGTCTCCTGACCGGCGTCGGTCGGAGGCGTGGAACCCTCTTCTCAGGCGGAACGGACGCCGTCCCCAACCGTGTCCGCTGGGATGGTTTGGTCGACGGCTCCAGGGCGGAATGACGACGGCCGACGATGGTCGGGCCGCGCCGGGTCCACACAGGTCTCTTCAACGGTGTGAGCTCCAAAGTTTGCGAGGAGGCACAGAGGACGACCGGACATCGGGAGCGAAGGGCAGGAACCCGACTTATGACGATGGTGGTGGCGCTCCCTGGACTTCGCCAAGGCCTTGGAAGAGGAAGATGACGACGGCCTGGCGGACTTGGCCTGAGAAGAAGAAGGCTTTCTTACTGCAGCTGGGGGAGGCTGAGAGCTGGCCCTGGAAGGCGAGCGGTCGGACCGAGAACCGGAGCTGCGGGACTCCGAAGCCCTGGACGGGGACCTGGAAGGGGCCTTCTCCCTTCTTTTCTCCGCGTGCTTGTGGGATTTGGACGAAGATTCCTCCTTGGAGGACATGGTCTTCAGTTTTTCCTCCAACAAAAAAGCCTGGAGGGCCTTCTGGCGTTGGATCCTGGTTCGGCTGTTGAAGCCCTGGCAAAAGCAGAACAGGCCCGGGTGGCGGTCTGGCCCAAGCACCAACACAGGCCGTGGGGGTCCTTGAAGGGGATCTGTTTCCCCTGCAACACTTGGAGGGATGACCGGAGGTCGGAGAGGACATCAGCAACAATCTTGCTTGAAGAAAAAGAATTTCCCAGAGGAAAGTTTGAACCACGCGTCGCAGCTAGACTGGAACCGAAGGTCGAGACATGCAAGTCGACGTATGGAAAGAATTGGGGAATCCATGGACCGCCTCTTTGTACCACACGCCTGACGCCGGAGGCGGACCGACGCTAGAAGCGGTCCTCGCTGAAGATAGCTAGCTAGAATTTTTCTGTGGGTCCTGACGCCTGCCGGCTTCAGTTCTAATGGTGTAACCTGCTGCAAGAGCTGTGTCTTGAAGATTTTCCATATCTTCCCTTGTCAATCTTCACCATTCATTACTGCTGGGTGAGTACCAAGCCTCCCCTGGAGGGGCCTGAATTGACCCTGAGGAACAGATCCCTCAGCCTTCTACTGGTGGAAAGTAGGAGGGAGACCCTAACCAACAGACTGTGGCAGTCTAAGGTTGCTGAGGGTGAGGGTGTCCCCGTGGCGGGGACGGAGAATGCCCCTGAAGAATCCTCCTCGCCTGCAGGAAAAGAGGTGGACCCCGAAAGCGGAAAAAATCACCCCACGCCAGGGTAATGGGTCACAGTCTGACAGACAAAGCCATGCAGTCGCCTTATGCAGATTGCTGTCCCTGCTAGTCTGGAAGACACCTCATTGGTGCTGTAAGATGCCCTCGCTTGGTGCCTTGCAAGCTCCAGACCCCGTGCAGAAAGGGCAATGGCTCGCCTAGACTGCTCCATATCAGGCATAGACACCCAGAACCTGCGCTTAGCATCGACCACAGATGCCTGTTGCAGGCAGCGTGGTGTGCCTGATGTGAACCTATGCACATCAACACATGACTTGAAGAGAAGACCTTCATCCCCACTGATCAAATTCAGCAGAATCCGATCTGGGGTCTGTCGTGTGCCAGGTGCCGAAGCCCAGAAGGAGTATCTAAGAAGGGGCAACAATAGTCTCTTCACAGTCCAACCATTGAGAGAGTGAAGACCAAAAACAGAGATGTGAGCTTGGGGGGTGGCGGGTGGGCGTGTGAATGAGTGGTGGAGACATCGTCCAAGATGATCAAGAATTACGGTAGATACGTAATTTCCATATCTTCCTGGACATAAAGTCTCCACCACTCATTCACACTAATGGGAGAGTACCGAGCTAACAAACACCCGAGACGGGTAGCAGGAAAAGCTAAGAGCTCACATACTTAGGATAGAAGTCCGCTAAGAAAGTCCTACTAAAACGATAGATGTCCTCTGGCATGGACATCTAAAGCATAGTGATTAACAAAAGTATGCACTGAGCTCCAAGTAGCCGCATTGCAAATGTCTGCAATGGGTACGTTGCGGATTTCTGCCAGAGATGCTGCGACTGCTCTAGTAGAGTGAGCGTACACTCTGCCTTCTAGCTTAACCTGTGCCATAGAATAGCAGTGGCGGAGGCATGCTACCAGCCACGTTGAAATGCACCTAATAGCGACAGGTTGACCCAACCGGGTCTCGCTGAAGGAAACGGAACAGCTGTTGAGCCTTGCGAATTTCTTTTGTTCTGTCCAGATAGAAATGCAGTGCTCTCTTCACATCCAAAGAATGCAGGGTACGTTTCCCTTCATTCTGGAACTTAGCAAAGTAGGTAGCTGGACTAAGGGTTGGTTTACATGAAATTCTGAGACAACCTTGGGAAGAAACTTAGGGTGAGTCCTAAGAACTACTTTGTTCTTGTGAAATACAGTGTATGGGGGGTCTGTGACCAGAGCATGTATTTCAGAAACTCTACGGGCCGAAGTGATGGCCATCAGGAAGACCTTTTTCCAAGTGAGGAACTTCAACTGCTGAGTAGTTAGAGGCTCGAAGGTTTCCAAATGAGCATGTCTAGCACAAGGTTAATGTCCCAGGCTGCGACTGGACGTATGATAGGAGGTCTGGTATGCAGAATGCCCTTAAGAAACCTCTTAACCACAAGCAACTGAGCCAGAGACAAGGAATGTACCGGCTCATGACAGGCTGAAATGGCACAGAGATGAACTTTGACAGTAGAGTACTGCAGACCTGAATTTGAGAGGTCCAAGAGGTACTCTCAAGACTTTATTTGGTGGGCAGGAAAAAGGGTTTGAAGAGGATTTTGCACACCAGAGAGAGAAAAACGCTTCCATTTGGCTGTGTAGGTTTTTCTAGTGGCTGGTTTATGCACAGCCAAGAGAATATCTGAAACCCTACAGGAAACATTGAACCTATTCACCTCTGTCTCTTCAGGAGCCAAGCGTGAAGGTGAAGCGCCTTCAGACTGGGATGGACCACAGGCCCATGGGTCGGAAGGTTCGTCTGAAGGGGAAGTGCCTTTGGGAGGGCTGCTGACAGACTGCTGAGCAATGGGAACCATATCTGTCGAGGCCAGAAGGGAGCAATGAGAATCATTGTCTCCCTGAGACTCGAATTTGAGAAGCACCCTCTGAATTAGATCAAGAGGAGGAAAGGAGTATAGAAAGCATTTTGTCCACCGCAGCCTGAACACATCCCGACAGAAAATGCCAGGTACTGGATTTCTGGAGCAGAAGAGAGGCAGTTTTGCATTGAGTGGGGATGCAAAAAGGTCCAGGTCTGGAGTTCCCCACTCTTTGAAGAGTGACTGAGCGACGGTTGAGTCTACAGACAACTCTTGAGGATCTGTCTCTGTTCTGCTGAGATGGTCTGCCAGTTTGTCTGTACGCCTGGCAGGTAAACCCAGGATTAAGCCTTGGCTCCAGGCACCATTCCACACCTCACAGCTTCCTGCATAACAGGTAAGAGTGTGCACTGCCCTGTTTGTTGATGTAATACATCACTGCTTTGTTGTCAGTTTGAAGGAGAATGTTCTTGTGACAGAGTATGTCCTTTAAGGCCCAGACGGCTCTCATTTCCAGCATATTTATGTGGAGCCGGGACTCGTCCGACGTCCGCAGTCCACGTACCTTGGATGTGGAGCTTCTGTCAATGAGCTCCCCACCCCATCAGGGACGCTTTGGTGGTAATAGAGCTCTGATGATCCAGAGGAGCAAAGGGATACCCTTCCAGAAGGTTGTTATCCTGCGACCACCAGGTGAGTGACCTCTTTAGAGGTTCTGTCACCTTGATGTGAAAGGACTGAGGGTGAGTGGTTGGGGACCACTGAGTACTGAGCATCCACTGAGAGGTTCTCATATGGAGATGAGCTAGGGGTACAGTGAACACCGAGGATGCCATGAGACCCAGCATCCATTGCATCGAGATAGCTCGAACCGAGCTGTTTTCTCTGATGTACAGGGCCATCTGTAGGATATCGCTCCTTCTGTCCTCTGGAAGAAAAGCTTTCGCTCAGGAGGTATCCAGAAGAGTTCCTAAGAAAAGGAGTTTCTGGGAGGGCTGCAACTGTGATTTGTTGCGATTTAGCAGGACTACCATGGACATGAGAAAATCTGAAGCTTTGGCTACGGTGTCCAGAGTTCCCTGCCTGGAAGGGCTTGCTAGAAGCCAGTTGTCCAGGTATGGAAACACTTGAATTCTGATTTTCCTGAGATGTACTGCGAGAATTGCACAACACTTTGTAAAAACTCTCGGCACCGAGGATAGCCCAAAGGGCAGGACTCTGAACTGATAATGTTGACCCAATGCTACAAACCTCAGGTATTTGTGGTGCTTTGGGTGTATAAGAATGTGTTGGTAGGTATCCTGCATGTCCAGGGAGGCTAGCCAATCGTGTTGATGAATCAAAGGTAGAAGGGTACTTAAAGATATCATCTTGAACTTTTCCTTGTGAAGGAATTTGTTTAACTTTCTGAGATTCAGAATGGGGCGCATGCCTCCAGTTTTCTTCGGAACTAGAAAGTAATGGGAGTAGAAACCTGTGTTTCATTGGTCTGGTGGAACTACTTCTACAGCCCTGTTGTTCAGAAGACCTTGCACCCCGGAAGCAAGACGGTCTGACTGTACTGTCGACAGTCTGGGCTGTCATTTAAGGGATGATCTGGGGGTGGGAGGTTCTGAAAGACCGAGCAAATACCACTGCAGATTATCCGGAGGACCGATTTGTCTGATGTTATAGACTTCCACCAGTCGTAGGAACTGGGTCAGGCGTCCTCCACTTCTGAAGAAGAGTCCCCTCGGGCAGCTGAGGTGGGACCTGGGCGAGAACTCAGAAGGTGGCACTGGGCGCTTTGGGGCTTGTGCCTTCTGCTACATTTTCTTTTGTGGCTGTGGGGTGTGGCTTTTGTTTAAAGCCCCGCTGCCTTGCCCTGAAAGGACTGACGGTTGTGAAATTGGCGTTTATTGGCACCCCCCGGAGAGGGGCAGGTTTGAGTTGAGCTATCTTAATGGCTGACCTAGTCTTCAGTCACGGCTTCCAGAGCTTGTTCCACCCGTGGTCCGAACAGATACATACCACTGAAGGGTAAAGCCATGACCTGCTGCTGGGCATCATTCGTGAAGCCAGATGTGTAGCCAGGAGTGTCAAAGGGTACAAATACCCGCCGCTGCTGCTCGAGAAGCAGTATCGAAAGCATCCATTGCAGCTTTAACCTGTTGGTTACTGGACTCGATGCCCCTGGTTATGGTGTGAAGTAGCTCTGAATTAGTTTCCAACTCAGGCAGAGCTTCTACCATTTGCTTGAGTGAATGCCTACGGACATATTCATATTGAGAAAAATAGCCCTGGTAGCTGGCAATACGCATACTCAGGGTGGAGGCAGCAAAGACTCCCTTACCTAAGGTGCCTATCTTACGAGGTTCTTTATTGATAGGCCAGGCTGTAGATGCCTGAGGGAGGACGGCCTTGACATTCTCTTCTATGACTACAGTGAGATCAGCAAAAGCTTATGAGGCCAATATGGGTCGATCCTTGGGAGCAGCGTACTTCCTACCTATGGACTTAGCCATGGAAGGGATAAGAGCAGGATTGTTCCATACCATCTGAGAAAGGGTCTCAAAAGATGGTTGTACCGGAGGAGTTAAATCCATAGGGATCTCCAGGACATGTAGGTACTGGAGTCTTAAAAGCTTCCCAGGATTGATTTCTGTAGTCTGTAGAGAAACAGTGAAATTTAAATTTTTCAGCAGAGACATAAAGGAAAGGTCTTCGACAAAACCAGCTCTGCAGCAGGATTAACTCCTGCTCCTTCAACATCATCACCCAGACGAAGATCTGGGTCAGGCTCAAAATCATCTCCTGACACTCCAGTGGGGACTGTATGGACAGGAAAGGAGTGAAAATCAGAATGGAATTTAGAAGAGGAAAGAATCAGAGTCGAAAAGCCCTGAAGGCTGGATGGTGCTGCACCAAGCATCGGCGCCGATAAGGAACACTGCGCCGAACCCAAGGAAGTCGGCGCCATCAGAAACAGCAAGGCACACGGTGCCGACAAAGGCCACGGCGCCGACAGAACCCTCGGCGATGTGGAAGGCGCTGACAGAGCCATCGGCGTCGCGGACGGCACCGTGAGTGTCCCAAGGTTCCGAAAACTGTGATTTGAAGGAAAAGGAGGTAAATTAACAGGAGATAAGAGGCATCAGTGTGGGCCCCTGCGCCGCAGCCATGTGAGGGGGGAAAAACACCTGAGCACGGAGTTGACGGCACCGAAGGCGCAGCGTGACTAGGAATGTCCAACCGTCCTACCTTGTCTCTGGAGCGGCCCGAAGGCATTCAATACTCCATGGTATTTACATATCTTACAGGATAATACACACTAAAGACTATATGGGTAATACAGTACTTCTACAGAGATAAAAATAAAGACACAGGATGGTATTTACATATCTTACAGAATAATGCACACTAAAGACTATATAGGTAATACAGTACTTCTACAGAGATAAAAATAAAGACAGAGGTTACACAGAATAAGCCAACTCCAAAACTATCTAGATTCTAAGTAGAAATTAAAATTACGTACCTACAGTAATTCTTGATCTTCTTGAACAGTCTCCACTCATTCACACTATTGGGATCTCTTCGAGAGCACTAGGACCCATCAGGAAGCAAACTTTTACTGGAGGGTAGGCGCCAGAGATGGTGCAGAGCCCTAGCTCATGCGGTAACGACTATCTCGAGGCCGACCTCCAACCACCTCAGTACCTTTTTATCAAGGAGGTACAGCGTAACTAACCTAGAAGGGTAGCCTAACCTATAAAAATACCCGGACATAAGATAGTCCGGGTGACCTGTGTAAGAAGGGTCAATAAAGAAGTCTTCACGGCCCAAAGATTTGAGGGAGTGAAGATCAACAAGAAAGGTGAGCTCGGGGGATGGAGGGTGGGTGTGTGAATGAGTGGTGGAGACTCGTCCAAGAACATCAAGAATTACGGTAGGTACGTAATTTTCATATCTTCCTGGACATAAGTCTCCACCACTCATTCACACTATTGGGAGAGTACCAAGCTAATAATCCCCCAAGAGGGCGGCAGGAGAGACCAAGAGCTCACATTTTTAGGACAGAAGTCCATTGAGGATGGCTCTGCTAAAGGAAGAATGTCGTCTGGCATGGACATCTAGTGCATAATGTTTAACGAAAGTATGCACTGAGCTCCAGGTGGCCGCACTGCAGATGTCTGCAATGGGCACATTGCGGATTTCCGCTAGGGATGCCGCGACCGCTCTGGTAGAGTGAGTGTAAACTCTACCCTCCAACTTAACCTGCGCCATGGAATAGCAGTGACGAAGGCACGCCACTAGCCATGATGAGTTACATCTGATGGCGACAGGTTGACCCAGCCGGGTCTCACTGAAGGAAACGAACAGTTGCTGAGCTTTGAAAATCCTTGGTTCTATCTAGATAGACAGCATAGGCCCTCTTAACATCAAAGAATGAAGAGGACGATTCCCTTCATTTTGGAAGTCCAAAAAATAAGAGGGAAGGACCAAAGGTTGGTTTAGATGAAATTCTGACACAACCTTAAGAAGAAATTTAGGATGAGTACGAAGAACTACTTTGTCCTTATGGAACACAGTATACCGAGGGTCCGTGACCAGGGCATGTATCTCAGAAACCCTGCGGGCTGAGGTAATGGCCACTAGGAAGGCAGTCTTCCAAGTGAGAAATTTTAGCTCACAGGTAACCAGAGGTTCGAAGGGTTTCCGAGTGAGCATGTCTAGCACAAGATTAATGTCCCAGGCTGCGACTGGACATCTTGTAGGAGGTCTGGTATGCAAAATCCCCTTAAGAAACCTCAACCATAGGTAACTGAGCTAGAGTTAAGGAAATAACGGGCTCATGATACGCTGAAATGGCACTAAGATGAACTTTGACTGTAGAATACTGTAGACCTGAATTCGAGAGGTCCAAAAGGTACTCCAAAACCTTATCTGGTGGACAGAAAAAGGGATTCAAAGAGGACTTTGCACACCAGAGCGAAAAACGTTTCCACTTGGCTGTGTAAGTTTTCTCGAGTGGCTGGCTTCCGTGCAGCCAAAGAATATCGAAACTCTTTGAGACATTGAACCGGATTACTCGAGCTCTTCAGAGCCAAGCATGAAGGTGAAGTGATCTCAGGTTGGGATGGACCACCGGTCCCTGAGTCAAAAGGTTCATCTGCAGAAGTGGTTTTGGAGGAACTGCCAACATATTGTTGAGCAATGGAAACCACAGCTGCCAAGGCCAAAAGGAGCAATGAGAATCATTTTGTCTCCCCTGCGTTCGAACTTGAGGAGTACCCTCTGAATTAGAGGAAGAGGCGGAAAGAAAAGCATTTGTCCACCGCAGCCTGAACGCATCCTGACAGAAAATGCAGGCCCTGGATTTCTGGAGCAAGAAGAGGCAGTTTGCGTTGAGTGGGATGCAAAAGGTCAAGGTCTGGAGTTCCACTCTTTGAATAGTGACTGAGCGATGGTTGAGTCGAGAGACCACTCGTGAGGGTCTGTCTCTGTTCTGCTGAGACGGTCTGCCAGTTAGTCCTGAACACCTGGCAGATACACCGCTTGAATTAGAGCCTCGTGCTCCAAGCACCATTCCCATACCCTCATTGCTTCTCTGCATAAGGGGTAAGAGTGACCCCACCCTGCTTGTTGATGTAATACATCACTGCTTTGTTGTCCGTTTGAAGGAGAATGTTCTTGTGACACAAAATGTCCTTCAAAGCTCGGACTGCATAAAGGACAGCTCTCATTTCCAGGACGTTCATGTGGAGCTGGGACTCGACTTGAGTCCATGTACCTTGAGTGTGGAGAGCCTGACAGTGAGCTCCCCACCCCATTAGGGATGCGTCTGTGGTAATGGAGATCTGATGGTCCAGAGAAGCAAAGGGATACCCCTCCAGGAGATTGGTCTCTTGAGACCACCAGGTGAGTGACCTCCATAAAGGTTCTGTCACCTTGGTGAGATAGGACTGCGGGTGAGTGGTTGGGGACCACTGAGTACTGAGCATCCACTGGGTGGTTCTCATGTGCAGACGTGCTAGGGGTACAGTGAACACTGAGGATGCCATGAGGCCTAGCATCCGTTGCATCGAGAGAGCTGTGACTGAGCTGTTTTCCTCGATGTGACAGGCCATCTGAAGGATATCGTTCCTCCTGTCTTCTGGAAGAAGAGCCTTCGCACAGGAGGTGTCCAGAAGAGTCCCTATAAAAAGAAGCCTCTGGGAGGGCTGCAGTTTCGATTTCTTGAGGTTGAGCAGCACTCCCATGGATGAAAGGAAGCACAAGGCCGTCTCCACAGCGTCCAGAGTCCCTTGCCTGGAAGGACTTGCTAGAAGCCAATCGTCTAGATAAGGAAACACCTGAATTTCAACCTTTCTGAGGTGCGCTGTGAGAACTGCATAGCATTTTGGAAAAACTCGCGGCGCCGAGGATAGCCCAAAGGGCAGGACTCTGAACTGATAGTGCTGTCCCAGAGCCACAAACCTCAGGAATTTGTGATGTCTCGGGTGAACAGGAATGTGCTAGTGGTAATCGCATCTGGGGGAAGCTAACCAGTCGTGTTGGTGGAGCACACAGGTAACAGGGTTCCCAGAAATCATTTGAATTTCTCCTAGGGAGAAATTGTTTAGCTTTCTGAGATCTAGAATGGGCGCATTCATGGACTTCTTTGGCACCAGAAAGTAATAGAGTAGAACCCTGCGTTTAGTTGGTGCAGTGGTAACACCTACTGCCCTTGTTCAGAAGACCCCGAATCCGTGCGAGAAGGTCTGACTGAAGGGTTGACAGTGTGGGCTGTCGTTTGGGGAAGAGACCCGGAGGGGTCCCCACAAGATTGAGTGAATACCCCTCGTGAATTATCCGAAGGACCCATTTGTCTGAGGTTATGGACTTCCACTGGTTGTAGAAGTGCTTCAGACGACCTCCGACCGGAGAGAAAAAGTCCACCTCGGGCAGCTGAGATGGCACTTGGGCTGGCAATTCATAAGGTAGGGCTGGGCGCTTTGGGCCCTTGCACTTTCTGTTGCACCTTCTTTTGAGGTTGGGCAGGTTGGTTCTTATGGAAACTTCCTCTGCCTCGAAAGGACTGGCGATTATGAAACTGTTGTTTACTGGCATGCCCTCGAGAGGGGGCCGAGCCAACTTAATGGCTGACCTAGTTTTTTGTGTAGCTTCTAGAGCTTGCTCTACCTGAGGACAAAAGATATGTACCGTCAAAGGGCAATGCCACTACCTGCTGCTGCGTCATTCAGAAGCTCAAATGCGCAGGCCAGGAATGACGCTGGCGCAATACCAGCAGCCGCTGAACGGAAGCAGTGTCAAAAGCATCCATGGCTGCTTTAACCTGCTGGTTATTAGATTCAATACCTCTGGTAATGGTTTGAAGAGCTCTGGCTTTGAATCCGAACTCGGTAGGGCTTCAACCATCTGTTTAATAGAATGCCACAGGATATACTGCATCGAGAAAAATAGCCTTGGTAACTGGCAATACGCATACTTAGAGTAGAAGCAGCAAAGACTCCCTAAGGTGTCTACCTTACGAGATTCTTTGGTAATAGGTCGAGCTGTAGTAGTTTGAGGAAGAACGACAATATCATTCTCTGCCAGGACTACAATAGGATCCGCAAAGGCTTGAGCTGCCAAAATGGGACAATCCTTGGGGGCTGAATATTTCCTATCAATGGATTTAGCCACCGAAGGGGTAAGAGCAGGATTATTCCATACCATTTGAGACAGCGTCTCGAATGAAGGCTGAATCGGAGGAGTCAAATCCGTAGGGATCTCCGAGGCATGAAGATACTGGAGTCTCAACAATTTCCCAGGATCGATGTCTGTAGTCTGGAGAGAAAGTGTGGAACTCAGATTTTTCAACAGAGACTTAAAGGCTAGGTCCTCAATCACAGGCTCTGTAGCAGTAATAGATCCTGCTTCGTCCACTTCATCACCCAACGAAGGTCTGGGTCAGGCTCAACGTCATCTCCTGACAGTCCAGGAGGGACTGTATGGACAGGAAAGGAATGAAATTCAGAAGGGAGGAGGAGGAAGAGGAAACAAGTGAAAAGAGGAGTCCTTAGAGCCGCCGCGCCGAGAACGACCATGAGGGCCACGTGTGGCCGAGGCCATACGACGCCAAGGGCACCGAAACACTCCCAGACTCAAAAACAGGTTTTGAAGGAAGAAGAGCAGGAGATAAGGGCATCGGTGTGGCCTCGCGCCGCAGCCATGTTTGGGGGGACACTTAAGCTGGAGTCGACGGTACTGGCAAGAAGGTGCCGCATTTACCAGGAAGGTCCAACCGCCCTACCTGGTCGCCAGAGAGCCCGAAGGCCCATGAGTGACCAAGCCAGGTAGCCAAACCGACCTCCGGCCCATTGCTCCATAAATGACCCACTGATGAAACTGCTCATCTGAAGACCTACCTGCTGGCAGGGTAGAGCTCTGATGTCGAAGCCGTCGGCTACCAGGAGCAGAGGTTGGAGACTCCGAAGGAGGAGACTGGCAACTAGCCCCGATAACCGAGCATCTACGCGCAGACATATCAGAAGGCGACCTCGAGTAATGCCTTCTCTTTTTAGACCTGTGGGCCGAAGAAGAGCTCGAGGCCGAACGGTGCAGAGTGTGCGACCGTTTATTTTTATGCTTCCGGGGGGACCGCCCATCCCCCCGGGCATTGGACTGACCGTTGTCAGACCCTCCCTCCGGAGAAGGCAACGGACCGGACCCAGCCCCACTGACTGAACAGCTTTCATACGAAATCTCCCTACCGTCACCTGACCTGCTCATGGTCGACTCCGTCAAGGTAGGCTGAGACTTCTTTATTGTATTTATTTTAAAAATAAGAATAGATTTAAGCGATACTGTATTGAGATAATAATACAAAATAATAAAAACTGAAAACTATGCTGCTAGTTTGAAGTTTGACTCCCGACAGGTGAGCGACATCGTCACTGAAGTGCACTCGACAGCGGGAAAAAAGGAAATGAGGCAGTTGGAGGGTCGACTCCAAGATAGTCGTTACCGCACGAGCTAGGGCTTGCGGCGCCGTTCCTCGCGGCGCCATCTCTGGTGCCGACCCTCCAGTAAAAAGTTTGCTCCCGATGGGTCCTAGTGCCTCCGGCGTAGATCCCAACAGTGTGAATGAGTGGTGGAGACTTATGTCCAGGAAGATCTAGTGATGGTATTCGTTTGAAATCCCATATCAAAACAGACCAAGCACAACCTTACACACAGATATCTTTGGCTGGCCAGCCCACTCCACGCATCATCAGATATGCCTTTCTTTTCCCCGTAAATGCGTTGTTGCCTTTTGTCGGTTTCTCCCCAGTCGATCCCCGCAAACCCTATGTGACGTCGTGTGTGGAGGCATGCACACATCACATCCATGGGACGACTTCACCATACCAGTCGCTGTTACCGCCACGCCACCATCGGACCTCCATCCGGTGATGGTGAGACAACGGATGGGCGACCCACCCACCTGGGAGAGAAGAGCCAACGCTTTGTCCTGCCCTCCCCGTGCGGCACCCCAACAACCAGAGTCTGTTCCGGGTTGCCAGCATGGTCAAGGTGTGGCGTCCAGTGCCTCAATCCTTAGTGCCACCGGGCTGGCCCTGATATGCCTTTCTAACATCCCAGGTCAACTATTTATTTGTTCTCTGTGGGCCACCCTTTTTGAGAACAAGTCCTAACTGAATTTGTTATTTCAAGCTTGGTTTTGTGGACTGCATTCTGGGCTGTGTTGTTCTCCCATATGGCTATCTGGTAGGAAACTGCCACATTCTGCCTAGACCTTGTTTACCTTCAAAACATGTCCTTTTGTTATGGAAGGGAAGTAGCCCTTTTAAGTTTAATCCCCAAACCAAAAACCTTTTACAGGGAAGAAAATAAGATTGCACAACACGGCTCCTCTTAGCTGAATGCCCCTAAGCATGAGGTGCAGTCATTTTCAGTTCCCACCAGGCCTCCCCCCTCAGCTGAAGCACTTTACAGGCAAGAAAATATGTCACACACACACACACAAAAAATAAAATTGTGAATTGCCACACTGAGGCATGGACCCTCTTGCCCATGGTGTCTGCTTTGTGCGAATCCTCGTTAGTAGGGTGTGCTGTGACCTCCTTTGGTATTATGGCATTGTCATTCTCAGGCAGAACAACAAATACATCTGCTATTGGCTGAGTCAAGTACATGGGCCTAGCTTCAGGTGCCCGTATTTGTTTTCCGCCTGTTTGGGGATAGCTGCCACAGCAGGCTTCATCCAAATCACCTCTGAAGGGTGTGTCTCTAGGGCTAGCCTGGTCTATTGCTGCTGGCTGAAATTCAATGTGGAGTGCATTGTGACAGGGTAGAATAGGACCCTGTCCCATTTGTTATGGAGAAAGTGTTTAAATGCAAGGATCTTTCCTCTTCTGTCTCTTCTCTGTCTGGTTGCGCAACCAAATTTTTCTGTGAGACTTTGGACGTGGTCACTCCGTCAGTCCCACAATTCTTTGCCTTTCACTGTCTCTCAGTTTTCTGTTGCTGTCTGTTTTTCTCCCTTGCATACCTAGATCTGCTGATATGAAAATATGTGCAAATCATTGTATGGAAATGTAACTGATATTGGGATCCCTTGTGTTTGGAAAATATATAGCATTACTGTTGAAATGTATATAATTATAATTTGAGATGACTGCAAAAAGCTGTTGGAAGAGGCTACCGTAGTTCAATCTTTAAGCCTTTTGCAATAGCTGTTTAAAAGGGGCCTCAACTCAAGAAGCACACTGTGTTCTAGCAGCTCCTGCCTGATATTTACAAGAACAGGATACTCGATTAAGAGTGAAGGTTGAAAGGACTTATAAGAGAGCTGAGTTGCAACTGCTGGAACGACAAGAAGAAAAAGGGATACAGAGACTCAAGGAAAACTACTGTTTTTTTACCCGTGTACACAGTTATACTGAACAAGTTTCTTTTTTTTATGTAACTGCTAGTGTAAATAAATATTTCTGGTGAATTCTACAACTGCTCCTGGTTTTCCTATGCTTCCTGACCTGTGCCTTGACGACACGCATATTTCTGAGCAGAACCTGGAAGGAGAGTTCCGCCTGAGGCAGAAACATAGAAATACAGAACTATCAGCAGATAAGGGCCTTTAGGCTCACCCAGTCTGCCCTATTACTACTAACAATTGTGCTCTATCATGCATTGCTGGCATTAGGCTATACTCCCCATTACCAGCAATCCTCTATCCCTATTGTTTCTTCCCCACCACCTCCACTAGCAGGCTGTTCCACTTGTTACCCACCCTCTGTGTGAAGAAGTATTTCCTCATGTTCCCCTGAACCTCCTCCCTTCCAGTTTCATCTTGTGCCCTCTCATCCTTGAGCATCCTCTCCCTGCCCCATCACCAATGCACCACCATCTCCAAGTTCAAAACCACCCTTTGAAACCAACTCTTCAACACTCGTAGCTGCTCCTGTCTCTGAAGGCAGCCTCCACCTTGACTTCTCATGACAACGCCCACTGGGAGGCTCTCCACCTAGTCCTCCCCACCATCTCTTCCCGGTACACCGTACCTATGTCTAACCTGGCCAGTGCCAGCTGTTTCATGGTATGCCTATTAGACTGCTCAATTTTGATACCAACTTGTGTAACACCTGTTCTCAATTACTTGTACCCTGTAACCTAAATGTATTTTGTCTGGCCTCAGTGTGACGTGGCGCCTCTGATGAACGCCTATTTTTAGCAAACCTGTGCTTTGTAACCTAAAACGCTATGTATGTCTTTAATGTGACGAGGTACCTTTGGAAACGAGCCTCTGGCTCAAAGGTTGTAAACTGATTTCACAAATAAACAAATACCTAGCATCTTTTTCTTTGGAATATAGTATTCTCCTGTATGTTATTCTTCCCTGTGAGGCATTTTAAATTTCTCAAATCATATCGCAACTGTCTCACCCGCAGGCATGCGCATGCTAGCTGTAACCTCCTCAGTCCTCTCAATAATCAACTATGGTCTAATCTTCTATGGGGCTGCCACCGACACCACTTTAAAAGAATCCAGTACAGCGCTGAATAAGTGCTGTTGTCGTGACAAGGCGCTGGTAAAAGAACCCACACGTGAGCTCTATAAACAAACGTCCTGGCTCCACCTTCAAGGGATGATTACTCATTAGACCTGTCTCCTTGTTAAAAAAAATCTCTCTTAGCCATACCCCTCCTGCCACATGTGGCCTCTTGTCTCCCGTCGCATTTATGCGCTACACTCGTAGTGCTGACCAATCCTCTTTCCAGATCCCCTTTTGTCGCATGTCTCAAGCTCAACGCTCCTTCTATGCCAGGGTCCCCTCCTTAGTGAATGGTCTCCCTACTGAAATCTCATCAGAGACTAGACTTGGCCCTTTCAAATGCAACCTGAGCCAGCAGCTTACCAGTCTTACCAACTGTGATTGTTCCATCTAGCCTGCCCCTGCACACCTCTACCACTTTTCCCCTCTTCTACTCACCACTGCCCTCTTTTCTCCTCCTCCTCCCCCGCCCGTTTTTACACCTCTGCTCCCTCCCCTCTTTTTGGGCTAATTTCACTCAGTACACCCCTTCCCCCCACTCCTCCCTCCTATATGCATCCACCCAACACATTAACCTTCCTCACCCTTCTAATCTCCTTCCCTACTCTCCTCCCTCTCTTTCCGCTCTTCCAATCAGAACTTATTCTTTGGAACCTGCGTGTACGACAAAGTCTATTCTTAACAGCCTCCAATGCATTTGTGCCCCCCCTCTCCCTACTTGCCAATATACTTCCTAAATTTTATGTTAGCATACTATTGTTCTTTTTAAACACTGTAGCCAGATATCCCTTGATGCTGTTGCATTCTTCTGTATCGTCCATACTGTACTCTGATGCAGAACCTTTGTAAATGAAACTCTGGTTCAAAGATACTTTTAATCCTAGAACTCAACAAATAAATAAAAATAAAATAAAATAAATATCCCCACTCTCTCCAGGGAGTACATATTTAATTCCCTCAGCCTATCCTCATAAGGCTTTGGACGTAGTCCCTGCACCATTCTGGTTGCCCTCCTCTGAACCGCCTTCACCCTATCTATGTCCTTACATAGATGAGGCCTCCAGAAATGAAGATTACGTACCTACTGTAATTCTTGATGATCTTGGACGAGTCTCCACCACTCATTCACACTATTGGGATCTGCGCCGGAGGCACTAGGACCCATCGGGAGCAAACTTTTTGCTGAAGGGTCGGCGCCAGAGATGGCGCCGCGAGCCCTAGCTCGCGCGGCAATGACTATCTCGGCGTCGACCCTCCAACCGCCTCAGTACCTTTCTTACCAAGGAGGTGCAGCGCAACTAACCTAAAAGGTAACCTAACCTTAGGACCGGACATAAGATAGTCCAGGTAACCTGTGTAAGAAGGGTCAATAAAGAAGTCTTCACGGCCTAAAGATTTGAGGGAGTGAAGACCAACACAGCGGTGAGCTTGGGGGATGGAGGGTGGGCGTGTGAATGATTGGTGGAGACTCATCCAAGAAGATCAAGAATTACGGTAGGTACGTAATTTTCATATCTTCCTGGACATAAATCTCCACCACTCATTCACACTATTGGGAGATTACCGAGCTAATAATCCCCCGAGAGGGCGGCAGGATAAACCAAGAGCTCACGTTTCTAGGACAGAAGTCCATTAAGGATAGTTCTGCCAAAGGTGGAATGTCGCCTGGCATGAACATCCAGTGCATGATATGAAAGTATGCAGGAGCTCCAGGTGGCGGCACAAATGTCTCTGCAATAGGCATGTGCAATTTCCGCTAGGGATGCATAACCACTCTGAGTAGAAGTGGCGTAAACCCTACCTTCAATTTAACCTGTGCCATGGAATAGCAGTGTCGAAGACATGCCACTAGCCATGATGAGATACATCTGATGGCGACAGGTTGACCCAGCTGGGTCTCACTGAAGGAAACGAAAAGTTGTTGGGCCTTGCGAAAATTCTTGGTTCTATCTAGATAGAAACACAAGGCCCTCTTAACATCCAAAGAATGAAGAGAACGTTCTCCTTCATTTTGGAAGTCCGCAAAGTAAGAGGGAAGGACCAAAGGTTGGTTTAGATGGAATTCTGACACAACCTTGGGAAGAAATTTAGGATGAGTACGAAGAACTACTTTGTCCTTATGGAACACAGTATACGGAGGGTCTGTGACCAGGGCATGTATTCTCAGAGACCCTACGGGCTGAGGTAATGGCCACGAGAGAAGGCAGGCTTCCAGGTGAGAAATTTTAGCTATGAGGTAGCCAGAGGTTCGAAAGGTTTCAGTGAGCATGTCTAGCACAAGGTTAATGTCCCAGGCTGCAACTGGATGTCTTATAGGAGGTCTGGTATGCAGAATTTCTTTAAGAAATCTCTTAACCATAGGTAACTGAGCCAGAGACAAGGAAAACACCCGCTCATGATACGCTGAAATGGCACTAAGGTGAACTTTGACTGTAGAGTACTGTAGACCTGAATTTGAGAGGTCCAAAAGGTACTCCAAAACCTTGTCTGGTGGACAGGAAAAGGGATTCAAAGAGGATTGTGCACACCAGAGCAAAAAACGCTTCCACTTAGACGTGTAAGTTTTCCGAGTGGCTGGCTTTCGAGCAGCCAGAAGAATGTCTGAAACTCTTCGAGAGACGTTGAACCGGTTCACTTCTACCTCTTCAGGAGCCAAGCATGAAGGTGAAGCGATCTCAGGTTGGGATGGACCACCAGACCCTGAGTCAACAGGTTCATCTGCAGGGGGAGTGGTCTTGGAGGAACTGCCAACATACTGTTGAGTAGTGGAAACCATAGTTGTCGAGGCCAAAAGGAGCAATGAGAATCATCTTGGTCCCTGGGACTCGAACTTGAGTACTACTCTCTGAATTAGAGGAAGGGTGGAAAGAAGTGTAAGAAAGCGTTTTGTCCACTGCAGTCTGAACGCATCCCTGACAGAAAATGCCAGGCCTGGATTTCTGGAGCAGAAGAGAGGCAGTTTTGTTGAGTGGGGATGCAAAAGGTCCAGGTCTGGGGTTCCCCTCTTGAATAGTGGCTGAACTATGACTGAGTCGAGAGACCACTTGTGAAGATCTGCCTCTGTTCTGCTGAGATGGTCTGCCAAGTTGTTTTGTACACCTGGCAGGTAAACCGTTTGAATTAGAGCTCTGTGTTCCAAGCACCCACTCCCACACCTCACGTCACTTCCCTGCATAAGGGTAAGTGAGCACCGCCCTGCTTGTTGATGTAGTACATCACTGCTTTGTTGTCCGTTTGAAGGAGAATAGTCTTATGACAGAGAATGTCCTTCAACGCTCGGGCCTGATAAGGGCGGCTCTCATCTCTAGGCGTTTATGTGAAGCTGGGACTCGAGTTGAGTCCACACACCTTGAGTGTGGAGAGCGCCACAGTGAGCTCCCCACCCCATTAGCGATGCATCCGTGGTAATGGAGATCTGATGATCTAGAAGGGCAAAGGGAAATCCTTCCAGGAGATTGCTCTCTTGGGACCACCAGGTGAGGGACCTCTGTAAGGGTTCCGTCACCTTGATGGGAAAAGACTGCGGGTGAGTGGTTGGAGACCACTGAGCACTGAGCATCCATTGGTGGTTCTCATGTGCAGCCATGTCTCATGGGTACAGTGAACACTGAGGATGCCATGAGGCCTAACATACGTTGCATAGAGAGGCTGTACCTGATCTGTTCTCTCTCAATGTAACAGGCCATCTGAAGGATATCGTTCCTTCTGTCTTCTGGAAGGAAAGCCTTCGCACAAGAGGTGTCCAGAAGAGTCCCTATGAAAAGGAGTCTCTGGGAGGGCTGCAACTGTGACTTCTTGAGGTTCAGCAGAACTCCCATGGACGTAAGAAGGCTAGAGGCCGTCTGTACGGCTTCCAGAGTCCCTTGTCTGGAAGGGCTTGCTAGGAGCCAGTCGTCCAGGTAGGGAAACGCCTGGATACCGACTTTTCTGAGATGTGCTGCGAGAACTGCACAACACTTTGTAAAGACTCGCGGCGCCGAGGATAGCCCAAAGGGCAGGACTCTGAACTGAAAGTGTTGACCCAGAGCCACAAACCTCAGGAATTTGTGATGCCTCGGGTGAATAGGAATGTGCTGGTAAGCATCCTGCATGTCCAGGGAGGCTAGCCAGTCGTGTTGATGAAGCAAGGGTAACAGGGTTCCCAGAGAAATCATTTTGAATTTCTCCCTGGGGAGAAATTTGTTTAGCTTTCCGAGGTCTAGAATGGGGAGCATTCCCCGGACTTCTTTGGAACCAGAAAGTAGTGGGAGTAGAACCCCGTGTTTCGCTGATGCAGAGGCACCACTTCTACTGCCCTGTTGTTCCAGATGGCCCTGAATCTCGGCAGAGAAGGTCTGACTGAAGAGTTGACAGCCTGGGCTGTCGTTTGGAGGCGATCGGAGGGTCTCCAGAAAATTGAGAGAACACTCCTCGTGAATTATCTGAAGGACCCATTTGTCTGAGGTTGCGACTTCACTGGCTGTAGAAGTGCATGGACGACCTCCACCAGAGAGGAAAGTCCACCTCGGGCAGTTGAGATGGGACTTGGGCGGCAACTCATAAGGTAGCGCTGGGCGCTTTGGGCCTGCACACTTTCTGTTCGCCTTCTTTTGAGGATTGAGGCGGGTTGGTTCTTATGGAAACTTCCTCTGCCCGAAAGGACTGGCGATTAAGGAAACTGACGTTATCGACATGCCCTCGAGAAGGGGAAGGAGGGGTCGAGCCAACAATAGCCGACCTAGTCTTTGTGTAGCTTCTAGAGCTTGCTCTACCTGAGGACCGAAAAGATATGAGCCATCAAGGCAACGCCATCACCTGCTGTTGCGCATCTTAACTGAAGCCTCAAGCACGAGCCAGGAGTGACGGCCAGAGTACAAATACCAGCAGCTGCTGAACGAGGAGCAGTGTCGAAAGCATCCATGGCTGCTTTGACCTGCTGGTTATTAGATTCAATACCTCTGGTAATGGTTTGAAGAAGCTATGGCTTTGAGTCCGAGTCCGGAAGAGCTTCAACCATTTGCTTGATAGAATGCCACAGGATATACTCATACTGGGAAAAATAGCCCTGGTAACTGGCAATACGCATACTTAGAGTGGACGCAGCAAAGACTCTCTTACCTAATGTGTCTATCTTACGAGACTCTCTGTTGCTAGGTCGAGCTGTAGTAGTTTGAGGAAGAACGACCTTGTCATTCTCTGCCAGGACTACAACAGGATCCACAAAGGCTTGGGATGCCAAGATGGGACGGTCCTTGGGAGCTGAGTATTTCCTATCAATGGATTTAGCCACTGAAGGGGTAAGAGCAGGATTATTCCATACCATTTGAGACAGCGTCTCAAAGGAAGGTTGAATCGGAGGAGTCAAATCCGTAGGGCTCTCCGAAGCATGAAGATACTGAAGTCTTAACAGCTTCCCAGGATCGATGTCTGTAGTCTGGAGAGAAAGTGTGGAGCTCAGATTCTTCAACAGAGACTTAAAGGACAGGTCCTCGACCACAGGCTCTGTAGCAATAAAAGATCCTGCTTCGTCCACTTCATCACCCAGCCGAAGGTCTGGGTCAGGCTCAACGTCATCTCCTGACAGTCCAGGAGGGACTGTTTGGATAGGAAAGGAGTGAAAAATAGAGGAGGAAGAAAGAATCGAGTGAAAGGAGGAGTCTCTGAGAGCTCCCGGCACCAGGAGGTACACGGAACCGAGAACGCGGCCGAGGGAATACCGCAGCACTGAAAACGGAGCCGAGATTCGCCGGCACCGTGGGCGGTGCAGAGATGCCGCGCGGCACCGCAGATTGCGCCGAGACGGTGCCGAAGGCACACGGCGATGAGGACGGGCGCCAAGACCCCGCAGCGCCGAAGGCGCCCGATGTAGCCGGAAACCTCCCAGGACTCCGGAAAACAGGGTTTGAAGGAAAAAGAGCAGGAGATAAAGACATCGGTGGGCCCCTGCGCCACGTGAGGGAACACCTAAGCATGGGGTTGACGGCACCGAAGAAGGTGCCACGCGACTAGGAAAATCCAACCGCCCTACCTGGTCGCCCAAAGAGCCCGGAGGCCCACGAGCGACCGAGCCAGGTAGCCGGACCAACCTCCGAGCCCACTGCTCCATAAGAGCAGCCCAATGATGAAACTGCTCATCTGAAGACCTACCTGCGGGCGGGTTAGGACTCCGATGTCGAAACCGTCGGCTACCGGAAACAGAAGTTGGCAACTCCGAAGGAGGAGACCGGCAACTAACCCCGATAACCGGGTGTCTACGTGCAGACATATCAGAGGGTGACCTTGAGTGATGCCTTCTCTTTTTAGACCTGTGGGCCGAAGAAGAGCTCGAGGCAGAATGGTGGCGAGAATCCGACCGTTTGTTTTTATGCTTCATGGAGACCATCATCCCCAGGCTTTGGACTGACGTTGTCAGACCCCCTTCGGAGAAGGCGGACCGGATCCAGCCCGACTGATTTAACAGCTTTCATCGAAGTCTCCTACCGTCACCTGACCTGTTCATGGTCGACTCTCCGTCAAAGTAAGGCTGAGACTTCTTTATTGTATTTATTTAAAAATAAGAATAAACTTAGCGATACTTGTATCGAGATAATACTACAAAATAATAAAAGCTGAAAACTATGCTGCTAGTTTGAAGTTTGACTCCGACAGGCGGCAGCGTCGTCACTGAAAGCGCACTGTCGACAGTAGGGAAAAAAGAAACTGAGGCGGTTGGAGGGTCGGCGCAAACAGTCATTGCCGCGCTAAGCTAGGGCTCATGCCGTTTCCTCGGGCGCCATCTCTGGCGCTGACCCTCCAGCAAAAAGTTTGCTCCCGATGGGTCCTAGTGCCTCCGGCGCAGATCCCAATAGTGTGAATGAGTGGTGAAGACTTATGTCCAGGAAGATCTGGACATAGTACTCGAGGTGCGGATTCATTAATGTCCTGTATAGTGGAATTATTACCACCTTTTTTCTGCTGGTGATTCCCTTGCCTATGCATCCCAGCATCCTGTTTGCCTTTTCTGCCACGTTGTCACACGGAGATGATCACCTCCAAGTCTCTCTCTTGCTTGTAGCATGCTATTTCTCCCCCCCAACTGATATGTAGCTCCCGGGTTTTTGAGCCCTATGTGCATTATCTTGCACTTTTTTACACTGAAACCTAGCTACTAATCCCTTGACCAATCCTCCAGCTTCGTTAAATCTCCCTCATTCTACCCTCCCCATGGTGTGTCTACCCTGTGCATAGCTTAGTGTCGTCTGCACTGGGCGCACTTTCTCTCTTCCAGACCCTCTGCAATATCACTGATAAAGACACTGAAGAGGACGGGACCCAGCACTGATCCCTGTGGTGCCCCACTGGTCACGTTACCCTCTGCAGAGTGAATGCCATTCACCAACACTCTCTGGGCCCTATTATCCAGCCAATTCTCCACCCACTTCACTACCTTCTTTCCCACTCCTGTGCTCCCCAGCTTGTTTAACAGCCTTCTCGTGGCACGGTGTCAAAGGCTTTGCTGAAATCCCAGTAAGCCATATCCACAGTCACAGTAGCTGGTTCAGAGTTGTCTGGACCATAGTATGAGTCATCTCCCATCACTATTCTGCATGCAGCACCGGCATCCCTGCCGGCCCCAAAGTGACCGGTGGCTTCACTGTGGCTGCCCTCATCAAGGGAGGTGACAGAGGTAACACCACAAATGGGGCCGTCATCTGCTGTGCAGTGGTCAGTCGCATGCCTAAGTCATGTGGCACCGCAGACAGCAATAGCCCAGTCGATCCCAAGGGATCATAGGTTATGGCCAGAAGTAGCGCTGCATGACTTATATGTTGCACCCACTGTTCCATTAGAGCTCCCCAACCAGGGTGCTCTCTAACAGACAGAGAGAGGCTCTGGGACAAATACATCAACCTCATAGGCCCTGGCGTTCCCAGGCACATGGAAATCGATTGCTTCACAGAACAACCACCATTTCTTCCCTTTTTTGCATAAACAGGTTGAGGTCCAACGATGCAAAGACCCAGACGCTGTGCACGTGTGGGTTCCAGACAGTTTCTTTTTGCGACTCCAGAAGGACTATCCCCCTCCTGGGTGCCAGAATGCACACTGTCAGGGCACCTGCCCAGACAGAGGTAGGAATCAAACACAATCCTGTTGCAGAGCAACTAGCCTTTTCAGGCTCTCTAGCTTCTTCCATGGCTGACCATTGGCGCGAGGTAGGGCTGAAAGAAACTGAAGAAAGTTTTTAAGTTAAACTAACTAAACCGACACAAAAATAATAAAATCTGCTGTAACTTAAACTGAAGAACTGAATGCTGTCATTGTATACAGTGAGTTCTGTCCCCAACGAGGAGAGAGATGACACTACTACTTGGCACTCAACGCCAAGAAAAGAGCAACTAATGTGGATGGGGGCTTGTGCCACTGTATACCAGTGAGTGTGTGCATTGACATGTGCGCATGTCCCTAACCTCCCACCAGAAAAGCAGTGGCTTCTGCGGGGTCCTAGTGCCTCTGACTTAGACCAACAAGTGGGAATCCATAGTAAAGATTGATTCTTGGAGGTTTTTTGGTTCCTGTGGGGTCCTGTCACCTCCAGCTCTAACACCAAAGTATGGTATACTACAGAGATGTATTCCTGGAAGATTTTTTGTGTTTCTGTTTGTACATACTCAATGGATACTGTATGAGGGACTATAAGGAAGGCAAACCAAGAAGTTAGAACACTTGAGAGTACAAAGTGGAATACTGGGAATGCCAGGACAACACTGGGAGTCTGAAAAGACACCGGAGTCTGGGAGAAAAAACAGAACAGTGGATAGGTTCCCATGCACAAGAGTAGGATTCCATTGAGGGCTTTTGTTGAAACTGATGACCACAGCAGCAAAGATCGGGTGATCACAGATTTCATCAAAAGCCAGACATGGAATCCTATGCTTGTCTGTGCATGGGGGAGCCCATCTGCTATTTTTTTTTTTTTTAAATATAGTATATGGGCAGCGTTCGTTTAAATTGTAATGGAAAGGCAAGTTACATAGTTTACTTATGATTTGCAGGCCTTAGGAACAAATGGGCATCAGGCATTAGTTCAATCAGGAGCCGCAGTTAATTCCGTGTAGATTTTTTTTTTTAATTCAGATACTAATAAATGGTCAGAAACATAACAAAGTAAACAAACCAGGCCAACAAGTTAACTGTAAATAAAACGGCTGCAACCAAAAACCAACAGGCAGAAACATAGAAGAAATGTTAAAGGTTTGTTGGGTTACTCCAAATCACTGTCCATGTCAACTATCTCATTTCTGCTGCTCGTCAGTTTCATTCGCTCGGACTGTAAAAAGTGAATGCCCATATTTTTTTTTTTACTTTTTTTAAATGCAACATTTGCCTTTGTTGGTGGCTTGCTGTCGTACCAAAGATCTGACGTCAGATTGATGATGCAATAGCAATATGACATCATAACGACGGTACAAGAGCTTTCCAGCCGTCAATGAACTTCATACAGAACAAACAATGCCCATATGCATTGCACTGTTTCTAAGTGCAGAGGCTGGCGGTTCCTGCCAGCCAGTTCCTACGTCTTTTACTCACCCTGCTAACGAGGACAGTGTCTTGGCTTTCCTCCTGGTAGCGAGCAGGGAAATGCTCTTCATGACATCTGCAGCCAGGATGAAATTTTAATGCTCATCATCTGGTGAATGTAAAGCTGGGTGTCGATAAATGCCATTCCTGTTAGGTCATTGTCTTTAAACTCCACAGAAAAATCTGAAAGAGATAAGTATTTGTCACTGCACAGGGAAGCAATCCAACACACAGTCCTCTTACTCAAGGAGCCATTCTGGCGCATCAGTGGGATTACTGAATCTGAAATATTTGCAAAACGACAGAAAGTGCAGTTATTTTGTTGGACTGGAAGTATAGTCTAGAGGTTAGACAAATGAGCTGTGAATGAGTTTGGTACAACTAGAAGACCTGAGTTTAATTCCCACAACCTTTTCTTGCATACTTTGAGCAAGTTACTTGACCTCCCCAGTGCTCCTGGACTGCCCCGGAAAAATGGAAATTACTACCTACCATAATTCTTGATCTCCTTGGATGAAGTCTCCACCACTCATTCACACTGATGGGGAACTAGGCTGGAGGCACTAGGACCCAGTGGGAGCCACAAATCTTCAGCAGGGCCGGCACCGGGGCAGGATCGCGCATGGCGGCCCTGCGAGACTGCGCTCGTGTGCAGACACTCTACTCTGGGGTGTCTACCCTCCAACTGCCCAGTACCTTTTACCAAGGAGGTATGTAAACTAACCTAGTGAAACTAACCTATGTTGGACATAAGATAGTCCGAGTGACCCGTGTAAGAAGGGTGAGCTCAACAGAGTCTTCACAGCCCAAACAACTCAGGGGTGAAGACCAGAACAGGATGAGTGAGCTCGGGGGATGTGGGTGGGTGTGTGAATGAGTGGTGGAGACTTCGTTCAAGAAGGTCAAGAATTACGGTAGGTACGTAATTTCCATATCTTCCTGGACATAAAGTCTCCATCACTTATTCACACTGATGGGAGAGTACCGAGCTAAAATAACCCCCCCCCCCGAGATGGGTGGCAGGAGAGAGCAGCTCACTAGAACAGAAGTCCATTAAAGACTGTCTAGCCAAAGGACTGATGCTGCCTGGCATGGACATCCAAATCATAGTGCTTTACGAAAGTGTGCATGGAGTTCCAAGTGGCCGCACTGCAGATGTCCGCAATGGGCACGTTCTGGATTTCTGCCAGAGATGCCGCAACTGCTCTGGTAGAATGAGCACATACTCTGCCTTCCAGTTTAACCTGTGCCATGAAGTAGCATTCGTGAAGGCATGCCACTAGCCATGCTGAAATGCATCTGACAGCAACAGGCTGATCCAGCTAGGCCGTGCTGAAGGAGACAAACAGTTGTTTTGACGTGCTGATTTCTTTAGTTCTGTCTAGATAGAACCGCAAAGCTCTCTTCACATCCAGAGAATGCAGGGTACACTCCCCCTCATCCTGGAAGTTCGTGAAGTAGGTTGGAAGGCCCAACGGCTGATTCAGATGGAATTCTGAGACAATCTTGGGTAGAAACTTAGAGTGGGTCCTAAGAACCACCTTGTCTTTGTGAAATACAGTAGTCGGAAGATCTGTGACCAAAGCGTGTATTTCAGACACTCTGGGAGCGGAAGTGATGCTTACAAGGAAGATGGTCTTCCAAGTCAGAAACTTCAGCTCACAAGTAGCTAGAGGCTCAAAAGGTTTATGGGTGAGAATGTCTAGCACAAGGTTAACGTCCCAGGTGGCTACCAGTCTTCTAGTATGCAGAATGCCCTTAAGAAACCTTTTGACCACAGGTAGCTGAGCCACAGACAAGGAGTTTACATGCTCATGGTATGCTGAGATTATGTAAAGGTGAACCTTCATGGTTTAGTATTGCAGGCCTGTTCATGAGACCTAGAAGATACTCTAGGACCTTGTTTGGTGGGCAGGAAAAAGGATTCCAGGAGGATTTTGCACACCAGATGGAGCATCGCTCCACTTAGCCATGTAAGTTTTTCAAGTAGCTGGTTTGCAAGTAGCTAACAGAACATCTGAGACCTCGTGAAATGTTAAACCTGTTCACCTCTATCTCTTCATGAGCCAGGTATAGAGATGACGGGACTTCAGGTTGGGGTGGACCACAGGGCCTTGGGTCAGCAGGTTCGTATGAAGTGGAAGCTGTCTCAGTGAAGTTTCCCGATAATCTGTTTATTAACGGAAATCAGATCTAACGAGGTCAGAATGGGGCGATGAGGATCATTCTGCCCCCCCTCCCCGTGCCTCTAGTTTGAGCAGCACCCTCTGAACTAGAGGAGGAAATGCATACAGAAAGCATCTTGTCCACCACAGTTTGAATGCATCCTGACAAAAAATGCCAGGTCCTGGATTTCTGGAGCAGAAGAGAGGCAGTTTTGTATTGAGAGGGGACACAAAAAAGCCCAGGTCCGGAGTTCCTCACTCTTCGAAGAGTGATTGCACGACGTTTGTGTCGAGAGACCACTTGTGAGGGGTCTGTCTCTGTTCTGTTAAGACGATCAGCCAGATCATTCTGTATTCCCGGCAGGCAGACCGCCTGGATCAGTGCTTTGTGCTCCAGGCACCATTCCCACATTCTCATCGCTTCCCTGCTTAAGCAGTAAGAGTGTGCTTCCGCCCTGCTCATTGATGTAGTACATCACTGCTCTGTTGTCCGTTTGAAGGAGAATGATCTTGTGACAGATTATGTCCTTCAAGGCTTGGACTGTGTACAGGACGGCTCTCATTTTTAGAACATTTATGTGAAGCTGAGACTCGTCCTGACTCCACTGACCCTGGGTGTGGAGATTCTGGCAGTGAGCTCGCCATCCCAGTAAGGACGCATCTGTGGTGATGGAGATCTGGGATTCTAGAGGGGCGAAGGGATAACCTTCCAGAAGGTTGTTCTCCTGAGTCCACCAAGTGAGTGACTGTTTCAGAGGTTCTATCACCTTGATGAAGGACTGTGGGTGCGTGGTCGGTGACCACCGGGTGCTAAGCATCCACTGAGTAGTTCTCATGTGAATGTGAGCCAGAGGCACAGTGAACACTGAGGATGCCATGAGACCAAGCATCTGCTGCATCGAGAGAGCTCCAACAGAGTTGTTCTCTCTTTTGAAGTGGGCCATCTGAAAGATGTCTTTTCTTCAGTCCTCCAAATCAAATCAAATCATCTTTATTTCTAAAGCGCCTTTCAGAACCAAGGTGCTGTACAAGAAGATCGCATATACATATAAATTAAAACAATCATAAATTAATAACCATAACTAGGACATGCTAAACTAAATAAATACATCTTTAACTCCATTTTAAATTTCTCGAAGGTTGGACATTCTCTCAACCAACGAGGTAGAGAATTCCACAGGGTTGGTGCTGAAAAAGCAAAAGCACGGGATCCTGATGTTTTTAATCGAACCCTGGGAATCTCCAGCAATCCCTCGCTGGTGGAGCGGAGAGGACGGAGGGGGCAACAGGGTACCAAGAGATCTTTCAGGTAGCCGGGTCCCTGATCATGTAGGGATTTAAAAGGTTAGTAAACCAACCTTATAGGTGATCCGCCACCTAACAGGCAGTCAGTGCAGTTCGCGGAGCACAGGTGTAATATGGCTGGATCTAGAGATCCCAGTCAAAAGCCTTGTTGCCGCATTCTGCACCAGCTGCAGGCAGTGGATATCAACTCCAGATAGCCCTAGGTAGAGGGAATTACAGTAATCAAGACGGGTAGTGATAAAGGCATGGACCAACGTTGGTAGATCACACGGTGGGACCAGGTGTTTCCACCGAGCGATATTCCTCAGATGATAAAGGAGGACTTGACTATGGCTGATACCTGAGATTTTAAGGTCAAACCATCGTCAAAATGATGCCCAGGTTCGTGCCGATCAGGGTAATGGCGACATACCACCGACAATAAGCCCGGTGGTTGGTCAGCCCCAAAACCCACCACACCGGATGACCTGGGTCCACTACCAACACCTCAGTCTTATCAGGATTCAGTCTCAGCCAGCTAGAACTCATCCATAATCTGATTTCAGCAAGGCAGTTGTCTAGTACGGAGAGAGCACCATCTTGCCCGGGCGGAAAGGACAAATACAGCTTAGTATCATCTGCATAGCAGTGAAAACCCAGACTGTATCACCTAATGATATCTCCCAATGGCAGCATTTACACTGCAAACAACATGGGTGCTAAAATGGAACCCTGCTGTACCCCACAAGGCAGGGAGTGAGCGCCAGAGGAATAAATTCCAGTGGCAACTCTCTGAAACCTGTTTGTGAGGTAAGACTGAAACCATTTGAGGACTGTTCCAGACAGCCAACAATAAGTCCGCAGGCGCTCCACCAGCACACCATGGTCTACAGTGTCAAATGCTGCAGAGAGATAGAGAAGGACCAGAATGGTACATGCCTTTCGATCTCTAGCCATTAGGAGGTCATTCAACACCCGGACAAGGGCAGTCTCCGTGATATGCTTCTTCCTAAAACCAGACTGGAGAGTATCATAGACATTGTGAGTTGTAAGATGATCATCCAATTGTAACGCAACTGCCTTTTCAATAACCTTACCAACAAAAGGCAGGTTAGAGATAGGCCGGTAGTTAGCTAGATAATCTGGCTCCAAGGAGGATTTTTTAAGGAGTGGTCGAACTACCGCCTCCTTGAGGGGATCAGGAAAGACCCCCCTCTCCAAGAATTTCCAGACAATGTCAGCAAGGATCGGGCAAATAACCTCTACACATCCTACTAAGAGGGGTGTAGGATCCAGATCCAAACTACAACTGGTTGGTCACAATGTTTGGATGATCTTCACAATGTCAGTGAGCTCCAGCCGGCGAAAATCTGACCAGACAGACCGGGTGCATAACACTTCCCGTCGACAACTGCAATCCCTCAAAGGAGGGGTTGGACCGATGCCAGACCTGATGCTGGCAACCTTATCTTCAAAAAATCAAGCAAACTCCTTGCATCTTAGCTGAGAAAAAGCTTCTATGGGCTGGAGACAGATTGGATTGCACAATCTGTCAACAGTCCGGAAAAGTTGAGCCAGTCGATTCTGTGCAACAGAAATCTCCCTGGACAGGAATTCTGCCTTCTTACAGGTGATTTCTGATTGATAGCCATCATAATGTGCCATCAACCTAAGCCTGTCAGCATCATTACGGACCTCGCTCTCTCAACCTTCAGCCAACTCTCTTAACTCCTTCAAGGAGCCATCAAACCAGGGGCTCCTTGAACGGAGGGTGAGAGGCCGAACACGAACAGGAGCAATCTTGTCCAGAGCATCTCCCACAGCCTTATTATAGGCTAATACGAGATCATGTGGACTCATGCATTCACCAGACAAGCTCGATAGATACAGTACCGCCATTAGGTCACTGAGATTAATACCTCTTAAAGGGCGGTACTGAACCATCTCCGTAGGGGCAGACCTGTTAGGGGGAGCCCTGAAACTGAACCTTATGGTGTGATGGTCAGACCAGCTGACTGGTTCCACCCTCAAATCAGCAATCTCCATGTCCAGAAGGAAGATCAGATCCAATGAATGACCTTTTAACATAGAAACATAGACTTTGACTGCAGATAAGGACCGCTAGGCCCATCTAGTCTGCCCATTTCCCTACCTACAGGATAGGCCGCAGATCCTAGTTAACCAACAGCCTATTTCTTCCTAACCCCACAAGAATTGCCTTATGTCTGTCCCATGCATTCTTGAATTCTCCCACAGTTTTAGACCCCACAACCTCCTCAGGAAGGCTGTTCCATGCATCCACTACTCTCTCTGTGAAATAATACTTCCTCACATTGCCCTGAACCCCTCCTTCTATCTTTAAATTGTGTCCCTTGTTCTTGCAAGTCTCTTTTTCTGAAAGATGCTACCCTCTTGGACTTTGTTGATTCCACTGAGGTACTTAAAGTTTCTATCATGTCCCCCTCTCCTTCTTTCCTCAAGGGTATACATATTAAGCTCCTTTAGTCTCTCCTCATACGGCTTCTCTTGCAGACCCTGCACCATTTTAGTTGCCCCTCCTCTGGACTACCTCTATCCTGTCTATGTCCTTGCGGAGATGGGGTCTCCAGAACTGGACACAGTACTCCAGATGGGGTCTCACCAACTGTCTGTACAGAGGGGTAACAACTTCCTGTTTTCTGCTAATGATGCCGCTCCCTATACATCCCAGTATACCCCCAGCCCTCCCTACTGCCTTCTCACATTGCTTGCTAACCTTAAGGTCATCTGATATGATTACCCCCAGGTCCCTTTCCTTTTTGTTGTTGTTACTACCTCCCCACCCATTGTGTATTCTTCCCTGGGTTCTGTTTCCCCAGGTGCATTATTTTCACTTCTTTGCATTCAATCCTAACTTCCATACTGACCATTCCTCCAACCTTGCCAAGTCCCTTTTCATCCTTTCCACGCTCCTTGTGCATCAACCCTGTTGCAGATCTTTGTGTCATCTGCAAAAGGCATATTTTTCCTTCCAGTCCCTCTGCAATGTCACTGATGAAGACATTAAAAAGACTGGACCCAATACTGAACCCCTGCGGTACCCACTAGTAACCCCTTTCTTCAGAGTGGACTCCTACAATTACCCTCTGTGTCCTGTTGTCCAGCCAATGTTTTACCCAGGCTACCACCCTGGGACCCACTCCCAGACTGGTTAATTTGACTAGTAATCTTTTGTGTGGGACTGTGTCAAATGCCTTGCTAAAGTCTTTTATATGGGTTGAGGAGGTAACTACCTGTGTTAGGCCCAGTGAGGTCATCAACTGGAGGAGATTTTGACCAAAATATGAGAGTTCATCATCGACCCAGACATTGAAGTCCCCCAGGATTAACAATATGGGGGACCGCAATACCAGGTCGACGATGAAGTCTGCTATCTCCTGCAGGAATTCTCCACCATCTCCTGGTGGACGGTAGATGAGGAGAATTCCGCATCCTACACCCTCACCCAAGATATATTCAAAGGATCTGGTACTTCCCAATGGCACATCCACAAGGCCCAGCTCAGTCTTAAACATAATGGCTACACCCCCGCCCCTACGATCCAACTTTGGACAGTGTATTAGCGAGAACCCGGCTGGTGTTGCCGAAGCCAATACAGTGCCTGGACTTTCATCCAGCCAGGTCTCGGTGATACCAAAGCCAGATCAGTTGACCCAACAGATCAGCTATAATAGCTGTCTTGTTTTTAGTAGATCTGGCATTGCATAACACCGCCAAGGAAGACCTCGGCTCCTCCCTACTAAAATCGGAACCCTTGGGTATGGGGACAAGACAAGAATGACCTCTATCTTGGCCTCATTTCGCCCCAGAGCGTCACCTGGATCCCACCACCCCAATCCGCCCTCCCCTTTCCTGTCCCCCACCAGACTCCACTCTCCACCTTCTTTTACGTTTCCTTAATATGCCCAAAGCACGACAGCTAAAATAGGTGTCAGACGGTAGTGGTGGACATTCAAAGGGACGCAGTTCCCCGAGTCAGGTGGGGAAATAATGTCCAACCATCGCTAAATCACCCCAACACATTATATAAATGATACAAAAACAATATACAATAAACAAATCAAATGCAAACAAATAATATATAATCAAACACTTATATAAAAATAAAATGGGGCATTAATATACACATAAATCCTAATTGTCCAGCATTTCCCAGATATAGGCAGCTTAAAAACTATTTCCTTTAAAATAATTGATTAAAACAATCCAAAGTAAATCTTATAAATCAAACAAAACAAAAAAGAGAAACCTCACTAAGAGTCCATTTCTAAAGAGAGTTCAAGTCCCAAAAAATTAAAATAAATAAGTAAACTTACATAAATAATAATAAATACAATAAATATTCAACCCCTGGTACTCTCACTACCCTGGGAATCAAATACATATAATAAAATAAACAATAAAATTCCCAGGCACTCACACTACCTGGAAAATAATAATAGTTTGAGCACTCACTGCCCAAGCACCAACAAAATAATTCAAACAAAACATAAAAGAAATATGAAAATTACGTACCTACCGTAATTCTTGATCTTCTCTTGTATCTTCAGCATTCATTACTGCTTGGGTTAAGCGGATGACGCACCCTTCTGAGGAGTTTTTTGGAGTCGGCTCCAGCAGCGCCTAAAGGTGACGTGCCAGCGTCATGGCGAGGCGGCCGTTAGGTGCCGCAGACTCTCCTCCATCTCAGTTCTGGTAGCCGGAGAGGTAAAATAAAGTGTAAGAAAAAGAAAGTGAGGCAAGAGAGCCGAGGGATAGAAAAAGGAAAGGAAATAAACTGAAAAAGGAATAAGCCGATGGAGAATAGACAGAGGAGAGAGAATTCCTACCCTAAGGGACCGCAGGGCCTCCTTCCCGGGGCGGCTCTAGGGGAGGAACAGAGAGAGGGAGAGAAAAGTAGAAGAAGAAGAAAGAAAGAAAGAAAGAGGCATGTTGAGAGGGAGAACAGTGCTCATCGAGCATTGTTGGATGAGAGGAATATAGGCTCGAAACTAATAAGGGAGCAAGAATCCCAGTTGCTAGGACTGAGGAGAGGTTCCACCGAACCTCCTGAACAGATCCAAGTGAGGGCAGACTCTCTGAACTCTCAACATGCCAAGTCCCTTCATCCTAGTTGAGGGCTCCTAGACTGTCCGAGCAGAACCTGTTCCGGTAGAGCGCCCATCCAGGAAGAGGACTAAGTTCCTTAGCACCTTGTTAAGTGCCAACACAGAAGGGTATGGGAAAGACTATGCCTTCTCGAAGGCAGTTTGTAAGAAAAGTAGAGAGGAACTCAATCAGACTTGCTAGGACAAGGCAGACAGAAGCTTGAAGCTGACAAGTTCAGTCAGCAGCTGGAAAAGCTTGAATAATAATACTGCCAGGGATTCCAAACTTTGAGGAGGCCAAGACAGGCATGGCCACCAGGCTGTGAAACTACATGACCTGAAGAAGGTAAGGAATCGCACTATGGGCAGTCAGAAAGAGTTCCCTCAGAATTAAAGAAATTTGCAACTGTACTCGCTCCCCACCTTGAGGAAAAGAGAATCCATTCACAAGAATGGGGAAAAACAGAAAAATTATTATTATATTTTTTTTTTTCGCATAAAGGCCGGGGAGAGGAACGAGACGGAGGGGAGATGCCACAGAAGGAGGCCACTGAGGGGAAGGTGGGTGGGTATCAGTAATGAATGGTGAAGATTCAAGAGAAGATCAAGAATTACGGTAGGTACGTAATTTTCATATCTTCCCTTGTCAGTCTTCACCATTCATTACTGCTTGGGTGAGTACCAAGCCCCCTCCCCCCTTGAAAAAAGGGGGGGCTAGAACCCTGAGGGAACAAGACCCCCAGCCTCCTGTTGGTGAAGAACAGAAGGGAAAGACCCTGGCTAACACAAAGAGAAGTCTAAGTGGGAGAAGAGCTAGAAGGTGCCCCCGAGGACGGGAGACGGAGTAAGCCCCTGCAAAAGTCTCCTAGCTCTAGAGGAAAAAAGACGGGTCCCCCGGAAAGCGGAGCGCATCACCCTACGCCGGGCCAGGGGTGACAACCTTAATAGACGGAGCCATGCCGTCCGCCTAATGCAGATCGCTGTCCCCGCAAGCCTGGAAGCCACCTCACTGGCGTCATAAGATGCCCTTGCTTGGTGTCTTGCCAGCTCCAGGCCTATAGCGAGAGGGCAATAGCCTGTCTGGTTTGCTCCGTATCAGGCATTGATGCTAGGAGCTGGGAGAGCATCGACCACAGATGCCGATTGTAGGCAGCGTGGTGAGCCTGATGAGATGCAATGCAAGCCACCGCACGAGAAGAAGAGAACACTCTTCGCCCCCACCGGTCGAATTGTAGGGAATCCGAATCTGGTGGGTGGTTGTGCGCCAGGCGGTGGCGCCCGGAAGGAGTCTCTAGGTACACCAAACTCGAGGACGGGTTGGGAAGGGTACCCAGGGATTCCGAGGGGGCACAATACCTTCGACGACAGTCTGCCGGGGCTGGAGAAAGGGCGGCTGGTGACTGCCAGGAACGGATAGATGCCTCCTGGAAGGGGATAGGCCAGGAAGGTACCACCAAGATGCTGGGCACTGAATTCTCCAAGGAATTCACGCGCCTCCCGCTCAGTATTGTCTCGCCTAACGAAGAGATCTCAAGATCCCTCACCATCCTCGAGAGGAATCGCTGATATTCCGTGAAATCAGGCCGAAGAAAGATGAGCAGGGGTTCCTTCTCCTCAGAGGAGGAAGACGAATGCTGGAGAGGTCAAATGTCCAGAAGATTCCTGCGGGCGGTGGGGAGAGTCGAAAGACCGGCCATGCATGCATCCAACGATGAGGGAAGGCACGAGAACCTCTGAACTGCTCCCAGGATAACAGACCCGTGAGGACTGACATGGCCTGGAAGAGCGGGGTGGATGCAGAGGTACTGGAGAAGGGCACCTATGAAGAGGCAACTGACCTCTGCCAGGGCTCTGAAATCCGGGAACGGAGCCCGAGCTGGCGGGATCCGCGACAACAAACCAGGCCGCAAGACGACCTTGAGGATGCGATGCCTGGAAGAGCCCGGGGAAACTCCTCCTGTGACGCAACCCGGACTGCATGGATCCAGAAGGCAGTCCACAGCAACGCCACCGAGGGAACCCCGCCCAAGAGGAAAGGGGCGGGTTCGGGCGCTACTGCCCTAGGGCACCCCACGAGGTGGCGCGCGACTGGGACCACTGTCCCCGAGCCTCGACCCCTCGGACCTGAGAGAGCCTCCTCCTCGACTGCAGCTGCCCCCCACCCGAGGAGGCAACAGCACCCAGGAGGGTAGCTGTCACAGGTCCCCGAGGGAGCCTCCCCCTCAGTCCCCACCACATCACCCACCGGGACCCAGGGCCACCCCTAGCCCGAGGGCCCTCAGGGGAGGACAGGAGTGGGGACAGAGGGAGGGGCCCGCTGCGCCGCCTAGCACCCTGTGCCACTGGGGACCCTGACCCCGAAGAGTCAGGGTGCCAGGATGGGTCCACAACTGAGTCATCGACCTCCGAAGAGGACGAGACCAGCAGAACCTCAATGCTGGCAACCCCAGGGGTCCCCGGAGCAACGGCGCCGCCATGGCGCCAGTGCCAGGGACGGCGCGCCGATCGACTCCCAGCCCACTCGCCGACAGCCAGGCCCGGTCCTGGCTCCCCTGCCGCCCAGTTAGGCCCACGGCGCCAAGACCCCACCCGCACCGCTGAGCACAAACCGGCCCGC
This sequence comes from Neoceratodus forsteri, assembly GCA_016271365.2. NCBI lineage: Eukaryota > Metazoa > Chordata > Ceratodontiformes > Ceratodontidae > Neoceratodus > Neoceratodus forsteri. The sequence continues at coordinate 26,119,518 of CM057455.1, read as the reverse complement.
TGGGCGCCATGAGCGGCGCCGTTCTCGATCACTGGCGCTGGATCCGAACGGGCGCCAGAGGGCGGGCGCCGAGGGTCCACCAGTGCCAGGCCCAGAAATCGTGGGTCTCGGCACTGGGGAGCCTGCACTTCCAAGGAGGTGACTGCCGAGGCGGTGTCCCGCTACGCCCCGGAAGGATCACCATATTTCTCGACACCGCGAGAGAAGCTTCCTCTTCGGCAAGAGAGAGAAGAGGAGGAAGCTCTCTCCGCTGGACCGTAGCCTGGGAAGGGACCCGGGAAGGGGTTAGAGACCTTACCTGGGAATCCCTTGAGCGACGCCGTCCCCCGAAGGTTGGCGGGGCCTTGCCGAGCTTGAACGCGTGGACTTCGAGGACACGACGGTCCATGGTGAAACAAGCATCGCACGCGCCCATGTCGTGGTTGGGTCCCAGGCAACGGAGACAGACATCATGCCGTCTCGAGACGGAAAATGCCGCCACAGGAGCACCGACGATAGGCGGGTCTTCGATTTACGCCTTTGCTCCCGAACCGGACATGATGCGTAACTAAACAAGGAAAAAGGCAATAAAGCACCGCGCCGCAGAATAGAAAGAAAAGAAACGGTCTTACTTGGTATACGGCCGAAGTGAATCGCCTGAGAAAACGAGGAGTCTTGAGGTTTGAAAACCAGAACACTATTTCGCCATCACAAGAGCAGGTGCAGCCTCGACGGCGTGGAGAAACAGAACTGAGATGATGAGGAGTCTCGCGATCACCTAATGGTCACCGTGCATGAGCGCTGCACGTCATTCTCGAGGGCGCGCCATTGGAGCTCGACTCCAAAAACCTTCCCAGAGGGGTGCGCGCCTCCAGCTTAACCCAAGCAGTAATGAATGGTGAAGATTGACAAGGGAAGATCAAACAGCAGGAAATGTTCTCTCCAGGAAAATGTCTTAATGAGTTAATTCTTTAGACTCAGCAATCCACGGTCCCAAATCCTATTAAAATTAAGCTCCAAATCTCGAAATTGAGTCAGCAGATAATCCGATGATTTAATCAGCCTCCAGAAGAAAAGCTTTTGTGCTGGAGGTATCTAGAAGGGCTCTTATGAAGAGGAGCCATTGGGAGGGCTGTAACTGTGACTTTCCCAAATTTAGCAGGACTCTCATGGACGTGAGGAAGTTTGAAGCTGTAGCCATGGGTTCCTGAGTCTCTTGCCTGGAGGGACTTGCATAAGCCAATCATCCAGGAACAGGAACACCTGAATTCCAAGCTTCCTGAGATGCGCCATAGAACTGTAAACCACTTTGTAAAGACTCGAGGCACCGAGGATAGCTCAAAGGGCAGGATTCTGAACTGGCAGTGTTAACCCAATGCCATGAATCTGAGGTATCTGTGGTGGTTTGGGTGTATGAGAACATGTTGATAGGCGTCTTGCATGTCCAGGGAAGCCAGCCAATCGTTTTGATGAATCAGAGGTAAAAGTGTACCGAGTAATATCATACGAACATATGAATGTGCCAGAAGAAACAGACCACCCGGTCTATCTAAGTCTGCTCGACTGTAAAGCTAGCACCCCCTAGTTTGCAGCTGCCCCCCCATTTGTCATCCCTCTGCCACCCCCACCCTCACTCTCCCCTGTCCCATGCCCTTTGAAACTGTTCACAGATTTACATGATACCACCCATTTTGGTAGGGCATTCCATTTTGCTACCACCCTCTGTGAAATAGTGTCTCCTTATTTCCTTCCTAAATCTTCCCCTCTATTCTTGGTGCATGCCCTGGTGACCCTCCCCTCAACTTAAAGACCCCATCTGCCCCATCCTTATTGATTCCCCTCAAACTTGATTGTCTCCTTGTAAAGGATTGGTTTAACTTCCTGAGATCAAGAATAGGCTATCATGCGTTTTCTTGGAAATAAGTAATGGGAGTAGAAACTTGTGTTCCGTTGATCCAGTGATACTACCTCTACTGCTCTGTTGTTAAGAAGGCCTTGAATCTTGGACACAAGAAGGTCTGATTGAGATACAGACAGCTGGGGCTGTCGTTTGGGTGGGTGATCTGGAGGGGTTTCTGAAAGATTTAGAGAGTACCCCTGGACGCCCTTCTACTGCCAAGGAAGAGTCCCCCTTGGACAGCTGAGGTGGGACTTGGGCTGGAGTCTTAGAGGGTGGCACTAGGCGCTTTGGGGCCATGTGCCTTCTGCTGCATTTTCTTTTGCAGCTAAGGGGTTTGGTTTCTGTTGAAGCCACCCTCTGTCTTTACTATGACAGGATAGTTATGAAACTGACGCAGATTCCCGCCCCTTTGAGGGGCTGCGAATAGCGGTCTGGTCATTTTGATAGCCATTCTAGTTTTCTGTGTGGCCTCTTGCGCCTGCTTGACCTGAGGACTGAACAGGTACGTGCCATCAAAGGGCAAAGCCATAACTCTCTGCTGGGCATCATTTGCGAATCCCGACGTACTCAACCAAGAATGGCGTCGGGTGCATATACTGGCCGCTGCTGCTCTGGAGGCAGTGTCAAAGGATCCATGGCAGCTTTTTAAAGCAGCTGGTTATTGGATTTAATGCCTTCTAGTAATGGTCTGAAGAAGCTCTGTGTTAACTTTCTCGAATCTGGGAGAGCTTCACTGTGGCCTTGAGCGAATGCCAGAGTGTGTACACGCATACTGAGAGAAATAGCCCTGGTAGCTAGCAATGCACATGCCCAGGGTGGATGCAGCAAAGGCTCACTTTCCCAAAGTGTCGATTTTGTGAGATTCCTTGTTTATCGGACGTGTCGTAGATTTTTGCAGAAGAATGGCCTTGTTATTCTCTGCCAGGACAACTATGGCATCAGCAAAGGCTTGCGAGGCCAGATTGGGCCAATCCTTGGGAGGGGCATATTTCCTATCTACGGACTTAGCCACAGAGGGAACAAGTGCTAGATTATCCCATACCATTTGTGAGAGAGTCTCAAAAGAGGGTTGCACGGGGGGAGTCAATTCCACAGGAATGTCCAGAACATGCAGGTACTACAGACGCAGCAATTTACCAGGATTGATCTCTGAAGTCTGAAGAGAGACAGTGGTATTCACATTTCTAAGCAGAGACTTAAAGGAAAGGTCTTCACCAGAGGGTCTGCTGTAAGAGAAGGTTTATTCACCACCCCAGGGAGGAATCGCTGTCAAAGTCGCCCTCCAATCAAAGATCAGGATCAGGCTCAATATCATCTCCTACTAGTCCCAAAGGGACTGTATAGATAGGAAAAGGAGGAGGAGAGCACCACAAATTGGAGGCGAAAACCCGGTTATTAAGTATGCGGCACCATGGAGATGCCTGGAACAGAAGGCAATGCCAAAAACACAGGAGGCTGTACGGGGCGTAGTGCTGGAGGAGCTGGCATCGCCCGAACCAGAGGTTCTCAACCCTTCGCTGAGGAAAGTGAAGAAATTCATCAGGAGATAAAGGCACGGTGTAGGCCTGCACCACAGCTGTATGGGGGACACCAGAGTGCGGCCGACAGTACCAAAGGAGGCACCGTCGCGACTAGGAGTCCCAACCGCCCTGCCTGCAGGTCCGAAACCGAAGGCTCAAGACCCTGGCGATGGACTTGCCAGCTCGGACAGAAGGGACAATCACGAACCCACTGCTCCGTAATAGCGGCCCAATGGTGAAACTGCTCACTGAGAACCCGACGGGTGTGGGTGGATTCCAGAGTCGAATGCCGGTCACCAGAAACAGAAGCCAGAGAAGACCTCAGAAGAGACGAGTCATGTCCTTGCCACTGGTAACCAACGATCAACTCGCAGACGCACTAGAAAGCGACTGAAAGCAGTGCCGCTTTTTTCGACTGGAGGATGAAGAACTCGGTTGAACGGTGTAGAGTTCTCAACCAGGATTGAGAACGGGACTTGCTTTTTTGAGCTGAAGACCGCCCATCCCCTAGCCCCCGAGCACTGGACTGCCTGTAGTCAGACCCCCCCCCCGCCATAGAGGGCGGTAGACCAGACCCAGTCCTGCTGACAACAGAGCTTTCATGCAAAGTTTCCCTGCCATTACCTGCCCCATTCATGGTCGACTCCGTCGAAGGAGGGCTGAAGATTTCTTCTGACGAAAAATTTACTTACTAAAATTTAATTTTTTTTCAACCTCCTACAGCAGCAACCCTGCCTTACCTCCAGCCACCGCTCCTCCTCACCAACGGCCCCACTGTCCTGCATGGCCAGCAGGCATACGCATCTGTACTGTCGAGAGGGGCCCCCTCCGATGCCCCCACGCCCGGCCAGGATCCATTACCAGCACACGCCTCTATCCAAGCATTCGCCGGCTGGTGCAGCTGCAGCCATCAAGCTGCCATATTTTCCCTCCAGTTTTCTCCCTGGAGTGCGAGCATGCAATGTCGTTGCAGCACGCCGACATCTGCCACACTCCACCCCTTATTGCACCGCTCTAGTAGTGCCCCTGGTCGTCACCAGGGGCCGCTACAGAGCAGTGGTTCCCCAGTTCCCTCCCTGGGATGGGAGAGCAGTCCTCCGGACGCTCGATCCCATCCCTCCCCTGCTAACCCCATGGCACCCTGGGCTCGTGTCTGAGTCCGGATTGCCAGTTTGGCACGAGGTATGGCGTCCAGCACCTCAACCCTCAGCGCCACCGGGCTGGGCCTAAAATTTACTTATTTTTCTTTTAACTGATAAAATAATAAAACTAATTAAAACTAAAAAGACTATAGTTGCTGTCATATAGATGTGAAGTTTTGACTCGGCGGGTGAGCATTGCCGTCACTGAGGCACTTGGCGAAAAGGAACTAGAGGCGGTTGGAGGGTTGATGCAGAGGTAGTCTATGGGCGAGTCCAGTCTTGTGGTGCCGTGTCATGGCGGTCCCTACCAGCCCTTCTGAAGATTCTTGCTCCCTTGGGTCCTAGCACCTCTGACGTAGTTCCCATTACTGTGAATGAGTGATGGAGACCATGTCCAGGAAGATCAGGCACTGCCTAGTGAGCCTTGCATGGTTACTAAAGAATATTTAAAAAAAAAATAAAAAAAGGTTGTACACCTTCAAGAGCATCTCCTTCACTGACCATACTTTTGGAACAATTTTCAAGCAGCACAAAAGGTATCCAGGGAGGAGAACAGACACATACAGTAGCGACATCAGGACAGGAGGCCTTGGAGAACAGCAAGGCCAAAGTCAGCATGTCTGAGAAAGAGACAATGTTCAGAATATACAGGTTACTCACCTGTAACAGGAGTTCTAGGAATGGTATATGTTGTTCATCCACACTGTCTGGCAGGTTCCTTGCCGCTTTAAATCTTGCCGGAAGGTCTTCAAGCTGGCTCCTCCACCCACCCACCGGGTGGTAAAACTCTCAAACTTCGCATGCGCCAGATCTATGGCCGCTGGAAGCCAGATTGTGCGAAGCCAGGGAGGCTAGGGTCTGTAGGGATGAACAACATATACCATTCCTAGAACTCCTGTTACAGGTGAGTAACCTGTATTTCTAGGGACATGGATATGTTGTTCATCCACACTGTCTGGCAGACTCCTAGCAGTTCTCCGGGAGGAGGGAGGCAAGGTGCACACCTCCTACTTAGGAAATAAAGACTGGAGAACCGAGGCCCCGAAACCAGCATCCCGGCATGACTCAAGGTCGATGTGGTAGTGGGTGATGAAAGTGTGTGCTGACTTCCAGGTAGCAGCCCTGCAGATTTCCTGGATAGGGATGTCCCTGGAAGCAGCCACCAATGCAACAGTATGGCGGGTAGAATGAGCTCTTATCCCTCTGGGAGGCTCCATGCCCGCCAACCTATAGCAGAGATCTATGCAGGAGGTGACCCACCTGCCTATCGTCCGCTTGGCTGCAGGTCTGCCAGGTGCAGCTTCAGCGTAGGTGACAAAGAGCTGGCGAACCGCTCCTTGTAATAAGCGAGTGCTCTTTTGGGTCCAAAGTATGGAGCCTATATTCGGCCTCTGAGGTGTGACTAGGGTAGAACACCGGCAGACTCAACACCTGGTTAAGGTGAAACTCTGACACCACCTTTGGAAGGAATTTCAGATGGGGGCGCAGGACAACCTTGTCCCTGTGGAAGACCAGATAAGGAGACTTGATGGAACGCCCCTGGAGCTCTCCCATCCTTCTGGCTGACATGATAGCCACCAAGAAGGCGGTCTTCCACGACAGGTGAGAGATGTCACACCTGTGCATCGGTTCGAATGGCTTGCCCATGAGCTTAGCCAATACAGCAGTAGATCCCACGGAGATGGAGGTTCTCGCGCTGGAGGGGATATGTGATCAAGGCCTTTGAAAAAGCGCCCGAACAACTTCTCCTGCGCCATCGACTGCTTACCTGGCCCGCGCCCGGTAAGCAGAGATGGCTGCCAGATGCACCTTAAGGATCGTCGACCGAATTCCTTGCTGAGAAAGGGACCACAGGTAGTCCAGAATGCTAGCCAATGAACAGGAGGAATGGTCCAACCCTTGTCCTGACACCACATGGAGAATCTCTTCCATTTGAAGGCATAGCATTTTCTGGTTGACTCCTTACGGGACACCTCAACAACGTTGAGGGCCTCGTCGGAAAGACCCAAGGCCTGGAACTCTAGCCGCTTAGGAACCAGGCCATCAAGTGCAGGGATTGAAGGTCTGGATGGAGTACCTTCCCCTTGTTGACAGAGATCAGGTCCGGGCGGGCTGGAAGCTGCCTCGGGAGCCTGGAGCAGTGGCTGAGGAGATCTGGATACCAGAACTGGCAGGGCCAATCTGGGGCTACCAGAATCACCTGCACCTTGTCTCTCTTCACCTTGAGAAGCACCTTGTGGATCAAGGGGAAATGGAGGGAAGGCATAGAAGAGGCCCGGGGTACACGACCTCGAGAAGGCATCCCCATGCAGTAAGCCCCCCTGCTGGGGGGGGGGTGTGAAACAGCCTTAGCTTCGCATTCTCTCTGGAGGTGAACAGGTCCACCCGAGGGGTGCCCCAGTGGGAGAACAGATCTTGTACTACCTCCGGCAGGAGAGACCACTCGTGAGATGTGAGATGCAGTGCCTATCCGGCTGAGGGCATCGGCCAGACTGCTGGAGGCTCCTGCCACATGGATGGCTAGATCTGCCTCCAGGCTGATCATGAGAGACCAAGTGCGGAAAGCCTTCTTGCACAGGGGCAAGGAGTGCGTCCCACCCTGTTGGTTGAGGCAGTACATGGTCGTGGTGTTGTCCGTCTGGACCTGGACCACTTGACCCCGTACAAACGGAGCGAAGGTGGTAAGGGCAGTTGGACCGCCCAAAGCTCCAGCAGGTTCATGGGCACCCCAACCCATCAGAGGGGCGTTGGTCATCAGACTGACCGCTGGCTCAGGGTGGACAAATGGGATACCCTCCTGCAGATGAGCCACCACTGCAGGCCGCACCACATCTTCTGGGTCACTGTCACTGGCTGGTCCAGAGGACCGGAGTGCTGTGACCACTGGCGGGCCAGCCCCCATTGCAGAGGGCACATATGCCAGCAGGCCCAACGGACCACGCTGGTGCAGACCGCCATGGGTCAATGTCACTAGTTGATCCAGCGGATCGAAGTGCTGTGACCATTGGCTGGCCAGCACCCATTGAAGGGGACGCATGTACCAACGGGCCCAACGGACCACGCTGGTGCAGGCCACCATGAGGCCCAGGCGCAGGAAGTCCCAAGCAGGGCGCAAGTGCCCAACCAGAAATGACTGAGCACAGGAGGAAAGGACCTCGGCCCTGTTCACTGGGAGCCGAGCTCTGCCCTGATGAACTCAACTGACTGCGATGGCACGAGTTCCGATTTGGCCTCATTGATGAGGAGACCAATCTGAGAGCAGACCTGGAAGGCCAGATCCCTGGAGCCTTCCACCTCCAACCTGGAGGGGGCTGCAATCAGCCAGTCGTCCAGGTAAGGACACACCCGGATCCCTCAGCGCCACAGGAATGCTGTCACCACTGCCATGCATTTGATGAAGACCCTGGGAGCTGGAGAAAGGCCAAAGGGCATGGCCCGGAACTTGTAAAGAGACCCCTCTGCTCTGAAGCAGAGGAAACGCTGATGAGACAGACGGATTGGGACGTGAAAGAATGCGTCCTGGAGATCCAGAGAGCAGAACCACACTCCTAGTTCCAAGGATGGAATGATCTGTGCCAGAGTGACCATCCTGAAGGTGCGTGGCCTTAGGAACTTATTCAAGTTGTGCAGATCAAGAACGGGTGCCAGACCCCATCCGCTTTGGGACCAGGAAGTACCTGGACACAAACCCTTGGTCTGCAGGAGGGTCCGCCACCTCCTGATCACCTCCTTTGGAGAAGAGGCAACATCGGCTTGATGAGCCGACAAAGAGGCTGCGAACATGTTGCTCTCCGTAGGGCGACGGCTCGGCGTAGGGAGGGGACTGCTCGAACTCCAGGGGCAGACCCTGCCGACCACTTCTATCACCCAGTGGTCCATGGTGATAGAAGACCAGGCAGAAAGGAAGTGGCGGAGCCATTCCCCCATGGGGGGAACCTGGGGAGGAGTGACTAGGCTGGGGGCAACACTCCTCAACCCATCACTGGGCAGGCTTGGAAGAAGGACCGGCCGAGGGGCCTCCTGGACCTTTCCCTCCAGGCTTTCTATTGGAGGAAGCTGCAGACTTGGCCTTAGGACGCCAAGTGTGAGCCTGCTGGCCCTGTTGCTGGTGCTGCTGCGGCGGACGTGTTGCAGGCGGCCTTTGTCCTTCTGGGCAGACGTGACAGAGTCCAAGGTGGCACTGGACTTCTCTATCCTCTGGAGATGGCCTTCCACTCCTGGCCCGAACAAGTCGGTGCCCAGGAATGGAATGTCTGCCAGCTTGTGCTGGGTGTCTGCCGTGAAGGTGGAGATCCGCGGTGCATAGCTACTGCAGCTGCTACTGACCGGGCACAAGAGTCACCGATGTCTAAAGAAGTTTGGAGCTGCTGTTTAGCTACCGCTCTTCCCTGATCCCTAACCTGCTTGACCGTCCGTCTGAAGATCAGCCGGGAGATGGGGAAATCACCTCATCCAGGGAACCCATAAGGGCGTGTGAGAAATGTGCCATCAGTACAGCCGAGCTAGCCTGTTGAAAGCCTAGGGAGGCAGCAGCGTAAACCCTCCGCCCCAAGTAATCCAGCTTCTTGGATTCTTTATCGGGCGGTTTGTCCACATCCCTAGCGTTTCTGGAACGCCGGAAAACACTGTTGGTCACCAGCCCCTCCGCAGAGGGTGCTCTAAGAAACCGAAGAGTGGACCGGTTGGGGCTGCGTACTTACGGCCATCCTGGCCGAAGGCGTGGGACAAGAAGCAGGCTACTGCCACAACTCCAGGGCCGGGCCAACAAAGGTTTCTGCCACCGGGAAGGCCTCTTTAGGAGAATCTCCTCGGTCCAGTATCTCCGTGAGGGGATACCTGGCCCATTTCTGGACGGGTTCGAGCTGCATCCCAGAAGACTCTGAGAAGAGTCGAAAAATACCCAGGAACGAGGATGGGCTCTCGTCCACCGACTGACCACCAGCGGATTCCAGGTCAATAGGCCTAGAGTACAGAGAGGAGTCATCGTCAGACTCTGAGGAGTCTGCAAACAGCTGCCGAGCGCCTGAGCCACCCTCCACCTGCCGAGGTCGATCGGGAGTGAGGGTGACCGACAACCTATGGGGCAAGCCCTGATCCGACCTCGAATCCTTGGTTGGGGCCCCAGTCTTCGGTTGAGGAGGCGGTGGCTCCACCACAATGGGCAGAGTAGCCAGTTTCGCTGAACAACCGCGCCGCCCTCGATGACTACGGAGGTTGCTTCGCCGCCTCTGGTGACAGCCACTTAATAGACGGAGAAGGCAACGGAGTTGGCTTGTTACTGGTCAATAACGTTGCTGCCACATCATGTCTCCGTAGTGCTGACGTAACTTACGCCAGAGCCTATCTCTGAAGAGGACAACGGTGATGAGTGGAGGTGCTAAGTCTCATGGTGTCGAGACCGAGACCGCTGGCTGGATCTGCTCGACTTGGAAGAGAACGGAGACCTTCGGTTGCTGGGGGGGTCAATGAGGGGCGGGTAACTCGCCCATCCCCTGGTTCAGGGTCCTTACCAGGGACTTCGCACAGGAGGCATGGGCAAGTCCTCGTTACCACCGAGGGAACCGTGAAGAAGGGTTGTCGGCTTCTCCAGTCAACAAACCGCCTAACGGGTCAAGAAAATCTCACCACATCGACGGATGTCTCAGCCGGCTGATAATGACGGTGACACACGAAGCCAGCAGCCTTAGCTGCAAAGTCGCATCAAGCTCGAGAGCTGACGGTCCGTGAAAGGAATCTCTCCGCTTCCTAACGGTGATGGTGGGACTTACCTTTCTCTTAGACCAACTGGAATGTCCTGATGGCCCTTCTCCTTTGGTGGAGAGGGACTGGCAAAGCTCCTTAAAGAAAGCAGTTTAGGAGGAGCCCAAGGAGAGTGGGATAAATGCCGCAACCAAGGAGAAAGATGAAGCAGCCTGGCTGCCTCCTCTCGAGGGCGATCAACTGCTCCCTGGAGCCTGAGAGACAGACACGCCCACAGGCCTCCTTTGACTTCACAGGCATGTACCGCTTCCGACACCCAGGTTGCAGTCTGGTGGTGCGTGTCCTCAAGAACCGGTCGAATGACTTGCAGAGATTGAAGACCATGGATCGGGAGCGCGACCCTGGCAGAAAACGCATATGGAGTAATGGATCTGTCCGGGACATCTTCTGCCCGTAAGGGCACCGACGGAACCTAGGGAGTGGATTTGTCCATCGCAGCCAAGTAGGCTGTTGGTTAACTAGGATCTGCAGCTTATCCATTAGATAGGGAAATGGGCAGACTAGGTGGGCTAGTGTCCTTATTGCCATCAAATTCTATGATCCTATTTTCATGCAGCAGCAAGGGAAGAAGAAGACAGAAGTCTTGTAAATTTTATAACAATTTTCAGTAAAACCCAAGAAAGTTAGGATCCAGGCCTAAAACGCAGAGCGCTAAGGAGGGAACCTGAGCTTCCAAGCACAAGGAAAACGTGGAGTCATGGGCAGAGCAGAGGGTTTTACCAATTCGTGGTGGGAGGAGTCAGCTTGGAAGACCTTCCAGCAAGATTTAAAGCAGCAAGGAACCTGAGTCACAAAGTGTGGACTGAACAATATATCCACGCCCTTAGAAAAACAGGTTACCACCTGTAACAGTAGTTCTAGTTGTGGTATATGTTGTTCATCCACACTCTTTGGCATGTCCCCTTCCACTTTAAATCTTGCCAGAAGTCTTCAAGCTGGCTCCTCCCATCCCACATAACCCTCGGCTCCGCCTCATGACGCCAGAGCGGTTAGGTGGGTCAGTGTGAACATCATATACCACTCTTAGAACTACTGTTACAGGTGAGTAAATGGAAATTACGTACCTACCACAATTCTTAATCTTCTTGGACGAGTCTCCACCACTCATTCACACTAATGGGAATAGTGCCGGAGGCACTAGGACCCAGCGGGAGCAAACATTTTTGCTGGAGGGTCGGCTGCCAGAGATGGAGCCGCGAGGAGCGACATCAAGAGCCCACTGCAGCGTAATGACTATCTCATGGTCGAACCTCCAACCGCCATGCAATTTTTCCAAGGAGGTACAGCGTAACTAACCTAGAAGGACAGCCTAACCAAAACTGGACATAAGATAGTCCGGAAGACCCATATAAGAAGGGTCAACAAAGAAGTCTTCACAACCTAAAGATTGAGGGAGTGAAGACCAACAACAGAGGTGAGCTCAGGGGATGGAGGGTGGGCGTGTGAATGAGTGGTGGAGACTCATCCAAGAAGATCAAGAATTACGGTAGGTACGTAATTTCCATATCTTCCTGGACATAAGTCTCCACCACTCATTCACACTAATGGGAGAGTACCAAGCTAATAATCCCCTGAGAGGGCTGCAGGAGAGACCAAGAGCTCACAGTTTTAGGACAGAAGTCCATTAAGGATGGTTCTGCCAAAGGAAAGATGTTGTCTGGCATGGACATCCAGGGCATAGTGTTTAACGAAAGTATGCACTGAGCTCCAGGTAGCCGTGACTGCAAGTATCTGCAATGGGCACGCTATGGATTTCCGCCAGGGATGCCAGGACCGCCTAGTAGAGTGAGTGCACACTCTGCCCTCCAGCTTAACCTGTGCCATGGAATAACAGTGGCTAAGGCATGCCACCAGCCATGCTGAGATACATCTGATAGTGACAGGTTGACCCAGCCGGGTCTCACTGAAGGAAACAAACAGTTGTTGAGCTTACTAAAATCTTTGTTCTATCTAGATAGAAATGCAAAGCTCTCTTGACGTCCAAGGAATGAAGAGAACATTCTCCTTCATTTTGGAAGTCCGCAAAGTAAGAGGGAAGGATCAAAGGTTGGTTTAGATGGAATTCCAAAACAACCTTAGGAAGAAATTTATGATGGGTTCTAAGGACTACTTTGTCTTTATGGAACACAGTATACGGAGGGTCTGTGACCAAGGCATGTATCTCAGAGACCCTGCGGGCTGAGGTAATGGCCACCAGTAAGAAAAAATTACTCACCTAAGTAATGTTGTTTCTTCTAATGGAGTCTTGCTGTATTCTGACAATAGCAGTGAGTCCCAATCTTCGAACTGCCCCGGAGATGAAAGAGTTAACTTTCCATGCCAGGCATGGAACGCTGAGCTCGAGCTCGGTTGAGACTCTGTCTGTTGCTGTTTAAACTCAAACCGTCATATCTTTACGAGCTAAACTCACTGAGGTCCTGTGTGGAAGCTGTAAACCTACACTAGCCAACTGGCTACTGACATAAAAACAGATTTTTTGGTCCCAAAACAAAGACTAAAGTCAGGAGACTCAAAAAATGAATAAACACAACACCCACTCACCCGAAGAAAAAGGGGTGATGATAAAAAAGGTGGGGCACCTCCTGAGTGCCAACACTGCCACTGCCCACCCACATCCCAAAAACAGAGGTTCTGAGAGGGAAGGCGGGGGGATACACCAAGACTCCATAAGAAGAAACAACATTACTAAGGTGAGTAATTTTTTCTTCAAACAACATGAAGTCTTGCTGTATTATGACAATAGCAGACTACCATGCAGTACCTCCATGGAGGAGGGACAGAACCTACTTAGGAAATAGGCTCTGAAGCACAGCTGTGCCAAACCGAGCATCACTCCTAGCCTGGATATCCAGGGAGTAATGCTTGGTAAAAGTGTGAACTGTTTTCCAGGTAGCTGCTTGACATATCTCTAGAACAGGAATTTCCCTGGCAGCAGCCAAGGAAGCAGCTGTACCTCTGGTAGAGTGAGCCCTCAGGCCTGAGGGGTGGAACCTCACCTAGTTTTTCATAGCAAAATTGAATGAGAGACAATCCACCTGGCAATGGATCTTTTAGTGGCAGGTTTTCCTTTACCAACCTTACCATAAGTGAGGAACAGTTGGAGGGAGTCAAACCTGTGACCCTTGGTACGTTCTATGTAGTAGCTAAGGGTTCTTTTCACATCTAAACTGTGCAGCCTCCTCTCACCAGAGGAGGAATGGTCAGTGAAGTACATAGGAAGAGACACAGATTGGTTAAGGTGGAAGTCTGAAACCACCTTAGGTAAAAACTTCCTGTTAGTCCCGAGGACCACCTTATCTCTATGGAAGGAGATAAAAATCAGGCTCCACTGACAGGGCTTGTAACTTACTTATGCACCTGGCAGAAGGTGACACCCAGAAACACAGTTTTCCAAGTCAAGTACTTAAGCCTGCTGAGGACAAAGGCTCAAAAGGGGGTTGCATAAGCTGAGCAATGCAAACGTTAAGGTCCCAAGCAGGGGCAGGGTCCCTGAATGGAGGATTGGTATGAAGCAATCCCTTGAAAAACTTGGAGAATACATGGTGAGCTGAAAGAGAAGAGGGCTTACCTGCTGAAATGAAAGCAGAAACAGCTGCCAGATGAACCTTTAGTGTAGCTGGTCTGAGTCCCAAGCTATTCAAATGGACCATATAATCAAGGACTGTGTGCAGATCAGCAGACTCTGGGGAAATATGCTTCCCAGAGCACCATATGGAAAATCTTTTCCACTTGGAATTATAAGTAGTTCTGGTGGAAGGTTTCCTAGAAGCCTTAGAATATCCATTACACCTTGGGAGAGGTGTAAATCAGCAAACTCTAACTCTTCAAGAGCCAGGCCTTGAGATTGAGAGTTGAGATCTGGTACCAAACCCTCCCCTGAGCACAGGTTAACAGGTTGTAATTCCTGGGAAGAGACAGGGGGAAGATGGACTGCTAAGGACAACAGGAGAGGATACCAGGGCTGTCTGGCCCAGTCTGGAGCAATCAGGATCACCTTGCAGGGTTGAGACCTGATTTTGACCAGCACTTTGAACAGGAGAGGGAAGTGGAAAACATACAGGAACTTCCCTTCCCAACTGAGAACTAAGGCATCCAGGGGGACTGAGCCCAACACTGGGGGCCTGCAGCAAAAAAGGGGAAGTTGGTGATTGTCTGGGGCTGCAAAAAGATCTATCTGAAGGGTGCCCCATCTGGAGAATATCACCTCCAAGACCAGGGGATCCAGTGACCATTCATGATGGCCCTGAGATATCCTGCTGAGAGCATCTGCCAGGACACTGTCCTTGCCTGGGAGGTGTACTGCTGTGAGGGAGGTGTTCAGGGAATAAGCCAGAGACCACAACTTCATTGTTTCTGTGCACAAGGCCGTAGACAGAGTGCCTCCTTGCTTGTTGATGTATCACATTGTAGGGTATTGTCTGTTCTGATCTGAATAACTTTGCTCTGAACAGACTTGGAAAAGCTTGAAGTGCTAGAAATACTGCCTGAGTTCCAGCAGATTGATGTGTGCAAGAGATTCCTGAGGGGACCACAACCCTTGGGTGGTCAGATCGCCTAAGTGAGCCCCCACCCCAAGAGGGAGGGCATTGGTAAGGATTAAAGAGTGAGACTGAGTGACAAAGGGAACTCCTTGTCTTAGATGTTTCTGATCCTGCCACCACTGCAAGGCCTGGATCAGGTTCGAGTCACTGGGATCAGTTTGGTCAGAGGGTCTTTTCTGAGACTCAAAGGCTCTCAGATGGAACTGAATGTCTCTCATCTGAAATCTTGCTCCCTGCACCACTGCTGTAGCTGAGCCATGTGCCCCAGGAGCTGCAGAAAATGCCTTGTTGGTCGAGCACCTGTAGGGTGAATGAGGAGGCTAGTGTGATAAGGGTCCTTGCCTTGTCCAGAGGAAGGAAGGCTCTGCCTCTTTCTGTATCTAGCTCTGCCTTATGAAGGTGAGGATTTGAACAGGCTCTAGAACTGACTTTGAAAGATTCAAAAGGAAACCAGAGAGGTGAGCAGTTGCTGAGTTATCTGTAGGTGTAACTTGACTTGGTCTGGGGACTGGCCCACTATGAACCAGTCGTCCAGGTATGGGAAGATGGCAATCCTTTGCTTTCTTAGAGAAGCAACTACTACTGCCAGGCATTTTGTGAACATCCTTGGAGCAGAGGTTAGACTGAAGGGCATTGCTCTGAACTGGTAGTGGTCTGAGGGCAGCTCAAACCTGAGCTACTTTCGATGGGAGCTTCTGATGAGAATATGAAAATAGGCATTCTTGAGGTCCAGGGAAACTGGCCAGTCCCATGGCCTTAGAGAGGGTAGAATTATTCTCAGAGTCACCATTTTGATTTTGGTTTTAAAGGTGCTTGTTTAAGTATCTGAGACCCAGGATGGGCCGCCATTCTCCTGTCTTTTTTGGGGTAAGGAAGTACCTGGAGTACAATCCTTTGCACTGGTGTAGGGGTGGAACCCTTTCCACAGCTCTGAGAACCAAGAGGGACTAGACCTCTGCCTCTGAGGGATTTGCAGGTGGAAAGGATCTGGTTCTCAGCTTTGGGAATTTTTTGAAGCTGAGAACCAGTCCCTGGCTTACTACTTCCAGGACCCACTTGTCTGATGTTAGAGACTTCCAGTCCTGGACAAAGTAAGCCAGCCTGCCCCCTACAGGTAGTGGAGAATCGGCCCTGGCAAACCCATCAGGGTGCCTGTTTGGCAGGGGATTTTGGCTGAGGGGTGGAAGCAGGTCTGCTTGTACCCCTTCTGCCTCTCCCTCTAAAGAACCCCCTCTGAGCATAGGCAGAAGAGAAGGCCTGGGCTTGGTAGAAAGGCCTATGAAAAGGCCTACCCCTGTCCCTGGGATGCTGCCTCTGAGGAGTGGCCTGCCTTTCCTTGGCCTGTGCTCCCATAGGTGGTCCTATATTCGGTCCATTTTCTTCATGTATCTCTGTTTGCTCCCCAAACAGAGAATTACCCACAACAGAAAATCCATGGCCTTAGTATGGGTATCCTGTGACAGGCTAGTACATCTGAGCCAAGCCATTCTACAAAGTGCCACAGATGTAGCCATGACTCTAGATGACACATCACTGGAGTCCACTGCAGCATGGAATTGCACCTTGGATGCCTCACTCACCATCAGCAGCCACCTGCTCCAGCTCCTGGCAAGCTGGCCAGGGACCTGTTTTGCTAAAGCCATGACACTGTCCCATCTGGATTTCGATACCTACAGTACAGGCCATATAGTTGGCCTGTCTGAGTCCCAAGGATGATGCCATGTACTGTTTCTTTGCCATGGCATCAATCCTCCTGGAGTCCTTGTCTGGGTGGTGTGAAGCCAAGGGAATATTTGCCTTATCACAGGCTGCAGCCTGCACTACCCCAACATGGCTGCATTGTTGTGTAGGGAACTCTGTATCTGAGCCCGACAATGTATACCTGTTGTCCATTCTTTTATCCACAGGAGGTACAGTATTAGGAGTCTTTAAAATCTTAAATGTCTGTTTCCCAAAAGATTTGTGTAAGGGAAGAGACAGCCTCCTAGACTCTGGGATATCCATCATTTCCACATAGTCAGGTTCCTCCTGGTCATCCACAGCTTCTTCCATAGGAAGCTGGAGGGTTTCAGCCACTTTTATAAAACATGAAATGGGAGGGGACTCAGAAAGCTTGGAGAACTCCTGAAGTCTGTCTGGGGAGATAAGGGTCAATGGGCATATCCAGACTTTCAAAACCACATTTACTTTCCTCATACTCTTCTTCTTCCTCCTCCTCCGTTCATAATATTCCTCTAAATCATAATGTTGAACCAGTGAAACCGGCCAGAACCGAGCGCCTCCTGATGGTGCCGGTTCGGTCGGAACTCGGGAAAGCGACTGCATAATTTTTATCGCTTATTATTTCTTCATGTTGGAGAAGAAAGCTTTGGATCCACACCAGCTGATTTTTCCTTTCTTGTTCTTTCTTAGCTGAACCGACTCCTCAGAATCGGTTCTCCTTTGCCTGAAGAAGTCTCGTACCTGGTCAGAGGGCACTCCTTCTGGTTCGGTTTGAACTGAACCGGCTGGCCATCCTAGTTCAGCGGACGTTTGGCTCCTTTCCCTGAGCCTACCAACTCTCTTCTCTAGGGTAGCTGCAGGAAAATTTTACAAATCTGGCAGTCTGCATTGGGGTGGTCAAACTCCAGACAATAAACACAGGTGGTGTGGGGGTCAGCCTTAGCAAAGACTTCCCCACACACACGGCAGTGCTGAAACCCAGTGGGCCCGGTTTTTCTTTTGGGTTTCTCAGACATTGTGTCAGTCCTAACCAAACTTACCCTTTTAATGGCAATCCGCCAGGCAAGACCCTCTTATCGGTTCCTGACCGTGTTACGGGTCATGGAAAAAAATGAAATAAAATCTGTTTTTTTTAGAACCGATAAGAATCGGTAACCACACACTAAAAAGTACAGATAAAATTTTCAATAACTTGATCGGTCAAACCAACCGATGAACTGCTTACAAGTTCTGCACAGAAAGAAAATAATATAAACCTATCTAGTACTCACAAATACTACAGACAGAGACTGAACCGACAGGTTACTGTTTAAATTCAGTCGAAAACCAAGAAAAGTGGTACTTTGAACTGCACAAACTGAACCAAGCAGAAGGAGAAATTCGAGCGACTGTTCAGTGAGGCAGAGTAAAGAATTGACGTTTGAGTTCAAACAGCAACAGACAGTGTCTCAACTGAGCTCGAGCTCAGTGTTCCATGCCTGGCATGGAAAGTTAACTTTTCATCTCCGGGCAGTTCAAGGTTGGGACTCACTGCTATTGTCAGAATACAGCAAGACTTCACGTTGTTTGAAGGCAGTTTTCCAGGTGAGAAATTTTAGCTTACAGGTAGCCAGAGGTTTGAAAGATTTCTGAGTAAGCATGTCTAGCACAAGATTAACGTCCCAGGCTGCGACTGGACGTCTTATAGGAGGTCTGGTATGCAGAATTCCCTTAACAAACCTCTTAACCACAGGTAACAGCCAGTGACAAGGAAAATATCGGCTCATGATAAGCTGAAGTGGCACAAAGGTGAACTTTGACTGTAGAGTACTGCAGACCTGAATTTGAGAGGTCTAAGAGGTACTCCAAAATGTTATCTGGTGGGCAGGAAAAGGGATTTAAAGAGGATTGCGCACATCAGAGCGAAAAACACTTCCATTTGGCTGTGTAAGTTTTCCTAGTGGCTGGCTTCCGCGCAGCCAGAAGAATATCTGAAACCCTGCGAGAGACACTGAACTTGTTCTACTTCTATACGAACATACGGAATTTCATAGCAGATAAAGGCCTAGAGGTCTATCAAGTCTGCTCGAATGTGCAGCTAGCACCCTTATTCTGCAGCTGCCCTCCCTTCCACCCTTTCCTTCATTAACCCTCCCCTTGTCCTGTCCCATCCTCGTTGAAGCAGTCCACTGTTCTACTGCATACCACTTCTGCAGGTAACGATTCCACCCAGCCCCACCCTCTCTGTAAAAAGTGTCTCCTCATCTCCTCCTGAACTCTTCCTCGCTCCAGTCTCATATCATAGCCCCTGGTGGCCCTCCCTCCTTACTTTGAACAGCCCCTCTGTACCTGTCTTGTTTATTCCTTTCATGTATTTAAAGGTTTCAATCATGTCCCCTGTCTCTCCTCTCCTCCAGTGAGTACATGTTCAACTCCTTCAACCTCCTCTCATATGATAAGTCCCCCAGACCCTTGATCATCTTTGTCGCCTCGCCTGCACTCCCTCCAGTAACTTAATGTCCCTTTTCAGATACGGACGCTTAGAACTGCACGCAGTACTCCAGGTGTGGTCTAACTAATAATCTATACAGTGGCAGAATCACCTCCCCTCCTTGAGGATATACCTCTGCAATACAACCCAGCATTTTGTTGGCCTTTGCAGCTGCCTTCCTACACTGTGCCGAGTTGTTCATTGACCCTGTGATGAGCACACCCAGATCCTTCTCCTCCTCTGTCTGGGCTAGCTGCACTCCCCTAGCTGGTAAGTCCTCCTTGGTTCTTCATCCCAAAATGCATCACCTTGCACTTTTTGGCATTAGAAGCCCAGTCGCCAGTGTCTGACCAGGTTTCAAGCTTTGCCAGATCATCCTGCAACCCCTGCCATCCCCTAGGTCATCACCACCAGCGCCAACCTTGGTATCATCAGCAAACAGACTGATCTTGCTCTTGATGTCCCATGATATGTCTGCAATGAATATCCCAAACAACACTGGTCCCAACACCGAGCCCTGTGGGACACCGTGTCACTCTCCTTGGGTGAGAGCTCCCCACCCACCACCACCTCTGTTGCCTTCCCCTGCAGCCAGTTTCCTACCCATCTCACCAGCATTGCACCTGCGCCTGTGCCTACTAACTTCCTTCCCAGCCTTCATGGCACTGAGTCTAATGCCTTACTGAAGTCAGACAGGGACATCCACTGCATGTCCCCTGTCCAGTTGCCTAGTTACCCAGTCATAGAACCCGACCAGGTTGGTTTGGCAGGATCGGCCACGATGAGCCATGCTGTCTGCTGTCCTGTGGTCCTTTGGCCTCTAAGATGGCCACCAGCCTCTCCTTCAGGATAGTCTCATTACTCACCCACAGTGGATGTGAGGCTCACTGGTCTGTAGTTTCCCGGGTTCATCCTTGGGGCCACTCTTGTGGAGGGCACCACATGAGCCATCCTCCAGTCCTGAGGTACACACCAATGTAGTGAGGCATTAAATAGGGTCTGCTAGGTCCTGCAAGGACCTCTGCCAGCTCCTTCAGTACCCTGGGTGGATGCCATCTAGAGCCTGGTGCCTTGTCCACCTCAGTGCCTTCAAACCCTCTAAACTCTGCCTCCATGATTTCCCCATCTGTCACCACTTCCCCCTCAAGGCTGCCATTTCACCCATCTTGGGTGTCACCCCCCTTCTCTTTAGTAAATACTGAGCAGAAGTATCATTGAGTGCTTCACTTATCATACCCTGCTTCCACCCAACCCCTCCTTCCTAATCCTTATTTATGGTCCTTACAGTCTTTTCTCCTGATGTACTTAAAGAAGTCCTTCCCTTCTTAATGCCTTGTGCCTGAGTTCCGAGATGCTTTGGCTCCCCTCACGTCTTTGTCACCTCCTTGATTCTGTCAAGTACTCCTCTCTGTCTCCCCTCCCTGTTTTCTTGTATTTCCTAAAGGTAGCTCTTTTCCTCCTTACCTTTTCCATGACCTCCTTGCTCAACCAGCTCGGGTTTCTTAGCTTAGCCTTCTTGCTCTGGGCTTTGCAGCAGTTTTTGGTTGCCTCCACTATCCCCAACTTTATGAGCTCCCATCTCTGGTTAGTAATCCATACTAGATTGAATTCTGGCCAGGTACCCTTTTACCACTTCCCCATCCTCCCAAAGTCAGCCCTCCTGAGGTCCAGCACTCTTGTGCCAGATTCCCTCCTTCCTTGCCCATATCCAATGTGAGCCATACTGGTGGTGGTCACTCCCTGACAGCGGTTCCTCCACTGTAAGTTCTCTCACTAAAGTCCCCATTTGCCAGCACAAGGTCAAGGGTATTCCCAACCTGGTTGGTTCACTGACCATTTGCAGCAGGAAGCTGTCCTTGAAGGCATCCAGCAGTACCTGCTCCCTTCTGTTCCTGGTTGTTGGGGTGCTCCAGTCCACTTCTGGCATGTTGAGTCCCCCACAATCACCCACACTACCTTCCTCGCAGGTCCTCCTGATCTGTCCCGCTAGTTCTGTCTAACTCCTCCATCTGGAGATGGTGGCCTGTACACACTCCCATTCTAAGACTCTATTCTTGGAATCCTGGATTTGCACCCAGAGTGACTCTTCCTGCCCTCCTCCTCCTTGCACTCCCTTACACACTTCAGTTGCTACTTTCACATATAGTGCCACTCCTCTTTCCCAGTCACCCTGTCTCACAGAATAACCTGTACCCTGGTACAGACAGGTCCCAGTCATTATATTGGGTGGCCCATGTTTCCGTGATGGCTGCAATGTCACCTCTCCTCTCTGCCATGAGAACCTGCAACTCTGCAGTTTTCCTCCCAGGCTCCCTAGCATTAAGGGTAACCACCTTCACCCTTTCCCCTCCTCCCATCCCTGCCCTCCTTTCCTAGCATCACCAATAGTACTTGCCATTTGTCCTTTGTCACTGTTGTAGGGGGTGCTACATAGATTTCCCAACCTGTGGTCCTTGCATATCTCTTTCCCAACTGACAACCCCCACTCCTAGTTTAAACCCAAACTTCCTCTATATTCTTCCATCTCGCTTCAACACTTTCTTTCCTCTCCTCACTCAAGTGTAGTCTGTCCTTGGCATAGAGACTACTGTCCTCCCAGGTCCCTCCTCACCTCCCCACAACAGCCCATGCCCTTAGCACAACACCAGGTTCTGTAGCCATCTGTTAATTCCTCTATTCTCAGCTTTCTTGTTGTGCTTGCCTTTGGCAATCGAAGTATCTCGGAAAAAGTTACTGATCTTCCTGCCCCTCACATAATTGTGCTAGTTCCTCAAAGCTCCTCTGGACTGTATCTACTGTCTTGTCAGCTAGGTCGTTTGTCCCAAGATGTATAATTAAATGAGGTTTGTCCTTACCCTTCTAGCATATTTCAGAACAGACTGTCCCACCCTTTCGCTTGTCATTCCTGGCAAGGCTCTCCACCCAAATGCGACTATGCTCTCTCCGCCTTGCTACCCACCTGACTCCTCTCTTAGTGTTGAGTCCCCCAGCACTAAGATTCCACCTCTTACCTCGCTTAGCTTCCTTCATCTCCTCCCTCATTTCCAGCTCCTCTTCTTCCTCTTGCACATTGTTTGCTCTTTACCCTGTTGCAGTTCTCCCAGCAGAACTTCCCCGCCCAGTTTGGTCCAGGCATTTATCCATTACTCCTCTAATTTCATCACTTCCCTCCTCCACCTTCTTCCTCTCTAGCAGTGCAAACTATTTTCTGAAGGCCTTCACAAATGCCTGCTCCTCTCTCTTCATAGTAACCTGTTCTCTCCTTTCCACTCCTGACTTTCTTCGTGCCTCCCTCACAAGTCCCTATCTCTCCTTCCATTTGTCTTTTGTCTCCTGATCTGGTTTCCCGCAATCGTTTCTTCCTGGCCTGGGCCCTTGTCTCTGCTTCCTTCTTCTGGGCTCTCCTCATCACTGCTGGCTTAAATATTCTCTCATCTCCCTCTTTCTCCTCCCTCCAGCTATTGGGCTAAACCCACCCCCAATCTGCCTTGCCGTGCTTAGTTCCTCCTGCAGACCTCAATCTCCTTTCTAAGTTTCCCTGTGTGGTTGCACACTCAGCATCTCCCACTCTCCAGGCAATGTTTAGAAGATTGGTGCACCGCAGTTGTTGCAGCCACCACCTACCCATTGCTGTCGCTACTCTTCAGCACCCCCCACCCTTCCAGATGCAGGATACTAAACAGTCTCAAGTCCCCTGTCCCCTCTCGATTGGTGCAAAACATTCTTTTATGTCCCTTACCTCCTTTGTTGCACACGTTTAGGATATGTTGAGCAACTGCTTTGTATATTCCTATCCACACTCAAAAATACTTTAAGTAGCCATTGCAACCTTCTTCAACTCCTACTCCCCCTTTACCCAATGCAATAACTATGTAGTATTATTAATAATGCAACGCCCTAGATTTGCATTCGCCCTTCCACTGAAACCGTCCTCTTCACTTGCTGCAATTCCTTTCTGGATGTCACCTGCCTGTTATGACAGTGCAAATCTTTTCTGCCTGTTTGAGAAGTGATGTCAGAATCCCTAGTACAAAGGGAATAATTGACCAGGGGTGGGTGGAGGTGAGGGGTTTGGGTGGAAGTGGGACCAGCCCAAGTCCTCGAGAGCAATCAGGTAGCTGAGGCCTCCAGTCAGACAGTGCACCTTCCCCACTCAAAACTTTGCAGCTAGTAAAGCCAGCAACAATGAATCAATTCTACTCAAAGCCCCAACTATAGGTTTTCTACCCAAAGAAACAGGACACCAATTCAAACAGCTTCACCAACAATACATCAAAATGGGTTTGGAATTATAAGATATAGGTCTCAATTCAAAGAAACAGACCAGTTAACACACCAATTATAATGTTTAAAAGAGAAGAAATAGGCCTTTCACAAATGCAGCTCAAGCCACCAGAACCAAACAAATGAGCCCACTTTAGAACAAAACAGGTTTCAAAAATTCCAACCAGCCCCAAACAATACCCTGCTAGTCCTTAGTAGTAAGAAAGAAAATAAACATTCTACCAAGTAGAATCCATGAAAACAATGTAAAACAAGAAGCTACTGTACTGTAGATCTGATCCTCGTCCCCTTCAGTTCCTTCTGAAGCCAAAAGCACTGACTCCACACTGATTCAGCTCTGCCTCCCTGCTGAGTGAGACCTGGCCAGACAAATTAGCACCCTTCCCCACTCAAAACTTTGCAGCTAGTGAAGCTAGCAACAATGAATCAATTCTACCCAAAGAAACAGGACACCAATTCAAACAGCTTCACCAACAATACATCAAAATAGGTTTGGAATTATAAGATATAGGTCTCCAATTCAAAGAAACAGACCAGTTAACTTACACCAATTATGTTTAAAAGAGAAGAAATAGGCCTCACAAATGCAGCCTGCCACACGTAGAACCAAACAAATGAGCCCACTTTTTAGCTACCAAAACAGGTTTCAAAAATTCCAACAGCCCCAAACAATACCCCCTCAGTCTCTTTAGTATAGAAAGAAAATAAACATTCTACCAAGTAGAATCCATGAAAACAATGTAAAACAAGAAGCTACTGTACTGTAGATCTGATCCTGTCCCCCTTCCAGTTCCTTCTGAGAAGCCAAAGCACTGACTCCACACCTGATTCAGCTCTGCCTCCCTGCTGAGTGCTGCCCAGCTCTGCCTCCCTTCTATCTCTTCAGGAGCCGAAGGTGAAGCGACCTCAGGTTGGGATGAACAACTGGCCCCTGAGTCAAGAGGTTAGTCTGAAGGGGAAGTGGTTTCGGCAGAGCTGTCGACATACTGCCGAGTAGTGTAAAACCACATCTGTCAAGGCCAGAAGAGACATGGGGATCACTTTGTCCCCCAGGGTTCAACTTGAGAAGCCACCTCTGAATTAGAGGAAGAGGCAGAAAGGCGATAAGCGTTTTTGTCCACTGCAGCCTGAACGCCTCCTGAAAGAAAGAAACCAGGCCCCGGATTTTGGAGTAGAAGAGAGGCAGTTTTGTTGAGTGGGGATGCAAAAAGGTCCAGGTCTGGAGTTCCCCACTCTGCGAATATTGACCAACTACGTCTGAGTCGAGAGACCATTCGTGGAGGATCTGTCTCTGTTCTGTTGAGGTGGATCTGCCAGTTTGCTCAGCACTCCTGGCAGGTAGACCACTGAATTAGAGACTTGTGCTACAGCACCATTCCCACATTCTCATGGCTTCTCTGCATAAGGGGTAAGAGTGAGCACCGCCACTTTTGTTGATGTAATACATCACTGCTTTTTTTCCGTTTGAAGGAGAATGTTCTTGTGACAGAGAATGTCCTTCAATGCCTGGACCAAGAGCAAGCACTCAGCCCTTAACTCTGTGCCATGGAATAACAGTGGCGAAGGCATGCCACCAGCCATGCTGAGATACATCTGATAGTGACAGGTTGACCCAGCCGGGTCTCACTGAAGGAAACAAACAGTTGTTGAGCTTACTAAAATCTTTTGTTCTATCTAGATAGAAATGCAAGCTCTTTGACGTCCAAGGAATGAAGAGAACATTCTCCTTCATTTTGGAAGTCCGCAGTAAGTAGGAAGGATCAAAGGTTGGTTTAGATGGAATTCTGAAACAACCTTAGGAAGAAACTTATGATGGGTCCTAAGAACTACTTTGTCTTTATGGAACACAGTATACGGAGGGTCTGTGACCAAGGCATGTATCTCAGAGACCCTTGGGGCTGAGGTAATGGCCACCAGTAAGAAAAAAATTACTCACCTAAGTAATGTTGTTTCTTCTAATGGAGTCTTGCTGTATTCTGACAATAGCAGTGAGTCCCAACCTTGAACTGCCCGGAGATGAAAGAGTTAACTTTCCATGCCAGGCATGGAACGCTGAGCTCGAGCTCGGTTGAGACTCTGTCTGTTGCTGTTTAAACTCAAACCGTCAGATCTTACGAGCTAAACTCACTGAGGTCCTGTGGAAGCTGTAAACCTCACACTAGCCAACTGGCTACTGACATAAAACAGATTTTTGGTCCCAAAACAAAGACTAAAAGTCAGGAGACTCAAAAATGAATAAACACAACACCCACTCACCCAAGAAAAGGGGTGATGATAAAAAGGTGGGCACCTCCTGAGTGCCAACACTGCCACTGCCCACCCACATCCCAAAAACAGAGGTTCTGAGAGAGGGGATCAGAATACAGCAAGACTCCATTAGAAGAAACAACATTACTAAGGTGAGTAATTTTTCTTCAAACAACATGAAGTCTTGCTGTATTCTGACAATAGCAGACTACTGCCAGTACCTCCATGGAGGAGGGACAGAACCTACTTAGGAAATAGGCTCTGAAGCACAGTTGTGTTAAACCGAGCATCACTCCTAGCCTGGATATCCAGAGAGTAATGCTTGGTAAAAGTGTGAACTGTTTTCCAGGTAGCTGCTTGACATATCTCTAAAATAGGAATATCCCTGGCAGCAGCCAGGGAAGCAGCTGTACCTCTGGTAGAGTGAGCCCTCAGGCCTGAGGGTGGAATCTTACCTAGTTTTTCATAGCAAAATTGAATGCAAGAGACAATCCACCTGGCAATGGATCTTTTAGTGGCAGGTTTTCCTTTACCAACCTCACCATAAGTGAGGAACAGTTGGAGGGAGTCAAACCTGTGACCCTTGGTACGCTCTATGTAGTAGCTAAGGGCTCTTTCACATCCAACTGTGCAGCCTCCTCTCCCCAGAGGAGGAATGGTCAGTGAAGTACACAGGAAGAGACATAGATTGGTTATGTGGAAGTCTGAAACCACCTTAGGTAAAACTTCCTGTTAGTCCTGAGGACCACCTTATCTCTATGGAAGAGATAAAAATCAGGCTCCACTGACAGGGCTTGTAACTCACTTATGCACCTGGCAGAGGTGACAGCTACCAGGAACACAGTTTTCCAAGTCAAGTACTTAAGCTCTGCTGAAGACAAAGGCTCAAAAGGGGGTTGCATAAGCTGAGCAATGCAAACGTTAAGGTCCCAAGCAGGGGCAGGGTCCCTGAATGGAGGATTGGTATGAAGCAACCTTGAAAAACTTGGAGAATACATGGTGAGCTGAAAGAGAAGAGGGCTTACCTGCTGAAATGAAAGCAGAAACAGCTGCCAGATGCACCTTTAGTGTAGCTGGTCTGAGTCCCAAGCTATTCAAATGGACCATATAATCAAGGACTGTGTGCAGATCAGCAGACTCTGGGGAAATATGCTTCCCAGAGCACCATATGGAAAATCTTTTCCACTTGGAATTATAAGTAGTTCTGGTGGAAGGTTTCCTAGAAGCCTTTAGAATATCCATTACACCTTGGGAGAGGTGTAAATCAGCAAACTCTAACTCTTCAAGAGCCAGGCCTTGAGATTGAGAGTTGAGATTCGGGTACCAAACCCTCCCCTGAGCACAGGTTAACAGGTTGTAATTCCTGGGAAGAGACAGGGGAAGATGGACTGCTAAGGACAACAGGAGAGGATACCAGGGCTGTCTGGCCCAGTCTGGAGCAATCAGGATCACCTTGCAGGGTTGAGACCTGATTTTGACTAGCACTTTGAACAGGAGAGGGAAGGGGTGGAAAAGCATACAGGAACTTCCCTTCCCAACTGAGAACTAGGCATCCAGGGGGACTGAGCCCAACACTGGGGGCCTGCAGCAAAAAAGGGGAAGTTGGTGATTGTCTGGGGCTGCAAAAAGATCTATCTGTAGGGTGCCCCATCTGGAGAATATCACCTCCAAGACCAGGGGATCCAGTGACCATCTGTGATGGCCCTGAGATATCCTGCTGAGAGCATCTGCCAGACATTGTCCTGCCTGGGAGGTGTACTGCTGTGAGGGAGGTGTTCAGGGAATAAGCCAGAGACCACAACTTCATTGTTTCTGTGCACAAGGCCGTAGACAGAGTGCCTCCTTGCTTGTTGATGTACCACATTGTAGGGTATTGTCTGTTCTGATCTGAATAACTTTGTTCTGAACAGACTTGGAAAAGCTTGAAGTGCTAGAAACACTGGTCTGAGTTCCAACAGATTGATGTGAAGCAGAGATTCCTGAGGGGACCACAACCCTTGGGTGGTCAGGTCTCCAAGTGACCCCCCACCCCAAGAGGGAGGCATCTGTAGTAAGGATTAAAGAGTGAGACTGAGTGACAAAGGAACTCCTTGTTTTAGATTGTCCTGATCCTGCCACCACTGCAAGGCCTGGATCAGGTTCGAGTCACTGGTATCAGTTTGGTAGAGGGTCCTTCTGAGACCAAAAGGCCCACAATGGAACTGAATGTCCCTCATCTGAAATCTTGCTCCCTGCACCACTGCTGTAGAAGCAGCCATGTGCCCCAGGAGCTGCAGAAAATGCCTTGCTGGTCGAGACACCTGTAGGGTGAATGAAGAGGCTAGTGTGATAAGGGTCCTTGCCTGTCCAGGGAAGGAAGGCTCTGGCCTTTTCTGTATCTAGCTCTGCCTATGAAGGTGAGGAGCTGAACAAGCTCTAGAACTGACTTTGAAAGATTCAGAAGGAAACCAGAGAGGTGAGCAGTTGCTGAGTTATCTGTAGGTGTAACTTGACTTGGTCTGGGGACTGGCCTACTATGAGCCAGTCAGTCCAAGTATGGGAAGATGGCAACCTTTGCTTTCTTAGGAGAAGCAACTACTACTGCCAGGCATTTGTGAACATCCTTGGAGCAGAGGTTAGGACTGAAGGGCATTGCTCTGAACTGGTAATGGCCTGAGGGCAGCTCAAACCTGAGCTACTTTCGATGGGAGCTTCTGATGAGAATATGAAAATAGGCATTCTTGAGGTCCAGGGAAACTAGCCAGTCCCTGGCCTTAGAGAGGGTAGAATTATTCCCAGAGTCACCATTTTGAATTTTGGTTTTAAAAGGTGCTTGTTTAAGTATCTGAGATCCAGGATGGGCCGCCATTCTCCTGTCTTTTTTGGGGTAAGGAAGTACCTGGAGTACAATCCTTTGCCCTGGTGTAGGGGTGGAACCCTTTCCACAGCTCTGAGAGCCAAGAGGGAAGAGACCTCTGCCTCTAGGGCAAGTGCCTCCGAAGGATTTGCAGGTGGAAAAGATCTGGTTCTCATCTTTGAAAATTTTTTGAAGCTGAGAACCAGTCCCTGGCTTACTACTTCCAGGACCCACTTGTCTGATGTTAAAGACTTCCAGTCCTGGACAAAGTAAGCCAGCCTGCCCCCTACAGGTGGTGGAGAATTGGCCCTGGCAAACCCATCAGGGGGCCTGTTTTGCAGGGGGTTTAGGCTGAGGGGTGGAAGCAGGTCTGCTTGTACCCCTTCTGCCTCTCCCTCTTAAGAACCCCCTCTGAGCATAGGCAGAAGAGGAGGCCTGGGCTTGGTAGAAAGGCCTATGAAAAGGCCTGCCCCTGCCCCTGGGATGCTGCCTCTGAGGAGTGGCCTGCCTTTCCTTGGCCTGTGCACTCCTATAGGTGGTCCTATATTCATCCATTTTCTTCATGTAATTCTCTGTTTGCTCCCCAAACAGAGAATTACCCACAACAGGAAAATCCATGGCCTTAGTCTGGGTATCCTGTGACAGGCTAGTACATCTGAGCCAAGCCATTCTACAAAGTGCCACAGATGTAGCCATGACTCTAGATGACACATCACTGGAGTCCACTGCAGCATGGAATTGCACCTTGGATGCCTCAATACCATCAGCAGCCACCTGCTCCAGCTCCTTGGCAAGCTGGCCAGGGACCTGTTTTGCTAAAGCCATGACACTGTCCCATCTGGATTTCTGATACCTAGCAGTACAGGCCATATAGTTGGCCTGTCTGAGTCCCAAGGATGATGCCATGTACTGTTTCTTTGCCATGGCATCAATCCTCCTGGAGTCCTTGTCTGGGTGGTGTGAAGCCAAGGGAATATTTGCCTTATCACAGGCTGCAGCCTGCACTACCCCAACATGGCTGCATTGTTGTGTAGGGAACTCTGTATCTGAGCCCGACAATGTATACCTGTTGTCCATTCTTTTATCCACAGGAGGTACAGTATTAGGAGTCTTTAAAATCTTAAATGTCTGTTTCCAAAAGATTTGTGTAAGGGAATAGACAGCCTCCTAGACTCTGGGATATCCATCATTTCACATAGTCAGGTTCCTCCTGGTCATCCACAGCTTCTTCCATAGGAAGCTGGAGGGTTTCAGCCACTTTTTTATAAAACATGAAATGGGAGGGGGACTCAGAAAGCTTGGAGGAGACACTCCTGAAGGTCTGTCTGGGGAGATGTAAGGGTCAATGGGCATATCCAGACTTTCAAAACCACATTTACTTTCCTCATACTCCTCTTCTTCCTCCTCCTCCGGTTCATAATATTCCTCTAAATCATAATGTTGAACCAGTGAAACCGGCCGAACCAGGCTTCTCCTGATGGTGCCGGTTCGTCGGAACTGGGAAAGCGACTGAATTTTTATCGCTTATTATTTCTTCACTGTTGGAGAAGAAAGCTTTGGATCCACACCAGCTGATTTTTCCTTTCTTGTTCTTTCTTAGCTGGAACCGACTCCTCAGAATCGGTTCTCCTTTTGCCTGAAGAAGTCTCGCCTCTGGTCAGAGGGCACTCCTTCTGGTTCGGTTTGAACTGAACCGGGCTGGCCATCTAGTTCAGCGGACTTTGGCCTCCTTTCCCTGAGCCTACCAACTCTCTTCTCTAGGGTAGCTGCAGGAAAATTTTACAAATCTGGCAGTCTGCATTGAGGTGGTCAAACTCAGACAATAAACACAGGTGGTGTGGGGTCAGCCTTAGCAAAGACTTCCCCACACACTACAGTGTTGAAACCCAGTGGGCCCGGTTTTCTTTTGGGTTTCTCAGACATTGTGTCAGTCCTAACCAAACTTACCCTTTTAATGGCAATCCGCCAGGCAAGACCCTCTTATCGGTTCCTGACCGTGTTACGGGTCATGGAAAAAACTGAATAAAATCTGTTTTTTTTAGAACCGATAAGAACCGTAACCACACACTAAAAGTACAGATAAAAATTTTTCAACAACTTGATCGGTTCAAACCGAACCGATGAACCGTTTACAAGTTCTGCACAGAAAGAAAATAATATAAACCTATCTAGTACTCACAAATACCACAGACAGAGACTGAACCGACAGGTTACTGTTTAAATTCAGTCGAAAACCAAGAAAAGTGGTACTTTAACCGACAAACTGAACCAAGCAGAAGGAGAAATCTCCGGAGCGACTGTTCAGTGAGGCAGAGTAAAGAATCTGACGGTTTGAGTTCAAACAGCAACAGACAGTGTCTCAACTGAGCTCGAGCTCAGTGTTCCATGCCTGGCATGGAAAGTTAACTCTTTCATCTCCGGGGCAGTTCGAAGGTTGGGACTCACTGCTATTGTCAGAATACAGCAAGACTTCACGTTGTTTGAAGGCAGTTTTCCAGGTGAGAAATTTTAGCTTACAGGTAGCCAGAGGTTTGAAAGATTTCTGAGTAAGCATGTCTAGCACAAGATTAACGTCCCAGGCTGCGACTGGACGTCTTATAGGAGGTCTGGTATGCAGAATTCCCTTAACAAACCTCTTAACCACAGGTAACAGCCAGTGACAAGGAAAATATCGCTCATGATAAGCTGAAGTGGCACAAAGGTGAACTTTGACTGTAGAGTACTGCAGACCTGAATTTGAGAGGTCTAAGAGGTACTCAAAATGTTATCTGGTGGGCAGGAAAAGGATTTAAAGAGGATTGCACATCAGAGCAAAAACACTTCCATTTGGCTGTGTGAGTTTTCCTAGTGGCTGGCTTCAGCAGCCAGAAGAATATCTGAAACCCTGCGAGAGACACTGAACCTGTTCTACTTCTATACGAACATACGAATTTCATAGCAGATAAAGGCCTAGAGGTCTATCAAGTCTGCTCGAATGTGCAGCTAGCACCCTATTCTGCAGCTGCCCTCCTTCCACCCTTTCCCTTCATTAACCTCCCCTTGTCCTGTCCCATCCTCGCTTGAAGCAGTCCACTGTTTTACTGCATACCACTTCTGCAGGTAACGATTCCACCCAGCCACCACCTCTCTGTAAAAAGTGTCTCCTCATCTCCTCCTGAACCTTCCTCGCTCCAGTCTCATATCATAGCCCCTGGTGGCCCCCTCCCTTACTTTGAACAGCCCCTCTGTACCTGTCTTGTTTATTCCTTTCATGTATTTAAAGGTTTCAATCATGCCCCTGTCTCCTCTCCTCCAGTGAGTACATGTTCAACTCCTTCAACCTCCTCTCATATGATAAGTCCCCAGACCTTGATCATCTTTGTCGCCCCTGCGCTGCACTCCCTCCAGTAACTTAATGTCCCTTTTCAGATACGGACGCCAGAACTGCACGCAGTACTCCAGGTGTGGTCTAACTAATAATCTATACAGTGGCAGAATCACCCTCCCTCCTTGAGGATATACCTCTGCAATACAACCCAGCATTTTGTTGGCCTTTGCAGCTGCCTTCCTACACTGTGCCGAGTTGTTCATTGACCCTGTGATGAGCACACCCAGATCCTTCTCCTCCTCTGTCTGGGCTAGCTGCACTCCCTAGCTGGTAAGTCCTCCTTGGGTTCTTCATCCCAAAATGCATCACCTTGCACTTTTTGGCATTAAAGCCCAGCTGCCAGGTGTCTGACCAGGTTTCAAGCTTTGCCAGATCATCCTGCAACCCCTGCCATCCCCCTAGGTCATCCCACCACCGCAAACCTTGGTATCATCAGCAAACAGACTGATCTTGCTCTTGATGTCCCATGATATGTCTGCAATGAATATCCCAAACAACACTGGTCCCAACACCGAGCCACTGTGGGACACCGCTGTCACTGCCTCTTGGGTGTGAGAGCTCCCCACCCACCACCACCCTCTGTTGCCTTCCCCTGCAGCCAGTTTCCTACCCATCTCACCAGCATTGCACCTGCGCCTGTGCCTACTAACTTCCTTCCCAGCCTTCCATGTGGCACTGAGTCGTAATGCCTTACTGAAGTCCAGATCACAGGACATCCACTGCATGTCCCCTGTCCAGTTGCCTAGTTACCCAGTCATAGAACCCGACCAGGTTGGTTTGGCAGGATCGGCCACGATGAAGCCATGCTGTCTGCTGTCCTGTAGTCCTTGGCCTCTAAGATGGCCACCAGCCTCTCCTTCAGGATAGTCTCTTAGCTTACACCCACAGTGGATGTGAGGCTCACTGGTCTGTAGTTTCCCGAGGTTCATCCTTGGGGCCACTCTTGTGGAGGGCACCACATGACCATCCTCCAGTCCCCTGGAGGTACACACTCAATGTAGTGAGGCATTAAATAGGTCTGCTAAAGGTCCTGCAAGGACCCCTGCCAGCTCCTTCAGTACCCTGGGTGGATGCCATCTAGGGCCTGGTGCCTTGTCCACCTCAGTGCCTTCAAACCTCTCGAACTCTGCCTCCATGATTTCCATCTGTCACCACTTCCCCTCAAGGCCTGCCATTTCACCCATCTTGGGTGTCACCCCCCTTCTCTTTAGTAAATACTGAGCAGAAGTACTCATTTAGTGCTTCACTTATCATACCCTGCTTCCACCCAACCCCTCCTTCCTAATCCTTATTTATGGTCCTTACAGTCTTTTCTCCTGATGTACTTAAAGAAGTCCTTCCCTTCTTAATGCCTTGTGCCTGAGTTCCGAGATGCTTTGGCTCCCCTCACGTGCTTTGCTACCTCCTTCGATTCTGTCAAGTACTCCTCTCTGTCCTCCCCTCCCTGTTTTCTTGTATTTCCTAAAGGCTGCTCTTTTCCTCCTTACCTTTTCCATGACCTCCTTGCTCAACCAGCTCGGTTTCTTAGCTTAGCCTTCTTGCTCTGGGCTTTGCAGCAGTTTTGGTTGCCTCCACTATCCCTCATCCTTTATGAGCTCCCATCTCTGGTTAGTATCCATACTAGATTGAATTCTGGCCAGTACCCTTTTACCACTTCCCCCATCCTCCCAAAGTCAGCCCTCCTGAGTCCAGCACCTTGTGCCAGATTCCACTCCTTTCTTGCCCATATCCAATGTGAGCCATACTGAGTGGTGGTCACTCCCTGACAGCGGTTCCTCCACTGTAAGTTCTCTCAATAAAGTCCCCATTTGCCAGCACAAGGTCAAGGGTATTCCTAACCTGGTTGGTTCACTGACCATTTGCAGCAGGAAGCTGTCCTTGAAGGCATCCACAGTGCCTGCTCCCTTCTGTTCCTGGTTGTTGGGGTGTCCAGTCCACTTGGCATGCTGAAGTCCCCCACAATCACCACACTACCCTTCTCGCGGTCCTCCTGATCTGTCCCGCTAGTTCCTGTCTAACTCCTCCATCTAGAGATGGTGGCCTGTACACCACTCCCATTCTAAGACTCCTATCTTGGAATCCTGGATTTGCACCCAGAGTGACTCTGTACTACCCTCCTCCCCTTCCTCCCTTACACACTTCAGTCCTTACTTTCACATATAGTGCCACCCCTCCTTTCCCAGTCACCCTGTCCCACAGAATAACTCCGTACCCTGGTGCTAGACAGGTCTCCAGTCATTATATTGGGTGGCCCATGTTTCCGTGATGGCTGCAATGTCCACCTTCTCCCTCTGCCATCAGAGAACCTGCAACTCTGCAGTTTTCTCCCAGGCTTCTAGCATTAAGGGTAACCACCTTCCACCCTTCCTCCCTCCCATCCTGCCCTCCTCTTTCTAGGCATCACCAATAGTACTTGCCATTTGTCCTTGTCACGTTATAGGGGTAAGAATGATTTCCCAACCTGTGGTCCCTGCATATCTCTTTCCCAACTGCCACCCCCACTCCTAGTTTAAACCCAAACTTCCTCTATATTCTTCCATCTCGCTTCAACACTTTCTTTCCTTCCTCACTCAAGTGTAGTCTGTCCTTGGCATAGAGACTACTGTCTCCCAGGTCCCTCTCCACCTCCCCCAACAGCCCATGCCCTTAGCACAACACCAGTGTTCTGTAGCCATCTGTTAAATTCTCTATTCTCAGCTTTTGTTGTGCTTGCTTTGGGCAATCGGAAGTATCTCGAAAAGTTACTGATCTTCCTGCCCCTCACATAATTGTGCTAGTTCCTCAAAGCTCCTCTGACTGTATCTACTGTCTTGTCAGCTAGGTTGTTTGTCCCAAGATGTATAATTAAATGAGGCTTTGTCCTTACCCTTCTAGCATATTTCAGAACAGACTGTCCCACCTCTCTTTCCGCTGTCATTCCTGGCAAGGCTCTCCACCCAAATGCGATTATGCTCTCCCTTGCTACCCCACCTGACTCCTCCTCTTAGTATTGAGTCCCCCAGCACTAAGATTCCACCCTCTTACCTTGCTTGCTTCCTTCATCTCCTCCCTCATTTCCAGCTCCTTCTTCTTCCTCTTGCACATTATTGGTTCTTTTGACTTCGTTGCAGTTCTCCCAGCAGAACTTCCTCCTAGTTTGGTCCAGGCATTTATCCATTACCTCTAATTTCATCACTTCCCTCCTCCCACCTTCTTCCTCTCTAGCAGTGCAAACTATTTTCTGAAGGCCCTTTACAAATGCCTGCTCTCTCTCTTCATAGTAACCTGTTCTCTCTCCTTTCCACCTGCCACTTGCCACTTCTTCCCTTCACAAGTCCCTATCTCCTCCTTCCATTTGTCTTTGTCTCCTGATCTGGTTTCCCTGCACCGCTTCTTCCTGGCCTGGGCCCTTGTTCTGCTTCCTTCTTCTGAGCCTCTCATCACTGCTGGCTTAAATATTCTCTCATCTCCCCTTTCTCCTCCCTCCAGTATTGGGCTAAACCCACCCCCAATCTGCCTTGCCTGCTCTTAGTTCCTCCTGCAGACCCCATCTCCTTTCTAAGTTTTCCTCATGTGGTTGCACACTAAACATCCTCCCACTCTCCAGGCAATGTTTAGAAGATTGTGCACCGCAGTCTGTTGCAGCCTCACCACCCTACCCATTGCTGTCGCTACTATTCAGCTTACCCCCCACCCTTCCAGATGCAGGATACTAAACAGTTTCCCCTGTCCCATCTCGATTGGTGCAAAACATTCTTTTATGTCCCTTACCTCCTTTGTTGCACACGCTAGATATATGCTGAGCAACTGCTTTGTATATCTTTGTCCACACCAAAATACTTTAAGTAGCCATTGCACAACCTTCAACTCCTACTCCCCTTTACCCAATGTAATAACTATGTGAAGTAGTAATAATGAAAGCGCTTAGATTTGGTATTTACTTCCTTCCACTGAGAGAGTCACACCTTCACTTATGCAGTTCCTTCCTGGATGTTCGCTTCTGTTATGACAGGTGCAAACTTTGCTCATTTGAGGAAGTGATGTCAGAACCCTAGCACAAAGGGAATAATTGACCAGGGGTGGTGGGGAGGGGTTTGGGTGGTGGTGGTTCAGCCCAAGTCCCTCCGGAACAATCAGGTAGCTGAGGCCTCCAGTCAGACAGTTAGCACCTTCCCCACTCAAAACTTTGCAGCTAGTAAAGCCAGCAACAATGAATCAATTCTACTCAAAGCCCCAACATAGGTTTGCTACCCAAAGAAACAGGACACCAATTCAAACAGCTTCACCAACAATACATCAAAATAGGTTTGGAATTATAAGATATAGTTCTCAATTCAAAGAAACAGACCAGTTAATCTTACACCAATTATGTTTAAAAGAGAAGAAATAGGCCTCTACAAATGCAGCCTGCCACACACGAAACCAAACAAATGAGCCCACTTTAGCTTACCAAAATAGGTTTCAAAATTCCAACAGCCCCCAAACAATACCCCTGCTAGCCCCTTAGTAGTAAGAAAGAAAATAAACATTCTACCAAGTAGAATCCATGAAAACAATTAAACAAGAAGCTACTGTACTGTAGATCTGATCCTGTCCCCTTCCAGTTCCTTCTGAGAAGCCAAAGCACTGACTCCACCTGATTCAGCTCTGCCTCCTGCTGAGTGAGACTCCGGCCAGACAAATTAGCACCCTTCCCCCACTCAAAACTTTGCAGCTAGTGAAGCCAGCAACAATGAATCAATTCTACCCAAAGAAACAGGACACCAATTCAAACAGCTTCACCAACAATACATCAAAATAGGTTTGAATTATAAGATATAGGTCTCCAATTCAGAAACAGACCAGTTAACTTTACACCAATTATGTTTAAAAGAGAAGAAATAGGCCTCTACAAATGCAGCCTGCCACACCGTGAACCAAACAAATGAGCCCACTTTAGCTACCAAAACAGGTTTCAAAATTCCTAACAGCCCCAAACAATACCCTGCTAGCCCCTTAGTAGTAAGAAAGAAAATAAACATTCTACCAAGTAGAATCCATGAAAAACAATGTAAAACAAGAAGCTACTGTACTGTAGATCTGATCCTGTCCCCCTTCCAGTTCCTTCTGAGAAGCCAAAGCACTGACTCCACACCTGATTCAGCTCTGCCTCCCTGCTGAGTGCTGCCCAGCTCTGCCTCCCTTCTATCTCTTCAGGAGCCGAAGGTGAAGCGACCTCAGGTTGGGATGAACAACAGGCCTTGAGTCAAGAGGTGTTAGTCTGAAGGGGAAGTGGTTTCGCAGAGTCGTCGACATACTGTCGCCGTAGTAAACCACATCTGTCAAGGCCAGAAGGGAGCAATGAGGATCATTTGTCCCCAGGGATTGAACTTGAGAAGTCCCTCTGAATTAGAGGAAGAGGCAGAAAGGCGATAGAAGCTGCTTTTGTCCACTGCAGCCTGAACGCTCCTGAAAGAAAATGCCAGGCCCTGGATTTCTGGAGTAGAAGAGAGGCAGTTTTGTGTTGAGTGGGGATGCAAAAGGTCCAGGTCTGAGTTCCCCACTCTGCTAATATTGACCGAACTACGGCTGAGTCGAGACCATCTCGTGAGGATCTGTCTCTGTTCTGTTGAGGTGATCTGCCAGTTCTGCCAGCACTCCTGGCAGGTAGACCACTTGAATTAGAGACTTGTGCTACAAGCACCATTCCCACATTCTCATCGCTTTCTGCATAAGGGTAAGAGTGAGCACCTCCTTTTGTTGATGTAATATATCACTGTTTTTTGTCCGTTTGAAGGAGAATGTTCTTGTGACAGAGAATGTCCTTCAATGCCTGGACCGCATAAAGGACGGCTCTCATTTCTAAGACATTTATGTGAAGCTGGGACTCGACCCGAGTCCACGTACCTTGAGTGTGGAGAGTCTGACAGTGAGCTCCCCACCCCATCAGGGATGTGTCTGTGGTAATGGAAATCTGATGATCCAGATGAGCAAAGGGATACCCTTCTAGGAGATAGATCTCTTGCGATCACCAGGTGAGTGACCTCTTTAGAGGTTCTGTCACCTTGATGAGAAAGGACTGCGGGTGAGTGGTTGGGGATCACTGGGTACTGAGCATCCACTGAGAAGTTCTCATGTGAAGGCATGCTAGGGGTACAGTGAACACCGAGGATGCCATGAGACCTAGCATCCGTTACATCGAGAGAGCTGGAACAGAGTTGCTTTCCCCGAAGTGATGGGCCATCTGAAGGATATCGCTCCTCCTGTCCTCTGGAAGAAAAACCTTTGCACAGGAGGGCTGCACCTGCGATTTTTTGAGGTTTAGCAGGACTCTCATGGATGTGAGAAAGCGCGAAGCCGTGGCTACGGCATCCAGAGTTCCCTGCCTGGAAGGACTTGCCAGAAGCCAATCGTCCAAATAACGGAACACCTGTATTTCGATCTTTCTGAGATGCACTGCGAGAACTGCACAACACTTTGTTAAAACTCGTGGCGCTGAGAATAGCCCAAAGGGCAGGACTCTGAACTGATAATGCTGTCCCACAGCCACAAACCTTAGGAATTTGTGATGCTTTGGGAGAACAGAAATGTGCTGGTAAGCATCCTGCATGTCTAGGGAGGCTAACCAGTCGTTGATGAAGCAAAGGTAACAGGGTTCCTAGTGAGATCATTTTGAATTTCTCCTTCGGCAGAAATTTGTTTAGTTTTCTGTCCAAATGGGTGCATGCCCCTGTTTTCTTTTGGGAACCAGAAAGTAATGGGAGTAGAACCCTGTGTTCGTTGATGCAGTGGAACTACTTTACTGCCCTGTTGTTCGGAAGGTCATGAATTCTCGGCGAGAAGGTCTGATTGAAGGGTTGAGCAGGCTTGGGCTGTCTTGAGGACGATCCGAGGGGTCTCCACAAGACTGAGTGAATACTCTCGCGGATTATCCGGAGGACCCATTTGTCTGAGGTTTGGACTTCCATTGATTGTAGAAGCGCCAGATGACCTCCCACGCTGAGGAAGAGTCCACCTTGGGCAGCTGAGGTGGGACTTAGGGCCAACAACTCAGAAGGTGTGGCGACTTGGGTCCTTGCGCCTTTTGCTTTTATTTTTTGAGAGCTGGGGGCTTATTTTATGAAAACCTCTTCTGCCTTTGTCTTGAAAGGACTGGCGATTATTAACACCCCCCGAGAGGGACAGGGAGGAGATTGAGCCAACTTAATGGCTAACCTAGTCTTTTTTGCAGCTTCAGAGCCTGTTCTACTTGAGGTCAAGAGATACACACAATCAAAGGGCAACACCATTACCTGCTGCCAGCGTGATTCGTTGAAAACCTGAAGTGCGTGAAACAGGAATGACGCAAGGGCACAATGCTGGCCGCCACTCGCACGGGAAGCAGTATCGAAAGCATCCATAGCTGCTTTAACCTGCTGGTTGTTGGATTCGATACCCCTGGTAATGGTCTGAAGTAGCTCTGACTTTGTGTCCGATTCCGGTAGAGCTTCAGCCATTTGTTTGAGTGAGTGCCAATGGATATACTCATATTGAGAGAAACAGCCTTGGTAGCTGGCGATACGCATACCCAGGGTGGAAGCAGCAAAGACTCTCTTACCTAAAATGTCTATCTTATGAGATTCTTTGTTAATAGGTCGAGCTGTAGTAGTCTGGGGAAGGACGACCTTATTCTCTGCCAAAACTACAACAGAATTCGCAAAGGCTTGGGACGCCAAAATGGGTCGATCCTTGGGGGCTGAGTATTTACCATCTATGGATTTAGCCACTGAAGGAATGAGAGCAGGATTATTCCATACCATTTGAGACAGCATCTCAAAGGAGGGCTGTACCGGAGGAGTCAAATCCGTAGGGATCTTCAGAACATGGAGGTATTGGAGTCTTAGCAATTTCCCAGGATCGATGTCTGTAGTTTGGAGAGAAAGAGCGAAAATCAAGTTTTTCAGCAGAGACTTAAAAGACAGGTCCTCGACCACAGGCTCTACAGCAGGAATAGATCCTGTTCCTTCCACTTCATCACCCAGCCTAAGGTCTGGGTCAGGCTCAATGTCATCTCCTGACAGTCCAGGAGGGACTGCATGGACAGGAAATGAGTGAAAATCAGAGGGAAATGAGGAAGGAAAAGGGTTAAAGGAGGAGTCCTGAAAGGTGGATGACACCCTAAGAACCTCTGGCGCCGCAGAAATGCACGGCGCTGAGAAGTCACACGGTGCTGATGAAGCACACAGCGCCAAGGAACCACATGGCGCCGAAGACGGCGCCACGATGCCACAAGGCGCCGATGAAGCGCACAGCGCCAATGACGGGCGCTGACGATGCACATGGTACTGGGTAACTCAACAGCGCTTGAGGACAGCACCGAGCAGATGCATTGGCGCGAAGATGGCGCTGAAGGCATGTATCGACGCCAAGGGCATCGAAAACACCCCAAAACTCTGAAAAACAGTATTTGAGGAGAAGGGAGGAAGAAGAGCAGGAGATAGAGGTATCGGTGTGGCCTCTTGTGCCGCAGCCATATGAAGGGGGGGGGAGAAAAAATTACTCACCTTAGTAATGTTTCTTCTAATGGAGTCTTGCTATATTATGACATATGCAGTTTTGTCTCAGCCTGAGAACTGCTCGGAGGTGAAAGAGTTAACTTCCGTACAGGCATGGGATCTTGAGCGAGCTCAGTTGAAAAAACTGTCTGTTGATCTTCAAACTTAAACTGTCAGATCTTTACAAGCAAAAACTCACTAGAATTCTGTGTGGAAGCTGTAACCTACACTAGCCAAGTGGCCACTTAAATATTAATAGACATTTTTTGTCCCAAACCAAAGACTCAAGTCAGGGGACCAAAAATAAATCAAATACACACACCCAACAAGGAGGGGTGAAAACACAAAGTGGGCATCACTAGCGCAACACTGCACTGCCCACCACATCCCAAGAGAAGAGGTTCTGAGAGGGCAGTGGGGAGGTCATAATATAGCAAGACTCCATTGAAGAAACAACATTACTAAGGTGAGTAATTTTTTCCAAACAACATGAAGTCTTGCTATATTATGACATATGCAGACTATATAAGCAGTACTTCCATGGAGGAGGGACAGAACCTACTTAGGAAATAGGCTCTGAAGCATAGTTGTGTCAAACCGAGCATCACTCCTTGCCTGGATATCCAGAGAGTAATACTTGGTGAAAGTGTGTACTGTTTTCCAGGTAGCTGCTTGACATATCTCTAAGATAGGATGTCCCTGGCAGCAGCTAGAGACGCTGGGCTGTACCTCTGGTAGAATGAGCCTCTCGCCAGAGGGGATCTCGCCCAGTTTCTAATAACAAATTGGATACAAGAGACAATCCACCTGGCAACTGATCTCTTAGTGGCAGGTTTCCTTTCCCAACCTCACCAAAAGTGAGGAAAAGTTGGAGGATTCGATCCTGTGACCCCTGGTACTGCTCTATATAGTAACTAAGAGCCCTCTTAACATCCAGGTTGTGCAATCTCCTCTCACCAGAAGAGGAGTGTTCAGAGAGAAATACTGGAAGGAGATAGATTGGTTAAGATGGAAATCTGAAACCATCTTAGGCAAAACTCTCCTGTTAGTCCTGAGGACTACCTTACCCCTGTGGAAAGAAATAAAGTCAGTTTCTACTGGACAAGGCTTGCAACCTCACTCTATGCCTAGCAGAAGTGATAGCCACTAGGAAAAACAGATTTTCAAGTTAGATACTTCAGCTCTGCAGAAAACAGAGGTTCAAAAGGGTTGCATTAACTGGGCAATGCAAACATTAAGGTCCCAGACAGGGCCCGATCCCAAAAGTGGATTAGTATGGAGTAATCCCTTAAAAACTTACAAAACAAAGGGTGAGCTTGAAAGAGAGGATGACTTTCCTGCTGAAACAAAAGCAGAAACAGCTGCCAAATGAACTCTCAGGGTAGCTGGTCTGAGGCCCAAGGAATTAAGATGG
Organism: Neoceratodus forsteri; assembly: GCA_016271365.2. Lineage (NCBI taxonomy): Eukaryota > Metazoa > Chordata > Ceratodontiformes > Ceratodontidae > Neoceratodus > Neoceratodus forsteri. The sequence goes on along the minus strand of CM057455.1, from coordinate 26,077,844 downwards.
ACCATGTAATCTAACACAATGGGCAAATCAGCAGATTCTGGGAAATATGCTTTCAGCACACCAAATGGAAAACCTTTCCATTTAGAATTATAAGTAGCTCTAGTGGAAGGCTTCCTCGAAGCCTTTTAGGATTTAAAAGACACCCTGAGAGAGGTGTAAGTCAGCAACCTCTAACTCCTCAAGAGCCAGGCCTTGAGGTTGAGGGATTTGAGGTTTGGATACCAAACTCTCCCCTGAGCACAGGTTAATAGGTTGTGATTCCTGGGAGGAAAGGGAAGATGGACTGTCAGGGACAGAAGGAGGGACCAGGGCTGCCTGGCTCCAATCCGGGCAATCAGAATCATCCTGCAAGGCTGAGATCTGATTTGACTAACACTTTGAATAGGAGAGGGAAGGGGGAAAGATAAGAAACTCCTCCCAATCCAGGAGAAGGGCGTCCAGGGCGACTTGAACCCAACACTGGAGGCCTGCAACAGAACAGTGGAAGTTGGTGATGTCTGGGGCTGCAAAAGATCTATCTGAGGGTGCCCCATCTGGCAAAGACTATCCCTCATTTTCTGAGGAGGATCCAGGAATCATCGTGGATGGCCCTGGGAAATCCTGGTTGAGAGCATCTGCTAGACATTGTCCTTTCCTGGAAGGTGAACTGCTATGAGGGAAGTGTTCAGGAATAGGCCAGAGACCACAACTTCATTGCCTCGGGTGCACGAGGCCAAGACCAAGTGCCCCCCTGCTTGTTGATGTACCACGTTGTTGTGGTGTTGTCTGTTCTGACTTGTACCACTTTGTTCTGAACAGATGCAGAAAACGCTGAAGAGCTAAAAAGACAGCCTGAGTTCCAGCAAATTGATGTGGAGCAGAGATTCCTTGGGGACCACACTCCCTGAGTGGAGAGGTCACCATGTGGGCCCCCTCCTCCCAGGAGGGAGGCACCAGTGGAGAGTCAAAGTGTGAGCAGGGGAATGAAGGGACCCCAACCTCGAATTGCTCTGATCCTGCCACCACTGGAGGGCCTGGATCAAGGTTCAGTCACTGGGACCAACTTGGAAGGGGTCTCTCTCTGAGACCAATAGGCTCTCAAGTGTAACTGAATGTCTCATCTGAAATCTTGCTCCTGCACAACAGCTGTGGATGCAGCCATGTGCCCCAGGAGCTGCAGGAGTGTCTTGCTGGTCGAGACCTGCAGAGTGAAGGAGGAGGCCAGAGCCACTAAATTCCTACCCTTTCTAAGGGAAGAAAGCTCTGGCTTTTTGTCCAATTCTGCCCTATAAAGGTGAGTACCTGACTGGTTCCAGAACCGATTTTGGTAGATTTAGCAGAAAGCCCAGGAGGTGAGAAGCTGCGGGTGACCTGCAGGTGAGATTTTACCTGTTCTGGGGACTGGCCTACAATGAGCCAGTCATCTAGATAGGGAAAACAGCAATCCTTTGCCTCCTTAAGTGAGCCACTGCTACTGCCAGACATTTTGTGAATACCCTTGGGCAGAGGTAAGGCAAGGGCATTGCTCTGAACTGGTAATGACCTGAGGCAGTTCAATCTGAGGTACTTTCATGGGAGCTCTGATTAGGACGTGAAAATAGGCATCCTTGAGGTCCAGGGAAGCTAACCAGTCCCCTGGCCTTAGAGAGGGTAAAATCATTGCCAGAGTTACCATTTTGAGCTTTGGTTCAAAGATGCTTGTTCAGATATCTGAGGTCTAAGATGGGCGCCATTCTCCTGTCTTTTGGGGTAAGGAAGAATCTGAATACAGACCCCTGCCCTGGTGCAGGGAGGAACCCTTTCTACTGTTCTGAGAGAGACAGGGTTGAGACCTCTGCTTCTAGAGCAAGGGTCTCTGAAGAACTTGCAGGTAGAAAAACTGGTTCTCATCTTGGGAAACTTTTTAAGCTGAGAACCAGACCCTGGCTTACTACTTCCAGAACCCACTTGTCTGAGGTTAAAGATGCCCAGTTCTGACTGAAGTAAGCCAACCTGCCCCCTACTGGAAGAGAACAGCCTGGGCACCCCATCAGGGTGCCTGCTTAGCAGGTGCTTTAGGCTGAGGGGTGGGGCAGGCCTGCCCACAATCCGCCTGCTCTGCCTCTGAAGAAGCCCCTTCTGAGCATAAGCAGGAGGCCTGAGTCTGATAAAAGGCCTCATGAAAAGGCCTCATCCTCACCCCTGGGGTATGCCTCTGGGGAGTGGCTTGCCGCTCCTTAGCTTGGGCACTTTTGTAAGTAGTCCTATATTGATCCATCTTTTTCATGTAATTCTCTGTCTGCTCCCCAAACAGAGAATTTCCCACCACAGGAAAATCCATAGCCTTAGTCGGGGTATCCTGTGACAGGCTATTACACCTGAGCCAGGCCAACCTACGAAAAGCTACAGATGTGGCCATGACTCTAGAGGAAACATAATTAACATCCACAGCAGCATGAAACTGCACCTTAGAAGCCTCAATGCCATCAGCAGCCACCTGCTCCAGCTCACTAGCCAGCTGGCCAGGGCTTGTTTGGCTAATTCGCAACAGTATCCCATCTAGATTTCTTGATACCTTGCTACATAAGCCATATAATTTGCTTGCCTGAGTCCCAAGGAGGCTGCCATATACTGTTTTTTGCCATGGCATCAATCTTCCTGGAATCCTTGTCAGGAGGATGGACAGGGGAACATTAGCTTCATCACAGGCTGCAGCCTGAACTACCCCAACATGACTGCATTGCTGAGAAAGAATTCTGTATCAGGACCCGACAATGTGTACCTTCTGTCCATCTTTTTATCTACAGGAGGCACAGAATTAGGAGTTTTAAAATTTTATTGTTTGTTTCTAAAAGACTTATGCAAAGGAATAGACAATCTCCTAGACCCTGAATATCCATCCTTTCTACAAAATCAGGTTCCTCTTGCTCATCCACAGCTTCCTCCCACGGGAGCTGGAGGATTCAGCAACCCTTTTTATGAAACAGAAAAAGAGAAGGGGACTCGGAAAGCCCAGGGGAGATTGTAAGGGTCAGTCTGGGGAGATGTCCGGTTCAGTGGGCACACCCAGACTCTCTCAGTCACATTCACACTGATCATCTTCATGCCCCTCCATGCTCTTCCAATATCATATTCCTGAACCGGTGGAACCGGCCGAACCAACCTTTTACCAGACAGTGGTGGTTCGGACGGAACCGGAGAAAGTGACTACACAATTTGTATAGCTTTTGCTAGTTCTGCAGCAGTTGGAGAAGGAATTTTGGACTCCATACCTGCTGATTTTTCTTTTTTTTTTTTTTTACTTTACCGTCTGAGGTGTTTAGCCCTGGTCAGAGCATCTCGGTTCGGTTGGCACCGAACCGGCTGGCCATCCGGTCAGCGGACTTTTTGGCCTCCTGCTCCCCTGAGCCTGCCCACTCTCTTATCCAGGGTGGCTGCAGGGAAATTTTGCAAATCTGGCAGTCTGAAATGAGGTGGTCAACCCCAGACACAAACACTATAGTGTGGGGCTGAGGCTCGGCAAAGGCTTCCCCACAGACACTACAGTGTTGAAACCCAGTGGGCCCGCTTTTTTTTTTGGTTTCTCAGACATGATGCCAGCCTAACCAAGAAACTTGCCCTTTTAACGGCAGTGCCAGGCAAGACACCCTTATCGGTTCCCAACCGTGTCACGGGTCATGGAAAAAACCGTAATGAAATCCGGTTTTTAGAACCGATAAGAACCGGGAACCGCACTCTAAAAGCTTTAAAATGCTTACTCTTAAGGTTTTAACCAACCTGATCGGTTCGAACCGAACCGATAAACATTTACAAGTTCCACACAGAAATAAACCTGTCTATTACTTACAATACCACAGACAGAGCTTGAACCGACTGGTTTGTGGTTAAAATAATTATACTCGCAGTTTAATTTAACCGAGAAAATACTGTTTAAACCAAGAAATGAACAAAGCAGTAGGAGAAATCTCCGGAGCGACTGTTCAGAGAGGCGGAGTAAAGAATCTGACAGTTCAGGTTTGAATCTCCACAGACAGAACTTCTATTTTAGAGCTCGTGCTCAAAGTTCCATTCATGGAATGGAGTTAACTATTTCACCTCCGGAGCAGTTCTAATGGTGGGACAAACTGCAATTGTCATAATATAGCAAGACTTCATGTTGTTTGAAGGCCGTCTTCCACAAGTGTGACAGGGCACACTTGTGCACTGGTTCGAATGGCTAGCCCATGAGCTTTGCCAGTACCAGCAGAAGATCCCACGGAGGTGGAGGTTCATGCACTGGAAGGGATATGTGATCCAGGCCTTTGAAAAAGCACCCGACCACTGTCTTCTGCACTGCCTGCTGACCAGCCCGCGTCCGGTAAGCAGAGATGGCTGCCAGGTGCACCCTAAGGGTCGATGACCGCAGACCCCCTTTGGAGATAGAACAAAGATAGTCAAGAATGTTAGCCACTGGATAGGACAAAGGGTCCAGGCCCTTGTTCTAACACCAAAAGGAAAACAGTTTCCATTTGAAGGCGTAACATTTCCTGGTCGATTCCTTTCTGGATGCCTCCACCACGGTGAAGACATCCTCGTAGAAACTCAAAGCCTGGAACTCTAGCAGCTCAGGTACTAGATTGTGAGGTGCAGGAATTGAAGATCCGGATAGAATACCTTCCCCTGATTGAGAGATATCAGGTCCGGGCATGCTGGAAGCCACTCTGGGGGCCTTCAGCTGAGGTTGAGGAGATCTGGATACCAGACTAGCATGGCCAGTCTGGGGCTAACAGGGTCACCTCGCCTTGTCCCTCCTCACCTTGAGAAGCACTTTGTGGATCAAGAGAAATGGAGGGAAGGCGCAGAGGAGGCCTGGGGTCCACGGCATCCCACTGCAGCGAGCCCTGCTGAGGGTGGGCAGGCATGGAACAGCCTCAGCTTGGTGTTGTCCCTGGAGGCAAACAGGTCCACCATCGGTGTGCCCCAGTGGAAGAACAGGCTGTAAGCTACCTCTGGATGGAGAGACCACTTGTGGGATGTCTCGCCTTAGCGTCTGACAGCATCTGCCAGTTGGTTTGAGGCTCCTGCCACATGGATGGCTAAGAGATCTGCCTCCAGGTGGCTCACGAGGGTCCAGATGTGGATCAGCTCCCTGCACAGCAAATGGAAGTGAGTGCCACCCTGTTTGTTGAGGTAGTACATGGTTATGGTACTGTCCATCTGGATTTGAACCACTTGACCCAGGAACTGAGGAGCGAAAGCTGACAGTGCCAGTCTGACTGCTCTGAGCTCCAACAGGTTGATGTGGCATCGGGACTCCTTGGGGGTCCAGAGCCCATGGGCCCTTTTGTCCCCCATGTGGGCTCCCCAGCCTATGAGACAGGCATCAGTCGTAAGGACAACCGTCGGCTTGGGGTGGACAAATGGGATCCCTTCCTGCAACTGGTCTGCGGAAGTCCACCAGTGGAGAGCGTCCCACATCTTCTGGGTTACAGTGATCAGCTGGTCGAAGTGACTGTGGCGCTGAGTCCACTGGGCGGCCAGCTCCCACTGGATGTGCAACCGGGCACAACGGACCACTGAGGTGCACGCCGACATGTAACCCAGAAGGCGCAGAAAGCCCCAGGCAGGGCGCAATTGCCCAACCAGAAATGATTGGGCAAAGGAGGAGAGAACCTCCACCCTGTCTGCCGGGAGCCGAGCTCTGGCATGACAAGAGTCTAGCACTGGCCCGATGAAGCCCATCACCCGAGAAGGCACGAGTTCCAACTTGGAGGCCGAGTTGGGAGCAGATCTGGAAGGCAAGGTCCCTGAACCTCTCCACCTCCTGTTGGGTGGAACCTGCTAGGAGCCAACTGTCAAGGTAAGGATAAATCCTGACACCCCCCCCCGATGCCTGCGATGGGCCGCCATCACTGCAATGCATTTGGTGAAGACCCGTGGGGCCGATGACAGTCCAAACGGCATGGCTCGGAACTCATACAGAGTCCCTTCGACCCTGAATCAGAGGACCCACTGATGGGACGGACAGACTGGGAGGCAAAATAACGCATCCTGCAGATCCAGTGAACAGAACCACATGTTTCGCTCCAGGGGTGGTATGATCTGGGACAGAGTGACCATCCACAAAGTGCGTGACCTGAGATAATGATTCAGGTCTTGCAAATCTAGAATGGGGCGCCAGCCCCCCCGTCCGCTTGGGCACCAGGAAGTACCTGGAGACAAAGCCTGGGTCTGGTGGAGGATCCGCCACCGGAGCTACTGCCTCCTTCAGGAGGAGCTGAGCCATGTTGTCTCAGAGAGCCGACTGAGTCTGAGCAGATACTCTTTCCTCCCGAGGGGTGCGGGCTCGGCTTGGAGGGTACTACTCGAATTCCAGAGGCAGTCCCTGACCGACCACTTCGAGAACTCACCTGTCCGAAGTGACAGCAGACCAGGCGGAAAAGAAGTGGCGGAGCCGGCCCCCCATGGGAGGACCCAGGGCTGGTGTGACTGGAGAGGGGTTGGCAGCCCTCGCCCTGTCACTGAGCAGGCTTGGAGGAGGAGGATCCAGGACCTGAACCTCAACCTCCTTTATGGGTCTGGGCTTGGACAGGGGGCACCAAGCTTGAGCCTGCTGCTGTTGCCGATGCTGCTGCTGTCCTCCTTGAAAGAAGGACTGCTGAGCTGCAGGGGAAGAATGCCAAAAAGGTGGCTTCTTTTCTTTGCTGGTTCTTGCCCAAAGAACCCTTGGCAGAAGTAGCGTCCAAGGTGGCACTGGGACTGCTCAATGCACTGAAGGTGACCAGCCACTCCTTGGCCGAAAAGGTTGGTCCCTAGGAAAGGCACGTCAGATAGTTTGTGCTGAGTATCCGCCAGGAAGGAGGAGAGCCTCAGCCAAGCCCTGCAATGAGTGGCAACTGCAGCTGCCATTGAACGGGCACAAGAATCCCCAATGTCAAGGGCTGTCTGAAGCCGCTGTCTGGCAACAGCTTGGCCCTGATCCCGGACCTGCTTGACTGTGGTCTGCATGTCCGCATGGAGATGTGGGAGGACCTCATCCAAAGACCCTAGAAGGGCGAGGTAGAAGTGTGCCATATTGACAGCCGAACTTGTCTGACAAAGGCCCAGGAAAGAAGCCGGATAGACCTTCCTGGCTGAATGGTCCAAAAGCTTGGACTCTTTCTCAGCAGGTCGGTCAGTATCAGCAGAACTGGCAGTTTGCCTGAACACAGAGGCGGTCACCAGGCTCTGGGCAGAAGGGTGCTCTGTGAACCCCGCAAGGGATCCCATGGGCACCGCATACTTGCGGGCCATGCGGGCAGACGAGCTGGACAAGAGGCAGGGCACAGCCAGAGTTCTAAGGCTGGGCCAACAATGGCCTCTGCCACAGGAAAAGCCTCCGTTGGAGTATCCACTCTCTTGAGGATGTCCGTGAGAGGGTACTCTGTCAAAATCAGCTGCTACCACATGAGGTCCTCGTAGCACCAGAGCATCTCCTTGTCCGAGGAGGACGAAGACGACCAATGGCGTCGCCTTTTTCTAGAGCATTTGTGGCTCTTCCTCGGCCTTTCGGTTGAGGGGGTCCGAGACCTCGATCGAGATCGGACAGGCCGATTCGGTCACTCAAGAGACACTGGCAGGACCGGTGATTTCTCGGGGTCAGGGACCACTTCCTCGATGGGAGCCCCAGCAGGCTAGGTCTCTTCATCGGGAAAGTCAGAACTGGAGTTTGATCGAGAGAATCGTCGACCGGAGTCAGTGATAAAGGATCGATCGGTTCGATGATGATTTCTACATCACCGATCAACAGGTCGACTGGCCAGACGGCAAAGTCTAGAAGCCAGCGGATGAAGAAGCAATCTCGACTGAAGTCGAGACCGCATGTTCCTGGGACCGAGATCTCTCCCGTTCCCAAGGGCATCTCCATCGGGATGAAGACAATCCCGAATCCTTCTCCCGCTTATGGGATCGAGAGGAATGCGTGCCCACAGGACCCTCTCCCTTGGTTGGGAGAGACTGGCACAACTCTCGGAAGGAACCCAAGAAGGTGGAGCCCAGGTTGAACGTAACGAAGAAGCACAGAGTAGTTTCTGCAGCCCAAGCTGCTTCCTCTTCCAATGCTTGCATGTGTTGCAACTGCTCAGTGGATCCCGCAGCCGCGGAAGCCACCCACCGAGCCTCCTTGGATTTTACTGGAGGGTTCCATTTCTCCAGCCTCCCCAACTTCAGGCGTGCGAGACGGTCGACGAGGACGTTAGGATGGAAAGCGAGACACAAATCACATTTTGAAGTGTCATCATCGACAATGAGACAGTAAACGTACGCGGTGTGGGGATCACTGTGCGACATCTTTTGGCCGCAAGGACACCGATGACATCAGGGGGAAGACTTGTCTTCCATAACCGAAGGTATAGAGTCGAGATCACTAATGCGAACTAGACGGATTTTCAGAATAACCGAAAGTTTTTGAGCCAGGGCCTACAAAATGCATGAGCATGAGGGAGGCATCCTGAATCTTCCAGCGGAAAGGAAGATCTGGCGTCATGAGGCACAGCCAAGTGTTATACCACCCGGGTGGGTGGAAGGAGCCAGCTTGAAGACTTCTAGTAAAATTTAAAGTGGAAGGGGACATGCCAAAGAGTGTGGATGAACAACATATCCACGATCCTAGAAAGAAACTTTTAAGTACCTCAAGGGCATAAACAAGGTACAGAGGTCACATCTTTTCCAATGTAGAAAGATACCAGAATGAGGGGGTACAATATGAAATTGGGGGGTTAAGAGGTAACGGAGGAAGTTTTTCTACACAGAGAGGGTGGTGAACGCTTGGACTAGTTCGCCACAAGAGGTGGTAGGAGTACAGTGGAGGGGGTTTAAACATGCCTGGGACAAGCACTGGAAAACTTTGGGTAGAAAGGGAGTGATAAAAAGCCACTGACTAGTTAGGGTGATTGGATGCATACATGTATAGGGCCTACGGGCAGACTGGATGGGCCTAATGGTCCTTATCTCCCGACAATTTCAATGTTTCTATAGGCATACTTTCACAGATACACAGTGCCCCCAACTCTGTTCAAGCACCACTCTGAAGCAGTAGTAGTAAAAATCTTTATGTTTATACAGGATAAGCTGGAATAAAACATCTTTAGGACAAAGGTCCTATATTATAGATGCTCCTGTTTGGTTACAATACAAAAGAAACAAATTGTACAAAACTGACTAGTAAGATGCCCTGGATGCTTGCAAAACCAACAATCATCATTTCTTTTATCTGATAAATCCTTTTTTGTAACCTGGGACTTCCCCCCTTTCTGGGGAGGCAGTGAGGGTTTTAGCCGCTCTGAAGGCACGCTTTTCCCCTTCTGCGCTGCCACACCTTCCCCACTCCGTTTCAGAGCAGGCCTGCTCCCGGTATAGTGGTCCGAGAGTTCAGCAGCCTGCTGCACCATTTCGGGGTCTTGATCCTCCAACCAGGTTTTTAGTTCTGTTGGGTAAGCCCAAAAGATTTGCCCCAGAAGCACAACCACTTCAATTTTCTCTCTAGAGTTTGCTTCCACTCCCTCTTACCAATGTTTCAAAAACTGACATTGCTTTGTGGCCAGTTCCTCACAGCTCATGTCAGGGCTTCTCCGGAGCTTACGGAACATAACCCTGTATGCAGGTGTTAATTCATAATTTTTAAGCAATGCAGCTAAGTTTCTCATAATTACTACTGTCCTGATTGTCCATTTAGCCTAGGGCCTCACGCCCTTTCCCCAGTAGGCAGCGGGGATAGCTGGAAGCTCCAGGACTCCCCCTGGGTATTTTAGCCTGAATACAGACCTTTTCAAACAAATCCATATCCTCCTCCCTCTTTAAATTCAACTATTTAGAATTTAACTTGTACCCCAGTCCTGGAGTTCCAGGTTCACCCCTGCCACATACCTTCTCTGGTGCTGGTGGTTGGGAGTCTTGGCTTTGCCAGTTCAAATTCCCTCTGGTGCTCTCTTTCCTCTCTCTTAGCCTCTCTCCGATGCTTGTTTTCTTTTTCCTGCATCTCTAGCTCCATCTGGAACGTCCTCTGCTCGAATTCCAGCTCCAATTTCCTCAACTCTGGCTGCAGCCTGATCCCTTCTAGCTCTAGCGTTGTGGTGACCCTCTCTTGACGCTGTAGCTCTAGGTTCCCTCTGGTCTTGCTGTCCTCCTCCCTGGGACTGGACATTGTGACATCCCTTGCCACCTCACACCCAAAGTCTGGTCCCTTTCAGTCACCAGCTGTGATTCGAGGTCCTGGGCAGTCGCTAGCTTATAGGCTGCCACAAGGGCCTCCACGAGGTGCTTTTTGGTTCGCCCCCACACTGGACTCCTCTTTCCTGACACAACTGTTTAGGTAGTCTGCAGTGTATTCACTGTATATGGAAGCCATCTTCTTCCCTAAAGTACAGTTACGTAGGAACTTACCACAACAGTAGAACTTCAAGAGAGGTTCCTTCAGTAGGTCATGAAATATAGGACATTACCCTTCCGGACATTCGTAATCTTCCTGACGAGGGGACAAATGATGACAATGATGATGATGACGACGAGGATGCAGACGACGCACTGGACTAGCGCCACCTGGCATCGGGCCGCACAACAGACTTTTCTAGCAATCCCTGATGGGGGACCACCCACCTGACGTCAGCGTGACCGTATATAGCGGGTGGTCCCCACACCCACCCTCCACTTCTCCCGCCGAAGCCAGGAAGAGGCCTGACAGCAGGAGTAAACAGGATTTGGAGTCCCTGTGGAAGAAATAAAATGAGGGGAAGGAGGGAGGGGAAAAACATGACCTACTGAAAGAACCTCTCTCAAAGATCTACTATTACGGTAAGTTCCTACATAACTGTACTATCTTACTTCGAGAGGGTTCCTTCAGTAGGTCATTACATATAGGACTCAGTCCCAAGCAATCCCTCCAAAGAGAGACCAAGAGAAACGAGGGAGGAGGAGAAAATAACTAAAAAACTGGGAACCTAAATGGACCCAGCCTAGGACAGAAGGCCCTGCAAGACAGCTAGGTTGAAGCCTGCCCTCCGCCTAGAAGCAATGCCCAGACTGTAGTGTTTAGTAAAGATGTGGGACAGAACTCCAAGTGACTGCGGCACAGATATCAGCCGCAGAGACGTTCTGCAAAAAGGCAGCGGAAGCAGCCATGCCCCTAGTAGAATGACCTGTGAAGGGACCCGGCAGAGGTTTCTTTGTACTTTTGTTAACAGTACCGAGTACTGTTGCCTAACCAGTTGGAAAGGCACTGCTTCGAAACCGCTTTGCCCTTCGACCTGGGGGCAAAAGAAACAAAAAGTTGATCGCAGTTACGGAAATCCTTAGTTCGGAGTGTGTAGCACTGAAGTATCCAATGGACATCCATGGTGTGCAGGAACACCTCACCTCTGTTCAAAGGGGACAGAAAGTAAACTGGAAGCTCTACTGATTGGTTCAGTGTAGCTTCTGACACCACCTTGCGTAAAAAACTTAGGATTTGTCCTGAGGACTGCTCAGTCCTTGTGGAAAATAAGATAAGGCTCTTTACAAACCAGAGCGTGAAGCTCCGAAATCCTTTGAGCTGACATAATGGCAACTAAAAATAAAGTCTTCCACGAAAGAAAATGTAACTCACAGCTCATCGCTGGTTCAAAAGAGGAGGAAGAGTGAGTTTCTCCAACACAAAGCTCAAATCCCAAGGTGGGGTAGGGCTGCGGATGGGGGGTTTCAGATGGAGGATCCCTTTCAGAAAGGTTTTTGAGACCTCCAGCTGAGCCATGGGTTTACCATCCACCAGCTCGGGGCACGCCAAAATTGCCAAAAGGTGGACCTTCAAGGAGGAATATGACAGACCTGAGTCTGACAGATGAAGGAGGTATTCCATGACTTGTGGGGCAGAGCAAGAAAACGGGTTCCAATTCTTGGAAGTCACCCAGATGGAAAAACGTTTCCACTTCATGGCATAAGTGGAACAAGTAGAGGGTTTTCTAGCCTCTGAAAGAAACTGTGCTACTCGAGAGGAGACCCAAAGTGAGAAATCGCTATGTCTGCAGGAGCTACGCATGAAGATGCAGAATCCCGAGCCCTGGATGGACAAGGTGACCTTGATCCTGAGTCAAGAGGTCATGAGTCACTGGAAGTAGAACCGGTGGTTCCCTCATTAGCTGCTGTAGCAGTGGGAACCAAATTTGTCTTGCCAGAGAGGGGCAATAAGGATCATCCTCGCTTCTCTGTCTGAAGCTTGAGAAGGACCCTCTGGAGAATGGAAAACAGAGGGATGGCATACAAAAATATCCCTGTCCAGGAGAGAGACAGTGCGTCGTGCCAGAAAGCACCATGCCCTGGAACGAGCAAGCAAAAACTGGGAAGTTTTGTGTTGTATTAGGAGGTGAAAAGGTCGATTTCCAGACGTCCCCATCTTCGGAAGAGAGATTTTACCACTTCCTGATTTAACTTCCATTCGTGAGATAGGATCCGAGACCTGCTGAGACTGCCAGGACATTCAGAAAGCCTGGGACATGCACGGCCACTGGGGCCAGATCGCGCTGGACTGCCCAGTTCCACATCACCTCCCTGCACAGGGGATACAAGCGAGTTCCTCCTTGGCTGTTGAGGTACTAAACTACCGACATACTGTCCGTTTGGACCAGCAGTGATCCCTTAGGAAGGAGGGTCTGGAAGGCCTGTAAGGCATACAAGACCGCCCTCATCTCCAAAATGTTGATGTGTAATGATGCTTCCAAGCTGGACCACGGTCCTTGAGCTTGGTACTCCCCTAGATGTGCTCCCCATCCCATGTTTGATGTATCTGTAGTTAGGGATGCCAATGGAGCTGGGCTCCTGAAAGGGAGACCTAAGGAAAGGTTGCAGGGTCTGTCCACCAATGCAATTTTTTTTGAACTACTGAGGACACCAGCACCGGATGATCCAGATTGTCAAGAAGTTGGTCCCACTACACCAGCAAGGACCACTGAGTAACTCATGTGGAGACTTGCCAGGGGAACAGTAGTGATGGAGGCTGCCATCAGGCCAAGAAGGCGGAGGATCTCCTGGGCCGGGATGGTCCTGGACGAAGCCACCCACGAAGCTTGATGAATCAGGGTCTCTACCCTGTCTGGAGGAAGAAAGGCTCTGCATTGGACTGTATCCAAAACCGCACCAATGAATTGTAGTCTCTGGGATGGGGTCATGGATGACTTGGGAATACTGACTGTAATCCCCAGTCTGCCAAAGAGGTCCAGGGTAGAGGAGAGAGCCTTCAGAAAGAGTCCCTGGATGGGGCTGAAATCAGCCAATCGTCCAGGTAAGGGAAAACTGCAATACCCTGATGGCGTAAAGAGGCCGCCACCACCGCCAGGCACTTGGTAAACACCCGAGGTGCCCGAGGACAGACCAAAAGGGAGCGCCCGAAACTGGCAGTGCTCCCCTTGGAATTGGAACCGCAGGAAATGGTGGTAGCTGGGGAAAATCGGGATGTGCAGGAAAGCATCCTGCATATCCAGAGTGCACAACCAATGATTCTCCAGAACGAGTGGAAGACGACTCTGGAGCATCAGCATCCAGAACTTTTTGTACTTGACAAACTGATTGAGGTTGCTCAAGCAGAGAATGGGTCTGAAGTCTCCAGTCTTTTTTTGAAATCAGGAAAAAATGGGAGTAAAACCCCCTGCTCCTTTGCCGGAGGGGGAACACGTTCTATTGCTTCCTTGAGCAAGAGGCTTTGAACTGCTTCTTGAACGAGAAAAGCCTGATCCCTTGGAGTAAGAAGACCTTTTTGGTGGAGATTCTGGAGGAAATTCCAGAAACTCTACAGTGTGTCCGACGGACACCAGTTGCAGGACCCATGTGTCGGAGGTTATTGACTTCTATTCCTGCGCATGGTGGGCGAACTTTCCCCCCAAATGCTTCTCATCGAGAGACTGAGGAGTTAGTGGGGATAGGGAGTCAGGAAGTGGCAGGATGTTCAGGGGGAGGACCTCCTGAATGTCTCTGGTTAGTGGAGGCCGAAGGAGTTGCTGAGCCTGTGGCCTTGCATTTGCCCTGACGTTGAGCAAGGGCCTGCTTCTTCTGCCTCCAGGTCCTTTTCCAAAAGGGCTGCTGCTGCTGTTCTTGAGTGCCCAATCACTACATGGACCGCACTGATCTGAGGGTGAGGCCTCTGTCCTGAAAATCAGTAATAATATCTTTGGTGTCCCCACCAAAAAGTACTGAGCCCCGGAAGGGGGCATCCTGAATCGCCGACTGTACCTCGTTGGCGAGGCCAGAGATGCGAAGCCAGGAATGCTGTCTTAAGGCAACGGCAGTTGCTGAGGTGCGAGTTAGAGTCGACAGAGTCGTATGTAGCCCGCAAAGCATGCCTACAGGAGAAGTAAGAGGCAAAGATCCTTGGCAAGCTCCTCTTTGAGGCTTGATGGTTCCATCATCTGGACTCGGGCCTCTAACCTGGCTAAGGAAGCCTTTTTGGTGTGACATCATGTGGGCCACAAAGTTGAACTTTTCTGCCGAACTGGTCCATCTGCCTTGTCTCTTTGGAAGAGAGGTGCTCATGAGCTTGGGAGCAGCGGAGCGATCATGAGCAGCTGAAATAATGCCAGATCCCACCTTGGAATGCGTCTTAAGAAAAGGAGCTTCCTTCGGCGCCCGGTATATCCTGTCCGCCCTTTTGGGGACAGCCAGGAGAGAATGAGGCACCTGCCAGACCATAGAGGTGAGGACCTGGTGAGGTCCGAACCACAGAGGAATGGTGATTGGAGACAGAGAATATAAGTCCAAGTGTTTGGCTAGTCTGTGTCTCACAGGGTCCTGTTACTCCGACTCCCAGTCAAAGAAATCTTTATGGACCTCAGAAGACCCAAGAAGGCAGGGTCCTCTGGGGGGGGACTTGAAGGAAACCTTGCCTTTCGGACCCTCGGGTTCCTCCAAGGCATCCTCCGCCGACTCTCTGGCATCCTCGTCATCGTCTGCCTCCTAGTCAGGAAGATTACGAATGTCCGGAAGGGTAATGTCCTACATGAAATGACCTACTGAAGGAACCCTCTTGCAGTAAGATCTACTGATACACTAGCTTACACCCGAGAAAAAAAACCAAAAAATAAAACAGGTAGAAAACTTTATACTGTAACCAAATTTTATATACACATATACATATACACACACGCGTATATATATATATATATATATACACACACACACACACTCACACAGGGCCCCGTGTTTTCTGTGATTCTGCGGTTGCAGCAGTGGCTGCAGAAATCAGGACTGACCGCAGAAATCAATGCTTGCCACAGAAATCAGAAAAAACAGTCACACAGCCGCAGAAATGCTAGCTATGCTATGCAATCACACAAGGTAAGGACATATCTATTGATATGTTAAGCATGCCATGGCATTCATGTTCATTAGAAAGGGCAGCAAACTGATATCACCCACTACAAAGCCGAAAAGCTACTGGCCACATGGTATCTTGACTTGTGCTGGCTCTTGTTACATAACTCCTTCCAGCCAGTATTGTGGGGGTCGGGGGACTGACGCATAGAGTTACCACCTTTTAAGAAGCCCAAAGTGGGACATTTCTTACTGAAACAGGATTTTTCGCATGACAATATGTCATCTTGACCAATGCAACAGACATGTTTTCTCTAAATAATCAGAATTAAGACTAAGTGTTGTAGTTTTTTAGTTGTTTCTTGTGTTTTTTATTATGTTAAGGTATTTTAATTAAGGTATTATAGTTTTTTTCAACGTTTAGAGGAAAATCAGAAAATGTTTTTTCTAATATAATGTCAGGACATTTAGTATTTTTCATGTTTTTCTGCAGGACACAGCTGCCTGAATCAGGACTGTCCTGCGAAACTAGGGACAGGTGGTAACCCTACTGACGCAAGAGTAGCGGAACTTGATTAGGTCCATGGCAGTCATGATTTGCTATTGTGTAGGTGTGGGTAGCTCAGCCATGCTAATTTTTCATTGTGCGGCTGGTCATGGTCCACGCTGAATCCTTGGAAGATGAATTTGGAAGGAAGAACTGGGCATCCATAAGCTGTAGTCAAGAAGTGAGAAGATTCAGTGGTGCCTGTGGAGGTGGAATCAATCTAGGTGTGGTGACAGGTATCAGAGGAGGAGCTAATTGCAGAAATATAGGACTTGCAGCAGACTGCGTAGAGGACTCGGTCCCCACTGGTGGACATCTATCACAATTTTGATTTGTGGGCTGCAGATCTGTACCTGCAAGTGTGAGAGTAATTTTTTTTGCAGATCTGAACCTGCAGACTAAGTGGTGGCATCAAGCTCAATTCTTAAGGAGGGTCAAGTTGCCCAGCTGCAGCAGAGTTGGGGACCAGGGTATACTAGAACTGGAGCAAGCAGGTATGGAAAAAAATTGTAATTGAGAATTTCACTGCTGCTATGCACAGGTAAAATGAGGGTCACTGCCTGAAGAATACCACAACCTCTAAATTACGAAAACAGGAGGAGATACTAACTAATGTTACTTCAGCTTAATAAGAATGACTTGCTTGCATTTTTTAGTGTGTCCCGCAAAAGAAAAATCAGGAGTCAGCAAATCCTACAGACACTGCAAATGACAGCCTCCTTCACTGTTGCAGGAAGACAACTTCCACCCCATCACACAGATTTACACACTACACTCAACATGTTTGTTGCAAGGCAGTTAGGGTATTCCTAGTTAAAAAAAAATAACAACTCTAAAAGGACATTGATCAAAATCAGAAAAAAAATGGCTTTCAAGCTGGAGTCTCTCTTTATACCTGCTAACTGTAAATGTAAACCAGAAGAAATCCAAGTAGGTTTTGCTTTCTGTGTAGTTTTAGCTAAGTGTGTATGTCCTCATATGATTATAACCTAGGAGAACAGCAAAGGCCATCAATTTCCAGAAGAATGGATGAGCCTTCAAATTCGGGGTGGGAGGGAAAATTAATTAAAAGACAACACTGATGCCCATGGCTGTGCCAGGTTTGGGTTATTGCTGTTTAATATTTGTGATAAGAAGACTGCATACTGTTAAATGGCATGCTGTTCCACTTTCAGTGTAGCAGAGTGGTTGCAAGTAGGCAGTCAAAGTGTTAACTAAGACTTAATCCCTTTGAAGGTATGCTGTTTAGCCACAATTTATCTGCCGCAGAATCAGCAATTGTTCTGCCGCAGAAAGTATGAGGTCCTGCCGCAGAATGTAGGTCCACTTTGCCGCAGTAAACACGGGGCCCTGTATACTGTGTGTGTGTATATATATATATATATATATATATATATATATACACACACTACACACACACAGACACACACATATACATATTTTTTTTAATCTCTGCCTTAATTGTGTGTGGACTGTTTACAGTTTATCAATCTGACACACTGGCCTCGAATCCAACAGCTATGCCTGTGATACCAATATCTCAAACTGCAACAGTATGCAACCAAATCTCTCGGATCCCAACGCTGTGCACCAGATATGTTACGAACCCACTCCTGGGGGTCAGGCCCACTGAGCTCACAGTGCCCCCACCCTTAAGTGCAATCCGTGACAAGGTAGGGGAATGGAAATTACATACCTACTGTAATTCTGATCTTTCCATGTATCTTCACCATTCATCACCTTTGGGTTCTGGCCGGAGGTCATGACTCTGCTGGAGCTTTTTAGTTTTTGGATGGGCGGAATCAATGTACCATTGGTGCCGCCCTCAAGGCCGATGCACTGCGTGGCGCTCGCGGGTTGGCCGTTAGATGTTGTTGACTCCACCCTCCCGCCAGTTCTCATTCATCATAGAGTAAGAAAAGGGTTGGGAAGGAGGGACAAGGAAGTCCAAGGGACAGACAAAGGAAAAGATATACAAACTAAAAGGTGAAATAAACGACTGACAGGACAGAATAAGTTTGGAAACTAAGGGAATTGGGTAGGAGCCCCAACCTCTGGAAAAAGAAGGCGGGGGGAGAGAAACAGAACACATCCTGGAACCTTGACCTGTCTGCAGATTGTATAGTAACTGCGAAGGAGTAGCCAAAAGGCTAACTGCCAGAATTCAAGGCACAGAATCTCTGGCAATAACTCTAACATAAGCAGAAGCAGCTATTCTGGAAGAAAAGACAGGATATAGGGATATCCCCCAAAAAACAAACAAATTGTTGGTGTACGAAACCTAGTTTCTTAAATTAATTTGAGGTCGTGTCCAAAGGACAAGGAAATCAAGGTAAGTTGACGGAGAGAAAGGAGGGCAACTAACAACCCCCACCCCACAGGGGTGGAGCCGAGGCACTGAAGGAGGAGTGCCCCCCTTCCTGACCACTCTACCCCTTACAGAAAATTATCTCCCTATGTGCCCCAAGTCATCCCTCTTCTGACTAAACAGAAAGGAGGTGGGCGAAGGAGGAGGCACAGAGAGGGAGGGGGACCCAGAAACTGAGGCCCCAGGGGGATGGTGGGTGGGATTGTGATGAATGGTGAAGATACATAGAAAGATCAGAATTGTGGTAGGTATGTAATTTCCCTATCTTATCTGTGTCAATCTTCACCATTCATCACCTCTGGGTGAGTGCCGAGCCCCCCCGAAGGGGGCCCTAACCCTAAAGGACTAAGGCCCTTAGCTCTCAGACGGAGGCACACCAAGAGAGAGAGAACCTTCACGAGCCTGGAGAGGCCCGAGAGTGGGGAGAGTGAGACGGGGACTCCTCGGAAGGAGTAGGAAGTTGCCTCGACAGACGCTGTCTCACCCTTAGGGAGAAAAGATGGGTTCTCTGGTAGGGGGAGGAAATCACCCTACACCGGGCCAAGGGTGACAACTGGGAAAGACACAGCCATGCCGTCCGCCTAGTGCAGATCGCTATCCCTACGACCCTGGAAGCTACCTCATTGGCACCGTAAGATGCCCTCGCCTGGTGCCTTGCTAGCTCCAGGCCACGTGCAGAGAGTGCAATGGTTTGTCTGGTTACCTCCGTGCCATGCAAAGCGGCTAGTTGATCTAGCCTGGACCAGAGGAACCTATCATAGGTAGCATAGTGGGCCTGATGTGTTGAAATAGAGAGCAGCAACCGTGCCAAACAGAACGTCCTCCTCCCCCAGAAGTCAAAATCCATAGACTCTTGATCTGGGGGCCAGTCACGGTGAGGGGTGCAAAGCCCATCAGGAGTGTCCAGCTGCGTCAATCCTGACCGAGGATGAGGCATGGAACCTAGAGACTCTGGGGAGGCACAATACTGCTGGCAGAGATCCATGGGGTCTGGGACTCCGGAAAAGGGTCTCAGCCAGAAATGCAACAACACCTCCCGAAAGGGAGCAGGCCGGGGCACCACAAGGGCGGCCCTCGCGACTGAAATCGGGCTTTGTGAAAGGCGCGCATTGGAGTGCTCTCGATTGTGCTGTGTGTGGGTGGGGTGATGTGCAGGTCCTCCAACATTCTCACGAGGAATCGCTGATACTCTGTGAGATCAGCAGCTGGGGAGATGTGGACAGACGGTTCCTCTCTCCCAGAAGAGGGGGATGAGGAGTCAGGGAACCTCAAGAGTTCAGAAGCTGGCTGCTCAAGGGGAGGTTGAAAAACCTGTCTGTCCATAGCCCTGACATAAGCGGGAAATTGAGCAGCCACAGCTCTGAACTGCTCCCAGGAGATAGGACCGCTAGGACTAAAAATACCTGGGAGTGCAGGAAACTGTGGCAGAGGAGAAGGGGCAGAGCCGACAACAGGAATCGGCTGTCCTCCGCCTGGGTTAGGGAGTGCACCAGGAGCCCTAAGGAAAGATGGAGCTCTGGAAAACTCCACTGCCGACTGCTGGTCAACCAAACTGGAACTGCCTAAGTTGCGCCCTGAAGAATCCCCCCCCCGGTGAGGTGACCAGGGCTGTGAAAGTCCAGAAGGACGGTCCCCCACCTCCAAATAACGGGGCCCTCTTGAGGAAACCGAAAGGGAAAGGCGGAGATCCGCGCTACGACTTCTCCCGGAGCCTGGGTGGGTTCCAGAAAAAGGCTGCCGCATGGAACCCACGCCCCTCGAATGCTCAGAATCCGAAAGTGCCCTCCTCCTCGAAAGAGCCAACCTAGGCAGCTGACAACCCTGGTCGTCCCCAGAAGGAGCTATCCAGGGAGCAGTACCCTCCCCTCCTGTGGGTGCTTCCGATCGGCCACAAAGTTGGGTGATCTAGGCACACCACTTGACAGGGTACCACTACTGAGGGATCAGAAAACCCACCGAGACCAGGCTACACAGCAATGGTGGCCTGCACCACTGCCTGCTGGTCAGCACCCCTGACCCTGGTCCCAGGAGCAACTGTCCTCTCCTCTCCTCAGAAGGGGGATGGTTCTGGCCTGTCGAGGACACTACCAAGGTGTCCACGTGAGCAGCCAACTCCAAAGAGTCAGACTGCCTGTCTGACAGAATCAGATTCCCCCTCCGAGGAGGTGGAGACCGAAGTTCTGTACCAAACGGTGGGTGGACGCCCGCTGCCATCCCAACAAAGCGGCACCAGACAGAGTAACTGCACCAGAATCAGCGCCAAGACCCTTAGCTGTGCCATGAATGGTGTAGGAAGTAGACACGACACCGACGACAGCAGCAGTATCGGAGTTGGGGCCTGTCACAGTGCAATCCTGGCCTATGGCGCCGCGGCCAGAGATGGCACCAATGACGTCTCCGACCACGCTGAGGTCAGAAACCC
Organism: Neoceratodus forsteri; assembly: GCA_016271365.2. Classification (NCBI taxonomy): domain Eukaryota; kingdom Metazoa; phylum Chordata; order Ceratodontiformes; family Ceratodontidae; genus Neoceratodus; species Neoceratodus forsteri. Next base: position 26,057,264 of record CM057455.1, on the reverse strand, counting down.
CCACGGTGTCGTGTCCTCGCTCGGTGCCACAAGCGGCTCCAGAGCTGGACATGGCACCGTGCTCAACCATGGTTGAACAGCAAAGGACGACGCTGTAGAGCCTCCCATGGTGCCAGCAGCACCATCTTGCTGCAAACGGAGCCGGCAGTACCCATGGCACCGAGCGATAGACCAGCACTGATGTCGGCGCCATCAGGGCCCAACCTGCCACGAATGGCGCCAACAGACGAAGTAGAGGACAGCGCCAACCAAGGCCTTCCGAGCTGAGGGTACGACACCAAGGGAGCCTTCAACCCCAAAGAGGTTATTGCCAAGGCGGTGCCTCCCACCCGTCCTCAAGGGGAAAGGACTGGGCCTCCTGCACCGCAGAAGGCGCTTCTACAATGGTGAGGCTACAAGAAGCAGAAGCCCCCTCCTTCTTGGTCCGTATAGAATCGAGAGGGGACCCGGAGGAAAAGCAGAGAGAATGCAGCTTGGTCAGATGAGTGCACGCTGTCCCCCGAAAGTTGGCAGAGCTTGGCCAATTTTCCACGCACGTTGTTCAATGACATGACGGTCCATGGAGAAGCAGGCATCGCACGAATCCATGTTGTGCAGCGGGCCAAGACACGTGAGGCAACGGTTATGCTGGTCGGTGACGTAATACTTACGGCCGGATAGGCACAGACGCATGGGGGGCCGTCCCATCTTCAAAGTTTTCTTGCCCGCCCCCGACCGAGACATGACCTACGGATAAAAGAACACCAAACAAGACCAGACGTTGCAAAATAAAATAAGGAACAGTCTTACCAGGCGACGTCGAGTGGAGCGAAACTGAAGAGGCAGGAAATGAGCAATCGGCATCGACGGACAACGGTAACGGGGTCGAAGGCTTTTCGTGATCAGCAGGCCTTTCACGCAGTAAGTTTTTAGGAGCTACCCACGAGGTGTGACCTGAACAGCGGGAGACAAAGAACTGGCGGGAGGGCAGAGTCAACAACACCCAACGTCCAACCCGTGAGCGCCACGCAGTGTGTTGGCCTCGAGGGTGGCGCCGATGGTGCATCGACTCCGCCCATCCCCCCAAAAAGCTCCCGCAGGGTCGTGACCTCCGTCCAGAACCCAAAGATGATGAATGGTGAAGACTGACACAGATAAGATCAGGGATACCATCCCTGACCTTTAGAACACTCGCTGAGGTCACGACTGCACCTCTGCCACAAGGATCACAGGAATCCCTCTAGCTCTGGATAAGGGCAAAATAGCAGTCTTGAGTCTTGTGGCAAAAATATGAACCTTTCCTTGGCTATTACACAAAGGTGGAAGACCCAGGCGTCACACTCTCTTCGGGGTAGCAGCGAAACACCTGATTTGGCCTTCTCCCTACAGGACATGCAACAGCCTGGTTCAAAATCGTTGTAGACTCTGGTATTCTCCCTATCCTTCCAGATGTCCCTTATAGACTCTTTTTCAATCTGGTTGCTTATGGTGTGACCCCTTTGGCAACATCAGTTTTCACAGATTATTACTACTGTTTTCACAATTCACACACAAATATATATATAAACCTCACGCAGGCAGTTATTCTTTAGGAAAACAAACGTTTTTACTAAAATAATTAAATAAAAGCAGTTACAACTAAAAGAGAGCATATACTAATTTAGATGACAGTATAAGAAACAAAATGGAAAAATATACAGAAAAACACACTAAAGCAAGCCTACCTAAGGAATGAGATTTCAAAGTCCAGAAAATCGCTGGTTTGCAAACTATTTCAGTGTCTCTGTAGCAGCCTTTGGTTCTTAAGCAGTCTTTGTGCTGCCAGCTTTTCACTTGAGCTCAGGAGAAAAAGTCCAAACAGAATGGCCCACAGTGTCTGTGCTGGAGAGTTTAAATAGATGACCATCCCCCAATCTGTGGATAAAGGCTGGCCCTTCCGTTTAGGTCACCTGGTGTCACTCTTGCGCTTTCAAAAATCTTTTTTCCTGATAATCTTTGATGTGTCAGATTCCCATAGTTATCATAAGTTATACAATCATAACTCATGTCATTGGAATTTCACACAGGCCTGTTAGAAGGATCTTTCCTGGCTAGAACATCCTGGGCTTCTGAACAAGCTACTTTTAATTAGTTATAAGGAAGATCCTGTAAGTTTTATGATTATACAAGCTGATTTTATTACTTCTGTTTCCCTTGGCCAGTTAACTCGAGGAATACTCTCTCATCAATTATCCACAAGCTTTTTAAAAAGAACTTGTCAGATTCCTGCAAGCAAGGCTGGCCTTGTAGGATAGAGGAAGGTCAAATCCCTTTTTTTTAAAAAATCTCGTCTTTTCTCTATGTGCCTCTGCTGACACTGGCATGTACATTTACAAAGATAGAATTATATAAAAAACGTATATACAGTACAGCAGAATTCTATCTACAAATAAGGGCTAGTAGTGGGGTAGTTCACATGTAGTACTCCTTGAATAAATAACTCAGACTCGCTGCTTTACCTTCTGTCCTATTGCTGACACAAGGTAGCCGTTGCAGTGACACAGCGCTGTTACAGGCCCTTTTTGCTCCTTCTCATATAAAACCTTAAATTTGTTCTTTGTGAGGGGCTGCCCTGGCTCTGGCACAACTTCAATCACATCCATTATCAGGATCTAGAAAAAAGGAAAGGGCAGTGAGAACAGTTCCAATTCAATCAGTTTAACACTGCAACATTAGCGCTCACACAAAGGAGGATTAGATACAAAACTCAGCACAATCTGACTGGGTCTCTCACAGACAAGGATTAGCTACCACGCCTTTCACAATCTGACTCACACAGCGGCTGGGTCTCACACAGACTAGGATTAGATACAACTTCCAGCACAATCTGACTCACACCAGAACATACAGTTTTGTACTTACCGTAACAGTAGATCTTTGAGAGGATCTCTTGCAGCAGATAGTACTGTTGGATTTCTGACAGAGGCTGCTCCTGTGCACGGCAGCTTTCACCAGCAGTGTTTGCCTAGGGGCCGGCCACACCAATGACCTCATCACCAGAGTGACTATAAAGGTGTGGGTGGCCCCAGGCATCCTAAGTTCCTTGCCGGCTTCATCTTGCGGAGTGAGACCGAGGGAAAGAGGTGCATTTGAGGACGTTTGCTCTTCTAGAGGAGGCGGTGGGACGCACCTGCTGCAAGAGATCCCCTTGAAGATCTACTGTTATGGTAAGTATGAAACTGTACTATCTTCTTTGAGGGCATCTCTTGCAGCAGGTAGTACGGTTGGGATGATTCCCGAGCAGTAAAACAGGAAGGGTGGAGTGTTTAAGATAGAAGGCCCGGTAAGACAGCATAGCCAAAGGCGGTCCGGCGTCTGGAAGCAATATCCAGATTATAATGTTTTGTGAAAGAATGCATCATAGACCATGGCATGGCATTGCAGATGTCTGCTATAGAGCCCCCTTTAAAGCAAGCCGCTGTAGCAGCCCTAGCTCTGGTGGAGTGTGCGTGGACAGCATCTGTGTAGTGGTTTGTTGCATTTGTTATAACAGTAAGTTATACAATGAGCTAACCAGTTAGAGAGGGTCTGTTTAGTAACAGGTAGACCTTTCCTAGCTTGGGCAAAAGACACAAAGTGTTGTTTAGCTTTTCGGGTAGATTTTGTCCTTGAGGTGTAGTACTGCAAGATACAGTGGACATCCAGGGTGTGTGTGTAGTAGCGATTCACCTGGATTTTCATAGGCTAAAAAGTAGACTGAAAGGCCAATTAACTGATTTAAAATATACTCGGAAACAGCCTTAGGCAAAAACATAGAGAATGTCAGCAGACAAGGACCACTAGACCCATCCAGTCTGCCCATAGGCTCTAGGTCGGACTGGTTCCGAGAGAGACCCTATCCTTATGAGAAATAAGGTATGGAACGGTACACATCAGGGCTTGTGCGCCTGGATGTGATGGCTACTAGAAAAAGTCTTCCAAGCTAGAAAACTGATGTTGCAAGAGGCCGCTGGCTCAAAGGGAGTAAGAGTCAGTTTTTCAAGCATGAAGTTAAGGGGGAGTTGGTCTCTGGATGGGAGGTTTTGTATGTAACATGTCTCGCAAAAACATTTTTGCAAAGTGATGTTGAGAAATCAAGTTTGCCTTCTAAAGGTTCATGGAAGGCCGAGATGGAACTAAGATGAACTTTTATGGAAGAATAGCTCAAGCCTGTTGGGGCGAGAGAAACTAGGTAGTCAAGGATGTCCGTTAAGGGACAAGAGAAGGGATCCTTTTGGAAGTTGCCCAATTGGCAAATCTTTTCCATTTAGAATTGTATGCCTGCCTGGTGGACGGTGTCCTGGAAGCTAGGAGGATGTCAGCCACCGAGAAGGAGACATTGAGACAGTTTATAAGGACATCTTCAGGAGCTTTGCATGAAGATGTAGGGACTTGAAGCTGGGGCAGAGAACGGTTCCCCTGTGTTGGGCCAGTAGTAGGGCCTGACGGACTGGGAGTGGGATTGCTCCACCACTGCAAGTTGTTGCAGCAGGAACCAGACTGGATAAGGCCAAAATGGGGCAATAAGGATCACTGTGGCTGGTTCTGTTTGTAGTTTCAGCAAGACCCTTAGTATCAGTGGAACGAGGCGGGGGGAGAGCATACAAGAATACTCAGGTCCACAGATGGGACAGAGCATCTGTAGATCATTCCTTCTTCTTTGGGATGACAGAATATATAAGGCAGACAATGATTCTCTGGGGAGGTGAACAGGATGACTTGTGGAATCCCCCATGTCTGAAAAATGGTCTGTAGGATTGTGTGATCAAGAGTCCACTCATGACCTTGGGAATGGCGACCGAGAGCGTCTACTAGAGTGTTGTTCTTCCCTGGAAGATGAACAGCTGTTAGTGTCAGATTTTGTTTCAGAGCCGTGTCCCAAACCTGGAGGGCCTCCTTGCAGAGGTGTTGGGACTTTGTGCCTCCTTACTTGTTGAGATAGTACACCACGGACGTGTTGTCCATTTGGATCAACACAGGGTCCGGCATTAGGCAAGGGAGGAATGTTCGAAGGGCGAGCCGGACAGCCCTCATCTCTAAGATGAATAAGGAGGGGAGTCAGTGGCTCAGCAGGCTGCACACTCGCCTCTGAGGCCGGAAGATCAGAAGACTGTAGGTTCTATCCCCATCATTCTGGAAGTTCGTAAAATAGGTCGGAAGGACCAATGGCTGGTTCAGGTGGAATTCCAAGACTACTTCTGGAAGAAATTTTGGCTAAGTTCTGAGAACCACCTCATCCTTCAGAAATACTGTATACAGAGTGTCTGTGACCAGGGCATGTATTTCGGACACTCTGCGAGCAGAAGTAATGCCTACAAGGAAGGCAGCCTTCCAGGTCAGGAACTTCAACTCGCAGGTTGCTAGAGGCTTGAAAGGTTTATGGGTGAGCATGTCTAGCACAAGGTTGATATCCCAAGTGGCTACTGGTCTCCTGACTGGTGGCCTACTGTGGAGGATATCCTTTAAGGAACCTCTTAACCAAGGGCAGCTGTGCCACTGACATATTTTGGATAGGCTCATGGTAAGCCGAAATGGCACAGAGGTACCTTCACCATCAAGTATTGTAGCCTTGCATTTGACAGGTCTAGCAGATATTCTAACACCTTGTTTGGTGAGCAAGAAACTGGTCCAGGGAGGACTTTGCACACCAGATGGAGAATCGTTTCCACTTTGCCATGTAGGTTTTCCTAGTGGATAGCTAATGCGCTGCTAGGAGAATGTCAGAGATTCTACGGGAGACTTTGAACCTACCTACTTCTATCTTCTCAGGTACCAGGCATGGCGATGAAAGGGACCTCAGGTTGGGATGGACCACTGAGCCCTGGGTCAGAAGGTCCATTTGAAGTGGTAGTTGTCTCAGTGGAACGTCCGATAATTTGTTGATTAATGGAAACCAAATCTGACGAGGCCAGTATGGGGTGATGAGAATCATTCTCCCCACCTCCCCGGGCCTCCAGTTTGAGCAGCACCCTCTGAATTAAGGGAAGAGGAGGAAATGTGTACAGAAAGCATTTTGTCCACTGCAGTCTGAATGCATCTTAACAGAAACTGCCAGGTTCTGAATTTCTGATGCAGAATAGAGGCAATTTTGCGTTGAGTGGGGACGTAAAAAGGTCCAGGTCCGGAGTGCCCCACTCTTCGAAGAGCGATTGCACGATGTTTGGTCAAGAGACCACTCTTGTGGATCTGCCTCCGTTCTGCTGAGGTGATCCACTAGATCATTCTGGATTCCAAGCAGGTAGACTGCCTTGATCAGAGCTTCGTGCTCTAGGCACCATTCCCACAGAGGGTAGGCGTGTGATCCACCCTGCTTGCTCATGTAGTACATCATTGCCTTGTTGTCCGTCTGAAGTAGAATTACTTTGTGACAGAGGATATCCTTCAGGGCTCGGACAGTGTACAGGACAGCTTTCATGTCCAAGACATTTATGGGTAGTTGAGACTCAACCTGACCCCACAGGTCCTGGGTGTGGAGATCCTGACAGTGAGCTCCCCAGCTGATTAGACATGCATCTGTGGTGATGGTGATATGAGTAGACATCCATTAAACCTTCCTCCCCCTGAGCCTGCTTCTCAGCATGCTCTCCTCTCCCTTCACTGCTTACCCCCTTACTCCTACCCCTAACCTTTTTTCCACTACAAACTTGCCTGTTTGGTTTTGACCTCTGTCAGGGTTCTTAGCATCCTAGAGGGGTCTAGCACTGGGCAAGCCTCCTCCCTCTCTCTCCATTCTACCCAACTTGTCCTCGACGAGATCTACCTTCTGTCAGAACTCTTAGCACCATGGCGAATTCTAATCTCAGGTAAGTTTCTTCCCTCCCTTTTTTTTTCCCCTTTCCTCTTCTATCCCCCCTATTCCCTCTGCCCAACTTGTCCTCGCCTAATTATATCCCCTGGCAGGGTTCTCTGCATCCTGGAGTGGCCCAGCACTGGGCAATTACTCTTCCTTCACTCCCCCTCCTCCTTCTTCCTTTCTACCCAATTAGTCCTCACCTGATTCTGCATTCTGACAGGGTTCTCAGCATCCTGGAGGGGCCTAGTCTTAGGCAAGCATCTTCTTTCTCTCCTTTCTTTTCTCTCTTCCCAACTTTTCTCACCTAGTTCTGCCCTCTGACAGGGTTTTCAGCATCCTGGAGGGGTCCAGCACTGGGAAGGGAGTCTTCTTCCCTACCCTTTTCCCTCCATCCTCTCTACCCAACTTGTCCTCGCCCGACTCTGCTCTCTGGCAGGGTTCTCAGCATCCTGAAGAGGCCTAGTCTTGGGCAAGTTTCTCCCAGCCCTCCTCCTTCCCTTTACTATCCCCCTCTACTACCTCTACCCAACTTTTCCTTGCCTACTCCTGCTCCTTATTCCAAGTCCTTGCCTCATTCCGCCACTGGCAGTGATCTCCACACTCGGAAGGGGTCAGTTCCAGGTATGACTCATCCTTCCCTATTCCTTACCCCCACCTCTCTCCTGCCCCCTCTCTACCCCCTGCACTTAATCAAACAAATTAGTTCACTTGAGCTAATAATTTGCACTTTTTGTTCTGTCTGAGATGCTCCCAGATTGCACTAACCCTGTGTTAACTTGACCCTCACAACTGATTTTTTTTGGCTCACTTTTCTCTGGTAATGTTCCCCCCATCTTTATCCTCTCCTTTCCCAGCTGGTTTCCCCCCACCCTCCTTGATGTCCTCCCACTGCACCTCAATCATTCAATAATTGCTAAATAATCTGCCTCTTAACCGCGTGATCCATTTCTGCAAGGAGCTGGCTCCGAGGCTACATTAAATTTCTGTACTATGTTCCTCAGATATGCCACTTGTAATTAAATGCATATTCCACAGGTATGATAAATTTAGAGAAATACAAAATCACACATACCCCTATAATGCAAAGCATCATGGGCTGTATACGCAAATCACCACAAAATGTTATGCTGGTTCAAATTTAAGTAGCAATGCATGGTGCCGAAAGGCTTCTCACACAGTCTGCAAAGGGTGCCAACAGAAGACACAGACTCGTGTTTCATCCTACCAGGACTCATCAGTGTGCCTAGTCTGTATGACACCCCAGTGTAATGAACCAGCTACCCTAATTTGACCTATCGGGTTTGGGTTGTGGTGAGCTCAATAAAAACCAAAAACAAGCTAAAAGACAAAGAACCTTAGTATGTGTGATGTTGTATTTCTTTGAAACTTGGCTTCTCGGCCAATGCCCTTTGGGGTAACCCTTGCCTCAGTGCTTACGCATAAGATTCTTTGTCTTTATGATATATTTAACTGTATGTTATGTCACAAATGTGACTGTATCATTATTTGTAATATTTTTTAACTGTATGTCTTGTTACAAATGTAACTGAATGTTTAATTTCTCGGATACAGTATGTTAAATGGTAAACTGTATGTCTAATTCTTCATCCAATTGTACCCCTCCACCCCCCAGGTTGCACCGGGAGATGAGCAACTTGTTGTTCAGTGTGTCCTCATGGTGAAACATTTCAATAAATAAATAAAAAATAAAGGGAAGGGATGGAAAGAGTGGGAACTAGGAGTGCTGAGCATTTCTAGGGTGGGGTACAGGGGAAGATGGGGAGAGAGGATTAATGAAGAGGGGAAGATATAGGAGGTAGGGAGAAGGGAGCATGGGGAAACAAGGTAATCAATATGGGGGGAAGGCCTATATGAGATGTTTAATGAAAGTAGAGTGGAGTGCTGTTAGAGGGCACAATCACAACTACTAAGTTCAGTGAGGTACTGGTGGAGTTTAGATTTGAAGGGGCGGAGTTCTGACTCAGCGGAGATGTCGGGGGGAGGCTATTGAGCAAAGCTGGTGTCTGAGATCTGAAGGTGCGCTGGGCCTGAGAAGTCCAACAGAAAGGGATAATGCAAGTCTTTTTAGTTACACTGCGATGCCAGTAGTAAGTAGGTGCAGATAAATTTGTTTTTTTGTGAGCAGACAGGTTTGGTAGGAGATTCTACCTTGGTGAAGCCAGTTTGTCTGTTCGAAGAGATCACATGCATGGGTGTGTGTGTCAACTCCAGACACAAGTCTACAGGACTTGTTTAGCATTAGCACAACTGTGATTCTTTTCAGTGTGGTTTCTGTTGCCGCTACATAAATCATTGATCCACAGTCAATCACAGACAGGATGTAGCTGGTTATAGCTACTCGTAGGCATCAGGTGTCATGTAGTGTTGGTGTTCTGATTTGGGTGTTTACTATCCTAGAAATTTGGTTAACATGAAGGGTGTAAGATAGGGGCAGTCAAGTGTTACACCGAGGTACTTGAATTCCTGGACTTGTTCGAGAGTGTGGTTTTGACTGTTCCGAATTATTAGACTTGCTGATTTATGCTTGTTTTGTGGGTTGGAGAATAACATCATCTTATTTCTTTTGTAATTCATGAGTAACTTATGCTGTGCAAACCAATTTTCAACTGACTCAAAGTTGGCTTGTAGTTCACTTGAGAGGGGATGTGGGTCACTGTGGCTGGAGACTAGGACAGCATTGTCCGCATAAAGGACCACGTTGCTATAGGCTTTAAGAAGGTTATTTAGAAATAGACTGAAGAGTAAGGGTCCAAGGATGGACTCTTGAGACACCCCTGAGCGCATGGGGAGGCTGCAGGAGAGGACGTCATTGATTTTAACTTGTATTCTACCTTCAAGGTAACTCTGGAACCAACAGGAGACCTCTTTGGAGAAGCCGAGTGAGGCGAATGCAGCAGGAGGGAATGGTTCATGGTGTTGATGGCATTGGTAAGGTCTATATATATTGACCCTACCATGTGGCCACAATCAAGGGCCTTGTGGGTGTAGTCTATATATTCAAGAAAATTTCAATATCTTCCTGGACATAAAGTCTCCACCACTCATTCACACCAAAGGGAGAGTACCGAGCTAATAATACCCCGAGAGGGCGGCAGGAGAGGCCAAGAGCTCACAATTTTAGGACAGAAGTCCATTTAGAATGGTTATGCCAAACGAAAGATGTCGCCTGTCATGGACATCCAGGGTATAGTGCTTGATAAAAGTGTGCACTGAGCTCCAGGTAGCAGCATTTCAAATATCTGCAATGGGCACGCTGCGGATTTCCGCCAGGGATGCCGCGACTGCTCTAGCAGAGTGAGCGTACACTCTGCCCTCCAGCTTAACCTGCACCATGGAATAACAGTGGTGAAGGCATGCCACCAGCCATGCTGAAATGCATCTGATAGTGACAGGCTGACCCAGCCGGGTCTTGCTGAAGGAAACAAACAGTTGCTGAGCTTTGCAAATTTCTTTTGTTCTATCTAAATAGAAACACAGAGCTCTTTTGACATCCAAAGAATGAAGGGTACACACTCCTTCATTTTTGAAGTTCGCAAAGTAAGTAGGTAGGACTAAAGGTTGGTTTAGATGGAATTCCGAAACAACCTTAGGATGGGTCCTAAGAACTACTTTGTCCTTATGAAACACAGTATACGGAGGGTCTGTGACCAAAGCATGTATTTCAGAGATCCTGCGGGCTGAGATAATGGCTACCAGGAAGGCCGTTTTCCAAGTGAGAAATTTTAGCTCACATGTAGCTAGAGGCTCGAAAGGCTTTCGAGTGAGCATGTCTTGTACAAGATTAATGCCCCAGGCTGCGACTGGGCATCTGATAGGTGGTCTGGTATGGAGAATACCCTTAAGAAACCTCTTAACTACTGGTAACTGAGCCAGTGACAAGGAAAGTACTGGTTCATGATAAGCTGAAATGGCACAAAGGTGAACTTTGACTACAGAGTATTGTAGACCTGAATTTGAGAGGTCTAAAAGGTACTCTAGAACTTTATTCAGTGGGCAGGAAAAAGGATTCAAAGAAGATTTTCACACCAGAGAGAAAAAAGGCTTTCATTTGGCTGTGTTAAGTTTTTCTAATGGCCGGCTTACGCACAGCCAAAAGAATATCTGAGACTCTGCGAGAGACATTAAACCTGTTCACTTCTATCTCTTCAGGAGCCAAGCGTAAAGGTGAAGAGACCTCAGACTGGGATGGACCTCAGGCCCCTGAGTCAGAAGGTTCGTCTGAAGGGGAAGCGCTTTCGGAGGGGCTTCCAACATACTGCTGAGTAACGGAAACCATATCTGTCGAGGCCAGAAGGGAGCAATGAGGATCATTTTGTCCCCCTGGGACTCGAACTTGAGAAGTACCTTCTGAATTAGAGGAACAGGAGGAAAGGCGTTATAGAAGGCATTTTGTCCACTGCAGCCTGAACACATCCTGACAGAAAATGCTGGGCCCTGGACTTCTGGAGCAGAAGAGAGGCAGTTTTGTGCTGAGTGGGGATGCAAAAAGGTCCAGGTCTGGAGTTCCCCACTCTGCGAATAGTGGCTGAACTACAGTTGAGTCTAGAGACCACTCATGAGGATCTGTCTCTGTTCTGCTGAGATGGTCTGTCAGTTCATTCTGCACTCCCGGCAGGTAGACCGCCTGAATTAAAGCTTTGTGCTCTAGACACCATTCCCACACTCTCATTACTTCCCTGCATAAAGGGTAAGAGTGTGCACTGCCCTGCTTGTTGATGTAATACATCACTGCTTTGTTGTCCGTTTAAAGGAGAATATTCTTGTGGCAGAGAATGTCCTTCAAAGCACTGACTGCATAAAGGACAGCTCTCATTTCTAAGATGTTTATGTGAAGCTGGGGCTCGTCTCGAGTCCACGTAACGTAGGTGTGGAGATTCTGACAGTGAGCTCTCCACCCCATCAGGGATGTATCCGTGGTAATGGAAATCTGATGATCCAGGGGGGCAAAGGGATACCCTTCCAGAAGATTGTCCTCTTGCGACCACCAGGTGAGTGACCTCTTCAGAGGTTCTGTCACCTTGATGAGAAAGGACTGAGGGTGAGTGGTTGGGGACCACTGAGTACTGAGCATCCATTGAGAAGTTCTCATGTGGAGGTGTGCTAGGGGTACAGTGAACGCCGAGGATGCCATGAGACCCAGTATCCGTTGCATCGAGACAGCTGAAACTGAACTGTTCTCTCTGATGTATCGGGCCATCTGTAGGATATCGCTCCTTCTGTCCTCTGATAGAAAAGCTTTCACACAGGTGGTGTCCAGAAGAGTTCCTATGAAAAGGAGCTTCTGGGAGGGCTGCAACTGCGATTTCTTGAGATTTAGCAGGACTCCCATAGACATGAGAAAGTCTGAGGCCGCAGCTACAGTGTCGAGAGTGCCTTGCCTGGAAGGGCTTGCTAGAAGCCAGTCACCAGATATGGGAACACCTGTATTCCAATCTTTCTGAGGTGCGCTGAGAGAACTGCACAACACTTTGTAAAAACTTGTGACGCCGAGGAGATATGCTGTCCCAAAGCCACAAACCGTAGGTATTTGTGATGCTTTGGGTGAATGGGAATATGCTGGTAAGCATCCGGCATGTCCAGGGAGGCTAGCCAGTCGTGTTGATGAAGCAAAGATAACAGGGTTCCTAGCGAAATCATTTTGAACTTTTTCTTGGGAAGAAATTTGTTAAATTTTCTGAGGTCCAAAATGAGGTGCATGCCCATGGTTTTCTTTGGAACCAGAAAGTAATGGGACTAGAACCCTGTGTTCCGTTGAAGCAGCGGAACTATTTCTACTGCTCTGTTGTTCATGAGGCCTTGTATCTCGGAAGCGAGATGCTCTGACTGAAATACTGACAGCCTGGGCTGTTGTTTGGGAGGACGATTCGGAGGGGTCTCTGAAAGATTGAGGGAATACCCCTCGCGGATTATCCGGCGGACCCATTTGTCCAATGTTATGGACTTCCACTGGTTGTAGAACTGAGTCAGATGACCTCCCACCGCTGAGAAAGTGTCCCCCTCGGGCAGCTGAGGTGGGACTTGGGCCAGAAACTCAGAAGGCAGCACCGGGCGCTTTGGGCCCTTGTGCTTTCTGTTGCGTTTTCTTTTGAGGCTGAGGGGCTTGGTTTTTATTAAAAGCTCCCCTGCCCTTGCCTCGAAAGGACTGACGGTTGTGAAATTGACACTTATTAACACCCCCTCCCCCTAAGAAGGGGCCGGAGCAGGTTGAGCCAATTTAATGGCAGATCTAGTCTTTTGTGTGGTCTCTAGAGCTTGCTCTACTTGAGGACTGAAGAGATACATACCGTCGAAGGGTAACGCCATGACCTGTTGCTGGGCATTATTCGTGAAGCCTGAAGTGCGCAGCCAGGAGTGACGGCAGGTACAAATGCCCGCCGCTGCCGCTCGGAAGGCAGTATCGAAAGCGTCCATAGCTGCTTTAACCTGCTGGTTGTTGGACTCGATGCCCCTGGTTATGGTTTGAAGAAGCTCTGAATTAGTGTCCAACTCCGGTAGAGCTTTTACCATTTGTCTGAGCGAATGCCAAAGAACGTACTCCTATTGCGAGAAATAACCCTGGTAGCTGGCAATAAGGCATACCCAAGGTGGATGCAGCAAGACTCTCTTACCTAAAGTATCTATCTTATGAGATTCTTTGTTTATAGGTCGGGCTGTAGTAGCCTGAGGGAGGACGACCTTATCATTCTCTGCCAAGACCGCAATAGGGCCCGCAAAGGCTTGGGAGGCCAAAATGGGTCGATCCTTGGGAGCAGTGTACTTTCCATCTATGGACTTAGCCACAGAAGAAATGAGAGCGGGATTATTCCATACCATTTAAGAGAGTGTCTCAAAGGAAGGCTGTACCAGGGGAGTTAAATCCATACGGATCACCGGGACATGAAGGTACTGGAGCCTTAAAAGCTTCCCAGGGTTGATATCTGTAGTCTGGAGAGAAAGAGTGGAATTCACATTTTTCAGCAGAGACTTAAATGACAGGTCCTTGACCACAGGTTCTGCAATAGGATTAAATCCTGTTCCTTCCATGTCATCACCCAGCATAAGGTCTGGGTCAGGCTCAGTATCACCTCCTGACAGCCCAGGAGGGACTGTATGGACAGGAAAGGAGTGAAAATCAGAAGGAAAAGGGTTCGGAGTCGAGAAACCCTGAAGACGTCACCCCAAGCCTCGGCGCTGAAAAAAAGCACGACGCCGCCTGACCTAGTGCCGTGCACGGCACAGAGATTGGCGGTGACAAGCAGCACGGCACCCAGGACGATGCCGAGGACAGCTCCGAGTGACCCATCAACACTGACGGAGCCGAAACCAACACAGGGCTCTGAAAACTAGGATTTGAGGAGAAAGAAGGAAGAATACCAGGAGGTAGAGGCATCAGTGTGGCCCCCTGCGCTGTAGCCATGTGGGGGGACACCTGAGCACGGAGTCAATGGCACTGAAGAAGGCGCTGCACGACTAGGGAGGCCCAACCGCCCTACCCGATCCCCCGAGGGCCCGAAGTGACCGGGCCAGGCACCTGGACCAACCTCAGAGCCCATTGCTCCATCAGAGCAGCCCACTGATGAAACCGCTCATCTGAAGCCCTACCAGAAGGCGGGGAAGGGCTCCGATGTTGAAGAAGTCGGTGACCAGAAACACAAACCGTTAACTCCGGAGGAGGAGACTGGCAACTGACCCCAATGACCGACCGTCGATGAGCAGACATACCAGAGGGCGACCTCGAGTGATGCTTTCTCTTCTTTGACCTATGGGCGAAGAAGAGCTCGAGGCCAAACGGTGCCGAGAATGCAACCATTTTCTTTTATGCTTCGGGGGACGACGACGCCTCCCTCAGGCATTGGACTGTCCGCTTGTCAGACCCCCGAGAGGCAGCGGACCGGACCCAGCCCGCTGACTGAACACCTTTTCATAAGTCTCTCACCGCCACCTGCCCCCGCCGTAGTTCGACCACAAGGAGGGCTGAAGACTTTCTGACGGAAAAACTTAAGTAAATTTACTTATTTATTTTTCTTTCTAAGAAAATAATAAAACTAATTTAAAGCTGAAGACTACAGCTGCTGTCGTGTGGATGTGAAATTTTGACTCCCGGGCGATGAGTGACGTCATCACCGAAGCGCACTCGACGGCTGGAAAAAAGGAACTGAGGCGGTTGGAGGGTCGGTGTCGAGGTAGTCTATACAGTGTGAGCTGGGCTCCCGGTGCTGCTTCCTCGTGGCCCTACCTAGGAGCTGGCCCTCCTGAAGATTTTTGGCTCCTGCTGGGTCCTAGCGCCTCTGGCATACTCCCATCAGTGTGAATGAGTGGTGGAGACTTTATGTCCAGGAAGATCTTGAGATCCAGTAAGTCTCTGCTAAACCTAGATTTCCCAAGTACCTTTTTTTCAGGTGCTTGTTTGATTCAGTTTATGTAACTCTTCTGAAGTAGAAGGGGGCAGTGTTTCGGGGGGTTCTGTAGCAGATCCCTTACTGTCAGGTTCCTCAAAAAAGTCAGAGGGAAGTACTCCACTGAGATCAGTGAAAGTGGTGTTGAAGGTATCAGCTATCTGTCTAGGGTCCTGTATAGCAGTCTTATTAATCGTGATCATTGAGAGTGATGTTTTGTTGGGCTTGCCTGTGATGGCTTTGATCTTGTCCCAAAAAAATTTTAATTACGTACCTCCCGTAATTCTTGATCAACATAGAAACATAGAAGTTGACGGCAGATAAGGACCGCAAGGTCCATCCAGTCTGCCCATTTATTTTTCTTGGATGAAGTCTTCACCACTCATTCACACTGATGGGACTATGCCAGAGGTGCTAGGAGCGAGTGGACGCTAAAAATCTTCAGGAGGACCAGCGCCAAGGTAGAACTGCATATGCGCAGCACCACGAGACAGGCTTGCGCCATATAGGCTACCTCAGCGTCAATCCTCCAACTGCCTCAGTACCTTTTTTACTGAGGAGGTACAGTGTAAACTAACCTAGTGAAACTACCTATGTCGGACACAAGATAGTCCGAATAACCCATACAAGAAGGGTCAATACAATAGAGCCTTCACGGCCCATCCACCGAGGGAGTGAAGACCAAAACAGATAAGTGAGCTCTGGGGATGGAGGGTTGGGCGTGTGAATGAGCAGTGGAGACTTCGTCCAACAAAATCAAGAATTACAGTAAGTACGTAATTTACATATCTTCCTGGACATAATGTCTCCACCACTCAGTCACACTGGTGGGAGAGTACTGAGCTTAAATAACCCCCAAAAAGGGTGGCAGAAGAGAGGAAGTCACTCAAGACAGAAGTCCATGAAGGACTGTCCTGCCAAAGGATGGATGTTGTCTGGCATGGACATCTAAAGTGTAGTGCTTTACAAAGGTGTGCACAGAGCTCCAAGTAGCTGCACTGCAGATGTCCGCTTTGGGCACGTTCTGAATTTCTGCCAGAGATGCCACGACTGCTCTGGTAGAATGGGCATATACAGTATAACCTCATTTATCTGAATGTGCTGGGGGACAAAAAATGTTTGGATTAATGGGGTTTCGCACAAGTGAGGAAACTTTACATTTAAGTCTGTTAAGCTGGGAGACAAATCACAGTTTCGGATACCTGAAAGTCTTGGATAATTGAGGTTTGGATAACTGGGGTTTACTGTACCCTGCCTTCCAGCTTGACCTGCGCCATGGAGTAGCAATGGCATAGACATGCTGCCTCCTAGGTGAAATACACCTGATGGCAACGGGCTGACCCCGCCAGGCCATGCTGAATGAGACAAAGCGTTGCTTAGAATTGCGCATCTCTTTCATTCTGTCGATGCAGAACTCTTAACATCCAGAGAATGTAGGGTACACTCACTTCATTCGGGAAGTTTGCAAAGTAGGTCGGAAACCAAGGGCTGATTCAGGTGGAACTCCGAGACTACGTTGAGGAGACATTTAGGATGGGTTCAGAGAACCACCTTGTCCTTGTGAAATACTGTAAAAGGAAGGTCTGTGACCAGGGTATGTATTTCAGACACTCTGCGAGCGGAGGTAATGGCTACGAGGAAGGCATCCTTCCAGGTTAGGAACTTCAACTCGCAGGTTGCTAGAGGCTCAAAGAGTTTATGAGTGAGCATGTCTAGCACAAGGTGAATATCCCAAGCGGCTACCGGTCTCCTGACTGGTGGCCTAGTGTGGAGGATACCTTCAGGAACCTCTTAACCAAGGGCAACTTAGCCAATGACAGGGTGGATAGGATCTTACTTCGAGACACAGCTCTTGCAGCAGGTTACACCATTAGGACTGAAGCCGTCAGGCGCCAGGACCCCTCGGAAATCTTTCTAGCTAGCTATCTTCAGCGGGGACCGCGCCGTCGGTCCCCTCCGGCGTCAAGCGTGGTACAAAAGAGCGATCCCTCCAGAATCCCCAATTCTTTCCACGCCGAACTGCATGCCTCGACCTCGGTCACAGTCTAGCGCGCGACGCGTGGTTCCAGAACTTCCTTCGGGAAATTATCTACAATCAAGAATTTTCGAACTCTGATGTCCTCTCCGACCTCCGGTCACTTATCCAAGTGCGCGTGTGGCAAACAGATCCCCTTTAAGGACCCGCATTCCGCGTGCGTCCGGTGCTTGGGCCCAGACCACGACACCAAGGCCTGCTCCCTGTGCCAGGGGTTCAACAGTCGCACCAGGATCCGCCGGCAGAAGGCCCTCCAGGCATTTTTGCTAGAGGAACAGCTCGGGCCATGTCATCTAAGGGGAATCGTCTCACAGACACGGGGAAAAGAAGAAGAGGAGAGGATCTTCCCGGTTGCCGTTTCGAGCCTCTGAGTCCCGCAGCTCGGTTCACGGTCGACCGGTCCCCGTCTAGGGGCGTCTCTTCCCCAGCTGCGGCTCCAGTTCCGAAGCCTGCTCAGGCCTCTTCCGCCAGGCCGTCGTCCTCTTCAGCCCAGAAGGCCGTGGCGAAGTCAGGGGAACGCCACCACCATCATCACAAGTCGGGCTCCCGCTCCTCGGTCCCCCCCCCGGAAGACCTTGGACCTGACACCGCTGAAGAAGCCGGTGGATCCGGCGTCAGCCAGACCGGCGTCGGCCGCACGCCACAGTTCCTCTGAGCCGTTGTCGGCCAGCCAGCCGTCGTCGGCCTCGTCCGCGCATCGGACGTCGGTGGGGGGTCCGACGTCCATGCTGCCTTAGCCAAGGGCTCCTGCGCCTCCGACGGCCGTCGGTCAGGAGTCCCTCATGGAGGAGGAATTGGTCCAGCCCGAAGACCAGACTGGCGCTCCCGGCCGCGAGCAGTCTCCCAGGGGTCCCTCGCCACCGCCCGAGGCCCCCGCGGAGCCGTTGCGGGACCCGGCACGGCCGCCCCTCGGGCCGGCGCCGGGTTGTCATTGGCGAGGTGAAGGACCTGTTTACGATGGTGGGACACCATTAGAAGGACGTGGTACCCCCAGTCCCTCCTCCTCCTCCTCCTCCTGTACCTACTCCGGCCCGGCCCACCTTCACCTGTGAGGTCAGCCGGCCTTTCCGTCCCAGGGGCCTGAGACTCCTCCCAGGGGCCGTCATTCCCAAAGGAGACCTCCGTCCAGATCTTAGTCTTCTGGATCGCCCAGTCCCAAGAGATCCAGAAGGCGCGTCTCACCGTCGGCGGAGACCGGATCATCCTTCTCTACTTCTAGATCCCGTCTCGGCCTCTTCCCTCGCCGACCCACGTGAGACTCCACGGTCTCCTCCGGATCACCCTTCCTTCATGGATATTTTACGCCATATCCAAGAGAATATGGGGTGGGAAGCTGAAGAGTTGGAACCCGAGAGGTTACGCCTGGCCAAGTACCTTCGGCAGAAGGACCCTAAGCCTGTGGTGGTGCCACCCTTGGTGGACACTTTTGTGGACGTCACCAAGGCTGCGTGGAAGCGTCCACATTCGCTCCCGGCGGTGCCGAAGAAGGCTGACCGGTTGTACAGGGCTCCTAAGGGGGACCAGTACCTGTCACAGCACCCTCTGGCTGATTCTCTGGTGATCACAGCCTCACATGACCAGTCTCAGAGGCCGCAGCATCTGATCACCCTGCCACCGGACCCTGAGTCCAAGCAGTTGGACTCCTTGGGTAGGCGCACGTACGCTTCCGCGACTTGCGCCATCAGGTCCCTGAACTACCTTACCCACATGGTGCAGTTCCAGAACGCCTTGGGAACAGGAGCCTAGAGGCGGCCGAGAGGCTGCCAGATGGTGGGCAGAAAGAGGAGATGCTCAGCTTCTCGAGCGGTTCAGGCGTGGGACCCAAGTTCTGAGAGCCGCGTATGACTCTGCGGACTCTTCAGCCAGAGCGGCTGCATCAGGCGTTTGCCTCGGAGGCACTCATGGCTCCGTGTCTCGGTTTCACTCCGGACGTCCAGAAAAACATCCTGGACGTACCCTTTGAAGGTGAGGTGTTGTTTGGTAATCCATCCGAAAGGATTACCAAACTCCAAGAGGCCGGAAAGGCGGTCCGGTCAGTCCAGGCGATGTACCAGCCGAGGCTTGGTTCCTTTCGTAGGAACCAAGGCCATTTTCGTGGGCAGACTCAGAGGCAACAGCCCCGTTCCGCCACACAGCACAGGGGCTCTGGTTTTAGGAGGACCCAGGGGAAGCAGTCCACCAGCAGGGGTCAGCGCACTCCCAAGGCCATCCAGCCGGCGGGTCCCTCAGCCGCCACAGCATGACTCCTTTCTGGTCCCCGCCCCTCAGGATCAACGGGAAGTTTCGGTCGGGGGTCACATTGCGAACTTCCTGTCGGGATGGCAGGCAATAACCACCGACAGGTGGGTGCTTCAGTTGGTTGGCATCGGCCACTTTTTAGAGTTCGCAGAGCAGTCACCCTCGAGGCCTCCTCTGCTCTCCCGGTATTCGGGTCAGCACCTTGCCTTAATTTGGCAAGAGATAATCGCACTCCTGAGCAAGGGAGCGATTCAGCATGTCCCAGGAAACCAGAGAGGACTAGGGTACTATTCTCACTTTTTCCTGGTTCCCAAAAAGACAGGGGACCTCCGTCCTATTCTGGACCTAAGCGACCTCAACATATCAGTCGCATACAAAAGATTTCGCATGGTGACCCTTCTGGGCCTAATTCCCATGCTAAAACAAGGCGCCTATTTAGCGTCCCTAGACATGCAGGATGCCTACCTGCACATCCCCATAGCTCGGGCGCATCAGAGGTTCCTGCGTTTCGAGTTCCTGGGCCACCACTTTCAGTTCCGGCTCGCCCTTCGGACTGTCATCCGCCCAAGGGTCTTTACCAAATGCATGGCAGTCGTGGCAGCTGCTCTAAGGAAAAGGGGCCACTATGTGTTTCCGTACCTCGACGATTGGCTTCTCATGGCGCCTCCAGGGAGGCGCTCCTACTAGCGATCCAGGACACCCAGGTCCTGTTTGGATCGCTGGGGATTCTCATAAACCAGGAGAAGTCGGTCTTGGTACCGTCGCAAAGCCTGCAATTTATAGGTGCAGTGCTGGACACGGTCCAGGGGAGGGCTTTCCTCCCAGTCAACAGGGCGGAATGCATCAGGTCTCTCATAGAGGACCTTTCAACGAATCAGACCGCTCCGGCCAGGTCGGTCCTTCGTCTGCTCGGACACATGGCTGTGGCCATTCCCACGGTACCCTTCACGCGACTCCACATGCGGATAACGCAGTGGGACCAGAGGCAAGACCATTTGCAGCACCCAGTCAGAATCACGAAACGGGTGGTTCAGGACTGGCAATGGTGGTTAGCCCCCGGGTCGCTTTCCAAGGGCGTCCCTTTTGCAACGCCGTCCCCGGAGATAACCCTCACCACAGACGCCTCAGGTGGGGAGCTCACCTGGATGGGGTGAAGTCTCAAGGTGTATGGAGTCCACTGGAAGCTCATCTTCACATCAATATTCTAGAGATGAGAGCGGTCCTCTATGCACTCCAGGCTTTCCAGTCCATGATCCCACCGTGTACCATCCTGCTTCAGACGGACAACACGGCGGTGATGTATTACCTCAACAAACAAGGAGGCGCACACTCTTACCCCCTTTGCAGGGAGGCCATGAGAATGTGGGAGTGGGTAATCGGACACGGCGTAAGTTTGATTGCAATACATGTTCCCGGTGTGGACAACACGATCGCAGACGGTCTGAGTCGCACTCAGGCCAGAGTCCACGAGTGGGAACTTCTTCAGAATGTGGCAGAGGATCTGTTCATTCGATAGGGAACCCCTGAGCTAGATTTATTGGTCCCCATCCAGCATAAAACTGCCCAATTTTTGCTCGCTAGATCCAGGGCCTGGAGTTTTCTGGCGAGCATTGTCTCTCTCCTGGGAGAACAGATTCCTCTCGCCTTTCCTCCCTTCCCGTTGATCCAGAGAGTTCTTCTCAAACTGCGCAGGGAGCATGCACGTCTAATTCTGGTGGCCACCTTTTATTTATTTATTTATTTAGTTAAACATCAGTTTAGAAACCTTTGAGCCAGAGGCTCATTTACAAAGGTACCTCGTCACAAAGAGGACATCAGAACAGTAGTACAAGGGACACAGTACTTACAAACAAAAAAGTTACAGTTCAATTACAATTTTGTTACAATAGAGTACAATCTCCGAGCAAAAGATAACAAAAGGTGCAAAACTTACGGTTGGGGGAGAGCTGGTGGAGGTAGAAGGAGGAGATAGGGGAGGAGGAATAAGTAGGAAAGGAAGGGGGGGAGCCGCTCAGTGAGCATTGTCAAACAGAGTATATATATATATATATATATATATTTTTTTTACACTAGGCTAGCGGCAGACAGATCTGGTTCCCATTGCTGGCACAGCTATCCCAGGAACCTCCGCTCCCGCTGCCGCTCAGTTCACACCTTCTGTCTCAGGAGCGAGGTTCATTGCTGCATCCGGATCTTCGCTCTTTGAACCTGCACGCATGGCTCCTGAGAGCGTAGCCATTTTGCGACACGGGTCTCGCAAGAGGTTGCGGAGGGCCTCTCTGCAGCCAGGAAGCCAAGCTACACACGCTTACATATGCCATGAAATGGCGTTTGGTTTTGTTTGTGGTCACGGGTCAGTGACCTCTCCCTTAGGTTGCCCTGTGGGGCAGTCTTGGACTACCTCCTTTCCCACTGTCGGGTTGGCCTACTCCTCTATTAAGGTGCACCTGTGCGCTATTTCGACTTATCATCTGCCAGTGGGACAGCGCACTATTGCTCAGCTTGATGCTTCTCGTGAGTTTTTGAGAGGGGTGTTACACCTTAGGCCTCCTATCAAGGACCCAGTTCCTCCATGGGATCTCCTTTTTGTCCTGGAGCAGCTCACTCTTCCTCCCTTTGAACCAGCCGCGGATTGCGAGCTACGTTTTCTGTCGTGGAAGACGTTGTTTTTAGTTGCCGTTACTTCAGCCAGAAGGATTTCTGAGCTTCATGCCCTCATGTGTAAAGAGCCTTATTTGGTTTTTCACCGGGACAGAGTATCTCTGAGGACAAACCCGAAGTTTTTGCCTAAGGTGGTTTCAGCTCTCACTCTAAATCAGGACATCGACCTTCCGGTCTATTTCCCGAGTTATTCGAATAGAGGAGAGGCTTTGCTCCACACTCTGGATGTTCACCGCAGCCTGAGGTATTACCTCAATAGAACTAAGCCCTTTCGGGCTTCTGATCAGCTCTTTGTCTCCTTCGCACAGAGAATGAGAGGACAGCCGGTGTCGAAGCAATCCTTATCCCGCTGGCTCGTGCAATGTATTTCTCATTGCTATCAAGCTAGGCATAAGCCCCTCCCGGGTTCCATCCGGGGACATTCCACTAGGGGTGTGGCCACCTCCTTTGCTGCTCTCAAAAATGTCTCATTCTCAGCCATTTGAGCTACGGCTACTTGGAGCTCTGTGCATACCTTTATCAGGCATTATAGTCTGGACATAGCTTCTAGGCGAAGGGCCGGCTTCGGCCTGGCCGTGTTGCAGGGCCTCTTGTCCTGAGTCGGGATTTGGTTTGAATTTCTCCGCTTCTTCCTCTTCCTCCTCCTCCTCCCAATGTTTGTGGGACAAGCATTAGTGCTTGGGAATCAGTCCTAATGGTGTAACCTGCTGCAAGAGCTGTGTCTCGAAGTTATATAGTACAGTTACGTAAGAACTTACCGTAACAGTAGATCTTCGAGAACAGCTCTTGCAGCAGGTCCCTTCCCGCCCTCCGTGTCCCCCTTGGAGGAAGTATGGCTCGTGGCTGTTTAAAAAAAAAACAAAAAAAACAAGAACAAACAAAGGAAAGAAAAAGGGAGGGAACCCTTTTTCTCCCGAACGGCTGAAGAGCGTAGAAGTTTGATATTCACTTGGGAAGAGTGAATTGAGTTTGGTTGCCTTCTGGCGGTGGATCTCGGTCTCCCTTTCTGATGTCATCCTACGGCCGGGAGTCTCCGCCGGGAGAACTAAAGGATTCTGAGGACCGCCTTTTGTACCACCACACCTGACGCCGGAGGTGGACCGACGCTGGGGCGGTCCCCGCTGAAGATAGCTAGCTAGAAAGATTTCCGAGGGGTCCTGGCGCCTGACGGCTTCAGTCCTAATGGTGTAACCTGCTGCAAGAGCTGTTCTCGAAGATCTACTGTTACGGTAAGTTCTTACATAACTGTACTTTTGTGATAAGCCGAGATCACGCAGAGATGAACCTTCACCGTTGAGTATTGTAACCCTGTATTTGACAGGTCCAGCAGATACTCAAGGTCTTTGTTTGGTGGGCAAGAAAAGGGTTCCAGGGAGGAGTTTGCGCACCAGATAGAAAATCGTTTTCATTTAGCCTTGTAGGTTTTACTAGTGGATGGCTTGTGTGCCACTAGGAAAATGTCTGAGACCCTATGGGAGACGTCAAATCTACGCAGTTCTATCTCCTCAGGAGCCAGGCGTGGAGGTGAAGGGACCTCAGGTTGGGATGGACCACTGGGCCCTGAGTCAGGAGGTCCGCTTGAAGAGGCAGTTGTCTCAGTGGAACTTCTGACACACTATTTATTAATGGAAACCAAATCTGACAAGGCCAGAAAGGGGCGATGAAAATCATCCTCCCATGTGCCTCCTGTTTGAGCAGTATGCTCTTAATTAATGGAAGAGAAGGAAATGTGTACAGAAAGCATCTTGTCCACCACAGTCTGAATGCATCCTGACAGAAAACGCAATGTTCTGGATTTCTAGAGCAGAATAGAGGCAGTCTTGCGATGAGCGGGGGACGCTAAAAGGTCCAGGTCTGTGTTCCCCATTCTTCGAAGAGTGATTGCATGACGCTTACGTCGAGAGACCACTCATGTGGATCCGCCTCTGTTCTGGACACCTGGCAGATAGATATGAAAATTATGTACCTACCGTAATTCTTGATCTTTCTGTGTATCTTCACCATTCATCACTTCTGGGTATAGCCTTCCAGAGCTAGGACCCAGCAGGAGACTTTCTTCCCATGGGCAGAGCTGACGCAGGGACAGCGCCACCCTCAAGGCCAACGTTCTATGTGGTGCTCTCAGGTTGGCAGTTAACTGCCATCAGCTCCGCCCCAAACCTCAGTTCTGAGACGCTGAGAGAGAGAGAGAGAGAGGAAGAAAGGGGTGGAGGGGTGGGGCAAGAGAGTCCAAGGGACAGACAAAAAGGAAAGGATATAAAAATCAAAGGAGATATAAATGTCAGAGGGGACAGAATAAGAAATAAGTTAATTGGGATTGGGAGGGGCCCCAATCTCTGGAAAAGAAGAGGGATTGGAGGGAAAGAGGAAGAAGAAAAAGAAGAAATAATTGGGAGGAAGAGAGGACTGCGCTACCTGACTCTGCGGACCTGGACCCCCAATGTCAAGAGGAGAAAAAACCCTAGAATGCCTGGTCCAACCAGTCTGCCCGTTTAGAGAGGAAACGATTGCCAAGGCAGCAAAGCCTAGCCAAGCAAGCAAGGTTTTTAAGGGACAAAACTCCAGGCAGACAAAAGGCAAACCAGTAGGGTTAGCTGCAAGACTTTCACAGGGCCCGCAGCTAGAAGATGAAAGTAAAAGGAAGCCAAGAGCGTGTCCTCTCCCCTGCCGAAAGAAAAGGAGGCTCCAAGAAGAGAACCCTAAACTATAATATAATCATAAAGGGATTAGTCACGAGGAACAGCAGAAAGGAGAACATCAAAGTACGGAGGGGAGAAGGGAGATCTCAGTCCCACCACCCCACCACAAAGCAATAAGAAGGAGACCACCTCCCACCCCATCAAGATCCCAAGGGGATAAACTCATCCCTGTGTGTCTCCAGGATCTCATCTCTCCTGGCCGCAAGGGAAGGAGAGGGGAGAGCTGAAAAAGGCAGGGAGACACACGGGGGGAGGGAGGAAGCCCAGAGACTGAAGCCCAAGGGGGAAGGTGGGCGAGATCTAGTGATGAATGGTGAAGATGCACAGAAAGATCAAGAATTACGGTAGGTACGTAATTTTCATATCTTATCTGTGTCAGTCTTCACCATTCATCACAACTGGGTGAACACCGAGCCCCCCCAAAGGGGGCCCAATACAACCCTATGGGACTAAATTCCGTAGCCTCTAGTGGGGGAGACTGGAGGAGAGAACCCCTATGGGCCTTGAGAGACCCGAGACTGGTCTGGGTGAGACGGAGAACCCCCAGTGAGGGAAGGAAGGCACCCCGAAAGCTGTCGTCTCACCCTTACAGGAGAAAAGGTGGGTTCTCCGGTAGGCGGAGGAAATCACCCTATGCTGGGCCAAGAGTGACAACCAGGATAGGCAAATCCATGCCGTATGCCTAGTGCAGATCGCTGTCCCCACAATCCTGGAGGTCACCTTGTTGGCATCGTAGGACGTCCTTGCTTGGTGTCTTGCCTGGTTTCCTCAGAATCAGGCATCAAGGCCAGGAGCTGACCTAGCCTGGACCACAAGAACCTATCATAGGAAGCATAGTGGGCCTGATGAGAAGCGATGGAAAGAAGGAGCAGTGCCAAGTAGAAGGTCCTCCTTCCCTAGAAGTCAAAACCCGCAGAGTCTGTGTCTGGGGGCCAGCCACAGTGAGGGGTGCAAAGCCCAGAAGGAGTGTCCAACTGCGTCAGACCCGAAAGGGGGTGAGACATTAGTCCTGGAGACTCCGGGGGACTGCAATACTGCTGGTGCAGATCCCTTCGGGCTGGAACTGTGGAGAAGGGACGCTGCCAGAGCAAACGTGACTTTTTCCAGATAAGGACAGGCCAGGCAGGAACCACCAGGTTGGCCGCGCTGTATTCACTTAGGAAGGTGTGTGTCACGTGCTTGGTACTGCTTTCAGATGATTGAGTAATATGGAGCTCATCCAGCATCCTCGCATGGAAGCGCTGATACGTTGAGAGATCAGACGCTGGGGAGATGTGGACAGAAATTTCCTCTACCCCTGAGGAGGATGAGGAGGCTGAGGAGCCTGGTGATTCAGGGTCAGGCTGCGTGGGAGTGTGGTGGAACACCTGCTTGTCCATGGCCTGAAGGTAAGTGGGAAAATGCACAGCTGACCCCCTGAATTGTTCCCAGGTCAGAGGCCCCCTTGGACTGAAAATACCTGGAAGAGAAGGAGATGGAAACAGAGGTACAGGGGCCAAGCTCCTTGAAGGAAGAGTACATTCTCTGTCCGGGCGGGCGGGGGGCCTAGGGGAGGCTCCCAACTGGGAGGGAGACCTGGAAGCCCCAACAGCCAGCAACCGTTCAACCAGGTCGGAACGGCTTTAGCTATGCCGGAGGGAAGAATCCCCCCTATGAGGTGACCAGGACCGGGTGAGCCCAGAAGGACAGTCCCTGGCCCCCAAAGTAGAGGTTCCTCTCGAGGAAAGAGAAAGGGAAGGGTGAGGATCCGCACGACGACTCCTCCCTGAACCTGGGTGGGTCCCAGGGAGAGGCCGCTGTGCCGAACCCAGGCCCCTTGACATCTCAGACTCCGAAAGAGCCCTCTGCCTCGATACCACTAGCCTAGGCAGCTGGCAACGCCGGACGGACTCCCAAAGAGTCTATCCAGGGTGCAGCACCCTCCCCCCTCCTGGGGTGCCTCGGGCTGTCCCAAACTTGGACTGTCCAAGCACACCAATGAAAGGGGTCCCCCAGCTGAAAGGGCAGACAACCCAGCGACACCGGGTTGCGCAGCAGTGGCCACCTGGACCACTACTGGCTGGTCAGTGCCACTGACCCCAGAATCAGCTGGAACTGTCCACCCCACAGAGGGAGGCCGAGTGGGGGCTGAAGTGGTGGACATGGAGGCGTCAGAGGACTCTGAAGAGTCCAGGAGCCAATCTGGATCAGACAGAGTCCTCCTCCTCCGAAGTGGACACAGAGGTCTGGCGCCAGACCACTCCCTGAACCCTACCAGTTCCTGGGCCGCAAGCAGCTCTGCCCTTGGCGCCGGGTGAATGGCACCACAGTTGGATGCGACAGCGGTGGCGGCGCATGCACCCCCGGTGCCACGAATGGCGCTGGCATCAGAAGCAGCGCTGACCGTAACGCTGTTCCCCTTCCCAGCACTGTGAACGGCACTGGAGTGAGAAGTAGCGCTGCTCCCCTCCCTGGCGCTGCCAACGGCGCCAGAGTTAGAAGCGGTGCCGTCCTCAGCCCCGGTGTTGAGAGCAGGAACTGCCCCAAGAACAGCGTCAACACCTCCCATGGCACTGCTACTGTCCCCGGCACTGCGAACCGCACCGGGGGAGAGAGAGAGGCGCTGAGGGATGGCCCAGCGCTGCCCAGGCCCCTGGCACTGCAAGCTGCACCGGAAGCAAGAACGACGCCAACAGACGGCATCGAGGACGGTGCCGGCCTGGGCCCGCAGGCGCCATGACGCGGCAACGGGGGAGCCCTCGATTCCGGAGAGGTGACTGCCAAGGCGGTGCCTCCCGCCTGACCCCCGAGAGGGCCGGACTGGTCCTCCTGCACCGTGGAAAGAGCCCCCACCACGGCAAGGCTAGATGAGGCGGAAGCCCCCTCCTCCACGGGCCATATAGGACCGGGAGGGACCCGCCCGGAGGAACGGTCAAGAGTCCTGTCCTTGGCCCGCCAACTGTGAACCCGTACCCCGAATGTCGGTGGCGTATGCCCTACTTTCAATGCGTGCCACTCGAGAATGCGATGGTTCATCGAGAAACAGGTGTCACAGTTGTCCATGTAGTGGGCTGGGCCGAGGCAGAAGAGACAGCGGTCATGCTGGTCTGTGACGAAATACTGGCAGCCGCAGGGGCACCGATGCATGGGAGGCCGCTCTGGCCTTCGATGACTTTTTGCACCCAGGATGAGACATGACTGGACAGAAAAAGAATCAAAACACAGTACTTGACGTCGCTGAGAAAGAAAAAAGGAACGGTCTTACCGGTACCAAAAGTGACATTGAGTAGATGAAACAGAACCGAGATTTAAAACGCAGATTACTAGGCTGCAACTACTATGCAGTAATTTTGCTTGAAGCTCCTCATGAGGTCCTTTCTCGATGGCGGGAGAAGTACTGAGGTTTGGGGCAGAGCCGACGGCAGTTAACAGCCAACCTGCGGCGCCACGTGAACGCCGGCCCCCGAGGGCAGTGCAGTCTCGTATCATTCGCCCATAGAACAACAAAAATAAAAAAAGTCCCGCGGGGTCCTAGCTCCGGAGGGCTATACCCAATAGTGATGAATGGTGAAGACTGACACAGATAAGATCAGAGCATTTTGCTTCAGACACCATTCCCACACTTTAACTTTATTTTTACATTTTCAGTTGTTTTATAACAAAGACAAAGAGACATTGTATCCATGACAGTCCACACAATTATCAACTTTAGGGGTCGCAGCCCTTTTAATCATAGGATTAGTGCATCAAGGATATATTGATACCACATGTGGGGGGAAAACCAAATGACATTATATAAAATTATAGCAGAAGCTGATGCTGCTTAAAGTAAGCCCAAGAGCAGTATGACTTTCTCGTAGGAACTAAAGGCCACAAAAAGTCCAGCTTTTGCCTGCCAGAACTCAGGCTATTGGCGTCATACTTAAACCCTAAAGATAGTTCTTAAAATGTAGTATAACTTGGTAGCCTGGTCAACGATTAACTGTAAATTACTCTAAGCACAGAGTTTGAGATAAACCTCCAAATGAAGTTAACAAGATATAAGGAACTAAGATAGTATTTTACACTAGGGCTCCTAAAGAACCTTCCAGCACTAAAAGGTTATTTGTTAAGAGCTTGAAAAATCCAAAAGTCCAAGGCATAAAGTTCATCAAGAAAGGCAGAAGTAGCCGGCCCGCCGGCGCAGCGGTTGGATTCTGCTTGCGGCGCCAGCGACCTGGGTTCGAGGAGCGGGCCCGGGTCACTGGAGGGTCGGCCGGGAGAGAGAAGGATTGGCGTCCAGCGACAGCTCTCCTTCTCTGGGGAGGAGGCAGGATAGGTCCTAGCCGGAGGCTGGGAGCATCGCGAGGCTGTACAGCCTGGAGTTACCTGGGGAGGAGCGGACGCCATGATGCTTGACATCACCACGCTGCCCTCGCAGAAAACCAGAAGAACTGCTCGCTGGCCACCTAGATGGACGGCCCCCATTCCCGAGCACCTCCAGTGCCTATCCAGGGCCTCCTGCTCCTCAGCAGCATCCCCGGGCCCCAATGTAGTGTGTGCCGGGGTCTTCCCTTCCGCCCCGGTGCCCTTCCCCCTCGGAGGAGGGGGACCTGCCCGGTGATAGAGATACGCTGGGATATCCCGGGGATCGGCTGTGATATGAGGACCTGAGGAGGGCTGGATAAAGGTCAGTGGGGTTGGGTGGGAGCTTGTGGAGCCTGAAGTAGTGGGGGCCAGTGTAGCATGGGGTAGGTGGTATAAACATATCATGCAAAAAAAAAAAGAAAGAAAGGCAGAAGTAAATATAAAGGCGTGCATACCTTTCCTCAATCTCCCTCTTTGTCTCCCGATCATTCTCACACTCTCATTGCTTCCCTGCACAGAGGGTAAGAGTGTGCATCATCTTGCTTGTTGATGAAGTACATCACTGCTTTGTTGTCCGTCTGAAGAAAAATCGTTTTGCGACAGAGGATGTCCGTCACGGCTCGGACAATGTGTAAGACAGTTCTTATTTCCAGAATGTTTATGTGGAGCTGAGACTCATCCTGATTTCACAGACCCTAGGTGTGGAGATCCTGACAGTGAGCTCCCCAGTCGACTAGAGATGCATCTGTGGTGATAGTGATCTGTGTCTCCTGTGGAACTAAGGGAAAGCCTTGAAGCAGGTTGTCCTCTTCAGTCCACCAGGTGAGTGACCGCTTGAGAGGTTCCGTCACCTTGATGTGAAAGGACTGTAGATGTGTGGTCGAAGACCACTGAGCATCCACCGAGTGGTTCTCATGTGAAGATGAGCCCGAGGCACCATAAACACTGATGATGCCATGAGACCCAGTATCCGCTTTATTGAGAGAGCTCGAACCGAGTCGATCTCTTTGATGAAGCAAGCCATCTGGAGGACACTGTTTCTCCTGTCCTTCGGAAGGAAAGCCCTTGCCCTGGAGGTGTACAGGAGGGCAGCTATGAATAGGATCTGCGAGGGCTGCAGTTGCGATCTTTCCAGACTGAACAGGACTCCCATGGATGTGAGGAACCTGGAAGCCATGGTCACTGCTTCCTGTGTGCCCTGTCTGGAGGAGCTTACTAGGAGCCAGTCATCCAGATATGGAAATACTTGATTTCCGAGTTTCCTGAGGTGCCTTGCGAGTACTGCAAAGCACTGTGTAAAGACTTGCGGTGCCGAGGACAGCCCAAAGGGCAGTACTCTGAATTAGTAGTGCTGACCCAGAGCCACAAATCAGAGATACTTGTGGTGGCTTGGGTGCTCGGGAACATGTTGGTAGGCATCCTGCATGTCCAGGGAGACCAGCCAATCATTTTGATGAAACAGAGGTAGAAGTGTGCCGATAACACCTTGAATTTCTCCTTGAAAAGGAATTTGTTAAACTTCTTTAGGTCTAGAATAGTGCACATACTGTCTGTTTTCTTTGGAACTAGGAAGTAATGGGAGTAGAAACCTGTGTTCCATTGATCCTGCGGAACTACTTCTACTGCCCTGTTGAACAGAAAGCCTTGAATCTCGGAAGCGAGGAGGTCTGACTGAGTGACAGTCTGGGCTGTCATTTGAGTGGATGATTTGGAGGGGTTTCCAAAAAATTTAGAGAGCAACCCTCGCAAGTTATCCTGAGAACCCATTTGTCCGAAGTGACTGACTTCCACTAGTTGCAAAACTGAGTCAGATGCCACCCTACTGCTGAAGAAGAGTCCCCCTCAGACAGCTGAGGTGGGACTTGGGCCAGAATCTCAGAGGGTGGCACTAGGTGCCTTTGGGCCCTGTGCCTTCTGCTGCATTTTCTTTTGCGGCTGGGGGGGCATGATTGTTGAAGCCCCCTCTGGCTTTACCACAAAAGGACTGACTGTTATGAAACTGCCAGTAGTTTCCCCAGTAGGGGCCGGTCTGCCATCTTTTATTTTTTTTTTAAACTTTGTGTTTATTTTTTTTTTCCATGTAAAATCATACACAAATTACCTCATACAGAGTAATAGCAAAATCAAAGGACAAACACCCACACATATAGCTGATGTTCATAATACGACCCCCTGTAATCTGTTACAAGGGGAAGGGGGACAGAATATCCAACATGTTACCAAAGAAAGTGTCCTGGATATGCCAACCATCTCAGCGGCCTTGGAATGTCCACATAAGGTAGAATTAACTAAGGCATTAAGACACAGTTCTAAAGACTGCTGTTAATCCAGATGACAAAATATGTTGAAAAGGAAGTATGTGCCAGTTCTCAAAAAATGCCACAATCTGCTGAAAATTAGAACAGCATCAACATTCAAACAGCAAAATTGGTGATATTAACCGTCTAATTTCTTAAAACAGACTTGATACCAGGAACAGGCAGGCACAAACACAACCTAGTTAACATGCAGAGCTTCCTAGTTAAGATTTGGGAGCAACTGGGAACAACATAGCCCAGACAAGATCGGGAAAAAATATGCAAAGGGTGGAGAAACCCACTATGTGGAATACGATGTCCAGCATCGCACTCCCTTCCCAAACTAATACATAGCAGTATCCTCAACTATCATAGTAACCATGAGTCCCAAACATTCTAGTCCTCACAAAATAGTCCAAAGTCCCCAAAATCACTCACAAGCTCTAGGCACCTAAATGACTGAGCACTTGCCAGCAGTGAAATCAGTCTTTCCCTGGCACAGCAAGGATCTCCTCGTCTTCCGCCATCTTGCTATCTGAATACTGAGCCCCACATCTTTCGACCAATGGATACCAAAATTTGCCCTCGGGCCCTCTGAAACCAACACCAAATAAGATGTGCAACAAAGATCAGCACAGTCGGTATGTAATCCATAAGGGAAACGGACGAGTCAGAGCCCAAAATGTCTTTCAAAGGATCTATCTTCTCCAGCATAGTTTCGCACAAGACCCGTTTCTCAAGGCCTCCGGGTTGCGCTTCCTCTTCACATGGCCAAACCACGATCCTCAAAACAGAGTTAGATCGCTCGTCACAGTCCTGTACAGCATCCATTGGAGCCACAGTTGCTGCCATGTGGTTCTCTAGCCTGGTTAGGGTAATTTACAATCGGGAATCCATGTGTTGCAATATGGCAAGTAGCTGCTGCCATGGAGAACTCAGCGACGATTCCATCGTGAGTATAGGTCCCTGACATGGAGGATCTATGGCCTTGCTTGCCTTACCAGTTTTAGTTTTAGTAGCTGCAGAAACAGGATTTCCCTGCCGCATCATCTTGTGTTCGGTATCAATCGAAAGCTGAGAAATCGAATCGATCTTTATATCGGAAGTTTGAACAGTTGTAAATAATATTTTTAGAAACATACAACAGCTGAAATGTAGAGGATTTGAGAAAAGCTTCCTGCCTGGAGATCGGCTTTCTAGCCCCCCCCCATATCTTAATGGCAGTCCTAGTTTTCTGTGTGGCCTCCTGTGCCTGCTTCACCTACTGGCCAAACAGATAGATTCCATCAAATAGTAAATTCATGACTCTTTACTGAGCATCATTTGTAAACCCCAAAGTCTGCAACCATGAGTGGCGTCGGGTGCATATCCCTGCTGCTGCTGCCCGCGAGGCAGTGTCAAAGGCATCTATCGCAGCCTTAAGTTGTTGATTATTGGACTCAATACCTCTAGTAATGGTCTGAACAAACATCCGACTCAGGAAGAGCTTCAACCGAGGTTTTCAGCGAATGCCAGAGGGTATGCTCATATTGCGAAAAGTAACCCTGGTAGCTAGCAATATGTATACCTAAGGTAGTGGCAGCAAAGACCTGCTTCCCCAAGGTGTCAATCTTATGGGATTCTTTATTTACTGAACAAGCCACAGACTCCTGAGGGAGCAAGGCTTTGTCATTTTCTGCCAAGACCACTATGGCATCGGCAAAGGCTTGAGAGGCCAGGATTGGTCGATCCTTAGGGGAAGCATACTTCTTATCTATGGACTTGGCCACGGAAGGAAGAAGTGCCATATTATCTCACACCATCTGTGAGAGTCTCGAAAGAAAGCTGTACCAGAGGGGTCAAATCCAGAAGGATTTCCGGAACATGCAGATACTGAAGGCACAACCGCTTCCCTGGATCAACCTCCGAAGTCTGGAGAGAGAGGGTAGAATTCATATTCTTCAATAAAGATGTTAAGGACAGATCCTCGACCAAAGAATCTGCTGAAGTAGAGGGCTTACTTCCAGCTCCAAAGGATGAATCTTCATCAAAGTCGTCTCCTAATTGTAGATCAGGATCAGGCTCAATATCATCTCCTACTGGCCCAGGAGGGATAGTATATAAAGGAAAGGGAGGAAAGAGTACAGGAGGTGGTGCTCCTTGAATCCAAGTCGAGAATCCTGGCACCCGAGACGGCACTGCATGCTACCAAGACTGGAGTTGAAGGCGGTGCCGCGCAGGTGCTCGGGGGCCCCAACTCAAACCCCGGGACACCCAAGGAAGAAAATCTGAAAACAAGAGTAGGAGAAGGAGGTACCTGTGCTAGCCCCTGCGCCACAGCCATGTGAGGGGGAAAAGCACAAGGGCACGGCGTCGACGGCATTGAAGGTGTTGCACGACAATGCTGACCCAACTGCACTGCCCAAAGACCCCTGGGCCAAACCCGCAGGCTCGGGGAGTCGGGACAACTGCAGAACCTACTGCTCCATAAGTGTGGCCCAATGATGAAATTGCTCACTGGAGGACCCCCCAAGGGGCGGGGAGGGACTACGGAGTCGAGGATGCCAGAGGCTGTAGGTGACCCTGACGGAGTTGGCCTCCTGCCCCCCCCCCCACAACTGACGATCGACATGCAGACTAGACTTACCAGAGGGCAACCTCGAGTGGTACAGTTTCTTCTTCGACTGGTGGGACGAAGAACCTAGGCGAACGTGGCAGCAAGTTCTTGGACGAAGATTGAAAATGGACTGGCTTCTTTTGTACTTTCAGAAGGACCGCTTCCTCCTGAGCACTGACCGCCCGTAGTGGGTGGGTTGGGGGGTTTGCAGAGGCGCCGGACCGATCTACCCCTGCTGGAAATACAGCTTTCATGTGAAATCTCCTTACTATCACCAGCCTTGTTCATGGTTGACCCCGTCCAAGTGGACTGAAGAGGACTTCTCTGTTTTTTCGAAGAAAAGAAATACAGGTTACTCACCTGTAACAGGAGTTCTAGGAATGGTATATGTTGTTCATCCACACTGTCTGGCAGGTTCCTTGCCGCTTTAAATCTTGCCGGAAGGTCTTCAAGCTGGCTCCTCCCACCCACCCGGGTGGTAAAACTCGGCTCCGCCCCATGGCGCAGATCTGGCCAGCTGGAAGCTCAGGTTGTGCGTCGGGTCGAGGTCGGGTGGTCGGTGATGAACAATATACCATTCCTAGAACTCTGTTACTGCAGAGTAACTGTATTTTAGGGACATGGATATGTTGTTCATCCACACTGTCTGACAGACTCTTAGTAGTTCTCTGGGAGGAGGGAGTAAGGCGACACCCCTAATACTTACTTGGGAAATAAGGACTGAGAACCGAGGCCCAAAACCAGCATCCCGGCATGACTCAAGGTCGATGTGGTAGTGGGTAATGAAGGTGTTTGCTGACTTCAGGTAGCAGCCCTGCAGATTTCCTGGATAGGGACATCCTGGAAGCAGCCCCGATGCAGCAGTATGGCGGGTAGAATGAGCTCTTATCCCTCTGGGAGGCTCCATGCCCGCCAACTCATAGCAGAGATCTATGCAGGAGGTGACCCATCTGCTTATCGTCCGCTTGGCTGCAGGTCTGCCAGGTGCGGCTTCAGCGTAGGTGACAAACAGCTGGCGAACCTCTCCCGAGATCCCAGCCGTGCGCCCTTGTAATAGGCGAGCCTCTAGGTCAAAGTATGAGCCATATTCGGCCTCCAGGTGATGGGGTAGAACACCGCAGAGTCAACACCTGATTAAGGTGAAACTCCGACACCACCTTCGGAAGGAATTTCGGTGGGGTGTGGGACAACCTTGTCCCTGTGGAAGACCAGGTAAGGAGACTCGATGCTAGCGCCTGAGTTCTCCCATCCTTCTGGCTGACGTGATAGCCACCAAGAGGCGGTCTTCCACTGACAGGTGGGGAGACCACACCTGTGCATTGGTTCGAATGGCTTGCCCATGAGCTTTGCCAGTACCAGCAGTAAATCCCACGGAGGTGGGGGTTCCCGCACTGGAGGGGAAATGTGATCAAGGCCTTTGAAGAAGCGCCCGACCACCTTCTCCTGCGCCACTGACTGCTGACCGGCCCACGCCCGGTAAGCAGAGATGGCTGCCAGGTGCACCTTTAGGGTCGTCGACCTAAGCCCTTGACTAGATAGGGACCACAGATAGTCCAAAATGCTGGCCACAGAACAAGAGGAAGGGTCCAAGCCCTTACCCTGACACCAAATGGAGAATCTCTTCCATTTGAAGGCAAGCATTTTCTGGTCGACTCCTTACAGGACGCCTCAACGACGCTGAGGACCTGTGGCGGAAAGACCCAAGGCCTGGAACCTAGCAGCTCAGGAACCAGGCCGTCAGGTGCAGGGATTGAAGGTCCGATGGAACACCTTCCCTGATTGACTGAGAGCAGGTCCAGGCGAGCTGGAAGCTGCCTCGAGCCTGGAGCTGAGGCTGAGGAGATCTGGGTACCAGAACTGGGGGGCCAGTCTGGGGCTATCAGAATCACCTGCGCCTTGTCCCTCCTCGCTTTGAGCAGGACCCTGTGAATCAGGGAAAGGGGGAAAGGCAAAGGCCCGGAGTCCACGGCCTCGAGAAGGCATCCTGCAGCGAGCCCTGCTGAGGGGGCAGGCATGAAACAGCCTCAGCCGCGTTCTCCCTGGAGGCAAACAGATCCACCAGAGGTGTGCCCCAGAGGAGAACAGATCTTGTACTACCTCCGGCAGGAGAGACCACTCAGCGATGCAGCCCCTATCCGGCTCAGGGCATCGGCCAGGGTGTTGGAGGCTCCTGCCACATGAATGACTAGGAGATCCACCTCCAGGCTGCGCTGGCGACCAGATCGGGAGAAGCTTCCTTAGCATAGAAGCATGGGCGTGTCCCGCCCCTGGTGGTTTAGGGTAGCACATGGTCGTGTATTGTCCGGCTCGACTCGACCACTGGACCCCGGAGAAACGGAGCAAAGGCGGTGAGAGCTAGGTGGACCGCCTCGAGCTCCAGCAGGTTGATGTGATCGGGACTCCCGCGGGGACCAGAGGCCGTGCACTGTGTTCCCCCAGATGGGCACCCCAACCCATCAAAGAGGCGTCGGTCGATAGAGAGCCCGTCGGCTCGGGGCGGACAAACGGGATACCCTCCTGCAGGTGAGATGGAACGGTCCACCACTGGAGAGCGTTCCACATCTCCTGGGTCGTCATCACAGGCTGGTCCAAGGGATCGCAGCATTGTGACCATTGGCTGGCCAGTCCCCACTGAAGGGGGCGCATGGGCCAACGTGCCCAACGGACTACGCTGGTACAGGCCGCCATGAGACCCAGGAGGCGCAGGAAGTCCCGGTATGCGATTGCCCAACCAGAAATGATTGGGCAAAGGAGATAAGAACTCGCCCTGTCCGCCGGAGCAGTGCTCTGGCTCAGAGAGTCGAGCTCTGCCCCAATGAACAGTATCACCTGCTTCGGCTCGAGTTCCGGATGGCCTCGTTGATAAGGAGGCCGACCTGAGAGCAAACCCGGAGGGCCAGATCTCTGGACCGCTCCACCTCCTGTCTGGAGGGGGCTGCTATCAGCCAATCGTCCAGGTAAGGGTACACCCGGACCCCTCGGCGCCGCAGGAATGCTGTCACCACTGCCATGCATTTGGTGAAGACCCTGGGAGCTAGAGAAAGGCCGAAGGGCATGGCCTGGAACTCGAATAGGGATCCCTCCGCTCTGAAGCGGAGGAATCTCCGGTGAGACGGACGGATAGGGACGTGAAAGAACGCGTCCTGAAAGTCCAGAGAGCAGAACCACACGCCGCGTTCCAGAGATGGTATTATCTGAGCCAGAGTGACCATTCTGAAAGTTTGAGACCTTAGGAACTTGTTTAGGTCGTGTAGGTTGAGAATGAGGCGCCAGCCCCCTGTCCGTTTCGGGACCAGGAAATACCTGGACACAAACCCCGGGTCTGAAGGAGGGTCCTCCACCTCTCTTATCACCTCCTTCTGGAGGAGGAGAGCGATGTCGGCTCGACGAGTCGCCAGTGAGGCTGGGGAACCCGAAGCCCCCCGAGGGGCGACGGCTCTGTAAGGCGGTGCCTGCTCGAATTCTAGAGGCAGACCTCTTCCCACCACCTCCAAGACCCACCTGTCCTGGTAACAGCGGACCAGGCGGAAAGGAAGTGTCGGGCCGTCCCCCATGGGGAACCAGGGAGTGGCGGACGGGATGGGGCGACACCCCTCAGCCCGTCACTGAGCAGGCTTGGAGGAGGGACCCGGCCGAGGACCTCCTGGGCCTTTACCTCCTTGCTTCCCTATTGGAGGAGAGGCCGGCGGCTTGGGTTTGGGGTGCAGGTCGAGCCTGTACAGCTAATGTTGCTCGGCGGGCGCGCCAGTGCTGGAAGGGAGCTAAAGGGCTTAGGGCGGAGGCTTACGGCCTTTGTCCTTCGGCGTGAAGAGACCGAGTCCAAGGTGGCACTGGACTTTTCGATCCTCTGGAGGTGACCTTCCACTCCAGGGCCGAAGAGGTCAGTCCCCAGAAAGGGAACATCTGCCAATTTGTGCTGGGTATCCGAGGTGAAGGTGGATATCCTCAGCCAAGCCCGCCGACGCATGGCCACTGCAGTCGCCACTGATCTAGCACAAGAGTCTCCGATGTCGAGAGCAGTCTGGAGCTGCTGCTTCGCCACTGCCCTGCCCTGATCCCGCACCTGCTTGACCGTGGTCTGCAGGTCCTCGGGAAGATGGGGAACGACCTCATCCAGGGAGCCCAACAGGGCATGGGAGAAGTGTGCCATCAGGACGGCCGAACTGGCCTGACAAAGGCCGAGAGATGATGCAGCTTAGACTTTTCGCCTGGCGTAATCCAATTTCTTGGATTCCTTGTCGGGTGGTTTGTCCACGTCCTGGCGTTCCGGCGTGCGGGCAGCTGTCGATGTAACCACCCCTCGGCAGGCGGTGTTCCGAAACGGACAGGGAACGGTAGGGTTCCGCGTACTTCCTGAAGCCAGCGCGCAGGGCAGGAAGCAGACGCTGCCATAGTTCCAAGGCCGGACCAACGATGGCTTCGGCCACCGGAAAGGCCTCCGTCGGAGAATCCCCTCGGTCCAGAATCTCCGTGAGGGGATATCTGGCCCGTTTGGAAATGGGTTCGAGCTTCATCCCGGTGGACTCCGAGATGAGTCGAAGTAGGCCAAGGAAGGACGAAGGGCTATCGTCCACTGACTGCCCCCCTGAGGACTCCAAGTCCATCCGCCTGGAGAACAAGGAGGAGTCATCTTCAGACTCCGACGAGTCTTCGAAGAGCTGCCTCGAGCCTGAGACACCCTCCACCTGCCGAGGTTTATCGGGAGTGAGAGTGACCGACAGCCTATGGGGCAGCCCCTGGGCCGACCGAGAACTCTTGGTCGGAGCCCCAACTAATGGCTGAGGAGGCGGTTCCACCAAAATCGGTGGGGCAGCAGTAATAGGCCGAACAACCGGTCTGGGAACAGGCTCCTCGACCACCGCGAGGGGTTGTTTCGGCCGCTCCGGTGACAGCCACTTAATGGCCGGTGAAGACGACTGGGTCGGCTTATTCCCGGCCAACAGAAGCTGTTGCCACATAAGCTCTTCATATTTCCGACGCAACTTGCGTCGAAGCCTCCTCGTCCGAGGAAGAGGAAAGAAGAGCGGCGCCGCTTACGCGGTGCCGAGACCAAGACCGCCACTGACGCGGGATCGGCTGGACCGCGAGGAGGTCCAAGACCGAGACCGAGAAACTTGGCTAGGCCGAGGTCAGCGCGGCGGGGTACCGAGGATCGGTACTCCCTTCGGCGCGGAAGATTGCACCGACGGCTCGGGAACCGGAGGAACAGTCGAGCCGATGGGATCCTCAACTCTCGCCGGGGGAACCGGGGAGAGGGGAATATCAGCTTCACCAGCCGACAACCCGTCTAACGGGTCGAGAAAAATCTCGACCGCGTCGTGAGGTGTCTCGGTCAACTGGCTCAGTGGGGACACCGTGAAGCCAGTGGCGAAGCTGAAGGGTCGACCGAAGTGGAGCTGGCCGACTAGAGGGGAGGAAGTCTTTCCCGCTCCCAAGGCGTCGGCGATGGGACTTACGCCTCTTTTTTGACCGAGCCGGTCCAGAAGAGGTTGGACCTCGCCCATGGTCGAAAGGGTCAGGCAAAGCTCCTTAAAGAAGCCGAATATGAGGCGCGAGAAGCGGGACGAATGCGCGTGCCGAAGATGGAGCGGCCTCGCCGCCTCTTCGAGGCGATCATCTGCTCGAGCTGTTCCGCAGAGCCCGCCGCGGACACCGCTAACGGGTCTCTTCGATTTGACCGAGGAATTCTTCGGGGATTTCAACCGCAGACGGGCAGCACGATCTTCGAGGACACAGACCGAAAATGAAGAGCACAGGTCGCAAGCCTGCGGTTCGTGCTCAAGGCCTAAGCAGTAGGCACGCGTGGAGTCTGGGGTCTGTCGAGACATTTTCTGCCATGAGGGCATCTCCGAAATCAGGAGTCGATTTATCCATGCATGGCGCGAGGAGAAGAAGACAAAAGTGTTTTGGTAAATTTGAAGCGAGTTTCAAAGTTTGAAGAGTTAGGCACCAAATCTTAATCGCAGAGCGTTAAGGAGGGAGCCTGAGCTTCCAAGCGGTAAGGAAGATCTGGTGTCATGGGGCAGAGCCGAGAGTTTTACCACCCGGGTGGGAGGAGCCAGCTTGAAGACCTTCCGGCAAGATTTAAAGCGGCAAGGAACCTGCCAGACAGTGTGGATGAACAACATATCCATGTCCCTAGAAACTTTGTTTTATTTTTTAAACTGAACAACTAATACTAGAAATCAAATACTGAACGACTAAAGCTGCTGTCATACAAATGTGAAGATTTGACTACCGGAGGGTGAGCGACATTGTCACTGAAATGCAC
Source organism: Neoceratodus forsteri (assembly GCA_016271365.2). Taxonomy (NCBI): domain Eukaryota; kingdom Metazoa; phylum Chordata; order Ceratodontiformes; family Ceratodontidae; genus Neoceratodus; species Neoceratodus forsteri. The sequence continues at coordinate 26,016,955 of CM057455.1, read as the reverse complement.
TTGATAGTGGGGAAAAAAAGGAAGTGAGGCGGTTGGAGGGTCAATGCAGAGGTAGAATATACAGCGCAAGCCTGTCTTGTGACACCGCACATGCGCGGTCCTACCTCAGCGCCAGCCCTCCTGAAAATTTTTGGCATCCACTTGGTCCCAGCACCTCCGGCATAGTCCCATCAATGTGAATGAGTAGTTGAGACTTTATGTCCAGGAAGATCTGCGGCTTTTGCCCAGGAGTTAGTGAGCTCACTTTTGAAGTGCTGTATTTTGGTTCTACGAATTGCATGGGTACAGTTGTTTCTAGCTGTCCTATAGTTTTTGCATGTCGACTGCTTTCCCAGTAGCTAAAGCACTTTGCCAAAGATTGTCCCTATCTTTCAACATACTTAGCAGAGAGGCAGTAATTCAAGTGTTTATTAAGCCATTTATCTTTCTTTTACAAGGGGGTGAAATCTGTTACAAGCTTTACTGACTTGGATGATAAAGTGGTTTAGCGCATGATCCACACTGCTAGATGTGTTAAGGGGGGACGAGTCGCATTGTGAGAGGTGGGCTAGGAAGTGACTGAGTTGCCCTCTTTTAAGCACATGTTGGAAGGTGACCTTAGCTTTGGGGTCTTATTTGTCCACAAGCAAGTAACCAGAGAGTGGTCACTCATCGAATCATGGAGAACTGTGATGCTTATGATTCTTTTATCATGGGTGGTAAGGATAAGATTTAGGAGGGAACTACTACCTGTCCTATAATTGATTCTGGTGAGAGTGGTAACCAGCTGTGTGATATCAATGGCAGAGATGGCATCCTTGAAGTGGTCAGCTTCTGGAGCCAGCCAATTAATATTAAAATCTCCCAAGATCACTGTTTCAGACCAATGGGGAAGGCTATCTAGACAGTAGAGGACCTGTTTGAAACCGGCTGTCTGATCTCAAGGGAGGATATAAACAGATAGTATGGTAAGCGATTTGTCTTGTTGTCCTAGGGTAATTTTAACTAATTCCATTTTCAGTTTGCCTCATCCCTTCATCAGAACATCCAAAATAACAATTTTTAATATCATACATTTTTAGGCTTGCTTGAGCCTCCCCTGGAACAGGCTGGGACCACCCCTGTAAGGCTGGCCTCACCATTTGAGAAACTCTGGTCTACAGCATTATGTATGTACCCCGTAAACTCTATTAATGCTGTGGTGGTACTGTGAGATTTTCGAAAATCATGTTGTTGGGGGTAGTGTAACTGGTATTTATCGATTTAATCAACTAACTGATCTGACACGATGCGTTCCAGTGCTTTGGAGAGATGGGGAAGAATAGATACTGTACAGGCCAATAGTTAGTATGTGAGGTCCCGTCTCTGCTTTAATGGACAGGCATTACAATGGCAGCTTCCCATTTCTGAGGGAATTCAGCAAACCTTAAAGACAGGTTCAGAATTTTCGTCAGCGGTGTATCTCATCAAGTGTGATGGTGACAAGTTTGAGGTTAAGTGAGCCTCCACTGAATCTCGATTATCCTAGTACCCATTGCAGATACCTGTTTGGTAATTATTTTGAAATGGAAGGGGGGCCCTGTGGTTGGCTTTCTCTTAAATCATTATTATGAACTGCTGCCTCACAGTAATCTGGGAAGAGTACGCTGCTGAGGTTGGTGAAAGCAGTGTTGAAAGTGTCTGCTATGACTTTCTGGTCTTAGGTGATAGGTTCATAGGTTTGGTATCAAGTTCAGAAGACCGAGGTCCATGAATGAACTTGCCACCTTACCACGGTGGATCACAGAAATTTTTATATCACCCATAACGAGGTCTAAATTTTTTTTAAAAGCTGACATACTTCCACTTTCAACCACTGATCTTGGCTGTACATTCCAAGCGTTTACCACTCTCTGAGAAAACCACTGACTCCTTTTTACTGTATTATTTATTTCCCCTATAAGCCTGAAATTATGAGACCTTGCATTCGTATGATGATACATATTTTTATTTAGGCCAATATACTCAAATAATTCTGGATTTGTAAATGCCCTAAAGATCAAGCATACCTCTCCTCTCAGACGTCTATAATCCATAGAATACAGTTTTAAAGACTGAAGTCTATCTTGATACTGTAATCCTTTTACCTCCCTTATTTGTTTCGTTACTTTCCTTTGGACTCTCAATTCTCTCTCTTCCTTTCACGGACTATGGGGCACTAAAGGGAAAACAGTATTCAATATGAGAGCGTACCAGAGCTGTATACAGGGGAAGAATAACTGAAGAATCCCTACTATTTATAGATCTAAAGATACAATGTATAATTTGATTGCATCTCCTGACGATTTTGTCAGTATGAAAATCAAATTTCAAATTATCAGTTATCCAGATACCCAAATCTTTTTCATCCGTACATACTTCCAGCTCAATGTTGTTAATACTGTATTTATACTTTAAATTCTGTATTCCAAGGTGCCTGATTTTACATTTTTGTATGTTAAAAAATAATTTATGCTCATGTGCCCAACTAGTCAAGTGGTGCAAGCTATCCTGAAAGTTTTTTGCAGTTTCATCATTATAGACAATGCCCCCCACCTTGCAGTCATCTGCATATTGATTACCCAGTTTATGTCCAGCATGGATGGCAAGATTCTGTTGTCTTTCCCCGTCAGGTCCTTCATATTGCCCCAAAACTTTCTGCCACCACCCAAGGAGTTGGTAAGTTCATCCTTATAGTGGCGGCTTTTGGCAATGCGGATAGCCCGTGTACAGGCATTCCCGGCCTTTTTATAGTTCTGTATGTCAGACTTCTTTGCTGGAGACTCAAGCCCAGTGCCACAGACCATCTGTGGCAGTCATCAGGTTGATAAGGGGTGGTGTGACCCATGATCTACCTGCGCCCATGATCTCGCTTTTCTAACGGGGCGCAGATATCACAGGCTGTATTGCACACGACAATGAAGTAGTTGAGTGCTTGGTCAACATCTTCTGAGGAGTCAATAAGGGACCAGTCTTGTTGTCTGAGGTGGGATTTTAGGGATTCGAGTTGCCCTTTTTTTTTTTTAGAACTCGACCAGTAATAGTTTTGGCAGGGGATTTAGTGGCTTTGTTGGACCAGTTACAAAGGATGGGGGCGTGATCACTAATAGAGTCAGGGAGGACAGTGGTATTTGAGATTCTCCCAGGGCGGTTGGTAAGCAGCCAGTCCAGTAGTGAATTTGACTTAGTACCAGGGATCCCCACCCTATGGGAATGTAGGGTGGTGGTGATGATCGGGACCAAGGGTGCATTATTATGTGCATGAGTGTCTTTTAGTAAGGTATAGAGCACTGGTGTAAAAACAGGGTAGAAGTACAATAAAGAATGGTAGTAAAATACCATTTTGGAGGATTTTATTGAAGAAAAACAAAATGTGTGATAAAAAATATAGGGTGGTAGCAAAGAAATATAGGATGGTGGTAAAAAATAAAGGATGTTGGGTCATCGTGCTAAAACAATGAATGGAGAACACTGAGTAAAGTAATTGATTCTAGTGGGGGAGTCAACCATCTACGCTATGCTGATGGAGGCAATGGTGTCTTTGTAGGGGGCCACCTCAGGGGACTGCTAGTTTACGTTAAAGTCCCCAGCCATTATCACTTCAGAATTGTGGTGTAAGCTGTTCAAGTAGTCTAAGACCACATTAAAACCACTGGCCTGTTCTTTGGGGGTGGGGGGAGGGAGGAGATACAGATCAAAACCACGGTAAGTGTTTTGTTATGGGCGCCTAGCAGGACTTTAACTGCCAGCACTTGGGCATTATTCCCTGTGTCTAAATTGTGAAGGGTGTGCCCCTGAAGGGAGTCCTCAATATAGACAGCACAGCCACCACCTCTCTTACTAGTCCTGTCCCATCTGAAGAGGGTGTAACCATCTAGGGAGATTGCAGTATCCGGGATCTTTGCGTGAGCCAAGTTTCCACTATGGAGGGCATGTCAGGCCTCTGTTGGGTAACCCAGACCTGGAGTGTACCTAATTTGGATAACAAACTACAAATGTTGATTGAAGCCAGTGTGAGGGTGCCTTACCTCTTACTGTGCCACAATGATTGTTGCACAGGACCAGGGTTGGGGCGAATGTTGCCTGACATTAACAGCAGCAGCAGTGAGAGTCTCAAAACTTGAATCTTTAACAGTTTGAGATTTGCTGAGTGTTTCCGCCTGCAGACGCTCCCCGACTTAAGCTTACTGTGGACTATGGTCAGTCTGGGGAGGAGAAGAGGGGAAGGAGTGTTTGTGTTACTGAGCCAGTCGACACTCAAGAGGGTGGGTAGTCCTGTGGCATATGTCAGTTAATAGCAAAAGTCCAAACTGAGGAAAAGATAGCCAACTCAGTTAAGAAGGGGGATAAAACCTTTTATAGGTACATCAGGGAGCAAAGAAAGATGAAGGAAGGGATAGTGCGGCTTACTAAAGGGACAAGAGGGTGGGCAGAGGATGAATGTGAAAAAGCAGGGATACTGAATGAATACTCCTGCTCAATATTCATAAAGAAGAGGAGGGGGAGGTACCTAAATCAAACAATAGAAGCACTCTGGATAGGGAGGTCGATACCAGCCCATTCACAGAAGAAAAGGTCCTGAAAGAACTCTTAAAACTGAAGGTGGACAAAGCAATGGGGCCTGACGGGATTCACCCAAGAATTCTAAAAGAACTAAGGGTAGAATTAGTGACACCACTGAAATCCCTTATTAACAAATCGTGGAAGGATGGTATAGTACCAGAGGACTGGAGGAGGGCAGTCGTGATTCCCCTTCACAAAGTGGGAGCAAGACAGAGGCAGAAAACTACAGACCTGTTAGTTTGACCTCAGTGGTAGGGAAAATGATGGAATCACTTCTAAAGGAAAGAATTGTTGAGTTCCTAGAGGCCAGTGGTGCACAGGACTCAAGGCAGCATGGATTCACAGCGGGAAGGTCACGTCAGACAAATCTAACATAGAAACATAGAGGTTGACGGCAGATAAGGACCGCAAGGCCCATCCAGTCTGCCCATTTCTTTTTCTACCTTATAAATGTGCCATCAACCTTTGCTCTGTCAATGGCCTATCTATTCATACTCATCTGTATTGATCCCTTATGCCTATCCCATGCCTGTTTGAAGCCCTGCACTGTATTCATAGCCACCACTTCCTGAGGTAGGCTGTTCCATGCATCTACCACTCTTTCTATGAAAACAAATTTCCTCACATTACCCCTTAATCGGCCTCCTTCTAATCTCATACTGTGTCCTCTTGTCCTGCTATTTTTCTTATATTTAAACATGTTAGACTCTTTCACCATTTAATGCCCTTAAGGTGTTTGAATGTTTCGATCATATCACCTCTCTCCCTCCTTTGCTCAAGGGTATACATATTGAGCTCTGTTAATCTGTCCTCATATGTCTTCTGATGCAGTCCCTGCATTTTGGTTGCCTTTCTCTGAACTGCCTCAATTTGGTTAAGGTCCTTGTGAAGGTGTGGCCTCCAGTACTGCACGCAGTACTCCAGATGGGGCCTAACCAGTGTCTTGTAAAGAGGGATTACCTCCCTCTTACGACTTGTGATACCCCTACTAATACACCCTAACATTCCCCTAGCCTTACCTACTGCTTTAGAGGTCTGCTTGGATGATTTCAGGTCATCGGTGATGATGATGCCCAAGTCTCTTTCTTCCTTTGTGACTGCCAGCAACTCCCCTCCCAGCCTATAAGTGGCTTCAGGTTTTCTCTTCCCTATGTGCATGATCTTGCACTTCTTTGCATTAAATCCCAGTTGCCACTCTTCTGATCATTTTGCTAGTTTATCTAAATCTCTTCTCAATCTGCCTACCCCTTCTGGATCATCTACTCTGTTGCAGATCTTGGTGTCATCTGCAAACAGACAAGCCTTACCCTCTGGTCCATCTGCAATGTCACTAATGAAGATATTGAAGAGGACTGGCCCCAAGACTGATCCCTGAGGTACCCCACTTGTGACTTGCATCTCTTCTGACTGTATACCATTTACCACCCCTCTGTTTTCTGCCTGTCGACCAGTTTGCCACCCAGTTGATCAACTTCTGACCCACCCCAAGCCTACCCAGCTTATTTATCAATCTTCTATGTGGAACAGTGTCGAAAGCTTTGCTGAAGTCAAGGTAGGTGACATCAACTGCTCCCCCTTAGTCCACCACTCTGGTTACCCAGTCAAAGAAATCTATGAGATTAGTTTGACAGGACCTTCCTTTTGTAAACCCATGCTGTCTTGGATCCTGTGACCCTATGGATTCCAGGTGTTGCACTATCCTTTCCTTAAGGAGTGCCTCCATAATCTTGCCCACTACTGAGATAAGACTGACTGGTCTATAGTTCCCTGCCTCCTCCCTGCTACCACTCTTGTGAAGCAGGATCACATGAGCCCTTCTCCAGTCTCCTGGGACCTGCCCTGTGCTCAGAGACTCACTACACAGTTCTGCTAATGGCTCTGCTAGTTCTGCCCTTAGCTCCTTAAGTACCCTGGGATGTATGCCATCAGGTCCCATTGCCTTGTCCACCCTGAGCTTAGGGAGCTCTTGTAGGTCCCTTTCTTTTATGAAGGGAGTAGTGCTCACCTCCCTCCACCGTGTCCATGGTGCTGAGCTGTGGGCCCTGCCCTAACTTCTGTTCAGTAAATACTGAGCAAAAGTATCTATTTAGGATAGATGCTTTTACAGGATCCTCCTCCTCACATGCCCCCTTTTCTCCTTTGAGCTTAGCAATACCCCCTCTGGACCTTCTCCTTTCGCTAATGTATCTATAGAAAGTCTTGTCACCTTCTTTTACTGTTCGTGCTAGTGTTTCCTCAGTTTGGGACTTTGCCTGCCTTACTGCCTTCCCTGCTTCCCTTAGGGCAGTTTGGTATGTCTCCCTATCTTCATCATGCTGTGTTCCCTTATATTTTCTGAAGGCCAGCCTTTTGGCTCTGACCTTTTCTGCTACTGTATTTGAGAACCAAAGTGGTTTCCTTCTTCTTTTGCACTTCCTTTTCTAACACAATGGGATGTTACTTCAAGTACTGCATCCTTAATGCTTGCCCACTTTGCCTGTACCCCTCACCTGTGTTTCTTTTTGCCAGGGCTAGCTTAACTCTGCTGGCCATCTTATCAAAGTCAGCTCCTCTGAAATCCCATATTTTTGCCTTGGAATGGGATGATTTAGATGTAGTGGCCAAATTGAACCAAACCATGTGATGGTGACCTTCTACCTGGAGATCTGTGATCCCTTCCCTGTTAGTCAGTACTAGATCTAGGACAGCCCCGTCTCTTGTGGGTTGTTGTACCAGTTGTTTGAGGCCCTCCCCCTGCAGGGAATCCACCATGTGTCTAGCTCTGGCAGATGTTCCTGCTGGTATTGACCAATCTGTATCTGGCATGTTGAAGTCTCCCATTATCAGAACCTCCTCCTTAGCTGTCATGTTTTGTATATCTTCTAACAGTAATGTGTCTATGTCCTCCCCCTGGTCTGGGGGCCTGTAGACAACCCCATTTCTTAAGGCTGTCCCATTTCCTGTTTCCAGGGTGACCCACAGTTCTTCTGGCTCCTTATGTGTATTCTGAATTTCTGTAGCTTTGATATTTTCATTGACATACAGGGCCACTCCACCCACCATTTTTGCACCTTGGTCTCTTCTGAACAGTACATAGCCAGGTACTGAAGTCGTCCAAGTGTGGTTACTGGTAAACAACATCTCACTACTTGCTACTATGTCCAGTTTAGCCTCTGACATTATTGCCTGCAGGTCTGGGATCTTATTTCCCAGGCTGTGAGTATTTGTGTACATGATTTTCCATTGGCCAGATTTCGGTGTGTTAGTTGTTGGGTGAGGTTTGGCATTTCCCTAGATAGCGTATGGGAGACGGACCATTTTTCTTACCTGGTGATGCAAATGAACTGCAAACATGCTGAATCCCTGTTTGACCACTAGCTGAGGGAGGGGTGTTCTTCCCATTCGACGTATGGGGTGCTGCACCCCTCTCCCCATTTGCTAGTTTAAATATTCTGCAAAGACGTCAAACTTCTGCCCCAATGCACTGACTCCCTCCTTAGTCAGATGCAGTCCATCAAATTTAAAGAACTTTCACTCCCAGAACTGTTGCCAGTTCCCTACAAATCTGTGTCCTTTTTCCTGGCACCTGCCCTTGAGCCACATGTTTAGCTCCCCTATCTCCCCTTCTCTGACCTTCCGTCCGTCTGCCCCCCTCTCCCAGACTGGCAGGATCTCAGAGAAGGAGATGTCGGATGAAATGGATGATACTTTGTCACCCAGCCTGGTCAGGTGCTCCTTGGTCTCCACAACTGACTGGCTGGCGAGATCTATGTGTACCTGGACGTCAATGTTTTCTCCTGCTTTGTGAACAATTTTAGTAATGTGGTCAGTGTCTCTCCATGCTGATGTACCTGGGAGACATCTGACCAGTCCCCCTGGCTGGAGATGGGTATCAACTCCCCGAATCATGGAGTCTCCTATGATCAGAAGTTTTTTGGATTTCCTTTTTGCTTTTTTGTTTTAGTTCCTGATTTAGGCGAGTTTTGTTGTGCCAGCTCCTGTGCTGCAGTGTCCTGCTCCCCTTTGTTTGATTTCGGACATAGAGGCAGATATCTGTTTGTAGTGTTTATAGTGAGGCTCACTAAATAGATTTCTTTGACTAGGTGACCAATGTGGTAGACCAGGGAGGGGCAGTGGACATGGCCTACCTAGACTTCAGCAAGGCATCTGACATAGTCCCACACAAAAGATTAATATACAAGTTAGCCAGCCTTGGAGTGGGTCCCAAGGTGGTAGCCTGGGTTAAAAAATTTCTGGACAACAGGATACAGAGGGTAACAGTAAACGGAGTTTACTCTGAAGAAAGGGGAGTTACTAGTGGGGTACCACAGGGTTCAGTACTGGGACCAGGCCTCTTTAATGGCTTTATAAGTGACATTGCAGAGGGACTGGAAGGAAAAGCATGTCTCTTTGCAGATGACACAAAGATCTGCAACAGGGTTGATACAGAAGGTGGGGTGGAGAGGATGCAAAGGGACTTGGCAAAGTTGGAGGAATGGTCAAATATATGGCAGCTTAGATTCAATGCTAAGAAGTGCAAAGTAATGCACCTGGGAAACAAAAATCCAGGGGAACAGTACACAATGGAGGGTGAGATAATAAATAAAAATTACGTACCTACCGTAATTATGACCTTTCTGTGTATCTTCACCATTCATCACAGATGGGTACTGGCCGGAGATCAGGACCCCGGGAGCCTTTTTTTTTTTTTTTTAAAGGATAGGCGGAGCCGACGCAGCATCGGCGCCGCCCTCGAGGCCGACATACTACGTGGCGCTCGGGGATTAGCCGTTAGGCTGCATCGACTCCGTCTGCCTACCAGTTCTGAGTCGCCGGAGAGGTAAGAGGAAGGGATGAAGGGTGGGACAAGAGAGTCCAAGGGACAGAAAAAGGAAGAGAAAAACTGAACTAAAAGGAGAAATAACAACTGAGAGGACAGCACAGAAGAAGTAAGACTAAGGGGATTGGGTAGGGGCCCCAGTCTCTGGAAGCGGAAGAAGGGAGGGAAGGGAGGGGAGAAAATTTAGGAGACAGTGAGAGGTAACAAGGATCCGAGACCCTTGTCCGTCACCAGACTGTATAGGAACTGCAAGGAGTAGCAAAGCTCTCTGCCAGAATTCAAGGCACAGAACAACTGGCAATACCCCAAAAGCAGAGTCGGCTATTCTGGAGAAGGACAGGGTACAGGGACTTAGTACTCTCTCTGGAAAGATATTTGGTGAAAAAAAAGGGGGAAATCTTTTTTTCATTTTTTTTTATTTAAAACAGTTAGATGGATAACAGAAGGAGAGCAACCACCAGCTCCCACCCGTGAGAGTGGAGATATGTAGTAGAGAAGGAGTGCCACTCGGGCCATGCACCTTAGGGAGAAAATACCCCTGTGTGTCCCAACTTTACCCTGCTCAAGAAGAGGGGTAGGCACAGAGGAGGAGGACCAGAGACTGAGGCCCGGGGATGGCGGGCGGGATTGTGATGAATGGTGAAGATACACAGAAAGATCATAATTACGGTAGAGTACGTAATTTTTATATCTTATCTGTGTCAGTCTCACCATTCATCTGAAAGTGATACCAAGCCCACGAAGGGGTTGATTCATTGCACCCTAAGGGACAGAGTCCCTTAGTCCTCAGTGGGTGACACACTAGGGGACCTTCTGGCCTGATGAGGCCCGAGGGGGAGAGCGAGGCGGGTCCCCGGGAGGGAAGGAGAATTGCCCGACAAACGTCGTCACGCCTCGCGAGAACAGATGGGTTCCCTGGTGAGGACAAATCACCCTACAGCGAGCCAAGGGTGAGAAACCGGGAAAGACGAAGCCACGCCGATCTCCTGGTGCAGATCGCTGTCCCTACGACCCTGGTAGCTACCTCACTGGCGTCGTAAGATGCCCTTGCTTGGTGCCTTGCTAGCTCCAGGCCGCGTGCAGAGAGCGCGACGGCTTGCCTAGTTTGCTCCGGAAGTCAGGCAAAGCAGCTAGGATCTGACCTAGCGCGGACCACAAGAACCTGTTGTAGGCTGCATAGTGGGCCTGATGAGCAGAGATGGAGAGAAGCAACCATGCCGAGTAGAAGGTCCTCCTCCCCCAGAAGTCAAAATCCAAGGAGTCTTGATCTGGGGGCCGGTCTCGGTGGAGGGCGCGAAGCCCGTCAGGGGTGTCCAGGTGCGTCAATCTGGACTGCGGATGAGGCACAGAACCTGGAGACTCCGGGGGAGCGCAATACCTCTGGCAGAGGTCCCTAGGGGCAGGAACTCCGGAGAAGGGCCTCTGCCAGAAACACATGGACACCTCCCGAAAGGGAGTAGGCCAGGGTGGCACCACAAGGGTGGCCGCACCAAAATCACCTAGAAAGGCGTGCGCCGCATGCTCAGGATTGCTCACAGACAGGGGAGAAAGGTGAAGGTCCTCTATCATCCTCATGAGGAAACGCTGATACTCAGAGAAATCAGCGGCCGGAGAGATATGGACAGAGGGTTCCTCTCCTCCAGAAGAGGGGGATGAGGAGCTGGAGGTCACCAAATGTTCCGAGGGTGGCTACACGGGGGGGATGTTGGAAAACCTGACTGTCCATAGCCCTAACGTAGGCCGGGAAACGAGCAGCCACCGCTCTGAACTGCTCCCAGGTGAGAGGGCCGCTAGGACCAAGAATGCCTGGGAGTGCTGGAGAATGTGGCAGAGGGATGGGGTAGAGCCGAGAGAAGAAGTTGGCTGACCTCTGCCAGGGAGCGGACCATGGACACCCGAGGAGGGTGTCCCGGAAGACTCCACAGCCGACAGCTGTACAACCATGTTGGTACTGCCAAGGCTGCGCCCAGAAGAATCCCCCCAGTGAGGCGACCGAGGCCATATAGGTCCAGAAGGACGGTCCCCTGCCTCCAAAGAATGGGACCCCCTCAAGGAACCAGAAGGGGAAGGGGGGGAAGTCCGCACTGCGGCTTCGTCCAGGGCCCGGGTGGACTCCAGAGAAAGGCCGACGCGCCGACCCCACATCCCTTGACTGCTCAGAGTCCAAGAGGGTCCTGGTCCTCGAGAGGGCCAGCCTAGGTAGCTGGCAGCTCTGGGCTGCCCCCGAAGGGGAGACCCAGGGAGCAGCACCATCCCCTCCTGCAGACTTCCCGATGGGCCCCAAAGTTGGGCGATCGAGACACACTACCAGAGGGGGCACCACCGCCGAGGGGTCGAGGAACCCCCCAAGGCCAGGTTGCATGGCAATGGTGGCACGCACCATAGCCTGCTGGTCAGTACCACTGACCCTAACCTCTGGAACAACCTGACGCTCCTCAGAAGGGGGCTGGCTATGACTCGTCGTCGAGACCACTGGCTCGCTCTCCTCCGCAGACAACCCCGAAGGGTGTGACTGCCCGTCCGACTCCGAGCCCGACTCCGACGAGGTAGAGTCTGAGGCCCTAAGCCAAACGGTAGGAGGGTGGGGGAAGGCAACCTTACCAAAGGGCTCGGCAGTCAGAGCAGTGGCCGAGGCACCCGTGCCCTCCACAGCCCCGCAAGCGGGGCTGACAGAAGGCGCCAGGGCAGCTCGGGCCAAAGGTCCAGAGCCAGGGCCAAGCAGCTGGCGCGTCAAGTCCATGGCACCGGGGCGGTACCAGGGACAGAGACAGCGCCAACAGCAGCCCCCAGCTACGCCTCGGCGCCCGACACTGCAGGCCCCTCGGCGCGCGGCGGCACCGAGGACCGAGCGCTGGACGGCTCAAGGTGGACTTGGCGCCAACACGCACACCATTCAGGCCGCTACGCCGCGAGAGCGGCACCGAGTGCACTAACGAGGCAGAGGACGGCACCGACCGACGATGCCGGCGTCCCCACGCGCCGAGGCGAGACGACGGAAAGCGACGCCAAATCCAGGGTCACGGCGCCGAGGCAGCCGCCAGCGCCACGTAATGGCGCCAACAGGGCCACGGCACCGAGAGATGAGTCGGTGCCGACGCCTGCGCCCGACAGGGTCCACGGCACCACGAACGGTGCCGGGCGGCCGCGACAGACGGGCGCTGACCCCGGGAGCTCTTCACCCCGAGGGGTGATGCTGCCAGTGGCGCCTCCGCGCCCGCTCCCGGGGAAGCAGGACGGGCCTCCCGCGCCACGGGAGGAGCCTCGACCAAGGCCAGGCTACTAGTAGCTGAGTCCCCTCCTCCTTGGCCCATACAGAACGGGAGGGACCCGCGAAAGGCAGAGGAGCGGGCTTGGCCCGACGAGTGCGATGCCCTACCCAAGTCGGTGGAGCTCGCCCACTTTCCACGTGGCGCTGTTCGAGGGACACGGCGGTCCATGGAGAAGCAGGCGCCCCACAATCCCTGTCATGCAAGTGGGCCAAGACACACGAGACACCAGTCATGTTGGTCGGTAACGAACACTGGCCGCATCGGCACTGGCTGCGACAAACGCCTACTTGAAAAACTTTGCCTCGACCGAGACATGACCTACGGAAAAAAACACCAAAACAGACTCGACGTTGCAAACTTTAAAATAAAGAGGAAAGATCTTACCGGCGACGTCGAGTAGAGGCAAACCCAGAACTAGTAAGATCGACGGACTTAAACGTCGCAATAAAGGCTGACAGGCCTAGTTATTCTTCCAACAGCTTCCCACAAGGCGACCTCGATGGCAGGAGACGAAGAACTGGTAGGCAGGCGGAGTCGATGCAGCCTAATGGCTAATCCTCGAGTGCCACGTAGTACGTCGGCCTCGAGGGCGGCGCCGAGCAAGGCCGTCTACTTCTATCCTTTAAAAAAAAAAAAAGAAAAGCTCCCACAGGGTCCTGATCTCCGGCCAGTACCCATCTGTGATGAATGGTGAAGACTGACACAGATAAGATCTACAGAAATGGAAAGGGACTCTGGGACAGTCATATCAGATGACCTTAAGGAGGGCAAGCAATGTGAGAAGGCAGTAAGAAGAGCAGGTGGGATACTGGGATGCATAGGGAGAGGCATCACCAGTAGAAAACAGGAAGTTGTTATCCTTTGTACAGACAGTTGGTGAGACCCCATCTGGAGTTCTGCATCCAGTTCTGGAGACCCCATCTCCACAAAGACATAGACAGGATGGAGGCTGTCCAGAGGAGGGCAACTAAAATGGTGCAGGGTCTGCACCAGAAGACATATGAAGAGAGATTAAAGAAGCTTAATATGTATACACTCGAGGAGAGGAGGGAGAGGGAGGACATGATAGAAACTTTCAAGTACATCAAGGGTATTAGAGTCCAAGATGGTAGCATCTTTCAGAAAAAAAGATGTGCAAGAACAAGGGGGCACAATTTGAAGATAGAGGGGGGATGGCTGAAAGGTAATGTGAGGAAGTATTTTTTCACTGAGAGGGTTGTGGATACATGGAACAGCCTTCCTGAGGAGGTAGTGGACTCAAAAACAGTGAAGGAATCCAAGAATGCATGGGACAGACATAAGGCAATTCTAGTGGGGGGGTAGGAGGAAGTAGGCTGTTGGTTAACTAGGATCTGCAGCCTATGCATTAGGTAGGGAAATGGGCAGAGCAGGTGGGCCAAGTGGTCCTTATCTGCCGTCAAATTCTATGTTTCTATGAGTTAATACAGTGCAACCTGCTTAAATCGGACTACTCTGTACACTGCCGAAACTGGCAATATACACGAGTCTCCATTTTATCCTAAAGTGACATTTAACTGAGTTTACTGTGCTCTGGGACCACTAGCGCTGCACTTGCAGTATGCCACGAAGTGTTCGGTATTTCACTGTTTGAGTGACAATACATGGGGGTCGGGGTTGTTACCTGTGTTACTGTTTGTTCAGTTATTTAGTGCTTCAGTGTTTTAAAACATAACTTTTATTTACTTTATTTCAAACTTTTCACTTTTTACTTTAAAACTCTGTGTTTGGCTCTGCGTCTGCAGTCTTTACAAAGTTCAGTATTGTCGTCTGCCTTTCGTTCCATTTTGTGTATTTAGCCCACATCTTTTCAGTTGCTCTGACAGCTGACCAGTCTGGTACAACATCGGCTCTTTGTTCCATAGCCCTACGAAGAGGTTTTTTTGCAGTTAGTCTTTTTATTGATGAACCAACACACCTGACGCAGCAGGTGATAAACAGAAAAAAAAGTAATAATGACAACAAAAAGGAAAGGAGCAGGAAATACAGGTTACTCATCTGTAACAGGAGTTCTAGGAATGGTATATGTTGTTCATCCACGCTGTCTGGCAGGTATCCTTGCCGCTTTAAATCTTGCCGGAAGGTCTTCAAGCTGGCTCCTCCCACCCACCCGGGTGGTAAAACTCTCGGCTCCGCCCCATGACACCAGATCTGGCCCGCTGGAAGCTCAGGTTGTGCGTCGAAGCCGGGGAGGTCGGGGGGTCAGGGATGAACAACATATACCATTCCTAGAACTCCTGTTACAGGTGAGTAACCTGTATTTCTAGGGACATGGATATGTTGTTCATCCACACTGTCTGGCAGACTCCTAGCAGTTCTCCAGGAGGAGGGAGGCAAGACGCACACCCCCTACTTAGGGAACAGAGACTGAAGAACCGAGGCCCCAAAACCAGCATCCCGGCGTGACTCAAGGTCGATGTGGTAGTGGGTGATGAAGGTGTGTGCTGACTTCCAGGTAGCAGCCCTGCAGATTTCCTGGATAGGGACGTCCCTGGAAGCAGCCACCGATGCAGCAGTATGGCGGTAGAATGAGCTCTTATCCTCTGGGAGGCTCCATGCCCGCCAACTTATAGCAGAGATCTATGCAGGAGGTGACCCACCTGCCTATCGTCCGCTTGGCTGCAGGTCTGCCAGGTGCGGCTTCAGCGTAGGTGACAAACAGCTGGCGAACCTATTCCCAATTCAAGCGTCACGCTCCTTATAGTAGGCTAGCGCCCTTCTAGGGTCCAGAGTATGGAGCCTATATTCGGCCTCCGAGGTGTGACTGGGGTAGAACACCGGCAGAGTCAACACCTGGTTAAGGTGAAACTCCGACACCACGTTTGGAAGGAATTTCGGGTTGGGGCGCAGGACAACCTTGTCCCTGTGGAAGACCAGGTAAGGAGACTCGATGGAAAGTGCCTGGAGCTCTCCCATCCTTCTGGCTGACGTGATAGCCACCAAGAAGGCAGTCTTCCACGACCGGGTGAGAGAGTTCACACCTGTGCATTGGTTCGAATGGCTTGCCCATGAGCTTTGCCAGTACCAGCACTAGATCCCACGGAGGTGGAGGTTCTTGCACCGGAGGGGAAATGTGATCAAGGCCTTTGAAAAAGCGCCAGACCACCTTCTCCTGCGCCACCGACTGCTTCCCGGCCAACGCCCGGTAAGCAGAGATGGCTGCCAGGTGCACCTTAAGGGTTGTCGACCTAAGCCCTTGCTGAGAAAGGGACCAAAGGTAGTCCAATATGCTCGCCAAGAAACAGGAGGAAGGGTCCAGGCCCTTGCCCTGGCACCAAATGGAAAATCTCTTCCATTTGAAGGCATAGCATTTTCTGGTCGACTCCCTTACGGGATGCCTCAACTACACTGAGGACCTTGTCGGAAAGACCCAAGGCCTGGAACTCTAGCCGCTCAGGAACCAGGCCGTCAGGTGCAGGGATTGAAGGTCCGGATGGAACACCTTCCCCTGATTGACTGAGAGCAGGTCCGGGCGAGCTGAAAGCTGCCTCGGGAGTCTGGAGCTGAGGCTGAGGAGATCTGGGTACCAGAACTGGCGGGGCCAGTCTGGGGCTATCAGAATCACCTGTGCCTTGTCCCTCCTTGCTTTGAGAAGCACCTTGTGTATCAAGGGAAATGGGGGGAAGGCATAGAAGAGGCCCGGGGTCCACGGCCTCGAGAAGGCATCCCCCTGCAGCGAGCCCTGCTGAGGGGCGGCATGGAACAGCCTCAGCTTCACGCTCTCCCTGGAGGCAAACAGGTCCACCTGAGGTGTGCCCCAATGGGAGAACAGATCTTGTACTACCTCTGGCAGGAGAGACCACTCGTGGGATGCAGCCCTATCCGGCTCAGGGCATCAGCCAGGGTGTTGGAGGCTCCTGCCACATGAATGGCTAGGAGAGCCGCCTCCAAGCTGAGACGAGTGACCAAATGCGGAGAGCTTCCTTGCATAGAAGCATGGAGCGCGTCCAGCCCTGGCGGTTTAGACAGTACATGGTCGTGGTATTGTCTGTCTGGACTCGGACCACTTGACCCCGGAGAAATGGAGCAAAGGCGGTGAGAGCTAGGTGGACCGCTCGGAGCTCCAGCAGGTTGATGTGGCATCGGGACTCCCGCGGGGACCAGAGGCCATGCGCCCGGTGTTCCCCCAGATGGGCACCCCAACCCATCAGTGAGGCATCGGTTGATAGAGAGACCGTTGGCTCGGGGCGGACAAACGGGATGCCCTCCTGCAGATGAACTGGAACGGTCCACCACCGGAGAGCGTTCCACATCCCCTGGGTCACCGTCACTAGCTGGTCCAATGGATCGCAGCGTTGTGAGTCCCCACTGAAGGGGGGGCATGTGCCAGCGTGCCCAACGGACCACGCTGGTACAGGCCGCCATGAGACCCAGGAGGCGCTGGAAGTCCCGGGCAGGGCGCGATTGCCCAACCAGAAATGACTGGGCAAAGGAGGCAAGAACCTCGGCCCGTCCGCCGGGAGCCGTGCTCTGGCTCGAAGAGAGTCGAGCTCTGCCCCGATGAAAAGAATCACCTGCTTCGGCTTGAGTTCCGACTTGGCCTCATTGATGAGAAGGCCGATTTGAGAGCAAACCTGGAGGGCCAGATCTCTGGACCGCTCCACCTCCTGTCTGGAGGGGGCTGCTATCAGCCAATCGTCCAGGTAAGGGTACACCTGGACCCCTCGGTGCCGCAGGAAAGCTGTCACCACTGCTATGCATTTGGTGAAGACCCTGGGAGCTGGAGACAGGCAAGGGCATGGCTCGAACTGAAGGATCCCCCGCGAAAGCGAAGGAATCTCCGATGTGACGGACGGATAGGGACGTGAAAGAACGCGGCCTGCAGGTCCAGAGAGCAGAACCACACGCCGTGTTCCAGGGATGGTATTATCTGAGCCAGAGTGACCATCCTGAAGGTTCGAGACCTTAGGAACTTGTTTAGGTCGTGTAGGTCGAGAATGGGGCGCCAGCCCCCCCGTCCGTTTCGGAACCAGGAAGTACCTGGACACAAACCCCGGGTCTGATGGAGGGTCCGCCACCTCCCTGATCACCTCCTTTTGGAGGAGGAAAGCGATGTCGGCTCGGCGAGCCGACAGTGAGGCTGCGGACCCCGAGGCCCCCCCTAGGTGCGACGGCTCTGAAGGGCGGGGCCTGCTCGAATTCCAGAGGCAGGCCTTTTCCCACCACCTCCAGCACCCACCTGTCCGTGGTAATAATGGACCAGGCAGAAAGGAAGTGCTGGAGCCGTCCCCCCAAGGGGGAACCTGGGGTGAGGTGACGGGGTTGGGGCAACACCCCACAGCCCGTCACTGGGCAGGCTTGAGGAGGGACCGCCGAGGGACCTCCTGGGCCTTACCTCCTGCTTCCTGTTGGAGGAAGCCCCGGCTTGGGTTTGGGATGCCAAGCCCGAGCCTGCTGGCCCCGATGTTGCTGGGCGGATAACCAAGGGCGCAGAAGGACGAAAAGGGCTTAGGCTGTGGTTTGGGCCTTGTCCTTCTGAGCGGAAGAGACCGAGTCCAAGGTAGCATTGGACTTCTCGATCCTCTGCAGGTGACCTTCCACCCCAGGGTCGAAGAGGTCGGGTCCCAAGAAGGGGACATCCGCCAACTTGTGCTGGGTATCCGAGTGAAGGTGATATCCTCAGCCAAGCCCGACCAGGCATAGCCACTGCGGCCGCCACAGACCTGGCACATGAGTCCCCAATGTCTAAAGCAGTCTGAGCTGCTGTTTGGCCACTGCCCCTGCCCTGGTCCCGCACCTGCCTAACCGTGGTCTGCAGATCCGCGGAAGATGAGACGACTCGTCCAGGAGCCCAACAGGGCATGAGAGAAATGTGCCATGAGGACGGCCGAACTGGCCTGGCGAAGGCCGAGGGAGGACGCAGCGTAGACTTTTCGCCCGGCATAGTCCAATTTCTTGGACTCCTTGTCGAGAGGTTTGTCCACATCCCTAGCGTTCCCGGCACGCCGGAAAACGCTGTCGGTAACTAACCCCTCGGCTGAGGGGTGTTCCGAAAAACCGGACAAGGAACCGGTAGGGACCGCATACTTCCTGGCCATTCTGGCCGAAGGCGCAGGGCAGGAAGCAGGGCGCTGCCAGAGCTCCAAGGCCGGGCCCACTATGGCCTCGGCCACTGGAAAGGCCTCCGTAGGGGATCCCTCGGTCCAGAATCTCCGTGAGGGGATACCTGGCCCACTTAGAAACGGGTTCAAGCTTCATCCCAGTGGACTCCGAGATGAGCCGAAGCAATCCCAGGAAGGACGAAGGGCTAACGTCCACCGACTGTCCTCCTGAGGACTCCAAGTCCATTCGCTTGGAGAAAAGGGAGGAATCATCTTCGGACTCGGAAGAGTCCTCAAAGAGCTGCCTCGGGCCTGAGCCACCCTCCACCTGCCGAGGTTGATCAGGAGTGAGGGTGACAGACAGCCCATGGGGCAATCCCTGAGCCAACCGAGAATTTTTGGTCGGAGCCCCAACTAACGGCTGTGGAGGCGGAGGTTCCACCGAATCAGTGGGCAGCTGGTTTTGCCGAACAACCGCCTGGGAACAGGTCTTCGGATAAAACGAGGGGTTGTTTCCGCCGCCCGTGACAGCCACTTAATGGCTGGGGAAGAGCGAGCGGCCGGCTTATTCGGTCAGAAGGAGCTGTTGCCACATGAGTTCCTCATATCTTCGATGCAACTTGGCCGAGCCTCCTCGTCCGAGGAGGAGGAAGAGGACGAGCGGCGCGCCAGCTTGCCTCGGTACGAGACCGCCTATACGGCGGGATCGGCTGGACCACCGAAGAAGTCCGAGACAGAGAACCTCGGCTTTCCCGAGGACGGTGCAGGAGGTGTCGGGGAACTGGCACTCCCTCGTTCTGAGGGTTCAACTGAAGGCTCGAACGGAGGAGGCACAGACAAGCCAACGGGGTCCTCAACTCCCACCGGGGGAACCGGGGAGAGGGGATTCTTGGCTTCTCCTGCCGACAACCCGTCCAACGGGTAGAGAAAAATCTCGACCGCGTCGACGGGAGTCTCGGTCAACTGGCCTGACGGGGACACCGTGAGACCAGTGGCCGAAGGCGAGCGGTTGACCGAAGTCGACGGCCGACAACTCGGGGAGAGGGATCTTTCCCGCTCCCAAGAGCGTCGACAGTGAGACTTACCCTTGCCTCTCTTTTAGGACTGAGAAAACGGTCCAGCAGAAGTTGGTCCCTCACCTTTAGTAGAGAGGGTCAGACAAAGCACCTTAAAAGAAACTGAATAAGAGGCACCGAGAGAGAGCGGGACAAATGCCGCAGCCGAGGTAGAAGCGGCCCGCGCCGCCTCCTCTTCGAGGGCGATCATCTGCTTGAGCTGATCCGCCGAGCCTGCCGCCGCGGACACCGCCGACCGGGCCTCTTTTGACTTCACCGGAGGAAATCGCTTCTCGGGACGCCCCAGTTGTAAACGGGCAGCACGGTCTTCGAGGACGTAGGCCGAAAAGGAAGAGCACAGGTCGCAGGCCTGCGGGTTGTGCTCCAGGCCTAGACAGCAGACGCATGTGGAGTGCGGATCCGTCCGAGATATCTTCTGCCCGCAAGGGCATCTCCGGAAACCAGGAGTCGATTTGTCCATCGCAGCCGCGAGGGAGAGAAGACCGAAGTCTTTTTAGCAAAAAACTTTTAAATTCGAAAATTCGAAGAATTAGGAACCAGTCTTATACGCAGAGCGTTAAGGAGGGAACCTGAGCTTCCAAGCGGTAAGGAAGATCTGGCGTCATGGGGCGGAGCCGAGAGTTTTACCACCCGGGTGGGTGGGAGGAGCCAGCTTGAAGACCTTCCGGCAAGATTTAAAACGGCAAGGATACCTGCCAGACAGTGTGGATGAACATATCCATGTCCCTAGAAAGACTATTATACTCACTTACAGGTATACTATATGCTACTTATGGTTACAGAGAACTTTGCACAGCTTAGACACCATGCAAACAATTATGTATTATAATACATTACTACGAACATTATATAATGGAAAGGCTGTTGTCCAGCATACTCATCCAGGCACCACAGTATTTCAGTCCTTCATTGTTAAGCTATTTACTTCAAGGGGGGGCTTTAGTAACTCTTTTGCATTTGGTACCGGTTGTATGGAATGAGATTGGGTAACCTGACCTAAATATGGCGCCCATATTTCCATAAAAGCTGTACTCAATTTTTTTTTGGCATAATGAATAAGGCAGGTATGGGAGACTAATGATTCCATTGCTGCTAACCAATGATGGAAGGTATGTTGTTCTCCATTTCATAAGAATAAGCCGAAGAAATTCGACAGAGGCTTGGGTGAGCCATAACAGTTGAGACTGAGACAGTGACCCTTCATCAGATGCTATACCAAGTAACCAGAAAGGAGGAGAATGAGGCAAGTAATTGGCTAGCATATTAGAACAAAACTGTATTACTTTTTCCCATAAGGGTTGAAGGGCTTTACAACTCCAAAAAATGTGAAGTAGATCTGCTGCAGGTGACTGACATCTCCAACAAAGGTCATGAGGAGTCAATCCCATTTTGTGAAGCTGTAAAGGGGTTCTGTACCACAGGTGAATAATTTTATTTTTATAAGGAGACTTCTCTGATCTACACAGGCCTTATGGGCTACCTTCCAACAAATAGACCATCCGTGTGGAGTAATTGTAGTTCCCAGCATCCTTTCCCATCACCTCTTGGCAACTAGGGAAGGATCCGGTAAAACGTCCCTGGCCCAACCTTGAATCCTGCCCGCTAACCCCTTACTATGGTATGACCACAGGGGCAGAGGAAGTTTCTCTTTGAGGGGGCCCAGCACGTGTCCCACACATCACACAAGTGCACTTAGATCTCGCCCAAGTATTGTATGGGCTACGAAGTTGCAAATGCTGCCAGAAGCATTCACGGGGCAGGGAGTGGGATTCTCTCAACTGCTGAAAGGACACAAACGTTTTCTCGTCATCCTGAAGTCGATCCTGAAATGTGAGTATCTGACAGTTTCTCCAAACTGGCCAGTCAGTGGGTTTCTGGTCTATTCTTATGTAAGGACTGTTCCACAATGGGGTACGTAGCCCAATACTCAAGCACCTATGACTGCTTTTTCCTAAAGAGTGCCAAGCCTGATGGCTAGCACTCCTGCACAAAACTGGGACAAGAGTGGCCCAGAAAACAAAGGGGAGAGATATTTCCAAGAGCGGGCCCTTTCTATTTCTACCCAAGCTGGGAGGGACTGGGAGTGACTATTTAGGCTCTTGCACACTTTCGCTTTCTGGAAAGCCTGTGAGTATCTATTAAAATCGGGAAGGCCCCAGTCCAGTGGGCTCTTAACTTGGCTCTGCAGTAACAAGGTTTTTTGTACCACATAGAAGCGTGTGAAGCTTCTGTACCCATAGCTTAGGGATATTTAATGGGGAGATGGGAAAGCAGGTAAAACACTTTAGGGGCAAACATAATTTTTAGGGCAGCAATCCTCCCTGCCATCGATAAGTGTAGCTGCTCACACCGTGTGACACTGCTGGATAATTGTGTCCATACTGGCATTAAGTTTTTATATGCCATGGAGGAGACATCTACGGATAATATAATCCCTAAGTATTTAATGTCTTGACCAGCCCACTTTAATCACAAATCCTTAATCTTCTTGCTGGATGTAAGAGGGTGAAGAGGTAAGATCTCCAACTTTGTTTTGTTAATCTGGAGACCAGAAATGTTGCCGAATTCCGTAAGGGTGTCAGTAATAAATGGTATACTCTCATGGGCATCCCCTGTTATGATCAGACAATCATCCACATATGCTTTTGTGTAATACTCCTGGTTTCCCAATTTTATACCGTGTATTTTAGGGTGTATGCGTATAGCGGATGACAGTGGCTCCATAGCCAGGACAAAGAGTAGAGGCGAGAGGGGACAGACCTGTCTGGTGCCCCTGTGAAGCCGGAAAGGGGCAGACAGCGTGGAATTAGTAAATACTTTACCCACTGAAGAGTGATATGAGGTACGTATCCAGGAGGGGAAGTATGGCCCTATGTTAAACCGCTTCAAGACAACGTGCAGAAATTCCTACTCTACAGAGTCAAACGCTTTTTCAAAATCAATCGTAATTAGTGCTGCTGGAGTGGGGAGTCTTGCCGCTGCCTGAATCAGAGTAACCAGGGCTCTGACATGATCAGAGCTGTGCCGGCCCTTAATAAATCCCACTTGGGAAGGGTGTACAATATCCGGTAATACCTTTTCCAGTCTCGCTGCCAATGCCTTGGTCAATATCTTAGCATCTGCATTAATTAAGGAAATTGGCCGATAATTACTAGGAAATGACTGGTCCTTTCCTTCTTTTGGGAGGACAGTAATCACCGCCTCTTTCATGGAATGGGGGAGTTCACCCTTCCCCTGAGCTTCGTTTAACATATCCACAAGAGGGGTTATTATTTCGTGGTGTTCCATGTTATAATAGTCAGCCGGAAATCCATCACTACCAGAGGCCTTGTGTGGGGCCATGGTCAGGATTGCCCTGCACACTTCCTCCTTAGAAAGCGGAGTATCCAGATCTAGTTTTTGGGTCTCTGTCAGGGTGGGCAGTGACAACTGATCCATGAATTTATGGAATTTTTCCTGATCCCATTTCACATGGGATGTATATAAATCTTGATAAAATTGAACCATGGAGTCAATTTCTTTTTGAGAGTATACCACTGTCCCCCCTGAGTTGTGAAGTCCTATAATATGCCTATCTGCCTGCCTTCTTTTTAGTATAGAGGCTTTCTCCCCCTCCGCTTGATAATGATGCTGTGTCCGTCTGATATTCAATTCTGCCCTTCTGGACATCAGCGTATTAAGTTGGAGTCAAACCCTTGTCAGTTCTGCCCATAAGCAATTACTCCTAAGCCTCCCCGGGTTGCTCTTATATTCGGCCTCCAGTTGCTTCAACTTACCCTCCAGCTGTAGCATCTCACCCTCCCTTTGTTTTCTACGACTGGCAAAACTGATAATTTGGTCCCTCATGGTGACTTTATAAGCCTCCCAGATCATTGTTGCTGAGGAGGACCCAGGTGGATTAAATTGAAAAAACTTTGTTTCTTCACGAACAAGGGTTTGAAAATCTGCATCTGCCAGGAGGGGATCCAACCGCCATGTCGCAGATTAGTCTCGAGTGGATGGGGACGTATTTACTTTTAGTAGCAGCGGCGCATAGTCAGATAGATATAATGGTTCTATGTGAGTACCTATGGTCCGTGCTGACAAAATTTCAGACGTGAACCAGTAGTCCAGTCTACTTGCCATGGCTTTAGCTGCCGAAAAATAAGTAAAGTCCCTATCTGCTGGATGCTGTAGCCTCCAAATATCAGCCAGACTATGTAATGACAGCATGTCTTGAAGGGCTTTGTGAGATCTAGTGGGGGTTTCCTGTTTGTGATTTGAGCGATGTAGGATATAAGCCATTGTTAAATTATTCTCTCCCCAATTACTATTCCTGGAGTATCAGAAGTCAAATCTAGGATTTGTTGAGAATCGCATTGAAGAACTCGGGGCGTCTTCATTGGGGCACAAATGTTAACTAGTAAGACGGGACCCAATGGTGTTGCCATCTTAACCAGGACCCATCGGCCTTCTTTGTCTGTTTTCTGGAGTGTTATTTCCCATTTCAATTTTTTGTGAAATAGAATAGACACCCCTTTTAGCCTTCCATGAGATGCTATGAACTTCCCTTCCCACCCATTCTCTAACAAGTTTCTTGGATTCCTTGTGACTTAATTTCGTCTCCTGTAGAAACACTACATGGCTCTTAAGTTTCCGAAGTCTTGTCAGAATCTTACTCCTTTTAATTGGAGAATTTAATCCCCTAACATTCCAAGAGGTCTAGGTAACATCTGCTGAACTATCCATTTTCCTCGTGTTTGTTCACAATACTGAAATTTCTGGTCACCACATAACTAACCAAACTGACTAACACAAAAATCACCCAGTCCCTTCCGTATAGAGCCTTCCCTTCTGTGTGTGCCTGTATGAGTTCAAGTCCCTGCTGCCGCTTACTGTCGGCTACTTTTTGTTCCCTTTTAACTACAGAGAGGCCACCCCCTTCTACTTTGCCTTTCCGTAATCCCCAACCACTCCTGTGAAGTTTACTGGAGCCCATAGAAGGGTTATGATGGGGTCGTTTCCATGGCACCATTGTGCCGTTTAGGACCTGTATCGGAGGTAGTGCCTCTGCTACAGGAGCAGGAAGACAAGTGTCCCAAGTTCCCAGAGCACTCCTCTGGGGGCGATGCCAAAAGCAGCACCAAACCGGTCAGTTCCATTAGTAGAAAAATCCACCTACTTTGTTCCATTCTCAATCGGGGATTAACCCCATTTACCAAAGTTTTGATTAGTCATCCCAAACATCGGATAAACAAAGGTCATTATAAACAACTGCATCAGAAATCAGAACAAACATTTTTCTATGCTGAAGCCTGATATACAGTTTGCATGAACCTAGAATCTAAACATTACCTACAACTTAAAACAGTAGGATGGAGATATATACATAGATCATTAAACGTCAAACTTGAACTTAGAACCCTTACCAATAACCTTCATAAAATTCTTTGTATAACCTTGGTAAGTAGCTGCAATCTAGAATCCAGGCGGGGGCACTGCCATAGCCTATAAATTGTACAGGGTTGGGCATCCTCTGGGTATCAGTTGCGCTTAATTGCCCTAATTAACATCATCAGGCGCCCATAACATGCCTGCTGAGACAGTGGAGTTAAACACCATCTCCCTAAGAGCCCAGCTGTACTTTCAAATACCCCTGATAACAACCATTCAGATCCAAGTGTACCCTCCCCAGTTCAGTGAGCTAAGAAGGTGTTACGGTACCAATAGGTTCATCAGAGGCTGCAAACAGGGCCTCAAGGCTCTCGACAGAGTTCTCAGTCTCCTCATTCTCCCCAATAGGAATGCAATCGGCCCAGTCTCCTGGCAATGGGGACCAATCCTCCAAATCATCGTGGACCGCTCTTGACTGTTGAAGAGTTGGGGAAATGTCCACCTCGGTGGGAAGGAGATTGGTTAAAGGTTCATACCTGTTACTCAGTTTAACTGGTGTGTCCCCCGAGGAGCAGCTGCTCGTGTCTGACTGTAGATACTGCCTCTGCCGACTCCTAAACCGATCCGTTTTCACAGAAGGCTTCCCTCCTGTTGTAGCCTTCTTCTTTGAATGAGCCCTCGATACCTGATACCAGGTCTGATCATTTTCTTTGTTATGTGGGCATGGCATAGTATCCTGCTTTGGGGCTTCCTGGCACAATTCTATCTTGGATGATCGGTCACCTGCCGATTGATGGGTATGTGGACCCTACGAAGAGTTAGTAGAGCTGCTCGCACATGAGATGGGGTCACTAAATCTTCTGATTCCTGCTGAGAGCTGTCGTCCTCTTCTTCCGACTCGTCCTGGGTCAAAGACGGCAGCACATCTCTAATTTCATCCTCGTCTTCTTGGAGTGCAATAGCACAGCACGGAAAGGCTCTCCTTAGCTTTTTTGTGACCCTCAAGTGTGTCAACTTTAAATGTTAATGTACCGCTGCAGTGAAAAAAACAAACAAACAAAAAAAAACCTGTCTCGTCACAATTAAACACATCAGCAGGTGAGAATTGTTGTAGGAGACCGGGCAAGACTTCCAGAACCCAGGACTCGACTCCACTGCTGTCAGCATTTTGCTTTTCACCATGTGCTTTCTTGTATGTGATGTTATGGTGCAACTTCCAGCGATAGAGCCAGCCCTCAGATGGGGTAAAATCTTCTTTCCCCATTGCCTCGGCAATCTTCGCCACTTTCTGCATTAAGACTGTGCCACTGATCATTGCATCTCTCCCCCAAGCATTTGCAAACCAATGTAGAAGTGCATCTTCCACTTCATCTTTGCCTATCCTTTTTCGTTTTCTGTTCAGATTTCCATTGTTATGCCATCCCTCCAACGGCTTTATACAGTCCCTCAGCAGGTCAGACAAAGTTGATCATGGCATGCCGAAGCGGATAGCTAATTCACGCACCGAAATCTTCAGCATGTCATCGATCTGTTTTAAAATCACCATTTTGTGAGACAGATTAAGGGTAGTTGTTCCAAGACATTTTTGGCAGAAATAACTCACAGCAGCAGAGCAGTAGCTAACAACAGATAACACACAGTAACACCCCCCCCATGACGAATAAAGTTCATTGTGCTACAGCTGTCTTAAGTAGCTGTGAATGAACACCAATTAACAGCTAAGTGGTAGTAATTAGCACGTTCCAGTGGCAAGTCATGCCCTAGAAACCGTCCGATTTACACGGCTGTCATAACACGCTATTTCGCTAAGTTTTAATGCAGGTATACATGGCAACAGTTTGAGTTTTCAGTAAACGGCTGATATAAGCAAAAAAACGTTGTATCCATGACCGATATATTTGAGGAATGCTGTAGTACCTTGTGTACAGATATTTATAGCCAAGGTGTACTGGCTATTGTTGTCTTGCTGGGTTAAAACAATGCCAGTTATGGTTATCACTAGTAGTAGGATGGTCAGTTGAGACCCAGTGCTGCTGTGTGAATCACTAGGATTATATACCGCACCCATCATAAACTGACACACTACAGCACTGAGTCTCACACAGACTAGGTTTAAATACCATGCACAATCTGATCCACACCGCAGCACTGGGACTCAAACAGACTAGGATTACATACCACACCCAGTACAATCTGACTCGCACCACAGCACTGGGTCTCACAGATTAGGATTATATACTGTGCCCAGCACAAACTGACTCACGCCACAGCACAGGGTCTCACAGACTAGGATTATATACCACGCCCAGTACAATTTTACACCACACACAGCACTGAGTTTCACACAGACTAAGATTAAATACCATGCACAATCTGATTCACACAGCAGCACTAGGTCTCAAACAGACTAGGATTATATACCTCGCGGCCCTCCCAGTACAATCTGACTCACACCACACACAGCACTGGGTCTCATAGACTAGGATTACATACCACGCCCAGTACAATCTGACTCTCACCACACACAGCACTGGGTCTCACACAGACTAGGATTAGATACCACGCCCAATACTCTCTGACTAACATCACAGCACTGGGTCTCAGACTAGGATTAGGTACCACGCTTAGCACAGTTTGACTCACACCACAGCAGTGGGTCTCTCAGACTAGGATTAGAGCCCATACCCAGCACAATTTTATTTATACAGCAGCACTGGATCACACAGACTAGGATTATATACCACACCTGGCCCAATCTGACTCGTACAGCAGCACTGCATTTCACACAGACCAGGATTATATATACACCACACCCAATCCAATCTAACACCACAGCACTGGGTCTCACACAGACTAGGATTAGGTACCACCCCAACGCAATCAGCTTCACACCATATTGCTGAGTCTGACACAGACTGGGATTTGATACAAATAAAAATTACACACCTACCATAATTCTTGATCTTCTTTTGTATCTTCACCATTCATCACTGCTGGGTGTAAGCCGGAGATGCGCATCTGTACGGGAGCTTGTTTTTGGGTGGGGGTCAAGGCCGACGCACTGCGTGGTGCACAAAGGTTGGCCGTTAGGTGCTGCAGACTCCTCCTCCACCCCAGTTCTGTTTTGCCGGAGAGGATGAAACAAAGAGGGATAGCGAAAATCAAGGTGAGGCAGGAGAGCCTAGGGATAGGAAAAGGAAAGGATATAAACTGAAAAAGGAAGAAGCCAACCAGAAGACAGAGGGGTTAGACTTTTTTACCCTAATAAGCCATAGGGCCCCAACCCTTTGGCGGCAGCACAGGAAAGGGAGAAAGAAGGAGAGAAAGAAGAAAGGCGAACATATTTGGGGTTATGAAGACACATGTGCAAGGATCCTGTCAACTTAAGGGAACACTGGACAAGGTCCAGAACAAGAGAATTTGAAATGGTCTTGGAGAATATAAAACATGACAGAATCAGTCCCTCCTTCTCACCCGCTAAACCCACATTTGGGATGAAAGTCCTGGAAAATGGCCCTCTACAGTTTAACACCGGACGGTTTAGGCTGGGGCCCTTAAATAGGAGAATCATATTGTCCATATTAGGAAGTCCATTCATCAGCATCTTGGTGCTATCGCGTCAAAGTGTGTTTTACTAAGGAATATAGGACTCTGTTAGCTCACAGTTTTTTATTTAGTAAAGTAGACTATGGTCTATTTGTCTATTCCTCCACTTCTAAAATATCTTGGATCCACTTGGGGTTACGTACAATTCAATTCTTAGGTTTATTTTGCAGGTTCCACAACACACTCACCATTGTGTTCTTCTCCAAGAGTCTAATAGTCTTTCATTTGATCATCGGATACAGTTTAAATGTTGTATATTCTTGTTCAAAATAATATTAGGTCTTCTTCCTCTGTCCATCTCTAATTTGTTTTCCAGGTTTATTAATGATAGTGGTACTCTATCTCAGGACAAATACACTTTTCAGATACCATTTTTCCGCAGTGTTGTCGATCAAAGATCAACTCTTTGTATGGCTCCCAAATTTTTGAACTCTATCACATTTGATTGTTTTCATTTGAAAACTGTTGGTAACTTTAAATACACACTTTTGAAGTTTTTCTGTAGTTCTCAAAAATGCACAAGTTAATTGTATTCATACCTCTCAGCATTAAAAACCATAGCACTGGCCTTTAAAAATCATAGCAAAGGGCCAGAATGTGTAGCACTTTCTTATTGTAAACAATAATATGTCTACAGATAGTGGGCATCATATAGTTAGTGATGAGGAATGCTTATATCAACTTCGTTCAATGATTTAATAGTTTGTGTGTCCAGAAATAGCTCTAACATTATGAGGAACATCAGTAAACCTATGCAGAATAAGAGTAAATTTGACTGTCAAAATCATAGCACTATGCGAAATTCATAGCAGTTGAGAGGTATGATTGTATTGTTTAAAGTTTGTATTGTATTTAATGTATTGTAATATTTATTGACCAAGTGTTATTTTATGTTTTTTTGTATTATGCTTGTTTTTTGTATTTGCGTCTCGCCTGTGAAAACGAGCAGATTGTTCATCAAGCTCATAAGGGTAAAAAATAAAAAAATGAAATGACTGTCAAGAATGACCTCTTAAGGTAGAGAGGAAGCAAGGAAGAGAAAGGGTGATGAAAATCGCTACAAGTTCTCCCACAAGATGCACAGACGCAGTCACCACTTCAAGAAGAGGAAAAAAAAAGGATTTCTGTGATAAGTTAAGAAGGATACCACAGTGCACACTACTGAGAATACCAGGGAGTTCCGTCTGAGGCCAGGGCGAAGACCCTACTCACCACCCTCCTAGGATGGTTGCTCTGTGACTTTTAGAGAAGGAAATAGAGGGTCCTGAGGAACCAGGGGAACTCTGCGTCCAACTGGCCTGGGGCGAGCAGGATGGAGGCTGTGCACAAGAGGGGAAGCTGGGCAGGAATCAGTAATGAATGGTGAAGATACAAGAGATCATCAAGAATCATGGTAGGTATATAGTTTTCATACCTTCCTTTGTCAGTCTTCACCATTCATTACTGCTGGGTGAGTACCAAGCCCTCCGGAAGGGACCTGGAACTGCCTCGAGGGAACAGATTCCCTCAGCCTCCTTAGAGGGAGACGCAGGAGGGGAAGATGCTATTGCCATTCTAGGTCAATATGGCCTAAGGCTGGTCAGGCCGAGGAGGTGTCCTCCGTGGCCAGGGGGACGGAAGACGCCCCTGAAGAGTCCTCCTCACCCTGCGAGAAAAAAGACGGGTCCCCGGAAAGTGGAAGAAGTCACCTTATGCCGGGCAATGTGTGACAATCTAGACAGGCAAAGCCATGCCATCCGCTTGATGCAGATCATTATTCCTGTCAGTCTGGAGGCCACCTCATTGGTGTCATATGATGCCCTTGTTTGGTGCCTTGCAAGCTCCAGACCCTGTGCAGCGGGGGCAATGGCTTGTCTAGATTCCTCCAAATCAGGCAAGGATGTTAAAACCTGTGCCAGCATTGACCACAAGTGCCTGCTGTAGGCAGCGTGGTGAGCCTTATGTGAGCTGATGCAAAGTAACAAACGAGCTGATGAGAAAACTCTTCTTCCCCACCAGTCGAACTCAGCGGAATCCAGATCCAGTGGTCGATCATATGCCAGGTGCCAAAGCCTGGAAGGAGTGTCTAAAGCCATCAACCCCGAGGGTGGGTGAGGCAGACAACCAAGAGACTCCTGGGCAGCGCAATACCTCCGCCTGCAGTCCGCTGAGGATGAGGTGGCTGGTGGCTGTTAGATGCAGATAAGAAGCTTCCTGGAAGGGAATAGGCAGGAAGACACCACTAGGTGGTTGGCACTGAATTCGCTCAGAAACTAGCACATCTCCCGCTCGGTATTGCGTCTTACCACATGGGAGACATGGAGCTCCTGCACTAACCTTGAGAGGAGCCGCTGATATTCGGTGAAATAAGTGTCAGAGGAAAGGTGGACAGAATGTTCCTCTTCATCAGATGAGGAAGTCGAGGAGCTCAGGTGTTCTGAGTCCTCCTGCGGCAGGGGAGACAGGCGAAAGACCTGCTCATCCATAGCTCTAACGTACCTAGGGAAGGCCGCTGCAGTGGCCCTGGACATCTCCCACGTTAAAGGTCCTGTAGGGCCCAAATGGTGGTGGTGGCGGGGGGAGCTGTCTGCAGAGGGATTGGGGAAGGGCACCTCACAGAAAGTGCCTGGCCTCTGCCAGGGCTCTGAGACCCCACAACAGATCCTCCCATATGAGGGGATCCATTGGTCGATCCAGTCAGCGAATGCTGCAAATGTGTAAAATTCTGGCTGAACTCTGAGGGAGCATCTCCCCTGTGGTTCGACTGAGGTTGCATGGTTCCTGAAGGGCAACCCTCAGCACTGCACACTAAAGGTGCCCCTGAAGTCTCAAAGGAGGAGAAGCAGGGCTCAGCGCTTCGGCTCCTCCCCACTCCCCGCAGGGAAGTGGAAGAAGGCCTCCCACCTTACCCCGGCCTCTCAACCCCTCGGACTCCGAGGCCACCCTCTTCCTCAAACCCAATGCCAAGGGATCCCTCAATATTGCAGGCACCCAAGGGAAGCCACAGAAGCGGAGGTCCATGTCCCCACCAAAGAGGCCACGGCAGCTCCAGAAATGGCAGCTGCCCCTGCGGTCGAGACACCCACATCAGGCCCCCCCCCCCCGAGACTGCTATCCACTGCAGCGCCCTCAACATTCACGTTGGTGTGGGAGGCTGCAGGGACCACAGGCTTCGGGGAGTCTCGTAGGTGAACACTGGGTCACCTGGTTCTGCGTCCAAAAGGACTCAGTTGGGGTGTCAGTCCGGATTGGAGAGCGAGCCATCCAACTCCAAAGAGGAGGAGACCACACAAACCGCCAGACTAGTGACCCTGGGAGCTCTCTTACCATACCAATGGCACCATCGTGGAACATGGCACTGCTCGCGGCGCCACCTGGACCACTGACACAGTGAATGGTGCCGGGATCCGAAGCGCAAGTATTTTCTGGTGCCAGGCCCAGCAGCCATGGGCTGCAACACCAGGGCAGCCTGCACCTCCGTGGAGGTGACTGCTGTGGCGGTGCTCTCAACCTGGCTCTGCAGGGAGCCGAGTCGCTCCTCTGGCACTGTGGAAGAAACCTCCTTGATGGCAAGACAGGAATCTGAGGTTGTTTCCTCATCACTGGGCTGTATAGACCCGAAGGCAGGGTCAAGAGATCTTGCCATGGCATGCACAGAATGACGTTGTCCTCCAAAAGTCAGCGGGGTCCTACCAACTTTAAATGCGTGGATCTCAAGAACACGGAGGTCCATGGAGAAACAGGCATCGTAGTTGTCCATATCATGGTTGAGACTCAGGCAACGCAGGCAAACATCATGTCGGTCCGTCACTGAAAAATGCCGGCCTCAGCGGCACTGACACATGGGGGCACGGCCCGCTTTGGATTTTCTCTTAGCCCCCGAACCAGACATGATGGGAAAGAAATCAATAATTCACAGAAGAAGACCCAGCGCTGTTGGCAAAAATAATAAAAGGAACGGTGTTACCAGAATCCAACACGTTGGCTAAATCAGAACCGGGATGGAGAAGCAGCAAACAGCATTGTAAAATGGTACAGGCCCGATAACGCAGCAAACACTGAGACTCACGCAGCAGGTGGGACCTCGATGGCGGGAGAAACAGAACTGGGGTGGAGGAGTCGTCTGCGGCACCTAATGGCCAACCCTCGTGTGCCACGCAATGCTTCTGCCTTGTGGGCGGCGCCGTCATCACTGCCCCCCCCCCCCAAAAGCTCCTGTACAGGTGTGTGCCTCTGGCTTACACCCAGCAGTAATGAATGGTGAAGACTGACAAGGGAAGATCACCTAGTATAATCAGCTTCAGACCACCACACTGGGTCTCTCACAAACTAGGATAAGATACCATGTTCAGCACAAACTGACTTACACTTCAGCATTGGGTCTCACACATACTAGGATTAGACAGCATGTCCAGCACAAGGTTTACAAAGGTTAGGATTAGACACCACATCCAACACAATTTGACTCACACCACAACAGTGGGACTCGTAGACTAGGATCAGATACCATGCCCAGCATAATCTGACTCGCACTCCGGCACAGGGTTTCACAGACTAGGATTAGTTACCAGGCTGAGCACAATCTGCTTCATACCACAGCCCCGGATCTATACAGACTAGCACTGGATACCATGTCCAGTATAATCTGATTAACACCACAGCACTGAGTCTCACATAGACTAGGATTAGAAACCGCACCAACACAATCTGACTCACACCGCAGCACTGGGTATCACACAGACATGGATTAGATACCGCGCTGAGCATAATCAGTTTCACACAGACTAGGATTAGATACCATATCCAGTATAATCTGACACCAGAGCACTGGCTCTCACACAGACTAGGATTAGATACCGTACACAGCACAATCTGACTCACACCACAGCACTGGGTCTCACACAGACAAGGATCAGATACCGTGCCTAGCACAATCAGCGTCACACCACAGTGCTGAGTTTCACACAGACTAGGATTAAAGCCCATACCCAGCACAACTTAATTTACATAGCAGGACTGGGTTACACATACTAGAATTAGATACCACACCCGGCCCAATCTGACTCACACAGCAGCACTGCGTTTCAAACAGACTAGGATTATATACCACGCCCAATGCAATCTGACTCGCGCCATAGCACTGGGTCTCACACAGGCTAGGATTAGATACCACCCTAACACAATCAACCAGCTTCACATCATAGCGCTGAGTCTGACATAGACTAGGATTTGATGCAACATCTAGTATAATCAGCTTCACACCACAGCACTGGGTCTCAGACAGACTAGGATCAGATACCACGTTCAGCACAAACTGATTTACACCTCAGCACTGGGTCTCACACATACTAGGATTAGATATAGTAGCATGCCCAGCACAATCTGACTCACACCACAGCACAAGGTCATACAAAGGTTAGGATTAGACACCGCATCCGGCACAATCTGACTTGCACCACAGCAGTGGGTCTCACACAGACTAGGATAAGATATCATGCCCAGCAGTCTGATTTACACCACAGCACAGAGTTTCACAGACTACGATTAGTTACCACGCTGAGCACAATCTGCTTCACACCACAGTGCTGGTCAGGTCTACACAGACTACCACTGGACACCACGTCCGTTATAATCTGACTGACACCACAGCAGAGTCTCACATAGACTAGGATTATATACCAGACCTAGCACAATCTGACTCACATCACAGCACTGGGTATCACACAGACAAGGATTAGATACCGCGCTGACCACAATCGGCTTCGCACCACAGAGTTGGGTTTCATACAGACTAGGATTAGATACCATATCCGGTATAATCTGACACCACAGTGTTGGGTTTCACACAGACTAGGATTAGATACCATATCCGGTATAATCGGACACCACAGCACTGGGTCTCACACAGACTAGGATCAAATACCGTGCCTAGCACAATCTGCTTCACACCACAGTGCCAGGTCTCACACAGACAAGGATTAGATACCAAAGCACTGGGGGACTCGCATAGACTACGATTAGTTACCACGCCCAGCATGATCTGATTCACATCACAGTGCTGGGTCTCTCACAGACTGGCATCAGATAACATGTCTGGTATAACCTGAAACACAACAGCGCTGGGTCTCAGACTATGGTTAGATACCACGCCCAGCACAATCTCACTCACACCTCAGCAATGGGTTTCAAACAGACTAGGATTAGGTACCATGCCCAGTACAATCTCACTCACACTGCAGTACTGGGTTTCACAGACTATAACTGGATACCACGCCCGATCACACTCATGCCACACTGCTCACATTTATTTCTGCATCTCACAATCAAGTTCACGCAATAACTAATAAAACTTCAGCAATGGGGGGGCAATTTGGGCAGACTAGATGGGCCAATGTGGTCCTTTACTACCGTCAAGATTCTACGATATAGCAGAAGTACAGCAGTAGTACTATATTTCTTAGGCTCCAATCCCGCAGGCTCTGAGCTCCTTGCACATAACAGTAACAGCAGCAAATAAATACTGCCAATAAATAACACCACTATATAACACAAGTTAGGAATCAGTAGGAAAAGCTCTTATAAAGAGATAGTGCTTTAGCCTCCGCTTACAAACTGGATCCAGAAAACTGGAGAAGCCACCACAAAGGTATGAACCCTGACAGCTTTAAACAAGTTCTGGGGACCTTCAAGAAGTTCACCTCAGAAGACAGGGGACTGCAGTCAAGAGCATATGAACACAGGAGCTCTTTCAGGTAGCCAGGATCCAGATCACGTAGGGATTTGGGAGATGTGCCACCTCGAAGGCAGCCAATTCAACGCCCACAGAGATGGAGAGAGAGTGATGGTTAGAGTGAGAAACTCCAGCAATCACTCTAGCCACAGCATTCTCCACAACCTGAAAGCAGTACATAAAAAATCCAGATGGCCTGAGATAAAGAGCATTACAACAGTCCACCCTAGATGTCACAAAGGCATGCCATGATGACTTCATATCCTGAGTGTGAAAGGGTTGGATAAGACCCTGTCCCATTTGTTATGCAGAGAGAGTGTTTTTGTTTTCCATACGCAGTTTGGAGGGTTCTATTTTTTCTCCCGTTCCCATCCCTTGTAGGACGAGCACGGTACGCATCACGCTACAAGACATCCTCCCGGCGTTGTCCCCTCCCATGTGCGCCATCTCCGGATCTCCACCTGGTGATGGCGGAACTACGGAGGGGAGACCACCACCCTGGAAGAGGTGAGTTGCCATTAGACGGCTCAATCCTGCCCCCCCCATGCTAGCTCCCAGATGACCAGAGGTCATTCCCGAACCCGGGTTGCCAGTATGGCGCGAAGTAAGGTGTCCAGCGCCACAACCCTCAGCGCCACCAGGCCAGCCTGAGAGAGTGAGTGTTAACAGAATCTGTTCTGTCCACTCCTTTTCTGCCACTTCTTTGTATTTGCCTGTTTGATTGCGCAATCAAGTATTTTTCCTTCTGGACCTAGGGACTGGCCACTCCGATGGTTGCACTCCCTCCCTTCGCTCCTCTGTAGTTAAAAAAATATACATGAATCTTTATGGGAAACTGGGAACCCTTGTTTTGCAAATGTATGCAATTATATTGCTGAAATACTGCAGAGAGCTATTTGAGTTTATTAGATAAGATAGCAAACTGAAACACAAGGGGTTTAACCTTGAGAAACCATTTGACCTTCTCCAGCTTATTTGCAAAATTATGAACGAGATCAGCCCCAAACAGAGTGTTCCACAGCTTAATGAGGACAGGATGCAGAGCTGAAAACTGCCAGGCAAGACACCATAAAAGGACAGCAATCTTTTTTTGCCAGTCCTTTTTTTAATTAAATTTTTTTTTTTTTTTTTTACTGAATATGCTTTTTGGTGTCCTCCTCACGGCATTTTCCGTATTGGCTCACCACCCCCACCACTGTCCATGATGACCCGAGGCTGCCTCAACCAAAGTGCCCCCTGCCTTCAGGGCTCTCCCTTTCACCCCGATGGATCCCTGTCACGGATTCAGCAGAGAGCCCCGGGCAGTTATATGGTGGCAGGACAGATGCATCATCAAGCACATTGGGGACAGGCTTTTTCCCATGCTGTGGGTGTGTCGTGCAATGATGCAGTGGCAAAGACACCCAGAAGCCCTTTTCCAGGCACACTACACCCGCTTGGAGGTGGAGAGCGTGATAAGGCCGCTCGGGACTTGGAGACACACGCAGAAGAACGACTTTTGTTTGAACTGCTTTATTAAAAAGCCATCCTGTAAAAATGTATTTTATTGTTAATAAGAAGAAAACTTTACCTGTGAATTCTATAACTACTCCTGGGTTTACCTATGCTTCCTGACCTATGCCTGTACAACACTGAGGGTAGAAAAAGGGCTTGATCTGGACAATTTTCTGGAGATGAAAGAAACCACTACGAACCATAGCAAACATCTGATATTCTATAGTCAGCTTGTACTCCATAATGACACCCAGATATTTCACCCTGTCTCTGGCTGTAAGTGGAGTGGGCCCGAGATGTAATCCAGCTGCCCCTCGGATACCAGAGTCCACAAGTAGCACTTCAGCCTTGTCTGGGTTAATCCTGAGCCAGCTGGAGGACGTCCCATCATTGATCACAGACGGACTGAAAACATAAAAACTAGGTACCCTGCAAAGCCAAAGGTGCAGCCCTTACAGACAGTCAAAATGCGAGCTCAAACATATACAAAGAGGCGCACACATCAACTTGAGATCCACTATTTATTAAACTTAACAACTACTCAGGGCACCAAACACCTCTACGTAGCGCCTCTTTGCGGAGACTTCTTTGGGATCACAGATTGGCAGTCATTAAGCATGCCCACTGTATTTTTCTCACCAAGGGCAAACAATGGGTACAGCAGAGTATCATCTGCATATCAGTGAAACTGCAACTTGTACCTTCGTGTCACTTCTCCCAGCAGCAGCATATACACACTGCAAAAAGCGAGATCGAATCCAGAGGAGCTCCACAGGTTAGAGCACCTGCTCTGGCCAAGAGAAAATTCCCTCACGCTATCTGCTACAACCTACTGGAAAGGAAGGACTCGAACCACCTCAGCACCATCCCACCAAGTTATACCATATCCCTCAGTCAAGCTGTCAAAAGCCCATTATCCACAGTGTCAAACGCTGATGCAAGATCAAAGAGAACCAGAATGGAACATTCTCTTCTATCTCTAGCCAGAAGATGATCATTCTGTACCCCAGCAAGGGCAGTCTCTGTGCTATGATGCCCTCTGAATCCAGACTGGAATGGCTCATAGCTAGAGAAAGCTTCCAGGTGCATCTCCAGTTGTGACACCACCACCCTCTCAAAAACCTTTCCCACGAAAGGAAAATAGAGATGGGTCAGCAATTTAACAAAATATCTGGGTCCAAAGAAGGTGTCCTGAGGAGCGGTCTCATGATAGCCCTTTTAAGGGCTGTCGGAAACGCACCCTCTCCAAGTGAACACTTGGGCAATCCCACCAATCACTGAACCAAGACTCCCGACAATCTAACAAAAGCTGGGTCGGTCCACGATTCAGTGAACAGAAGATGGGAAACAGCTTTATGATCATCCCGAGAATCCGCTCAGCCGGCACAGGGTGACATTCCCCCCAGACTGACCAAAGGCCTCAGTCACAGACTGTACCATGCTGGGCC
The DNA here is from genome assembly GCA_016271365.2 of Neoceratodus forsteri. Classification (NCBI taxonomy): domain Eukaryota; kingdom Metazoa; phylum Chordata; order Ceratodontiformes; family Ceratodontidae; genus Neoceratodus; species Neoceratodus forsteri. The sequence continues at coordinate 25,978,542 of CM057455.1, read as the reverse complement.
ACGACAGCCCACTTGAAGAGACTGAGAAATGAATACAGGATACCCTATCAAGGAAAGCATAACAGTTACGTAAGAACTTACTGTAACAGTAGATCTTCAAGGGAATCTCAGTCATCACATCAGGTTACACCACAGGAACCTTTGCCATTGGTGAAGGGGAATCTACACAGAAGATTTTCTTTTTTGTGTTATTTCTTTTACCCCACATGCTCCATGGCAGCCACTCCTTTGAGCTTGCGAAGGCTAACCTCTGACCCATCCGTCCTTCGAGCCTCCGCTCAAATCACAGCCAGCCTCCAGGGTAACCCTGTGTAACCCAATGCCAGATGGGTCCCCCTTCTTCGAGAGAGAAAGCGTCAGCCAGGGGGGAGCAGACCCACGCAACACTTGGCCCCGGGGGTGCTGCTGAGAAGGAGAGCTCAGTAGGACCTAGATGGCACTAGAGAGCCCATACCATACTACACATTCCAGATATGTGAATGATTCACATATCTGGAATGTATAATATCTTACTACGCCATTGGCTCACACTGTGAACAATAGTGCATGCAGCCCTACCGTGATAAGTCGGCGGCGGTGGGGGTGTTGCTGCCGCCGCTGACCGGGGCGGCCAAGGTTGAACTTAGTGGCGGGTACCTGACCACAAGGGACATAGGAAGATTTCTGTTAACCGGATGCCCAGCGTCGGGCAGCATTGATCCACTGGACCACCAGGGATATTGGATGGGGGTTTATTATAACGATGCCTCCATCGGGCAATACATGTCCATTGACCACCACCAGGGATATTGAGAAGTCTTTTTAATATGGCACATGCCCGCGATCGGGCACATAGGGGTCCACTGGACCACCAGGGATATTGGACAGGGAGTTTATTTTTCAACATATGCCCGCGATCGGGCATTGGTGGGGGGTGTGCCGCCAGGTGCAGCCGGAACTCGGGTGGCCACCCTCAGGTGGCAGCTGCCGTGTTGCGCCCTGCAATGCAGCAGCTCACCTGCGGGTGGCCATCAGTTGTTCCTTTCTTTTTGGCATAACTCTGTGCAGGCACAAGTAGGGGTTGCGCATGCATGGCTCTGCACATTCCGGGCTGAATATCGGGCTGTGCAGGTTATGCATGGAATGCCCCACCTGTGCCCTGCGCACATTACTGATGCACTCAGTAGCATCGGGATTTGTCTTGGCGCACTTTTCGCACGAATATCGGCCTGGACATCAGTGGGGTTATGCATGGCGCAACCCTTTTGAATATCTGGGCCTTTTTGTTGTTATTGTCAGTTATGCTAACTGGAAGAACTAGGAGTTACCCCAGTTAAATCTAATCAAAAAAACGACTATACCCAAGTCAGTATAATAGAATTTAAATAAAGTAACAAATAAGTAAAAGGGGAAAAAAAAAACAAAGGAGATGCTGGTTTCCTCTCAGTTAACTACCGAGAGGAAAACCCGGTTACTTAACCCTCCACTAAAATCTAAACAAATTCTACCTGAAAACCAAGGACAGTGTTCTGAATACCGAATAAAATACTAAGTAAAACAGAGAAAATAAAGAATTTCAAGCGATGAAAGGAGAGCTCTCCGGAGATGTCTTACTGAGGCAAGCGGACTAAAGAATCTGATGGTTTAGAACTGTTTACCAGGGACAGTGGTTTGAAAACAGAGTTCGAGCCTAGCACTTCATCATTTGCATAGGTTCTATTTACCATTTCGGCTCCGGGGCAGTCCTATTGTAACCCCCTTGTTCCCAGGGGTGACTAGAATCCCACTTAGAATCAGTGGCAGGCAGGGAAAGGCAGCTTGTGAGATGCCAGTTAAATGGGTTTCACACTGTCACACTGTTTTCAGTTTCTGCTGAGCTGGAGTGATGATGTCACCATAAAAGTCTCGCAGCAGCATAAGCCACAATGGAATGCTAGCTGCAGGGGTTAGCAGTAGAACATTAGGAGATTCAAGTCAGTTTCAAGAAAGACTCAGGAAAGTGGGGAGTGGTGCAGCCCCTCAGATCTCTGTCTGAGAGAGAGCTACCTTTAGGAGAAGGGGTTGTATGTTCTCACTCTGGAGAGGAACACAGAAGACCAGTTGTGTGAAGTGGTTGAGACCGTTCCTGGGAGGTTTTCCAGTGCCACATCCCTGGAGGGATGGGGAGGAATTCCAGGATTCAGGGATAATCCCCTGGTCCAGCCTGGAGAGGGTGAAGCTGCCTGAGAGTTGTTTTGTTCTGTGAGTACCTGAGACATTGTGTGGAAATGCCCTGGGGCACCTGCAAACCATGGTGAGTTCTGCTCTGACAAAAGAGACTATGTATACCAAGACAGTATTTAAGTAAAAGTGTCTGTCTACTGTCGGGTCAAAGGAAGACTTGCCAAGTACAGAACTTTTAGACTGTGTATGACTTAAAAGCATTTGCAACAGTGGGGGTCTAGGGTAAAGACATAGCCACATACAGAACTTTTAAAGTCAGAACACCTCCGTAGAGTGACCTGTAGAATGTTAAATGTGCAAAACATTTCGAGAGAGCATCTGAAAGAGAGTTTCAGAGAAAGGTGTTGTAATCAAATGAATGGCCGAGTATAGACCCCCCCCCCCAAAATCTGGAATAAAGTACAGTTATATAAGAACTTACCGTAACAGTAGATCTTCGAGAGGAGCTCTTGCAGCAGGCTATAACAATCAGGACTATGCTGCAGGTACTAGGACCCTCAGAAACTTTTCAGCCAGCAGTATACAGCAGGAACCGCTTCTGACGGCCCCGCCTCCGTCAGCCCTGGTACAAAGGGGAGCGGACCCAGCTCCACCTCAGTTCTCCCGCCAAGATCCGCGAACAAGCCCTGACAAGAGAAGGAGACGAAGCACTCGATGAAGATGTAGATGAAGATCTGCACACCTCAAGGGGGAAGGCGGGTGGGAAAGTAACGCCTGCTGCAAGAGCTCCTCTCGAAGATCTACTGTTACGGTAAGTTCTTACGTAACTGTACTATCTTACTTTGAGTGGGAGCTCGTGCAGCAGGCTATAACAATTAGGACTGAATACCAAGCAGTCCCACGCCAAAGAGGTAGTCGACTCCGGGAGGTGGAATATACTGACTCCAGAGGCCTAGGACAAAAGACCCTGCAAAACAGCCAGACCGAAACCGGCATGGTGTCTGAAGACGATATCCAAGCTGTAATGCTTGACAAAGGTATGCACCGAATTCCAGGTAGCGGCAGCACATATGTCCCTGATAGAGACATTTTTCAGGGTGGCAAAAGAAGCAGACACTCCACTGGTGGAGTGACCCCTGACCGGACCCGGTAGGGGCTTACTGTGCTTTTCATAGCAGAAGGATACGCAGTGGACGATCCACTTCAAAATCGTCTGCTTGGTCACCGGTTTGCCCAAGCATTGTGATGCAAAGGCCACAAAGAGTTACTAATACTGATGGTGCGTAGCCGTCCTTTTGCGGTAATACCTCAAAGTCCTGTGGACATCCAATGTGTGAAGGAGAGCTGACCCTCTATTAGAAGGGGAAGGAAAATAGACTGGAAGGTCAACCGACTAGTTGAGGGTCAACTCCGAGACCACTTTTGGAAGAAACTTTGGATTTGTTCTAAGGGAAACCCTTTCCCTGTGGAAAACCAAATACGGCTCTTTACACATCAGAGCCTGAAGCTTGGAAACTCTCCGAGCTGAGGTAACAGCAACCAAAAAACACACCTTCCAGGAAAGATAACGCAGCTCACAATCCGCTGTTGGTTCAAACGGAAGGAGGGTGAGCTTCTCAAACACAAAAAGGAGATCCCAGGGTGGGAGAGGATCCCTAATGGGAGGTCTCATATGCAGAATTCCTCTAAGGAAGGTGCGGGCTACATCCAACTGTGCCAATGCCTTGTCTCCAATCACAGCATGGTAGGCAGAGATGGCCCACATGTGCACCTTAATAGAGGAATAACTCAGGCCATGTTGGAACAAGGAGAGGAGGTACTGTAACGCTGAGTTCACTGGACAGGTGACGGGGTCCAAATGTTGTGACGAGGCCCATAAACAAAACCACTTCCATTTCATAGCATAGGTGGAGTGGGTGGAGGGTTTCCTCGACGAAACTAGGACTGCCACTACTTCCAGGGAAACCCCATATATCTGTTGAGCTACGTCTGAAGGAGCCAAGCATGCAGATGTAAGGAACGGAGATCTGGATATACCAGCAATCCCTGTTCCTGGGATAGCAACTGCGAGCATATGGGCAGCGGAGTTGGAGGTTCCATGGATAACCACTGCAGGAGTAGGAACCAAATCTGCCCAGGCCATCGGGGGGCTACTAGAATCATTCGAGCCCCTTCTGCCTGTAACTTCTGGAAGACTCTCTGAATGAGAGGGAAGGGCGAGAAGGCATAGAGGAACCACCCTGCCCAGCAAAGGGATAATGTGTCTGGCCAGAAAAATCCAGGCACGTGCTCTCGCGAGCCAAAAATTGGCAGTTTGGCGTTGCGTGGTGACGCAAAGAGGTCCAGCTCTGGATGACCTCACTTGTCGAAGAGCTGATCTGCTACAGACTGTAGCAGCTCCCACTCGTGCGCTCTGGAACAAGACCTGCTTAGGCTGTTGGCCAGATTGTTCAGGACACCTGGAACGTGCACTGCGGACAACAGAATGTGCCGTTCCACCGCCCAGTGCCAGACTCTCATCGCCTCCCTGCAAAGGGGATAAGAGTGAGTACCCCCACCTTGCTTGTTGATGTAGAAGACGACCTCCATATTGTCTGTCTGAATTAGAAGTGAGCCCGGCACCAGGTTCTCTTGAAAGGCCTGTAAGGCAGAGAGAACCACTCGCATCTCCAATACACTGATATGGAGAGATCGTTCCTCGGGTGTCCAAACCCATTGTGTTTAATAAGCACCCAGGTGCACTCCCCATCCCAGATCCTATGCATCTGTCGTAGAAGTCTGACCTGGTGACTCCGGATGAAACTTGACCCCTTTCTCCAAGTTCCGGAGGTCCATCCACCAAAGCAAAGTTCTCCTGACTGGGTCGGTGATCCTGACCATAAAGTCTAGATCGTCGTAGCCCTGGTCCCACTGTACCCTGAGCATCCACTGTGGGACCCACATGTGGAGGCGGGCCAGAGGAGTGACTGGAATGGCCGCCGCCATGTGCCCCAGTAGCCTGAGGAAGTTCCGCGCTGGAACTTGAGGAGTTACTGAGATCCATTCGGCAATCTCCTGCAGGCGTTCGCCCCTGTCCGGGGGTAGGAAAGCCATGCCCTGGATAGAATGCAGGACCGCTCCAATGAAGATGAGTCTTTGACTTTGACCGGCTGACGTCGGGGCGGGGCCATCTTTGACGATTTCTGAAGGTTCAGGGTGATCCCAAGCTCTCGGAACAGAGTATAGGTGTCTCCGAGGACGTGAAGTAGGCATGACCCTAACGGGGCTGTAAGCAGCCAATCAGTGAGGTATGGGAAAACGTAGTGCCCCATGCGCCTTAGAGCCACAGCCACCACTGGCAAGCATTTTGTAAAGACTCGAGGAGCGGTGGAGAGGCCGAACGGAAGAAGTAGGAATTGGTAGTACTCCCCTTGGAAGTGGAACCTCAGAAACTTCCGGTGGGGAGGGAAGACCCCGATATGCATATATGCATCTTGCATGTCTAGGGAGCAGAGCCGGTCTCCTTGGTGCAGCAGAGGAAGTAGACCTGGGAGGGTCACCATCCTGAACCTTTTGTACTCTATAAAGAGATTGAGAGAGATGAGGTCCAGAATGGGTCAAAGATCCTGTCTCTTTTTTGGGACCAGGAAGAAGTGGGAATAAAACCCTTTACCCCGCTGATGCAAGGGGACTACCTCTATTGCCTTTTTCTGCAAGAGGGTCTAAATTTCTTCTTCTACCAGTGGGATGTGAGAAGGAGGATATTGGGAGTACTTTGGTGAAGTATTTGGAGAGAACTCTGTCAACTCTAGCGTGTATCCTCTCCTGATGATGCCCAGGACCTATTGGTCTGCAGTTATCGACCTCCACCCTTCGAGATGAAGGGAGAAGCGGACCCTGACCATCTCCCCGGAGTCTTCCTCTGGAAGAGGGGGGTGGAAGGGAGTCATTGGGCTGAGCCGGGCATAGGCAGAGAGGCCTGGCAGGACTCGGGCCCACGGTTAGGAGCGCCTCCAGGTTGCTGGTTACAGCCTCTCCTTCGAAAGCCGCCTCTCTGACCCTGCTGATTACCATGGGCGTGTCCACCTTGACCACCTGAGGGCTTGCGAAATGAAAGTTTCCATTGCTGGTACATTTGGGGGACCGACCAGATGGACTTGCCAGACTCCTGTAGACGAGAAATCAAAGCTTCTGTCTCCCACCCAAACAACACGGTACCTTGGAATGGCAAATCCTTGATACCGGACTGCAGATCCTGGTGGAAACCCAAAACCCTCAACCAGGCATGGCGCCGAAGGCACACCCCAGAAGCCTGGCTGCCTATCTGCTGTGTCGATGAGGCTCTCAGGGCACGAGAACCTACGTCGGAGCCCGATTTCATAATATTCAGAAGTTCCATCTTCTGCTCGGAATCTGGCATGCCTCTCAGTAGCTCTTGTCCCCTCTCCCACAGAGCATTCTGGTACTGGACCATATGCGTCAGGAAGTTAAGGGACCGGATGGAGCAGGTGGAGGCAGAGTAAACTTTCTTGCCCACCTGGTTCAAATACAGAGACTCCGAATCGGGAGGCTGCGAGTTAAGGTGCTTCGGCTACCAGGACTTGTCATGGGCAGCCGTGATGACCGAAGAGTCCGCCTGAGGCTTCTCTGCTAGAAAAGCTTCTGCCTCGGGGCCTTATATAGCCTGTCCGATTTATTGGGAACAGCTGGGATGGAAGCCGGACGCCTCCAGGTAGTCAGAGTCAGGTCCTGGAAAGTGTACACTAAAGGAGGGACCACCAATGGTTTCGGCTCCTTTTGCCTCAGGTATTTTGCCAATCTACGGCGTTCTGGATCCAGGTCCTCCGTTTCCCACTCATTGGAGGCCTGGATATGCCTCATGACGTCCATAAAGGTTGGATAGTCAGGAGGCGAGCGAGGCTGGTCCTTCTCTCTTGGGGACTGCTCTAAGCTGAGAGAGGAGGAAGATGAGGACGAAAAAGAGGGAGATCGACTACAAGATCTGGACTCTCCCGATCTCTCCTTATGACCAGACCCCCTCTGTCGTCGGTAACTGGGGGACTGACGTCAGTCAGAAGACCGGCCCGGGCGACACCAACGCCCGCCAGAGGACCGACGTCCGAGCCTCGCTCAGGGAGAACGAGAAGGGCCGCAAGCACGAGACCTGGACCGGCATAGTCTCCCAGAGTCCTTGGAGCATCAGTGGTGGTCTTTGGACCATGCACGGAATGAGCCCTGGAAGGAGGTGTAGGCGAGGCCTGGGGACTTCCTTGGGAAGGCTCACCTCCCGCTGTGGTTTGCCTGCTGGGTCCGTACTGGTGCCTGGCGGCCGCACGGGGGCTCGCTTCTGGACCTGTCCCCACCAAAAGGAGAACAACTCGCAGCTCGCCCGAAAAGGAGTATCCGGACGCCTGCCTGCCAAGGAGAGCCCTTTGAAGCCCAGGGGAGGCAACTTAGGAGACGGACATCGGCTCTTCCACAGCCGCTTCCACCTTTCACCAAGGCCGGGTGGTGGGACCGATGACGGGTGCCGCTGGAGAGTCCTTCGGCTCCCGAGGCACACCTTTAGCAGGCTGCACCGGTGCCTTGAGAGGTGGGGCCCAGTTTTCACTCTCCAAGGGCTTGCGGTAACTCCTTAGCGGTTACCTTCGGGTTTGGCCGGGCTTCTTTCACTGATGGGCCAGCCTTGGCCTGGGAAGACTTTGGACGCTCTCCTGAGCCCGGAGAAATACAGGCCTTCTTGGCAGAGGGCCACGGACGAGAATGGGACCGACTATGGTCTTTCCTGTGGCGCTTGGTCTTCTCCTTATGCTTTCCCTTCGGAGGAGTGCAGATCCATCTTCTTTTCTAAAAGAAACGCCTTCAGGGCCTTGAGACGTCGGAACCGGGTCTGGCTGGTGAACGCCTGGCAGGCTGAGCAGGTCGTGGTATCGTTGGCTCGGCTCGAGGCAAAAGACACAGCTCTTGTGCCTGTCCTTGGCAGGGATCTGCCTCCCACAGTCGCACTTGTTTTGGTGTGGCTCTGGGGAGACCAACGACGGCCAAGACATCAGTTGACCAAACTGAAAAACTGTCGAAAACAGCACGTCACTGACACTGGAAAAAAAACTTTGAAAACGGTACAAAAAAATGGGTTGAGACACTAACATTTTGCTGTTCCTGGCAAGCTGGAACTGAAGCCTCTTCTCATGTGCGTGGGATGCGGCGGGAAAAGAACTGAGGTGGAGCTGGGTTTGCCCCCTTTTGTACCAGGGCTTACGTCGGGATGGGGCCGACGTCGGGGGCGGTCCCTGCTGTATACTGCTGGCTGAAAAGTTTCCGAAGGGTCCTAGTGCCTGAGGCATAGTCCTAATTGTTATAGCCCTCTGCAAGAGCTCCCACTCGAAGTAAAATCCAGGTTTACCTCTCCGGGTTCAGTTTGGGCACCTATGTTTTCTTTCGGTGCATTTGGCCAATGCCTGAGGAAAACACCCAGATGTGGGATTTTCCCTGAGAGCCAGAATGTGCTCGTGGGTGGTTTAGGGAGCCAACAGCCTCCACACAATAAGGAAAAGTGTCCTAGTACTGGCCGGGGTGCCAAGTCAAGGAAAAGAAGAGAAGTGTACCAGTTCGGGCCGTGTGTGCCTAGATCCGTTCAGAACCTGAGGGTTCGTAGTGAGGACGTGTGCTCCCTCTGTTATCCCTCTGTACAGACAGTTGGTGAGACCCCATCTGGAGTACTGTGTGCAGTTTTGGAGACCTCATTTACGCAAGGACATAGACAGGATGGAAGCAGTCCAGAGGAGGGCAACTAAAATGGTGCAGGGTCTACATCAGAAACCATATGAAGAGAGACTGAGAGAGCTTAAGTATTGTGTGGCATGTGTGATTTTGTATTTTCTTGAAACTTGGCTTCCCAGCCAAATGCCCTTTGGGGTAACCCTTGCCTCAGTGTTTGCGCACAGAGGTTCTTTGTCTTTTAAACAGTTTTTTATTTTAATGGGTTCACCACAACATATCCAAGACTCTGTCTTAGGGTAGCTGGTCCATTCCACTAGGGTGTCAAACAGACGAGGCATACTGATGAGTCCTGGTAGGACGAAACACGTGTCTATGTCTTCTGTTAGCACCCTTTGCAAACTGTGTGAGAGGCCTTTTGGCACCATGCAATTCTGCTTAAAGTTGGACCAGCATAACATTCTGTGGTGATTTGCATATGCAGCCCATGACGCTTTGCATTGTGTGGGCATGTGTGATTTAATATGTATACCCTTGATGAAAGGAGGGACAGTGGGGACATGATAGAAACTTTCAAGTACCTCAAGTGAATCAACAAAGTCCAGGAGGGTAGCATCTTTCAGAAAAAGAGATGTGTAAGAACAAGGGGGCACAATTTAAAGTTAGAGGGGGCACGGCTCAGGGGTAATGTGAGGAAATTCGTTTTCACGGAGAGAGTGGTGGATGCATGGAACTGCCTTCCTAAGGAGAGGTTGTGGGGTCTAAAACAGTGGGGGAATTCAAACATGCATGGGACAGACATAAGGCAATTATAGTGGGGGGGTTGCAGGAAGTAGGCTGTTGGTTAACTAGAATCTGCAGCTTATCCAATAGGTAGGGAAATGGGCAGACTGGGTGGGCCAAGTGGTCCTTATCTGCCGTCAAAGTCTATGTTTCTGTACCTCTGTAAATACAGGTTACTCACCTGTAACAGGAATTCTAGGAATGGTATATGTTGTTCATCCCCACTGTCTGAGAGGTTCCTTGCCGCTTTAAATCTTGCCGAAAGGTCTTCAAGCTGGCTCCTCTCACCCACCCGAGTGCTAAAACTCTCTGCTCCGCCCCATGATGCCAGATCTAGCCCACTGGAAGCCAGGTTGTGCGTCAAGCCGGGAGGCCGGGTAGCGTGTGTGGATGAACAACATACCATTCCTAGAACTCCTGTTACACATGAGTAACCTGCATTTCTAGGGACATGGATATGTTGTTCATCCACACTGTCTGGCAGACTCCTAGCAGTTCTCCGGGAGGAGGGAGACAAGGCGCACACCCCCTACTTAGGGAATAATGATTGGTGAACCGAGGCCCCAAAACCAGCATCCCGGCATGACTCAAGGTCGATGTGGTAGTGGGTAATGAAGGTGTGTGCTGACTTCCAGGTAGCAGCCCTGCAGATTTCCTGGATAGGGACGTCCCTGGAAGCAGCCACCGATGCAGCAGTACGGCGGGTAGAATGAGATCTTATCCCTCTGGGAGGCTCCATGCCTGACAACCTATATCAGAGATCTATGCAGGAGGTGACCCACCTATCGTCCGCTAAGCTGCAGGTCTGCCAGGTGTGGCTTCAGCATAGGTGACAAACAGCTGGCGAACCTCTCCCCGAACTTCAGCTGTCAGCTCCTTGTAATAAGCAAGCGCTCTTCTAGGGTCCAAAGTATGGAGCCTATATTCGGCCTCCGAGGTGTGATTGGGGTAGAACACCGGCAGAGTCAACACCTGGTTAAGGTGAAACTCCGACACCACCTTCGGAAGGAATTTCGGGTGGGGGCGCAGGACAACCTTGTCCCTGTGGAAGACCAGGTAAGGAGACTCGATGCTAAGCACCTGGAGTTCTCCCATCCTTCTGGCTGACGTGATAGCCACCAAGAAGGCGGTCTTCCACGACAGGTGGGAGAGATCACACCTGTGCATTGGTTCGAATGGCTTGCCCATGAGCTTTGCCAATACCAGCAGTAAATCCCACAGAGGTGGGGTTCCGCTGGAGGAAATGTGATCAAGGCTTTGAAAAAAGCGCGACCACCTTCTCCTGCGCCACTGACTGCTCACGGCCCGCGTCCGATAAGCAGAGATGGCTGCCAGGTGCACCTTTAGGGTCGTCGACCTAAGCCCTTGACTAGATAGGGACCATAGATAGTCCAAAATGCTGGCCACAGAACAAGAGGAAGGGTCCAAGCCCTTGCCCCGACACCAAATGGAAAATCTCTTCCATTTGAAGGTGTAGCATTTTCTGGTCGACTCCTTACGGGACGCCTCAACAATGCTGAGGACCTCGTCGGAAAGACCCAAGGCCTGGAACTCTAGCCGCTCAGGAACCAGGCCGTCAGGTGCAGGGATTGAAGGTCCGGATGGAACACCTTCCCCTGATTGACTGAAAGCAGGTCCGGGCGAGCTGGAAGCTGCCTCGGGAGCCTGGAGCTGAGGCTGAGGAGATCTGGGTACCAGAACTGGTGGGGCCAGTCTGGGGCTAACAGAATCACCTGCGCCTTGTTCCTCCTCGCTTTGAGCAGGACCCTGTGAATCAGGGAAAGGCGTAAAAGAGGCCCGGGGTCCACGGCCTCGAGAAGGCATCCCCCTGCAGCGAGCCCTGCTGAGGGGGGCGGGCATGAAACAGCCTCAGCTTCGCGTTCTCCCTGGAGGCAAACAGATCCACCGAGGTGTGCCCCAGTGGGAGAACAGATCTTGTACTACCTCCGGCAGGAGAGACCACTCGTGCGATGCAGCCCCTATCCGGCTCAGGGCATCGGCCAGGGTGTTGGAGGCTCCTGCCACATGAATGGCTAGGAGATCTGCCTCCAGGCTGCGCACGAGTGACCAGATGCGGAGAGCTTCCTTGCATAGAAGCATGGAGCGCGTCCCGCCCTGGCGGTTCAGGTAGTACATGGTCGTGGTATTGTCCGTCTGGACTCGGACCACTTGACCCCGGAGAAACGGAGCAAAGGCGGTGAGAGCTAGGCGGACCGCTCGGAGCTCCAGCAGGTTGATGTGGCATCGGGACTCCCGCGGGGACCAGAGGCCGTGCACTCGGTGTTCCCCCAGATGGGCACCCCAACCCATCAAAGAGGCGTTGGTCGATAGTGAGACCGTTGGCTCGGGGCGGACAAACGGGATGCCCTCCTGCAGATGGGATGGAACGGTCCACCACTGGAGAGCATTCCACATCTCCTGGGTCGTCATCACAAGCTGGTCCAAAGGATCGCAGCGTTGTGACCACTGGCTGGCCAGCCCCCACTGGAGGGGGCGCATGTGCCAACGTGCCCAACGGACTACGCTGGTACAGGCCGCCATGAGACCCAGGAGGCGCAGGAAGTCCCGGGCAGATGCAGATTGCCCAACCAGAAATGATTGGGCAAAGGAGGTAAGAACCTCGGCCCTGTCCGCCGGAGCCGTGCTCTGGCTCGAGAGTCGAGCTCTTCCCGATGAACAGTATCACCTGCTTCGCTCGAGTTCCGGTTAGCCTCGTTGATGAGAAGGCCGACTTGAGAGCAAACCTGGAGGGCCAGATCTCTGACCGCTCCACCTCCTGTCTGAGGGGCATCATCAGCCAATCGCCCAGGTAAGGTACACCCGACCTCGGCGCCGCAGGAATGCTGTCACCACTGCCATGCATTTGGTGAAGACCCTGGGAGCTAGAGAAAGGTCAAGGGCATGGCTTGAACTCGAATAGGATCCTCCGCTGAAGCGGAGGAATCTCCGTGAGACGGACGGATAGGACGTGAAAACGCGGCCCTGAAAGTCCAGAGAGCAAAACCAACGCCGTGTTCCAGAGATGGTATTATCTGAGCCAGAGTGACCATTCTGAAGGTTCGAGACCTTAGGAACTTGTTCAGGTCGCAGTAGGTCGAGAATGGGGCGCCAGCCCCCTCCCCGCTTCGGGAAGGGTACCTGGACACAAACCCCGGGTCTGAGGAGGGTCCTCCACCTCTCTTATCACCTCCTTCTGGAGGAGGAGGCGATGTCGGCTGAGCCGCCAGACAGGCTGGGGACCTCAAGCCCCGAGGCGCGCGGCTCTGTAGGGCGGTGCCTGCTCGAACTCCAGAGGCAGGCCTCTTCCCACCACCTCAAGACCCACCTGTCCGTGGAACAGCGACCAGGTGGAAAAGGAAGTGCCGGAGCCGTCCCCCCACGGGGGGAACCAGGGGTGAGGCAATGGGGATGGGGGCGACACCCCTCAGCCCGTCACTGAGCAGGCTTGGAGGAGGGACCGGCTGAGGGACCTCCTGAGCCTTTTCCTCCTTGCTTCCTATTGAGGAACCCGCGGCTGGGTTTGGGGTACCAATGTCGAGCCTGCTGGCCCCGGACGTTGTTGGGCCGGCACCCAAGGCACAGAAGGGCTGAAGGTTTAGGCTGAGGCTTATGGCCTTTGTCCTTCTGGCGCCGAAGAGACCGAGTCCAAGGTGGCATTGGACTTTTCGATCCTCTGAGGTGACCTTCCACCCCAGGGTCAAGAGGTCAGTCCCAAAAGGAACATCCGCCAACTTGTGCTGGGTATCCGAGGTGAAGGTGGATATCCTCAGCCAAGCCCGCTGACACATGGCCACTCGCGGTCGCCACTGATCTGGCACAAGAGTCTCCGGCGTCAAGAGCAGTCTGGAGCTGCTGCCGGCACTGCCCTGCCCTGGTCCCGCACCTGCCTGACCGTAGTCTGCAAGTCCGCGGAAGATGGGGAACAACTCATCCAGAGAGCCCAACAGGGCATGAGAAAAGTGTGCCATCAGAACGCCAACTGGCTGACGAAGGCCGAGAGGACGCAGATAGACTTTTCCGCCCCGCGTAATCCAATTTCTTGGATTCCTTGTCGGGTGGTTTGTCCACGCCCCTGGCTGCCTCGCACGCCAGAAACGCTGTCGGTAACCAGCCCCTCCGCAGAGGGGTGTTCCAGAAACTAGAGGAACCGTAGGGGACCGGGGATTCCTAGCTGCTTGGCCAAAGGCGCAGGGCAGGAAGCAGGACGCTGCCATAGTTCCAAGGCCGGACCAATAATGGCTTCGCCACCGGAAAGGCCTCCGGAGAGAATCCCTCGTCCAGAATCTCCGTGAGGGACATCTGGGTCAGTTTAGAACGGGTTCGAGCTTCATCCCGTGGACTCCGAGATGAGCCAAGTAGACCAAGAAAGGACGAGGGCTATCGTCCCACCGACTGCCCCTGAGGACTCTAAGTCCATCCGCTTGGAGAACAAGGAGGAGTCATCTTCAGACCCGGATGAGTCTTCAAGAGCTGCCTCGAGCTGAGACACCTCCACCTGCCGAGGTTTGTCGGGAGTGAGAGTGACCGACAGCCTATGGGGAGCCCTTGAGCCGACCGAGAACTTTTGGTCGGAGCCTCAACTAATGGCTGAGGAGGCGGCGGTTCCACCAAAATCAGTCGGGCAGCTGTAATAGGCCGAACAACCGGCCTGGGAACAGGCTCCTCGACCACCGCGAGGGGTTGTTTCGGCCGCTCCGGTGACAGCCACTTAATGGCCGGTGAAGACGACTGGGTCGGCTTATTCTCGGCCAACAGAAGCTGTTGCCACATAAGCTCTTCATATTTACGGCGCAGCTTGCGCCGAAGCCTCTCCTCGTCCGAGGAGGAGGAAGAAGAGGAAGAGCGGCGGTGCCGCTCACCGTGGTGCCGAGACCGAGACGCCTATGATGGCAGGATCGGCTGGACCGCGAGGAGGTCCGAGACCGAGAATCTCAGCTAGGCCGAGGTCGGCGCGGCGGGGTGCCGAGGATCGGCACTTTGGCTCGGATGATTCCACCGACGGCTCGAACCGGAGGCACAGTCGAGCCGGCGATCCTCAACTCTCACCGGGGAACCGAGAGGGATTATCAGCTCACTAGTTAATAACCCGCCTAACGGTCGAGAAAATCTCGACCGCGGGATGGTGTCTCGGGTCAACTGGCCTGACGGGGACACCGTGAAGCCAGTGGCCGAAGCTGAAGGGTCGACCAAAGTCGACTGTTGACCAGGGGAGGGAGATCTTTCCCGCTCCCAAAAGCGTCGACGATGGGACTTACCCTTGCTCTTTTTTGACCCAGAAAACAGTCCAGAAGAGGTTGGACCCTCGCCTTTGGTCGAGAGGGTCAGGCAAAGCTCCTTAAAAGAAGCTTTAGTACGAGGCACGGAGAGAGCGACGATGCTGCGTCAAGATGGAGCTGCCTGCGCCCGCCTCCTCTTCGAGGCCATCATCTGCTCGAGCTGTTCTGCAGAGCCCGAGCCGCGACACCGCCAATCGGGCCTCCTTCGACTTGACCGGAGGAAATCTTCTTGGGACGCCCAACTGTAACGCGGCACGATCCTCGAGGACATAGGCCGAAAAGAAGAGCACAGGTCGCAAGCCCGCGGGTCGTGCTCAAGGCCTAGGGGTAGACGACGTGGAGTGCGGGTCCGCTCGAGACATTGATTCGCAGAGGCATCTCCAAATCTGGGAGTCGATTATCCATCGAGCCGAAAGAGAAGAAGACCAGAGTCTTTAGCAATCTAAAACGAAGTTTTGAGAAGTTTTAAGAGTTAGGAACCAATCTTAATCGCAGAGCGTTAAGGAGGGAACCTGAGCTTCCAAGCGGTAAGGAAGATCTGGCGTCATGGGGCGGAGCTGAGAGTTTTACCACCTGGGTTGGTGGGAGGAGCCAGCTTGAAGACCTTCCGGCAAGATTTAAAGCGGCAAGGAACCTGCCAGACAGTGTGGATGAACAACATATCCATGTCCCTAGAACCTTACATTTCTTGGTGTTGAACTTCAACTGCCAAGTTCTGCACCATTCTTCTAACTTTTGTTTTTTAGATCTGATTCCATCCCTAAGGCACCCTCTTGTATGTCCACTCTGCTGCATAGCTTTGTGTCATCTGCAAGATACTGAGTCCAACAGCACCAGCTTACATCCTCTTGGATGCTTCAATGTTGCATCTCACTGTGCTGCTATGTGCTGTCTTGTCGGGACAGGCTTGAAGTTGGCCAGTGTTCAAGTACTGGAAGACTTGGGAGTCCTATCTTCCTCAGGTGCGCAGCGAGCATTACAACACTTTGTAAGACTTGTGGCACCGGGCCTGGAGGTCTTGAGGGTCGTTCGAGGTTCTTCCAACACCTTAAGAGACTACTCCACCTGCTGCCTGAACAGGTGAAGTCAGCAGTCTGTAGCTAGGAATGCCACCTGATGCAAATGCACGTAGCAGCACAGAGAGATGCAACTTCAAAGCCATCTAAGAGGATTTAAGTTGGTGCTGTTGGACTCAATACCTTGCTTGACAATCAGCAGAATATCATGCTTGGCCTCAAATCTGGCGGAGACTCTGTCAGAGACTGCGGCTTGCTCCTAATGGTATATACTTGAGAAATGCCCTTGGTAGCGAACTATCCTCATATCCAATGCAGCTGAAGCATAGGCATAGGCAGTGATCTCCCGTGAACAACACTTGCCATTCTCAACAAGAACAACAACTGCATCAGCTATGGGTTGAGTGTCATACACTGGCTTATATTTGGGAGCAGTGTATTTCTGTCTGCCTGCTTGGGAACAACTGCCACTAAATCAGGGCTTTGCTAAACCGTATTAGACAAGGTCTCTAGTGCGATGGAAATGAAGGAACCAAAATGACAGGTATATTAGACATACGTAGGAAAACTTCAGTTGGAGATGCTTAGACTGGTCAATGTCTGCTGACTTGAACTTTGATGCCGAGTGCACTGTTCTGAGAACAGCCTGGAAGAAGAGAGCCTCCTGAGGCGCAGACAAAGGAAATGGGTCTGAGGTCTCTAGGCTGTAGGTGGAGTCATCACCACTTCCCCCAGAGAAAATGAGGTCGGGGTCGAATTTGTACCCTGCTACACCCTCCTTGGAAAGAGGGTAGAAGAGAGGGTGAGGTCACAGGCTTGACAACACAACAACACGTGGCTGCAGCAACACCAGTGACACCAGACTCGACGGGGGAGAGACCTGTGCCAGAGACAGACGCAGTACCAGTAGAAGATATGGTACCAGGAAGTCCCCCAGTACCAGAAGGCTCTGCAGCGCTAGATCCAGTGCCACATCCAGCGCTGGGCCTAGTCCAGTGCCTACAACCCAGCAGGCACTGGAATGACGTGTGATGGCACCATGGCCGACCCCATCCCAACCTGGGATGGGGGAGCGGCCAGTGGGGCAGGAAGTAGGTTGCAAGGACCCTAGGGCTGTTGCCAGAGCCAAACACTCTACCTGGTTCTATGGCTATGCCTGTGGCTCGAGTTCCACTGACCTCAAAGGGCCAGGGACCAATTCCATCGGTGGAGGCATATGGGCCATATGCTGCACCCACTGCTCTGTAAGAGTTGTCCAATGGTCGAACTGCACACCGGAGTCTCCACTTACAGACAGAGGGGGTCTCTGGGGCCTCACTCCAACCTTCTAGAACCAGAGACCCTCGGTAACACTGAAGGTCACAGTGAGGGACTACTACTGCTGAACATGATCTCATGGTAGACCTCGCAGAGGACAACCTTGACTGGTGCCATTTCCCTGAGGCTGAGCAATGTCTTGACTCCAAAGCAGAATGGGATTGAAGCCGCTCTTCTGTGCTTGCGGGAGGACTGTTCTTCCTCCCGAGCACTGGACTGCCTGTAGTCATAACCCTTCACAGACAGGGAAAGTGGACCAGACACGACCTCGCTGCCACAGCAGCCTGCCTCTTCTGCCTCCCTAAAACACTCCATGGCCTTTGACCACTGATGCTTGGTAGAGCTGAGAAGATACTAAATTTTTGTGACCAAAAAATTAAAACTAAGACAAAAATAAACTCCAGCTTTAAATAGTACAACTGATAAGAACTGAATGCTGCTGTCGTATAGACGTGAAGTTCTGACTCCTGACAGACGAGCAATGAAACTGATGCACACTCAACAGTGGGGGACAAAGGAACTGAGGCGGTTTGGGACTGGTGCTAACGTTAACAGGTGGCTCATTCATGGGGCCATGCATACACGCTGCCTTCCTTGGCACCAGCCCTCTGAAAATTTCTGGCTCTCACTGGGTCCTAGCACTTCAATGGTCAGACCCACTAGTAGGAATCAATTGTGAAGACTGATTCCTGGAAGATCTCACAGCACAATGGTCCTACCAACTGATTGGATCAACTTCGACATTAAAAAGGTCGAGCCCCAGTAGGAAAACCAAGTCCAAGGTGTGACCAAATTCATGAGTAGCTGAGGTAAGAACCTGTGTGAAGCCCAACAGTTCCATCTGCTGGAGGAATTGCTGACCAGGCAAAAGGGATTAGTCGTCAGGCCACTTCACTGCATCTCCATCATACGAAAAGCCAGCAGAAGGCGGCCGGAAGCTCTACTGAGTCCGTTCGATGTGGAGCTCATGCACATATGCTACATGTTATTGAATTATTGGCTTTTGTTAACAAGGTAAGCGCACTAGGCAAAACCCGGCCTATTTTCAGGCATGACCTGGGAGGGTACATTACAAGCAACAGGAACATTACAGTAAACAGGATTTTGTACACATCAGTGAGTTACAGAGTACGGGATTAAGTGCAGTAGAGCAGCTACAGCAATTACAGTATGCAGGTTGACAGAGGTATCGGTTTGGTTCACACATACAGTTTCGATATCAGTGCAGACTGAGACCATAGTACGACAACAATAACCATGCAGCAGGTAATCAGGAATAATGAAGTTTGGCCCATAGTACAATACAGGCAGTTATAGTAATTGCAGAAAACCGTGGCAGCTAAGAGCAGGACAATAGTGCATTAGCCTTCGACCGCCAACAGGGGCAAGGTTGAACAAAACAGATACGGGCTAGATTAAGTTCAACTATAGTACAAAAGGCTTGAGACTGGTTGAGAGAAAAAGTCTAGGAAACCTATGAGAGAGTAGGATAGAAACAGCAGGTAGACATGCCACAGGAACAGCTTTGCCTTAGAGCAGAAATAGTTATAGGGAAAATGGAAACTATGTACCTACCATAATTCTTGATCTGCTTGGACGAAGTCTCCACCACTCATTCACACTAATGGGATCTATGCCGGAGGCGCTAGGACCCAGCGGGAGCAAACTTTTTTGCTGGAGGGTCAGCGCCAGAGATGGAGCCGTGAGGAGGCGCCTTAAGTCTCGAGCTTGGCAAGCAGCTATCACGGCGTCGACCTCCAACAGCCTCAGTACCTTTTTTTCTGAGGAGGTGCAGCGTAACTAACCTAGAAGGATAGCCTAACAAAAACTGGACATAAGATAGTCCGGAAGACCCGTATAAGAAGGGTCCAGAAAGAAGTCTTCACAGCCTAAAGATTGAGGGAGTGAAGACCAACAACAGAGGTGAGCTCGGGGGATGGTGGGTGGGCATGTGAATGAGTGGTGGAGACTTCGTCCAAGAAGATCAAGAATTACGGTAGGTACGTAATTTCCATATCTTCCTGGACATAAAGTCTCCACCACTCATTCACACTAATGGGAGAGTACCGAGCTAATAATCCCCCGAGAGGGTGGCAGGAGAGACCAAGAGCTCACAAATTTAGGACAGAAGTCCATTAGGGATGGTTCTGCCAAATGAAATATGTCGCCTAGCATTGACATCCAGGGCATAGTGATTGACGAAAGTATGCACTGAGCTCCAGTTAGCCGCATTGCAAATATCTGCAATGAGCGCATTACGGATTTCCGCCAGAGATGCCGCGACTGCTCTAGTAGAGTGAGCATACACTCTGCCTTCCAGCTTAACCTGCGCCATGGAATAACAGTGGTAAAGGCATGCCACCAGCCATGCTGAAATGCATCTGATAATGACAGGTAATACATCACTGCTTTGTTGTCCGTTTGAAGGAGAATGTTCTTGTGACAGAGAATGTCCTTCAAAGCACGGACTGCATAATGGATGGCTCTCATTTCTAAGACATTTATGTGAAGCTGGGACCAGTCCTGAGTCCACGTACCTTGAGTGTGGAGATTCTGACACTGAGCTCTCCACCCCATCAGGGACGTGTCCGTGGTAATGGAAATCTGATGATCCAGGGGAGTAAAGGGATACCCTTCCAGAAGATTGTCCTCTTGCGACCACCACGTGAGTGACTTCTTCAGAGGTTCTGTCACCTTGATGAGAGAAGACTGAAGGTGAGTGGCTGGAGACCACCGAGTACTGAGCATCCACTGAGAGGTTCTCATGTGGAGGCATGCTAGGGGTACAGTGAACACCGAGGATGCCATGAGACCTAGCATCCATTGCATCAAGATAGCTTGAATCGAGTTGTTCTCTCTGATGTATCGGGCCATCTGCAGGATATCGGTCCTTCTATTCTCTGGTAGAAAAGCTTTCGCACAGGAGGTGTCCAGAAGAGTTCCTATGAAAAGGAGCCTCTGGGAGGGCTGCATCTGCGATTTCTTGAGATTTAGCAGGACTCCCATGGACGTGAGAAAGTCTGAGGCTGTGGCTACAGCGACACGAGTTCTTTGCCTGGAAAGGCTTGCTAGAAGCCAGTCGTCCAGATATGGGAACACTTGTATTCCGATTTTTCTGAGATGTGCTGTGAGAATTGCACAACACTTTGTAAAAACTGGCGGCGCCGAGGATAGCCCAAAGGGCAGAACTCTAAACCTATAGTGCTGACCCAAAGCCACGAACCTTAGGTATTTGTGATGCTTTGGGTGACTAGGAATATGTTGGTAAGCATCCTGCATGTCCAGGGAGGCTAACCAGTCATGTTGATGAAGCAAAGGTAACAGGGTTCCCAGCGATATCATTCTGAATTTCTGTTTGGGAAGAAATGTGTTCAATTTTCTGAGGTCCAAAATTGGGCGCATGCCCCCAGTTTTCTTTGGAACTAGAAAGTAATTGGAGTAGAGCTCTGCGTTCCGTTGATCCAGTGGAACTACTTCTACTGCCCTGTTGCTCAGAAGGCTTTGTATCACGGAGGCGAGAAGCTCTGACTGAAGAATTGACAGTTTTGGCTGCCGTTTGGGGGGACAATCTGGAGGGTTCTCTGAAAAATGTAGGTAATATCCCTTGTGGATTATCCGGAGGACCAATTTGTCCAATGTTATGGACTTCAACTGGTTGTAGAATTGAGTCAGACGACCTCTCACCGCTAAGAAGTCCCCCTCGGGCAAAACTCAGAAGGTGACACTGGGTGCTTTGGGTCCTTGCGCTTTCTGTTGCGTTTTCTTTTGAGGCTGAGGGGCTTGATTTTTATTAAAACCTCCCCTGCCTTTGCCTCGAAAGGACTGACGGCTATGAAACTGGCGTTTGTTAACACCCCCCTTCCCGAGAAGGGGCAGGAGGAGGTCGAGCCAATTTAATGGCTGACCTAGTCTTTTATGTAGCCTCTAGAGCCTGTTCTACTTGAGGACCGAAAAGATACACACCATCGAAGGGCAATGCCATGACGTGTTGCTGGGCATCATTCGTGAAACCTGAAGTGCGCAGCCAGGAATGGCAGCGGGTACAAATGTCCGCCGCCGCCACCACTCGGGAGGCAGCATCGAAGGCGTCCATAGCTGCTTTAACCTGTTGCTTGTTGGACTCGATACCCCTGGTTATGGTTTGAAGAAGCTCTGAATTAGTGTCCGACTCCGGCACAGCTTCAACCATTTGTTTGAGTGAATGCCAAAGAATATACTCATATTGAGAGAAATAGCCCTGGTAGGTGGTGACACGCATACCCAGGGTAGATGTAGCAAAGACTCTCTTACTTAAAGTATCTATCTTACGAGATTCTTTGTTTATAGGTCGCGCTATAGTAGTCTGAGGAAGGATGACCTTATTCTCTGCCAAGACTACAATAGATTCCGCAAAGGTTTGAGAGGCCAAAATCGGTTGATCCTTGGGAGCAGCATACTTCCTATCTATGGACTTAACCACAGAAGAAATGAGAGCAGGATTATTCCATACCATTTGAGAAAGCATCTCAAAGGAGGGTTGTACCGGAGGAATTAAATCCATAGGGATGTCCGGAACACGAAGGTATTGGAATCTTAAAAGCTTCCCAGGATCAACGTCCATAGTCTGGAAAGAAAGAGTGGAATTCAAATTTTTCAGCAGAGACTTAAAAAAACAGGTCCTCGACCACAGGCTCTGCAACAGGATTATGTCCTGCTCCTTCCACATCATCACCCAGTCTAAGATCTGGGTCAGGCTCAATATCATCTCCTGACAGTCCAGGAGGGACTGCATGGACAGGAAAGGAATGAAAATCAGCAGGAAAAGAGGAAGGAAAAGAATTCAGAGAGGAGAAGCCCTGAAGACTGGTAGAAGAAAGCCAGGCCTCGGCGCCGAAGAACACAGTGCCGAAAGGCCGCACAGCGCCAACAAAGCAGACAGCGCCGAAGAACACGGTGCGGAAAAGCCGTACGGCGCTGAAGACGGCGCCGCAAGGCCACGCAGCACCGAGAAACTGAACGGCACAGACAGGCGCATTAGCGCAGAGGACGGCGCCGACAGGTGCATCGATGCCGAAATCGGCGAAAAACCCACTGACGCCGAAACCAACCCAGGGCCCCGAAAATTAGGATTTGAGGGAAAAGGAGTAAGAATACCAGGAAATAGAGGCATTGGTGTGGCCCCCTGCGCCGCAGCCATGTGAGAGGGGAAAACACCTGAGCACGGAGTCGAGGGCACTGAGGAGGGTGCCACGTGACTACGGAGGCCCAACCGCCCTGCCCGATCCCCCGAGGGCCCCGGAGTGACTGGGCCAGGCAGCTGGACCAAACTCAGAGCCCATTGCTCCATCAGAGCAGCCCACTGATGAAACTGCTCATCAGAAACCCTATCAGAAGGCGGGGAAGGGCTCTGATGTCGAAGAGGTCAGTGACCAGAACCAGAAACTGGCAACTCCGAACAAGGAGACCGGGAACTGACCCCAATGACCGACCGACGACGCACAGACATATCAGAGGGCGACCTCTAGTGATGCCTTCTCTTTTTTGACCTACGGGCCGAAGAAGAGCTCGAGGCCGAACAGTGCCGAGAATGCGACCGTTTTCTTTTATGCTTCTGGTGGGACTGCCTCTCCTCTCGGGCACTGGACCATCCGTTGTCAGATTCCCCCCTCCAGAGAAGGCGGCGGACCGGACCCAGCCTGGCTGACTGAACAGCTTTGATACGGAGTCTCCCTACTGTCACCTGACCTGCTTATGGTCGACTCTGTCAATGTAGGCTGAGACTTCTTTCTTTAATAAGAATAAATTATCGTAAGCAGAACTTCATTCGAAAAATACTACAAAATAATAAACTGAAAACTATGCTGCTAGTTTGAAGTTTGAATCCCGGCGGGCGAGCGACGTCGTCACTAAAGCGCACTCGATGGCGGGAAAAAAGGAACTGAGGCAGTTGGAGGGTCGACGCCAAGATAGTCATTACCGCATGAGCAGAGGCTCGTGGCTCCATCTCTGGCGCCAACCCTCCTGCAAAAGTTTGCTCCCACTGGGTCCTAGCAGCCTCTGGCGTAGATCCCATTAGTGTGAATGAGTGGTGGAGACTTTATGTCCCGGAAGATCAGTGTTTAGCAGTAGGAGAAACAAAGCAAAGTTGAGGATAGGATAGGATATGGTCAGAAGCAGATGTCTAAGCTTTCAGGTATGAAAATAGGTCACTGAAATAATCTGTGGGATTTACAGACCCTACGGTGATAAGGTATGGTTCTTCTAGTTTTAGGGGCGAAGTGGGCTGTTAATCAATCCCCTTCCCCTGCTTTTATTTAGTTTTATCAAAGGGTATGTTGGTAATGTCAACAGTACTCACCCTGCCTCGACAGACAACCTCCTCCCCATGAAGTATGCATGTTCCCGCTGCAATGTAACCTTTCAGCCCAGAAACGGTCTCCTGGCTCTTTAGGGCTACAGTCTTCATACAGGTCACATGTTCCCATTCTTCCAAGTCTATCCTGGAGACGATTGGGGAGAAAATAGAAGCGTTATCAGCTGTAAACTGGGCACAATGGAGCTATACCTCTAAAGGGAAGCCTAACACTGATGTCATCTTTTATTTTTTAATTTAGGTAACTTAATGTTGACACAGTAAACTGAACTGAGATGCAACTTGCATTTTTTTTTAACCACATTTGACCACGAATGAAAATTATGTACCCACTGTAATTCTTGATCTTTCAGAATATTTTCACCATTCATCACTGGTGGGCCTTAGTCTGGAGGCACTAAGACCCCATGGGAGCGTATGCCTTTAAAAGTTTTGGAAGGGTGTGTGATAGAGCTGTGCTCTACCTAACAAAAGGCACAGCACTCAGGAACATATTTCTATCTTCTCCCCTTCTTTCTGCATAGTCTGTTGCAACAGCATCCTTTTTTTCCTATTCTTTTTTTCATTTTTCTGCCTAGGTAGGTTGGCCACCTACCCAAGTACCCTCCACTATCAATATCCTTTATCCTAGTATTTAATTTTCACTTTCTGTCCCTTTGTTGTTCTGGAGAAAAGTGCTTATGATGCATAAAAGTGTAAGGTGCTTGTGTAAAATAAAAATACGAGATTGTTTAGCACATGCTTTATAAGGGGCTTGTGTTCCCTTCACAAATACCAAAGAGCTGCTAGATTTGAAGTGCAGAATGCACAAAGCAATAATGCCAAGCTGCCTGCTGGAGGTTGAATAATGTGCTCATGGGCTTTAGGAAAATAAATGTGTTTGTATATGCACACCTGTAGGACTTTAAAGTGCCTGCAGTGCTGAATTTATGCTTGAAACAGAAAATGCTTTAAGGAACTATTAAGGTGCCTGAATACACAGGTTAATAAAATGGATAGAAATGTAACGTGCAAAGACAGCTAAATTCATATATTCACAATGCGTGAACACCAATAAAGAGAAAACATGCATAAAGTGCCATTTGTGCCTTGGATCTAAAGGAATGTAAAGTACTGCTAGCTTACTTGCTGGCTGATAGAGTGCTTGCAGTGCTTAATTACATGAAAATTTACATGCATATAGTTAAAGTGTCCCAGTCCGTTTACTTTCTGTTTTTGAATATAAATACTGACTGAAGTTTGCGGGCGACATATTCAGAGCTGGCTGGTTGCGAGAGGGGAAAGACGCAGCGCGCACAGTAGATGTGCCGGCCGGCTCTGAGGGTATATTCAAACAGTATGCGCGATCAGGTCTGATTGTGCATACTGTTTCTGGCACAGTGCATACAGGGTTAGAGCGGACTACTGCCATTGGTACATGCGTGGCGCATACCTTGATGCGCCGCAACCCCAAGGGTGATATTCAGGCAGTAAATGCTAATGAGCTCATTGGGCATGCATTTCGCAAACAGGCACCATGCACGCTCATTATGAGCCCATTACCATAGCTGCACCTGACAGGAAAGTGCCCATCCAGCCCCCACAGAACCCCTATCCTCGATTGATGTAGCATCCTGCACCGACCTTCCCTGGTAGTCTAATGGACCCTCCGCCTGCCCTGATCGTGGTGACTGTTAAAAGCCCTGCCCCATTCCCTGGTAGTCCAGTGGATCCCCCGCCCCAGCCCCGATCCCCAAAAGTTGATAATAGGAGGCTTACCTCCTTTCCACAGTGTAAAAGACACTCCCCCACCCCACTTGTGCCGGTGACTGGCACAGCCCACCGCTCCAGTCCATGGCCCGCCGTCAACTGACAGGCACCGGGGAGCAGTTGTAATACAGGACAATACTCACTCGTTGTTTCTGGCAATCAATGAACACTGTCCTGTATTATGACAGCTCCACGGTGCCTGTCAGTCTGCAGCTAGCTGTGGATGGGAGCAGTGGGCTGTGCCATTCGCTGGCACAGGTGAGGTGGGGTCCTCTACACTATAGAACAGAGGTACAGAGAAGACTTGGTTTGCTGGCCAAGGCACCTAGCTTCACCTGAGCTCTTTCCTTCTAAGACTGCTTGAAAGGCAGAGTAGAGAAACTTACCAGAGCAAGGGAGAAGGATTAAGACTTAGTTTGGCTAAGCAGATTTACTGTGTGGTGGTGTTTTGATTTTTTACTCACAGGGATTGCTACTGTTTGTGGCTAACATTTCATTGCTTTATTTTTCTCTGATTCAAATTGTTGTTGCTGGTATACCTTCTTCTGCATTATTACAAGGTGTGCCTACAGTGTGTGCTAACAGATTACTGCTGTAATCTTCTGATTCAAATTGTCTTTGCAAGGTATATCTTCTGTTACTGCTTTATTTTTCTCTGGAGCAAAGTGTTTCTTACAGGGTATATCTTCTGAAATTATTACAGGTGGTGCTTTACAGGTTTTACAGTTTTATCTAACATTAGGATAAGCTTTCAGGTTACTCCATTTGTTGTTGACTGATTGTTTCTGCTCTTACCTCCTTGTTCTTTCGTCCGTGGTTCTTCTTTTAGGCAGGGGAAGGGCCCAGCCACCCACCCCCATCCCCAACCACCCCACGCTACACTCCTGTTATAGGGTACCACAGTTGTGACATTTCCTGTGGCAGAGCAGGAAGGGGCGGATCAGTGGGGCCTCCACAAGGTGATCTCATTTACAGGGGCACTAGTAATTTAACTTATAACAAGTTAAACAAAGCACAATTAAACCATTACTTGCATTTTTTTCCTTTTTTTTTCCTTCTAATTACTCTGACTAGGTTACAAACCCAGCAACTTATTTGGAATGGATTTCATTAACTGCAGGTACTGTGGAACAATTTTCAGAAGGACAGTCTTGCAGGATTTGGGACACTGTCCTACATGCTGGGCCTTTGGAGATCTTGTTCAGCTCCGGGCAGCATGGGCAGAGATTGCACGCCTCAAATTTCATATTGAAGAGGAAATACATTATAAGAACCACCCGCCATTTCCCAGCATCCAACAGAAAAACCTCGACCGAGAGGGTAGTTGGTCCAGGAGGTTGGCAGGTGGTTAGGAGGACAAATCAGGTGCCCCATCACCTCTGCTCTCCAACACATTACTCCAAAACCATATAAACGCTACAAACAGGTATCTGCCTCTATCTCTGAAATCAAATAAAGAGGCAGAAGACACTGCAGAGCAGGACACTGCGACACAGGAGCTAGCACAACAATACTCACCCAAATCAGGAACCAAAACTAAACAAGCACAAAGGAAATCCAAAAACTTTGATCATAGGAGACTCCATGATTCGGGAGTTGATACCCATCTCCAGCCAGGGTGATGGTCAGATGTCTCCAGGTACATCAGCATGGAGAGACACTGACCGCATTATAAATTGTTCACAAAGCAGGAGAAACATTGATGTCCTAGTACACATAGGGACTAATGATCTCGCCAGCCGGTCAGTTGTGGAGACCAAGGAACACCTGACTAAGCTGGGTGACAAACTATCATCTATTTCCGTCCGCATCTCCTTCTGAGATCCTGCCAGTCTGGGAGAAGGGAACAGATGGACGGAAGGTCAGAGAAGGAGAGATAGGGAGCTAAACACGTGGCTCAAGGACTGGTGCCAGGAAAAGGACACAGATTTGTAGGAACTGGCAACAGTTCTGGGAGCGAAAGTTCTTTAAATTTGATGGACTGCATCTGACTAAAGAGGGAGTCAGTGCATTGGGGCAGAAGTTTGGCGTCTTTGCAGAATATTTAAACTAGCAAATGGGGAGAGGTGCAGCACCCCATACGTCGAATGGGAAGAACACCTCCCCTCAGCTAGGTGGTCAAACAGGAATTCAGCGTGTTTGCCATTCATTTGCATCACCAGGTAAGAAAAAGGTTTGTCTCCCATACGATGCACAGGGTAATGCCAAACTTCACCCAACAACTAACACACCAAAATCTGGCCAATGGAAAATCATGTACACAAATGCTCACAGCCTGGGAAATAAGATCCCAGACCTGCAGGCAATAATGTCAGAGGCTAAACTGGACATAGTAGCAATTAGTGAGACGTGGTTTACCAGTAACCACACTTGGGAGACTTCAGTACCTGGCTATGTATTGTTCAGAAGAGACCGAGGTGCAAAAGGGGAGGAGGGCCCTGTATGTTAATGAAAATATCAAAGCTACAGAAATTCAGAATACACATAAGGAGCCAGAAGAACTGTGGGTCACCCTGGAAACAGGAAATGGGACAGCCATAAGAACTGGGGTTGTCTACAGGCCCCCAGACCAGAGGAGGACATAGACACATTACTGTTAGAAGATATACAAAACATGACAGCTAAAGGGAGGTTCTGATAATGGGAGACTTCAACATGCCAGATATAGATTGGTCAATACCAGCAGGAACATCTGCCAGAACTAGACTCATAGTGGATTCCCTGCAGGGAGGGCCTCAAACAACTGGTACAGCAACCCACAAGAGACAGGGCTATCCTAGATCTAGTACTGACTAACAAAGAAGGGATCACAGATCTCCAGGTAGAAGGTCACCTGGGGTCCAGTGACCATCACATGGTATGGTTCAATTTGGCTACTACATCTAAATCATCCCATTCCAAGGCAAAATATGGGACTTCAGAGGAGCTGACTTTGATAAGATGGCCAACAGAGTTAAGCTAGCCCTGGCAAAAAGAAACACAGGTGAGGAGGTACAGGCAAAGTGGGCAAGCATTAAGGATACAATACTTGAAGCAACATCCCATTGTGTTAGACAGAAAAGGAAGTGCAAAAGAAGAAGGAAACCACTTTGGTTCTCAAATACAGTAGCAGAAAAGGTCAGAGCCAAAAGGCTGGCCTTCAGAAAATATAAGGGAACACAGCGGATGAAGATAGGAGGCATACCAAACTGCCCTAAGGGAAGCAGGTAAGGCAGTAAGGCAGGCAAAGTCCCAAACTGAGGAAACACTAGCACGAACAGTAAAAGAAGGTGACAAGACTTTCTATAGATACATTAGTGAAAGGAGAAAGTCCAGAGGGGTATTGCTAAGCTTAATGGAGAAAAGGAGCATGTGAGGAGGAGGACCCTGTAAAGGCATCTATCCTAAATAGATACTTTTGCTCAGTATTTACTGAAGAGAAGGTAGGCAGGGCCCACAGCTCAGCATCATGGACACAGGGGAGGGAGGTGAGCACTACTCCCTTCACAAAAGAAAGGGTCCTACAAGAGCTTGCTAAGCTCAGGGTGGATAAGGCAATGGGACCTGATGGCATACATCCCAGGGTACTTAAGGAGCTAAGGAGGAACTAGCAGAGCCATTAGCAGAATTGTTTAGTGAGTCTCTGAGCACAGGAGAGGTCCCAGAAGACTGGAGAAGGGCTCATGTGATCCCGCTCCACAAGAGTGGTAGCAGGGAGGAGGCGGGGAACTACAGACCAGTCAGTCTTACCTCAGTAGTGGGCAAGATTATGGAGGCACCTTAAGGAAAGGATAGTGCAACACCTGGAATCCATAGGGCACAGGATCCAAGACAGCATGGGTTTACAAAGGAAGGTCCTGTCAAACTAATCTCATAGATTTCTTTGACTGGGTAACCAGAGTGGTGGACCAAGGGGGAGCAGTTGATGTCGCCTACCTTGACTTCAGCAAAGCTTTTGACACTGTTCCACATACAAGATTGATAAATAAGCTAGGTAGGCTCGGGGTGGGTCAGAAGTTGGTCAACTGGGTGGCAAACTGGTTGACTGGCAGAAAACAGAGAGTGGTGGTAAATGGTATACAGTCAGAAGAGATGCAAGTCACAAGTGGGGTACCTCAGGGATCAGTCCTGGGGCCAGTCCTATTCAACATCTTCATTAGTGACCTCGTAGATGGACTAGAGGAAGGCTTGTCTGTTTGCAGATGACACCAAGATCTGCAACAGAGTAGATGATCCAGATGGGGTGGGCAGAATGAGAAGAGATCTGATAAACTAGCAAATGGTCAGAAGAGTGGCAACTGGGATTTAATGCAAAGAAGTGCAAAATCATGCACATAGGGAAGAAACCCTGAAGCCACTTATAGGCTGGGAGAGGAGTTGCTAGCAGTCACAAAGGAAGAAAGAGACTTGGGCATCATCATCACTGATGACCTAAAATCATCAAGCAGACCTCTAAAGCAGTAGGTAAGGCTAGGGGTGTTAGGGTGTATTAGTAGGGTATCACAAGTCGTAAGAGGAGGTAATAATCCTCTGTACAAGACATTGGTTAGGCCCCATCTGGAGTACTGCGTGCAGTATTGGAGGCCACACCTTCACAAGGACATTAACCAAATTGAGGCAGTCCAGAGAAGGGCAACCAAAATGGTGCAGGGACTGCATCAGAAGACATATGAGGACAGATTAACGGAGCTCAATATGTATACCCTTGAGCAAAGGAGGAGAGAGGTGATATGATCGAGACATTTAAACACCTTAAGGGCATAAACAAGGTGAAAGAGTCTAACATGTTTAAATATAAGAAAAATTGCAGGACAAGAGGACACAGCATGAGATTAGAGGGAGGCCGATTAAGGGGGAATGTGAGGAAATTCTTTTTCACAGAAAGGGTGGTAGATGCATGGAATAGCTTACCACAAGAAGTGGTGGCTATGAATACAGTGCAGGGCTTCAAACAGGCATGGGATAGGCATAAGGGAGCAATACAAATGACTATGAATAGATAGGTCACTGACAGAGCAAAGGCCGATGGCACATTTATAAGGTAGAAAAAGAAATGGGCAGACTGGATGGGCCTTGAGGTCCTTATCTGCCGTCAACTTCTATGTTTCTATGTTTCTATGTTTCTACAGTAAATCTCCTGTTATCTACTTTTGGGGATCGGGGCTGGGGCAGGGGGTCCACTGGACCACCAGGGACTGGGGTATACTACGATAAGTGCGATCGGGGCTGGGTGTCCACTAGACTACCAGGAAGGTTCGGTGCAGGCATCTGCATGGATTGGGGATAGGGGCTGGGGGGTTGGCACTTGCCTGCTAGGGCTGGCAGGTTGCGGTGCCCTTGTGTGCACTTCCAACACCAGCCTGTGGGTGGCTGGCTAGGTTAGGCCAGCTTTTCGTGGCCTATCTGTGAGCTGTGCATTTCTGGCCTTTGAGGGGTGCATTCCCTCTGAATATGCCACAGCACGGTATATGTATGGGAATGCCACCCCCTCCATTAAGTAGCATACATTATTTGTGCACCGGCCCATTCCCTTGTGGAGCCTTCTTCATACCCAGATATTAGCTTTGGTGCATTGTTGGATATGCGCTGCCCATCTTCCATTTCTGCCAGGATGTGCCGCACGTCCCCTCTGAATATAGGGGGCCCGTATGCTTGAAAGCCCCATTTGCCTAAATGGTGATAGAAAGCAGAGAGAGAGACTTGTTAAATGAAAAAGGAGCATGTTTACTCCTCTATTACCTTTATCACAAAAAGAAGGACCCTGGCAGTGTTTGCTCCAGAGAAGCACAGTTTTGTTACAAGTTAACCCCCCCCCCATTCTATTTTAAAAACAAGCTCATTAAAAGCAAACTGTAACCAAGGGAAAGACCTGAAATAAAACTACTGCAATATTCTAAGTTGTTTAGATACCTAAAAAAAAGCAACAGGAACGGTTTCTATGTTTTGTTTTCCTGTGTCCCTTTCCTCCACCCATAGAACTCGAAAGAACGACTAGAATGGCAATGCCCCCCTTCTAAGGCACGTAAGGAGGGCCAACATCTTTTGGAGGGCAAAAACACACTACCTCTGGGGGTTGCCAGTAGTTTGTATGCAGTTTCGGCTTAGTGTTTCTAGTGCTGTTTTAATCCCCTGAAACCGCATACAGTCCATTTTTAAGCTCCACTAGCCCCTCAAACAGTGGATCGGGGCCAGGGAGAACTGGTACAGCAGTGTTGCTGAAAACCTCAGGTATATTTCGTTCCCCATCCTGAACTGCAGATAGGGGCTGGGAAGCACAGTGACACGGGCGGTCTTTTTTCCACTTGTGCTCCAGCTGTTCGGGGCATCATTCAGCTAAAATGGGTGGATTGTTCACTTAAGAACAGCGGGGGGTTGGAGGGCTGTCTGGACCCCAATGACAAGCTCCAGGGGAAGTCAGCATGGGGAGGCTGTTCTATGGATGGAGATGGACGGGGGTGGGGGACTCTAGCCAGGGATGGCGCATGGGGGGGCTTCTAGGCAAGAGGGGTGCTCAGGGCCCGGTGGCGCTGAGGGTTGAGGAGCTGGACGCCACACCTTGCGCCACGCCAGCGACCCGGGTTCGGGAGCGAGCTAGGGTGCTGAGGGTCGGCAGGGGCGGGACTGGATTGAGAGCCCACTGGGCTGCTCTCCTATCCCAGGGGGAGGGTTTTGGGGTGCCCGGTGCTCCAGCAGCCCTTGGTGGAGACCGGGGGCACTGCTGAGCACTGGACAGCACATAAGTTGGCGTGGCACAGCTTCAGCAGTGTTCCGTTCGGGACGTGCACCACGCAAAGGGGAGGGAGGGGGGAGGAGCACACATACTAAGGGGAAAAAGCCCCTTCCACTGGATAGGTGACGGCTCCTCTAGTGCCACCGTCGCCACACGTCCAACGCTGGTTCTCCGCCACTGCCCCTTCGATCTCCCCAGGGCAGTAGCCGCACCCCCCCCCCCCGAGTCCCTGGGGAGTCGTAATGTCTCTGAAGATGGCGGAGTACACAGCAGGTGGTAGAGCGACAACGGCAAGCGAGGTAGCCCGAGAGAGTTTCGGCCGGGAGGAGAAGAAACAGAGTTGGGGTAAGGAAAAAAAAAAAAAAAAAGGTGCTCAGTTTGGGTAGGGCTAGTCCTGGCTCTGGAAAGATGGTACAGTAATTGGAGGGAGGTTGTTCCAGCAGCAGGGAGACTTACTGGAGGCTGCTAAAGGGACTGGCAAAGTGGTCCAGCTGCAGGAGTGTGGTTAATTCAAAGGTGGAATTGGAAATGGTGGTTTGGGTGGATCGGACTCCACGGAGGGTGGTCATCTGGGGTGAGAGGCTGGTCTGGGAGACGGAAGGGATGGTGCTCTAATTTTTTTTTTTGGGGCTAGTCCATGGTCAGGAAAGGTCCAGTTACAGGTTGGGTTGTTTGCTGGGGAATGCTGGTGAGGAGGATGGAAGGATACTCCAGCTGCTTGGGGGAAGGGGCAGTCCAGGGCATGGAAAGGAGGTCCAGATACAGGGTAGACGGTCAGGCTAGGAAGCTGGTTCAGGGCTTAGGATGGGTCCAGCTGTAAATACAGGGGTAGATGAGGGGGAGTGCTACATTTGTGTGGTTGGGAAGTCAGCTGCAGAGACAGTTGCCTGCTGGGGTGAGAACAGTCTGGGGACTTAGGGGTAAACCTGCTACATAGAGGTTGCATGACATAAAGTTAGATGCTGGTACAGATGCATGGAGGTTGGTCAGCTGGGGAAGAGGCTTGGCTGTGGGGTGGGGTGGCTCCAAGGAGGTCGCCTAATTTGGGGAAGACTGGGGCTGGAAGAGTTTCTAGCTGCATGGAAAATGGCCATCTACAGATGGAAGCCTAGTCTGGTTCCTGGAAGGGCGCTCCAGTAGTGGGGAAGGTGGTCCGCCATGTGGTGTTGGGGTATAGCTGGGATCCAGATGATGGTTGTTGTGGTGGCTGAACCAGAATGTTTAGGGTATATGATGAGAAAACCTTGACTCCTCAGGATGAGGTACTGAATAGTCATAACTATTGTTGGTCAAGTTCACCCATCCACGTCAATATTTTCTCTTTACAGCCCCCAACTGATCAGGCTTTTCACACAGCTAGGAAAAAAAAAAAAGACCACAATGGCAACACACCCTTTGCAGGCAAGTAGATTGTTAATCACAGGTAGTTTTAATTCAGAAACTTTTTAATTCAATTATCCTGTGTGAACTGTTTCACAAATCAGATTTTATTGTGTGATGGCTTTTGTGATAACGTATGTAAGTTTAAGCTTCTGCATGCCGGCCCGCCAGTGCAGCGGTAGCACTGCCACTTGCAACGCCAGTGACCCGAGTTTGATAGTGAATTTGGGCTTTCCGGTCCGGCTGGCTTGGGGGAGAAGGAGCCAGCACCTGGAGGGCTGCTCTCCTCTGGGGAGGGAGGATTGTAGTTCCGCTGCAATACCGCCACAATGGGTGACCACAGGTGGAGGTGCAGACAGAAAGGCAGAAGATATAGGGAGGGAGCGGACATCGGCTGAGGGTCTGGAGCGAAGGCACGTCTCAACGTGACTGTCTCCTTGGTCCCTCCTTGCGTGCCAGCATCTGCAGGGGTGGGACCAGAAAATGTGGACAAAACCTCACGTCGGCTAATGGAGACAGGCACTGGGGAATGGGAGAGAAGCTCCTCAGTATCCAACCCACATTGGATGAAGGATGGAAGGGTTCTGGGTCCCCCCCTTCTACCACACATGGGGGGTAAGCCGAGGGCTTGAAGGAGGGAGGACACACGGAGGAGCGGAAGTCCCCATGATCTTTGGCGCAGTCTGAGCGGTCACCACTGGAGTCCCAGAGGGAAGAAGCAGATGTGGTGAAGAGGAGGCATAAACAGAAAGTGAAAAAAAAAAAAAAGTTTAAGCTTTTGCAGTTGCGCATTTCACTGCTAATATGGATGTTGCTGCTGCTGGAAGCATTAACACTCTCAATTAAAACATCCCTCCTACTCAGTGCCAGACGCATGAGCAATGTAGCCTGTTCACCCACTAGCGACGATGCAAGACACAAGCAGTTACAGTGTCATGGTAATCTAGCGTCCCCCCCACCGCATCACCAATCCTTCGCTTACGGTAGCACATGGCAGTCTGTGTGTATTGCCCGCGGCAATGCTTTTAAATCCTTAATGTTACCCATATTTCCCTGTTAGTCTACTGGTCCCCCCAACCGATCCCCAATTCTTCATATAATCTGTATTACCCCTAGTAGTGCAGTGGTCCTTCAGCACTCTGTCCGATCACCACCTCCAGACCCGGCCAAGGACCCCCACCCCGCCCACCACTTGACCCAAGCACTACTTAATCGTTAACAACGGGGCACTGTCCGGCTCAGAGGCCATGGAGAACATCCAATAGCGAGATTGTGCTGTTAGTGTCAGATGGTGTCTGGCACAGGAGGGGAGTGGAGGACTGTGCCGCTACCACTCTGCCCCCACCATAATGGTAAGTGGCTGCTGGGGCAAGGGGCAGTGCGTGCCTGAGGCCCTCAGCAAGTGGTTTTGTGGGTGGTTGGTGATAGGATGGGGGACAGGGGCTACTAGACTACTAGAGATACATGGGTAACAAAAGGATTGGTGATCAGGAGCGTGGTGGGCCACTAGACTACCAGGGAAACGTGGATAACATTAAGGAAGGGTGATGGGGGGGCTGCTAGACTACCATGGTAATACTACATGCACCCCACCATATGCTATCGCATGTGCAATGCATCAGGCTACAGTCCACGTATGTATAGCACTGAATATGGGGACTTACTGACAGTGTTAACACATCCAACAACAGCATTATCTATATTAGCGGTGACACGCACAATGTCAAAAGCTCAAACGTAAATGCATTATATAACTTGTGAAAAAATGCAATTATCACCTAAAACTACCTGTGGCCAATATTCAAAGGTTAGCGCCTGAGTTAACATGTTTTAAATAAAACATAAGGTAACATCATTAGAGGGGGCAATAGGCCGAGGTTGTGGCACAATGCAGTGTCAGCAGTGCATGTGGAACAGTCTAGTGGTGCATCTGACGTAGAACAGTGTTTTTAGTTCACTGCGCACTGTTGGCATTGCACATGGCACAGGGCACTATATGCAGTGCATGTGGAACAGTATAGTAGTGCATTTCATGTGGAGCAGTGTTTGTGTGTCACTGCACACTGTTGGCATTGCACATGGCATGGTGCAGTGTTGGCATCTCGCGTGGCTCTTCACACATGGGCTTGCAACCTAAAACTGAACTAACAAGCTCAAATGGGCATACTGGGTGGGCCATAGGTCCTTATCTGCTGACACTGTCTATGTAACCTCCAAACCCTCCCCACTGATGGGACTGAACCTCACTTCCCAAGCAGGAGCCTGAAACCTACTCCCTATGCAGGGGCCTGCACCCACCTCCCTACTCAAGGGCCTGCCCCCCTCTTAATGCAGGACCTGCACCTCCCTATGCAGGGTTTGTGCCAGCCTTCTGGGCACCAGTGGCACAGCACAGTGACAACAGTTAATGTGGCACAGCACAGAAATAGCAGTGCACATGGCACAGTGCAGTGTTGGCAGCATAGTGGAGGGACAGCCATACATATGAAACAGTTCATGGCACACTGCAGTAACAGCAGTGCACATGGCACAGTGCAGTGTTGGCAGCATAGTGCAGGGACAGCCATACATATGAAACAGTTCATGGCACACTGCAGTAACAGCAGTGCAACTGGCATAGCATAGTGATGGCCGTGCCCATGGTACGGCTCAGCAATGACAAGTCACATGTTACAGAACAGTGATGGCAGACAACGTAGCACACTGCAGTTTCCGCTGTGCAATGGTACTGCACTGTGGCAGCAGTACATGTTGCACTGTGCTGTATCAGCACTGCGCTATTATACACTATGGTGAGTGCTCTGCCAACACTGCGCAGTGCAGACACTGCAATATGTCACATGCGGTGCTGACACAGCACTGTGCCAGGTGGTGGGCTGCCACGTCACTATGTCACATGCACTGCCGACACAATCCTGCCATGTCGCATACTGACACTGCTGTGCCATGGTGATGCCAACTCCACACTTTGCCACATGCAATACAGACACTGCACTGTGTCACGTGTGACGCTGACATCATGCTGTGCCACGCAGAGCTCCAGATAAGATTTCTTTTACAGTGAGTACTGTACTTCTTACTTTTGAACAGAGGTGAGTAAAACCAAATCTGGATGCATACAAATAAAATATGGTGAGTAAGGAGTACAAATGAAAATGTTACAAAAAATTAATTTGCGTCATTTGTTGTTTTGTTTTTGCCAAATATTGCCAGGTGAAATTAATGAAAAACACAGCCGAGCACTTCACAACTGAACCTCGCTGGGCCACCGGCAGAGCACCACCTGGCATACGGCGTCCCTGGTATGGAGAAGCAAGCCGGTGATGTCAGAGTGACAGTTGAGGGAAGGAGGAGCGATGACTACTCTCTTCCGGGGGAGTGGCATGGGGAAGCTTCTGGCGTTGACCCGCCCCTGGTGGAAATCAGGGGTGGGACAGCTAGTGAGATCTTCGGGATGCGTACCAGATGTCTGGCGCTCTGAGCGCCACTATGTCACTGCATACCACACCTCCCTGGGGGACAGAAAAAAAAAATCTGCCTATGCAGGAGGACTTCTGCTCTTCCCCAGATGACATGCAGCCAACAGAGGCACTCCCCCCCCCAGATCCCAAACCAGTCTGTTCATGAGACGCCTCTCCTCGAAGCAGTGTCTCTGAAGAGGGAGACGAGGATGATGGGGAACTCGAGTGTTCAGAGGACTCCTGCGGTGGTGGGGATAGGCGAAACACCCGCTCATGCATGCATCTAACGTATGAGGGGAAGGCCACCGCAGTGCCTCTGAATATCTCCCAGGATAACGGCCCCATAGGACTGACGTGGCTTGGGAGAGATGGGGGTGACTGCAGAGGAATGGGAGAAGGGCACCTACGAAGAGGAACTGTCCTCTGCTAGGGCTCTGAAATCTGGAAAAAGGAGCTCGAGCTGGCGGGTTTCCGGATAACAAGTCTCAGAACAGAACCCTGGGGATGCGAACCTTGGCAGAGCCTGGAGGGGGGTCCTCCCCTGTGACATGCCTGGGGCTGTATGGATCAAGAAGGACGGCCCACAGCAACATCACTGGAGGGATCCGCCGAACCAATGAGGGAGAGGCGGGGCTTGCCGCTATGGCTCCTACCCACACCCTGAGGGGTGGCAGGCAGAAGCCGGCCCGCCACACCGTGGCCTCTCAACCCCTCGGATTCAGAGGATGCCCTCCTCCTCAACGCCAGCAACAGAGCCCATCGATCCATTAGTCTCCCCGGGGAGCCCCGAGAAGACAGGGCCCCGAGAGGGCACGGCAGCACCAGAAACGGCAGCTGGCTACAGCCCCCTGTGGGAGAACAGCTCTCTCCCCAACCTCCACGCTATCTCCTCCCAAAGGCTCCTGGCCACCCCCAGCCTGGGAGTCCTCAGAAGACGACTGCCATGGAGACTGAGGAATGGGCGCGCTGGGCCGCCTGACACCATGTCCCACAGGAGACTCCGATCCCGAAGAATCGGGGAGCCAGGATGGGTCCACATCTGAATCGTCAGCTTCCGAGGAAGAGGCGATCAGCAGGACCTCGATACTGGCCACCCCAGGAGTCTCCTCGAAACTGCACTGCGAAAGCGGCGACCGGGTGCTACACACGGCGCCCAGTCAGCACCTCACCCGAGACAATGCCCGAACCCGTCCTGACCCCACGGCCGCAGCCGAGTCCCCGGCACTGCCCTTGGCACTGGGACCTGACGCCGCTAGTGGAGTCGACCAGGCCCATGGTGCCGAGAGCCAACACAGCACCGTCCCGATCACCGGCGCCGTGAGTGACATTGGGAGTCCACCCATGCCGGGCCTGGCGAGCACGGGCTGCGACTCCGGGGGAGCCTGCACCTCCAAAGAGGTGACTGCCGAAGCAGTGTCTCCACCGCGGCCCCAGGAGGGACCATGACGCCCACCGGTACCCGCAAAGAGGCCTACCGGCAAGACTTGAAGATGAGGAGGCCTCCTCCTCTCCAGACCGTATAGACCTAGGAGGGGACCCGGAGGAAGGGTCTAAAGTTCTTACCTGGGAAGCCCAAGAGCGACGCCGTCCTCCAAAAGTCGGCAGGGCCTTGCCGATCTCGAACGCGCAGATTTCAAGAACACAGTGGTCCATAGAGAAACAGGCATCGCATCTGTCCATATTATGGTTAGGTCCCAGGCAAAGAAGGCACACATCATGTCGGTCCATGACGGAAAAATGCCGGCCACAGGAGCACCGACGCATGGGGGCACGACCTTGTTTAGACTTATGTTTAGCTCCCGAACCAGACATGATGCGAAATCAACAGTTTAAACAGAAAAGCTCCTGGTGTCATCAGTAAAATAATAAGGAACGGTCTTATCGGTAGACGACGTTGGGACAATGAACCAGGATGTAGGCAGCGTCGAAGAACGACGAAGGAAAAATACAGGCCTAGTTATGCAGTAACTTTCTCTCCACATAGCAGGTGCAGCCTCGATGGTGGGAGAAACAGAACTGGGATGCAGGAGGAGTCTGTGGTGCCTAACGGCCGCCCCTCGCGCACCGCATAGTACGTCTCTCTCGGGGTGGCGCCGTCGGCGCTGAATCCTCTAACAAAAACAAAAACACTCCCGTGGCGGGTGCACGCCTCCAGCTACACCCCAAGCAGTAATGAATGGTGAACATTGACAAGGGAAGATCACTTGGTTTTCTCCATTCCCAACGAGGACACCGACAATGGTGAAGACACAGAACGAGACACTCGAATCAAAAAGAAAAAAATTATCACCGAGAAAACACAGAGAAAATACTTCGCTGAACTGCTAAACAATGAGCCAAGAGCAACTGTTGAGAGCGGGTCTGCAGCGGGAGAAGAACTGAGGTGGGGCTGGGGATCGCCCCCTTTTGTACCACGGCTGATGTCGGGGCAGAGCCGACATCAGAGGGCGGCCCCCGCTGGGTACTGCTAGCTAAGAGTTTTCCGGTGGGTCCTAGTGCCTGTGGCAAAGTCCTAATGGTAACAGCTTGCTGCAAGAGCTCCCACTCAAAGTAAGATCCTGCGGAACTATTTCTACTGTCCTGTTGTTCAGAAGGCCTTGAATCTTGGAAGCGAGGAGGTCTGACACTCAGTCGAGCAACAGACAGCCTAGACTGTCGTTTGGGTGGATGATCCAGCAGGGTTTCTGACAAATTTAGAGAGTAACCCTCGCAAATTATTCTGAGAACCCATTTGTCCAATGTAACTGACTTCCACTGGTTGTAAAACTGAGTCAGATACACCCTACTGCTGAAGAAAAGTCCCCCTCGGACAGCTGAGGTGGGACTTGGACCGGAATTTCAGCGGGTGGAACTAGGCACCATTGGGCCCTGTGCCTTCTGCTGCATTTTCTTTTGCAGCCGAGGGGCTCGATTCATGTTGAAACCCCCTCTGCCTTTGCCATGAAAGGAATGGCGGTTATGAAACTGCCAACAGTTCCTGCCCTGTTGAGGGGCAGCAGGGGTCGGTCTGGCAGTCTTAATGGCAGTCCTAGTTTTCTGTTTGGCCTCCAGTGCTTGCTCCATCTGCGGGCCAAACAGGTAAACTCCATCAAATGGTAAATTCATGACTCTTTGTTGAGCATCATTAGTAAACCCAGAGGTCTGTAACCATGAGTGGCATCGGGTGCAAATCCTTGTCGCTGCTCGAAAGCATCCATAGCAGCCTTAAGCTGCTGGTTATTGGACTTAATGCCTCTACTAACGGTATGAAGAAGCTCTGATGTAGCATCCGACCATGGAAGAGCTTCGTAATGTTTTCAGCGAATGCCAGAGGGTATACTCATACTGTGAGAAGTAGCCCTGCTAGCTAACAATACGCATTCCTAGGGTAGCAGTGGCGAAGACTTGCTTTCCTAAGGTGTCGGTCTTTCAGGATTCTTTATTTACCAGACGAGCTGTAGATTCCTGAGGGAGTGTGGCTTTGTAATTTTCTGCCAAAACTACAATGGCGTCCGCAAGGCTTGGGAGGCCAGGATTGGTCCTCAGGGAAAGCATACTTCCTATCTATGGATTTAGCCACAGAAGGAATGAGCGCTGGATTATCCCACACCATCTCTGAGAGAGTCTCGAAAGAGGGCTGTACTGGAGGAATCAGTTCCACAGGGATTTCCAGAACATGCAGATAGTGAAGGCGCAATAGCTTCCCTGGGTCCACCTCAGACATCTGGAGAGAGAGTAAGTGGAGTTCATGTTCTTCAGTAGAGATTTAAAGGGCAGGTCCTCGACCAAAGGCTCTGCTGAAGTAGAGGGCTTATTTTCCACTCCAAAGGAAGAATCCTCATCAAAGTTGTCTCCTAATCATAGATCAGGATCAGTGTGACAGGGAGCTCCTGCCACTCTTGAGGACCGACCTTTTGTTAAATCTGTTGCAACAGTTTTTCTATTTCTTAGCCTAATCCATCCTTTACAATTTCTAGTCCATAAGGTTGGCCACCTATGGGCACCCCCTTCCCTTTGTTGACTATGCTATAGTGTCCTCTTTAATTTTCCTTTTCCCTCTCAGGTCATTGTAGAGGGAGGTTATTGTAGTGAGCTCCAAACGTATGTAAAACAGATTGTGTTTATTGTTTTTGGATTAGTATGTAATAGCACTATGTCATAAAATATCTTGACGTATATACCTTATGTTTATGAAACCTGTAAATGTTGAAAATACCATGGCACTAGGCGTTTTTGATAATGGTAAAAAGTACTAGGTGACTATTATAGAAATTAAGTTAGTTGTGCTATTTAAAATGCATGTAAATTGCTATAAAATGAACAAGTCTGAAATGTCATGGTGATTTGCATATATCCTATGATGCTTTGCATCATGAAAGTATGTATGATGTTGTATTTCTTTGAAACTTGATTTGTTGCCAATGCCCTTTGGGGTAACCCATGTTTCAGTGTTTCTGCACTGACTAACAAAGAAGGGATCACAGATTACTGACTAACAAAGAAGGGATCACAGATCTCCAGGTAGAAGGTCACCTGGGGGCCAGTGACCATCACATGGTATGGTTCAATTTGGCTACTACATCTAAATCATCCCATTCCAAGGCAAAAATATGGGACTTCAGAGGAGCTGACTTTGATAAGATGGCCAACAGAGTTAAGCTAGCCCTGGCAAAAGAAACACAGGTGAGGGGTACAGACAAAGTGGGCAAGCATTAAGGATGCATACTTGAAGCAACATCCCATTCTGTTAGACAGAAAAGGAA
Organism: Neoceratodus forsteri; assembly: GCA_016271365.2. NCBI lineage: Eukaryota > Metazoa > Chordata > Ceratodontiformes > Ceratodontidae > Neoceratodus > Neoceratodus forsteri. The sequence continues at coordinate 25,936,919 of CM057455.1, read as the reverse complement.
GTGCAAAAGAAGAAGGAAACCACTTTGGTTCTCAAATACAGTAGCAGAAAAGGTCAGAGCCAAAGGCTGGCCTTCAGGAAATATAAGGAACACAGCGGATGAAGATAGGGAGGCATACCAAACTGCCCTAAGGGAAGCAGGTAAGGCAGTAAGGCAGGCAAAGTCCCAAACTGAGGAAACAATAGCACGAACAGTAAAAGAAGGTGACAAGACTTTCTATAGATACATTAGTGAAAGGAGAAAGTCCAGAGGGGGTATTGCTAAGCTTAATGAAGAAAAGGGAGCATGTGAGGAGGAGGACCCGTAAAGGCATCTATCCTAAATAGATACTTTGCTCAGTATTTACTGAAGAGAAGGTAGGGCAGGGCCACAGCTCAGCATCATGGACACAGGGGGGGAGGAGGTGAGCACTACTCCCTTCACAAAACAAAGGGTCCTACAAGAGCTTGCTAAGCTCAGGGTGGATAAGGCAATGGGACCTGATGGCATACATCCCAGGGTACTAAGGAGCTAAGGAGGAACTAGCAAAGCCATTAGCAGAATTGTTCAGTGAGTCTCTGAGCACAGGAGAGGTCCCAGAAGACTGGAGAAGGGCTCATGTGATCCCGCTCCACAAAAGTGGTAGCAGGGAGGAGGCGGGAACTACAGACGGTCAGTCTTACCTCAGTAGTGGGCAAGATTATGGAGGTCACCTTAAGGAAAGGATAGTGCAACACCTGGAATCCATAGGGGCACAGGATCCAAGAAAGCATGGGTTTACAAAGGAAGGTCCTGTCAAACTAATCTCATAGATTTCTTTGACTGGTAACCAGAGGTGGACCAAGGGGAGCAGTTGATGTCACCTTGACTTCAACAAAGCTTTGACACTGTTCCACATAGAAGATTGATAAATAAGCTGGGTAGGCTGGGTGGTCAGAAGTTGGTCAACTGGGTGGCAAACTGGTTGACGGGCAGAAAACAGAGAGTGGTGGTAAATGGTATACAGTCAGAAGAGATGCAAGTCACAAGTGGGGTACCTCAGGATCAGTCCTGGGGCCAGTCTCTTCAACATCTTCATTAGTGACCTTGCAGATGGACTAGAGGGTAAGGCTTGTCTGTTTGCAGATGACACCAAGATCTGCAACAGAGTAGATGATCCAGATGGGGTGGGCAGAATGAGAAGAGATCTGGATAAACTAGCAGAATGGTCAGAAAAGTGGCAACTGGGATTTAATGCAAAGAAGTGCAAAATCATGCACATAGGAAGAGAAACCCTGAAGCCACTTATAGGCTGGGAGGGAGTTGCTAGCAGTCACAAAGGAAGAAAGAGACTTGGGCATCATCATCACTGATGACCTAAAATCATCCAAGCAGACCTCTAAAGCAGTAGGTAAGGCTAGGGGTGTTAGGGTGTATTAGTAGGGGTATCACAAGAGTAAGAGGAGGTAATAATCCCTCTGTACAAGACACTGGTTAGGCCCCATCTGGAGTACTGCGTGCAGTATTGGAGGCCACACCTTCACAAGGACATTAACCAAATTGAGGCAGTCCAGAGAAGGGCAGCAAAATGGTGCAGGGACTGCATCAGAAGACATATGAGGACAGATTAACGGAGCTCAATATGTATACCCTTGAGCAAAGGAGAGAGAGGTGATATGATCGAGGCATTCAAACACCTTAAGGGCATAAACAAGGTGAAAGAGTCTAACATGTTTAAATATAAAACATAGCAGGACAAAGAGGACACAGCATGAGATTAGAGGCCGATTAAGGGGAAATGTGAGAAATTCTTTTTCACAGAAAGGGTGGTGGATGCATGGAATGGCTTACCACAAGAAGTGGTGGCTATGAATACAGTGCAGGGCTTCAAACAGGCATGGGATAGGCATAAGGGAGCAATACAAATGACTATGAATAGATAGGTCACTGACAGAGCAAAGGCCGATGGCACATTTATAAGGTAGAAAAAGAAATGGGCAGACTGGATGGGCCTTGCGGTCCTTATCTGCCGTCAACTTCTATGTTTCTATGTAGGTTCTTTATTTTTAGCTTTTTTTTTTGAGCCCCCACTACCCAAGCAAACGGGGCCCACATAGGGATGATGGGTTGACACTGAAAAGTGGTTAAATCAGAGATCAGTATCAGTAGGTGCTGACTAAGTGCAGAGAAAGGACACACAGGCTGTTGCTGTAAACTGATGTACTGAAGAAGGATAATGCCATTGCTCAAGGTTATTTCCTGTATTTTGAATAAACACCACACAGAGATTGTGTGTTGAACCTGAAGTTCAGTGCCTGGTCCATCTGTTATTCCACAATCCCTCCACAATCAGGCTAAATATTATCTTCTACTAGCCCAGGAGGGATAGCACATAGAGGAAAGAGCGCAGGAGGAGGTGCTCCTTGAATTGGAGTCGAGAAACCTTGCACCCAAGGTGATGCTGGGAACAGCACCGGACGTGGTGCCACATGTGGCACTGACCGCGGCGCTGCCTAGTGTGGCGCCATTAAGACTGGAGTCAAAGGTGGCACCACAGCCGGTGCCACATAGATGCTCAGGGAACCCAACCCAAACTCTGGAGTAATCAAGGATGAAGATCTGAAAACCTCAGAAGGAGAAAGTGGTACCTGTGCTGGCCCCTGCGCCACAGCCATGTGAGGGGAAGCACCAGAGCATGGTGTCAATGGCACTGAAGGAGGTGTTCGCGACACTGCTGACCCAACCGCCCAGCTCGCTGGGTTCAAGCCCTAATCCGGCCCCCGGAGACCAACATGACAGCTTGGGAAGTCGACAACTGTCGAACCCACTGCTTCGCAAGAGCGCCCAATAATGAAACTGTTTCATCGAGGACTCGCTCGGGTGGGAGAGAACACGGAGTCGAAGATGCCGTCACCAGGGACAGAAGCCACAGGTTACCCCGACTGAATCGGAGTCTGCCTCCTGTCCCTGCAACCGGCGTGCAGACCTACCAGAGGCCACCTCGGTGGTAGCGTTTCTTCTTCGACCAGTGGGATGAGAGCAGAACTCGAGGCGAACGGTGCGGGTTCGCGAAGATCGGGACCGGGCCTGCTTCTTTTGTGCTTTTGAAGACACCTCCCGAGTACTGGACTGCCCATAGTCAGACCCCACACCTCCGTGAGAGGGCAGCAGACGGACCCAGACCTGCTGGAAATACAGCTTTCATGCGAAGTCTCTCTACCATCACCAGCCCTGTTCATGGTCAACTCCGTTGAAGGTGGGCTGAAGAAGACTTCTCTGTTCTTTCTCGATGAAAAACTTTTTTCCCAAAAAAATTTGGAGGCAGTATAGCGCAGTGGTCTAAGGTTCTGAGCTGCAAATCTGGTGACATCCAGCAGACCAGACCTGGATTTGAATCCCACAGCTTCCAGTTGCATACTGTGTGACCCTGAGCAAGTCACTTAACTTCCCTGTGCTCTCAGGTCGCACCTGTAAAAAAGTTTTCAGCTTAGTGTGCTAGTCCTGTTTAAACAACAAAAATAAATAAGTAATAACTAAGAATATACTAAACCTAAATCAATACTGAACGACTATGCTGCTGTCGTATAGACATGAAGATTTGACTCCCGGTGGGCGAGCAACGTCACTGAAGCACACTCAATGGCGGGAAAAAAGGAACTGAGGCGGCCGGAGGGTCAATGCCGAGGTAGCCTATATGGCGCGAGCCTGTCTTGTGGCGCCACATGGTCCTACCTCAGCGCTGGCTCTCCTGAAGATTCTTGGCTCCCACTCTGTCCTAGCGTCTCCGGTATAGTGCCATCAGTGAATGAGCGGTGGCGACTATGACCAGGAAGATCTACTGATCTTCCTGCACTTAAAAGTCTCCACCACTCATTCACACTACTAGTGGGACTACACCAGAGGCACTAGGACCCAGCGGGAGTCAAAAAATCTTTAGGTGGTCCAGCGCCGCGGTAGGACTGCGCAGGTGCGGCACCACGAGTCAGGCACACGCCATACAGACTATCTCAGTTGAATCTCCAACCACCTCAGTTCCTTTTCTCCCGAGTGCGCTTCAGTGATGACATCGCTCGCCAGAAGCCAAATCTTCATGTCTATACGACAGCAGCTTAGTCGTTCAGTATTTTATTTAGTTCTTTGTAATTTTATTTATTTAAAAAAGATGTATATTTTACTTAATTTTTGTTGAAAGCAACAAAGAAAGGAAGTCTTCTTCAGCTTGCCACTGACAGAGTTGATCATGAACAGTGCCAGCAGGGAGACTTCACTTGAAAGCTGTTTTAGCAGCAGGGCTGGGTCCAGTCCGCCACCCTCTTCAGAGCGGGGTCTGACCACATGCAGTCCAGTGCTCGGGAGGAAGGGCGGGTCTTTTGAAAGCACAAAAAGAAGCAGGTCTGTTCCCAATTGTGGTCGGGGGTTCGGCACAGCTCGGCTTCGAGCTCTTCTTCCTCCCGCTGGTCGAAGAATTGATACTGCTCGAGGCCGCCCTCTGGTACATCTGCACGGAGATCGTCAGTAGCGGAGGAGAGGAGGTCGACCCCGACTCTGTCAGGGTCACCTACTGCCTCAGTCCTCAGCTCCGGAGTCCCCCCCACCCCCTTGGGAGGTCTTCCGGTAAGCAGTTTCATCATTGTGCCACTCTTATGGAACAGTGGGTCCAGCAGTTGTCCAGACTGCCCTTGCCTGCAGAGTGGTTGGTTCAGCCTGGTCACGCAACACCTTCTTCGGTGCCGTTGACGCCACTCCATCGTGCCTTTCCGCCTCAAATGGCTGTATCGTAGGGGCCAGCACAGGTACTGCTTTCTCCTCCTACTCCTATTTATACTTTCAGATCTCGAGATTTGGGTGTCCTGGTGTTGGGTTTGGCGACCCCAGGCACTTGGGCAGCACCGCCCTCGGCCTTGGCAGCACCGTTGCTGTGCACGGCACCGGGACCGCCTCGGGTGCCGGGGTTTTTGGCTCCAATTCAGGGAGTGGCACCTCCTGCCCTTCTTCCTCCCTTTTCTATCTATACTATCCCTTCTGGGGTAGTAGGAGACTATGTTGAGTCTGATCCTGATCTACGATTAGGGGACGAACGGGATGAAGATTCATTTTCTGGAGTGGAGAGTAAGCCCTCCACATCAGCAGAGCCTGTGGTCGAAGACCTATCTTTTATGTCTCTTCTGAAGAAAATGAATTCCACCCTCTCTCTTCAGACTTCTGAGGTGAATCCTGGGAAGCTTTTGCACCTTCAATATCTGCAAGTTCCTGAAATTCCTGTGGAACTAACACCACCAGTGCAACCCTCTTTTGAGAGTCTTTCACAAATGGTGTGGTACAGACCGGCACTTATTCCTTCCATGGCTAAGTCCATAGACAAGAAGTATGCTTCCCCTAGGGACAGATCGATTCTTGCTTCTCAAGCCTTTGCAGACGCCCTAGTTCTTCTGGCAGAAATGACAAAGCCATGCTTCCCCAGGAATCCACGGCTTGTCCTGTGAATAAAGAATCCCATAAAACAGACACTCTGGGGAAGCAAGTGTTCGCTGCTGCTACCCTGGGCATGTGTATAGCTAGTTATCAGGGCTATTTCTCTCAGTATGAGTATACCCGCTGGCATTCGCTCAAGAAAATGACTGAAGCTCCTACTGAGTCGGATGTTAACTCAGAGCTTTTTCAAACCACCACTAGGGGCACTGAGTCCAACAATCAGCAACTTAAGGCTGCTATGGACGCCTTTGACACTGCTTCTAGAGCAGCAGCAGCCAGGATCTGCACCTGGCGTCACTCATGGCTAAGGACTTCAGGCTTCACTAATGATGCTCAGCAGAGTGTCATGAATTTTCCCTTTGATGGTGTATATCTGTTTGGCCCACAGGTGGAACAGGCACTGGAAACACTGCTATTAAGACAGCCAGACGGGGCGGAAACCAATGGCAGTTTCATAACAGACAGTCATTTCGTGGTCAAGGGACTTTTAACAATAATCAAACCCCTCAATTGCAAAAGAAAATTCAGCAGATGGCATAGGTCCCTAAGGCACCCAGTGCCACCCTCTGAAGACCCGGCCCATGTCCCACCTCAACTGCCCGAAGGGGACTCCTCTTCGGTGGTAGGGGGGGCGAGTGACTCAGTTTTACAACTAGTGGAAGTCCATCACAATGGACAAATGGGTCCTCAGGATAGTTCGAGAGGGATACTCAATTTTTTGGAGACCCGTCCAGATCGCCTACCCAAATGACAGTCCAAGCTGTCTACCACTCAGTCAGATCGCCTTGCTTCCGAGGTTCAGGGCCTTCTCAACAACAGGGCAGTAGAAATGGTTCCGCAAGCAGAACGGGACACAGGTTTCTACTCCCACTAGTTCCAAAGAAAACAGGCGGTATGCGCTCTATTCTAGACCTAAGGAAGTTAAACAAATACCTGTTCAAAGAGAAATTCAAGATGATATCGCTAGGAACGCTCCTATCCGATTCATCAAAACGATTGTCTGGCATCTCTAGACATGCAGGACGCCTACCAGCACGTCCCAGTACCCCCAAGCCACCACATGTACCTAGGCTTTATGGCTCTGGGTCAACATTACCAATTCAGAGTCCTTTGGGCTCTCCCCGGCGCCACAAGTCTTTACAAAGTGCTTTGCAGTAGTCGCAACGCATCTCAGAAAACTGGAAATTCAGGTGTACCCATACCTGGACAACTGGCTTCTAGTGAGCTCCTCCAGATAAGGGACAAAGGAAGCAGCTTCCACAACTTCCAAATTCTTCACATCCATGGGAGTTCTCCTGAACCTGGAAAAACTGCAGCTTCAACCCTCCCCAACAACTTCTCTTCACAGGAGCTCTGCTGGACACCTCCAGGGCAAGAGCCTTCCTCCCAGAGGACAGGAGAAACAGCATTCTCCAGACGGCTTGCTTCATCAAAGAAAACAATTTGGTTTGGGCTGTCTTGATACAGCGGATGCTAGGTCTCACGGCATCGTCTGCGTTCACGGTGCCCCTGGCCCACTTGCACATGAGAACCACATAGTGGATGCTCAGCACTCAGTGGTCTCAGACCACGCATTCGCGTGATCTTTGCATGTCAAGGTGACAGAGCCTCTAATGAGGACACTCACCTGGTAGACTCAAGAGGACAACCTTCTCCAAGGTTTTCCCTTGGCCCCACAGGAGACGCAGATCACCATCACCATGGATGCATCTCTGACCGGTTGGGGAGTTCACTGTCAGGACCTCCACACCCACGGCCTGTGGAGTCAGGACGAGTCACAGCTGCACATAAATATCCTTGAGATAAGAGCTCTCCTGTATGCTGTCCGAGCCCTGAAGGATGTCCTCTGTGTCAAAGTAATTCTCCTTCACACAGACAAGGCAGTGATGTACTACACCAACAAACAGGGTGGAGCACACTCTTACCCTCTGTGCAAAGAAGCCATGAGTGTGTGGGAACGGTGTCTCAAGCACGAAACCCTGATCCAGGCGATCTACATGCCAGGAATCCAGAAAAATCTGGCGGACCGTCTCAGCAGAACGGAGGCGGATCCACACGAGTGGTCTCTTGATGTAAATGTCGTGCAATTGCTATTCGAAGAGTGGGCACTCTGGACCTGGACCTTTTTGCGTCCCATCTAAATGCAAAACTGCCTCTGTTCTGCTCAAGAAATCCAGAACCTGGCGTTTTCTGTCAGGATGCATTCAGACTGCAGTGGACAAGACACTTTTTGTATGCAATTCCTCCTCTTCGCTTAATTCAGAGGGTGCTGCTCACGCTGGAGGCACAGGGGGGCAGCATGATTCTCATCACCCCATACTGGCCTCATCAGATATGGTTTCCATTAATCAACAGATTATTGGAGGTTCCACCGAGACAACATCCACTTCAAACGAACCTCTTGATCCAGGATCCAGTGGTCCATCCCAATTTGTGGTCCCTTCGTCTCCATGCCTGGCTCCTGAGGAGATAGAAGTGGGTCAGTTCAACGTGTCTCACAGAATCTCAGACATTCTCCTAGCAGCGCACAAGCCATCCACTAGGAAGACCTACACGGCAAAGTGGAAATGAGTCTCTTAATTTGGTGTGTGAAATCCTCCATGGACCCCTTTATTTGCTCACCAAACAAAGTGTTAGAGTAACTTCTAGTCCTGTCGAATGCAGAACTGCAATACTAGACAGTGAAAGCACATACTTGTGCAATTTGGACCTATCACGAGCCTATCCACAGTATGTCAGTGGCTCAGCTACCCTTGGTTAAGAGATTCCTTAAAGGTATACTTCACACTAGACCACCAGTCAGAAGACCGGTATCCGCTTGGGATATCAACCTTGTGCTAGACATGCTCACTTGTAAACTCTCTGAGCCTCCAGCATCCTGCGACTTAAAGTTCCTGACCTGGAAGGCTGTCTTCCTTTTCCTTGTGGCCATTACTTCAGCTCGCAGGGTCTCTTAAATACATGCCCTGGTCACAGACCCCCTGTACACAGTATTTGACAAGGTGGTTCTCAGAATGCATCCTAAATTCCTTCCCAAAGTAGTCTCGGAATTCCACCTGAACCAGCCCCTGGTCCCTCTGACCTACACTTTGCAAATTTTCAGAATGAAAGGGAGCGTATCCTACATTCTTTGGATGTAAAGAGGGTTTTGCAATTCTACATCAACAGAACAAAAGATTCGCAAATCCAAGCCTTTTGCCATCAGGTGCATTTCAGCATAGCTGGTAGCATGTCTCTGCCATTGCTATTCGATGGCGCAGGTCGAGCTGGAAGGTGGATGTACGCCCACTCTACCAGAGCGGTCGTGTCTCTGGCAGAGATTCAGAATGTGCCCACTGCAGACATCTGCAATGTGGTCACTTGGAGCATTGTGTGCATTTTTGTGAAGTACTACACCTTGAATGTCCATGCCAGACAGCATCCTTCCTTTAGCAGGATAATCAATTTTTTTATTTTTGCAACCGGCAGGCTAAAAAAAAAAAAAATCCTTAATGGATTTCTGTCTTGAGCAAGCTCCTTTCTCCTGCTGCCCTTCTCGGGGGGGATTATTTTAGCTTGGCACTCTCCCACTTATGTGAATGAGTGGTGGAGACTTTATGTCCAGAAAGATATGAAAATTGTGTGCCAACCGTAATTCTTGATCTTCCTGGACAAAGTCTCCACCACTCATTCACACGCCCACCCACCATCCCCTGAGCTCACTCATCCTGTTTTTGGTCTTCACTCCCTCGTTGGCTGGGCTGTGAAGACTCTTGAGTTGACCCTTCTTACACAGGTCACACAGACTATTTTATGTCCAGAATAGGTTAGTTTTCTAGGTTGGTTACACTGCACCTCCTAGATAATAAAGGTGCTGAAGGGAGTCGAGATAACCTATAAGGCGCGAGCCAGCCTTGAGGCGCCACGCATGCATGGTTCTACCTTGGCGCCGGCCCTCAAGATTTCTGGCTCCTGCTGGGTCCTAGTGCCTCTGGTGTAGTCCCACTAGTAGTGTGAATGAGTGATGGAGACTTCGTCCAAGAAGATCAAGAATTACGGTAGGTATGTAATTTCCATTTCTTTCACGATTGTACCAAATGTTCTTATGTGGTCCTATGTAATAATAAAGGTTGGTTATTATGGTGGGTCATCCTGACACAACTGTCTTAGGATAGTTAGTTATTTCCCTATATTAGATAAGGGACGGATCAGTTGACCAGACCTTTTTGTATAAAAGCCCACCACTAGGGGCTACAAATTTAGATGGGGGGAGGGGGGGCAGATGAACACTGACCATCGGAGGAGAAAGACCTCATGAGTGTGCTTGAACAAGCAGTGGAAGACTGACTGATTTCAGGCTGAAGCTAAGTCACCATTTGCTGAGTATGACTAACCTCATTTTGCTTTTTTGTATATATTATTATTTTTCAATTTTTTGAGTAAAATAAAATGATAAACGCATGGCTGCATTTTTATGCACCTAATTCTTGGTTGATGACCGTAGACCCCCTTTGGAGAGAGACCAAAGGTAGTCGAGAATGTTAGCCACAGAACAGGATAAGGGGTCCAGACCCCTTCCCTGACACCAAATGGAAAACCTTTTCCATTTGAAGGCATAACATTTCCTGGTCAATTCCTTTCTAGATGCCTCCACCACAGTGTAGACATCTTCGGAAAGACCCAAAGTCTGGAACTCTAGCCACTCAGGTACCAGGCTGTGAGGTGAAGGAATTGAAGGTCCGGATGGAAGACCTTCCCTTGGTTCAGAGATATCAGGTCCGGGTGTGTACAAAGCCGTTCCGGGGGCCTGCAGCTGAGGCTGAGGATATCTGAATACCAGAACTGGCGTGGCCAGTCCGGGGCTACCAGAATCACCTTCGCCTTGTCCCTCCTCACCTTGAGTAACACCTTGTGGATCAAAGGAAATGGAGGGAAGGTGTAGAGGAGGTCTGGAGTCCACGGCCTCGAGAAGGCATCCTCCTGCAGCAAGCCCTGCTGAGGGGGGCCGGCATGAAACCGCTTCAGCTTTGTGTTTTCCCTGGAGGCAAACAGGTCCACCATCGGTTTGCCCCAATGGGAGAACAGGCTGTAAGCTACCACTGGATGGAGAGACCACTCATGGGATGTCTGTCCTAAGTGACTGAGAGCATCCGCCAGCTGGTTCGAGGCTCCTGCCACATGGATGGTGAGGAGATCTGCCTCCAATGGGCCTACGAGGGTCCAGATGAGGAGCGCCTCCTTGCATAGCAGACCGGAGTGCATCCCGCCCTGTTTGTTGAGGTAGTACATGGTCGTGGTATTGTCAGTCTGGACTTGAACCACTCAACCCCGGAGCTGAGGAGCGGAAGCTGACAGTGCCAGTCTGACTACTCTGAGCTCCAACAGGTTGATGTGGCATCGGGACTACTCAGGGGTCCAGAGCCCGTGGGCCCTATTGTCCCCCATGTGGGCTCCTCAGCCCCTGAGAGAGGCATCAGTCGTAAGAACGACTGTCGTCTCAGGGCGGACAAATGGGATCCCTTCCTGCAACCGGTCTGGGGCGGTCCACCATTGGAGAGCGTCCCACATCTTCTGGGTTACAGTGATCAGCTGGCTGAAATGACCGTGACACTGAGTCCACTGGGCGGCCCGCTCCCATTGGAGGGGGTGCATGTGCAGCCAGGCCCAATGGACCACTGAGGTGCATCCCGTCATGTAATCCAGAAGGTGCAGAAAGTCCCGGGCAGGGCGCAAGTGCCCAACCAGAAATGATTGGGCAAAGGAGGAGAGAACCTCCGCTCTGTCTGCCGGGAGCTGAGCTCTGGCTCGACAAGAGTCAAGCTGTGCCCCGATGAAGCCTATCACCGGAGAAGGCATGAGTTGATCAGTAGGCCGAGCTGGAAGCAAGTTTGGAGGGCCAGATCCCTGGACCTCTTCACCTCCTGTTGGGTGGAACCTGCCAGGAGCCAATCGTTGAGGTAGGGGTAAATTCTGACACCCCTCCCCTGATGCCAGAGATGGGCCGCCACCACTGCAATGCATTTGGTGAAGACCCGTGGGGCTGATGACAGGCCGAACGGCATTGCTTGGAACCCATACAGGGTCCCTTGGACCCTGAAGCAGAGGAACCACTGATGGGACGGACGGATTGGGACGTGAAAGAATGCGTCCTGCAGATCCAGTGAACAGAACCACATGTTTCGTTCCAAGGATGGTATGATCTGGGACAGAGTGACCATCCGAAAGGTGCGTGACCTGAGGTATTGATTCAGGTTGTGGAGATCTAGAATGGGGCGCCAGCCCCCCGTCTGCTTGGGCAACAGGAAGTACCTGGAGACAAAGCCTGGATCTGCAGACGGATCCACCACGAGAGCTACTGCCTCCTTGAGGAGGAGCTGAGCAATGTCGTCACGAAGAGTCGACTGGGTGCATGCGGAAATCCATTCTTCCTGAGGGGCGCAGGCTCAGCTGGGAGGGTACTGCTCGAATTCTAGAGGCAGTCCCTGACCGACCACTTCGAGAACCCACCTGTCCGTAGTGATAGTGGACCAGGCGGAAAGGAAGAGATGGAGCCAGCACCCCACGGGAAGTCGAAGAGCTGGTGTGATGGGAAAAGGGGTGGCAACCCCTACCCCATCACTGAGCAGCTTGGAGGAGGAGGCGGCGGCTCCAGGACCTGCGCCTCGGCCTCCTCTGCAGGCCTGTTGGGGTCCAGGCTTGGGCCGAGGGCGCCAAGCTTGAGACTACTGCTGATGCTGCTGTCCTTCCTGGTAGAAGGACTGCTGAACCGCAGGGGAAGAGTGCCGAAAGGGCTTCTTTTTCTTCTGCTGGTTCTTGCCCGAAGAACTCTTGGCAGGAGTGGCATCCAAGATGGCACTGGACTGCTCTATGCGCTGTAGGTGACCGGCCATTCCTGGACCGAACAAGTCTGTCCCCAGGAAGGCACATCAGCTAACTTGTGCAGAGTGTCAGCCAGGAAGGAGGAAAGCCTCAGCTAAGCCTCACAGGAGACGCAAGAAATGCGGCGCCACTGCTGCTACATGAGTCCCCGATATCCGGGCTGTTCGGAGCTGCTGTTTGGCAACAGCATGGCCCTGATCTCGGACTGCTTAACCGTGGTCTGCATGTTCATGGAGAGATGAGGGAGGACTTCGTCCAATGACCCGAGAAGGGCATGGGAGAAGTGTGCCATGATGACAGCCGAACTTGCCTGACGAAAGCCCAAGGAAGATGCTGCGTAGACCTTCCGCCCCAAATGGTCCAAATACTTGCACGCCTTGTTGGAAGGTCGGTCAGTTGTCGGCAGAACTGCCAGTACACCTGAACACAGAGGCAGTCACCAGGCTCGGCCAAAGGGTGCTCCAGAACCCCGACCCCATGGGCACCGCATACTTGCGGGCCATGTGGCAGATGGTGCAAGGCACAAGGCAGAACGCTGCCACAGTTCAACAGCCAGATCAACAATGGCCTCGGCCACAGGAAAGACCTAGGTCGGGGTAGCCCCTCTCTTGAGGATGTCCATGAGAGGGTACTCCGGCTTTTTCTGGATTGGTTCCAGGGGCATCCCTGTAGAATCAGAGATGAGACAAAGGATCCCTTGGAAGGAGGAGAAAGGACCTTCCTCCATCCCTGTGCCAATGGACGACTCATTATCCCCAGGATGAGCATGGAGCCCAGTGACATCCGAGTCCGAAGAGTCGGGGTACAATGGTCCGTCGCCCAAATCATCCTCGACCTGCCGAGGGCAGTCCAGGGTGACCGTGATCAACAGACGTCGGGGAAGCCTGGTATCTGGTCGGTCCTCTTTGGAAGGAGCCCCTTCCACAGGCTGCTTAGGCAGTGGCTCCACCTCTATTGGTGGAGAGACCGGCAGAGGCCGAACCGGAGGACGGGCTGGCCCCGCGGGCGGAGGAACCAAAGGCTTCGGTTCCGAGGGGGTCGGCTTCGGCCTAGGAGGCGAAAGCCAAGTAATGGCCGGGGTAGGAGTTGAAGTCAACTTGTGTCCGGACAAAATCAGCTGTTGCCACAGGAGGTCCTTGTAGCGCCGGAATTTACGTTGAAGCTCTCCTCATCTGAGGAGAACGAGGGACGCACTGGTGGTGTCGCTCTTTTGAAGTGCCTGTGGCTCTTCCTCGCCGTCCGGACAAGGGTGTTCTAGACCTCAACCGCGGATCAGACGGGCCGATTGGTCGCCTTGAGACAGGCGGACCGTGATACCTGGGGATCCGAACTGGTCCTCGATGGGGACACCAGCAGGCTGGGTCTCCTCATCGGGTAAGACAAGGACCAGAGTCCTTTCCAAAGGGTCGTCGACTGGAGCCGGCAACAGTGAGCTGATTGGATCAAGAACAATCTCGACCTCATTGGCCACATCCTCGGTTGTCTGGCCAAACGGAAGATCCGTGAAGCTTGCGGCCAAGGAAACGTTCTTGACCGAGGTCAAGACCGCATGCTCCTGGGACTGAGACCTGTCTCGGTCCCAAGAGCGCCTTCGTCGAGATGAAGACGAACTTGGTTCCTTATCTCTTTTACGAGATCAGGAGGAGTGCAAGCCCACGGGCACCTCTCCCCGGGTGGGGAGAGACTGGCACAACTCCTTGAAGGAACCTGTGAAGGTGGAGCCCAGGTTGAGTGGAACGAAAAAGCTTCGATTGTCCGAAGCGCAGGCAGCTTCTTCTTCGAACGCTTTCATGTGTTCCAACTGCTCGCGAACGCCGCTGGAAACCGCCCACCTAGCCTCCTTGGACTTCACCGAGGATTCCTTTCTCCCGTCTCCCAACTTCAAACGTGCCAGGTGGTCGCCCAGGATGTTGGGATGGCCAAGCAACAGCTGCAGGATGAGGTGTCATGGCCGACATCTAGGCAGTAGACGATTGTGAGATGGGGATCGTGCACAACATCTCCTGGCAAGAAGGACACCAGCGAAACTCGAGAAGATTTCTTCCATGATCGAGGACTCAAAAAGCGCGATCGCTAACTCTGACAAGTTTTACCTGCAAAACCGGAAGTTTTGAAAGTCAGGTCAATAAATGAGAGCACCAGGCAGGCAACCTGTATCTTTTAGTGTAAAGGAAGATCTGGCGTCATGGGGCAGAGCCGAGGTATATACCACCCGGGTGGGTGGGAGGAGCCAGTTTGAAGACTTCCGGCAAGATTTAAAGGGGAAAGGGACATGCCAAACAGTGTGGATGAACAACATATCCATGATCCTAGAAGATGGGTTCTCCAGTAGGCAGAGGAAACCACCCTACGCTGGGCCAAGGGTGATAACCAGGAAAGACGCAGCCATGCTATCCGCCTAATGCAGATCGCTGTCCCTACGACTCTGGAAGCTACCTCGCTGGTCCCATAGGATGCCCTCGCTTAGTGCCTTGCTAGCTCCAGGCCCTGTGCAGAGAGTGCAATGGCTTGTCTGGTTACCTCCGAAATCAGGCAGGGAGGCTAGGAGCTGACCTAGCCTGGACCACAAGAACCTATCATAGGAAGCATAGTGGGCCTGATGTGCAGCAACTGACAGCAACAACCGTGCAGAGTTGAAGGTCCTCCTCCCCCAGAAGTCAAAATCCGCAGAGTCTTGATCTGGGGGCCGGTCACAGTGGAGGGCGCGAAGCCTGTCAAGAGTGTCCAGTTCCGTCAACCCTAACTGAGGGTGAGGCATACGACCTGAGACTCCGGGGCACAATACCGCTGCTCAGACCCTCAGGGGCTGGGACTCGGAAAAGGGTCGTTGTCAGAAGCGCAATGACACCTCCTGAAAAGGAACAGGCCAGGCATGCACCATAAGGGTGGCTGCACTGAAACAGCCTAAAAAGCCACGTGTCAGATGCTCTGGATTGTGCTGAGGTGGGGGGGGGGGATACGAAGGTCTTCCAACATCCTCTCGAGGAAACGCTGATACTCAGCCAGATCAGCGACAGGGGAGATGTGGACGGAAGACTCCTCTCCTCCAGAAGAGGAGGAGATGGAGGAAGCAGAAGACTTTGGAGATTCAGTGGCTTGCTGATCAGGGGGAGGGTGGAACACCCGCTTATCCACAGCCCTAATATAAGTGGGGAAGTGAGCAGCTGCACCCCTGAATTGCTCCCAGGTGAGGGGCCCCCTAGGACCAGAAATACCCGGGAGAGAAGGAGATGGCGACAGAGGAATGGGGGGCCAGATCCACTACAGCAGAGGGACGTCCTCTGTCCAGGCAAGAGAGCCCACTAGAAGTCCCCAAGGGTGGAGGAGTTTTGGAGAGCTCAACAGTCGACAGCTGATCAACCACGCTGGAACTGCCTAGACTGTGTCCTGAAGTATCCCCTGTGAGGCAACCGGGACTGTGTGAGCCCAAAAGGATGGTCCCTGGCCTCCAAAGAAAACTGCACTCTTGAGGAGACAGAAAAGGAAAGACCAGGATCTGCACTGTGGCTCCTCCCCGAACCCGGGTGGGTCCCAGAGAAGGGCTGCCACCTTGCACCTAGGCCCCTCGACCCCTCCGACTCCAAGAGAGAGCCCTCTGTCTCGAGAACACCAGCCTAAGCAGCTGGCACCTCTGAGTAACCTCTGAATAGACCACCCAGGGAGCAGCACCCTTCCCTTCCGTCGGTGCCCTGGTCGGCCCTAAAGTTGGGCGATCCAGGCACACCACAGCAGGTGGTGCCCCAGCTGAGGGAGCCGAAAATCCACCAAATCCATGCTGCAGAGTAATGGCTGCCTGGACCGTTGCCTGCTGGTCAAAGCCCCTGACCCTAGATTTGGAGACCACTGCCCACTCCTCAGTGGGAGGCTGGGTCCGAACTGCTGACACCTCTATCAAGGCGCCCACAGAGGCTGTAGACTCCGAAGAATCCGGCAGCCAGTCCCGATCAGACCCAGAATCCTCGTCCTCCTAAGAGGAGACCAAGGCCTGATGCCAAAACATCTGCAGGCGCTGGCCCCTAGCAGGACCGAGAGGGATGCCAATCCGGGGCTCCACACCACGATCGGAGCCGACCGCCTCCTCAGCACCGTGAACGGTGTTGGAAGAAGAAATGGCCCAGACCACGGCGCCATCCCCACCCGCAGCGCCGCAAATGATGCCAGAGTCAGAAAAGGTGCCAGCAACAGTGCCGACAGCCCCCCCGGCGTCGCAAATGGCATCGGGAGCAGGAACAGCACCACACATGGGAGCTGGAAACAGCACCATCTCCAGTCCCGACACCATTCAGAAACAGGCACAGAAGGTGCCGAGAATTTCATGCAAGTGGCACTGCGACATTTCACTGGTGCGAATGGCGCTGGCAGCAGACACGGCGTCAAGCGACGACCAGTGCCGATCATGGCCGCAAGCAGTGCACAGGTCCAAAATGGTGCCGCAGACGGCATCAAGGACAGTGCCAACCCACGACCACGGGCCCCAGGACATGACACTGGGGTAGCCTCGAAGGGTGATTGCCAGAGGTGCCTCCTGCTCTCTCCAGGGAATGGACTGTGTCTCTACATGAAAGAGCCTCGCCGCAGCAAGGCTAAAGAGGCAGGCGCCCCTCCTCCGCGGTCCGTACAGAACTGGGAGGAGACCCGGAGGAAAGGCTGAGAGACCGTGGCTTGGCCCTCCAAGTGCGCATCCACCCTCCGAAAGTTGCTGGGGCTCGTTAGACATTCCATGCGCGCTGCTCAAGCACTCTACTGTCCATGAAAAAGCAGGCATTGCACGAATCCATGTCGTGAAGCGGACCAAGACATGTTAGGCAACGATCATGCTGGTTGGTAACGGAATACGGACAGCCGAACGGGAACCGACGCATGGGAGATCGCCTGCTTTAGATGACCCCCGGCATCAGACATGATCAATGGTAAAACAAGGGAAAAATAGACTCGATGTCGCTGTAAGAATAAAAGGAATGGTCTTACCAATCAGCAGCATCAAGCAGGTGGCGAAATGGAACCGACGGAGTGTATTTTTTTTGATGAACAGGCCGAACGACACTAGGCCGAAGATGCAGATGCAGGTCTTCAAGATGAGCTCCTCAAGAGGTGCGACCTCTATGGTGGAAGACGAAGAACTGGCAGGAGGGCGGGGCCTACACTTAACGGCCAACCTGCGAGTGCCACGCAGTGCATCGGCCTCAGATCTTAAGTTGCCCATGCTAGAAAGAGATAGGCTGTGGAAAAAAGCATGCAGAAGAATGAATAAATCAGATTGGTGCCAATTTAGGAAAGCCCGTAACATGTGCACTAAGTTGATCAGAACAGCCATGACCACCTTCTATCGCGCTGAGCTAGACTCTGCCTCAAGGGATCCATCAAAATTCTGGAAAACAATTAAGAACATGTCTGATCATTCACCTGGTAACTCCTTTCCATCAAAAATTAACTACGGTAGTAACACCATATCAGACAGAACAGAGATACTGGACGCCTTCAATCATCATTTTGCAACTGCTGGGCTTGCTTTTGACAACTCACCCGCTAATGCTGTTTGTGTTCAACTGGGACTACTGAATCATGAGCCTCCCGCCTCCATAGCGGCCTTCTCCTTCTAGCCTGTCACTCTAAAAGTAGAGGTAGAAGATCTATTGCTGCAATTGAATATCAAGAAAGGTGCGGGCTCGGACTCCATAGAGCCCTTCTTTCTGAAATGTGCATACCATGTGTTGGCAGTGCCAATCATGCACCTCTTCAACTTGTCATTAACCCAGGGGACAAGCAGAGGGAGAAACGCGGGCTCGAACAGCCATCGACGAAGAAAGGAAGTCCTCACATTAGGACACTATAAAAGTTGGTTTAATGATTAAAAGACAGCTAAAAAATAAACAATGTAAAGGTGCAAATGAGTGGTAGCATCCCCAGTAAACATCAACATTTCACGCCATCATCAGATGCTTTATCAAGACGTCTTGATAAAGCGTCTGATGATGACATTAAACCAGCTTTTATAGTGTCCTAATGTGAGGACTTCCTTTCTTCATTGATAGCTGTTCGAGCCCATGTTTCTCCCTCTGCTTGTCAATTTTTGTAGCATGGCTCCAGCTTCGGTATACTGACCTGAGCCGCTGTAGCTGCCATTATCCCAGGGGAGCCTCCCCACTCAATGGAAAGTAGCACGTCATTCCCTTGCACAAATCAGGTGATACTTGTGACCTTAACAATTACAGGCCAATCTCCCTCCTTTCCATACTGTCTAAGTTACTGGAAAAGATAAATAGTGGTCAGCTAAGGATGTACCTCGAATCCAGGAGCTTGTTAAACCCAGTGCAGTCTGGATTCAGAGCAAAGCACAGCACCATAGTGACCCTAGCAAAAGTAACTAATGATCGGCTCCTTGACCTTGACAAAAGGAACTTTGTCTGTGCAGTTTGTTTTGCATCTAAGTAAGGCCTTTGACACTGTCTGTCATAGCCTGCTTCTTTCCTCTCTGTGTAGTATGGGTCTGGACCTCAACTCAGTGTGCTGGTTTGCCGATTACCTACCAGGACGGCAACAGCAGGTTAAAGTTGAAGGTGATCTTTTGCCTCTTAAACCATTGCTAAGAGGTGTGCCTCAGGGGTCTATCCTTGGTCTCCTGTTTGCTGCTTATATTAATAACATTGATGACAGCATCAACAAGGCCAATATCCACCTATTTACAGATGACACAGTACTTCATCCAAGTCATCCATCACCGGAAGCAGCTTGTAAGACCTCCAAGTAGAATTTAATCTACTGCAGAATCAGCTCTTAAGCAAAAAGCTTCTGTTTAATGCAAAAAAACTAAAGTGATGCTCTTTTCCCCTACTTCCTTTGCGGTGAACCCTGCTTGCGTTGGGACTACTCCACAGATCACCACAGTACTAGGCGAAAAACTTGAGTTTGTGTCAAAATTTAAATACCTGGGAATGTGGCTCGACTACAGACTCTTCTTCTCTGAACATCTCGAAGAGCTACAGAAGAAACTAAGACAGAGATTAGGCCTATTCTATAGACTTGACCAATTCCTTACTAAGGATGCTAAGCTGTGGATGGTACAAGCTACGTTCCTCTCATTAATAGATTACGCGGACCTTCTCTGTAGCCACTGCACTGCCTCTTCCTTGGCTAAATTGGATACCACTATATCATAGAGCAATCAGGTTCATAACTGGCCTTCTCCTTTCCACACATGATTGCTCCTTGTATACTGCTGTGGGCTGGACTTCCCTCCACTATAGGAGAAATGGAAATGCCATTCTATGGGCATTCAGAGTGGTTACCAAAAAGCTTCTATTATACATCTCGGCTTGCATTCCCTTGAGTGTGTTAGGTTCTTATGCCCTAAGAAGGTACTCCTTAATTGTCCTACAAATACCTGAGGTCAAATCTTGTTTCGGTAGAGCAGCTATAAGTTTTATGCTGCCATCACTGTGGAACAATATGCAAAATAGCTTGAAGTTGAGTTCTCCCGTTAGTCTGGGTATTTTCAAGTCGCTCTATGACCGCTCCGAAAAGGAATCCTTCAATTGTTTCCCACATCGCTAGTTCACCTCGCTTCCAGTCTCTCTCCTATCCAACCTAACTTTCCCTCTTGCCTGGCCTCCTGCCTCTCTCTCCTTCTCCGCCTCTCCCCTGTCTCAGTCCCCTTACAGACTCTCCCTGGTTCTAATCAGTTGCTGCTTTGGCCTTGGCCAGGTGCCACACCCATCCCAGATGTAGTCTCATTAACTTGACCGCCCCGTAATTATCTTCCTAACCTAGTACTCTCCAGTGAACATGCCAGCTATATGCATTTTCGAGCCTATCTGTTGCAAAGGCTTCTTTGCTCAATGTGAATGTATATATCTTGTTTATATGTATGAAGGACTCTATTCTGTGCATTTTACTTCTCTGTTCGACATTGCATCTTGTTTTACCGTGTTACTGTACTAAGATTTTTTATTATGACCAGGTCCATCTTGCAAATGAGCCTTGCTCAATGGTGCCCGCCTGGATAAATAAAGATTTGACTGATTGGTTGACTTGTGTGCATTGATTTTGTGTTTTAGAGGCCATTTCCTGTAGTGTATCTGCATGTTACCATGAAGAAAATATATATTTTTTTTTTTTCCAAGAAAGTTTTATTCCTCAGTTCAGGCGTGTGACTGCTACGTTATATACCTGCTTCCCAGGTACTTGAATCCCCCTTTCCTTTGACTGCCCCCCCCCCAGAAAGGCTAGGAGGGAGCCCCCCCAATGCAGATGTGCCCCAGGGATCAAGTGGTGGTTCGAGTAAAGGTGAAGCCAGCTGGGCTTCATTAAGCTCACCTGATGGCCATTTTTCTCCTCAGCCCCCTTGGCCACTGAGGCACACCAGTGCATGTGCACTGAGGCATGCATATGCTGCAGAACTGCACTCCCTATCCTTCAAAGTCTCTCACAGCCGTCATTTGCAGTGGGCTTTCACCAGGTGGCAGACAAATGCTGAGACAGCTTGGCCACCTCTCGCAAAAGAGGAGAGCGGTCCTTGGATGCTTTATTCCCTCCAACCAACAGACCATCAGCAACGAGAGGTCGCACCCAAACATAGGCTGCTAGAGTGGTGGCAGGTGAGATGCAAGCGTCTCAGTCCTCCATGTCACTGGTGCGGTCAAAATATTTTATATTCTAAAAAATCATTGGAATGCATGCCATACACTTGAGTTTAAATGCCAAAGGATGCACAGTGATGCACTTAGGGGAAAGGAACATACATACAGAATATTGGATGGGGTGGTAAATTTACCAGTACAGTGAAGTTGACCACTACAGGAAAGGAATCTGGCAGTTATCGTCAGTGACTCTGTCAAGCAAACCAGCCAGTACAATGAAGGCAATTGCTGGGCAGTGATACTGCCAATATACAGCTGGACACTATAAGTGTCACATATTATAATGCTGATTAAAATTCAATGTTTGGACATTAAAAGAACCGATTGGTTCAACAGGAAACTTACGAGCAAACAATGATAGTATTCATCACACTTGTTTGTCATGCCTGCATATAAAAATAACAGAATTTTGCCTCAGTGTGTCTGGTTGATTTCTTTATTTAGCACCAATATAGCTCATTCAACACCTCATACATATCAACATGGCCTCCTGTGGAAGCAGGTAATATATGCTGTATAGGGGCCCCACTGCCATTCACTTTTTTTTTGGCCTTTCCTGTTAATTTATATGCAAGTACTCTTGGGTAAGTTTTTAAAAGGATGGTTGTGCCTTACACAACAGTGAGAGAAGAAGAGAGAAGAGGCAAAGAGTGGTGAAGGTGAGTAGGAAATTGTAATTAAAGAGCTAAGCGTTCCCTATGAAGAGTACACAGTTAAGTAGAGTTAGATACGAGCATCTGATGCAACAACTGTACAGTGTCAGCAGCTAGACCTTCCTAGGGAGAAATACAAAACCAAGCAGACTTATATAATGTGCATGAGAAATAATCAACAGCAAATGGTCAGCCGCAATATTGAATGGAGTAAGCCACAGCGGTTGCGTAATCTATACTGACTGTAACTTAACATTGACTACATCAGGCATGTTAAAGTGGTAAAACAGTTAGGACAGTAATACTGTAGGTAGTAGATATCTAGCTGGAGAGGGTAACAATACAACTGCATGGTGACACTATACAGGACAGATGCCTGCACAAGTAGGGTAGGCTATGTTAAATAATTCATTGCTGGGTACAGCTATCTAATACTCCTGGTGGACTAGTTTCTCTAGTGGTCAGTGGACATTACATTTAAATAAACTGAGAATCTTTTCCATTGAGCCTAGTGGGAAGAGGCCTGGGCCATGATATTGTTTAGGTAGGCACTGAGGTAGTGTCTCTGGGCCTTTTCCCTGGGTCCCTTCTTGGCATCTCTACTGTCAACAAAGCACAGGGTCCTCCTTGACCCTGCCCTGCCAAGTCATTGGAGGCGTTGTGGAGGTAGGTCTGGTTGACAGCTGACTTCTTCTGAGTGGCCGGCTGAGAATATCCCATTTGTCTGTCCTGTACATCACACATCTCCAGTGGTGTGGCCAAAGTTCTACACTCAGTCTTCCCTTGGGGACACCTCGGTGTTGCAGTCTGGCACTGTCTCAGCTCCTTTCATAGAGTCACAGAAGTAGCTGGCAGATAAGGACCACATGGTCCACCTAGTCTGCCCATAAAATCCCCCAAGTAGTGTCCTTCTACTGGGGGGGTGCTCAAACATGCCCCTTCCATCCCAAGTATACCCATGTACTTTTCTTGTGTGTGCTTGAACTGTGTGATTGTTACCACCCCCACCACCTCTTCCGACAAACTATTCCAGTCATTCACCACCCTCTCGGTGAAGAAGAACTTCCTCACATTACCTCGGACCTTGCCTCCCAACAACTTTATACTGTGCACTCTACTGTTAGAAGCTCCGCTCCAATGAAAGAGACTCTCCACCTGTGTCCTGTTGATTCCTTTTAAATATTTAAATGTCTCACATAGCTCCCATTTTTTTCTCCGGTCCTCCAGGGAGTACAGGTTTAATTCCCCAATCCTCTCCTCACAGGACATCCTCTGCATACCCAGCATCATCCCGGCAACCCTCCTCTGAACCGCCTCCAATCTGTCCTGGTCCTAGCGGAGATAGCGCCTCCAAAACTGCACACATTACTCAAGGTGCAGTCGTACCAGTGGTAAATACAGGGGAAGAAGCACCTCTCTCCTTCTGCTGGTGATCCCCCTTCCTATGCATCTAAGCATTTTATTAGCTTTTCCCACTGCTTTCCCCATACTATTCTGTCATCTTTAGGTCATTGGAAATAATTACTCCCAGGTCTCTCTTCTTCCCTGTGACCTTCAGCACCACCCAAAAGTGTGTTTTCCACACCTGGGTTCCTGTTCCCAATGTGCATGATTCTGCATTTCCTAGCACTGAACCTCAGTTACCACATCCTGGACCACTCCTCGAAACCAATCCGCCCTCATCCTGTCCACCCCCCACCACCATTTGTCCACCCTGTTGCTGAGTTTTGCATCATCTGCAAACAGACATACTCTCTCTCCCACACCTTCTGTTTTATCACTGACACAAGATAGACATTAAAAAGCACTGGCCCCAACACAGACCCCTGTGGTACCCCACTAGTCACCCTCCCCTCCTTCAAGCATACATCATTCACCACCATCACCATCCTTTGACTCCTATCCCTACGCCAATTTACCACCCATTTTTCTGTCTTTGTCCCACCCCCAGGCTCCTCATCTACATTACCAACCTCCTATGTTGGACAGTATCAAAGACCTTTCTGAAGTCGAGATAGGGCACATCTACCACCCCAACCTGGTCTACCTCTCTAGTTACCTCATCAACGAATATGATCAGGTTGATCTGACAGGACCTAGCCCTGGTGAACCCCTGTTGCTTCTGGTTCTGCAGCTGTGGTTTCCAGGTAATCCCCCATCTCTGGTGACTGGGCTGATGCTATATGCTCAGTCTTCCCCAGTGGATATTTTGTTGTCATGGCCTGGTGCTGCTCTCGGTGCTGGTGAGGTGGGTGGTGCCAGTCTTGACATCAGGTCCTCATCCCTGATTGAAATGATGCCAATGTTAAACACTCTGTCTTCCTCAGTGGACACCTTGTTGTTGCAGACTGGTGCTGTCCTGGCTCCTGGAATGTTTATGGTGCCTGTGAGTGGTCTGGCACTGGTTGTCGCATCAGGTCCACTCCTGATACCATTGAGAGGGACTGATAATGGGATTACGCATTGTCAGTTGGCCTGAGCGCTGATGGTCCTTCCCTTTGTAGTCCTTGTGGCACCATGGGAAGGGGTGACGCCCCTAAGAGATGGTGTCAGTCCAGGGCTCAACACCAGGTGTGACACCTTTTACAGAGGGGTCCTAGGGCTGTCTCTGGTTACAAGACTGTTCCCTCACCTGCTTCACCTCTGGCTGCCACCAACTGTAGTCACCCAAGAGGTGTTAGTGCAGAGGATGCTAGCACTCTCCCTCCCCGGAGGTGGAGGGCATCTTATGGGACACTCAATCATGCTAATTCCCGAATCTGGATCACCAGCAAAGTAAGTGGTAGTACTACTGCAGTGCCAACAGGCTAGCTTTCCTACTATACCATAACTTAATGTTTACTCTTTCTGTCTGTCATTATTTTCTTCTCCACTCCTTGCTGTTCTCTCCCCTAGCCACCACACCCTGAGAGCTCTCAAACTTACCAGCTACAGCGTCACCCGTGGCTTCCCCCCTTCTGGAGAGGTGTCAGAGAGCCAAGCTTAACCTGCTGGAAAGGACTCAACTGGAGCCATGCCAGGTCACTGGAGTGGGACCTGCAAGGAGTCACAGAATCATCCCGCCAGCCAGCCAGGATGTTTTTCTCTATTCTTTTAACTTCTCTTTATCTCTCCCCCTGCCCCCAAACAACCCTTGTCCCTTCTGAGAGCCCAATGCAGCTTCAGCCCATCAACCCAGCTGTCTTCTAGGACTTACCCTGTGGTATCCCCTCCCCATGGTGGAGGTATGTTGGGCCTGGTTCTTCAGAAACACTACAGTTCAGACCCCATAGGTGAGCCTATGTTGGTGGTGTGTGTGGTCTGTGGGCAGTATGGAGCTTGGCTGCATTTTCTGCTTTTCACCCTCAGTGCCTCCTTCAAGTGACACTGGTTTAGGCAGGCATGTTCATGCAAGGTGTGTATGTTCATTTAGTCAATCAGCTGTTCCCTAACCCACCTTGCAGCACTTCACCTGCACTGCCACACATGGTTATCAAGGTGGAGGGCATGCAGCGGTTGTGATCCCCCTCTCCTTTCGTGGAGAACAGCAAACCTCCTCCCCTGGTTGGCCCTCCAACAACCTAGGGTAGTTCCTAATTATAGATCACTGGCACTGCAAGCAGCAGGCAGGCCAACTGCCTGGGTGATTTTCCATTTTCCCTCCATTCACCTGTGGTGCGGAGGAGCAGGCATGTACGGATGTCAGTGGCAGTGCTGCGCACACTTCCGTATATTAAAACAGGTAGAATTGTCTGGTCCTCTTTTCCCAGCTAACAAAAGCTAAATAAATAAAATAAACATTGCGTGTGGTCGCTCTACCACTGTGCCGACAGGCTGGCTAGTGTTTGTTCATTTGAATGATGCAGTGCATCCTGTCTGGCTTCCAAGGACTGTCCACAGTTAGCCAGCATATACTTTAAATGAATGGGTTATCCACTGTTGCAGCACCAGGGCTATCAGTAGTTGCAGATACAGACTGACAGGGATCCAGGGCTCATAAAATAAACAAACTCTCAGGTCCCCAAACCAAAATCCTGCATGTCTTATTTTTGAACTTTGACAGTTCCTGCATAATAGAGGCCTGGCAGCAGTCATAAGCAATTATTTAGCCACACAATATCAAGTTTGGATCACACTACTGTCAGAAGCTCAGCACAGAGTGCACAAGTGTCCTGATATCTGAAGCACAAACGAAGATCCTTTAAAACACAAGCAGACTGGTTGTGATTAACACTGCTCTTATCTGATTAACCAGAGAGCAGTCTTCTAGTTTTAAAGAGAAACAATGGAAAAGACACAGCTTTCCTCAGACACTACAGAAACTCTCAATTAGTGCTTTCAGATAGTAACAACTTTATTTAATGATTCAGAACAGCTACCCACAACTTCCACTTCCTGCTGCTGGCAGCAGCCATTTCATGAGCAGCAGCGAGCTTCCTGAGCTCACTGTATGCTAATATGTCTGTTTGACCTCAGCTATTGGTTGGCAGAACATATTAGCATAACATGAGCTCAGGAAGCTCTCTGCTACTCATGAAATGGTGGCTGCCAGCAATAGAAAGTGAAAGTTGGAGGTCACTGTTTAAATCACTAAAAAAACTATTAAGAGTCATTTTAAAAAAAAAAATTTACTGTCTGAAAGCACTAATCAGGAATTTTTGTAGTGCCTTGGTAAAGCTGTGCCTTTTCCAGTGTTTCCCTTTAAGTGAGTAACATGATAGCAGGGAAGTGTGAAGCAGTCAGCTTTAACTTGGCTGATTTATGACTAGGCTCTGAAATGGCAATTTGTGCTGTTTATTTTCCATAGCTACAGCAGGCATTTACTTAAACGAAAACTACACCCAAAACTTGAAAAAAGATATGCTGTGCAGAGTGTTTTAATTGGTATGTGAAGTTCTAGTGTTTCCTTCCCTCTGGTATTAGGAGTTTTTCCTAAATTAGCCTGCTAGCTTTAGGGTCATTTTACGACCCCTGGAGATCTCCATATCAAATAGGTTTATTGCATTTCTTTGTCCTACAATGCACCTTGTTTCATGTAATGGTGATGTAGCAGAGCCCATAAATCCAGCAGAAAGCACTGCATTACAATCAGTTCACACCAATAGAGATGGTTATATTTTAAAATCTATAGAATTCAGCTTGGTGACCACCGTCATCCTAAAGGTTTTACTGTCCTGAAAAACTTTGCTGCTGGTAATTTTTGTGCAGCTTGTAAAGCTTCCAAGATATTTAGTTTGTTTGGCATGTGTGTGCTGAATGTTGGGTCTCTCTTACATCACCATCACATGAGACAAGATGCACTGTGGGAACAAGAAATACACCATCAGGTATGAAGATCCCCAGAGGTCGTAAAACTAGCATAAAGCTAGCAAGCTAATTTGGGAAAAACTCCTAATACCAGTCAGAGGGAAAGAAACACTAGAACTTCACAAACAAATTAAAACACTCTGTACAACATATATTTTTTCAAGTTTTGGGTGTAGTTTTCCTTTAAAGAATGTGAAGGAATGGCACACTCTGATAAGTATCTGCTTTCCTGGTGGCTTTCACTTGATGATAAGGAGGGAACCAAGTGTCCTACTCCCCATCACAGTCCGACAGCAAATGGATTAATTTATGGGGCATTTGCAAGCCACTGCTATACTAATAACTTTGCAGCAGTGAAGCATGACACACCGGAAATCAGGTCATGGACACCCGACAAGGGAATTGTAAACACACCAAAGATAAGTAATGGCACATAAACTCATGACTTAACCTCCCCATATGTGTGATTTTGAATTATTTAGACAGTTAAGAGTCCAGAAACTTTGAGTTCTGAAAAGTGCTTTTTTGCATTCCCGGAATTCTGCTTCTGCTAACAGAAGCAAAGCAGTACAATGGGAAAAATGCACCAAATGCAGCACGTGCTGCAGCTGGTGCTTGTGCAGTCCAGGGGTAGGACAATTACTGTAGTAGATGTTTATGAGGACTCCTTCCCCACCCCTACCTTGGACCTGATGGCAACTGTGTTTAATAAATTAGGTTAATGGCATGTACTTTCATAACTGGTATGAGAATCGACGTTTTTCAAAACTGATGCTCAGTGTTAGTATATTGTATGTCATGCATTTGTCAGTAACCTTAGAGTCTGTGATACAGCTAGTTGCCAAATACAGAAACTGTAAATTCACTGTGAAACAAGAGGTTTGACAGGTTGACATTTTATTAGAAAAAGATATTTCAAGTATTATTTCATCATAGAAGTGAACATTTACTGTTTACAATTACCTTATGAAAGATTTAGAACATGCACAGCTGTTATCACTGTGATAAAACAATACTAACATTGTAAAAACTTATGCTAACAAAAAAAAAGCAAACAACAGCATTAAAATAAATATAACTGCTAATAACACTTAATTTCAACTCACAATCTGGAGCAGTAGAAATTACACTTCTTGCTCAACTGGCAGCCATCTTGATTTCTACTGAAAGGCATACAAGTTTAAGTCAATTTTACAGTCCAGGCTATGTTGCTAGGCAACACTGGGTTTAGACCAGTCTTATGTAAGTCGGGCCATTTTTTTTGTTTCTGCAACAGTCTAACATGGAGGACTTATGCTAGACCACTTTTAGTCTTAAGAGCACATATTTAGACTTAATAGTAAGTTTAGTTTTGTGCTACTGGCCCTAGGTCAAGGGTCCTGAAAGACCAGAAATGGCTGGGAGAGGGGGAGGCAGAGGAGGGTCATGAAGGACCAGGCCAGGTCCTCTGCCAGGGCTGCGAGAGAGAACAAGTGACCTGCTATGAGGGAAGAGGCTGTGCAGCTCACTCACCCACCCAGATATACCCAAACATAGAGGGGCTATTTGGGTTGTATCCTTGAGGGGGACCCCCAAAGTGGGGAGGCCAGAGCCACAGAGGTTCCACGGGGCAGCCCCTATTCCCATCTACCACTAGCCCAGATGGTTCCGCAGCAGTCAAAGCACCTGTTTCAGTGCTACAACTCTGGCTAGAGTGCCCAGCCACTCTAGTAAGGGAGTCCGGCACCAACTGGGAGCTCCAACCCCCCCACCTCACCAGATAGGGCTCTGCCCCTTGGACTAAGCCCAACA
Source organism: Neoceratodus forsteri (assembly GCA_016271365.2). NCBI lineage: Eukaryota > Metazoa > Chordata > Ceratodontiformes > Ceratodontidae > Neoceratodus > Neoceratodus forsteri. Next base: position 25,908,265 of record CM057455.1, on the reverse strand, counting down.
ACATCAATAGCAGCAGAAACCAGGAGTAAGAGGTAACCGGCGCCAAGAGTGGTGCCAGAACCCCCCATAGCATCGCAAATGACACTGGAATCTGATCTGGTGCCGTGGAGAGCGTTGGAACCTGACCCAGTGGCAGAAACAGCCCCAGAACCCAGCACGGTGCTACCATCCCTTCCGTCTCCAGAACTGGTACCAAAGGCACCACCGATGCTGCAAGCAACGCTGTGGGACATAGGGAAGGTGGCGTTGTGGCCAGCAGCAGGACAAGGGCCCCTAGATGACACTACAGACGTCAGAGGCCTAGGGCTAGACCCAGAAAGGTCTATACTCACCTGAACTTTTGAAGCCAGATTGGTGTATCCCAGTCCTCACCCTCCGGGTCATCTGACTGCTCAGAGGATGAGAGTCAGAAAATCTCCAATGGCCAGATGACTCCAGGGACCTTCCCTCTCATGGTGCTGCAGGTGGCAGCATGAGGGTAACCCGGCCATGCAGGTGGCACTGCCTGGCTCACAGGCATCTGCCTTAGTGCCAGGAGCTGAAGTGACACTGGAATGTGGCCCCAAGGGACCCGCCACTACAAGCCCAATGTATAGCTGCAACACTGCCACCTAGGGCATCTGGACCACCGAGGAGGTACCAGACTGGGAGGGGTGCACAATCGGTCCCTTGGTGGGAGCCAGCTGTCCCACAGACCCCTACCCCAGGCCCCCTGTCTTGGCGAGACAAGGACTAACAGAGACCTAGTCTCACTCAGTACATATAGTACAGGGTAAGAGCTCAGGGAAAGAGCCCAGGGACCTTACCTTCAAATCCATTGTGAGACGCAGGCTTCCAAAGATGGTGGTGGGCAGAAGGGGGGGGGTCCCACCTCATTGCACAGATTTTGAGGGTGCGTAGGTCCATGGAAAAGCAGGCTTTGCAACGATCTATATCATGGTCCGATGCAAGGCAGGTGCAACACTGATAATGGCAGTCCCGAGCAGATATATTTCTCCCACAGGGGCACCAACACATGGGAGGGAAGAATCTGTTCTCTTTCTAGCCTTCTACTGCTTCTTAGTCCCCTGGGAACCGGACACGATTGAAACTCCATACAAAATAAAGAAAATTAGCAAAAAACAGAACCCAGAGCCATACTGAGTAGAAGGAGATAGAAGAAGCGGCAACGGGACGTCGAATAAACTGTTTGGCGACGAGTTTTGGTGATGAACAGAACTATGATGCGGTGGAAAATGGCAGAACGCTCCCACGGAGTACCTTCCTCACTGGCAGGAAGAACAGAGCTGAAGGGGGAAGCAGAGTTGGTTACTGGCCAGTCCACAAGCACTACGTCATACATCTACCTTGTGGGTGGCACCGTCGGCTTCCCTCCTCCAAAACTCTTACAGGCATACGCTCCTGCAGCGTCCTAGTGCCTCCGGCCCGAGACCTACCAGTGATGAATGGTGAAAATTGATTCTGGGAAGATGTCAGAGTGGTCACACATATGGCAACTGGATTTTAATACGGAAAGTGCAAAGTAATGCTACTGGGGTACAGAAACCCAGAGCACAGGAAAAAATAGGAACAGTGGTACTGACTACCACCAAGCAGGAAGGAGACTGGGGGGGTAGATCACATCGGTGTGACAAGGTTAATAAATAAGGCCCTGCCACAATTGTTATGCAGAAAGAGTTTAAATGCAAGGATCTGTTCTTTCCTCTCCTTTTCTAATTGCGCAACCAAATTTTTCTTGAGACCTAGGGACTGATCACTCTGACGGTTTCGCAGTTCTCTGCCTCTTGCTATCTCTCTGCCTTCCCTTGCAATTTCTGTCTTTTCTTCTCCCCCCCCCCCGCATATCTGCAGGTATAAAAATATATGTGAATTATTAAGTGGAAATGTCACTGATACTGCGACCCCCTTTTGTTTAAAACTGCATATAGTTCTGCTGTTGAAATGATTGCAAACATTGGAATTCAAGGGGTTAACCCGAGATGCTGGTTAGAAAAATATTTCCAGAGCTGTCAACGAGAGGTCAGTTCTGGGTCACAATGTTCTTTTTGTTGCACCTGCTGAACCTGACAAGAACACTGTGTGAGAAGCAGAATATTCTCTTAACGAGCTCCCTGCAAAGACTTATTATAAAAAGAGCTGCAATGTTTTGCAAGAGGGAGAGACAGAGACAGATTGGAAATTAATAAAAACTCAGAAGAAGAACTCTGCTTTCTATGTTTGCGCTGCCATTGTAAATACTTATACTGAACAAACTTTTTTATTTTGGTATTTAATAAAACGCTATTTGCGAATTTTGAAACTGCTCCTGGTTTTCCTATGCTTCCTGACCTGTGCCTCAATGACAATCGGATAACCTAAAGGTGACAAGGCAGTTGGGAGAGTTAGTGGGACACTGGGGTGCATAGGGAGGGGTATTGCTAGCAGAAGAGGCAGTATAGTGCAGTGGTCTAAGGTTCTGAGCTGCAAATCTGGTGACATCCAGCAGACCAGACATGGGTTTGAATCCCACAGCTTCCACTTGCATACTGTGTGACCCTGAGCAAGTCACAACATCCTTGTGCACCCAGGTCGCTCCTGTAAAAAAGCTTCCAGCTTAGTGTGCTATACCTGGTTAAACAACTAAATAAAAAAAAAAAAAGGGGGAGGTGGTATTGCCTCTGTATAGATTGCTAGTAAGACCCCATCTAGAGTACTGTGTTCAGTTCTGGAGATCACATCTCTGGAAGGACACAGAGTGGAGGCGGTCCACAGGAGGGCAACTAAAATGGTCAGGTTCTGCATCAGAAACCCTACAAGGAGAGATTTAAGGACCTAAATATGCACACCCTGGAATGGGGGGGGGTAGAATATGACAAAGATCTTTAAATACCTCACAGCTGTAAACAGAGTACACAAGGGAAGTATTTTTCAGGAAAAAAAAGGGTGTATAAGGACAAAGGGGTGTCGTCGAGGCACAGGTCAGGAAGCATAGGAAAACCAGGAGCAGTTAGAGAATTCGCAAAAAGTATTTATTTGTACTAGCAGTAACATAAAAAAATGGGGTGTCTAAAACTGTGGGAGAATTCAAGAATGCATGGGACAGACATAAGGCAATTTTTGTGGGGGGTAGGAAGAAATAGGCTGCTGTTGGTGAAATAGGATCTGCAGCTTATCCTCTAGGTAGGGAAATGGGCAGACTAGGTAGGCCAAGCGGTCCTTATCTGCCGTCAAAGTCTATGTTTCTATGTATTTTTAACCACAGAGAAGCAGGGGAAGAAAGAAAGAACGGAAATAGCAAGTAAAGGAAAGGAGATAACAGGGGGAAGCTGTGGGGCCATGGTAGTGGCCAGTTCTGAGGTTCCACAAGGAAAATTTGATTGCGCAGACAGACAAGAGAGATAGACAAGTGACAGAATAGGAGGGGAGAAGCATTTTAATTTTCTATTTATTCTTTTTGGTAACCGGGTAAGATCCACTAGGCACACGTGCCTATTTTCAGGGGCAACCTGGGAGCACTGGGGAGGTTAAGTGACTTGCTCAAAGTTGCACAGTATGCAAGTGGAGGTTGTGGGAATCAAACCCAGGTCTGATGGTGCACCAAGCTCATTCACAGCTCATTACTCTAACCTCTGGCTATACTGCCAGCCCCAACATATAAATAATATACATCTATATACAAATATATGAAATAGATTATTGCTTTTAATTCACTCTGCATAGCAAATGGGACAGGGTCTTATCCCAACCCTGTCACACAAACCTACGCCCAGCGATAAAAGTTTAGACCTGTTCTACATCCCAGCCAGCAGGTCCCACCTTAACTATAAATTTTCTTCCTGCCAAGTGTTGAGGGAGAGCAGCGATGTTCAGCACAATTTCTTACCTGGTGTTTGGGATGATTTCCCAGCTCACAGGAGAGATTAACTGAATAGAAAACTTCTCTTGTACTGGATGGATGTACCTTTCATCTGAAAACAAGAAAAACAGAAAAGTGGATTTATCACGAGGAACTTTGTTGGGAGAGGGGGTTGATGTCAGTGAGGAGTCTAAAGCAAAGTTTTTGAGTTGTGGTGGCCAATGACCACAACCACCCACTCAAAGCTCTTCTGTTACCGTACGAGTTTCAGCAAGGATTGGAAACTGGGGTAACCCCATGTAGTTTTACAAATAAACTAAAATTCACCGATCCTTCAAGCATTAACGATGACTTCACCCCCTCACTTGTAGTTTTAACTATCAGTTAAAATGAGGGCACCACCTACAAGTTAGGAGTGATTTTACATAATACTGACCCCAAGGGGGGTTCTTACAATTTAAATCACAGTGATTTTAGTAACTCTACTTAGGGTGTGATATCAAAGTAATGCCTGTCATTTTTGGTGGGATACTTGTTCCTAATACTTCCTGGTTTTCCCTGTGCCAATCCCTATAGTTGAGGGTCATACATACCTTACAGTCTAAAAGGGAGAGCAGCTGCAGTGAGCCACAGTAACTCACTCATATATCCCCCTCCATTATAGGCCATGTTTAACTCACAGAGTCACAATGCAGCACCACAAATCCAGTCTCTGTTATGGATAACTTTTAAACCCATAGTAAAAATATATCACCCAGAGCCCCCTCCCCATTATGGGCCACGGTTTCACTCCCAGAGTCACAGTACCGCACCAACAGTCCAACAGTCCCATCTCTATTATGGATTGCTGTTAAATCCAGAGTCAAAATATGTCACCCAGCAGGGCTTTAAATTCTGTAGCGATAGCACGTTTTGTGGGATTTTTAAGCCCTCCCGCTAATTCTGTCAACCCTAGGTGGGCCAGTCCCATGCATGGTGCATCCTGCATCAGGAGCCACCATTATTCTGAGTGTCTGCCAGCGTTCCAAATGTTTGAGAGCATGCTGTGTGCCATCAGAACCCTCCCCCATAGAGGGAAGTGGACCAGGCACGGCCCCACTGCCAGAGCAACATGCCTGAAGAGGCTCCCTATCGTCACCATCGTCATCCATGGTCCTCGACCACTGCTCGGTAGGGCTCTGAGAAACTGACAGAAAAGCTCCCTTCTCTTTCCCCCCTTTTTTAAAAAAGTTATTAAACAGACACAAAAATAAAATGCTAAAACTGACAGAACTGAACGCTGCTACCACAGACGTGAAGTTCTGACTCCCAGCGGGTGAGCGACATTGTCACTGAAGTACACTCAGTGGTGGGGAAAAAAGAAACTGAGGCAGCTGAAGACTGGTGCTGAGGTAAGCCATGCAGCACAAGCTAGTCTCGCAGTGCCACGCATGTGTGCAGCCTGCCTCATCGCCAGCCCTCATGAAAAGTTCTGGCTCCCGCTGGGTCCTAGCATCTTCGGCTCAAAACCCACCGGTGTGACTCAACAGTGAAGATTGGTCCCGGAAGACCAACGCCTTACAAGAAAGAAGGTGTAAGCCACAAGTCGTGACCGGCTCAAAAAGTGTAAAAGTAAGCTTTTTCCAAAACAAAATTCAGGTCCCAGGTCGAGACTGGATTATGGTTAGGAGGCTTTAGGTGCAGAATGCCTCGCAAAAACAAACTGGCCACCTCCAGCTGGGCAGCTGTATGGATCCTCTATAGGCACATGGAAAGATGATATGGCAGCCAAATGCATTTTGATACACGAGTACTACAGGCCTGAATCCGATAAGTACAGCAGATACTCTAGAACCTGATTGACTGAACAGGTGAATGGATCCAAGTGGCAGAAAGCAGCCCATAAGGCACACCACTTCCACCTCATAGAATAAGTGGATCTGGTGGAAAGCTTTCTAGCAGCCACTCTTTGGGAAACCCCAAATGAGCAATAGCTTTGTCTTCAAGAGCCATACATGCAGATGAAGAGATCTGAGGTCCCAATTGACCACGGTTCCCTGCTCCTGCGACAGTAGACCCTTGCACAGGGGTAGAGGTGCTGGGGGTTGTACCGCTAGCTGTGGCAGTAAGGAGAATCAGATGTGTGGAGGCCACAGGGAAGCAATGAGTATCAGAGTTGCCCCCTCCATTTAGAGCTTGAGTAGCACTCTGGCAAATTAGAGGAAAGGCATACAGAAACCTCCCTTTCCAAGAAAGGAACACTTCTACTCCAGACCCTGAAGGGAGGGAGCAGGAAAAGCATCAGTTTTGCGTTGTGTGGGGATGCAAAAAAGGTCCAACTCTGAATGACCCCATCTGCTGAACAGGTTTTCGACAACTGAGGTCAGCAGTTTCCACTCATGCATCCTGGACTGAGATCTGCTTAGCCTGACTACCAAGACGTTTTAGATGCCTGGAACATATACTGCTGGCAGTTCTAGACAATGTTCCAGAGCCAAGCACCAAACCCTCACCGCTTCCATGCATAGTGGATGAGAATGAGTCCCCCCCAGCTTGATGTAATACAGCACACTGACGGTGTCCATCTGCACCAGCAGAGGGCCTGAAGACAGAAGGTTCTGGAAGGCCTGGAGCCCATAAAGGACAGCTTGCATTTCTGGCACATTGATATACAAGGTGCTCTCCACCGGGGGCCATGCACCCTATGTCTGACGGAAGCCCAGGTGGGCACCCAAACCCATCCCAGAGGCATCTGCTATGAGAAATCTGGAGAGAGGCGATCAGGAAGAGAACCCCCTAGGTTGCTGGGTGCCATTTACCACTTGAGCATTCTGCTAACAGGGGATGTGACTAGAAATGGAAATTACACACCTGCCGTAATTCTTGATCTTCCTGGATGAAGTCTTCACCATTCATTCACACTAGTGGGACTACGCCGGAGGTGCTAGGACCGAGTGGGAACTAAACATTTTCAAGAGGGCTGGCGCTGAGACAGAAGCACGCCTCCTCCGCTTACTACCTCAACTCCCTCCTCAAAGCCCACTTCTGCTCCTCTTGAGCATGCACCTAACCCTCCTCTCTTCCCAAACCTGTCTGGAAGGTTGTCAGTTCATGCTGTCGGGTTGAACCTACTGGCTGTATTATTGGTCTCACTGATACACCTGTGATTGCATTATATCATAAGTAATTTGCCACTGCATTGTATTTATACTATCTGTTGGGTCTCCGTGTAAAGTGTACTGCTTCTCTATTTTGTTGTTGTATATTCTATGTACCGTCTCCCATGCCCCCCCCCCCACGCATCTGGAATCGAGCAGCTGTCTGCTCAGTATGCCCTCCTGGTAAGACATTTAAATAAATAAATATGCGGCACCGAGAGACTAGCTTGCGTCATATAGGCTATCTTGGCATTGACCCTCCAATCTCCACAGTACTTTTTTAATTTTTTAAATGTGGTATTTCTCCCCCGTGGTCCTGGATGGCTCTTTCTTCCATCCATCCAACCAGCGCCGTCCCCCAAGGATCAGACTCCCTCCCTTCCATGCTCCCACGACTTACCTTTGTGTCGGGGAGCGACTCAATCCACCAGGAACGGATCCGGTGCTGGGGAGGTGTCATCGTGGGGGAGGCAACTGCGAGGGACAGTGTTCATGCTGCTTGGGGAGCGTGCAATACCGACAGTGGCATGTGGCATGCAGCATGCACGTCCACATGCTGCATGCCAGTGGGCTGTTCCTCCTCCGTGCCCCAACGTATGGGACTTGGCATACCAACACCTAGCCTCTGCTAGGAGTCAGGCAAGTGCTGGTCTATGTTCCCCACCCTCCTTGGGAGAGGAGAGCTGCCCCTGGACACTCTACCTTCTCTTTTCCCGGCCGACTGTCGATTATCTGCTTGCACCGCGAACACGGGTTGTTGGTGTGGCATGAGGTAATGCATGATGCCTCAGCCCTCCATGCCACTGGGCCAGTGCTTCTCAGTACCTTCTTGACCGAGGAGGTGCAGCGTAAACTAACCTAGGAAAACCTAACCTAATCCGGGCATAAGATAGCCCAGATGACAAATGTAAGAAGGGTCAACACAACATCATCTTCACAGCCCAACCAACAAGAGAGTGCAGACCAAAAACAGAATGAGTGAGCTAGGGGGATGGTGGGTGGGTGGGCGTGTGAATGAATGGTGAAGACTTCATCCAAGAATATCAAGAATTATGGTAGTTAAGTAATTTCCATATCTTCCTGGACTAGTAGGAGAGTACCAAGCTAAAAAACAATCCCCCAAGCAGGGCGTCATGAAATCGAGCTCGCTCAAGACAGTAGTCCATTAAGGACTGATCTGCCAAAGGACATGTGCTGTCTGGCATGAACGTTGAGAGAATAGTGCTTTACGAAGGTGTGCACTGAACTCCAATTAACCACTCTGCAGATGTCTGGAATGGGTACGTTATGAATCTCTGCCAGGGAAGCCGTAACCGCTCTAGTAGAGTGGGCATAAACCCAGCCTTCCAGCTTGACTTGCACCATCGAGTAGCAGTGTTGGAGACCGACTACTAGCCACGCAGAAATGCACTGGATGGAGACAGTCTGACCCACCAGGTCGCACTGAAGGACACGAACTGCTGTTTAGATTAGCGGATCTCCTTAGTTCTGCCAGTGTAAAACCGCAAAGCTCTTTTCACATACAGAAAGTGCAGGATGCGTTCCCCTTCATTCTGAAAGTTGGAGAAGTAAGCTGGAAGCACCAAAGGTTGGTTAAGATGGACCGACGTTGGCGGTCCCCACTGAATACTGCTAGCTAGAAAATTTCTGTGGGGTCCTGGCACCTGCCGGCTTCAGTCCTAATGGTGTAACCTGCTGCAAGAGCGGTTTCTCGAAGTAAGATCCTTGAATCTACTCACTTCTAGCTCCTCAGGAGCCAGGCAAGGAGATGGAGTGAGCACAGGCTAGGATGGACCAGGCGTCCCTGTGTTAGGAGGAACGTTCATAGAGGCAGTTGCTTCAGCGGGACCTCTAACAATCTGTTGATCAGCACGAACCATATCTGTCGAGGCCAGTTTGGGGCGATTAGAATCATCCTGCCCCCCATGCTTCCAATTTGAGTAGCACCCTCTGAACCAACGGATGAGGAGGAAATGCGTACAGAAAGCATCTTGTCTACCGCAGTCTGAATGCATCCTGACAGAAAATGCCAGGTTCTGGATTTCTGGAGCAGAATCGAGGCAGTTTTGCATTGTGTGGTGACGCAAAAAGGTCCAGGTCCGGAGTGTCCCACTCGTCAAATAGCAACTGCACATCTGCCATGAGCAACCATTCGTGAAAATCCACCTCCGTCCTGCTGAGGTGATCCGCTAGGTCATTCTGGACTTCCAGGTAAATTGCCTTGATAGATGCCTCATTCTTGAGACACCATTCCTACACTCATTGCCTCCCTGCATGGGGTAGGAGTGCGCTTCGCCCTGTTTGTTGATGTAATACATTACAGCCTTGTCATCTGTTTAAAGTAGAATTACTTTCCGACAGAGGGCTTCCCTTAGGGCTCGGACAGCGTACAAGACTGCCCTCATGTCCAGAACATTTATGTGATGGTGAGACTCGTCCAGGCTCCACACTCCCTGAGTGTAGAGGTCCTGACAGTGAGCCCCCAATCCACCACGGAAGCTTCTGTGGTGACTGTGACCTGTGGCTCCAGCGGGGCAAAGGGAAGACCCTGTTGCAGGCTGGTTTTCTGCATGTACCACAGAAGAGACCACGCCAGAGGCTGTGTCACCCTTATGTGAAAAGAATGCGGTTGAATGGTCAGAGACCACTGCGCACTGAGCATCCACTGAGAGGTCATCATGTGCAGTTGTGCCAGGGGCACCATGAAAACAGATGATGCAATGAGGCCCAACATCCGCTGCATCACAATGGCTCGAACCAACGTGTTCTCCCTGATGAAGTGGGCCATCTGGAGAATAGAGTCCTTCCTGTCCTCTGGGAGGAAGGCTCTCGCCTGGGTGGTATCCAGTAGCTCCTATGAAAAGGAGCTGCTGAGAAGGCTGGAGTTGAGACTTCTTTAGGTTCAAGAGGACTCCCATGGATGAGAGAAACTGGGAGGCTTTGGTCACCACCTTCTTTATCTCTTCTTCGGAGAGGCTTTCTAGGAGCCAGTCATCCAGATAGGGAAAGACTTGAATACCTAGCTTTTGAGGTGTGCAGCGAGCATTGCAAAGCACTTTATAAAGACTCGAGGTACCGAAGACAGCCCAAAGAGCAATACTTAGAACTCAGAACCACAGAGCAGAGGTATTTGCGGTGACTTGGGTGCACTGGGACACGCTGGACAGCATCCTGCACTTCAAGGGATGCTAGCCAGTCAAACTGAATTAATGGAAGTAGCATTCCCAGGGAGACCATCTTGAATTCCTCCCTTAAAATGGAATGGAGTCAGCCTACCCCCCAAGCTAGCAGGGAAGGACTCAGGGAGGCCAACAAAGGAGGGAGTAGAAGGGACGAGATGGAGGCTAGTGAAGGGAAGGGGGCATTATGGAGGGTGGTCTCACTGAATACAAGAATCCTAGGAAACAAATCCGCTGAGCTAAAGGCACTCTTAGCAGTGTGGAGGGTGGATATTGCAGCTGTCACCAAAACGTGGGCAACTGAGCACCAGGACTGGGATCTGGCAATCCCAGGATAAAATTATACAGGAAGGACCGTAAGGAGGGAGGGGTGGGGTGGGGTGGCAGTCTAGGTGAGGGACGGGATCAAATGCACAAGGGATGAGGGAGAAGAAAGGAGAACAGAGGCAATCTGGCTGCAGCTCCTAGACTCAAGGGGTAGGAAACTAAGGTTTGGGGTGGTATACAGGCCGCCATCCCAGTCTGAGGAGCTTGACAGGGAGCTAGCAGGACAAAATCAAAAAGGTATGTAGAAAAGGAAAGGTGGTCATCGTGGGGGATTTCAACTTGCCAGGGGTTGACTGGAGCATTCCGGTCACCTCCAGTGCTAGGGAGCAAGTGCTCCTGGATGTGATCCAGGAGGGTCTCCTGACACAGCTGGTTACTGTACCTACTAAGCTAAAGAACACCTTAGATCTAGTATTGTCGAATGGTGAGGCAGTGAGGGAAATAAAGGTAGAGGACCCACTATCTGACAGCGATCACCAAACAGTGTGGTTCAATATCACGATGTGTGGGGAGCCAGAGAAATCGATTACCCAGGTGGTAAACTTCAGGAGGGTGGACTTTGGGAGGTTGCAGGAAGTACTGAAAGGGAAACTGGAGGGCATAAGGCTTGAGATGGACGTGGAGCCGAAATGGGATATTATTAAATGGGGGGTTAAAGAGGCAACAGAAGCCTGCACCAAGGCAGACTAGCGCTAGGTGCCTTTGGGCCCTATGCCTTTTGCTGCGCTTTCTTTTGTGTCTGGGGAGCTGTGCTTTTATTACCAGTTCCTCGACCTTTACCTCGAATGGACTGTCGACTGCGTAACTGTTGGCGATTCCCATTCTTTTGAGGGGCGGGGGCGCCGGCCTGGCTGTTTTCAGGGCAGTCCTAGTCTTCTCTGCGGCCTCTAGCGCTTGCTCTACTTGACAGCCGAAGAGGTATGGCAATTTCCCCAGGCCTTGAATCATCTTCAATGCCCTACGCTGCAAAGCTTTTGGGAAATTTGTCCGACTTTGGAAACGTTACATTGATGATTGCTTCTTCATTTGGACAGCAGATTTGAAAAGTTTAAATGATTTTGTGAATTTGATTAATACATTTGATGGGACTTTAAGGTTCACATAAGTGAACATAAATCAGCCATCAGAAATAATGTATTAACTAATGCAATGGAACGTCATTTTTCATCTGCAGGACATGGTTCACCAGCAAATCTTAAATTTATTGGTATTGAAAAGGTGCATTTTGGACCTCATGGTGGGAATCTAGCAAAAAAACTGGACCAAAGGGAATGTTTTTGGATTTTTAAACTCGAAACCTTGCAACCAAAGGGCTTGAATGAAGAATTATTGTTACATTGTTATTTATAACTTGTTTTGGGGCAAATATTAATATTCATGAGCTGTGTATGTTTTTAATTGGTTCATGGGTGTTTGCATATGTATTTTTTCACTATAAATGATTGATGTGTTATCTGACCTATCAGCTCTGAGGAAGGCGTTAGCCGAAACGTCAGCTGATTCCCGTGCGTCATCACGCATGCGGGCTGGTCTCTGCTCGGCTGACCCGGTCAGGAATATGTGTGCACTTAGATGGTGAAAGTTTTTAATTAATTTTCTATCGAGTTAGTCGCCGACGCACTCTTATTTATGCTGTGCTGTGAAACAGTTGTGACCAGAGTAAAATGTGAAGATACGGTAAGCCGTGCTCCGTATGATTTATTTGGTTAATTGACGGGTGTTTGTGCAGTCGGGTTGCTTTTGGGTTCAAAAGCTAGTGGCTTCGATCTGTCAGACCATGCCTCTAGCCTTGCAGATCCTCCTGCAGCCCCTGCCACCTAACCTGGTCATCCACCACTGCTCCCATCTTGGTGTCATCCGCAAATAGGCTGATTTTGCTGCTGATGCCCTCCAAGATGTCTGCGATAAATATGCCAAACAGTACTGGGCCCAACACTGACCCCTGTGGAACACCACTTGTCACAGGCTTAGGGGATGAGTATTCCCCACCAACATCCACCCTCCGCTGCCTATCTTTTAGCCAGTTCTCCACGCACCCAGACCAGTTTTGCTCCTGCCCCTGTGCCCCATACCATGCTTCCAAGTCTCCCATGCGGTACTGAATCAAAGGCCTTACTGAAGTCTAGGTACAGGACATCCACCAGATGGCCCTCGTCAATTAGCCTAGTCACCCAGTCATAGTATTTCACCCGTTGGGCTGGTATGACCTGCCCTTGACGAAGCAATGCTGCCTCCTGTCCTGCACTCCGTTCACCTCCAGTAGTGCCACTAGCTTCTCCTTTAGGATGGTCTTCATTAGCTTTCTCACTATGGACGTTAGACTTATTGGCCTATAGTTCCCCGGTTTGTCTTTGGGTCCACTCTTATGGAGAGGAACCACGTGAGCCAGTCTCCAGTCATGGGATATGCATCCTGTGTCTAGAGATGAATTAAATAATTCTGCCAAGGGTCCTGCCAGGACCACTGCCAGTTCCTTCAGCACTCCTGGATGTACTTCATCCGGTCCTGGTGTCTTGTCCACCCTCAATGCCCTTAACCCCTCTGGCACCCTCCCCCTGTAATGTCTCCGTCCGTCTTCCCCCGCATCTGTTTCTATCCTCCCTCCTACTATGGGTTGCGCCCCCTCCCTTTCTGTATTTCCAAGGTGACGTCAGACTCCGGGAGCTTCTCGGCCAAGGTCTTAAGCGAGTGCCACAGAGTATATGCATACTGTGAGAAATGACCTTGCAGCCAGCAATACGCATACCCAAGGCTGCCACTGGGAATGTCCGCTTGCCTAGAGTGTCGATCTTGTGAGACTCCTTAGTGACAGGTCGAGCGGAAGACTCCTGTGGAAGAACAACCTTGTCATTTTCAACGAGCACAACTAAAGCACCCACAAAAGCTTGCGAAGACAGGACAGGCCTGTCCTTGGGCGGGGTGTATTTCCTATCGATGACTTTAGACACCAAGGGAATTTAGAGCCGGCTTGTCCCAAATCATCTCTGAGAGGGTTTCAAAAGAAAGGGGAAATGGAGGAGTTAAATCCACTGGGATTTCAGGGACATGCAGGAATTGTAATCGCAGCAGCTTACTTGGGTCCACCGAAGAGGTTTGTAAAGCCAAGGTGTATCCCATATTCTTTTTTCCATATGTAATCCTGGTGTTTTTTTCCTTGTTTTGAGCCCCCGTCTCAGGCCCCTGGCAGACACGCATGTGCACATGTGTGGAAACGTATGCGCACGCCGGGTACTGGCTCTGCCCTTTCACCCCACCCTGGCATTTGCCATCGCCCCCTCGCCTACACTCCCACTGGGCCTCCACCGGTGGGCAGGGTAACTGCAAGGGAGCAGGCAATCACCCTGGGAGGAGAGCTGCCACTGCAGCTCAATCCTGCTCCAGCCCCCCCCCAATGCAGGCACTCCATGGCCGTTCCCAAAACCGGGTTGCCAGCGTACTGTGAGGCAAGTCATCCAGCATCTCAACCCTCAGCGCCACCGGCCTAGCTTAGATCTCATATTCTTTTTTTACTTTCTTCATTTTTATTCAGAATTACATTTAGCAACAGTAGATTTGTTCAAACATTCCATATGTTACAACTCAAAAAGTCCATTTTCTAATTCCGAATGTCTCTACACATATTTCATCAACTCACAACAGATATGAGGATTATAACAAACAGGGGGAAACCAACAAAGGAATACCAAATATTTTTACAGTATGTAGCATTAGATATATACATTATCTTCATGATGTTTTTCTATATTTTTTATGGTTTAAAGTTCTGAAAAATGTTTTCCGTGGTGGAGTATCAATATCTGCTATTGTCGATCCCATTGTTATTTGCATCATATCTTTGGACTCTTTTCTTTAATCTCCTCATATCATTCGTGTATATTCTTTTACTACCCAGTTTACATTTTTCCTTTCCCTCCCCTTTCAGTCAAGACCTGTATATACCCCTTTTTTCCCTTATCCATATTTTATTATCCATCTGGACCACCTCACTGTGAACTTGGGTGTTCTATCTTGTAACTGATAGGTTAATCATTCCAAGTCTTGAATTTCCCTTACAAAAGCCTCCTATTCTTCAGCTGGGGGTCCTCCTTCAACCATTTCCGTGTTATTACCTTCCCCAGTGCTGCTACACACATGTTCCATAGATGGTGTGTACTACTGCCTTCATTCCTTTAGGGGGCATCCGACACACTAAGTGGCTTATCTTTAGTGTTTCCTCTATTTGGAATATATCCTTTAGTTTGTGTTTTATGTTACTGAGGAATTCTTTTAACATGGGGCATGCATAAAATGTGTATGTATGGGTTGCTACTCTCTCATCGCATTGCCTCCAGCAATTAGGTGTCTTGGTTTTGTCCCATTTAGCTTGTTTTTGTGGAGTCAGGAAGTAGCAAACCCTTACCCTCCAGACAAATTCTTGCCACTTAGGGGCAGAAGTAGTTTTACAAATCCCTTTCCAGATTTGCAGCCAGTCCCTCTCCTTTAATTTGCCTCTGTTTACCATCTCGTTATTAGGTAGCTAGTATTGTTTGCTTTATACTCTTGTAATGTGTTATGGATCTCTGAAACTAAACACCTTTCGCTGTAGTTTTATTTAGTAACTCTCCTAACGTGGGTATTTCAGGCTGTGGTGTCTTGTATGCCACCCCTTCTCTGATCTGTTATATATAATGGTTTACTTGTAAATATTCGAGTTTATCGGAGGCCTGCCATGCAAATGCCCTCTGGCATTCCTGAAACGTATAGACGTTGTTTCCTTTAAGTATCTGGGTTGGGTATATCAGGCCCCAATGATATTGTTTCTTGAACCAAGGGTCCATCTCTCCTGGTTGGAAGTCCATATTTTTCCAAAATCTCCTGTGTCTCCAAATCTCTCTCTTTATTTTTAGGTATGTTATAAACTTTTCCCATGCTCTCAAAGTGACTTCCATTCCAAGGAACAAATCTCTTTCCTCAGATCTTTGTCTATGAGCCAGAAATAGGCTATCGACTAGCTCTGTTCCCTCAGACCGTGTTATTTCTGTCTCCCTCCTGTATGCCTCCATTTGATTTATACCCCATTTAACCCTGGAGGCAAGCCACTATTCTGGTAGGTCGGGTATAGCCCAACCTCCCCATTGTTTTTTTGTCTCTAGCATTGATCTGAGAATTCTGGGTTTTCTCCCTGCCCGAATGAATTTGCTGATTATTTTTCGCATGCTAGCCAACCACTGTGCAGGGGGATCAACTGAGACACCTTGGAATATGACTAGAAAGCAGGGTAGGAAGTTCATCTTAACTGCTTGCATTCTTGCATACATTGGTAGTGGTAGTAGGGACCACCTCTCCACATCCACCTTCATCTGCCTACCTACAGGTATGTAATTACCCCCCCCAAAAAAGGAAGTCTCTTGTGTTCCTAAGGAAGACTCCCAAGTACTTTATCACAAGCATCTTCCACCTCATGGGGTATCTGTCCTGTAGATTTGGGGGGGGGGGACTGAGTCTTAGCATCTCTGTTTTTGTGGAATTCAGAGTGTACCCTGATAACTCAGTGTACCTCTGCATCAGCTACATTAGTCTCTTCAGGGACCTCTCCGGGTCTGTCAGACAGATCAACCCATCGTCAGCGTATAGAGCTAACTTACGTTCTTGTTTGGCTATTACAACTCCTTTTACCTCCTGATTCTGATGGATCCATTGAGCCAGGGGCTCTATATACATCAGGAATAGGAGTGGTGACAGTGGGCACCCTTGTCTGATGCCCCTGCCCAACTTAAACTCTCTGGATAATTGCCCATTAGTTCTAACAAATGCCTCTGGGTTGGTGTATTATCTTGGTATCGCACCAATGAACTACTCCGAAAAGCCAAACTCGGCAAGGACCCCATAGAAGAACCTCCAATCTACCTGGTCAAATGCTTTTTCTGCATCCAGGCTTAATATTAGGACTGGGTCTTCAGTTTTCTTTAAGTGATCTATAATATTCAAGGTACGGCGTATGTTATCTGCTGCTTGTCTTCCTATCACAAACCCTGTCGGATCGGAGCTACTATCGGGGAGTATATGTTCCATTCTTTTGGCCATTATGGAGGCAAACATTTTATAATCTACACTTAATATGGATATCGGGCGATATGATGTGCATTGGGTGGGGTCCTTGCCGGGCTTGTGGATCACCGAGATCACCACATACGACCAGAATGACGGGATACTGCCTCTTTCCCTCCTTACTCTTATATACATTCTTTGTAAGACTGGCAGTGACTTAGCCTTGAATTTCTTATAAAATTCAGATGGAAGCCCATCCGACCCTGGGCATTTCCCAGTCTTACTGATACTACCAATTCAATTTCTTGTGTTTGAATGGGGCTGTTTAGTTGCAGATTATGAACTGCTGTTAATTGTGGCAATTTTAAGTTTCCTAGGAAAGCTTTAATTTGTTCTGGGTGAAGCCCTCTTTAGTATTATATAGTTTTTTCATAATAAGTTCTAAAGGCCTCTACAATTCCCCTTCCTGTACGTTTCTACTGGTTTGTGCTGGGGTTGGCAATCTTTGCTATATGTGTCTTAGCTCTCCTGGCTCTTAAACGGCAGGCCAACAATTTTAGTGCTCTCGGGCCTCCTTCGTAGTACCTCTGTTTGAGAAATACAAGTTTCTGTTCCACTTCCCAATCTAGCAATTTGTTTAGTTCTTTCTTCAAAGCTTCTAATTCTTCCCCCTTTGCCTATATAATTTGTTTTGTTGTGCTGTTTCCAATGGGAGCACGACAAATCGCTCCCGCGATTTCATACCGCGTCATTTCGCTCCCGACTATACACTCCCACGTCAATTCATTCCTGTACATTCTTGTACCTACGACAATTCGCTCCCGCATATACAAACTAATTTTCTCCATGGTCCGTATCGGGCATAAAGTAGGTACCAGGTACAGCAGATCCTACCTCCAAATCAGAAGGTAGTAATGATAGAGGTACACTTTCTACAGAGTCTGAATAACGAGGCGGACAGGAGCAGAAACAGAGGAGGCAGAGGGGACAGAAAAGGCAACCAGAGTCTAGGAAAACAGCTTCTCCAATTGGCACTAGGGACTGTGGCTTACATCTTGGCTGGTAAAAATACGTGGAAAGTTTTTTACATACTGTTTCAATTTATCCTCTGTCTGCAAAATTGACCAGTTTGTGCAAATAATCTGCTCCATTTTCCACTGACTCAACACTGTAAGTAGTGACAAACTTGAGCTTCTGTTGGCTGTAAATTGAAACTTTTTTCTTGTAACAAATCATCTCTGTGTTTTTCAGATACTGAATTCTTAGCCTGCAAAACATCACTTTTATTATAACCTTGTTCCAAAATCTCCTTTCCAAATCCCCTGCTCAGTGCTCATAGCTGCTGTCATCGCTACAGTTGCGACGTGCTCTTATGAACTTGACTTTTTGGTGTAGATATGGACCTAATGAGGGTGGGTTGCAGGCTTTACAGTATTATTTGAATTGAGAGAGAGGTAGAGGACCTCCCGACTGAGTTTTTGGTGAACCTAGCCCGATTTGTCTTAGAATTTAATACATTTCTTATTGAACAGTCTCCCTCCAACAGATGACAATGAATACAGCGGAAGCGAATTGTCGTAGGCGGATAGTGTCATAGGAATGAATTGACTCGGGAGTGAATAGTCGCGGTATGAAATCGCGTGAGCGAATTGTCATGTACCCGTTTCCAATTATGTTATTTTCCTTTCCAATTCTTGTTTTTGTAATCTTTTTTTCCTAGCACTACTTATAGCTATTAACTTCCCCCTTATCATAGCTTTTACTGTGTCCCATAATACCCCATCCCCAACTTCAGAGGTGTCATTATCCTATAAGGCTTGTTCTATTAACTTAAGGATTTCATCCAGGACCCCTTTATCCTGGAGAAGTGAGAGGTTTAACCTCCAAAAATTCTGTTTGTACTGGGGATTAGTTGTGATCTCCAGGGTGATCGGCGCATGGTCAAATCACTCTTTCTAGCACACCATTTCAAATTTGCCAGGTACACCTTATTTACTAAAAATGGTCCATCTTGGAATATATCCAGTGTGCATTGAGGAGTGTAGCAGATGTGGACCCTTCTATGTGTCTCCAGGCATCACATAGGCCAAGCTTCTCTGTTAGTATCTTCACCTGTTTTGCTACTCTATATTCCTTTCTGGGAATTCTAGAGGTGGTGTCTTTACATGGATCCCAAGTTAAATTCAATCTCCCCGATATGATCACTCCCTCTGCTATTTCCATGATTTTAACTAATAAATTCTTAAAAAAAGGAAATGGGGATCCTGGTGGAGCGTAGATGGATGCTAGAGTCATACACTTCCCGTCCCGCTGTCCTTTAAGGATCACATATCTGTCCTCTTTATCTATGATCTTCTCCCTTAGTTCAAATGGGACCCCTCTTGGAATTAAAATGACTGAGCCCCTCTTTCTCCCCCCTTTATATGACAAAGCATATACCTCTTCAAACCCACACTGCTTCAGCTTCTGGTGTTCTAGTTCTGATAAGTGGGTTTCCTGCAGCAGCACAAAGGTCGCCTTAGATCGTCTCGCTAATGTTAAGACTTTTTTCCTTTTCACTGGGATAGTCAGTCCGTTTACATTATACAAGAGGATCTTTAGTTCCGAACTACCCATTATTTTTTTATATAAAAGATCCCTTCTCTGTTCCCTGTTCCTTCTGGGCTGGGTGTCTTATGTTTCTTACTCGATCTCTGCTCCACCTCACTTTTATTTGGATATTCCTTACAAAACCAAGAAAAACTTAACATTTCTAACTTAGTGCCAACCAGGCATGAAACAGGTAACAGACACTACAAAATATTTAACATTAACCTTCCAAGATAGCGGGAGTTAATCCTAACTCCCCTAGCTTTGAGCCAGGGCTTCCCTCTCCACATAGCACCTCGCAGCAAAGCTGCAGTGGGTACAGATTCCCCTCCTAGTGGGGCCACTGCCATTACCATCCCATCCAGAGTTAGCCATTTGAGCAGGAGGGTTAGAACATTTTTTTTCCACAGCCTGCATAGCAACCCAACCAGTGACATCACTGCTTCGCCCCAGTCGCCCAGACATTATTTCCCCAGCCACTTTCAGTTCGGGGCCATTCAGTTGTATTGGATCCCATTTACTGTTTTACCCCTTTTAACACCCATAATTTAGTCCCTCTCATCTGTATCAGATGAAGGCCTATACAGTCATTACATTTGATTGATCCCATAGAGAGAAAACAAAAGGGATATAAGGAAAGATCCCCATCACATATCCCTCTCATGTTGTTTGAAGAACTAAGGGCTGTACTGCATTCTCAAAAAAATAGACAGAATTCTTTGCATTTCAATCTCCTCCTCCCTCTTCTCCCAGGGTGGGTGTTGGGCCACTTGCCTTTGTTAGGCAAGGAGACAAAACTAAAGTAACGACATTTTAAAGTCTAAATTACTTGCAGCTATTGCAAGTGTCCCCAGGATTTTCTCTTCTCCGTTCAGCCGAGTGCATTTTGCTGAGGATACGCCTGATATCTGCCAGTGTCCTCGGAGCGGAAGCCCATCCAGCCGTTCTAGTGTTCATCCTGGCAACCATCTGCCACTCTTCTGCTGTTCCTCTTGCTCTCTGGGGCCTCTGCACTTGTGGATGCGGCTCTACCACAATATCGCGCCGCTAGAGTGCCTCTGCTACTTCCTCTGCTGTCTGGTATTGCCGTTGTCTGTCATCCCAGAAGATCCTCATTCGGGAGGGGAAAGAGGTCTGAAATTTTATCTTTTAGCCCACAGAGCCTTGATCACCTAGAGGTATTTCACCCTTTTTGAATTTCTAGGGGATAATTGTGGTCAAAAAATAAATGTGCCCCATTGTAATGGACCTCTCCCTTTTGCCAAGCCATTCTGAATAAGCCCTCCTTAGCTCTGTAGCTAGATATTTCCATTACTATTGTATGCGGCCTTGCTGCTGAATCTTGTGGTTTTGGCACAAGGGCTTTGTGGGCCCATTCTATTTGAAATTTGAAAGTTTGTGGCACCTCAAGAACATCAGTAAGAAGATCCTGCACAAAGTCACACATATTACCGATCTCTGCCCCTTCTGGTAGCCCCGACACACTCAAGTTTTCTCTTCGTGATCTGGCTTCAAGGTCAAGGCATTTATCTTGTGGTGCCTCTGCGCATTCTAACATTGTGCTCATGGCAGTTGGCACATGTGAGGCCTCATCCTCTAGGGCAGCAGTGCAAGTTTCATTCTCGTCCATCCGCTGTTCTATCTGGGTGAAACAGGCATGAACTTTCTCAGAATCTGCCCGGTTCTTTGTTCTGAATCTCCTTATTTCTTGTAAAAGTGTTTCAAATCTATTCTGTGTTAGTCGTTCTTCTTCTAGGTCTGTATCCTTGGCATTGCTTCTTTGGGTGACTGGTGAGGGACTCCTACTGCCCTCTGAGCTCAAAGCACGAAATATGAAAATCACGTACCTACATCTGGAAGGAGAGAAACAATAAGTCTCCTAAATTAAATTGAGGGATGAGTCCCTAAGGACAAGAATGGATGAGGATAGAGGAAGAGAGAGAGAGAGAGAAAAGAAGAGAGGGCAACCACCAACCCCAAGGGGTGGAGCCGAGGCATTGAGGAGAGAAGGCCCTCTCCCCCGATCTCTCCCTCTCCTGTCAGAAGGTAAAAATTCCTGTGTGTCCAAGGTCACCCCGCACCTGACCAGCGGAAAGGAAGGGGGGGGAGGCACACAAAGGGAGGGGGACCCAGAGACGGAGGCCTCAAGGGGATGGTGGGTGGGATTTGTGATGAATGGTGAAGATAGACAGATCAGGAATTACGGTAGGTAGGTATGTAAATTTTCATATCTTATCTGTGTCAATCTTCACCATTCATCACATTTGGGTGAGTACCGAGCCCCTCCGAAGGGGGCCCTAGACTGTAAAGGACTAAGTCCCTTAGCTCCCAGTGGGAGAAAAACACTGAGGGGGAGAACCTTTACGGGCCTGGCGAGGCCCGAGACTGGGGCGAGTGAGATGGGTCACCCCCCGGGGCGGGTAGGAGATTGCCCCGACAGACGCAGCCTCACCCTACGGGAGAAAAGATGGGTTCTCTGGTACATGGAGGAAATCACCCTATGCCGGGCCAAGGGTGACAACTGGGAAAGATGCAGCCATGCCATCCGCCTAGTGCAGATCACTGTCCCTACAACCCTGGAAGCTACATCGTTGGTGTCGTAAGATGCCCTCTCTTGGTGCCTTGCTAGCTCTAGACCATGTGCAGAGTGTGCAATGGCTTGTCTGGTTACCGCCAAATCAGGCATAGAAGCTAGGAGTTGACCTAGCCTGGACCACAGAAACCTATCATAGGTAGCATAGTGGGCCTGATGAGCAGAAATAGAAGCAACCATGCAGAGCAGAAGGTCCTCCTCCCCCAGAAGTCAAAATCCATGGAATCTTGATCTGGGGGCCGGTCACAGTGGAGGGCGTGAAGCTCATCGGGAGTGTCCAGCTGTGTAAGTCCTGACTGAGGATGAGGCATATATGACCAGGAGACTCGGGGGCAGTACCTCTGGCTCAGATCCCTAGGGGCTGGGACACCTCCTGGAAAGGAGCAGGCCAGGTGGGCACCACAAGGGTGTCTGCACTGAAATCGCCTAGGAAGGCGCGCTTCGAATGCTCCGGATTGTGCCGAATGTGTGGGGTGACATGCAGGTCTTCCATCATCCTCATGAGGAAATAGTGCAACTCTGCGAGATCAGCAGCAAGGGAGATGTGGATGGAGAGCTCCTCTCCTCCCAAAGGAGGAGGAGGAGGAAGCGTATGACCTTGGAGATCCAGAGGTTGGCTGCTCAGGGGGAGGGTGGAACACCCGCTTGTCCATGGCCCTGATGTACGTAGGGAAGTGAGCAGCCGCACCCCTAAATTGCTCCCAGGAGAGAGGTCCCCTTAGACCAAGAATGCCTGGGAGAACAGGAGATAGTGACAGAGGAGAAGGGGCTAAGTCAACAACAGAAGGCGACTGTCCTCTGTCTGTGCAAGACAGCGCACCAGGAGCCCTAAGGGAAGGAGGAGCTCCGGAAAAACCAACAGCCAACAGCTGATCAACCATGCTGGAACTGCCTAGGCTATGCCATGAAGAATCCCTCCTGTGAGGTGACTGGGGCCGTGGAATTCCGAAAGGACAGTTCCTTCCCACCAAAGACCAGGGCCCTCTCGAGGAGACCGAGAAGGAAGGACGGGGGGTCCACGCTACGACTCCAACCCGAACCCGGGTGGGTCCCAGAAAAGGGTCGCCGCATCGAATCCTGACCCCTCAGAATCAGAAAGAGCCCTCCTCCTCGCAAACACCA
This sequence comes from Neoceratodus forsteri, assembly GCA_016271365.2. Classification (NCBI taxonomy): domain Eukaryota; kingdom Metazoa; phylum Chordata; order Ceratodontiformes; family Ceratodontidae; genus Neoceratodus; species Neoceratodus forsteri. The sequence goes on along the minus strand of CM057455.1, from coordinate 25,885,456 downwards.
ATTTAGGCAGCTGACAACCCTGGTCAGTCCCAGAGGGGACCACCCAAGGAGTAGCACCCTCCCCTCCTGTGGGTGCTCCGGTCGGCCCTAAAGTGGGGCGATCCAGGCACACCACCTGAGGGGGCAGAAAACCCTCCAAGCCCGGGCTGCAGAGCAATAGTGACCTGCACTACTGCCTGCTGGTCAGCACCCTAACCCCAGACTCGGACCGCCTGACGCCCTCAGAGGGAGGCTGGCTCCACTCAGCTGAGGAAACTAACAGGATGTCCACATGAGCCGCCAACTCCAAAGAGTCAGACAGCTGGTCTGAACCAGACTCTGAGTCAGACTCCGAAGAGGTAGAGACAGAAGTCCGGTGCCAGACCATATGCAGATGCTCACTCCTGTCTGGACCAAAGGAGGTGCCAGTCTGGGTGTCCACACCAGACCCGGCACCGAACTCCCCCATGGCACCGCGCATGGTGCCTGAAGTAGGGACGGCGGCGAGAGTGGCAGCAGAGCTGGAGTTGATGTCTGCCATGGAGCCGTCCCGTCCCATGGTGCCGCGAACAGCACCGGAGTCAGGGATGGCGCCAACAGCGACACCAACACCTTCCACAGCGCCGTGTCATCACTCGGCGCTGCAAGCAGCACCGGAGCTAGACACAGCACCATCTCCAGCCTTGGCATTGTAGAACCTCCCACGGCACTGTCAGCACCATCGGCGCCGTGAAAGGTGTTGACAGCAGAGACGGCGCCGAGTGGCAGGCCGGCGACGACCATGGCACCATCAGGGACCAAGGCGCCGCGAATGGTGCTGAGGCCCAAGATGGCACCAACGGACAGCGTCAATGACGGTGCTGACCCAGGCTTCCCAGCCCAAGGAAACAACACTGGGGGAGCCTTCACCCCTGAAGGGGCGATTGCCAGAGTGGTGCCTCCCGCCCGCTCCCCAGGGGGAACAGACTGGGCCTCCCCCACTGCGGAAGGGGCTTCTGTGGTGGCAAGGCTACTAGAAGCAGAAGCCACTTCCTCCATGGTCCGTATAGAACCGGGAGGGACCCGGAGGAAAGGCCGAGAACACGGCATGCCCGACGAGTGCGCACGCCGTCCCAAAAGTCGACACGGCTTGTCCAACTTTCAACGCCGCATTGATCGATCGCTACGACGGTCCATGGAGAAGCAGGCGTCACACTAATCCATGTTGTGAAGCGGGCCAAGACACACAAGATAATGATCATGCTGGTTGGTAACAGAGTACTTGCGGCCGCATGGGTACCGATGTATAGGGGGCCTCCCTGCATTCAGCAATTTTTTTGCCCTTCGACTGAGACATGATGGACGGAAAAACAATTCAAAAACAGACCTGACATTACTGAAATATAATAAAAGGAATGGTCTTACCACAGCAGTGTCGAGTAGGTGCAATGGAACCGGCAGGTAAAACATTTTCGGTGTCAAAGACACGAGAAGGCCACTGTTGATAGCAGCTCCACACGAGGTGCGACCTTTACGGCAGGAGACAAAGAACTGGCGGGAGGGCAGGGTCGATGACATTAAACAGCCAACCCACGAGCACCACGCTGTGCGTTGGCCTCGAGGGCAGTGCTGTCAGTGCATCGACTCGGCCCATTCCAAAAAAAAAAAAAAAAACTACCACGAGATCGTGACCTCCAGCCAGAATCCAAATGTGATGAATGGTGAAGACTGACACAGATAAGATCTGTTTCCATCCTCTCTGATTTTCCTTGTTTCTGCCTGTGCAGGTGTCTGTCTGGGTTCACCTTTTACTTCTGATGCCTTTTTAAGTACTTTTATGTTATAAAAATATCAATTAGTGAACTATTTCCTCCTGGGAGGGAGAGAGCTCTTGACTCAAGCTGCTAACTGAGCCATGATGTCACCGGAAGTCTGGATCCCACATTCTTGAGCAGAGACTGGAAAAAAAGATCTTCCACAAGGGATTCAGCAGAGACTGAAGGCTTGCTCTCCAGTTCAAAAACCGAGTCATCTGCATCATTGTCAGATAGGAACATGTCCGGATCAGACTCATCAAGGTCGCCCTCTATGTCAGACGGGCCACCAAGCTCAAGCTTGGGCCAGGAAAAACGTGGAATCGAAGAAGCCGCCACTGGCGTCGAGGACACTGGCACTGGCCGAAGCACCGGTGCTGCATGCGACACCGGCACCGAGGCCGAGAAGTCTTGACAGACCTAAAAGAGAAGGGAGAGGAAGTTGTAGGTACCTGTGCCGCCCCTTGAGTGGGCAACAGTTGAGGGGGTAGGCACAAGGAGTGGACGAGGATGCTGGTGCTGCAGGTGGAGCCTGCACCTCTTGTCCTGAACACCCCGTGCTCAGCTCAATGGCCCCGAATACCAAAAGATCTGGGGCCGGAGACGCGGGAAAGGAAGACGAGACAAACGTCGCATCCACTGCTCCATAAGAGCAGCCCAATGATGGAACAGCTCACCGGGAGCCCCAACGGAGGACAATGAGAGGCTCCAGAGCCAAGAATCGCAGCTGCCAGGAATGGAGGCTGCCGGAGACCCAAACGGAGTCAACTCCGGCCCAATGCTTCTAGACACTGATGACCCCCATGCAGACATAGTAGAGGGTGACCTTGAGTGGTACCTCTTCTTCTTTGACTGTCAGGACAAAGAAGAGCTCTAGGCTGAGCGGTGCCGGGTCCCTGATCTGGATTGGGAATAGAACCGCTTCTTTTTGTGCTTGCAGGAGGACTGTTCTCCCTCCCGAGCACCAGACTGCCCGTAGTCGAACCCCCCCCCCCCGGAAAGGGTGGCGGACTGGACACAGCCCCACCATAACAACGTTCAAGTGAAGTCTCCCTACCATCACCGACACCGTTCATGGTAGACTCTGTTGAAGGGAAGGCTGTGACAGTTGTGTGTTTCTTTTTTTGTAAAAAAAAACAAAAAAAACTGTAAAATAAAGAAATTATAAAACTTAGCTAAACAAACTGAACGAAAATGCTGCTGTCGTATAGAATTGAAGAGTTGACTTCCATTGGCGAGTGCCGTCGAGCTAAAGCACGCTCGACGGTGGAAAAAAAAGGAACTGAGGCAGTTGGAGGGTCGATGCCGAGATAGCCTATACAGCATGACCAGTCTCCAGTGGCGCATATGCGCGGCCCTATCTCGGCGTCGGCCCTTCCGAAGATTTTTGGCTCCTGCTGTGTCCTAGTGCCTCCATAGTATTCCCACTAGTGTGGATGAATGGTGAAGACTTTTAGTCCAGGATTCATACAAGTCAAAAGCATAGGAATTGCTACAGAGACTCACCAATATTTAAATGTTGGGTTGGTAATCAAAAAACCTGCCCAGTAAGCATTTAAATGTTTCCACTGAGTTACTGTCTACTACATCCTGTGGCAGTGAATTCCAGCTAGTAGCTACCCATTGACTAAACCACTTCCCCCTCTTTCTGGTTTTGAACTTATCTCCTTTTAACTGTTTGTTATGTCTTCTTAGATTTATGTCAGTATTTTTATATTCTAGTCCCAGACATTCAAATAAATCTTGATTTTTCGTTGCCCTATAAAGCATACATAAGTTCCTACTGTATCGCCTGTATTCCATGGAATAAAGGTTTAATTCAACTATCCTTTGTTCGTAAATGAGCGACATCACATTTGTGATCTTTTTTAGTCGCTCTCCTCTGTATTCTTTCCAGGGCTGCTATATCTTTAATAGTGTATGGTGAGCAAAACTGCGCACAATACTCAAGCTGGAATAAAAGACAGGATACAGGGATATCTCCCCCCTCTCAAAAGGAGATTTTGGTGTAAGAGACCTAGTTTCCTAAATTAACTGCGGTTATGTCCAAAGGACAAGGAAATCAAAGGATTGACAGGGAGAAGGAAAGAACGGAGGGCAACTGCCAACCCCCAACCCACAGGGGTGCAGCCGAAGCACTGAAGGAGGAGTGCCCCCCATCCTCACTACTCTGCCCCTAAAGAAAATTATCCCCCTATGTGCTCCAGTTTACCCCACCCCTGACTAACAGAAAGGAGGGGGGTGAGGATGGGCACAGAGAGGGAGGGGGACACAGAGACTGAGGCCCCAGGGGGATGGAGAGCGGGATTGTGATGAATGGTGAAGATACACAGAAAGATCAGAATTACGGTAGGTACATATTTTCCATATTTTATCTGCGTCAATCTTCACCATTCCTCACCTTTGGGTGAGTGCTGAGCCCCCCCCGAAGGGGGTTTTAACCCTAAGGGACTGAGTACCTTAGCTCTCAGTGGGTGAAACACTAAGAGGGAGAAACTTCATGGGCCTGGAGAGGCCAGGGAGTGGGAAGAGTGAGACAGGACACCCCCCCCCCCCGGAGGGGGTAGGAAGTTGCCCCGGCAGACGCCATCTCACCCTACAGGAGAAAAGATAGGTTCTCTGGTGAGCGGAGTTATCACCCTACGCCGCCGGGCCAAGGGTGACAACTGGGAGAGACGCAGTCATGCCATTCACCTAGTGCAGATCGCTGTCCCTACGACCCTGGTAGCTACCTCATTGGCATCATGCAATGCTCTTGCTTGGTGCCTTGCTAGCTCCAGGCCACGTGCAGAGAGTGCAATGGCTTGTCTGGTTTCCTCCGTGTCAGGCATCAAAGCTAGGAGTTGACCTAGCCTGGACCACGAGAACCTGTCACAGGATGCATAGTGGGCCTGATGTGCTGCAACAGAAAGCAGCAACCGTGCTGAGTAGAATGTCCTCCTCCCCCAGAAGTCAAAATCCAAGGAATCTTGATCTGGGGTCAGTCACGTGTAGGCGAAGCCCCTTGGGAGTATCCAACTGCATCAATTCTGAGCTAGGATGAGGCATGGAACCTGGAGACTCGGGGGGCACAATATGGCTGACAGAGATCTCTAGGAGCTGGGACTCCAGAAAAGAGTCAATGCCAGGAACACGACGATGCCTCCTGAAAGGGAGCAGGCCGGTGGGGGCATCACATGGGTGTCCGCACTGAAATTGCCTAGGAAGGCCCGTGTCAAGTGCTCTGGATTGTGTTGAGTGGGAGGGGTGATGTGCAGGTCCTCCAGCATTCTCACGAGGAATCACTGATACTCTGCTAGATCAGCAGCTGGAGAGATGTGGACAGACGGCTCCTCTCTCCCAGAAGAGGGGGATGAGGAGTTAGAGGACCTCAAGAGTTTAGAAGCTGGCTGCTCAGGGGGAGGTTGAAAAACCTGTCTGTCCATAGCCCTAACATAAGATGGAAATTGAGCAGCCACCGCTCTGAACTGCTCCCAGGAGAGAGGACCGCTAGGACCAATAACACCTGGGAGCACAGGAGAATGTGGCAGAGGAGCTGGGACAGGTCTGACAACAGGAATCGGCTGACCTCCGCCTGGGCTAGAGAGCGCACCAGAAGCCCTAAGGTAAGGAGGAGCTCCGGAAAACTCCACAGCCGACAGCTGATCAACAAAACTGGAACTGCCTAGGCTGTGCCCTGAAAATTCTCCCCGTGAGGTGACCGGGACCGTGAAAGTCCAAAAGAACGGTCCCCTACCGCCAAAGAACAGGGCCCTCTCGAGGAAACCGAAAGAGAAAGGCGGAGATCTGCGCTACGGCTTCTCCCAGAGCCCAGGTGGGCTCCGGAAAAAGGCCGCCGTATGGACCCCATGCCCCTCAGAATCCGAGAGTGCCCGCTTCCTCGAGAAAACCATCCTAGCCACCCGGCAGCCCTGGTTGGCCCCTGAAGGAGCTATCCAGATAGCAGCACCCTCCCCTCCCATGGGTGCTCCGATCAGCCCCAAAGTTGGGCGATCCAGGCACACCACCTGAGAGGGTACCAGCACTGAGGGATCAGAGAACCCTCTGAAACCAGGCTGCAGAGCAATGAAGGACTGCACCACTGCCTGCTGGTCAGCACCCCGACCCTGGTCCTGGGAGTCACTGTCCGCTCCTCAGAGGGGGGCTCGTTCTGGCTTGTCGAGGACACTACCAAGGTGTCCACGTGAGCGGCCAACTCCAAAGAATCAGACTGCCTGTCTGACTCAGAGTCTGACTCCAACTCCTCCGAAGAGGTAGAGATTGAAGTTCTGTGCCAAACAGTACGTGGACACCCATTGCCATCCTGACTGAAAACAGCACCAGAACCAGAGACTGCACCAGAGTCAGTGCGGACATCCCCGGCTGCACCGCAAACAGTGCCAGAAGAAGACACAGCTCCAACAATGGCAGCAGCCTCGGAGCCGGAGCCCGTCACGGCGCCATCCCGTCCCGCTGCACGAAGACCAGAGACGGCACAGATGAAGGCTCCGACCACGCTCTTGGCGCCGAGGTCGGAACCCCCCACGGTGCCGACCCGAGGACAGAGATGGCACTGACGACGGCCCCGACTGTGCTTTCAGCAGCGAGCTCTGAAACCCCTATGGCGCCGTGTCGTCACCGGGTGTGGCGGCTCCAGAGCTGGACACGGTGCCAGAAGGCACCAGAGCGAGACAGTAGGGAATAGCAACTTGAGAGCTCCTGTGGCGCCGGGCGAAGGGCATCATCAATGGAGCTGGAGCAGCAACAGCCGCCAAGCAATGTACCGCACTGATGGCGGGCCCACGGCGCCTGAACTGCACCGATGGTGGCGGTGCCTCCCACCTGTCCCTGGGGACAGACTGGGCCTCCTGCACTGCAGAAGGGCCACTGCCATGGCAAGGCTATAAGAAGAAGCTCCTCCTCCTCAGTCTGTATAGAACCAGAAGGGGACCGGAGAAAAGGCAGAGAAGCGGCTTGACCCAATGAGTGCGCGTGCCCATCCCGAAAGTCCGTCGGAGCTCCGGCCCAACTTTCCACGCGGTGTTGTCTGGCGACATGATGGTCCATGGAGAAGCAGGCATCGCACGTAATCCATGTCGTGGAAGGGCCAAGAACGCGTAGGCAACGGTCATGCTGGTCGGGTGATGGAGTACCGCCGCAAGGGCACCGACATGGGGGGCCGTCTCCGCTTAGAAGTTTTCTTGCCCCCATCCAAAACATGACTCGAGAAAAATAACACCAAAACAAGACCAGATGTTGCAAAATAAAATAAGGAAGTCTTATCAGGCGACGTCGAGTAGAACTAACAGAACTGGCAGGATAACTCTGAGTCGATGGACTATAACACGGAGTCGACAAACTGTGTAACGGTCGAAGGCTTCAACAGCAGAGGTAAGCCTCTAGAAATCTTTCTCTCAGCTACCCACGAGGTGACCTTGACGGCAGGAGACGAAGAACTGGCGGGAGGGCAGAGTCGACAACACCTAACGGCCAACCCGCGAATGCCACGCAGTGAGTCAGCCTCGAGGGTGCGTCTACTCCGCCCCTCCCCCCAAAAAAAGCTCCAGCGGTGTCATGACCTCCGGCCAAGTACTCAAAGGTGATGAATGGTGAAGATTGACACAGATAAGATCTGGAACCTGAGTAGTGGGAGGCAGTCTTAATTTTTATTTTGGAGTAAGATCCACCCCCCCTCCACCCAAGAAGCTCCTAAAGATCCACCTCCAACTTTTTTTTTTTTAATCATTTGGGAGGGGCATGAGGTGGCTATCATGCTGTAACAAAACACATTAGTTTGGGACATGTATCAAGCAACAGTCTGTGAAGTTGTGGAGCCCCTGCATTAAGGACTAGGAGAAAGTACAGTTGCGTAAGAACTTACCGTAACAGTAGATCTTCGAGAACAGCTCTTGTAGCAGGTTACACCATTAGGACTGAAGCTGGCAGATGCCAGGACCCCACGGAAAAATTCTAACTAGCAATATCCAGCAAGGGAACCACTCCCGACATCAGCCCCTTCCCGTCAGGCATCACATAAAAGGGGGCATCCCCCGGCATCCCCAGTTCTCCCGCCGGAGACTCCTGGCCTAAAGGTGACATCTGAAGGGGAGACAGAGGATCCACTTCCAAAAGAAGGTTTGTAGTAGGATGGCGTCCAAGACGCTGTAGCCTAGAAACTAGGTCAGAAGACTCAACCTCCAGAGGGGAAGGTGGGAGGGAAACTACCTGCTGCAAGAACTGTTCTCGAAGATCTACTGTTATGGTAAGTTCTTACGTAAGTGTACTATCTTACTTCGAGAAACAGCTCTTGCAGCAGGTTACACCATTTGAACTGATTCCCAAGCAGTTAGGGAACTATTTCCTTATCGGGAGGAGGATAGGAGAGATGTTGGTCAGATTTCAGGACAAAAGTCCCTGAAGAACTGCCAAGCCAAAACCTGCTCTGCGCCTAGAGGCAATATCCAAACTGTAATGTCTGATGAAGGTGTGTACAGTGCTCCAGGTTGCTGCTGCACAGATGGCTGACGTGGAGACTTTCTTGAGCACCGCGAAGGAGGTAGCCACCCCCGTCGTAGAATGCCCTTTTACTGGTCCCGGTAAAGGCTTGTTGTGCTTCTGGTAACAGAACGAGATACATTTCACTATTCATCTGGAGAGCGACTGCTTAGATACAGGTGCACCTTGCATCCTGTGTGCGAAGGAAACAAAGAGTTGGTCCGACATGCGATGGGCTCTGGTTCTGGCCAGAAAGTATCTGAGGCTACTATGTACATCCAGGGTGTGTAACAGGGCATCTCCTCTGTTAGAGTGATTGGGGTAATACATCGGAAGGTCTATGTCCTGGTTGAGGGTGACAGCCGAGACCACCTTGGGAAGGAACTTAGGATATGTTCTTAAGGACACCCTGTCCATGTGAAAAAACAAATAAGGATCCTTGCACATCAGTGCATGAAGCTCAGAAATTCTTCTGGCAGAAGCGATGACAACTAAAAAGAGCGTCTTCCAAGCAAGGAGACGTAGCTCGCAATCTGCGGCTGGTTCAAAAGGAGGCAGTGTAAGCTGCTCTAGGACAAAGGGAAGATACCAAGGTGGAATCGAGTCTTTGATGGGAGGTCTCAAATGCAGGATGGCACGCAAGAAGGCGCAGGAGGCCTCTAGTTGAGCTAGAGACCCGTGACCTATCAGTGAATGGTATGCCGAAACAGTGCATAGGTGTACCTTAATGGAGGAGTAGGCAAGCCCTGCCTCATTAAGGGATAGGAGGTAATCTAAAACTGACCTCTCCGAACAATCCAATGGGGCCAATACCCGAGCTTAAGCCCAGATGCAAAATCTACGCCACTTCATGGCGTAGGTGGCATGAGTGGAGGGTTTTCTGGCTGCCACCAAAATATCTGCAACTTCCTGAGAGACCCCGTATCTCAGGCTGCTGTCCTTAGGAGTCAGGCATGCAGGTTCAGCAACCGAAGAACCGGATGGACAAAGGAGCCTGCCTCCTGGGACAGAAGGTGAAAGCTGAACGGCAGAGGCACTGGAGGTTCCTGGGCCAGTTGATGCAAGAGAGGAAACCAAATTTGCCAGGGCCAAAAGGGCGCTATCATAATGAGAGATGCCTGCTCTTGTTGGAGCTTCAATAGAACCCTCTGGATCAAAGGGAAGGGAGGGAAAGTGTAGAGAAACCTTCACGTCCAAGAGAGGGACAATGTGTCTCGTCAGAAAACACCAGGCCCTGGATCTAGTGAGCAGAAACTGGGAAGTTTTGCATTGGATGGGGATGCGAAGAGGTTTAATTCTGGTGTCCCCCATCTGTGAAACAGGTCCTCTGCGACTTCCTGAAGCAGTTCCCATTCGTGGACTTTGGCCTGGGACCAGCTTAGGCTGTCCGCGACAGTGTTGTCCACTCCGGGAACATGTACTGCAATGATTTCTGCACCATGTTGTAGTACCCAATTCCAAACCCTCTGGGCCTCCCTGCAAAGGGGGTAGGAATGAGTGCCTCCTTGCTTGTTGAGATAGTACATCACTGTGGTTTTATTGTCTGTTTGTACTAGACCGGTACCCGGTGGAATCTACGATTGAAAGGCCTGTGGGGCACACAGGACGGCTCTCATCTCCAGAATGTTTATGTGAAGGTGAGACTCTAGAGACGACCAGAAGCCTCGAGTCCTGACCCCGTTGAGATAAGCACCCCATCCGGACCCCGAGGCATCCGTGGAAAGTGTTACTGAAGGAGTTGGCGAAATGAAGGGGACTCCCGTCGATAGATGGTCTGGAACAAGCCACCAGTACCAGTCTCGGATGACGGCATTCATGATCTGGACTGGATGCTGCAGATGGTCTTGCTTCTGGTCCCATTGGGCCCGTAACATCCACTGGGTGACCCGCATATGGAGTCGAGCTAGGGGAACCGTTGCAATGGCAGCCGCCATGTGTCCAAGCAGGCAAAGAATGGTCCTGGCTGGTACCGCTTTCTTTTCCACTATGTCCCTTATGAGGGATCTGATGCGTTCCGCCCTGTCCTGAGGAAGGAAAGCCCTCCCTTGAGTGGTGTCCAGAGTTGCCCTATAAACTGCAAATTCTGAGATGGGACAAGGTGCGACTTCTCCTGATTGATGGTGATGCCCAATGATTGGAAGAGGAAATAGGTATCCTGGATCGTGGACATCAGGGTGTCCTGTGAGGGTGCCATGAGAAGCCAGTCATCTAGGTACGGAAACACATAATGGCCCGGTCTCCTGAGAGCTGCTGCCATGACTGCCATACACTTCATGAACACCCAAGATGCCGAGGACAGTCCGAAGGGGAAAACTCGGAACTGGTAGTGGCGTCCCAGAAACTTGAAACGCAGAAACTTTTGATGTACTTGAGCGATTGTGAGATGAAAGGTAAGCATCCTGCATGTCTAGTGACGCCAGCCATGTGCCCTCTTTGAGCATGGTAATGAGGCCCAGAAGGGTCACCATGTGAAAGCGCTTGTACAACACAAAGGTGTTGAGGTCGCTGAGATCTAGAATCGGGTGCAAGTCCCCTGTTTTCTTTGGAACCAGGAAGAAGTGAGAATAATAACCTTTTCCTCTCTGGTTCTGTGGAACATAGCCCGAATAGCGGGAGAGTAGGGGAGGTCTGGACAGTGGGTGGTCGAGGAACTCGACAGAGTGTCCTCGACTTACCAACTGCAACACCCACCGGTCGGAGGTTATCCTCTGCCATCCCGACAGGTGATGAGAGATGCGACCCCTGACTTTCTCGACCCTTTGATCCAGAGGAGGGGCCGGGGCCGGGAAGGAGTCATGCTGTGGTGGTATTGGATCCAGTGGGCTGGGCGGACTTAGGTTGTTTTTGGCCCTGGCCCATGGGGAACCTGGCTTGACCTTTATGACTGAAGTTGCCCCTTGGTTGCTGCCCGGAAAGTGGCTGTTGCTGCAGTTGCCGGCCGTGAAAAATGTTCTGGTTCCTACAAAAGGAACTAGATTTGGGCCTGTTCATGGCCTGTACAGTCCAGACTGCCTTCCCGGCGTTCTGTAGCCTGGTGATGACTCTTTCAGATTCGGAATCATTCCTCACCGAATAGGACAGCTCCATTGTAAGGGATGTTCAGGATGTTCTTTTGGACGTCCGGACTAAAGCCGGAGACTCTCAACCAAGAGGGTCTTTGGAGACAAACGCCTGTGACTGCTCCCCTGGCTGCCAAGTCCGCTGAATCGTAATCAGATCGGAGAACCTGGGTCCCCACGTCTGAACCAGTCTGAAGGAGATTAAGTAATTTATCCTTCTTGTTGCCATCCAGGAACTCTTTCATAAGGTCTTGGCCCCGTTCTCAAAGGGCGTTTTGAAACTGCACCATGTGCATGAGGTAGTTCAAAGACCTTATAGAGCACGTAGCAGCTGTGTACATGCATCTCCTCACTGAATCCAATTGCTAAGACTCCTGGTCCGGAGGCTGGGTGCTCAGGTGTTGAGGACGCTGAGACCGATCATAAGATCCTGTGATGACCAGGGAATTGGCCAGGGGTTGTTGCGCCAAATATGGGTCCTTCAATGGAGCCCTGTAGAGGCGGTCAGACTTTTTAGGAACAGCTGGAGTCAAATGTGGACGCTTACAAGCAGCCTTGGTGATGTCCGTAAAGGTGTCCACCACCGGTGGGACCACCACAGGCTTCAGGTCCTTTTGCCTGAGATAACGGGCAAGGCGTTGTCTCTCTGGGTCTAAGTCCTCTGTCTCCCATCCCATGTTTTCTTGGATGTGCCTCATAATGTCCGAGATGAGGGATCATCCAGTGGTTACCTGGGAAGGTCCCGTGGGTCTGGTGATGGGGGACTAAAGGGGGATGGAGACCTGGAAGTATCGGATGCATCCAGCCTTGAGTCATCTCCCGGAGAGGGTCGTCTACCTTTGGGTTGTCTAGGGCTAGGAGACCCTGAGGGAAGATCTCGATGGGCGTCTCTTTCGCTCTCTGGATTTGCCCCTAGGAGGAAGTGTTGGCTCCTTAGGGGTCAGGGGTCTTTCGCACTTGTTGCCTTGAGGAGGAGGTGGAGATGGTGGAGGCTTGGTGGGAACCACATCCTTTTAATGGTCTCCCACCAAAAAGTGAACAGGTCTTTTACCGCCTGTATATTCAAGCCAGACGGGCCTGGCGTCGGTGTCTGCCTGTCACTGGATCCGGCTATGGTTCCCTGAGTAAGCTGGCGTCCTCCGTGTTACCTGTCTGGTCATCAGGCAGTGCGGTGACCTCTTCTACTGAAGAACCCTGACATCCGGTGTCAACTGGCGTCGGTGGTGAGGCATTGGTTCTGTAGTCCGCTTGGCGGGTGCCGAGTCGGATGCCTTCTTCAATGCCGACGTCCGTTTAAAGGATGTCAGCTTCGTGGTCTTCCTTTCCAAGGCCTTTGGAGGTTGGGAGATGGATCGGTGGTCGGTGTCCCGGCACTGGTCTAACGCCTCACTGGATTTGCAGGAAGATTTGGCCTTATGCCGGTCTGAGGATCCTGGCTGGGCGGTGGAGTTGGCCGTCCGAGAAGTCTTGAGCGGGTGCAGAGAGGCAGAGAAGCCCCCTGAAGACCTTACCTTCACAGGAGGAGCCTGGTAGGGCGATCAATTGGACCGCATGGAGCTGGAGCTGGCCCTGGACTCTGAGGCCCAGCTCGGGGATCCTGACCTACCCGAGTCCTGATGTTTGCCCCGGTGTTTCCCGGAGTTATGGGAAGATTACCCTTTGGAGGAAGGTCTCTTTTCCATCTTTTTAAGTTTCTCCTCAAGAAGAAACCCCTGAAGGGCCTTTCGGCAGCGGATCCGGGTCCTGCTGTTAAATTGCTGGCAGACTGAACAGGTATTGTGCTCTGGGCACAGACACCTCATGCAGGCCATGCAGTGATCATCAAAAGGGACCTGCTTGCCGCAGGCACACTTGGAGGGGTGTCCGAGAGAAGGAGTAGATGAAAGATTTTTGAAGATTTCACGCGTCGTTCGTCTGTTCAGGCGACTGCGAGGTCGATGCTGGCGAGTCGACAATAGGAAAAGAACTGGGGATGCTGGGGGACTGCCCCCTTTTATGTGATGCCTGACAGGGAGGGGCCGACGTCGGGGGCGGTCCCCCGCTGGATACTGCTAGCTAGAATTTTTCCGTGGGTTCCTGGCGCCTGCCGGCTTCAGTCCTAATGGTGTAACCTGCTGCAAGAGCTGTTTCTCGAAGTAAGATCAGAAGATACTTAATGCCTTTATTAAGGACTAGGAGAACAGAAAATATTTAATGCTTTCAAACCGACTTAAAAAAACCTGTGGAACAAATGATTATCAGAGCTACCTGGGGCCTCAGAAGGAGACAGCAAGTGAAACTACATCTCCCAAGGAAAACAGACACAGCATTTTAATTTACAGTAAGAGCCACATGTTTTTCTTAAACATTTATATACTAAAAACAAAGTTAAGCTTTTGGGATTAACAATATTTGTTTACCATCAAAGGACTTGATGAGGAACTTTGCTGGGGTGGCGAGGGAGACCTCGCTGCAGAGGGACCCACCCCAAACCGGAACACTACCGGTGTGCGGAGGCCCCAACTCTTAAGAGTCGGACAGGTGGCCCCCCCACCAAAGCGCAAGACCCCCACCTCCCCTGCACCAGAGCAGGCGGACGACCCACAGAGAGGACTTGAAACCCAGCTTTTCCTCCGGTGGGACAAAAACGGACTTGCACCTACCCGCTGGCTCCTTCCCTTGCCACAGAAGAGCTGTTTTCCCTTTTTCTCGACGGAGCCGACAATACCAAGAGACTACAGCAGGAGACTGAGTTCGGCTGAGCCCCACGGATGCTACTACCCAGTAGTACAAAGAAAGGCACAGAATTTGGGTGCCAATTTTGAATAATAGCAAAGGTGCCTAATTGGATCTCCCTCAGCAGTGATGCGCCGGCTCAGGCAATTCAAAAAGCCTGAGCAGAGCCTCGCTGAAGGCAATCAAAGGACTTGACGAGGAACTTTGCTGGGGTGGCGAGGGAGACCTTCGCAGCAGAGGGCCCCCCCCCAACCGGAACACTACCGGCATGCGGAGGCCCTGACTCTTAATAGTCGGACAGGCGGCCCCCACCAAAGCGCAAGACCCCCCTCTCCCCTGCACCGGAACAGGCAGACGACCCGCGGAGAGGACTTGAAACCCAGCTTTTCCTCCTGTGGGACAAAAACGGACTTGCACCTACCCGCTGGCTCCTTCTCTTGCCACAGAAGAGCTGTTTTCCCTTTTTCTTGCCAGAGCCGACAATACCAAGAGACTACAGCAGGAGACCGAGTTCGGCTGAGACCCGCGGATGCTACTACCCCAGTAGCACAAAGAAAGGCAGAGAATTTGGGCACCAATTTTGAATAACAGCAAAGGCGCCTAATTGGATCTCTCTCAGCTGTGATGCGACGACTCAGGCAATTCAAAAAGCCTGAGCGGAGCCTCGCTGAAGGCAATCAAAGGACTTGACGAGGAACTTTGCTGGGGTGGTGTGGGAGACCTCGCGGCAGAGGGACCCCCCCCCAAAAACCAGAACACTACCGGCGTGCGGAGGCCCCGACTCTTAAAAGTCGGACAGGCGGCCCCCCCACCAAAGCGCAAGACCCCCACCTCCCCTGCACCAGAGCAGGCGGACGACTCTGTGGAGAGGACTTGAATTTTCTCCCACCCACCCCGGTCCCTCCTCTCATTAAATGCACGCTTGCCATGCCCAGCAGAACAGCCAAACCAATCATCTCCGTGGCAAGCCAAGTTTATGATACTAATCTTTTCAGAATCTTCATCAGCTATGGGCAGATACAAAGTGTTTCTGTAAGCATGCCCAACTATAATCTACCAACAACTGAATTTCACCCACTGATCTTTTGTGTAAAAGAAGTCGCTCTTGCCAAGGGTGTTTCTACTTGTTTCCATACTTTCTTTCACTGTCTTGTAAAATGTGTTAGCTAGCTTCTTCACAATTAACTGCATACAAGTCAGGGCAGACCAGCTAGACAAAAGAAACTACCGAATCCTAGGGTAAGGGGTAAAGTTTGTAATCTCTAATTAATTGAACCCAGCCTAGTCTGATTAATTGAACCCAACCATCTCTCACTGTCTTGTAAAATGCATTAGCTAGCTTCTCAACAAACAATTGCTTACAAGTCAGGGCAGACCTGCTAGACATAAGAAACTACTGAACATAGGGTAAAGGGCAAAGCTATTTTCTCTGGTCAAGCGAATCTAGCCTAGTCAGATTAATTGAATCTAGCCCTTTTTTTCCTCACTGTCTTATAAAAGTTTTAGCTAGTTTCTCCACAATTTAATTGCACACAAGACAGGGCAGACCTACTAGACAGAAGAAACTACTGAACCTAGAGTAAGGGGTAAAGTTGTACCCTCTGTTTAACTGAACCCAGCCTAATCGGAGTAATTACTCAAGAGGCCCCAAAAAACTCTACAGTAGAGGAGTTGGAACCCCACTACATCACAACGCTAAGCAACTAGCTGCTACCAAAGCCTCACACCAGCTAAGGTGACCCCCCCCCCACACTCAGGGCATACCCAGAGCAAAAGGGGGGGCTGACCCTAGCCAGTCCTTCACCTACCTAGCCGGCAGCACCCTCTACTGCAGCCCCCTCGGAGACTACACAATGGCACCTCGCCAAACACCTGCCCCAGCACCCCGAAGGGCACGAGACCTAAGCACCTCCCTCCTAAATAGGGGAGTACTTCTAGAGCTAACCTACTCACTATCTCTACTTTGGGCAGACAAAATCATAGATTAAAGTCTTCCTGAAGGATGGGGCCATCGACTGCCTGGCCCCCCCCCGAACTTCCAAAATGGAAAGCACAGCTCAAGCTGGCCTGCTCTAACATTAGCGCACGAGATAGTAAGAAAGGGCATATGCTATGACCTATTCTACTTTGCGGGAAGGACGAGTCGTCGAAAACCACTCACCTTACCGAGCCCTAAGCTTCTCTGCCTGATTACTGCGCTGCTTCTCCTTGCAGGAGATATCCAGCCAAACCCAGGTCCATACACCCCCAACACATCAGTGTCTTGCCCTCAGGACCCCTGCTGGGCATCAGCGAAGGGTCTCAAGACAGCGCATATGAACATATGTAGCATCAGACCCAAAATACAGGAAGTCCAAGCATGGCTCGACCTATACAAGCCCGATGTCCTAGCAATCTCAGAAACCTGGCTAAAAGCCCACATTCTGGACCATGAGGTTCAGGCACTGGGCTATACCACCTTCCAAAAGGACAGGGAGTCCAAAAAAGGGGGCGGTGTACTAATCTACACCAAACAAGACCTTGCGACATCACCACTAAGCCTGCCCCAAAGTCCCCTTTCCGACGGAGACATTATATTTTATTTTTATTTTAAACATTTGTTTACCAGGTAAGCACAATGAGCCAAAGGCCCGTTTTCATGTACGACCCGGGGACCAAATACATATACAGTCAAGATGTTTACAATTAACAAAAATTCACATCGTAATACAACATTAAACATACTTTACCAAATTACAAATATACAAAATAAATATATATAAAATAATCATTGAAAACAGCAACAACGCAGTTTATCGAGAAAATAATTTCTTAACCTAATTTTAAAAGTTTGATGACAAACATTTTCATATAAAGCAATAGGAAGCTCATTCCAATTTTTAGCAGCAGAGTAAGTAAACGAACCATCCCCCATTTTAGTCTTAGGGACGTCTAACTTAATTTGTTGATCAGAACGAAGCTCCCGTAAATTTATTTTAATGTGTAGAAGTGAATATAATGGAGAATCTGTGCCTTGACGAAGAACTTTATCTGTTAATAAACATAGACTGTATAGACAACCCATCCTGGGAGGAAGCCAGGCAGAGTCTATACAGCTCACAGTGATGAGTAGAATAGGACAACTTAAAAGTAAATCTACAAATACTGTACCATGAAACACATTAGTAAGAAGAGATAACTCTCAATTAGACAGGTTAGTAAAGAGAAATGCGATGTAATTCAACTGTGGTAATGACACCCTCAGCTATTGCACGTCTTGCTGGTAAAGTCAACAGGGATTGGAACTTGAATAATACACCAAGTCTCTGATTTATCCGACGAGAAATAGATTTTACGTGATCAGAAAATTTTAAGTGTTGGTCTAACAGGACTCCAAGATATTTAAATTGTTTTACCTGCTCCATCCCTTTACCCAATAAATCAGAGATGGACAAATTCTGAGATCTATTTAGCCTAATTCTGGATCCAAAAAGCATACATTTTGTTTTCATATTATTTAATGCTAAACAATTCCCTTTTAACCACCCACATAGAATAGCAAAGTCTTTATTTAAGGACTTATTTATAAGTTCAACAGAAATTGAACTTTTATACAAAATATCATCTGCATAAATCAGGCAATGTGTATCATTCAATAAAGATGGAACAACATCTACAAATACCGTAAACAACAAAGGGCCCAAAACGGACCCCTGGGGCACCCCCTGTAACAAAATTTTACTAGTTGAGAAAGCTCCATTTAGTCCTACTTTAAGTGGATGATCAGACAAATAACTATGAAACCAATCAACAGCAATCTCGGTCATACCATAACTTCGGAGCGTCTTAATCAGCAGAGGATGGCTTACTAAATCAAAGGCCTTGGACAGGTCCACGAACAGAGCACCAGTGAGCAAACCCTCATTCATAGCTACACTGGTGTGGTTCGTGAACCTGGTCAAGGCCGTCCCCGTCCCATGATACTTACGAAACCCGTGCTGATCATGAGTCCTAAGACCATTTTCTTGTAAATAGGCAGTAAACTGCTCATTCACAAGTCTCTCAAAAATCCTACCCAAAGGTGGCAAAAGAGAAATGGGACAATAATTTATCCGTATTACCCTGGGACAAACCAAACAAATTACAATTGGGTATGTCTACAATCCTCCAAAGACGGCTTTTCAGTCCCTGGATATCATCACAAGTACCATGACCGCAGAAGTCTCAACAGAACTAATCATTCTAGGGGACTTCAACCTCAACTGGGCCCAGGACCCGGCCCACGCCCTAATGGCTAAGACCCAAGAGGCTGGACTGACGCAAGTCATCCACAAGCCGACCAGACGTAACTATAAAACTGGGAACCACACCATCCTCGACTGGGCTCTGATGTCTAACCCAGCCAACATCCAGCTTGCTGGAACCATGGCAGACTCCTTGAGTGACCATTTCCCAATCTACTGTATCTGGAAGAATAACTCACCAAGGACCCAGCCCAGAATCATCACCGCCCGAGACTACACCAATTTCTCGGAAGGGCAGTTCAATGATTTCCTAAACAGTCGGGACTGGAACCCTATAACACTCCTCCCTACTCCAACCGAGGCCCTCGAATATTTCCAGGACCAACTAAGTACAGCTGCCAACCTCTTCGCTCCTCTAAAAACAAGAAGAGTAAAAGGCCTCTGCTACAAATGGATTACACCATCCCTCAAAACCCTAATGACCAGTAGGGCCAAGGCCTGGAAAAAATACAAGCTCACGTCCCTTACGGCTGACCTTGTGGCATACAAAGCACTACGAAACAAAGCCAAAAGTGCTATTAAACCGTGCCAAAAAAGACTACCTCACAAACCTCCAGAAAACCAACTTAGGTAGCCCTAAGCATTTCTGGGACCATGTTAACAACCTAATCAAGGGCAACAAAAAGACCGAACCGTGCCCCATCGGGGTCAACGGTCAGCTCGAAAGTGACCCATCACTAATAGCAGCTGCCCTCAACAACCACTTCACTGACCTTGAGGCCTTCAAGGCCGGGCAGCCCTCAACACCATATGCAAATGAACTGACCAACTATGATAGACCCTCCTTCCACCTGAGACTTGTAAAGCAAAAAGAGGTACTAGCTCTCCTAAAGGCTCTAAAACTCAAAGGCTCAGGGGGATCTGATGGTTTGAACCCTGGACTACTAAAGGCTGGGGCCACCTCACTATCCAGACCCCTGGCCCAGCTCTTAAACAGATCACTAAGAGAAGGAATAGTTCCCAGCCAGTGGAAACAGGCCAATGTGGTACCTATCTACAAAGCGGGCCCCAGAGAAAACCTAACCAACTACCACCCCATCTCATTGCTCTGCATACTAGTAAAGCTTCAAGAAAGGATTGTCTACAACCAGCTCCGAGATTACCTGGAGACTCACCACCTGATAGCTCCCTCTCAGCACGGTTTCAGAGCCAACCATGGGACGGACACAGCCCTCATTAAGTTCTCAGACGATGCACTCAGAGCAATGGACAAAGGCACACCAACAGGAGCAGTCTTCCTTGACCTGTCCAAGGCATTCAACCTAGTGGACCACAATCTCCTGCTCCAGAAGCTGAACAAAGTGGGCTTGGACCCACACTCACTAAAATGGTTTGAGAGCTACCTAACAGGCAGGACTCAGTCTCCTGGAATGGGGCAATGTCAACACCGCTGCCCCTGAGACAGGGAGTTCCGCAGGGCTCAATCCTTGGCCCCCTCTTATTCTCCTTGTTCACCAACGAGCTAAGTACCTACTGTGGAGACAGCTCGGTCGTCCAGTATGCTGACGATACAGTCATCTACCGATCCCTGGGGGATGTAGCTGCACTGGGTCCTCTCCTCCGCTGAGGCATGGCTGAGAGAGAACAGAATGGTGCTGAACCCTGATAAAACCAAGGCAATGCTTATTGGGCCCAGATCAATGGGTCCTGACAGGTCAGCATCCTTGCACCTCACCACCCTCGCTGGAAAAAGCATCAGCATAATGCTCTCCTTCAAATACCTAGGTCTAATTCTAGACCAAACTATTACTTTCAAGGACCACGTGGACCACATCACCAAGACCCTTCACTGCAAACTTGGAACCTTATATCGCCTCAGGGACCAGCTAATCCTTGAGGCAAGGATATCCATTGCCAAAAGTGTCCTGCTCCCAACCCTGACCTATGCTGCACCAATAATACAAGGCATGGCAAAACAAGAGGTCTTGAGGATGCAAACCCTCTACAACAAGGTGGCTCACTTCGCCACCCAGGACCATCTGCGACACCATCACTGCGACACACTGGCCCTCCTGGACCGCCCACTTGCAATACCCCCTGCTTGTCCACACATAAACTGCTAAACCAGCCTGCCCCCCCCCCCCGCATAGCAGGAACCACAGTACTAAAACACAACCCTAGGAGGCTAAGGACTTCCAAACGAAGACTACTCGCAGTCCCCAGAGTAAGAACTATTGCAGGGGGCAGATCTTTCTCCTCCCTAGCCCCTAATCTATGGAACAACCTCCCTCCTCCGGTGCAGGAGGCCTCCTCTCTCATGAACTTCCGCACCCGACTAAAAGCACATATGACTGCTACGAGCACGTACCTCTGCCATGGCACATAATCACTCCGCCACCACTACCCTCGGCTCAAAAAGCACCCCCCTCTGTCAAAAGTGAGTAAACTGAGAAACCTCTCCCAACAACTTGGGGCCCAAGATCCCAATAACCCATCCTCCATCCCTGGAATGGTATCTATCTCTCTCCTGCCAATAACGCTCAACAATTAGCCATGCTTAATACTAGGACTAGCATCACTGTAAACAAGACTGTATCATGATGATAACCATGTAAGCAAACTGCAAACCAATGCCTGTGTAACACTGAAACCATGATTTGCCTGTACTTGAATTGTATTGTTATCCTGGGTCGCCCCTGAAAAAGGGACCTTCGGAGCCCAGTGGGCCTACCCGGTCACCAAAATTAAATAAATAAAATATTCAATATATAGTTTATATATAACTTGTATTTTTAGTAGTTTCAAAACTTTGAAAGCACTGGTGTTAGTAATGCATTTAGAAATGCATTTTTTAATTGTCTAAGTTAAACATGCAGTTTCATGTCAGGGCACATTTTTTTGGGGAGGGGGTTCAAATTATTTAAATCCTAGGCACAGTACCAGGTAAAGACAGACTTTTGATGATAAAGTATTTTTTTTAATTTTTGTTGAAGAAATAGAGAACTCCCTGTTTATGGTGGTGCCAAGTTCAAAATTAGAAATGCTGCTATGACACACAATGGGACAGCACACATCTCATTTCAATGGAGTAAGCAGACCTTCATTTTCCATTTATGTGGGTTCAGTGATTACCGTTGGCACATTTTGTGATACTAGTGCTAAGACAGCTCTTTATTGAAAATATAGCTGTCTCAATACAAGATGATAAAGAACAGCTAGCAAAAATAACATCCATGTTGAATTCTTACATATTTGTTTAAGACACCAGCACAGCATCCAGCTGTTAAAATTCCCAACTGATGTTTTACACTTTGCGCACCCTCAAAGTACTGTGCAGCAGTTTGTTAGCTATAATTTCAGTTCTGCCAGAGTGTATAATAACCAGGTAATGGTCTTTCATTGATCCAGTTCTTAATTACACGCCTACATTGCTTTGGCATACAATTGCTAGGTAACCATGTCACCTGTTATACATTCATTCTTTGGCTTCTAAATGGCAAAACAGTCCATTATACACACTTAAAACAGGCATCTAAAATATGTTCTTTTCAGGCTAGAACAGGAGACAAAATCAACATGAAATGTTTTCCATTTCAAAAATGGAAGCTGCAGCTCAAACAACTCTTGCCCCCCCCCCATCCCCCCATTGTAGTACCTCTGCATATCTCGTTGGTAGGATGACTGATCTGTGTTTTTTTATAACAGCCTACTGTCTAGTCAGCAAAGGAGCACACATTGCTCCTGGGGACACTTAGCACATCCCAAGCCACTGACTGTCATAATTTACATTAGTCTGGTCAGAAGAAAGGTGCTACTTCTCTTTATCATTAAATAATAATAATAAAAAAAAAATAAAGAGGAAAGGCCTAATATCTTGAAACAGATTTAAGAAAAATTATTCTGCATTTACTTTGAGACACATTTTTTCAGGTCTCCTCTTTATAATCAGAGTTGCTGATGCCACAGTGAAAACTTTGAAAAAACTAAACTTGGTACAACTCAGCTTACATTTTAAATATATTCTGTAGATTTCTCCTGCCTATCTTTTATTACCGGGGAAATTTGGATGAATATATGATCTTTATCTGTTAGAATTCATCTGCCTCTGTAGCTTACTCCCTACTTTAAGTCATAATGCTATGTTGTGACATCACAGTCTATCATGGTGTAACCCCTAGATGGCGCTATCCCAGGGGCTACTACCCCTGCCTGATTTGCCACTAACAGGTTGAGGGGCCTGGATCCAATGGCGGGTGCCTCCACCCAGAGGTCAGGGTTTGCAATAGTTAAACTAACTTGGTCACAGCCCTCTGGGACACTGCAACCCCCCTTTCTTCCCACTAGTGGCCCACACAATATATCAGAATTACCTTCACAGTATACACTTACCCCCAGGTCTGGTTCCGGCACTGGGACCTCCTGTGAAATGAGATACAGTGCAACAATCACAGTACAGTACTTTAACATAGACAAATACCTCAGGCAGTATAACTTTGCTGAAACAAGCAGCTCTGATTTATTTAGGGGATATAACAAGGACAGGGGAAATCAGGTTAATTAGCTTATCACTCTAATAATCTATTTATAGCTCTGTGCACAGGCCTATCCCTATCAGTCACTGTCCCTGGGTACCCAAGCCCTAGTGGCTAGTCCAAACCGTGGCAGCTGGTAGGGCCCTTTCACACAGAAAGGAGAATTAAACAGTCAGCAGTACAGTAATTCCACTTGGATTTAATGTGGCAATTCAACAGAGGAAGCGACCCTGAATTATTAGTACTCCGACCTCCAAATAAGATAGGGTCCTTCAATGTCAGCAGGGCTCACTTGAGGTACACAAACCTCTTCACACATCCATATAAAAGAAAGCACTATACCAGGCAGGCTGCATCTGTATCCCGATCGATTACTGCACAATACCCGGAGAACACACAGCAGATTCAGTTCCTGACAGACCGAGTCACATTTTCAGCAATTCCTCCAGTCTTCTACAGGGTGAGCCTGGTTTCTACTGCCGAGATCCTTTGATTCTTTTCTGGGACGGATTCAGTCCTAACAAGCTGTTACACAAGCTGCAGACCGGAACTCTGGGCCTTACACGTTTTTGACTAAAACTGCACACTGAAAAACACAGGGCCTTCCTCTTCACTGACAAAGCTCAACTCAAACTCCAACCGACAAAACTGGCACTTCCTTTGAGTTCCTCCCAGTTCTTGACTGGATTGGCTGTCACTCACAATAGACTGCTGCTGTTGGTCCAAAAGGCACTGAAGTCTAAACTACATCTCCCAGAGTCACTGCCCATACAATCCTCTTGCTGGCTCAGATTATGAGTCCAAGTTCTGATTCGTCCAAGGCACCATTTTAGAGCTAGCTTACCCACACTGATTGGTCCAGTTCAGCAGTTCAAAACTAGAATGGGGAACTAGCAGACACAGTTCTGACTGCAAAGAAAGCAGGTTAGACAAACTGTAATTTCATTATTATTCTAAATAATTTCTGGCAAACAGTTACATCTTTCAGATAGGTTCCTTTGCACTCCTAGTGACTGCAAAATGAAGTGAATTGGCAGCAGCTTGAGTGGTACTCAATCAAAGAAACACACAGTCCCCCATACAAACTAATTATGTCTGCAAGCAGACAGCTCTTAAAGACAGTACCAGAGGCTCTAAAAACACTCACTGATAAATGGCTTAAATGCCAAACACCATTCAGGCTTGGAGCATTCAAGCAAGCTCCTGGAAGTCTTTTGGGAACCCCCATTTGCAGGGGGGTTACAATGGGAGTAACTGTGATGGCACAAGCCATGCATTATGACCTCAGGTAGGGAGAAAGCACCAGGAATACATAAACACTTCAGGAGCAGCGGTCCTCTTTTCACGTAAATGGCCTCAGTAAAAAATAATGAGGGGAAAAATATAGAACTAATGTGAAATATAAACTGATCTATGTCTAAATATTATGTTTTCTTTCACTTACCCTGAAGGCGTCAGATGCCATTTAAGACTGGCACTCTGCTTGGGGGAGGGTGCTCACTGCAGCAAGGTGGCAACATGCATGTTACATGTATGTTTCAGTACTAAACTGTAACACAATTGCTTTCATTGTTTTTCCTGTACTATAACTGTTTTAAGACATTCCAATACATGCTTAAACCCATAGGTGATCACTGACAGCAAAATAGTGCTGCTTGAAAAGTTTTTCAACCCAAATTAGTGAACATGACTGTGACTCTAGAGGCAGTTGCCTCTCCAAAGACTGTCATGACTATAACTTCTCCCTGTCTATCTGTATGTATATCAATGTAATTATTTATATTTCTAGTATATCAAACCTGCATATCGCATTTGCCTGCACTCTGCACACATACTTATGATACAGTGCATATTTGTACTCCACTCCTGTATAGACCTCATACTGTCCTGATATTCCCATTATCACAGGCATAACTACCTTAACCTTATCAACAGAAACATAGAAGATGACGGCAGATAAGGACCGCAAGGCCCATCCAGTCTGCCCATTTATTTTTCTACCTTATGGATGTACCATCGGCCTTTGCTCTGTCAATGGCCTATCTATTCATATTCATCTGTATTGCTCCCTTATGCCTATCCCATGCCTGTTTGAAGCCCTGCACTGTATTCATATCCACCACTTCCTGAGGTAGGCCATTCCATGAACCCACCACCCTTGCTGTGAAAAAGAACTTCCTCACATTACCCCTTAATCGGCCTCCCTCTAATCTCATGCTGTGTCCTCTTGTCCTGCTATTTTTCTTACATTGAAACATGTTAGACTCTTTCACCTTGTTAATGCCCTTAAGGTGTTTGAATGTTTCAATCATATCACCTCTCTCCCTCCTTTGCTGTAGGGTATACATATTGAGCTCCGTTAATCTGTCCTCCTATGTTTTCTGATGCAGTCCCTGTACCATTTTGGTTGCCCTTCTCTGGACTGCCTCAATTTAGTTACTGTCCTTGTGAAGGTGTGGCCTCCAGTACTACACGCAGTACTCCAGATGGGACCTAACCAGTCTCTTGTAAAGAGAGATTATTACCTCCCTTTTCCGACTTGTGATACCCCTACTAATACACCCCAACATCCCCCTAGCTTTACCTACTGCTTCAGTGGCCTGCTTGGATGATTTCAGGTCGACCCCTAATAAAAGCTATCACCACATCATCACATTTTCTCTCCTAATGAAGTCCATCATTGCACCTGACTGCCTGACATCAACACATTACTTAAATACAACTTACATTACTGCATGGACAAACCCCATTTTTCTCTGTAAAACTGTGTAAATAATCCCAAGACTGAACATATGCCAGCCATTACTTTTTCATGTACTGCCACCTATTCTACCTGTCAAACTTATATTGCTTACCATTTCTTTCATTGAAATCTACACCTCCATATCTTTTCCTAATAATGTGTCTGCCTTCCTTAGAATGCAAAATAAAACAAATCTTACTAGTTAAAAATCATTGTGTTTCTTCAAGTCTCCTTAACAGTTCCACACAACCTCACTAACTTCATTATGCAGCCGTGGTGGATCTGACCAGAATTTGTTATGGATTGGTGTCACACTAGCCTGTGTCCATTCATTTATAACAATTCCGTGAGAAACAGAGCAACTGAACAATACTGCCAATGGACCCGCCAGTTCTGAGGATAATTTCTTCAGCAACCTTGGATGCACCTCATCAGGACCTGGAGATTTGTTCATGTTGAAAACATCCAGCCTACTTTTCCCTTCCTCAGGTGTAATATGGTATTCAACAAGAGTATTATTATTGATAATTCTCTTTACTCTGGCGCTCTCTTGTTTTGATTGGTAAACCCTCAGAAAGTAATCATTTAAAGCAACAGCCATTTCCTTCTCCCCGTTAACTGTACCTTTATCTTCTTTCAAGGATCGGGGCGGCACTGGCGGATGGCACCGGCCTGGGCCCAGAGGCCTCAGACCGCGACGCCAGGGAGATTGCATGGACAGTGCCTCCTGCCCGACCCCCACAGGGGTCAGGCTGGGCCTCCTGCAATGTGGAAGGGGTTCCTGCCAAGGCAAGGCTAGAAGAGGCAGAAACCTTCTTTCCGCGGGCCTTCTAGGAATGGGAGTGGACCTGGAGGAAGGGTCAAGAACCCTGCATTTGGCCACCCGGGTGCTAGCCTGTCCTCTGAAAGTCGGTGGCGCATGTCCGACTTTTAACATGCACAACTCCAACACACAACGGTCCATGGAGAAACAGGCATTGTGGCGATCCATGTCGTGGTTAGGGCCAAAGCAGGTGAGACACCAGTCATGCTGGTCCGAGACAGAATACAGTCAGCCGAAGGGACACAGACGCACTGGTGGCCAACCCGACTGGGAAGATTTCTTTTTGTCCCCTGAAGGAGACATGACCAGACAAAAAAAAATAATCAACAAATACAGCACTCAGCATCAACGATGAAAATAATTGAAAGGCCTTATTTATCGATCGCCGAGGAAAAAGCAGCAGCAGACCTAGGATTTAATGACAAACCGTCGGACTAGGCCGTTGATGCAGATAAAATGGCGCTCACTTGTGAGGTCGTGCTTCCCGTGAAGCTGCTCAGAAGCACCACCAATATCTTTAATTTTGGCCCCCAGAAACTACAATTTGCTATTAGCTCCTTATTACCCTGTGTAGTATGTCTAGCCACATATTTCACCATATAGTCTCCTAACATAAGTCTGCCTAGTAAAACTTTTTTGGTTCCTTGTATCTCCTAGTTGGTTTTCCTTGTCTCCCGATAGTGAATTATTTTCAACACTTGAGTTTTGTACACTTGTTCCTTATTAAATGATATTATCCATCTCTGATACTGCATTTAAAAGTATCTCAGTCTGCCCCTCAGTATTTTCCATGACACTTATTAAGGGGGTGTACCTACTATGGGTTTCTAATGAAGTTCACTTTCTCTCCTTTCCTTTTTCTGGGCTTTATTTCCTTCAACAATGCACCAGTCTTCTACCTCGTCCCCCTCTCTGCTGCGTTTATGTGAGTTTTCACTGTGCTCTCCCCATCTGGATGTTTGGCTGAGTTGCTTTCCACTTGCTAAATCTATATCAGCAAACTGTTTTAGGCTTTTAATCTCAAGTTCTAGTCCACGTATTTTAGATTTCAGTTCCTTAATCTTTTTGCATTATGTACATATATATGAGCCCTTATCTAATATAGATCCAATTGTGTATTTGCCACAACCAACACAGTTACAGTGCCTTCAGAAAGTAGTCACCCCCCCTTGGATTTTGTCACATTTTGTTGTGCTACTACCAGAATTTTTAATGCATTGGAATTATTTGTTTCCCCCTTGATTCACACAGCATACTCAACAATTTAAAGGGGCGAAAATATTTATATTGTGTAACAAAAATTATGAAACATTAAAGCTTAAATATCTTGTTTACTTATTTCACCCCTGAGTCAATACTTTGTAGAAGCGCCTTTAGCAATTACAGCTTTGAGTCTTCTTGGGTATGTCTGTATCAGCTTTTGCACATCTGGATTTGGGGATTTTCGCCATTCTTCCTTGTAGATTTGCTCAAGCCTGTCATGTTGGATGGGGAGCGCCAGTAACCAGAATCTTAAGTCTTCCACAGATTCTCAATGGGATTCAAGTCTGGGATTTGGCTGGCCACCAAGGACATTCACTCTCTTGTTCTGGAAGCCACCCAGTGTTGCTTTGTGCTGTATGTTTGGGGTCGTTGTCCTGCTGGAACGTGAATCGCCGCCCCAGTCCAAGGTCTACTGCAGACTGATGCAGGTTCTCCTCAAGGATGTGCCTGTATTTGGCTCCATTCATTGTTCCCTCTACACTGACAAGTGCCCCAGTCCCTGCCGCTGAAAAGCATTCCCATAACATGATGCTGCCACCACCATGCTTCATGGTAGGGATGGTGTTACAAGGTGCTGAGCTGTGTTCGGTTTGCACCAGGCATAATGCTTTGCATTCAGGCCAAAGAGTTCAATTTTTGTTTCATCAGACCAGAGAATCTTTTGCTACATGGTCTCAGAGTCTGCCACGTGCCTTCTTGCAAACTCCAGGCATGCTATTATGTGGCTTTTCTCAGGAGTGGCTTCCGCTTAGCCACTCTCCCTATAGAGGCTACATCTGTGAAGTGCTGCAGAGATTGTTGTCCTCTGACAGGTTCTCCTGCCTCAGCCATGGAACCTGTAGTTCTGTCAGGGTGGTCATTGGGTTCTGGTCACTTCCTGACCAAGGTCCTTCTTGCCCAGTTGCTCAGTTTGGGAGGATGGCCTGCTCTAGGAAGAGTCTGGGTGGTTCCATAATCTTTCCATTTCCTAATGATGGACTTGACTGTGCTCCTGGGAACTTTCAACTCCCTAGAAATGTTTTTATACCCCTCCCCAGATCTATGCCTCCTCACAATTCTATCACAGAGTTCTATGGACAGCTCCTTGGTCTTCATGGTAGAGTTTCTGCTCTGACATGCACTGTCAACAGTGGGACCTTATACAGACAGGTGCATTTCCTCTGAAATCATGTCAACCATTTGAACTGACCACAGGTGGACTCCATTCAAGTTTTAGAGTGATCTCACGAGGAAATTGGATGCACCTGAGCTCAATTTGGAGTGTCACAGCAAAGGGGGTGAATACTTATCAAATCAAGACATTTCAGGTTTTTATTTTAAATTACATGTACAAAAAATGCCAGAAGTTTCATTCCACTTTGACATTACAGAGTAATTTGTGTAGATACACACAAACAAATCCCATATAAATGTATTTTAATTTGAGTTTGCAACATCACAAAATGTGACTAAATCCAAGGGTGAATACTTTCTGAAGGCACTGTAGTACCTGGTATAGTGTCATTCAATGTATCCTTTGTGCACTCCATTTTATTTTCACTACTCATGTACTATACACACAGTATCTTGCTCTGCTTCATCTTATATACAAATCTTCTGGTATAGAGGACTCAAGACCCAGTATTGCGAGTCCTGTTTTTCCCTGCAGACAAGCCGCAGACGCACTGTGCGTGTTCCCGGCACGCTTCTCCATAGTGTGAGCGACGTCACATGGGGACGGCTTAATATAGGCTAAACGCCGAAGTGACTTCCAGGTCACATGTTCTTCCCTCAATTGCAAAATTACGGTTAGGGTTTAGAATACTAAAAATGAACTAGAATTGGGCCTTTAAAAGAGCCGCCAACGTCCAAGACAGTTATAAAATGCAACAGAATTATTCAAAATAGCAAGCGTATTGGAGCTGTAGTTTTGCTCGCAGGCCACAGAACTACAAGCACCAGTACACTTCCTGTTTCCTAGCACTCATTGCTAAGAGACTCCTGGTACACTGGAATGTTTGGCCCAAAATGAACAGAATTCAAAATGATGGTGTAGCCCTTCTAGCTGTGCTATCTCACTAGGACTGGTCTCACAGCTTAGGCACAGAAGCAGTGTAACAGTATGTATTTTGTCTAGAAGCAGGGGTAGGGGTTATGGAGGATAATGGGTCACTAGTGGGGGATGATTTGGAGGCACATCTAGAATTTCCAGAGCATGGCAATGTTCTATGATTTCCAGAACCCAAGCATACATTGTCACCTCTTTCCAGTTGTTTAAGTGGTTGGAGAGGCGACCAACTACAACCACCCCAGACGTAAAGATGATTGCAGGGTGTACAAGGAGTCAGGCTTAGCCAGTGGGGAGGTGGCTCCCCTTGCTCCACCACCGCTAGGTCTTTTGAGTGGGCACGTAAAGTGGTACTTGGGGCTGGTAAGGCTCCTGCTCCCTTATCTCTGTCTGGCTGTCTGTCTGCTGGGTGCTGTCTAACAGCTGGTCCTCGAAAAGGGGCACTGAGAATGAACTGCTATTACTCATTCGCAAAGCCTGCCATCCTAAGCCAAGCATACCTCTTGAAACAGATGTCAGAGGACGCAGCCCTGGCAGAAGCATCCGAGATATCATAGGCTGTGCGGAGCAGATGCTTCCCCACATCAGCCCCATCATAAAGGGCTTTGAGAAGCTCTAGTTTTGGAGTGCTCTCCGGAAAGGCTTGTGCAGCTGCCTTGGCCTTCCCCTCCAGAGGGTGTTCTGGTACTTCATCATGTGGGTCTGATAGTTAGCAATGAGAAGGCCCAATGATACTGAAGCAAATGTCCTTTTCCCCCAGAATATCCAACCTAATGGACTCTATCAGGAGGGAGGGAAATGAAAATTACATACCTACCGTAATTCTTGATGATCTTGGACAAAGTCTCCAACACTCATTCACATTACTGGGACTACGCCAGAGTTGCTAGGACCCAGCGGGAGCCAAAAATCTTCAGGAGGGCTGGCACGGTACCGCAAGGCTGGCTCGTGCCACATAGGCTATCTAGGCATCGACCCTCCAACCGCCTCAGTACCTTTTTTACTAAGGAGGTGCAGTATAAACTAACCTAGGACAACGAACCTATTCCGCACATCAGATAGTCTGTTTGACCCATGTAAGAAGGGTCAACTCAACAATGTCTTCACAGCCGAGGCCCACGAGAAAGTGAAGATCACAACAGAGTGAGTGATCTCGAGGGATGGTGGGTGGGCGTGTGAATGAGAGGTGGAGACTTCGTCCAAAAAGATCAAGAATTAGTCGGTACACAATTTTCATAGTCTCCTGAACATAAAGTCTACACAACTCAGTCACATTACTGGGAGAGTACTGAGCTAAAATAATCCCCCGAGAAGGGCAGCAGGAGACAGGAGCTCACTCAGGACAGAAGTCCATGAAGGACTGTCTTGCCAAAGGAAGGATGCTTTCTGGCATGGACATCCAAGACGTACTGCTGTACAAAAGTGTGCACAGTGCTCCAAGTAGCTGCACTGCAGATGTCTGCAATGGGCACATTCCGAATCTCTGCCAGATACGATGCAACTGTTCCGGTTGAGTGGGCTTACACCCTGCTTTCCAGCTTGACCTGCGCCATCGAACAGCAATGGTGGAGACTTGCTAAGAGTCATGCAGAAATGCACCTGATGGCAACAGGCTGACCCAGCCGGGCCATGCTGAATGACAGAAAGAGTTGCTTGCATTTGCAAATCTTTTGTTCCATCGATGTAGAATTGCAAAACTCTCTTTACATCCAAAGAATCAAGGGTAAGCTCCCCTTCATTCTGAAAATTTGCAAAGTAGGTTGGAAGGACCATGGCCTGGTTCAAGTGGAATTCCGACACTACTTTGGGAAGGAATTAGAGCCAGTTATGAGAACTACCTTGTCCTTGTTAAATACTGTGCATGGGGGCTGTGACCAGGGCATGTATTTCAGAGACCCTGTGAGCGAAAGTAATGGCCATAAGGAGCAGCCTTCCAGGTCAGGAACTTCAAGTCGCAGGTTGCTAGAGGCTCAGAGGGTTTACGAGTGAGCATGTCTAGCACAAGGTTAAATTTCCCAAGCAGATACCGGTCTTCTGACTGGTGATCTAATGTGAAATACACCTTTAAGGAATCCCTTAACCAAGGGTCGCTGAGCCACCAACACACTGTGGATAGGCTCGTGGTAGGCCAAAATCGCACAAAGATGTACTTTCACTGTCGAGTATTGCAGTCCTGCATTCAACAGGACTAAAAGGTACTCTAACACTTTGTTTGGTGAGCAAGTAAACGGGTCCAGAGAAAACTTCGCACACCAAATGAAGAATCGATTCCACTTTGCCGTGTGGGTCAGTAATAGGGTGGAATAGGACCATGTCCCAATTGTTAGAGAACGTGTTGAAAATGCAAGATCTTTCCTTTTCTGTCTCTTCTCTGTCTGGTTGCGAAACCCAATTTTCCTGTGAGACTTCAGAGTTGATCACCCCGACAGGCTCGCAGTTCTTTGTCTCTCAGTTTTCTCTTGCCATTTGTTTTTTCCTCCCTTACATACTTGCTGATATAAAAATAAGTGCAAATCATTGTATGAAAATGTAACTAATTTTGGGATCCCTTTTGTTTAGAAAATATATAGTATTACTGTTGAAATACATATATAATTATATTTTGAAATGACTGCAGAAAGCTATTGTAAACTCTAGAGGTTACTTGAGTGCAAATCTTCCAGCCTTTTGCAAAAGCTGTGGAAATGGGGGCTTCTCAGCTCAGGCATAATGTGTTTGAGCAGCTCCTGAAACTTATAAGAACAGGATGCTTGCCAAGGATGGGGGCTCATTTACAAGGTGGACCTGTGTTACACAAGGTCAAGAAAGGAAAATTATGTACCTACCGTAATTCTTGATCTTCTCTTGTATCTTCACCATTCATTACTTCCTGGGTGTAAGCCGGGGGCGCGCACCCGTCACGGGAGCCTTCTTTTTTAAAGTTAGCCCTAACGGCCCTGCCTCTAGAGCACGCCAGCGCCATGCACGAGGGAGGCTTATAGCGACTGACCCTCCTCCAACTCAGTTCCCAGAGCCGGAGAGGCAAAAGGAAAGCAGAAAATATAGATAGCGAGGCAAGATAGCCGAGGGATAGCAAAGCAAGGAAGAATGAACTGAAAAAGGAATAAGCCATGGAGGAAGGACAGAGGAGATAAGAACATCCTAGCCTAGGGACTGCAGGGCCTCCTTACCTGGGCGACTCTAGGAGGAGAGATGAGTAAGGAAATGAGAAAATAGAAGAAGGAGAAAGAGAAGAGAGAGATGGGATGTTGAAGGACCAGAATGCCCAACGAAAGCATAGTTAGCTTGTAGCTGAAGGCTCACTAAAGGGAAGCAAGAATCCTCGGAGATAGAGCTGAAAGAAGGTTCACCGAACCCGCTAGACAGACTCAGGAGGGCATAGTCCTCATCTTCAACATGCCATTGTTCTTGATACCCACCTCGGGCTCCTGGCCATGGAAGGCCTTTAACTGGAGGACAGCCGAGGAGGGAAGAATAAAACCCAGGCAGCATGAGAGCGTGCTCAGGGGTTTAGAAATGGAAAATGTAAGCCTTTCAGGCGTTTCAAGATAGAAATGGGACTCAGACTGACTGGCTAAGGCAGGTCAAGGCTTAGGCTGGCTAGGATTGGATATGGTCAGCAATGTTCTACTGTAAAAATTGTCCAAGAGGACACTTAAAGGGAGAAACCAATAGCAAAACAGCGAGAAGGATAGCCTACCTTCTCATTTGCCTTCTTGTTTGTTTTCCTTTTTTTTTTTTTTTTTACAGATAAAAATTTTTTTTTTTAACTAGATGCATGACCCAGATACCAAGATGCCTATAGCAGTCAAGAGAGTTCCCCAGCATTTTTTTTTTTTTTTTGCAAAAGAAGAAAGGAATAGACGGACTGCCCTCTGCTCTGTAAGGCAAGAAGAGGGGGGATTAGATTCCAGGGCAACTATCTGACACGGGATTGCAGGATCAAAACTGAATAGCCTGAGCCAGGCCAAAACCCCAGAGGTATCTTGCCAGAAGAATAGCAAGAGATAGTTGTGCAGTCTGATCGCCAATGCAATCCACGAGATGGCCCATGAATTCTTAGAGTAAGTAATTTCTCTGAAATTTAGAACCCCCCCAAAGAAAGATTTTTTTTTTTTTTTGGAAAATTAGCAATTTTTCCTATATTTTATATAAATGCAGAGAGAGAGGAAGGAGACGGAGGTGGAGAAGCCACAGGAAGAGGCCACTGAGGGATGGAGGGCGGGAGAGTAATGAATGGTGAAGCATACAGAAGATCAAGAATTACGGTAGGACTGCACTTCCTATCTTCCTTGTCAATCTTCACCATTCATTACTTCCTGGGTGAGTATTAAGCCCTCTTCCCTGGAGGGGAAGAGGCCATACCCTGAGGGAACAAGACCCCAGCCTCTGCTGGTGAGAAACAGAAGGAGAAGACCCTTGCTTATTCAGAAAGCCTAAGAGGAGAAGAGCTAGGAGGTGCCTCCCGAGGACGAGGAGACGAGGAGCCCCTGTAAAAGTCTCCTAGCTCTGAAGAGAAAAGACGGGTCCCCGGAAGGCGGAGCGAATCACCCTACGCCGGCCAGGGTGACAACCTGAAAGACGAAGCATGCCGCCGCCTGATGAAGATCGCTGTCCCGCAAGCCTGGAAGCCACCTCATTGGCGCTATAAGATGCCCTGCTGCTGTCTTGCCAGCTCCAGGCCTACCGCTGAGAGGGCAACGGCTTGTCTGGTTTGTTCCGATCAGGCATAGATGCCAGCAGCTGGGACATCATCACCACAGATGCCGGTTGTAGGCAGCGCAGAGCCTGATGTGATGCAATACATGCACTCGCGACGAAGAAGAAACACTCTTCGCTTCAACGGTCGAACTGGAGAGAGTCCGAATCCGGTGGGCGGTCGTGCGCTAGGCAACGGCGCCCAGAAGGAGTATCCAGGTATACCAAACCTGAGGACGGGTTGGGAAGGGAACCTAGAGACTCAGAGGGGGCACAATACCTAGGCTGGCAGTCCACCGGGCTGGGAAGAAGCGCAGGGGACTGCCATGACCGGATAGACGCCCTGGAAGGGATAGGCAGGAAGGTACCACCAGATGCTGGGCACTGAATTCACCAAGGAATTCACGCCTCCCTGCTCGGTATTGTCTCTTCGAACGAGGGAACTGGAGATCCTCACCATCCTCGAGAGGAAACGCTGATATTCTGTGAAATCAGCATCGGAGGACAGATGAGTAGGGTTCCTCCCCGGAGGAGGAGACGAGGATGATGGGGAACTGGAATGCCCAGAGGATTCCTGCGCGTGGGAGAGTAGAAAGACCCGGCCATGCATGTATCTAACATATGAGGGAAGGCGCCGAGAACTCCTGAACTGCCCCAGGATAACGGACCCATAGGACCGACATGGCCTGGGAGCGGGGTGGTGAAGGCAGAGAGATGGGAGAGGGGCACCTCCGGAGGCAACTGCTTTCTGCGAGGGCTCTGGAATCCGGGAAAGGAGCCCTGAAAGAGGGATCCCGATATCAGACCAGGCCGCAGAACGAAACTCTGGGAAGCGGAGCCTGAAGAGCCCTGGGGAGAACCTCCCTGTGACGACGCCGGACTGCATGGATCCAGAAGGGCAGTCCGCACAAACGCCCGGAGGACACCCTAGAACCCTGGAGGGAGGGGCGAGCCTGCACTGCTCCTGGCCACTCCGGGGTGGCCAAAGAAGACCGAGCAGCAGACCCCTGCCCTCAACCCTCGGACCTCGAGAGGCCCTCCCCACCACAGCGCCTCTGTCCCTAGAGAGGGCAACAGCACCTGAAGGTAGCTGTCACCGGCCTCCAGAGAGAGGAGCCTCCCCAGGCCACTCCCCACGCCTGCCCCCCGGGTTCCTGCCACCCCAGCCGGGGAACCCCAGGAGACGACGGAAGGGGGGACAGAGGGAGGGCCCGCACGGCGCCTGGCTGGCACTCTAGCCACCGGGGACCCAGACTCGAAGAGTGGGGTGCCAGGATGGGTCCACGTTTGAATCATCGCCTCCGAGGAGGACGACCAGCAGGACTCAATGCTGGCCACCCCAGGGGTCCTCGAGGCTACGGGCGCGAACGCCCCCGTACCAAGAGAGGTGCCGCCTCCTCACGCCGTAGCAGCCAGGCCTAGCTCCATTCTCAACGCTGCGCGCAAGTCGGCACCGCCTGGAGGAAGGACAAGGCCCACGCGCCGGGCGCTGCCGGAAGGCGCAGGCGGCACTGGCCGACGGGCCGCTTGTCCATCGGGCGCCGCTAACGGGCGCTGGCGCTCAAAGCGGCATTCGCCAACGGCGCCACTCATCACCGGGCGCCGCTTATCTCAAGCGCGCCGCTAATGGCGCCACTTGATCACCGGGCGCCGCGAACGGCGCTGGGACTCAAAACGGCGCTGGAACGGCGTCAAGATTGATCACCGGCACCGCGAACGGGCGCCAGATCCTCAAACGGCGCTGAAGGCGGCGCCGAGGGTCCACCCGAGCCAGGCCCAAAAGTTGAGGGCCTTACCACGGGGAGCCTGCACTCTGAGGAGGTGACTGCCGAGGCGTGTCGGCGCCGCGCCCCGGGAGGGACTACAACGCCTCGCGACACCGCAGGAGGGGCCTCCTCGCAAGAAAAGACGAGAGACCCCTCCTCCTCAGACCAGAGTAGGCCCGGAGAGACCCGGGAAGGGCCTAGAGACCTTACCTGAGAATCCTTGAGCGACGCTGCCCCTCAAGGTCGGCGGGCTTTGCCGAGCTTGAACGCTGCGGACTTCGAGGACACGGCGTCCATGGAGAAACAGGCGCCGATCGAATCCATGTCATGGTTAGTCCCAGGCAACGGCGACAACGCTATGCCGGTCCGAGACGGAGAAATGCCGCCACAGTAACACCGACGCATAGGGGCGCGCCTGCTTTCGAAACACGCTTAGCCCGACCCGACATAACGCCAAATCAACAAAAATAGTAGGAAAGCACACCCGCTCCGCTTTTAGAAAGAAAAAGAACGGGTCTACCGGATTACGCCGGTAAAAGGGAAAGATGAGTCGCTGACGCGAGTCAAAATATGGACGCCCAAACAGGTGCTGCCTCGACGGGCGGAGAAACAGAACTGAGTTGGAGGAGGAGTCGGTCGTAAGACATCCGTCACCGCTGCGATGACGCATGACGCCGCCTCGAGGGCGGGTCTAGGCTAACTTTAAAAAAAAAAAAAAAAAGCTCCCGTGACGGGCGCGCCTCCGGCTTACACCCAGGAAGTAATGAATGGTGAAGATTGACAAGGGAAGATTAACACTTTTATGTATAGGATAATAAATAGACATAATTATACAGAAATAGAAAAAAAAATACACAGAGCAATAACAAGTATTTCAGGTATAGGGTTAAGAAGGTTAGGGAGAACGGTATGAGAAGGGGAATTAAAATACTCTGAAACAACCAGCATACCAAAACATTTTCGAACAGCACGGCATATCACTGGTCAGGACATACACAAACTTAAGAGGCAGATATGGAGGGGAGGGGGTACAGGACTGCAGCTGTTCTATGATGCTGCTAGTGTAAATAATTTTTGGTGAATTCTACAACTGCTCCTGGTTCTCCTATGCCTCCTGACCTGTGCCTCGATGACAAGGTCTTCCTAGTGGATAGCTTGCGCACTGCTAGGAAAATGTCTGAGATTCTAGAGACGATGAACCTACCCACTTCTATCTCCTCAGGAGTCAGGCATGGAGATGAAGGGACCGCAGGTTGGGATCGACCACCAGATCCTGGGTCAGGAGGCCCATTTGAAGTAGACGTTGTCTCAGTGGAACCTCTGATAATCTGTTGATTAATGGAAACCATATATGACGAGGCCAGTATGGGGTGATGAGAATCATGCTGCCCCCTGAGCCTCCAGCTTGAGCAGCACCCTCTGAATTAAGGGAAGAGGAGGAAATGCGTACATAAAGCATCTTGTCCACCGCAGTCTGAATGCATCCTGACAGAAAATGCCAGGTTCTGGATTTCTGCAGCAGAATAGGGGCAGTTTTGCATTGAGTCGGGATGCAAAAAGGTCCAGGTTCCGAGTCCCCACTCTTCAAATAGCGACTGCACGATGTTTGAGTCGAGAGACCATTTGTGAGGATCTGCCTTCATTCTGCTGAGGTGATGCACCAGATCGTTCTGGACTCCTGGCAGGTAAGATCGCCAGGATCAGGGCTTCGTGCTCGAGACACCATTCCCACACTCTCATGGCTTCCCTGCACAGAAGGTAAGTGTGCTCCACCCTGCTTGTTCATCTGAAGGAGAATTACCTTCTGACAGAGGATATCTTTTAAGGCTAGGACAGCATACAGGACAGCTCTCATGGCCAGGACATTTATGTGCAGTTGGGACTCGTCCTGACCCCACAGGCCCTGGGCGTGAAGGTCCTGGTAGTGAGCTCCTCAACCAGTCAGAGATGCATCCGAGGTGATGGTGATCTGCATCTCCAGTGGGGCAAAGGGAAAATCTCGAAGAAGGTTGTCCTCCAGAGTCCACCAGGTGAGTGACCTCGTTAGAGGCTCCGACACCTTGATGTGGAAGGATTGCGCATGCTGGTCGGAGACCAGAGTGCTGAGCATCCACTGTGTGGTTCTCATGTGCAAGCAGGCCAGGGGCACCATGAACACAGATGACACCATGAGACCCAGCATCTGCTGCATCGAGAGAGCTTGAACTGAGTTGTCCTCCTTGATGAAGCGAGCAATCTGGAGAATTTCCTTTCCCCCTGTCCTCTGGAAGAAAGGCTCTTGCCCTGGAGGTGTCCAGGAGAGCTCCTATGAAGAGAAGTTGTTGGGAGGGTTGAAGCTGCGACTTTTCCAAATTCAGTACAACTCCCATGGATGTGAGGAACTTGGAAGCCGTGGCAAAACGCTTCCTGTGTCCCCAGTCTAGAGAAGCTTGCTAGGAGCCAATCATTCAGGTATGGGAGCATTTGGATTCCGAGTCTTCTGAGATGCACTGCGTTTACTGCAAAACACTTTGTAAAGACTCGAGGCGCCGAGGATAGCCTGTGCTGGCCCAGAGCTATAAAGCGTAGGTACTTGTGGCGGCTTGAGTGCACTGGGACATGTTGGCAGGGCATCCAGCATGTCCAGAGACACCATAAAATCGTTTTGATGAATCAGAGGTAGGAGCGTTCCTAGCGATATCATCTTGAATTTCTCTTTGAACAGGTATTTGGTTAACTTCCTTAGGTCGAGGATAGGGCGCATACCGCCTGTTTTCTTTGGAGCTAGGAAGTAGTGGGAGTAGAAACCCGTGTCCCATTCTGCTTGCAGAATCACTTCTACTGCTCTGTTGTTCAGAATGCCCTGAATCTTGGAAGCAAGGAGGTCTGACTGAGTGGTAGACAGCTTGGACTGTCGTTTGGGTGCATGATCCGGAGGGGTCTCTGAAAAATTTAGAGTATCTCTCTTGAATTATCCTGAGAACACATTTGTCCATTGTGACAGACTTCCACTGGTTGTAAAACTGAGTCAGATGCCCCTCTGCCACCGAAGAGTCCCCCTTGGGCAGTTGAGGTGGGACATGGGCCGGTTCTTCAGAGGGTGGTACTGGGTGCCTTCGGGGCCTGTGCCTTCTGTTACGTTTTCTTTTGCGGCTGAGGGGCTTGGGTCTTGTTAAAGCCCTTTGGCCTTTACCATGAAAGGGCTGCCGGTTATGAAATTGCCCGCAGTTCCTGCCCCGCTGAGGAATGGAAGGGGCCGGTCTAGCAGTCTTAATAGCCCTACTTTTCTGAGTGGCCTCCAATGCCTGCTACACCTGTTGGCCAAACAGATAAAACCATCAAATGGAAAATTCATGACTCTCTGTTGAGCATTATTAGTGAATCCCGAAGTTCTGAGCTATGAGTGGCACCGGGTGCATATCCCAGCTGCTGCTGCCCTAGAAGCAGTGTCAAAAGCGTCCACAGCAGCCTTAAGTTGCTGATTGTTGGACTCAACACCCCTAGTAATGGTCTGAAGAAGCTCTGAGCCAACGTCCAACTCCGGAAGAGCCTCCACAGTCTCTAAGCGAATGCTAGGAGAGGGTATACTCATACTGAGAGCAATAGCCCTGACAGCTATCAATACACATGCCTAGGGTAGCAACAGCAAACACCTGGTTCCCCAGAGCGTCAATTTTATGGGATTCTTTATTCACTGGATAGGCCGTGGATTCCTGGGGAAGAACGGCTTTGTCATTCTCTGCCAAGATCACTATGCTGTCCACAAAGGCTTGAGAGGCAAGGATTGGCCTCTCCTTAGGGGGAGCGTAATACCTGTCTATGGACTTAGCCACAGCTGGAATGAGCTCCGGTCTGTCCCACACCATTTGTGAAAGAGTCTTGAAAGACGGTTGCACCAGTGATGTCAATTCCACAGGAATGCAGATACTGAAAGCACAAAAGCTTCCCAGGATCCACCTCAAAAGTCTGAAGAGAAAGGGTGGAATTCATAGTCTTCAGAAAAGACTTAAAAGAAAGGTCCTCGTCCACAGGCTCTGCTGAAGTGGAGGGCTCACTTTCCACTCCAAAGGATGAATCCTCTCCAGATCATCCCCTAATCGTAGATCAGGGTTAGACTCAATGTAGTCTCTTACTAACCCAGAAGGGATAGTATAGGAAGGAAAGGGAGGAAGAGCAGCAGGAGGAGGCACTCCCTGAATCGGAGTCAAGAACCCCGAGACGGCATCGGGCGCAGCACTGGGAGCAACTCTGCCAAGCCTGGAGCCGAGGGCTGTGCCGTAGCCAATGCCGGGTCCAGCGCCTGGGGTCCCCAAACCTGACACCGGGTCACCCAAAGCTAGAGACCAGAAAGTACGAGGAGTAGGAGAAAGCAGTACCTGTGCTGGCCCCTGTGCGCAGCCATGTGAGGAGGGAGACCAGGAGC
Source organism: Neoceratodus forsteri (assembly GCA_016271365.2). Classification (NCBI taxonomy): domain Eukaryota; kingdom Metazoa; phylum Chordata; order Ceratodontiformes; family Ceratodontidae; genus Neoceratodus; species Neoceratodus forsteri. Next base: position 25,844,939 of record CM057455.1, on the reverse strand, counting down.
GGCGTTGACAGCACCGGCATTGGCGATCGGACTCACCCAACTGCTCTGCCCGCGTGACTACGGCACCCAGGCCCAAAGGTCCCGGGGTCGAGTCCGCAGGCAAGGGCAGTCGGGACAACCGCTGGACCTCCTGCTCCATAAGAGCAGCCCAATGATGGGACTGCTCACCGGTGGACCCCCCAGGGGCGGGGAAGGACTCCAGAGCTGAGGACCATGGCCGCTAGGCACAGAGGCCACAAGCGACCCCGACGGAGCTGGTGTCGGCCTCCTGTTCCCCGCTACTGACTATCTCCATGCAGACATACAAGAGGGCGAACTCAAGCAGTACTGCTTCTTCTTCGACCAGTGGGATGAAGAAGAGCTCGAGGCAGAGTGGTGCTGGGTCCCCGACCTCAATCGGGAACTGACCCACTTCTTTTTGTGCATTTGGCAGGACCGCCCTTCCTCCTGTGCACTTGACTGCCCATGGTCAGACCCCCCCCCCAAAGAGGGCAGCAGACTGGACCTAGCCCTGCTGCTAAAACAGCTTTCAAGCAAAGACACCCTGCAGTCACCGGCCCCGTTCATGGTCGACTGTCGATGGCAGGCTGAAGAAGACGTCTTTTCTTCATCGCTGAAACGAAATAAAACTTTAAATAAAAATAAATTAATACATATACTGAAAGTTAAATCAAATACTGAACGACTGCTGCTGTCGTATAGATGTGAAGATCTGACTCCCGGCAGGCGAGCGTTGTCACTGAAGCGCACTCGACGGCTGGGAAAAAAGGAACTGAGGTGGTGGGAGGGTCGATGTCGAGATAGCCTATACGGCTCATGGTCCTACCGTGGCGCCGGCTCTCCTGAAGATTTTTGGCACCCGCTGGGTCCTATCGCCTCTGGCGTAGTCCCACTAGTGTGAATGAGTGGTGGAGACTTTATGACCAGGAAGATCTTAGGTGCCCTGGACCTGTCATGGGCAGTAATAATGACTACTGAATCTGCCTCAGGCTGGGTTGCAAAAAATAGTTCCCCAGAGGTGAGTGTGTACATTTTATTTGCTGTCTTGGGTACAACTGGGATATTGTTGGGACTGTATCAGGCAGCAAAGGTGGCATCCTCTAAAGTAGGTAAAAGGGGTGGCACCACAACTGCAAGAGATTCTGTCAACTCCAGAAATGCTAAGGTTTTTCTTGGTTGTAATCTGATCCTCCAGGTCAAAGCCCATGGCAGCTTGCAAGTGTTGTATCATGGTGAGGAAAGAAAAATCCTCTGGAGGGAACCTTGGTGTGTTTATTACAGAGGATTAGATTTGTACTCGTCAAGTGGGTCGACGGGGAGAAGGGAGCAGGCTGGCAACATCAGCGGCACTCTAGGAGGCGGCGGTGGCAAGGGTGTACCCTTGCGGTGTTGAGGGGGGTGGGGTTAATAGTAAGCCCCATCGATGGACCCCCTTGAACCAGAAGGTTAGGTAGCAAGAGTAAAATCATGTCCGAAAAGGAGGATAAAATCGCATGAGCGTTGGCGCCTGTGTGGTCGACAGGTGCGACTGAAGGAGTCCCCAACATCGTCATACTAGCCAAACTAGGCCTGGTAGTGCTAGTGCCAAGCCCCGACCTTGGTGTCGTGTCTTTGGGGGGGGGGTGACAGGGTGGAATAGGACCCTGTTCCAGTTGTAACTGAGAGTTTGAATGCAGGTATCTGTTCTGTTATTTCTTTTCCTGTCTCTTGTCTGTCTGGTTGCGCAACCAGATTTTCCTGTGAGACCTAGGACTTGATCACCCCGACAGTCTCGCAATTCTTTGCCTCTCACTGTTCCTCAGTCTTCCCTTGCTGTCTGTTTTTTCCTCCCTTGCATATCTGCTGATAAAAAATACGTGCAAATCATTATGTGGATATGTAACTGGGATCCCTTTGTTTAGAAAGCATACAGTGTTAATTTTTGAAATGTATATAATTATAGTTTGAGATGATTGCAAAAAGCTATTGGAAAATCAAGAGGTTATCTCAAGGCAGTTTTTAAGCCTTTTGCAGAAGAGCTATGAAAAAGGGGCCTCAGCTCAGGGACACTGTTCTTGCAGCACCTGCCTGAAACATACAAGAACACTTTGGAAGAAACAGGATGCTTGTTAAGAATGGGGGTTGGAAGGCCTTATAAGAGAAAAGGGACACATAGATTGAAGGAAAACTCAGATGGATCTTCTGTATTTTATTTTGGCCTTTATAAATAATTATACTGAACAATTTTACTTTTTATGTTACTGCTAGTAGAAATAAATACTCTTGCTGTGAATTTTACAACTGCTCCTGGTTATTCCTATGCTTCCTGACCATCAGTATCGGAGTAGATGATGGCGCAGAGGAAGTCCTACCTGCTGTGCGGAGGGGCGACCTGGAATGCACCAGGAGGCTCTTTTCTTCTCCTTCTCCCGGTACTTGTGTTTGCAATTCCCAGGCACC